>CAKJTW010000010.1:22045000-26845000 GCA_917880005.1 Nanger dama | reverse complement strand
AAATAGTCCACTGCTCTATTTTAAATGTATAACGGAAGGGTGGGAGGAAGTGCTGCACTTTGATGCCAAATGTAGAATTTCTTGGGATGTGGGCTAGAGTATTCACATGGCTTCTCTCCATTAGGACCTCTAGGGTGCTGCTGGGGAAAACACTCTGCTGAACCACTCCCTTCACACTCACCATCCCTCAGGCTTTTGATTTTGTAATGGGATCTTTGAGTAAATTAGCTTGAAAGAGTACATCCTGATATTCGGAGGCCACAGAGTCCTGTCACAATGGGCTGAGAGAAGAAAACAGTCATAGTACCACATTTGCTCTCAACTTTTAATAGTGAACATCACCAGGCTGAGCCTTTGGATATGTTACTACCTCTCCTCTTACTTGGAACTGTTTTTTTCCAATAGCCTCAGGCACGATAATTTTTTCCTTTCCTTAGCAAAATCTATTGACACAATAACTAGTTGAGGTTTTGATTGCTCTCCTTTGAGCACCAGAGGATTCCTGGGGATTTAGGAGCTTGTTCAGTGTCAATATGCACCTGCAATTTGAGACCTTCACCCTCATTCCCAGGAGGCCTAGAACTCTTGCAGCTCTGTATTAAAGGCACACAGGGCCTCTGTTGTTTCTCATGATTATGCTAAGTGAGTTCCAACCACTTTCTCTAAGATAAAAAATTAAAAATCAAAGATGTTTTGGGGTTGTAAACCATACTTTTACATTTCACTGAACAAAACAGATTTTCTATGAAAACATAAGGTTATGACAAGAGAGGTTGGTGGCCATTATTTGACAAGTCCAGTGTGGAAAGAGAGAGTGAAGCAGAGTAGGACCAAAAGACTTTTTTCCCCCCTTTTTGGCAAATTCCTCACAGACTTTTAGCAAAGCCTGGAATTCTAGAACTTTAGAATTTAAAAGAGTCTTCAAGGTCACCTAATCCAGCCCTCTTGTTTCATACGTGAGCATCGCACTTCCTGGTTAACTTTCATGATATCTCTTCCCCCAAACTTCTGCTAAAAGAATAATGTGTTTACAGAATGCACAAATATTATGTACTAAACTCATTTACAACATAATAAGATTGATAGTTCAAATTTAGAACCAGCTGCAGGTGCTTTACTTTCCAGCAGAAGTTCCTTACATTTACCATTTTGCAATTAACAGCCAATCACTTCTCAACTCAAGGTAGTATATGCCATTTACTAATACACTCCACACCAGGCACCACCCCCATACATTATCTTATTCAATCCTCACAATATCCCTGTTGAAGCAGATTTTTTTTCCTCTCATTTACACATATGGAAACTGAGGCATGAAGAGGTTAAATCATTTGTCCAAAAATTCCTTATTAGTGCTGAGATTTCAGCCAAATCTATCTGAATGAAAGCCCTCATCATAACCACACTCTCTTACATGTCTTATAAAATCACTCTTATATGTGCCTTTATGTTGATAGAAGTGCTTGCTGAGGCTGATTTAGATGGGGTGGGTGTAAACCTCTGCAAACTTTACAGTGTGGTCAGGTTGATGGCATGGGTGCCAGCTTGGCAACAATAATAAAGCTGCCCTTTAAAGCAGGAGCTGAGTGACAGTCTCCAGGGAGGCTCCCTTAAATAAGCCCGTTTTCTGTGCCCTGGGTGAAAAGGAAAGAGAACCAAAGATCTGCAGAATTTTAAAGCAAGATGAAATATTAGAATATCTCTAAACCCCTCAATAAACACATGAGAAAACTGAGGCTCAGAGAAATTAAGAGATTTCCTACCATTTTGGGATTAAGACAAGATGAGTGAGTTGGTTGGTGGGAAAATAATTCATAGTTATTAAGCACTTACTGTGTACCAGGCTCTGTGCCAGGTGTCTTTTGAATATTATTTCCTTTCATTGGTCTCCTTCGCTGATGTCAGGGATCCTGTCCATGCTGTTTAGTGCTGTATCCTTGGAGCCCTTCACATAGCCATGCTAGATGCTCATCACTGTTTGAACATAGTAATGAATGACTCTTTCACCAATTTTAATGAGAGTCTTAACATTTCTGTTTTACAAAGAAGAAAACTGAGGTTCAGTGACCTGACGTACCTCACCCAGGTTTAGAGAGTTTCTCTAAGTCCACTGACTCCAAAGCCCATGGCCTCTTGCACACGTCAGCACAGAAAAGGAACATCTCCAAGCAGATAAATAGATCTGAATATCAACTTTCCTGCTTCTCTCCCAATTCTTAGCGACAGCTGAGAACACAGACCCAAGTGAGGTCTGTGACTCCGACGTCATTAGTCTCACACAACATACTGAGATCCACTTACAGTATGCTGTGAGGTATCATAAATATTTAAAAGAGAACTGCACATCTTAAAATAATGAGCTCCATATACTTGCACACGATGCAGCCTTGGCTTTCCACTGTTATTTTTTTTTCCAGTTCTCTCTGATGTGCACCCTGGTAGTCATTAGTCAGGAGCATCTGTGAGGTTTTCCTGTGTCATGAGATGTTAGCCCATTTTTCCTAGAGAATCCATATTATTTCATGGAGCTCTCTGAATTTGTACGTTGTGATATTCATGACACTGTAACCGGCAATGGTTAGTGTCAGCATTCCTGCTCCTCCACTTCTGATCTTGTCACTTTCCTTCCTTTGGGAAATTGCTCCCCGACACACACACTTCATGTGGTTCTGATGAGGCTCTCAGGAAATTATGCCAATTCCTGATCTAAACTTGGACTATGTGACCCAAGCTTGGTATCTCCGGTATCCCCCAGCCACTGTGACTGGTGCAGGGTGGGAGAAATGCCTCGTTAGGCCCACTTGTACTTTTTTACATGTGGCTGCCTCCCTCCCCCAGATCACATCTTCCGGCACTGTCACTCCCCCATCCCTGCCAGGGAGCGAAAGGCTGCACAAGAGTGTGGTCAGTGCCTAGGGAGGAGCACAGCTTAGAGGCAGAGAAAAGCAGGGTCGCTGGGTATACAGGAGACAGTAGGAGAGAGGAGATCCAGGTTAGATGATGTGAGCCCCCTAGAACACCTAAAGCCAACCTTTCCTCACAGACTATTCTGTCAAGTACACGATGTTGTCTGTGCTGGGTAAACAGACTTGAAATGGCTCCTATCACCTCAGCTAACAAGCATCAAACACATTATCTAATAGCAAATGGGAACTTTACCACAGAAGTAAACAGCAAAATGGCTAACTTGTGCTACAAGATTATTTCCCTGTGGGTGGCAGGTCCCGAGCATCTCCTGATGCCCCAGCCAGTGGCAGATGTGTTGAGGTAAACTGTGCCCCGAGACCAGCCCCTCATATGCAAACCCAACCCCACCCATGTTCCAACCCCCTCCTCCTTGCTGCTTTCCCCTTGCTTTTCCCTGTTGCTCTTGGCCACCCCGTGGCCATGCACTCTCTCCCAGCACACACACCCTCAGGGCCAAACTGCACTTACACATCTGCCTCTGTTACTTTTCTATCTATTTTGCAGAAGGCAGCCCAGTACCAGACTCAGAAGGTGATCCCTAAAGCCTCACTGGCCCCATTTGACCCAGCTATGAGGGCTGTGTGGAGTCCAAGGGCAGGGAAGTGCCCACCAGCCCCCTCACCCCCAACTCCCCACCTACAGAACACCTGTGCAAGAGAATGACGGCGGCTCTGGAGCTGTCTGCTCCCATATTCACTAGCCCTGGGGATCTTGGGCAAGTCACGTACTCTCCCAAGTTTCATCTGTAAAATGGGAACCATGACCACCATTTTACAGAGTTGCGAGGAGGATATTCTAATCAGGCAGCCCAGCCCTCATGGATAGGAGGTGCTCAAACAACGGCAGTGGTTCTTGCACTGCCGCCTTAACTAAAGATGGCCAGATGGTGGGTGAAAAGCTTATGGCCACTGGAGAGGTGAGCTGTCCTGTACAACTTTAGACAGGCAAGACTAGATGATGAGGTAGAAGCCGTTATTAGCCCTATACCTCTGCCCCCCACCCAATGCAGCCCACTTCTCCTTGTTTTCTCTTGCTTTCTAAGTGCCTTAAGGGTGTTCCAGGACATACCATCTGGGCCTCCATAGGCCTCCCTTCTCACTCTTAACCCCAACCAATTCTTGCTCCTTTCTCAGCTAGTCTAATGAATGAATGAGGCTTCTGTGGTCCCTATACCTAATGAAATCACACTTCCTAAACCTGGCTGCATTTTAGTGGAGACCTTTCCAGTCACACCTGGAGGAGGGCATGGCAACCCACTCCAGTTTTTGTGCCTGGAGAATCCCCATGGACAGAGGAGCCTGGCAGGCTACAGTCCTTGGGGCTGCAAAGAGTTGGCTATAAGAGAGCAAGGAAACATTTGCAGTCAGAATGCCCAAGGTCAGGTGTTCCCAACATGTCTTGTCACTTATAATATCTACTATTATTTCTCTTGTGGATAATATATTTTGAAATTTTATCTTCTCCCAGGCATATAGTTTATTTAGTAAAATTAATTTCACCACTTTATTAATTATGGGATGGTTGCTATTCGGGGTTAACCCATCATGATACAGTCAATGGCACTACATTGAGTAAGTTCATTTCAGGCCAAAAGGAAAGAAATTTGAGTTTGTAATTAGCCTGTCTTTGATGATGGCTGAGTTTTTTCAAATACTGAAAGTAATCTAACAAGCTTCATCATAACCATTCTGAGAGGTAGCCCTCCCTTAACCCCTGCCCCCAAGAAGCTGTTGCTTCTGGTACCAGCCCCGAGAGAGAGTGGGCCCGTCAGCCCCTCATGTCTCACCTCCTAGGTGGGCCCTCTGTTGACTGGTTCCAGCCTGGGGCTCTCTATCTGCCCCTCCTCATCTGAGCTAGATCTTGCCTAAGTTCAGCGGGGCCTCAGAGTACAATGTAAATTGTGCGGAACGCTGCTTCTAGCTGTTCCACATACCTAAGCATTTCTGCACGCTCCTAGTTGGCCTTAATTTGGCCATGAAATTCCTTAATTCTGATTATGTGTTTTCTTCCTACCCATAACATTCACAGGGGGAAGAAGCCATTTGAAATAAGCATTCGTTCCTCTGTTCTTTTTCCACTGCTGCCTTCAACTACTGCTACCCTCCCGCCTCATTGCTTCTGGAATGGAGAAGGCCCTGTAAGAGGATAAGAGTCGAAGCATGTGGGAGAAGGCAACCTCCCAGCTGAAGTAGGCCTAGGAAACCTTTGTTCTAAACACACATTCACCGGTCATAAGCCTGTGAAAAAGGTTCAATTCTTTCCAGAAAGAGTCTTTTTCACTTGCCAGCGTCTGCTGATTAGGTGTTGCATCTTCCTTGGTGGCTCAGGTGGTAAAGCGTCTGCCTACAGTGAGGGAAACCCAGGTTCAATTCCTGGGTCAGGAGGATCCCCCTGGAGAAGGAAATGGCAACCCACTCCAGTACTTTTGCCTGGAAGATCCCATGGACAAAGGATCCTGATAGGCTACAGTCCATGGAGTCGCAAAGAGTCATACACAACAGAGCAATATAACTTTCAACTTTCACCCTACCTTTACATCTTCTGTGACCCTCATAGAGTTGGTTTTCTATCCACACATTTTCCTGCTTAGGTAGGAAAACATGGTCTGAAAATGGCCTTCATTTTAGAAGTGTGGTACCAGAATTTTTGGCTGCCTATTGTTGACCTTGACTTGCTCTCAGCAACTCCATCTTTGAGGGGTAATTTCCTCACCATCTAGGTGGAAAGTATGAGCAATCCTGCCTTCTATTATAGAACAGCCATGGAACAACCCATAAAAGAGGTCCTGCCAAGGTGGTGCCCCCAGGATACCAGCCAACCAGGCAAAGACATGGGAAGGAAGAGGCGGAGGCATCAGCGCAGCAGTGGTCATGCTTCTCTCCACTCCCTGGCTCTCTAGAGTGCTTCTAGATCCTACCAGGCTGGGTTCACTACCTGCCTATCCATTCTGTGAGTCCCTGACTTCCTTCCAGTGAATTCCCCTTTTTACTCAAGATGATCTCATTTGGTTTCTGATGACTGCAGCCAAGACCCATAGCTGATTCTGGTACCAACCGCATTGTGAAGGACTCTTCCAACCAAGTAGATATAACAGTATCTATTAGCGGTGGTTCTGCTGCCAATATTTCTGGCTCTGTGGCTCTGATGCTTATTGGAACTAAAAACTTTGCATTTTGACATAATGAATTGGAATAAAACGGCTAAGAGAAAGATCAGGACAGTACTGGAGTAGAGAACAAACAATTCTAAAAAGGTCTAGTTGTGCAACTTATTTCTCAACATAGCATCTAAACGTAATCATAGCATTTGGGGACAGCTAAAGTGATTGATTTTGCAGAAAATATTTGTTGTTTAATTACAGGATCATATGGGTCTTTTGGCAACCAACAGATGCCAAAACAGACTTTAAGCACCATCTTGAGAAACTTGTGATTTGCTTAGTGTGCTTTTAATTTAAAGCATATGGCTTCACAGTCAACTGCAGTGTCCAAAATGAAGACATTAGTAATGAATCACCCTATTGGAGAAAACGCAGTGCTCCTAGACTAGGTCTTTGGTCTGTATACTCAAATGGTTCTATTTAGAGGCATAAACACGAAGCAGCTCTCCCTGTTTTAGCTGGATGTTCCTGGGGTGCACGTGACATCAAAGGACCACACAGACAACTTCCCCTGCAACGTACAGTGCTTGGCACCAGGGCCTGCCTCCATCTGAGTAAACAGAGTGCAGTTTGGTCGCTGAAAACTGGAAGGCCTAGAAAGACCGTTTCTTTTGTGGTGGATTTTCCTTTTTAGTCTCTCAGCCTCCTAGCCTAGCCTGATACTCCATGGCACTTGGGGAGTTCAGCCATCCTATGTGGAAGTTCAGAACTACAGCCCTTCTACCAAGGGCCGTGCTTGTGGCTGCAGGCTGAGAGCCTGGATCCATTCAGTCCACATGTGGTGTCCCTGCTAATGAGAGATGGCCAGTAAGGAAATGACCAGAGTGTAGTAGTAAGAACATGGACTCCGGGGTCAAATTTTAATCCCCTGGCCATTTTCTAGTTATGTGAACCCACACAAGGCATTTCAGTTTTCTGAGTCTCAGTTTCCAAATCTGTAAAATGGGGGTAATAGTACCAATTTTCAGAAATCGTTATGAGAATTGAATGAAATTACCTATGTCAGAGCTAAGCTAAACCTCTGGTACCTAATAAGTCATAATCATATAATTAGCTATTATTGTAATTATTATTAAAGGGAGGGCCTGCTTCCTCTCTGCCTCTAGTTTGTCAAGTCTTTGCTTAAATTCAGTACACTTTTAATAAAGTGTCTTACTGCAGGCTGGGTTCTTTGTTTTAGATGCTTTCACATTCTTAGTGTGTTGTGTTGCTTGAAAAATAGATTTACTATTTCTCTGTTATTTTTTTCTGATCAGGAACATGACATAGAAAGGATGTTTCCACGCATCCTTTCTTCATTTTTATAAGACCTCCCCCATCTCCATCGTGTTCTTAGTCATCCTGTCTCCTCACCAATCAGCAGAATGGACTATATCAAGCTAAGGTACATAATTCTGTTAACACTGGGAGCATCCTTTGGCCATACTCTGGGTAACTATGACTGCCTTTCCATCAAAGGAGAGGCATTTCAGGTTAATCCAGTGGGCTGTATTCCCTGAAGAGAGCTCAGAGTAGGAAATACCTTCCTCTCAAAGATTTATAATAGATGTTTATACATTATGCATAGTGATCTGTTGTTAAATATAAAAGATGAGAATATTTTCCACTATATTTTTGTGTTTTATAGTTTTTCTCTTTTTGTTTGCTCTTTCACTGTTAAAAGTTTTTATGATTTTTTTTTCTCATTTTAATGTAGTCAACTCAATATTTTCCGTAGAGTATCTGCCTTTGGTATAATACTTCTAGAGTTCTTTCCCACCTCAATTATATATTCATCCATATCTTTTATCATTTTAAAGACTTCATTAACATTTAGATTTAATATAAATATCCTTAAAGTGTTTATTTTTAAACCATCTGGAATTTACCTAGCACAAATGATTAGGTTCATGAATCAACCATCATTGCTATCTTCCCTTCCTGGAGGTCTTGCCTTCCCGCCTTATAACAGCAATGGCTCATGAAAGGCACACACACACACACAAAAAACATAGCAAAAGCAGCCCATTCAATGTAAGCAATAGAAAACTCTGAAGACACTCACTTCCCTGTTTATATATTTTAATGATTTGTTGTGACATCCTTTAATGGTTTAACCTTTTAATTGCATTTTCTGCTGCATTTATAACAAAATTTTGAATGCAGAGTGAGTCAATGTTAATTATGGGATTTGTCTCACTTCTCAGGGGTGCTGGGACAGAGAAAAAGGTTAAGATTTGCTCTTAGGTCCTTTTCACATTTTGTTTCTTCTGTTCTCTAGCCAAGGTTTTCATCACCTCAGCTTGGACTCCTGCTGTGTCCTTTTCCATTTTCCCTTTTCCCTCTCCTCTAATTCATTCTATGACACTAGTACCAATTACAGTCAGCCCTCCCCTCTGTATCTGAGGACTGGCTGAACCCACAGATACAAGGGGCCATTTTACATAAGGGACTTGAGCATGCATGGATTTTGGTGTTCATGGGGTATCCCGAACCAATCCCCCACAGATGCTGAGGGACAGCTGTACTGTCTCGTGTTCCTGATCAGAAACCTCAGTGCCTCTCCAAGGCTCACGGGATAAAAGACAAAATCTTTAAGACTGACTTCCAAACCTTCACAACCAAACCTTATTTTATGTGTTTTCAAACAAATGTCCAGCTCCCTAACCCCTGAAACACACCTTCCTAATCAGTGATGATACTGGGAGAGGGCATGTGAGCCCCTTACTTCCATAATACATTAATTTTGTTGTTTAGGTGCTATGTCTATTTCCCCACTCTTTCGCGACCCCATGGACAATAGCCTGCCAGGCTCTTCTGCCCATGGGGTTACTGGAGGAGCAAGAATACTGGAGTGGGTTGCCATTTCCTTCTCCAGAGGATCTCGCTGACCCAGGAACTGACCCCTCATCTCCTACACTGGCAGACAGATTCTAAATTTTTTTATTTTTTTAATTTTTATTTTGCATTGGACCATAGTCGATTAACAATGTTGTGTTAGTTTTAGGTGTACAGCAAAGTGATTCATTTATACATATACATGCATATATTCTTTTTCAAATTCTTTTCCATTTAGATTATTATAGAATATTGAGCAGAATTCCCTGTGCTATACAGTAGGTCCTTGTTTGTTATCTGTTATAAATATAGATGTGTATACATGTCAATCCTGAACTCTCAAACTGCTCCTCCCCCTCAACCAAAAGCAGCATTATTGTTTGAAGTTGAAAATACTAATTGTTCATATAACATAAAGTGTGAAAGAAAGTATCTTTAGAAAACTTTGACATGTTGAAAAAATCTAGTAGCATGTTTATTATTCAAGAAAACAAAACACCATGTACTTGTTATATAAGCCATTTGATAGCGCATATACTGTTTCTTTACACTAAAGGATTGTTTTTCTAAATGATTTAAAACTTCCATATTCATTCTTTTCTTAGTATTCTTATGACTTATGTTTATTATTTCTAAAGGCTAAAGTTGCTGCTATCCCCAAACATGATAAATGAAAAAGTCACGAGAACACCAACTATCTTTCTCATCACAAAATATGAAATATCAGTTATTCCCAGTCTAATCTTCTCCAGGATTGGGGATAACAGCTGTTTAATTAATCTTGGGCAAAGTTTTCTGTAATCACTTGACTTTTTTTTTCTGGTTTTAAAATGCTAATAACCTACATCTTCATCAATAGAAACATATCAAATGATGGTGCAACCATGCAAAATGTCATATTAGGAAGCCACAAAAAGTGAGTTGTATCCATATGTATTCTTATAGAAGAGTCTCCATATTATATTGAAATATGAGAAAAGCAAGGCACAGAGTGTAGCAATATGCTACATGTGAGGGGTTAGGGGTTTGGGCTTTGCTCTAACAGCAGAAGTGACTGCTTTCTAATTGTATCTACATAGGCTGTTTCACACAATATTGTAATGCCAGCAATTTCTCTGGAGCAGGGAGTAGGGGTCTGGAGAGGAATTATTCATTCTGTCATCTTTTGTGCTTGTCTGGTCCTATACCTAAAGTGTGTAAATTTTTCAATTAAAAATATTAATTAAACATTGTTTTGACTAAAATGTATAATGAAATTCTACTCCCATCTAATAACCCTTAAGCTAAGAGGAAAGTGAATTATACCAAGAGATACAGAATCCAGCTAGGTCAGCATTTTCCATAAATATAGGAAAAGAAAGTGGAGGAGGAGGCTATGATTGAGGAACATGGTATTTCAGAAAGTGGCCATGGACTGCAGATGTGCAGGGTTATAACTGGCTAGCTAGCTCTCAAGCCTACATTTCTGCTAATGGTAGAAAACAATCTGGTAGCTTCTAGGTAAGCTCAATCATTTCTAGGGCTTTCCACAGTCTTTTTAAAACAAATACGGTTAATTCTGAACTCTCCTCCTTCACCCTTCTCTGTTCCACTTCTTAGCCAATTGTTTTTGCTGTTTCAGATTTTGCAAATGTACTCTTTATTTTTTTACATATTTATTGGAGTATAGTTGATTTACAGTGTTGTGTTAGTTTTTTCTATATAGCAAACTAAATCGGTTTTATACATACATAGATCCACTGTTTTTTATTTTCCCATATAGGTCATGCAGAGTACTGAGTAGAGTTCCCTGTGCTATACAGTAGGTCCTTGTTGTTTATCTATTTTATATATACTAGTGTGTATATGTCAATCCCAACTATTAAAACATTTTTGGTACCTATTGCCTGTATTTCTCCCCTTACAGAACTTGGGTTCATCACTCCCCTGAAACACACTTCCAAGTCATTGGAACACCTCCGATTTGCTAGGTCCAGGGGGCTTCTCTGTCCTTTTCCTATTTCTCTTCTCTCGGCCTTCATAAACCAGCCCCTTTCTTAGTGTCTGTGAAGGTTACTCTCCTGGCTTTCCCCCAACCTCACGGTTACTCTTTGATTTCCTACTAAAACCTCTAAATGCTGGGGTTCCTCAGGCATCCAATAATCTTCTTTCTTCTTCATCTACATTTATTCCCCAAACCTAAAATCCCACTGAGGTGCTGATGACTCTTCAGTTCCTATGTCCAGCCCAGATTGTCTCTCTGCATTCCACACATGCTTCCCATTCAGCATCTCCACTCAGATGTTTCGTAGACATCCCATGCTTCACATGTCCAGAACTGAACCCCTGTTTCCTCATAGCCTCAGAAGCCTCTGTCTTCCCAGGTGTTCCCTATTTCAGTACATTGCATACCATCCATTCAAGCTAGAAATCTGGAAGCCTCTCTCGATTGTGCCTTTTCCCTCACCTTCTACATCCAGTCCTTCAGCAAGTTCTGTTTTTGTTTTGACTTCAACATTTCTTGATTTTGTCTCAACCTCTTCTTCCTCACCACCACAGCCTCATCCAAACAGCCATCACCTCTGACCTCCTCACTGGTCTTCTTGCTTCCACACTTGTGTCTCCACACATGGGGTGCTCCAGCCAGAGAAAATGATTAAAGAAGCAAACTGTTGCCTGTCTGTTTTCTTCCCATTCTCCTCCAGCAGCCTCCCATTAGCTTCAAATTCAAATTCCCTCCACGGACATCAAAGCCTTGGGTGATTTGTTTCGCTTAAGATCATTTGCAATAATCTACCTGTTTAGAGTTGAACTCCACCACTAGAATGAATGGACTCTCCATGAAGACGGGGATCATGTCTATCTTGCTCACCAAGGCATCCCTAGGACCTGACACATGGAAGACACTCAGTTGATCAGTGATATTGCTGTGGATTTAGGAATGCATATTTAAATTCCCACCATTTTCTGACTTTGCTATGATATTCCTCATAAAAAGAAAATAAAAGTAATAATTGTGCTCTTAATAAGCAATTACAGCTTCGAAGAAAAGCAGTCATGAATACAAATTTATATTACAATTTTTCTCAATTATAATAAGCTGAATCACATGAGATTGCTCTATTAGATCATTTATTACTACCAATGGCAATTTCATAAGATGCCAGCTAACAAATAGTTAAATGAAGTGTCTATCTCTAGTTTAAGATATTGTGTCAGGATAGATTAGATTATGCTGCAGAAACAAACACCCTACACATCTTAGTGGTTTATAACCACAAAGGCTCATTTCTCACTCATGCTGTACCTCTGTGGCTTGGCTGTGGCTTTGCTTTTGTCCACTCTAGGGCCCAGGCTATTGTTAATATTGTTTTCGTCCAGATCATTACTGGCAGAGATTGTGGCAGCAATTGAATGAACCACATTCTAGCTTCTGCCTAGAAATACACACCTCCTTTTGTGTTTCATGGGCCTAAAAAGTCACATAACCACTCCTGAGTTCAACAGGGCAGGGATGTGAATCTTTCTGCTGGGAGAAGCACTTTAGGGGTAGTAATAGGAATATTTGGGAAAAAAGTAACACTCTATTACAGTAACCATGAGCAGCTACTGCTTTCACTTGACGTGCATGTCCGTGTCCTCAGTCGTGTCTGACTCTGCGACTCCATGGACTGCAACCTGCCAGGTTCCTCTGTCCTTGGGATTCTCCAGGCAAGAATACTGGAGTGAGTTGCCATTTCCTTCCCCAGGGGATCTTCCCAACTCAGGGATCGAAACCTGCATCTCCTGAGTCTTCTGCATTGGCAGGCGGGTTCTTTACCACTGAGCCCCCAGGAAGCTGCTTTAGGTAGTAGGTACCTAAATTTCAGGTCTGTGTCCTAGTAGTACATAGGACTAGGTTTATGCCGTTTAACCCATTGGTAAAAGCAATATTACACAGTCAGAATATGTACCTTAGAGTTATGATTTGTATGTAGCATTTTATAAGTAATAATGTAGGCTTGTTGTATATGACAAGCTCTACGTAAAGGCACAAAGCTTGTAGAAATCAGGAATTCCAGAGAGTGACAGAAATCTCTCTGCTTGCTGATTTGAAAGATTTGTGCAAGCAAGGGAAATAATATGATTAGGGGTCACTGATTTTTATGTGCTTTTTAAAACTTGTATGCCTTTAAAACAGCCTATCTGTCTACAATGTGGGAGACCTGGGTTCCATCCCTGGGTCGGGAAGATCCACTGGAGAAGGAAACGGCAATCCACTCCAGTACTATTGCCTGGAAAATCCCATGGACATAGGAGCCTGGTAGGCTACAGTCCATGGGGTCGCAAAGAGTCAGATGCGACTGAGTGACTTCACTTCACTATAGACAAAATCCAGGGATGTTTAAGAAGTTGCCCCGAAATCTGGGGACAGGTTCATTTTGGGGGGCTTTCTATTCTGCTAAGTTAGTCTTATGATATAGTTATAAGCATGATGTTGGTGAGGAAACAGAGTGTAGGGTTAATCCCATGTCTTACTTGCTATGTACTTTCTCTTTATACAAGATATAAATATTTATAGTGTGTAAGTTCCACAGATTTCTCAGTACAGTTCATGGGCCTCAAAATAACTGATAAGCAATTAACAGAAGTTAAAATGATGGCACTTTGTAAGCATTGCTCAGACTTCCCAGTGAGATTAAATAAGATGGAAAGATCCAAAACTCACAAATGTTTCCATAAGTGATAAATAGCATTCCTCACAGGCTCCTCACCTTCCCTTCTCCAGAACCAGTACTGCAGGTTCTTATTAATGTCTAAATGCCCTTTACATAGAAACTCTTGGAAAGACATCACCCAGTAAAGGGGAAAAAAATCATAACTTTTCTTATAGTCTCCATGTACTCTGAGCATCTTATTCGAGCCTGAAGTCCTTTCTCCGTCATCCTCCCCTCCCCATGCTCCTAGCCTCTCTTGTGAAATTAACCATTGATCTGAAAGTCAGAGATGCAAATCCCAAGAACACTGGAAGCATTCCAGGGCACACAAATACAAAGTTAATTACCTAAGGAAAACTACAAGAAAGACTTTTGTTTTCCACCAAAATCTCCTCCCCAGGCTGTTAGTTATGTCGTACATGGGCCCGATCGATATATTAGCGCTTGAGAACCAAAGTCCCTTGGAATAAATTAATCTGTCAGGGAAAGAAATAAACAAAGAACAAATTAACATGTTTTAAGACATTGCTTAAATTTTCATAAATATAGACCTTGAGATGGGATGATGAGTTCCCGGGGCCAGCTAATATTTGGTTGTAATTAAGAGTTACTCTTTCATGTTTTGTCTGATGTAGGTGGGAAATTGCCCACGTGCTTGCTGAGTTCCTTGCTCATGTTTCCTCATAAATGCCTCTGTTTACTTCATTAATAAGAAATGGATGCCTCACAAATTACACTGGCACACTTAGCTTGTTCCACCCCTAGCTAATATTAAAATTATGAAATTCTATACACACACACACACACCATACAAGCATGATATTTCATTAGGAACCTCCATGTATTAACTTTTTAGTGGCTCAGGAGGACCTAATGAGCTAATCTGTGATGGACTACACCCATTTGAGAAACTTAGGCATTCCTGAAAAAGGAACCCAGTGAGCTCCATATTGGGTGCCAGATTGGAGTGTCAATGCTGGTAATTAGCAGGAAGGATAATAACTATTTAGGTTACTCGTTTGTAAGAACTATGCAAAGACTCATTTAGATCCAAGAACCAGAAACCCATCTCAAACTAGCTTAGGCCACAATGCACTTTATTAGGGTTTAAACAATGTCATTCGGCCTCTGTCTATGTCTCCCTCTCAGCGCTGCTCAGCCTTTCAGGATGTCACTTTCAATGTTAGTAAAATGGCCACTGCCAGCCCTGAGCCAATATCCACTAGGGAGCACTTGAGATCTCAAAGAGCAAAGGGCTCATTCTCCTCCAGGGCCCCATCTCAGATCTCCTAGAGGAGCTCCAGCCCTGTGGCCTGTGTGTCCACCCATGAACTAGTCTCTATAGGAGACACTCTTCCAGGCTTCCAGGCCTGGAACCGGACCCAGACCATGTGTTCAGCCTGGTCTGGAGAAGAGGCAGAGGATGGGCAGGCAGCCACATCCACATTCCTGGAATAAAGATAAAGCTCTACCGGAGCAGAGGGGAGGAGATATTAGGGCAAATAACCAGTATCCACTTATAAATTTTTATTTCCAATATATTCATCATGCTCTGTGGCTGAATGTAGCAAATTTTCAAAAGGGGAGGCTGAGGCAGAGATCTCTGATTACACATGCCTAGTTTCTGTTGATGAAATTGACTACCCTCGATCAGGCGGTCAGTACTGTTCTATAAGTTTTAAACAAAACTCCTGGTTGGTCTTGAAGAGCAGAAGTGAAGTACTTTTGGATATTCCTTTTCCAGCTATGGTAGTTCTCACAAATAAAACTGCTTTGCCTATACATGTGTAAGTATTATTCTATTTGATAGAACATATTATATTTACACTAAATATTCCTAATACTTAATTATTACTAAATCATACCCAGGGAAAAGAAACAGGGTATAGTATTTTTTAATCAGTTGAGAACTTTTTAGAAATATTTCTGTTTGAATAATTTCATAACTCAGCCCTCTCAAGGATTTTGCTTTTAGGTAGTAGATAGAATCTGAATTGCATATTTTGATGTGAGATGCTTGTTCCAATTATTAAGCAATTTATATATTGTGAGCCTCGAATATGTAATTCTCCGTACATAGAGACGAAGCTGGAAATATACTCTTCAAAGCTGTGTTATCACAGAAAAGGGACTAAAGTCTCTGGAGCAAGTAGTTGTAGATCTTGGAGGTCAGAAAAATTCACTGAGTCTGTTTTATTGTTTGTGATTTTACTAACCTTCATGAGGCCTTACAGATCAACCACAGTTAATAGTACAATAAATTCATCAGCACTGCAAACCAATTATGTTCTGGAATGAATAGAATTAGAAGCTAGCTCTATTGGCAGCTAGAATGATGTATCACCTAATCTTTATGAAGCAGAAATTTGGCTGCTGTGCTTCAAAGTAACCTATGTAACACCACACAGAAGCAGGACATTTAAACCAAGAGTGGGAAAACTTGTCTAAATAAAGGTTCTATCAACAAGTTATATGTGTTAAACGATTATGCTTTTTTTTTTTTATTTGTTTCTTTGTTTGTTTTATCCTTTTAAAGAGCAAGGGCCAGAGTCACTTGGCAAAATGGAATATCCAACAACTAGCTCTTGAAATAATATCTATTGTGGCAAAACTTCGCCATTTGCACAAAATGGGAGCATTAAGCACAGGGGAGCCTAAGGGAACTCTGCAGATGGGAATGGAATCAGTACTTCAGTATTTCCTCTCTGAGGACTCTCTTCCTAGGGATGGGAGAGGACAAGGCAGAAGAGCGCAAAAGTCTTCTGCTATTGCCTTCAATAAAATAAAAGATGCCACACTAAAGAGACAATAGTAATCTGTAGACAGATCTTTTGTGGAGTTTTAGTATGAGATTCGGAGAAGGCAATGGCACCCCACTCCAGTACTCTTGCCTGGAAAATCCCATGGACGGAGGAGCCTGGTAGGCTGCAGTCTATGGGGTCGCTGAGAGTTGGACACGACTCAGTGACTTCACTTTCACTTTTCCCTTTCATGCATTGGAGAAGGAAATGGCAACCCACTCCAGTGTTCTTGCTTGAAGAATCCCAGGGACGGCGGAGCCTGGTGGGCTGCCGTCTATGGGGTCGCACAAAGTCGGACATGACTGAAGCGACTTAGCAGTATGAGATTGGCAGTAAGTTTGTATTAAGGTTGGATGTTTTTACCAAACAATTTATTTGAAAGAAATTTCTCATATCCATTCCCAGGAACCCATAACCCTAATCAGTGCTCTAACCCTAACCCTAATGGAAACCCTAACCAGTTTCCATTATTTAGAAGTCACGTTCATGTAGTCACACTTAAAGACCTAAGAAAACTTCCCATGGGAACTGTCAAAATCAGCATGAGCCCAGCTACGGAACTTTAAGCATAGAATTCCTCCATGCCTTGAGTCTACAATGTTCCGTCTCTGCAGATTTGTGTATCTCCTTTTAAATAAGCTCTGTCCTGTGTGACTGGACCTTTATACTTCTGACAGGATAGCCAATATTATATATAAATTTGCCCAAAGTTTAGGATAGGATGACTAAAAATTATCCAAATCCCACCTCTCAGAATCTTGTGTTTCTATTGGCCTGCCAACCACCGTGATTTCTTCTCCAAATTATGTATATTGCCTGGATCAGCACCCAGTGTCATCTGACCCTCCACTCCACTCTCAGCTCAGTTCAGTTCAGTCGCTCAGCCATGTCCAACTCTTTGCGACTCCATGAATCCCAGCATGCCAGGCCTCCCTATCCATCACCATCTCCCAGAGTTCACTCAGACTCACGTCCATGGAGTCAGTGATGTCATCCAGCCATCTCATCCTCTGTCGTCCCCTTCTCCTCCGGCCCACAATCCCTCCCAGCATCAGAGTCTTTTCCAGTGAGTCAACTCTTCGCATGAAGTGGCCATTAATGGAGTTTCAGCTTTAGCATCGTTCCTTCCAAAGAAATCCCAGGGCTGATCTCCTTCAGAATGGACTGGTTGGATCTCCTTGCAGTCCAAGGGACTCTCAAGAGTCTTCTCCAACACCACAGTTCAAAAGCATCAATTCCTTGGCGCTCAGCCTTCTTCACAGTCCAATTCTCACATCTATACATGATAACTTTTCTTCCAAGGAGTAAGCGTCTTTTAATTTCATGGCTGCAGTCACCATCTGCAGTGATTTTGGAGCCCAAAAAAATAAAGTCTGGCACTGTTTCCACTGTTTCTCCATCTATTTCCCATGAAGTGATGGGACTGGATGCCATGATTCATTTTGGTGACCCTAAATCTGAGAGACTACTGTGTCCTAGATCTTCCTTGTTACTCTTCCCTTTCCCAGGCATCTATAAACTTTCCAAAAACTTCTTGAGGATGATTTTACCTACTATTCATTCTTAACAATTCCAGAAGAGTACATCCAGCCATGTAAAAACAAATACAACCCTGAGTCTGCTTGATTGCACTGGCTTCTTTGCTATCAGAGTTAAAGGTATACTGAAGACCAGTGTTAGAATCACACAATAATGAACTCGGAATGCAAATCCCTCTTGAAATTCAACTATAATATTAATGATTCTTACAAAGAGATTAGCAGCTTGTTCTAAATTAGTTTTGTAATGTATCTTAGGGATCACGTTATAAGGCTTATTTATCTGTAAAGCTACAACAATCTGTGACCAAAAAAATACAATTCTGTATTGTAAACACTTGATTGTTTCTTATGTATAGATAAGGTGAAGGGGGAGGAGGGACTCAAAAGTGAAAAAGAGAGAAAACCAACTTAGTGAATAAGGTGACTGTCAGTGACCAGGTAGATGCAATTGTGACTGCCTGTATTTGCTCCCTCTTTGTACAGACTGCCTAAGAATGACCTTAAGAAGTGAGCTTGGCTTGTTTTTAAATTTTCATTGTGTCAAAAATTATAACTTAAATGATCACCTTGGAATATCCTAAGTAAAGCTGTCAGGTTTTCTCTTTTTGTCACAGATTGGTTTATAATGCACAGACATACAGTTAAATATGTCATTTGCTATCAAGTCTGCCCCTCACTCAGGCTTCACAGTGCTGCCAGTACCTCAGTATCCAGCATGGATGTTCTGATCACTAGACACTATCAAGCCGTTAGATAGGTTCCTGGGCTGGCCCAGCCCCAGGTACCAGCGACTGGTCCATTATGGCCAGGGATTGACCTGGAAATGTGGCTGTTGGGCCCCGCTCTCAAAAAGGAAGGACCCACTTGGAAAATAATATCACTGTTCATGTATCTTCAAGAAGGGGATCTCCAGAAAGTCTTTTTTTTTTTTTTTTTTTAATCCAGCTTCGACAGCCTCTTTTCTTCCAGATGGTGCACGGAGCCAAGCCTGTCAGAGACCCTTAGTCTCCTGCTGCCTTTTAATGCTGGTCCTTGATTGCTAATGACCCCCAGCTGGACTGGCTCCTCAACCCATTTAACCCCTCCCTGCTGGGTCCCCGGCTCATGCAGGGTGAGAGGCAGTGAGAGCTGGAAGTGGGAAGGTGCCAAGTCATCCAGGAGCTCCTGCCCGTCCAGAGCTAGTGGCGCGTTTCCTCTCACCATCACGCATGTCCAAGATCGCTCCAGTGGAGAGCTCCTGTTACCATGATTCTCCCTACATTGTCACATAAATGCTACCAGGCTTCTGATTGCTAAAATTTCATTTGAATAATCCAGGAAACACTGGAAGAGTGTTTCTTGTAGGTTCAAGAATTGAAGACTCCTGATATGAATCCCCTGAAATATTGTTTGGAAACTTAAAATTACACCAGAATGTGTCTTTTGGTCAAATTTAGTAATCACAATGACTCATATGTGTCAATATACAAAATCACTCCAAAAGAAGCCTGAGGGAAGGTGATAATTTCCTTCTCAAGGCCTAAATCACTGTATAACCCAGGAGATACCCATTTCAGTTATGCTGATAATACCTGTAAGTATTTACTTTGGTTAAACTTGGCTTGTTTTTTTCTGCAACATGTTGGAACATGCTTATAGCTATAGCTATACTGGTCAGGTGACTCAGAGAAGGGGGATTTAAAGAGGAAGAAAGTTGATGACATTCATTTGTTGAGAGATCTTGAGTCCAGAGGAGAAACTCAAACTCAGGTCTCATATGGCCTGCTTATGACAAAATAACCTTCTATAAAAATAAAGGGAAGTAGAGGGCATGAGAGATCAGTATTTTGTTTATGAGTTCATACCACTATGAACCATATGAGGTTTTTGTTAATCTCATATCAAACTGTAAGAAGACAAGCAAAAGTAATTCTGTATGACTCTACAGAACTGAAGTCTGAACTCTTAATCTGAGCAGAGAACTGAGAGCTTTGAGTCTCACTATTTTTATAAATCTTTAAATGTTTACTGGATAGTTGAATCAGATTTCATTTACAGTGTACCAAAGAATTTTTTTTCCAACATGAAGCACAAAGTAGGAAAATAACCCAAATGTAATTATTTTCTATTTAACTTTTTCTTCCCCAGATACTTCCTATTTTATTGGGTTTTTGGAGATTAAAACTGAAAGAACCAGAGGAATCTATTTTTTCACCACTAATACTACATTGATTTCACTTTTGCATCTCATTAGTTTAATGCAAACAAAAATCATACCTGTGATTTCATTTCCTCTGTTATTCACATTCTCTATGTTTCCCACAGGTACACACATACCTGTCAGTCATTTGTGTGTATAATCTCCCTCAAACCAACTCATTCATACTAATGACTGCTCTCTCTATTTGTAAAAATAGTGTAGAATTTATGAACCTGGGTGGGTGTTTGTACAGCTGTATGACATTAATCTGTAAATTTCAGGTTTTGCTTACACATGGGGAAAGACTAAGTGAGCTTAAAATGTAGTCTTTTAGTCCATCAGTAACCAAATGACCCAGAAAGGGGGTTCAGATGAGGCCACCTTGTGCAGCACTGCATTTTAAATGACTGAATTGTGTTAGAATGAAGTTCTGGTGTAGTTATGAAGAATTTTTCCCCCAAATGTATTTTGATTGATCATCTTTAAATTCCAGCAAGCCAATAGGGTCAACAGCATTTATGTCCATTTTGCCGATGAGGTACTAAGAGACCAAATAGCAGGAAGTCTGTAGTTACAGCATCTTAAAGTTGGCAAGGACCTTAAAGAGCATCTCAGCTAATGGTTCTCAGCCTTTACCTGCTTTCACACTGGTTTCATGCAACAAACCTCCATTAGGCACATCTTTCACTGTACACAGATGCTCACACACTGGGAAGGAGCGTGACTCCATGGAGAACAGCTCAGAATCTCCAGGCAAGAACAGATGTAACATCCCACATCACCATCCTCTGATGAAAAAAAAAAATCACTGTATTAGTCCAACTCCCTTTTCAGATAAAACGTTGCACCCCGAGGAGGTAGGCAATTCACTTAGAACTTGAACTATGCCCAGGCCTTCTGACCCCAAGTCCAGTGCTGGCATCAGTACAGCTGACTGGCCCTTTGCACACTCACAACAGAAACCAGAACCAGGTGCCCAATTTAGAGAGCCAGGCAGAGCTGGGGATGAACACCCCAGAATCCCCTGCCATGAGGAATCAAAGACCCAGTCACAATTAGTTTAGTAAAACCAGCACTATCTGGTGTCCCATATCCTCAAGCATTTAAAATGTCGTTCCAATCTTCAAAGACATTCTTCGTTCCATTTTTATCTGCTTTTACCCAGGACATTGTTTCCCAGCACCCGAGTAGTTCACTAGGTGATTTGCATCTCATTAGGAGCTCCAGAAATGACATCTCCCAGCCTGCTGCCTGGCACTGTGGGTCTGCTAAGCAGCAGATCCAGGTTATGGATTTTTTTCCATGTTGACATTTTTGAAAAAGCTGAATTAATGCTGTTTTCCCACTGGGCACAGTTTGGGCAGCCATTTTCTCCTTAATTCCTGTCCCCCTACAGAATCAAAGTTATAGAACAGAAGAAGTGGGTCGTCCTCACATGAAGACACCTGGCTGGAAAGGAATGCTGTGAGACCTCAAAATAAGCAGTTTAAAAACTCTTAAAAGCAGAGAGATGGGACATGATACAAACATTCTGACCACTATGCAAAGTAAAAGAAGGAAAAGTAACACAACCCACTGGAATCTGTATCACTGATTCTAAGCTTGTACCTTTAGACATTTTTGACCAGTTTCAAGCCTCCTAACACCTCAGAGATTTTGCCTTGCATTTGTTTTGCTTTTAAGGAAGTCTTATTAAGTTCGAATGGCTTTTCAGCTTTGTCACACATTCATATAGAAATTTCCAGAAGAGTACTGAGCAGCACTGTACTTCTGGAAACCAGATATAATGTTTCCATGATCAGCAAAACTTTTATTTTGGAATAAGAGAAGTGATTTTCCCAGTGTCCAGGGAAATCAATGTCTGCTTTGGGCTCAAGCCATTTGATGCAGCTTCCAGCGCAAAGAAAATGCTTGCTGATGTTGAGGGCCCTATTGGAGATGCTTCCCCTTCCCAGAATTTCTTCTGTCCTTGCAAAACCTCTCTGACCCTGGGCCGACTTTCAAGACAGCAGCTAACAAATCCACAAAATCAACCTAAGCTCTTAGGAAAGAGTTAATTCTCTAGTCTTTTCCAACCCTGGCTACAAATTAAAATCATCTGAAAGGGGGAGGGGCATTTTAAAAATAATAACAATTCCAGAGACCTAATCCTAACCAACTGAATTAGGATTTCTAGGGGTTAGATTGAGGCATTAGTGTTTTTCAAAAGGTCTTTAGGTGATACTAATGTATAAACAAGGCAGAGAACAACTCTCATATACCAAGAATTATGACAGCCCCTTAAGCGTACCTGCTCTGCCTCTGCTGCCATGCTTTCTCTTTCCATATGTTGTATGCCATCCTCACTGCAGCCTTAGTTGGATGATCATCATCAGCAAGTTCAGACCTGTAACAAGTACTAGAGGTGGGATTCATACTTAGGTTTTTCTGACTCCCCTGCCTTTTTTCTTCTGCAACATTCATGTTTCTTAAAGCATGGGATGTAGATCTCTGATAGTTCGCAGGTTGATTTTAGGTGGTGGTTGGATATGACATTAAATAACACTAAATTGTGTAAAAGAAAGTTATTCCTTTTATAATTCTCACTTTAAATTCTTCAGATTAAGGAGAAAGTCTTAGTGGTATTAGTATGTCTTACATTCTTCTCACCTGTCTTTTTAACAAAACTTTAAGAATCCCAGAACATTCTGTGGGAAATAGATCTAGCTCAGGTATAATAATATTATTTTATTCTCATTGTATATACTTTATGATTTTCTTCTATTTATGGCAAATAACACATGTTTTCCACTTACAATAGTGAGTAAAGCTTCATTTTAAAAGAAGTGTATTTAAGTGAAAAAGAAATTAAGTTGATTTTTAAAATATTAAAGAACAGTACAGATGTCTTGAATATGGCAAAAAAGAAAAGTTTACATGGCAGTTGAATGACAGAAGTTTGAAAAATACTTTCCTACAACATGGCAATTTTAAAAATAGGCATCTCCACACTTGTTAGCCAATGGAAACTTTCATCTACCATTTCATTACACCAGACAGGCAACTGGTTTCTCAAGATCTATGGTTCCAAATTCCAACTGGTTCCTCAAAGGTCCAGCCAGGACCTTTGAACTTTGTTGCTGCTACCAGCTCGAGAGGAATCCTGAAACACAGGTGACTGATAACCACAGACAGGAGGAAAGGGCAGTCATTCACCCTCTCAAGTAGTTAATGAAATACAGATCAAAACAAATGATATGCCTTTTTTTTTCACCTATTGAATTGTCAGGCTTTTTCTTAAAGATGCTGGTCCATGATACTGAAAGGCTTCAGAAACAAGTCATCTCAGGTATAGGTGATAGAAGTATATTTTGCTACGTACTTCCTAGAAGGCATTTGGAAATAAAAATTGTACATTTAAAAATATATATATAATCTGTGGCCAATAATTCCATTTCTAGGGACTTACCCTAAGAAAATAATGCAAATTGTCAAAGCTCAAACTATGAGTATGTTCCCCACAGCATTACTTATTATTGAAAAACACTGCAAGCAACTTCTGTGCCTAATACAAGAAATTGTATAAGTTAATTATGGTTCATTCATAAAATGAAATAGCATGCAGCTTTAGAATTGATGCCATTTAGATAAATCAGAAAGACAGATTAGAAATGTGTTCCAACATTTGCTGCTATTATGGCAATGGGATCAGGGGTTTTGTTGTTGTTTTTTTTTCTTTTTCTTTTTTTTCATTGCTTAACTTATATGAACATCATATTCATTCATTACTTTAAAAATGTAACTCAAAGTATGATACTATCTTAAAATTAGGCCAAATAATGGAAAAACATTTATACTGTTAAGTATGAGAAAAGTAGTAACAAAGTATATGAATGACTAATTTTTGTTTTTAAAAAGTGAATATATATTCCTAGAAAAAATACTGAAATGATTTTAAGAAAAAATTACACAACGAACCTTGTTTGTTAAAGGTCATTTTCATCTCCCTTGTTGTCAGACTAAGGTTCCCCAGAGGTGTCCCAGGATAGGAAAGTCCTTGACAATAATATCCCAATTGACCAAAACAAAGAGTGGACCACAGAAATAGAACAGGCCTTAACAAGAATGATGAATAGTCACCATTCATTCATTCATTATTTGGTGAGTGTATGTCAAGCCCTGAGCTATGAAATAGTTTCAGGAGAAGTTATTACCACTTCCCTTACTAATAAGGAGAAAATTCCACACAGACGATTTAAAACTCCACCATCTTCCACAGGCACTAATGTAACTCAGGGATGTTTTCTTTGTAGCAATTTTGCAATTTTGAAGAAGATTGTTCATGACATAACATGGCAACTGGGAAAATTTGTAGCTTTCCTTTCATCTTAGAAAGGAAGATCTGAATTACATGCACCCCAGGAGAAAATCTCTCTTTCTGGTTGTGTGTGTGTGTGTGTTTTACAAAAACCTACTGAATTCCTCAGTCTTTCCTGAAGTTAGATGTAGTAAGCTGAAAACTTGTTAAAATGTCTCAGATGAAGAACAAGCATCAAAATATAGGCCATGACCTAGGCCATGGGGTTCGAATCGAAAGACCTGAGTCCAAGCCCAGGTTCTGAGCAGAGGCCAGCAGAGGGGCCCAAGCTCCTTGACCTTTAGAACCCCTAGACATAAAAGCAGGGAGCTGAACCACAGAGATTATCATCCTCCAAATCATGACTTAAAATGTAACATTTGAACTTCCAAGGCATGATTTCTCCCCTTTGACTCCCTATCCAGTATGTATGGATGTGAGAGTTGGACCATAAAGAAGGCTGAGTGCCAAAGAATTGAAGCTTTTGACCTGTGGTGTTGGAGAAGACTCTCTTTTTATTTATTTATTTATTTATTTATTTAATTGGAGGCTAATTACTTTACAATATTGTAGTGGTTTTTGCCATACATTGACATGAAGCAGCCATGGTGTACATGTGCCCCATCCTGAAACCCCCTCCCACCTCCCTCCCTATCCCATCCCTCAGGGTCATCCCAGTGCACAGGCCCTGAGCACCCTGTCTCATGAATCGAACTTGGACTGGTGATCTGTTTCACATATGATAATATACATGTTTCAATGCTGTTCTCTCAAATCATCCCACCCTCGCCTTCTCCCACATGGAGAAGACTCTTGAGGGTCCCTGGGGCTGCAAGGAGATCCAACCTGTCAATCCTAAAGGAAATCAGTCCTGAATATTCATTGGAAGGACTGATGCTGAAGCTGAAGCTCCAATACTTTGGCCACCTGATATGAAGAGCCAACTCATTGGAAAAGACCTTGATGCTGGGAAAGATTGCAGACAGGAGGAGAAGGGAGTGACAGAGGACGAGATGGTTGTATGACATCAGCAACTCAGTGGTTAGTTTGAGCAAGCTCCAGGAGATGATGAAGGACAGGGAAGCCTGGCATGCTGCAGTCTATGGGGTTGCAAAGAGTCAGACGTGACTGAGGAACTGAACAACACCAACTCCTTATCAAGACTCTGAGCTTCTCTGACATAGCCCATGTCCCACAGCATATTAGGAGCCAGTGGTTTACAACACACTGGTTGTTTATCTGAAATTCAAATCTAGACAAATTTTTTTTTTCTTTTCCTAAGTCTGGCAACTCTAATTCTACGACTTCATAATTATACAATTTTCTATAGGTTGCATTCTTTTTTTTTTTTTTGGCTATGCCCGAGTAGCATGAGAAATCCTAATTCTCCAAGCAGGGATCAAACCCATGCCCCCTGAAATGGGAGTGAGGAGTCTTAACCATTGAATCACCACCAAAGAAGTCCCACAGACTGCATTTTTAAAGTAGTGCAAATCATTGAACACTTTATGCCAATGTGGTTCTTATTGGTCTAGTACCATGTCTGTCAACCATGCTACACATTAGAACCATCTAAGGAAATTAAATCTATCTATCTACCCATCTGGTCTTCCCTGGTGACTCAGCAGCAAAGAATCCATCTGCAACGTAGGAGTCACAGGGTCTTTCCCCTGGGTCAGGAAGATTTCCCCTGGAGAAGGAAATGGCAATCCACTTCAGTATTGGCTCAGATGGTAAAGTGAAAGTGAAAGTTTAGTCACAAAGTTCTGTCCAACTCTTTGCGACCCCATGGACTGTAGCCCACCAGGCTCCTCTGCCCATGGGATTTTCCAGGCAAGAATACTGGAGTGGGTTGCCATTTCCTTCTCCAGAGGGTCTTCCTGACTCAGGGGTTGAACCTAGGTCTCCCACACTGTAGGCAGATGCTTTACCATCTGAGCCACTGGGGAAGCTCAGACAGTAAAGTGTCTGCCTACAAAGCTGGAGATGCGGGTTCAATCCCTGGGTTGGGAAGATCTCCTGGAGAAGGAAATGGCAACCCACTCCAGTATTCTTGCCTGGAAAATCCCATGGACAGAGGAGCCTGGTGGGCTACAGTTCATGGGGTCGCAGAGTCGGACATGACTGAGTGACTTCACTTCACTTCAGTATTTTCACCTGGGAAATCCTATAGACAGAATAGCCTGGTGGGGCACAGTCCTTGGGGTCCCAGGAGTCAAACTCAATCTAGTAACTAAACTACCACCAGCACCATCTATCTATCAGTCTGTCTGTCTATCTATCTGTTTGTCTGTCTGTCTGTCTGTATCTATATGTATTTATATACAGATATGGGGATTGACTGGTGGCTCAGACAGTGAACAATCTGCCTGCAATGCAGGAGACCCGATGCCTGGGTTGTGAACATCCCCTGGAAGAGGGCATGGCAACCCACTCCAGTATTCTTGCCTGGAGAATTCATGGACAGAGGAGTCTGGTGGGCTACAGTTCATGAATGTCTAGTAGGTCCTGATCTGGGCATTGGTAATTTTTAATTTTTTTTTAAATTGGAGGAAAATTGCTTTACAATGTTGTGTTGGTTTCTGCTGTACAACAACTCAAATCAGCCATCATTATACATATATCCCCTCCCTCTTGAGCCTCCCTCCTCTCCTCCCATCCCGCCCCTCTAGGTCATCACAGAACACCAGGCTGGGCTCTCTGCATTATATATGGACACTGGTACTTTTAAAAGCTGAACATCTGCTTTAGTGTGAAGAAAATGACCCTAAATAGAATGTATCTCATAACCTCATATAGGATTTGCCATCTGTAAATCCAAACTCTGTTTGCTTCAAGAGGGTGTTTTACTTGGCAAGCAAGCCTGGAAATGCCTCATCCACAAAATGGCAATCAAATCAGCAGTCCTACTGCTCAGAAAGTATCCATGTCTGCTGAGGCCCTCGAGGAGGGTGCAAAAGACTGGCTTTCCCTAGAACCCTGCTCCCTGCCTGCCCACTCCTCAAGACGTGGAATCCATACTGTCCCACCGAGCCAGAGAATATTCAGGCTGCATGACCCATCCTGCCACCCATGTAGCTGTCTTTCCCTTGCTGTAACCACGCTAGGAAATTTACCAGAACTGGCACATCCAGATTAGGTGATGAAAAGGGAGACAGTCTTAGGGTCAGTGTTTGGGAAGAGCATTTGTGGCCAAAATAGCTCTAACTCAGCAAATAAAATAGAACAGAGCAAGTCCTTCTTTATCTCTGAGATGCTAGGAGAAAAACAAAAAGCCTCATTTGTGACTTAAAATTGTATTTGAATTAGGGTTGCCAGATTTAGAGGAGAAAATAGAACACCTGGCTAGATTTGAATTTCAGATAAATAACCAATCACTTTTTAGTACATGTCCTGAATATTGCACGGGATATACTTACACTCAAAAGGTATCAGTTGCTTATCTGAAATTCAAATGTAACCAGGAACCCTGTATTTGATCTAGCCACCCTAGTTAGAATATACCTGCATGTTCAATAAAGAAAATTGAAATATTAAATTCCCAAGCAAGTCATTTAAAGTTACAGAACAAAGCCATCAACTGAATTCAGTCATTTGTTTCTTACCACAGGCTTGAACAATTGTGCAATTATGCCATGTAATGACTTGGAATTAATTAAGGAATAAGTTCAGTTCAGTTCAGCCACTCAGTCATGTCCAACTCTTTGTGACCCCATGGACTGCAGCACACCAGGCCTCCCTCTCCATCACCGTCTCCTGGAGTTTACTCAAATTCATGCCCATTGAGTCAGTGATGCTATTCAACCATCTCATCCTCTGTCATCCCCTTCTTGTCCTGCCCTCAATCTTTCCCAGCGTTACGGTCTTTTCAAATGAGTCTGCTCTACGCATCAGGTGGCTAAAGTACTGGAGTTTCAGCTTCAGCATCAGTCCTTCCAATGAACACCCACGACTGATTTCCTTTAGGATGGACTGGTTGGATCTCCTTGCAGTCCAAGGGACTCTTAAGAGTCTTCTCCAACACCACAGTTCAAAAGCATCAGTTCTTCTCTGCTCAGCTTTCTTCACAGTCCAACTCTCACATCCATATATGCTGCTGCCGCTGCTGCCAAACTGATTCAGTCATGTCCAACTCTGTGTGACTCCACAGACTTGCAGCGCACCAGGCTCCACTGTCCCTGGGATTCTCCAGGCAAGAACACTGGAGTGGGTTGCCATTTCCTTCTCCAATGCATGAAAGTGAAAAGTGAAAGTGAAGTCGCTCAGTCATGTCTGACTCGTCACAACCCCATGGACTGCAGCCTACCAGGGTCCTCTGTCCATGGGATTTTCCAGGCAAGAGTACTGGAGTGGGGTACCATTGCCTTCTCTGCATCCCTACATGACTACTGGAAAACCATAGCTTTGACTAGATGGACTTTTGTTGGCAAAGTAATGTCTCTGCTTTTTAATATGCTGTCTAAGTTGCTTCTTTTCCTCCAAGGAGCAAGCATCTTTTAATTTCATGGCTGCAGTCAACATCTGCTGTAATTTTGGAGACCCAAAAATAAAGTCTGCCACTGTTTCCCCATCTATTTGCCATGAAGAGATGGGACCGGATGCCATGATCTTAGTTTTCTGAATGTTGAGTTTAAAGCCAACTTTTTCATTCTCCTCTTTCACTTTCATCAAGAGGCTCTTTAGTTCTTCTTCACTTTCTGCCATAAGGGTGGTATCATCTGCATATCTGAGGTTATTGATATTTCTCCCGGCAATATTGATTCCAGCTTGTGCTTCATCCAGCCCAGCGTTTCTCATGATGTACTCTGCATATAAGTTAAATAAGCAGGGTGACAATATACAGCCTTGACGTCCTCCTTTCCTTATTTGGAACCAGCCTGTTGTTCCATGTCCAGTTCTAACTGTTGCTTCTTGATCTGCCTACACATTTCTCAAGAGGCAGGTCAGGTGGTCTGGTATTCCCATCTCTTTCAGAATTTTCCAGTTTGTGGTGATTCACACAGTCAAAGGCTTTGGCATAGTCAATAAAGCAGAAGTAGATGTTTTTCTGGAACTCTCTTGCTTTTTCAATGATCCAAAGGATGTTGGCAATTTGATCTCTGGTTCCTCTGCCTTTTCTAAAACCAGCTTGAACATCTGGAAGTTCACGGTTCACATATAATGAGTATTCCCTAAATCAGACATGACTTAGCATTTCCTGGTGCTATTGAAACTCCCTCCATATTTCTTGCATTTTCTGACAGATTTATATCCAGTTTATTATAGAGTTCTGTGACAACTCAGAAGAGAAGAGTGTGTTCAAGATCTCAAAAATGAAATAAAAAAGGTGCAGGGGAAAAAATGTACAGAGATTCTTAAAAAGGAAAGAGACCTATGTTAAATGCAAACTTGTATTCATGATATAATATACTTTTAAAAAAGCACAGTAGGTAGGTGGCACCGAGAGTATGGGCTGCCCAGGTGGTGCTAGTGGTAAAGAACTCACCTTGCAATGCATAGATGCAAGAGACACAGGTTCAGTCTCTGGGTCAGGGAGGTCCCTTGGAGAAGGCTATGGCAACCCACTCCAGTATTCTTGCCTGGAAAATTCTATACAGAGTAGCCAGGCTGGCTAAAGTCCATGGGGCAACAAAGCACAGGACATGACTGAGCATGCACACGCACACACACACACACACACAACCCAAAGTATTACAAACTGAAGTTTGGCTACATGCCTCATTATTTTAATTTTTAAGGAAAAATATCTTGACAAACTTCTCAAAGTGCACACATATGCTATGTGTGCCATATGCTATTTTGTGTTTTGCTTCCTTTTCTTAATTTTGAATTTTCATGTATCAGTATCATAGTCATTTTTATCCTCATTGGTGCTTTCATGACATGACATCATATTTATATCTCAGCAGTAATTTCTCCCCAATTATTAAGTATTTATGAATCTATCTTTTTCTGTTGAAGAAAGTGTCACGTCCATCTTCATACAAGTGGTCTTTCTGTTTTTCAGTTTACTTTGTTGGAACATGGTCCTTGAGACCAATTGCTTAGCTTTTGTTATCTATTGTCAAGTCACTTCAGGAGAGGGGAAGCCTGTAGACTCATCTGTGTATCCAGGGCTACTCCCACATTGTCTTTTGACCTTTCCATTTGTCCTAATAGAACAAAAGGCAGTAGTAATTGTTTTAACTGAAGCTCTTTGTCAAGGTGGCTGAATATTTTTCAATCTCATTTCATAATTGTATTTCAACATATAAAAATATATCTGTTAGCTCAGTTGGTAAAGAATCTGCCTGCAATGCAGGAAACACGGATTCAATTCCTGGGTCGGGAAGATCCCCTGGAGAAAGAAATGGCAACCCACTCCAGTATTCTTGCCTGGAGAATTCCATGGACAGAGGAGCCTGGTGGACTACAGTCTATGGGGTCACAAGAGTCAGACATGACTGAGCGACTAAACCACCACCATCTTTCTCTTTCCTCAGCCTTTCCACATATGTATAATATCATGTCTCTATATTTTAATTTGTTTTTAATCTTTCTGTTGCGCTTTCTTTCATCTTAAGATTTTGTTACTGTTCATTATATAGAATATTTTACTTTAATATAATTGAACCCATCCTTGTCCCTATTATCTTCTTCCACAGTTAAGATCGGTAGTCTATTTCATTTCCTTCTACAGTTTTCATGGGGCTATTTAAAATGTTTAACTATATAACATCTGGAATTTATTGTGGCCTGTGAGAATCAAGAACTGTATTGAGAAAAGTAACAGATTTAGAATTTTAAAAGAACTAATTTGAGTTCAGCAGCAATAGCTATGGCCTTAGGCAAGTCACTAACCTCTTAAGGCACGGTGCCCTCTACTAGACTGAAGGCAAGGTCCTTGTCTTACTTCTCTCTCAAGCAAATTACCTCACATATAGAATATGTTTTGTAAGTTCTATATTTAAGTTATATTTTTGTACATTGCTGTCCAGTTGTTGTAACACCAGTAATTGAATTTGTTTCTCAATTTAGTTGGCTGCTTGTGATTGATCATATATCACTAATGCTCAATTTTGTTCCAATAGCAAAATACCTGTTCCAGTGTTTTGAAAAACATCATAAAATATGGAGGTATTAAAGTTAAAATAATAAAAATTAAAATTTGATGCTAAATCAGATACCAACTTATGCTAGATTCTAGTATGGTATCAGATACTAATATTTTGTTTTAATTTATGGGAAATTTTAAAAGAGAAAATTCAATGCAATAACTGATTCTTTTTAAGAATCGGGAAAAGAACACCCACCCATGGTACAGCAAGTTCATCAAAAGCAAAAGTTGAGAACCACATCTTATGTTAAGCATTTCTAGTGGAGAATATAAATAAAGGCTTCGATCAATTGTATTCTTTACATAAAGAACAAATGAACTGGGCTGAACTTTAGCTGAACCCCAAAACTATTTAAGATCAGTCTTTTGAGTTACTAGGGTTGGAATTCTTGTAATAGTAGAAAGTCTAAAAGAGAATAGATGTCAGATCTCTAGTACATGCTTAAAATAAGCAACCTTAACGCTAAACACTTCTGTTGATTAATCTATAAATCTGAAGGTATAAAGTAAAAGAGCCTCACAACCTCAGATTCTACCATATTACAAAATATGGACTTTGCAAAGCATATGGAGGTAGGTGTGTTGGACCTATCAGAAAGTACCCATTTCAGTTCTGGATTCCTTATACTCTGAGGTTGCTGCTAGTACAAGAGGCTGGAGTCCTCTAAACAAGAAGTGAATGGGGATGTCTGTCCAGGCTACTGGAGTCCTCTGCAAGCACCATCATTCTGCTGTGCTAATTAATATTTTTTCATGGAGCTTACTTTTATGCAGATCTTTGACTTTTTAAAAGAATTTTTATTAAGAAAGACAATGTGATATAGTTTTTTTAACTGCTAGAATAGGAGGTAGGAGATCTAGGGTTGGGTCTCTATTCTGCCACTTAAACTGGAGTGAATCGTTCCACATTTATGGGCCTCAGTTTCCTTTTGTGAAAAAAATGGGCATTTAAAACAGGTAGTTCCTAAATCCCTGTGTGGTTCTAATAGTCATGTTCAAACATAGATATGTTCCAGTTCAAAAAAATGCAAAACTTCATATTTAGGAAACTGATAATTTGCTCTTCATAATGGTCTTTGCTGAGTCATTTTTCACTTAGAAAATTTCCCTAGAATTTCCTTGTAGAGTAAGAATCTCTAATAAAATCAAACTATGATTCTAAGTACAAATTGCTCTTTTATAAATAATTAGTTTATGGTATACATATCCTTTGTTCAGGAAAGTGATATCTCTTCTCCAGACCATGACACTCATGAGCAGTATTTTATGGCAGCTGTGTGTGTGTGTGTTTGTATTTGTGTGTGTGTTTGTGTCTGTGTGTGTGTTTGTGTCTGTGTGTGTATTGGCAAGAAGTTAGGAGTGCTGAATTCTGATTCAGATATAGTGCAAAAGAATAGCAAGTTTCACAGAAAGCACCTGCTTGGAAGGGAAATAAATCATGACTTCATTGGACACGTGGCTTCTTAATCTCTTGGTCCAGGATTCTGAAATCAGGACTAAGAGAGGCTGCTCCGTGAAATCGTGCAATCATCCTTTCCCCTTCTCCTTTACACTACCTCCAGGGACTGCATGGATCAGTGGCATTGTTCAAAGCATTTCAGAAAATACTAGCTCAAGCCACTTTGCCTCCAAAATGTATCCCACCAAAAGGTTTGCTTCTCATCTACCCAACAATGTGTGTTCTCCAGATGTCTTTGAACTCTCACTGTAGGACAAGGTACAAACTGCCCCAGATTGCCTTCATTTCCTTAACTATCTCACCAAGAGGGCATTCTCTACTCTACAAAGGCTGACCACCAACCTCTACTTCACCAGCATGGACAAACCAATTTGCTTTCTGTCACTGTTGACTGCTGACTCAGATAAGAAAGATGAAGGCAAAGTCCCTGATAGCTGCCCTTGTTTATATTTAGCAGTCCGTGTGTGGGGCGGGGAGGAGGGGGGGAGGCATATTTCTATTAGCAAAGCTCTAACTTGCCTGTTAAAATAGGACAGGGTTTCTGCTACATGCATTTATGTGATGAGCGATTTTACACTTAATTTTCCCAAAACCTCAGATAGTTGACAGAAAAGTTCTGCTATCTTGTTGCAGATTCAGAAAATGGTCTTGCACAGAAGCAGCGAACACCTCGCCGAAGATGTCAGGAGCCCAAAATGTTGAGTAGCCCTGAGGACACCATGTACTATAACCAGTTAAATGTGAGTTCAAAGTGGTCATAAAGCTGTTTCACTGGCTTTGTTTCCAGTTAATAATTCTGTTATTAATACCTGTTCCAGCCCCTCCAGCCCCACCCCCACTCTCTTATACTCTCGTCTTGAACATGTGCTTAGGCTCTTTATCTGTTGCTTTCATGTCAGGATGTCTGCCTTCACGGTGAATAATTGATGTGGTTTATCAAAGACGAGCAAGATGCATGCTTCATCAGGCTCACTTGAGCCCTTTGATCAAAAAAAATTATGCTGTGACTTCTGATATTATCAGCATCTGCTTGCATTCAACACAAAATCACTTTGAATTAAAAATTAACGACTTGCTGCTTTGCTTTGACTGTGTGTTCTTGGCCCTCTCCACAGGGAACTCTAGAATATCAAGGGAGCAAGAGGAAGCCAAGAAAACTTGGGTAAATATCTGTCTTCTTAGTTCTAAGCAACTGTAAACAGACGGGGTCCTTTGTGATATTACAGAAAATGCAAAACTTTCTAGAGAGGCTTCTAAAAATATGCAGTGGGGATATCATCACTATTATTGACACTGGAAACTACTTTTCACAGTAGCAAGTATACAAAACTTTAATCTATTCTGTCTGAAAAGACTGAAATTGCCACCAAAAGGTAAATGTTATTTCTCATAATTGTCCCAGGGAATTATACTGTGTTTATAATTCAAGACATGTATTGGGCTGTATAAAACTCTCCCACAGTCAGAGCACTCCATGTAGTGCAAATACTCCTTCCCCCCATTCCTCTACTCCTGAACCTTAAAGGTACACAGAGGAAATTTTCTCCCTATGATTAGCCAAGGGACACTACAGAGTTTGTGGCTGATTTGACTGTTAGCGTCTCAACTGTGAATAGCAATGAGATAGGTAACTGGTAGTAGTTTGAGAGCTACTCAAACTACTCAAGCTACTCAGGAGGGGAACTTTCTCATCTAGAGGAAACCAGACAAGTTAATTCACATAAATCAAACTGCAATATGATCACAACTTCCAGACACCACTAAATCGGGCCCGTTATTAGTGTGTGACCCAGATGTGAAAGGCTTTGTGAATCAGACCCCAGTTTCCATGTTGGGAGACCCTGAGCTACACTAAGCTGTGCCCCCACCACCCAGTGTGAGGGCTCAGCCCTGTTCCAGGTACTCACACAATTTTAGCTGCCCCATTGATGACTGCTGCACTTGTTTTCTTTTTCTGCTGAAATTCTTTCCTTTGTTGCAGCCAAATCAAAATGCTTGATGGAGAAGATGAATATTACAAATCCCTGTCACCTGTGGACTCTATCCCTGAGGAAGACAACTCAGTCCACCCTTTCTTTTTTTCTTCATCTTCAAAAGGGGCATCTTTTGCTCAGCACTGAGCTATACTTCCTGCCTCCCAAGTCTGTTGAGGGTAAGACCAACCATGGTAATTCACTGACTGTCATTTAATAAGAAAGGTGCAATGGTATCAACTTCTTTGGACATGCAGTTTGTGCTGGAGCCTTACTGAACAATTTTCAGATTCCAAACCATTTCCTCCTACCTCTATCACCTCCTCCCCCTCCCCCTGCAACATCTGCTCTGTAGCTTGAGCTGGGCAACCCCTTCTTTTCTTATTTCTTGAGTCCCTGTGGGACATGAACACACCTCCACTACAGCAATACCCATAATTCATGCCCCAACATCTACGAGAGTAACAATCTTACCTGAGGACACTGTGAAAATCCGGAAATCCCTTTCCTCCTCACCTCTGCACTGCATCCTCTTTCCTTTTGCTGGTCTTTTCTATCCTTCCCACCTAACCACAGGGTTGGGGCTCCATTGCTGAATGCCCCCATCCCGGAGGGATACACTCAAGGTCTCTGAGGCCAGGATAATGTTTCATGCTTAGGGGAAGAAGCCTGAATCTTTCAGGTTCTTCCTTTAAGGCAAATGAACCCCTCTGCTGCTAGTTATTATTCTGATAAAGCTTTGCTTCTTTATTCCACCTTACTAAGACACCTTCATCACCTTGATAGTAAAAAGAAAGGAATGAACTGGAAAGAAAATTTGGACCCATCAGAGTTCGTGTCACATCATTTTATAACCGCCTGATCCCTGGTTGACTGTCTCCATGAGGCCGTCAGTAGCTGCAGAGGAAGTACTTTGTCTCATCCATCTTTGTGGCCACAGAGTCTAGCACAGTGCTCAGCACAGGGAGGACATGTCCACCTTGAGTGAGTGGAGAGACTGAGTTACACAAACACATCTGACGTTACTTTCAATTATATGTGATATAGTATTGATCACTTTTCTTATACCATAAGCTCTGATTTTTCACTGAAGCTTGGACTAGTCCTATTTAATCATATTATACCATGTATGATTCAGTGTGATCCAATGCAACAAACTCTTTTGTTTGCATTGAGTAACTACTCTGTGCAAAACAATATGTGAGACTGCTGTGTGATATGAAAATCTAACAAGACCCTTTCTCTAGAAAAGATGTTCTTAATATTCTTTCTATTTTAAAAATATTTGGTAGATAGTACACATGGGAGTACCTAGATTTTGAGAAAAGTATACTTGAGGAAATAGAAAAAATAATTGTTACCAAAGTTTTAAAGGGGAGAGTTCTAATAAGCATTTTAAAACACAAATGATGAAATGAGGCATTTAAAGATCTCAGAAATTGTAGTGTTACAAGAAAAAGAAATAGAGCAAATTATTCAATAGTTAAACTTTAATGTTTAAAAAATGAGTCTTGATCTTTTTCCAGATCTTCACCCTAAATGTATGTTCATAAGGTATGCAAATAAAGCAGAAACACAAATGCATTTTATTTTATTGTTTAAAATATAGTTTATATAATACATAGATTTTAACATTATTATTAATATAAGTAATTTTGGCAATTTCACTTTCATCATTGATTCATCTACTTTTGATTTGATAATGTTAGCTGTTCAAACTGTTGAATATAAATGTTCATAATCTCCCACTTGTCTATGTACAATTGTATACACAGGCTTGTTTCTAATTAAAATATATCTATAAATAAAGTTTAAAAGGAAACAGAAATAATTATAAAATCATAATTCAGAAGCTCTAAAATAACTGGGCACATAGAATAACTGCTTCGGTAATATCATAGCTCCTAACAGTACTTTGGAAATGATGTTCATTATCAGTTACTGCATAGATAAGACAGACTACAGATGTTATTCTTTGACTAGTTATAATGCCACAAACTCAAAGAGCATTCTTAAATCTTTAGATGAGAATGATGCAAACTGGAATCTCATAGATGTCTTACTAGATTTATGAAGGTAATGTGCATATAGCAAAAACAAAGCAAAAGTCAAACAGTCCAGAACATTCTTCTTCTCAATGCCCCAAACTTAGTCCCTCTCCCAGAAGCAGTCATTTTTAAAAATTATTTCTAATTCTTTTAATGGTTTCCATCATGTCTCTGAATAATTTGCTTTGATATTGATTTGTCATTTAAGACAATATCTACTCTCCCTTCTATGAAAGATGTGCATTTATCTCAATTTCTTCACCCTCTCTTCTTCCAGTACTTACAATTTTGTGTTTAAATTGTTGTTGATTACCTTTTAAACTTTAAATTATATAATTAAATACCTATTTTTTGTGCTATTGACTTCAGATAGTAGCTCTGTGAGAATGCCTGACATGAAGAAAACCAGAAGACTGAAGGGTAATATCAAAACAAATAGAATAATGATCCTTAGACAAAATAGAAATAATTCCAAGAATAGTAGAACAGTATTTTAAAATTTCATGGAAACCATTGGTGTTCATGTTCTGAGCTGCTGTTTCTTCCTCCATTTTGGTTCATCTGCAGACATGCCTCCATCCCCTTTCTAAACTTAATTTTTAAATATAGTACATATACAGAAATACGCACAAATCAGAAGGCTTAGCTCAATAAGTTATCAGAAAGTGTGTGTCTATGTAACCACTCCTACAGTCAAGAACAGAACACTGTCCGCACCCTAGAAGCCTCCCTTCCCAATCACTACTACCCCTACCTCCCTCCCCAAAGAGAAGCACTCTCATGACATTATGGTAAATACGTCCTTGATCTTCTTCATAGTTTTACCATTTACATGTATCCCTAAACACTATAGTTAGGTTTTATCTTTTATAGATAGATTTGGGAAACTGTATATAAATGGAATCATGTAGTATGTAATTTGAGAGGGCCTTGTTCTTTTATTCAGTGTTATATTTGTGAAGTTCATCTGTGTTATGGGATGTAAATGTAGTTCACTCATTTTCATGACTGTATAGTATTCCAGGATATAATTATGCCATAATTTATTTAGCCATTCTACTTTTGATAGACAAATATGAATTGTTTCCAATCTAGGTCTGTTTTGCAAATTGCTACCACAACATTATTGTATATGTCTCTTAGTTTATATTTGCATGCCTTTCTATTGGCTACATACCTAGGATTAGAATTACAGGATCCTAAGGTACACATACCCTCACTTCAGTAGATGATGCCAAACGTTTTTCCTGAGTGATGTACAAATTTAGTCATGCTGGTAGTATATGAAAGCTCCCATTGTTCTGCATTCTTACCAGCTCTTGCTGTGATCCGTCTTCTTCATATGAGCACTCTGACAAGTATAAAGTAGGGTCTTACTGTGATTATAGCTCACACATCGCTGACTAATAATGATATTGAGCACATTTATATGTGTTTAATAGCCATTTTATATATCTCCTTTTGCTACATGTCTGTTTTTTATTGATTGGCTATTTTTCCTTTAATTTAAGGAACGTATTATACATCATTAGTTATATGTGTTGCAAATAATTCCTCAGCTAGGTGGCTTGCCCTTTCTACTTCTTAAAAAGCCTTTTGATTGAAAAAAAGTTTGTCACTTTAACACAGTACAACATATCAATCTTTTCCTTTTGATTAGTGGTCTTTTGTAGCCTGTTAAGAATCTTTTACTTAACAAGGTTATAAAGATATTTGCCTTTAGTATCTTCAGGAAGCATTAATTGCTTTGCCTCTCACATTTAGATCTTCAACTCACACAGAATTGACTTTGTGAATGGTGGAAAATAAGGGTCAATTTTCAGGTTTTCTGTAATAGATACTCAGTTGTCTCAGCCCCCATTTAAAGAAAAGGCCATCCTTTTCCGACTGTTCTAAATACTACTATTTACATAAACCAAGTGTTCATGGGCCTGTTTCCAGATACTCTATTCTGTTCCATTGATCTATCTGTTATCCTTACCTTAAATGCCATACTTTGATAATAGGTCTTAGTATATAGCAGAGCAAATCTTCCAACATTGTTTTTCTTCTCCAAAACACTTGTGATTAGTTTGGTCCTTTTGTATACTGTAGAATTAGTCAACTTCTAGAGGAAATAAAACCTATTGGGATTTCTTTGGAATTATCTTGTGTCTATAAGTCAATTTAGAAGGAATTATCATGTATACAATATTGCATTTTTCAATCCATGAACTTGATATATCCTTCTATTTATTTATTTCTTCTCTCAATAACAGTTCAGAGTTTTATGTGAGAAATCTTATACATATTTTGTCAGTGGTGTTCCTATATACCATATGTAATTTGTACCATATGTAATTTTTATTTAAAATTTTCTATTTGTTGCTTGCTATGGACTAAATGTTTATGTCCCCACAAAATTTGTATGCTGAAACCTTAATCCCCAATTTATTTGACGGCATGATCTTTAAGAAGTGATTAGGTCGTGGCTTCCCTGGTAGCTCAGCTGGTAAAGAATCCGCCTGCAAAGCAGGAGACCTCAGTTTGATTCCTGGGTCAGGAAGATCCTCTGGAGAAGGGATAGGCTATCCTCTCCAGTATTCTGGCCTGGAGAACTCTTTGGACTGTATAGTCCATGAGGGTCAAAGAGCTGGACATGGCTGAGAGACCTTCACTTTCACTTTCATAAGAACAGAGCCCTCGTGGATGGAATTAATGCCCTTATAAAACATATCCCAGAGAACTTGCTTGCCTCTTCTGCATGTAAGGATACAGTGAAAAGGCGGCTGCCTATGAATCAGGAAGCAGGCTCTCACCAGACACCAAATCTGTCAGCACCCTCATCTTAGACCTCCTAGTCTCCAGAACTGTGAGAAATTTCTGTTGTTTAAGCTACCCAGTCTATGGTATTCTGCCATAGCAGACTGAACAGACTAAGACTTCATCCTTACATGGAAATGCAATTGATATTTTGCACTTGAGATCTATCAGCGTGGCTAAATTTACTCATTAATTCCAATAATGTATCTGTAGATATTGTTGGATTTTCTACATATAAAGTTAGACACTCTGCAAATAACTATAGATTTTTTTCTTCCTTTTCAATATTTATACTTTGTTTTTTCTTGACTCACTGCCTGTTTCAATTAGTTATTGCTGCACTGTAAACCACTCAAATCAACTACATATTTCTCACAAGTCTGTGGATATTTTTGGATTTTCTACATATACAGTTAGACCCTCTGCAAATAATTATAGACTTTTTCTTCCTTTTCAATATTTATACTTTGTTTTTTTCTTGACTCACTGCCTGTTTCAATTAGTTATTGCTGCACCGTAAACCACCCAAATCAACCACGTATTTCTCACAAGTCTATGGGTTAGCTGAATGTTTCTGTTATTTGAGCTGTTCTTGCCAGGGCCCACTTGTGCATCTGAATTTAGCTGCAGGTCAGCTAAGCAGCTTTACTGATGTTGGCTGGGTTCCTTACATATCTAGAGCCACAGCAGGGACAGCTGGGCTAACTTAGTTCTATTCAATATGGTCTCATCCTTCAATTTGCTGTTATCCCTAGTGGCAGTGTCTGTCTCCAACAGAGATGCCTCTTAAGGACTGGCACATTGTCAATTCCACCACATTCTTTAAACCAAAGCAAAATACAAGGCTAGCCCAGATTTAAGGTGGATAAATAGAATCCATCTCTTGATGGGAGGTGCTGCAAAGTCAAATATGTTACAAAAGGCATAGGTATATGGAGAGATAGAAAATGGAATCATGTTTATAATCAATCTGCCATACTGACCTGGCTAAGATTTCCAATACAATGGTGATTAGGAGGGTTAACAGTAAGACTCTTATTTTTTCCCCAATCTCAAAGGGAAAACTTCTAGTATTTTACCAAATGTTTGCTATCTCTTCTATATGTGGGAGAGTTTTTCTTTATAAGTAGATGTTTGATTTTATCAAATACTTGGTTTTTGTGTGTATTTAAATTACCTGTGAATTTTCTCCTCTATTTTGATAGTGAGTTATGCTGATTTTCTAATGTGAATAAATCTGCATTCTTATAATATATACAACTCTATCATGTTGTATTATCCTTTTACATACTGCTGCATTTGATTTGGTAATTTTTTAAAAAATTTTTATAGCTCTGCTCATGATAAAATTGGCATGTAAAATTTTAATTCTCATAATATCCAATCTGTCTTTCTTTGGAATAGTTGGTATAAGCATGACAATAATCCCTTCTTAAAAAATTTTTAATTCACTAAGGGAGCTGTTTGTGCCTACAGTTTTTATAAGGGAAAATTTTAATTATGAAATAAATTTCTTTATTAACATGACTATTCATATTTTCTATTTCTTTCTCTGTCAGTTTTGGTAGGTTTTCTTTTCAAGGAATTTGTCCATTTCTTCTACATTTTCAGATTTGTTTAGAATTGTTCAAAAACTATCCTAAGATATTTTTTATATTGTAGAATCTACAGTAAGTTCCCCTTTTCATTTGTGATGATGATAATTTGCATTCTCTCTCCTTTTCCTTGACTAGTCTTTTCAGGCTTGTCAATTTTATTAATCTTTTAAGGAAAACAATTTTTTATTTTGTTCATCTTTTTAGTATCTATTTGATTTCTATTTTACAAACTTTTCCTGCTATAGTTTTTATATCTTTTCTTTGATATAATTTGCTGTTATTTTTCCTTTTTAGACTTTTATGACTTCCTTTCTAATACATTCATTTAAGCTATCACTTCCCTCTAAGTATAAAATTAGCAGCAACATACAAGTATTTTTTATTATTGAAAGTGAAAGTTGCTCAGTCGTGTCCAGCTCTTTACGACCTTATGGTCTGTAGCTTCCCAGGCTCCCCTCTCCATGGAATTGTCCAGGCAAGAATAACTGGAGTGGATAGCCATTCCCTTCTGGGATCTTCCCAACCCGGGGATTCAACCCAGGAATAAAACCCAGGTCTCCCACATTGCACTGGATTCTTTACCGTCCCAGGAATTGAACCAGGGTCTCCTGCATTGCAGGCAGATTCTTTACCAGCTGAACTACCAAGAAAGCCCATTTTTTTATTGGGATCAAAACATTTTCATTCCTTTTATGCTTTTTTTAAAATAAGATTTTTGGAATTCTATTTATTAATTTCTAAACATACAGGCATTTTCTCTTTTCTTTGTTGTTGAATCTAGCTTAACTATATTATGGCCAAAGAATTAATCTACTATGATTTGTTGAGACTTTCAGTTCAGTCGCTCAGTCGTGTCCAACTCTTTGTGACCCCATGAACCACAGCACACCAGGCCTCCCTATCCAACACCCAGAGTCTACTCAAACCCATGTCCATTGAGTCGGTGATGCCATCCAACCATCATCCTCTGTCATCCCCTTCTCCTCCTGCCCATGGCTTAGAATATGATTTTTTGAATAAAACTTTTATAAATAGCCCATATACACTTTAAAATTAGTTGTGTTCTACAGCCTTTAATTTATACACAGTAGTTCAAGTTTGACAATTGTCATCTTCCCACTCTTACTGATTTTTTTGACTGCTTCTGTTGTTAGTTGTTAAGAGAAGTATGTTACAATCTCCCTCTGTGATTGTGAATTTGCCTATTCCTTTTATTTTTGTCAATTGTTTTCTTTATACATTCTGAGGCTATGTTATTAGGCATATACACATACACTTTCATCGTTATAGTTACCCAAGAAATTACAGTGTAGACCCTTGACTTATCAAAATCCAGTATTACTTATGCTACTTATACCCTCTTCTTAGAATTTGCAAGAATCCAAGGACCTTAAAACATTATTCACAGTGTCTGTCTCTCTATCTATCATATTCCTTGACTATATTCCCACTGTTATGGGGTATCTTAATTTAACACGTATTTTATATCCCACAAGACATTATTATTGTTTTCATGTCTGTTTATTTTTTTCCCACATCTCTGACCTTCTGTTCTAGAACCTGTTTCCTTCTGCCTAGAGTTTCCTTTAGTGTGAGTCTGCTGCTATAAGGTTTTGTTCAACTGAAAATATCATTATTTGACCTTAGTTCTTGAAGGATATTTTTGATGAGTGTATAACTCTACATTGGCAGTTATTTTCTCTTAGAACTTTATTTTTTTTTCTCTCTTAGAACGTTAAAGACAACACTTTATCTTCTGGTTCTCATTGTATCTGTTGAGAGGTCAGCTTTAGCCAAATGTTCTTTTGAAGGTAATCTGTCTTTTTCCATGGCTGTTTGTATGGTTTCCCCTCTCTTTGGTTTGCAACAGTTTTACTAGATATGATTCTCATTCATGTTTTCTTACTGTCTTAGTTATTATTTATTTCGTGATGGAAATTATATGTACAAAGTTGTTTGTAAAGGTAATTAGAGGCTCAGAATAGTATTCTCTTCCTCCATAAGACAGTAATATTTGCTGGGGCATGAGTAAATCAGGACAACTTTAATCCAACTTCAGAGTCTGGGAGGGTTGGAAATGGACCTGCAGTCCCTGTGAGAGCAGCTGCATCTGGTTCCTATCTGCTAGAGGGGAGCTCTTTGCAATCCAAGTCAGAGTGTGTGTGCATGTGTTGGAGGTTAGATGTTTAAGAGTCCAGCTTTTGTCCCATTGGCCCCACACCACTCAACCTAACAGCTTCTTCTCCTTAGTTGTCTATTCTGGAATTGGCAAATGTCTCCCAGAAGAAAAGTTACCCCCAGTGCTGAGCTGTCCTCTTAGAATTTCTGTCTTCTCCTAGACCTTGGTTCAGTATTTCTTTACTCTCTTGCTAGGTTTCCAATGCCTTTAGTTAAGTATATTTAAATTTTTTTCTTAATTTACTATTTGGCCTCAAAGAAAGGCAGTTTAAATTACCTATTTCTTAATTACTGGAAGCTGATACTTCCCACTTTTCATCTTCCAGAAATATGTTAAAATCATTTCCCTTGACAATTCCATCTTTGAGTTTATTCTTGTGACAAATTTGTGTTTATTCTTTTCAGTTCTTCTTTACTGCCATTTAAATGAGATCTCGGGCTTCCCTTGTGGCTCAGCTGGTAAAGAATCCGCCTGCAATGCAGGAGACCTGGGTTCGATCCCTGGGTTGGGAAGATCCCCTGGAGAAGGGAAAGGCTACCCACTCCAGTATTCTGGCCTGGATAATTTCATGGATGAGTCCATGGGGTCAAAAAGAGTCGGACACGACTCAGAGACTTTCACTTCACTTCACTTCAAATAAGATCTCAAGAAATAGAACAAATGTGTGAATGCTTTTTTGCTTTGTTGTAACTTTTCCTAGTTAAGTGTTAGTCACTCAAGTGTGTCTAACACTTTGCAACCCCATGGACCATAGCCCACCAGGCTCCTCTGTCCATGGGATTCTCCAGGTTGGAATACTGGAGTGGGTTGCCATTCCCTTCTCCAGAGCATCTTCCTGACCCAGGGATCGAATCCAGGTCTCCTACATTGCAGGCAGATTCTTTATCATCTGAGCAATAGGAAAGCCCAGTGCTCTGCTTAAAATTATTTAAATGATTTTAAATTATTTACAAATATTAGTATTTGAACTTCCATTTTTATGACACCTTTATTGAGATAAATTTCACATACCATATAATTCACCCTTTTAAAGTGTACAGTTCAATAAATTTGAACTATTATTAAAAATAAATGATTGTTCTATACCTCATGACTAACCTCCAGATATTACTGTTTCAAGACACTATCGTTGAGCTGATCTAGGCGCTTACACTATAGAAAGGAAAATGTGACACATGGATAAATATTTACTAGGAAATGGCAGAGTAGTAATATTAGAGGATAGAACCTAAAGGAATGTTTCATGAAGGAATCAGTATTCATCCTGAATCTTGAATAGTGAAGCAGAAGGAAAATTCAGGTCCTTTTCTGGTTTGATTAGTGCATAGAACATATATAATAGGTAAAACTAGAGACGTGATTATAGAGAACTTTGAATGTTGTGCTAGGGAGTCTGTACTCTACTGGCAAAAAGAAACCACTGGAGACTTTGTTCAGAGAAATGCCATGAACAGAGCTGGGATTTGGCAAAGGCCTGTTGGCAGTAGTGTTAAGGGGAGAAGTGAGCAGCAAGATCAGCTGGAAGTCTTATGTGTTAGTTCAGCAAAAGGCAGCAAAGACCTAGGCAGTGATAGTGGTAAAGAACCCGCCTGTCAATGCAGGAGATGTAAGAGACATGCACTGGATCCCGGGAAGATCCCTTGAAAAGGCAAAGCACCCTACTCTAGTGTTCTTGCCTGGAGAATCTCATGGACAGAGGAGCCTGGAGGGCTACAGCCCATAGGCTTGCACAGTCAGACACAACTGAAGCGACTTAGCACACAAGCACCTGAGTGAGGGTATGGAAGGAGAGTAGAAAGGGTATGAAACCAATACCTCCTGCAAAAACAGCATTTATGTGTTGAGTGGTAGGGGATAGGGAAGGAAGGGATAGGGAAGGAAGGAATAGGGAGGCATAAATTAAAGATGACCCCATGCAGAAGAAACCGGTTGAGGTCTGGAACTGCTCTGTAATTTATGAACTGGATGTCTGGGGCAGTCACTTTAGTTTCCTGTGGCAGCCGACTACCTCTCCAGAAGCTTAGTAGGAAAGAGGAAAAGGGTGGAAAGTTAATTTAAGAAGGTTGTAGGATTATCCAGATTTTTAGGATGGAAGCAATCAGAGACTGAAGAGAAGGAACAGAATTGAGATTTAGACTGAAAATGGGAGAGATTTAATTTTTTGTTAACAAAATAGGTGAGGTTCAAAAGTGAAAAATCATTGTAATAACTAGACTGCCCTAGACATTAAAGCTGTCATTGAAAAGTGGTTTGTTCAGGGCTGTGAGTGTTGGGTTTTCATACTGTTAATGTTGCTTTGTGGGATTTCATAAGTTATTTAATGCCAGTTCCCTGATGACAAGTAACATAACCTTCAAGAGAAAGAGACTATTATATCATATATATATGTATGTGTGTGTGTGTGTGTGTGTATCTTTCAAAGTTCAGAGACAATTTTCTAAAATAAATTTTGGGGGGTTTCTTTTTAATTACATATGGTGCCCCTTTTCTATGTAGTTGTTATTGAATTATGATAGTTTTCATCCTAAATCAAATTTGTGTGAAGTAGAAACTTTTTTTCCAGACTTTAAATGTTTTATTTTGTATTGAGGTATAGCCAATTAACAATGTTAATTTCAGGTGAACAGCAAAGGGACTCAGCTGTACGTATAAATGTATCCATTTTCCCCCAAAAGCCCCTTCCATCCAGCCTGGCACATAACATCGAGTAGAGTTTCATGTGCTATACAAAAATAGGTCCTTGTTGGTTATCCATTTTGAATATAGCAATATGTACATGACGTTCCCAGACTCCCTAAATATTCCTTCCCCCAGCAACAATAAGTTGGTTTTCTAAGTCTGTGAGTCTCTTTCTATTTTGTAAGTAAGTTCATTTGTATCATTTCTTTTTATATTCCATATATAAGTTATGTCATATCATATTTTCCTTCTCTGTCTGACTTACTTCACTCAGTATGACACTCTCTATGTCCATCCATGTTGCTGCAAATGACATTATTTCATTATTTTTAATGGCTGAGTAATATTCCATTGTATATATGTACCACATTTTCCTTGTCCATTCCTCTGTCGATGGACATTTAGGTTGCTTCCATGTCTTGGCTAGTGTAGACAGTGCTGCAATGAACACTGGGGTGCATATATCCTTTCAGATCATGTTTTTCTCTGGATTGGGATTGCAGGGTCATATGGTAGCTATATTTTTAGTTTTATAAGGAACCTCCTGACTGTTCTCCATAGTGGTTATATCAATTTACATTCCCACCAACAGTGTAGGAGGGTTTCCTTGTGTGAAGTAGAAATTTTAAAGAGATGTTGGGATATTTCCTCTCAAGTATTTCATTTGTATCCATGACTTGCTCACAGTACTGTGTCTAATCAGACCCAGTGGTTTAAATCATTTGATCCATTGAGGACCTCTGAATAAAGTCAGATTAGTTATTGATCAGGCTAATTGGTTGAAAGACTGACCCAGCTATGTGTAAACACTAGTTTGGCTATTTTTATTGAAGTGCCCAGTCAAATCAGGCTTTCATTTTAATAAACTTATGTTAAGGTAGAGAAGGATTTTGTGCATTTGTACATAACATTACATGAACCAGTGACAACCTGGGGAGAGCCTGTGCTTATTTATTCAGTTGCATAATATTTCCCACTTATGTAAACCTCTACTGTTTACTGTTCTCCAAACCAGCCAGCAAAGAATGCTAGTCTTTTGAGTCACACAGAATGTTTCCTTCATTCACACACTCTTGTAGATTTACTGAGCCGTATACAGTTCAAAACAAAAGGAAGGGAACAAAATAAAACAACAAAAGTTTTATTTGTCAAAAAATATTTCTACAAATTAACCTTCCTTGATATCACTGGATAGTTGAATGTCACCTGCTAGACTTCAGGACATAAAAATGACATGTCACTGCCCTGTATGCACAAAGGTTCTATTTTGGGTCAGTTATTAAGGCTTAGAAAATCTCTAGACCAATCTACTCTTTTTACAGATGACAGACCAGAGGTCCAGTGACTTGCCCTGGGGTCACACAGTGAGGCAATAACAGAGAAGAGGAAAGAATCTAAGTCAATTTATTCTGAGTTCTAGGCTCTGTACCAAACTGTGAGGCTTCCTGGTTGTGTCATACTGTCTAAGATCTGCCTCATTTGTACACGGAACAGACATCTCTTAGAAAAGAGATGTTTTTCTTCCTAAAGATATTTCTCTAATTCTCCAAATGTATAAGATGTTGACCCAGACCTAGTGCCTGGCAACAACTTCACAGATATTTACAGATATAATCGAGGACATCTAAAGCCATTTTTGAAATTTAAATATTTAATGCATTTATTTAACACAATTCAATTTCACTGGCGTTCTCCTATCAAATCTTCATACTGGCTATGTTAAGTAGGTGAAAAGTATAAACAGAGAGCTAGGAGGAAGGAGCAATAGGCAATCCAGATGTATCAGAGTCCTATAAGTGTTCTTTCCAGGAGCCATGCAGCCTGCATTTCACTGTCCTTTAAAGGTAAATTGGTAGTTAAATGACAATCCACCTGGGACAGATAGCCAAAATGCAGTTTAATATATAATATCCTGATGCTTTCATATTATTTTTATCTGAGAATAATAGAACTGGCATGTACCGAGTACCCATTATATGCCAAATCTTGGGCTTTACCCACTAATGCTCCATTTAATCTTCACAGTAATCTGTTAGACAGATGTTATATCATCATTAGTAGCGTTTTTACAGGAAACTAAGGTGTGGAAATGTTCAGTGCAGTCCAATGGCGCAGAGTTTGAAAAAAACTTGAAGCTTCAGACAACTGTTAACTTATGAAATATGAAATTACTGGATGTCTTGAGGCAGTGTGGAATAGCCTCAGCAGGAATTTGCAGAGATATCCTGGATTTCTTGGTGAAAAATTAACAAAACAATGGGGAAGATGATGGTGAGCCTTCTGTTTGAAGACCACCTAAGCCACCTTTATCCGAACGAAGAGTGCATTAAACACTCTCGTCACAATCTACATTTCTGTTGTGATTAGTTTCTCAGATGTGCTAACTTCTGAGAGCTGGTACTAAAGCAAGGAACCAAGAAAAACAAACTTTTGGGAGAATGACAGGCAGTAAAAAGTCTAGGGTGTGTTATGCAAAGGCAGCCATAGGCAGTAGTTCTGACTGCTAGAACCTAAGCTAAAAACACTGTTGATAAAATAGATAACTAACGAGAACACACAGCACAGGGAACTCTACTCAGTGCTCTGTAGTGACCTAAACGGGAAGGCAATCCAAAGAAGAAGGGACACACACACACACACACACACACTTTGCTGTACAGCAGAAACTAATATAACATTGTAAAGAAACTATACTCCAGTTTCTTTAAGTCAAATATTTAACTGATGTAGAAGTATAACCCTAAATTCACAATGTCTTTATTTTGAAAACTCCTTCATTACAAATATTAATAGCATGCTAATTCCATGACACACAATTTTTGGTTAGCAGTCACTTCTGCTTACATTCTCAGAACATTCAGACTGAAAAATCAAGACTAAAACTCATCACCCTTTGCCTCAGCTATTTGGCACTTACTATCCAGATGGTAAAATGAATGACATGGATTTTCTTCAGTGCCGATAAGCAAGAATTGTGACTGACAATGGTCATGCAGGAAAACAGGCTAGTGGTGGACATAGCTAGCCTACAGCCTCTGTTTAGGGATAGTTTCATTGGTGCACAGCCACACCCATTCATCTGCATTTTATCCATCACTGCTCGCAGACAGTGACAGCAGTATTAGGTCAGTATGACAAAACCCTCAAGGCCCACAAAGTTTAAAATACTTATTATCTGACCTTTATAGAAAAAGTTTCCAACCCCTGTTCTAGACTATTACTCAGAGAAATGGAGAGAAAACTTTTCTATAACTATTTTCCAACCATTCTGAGAAAACATCAAATAGATTTGGCCTAGTGAAAATTCTTAAACCAAAAACCTAGTTAAATGGTTTTGTTGCCCCTTTAAAAAAAAAAAAAAAGTTGCATGATTAATGCATGCATGCTCAATCACTCTATAGTGTCCAACTCTTTGCGACCCCATGGACTATAGCCCTCCAGGCTCCTCTGTCCATGGGATTCTCCAGGCAAGAATAGGCCATTTCCTATTCCAAGGGATCTCCCCAACCGAGGAATCAAACCCGCGTCTCTTGCCTCTCCTGTATTGGTAGGCGTGTTCTTTATCACTGAACTACCTGGGAAGCCCTACATAATTAATACTCTAATATATAAATGGAACTATGGACTGTGAGCCTTACTGATCATTGACTATGGAAGGAGGAAGACAGTATGGGATGCTTAACAGCTCACCAAGCACATGTCAGAAAAGAGGGGAGAAAGCATGATCAAAGAGGACAAAGAGGGTAGGAGCTGGGACTGAATCTCTTTAAAACTGTAGTTTCTTCATCTGTCCAGTGAGGGCATTGGGCTCCTCCATGGGGCCTACGCTTGGGTTTCAAGTAGCTTCCTTGGCTTTTCCTGAACCAGCATGAAATCCCAAGACTTTATGTCCTGAAATCCAGCATCCTACATTCGCTTCCAGATTTGGATCCTGCCAATCAACAACCATCAAACCACTGAAGCACCTATCCAGTATACTAGGTCTCTCCAGTTACTGACTACTATTCTAACATCTTTATTCTGTTTATATTTAATATGTTTGGGTGACTTAGCACCTTTAAAAATTATTAGCAAATTCACCTCTTTTCCCCACTACTTATAAGCTAGATATAACAAGAAATAATTCTTATTAAACACTGTAAGAGTTTGAAGTTCTATAAGGCCTTCATAGTGTATTTCTGTCAGTATACACTTAATAACTACTGCAGATAAACCTATGCATTTTGGATCAGGTTAGTTGCTTGTTATATGTGGTAATGATCCTCTCAACAAAAGCAAAATCAGTTAGCAAGGAAATGTTTGATAGATTTAATTGAAATAGTATAAAAAAAACTTGGTTCAGTTCTTGTTTTCACTGGGGTTCACTTCTTTCCCCCAGCAAATAGAAAAGAGGGTAGGTTTTGTCACTGATGTTAAAAAATAGTCTTGATTTCATTTCTTGTCCTACCTGACCTCTCCCGCACCCCTATCTGAAGACTGGAGTCATCAAAATAACACACTACGGATATCCTTAGGAATAAAAGGCTGGGGACAAGGTCATGATTTATAATAGAAACACTTCCCCATGACCATCATATTGTAAGCTCCAGTTGATCACATTATGTGATGGCAAGTTAAACGTATAATTCATTTGTTCTGGGGGAAACCAATCCTACACTAATGGTACATTTTATGTGTACTCTGTCAGCTAGTACTAGTTTGGTCAAGAGGCCATATCACTAAGACATTTATAGAACCAGATTCAATGAATCTTGGCAATTGATTCTTCTCTTTGGTGATCTATTATTACTGTGAAGGCAGACAGGCTGATACTGGATTTCAGGACTTCAGAAATAGACTGAAAAGTGAAAAAGTTCAGTTGTCATTTGGACATTGTGGTCTGTGGCACACCCATCATCATTTGGCTTTTTCCAGTAGCATCAGCATGTTCCGCAAGTCTCAGGAGGACAGAGTGCCCAGATTGAAACCTCAATTTATCAGTCTTGGGTTTGCACTCTGTAGACATAGCTCCATACCATAATTCATAAGAAAAAGAGTGGAAAGATTTTAACAAATAGGATAACTGCTTGCTAAATTAAATTTCCCTGACTTAGAATATATAAGACTTTATGTGGTTCAAATAAAATTCCCTCTGAATTCTCAAGATCTTATTCATGAATAAGAAGAGTCTTATTAGCTTTAGTGGCTTTTCCAAATTAAAGATTCAGGAAAATAAGACCTGTCCTCAGAGCCTGAGTGCAGTAATTCATTCATTCTTCATTCTCATAAAACTGTGTGTTTATTAGTTTTTAATGGAAGTCAGCTATGAACTACAGTGCTCTTATTGGGAACAGTTTTCCTTACTGGAGTCCATTTTATATGTAGTACTTTATATTGAATAAAGTATGCTTACCATTTGAAAAGCTATATAATTTAGGCTTTATACAAAGTCAGACTGTCTGTAGCACAAATATACATCCATTCTAAAGTAATGAAATATACCTGTACTAGCACCTTATACTAAAGTATAAAATAACACAAATGTTTCACTTTGTAGTCCACAAGCTGAAAACTACATAGGAAACATATGGGAAAAGAACATAGAAAATTAGGGGAAGAACAAGATGATTGTTAACCCCTAATTCTTAATAGTGAATGTCCTTTCCTTTGGACTTTTCTCTGTTATTGGATAAGAGGAGAGAGCTCAAGGTGAAAATAACAAGAAATAAGAACAGACAAGGCTAAGATGAAAGCAAGTTTGCCAACCATCTGCCAGACGGGAAACACAATTCATGAGCATCTGAGTTGCCCAAGATATTTTAAAGAGAGACATAAGTTATACATAGAAGATAAACTGGCTGAGTCTCGAACTCAAAAAAATCTCTAAGACCACCTATTGTTAGTTTTTTTAATGTATGAATACATACATCTCCATTTCTACTTTATAATCTGAGCTAGAGAAAATTTACTGCAGCATTATTATCCAGGCCTCATTACCTCGTGGTTAATTAGCTAACATTTGTAAAGTGCTTTGAAGATGAAAAGCATCATATAAATGCTAAGAATTATTAAATAATATGAGAGGAAAATCATAAAATAGATACATTGTTAACATTAATTTGTATTTTATCTTTTCTTATTATCTGCTCCCTAGCATTTGACATTTGGGGCTGAACTATATATAAAAGGCTGAGGGAGTTGCCACATTTATTATAGTTGTGAACAGTAGTATTAACCTAGCTCCAAATTAATACCTGCCAAAAATGAGTCCTTGGGTGAAAACAAATAAAATGTCCAGAGAGATCAGCACTTATACTGGTTGAACAGTTAACTAGTTAAATGTTTTGTCTCATCCAGCAATTAAAAGAAAAGCTGTATTAGTTAATTAAGACACAATTAATAAACATTTCTGCTTTATTCAAAACAATGCAAAATGTACTAACAAATAGTAAGGTCAGCCAAACAATTTTGGTGTGAAACATATGATTCTACTTTGCACCCACTGTGTAGCTGCAGATCCCGCCTCTGAATAGCTTAGGATGATATATTATGGGTATATTATGTAGTGTTGACTGTTCCCTACTTTTTGCTGTCATCAGAGCAAGTTAAACTTTTCTTGGAGCTGCATTTCTACTCTCTATCATCGCACCTCCTCCCTCCTCCAATCCTAAATGGACAGAAGGACAGATGGAGGCAAACTGGCCTTAGACAGTCTGGCAGTCTGCCAGGGACTGATCTAGAAGGAAGGAAAAGCTATAGTCGAATATTCTTAAAATATGCTCTATTATGATATGCTTTCGATAAAACAGGAAATAATAGATCAAGTACATTCAGAGTATTTGCAAAGTGCTTAATTGGGTAAAGGCAAATTAAACTCTTCTCATCACAGCAATGTCCTTATTGTAAAGCCAACTTCTATAATACTAAAGTTAATCCCAAGTCCTGTTACAGGAAACTCATCCTTATTAAAGTAACATTAAGTGCTCCCTTTTATTGATCTTCCCCTTCAACTTAATGATAGAAACTTACTGATGTTTTAATAATAACCTCACAAGCTTTATCTCATCTTACTTTGCCTTGGTACTAAAAGATGCAGTGGAAACTAACTTAGCATAAACATTTTGCAGATGTCTTTAAAGGCTGGGGGAGGTGGGAAAAAAAAGATTCAATTGAGCTGCGTGTTAACAAAGATGGCTGAAAAACTAAAAGATAAAAGGGAGGCTCCAGTGTGAACATCAAAGAATTGTTAATGACAAGAAATACCATTAGGGTTAGCATCTCTTTTGTTTCAACCCTCTCACACCTGCAATGTGTGGTGAGCTAAGCCTTTGTTCCAAAATCTGAATTACCTCCATTAGCATTTATAGAAAAATGGTTGCAAAACAACAGAAACATACTTTTGGCTCTCCCCTTTTGCTTGAAAAGTCAGAAATTAGGTGTGTATGCATTCTCTTCTAGTTGTTGGGTGTAACTATAGAAGCTCTAGGTGTAAGGTAATGGTGGCAAATAAGCTTCATTGAAATGTGAGAATAGCTTTGTAACTAAGAAAGAGAGGTAACAGAAGCAACAAGGAGAAGCACACAGAAGCAGCTCAAGCATTAGCAATAGCAAAATCAGAGCGTGAAATTCAGATTAGCCCTCCCCAGGCTGTGAGAGGAAGGGGGTATTGCAAGACTTGGCATGGCTAAAGGTGTAACCTGTTTTATTTGGCCCCTGAAAAATTTTAACAGATGGTGGGACCAGCTGTCTTTTTCAGCCATTTAATAAACTCTTTGGTGGTAACAGTTTGGAAAGTGGGGGTTTTTTGTTTTAGGCCAGAGGAGAAAATAAAGAAATCTGTCCCAAATTGTCTTTGCCAAGTAGTAAATGAAAAGTTAAAGGGGAAAAATCTAATCAACTAGCTTACTGTCATTGCATCTTTTAAGGAATTTGTTCAGAAACAAATTCCTCTCTGCCAAATTAGATGACTAACTACCAGCAAAATGTATTTTATATCAGTATCTATCTAGGATTGTGTGTTTATCTGGGATTTTAATTGGGGTCTTTAAAAAGAGCTGCCTGGTTATTGTGTTTAATGCTCATTCACAAATAACACTTAAGGCAACTATCCACAGCATTACAAAAAGAAGCAAACTAAACATTTATTATAAATTAGTGCTCATAAGCAGTAAATACTTTGTCATAATGAATATCCTCCAACCTACGTCATTAGTCTAAAATGGCATAGACTCCTCCTAATCACATGTTGTAAATAAGAGAGCCCAGCTCCAGACCTTAGGGAACGGGAACAATGTTCATGTCATTTTCAGGACAGGAGCTAAGAGATTTTCTTTTGTGCCTAAAATATTTTGTAAAATTGGCACTCTTCCCCACTAAATGGCAACTCTCAATTGTGGGAGAGTTTATTTACAAAGCGTCTCCCCTGATTGGCCGTAAACACACTCTTTTGCAAATTTCCGTGATTCCTGGATGAGCAACAGTCACTCTCATTTGACAAAGCTTCATTTTGTCCACTGGCTTATCAGAATCCTAGAGTGTTTATGTCAAATAAATTGCAACAATAAAATATAAATTTTGGCAGAAATTAGATATACCTTTTAGATGTCTAAAAGCTTATGCAACATTCATTGTATTTTAGTAAATCTCTTTTACTTAGTTTCCTGTTTGCCTCTTTTCATGACTAATAATGTGGCTTCTAAACAGTTAGCAAGGGGTAAGTGATGGAGAAAGGTACAATGAATATTTCTACCTGGAATAAGTTAGCTCAGTCATCTAGGATAAGTTCACTTATCCAGCTAGTCACCCAAATTAACAGAATACCACTTCTAATTCCCCAGTTATCACTCTTTGTGAAATGCCGTAGGTAAATTACAGTTTTTCCTTAGAAGGTATGGTCTCTAGTCTGTAACACCAGATCACCATTCAGGCAGTACATTTTTAATGAGCACCTACTATGGGCCAGGCACTGCGCTGGGAGCTGGAGACCCCAAGGTGAACAAGGCAGAAAAGATTCCTGCACTTTTAGAGTTGGTATAACCCCATAACTTCTTCACTGTATAAAGAGTGAGAGAAATGCTATAAACATAAGGACCTCCACCAACTAAAAAATATATACATATCTAAGTGATCCAGATGAGTTTGACAATTAAATGTTGGGGAGAACACACTTGGCTTCAACTTTCAATGAGAAACCACTAAGGAACAGAGGGAGAAGCAATTACATGTTTTTCCTAGCAATCCTTAGCAAAACCTCTGGCTTGTCGTTCTGTTATTTCATTTTCTAATCACTGGTTTCACAGAGACATCATAAGGGCCTCACTAAACTATGTTCATACAGAAATTATATGCAGTGTTCTTATACATCACAGAGTGTTTTTCTAAATTATTGGGAGTAAACAAGTAGGCAAAAAAATTTTTAATGGAACTTTGTGCAGGCATGCTCAGTTGCTTCAGGGGTGTCCAACTCTTTGAGACCCCATGGACTATAGCTTTCCAGGCTCCTCTGTCCATAGGATTCTCCAGGCAAAAATACTGGACTGGGTTGCCATGCCCTCCTCCAGGGATCTTCCCAACCCAGGGACCAAACACATGTCTTCTGCATTGCAGGTGGGTTCCTTACTGCTGAGGCACCAGGGAAGCCCAAATAGAGCTTTACTTTACAGAAACAGAAGCATTAACACTGCATCTGAAAATTAGGTTGATCTCATAACTAAAAGGTAGATTCTATTATTTAATTCCAGTCCCTACCTCCAAAATTTCAATACCTTTATTTCTGTCTTATAAGCCACTTATAAATATCATAATCAATTTAAATACTGATACCAATTCACTAGATTTTCCAGAATGTAGAAATGTTCCTCGTGAACACAAGAATGAGGAAATTCTGGATTTTAAATGTGCTGGAGAATTCATCTGTTTCTCTAGAGAGTATTATACTTCTATTTTTCTTTGAAAAGCATCAAATCAACAGGGGATATAGGATTAGTGAACAATGCAGAATCTGGGACTAGTTGCCATTTTAAATGTCTGCAAGTTAACAGAGTCAGGATCCCTGTCTGTCATCAAAGGAAGCATCCAGAGGATGCTGCCTCGGCCATGCTTTATGACCCTCCCTGCCGTGGCAGCCCAGCTCACTGCCACAGTGGCCAGGGAGGTCGCTGGCAGTGGCTATGGGCCCAGCAGTGACCGGGAGAGAAACCCATGGAAAACGGAGCAACCCTAGGAGTAATCTCCATGACACCCAAGTAGCAGTTCTTGTCATGCACAAAGTCCATATATTTATGCTGCTTTTTTAATGCTCGCCCATAAATAAATGCTCTCTAAGACTTCATTTTTCTTTCTAAGCAATCTCCTGAGATAGGTAACTGTAACCTTTCTAGCAAAAACAAAAGCAAAATTTTATTCTAATGAAAACCTAGATGTGATGAAATAATAAATTCCATTTAAAGGTAATAAATAAATATTTACTTATAAACTTCCTTAGAGTTGTCAGGAAACATCATTAATTTCAGAATCCTGCAAATATCCAGGGAACTGAAATTTTTAAAAAATAGTGCAAGAATTCTGTTTATATTAAGCATTTTCTAAGGTAATTTTTTTTTCCTAAATTGTATAATCAGTAACAGTTAAATTCTTAACATTTAAAGGACTAGTTTACAACATTGTTTTAACTGGTTTTACTCCAATACAAAATTTAAAAAAATGTTTAATAAAGGACTAGTGTATCAAATTAGTAAACAAATTAGAAGTGCATGCAAAATTAAATAATTTTTAGTTTAATTGCTATAATTAATGTAATTACAAACACTCAAAAGGGATGGAATACTTGACAAAATAGTTGTTTCATTAGTAGCATTCAAAAGATATATATTAAATATTTGCTGTGTGTCAGACAGAACAGTACACAAAAAAGATACTATTCATTTGGTTCAAAAGGAATAGGAAAATACAGAAGAAAAAGATATTAAAGTATGCTATCAAATTTCCAAAAATAATAGAATTTTACTGGTACCAGATTACACAAAATTTTTAAAAATGAAATAAGCAAGAAAAACATGAAATAAACACAAGTATATGTAAAGTGTGAAAGTGTTAATCACTCAGTCATGTCTGACTGTGCAACCCCATGGATCATAGCCTGACAGGCTCCTCTGTCTGTGGAATTAGCTAGGCAAGAATACTGGAGTGGGGTGCCATTTTCTTCTCCAGGAGATCTTTCCAATCCAGGGATCAAACCCAGGTCTCCTGCATTGCAGGCAGATTCTTTACCATTTGAGCCATTATTATGTAAGTATCTCTTAAGGATAAAGCTAAATTTCAAATTACTAGATAAATGATTCAATTAATAGTGCTGGGAAAATTAAACTTTTGGAAAAAATTGAAAGTTCTTTGTCAAGAACTGTGACAGTCTCACATTTGTATTCACTTGCAGACTAGCAAGTTAGCCTGACATGGTTTCATGGATATTGTCCAAAGACACGAGAGTGCTGGGGCAGAGACAAAGTACAATAGCAATAGCCAGAAGATCAGCACTGACACTGCTTCCCTGTGTCCCAGTTCCCACAGGGCAGAGCAAAGAGGACCAGATGATACTTGTACATATTGTGGGGTGTATTACAGAGAGGAACCCCAAACTGAAGGAACTCTATTTTTTTGTAATGGGTTATAAGCCTGCCTCACCTCTACCTTGAATGAGGCATTACCTTTATCCTATTGGACAACTTATTAACCTACCCTCTGCTCTTAAGGGGACACTGTCCACATTTTCTCAGACTGATCACTATGCAAACATCCTTGAAAAGATAATTCAGAACAAAGGCAGTCAGTGCTTCTGCTCATAAGATGTGCAGCCACACAAAAGACAAATGCAGAATTATCTCCCAACAGTCATTAGTGTTTTATTGAAGGAGAATTCTAGGTAGATTAAAGAAAGAGTTCAATGCAAAGAAAGAAAGAGAGAAACTATAAAATCTAAGAGAAAATACATATGAATGCTTCCATAGTTTTTAGGAAGGGAGACCTTTCTAAATGTATTATCTAAGGCAACTTAGAGGAAAAGAATAATGCATTTGACTACATAAAAATTTAAAGCTTCTTCATATAAAGACACCATTCAGTAAGTTCCACTGCACTGGTAGAATGGGGAGTTATTGTTTAATGGGTGCAGAATTTCAGGTGGGAAGATGATGAAGTTCTGGAGATGGATAGCAGTAATGGTTGCACAACAATATGAATATATTTAATGCCATTAAACTCTTAAAATGGTTAAAATAGTAAATATTTTATATTGTACATAATTTTCAACAAAAATATTTTTAAATATTAAAATTCCAATACAAGCTAGAAATGACATCTGTTGCATATATGTCTTTACTATTATGATGCACTAAGAATACAATGGAAATCAAGACGTTGTAGTCTTGCTTTCAGTATCCACAACAAGCTCCCATGAACTACTAAGAAAACAAAAACACCACCCAAAAAAGAAATGAAGAAAACCAGGCACAGGGAGTTTACAAAGAAGATACCTATAGGAAACTGGCACCTATAGGTACAAACTGGTACCTATAGGAAAGTGGGTAACCTCTAGGAATAAAACAGAGATCACAAATAAAGTACCATTTTTACTTTCAGAATGGCAGTTTTTTTCTTCAAGTTCTCAGTGTTAGAATACTGTAGGAAATGTGTACTCTCAAGCTCTGCTGACAGAAGTAAGCAATAGCATGGACTTACTGGCCTGCAACCTGAGTGTATATATCGAAAGCCTTAAGACAGTTCTTACCCATTACCCCCGATAGGGATGCAACCTGAGAAAATGGTCTGAGATACGTGGGGTCACCACTTATCAGGGGATAAAATATCCCTGGAAACTCAGCTCAGTTTAATCAATCTATCTGTGGAGGGTCTGGCTCTGGAGGACTGATAAACATAACCCAATAGTTTGCAGAATGTTTTAGGTCAAGAGCTGTTCTTCTTCTTGTGAAGCCACAAAAGTCCATGAAACACAGAGGGAAGGCCCCAGCTCCTCCTTTTCCAGCTCCCCAGCCCTATACACCTTTGTGCACCTCTGCTGAACTTCTAAGCTTTTAGATAAACTGAAACTTCTGTCTACCTAATCTTGCAGAAGACAGACTTATGAAGCAGGATACCAATTTTCTTTTTTTTTTTTGGCCACACCATGCAACATGTGGGCTCTTAGTTTCCTGACCAGGAATCAAACCCGTGCCCCCTGCTTTGGAAGGGTGGGGTCTTAACCACAGGACTGCCAGGAAGTCCCCCAGTTTATTGTCCATAGGAAAACCTACTATGCAAATTCTGAGAAGGTCAAGTTAAGATGACTGGGGAGGATGAAGTCAAGGGTTAGAGGAAAGGTAATCAGGTTTCTCAAGGTGCTGGCGAGACCTACCTACCTCATTACAACCATGGCAGGCCAAGCTCAGTGCTTGCATAGCCCCAAGCTCCAGTCCAAGCTCACCAATCACAGTCTCTGAGAGCGGGGCCCAGGAGACTGAGCCGAGGTACTCTCTCCAAAACAGGGCCACCGTAAGGGAGAAGGCATGGAGTTAAGATGGCCTGGTGCACTAGCTGCATCAACTATCCTCTTCCCACTGGGTATGTTTTCCTAGGAGGCAGGACTGCTTGTTTCAGGATGGCTGAGCACCACCTTCTCATGACAGACAAATGCTTCATTCTTCAAGATTGTTTTCAATATTCATGTCACCATAAACCTCTGACCTTACAGCATTGTCTCAGGGCAGGCGAAATAATTATACTATTATACTAATTATACTACTCATCCTGTGTTCACTTTAGTACTCTTGCCTGGAAAATCCCATGAACAGAGGAGCCTGGTAGGTTGCAATCCATAGGATCGCAAAGAGTCAGACATGACTGAGCGACTTCACTTTCACTTTTCACTTTCATGCATTGAAGGAAATGGCAACCCACTCCAGGGTTCTTGCCTGGAGAATCCCAGGGATGGAGGAGCCTGGTGGGCTGCCGTCTATGGGGTCACACAGTCAGACACGACTGAAGCGACTTAGCCGCAGCAGCAGCATCCTATGTTAGTCACACGTTCAAATGCTGGTTCAAGAAGAACCATCAGTTTCATCACATTAGCAAGTAATTTCTCGATCATTTGAGATTTCCTAAGGTATAATAATCTCATACATGCTTATGTTATTTAAATTTCAGAGAGATATCTTTTCTTATTACGTTGCTAATTTTGGCTATACTTCTAAAAAATCTTGGTATATCAGTAAAAATCAATACTAAAATTGAACTCCTAAAGGAAAACAAAAAGATGGTTCAACATTCCTTTCCTTCCTGGCACTCTATTTTCTTTGACTGAAATAAAAACTTCTAAAGAAAAGTTAATGTCCAAGGCACTGCTCTTTTGACTTCATTTCTGGCAGCAGAATTCAGAGCCTAAAACTTTGCATTAATTATACTATTCTTTTGATAATAAAAGAGATGCATCTAGTTCTTTGAAACTCCATGGCCAGATGGAAGTATAATGTGAATATGACAGTATCTATGAAAGTTGTTGGATTGACTGCTCTGGGGACCAGAACTTCAGGTTTCTCTGCAAAGCAGAGTGTAGACAACAGTGAAGGATTTAACTCTGGCTGCCCAGGCTCAGTGAGTGAGCCTCAGCCCTGCCTGCTGGGTCCACCAGCTCCAGATGGAAAGGTAATTTGGTCTCCTCTCGACTTAATCCTCGCCTGTCTGCAGAGAACTCAACAAGGTGCCAATTGTAAGGACGGTTCCGGGTTTCAAACACCTGTCCACTAGGAACTGGACTTACAGCTCCAACTCCTTCATGCAGCCACAAGACAGACATCAGATGGCAGCAACTTCTGGCCCCTCCTGAGCAGATTGGGTCCACAGTGTCCAATGGCTCCCTGCTACAGCTTGGCTATTTTCAGGATACTTACCAGAATGTGGAATTTTGAATGTCGACTAAAATAGCAAAAATCTTTTTCATAAAGCCTTGCCAGAATCACAGGCAACACGGCTTCAGTTTCCTTTCATTGGATTCTCACTGTAACCCTTTATTCTCATTGTATTTATTTGTATATATTTTAATTTTTAATTAACAGTAAGTTGTGCATTTTTCTGAGCCCTTCACATTTATGAACTGTTTGAGTCATTATAACCCCATAAGGCAGATACTATTATTATCCCCCTGGTACAGATGAGAAAAAAATAGAGGCACAGAGAGGTTACATGAAGTGTCCGTGGTCACGAAGCAGTAAATGGTAGAGCTGGATTCACACCCAGGCAGTCTGGCTCCAGGCCTAAGGTATAACATCATCATTTTCCTCATTTTCCAGATAAGCTCAGGCACTAGGAGGTTACCTGATTTACTCCAAGGCACACAGCTAGAACTTGCCTCTTCTAACATTAGGTCCCAGTCTGCCCTTCTTTTTCTGCTCTGACAGCCTTCGTGATGATGATCCTGGTACAGGAGCCCTGTCTGCGTCCTCCCAGCCTGTCACGCTCATTCCCAGGGCTCACTCTGTGACCGTTACAGCCTTGACACTCCCAGCACAAAGGTCAGTGACTGACTAGAGGCTCTGCCCAGGCTGCCCTTACCTCGACCACCCGGAATAAGCGGGAGAGCAGGACTTTCTCAGAGTAACCTGGGGCGCAGTCCTTGCCTGCCACACTCCGTAACAGGACCCTTGGTTCATTTATTTGCTCTTTCATTCCACATACACTGAATGGGAACCTACTGACAAGCACCATGTCAGGCACTGGAGAGTCATTGGTGGCCAGGACATATGCCAGGGAGCCACCAGTAAGCCCATGATGTACATACAGTGGAGGCAATTCCAATGTCCAACAGGAAGTGTCATAAAAAAAAGCGAATGCGTTGCAGAGCTCGGCAAGGGACAGACCCTGGGAAGGCTCTCAGGAGGAGGCGCACCCTCTCTCACATGAGCTCTCAGCAGTCCACAGCAAGATATCACTGCAGAGTTCACTAAGGTTTGTGCATAGGACCCGAGGGGAGGCGTTCAAATGGCCCTTGGGGAGTTTTAAGCAAGGAACTGACATGACCTAAATTCAGTTCCCAGCAGAATACTTGTGTACTAGCATGCACTGAGCTATTAATGTGTCCTCTATATGAATTATATTTATCATCAACTTGGGCTGTTTTAACAGAATACCATAGGCTGAGGAGCTTAAACAACAGAAATTCATTTTTCACAGCTCTGTAGGAAGGTTGGGCAAGTCAAAGATCATGGCACTGATCAATTCTGTTCCTGGTAAGAGCACTCTTCCTGGTTTACAGAGGGACCCTGTCCTGCTGCATCCTCATGAGGCTGAGAGAGAGAAGGGGAGAGCACGTTCTCTGGTCTCTTCTTATAGCAGAGACCATCATGGGGCTCCACCCTCACAACCTCATCTAAACCTAATTGTCTCCTAAAGGTCCACTTACAGGTAGCATCACATGGAGAATTAGGGCTTCAAAGTATGAACTTGGGGTTACACAACATGCAGTCCAGAACAATATTCACTGCATGCTCACCCCAGAACTACGAAGTTGGTTTTACTGTCCCATTTTATAGGTGAGCTGCTGCTGCTAAGTCACATCAGTCGTGTCCAACTCTGTGTGACCCCATAGGCGGCAGCCCACCAGGCTCCCCTGTCCCTGGGATTCTCCAGGCAAGAACATTAGAGTGGGTTGCCATTTCCTTCTCCAATGCATGAAAGTGAAAAGTGAAAGTGAAGTCACTCAGTCGTATCCGACTCTTAGCGACCCCATGGACTGTAGCCTACCAGGCTCCTCCATCCATGGGATTCCCCAGGCAAGAGTACTGGAGTGGGGGGTGCCGTTGCCTTCTCCGATAGGTGAGCTACTGAGGCATAAAGTGGTGAAGCCATTATTTGAGCCCAGGCAGTCTGACTGCAGCACCTGTGCTCTTATTTCTCCTCTACACCCCATACTGCACAGCATATCACCACACAGAGTATCTTGCAAAGGTTTGAGACATGTGGTAGCTACTTCTTCAGTTTTCCTTAGTGCAAGAGTTCTTAGCCCTGCTTCCTACTGGAATGACCTGAAGTTTCACAAAAATGTATCCCAAAGAAATAAAAACGTATATCCTCCAAAACCCTGTACATGAATATTTATAGAAGCCTTGTTTGTGACAATCAAAATGGAAAATAATCAAGAAGTGAATGGGTAAACTGTGTCACAGCCATAAAATGCAACAATGCTCAGCAGGAAAAGGAACACACTATTGATTCATGCAGCCTCTTGAATGGCTCCCACTCAAAGGCATTATGTTGAATAAAAAGCCCATCTCAGAAGGTTACATACTGTATGATTCCATTTATATAATATTCTCAGAAAGACACTATTAGGTGAAGAACATATAAGTGATTCCTGGGGTTGGCTGGTGAGGGGCAGCAGCTAGGTGTGGCTGTGAAGGGTAGCAGGAAGGAGGCCTGCAGGCTGAAATGGTTCTGTATCGTGAGTGCTGTTGGGGGTCACACTAATCTACACATGTGATCAAATGACATAGAACTACTCATACACACTGGACTGGTGTCCATTTTCTGGTCTTATGTGTTATACTTAGGCAATAGCTGGATGAAGGGTACATGGGGCATCTCTGCACTGTTTTGGCAATGTCTTATGAAGTTATAATTATTTTTAAATAAAATATTCTTTAAAATCCCAATGCCTGAGCCTCAAAGATTCTGATTTAGTGTGTCTGGGTGTGGCCTGACTGTCATGAAAATTTTCCTAAACGATTCTCACCTACAGCCAGAGTTGAGCACCTTTGAGCCAGTACCTGGAATCCTATGGTTGCAGGCACTGTTTGAGTTGAGCTGTTATCTTCAAGAGGCCCTAAATGAATGTAAGAGAGTTTATGAGATGCTCTAGCTGTCATCTGGCAGAGGATGTGTCCCCAGAGGCCAGGACAACAGACAGATCCTCGTTAATTATGACGGGAGGGAGGGATGTCCTAAAGAAGGAGGGGGGAATTAGATGATCTGAAGCTCTTGGAGGTTTCGAAGACTTTCAGTGGAAACCTGAGCTGCCAGCTGCCAAGTATAAGTGCTTGATTTCATTAAATTTCCAATTTGCTCACTTGGCTAAGCTCCTTGGGGAATGTTGCCTCTGCAAGGCTTAACCCAGGTGCTCACAGATGGATCCTGAGTCCTGCCTTAAGACTTTCCTCCCCTTCTGGAGGCCCCAGTTCCCAGGTACAGTTTCAAGTCCCTGTCTATTTAATCTTTTTACCACCGCCTCATAGGAAGGCTCGCTGAGTCCCAGATGGCCCACATTGACTTACCAGGTGATGAGCTGTCTCTGGGACAGATCTCATACAGAAAGGTGCCAAGTGTGTTTTCACCACCCTGCAACCCGGCGTACGTTAAGCTTTTCCAAGGGGTTACTAAATTGGTATTGATTAAGTGCAGGAAATCAAGCACTTACACTTGGCAGCTGGCAGCTCAGGTTACCACTGAAAGTCTCCAAAACTTCCAAAGAATTTCAGATCAAGAAAGGAAATGGATATGGGGCGTCTGAAGCTCCCTGGTTTCCTGGAACTCCTATCAAGATGGGAGCCACGTGTGCCCCCATATTAACGCAGTGGCCACCCACGGAGTTTCTGAGGAGCTATGGGAGCGGGCCCTGGAATGCATTTTCTGGTAGCTGCATCTGGGTAAGTGGCAGACTTCCTGGCTGCCTCTTTTTCTTTTCTACAGCCTCTTGGCTGTCTGTGCACAGAGATGTTCTGGCAGCTGGGGACCCGCCGTGAGGCGGATTTGAGGTCGGAGTCCTGATGAGCGGCTTTGTTCTCTTAAACACTATTGTCATCCGACTCACCTATTACTGTGAATAATTTGCTAATTTTGGCTGTAAAAACAAGTTCTTAGACAATCTCGTGTAATGTGTCTTTTTATGTCGATCAGGGGAGTATTTTCCTGCCTTCTCTTTGTTTGATATGGAAATGAGCCTGGGAGCTTCCTAGCCAGCCAGGATTCGGAGCCTGGGAGAGAAAGAAAATTGTGTCCACCGTGAAGGTGGCTTCTGCTGTCTTGTACAAGTCTTTGAAGAATTAGTTTTTGGAAAACAAAGACTCTCAGAATAAATGAACATCCAATTAGAGTTCCCAGGGTGCGCACCAAAGCGTTCTGGGTATCTAGAAAACATAGATATTATGGAACATGTTGCCTGATCCGTTATTTATGAATCACCCTGGGAAAAAGCTTCCTTGTGAAAGGAATTAACTGGGCTGAAAAAGTAAAATCGTCATAAATCCTGTGAACCTCTGGGTCCGTACTCATTGTTCTAGTCAAGGCAGACCTGCTTCCAAATACCCAGGCCCATAAAAACTGCAGGCATTTGAGGCCGAGCACAGGTAGAGATGCACAAATCTCCCCACTCCTGGTTTCCCCTTCCTTCGCTCACCTGCATTAATACCTGCCTTCTTAGCAATCCCAGCAACTTGTCTGTTCCCCTCACTCTCTGCCCCTAAACTAGAAAGTTTCTGATAAAATCACTTACACTTGTTGAGGGACTGGTTGATTATACTTTCATGGACAGCATGTCAGTCAAGTTGCCCAAACCAAGTATTTGCAATTTAAGACTTTAAGCCTTTGTCCTATGCTCAGGTATTTGAAGCATCCATCGACAGGTGACTACTGGGACATGGAATCAAGAACTCCATGATTTGTCACTAAACTTAGCTGATTTGAGGTGGTGGGCCTGAAGTCAAAGTGGTTTGGCTGCTGTAGCGCAGAAGTCTTTGCAGGTTGGATTCCCTAGCCTCTTCTAAAGCCTGGGTCTTAGACCATTTCTGAGCTCCCATCTGGCCCCTCTCTTTCCTTCCCCTCTCGCTCTCTTCTCTCTCCCCACACTCCTCCCTTCCCCCAGTTTAATCCCCTCTTCCCATGTCAGTCTTCTGCTCCTCCTTCTCTCCCATCCCTCACAGATCATAATCTCTTCCCGTGGCTCTGCCCCATGTTACCAGATGCACACCTTGTTTTCCAGCACAGCTGATGCTATTTTCCCTTCTACCTAATGCTATTTATTTATTTGGTTGTGCCGGGTCTTAGTTGTAGCACACATCTTCAGGCTTTGTTGCAGCATGAAGGATCTCGTTTCCTGACCAGGGATGGAACCCAGCCCCCATGTACTGGGAGCTCAGAGTCTCAGTCACTGGAAAGTCCCTGCTTAAACATAATGCTATTTTAAACCCCATAACCTTTCTTTAGAATATACTGAAATGCAGTCCCTCACCCCCCTACAGTGGGAGCCCCAGTGACTCAGTGGTAAAGAATCTCCCTGCCAATGCAGGAGACCCAGGTTCAATTCCTGGGTTGGAAAGATCCCCTGGAGGAGGAAATGGCAACCCATTCCAGTATTCTGGCCAGAAAAATTCCATGGATAGAGGATCCTGGTGGGCTACAGTCCACAGGGTCGCAGAGAGTCAGACATGACTGAGTATACTTGCAAATTCCTCACGGGAGAGAAAGCACTTGGTCCAGAAGTCCCAAAAGACTGGGCTCTGGCCCCGACTCCTACACAAAACTGCTGAGTGACCTTGCATGAGTCACTTAACTTCTCTGGGCCTCAGCATCCACGTCTGTACAATAATAGATTGAATTTCAAGGCCTATCTCTACTCTAAAAGGCTATGATCTTATCCACTGTTAGGAACAGGTGGGGGTTCTTTGTTTTGTTTTGTTTTTTAAGTGTAATTGCTTCAGATTCGAAAAGGAAGGAAATCTGATACACGCAACAGCATGGATGAAAGTTGAGGACATTATGTCACAAAAAGACAAATATTGTTCGATTCCACTCATATGTGATCTCTAAAGTAGGCAAATTCACAGAGAAAGTAGAATGATGGTTGCCAAGGAAATTGGGAGGAAATGGGGAGTTGCTGTTTAATGGGTATAGAGTTTTAGTTTTGCAAGAGTAAGACATTCTGAAGACTGGTTGCACAACAATATGAATCTTCTTAACACTACTGAAATGTATACTTAAAATGATTAAGATGGTCAATTTAGTTATGTATTTTTGCCCAATTTAAGCTTATTTAAAAGCTCTTACATTTAACATATCAAAAATAAAAGTGTCTATTATTATGTGTTGGAAACAAGAAAGAAAGAGAAGCAGAGGCAAAAAAAAAAAAAAAAAGTGTCCCTATTACACAAGTGCAGAAAATGAGGCCTAGAGTGGTCAAGAGCTCTGCCCAGGATCACACAGCTATGGCTGTGTGCATGCACAGAAGGCTAGACTTGTTAACTATTTTGTAACTGAAATAGGGTTAGAGAACTTCATATGTCTGTGCTGTGAAGTTTCTTTTAGAAGAAAGTGTTAATCACTCAGTCATGTCCAACTCTTTGAGACACCATGGACTGTAGTCTACTAGACTCCTCTGTCCATGGGTAAGAATACTGGAGTAGGTTGCCATTTCCTTCTCCAGGGGATCTTCCTGACTCAAGTCTCTAACCCAGGTCTCCTTCATTGTAGGCAGGCTCTTTACCATCTGAGCCACCAGGGAAGTTACTTAGAAGAAAATGTTAACTCTGTATGCTATGCCAAAGAATAGAGCAATATATATTTTTATCAGTTGTTAATTAGGTTTGTGGAGAACAAGATGCACAGATATTTTACATAGCTCTTCCTTTCAGACTTAAGTCTAAGCCACTGTATTCTTAAGTTGTTGATATCTGGTGAATAATACCAAGATGAGGGCAAATGATTTGGAAAGCTATTAAAACCCTCTCTTGGGGCTTTCTTGGTAGCTCAGATGGTAAAGAATCTGCCTGCGATGTAGGAGACCCAGGCTCAATCCCTGGGTCAGGAAGGTCCTCTGGAGATGGGAATGGCAACCCACTCCAGTATTCTTGCCTAGAGAATTCCATAGACAGACCATGGGGTCACAAAGAGTCAGACACAATTGAGTGATTCACACTTTCACTTTATTCCACTTGGTGTTAGGATGGGAGTTCAGAGCATGACCCACTTGACACAGGCTCACTGGTAAAGATGGACAAGGCTGCCCTCCCCTCAGCAGGCACGAGGAAAGGGAGGGTGACTTCCCTGCCCTGGACCACGCTGGGATGCCTCAGGCCGGAAAGCATCTCCCTAAAGTGCTGCATAATAGTGCTAAGACCTGAGGGCACCTTTCTAAACTATCAAGAAAAATTAATGCTCTCTGCATCTTAAAAACCCATCCTACCTAAAGAAGCATAAAATAGAGCCATGATGGGTGAAATCATAACTATTCTAAAGGGTTGACTAAGTTAGGAGAGTGGTCCAAAGCAGTCAACAGGCAGCACTACTCTAGTTTTCATCATCTATTCCAGAAACAGGTAAATAGATTCCCATGTATTACTGTCAGATTGAAATAAAGTTATTGAGTAACTGAAAAACTGCTTCTGGTACAGAGTCCAGGTTTTATGGTTAAAAATGAATGTTGAGATTAAGTTAATATTAACCTAAAAAATGTCCCAGGTTTAATAGGTGTTTCACTCTATGATAATGAGTGAAGGGAAATGGTAATAATCAACACTTATTAACTTGAACACGTAGTGTCATATATAAACATCATCAAAGCTTTTCTCCTCTGGGGCTTGTTGAAGGCTGTGTTCCAAACACAGTGAGTCTACTGCATCCCTCATTAGCAGGCTATATTGTATGAGTGAAAATTTAGATGATTAGACTTAAAATTTCTCTCTCTCTCTCTCTACATAAGCACACACATGAAAAAGTATCTTATTGCATAGTATATGATTTTAGAGTTTAGCTTTTAGTTCTGTTCATTCACTCAGTCATGTCTGACTCTTTGTGACCCCATGGACTGCAGCACGCCAGGCCTCCCCTGTCCATCACCAACTCCCGGAATCTACCTAAACCCATATCCACTGAGTTGATGATACCATCCAGCCATTTCATCCTCCCCTTCTCCTCCTGCCCCCAATCCCCTCTCAGCATCAGGGTCTTTTCCAATGAGTCAGCTCTTCTCATGAGGTGGCCAAAGTGTTGGAGATTCAGCTTCAGCATCAGTCCTTCCAATGAATATTCAGGACTGATTTCCTTTAGGATTGACTGGTTTGATCTCCTTGCAGTCCAAGGGACTCTCAAGAGTCTTCTCCAACACCACAGTTCAAAAGCATCAATTCTTCAGTGCTTAACTTTCTTTATAGTCCAACTCTCACATCCATACATGACTCCTGGAAACACCATAGATCTATGTGTCTAATTTGTATGAATTTAATAACTTGAGGACTGGTAAAAGCTTAAACTGAATGGAATTTCATCTGTCTGGTAATTATATGTTATCACGTCTTCCTTGTTCAAAGAAGGAACAGCGTGATGGAAATCCCTCCTTGTTCAGTGGTATGTAGAGCTGACATGTAAGTTAAGGCATCATGAGGACTGGATAAAAATTGGCATCCTTTGAGACAAAACATACACACATTCCTAAATAATTAAATCCCTACAGTATTTAACAGTCTATACCTAGATGCCCCTCCCAAAAGACCCTCCTCCCAAATCATTTGTAATTTGAGAAACAGCTCTCCAGGAGATTATATATTGTCAAAGACATATGATTTGTTGTTTCTTGAGTCTTTGACCGGAAAATGTTGAAAGAGGTCATTTAACCCAAACCCCTCAGGACAGATAGATTCACTGTTGTTTCCTTGCAACTCAAGAGATGTTTGAGCCCACCTACCATATACAGAGCAATGCACTAGAATAGTGGAAAGCCAAGATACATCTGTAATTTTATGGTATTGGATTATATGACCTTCAAAATGTCATTCAGATCAAAATTGCTAACAGCAGTTCAAGATTCTATAGGGGGAATTCCTGGTCGTTCAGTGATTAAGAATCTGCCTTCCAAAGCAGGGGACACTGATTTGATCCCCGGTCTAGGAGGATCCCACATGCCACAAAGCAGCTAGGCCCATGAGTCCCAACTACTGAGCGTCCCCGCTGCAGCCACTGAGGCCTCGTGCAGCTAGAGAAAGCCTGTGAGCAACAGCAAAGACCCACATAAATAAATCTGTAGGAAAGGAGATTCTATAGGAAAGGAGAAATTAATTGGAAAAGGTAAAGCTGAGGAGTTTCTTAAAGCAAGTGCTGTCCAGTCAGATGTGGCTAGTAAGATTGAGAAAGGAGTTTTCACTTTAATCAGTTTAAATTTACATGTAAATAGCCACAGGTTGCTACTGGCGGCCATACGTACAGCACAGTCCTAGAGGATGAGAGAGCTGAGCTGGCTTTAAGGTAGGACTTTGCTGGACAGAGAAAATTGAAACTCCAAACAAAGGCCAGTGCTTGTGAAAATTCACTGAGGTAGGAAAGCTTCAGGCAGGGCCAGGTGAAGAGTTACTATCTGGTAAGATTGGAATGAAAGGTGGGTAATGAGTTAAAGTGGAAAATAAGGCAAGAAGATTCAGAATTATGTGGTGCCTTGAATGCAAGCCTGGAAAACATACAATTAATTTCATATTCAGTGGGGAGACATTTCAGTTTTCTGAGCAAAGTAAAAAAATATGAGCTGCTCAGTGTTTTAGCAAGGTAATCATCAGACGATGTGCAACAACGCTTTGAGGACTGTTTAACTAATGCTCTACAATATGACAAGCCACTCTATACTTAGCCAGGTAAAACAAGAGCCATTTCACTGTGCTCATGGGTTTTCTGGGTCAAGAATTAGGACAGAGCACAGAAAAGATGGCTCACCTCTGCTCCATAATGTCTGGACCTCAACTAGGCTGACTGAAACATCTGGTAACTGGAATCACTCTCAGGCTTCTTCACTTACATGTTGGCTCCTGGGCTGGGATGACCCAGAGCCTGCCCTCAGCTGATACTGTTGACCAGAGCCCCTAAAGGGAGCCTTTTATGTGGCTTGGTGGTCTCATGCTGGGTTCCAGGAGGGAATATTCCAAGGAGGGAATATCTAGAAAGCAAGCACTCCAAGAGATCCAGGTGGAAGTCACTTGACCTTTACACACCTAGCCTTTCACTTCTGCTATCTCCTATTGGTTGTAAGTGAGTTGCTCAGGCCAGTTAGATTGTGGGATGAGAGATATTGTTGGGATCTTCTCTGGAAAATATAGGCTGCCACAAAGGCTGTGAAAAGGGAGCTGAAAGATAATGAAAGCTTCAAACAGGAAAATGGAAGTGGAAGAAGGAAGAAGTAAGAACTGGATGACAGCATGGAAATGCAACGAGCAGTGATGGAAGTGGGGGGAGTGAAGGAAGGCGTTCAGTTGAGTTTGAACGTGAACCAGTTTAAGCACCACCAACCAGGAAATCTTGGAACAGTGAGTTGGTTTGGAAAGCAGGGAGATGTTTCCTGAGGATATATTTATTTTGGAGATCTGGCAGGACATTCTTGAGGCAATCTCAAGGATGTCAGTTAATAATGGGCTGGAGTTCTAGAGAAAGATCAAGGTTAAAGCTGGAGGTGGACTAGGAGTCATGAGGTAAGGAAATGGTTAAGGAGCACACATCTTAGGGACTTAGTAAATACTGGCTGAATGACATAACTCCACTGTAGCAGGACCAGAGTGACTGAACTGAAATTAGTACTTATAATGAGAAGAAAGAGAATAACAGTCCTTGGGCAATTCCTAAAGAGAGGTGAGAACCTGGGCATGTAGACCAGGAATCAAAGTGAAGCAACCTCATAAGCAGCAAATATGGAAGATATTTGGAATAGCTCACTTAATAGCTACTCCAGTTTCTTTCTAGGCCAGAAAGTTAAAAATCTACATTTTCCAGACTCTCTTGCAGCTAGGGTTCCAGATCTGTGATTTAGATTAAGCCACTCAGATGCAAAATACCAAATTTAGGAGACAGAAGTACATAATTGGGAGGCAGAAACTGTGTTTCTGCTGCTTCTATCACTAAGTACAGCTATGGAGTATTTGTTTTTCTATGCCAGTTATAACAGAGGTCCTAATGTCACAGCCCTACATACACAGCTGTCAAGAGACAAGGTTCAGATCACAGTGCAGGTGGCATAATTCTGAAGCTGGGCAGGTGTCACTGGCTTCCCAACAGGCAGGCAGCTTTCTGATGCCACCACCTTCTGATCCTGGAAAGGGGCAGTGGCTTCCTTGTCCACCCAGGTCTGTGGTGTTGCTTCAGGAGTCATTCTTGAAAGCTCAGCTGAGACTTTGTTTCTTCAGCCCTCCAGTCAAGCTGTAAGACACTGGCAACCTTTGGAATAAGTCCCTTTATGTTTAAATCAGGTAGAACTAATTCTGCTCACTTAACTGAACCCTGACCCGTACAGTAAGCAAGAGGTAAGTATGAATCCTGTGTAGGTCTTGGAGCCTCATGTAGTCGCCACCTAGGCAAATCTTCAGTTCAGTTGCTCATTCGTGTCCGACTCTTTGCAACCCCATGGACTGCGGCACACCAGGCCTCCCTGTCCATCACCAACTCCCAGTTTACTCAGACTTATGTCTATTGAGTTGGTGATGCCATCCAACCATCTCATCCTCTGTCATCCCCTTCTCCTCATGCCTTCAATCTTTCCTAGCATTTTGGTCTTTTTCAATGAGTCAGTTCTTCTCATCAGCTGGCCAGAGTAGTGGAATTTCAGCTTCAGCATCAGTCCTTCCAATGAATATTCAGGACTGATTTCCTTTAGGTTTGACTGGTTGGATCTCCTTGCAGTCCAAGGGACTCTCAAGAGTCTTCTTCAACACCACAGTTCAAAAGCATCAATTTTCAGCACTCAGTTTCTTATAGTCCAAATTTCACATCCATACATGACTACTGGAAAAACCATAGTTTTGACTAGACAGACCTTTGTTGGCAAAGTAATGCCTCTGCTTTTTAATAAGCTTATCTAGGTTGGTCATAGCTTTTCTTCCAAGGAGCAAGTGTCTTTTAATTTCATGGCTGCAATCACCATCTGCAGTGATTTTAGAGCCCCCAAAAATAAAGTCTCTCACTATTTCCCCATCTATTTCCCATGAAGTGATGGGACCAGATGTCATGATCTTCGTTTTCTGAATGTTGAGCTTTAAGCCAACTTTTTCACTCTCCTCTTTTACTTTCATCAAGAGGCTTTTTAGTTCCTCTTCACTTTCTGCCATAAGGGTGGTGTCATCTGCGTATCTGAGGTTATTGATATTTCTCCCAGCAATCTTGATTCCAGCTTGTGCTTCATCCAGCCCGACATTTCTCATGATGTACTCTGCATTTAAGTTAAATAAGCAGGGTGACAATAGACAGCCTTGATGTACTCCTTTTCCTATTTGGAACCAGTCTATTGTTCCATGTCCAGTTCTAACTGTTGCTTCCTGACCTGCATACAGATTTCTCAAGAGGCAGGTCAGGTGGTCTGGTATTCCCATCTCTTTCAGAATTTTCCACAGTTTATTGTGATCCACACAGTCAAAGGCTTTGGCATAGTCAATAAAGCAGAAGTAGATGTTTTTCTGGAACTCTCTTGCTTTTTCAGTGATCCAGTGAATGTTGGCAATTTGATCTCTGGTTCCTCTGCCTTTTCTAAATCCAGCTTGAACATCTGTAAGTTCACGGTTCATGTACTATTGAAGCCTGGCTTGGAGAATTTTGAGCATTACTTTACTAGCATGAGAGATGAGTGCAATTGTTAGAAAATAATAAACGAGAAAGACTTAAGAGAGCAGTCAAGAAAAGGGAAAAGAGAAGAGAACAATTGGAGATGAGGATCAGTGAGGGTGCCCAAAGGGAACAATTAGGTCTGAGTGATTCTGCAGGGGAGGGCTAGGATAAGGTATCAGTTCCTGCTTGAAACCAAATCATGATCCTAGAACCCACAGAAAAGGGTGTTGTTTCTCAAGACCAAAAGGCCCATGGGTGAACTGATCTTTTAAATGGAACTGAGGACACTTGGAGACCTGAAGTTTATGTTGGTCCATCCCCAGCTGGACCCCTAAAGATACTGGACTAATATTTATATCCTTAGAATTGGAGCCTAAAACCTTCCAAGGTAAATAGCTGAGTCTGTGTGCCCCCTGGTGGCTGGGGATGAGGGTAAGGGGGAGAGAAGAGTACTCTAGCCAGGAAAGGAAAGGTCCAGACTATCCTCCTTGAGGTCAAACTGTCTTTCTCCTTGGGAGACACAGAGAGCAGACATTTCATGTGGGTCTGACATTTTAACCATGAGACAAATAACAAACACCTTGTAACGTGGCTAAAAAATAACCCAGGTGTCTTATTTAATACCAGCACTGCAGAACCACAGACACATACATTGCTTTTCTGATAACAGAAAGACTTGCATTCCTCAGGGTGGCACTCTACCCTAAAGGTTAAAGGTTGCCCTCTGAAGTAACATTCAGTTCAGTTCAGTCGCTCAGTCGTGTCCGACTCTTTGCGACCCCATGAATCGCAGCACGCCAGGCCTCCCTGTCCATCACCAACTATTACCTGGATCCAAATCCAGTAATAGGATGTAGGATCCTGGGCAAATAATATAACTCCTCTGTGCCACATTCCCCCACCCATAAAATAGGGTTGTGAGAGATCTGATGAGACCCCACATCGCTGTGATGGGCAGCAGCCGTGTGAGCCCCCAGGAACCGGTCACATATGCACACAGCAAGTGAAAGTGCCTGGTGCATAGGGCACAGGTGGTGGCCACCCAGAGGCCACCGCCAGCATGCCAGAGAGTTCGCGCTGCAAACCCACCACCTCATGGCACTCTTTTTTCCAGCCCATGAGCTACCCCCACCTCTCCATCCAGGGTGAGGCTAGACTCAGAGGGTTAAAAAGAGAGTCCAGAGTTTTTCGTTTCTTATTATGCAGACAGAATCTTTATTAGACCTGCATCCAATTAATGCATGTTTTCATTTTTGCTATTTCCAGATCAAATTTCCAGAAATTTATGTATAAAATTATTGTGTAGCTTAGCAAAAAGATTTATCACTTTCTTCTGTTTTAAGAGGGGAAAAAATGATCCCATAAGTAACAGGACAAGGAAAATCTTTCAATACTCCCATTTTCTGTCAGCGCTGGAGAAACAACTTAGGCACAACTCAGTTTTTCCACTGTGTTGTGTGACCTCAGGAAGCCAACCACTCACGTCTCTGGGCCTCAGTTCTTTCATCTGCCATCAGTGTCTTCCGCGGGGTCCCATGACCCAACCGTGGCTCCACTTAGAGTTCTTCTGTCCTCAGTACTGGATTCCAGACCCCCAGGCAGGGCACATCTTCTCTATCGCCAGGATCCCCCACTGTGCCTGAGTGCACGAACCCTCTGCACAGACTGAGTTCCCTGAGCCGCAAAAGATGGGAGATGAGCAGAAGGAGCTTGAGCTTCTGCCAGCTCCTGCAGTGACGTCAGCCCAAGCACTTCTCTGTGCCATTATTTCTCCTGGCATCAAGTGATTATTGTCACAAATCAAAACACAGGGTCATTTTAAAACATGACTATTAACAGATAAACTAAAATAGGAAACAATATTCTTAAGAAAGGAAGTTTGGAAGCCAGCTATGCCCACCACTGTACCACCAATGCCAGCCTCTAAGAAAAGAAGCTAGGTACTATCTTTTCCAGGATGTTTTTTGTAAGGGAGCCTTGTCTGCACTTAAAGATCACTCATAGCTATGCTGTTGAGAGCAATATTTTTGCCTACAGCCCAAAGCAATTTTATATGCCTCAAAAAAAAAGAAAAACAGCAGGTTTATGTGGGGACCTCCCTCCCACAGAGGCAAGTAGCACCCCAAAACTCCTCCTCCTGCCCCACAAGACAGCTCCCACAGCAGGACATCTGCACTGTCCATCTCCTTACAAGACAGGAAGGGTAAAGATACGGGGCACATTCTTGTCTGAGGAAATCCAAGTGCCAGTAGAGTGGACTTCAAGGCCGGGCTTAAGCGTGTGGTGGAGTGAAATACACAGACAAGGCCTGGCACAAGTAGGTATAAGCATCACCTGATCTGCAAATCATTTCCTACTGCACTTTCAGGATGGAATACCCCCACCCCCTTCACTCTCAGCAGTGGCTTTACCAGGTACCTTTAAAAAAAAAAAAAAATTGAAGTATGGTTGATTTGGGCTTCCCTGGTAGCTCAGGTGGTAAAGAATCCACCTGCAATGCAGGAGACCCCAGTTCAGTTACTGGGTTGGAAGATCCTCTGGAGAAGGGCATGGCAACCCACTCCAGTATTCATGGGCTTCCCTGGTGGCTCAGACAGTAAAGAATCCGGGAGACCTGGGTTCGATCCCTGGGTTGGAAGATACCCTGGAGGAGGGCATGGCAACCCACCCCAGTATTCCTGCCTGGAGAATCACCATGGACAGAGGAGCCTGGCAGGCTGCAGTGTGTGGGGTTACAAAGAGTCGGACATGACTGACTCAGCACAGCACAGCACATGTGAAACTAATTTACACAAAGTGTTCATTTCAGATGTGTAATAGCTATCCATACATATATATTTATACATATTTATCCTTTTAAGGATTCTTTTCTATTGTATTATGGGTTAGTATAAGATATGAATACAGTTTCTTACGTTATATAGTAGGTCCTTGTTGTTAATTTTATATAAATATGTATCTTTTAATTCCAAATTCCTAATTTATTCCTCTCCCTCTTTCCCCTTTGGTAACTATAACTTTGTTTTCTATGTCTGTGAGTCTGTTTCTGTTTTGTAAATAAGTTCATTTGTATCAATTTTTTTAGATTCCACATATACATAACATTATATGATTATTTGTCTTTCTCTGTCTGGCCTAGTTTACTTGGTATGATAATCTCTATGTCTATCCATGTTGCTGCATACTTGGTGCTTTTAGATGAATAAATAAGGAGCTTCCCCTTGAGTTTCAGTTGGCATGGCCCCCGGCAGAAGTCCCTTCCTGCAGTTAGACTTGCTAACCTCTCAGCTCCTCATTAAAGGAAGCCCTCACATCTCTACTGCAAGCCCCTAGTCTCCAGGCTCTCCACCTACAGCCACCCCTTCTTTCTAACATTTCCTTTTAACCACACCCTAAAACACAAATGCAGCCCTTTGCCTTGACCCTGCTATGGGATCCAGCCGCTGCTTAGACTCATAATCCTCTTCCTGTCCCCACCTCAGCTCTGAAGATGGATCCTCAAGTTTCCTCCCAAATCAGATGAACTCCTCTTCTTACTACCCTTTCCTCTAGCTCTTTACCCCTTTGGTCATGTCCAGTGGTCTTGCTCATCTCCTACCTCTGCATTTTTGTTTTCTCTGGGCTTTCTTGACTCTTTTTCCCTTGGCTGCTTTTATGGTGCTTCTCCCTCTGTTCATCTTCTAATTGGAGTTTCCTCACAAATTCTGCTGTAGCTTTTCCCTACCTGGTTGACCTCCACTCACTTCAATGAGCTCCCCCATTCCACCATCACTGCTTTTCAAAAGTTTGTAATTCTTTATCTCTAGTCTTATTGCTCACTTGCACTGCCCACTCCCCACACTTCTGGCTTTCTGCAAGCATTTCCCCCATGAACATCCAGCTCACAGTTTAGACTCAACAGCCCCAAACTGAATTCAGTACTTCCGTGTAACTCCAGTCTGTCTTTCTTCCTTAATCTCCCATTTTCATCAGCAACTGAACCATTCTTACTGCTTCACAGGCTAAGCTTTTGGTTCCTTTTGAATTTTTAACAGCTTAATTGAAATATAACCATGTATCATACTATTCATCCATTTTAAGTGATTTTTAGTATATTCACAGAGTTGTGCAACCATCACCACAATCTTAGAATATTTCACCCCCACCAAAAGAAAAAAGCAGTCCAAGAACAATCATTCCCTCCTCCTCCTACCTACCACCCCACAGAGCCTGGCAACCACTGATCTATTTTCTGTCTCTGGATTTGTCTATTCTAGACATTTCATACAAATGGAAACATACTATAAATAACCTTTGTGACTGGTTTCTTCCACATAATATAATCTTTTCAAAGTTCATTCATGTTGTAACAGGTGTCAGTATTCCAGACTTTTTACAGCTGAATAATATTCCATCATACAAATGTAACACATTTTGTATATCCGTGCATCAATTGATAGACATTTGAGCTGTTTCTACTTTCTGGCTATTGTGAAAGCCAAATAATGACTTGCATTTCAGTGATGGCTAATGCTATTGAGCATCTTTTCATGTGCTTATTTTCCTTTTGCATATCTACTTTGGAGAAATGTCTATTCAGATCTTTTGCCTTTTGAAAAAGTGTGTTAGTTTTCTATTGTTGAGTTGTAAGATTTCTTTATACATTTTGGATACAAGTGTCTTATTAGATGCATCATCAGTAAATATTTTCTCCTATTCTATGAGTTGTTTCACTGTTTTGATGGTATTGTTTGAAGCACAAAGTTATAAATTTTTACAAAGTCCAATTTATTTTTTCTTTTGCCACTTACACTTTCAGTGTATCTAAGAAGGCGTTGCCTAATCCAAGATCATGAGGCCTTAATCCTATGTTTTCTTCTATGACTTTTATACTTTAACTCTTGTATTTAGATCTATGATCCATTTAGAGTTAATTTTTCTGTGTGAGGTAAGTAAAATGCCCAACATCATTCTTTTACATGTGGATATCCAGCTCTCCCAGCACCATTTGTCAAGAGAGGGATCTTTATTTTTCCCTTTGTTTCATCTCTTTTTCCAACCTGTCAATTAAGTTTTGCTCTTTTTCCCTTTAAAATGTTTGTCATCCTTTCACTACCCACACTAGTTCCCAGATTACACCTTTACCATCTCACACTTAGATAACTGCATCTGCATTTATCCTTCCAAGTGCTCAGCAAGCCAACCTCCTAAAGAAGGAAATTTAATAAATGAATTGAATTTATGTAATTCACCTGCTAAGAAGCCTACACTAAAGTCCTACTACATATAGCATCTGGGCCAAACTCTATTCCTTGATTCTCTAACCTGGCTCCACTGTGTTTACACTAGCAAATCTAAGACGTAGAATTTCACCTTTCATGGTTATTCAGCTTCTCCCTGAAGGGGAGTTCTCTTTCCTTGCTGTACTTTACCCTCTCTTTTCTATGAATTAAAATTCCATAGGTCCTTAAAGTCTCCTTCAAACACCAGCGCCCTAACAAGCCTCCCTTAACCACTCCAGCCCTCAGTAGTGCTAGGCAGATGACACTGTTACACACAACTCGACTCTGCCACCCAATACCAGTGAGCATCTACTGGAGTTCACAGCGCTGTAAGGGCATGACACACTTGTGCAACTCTTGTTTCCTTCTGCCATCAAAATGGAGGAGATAAATTATCCCTCCTAGATCCAGAATTCCACTTATCCATCCATTACATACTGATCCAGATTTGAAGCTTAAAATGAAAGTGAAAGTCACTCAGTCCTGTCTGACTCATTGTGACCCCAGGGACTTCACAGTTCATGGAATTCTCCAGGCCAGAACACTGGAGTGGGTAGCCTTTCCCTTCTCCAGGGGATCTTCCCAACCCAGGGGATCGAACCCAGGTCTCCCACATTGCAGGCAGATTCTTTACCAGCTGAGCCACAATGGAAGCCCAAGAGTACTGGAGTGGATAGCCTATGGCTTCTCCAGGGATCTTCCCAACCCAGGAATCAAAGCGGGGTCTCCTGCATTGCAGGTGGATTCTTTACCAACTGAGCTATCAGGAAGCCCACTGAAACTTAAGTTTAAAGTTAATTCAAGGTTTCCAGTTGAAGAAACTTTCAAACTAAGCTTGTGTTTTCCAAAGATTCCTACGATTGTAATTCCTTGTTACTGAACCATCTTGGCTATAATAATGATCCAGGCCCTGTTTCAGACACAAGTATTAGGGCATCTGTGATTTGGTCTGCGGTTTAAACTGCAAAGGTCTCCAAATCCTCAAAGTTAGCTTAGAGTGTGTCAGATTGAAACCCACACCCACCCACCAACCATTAAAAAAAAAAAATCTTTCAAATTGAAGGGGCAAAGTTTGATCCTTTCTCTGTTGAGAGTTGAAAACAACAATAGCAGCTTTCTGCTCTAACAGGACTTCAAAAGGCTGCCGAATAACTGCTCTAAGAATACTTGGTTGTAGATGGCTGAAGAAAACGCACAGGCATCCTCCTGCGACTGCTCTACTACCACCAGGAAAATTCTGCCCTCTCCTCCCAGCACCTTTAATAAAGCAACGATTGTACTGTATTAACTAGGTGAATGCGAAATCTTGCAAGGTTAAGCCTTTCGCAGAGTAGGGGGCGAGACTGGGCAAACAACACATTGCTCTAAAGAGCCAGTGAATTAAGAATTTGTTGAAATTACCTAAATTATGTATAGATTTTTTTAAAAAGTCAACCGAAGATGAGAGACCTGTTGAATTGATCCCAGGGGCATGGGTCCCCTTTGCTGAAAGAAAATGCCTGAGGAGAGGTACCAGGCCCATCACGAAGTTGCAACCCCAGAGCTCTCAGTAAACACGTTTTTCCGCAGTGGATTCCGGAGCGCGCAAGCAGGTCCGTCCACAGCGGGAATGCCTGTGCGGGTTCACCTACCCGCCTCTCCTCGCAGGTGGCACCCCGTCAGAGCTCGCCGCCCGCCCTCGAAGAAACCGCCAGGCAAACTTCGCAGCCTGGAACCCTGCTGCTTGGAGAGCTGCTGCGAGAGCTGCTCCACTCCGCCAGCCGCCGCCCTGAGGCTAGTATTCAACCTCCCCGCCCCCGCCGCGGTTAAAGTTTGCTCCCCATTCGCCGCTTCCCACCCCTGCCCCCCACCCCCGCCTCCGCCCTCAGGCGGGAGGACCACAGAGGAGTTCCTGGGTCCTCCATGCACAAACACACCCACCAACAAAGGAAAGCCCATTAAATCTTCCCTCCTGCGAACTTGCGCCCCAGCGGATACTTCTTTGAACTGACCCCCGCCCCCGCAGCCCCCGAGCCGTCTGGGGCTCGCCCGGCCCTCCCGGGCTCACTCCCTCCTCCCGGGCTGCGCACTTCTGCCGCGCGCTTGGTCTTTGATGTCTCTTTACATTATGGCAGAGCAGCCACACGCTCTTCCCGGGCGCGGGGGCTTTGTGTAACGGAACTGACATTTGGCCTTGATACCTGTATCTCTTGGTGATTGCAACAAATTTCTAAAATAAATATTGTACTTTGATCTCCCGGCATTGCATTTTTAATGGACGCACCGAACATTACTTCATTAAGAATAAGTTTTTCAGGAGCCCCGAGTGCAAAGGGAGAGCGGATAAACAGCACTTTGTAAGTCTCTCTCCAAACTTCAGCTTGCGCCTGGGAGGGCTGGAATCCCCGAGGGTTTTCACAAATGGAGGGAGGCCCAGAGCCAGGACTTCAGTCACGGGAGGGTCTGCTGTGCATCCACGCTATCCTAAAGACTTTGAATATATTCACCTCTTTTAAGCCTATGAAGACACTACATGGTGAGCAGTGCTATAACCTCCATTTTACAAACTGGGAAACTGAGGCACGAGGCAGTTGAGTAACTTGCTGGCCAATGTCACCAACTGAAAAGTGGCATCTAGAAATCTGCCTTCAGAGTTTCAAGAGTTGGAGCTATTAACACCAAGTCAGTACTCTCTCCCTGCTGGCCATTGATGGAGGTTTATTGGCTAATGGGGCATCTTGGAGAAAAGGTTCTCTTCTGTAACAATTACGGAGATGTGAATTGGGTTTTCTAGCTTTTTTGTTTAAATAGCGATCAGATTTTGCAAATAAGAATACCTCTAGCTTGCTTGTCCCAGCCGGCCGGCACTCCCCCAAGCATCGATAGTGGAGGTCGAAGAGCTTACAGGAGCTCAAAGGGAAGCTCACTAAGGGACCAGGTCCGCTTCCACAGTGTGGACAGGTGCCTGCCTGAGTGTGCACCGTAGGACTCCTGGCCTCGGACAAGTATGCGGGAAAGGGCTCCTTCCTGTCCCCGGTTTCTCATGTAATTGATTCCTGGCCTCCTGTGGAAAGATGTAGGTCTGCCCGGCCTGGGAAGCAAAACACTGAGTCCCCTCCCTTTCCTGGCCCCCAGGGCACTGGGACCACCTCTTAAGCAGTCAGACTGTGTCAGCCAAGCTGTGTAGTCACTGCTCACCGATCTTGGGTGGCATCTTGTTGGAAAGAAGAGGGGCATGCAAGTACAGGGCTTGCAAAGTGCTCAAACATAGTATTTGGGTTGCATTCAGCCCATTCCTCTTCAGAAAGAGGTTTCTATTTGCTGGCTTTGGGCATGGAGGATGGCCTGGTGTTGGGCTTCCTGGTGGCTCAGACGGTAAAGACTCCGCCTGCAGTGAGGAAGACCTGGGTTTGATCCCTGGGTTGGGAGGATCCCCTGGAGAAGGACATGGCAACCCACTCCAATATTCTTGACTAGAGAATCCCCATGGACAGAGGAGCCTGGTGGGCTACAGTCCATAGGGTCGCAAAAAGTCGGACACAAGTGAGCGACTAAGCACACAGCATACAACGCGAGTGCTGCTGGTGCTGCTAAGTCGCTTTCAGTCGTGTCGGACTCTGTGCGATCCCATAGGCGGCAGCCCACCAGGCTCCCCCATCCCTGGGATTCTCCAGGCAAGAACACTGGAGTGGGTTGTCATTTCCTTCTCCAATGCATGAAAGTGAAAAGTGAAAGTGAAGTCGTGTCCGATTCAGCGACCCCATGGACTGCAACCAGGCTCTTCCGTCCATGGGATTTTCCAGGCAAGAGTACTGGAGTGGGGTGCTATTGCCGAGTTGCAGAGGGCACCGATACGCGGCCCAGACTCCGAATCAGAAGTTGGTGTTGGGCTAACCGCTGGCGCCGCACGGCAAGTTGGACCACCTGATCCGACTTCTCATGTAAGTCTCCCGTGGTACCGGGAGAACCGTACCCAGGAAGGCTGGATGCAAGATGGTTCAGAGGATCCCTGCACGGTCCGCGGCCTCGCAGAGAGGAGGCGGCGTACCCGGAGGTTGCACGTGGAGCGGAGCAGGCCCAGCCCAGGAGGTCCATTCTGCTGAGCGGTGCACGGATCGTGGCCGCCGGCGGGAGGCCTCAGCGGCTATTCCGTCCCCTAATGCCTTCCAACGCGGTGAGGACACCGCGGAGCCCTGCCTGCCCTACCGGGTGAGGAGATCTGGGTGTCCGGACGGCCCCCGCAGGACGCGCCCTGGGCGGGAGGCAGGAAGATAGTCAGCTGTCCCTCCTTGGCCGGGCAATGGCTGGCAGCGAAGGTTTGGGGGAGAATACACTGTGGGGAGCGTTTTCCTGACCCCAAGGAAGCATGTCCCGAGACTGAAGAAAATTTCTTTACAAAGGTGTCAGGAACAATAGTTTTTATGGACTTTTCTTTCCACTTAAGACAGCCACCCTCGTACAGTCTCTGGTTTGCCCAGCGACAGCATCTACAGGCTTCCTCCCCCGCGCCTTGCTGTTTCCTGCCGGTAGTTCCCTGCAGGTGTGTGCACTTTGCAAGAGGGCGCACTCGCCTGGCGGGCCTTAGCGCGGCGGTGGGGATTTCTAGTAACTCTGGGAGTTTCAGTGGAGCCTATGGGGTCGCACAGAGTCTGACACGACTGAAGCGATTTAGCAGCAGCAGCAGCAGCAGAAACATAGAGGTCAGGGTCCTGCCCAGAGAGAGAAAAGCGAGATAGCAAATATTTTTCCCTCGGTTGCCCTGGGTGTCCTGCCAAGCTTGGCTTTGGCGGTAATCACGGCTTGGGTTTTCCCAGGCTCACTATTTGCAAAAAGTTGTGGCCCGAGAACTTCCAGATAGCCAGGAGGAACGTCACAAGTGAGGCGGGAGGCACTGGAGCGTGTGCGCTACTATCCTGCGCCCTGGGCGGCCGCCCTGCCCCGCCCAGGGTCACAGAGCTGCCGGCCTCTTGGCGGCCGCCCGGTTGGAGATGGAGGCGGGAGCACGCGGCAGCGGGGTGCGGGGCTCTCTCGGGTCCAAGGTGTGCTCGGGTGAGGACGTGCTCGGGCTCGGGCCTCTGTGTTTGCTGTCCGACTGTAGGGTGTGTAAGTACGTTGGGAGAAAGAGAATTACTCTCATCTTCGTCTCCAAGTCCCGCGCCTGGAAGCCGAAGGCAGATTTCTCTGGAGATAACAAAGACACTTTGTCACTTTGGGCGCTGCTTCGGTGCAAATCTTTAATTGCAAGGGAGTAGGGGTAAGAGGGGGATCGAATGTCTCAAGCAACCCAAGCGCGGGTCTCCAGGCGGCAAGGCCCCCTTTGATCAGGAAAATCCAATTATTTGTGTATATACATTTCCCACATAGTGATTACTTCATTAATTGTCCCGCCTTTATCTCCTCCCTTCCCATCCCCCTAATAATCAGTTCTTTTATCCAGACCAACAAACACACCATAGGAGCTTTGTGGATTCAAAGGATTTGCTTTCGCTTCTGAAAGAGCCGCTATTCTTTGATGATTGGGTAGCGGCAAACTTCAAAGCCATAAATCTTCCCTCTGACTGGCTGGCGGCCCAGCAAAGTCCTTATCAAATTCTTGGAGGTGATCCTGAAGCGCTCAGACCGCGCGCGGGGGCGAGCGAGCGGGGGTGCGGCGAGGGGGCGCGGGCAGGGAGGGCCCCAGCGCGCAGGGGCGGGCGCCGGGAAGGGACGCTAGGCGGCCCTTCATCCTCGCCCTCGGGTCTCCATGCCTCAGCAGCGCCCTGCTCCGCAGCCAGCGGCCCGCAAGCCGTAGCCATGGCCGCCGTGGCTGTCCTCCGGAACGACTCGCTGCAGGCCTTCCTCCAGGTCAGGGCTGGGCTTGGAGGCGGGTGAGGGAAAGGTGGGAAGGGTCGTGTCTGGATCTTTCCTGGTACTCTGTGCCTCCTGAATTTCAAAGAGAATCCCGCTAGGTGGGTGTCAATGAAGTGAGACCTAGGGGTTCCCGTACCAACTTCACACCCAACCTTGGTGTCAAGAGTGTGGCCTCTGGAGGGAGGGACGCGCGTTTGCGGGGGTTATTCGGAGGTGCGCCTCTGGCTGAGAACCGGCCGCAGCTCACCGCGCTGGGCCCTCCTGGGGCGGGCGGAGGAGGAGCGCGAGAGTAGAGTGGAAATGAGAGCTTAAAAGATGGGAGGGAAGGTAGATGAGCAGCCGGGCTGTGGGTGTTTCCAGACCCTTTCTGACCAAGGAGTCGGGAGTGGCCCGTCGGATCTCTCTCCCCTCCTACTTTGTGCCTGCTTCCTCTGAGACTGGATAGCGAGTCTCTGCACCAAGTAGTTTAACAGGAAGCGCTCGCGCTTTCTGCGTCCAGGTAGCGAGGGCACCAAAAGTTTCCCCTAACTGGTGGGTGCGTGCGCAGGGTGCGGCGGCCAGGGGAGGGACAGCCGGGACAGGGGAGGGGCGGCGGTATTACAGCCGGCGTGCGGGAGGCGGGCCGACCCGGAGACCGCGCTTGGAGCGCTTAACCTTTGTCTCTTCTCCGCCCTCCCCTGCCGCCGCCTATGCAGGACCGCACCCCCAGCGCCTCCCCGGACCTGGGCAAGCATTCGCCCCCGGCGCTGCTAGCCGCCACCTGTAGCCGTATCGGCCAGCCGGGCGCCACGGCGCCTCCGGATTTCCTGCAGGTGTCCTACGACCCCGCGCTGGGCTCGCCCTCCAGGCTCTTTCACCCGTGGACCGCTGACATGCCGGCGCACTCGCCCGGCGGGCTGCCGCCCCCGCACCCCAGCCTGGGGCTGACACCACAGAAATCGCACCTGCAGCCGTCCTTCGGGGCGGCGCACGAGCTGCCGCTTACACCCCCTGCCGACCCCTCGTACCCGTACGAGTTCTCGCCGGTCAAGATGCTGCCCTCGAGCATGGCGGCGCTGCCCGCCAGCTGCGCGCCCGCCTACGTGCCCTACGCGGCCCAGGCCGCGCTGCCCCCGGCTACTCCAACTTGCTGGCCCCGCCGCCGCCGCCACCGCCGCCCACGTGCCGCCAGCTGTCCCCCAGCTCGGCCCCCGACGACCTCCCGTGGTGGAGTATCCCGCAGGCCGGCAGCGGGCCGGGAACCTCGGGGGTTCCAGGGGGCAGCCTTTCTGGCCCCTGCGCCGGGGGCCCCCACGCGCCGCGCTTCCCCGCCTCGGCGGCCGCCGCTGCAGCTGCCGCCGCCGCGCTGCAGCGGGGCCTGGTGTTGGGCCCGTCGGACTTCGCGCAGTACCAGAGCCAAATCGCTGCGCTGCTGCAAACCAAGGCCCCCTGGCGGCCACGGCCAGGAGGTGCCGCCGCTGCCGCTGCCCCAACTGCCAAGCGGCGGGCGGCGCCCCGGAGGCAGAGCCGGGCAAGAAGAAGCAGCACGTGTGCCACGTGCCGGGCTGCGGCAAGGTGTACGGCAAGACGTCGCACCTGAAGGCGCACCTGCGCTGGCACACGGGCGAGCGGCCCTTTGTGTGCAACTGGCTCTTCTGCGGTAAAAGCTTCACGCGCTCGGACGAGCTGCAGCGGCACCTGCGGACTCACACGGGCGAGAAGCGCTTCGCCTGCCCCGAGTGCGGCAAGCGTTTCATGCGCAGCGACCACCTCGCCAAGCACGTCAAGACGCACCAGAATAAGAAGCTCAAAGTTGCTGAGGCCGGAGTAAAGCGGGAGGACCCACGGGACCTGTAAGCCCATCTAGGGGCTACTCGAGACCTCTCCTGCCTCGGGCTCCCTACCCAGCACCTCTTCGGGAGGTTGGGGGTGGGGGACGCCTGTGGGTAGCCGGCCAAAGGGAGACCTAACAGAGGCACTTGCCTCTTCCTGCTTGCCTTCCTCCCAGAGCGACGCCTGGCCTCCAACTCCTGGCCGGCCTGTGGACAGGACCCTGTATCCGGGAGGAGCAGGGGTGCTAGGAGTTGAGAGCTCGGCGCCAGGAAAAAGAGGCTCTGAACCATTTCCCCCAGTCTGGGAGACCTGCATTTAAGGGGACCCACCCTGGGCTGACCTTTGTGTACAGCAGACGCTACTGAAATCAAAACGGAAGGACCTTGAGAGATTTGAAATAGTGCTCGAGTTTTTCTTGCTAGGATGGGGCCGGGCTCTGTACAGGTTATTTAATAGCTTTCTTAATAATTATAATAACATTAATTAAAATGTTACTTTTGTCCTCAGCTCCATGCAGAGCTACAGCATGAATTGTCTCTGTAAAGCAATCAGCATTTGCAGCGTGAAAATAAATACGTTAACTCCGGGGTCACCTCGGCAAGACCCCGCTGAGCCGGTCTCACTTGATCTTTTCTTCTTCCGGGAGGCTTTACAAAGCGGTCAGGTTACGCCAGGAATTTGAAGGCTCCTGTGGGCTGCCTATGCCCAGGCTTCTTTGGTTTGGAAGGGCGCAAAGTAAGTTGGGGGCAAAGATGCGGAAAGTAGGAGGGCAGGGTCAGTTTTGTGGTTAAGAGGTTAGGGTAAGATACCCCCATCACACCTTGAGTTTCTCGCGCGGCCTTAGGACTTGAGCGGAGACTGTCGGGCTTCTTTTAAAAGTTGATACCTGCTGTACGTATAGTACGCGATCTTTTTATCTGGTGAATTGCCTGTGTCTTTCTAGTTGTTGGTACTCGGAGTTGACAGGTAAACTGGGCTTCCTCCTGGCAGCCGGCCATGCTGCGGTCTGCAGAAGTGCTGGTAACTCAAGGATCTGTTCGAGATGAGATTCTGGACAGCTACAGACGAACGGGCGGGGGGGGGGGGGGCTTTTCCAGGTGGGTCTTTGCCCCGGAAAGAACCGCCTCTCCGTATTTCAGCCCCATCATGATACACAACCTTGTCTTGCTTGTTCTCTTCTTAATTGTTTTGCTGTGGAAATCATACCAGTATTGTTTCACAGTAGCCACTTTGGGATTTCTCCCTAGGCCTGGAAGTTTAGCTCCCTTTTGTGTCTTCGGACTTTATTTTTTCAATTACTGCAGTTGACTAAGATTTTTCTCAGGGAGGAGCCGGGAATACTCATCTCTAGGTTTTTCACCTGTCTCTAAAATGTGAAATTTTAAATGTGAAGTTTACAACTGTTTGAGTTTTTAACCTGAAACTGAAACCTCAATTTCTGACTTAGAACTAGCAAAGAACAGAAATTGTTCTCAATTTTGTCAGTGTTAAATTGACTGGCATCATTAATGCCAAATTTCCATGGAACTAAATAGTTTTTTTCATGGTAGTAGAGGTGTATGTAAATTGACAGGATTTCACAGTTAACACACTGTGTTACCTTGCCTTTTGTTTGAAGTCAAACTTAGGGATAAGTTCTTGAAAAGCAGGAGGGTTGTGCTCCAAGACCTGATGTATCAAGTAAGACTCAACCAGCAACATAATTGAGATGAAAATTACTTTTACACTCCTAAGAAATAGTATTTTTACTTTGTAATTTGGGACAAGGTAATAACTACTAAAGTCATTATGGGAATAGGTCTTAGAACCAGTTACTCTCATTAGAGATTTGGGAATTATTTAATGACAGACTGGAATTCTTTACCTGGGAAAGGCAGTTTGAGCTGCCTAATTCTCAAGGCTATGACAGTTTGCAAGTGATAGTAATAAAGATGCTGCATAGTAACACTAATATACATCTAATGTGTGATCTTAATCTACATCAAGATTCTTGAGAATCATTTCTAGGAAGAATTACAGAAACTCTCACACCTGAACCATGCCCTCGGATTGACTTCAGAGCCAAAAAGGTTTTTTGGCAGATGGTAGGAAAAGAGGAATCCTTGTTAGAGAGTGAAAACACCAAGGGCTTCCTTTAGGCTTGAAATGATTCTCTTATGTGAAAGAGAATGCCCTTGGTAAAGAAATACAACTGACAATACTGTAGTGAATCTACTAGCTTATTGACAGCTATGATTGTTTAGCATTCAAACAGATGAAGTGTTGAAAATAAAGTTTCCTTATAACTTTAACTTTGTCATTAAGGAAAAAAAAGGTAAAATGTATGAAATTTAGTATCTAAACAGATAAGGTTGAAGACAGTTTTCTTATAACTTTGTGATGGTGAAGAGAAAGGTAAAATATATGGAATTTATATAAAATACAATATTTATAATTTTTAAAAGTAGAATGAAGTCATCTGATGACAGATCACTTTCTTATGTTTTTACTTAATTGAACCTGCAAATTTGAAAAGCTTGGTAAAAGTACAGGCTGTAGATCAACTTGGTACAGCTGAAAGACTGCTCCTTCCTATCAGTGCAAATCTGTTTCAGTTACTTTAGAAAAAAGTTCTATGCCATTATTCAAGTAGAAGCCAGGAAGTCACAATAATGTGATATTATTATCCAAGTGTAGGAAAGCATTTCATGTTTATACTGAAAAATAAGCTGATATATGCTTAGAAATACAAATTGGACAGTGAAGAAATGTACTAGCTTATGTAAGCTGTTAAAATGTGAACTGCTGCTGCATGCTTTATTTGTTTCATTGAACTGACACCTACTATGCTATTAACCACGTAGGACTTCCAAAAATTATTTTAAAATCAGTATTTTAAAGAAAATATGCATAAATTATGTAAATTAAGCACACTTAGCAGAAATTTTAATGAAATTCACATTTTAAAGTTCAGAAGCAAATTACTGTTAATGTAAACTAAAATTTATTTTTTATGTGGAACTTAGCCATCATCCAAAAAGAGTTTGAATCCAGGTGAATCCACCAACTGGATTCAAGGCTTTACTTGAAGACCCCAGAACCGAATTCAACTGAGTTTTAAAACCAATTGAAGAAACTATGTTAATGATGGCTCCAAGTGTCAATAGACATTTTTTAAGCAACTGTTTTAGTAGCATGCAAATATAATATAAAGACATTTCTCTTATGTATATAATATAAAGATATTTCAGAAAATTCTAAAGTAAGTGTGACGTGATTAAGTTTAACACAGTTGATAAAGGAACCATTTGACTGAAAACACGAGAACATGGAGAAGCTGAGTTATCACTGATTTAGGTAATTTGGAGTTACATGTTTCTGAACTGGTTAACAACTTTATAGTTTTCTGCTTTTCTCGAGGAATAATTGTACAAATTTACCTTTAGCTGACCGCTAACTTGGAGTAGTCTTGATAATGAAAGTAAGTTATGTTAAAATACAGCTGCCTTATTCCCCATTGTATTAGTCTTTTCACTGTGTTCTATATGTTGCTTTATTTTCCTTTAAGTCAACCTAATAACACATACCTATTTGCAAAATTAATATTGATGAGATTGCTTCTGGCAGAAACCTATATCAAACAGTATTTGTAGAAAAGGCAGTTTTTCGCCGCAATTTCTATTCTAATACTTCTAGACTGTAGGTATTCAGTTTAAAGCAGTGTCTTTCCCATTTGTTTTGTGTCTACTGTGAGAGTTTCACAGAATGTCACTAAAGCGGTCGCTTGCCCACTAAGTTGTTCAGAGCTCAAAATTGCGAACTACTTTTATTTGTGTTAGCTCACCACATTAAATAATGACTAGTTGTATAAACTAACACTGTCTCATTAGAAAATCGTCGATTGGGGAATCACATTCAAACCTTAAGCTTTGTTTCATGGTAAATGTAATTATGCTTTGCTAAGGTACCAAATTGAGGACCACTCAAAGCAAGTCATACTAATGTGTAATGGGGAACTTAAAAGAGTATGATGAGACCAAGGGCAGCTCTGAAATGAAAACATGTGCCAAAATAGTGTAATAAACTAGGAACGGATAAGGAAAACAGCTAGATAGAAAGGTGAATGTTGCTAATGAGACATAGATTTAGATTAATACACCAAAATGACAGGTTTTATTATTGGGCCACTCTAATGGTAATCTGATTCATGTAGCATTCAATATATGTGCAAACAGTAAATTTTTCTCTGGTGTTCAGACTCAGCACATTTTTGCATGAAGATCCTTGTGTTAATTGCTCCTCGATTGTTTTTAAAGAGTCTGCATTGTTCCAATTAATTTATGGACACTGTGAAATAACTTATATAATGGTCCTTTCTATAATGAATAAGTGATATTGTTCGGCAAAGAGGTAATCAAACAGTTATGGACAATCTTTTTAAAAATAGTTTCACAGTTTCACTGTTAACAATTTTTTATCAATTGAAGATTTGCACATGATGATTGATAAAGTGTTCATTTTCATGCTGACATTTTGATGACTTCCCTTTCTAGACTTTATATACTTCTTCTATGTCTTTAGTAATTATGCTGAAGCATAATCCCCAACAGGGTATTTGACACTTAATTCATAATTCAACCCATGCATGTGAACTGTAGTCATTTCTGCGCAACACATAATATATTAACTAATATATTTTGATTGTCTACCTAATATCAAAATTCAATTCAGGGGAAATAAATCAAGTTCCTAGTTGCATACAGATCTTCCTTGACTCATAATGAGGTTACCTCCCTATAAATTCATCATGAGTTGAAAATATCATAAATTGAAATTGCGTTTAATACACTTAACCTAGCTTAGCTTAGGCTACCTTAAACATGCTCAAAGTACTTACAACTGGGCAAAATCATCTAGCACAAAGGCTATTTTATAATAAGGTGTTGTTTGTCTCAGGCAGCTTATTCAATCCTGTACTGAAACGAACAGCAGAATGGTTGTATAGGTACAGGATGATTGTGTTTTGTTTGTTTCCTCTGGTGATTGCCTGGCTCTCTGGTAACTGTGGTTCACTGCCTGGCCCAGCATCACAGGAATATCCTACAGCATGTTGCGAGTCCAGGAAAAGATCAAAATCTGAAGTGTGGTATCTGGCAAATGTGTGTCACTTTCACACCATCAGAAACTCAAAAGTGTTAGTGTCGCGCTATCATACGTTGGGAACGTCTGTCTATGAGAACTCTGCAGGGTTTCAGTTCTCAAAAAGTTGTTTCAGCATGATGGCTATTTGGTCTGCCCACTGTAACATGAAAGTTTGTTTTATAGCGAAACTATTTTTTTCATTACTTGCCAAAACAATAACATCAAAAATACACTAAAATTTTCTGAAGTCTAAGGCTATATCTAGATGTCACCTGATTTTTTTAATACAAGGTTAAAAAATAAGTGTATTAAAATTTTTAAATACAAAGTTAAAAAGGTTAAACTGTTCAGTTGCGTGGTTGCTTTCTAATGATTTTGTGTTTAGCAACATCTGAAACATGGGTGAAAAACATGTAGCCCTCAGCTTAATTTCAGCCAGTTCACAAGGCAAGTATCAAAGGTAAATCCTCATTTATGCTTACAGTTGGGAAAATGTGTCTTAATTTGAAAAGCGTTCAGTAGCAATTTCCTAAAACTCTGTGTAAGGTACCATGAAAGTTTATTTCTCTGATTTCTGCCTTTGCAGGTGTTATTCTTACATTCTGTATGTCTCTTTGCTTGTGGTTGCCACGTATCTTTGATATATCTGTGTCCATCTCCAGCATGGAAACTCATTTTCTGTCGTATGTCTTTCTTCCTTTTCTTGGTGTATTTATGCGTATTATTTTATTTTGTTCTCTATTATGCAGGACGTGACAGGACTGTAAACTCTAGTTATTTAAAACCTATTGTCTTTTTAATAGACATTTATATTCCTTGTCTAAATTTTACATGTGAGTGAGTGAAATTTAGAGTTCTGTTTATAGATTCAAATCATGTTTTATTTTTGCAATATATGACTGCTGTTTACTGTGGATTTAGAACATCATTTTACTTCCAATTGTGGTGGAAAAGTATTTCCATCACAATTAAGAGTAAAATTGTAAAATATGGTAGAAGATTATGGTTTGAGTTAATACCCAGTTGGATAAATTTTAATTAGTAAAAAGCATTAAAAAGACAATTACCTAAATTTATAAACACAGCTCTTTATTTATTGAGCTAAGGACCTATAAGCATTTAGCTGTTTTTATTCCTTGTTAATGTTCTTATGTTTAATGCAGACTTCATTTTCTCTCAAAGTCTTTATTCTCCTCTGTTTGATCCTTGATGAAGTTCATGTCATCTCTCCATAGTACACAGACAACTGTCAAGAAAAGTCATTGTGGTGACAGATTTTATACTGAGTTTGGGTTTGGAGTAGAAGGTTGCTGAGTTTTCTAAGGAGAAAGTACTCCCTTCGAGAGTCGTTATTCAGGCTTGTGAATAGCAGGCCCGACCGTCCTGAGCAGCTAGGAGCTGGGAGCTGGGTGGGGGGTGTGTAGCTGCCCCCTTGCTTCTGTAGCAAGGAGATCTTGAAGTGGGGGAAAGGGAAGCAGATCAGAGGGAATAACAGGACCATGGGGGTATAATAGACATTTGGAAGATCCGGTTTAGATAGGACATTCCTAAAGTGGTGGAAATAGGGTCACTGTGTAGAAGCTGAAGGAAAAGCCTTGATCACTTTCTCAGTTAGAATGGACCCCTGGAAAGTGCCTTCCTTACCCCAGGTTGGTTCTTCTCTTTAATGGTTTCTTCTTTTTAAACCTAAGCTGAGTGTGAGTAGGCAGTCAGGGAGATGAGGACCTCAACAAGCTGAACTTGAAGGATCTTTACAGGCTCTTCTCAAGCTGAAATGCTTCAAATCTAGAATCTGTAAACCAAAAAATCCAAATATATTTTATTAAGGCTACTAAAGATAAAACAGTAGTATGGGTATTCCTGGCATTCTGGCAACTGCTGTCAGAAATCCAGGTTTTGAAAATATATAGTTAAAGGCATTGAAGAGGAGCAAAGTAATTTGGAGTAAATCAGTTAGCCTCTGTGCATAATATTATCAGAATGTATTCACATGTTCTTAAGGCTGGTTTTTGAAAATAACATTTCTGGGGGTGTCAATCTTCATAAATGCTGTATCATGATACACATCGCCAAGTCCTGTTTATATGTATAGAAATTTCATAGTACAGTGACAGAACTGACAAGTAAAAGCAACTTTTCAATAATTCTGTTAATATAACTATTTAGATTTACAAGCTTTGACCTAGCTAAATTTAAGGACATCATTGCCTTGAAGTCAGTTATGTTGATATATATAACTAAGAATATGAGCTGCATAATTAATTCATTATTTGTTATTTATAATACTAGATGCAGAAAACTCAGGCAAAACAAATTCAAAACATGTATACATAACTAAATTCAATTCGCCTTTTATTTGATGACTAAGGTTCCTTGAGGATTCAAAGATGAACACAATCCTTCAAAGAGCTCACAATCATAAAGGAGATAAGACTTGTACACAAATGAATGTAATACAAGGCCAAAGTAAAAAGCAACTAATGAACCTCCTATTATAACACAAAGGAAAGAAAAATTAAATTACTGCAGGTAAAACAATATTAAATTATTTTATGTCTTAAATACTTCCGCTTTCACAAACAGTCCACAAACTCAACCTGCAGCATTCAGAAATCATTTTGGTTTTTACATAGAGCTGAGAGTTCAAGACAGTGTGGTCCCCAGACCAGCAGCATTAGCATCACTTGGGAACTTGTTAGAAATGCAGATTCTTGGGTCCAGGTCCAAGCTGACTAAATCAGAAACTCTGGGGAAAGGACCCAGAACATGTGTTTTAGTAAGTCCTACAGGTGATTCCAATGCATGCTAAACTTTGAGAACTACTAGTTTAAAAGACTGTACCTTTAATAATGCATAAGATTAACCTATGGAAATAAGCAAATTCAAGCCCACCACTCACAAGCTATTCTGGGGAAATAGAGATTGGACAGGCCACTTGGCTGAAATCCCTCACCTAATCGAGAGACTCAATTGACAATCTTCTAACTCCTGATGAAAAGACAGCAATAGTCTTAATTGTAGAGTGATTCTTCCGTTCATGGTGTACAATTATGTAGACAATTGTCCTTTTATCATAGTATTTGAATACACACAGAAGATTTATGTTTTTGAATCACCAATCATATTCCATATGTTAGTGGAATTTTCCCCTACACGTAGGACAATGACTTTTAACAACATCTGTTTCCTTCAAAGGAATACTCAGCTAAATAAGCAGTTTGGTTTTCTAGTGTCTTTGGATGATTAATAACTAATTATCATAGGGCATGTATAAATTATACCACTGCTGCTGCTGCTAAGTTGCTTCAGTCGTGTCTGACTCTGTGCGACCCCATAGACGGCAGCCCACCAGGCTCCCCCATCCCTGGATCTCTCCATGCAAGAACACTGGAGGGGTTGCCATTTCCTTCTCCAATGCATGAAAGTGAAAAGTGAAAGTGAAGTCGCTCAGTCGTGTCAGACTCTTCGAGACCCCACGGACTGCAGCCTGCCAGGCTCCTCCATACAGGTACACTCCATGCTATAGAAATGCAAAGATGGCATTTCTAAAATACAAGCACAGTTGCTTCAAGCCTTTGTTTTGCTTAAAAAAAAAATCCTTTTTAAAGCAAATGCAGAGCCCTAGGGCTTCTCAGTGGAGGCCAAAATTTAGGAAGTTATAGATACTTATCTAAACCCAGAGTCTTCAATTCCTCTGACTTCTCTGCCATCCTCCTCAGCCCATCTTCTCCTTCTCCACCAAATCTTTCTTGGCTCATCTCAGGTCTGTTTCTCAAACCAAAGCAAGATTTTGTAACATTTCTTTGAAAAACATTTTATTTCTGACCTTTGGAATTATAGAAAGATGTTATGAATTATAAGTTCCAAGGAAGCTTGTAACATAAATGAGAATAGCTTCAACGTTTTTTTCCAGTGAATGAGCCTCTTTCTGTGCCTCCAAACCTGAACTGTCTATCACTGATTTGGGGTACTATAGGATAAGACTTAGTGAATGACAACAAAAAGCTAGGTTGATGCTGACTATCCCTTTCACTTTTCACTTTCATGCATTGGAGAAGGAAATGGCAACCCACTCCAGTGTTCTTGCCTGGAGAATCCCAGGGACGGAGGAGCCTGGGGGGCTGCCGTCTGTGGGGTCACACAGACTCGGACACGACTGAAGTGACTTAGCAGCAGCAGCAGCAGCATGGCATGTTCCCAAGGAGTTCCCCAGAACCTTGAAAGATCAAGGGTGCACTCTGTGACCAGATAAATCCCCCAACTGGTACTTAGAGAGAATTTAACACATTGGAGTTGGAGGAGAACTTTAAAGTCATCCATTTTGACCTTCTCATTTATCAGAGGAGACAGCTGAGGGCAGGTCTGATCAAATGGAACAACGGTTATCTATGATACATTAATGAGTAAGTACACTCAGTAGAAACCCAGCAGCCTAGTAAAGGAGGACAAAGTTAAGGATCGTGAAGAGTGGGAGAAGACTCAGGGGGCGACACCAGGATCTCTCTCTCCCCTGAGCTGTTTGGGCAGAGGTAGGGTGGTAGTTGTCAGAGGCTGCTAACTGGCTCCCTCTGCCCTTCCCAGTATCCTGGGTCTCCTGCCCTCTCTGAGACAATCTCTCTCAACTTCCCAGTTCCTTAGCAGTCATCCTCTTACATCTTTCTGACTACTGCTACCAAATCTTAGCTCATATAGAAGGTTGTGCTAAGTGACTATTCAAAGGAAACAGAAAAAACTAGAAGGGTAGGGAGTAGAGGAAGCCAGAGCTGAGGAGAAAAGGAGAGCCTGTCTGATGGAAAAGAGCTGATATGTGTAGGACTGAGGGACTGATGATATGGAAAGACCATACCTCAGGAGGAGCAGGTATCTTGTCTCGTTCAGCCGCTCCATCATGTCCTACTCTTTGTGACCCCGTGGACTGCAGCATGCCAGGATTCCCTGTCCTTCACCATCTCCCAGAGTTTGTGCAAACTCATGTCCATTGAGTCAGTGATGCCATCCAACCATCTCATCCTCTGTCGCCCCCTTCTCCTCCTGCCTTCAGTCTTTCTCAGCATCAGGGTCTTTTCCAATGAGTCATGTCTTTACATCAGGCAGCCAAAGTATTGGAGCTTCAGCTTCAGCATCATCAGTCCTTCCAGTGAATATTCAGGGTTGATTTCCTTTAGGATTGACTGCTTTGATCTCCTTACTGCCCAAGGGACTCTCAAGAGTCTTCTCCAACACCATAGGAATACAGACGGACCATACCTCAGAAGGAACTGGCATGGCAGTCCTAAGAGGCTAGATCCAGAACATTTGGCAACAGTCTTGGCAAAGATTCCTCTGTATTCGTTACCTTCTGTTGCATAACAAATACCACAGTCTGAAAGGCTTGAAACAACACACAGTATCTCACAGATTCTGAGCACCAGGAGTCTAGGCAGAGCTTAGTTGTAGCCTCTGCTTAGGGTCTCTCATAAGACTGCAGTCAAGGTGTTGGCCAGGACCAGGGCCTCATCTGAAGGCGGGCCCAGTGAATGATACACTGCCAGACTTAAGTGACTATTGGCAGGACTCAGTTCTCTGGGGGTGTTGGACTGAGGGCCTCGGTTCTTTGTTGGCTATATTCTGGAGACGACCCATGGTTTCTTGATACATGAGTCCCTCCAACATGGCCACTTCCTTCATCAAAACATGCAAGCTGGGAAGGCAATTTTTTAAAAGTATGCTAGGAAGATGGGAGTACATCTTTTGTAATCTCCACATAGAAGTACAGCCTATCAACATTCTATTCACTTGAAGAAGGCTACTCAAGAGAAAGGGGTATTCAAATAAGGATTTGAATACCAGGAGTGGGAATCACTAGAGGCCATTTTAGAGGATGACTATCATATCTTGTGACACAGCTTGTCAAAAATAATAAAAAATAATAATGGAGTCACATATATAGACCATTAAGCTTTGGACAAAGAGTTTCTCAGCATCAGCTATGACGTCTCCTCACTGGTGAAAGATTGCTAACTATCCCCCAGAATGCATTGTTCCTTTCTTCCTTATAGCAGTAGCCCAGGTTTTAGCCCAGGTTTTAGGGAGGCATGTGACTCTCTATCTAGAGATGACATATCACAGCCTCCCTTGAAGTCAGGTATAGCCACATGACTAAGTTCCCACCAATGGAATGTGAGCCTGAGTGATACATGCCACTCTCAGTAACATCCTCAAAAGAAAGCTGCATGCCCTCCCCTTCCTCTTTACCTCTTTTCTGAGGCTGAATGCATATAATGGTGGTGGGCTTCCAGGTCAGTCACGTAGATAAGGGCAACATCCTAAAAGACCTTAGAAAAATAAAAAACAGAAGGAATAGGAGTCCCAAGACCATCACTTGAAGCAGAACAGCCCAACTTTCCTGGGCTGCCTACCTGCTAGACTTCTAAGAGAGAAATAAACCATCTTGTTTAAGCCATTGCTATTTGCTGTCTGTTACAGTAACTAAACCATAACCGGTATCCTGATGGATCACACGGTGCTTCCAGAGGCAGGCGTTAGCAGTGCTCCTGCTGAGTCTTCTGTGGCAGTTGTGAATTACATCGCTTTAAAAGATGTCACATCGTGTTACCTTACAAGCTCCTCCTAGCCTATGTCTGCTGGAGTCCTCAAAATGAGTTCTCACCCCCAAAATGGTATTCTCTTAGGCTGTTGCTATGGAAGACTCCATCACTGCTTTCCAGCTTTGCCCATGCTTGGGTACCCAGAGGACTTTAGTCATTCAATGATTCATTTATTCCACTATTTATAGGGCTTTTCTCATGTGGCAGTCACATGAGCCTAGGGACAGAGCAGTGAATAGGATAGTCTCTTAGGAGACTGATATTCTAGTAGGGCAGTAAAGATACAATAAACAAATAAACCAACAGGATAATTCAGGGAGTCATAAACAACAACTTGAAATTCATCATTTACCCTACAAGATCACACAGGAGACAAAGCTGCAGCCTCAGTGCTGGATAGCTCAGTCTGCAACCTGAAGAATGGTCCCCAGTCATCCTTGTCTCATATCTGCCTCAAACTAAACGAGACACATTATTTCTACCTGCTTCCCTTTGGTGAGAGTTAGTCCAGTGAACATGCCTGTATGGATGAGGGATGGAAAATACAGAGATGCACATAGCTATTTATTAAACACTAACAATGTTTCACCAACATACTCATAAAAATCCAAATAAAAAACAGCAGAAAATAAGGAGCCACTTTATCCTTTCCCTTTAGAGATAACTACTGTTAACATTTTGGTTCTTTCAATCAGCACATCTTTATTGATCTCCTGCACTGTTCCCGGCCCTGACCTTGATGCTAAATATGCCAGAGGTTCCTAATCTCATGTGGCTTCCAGCTTGAGTGTGTGTGTGTGTCTCCCTCTGGGTTTGGAAACTGCCTATACCCACACCTAGCTATATAATTTCAGGCAATCTACTTAATTCCCCACGACTTGGTTTCCTCATTTGCAAAACAGGTGTAATGATAGTACCTAATTTATAGGGTTGTTGGGCATGCGTGCATGCTCAGTCATGTCTGACTCTTTGCAACCCCCTGCGCTGTAGCCCACCAGGCTCCTTTGTCCTTGTAATTTTCCAGGCAAGAATACTGGAATGGGTTGCCATTTTCTTCTCCAGGGGATCTCACCAACCCTGGGATTGACCCTGTTTCCTGCATTGGCAGGTAGGTTCTTCATCACTAGTGCCACCTGGTAAGCTCTATAGGGTTGTTGAGGCAGGGGGATTAAATTTGATAATACAAGTTAAATAACTTAGAATAAAAATCTGTTACTGTTGTTTTATATATAATATAAATGTTTGCTTTTCTGTAAACAGGATTATATTACTTAAATGCAACTATGGTCTACTTCTTGAACCCTTTAGATATTTCTTTTTCCATTTCAAAGTATAGAACATGAAGTTCATTATTTTAACTGCTTTATGGAATTCTGTTGTTTGTATTTATCCTAATATATTTGGCCAAGAGATTCATGGACATGGTGGTCCATGAATGGGCACTGTATGCCAAGTTCTTTCTGTACCTTTATTTCCCCCTGGACAGTGGATACAGAACTTAGTTACATTCTGAAAAGATTCATAATCCACAAACAGGACTGTGATTGAAATAGGCCAATCCTTGACTTGATCTTGAAAGTTCGCCTCTTTGCTCCAATCCTTCCATCTGTGGGTTAAGCTCAGTCGGGAAAGAATTTGCCTGCAATGCAGGAGACGTGGGTTCGATTCCTGGGTTGGGAAGATCCGCTGGAGAAGGAAATGGCAACCCACTCCAGTATTCTTGCCTGGAGAATCCCACGGACAGAGAAGCCTGGTGGGATACAGCCCAAGGGGTCGTAAGAGTTGGACATGATTTAGCGACTAAACCACCACCACCTCTCTCTTAGAAATGGGAAAGCTTTCTAGAAAACAGACAAAAACAGAAACACACAGACTGAAAACCAACAATTTTACTATGTTTAAACGTAATGATTTCATTTTGCTTCCAGCTCCTCACTGGAACAGGGCTAATGGCCACCTTCTGTACTTGAGTTTAAACAATCCCAGGTACCTTCCCAGCTCCGGGTTTAAAAACCAGAGTTTCTGTACTGTTTATTCATAAAGTCTATTTGTTTTCCTCTGTAAATTGTGTCCTCATTTATATTTTCCTCACTTTGATCTTCCCTGGTGGCTCAGACGGTAAAGCGTCTGCCTACAATGCTGGAGACCTGAGTTCAGTCCCTGGGTCGGGAAGATCTCCTGGAGAAGGAATGGCAGCCCACTCTAGTATTCTTGCCTGGAGAATCCCATGGACGGAGGAGCCTGGTTAGGCTACAGTCCACGGGGTCGCAAAGAGTCAGACATGACTGAGCAACTTCATTCACTTCACTTTGTATCCATCTAAAGTACCGCTACTGAGAAGACACATATGCTGCGTTAAACCCTACAATTTAATGCCACTCTATACAGTCTAAATTTGTGATTGAAAATGTTCTCTTTGAATACTAATGATTTTAATATTAAACTGCCTCAGATACAATCTTTAAGGGGAAAAATACCACTGTCCATTGTGATTTAGGATTTGAATTCTGAGATCCACACAGCGATTCCTCAGGTGTCCCAGTGTCTTTCGTGGGCACAGACTCATCACTGCAGTTTCTTGTGGACCAAAGAGACAAGTCTTCGAGTCTTAAGGTCCTTAAAGGCCTGTTATCTATTGGTCTGAAATGGTTCATGAGGCACCATCTTACATCTTCCTGAGGCCTTAAAATAAAGATTTGAAGTCACACTGTTGGCTTCCTCTATGCTCTGAGACACTGTTTTCCTGATTGCACCCTTGACTTGACCTTTACACTGACCTTTACACTCTGAGGATGCTTTGCTGCTTGAAAAGACTGACTGGAGCTCTTTATACCTCCTCTAAATGTTGCTGCAAAATTAAACATAGCTATATTTTGTCATCAGTAAGTAAAAGAAACCAGTTGACACTTTCAGCATTCTTTCAAGAAATCTCCTTAGCCAGATCCACTAGTTCATTTGCTATATCTTCTATTTTTCATGTTAATCACAGGCGATGATATTGCTAAACCTTTTGCTACAACTTAGCCGGGTCATCTTTTTCCACCTTCCAATAACAATTTCCTCCTCATCTCTCTAGCTTTCACTGACAATCTTCTCAAGGTTCATCCAGATTTCACTAACAAACCTCTCAAGACCTTGAGAGACTGAATATACAAACAGATAAGGGCCAGATAATATATAAAAATTCTCACCCACAATCTGCAGCAGCCAGCCTAGGAAACTAACCTATTTATCTATAGTAACCAGCCCAGAAATCCAGCCTGTTATAAGACAGACTATAGAAAAGTAGATAGCTATCTCTTGCAACATTTGGCCCAAAATGACCAGGACTTGATTAATAACTTCAGCTTCCCTAATTTTTAATCCCTGCTTCCAATTTAGGACCAATCAGTGAAAGCCAAATGTTCATCCTAACCAATCACATAGGATTTCCCACTTCTAGTTAGTCTGTGTACCATATCTCCATGCCAACAGCCTCCAACCAGGGCATATTTGAAGTTTTCCCCTTTTGTCCACTACAAAACTGCCCCACTCCTCTGCCTGCCTTTGACTGTTTGCCAAAATGCAAATGGTGATGGCTGACTCCCTTCAAGTTTTGAATAAGTAGCTTTGCTTGTTCTCATTTTTTATTTCATTCCATCTTATTTATTTCCAAAGCTTCTTTCAGCTTCCCAGTCAAAAGCCAGTGGGTTGTGGTTTTGGGGTTTGTTATGGGAGAATCCCACTTTCAGGTACCAAACTTTATTCTCATTATCCTCTGCTGTGTAAAAACCACCCCAAAACTTAATGGCATAAAACAACAGTTATCCTACTATGCTCACAGATTCAGTGGGTCAGGAATTCAGACAGGGTAAATAAGGATGGCTTGGCTCTGATGCACACATCTGGGGCCTCACCTGGGAAACTTCGATGGTTAGGGGTGGGACCCACCTAGAGGCTGCCTCACTCACCATCCTGATGACCGAGCCCTGGTACTTGAAGATCGGGCTCTGCTGAGGCTGGCAGCCAGTTGGCTTGGGCTCTTCACGACCATTGGCTGGGCTCTTCACAGCTCTTCACAGCCATTGGCTGGGCTCTGTGAGGACTTGTCCTGAGAGGCGCAGCCAGGCAGTGAGTGAGAGAGAAAGAGGTGGAAGCTGCAAGCCTTTTCTGACCTGCTTGGGAAGTCATGTGTGCTGGTTCAGGTGAGTAACTGAGTCTAACCTAGATTCAAGGGGAGGGAATTAGAATTAAACTCATCTCTTAAAGGGAGGGTGACATAATCGCTCTGCACAAGGACACACAGGGTAAGAGATGCTTTTGTAGGGATTTTTGGTAACTCTGACTTGCCACCCCAGGCCACCCTCTTCTTCCTTTCAAAAGAATTTGGAAACACGCAATTAGAATGTGGATTGGCAAGCATGGAAACAAAACACAGGAAGTTGGTTGATGTCAAGTGATAATCTCATACAGGTACTGATTTATTCATCCCATACATCTTTTTAAAGCGTTAACAATGGGAGACATAAGGAGATGTGAGGTGAGCAAAATTGACACACCTCTTATTCTCATGAAGCTTAAGTCCAGTAGGAGAGGCAGCCATTTAAAAACAATCCCACAGGTAGATAACCACAGCTGTTGTGGGCTCTTAAATGTTATGTAGCAATGGCCTGGAGATGCAAAGCACAGGAGCTTGTTAGATTTCCCTGTTGGGGGGAAGGAGGAATATTTAAGCTAATAACTCAGAGATGAGGAAGAAAAAGTCAAGTAACTAGGGTGTTGCAGAGCATGTTATATGGACCATTAGTGATAGAGAAATACCTTATTATTCTCACTATATATTTATTTTACAGTTTTGCAATTTATGACAGATGATATTGGCTTCCCATTTTGTTGGCAGATGAAGTTTCCTTGAAAAATAAATGTCTTTAAGTTTAACAAAGTATCAGTTTAAAGGAAGGTAGTGATTAAAATGCCAGCTTCCCAGGTGGCACTAGTGGTGAAAGATCTGCCTGCAATGCAGGAGACACAGGAGATACGGGTTCAGGCCCTGGGTCTGGAAGAGCTCCTGGAGAAGGAAATGGCAATCCACTCCAGGCAAGTGTTCTTGCCTGGGAAATCCCATGACAGAGGAACCTGGTGTGCTATAGTTGGCATTACCTAAAAAGGCAAATATCACGTAGGTGATATGTGGATACCTGAAGCTCTGTAAAGCCTGAAGTAGATGTGTTGAGGGATGGAGTGGGGAGGGGGTCATGGTCAGTGAAGGGAGCATTCTGATGCAAAAGCTCTGAGGAAGAAGACTGGGGGTCCACAGAAACAGAAAGGTGGCCAATATGGCTTGAGTGGAAAGCAGGAGGGCATAGTTTACAGTGAGCTGGAGAGGCCTGCAGGTCCCTGAGAGTCAGGGGCTTAGTTCAGAACTGAAATCTCCCGAAACTCAACATGGGCAGTTGCACTATTTTTCCTTTAAATGCTGAGTCTGTGGCAGGATTCGTACAAAATTCTGGCATTTGAATAGTACATTCATAGCAGAATAAATTTAGATGATACAGATAGCAAGAATATTAACCTGTAGTGTCTGAGAACCAATATTTCCTTTGGAAATAAGTTTGTTCAACATGTTTAACTGACCTAGAAGCAATGGAATATCATTGAAGAATTTGGGAAAAGGGAGTAATAAAATCGAGTTTGTGAGATTTTAAAAATAATTTTTGTCACTGTAATTCATGCATGAAACAATTGTCTAGAAAAGCTAATAATGATAATAACCAACATTCTACTGTCCAACCTCTTCCCTGTCCCGGAGGCAAACACTTTAACTCTTCACTGATTTTATTCTTCTGATAGTTTCCTTCTTATCTCCAAAAAAAAAAAAAAAATGCTTGTATCTGTGTCTCTTGATTTATCACATTGGGGCATTATATCAGATATATCATATGGATTTACTCAGATTTCTTCAGCCTTGCCTTCCTCCCAGTCTCTCAGCTCACGCCGCCCAGGCCATCCCGGTGGTCACCAACTGAGTCTGAGCTGTTTCCACCCCAGGAGGCCCTCAGGCAACATGCACAGAGCTGCTTCCCCAGTGCCTCCTACGGGGCCAGGGACTCAACCTGCATGCGTGGGAGAGTCACCTCTCCAGGCAGCAGATTCCGACCAGCAGAAGAGAGAAAGCAAAGGCAGACCGTAGGTACAATTCCTCTACCCTTCTTCCTCTGATGGATTGTTGCAGGCACAACATTACCGACCGGCCTGCCCAAAGAGCTTCTTTATGACTGAGTGGCCCCCAGCTGCGGAACCAGCTATGGCTATTCATGGCACTTTATGGAGCCGTGGCCAGGGCAGTGGCTCATCATTTATCAGTGCAGTAACTCATTGTACTTGCTGCCAACCCTTCCCTGTCTGTCTTCCTTCTGACTCTCTCAGGGCAGGGGTTGCACCTCCTAATAAAACATTAAGCCCTTAAGCTTTGCCTTAGGCTCTGTGTTCTAGGGAAATCAGGCCAAGACAAATACTGCCAATATTTTCTACTGACTCACAACGATGACTTAACATCATCACTCACATGTCCCATGTTCTTATAGAGAATTCATTGCTCTTACTTATTTTAGTTCTGCTTCTGACTCTCAGTTTGGTGCTCATAACTTTACTTCTTTTTCCAGCCACCAGAAAGAGTACCTCTTTGTCTCTGATATTTTACAGGATGAAGATACTGGCATCCCTTCCCATCTTTGTACTTCTCCTTTCATCTCCAAACTGCTGCATCACACTCTCACATCCTTAAGGTTGATAGCACTTGCATTCTCTTCTGTAATCATGATGGTCTTCTGTTATCTTCCTAAGTGCTGCTTCTATATTTGAAAATCCATGTGTGTATATATTGTGTATGCTGCTGCTGCTGCTAAGTCGCTTCAGTCGTGTCTGACTCTGTGCTACCCCAGAGATGGCAGCCAACCAGGCTCCCCCGTCCCTGGGATTCTCCAGGCAAGAACACTGGAGTGGGTTGCCATTTCCTTCTCCAATGCATGAAAGTGAAAGTCAGGTTGCTCAGTAGTGTCCAGCTCTTTGAGACCCCATGGACTGCAGCCCACCAGGCTCCTCTGCCCATGGGATTCTCCAGGCAAGAGTGCTGGAGTGAGGTGCCATTGCCTTCTCCGATATTGTGTACAGTATTGGTATATAAAGTGCATATACTATGATGACGATCCATTGAACAATAAGTTTCTTGAAAGCTTGCTGTGTCCCAGGTCCTGTTCTCTAGGCTCTGAGGATAACACAGTGAACATAACAGACAGAAATCCTTGCCTTCATGGAGCTTTCGTTTCAGTGAGGAGACAAACAATAAACAAGGTAAATATGTAGAATGTATGGTATGGCTGATAATGGAACGTACTCTAAGGAAAATAAAGCAAGGAAGGAGAATAAGAAGAGCCAGCCTGGGAGGTTGAAATTTTAGGTGCTCTGAGAAGGGAGGGCCTCGGGGCCCTTCTCAGTGAGAAGGCAGCTTCCAGAGAGCAAGGGAACCAAACAAATGAAGAACAGCATTCTAGGCAAAGGGGACAGAATGGCCCGTAGCCCTAAGACATGGATGTTCTTATTGTGTTTGCACAAGAGCAAGGAAGCTCGTGTGGCTAGAGCAGACTGACCAAGAGGGAGACTTAGACAGAAATAATGAAAGAAGTGACGGGGGGTGGATCATGTGGGGCTGTGTGAGTCACAGCAAGGACTTTGGCTTTTATCATAGGAGACACGGGAAACCTTGAGAGAGTTTTGAGCAATGGAGTGACAGGATTTCATGTACATTTTAACAGAATCACTATGGATATTGTGTTGGAAAGAGACTGAAAGAGGCAAGGGAGGAAGTAGGGAAACTAGTCAGGAGATGATTGAAATCATCTAAGCAAGAGGTAACAGCGGCTTGAAGTAGGATGGAAGCCGTGAAGGACAGGAGAAGTGGTCAGACTCAATATATTTGGAAGGTAAAACCAATGTGATTGTTGAACAGTTGGATGTGAGAGGGGAAAAAAGGGAGCCAAGAAACGGAGCTGTCATATAAAGAGAAGGGACGACTATGAAAAGAATACGTTTGAGGGAAAAGATCAGGGACCCAACGTAGGCAGTTTGAGTTGCTGTTTTAGTTCTCTATCCCTGCATAACAAATCACCCCAAAACTTCGTGTCTTAAAACAACAAGAATAATTATCATGTCTGATTATTTCTGCCGGCCAGTAATTAGATGGTGTTCACCCAAGCAGTTCTTGTTTAAGATCTCTCATTGAAATGGTCCCAGTTTTAGAACTGAAAGTCTTGTGTCCTAGAAAGCCCCTCCCAAGGATGCAGAAAGTTCCAGGTTTCAGCGATGAGAGCAGAATCGTGGGGTGGGACTAGTGCAACCTCAGATACAGTGTGTGTCATGTCAAAGACTTGCAAATAAATGGTTGACAGGCTGAGTGAATGAAAAGAATGGAACAAGAAACCTTGTGTTTATTTTTACTATTCTAATAGTTTAAATTTGAAGTTACTTACTTTGCCTTAGGAAGTTTTATTTTCATTTTCCTCTCTTGACCCAGATGGAAGAAGATTAATATATTTAAGTTTTTAAATTACCAAACCTATGATCACAGTGAGGTAAGGTTAAATTGGGAGAATTTTAGGCCCAAGAAAGAATTGCATAAATCTTCTTTACTTAGTTAACTAACACAAATGTTCAATAGCTGTCTTTGTTGTCTGAGCCATAAAGAGGATCCCAGGGAATTATCTCTGAAAATGATGAGAATAACGATGAGTAAATAATCCTACCAGTTAGGAAATGCATTTGGCTAAAAGTAACAGAATATCTGTGGCCAAAATATAGGGACTGAAAACCAGGCTGTTATTAGACTCAAATGGATACAATATGAACTAACTGCCCTTAGTCGCTGTCACTGATCTTTCCTCTCACCACTGATGTTGGCAACCACAGTTTGTGGGTCACAATAATGGATCACGCATTGCTGCCTCATTTCAAGCGATGTAAGTCAAGTGTGAAACATAAGTGTGTGTGATCGTGGCACTGAGGCATTGACAGTCTGTGTTTGACTTGGCCTATGAATTAACTGTTATGCTTTGAATTAAGATTATAGAGGCCACCTTGAATGATCAGGCTAGATCACCATCCCCACATTTGGTTCAGTCAGACGTTGATATTGATGCACACAGCAAGAGGCTGTGAAAAGATTATTTATATCACTGAGGTCTCTGGGGAGGGCAGGGCAGGGCAGGCCTTTCAAGCAGGTCTAGAATGCTTTGAGAGAGCTAGTTCAGAAGACATAATACTGGCTTGGGGTTTTTACTGTGGTGAGGGCAAGGGGTGGGGTTTTTATTGTGAGGGGAGGGAGTGGGGTTTTTATTGTGATGAGAGGAAGGGGTGGGGTTTTTATTGCGGTGAGGGGATAGGGGTGGGGTGAGGGTTCTCTGAATGGGAAGGGGCTTCTGTGCCTTCAATCTCCTGCCAGCACCAAAGGAAAGAGTACTCCTAGCTGCTTGTAGGGCAGAGGGGTAGAGGCAGGATGAGGCCTAAAGCTGCTGGTAGTCAAACATCAAAACGGAGTCAATCCCTTATAGCAGAGATGGTGCTAGTTTAAGTTGTTTTTACTGGGGGATAATTGCTTTACAATGCTGTGATCTCTGTCGAACATCAACGCAAATCCGTCCTGGTTATATATACACGCCCTCCCTCTTGAGACTCCTCCCCCACCTACCCGTCCCGCCCCTCTAGGTTGTCACAGAGCACCCTGGGCTCCCTGGGTCACACAGCCACTTCCTGCTAGGTATTTATTTTATACACGATAGTGTATAGATATCAATGCTGCTTTCTCAATTTCTCCTACCCTCTCCTTGCCCCGTAATTTTTAATGTTGTGAATATTGTGACAATGTTTTTGAAAGTTCAGATCCCGAAGGTGGGAACAACTATGATGTCACTGGCCTTGACCCGGCTACCACTGAAACAAGGGGCTAAATGCCTGGGTTCTTTTAATGACAGAAGGAAAGACACATACGACTAGACTAGGGAGGGAAATAGCCAAAGCAGAGCATGCTGTACAGTATGCAGAGAGGAGGCTGGGATGGGACAGGGCAGAGGAGGAGATGGGAAAGACATATGGAGACTGAAGCCCACAAGTCTGGGATTAGACAGAGAAACTCCTCTGAATTAATCAAACGGTTCTGTTGTCTCCCAAAGACACCAATGTTCAGTGGAAAACAGTGAGCACAGAATTAGTTTGAGCATACCACACGGCCATCACGCATTATTACATCATTCCTTTATGGCTCTGTGGAACTGAGTAGAGTACCATTCACTGACTCAGAGGTTGGAACTAAAATGTCCTGTGGGGAAATGTGAGAACAAGTATGCTAGCCTCTATTATGTTGCTAGGGCCGCAATAACAATGTCCTATAAACCAGGTGGTTTAAAAACAAACAAGCAAAAAACCATTCTTCATGGTTCTAGAGACTAAAAGTCAGAAATTGAGGTGTCAGCAGGACCATGCTGCCTCTGAGGTTCTAGGAACAACTCTTTTATGCTTCACTCCTAGTTTCTGGTGGCTCGCGTGCCCCTTGGCATTCCTTGACTTGTAGCTTCATCATTCCAGTTTCTGACTGCAGCTCCCCATGGCCATCTTCCATCTCTCTCTGTGCATCTATGTGCACATTTCCTTCTTATAAGAACACCAGTCACAGAGACTTTCCTAGTGGTCCAGTGGTTAAAATGCTGAGCTCCTGTGCAGGGGGAGCAGGTTCGATCTTAGATTCCACATGCTGTGCAGTGCAGCCAAAAGAAATAAAATAATTTTTAAATAAATAATCTCTTGTAGACAGTATTAAAAAGTCTAAAAATTTTTTAAAAGAACACTAGTCATATTGGATTGAGGACCACCACCCCCAGTATGACCTCTTTTAACTTGACCCTATTTTCAAATAAGATCTCAGTCACAGGTCCAGGTGGACATGACTTTCAGGGGGACATTAATCAGCCCAATCAGCCCCTTACCATGTTGAGTCCATTCTGTCAAATCTTACCTGTGATCATGCTTTCTACACTACACAGAATAGAGTCAAATAATAGCAATAAAAAAAAAGTTTATCCACTCTTAGGTATGTGCATTTGAAAATGGAATTTCAAATCATTTTCTTGATTTCTATGATTCTAATAAAACTGTAGAAAACACAAAACAAACGAGTGTTGCTATCTTGTCCACATAAACATAAGAGTTTGCTCACCTAATGTTCAGCAGAAAGTGCAAATGTAAATGTAAATGTAAAAGGCAAGTCCTATTCAGCCTATAAATACATATAATGTGGACTTGATAATAGCTGTGCTGCAAGTCAGAACAAATTTGCATTTGACTCTATCCAGTTTTACCACTATATAAAAGAAAAAATGGATGTCTTAAAGGCCACCGGAAGTTCAGAGAAATGTTACTGGAAAAGCAAACAGGGAGATTAAAAATAACCATCATGAGACAGAAGAAAACATGTCATTGTTACTGTTCATTAAAAACAGATAATATCTGTATAAGTAATACTTTGTATTTATATTCTCCTTTTACAATATATTTATAGATCTTAAGAATATATAATAACATAGCCTATACAATTTAAATATCCAATGTAGAGTTTTTAAAAAGATAAAGTGCTATATCAAAGGAAAAGAACTATTAAAATATTGTCACATTTCTCTACATATTATTTGTTTAATTAGCCTGCTATTAATCACTTGTAATTGTCATTGTTAACTAGTCTTATTATTGTGTATTTAAATAATAGCATTTATATTTATATATTGATCTCTAACATTCTGCCTTTGAGAATAATTTAATAAAAATTTCAAATGAAAATTAGAAATAACCCCACTTCCTTAGACTTCATAATTACATTTTCCTATTTGTTTAATGAAATTGAAATGCATACCCAGCTAGGAAAAAAAATTTGAATCCAGCAACCATTATTTTAATAGGAGGTAGACAATATTGCAACCCCCTCCAGTGTTCTTGCCTGGAGAATCCCAGGGATGGGGGAGCCTGGTGGGCTGCTGTCTATGGGGTCACACAGAGTCGGACACGACTGAAGCAGCTTAGCAGCAGCAGCAGCAGAAGACAATATTTAACATTTTAGAAGATGAGGATTAACTGTAACTGAAATCAATATTTCATGATATGATTTAATAAAATAGATACTAACTACATTATTTAATAATGTTCACGCAATCTGAAGGAAATCACATAAAAGTTTCATCTGTAGCCTTTATCTAAAGCATCTATTAAAAATTAGTAGTCCCAGAAATCATTCCAGTTACACTGTAAAGAATCAGTGTTATTAACTTACACTGATTTGCTGTTCAGATTCTTTTCTTTCTAGCTAATGGCATGGCCCTAAGGATGAATATTGAGAATAGCTAAAAAGATTTGCCAATATTAAATACATTTTAAAAGCCATTTTTAGCATCCAGTATTTTTCACCAATCCTCTTTGTTCTCCTGGAGTCCCCCAAGAATGCTCTGGGACATAGTCCGAGGGTGGAGGAGACTAGGTCAAAACCTGTCATCACTTATACCACCCAACTCTGATGTATCACAACTGAAACCATTTCAGTGTGGCTGAACACCCCATTTCTAATGTTGGTTTCACTTTAACTGAATATACTTAGAGGAAGACAGACAGTCCATGTTCAGGAGGACTTGATCCATCACAAAAAGTAACTCCCTTTGACTTGGTCCAGGAGGCATGTACAGCACAGCAGTCACTTCCGAGCTTTAAGATGGGTGAGGGGTATGCCTTTTTTTGTAAAGTAAGAGGAGAAGCAGAAACATTTTAGGAAAGAGTCCAGACAGATGTTAAGGATCAGGAGCCAACTCCCTTAACTGTTTTCCTCTTGAAAGCAACCACAGTTTGAAGACCACTGGTGCAGGAGAGGAGAACAGATGGACATGTGGCTTGTGGCGTGATGGTAAGGGCAACACTCAGGACCCCCTTGAGGTTAACCATAATGAATTTAAAATGAAACTAGTCATGTGTTTTCCAGTAGCCACAGTCTGCTGGGCTGATACAGGCAGGAAGAAGGTAGAGAACTGGATTTAACCAGGGTTATGGATTTAACCAAGCAAGTAGTTTTGAGAATTCAAAGATGTGATACAGGCAGATAATGAACAACAGAATAAAAAGAAAGAAACTAGACTGTTCAAGAAAGGAAATGTAATCACAATGTGCTACTAGACTGTGTAGCGATACGTTTTTATGTAGATTTTAGCTCCTGCCGTGTCATACTGCCTAAGATCAGATTCAAGTAAAGGGTAGTGGTAGCTTGGTCTAAAGTGGTAGAAGTGGACCTGGAGAAAAGTACATGGTGTGGAGAGATATTCAAAATGACATGACTTAACTTGGTTATGGAATAGAAATGGGAAATGAAAAAAATATTTGTCCAGGCCTCTTGCTAATTTTTTTTTAACGGGTGAAATTTTTATTTTTGTATTTATTTTTGGCTGTAATGGATCTTCGTTGCTGCACATGGGCTGCTCTCTAATTGCACTGAGAGGTCTTCTCTTGTTGCAGAGCATGGGCTCTGGGCACATGGGCTTCAGAAACTATGGCAAGCAAGCCCAGTAGTTGCAGCATGTGGGCTCTAGAGCCTGGGCTCAGTAGTTGTGGCACACAGGCTTAGTTGCTTGGCATGTGGTATTTTCCCAGACCAGGGATCAAATTTATGTCCCTTGCACTGACAAGCAGACTCTTAACCACTGGACTACCAAGGAAGTCCCCTTGTTAATGGCTGTACTCACTAAGATAGGAAGCACTGAAGTAGGAAAACATTTCTGGAGGAAGATTATTACTATATTTTTAGTGCTACTGAGCTTGAAGTATCATTGATATATCAAGTGAAGAGATCAAGGAGGCATATGCTATACCAGTTTAGACGTAGGTCTGAGAAGGACATACATATTAGGGTGTTGATGGTGTTATCCATGGGCAGTGAGCCAAATGAATGGATGAGCTCTGTTAGGAAATGAATACAGATATTGTAAGACAGAGTAAGAAGGGGATTGGAGTATAGTCTTATTTTTTTTAAAAGGTGCATATTCCTCTCATCCTGGTTTGCATGACTTTATGTGATGTTGCCTCCCAGTAAGAGGTGGAATTTATCTCTCCAGATCTCTCAAGCCTGAACCAGCCTTGTGACTTCCTTGAACCAACAGGAAACAAGAAATATAATGTTGGGAGAATCAGAATCTAGATATCAAGAGGCCTTGCAGCTTCCACTCTTGCCCTTGAGGCTGCCATGTTAGGAAGTCTAGATTAAGCCTTCTTGAGGATAAGTGACAAGAAGGAGGCTCAGCCAACAGCCATCGCTAACCAACACACATCTGCGCAAGTTCATATTAGATCAGCCAGGCCTGAGTTTGCTCTCACATTACTATCACTGCGTGAGTGACCACAGCCAAGAACAGCGGAACCCCTCAGCCAAGCCAGACTCAATTTGCTCACCTATAGAATCATGAACAAATAAAATATTTGATAGGTTTACATCACTAGATTTTGAAGTTATGCAGCTGTAGACCACTTGCTGATGCAAGAGCCCAGGAATGAATCTGGAGTAACTCTAATATTTAAATTTCAGGTAGAGAAAAGAGGGCAAAGAAAAGCAAAAAGCAAGAAAAAAAAGTGGTACCTGGAGAGATAGGATGAAAATCAGGAAGGTATAGTGTCATAGCAACAAGGAGTAGACCCACAGAAACCAAGAGGTATTTGGTGAATGAGGGAATATCAATAGTGTCAAATGTGGCTGAAAGGTCAAATAAGATGAAATGGAAGATTCCTGTTGGATTTAATGACATGAAGGTCATGGCCACTCAATGACATTTAGGACAGAGGAAAAATTGAAAAGTTCATGTATAGACAGACTTTGAGATGCCTGCAGGGTATTTAGATGCATCTGCCCAGCGCATAGTTAGATTATACGAGCCTCAAGCCCAGTGGGAAGTTTAGGGCTAGTCAGCCTGTAGGTGGTAGGACCATTAGTGTGGATGAGGGTCCCCAGGGAGAGGATGTGGAGTGGGATGGGGGCTGGATCTTGGGGCACATCAAGGGTTTTGGAGGATCCACACTGGTAGAAATACAAAGAAGTCCATGGATTAGGAGAACTAGGAAAAAGAAGTGTACAAGAGTAAAAGTACTAGTGTTTCAAAAAGGGATGAGAAGTAACTGTGCCAACTGCAGCCTCTGCTCTAGTAAGGCAGGAACCAGAAGGTCTGCCCCCACCCCCACCCCCACCCCCACCCCCCGCCACTGACTGTGGCACCATTTGCTAGAGCAGTTTGAGCAACACTAGGCAATGGCTGAAAATTAGAAGGTGGATGCCAGTGGGTAAAGAGAATCACACAAGGAGAGGGAAAGAGGGCACTTCCGAGGACCAAGCATTTGCTTTTTATTCATTTTAGTTTGTTTTAAGGCTATTTGGCATAAGCTTGCTTATTAAACGAGAGAAAAGAAGTAGTTTGAAAAGACAGGGTTTCACCATAATGGGATATTTTTTCCAACATTTGCTTTTCCAACTTTCATGACGAGTTCTTCTACATTTATTTAGTTTTTACAGCATCACCCTTTCTCTTGATATATAGTTGGTTAAAATTCATATTTGTTTGCTTTTTCCATTAGAATTTTAGGCTAGCTGACTCTTAATTAAGTTGGGGAGGGACAAGGCATTTTTTCTAACTTGGAGCTATTTTCCAAATAACAAAGGAATTATCTAATAGTCTAAGAATTCTCAAGTGATGCTAAGAAAAGAAGTGAAATTTCCTGGTTGAAAACATTTGGAAAAGACTATACATTTGAAATTTCCCTCTGAGAGACTGACAGTATATTAGACTGATAAAATCTCCATCTGAGACTTCCTACCTTATGCAAAAAAAAAAAAGGCAAAAAACGAAAATAAAACCCCCAAATCCCCACCATCCCATTAAACTAATTACCCAGAGAATGCTTTTTTCTCTGGATGTTATTAACACATCAAAAGAATTTCGCCTAACACCAGTAGATGAAACCCTGCCACAGCAAATTGGTTCTAAGTTCTGTAGATTCCCATAAGGTTTTACAATAGAGAGGATCTTCCTCTTACCTCTAGATTTAGAGACTCATCTTACCCCAGGGACTTGGAGCCCACTGTAGACTACCTACAGTGAAGAATAATGGTGTCACCACCAATTACTTGGGGACCCTTTTGTAACACCAGGGTAGGGGGTGGAATTAACAAAAGATTTGATTCAGGATAAAGATAGTCGAGGAAAGGTCAGCAAGAGACAATGTCTTTAATTAAGGCTAATGAAGTTTCCTGTTCTGTTAAAGGACTGGTCATTTATTACAAACCTTCCTAGAAGGACATGAGTTGAAGACAGGATCAAAGTGCCTCCTTATATGTCTGGAGAAAACAAACACCTTAAATTAATACAAACAATTGGTGATGGTAACGCATTTGGAAATTCTGATGGACTAAAGAAGAGTCAGGAGAGACTTTCCCTGGTGGTCCATTGGTTAGGACTCCATGCTTTCACTTCAAGGAGCAGAGTTTAATCCTTGATCTAGGAACTAAGATCCTACATGCTTGCTGCTGCTGCTGCTAAGTCACTTCAGTCATGTCTGACTCTGTGCAAGCCCATTGACGGCAGCCCACCAGGCTCCCCCATCCCTGGGATTCTCCAGGCAAGAACACTGGAGTGGGTGGCCATTTCCTTCATGTCTTGCAGCTCAGCCACAATTAAAAAGGAAGAAGAATCAGGATATAATACCCATGGTAATGGGATGATCCACATTAGGTGTTGAAAGAGGGAAATCTGTGGAGCACAGATTTGTCAGTGTGGCCGTGTGCTGTCTCCAGAGTGACTCAGAGAAGAGCAGAGAGCAGTGGGATTCAGGTTGGAGCCACTGTGAACTCTGATGAGAGTCTAGCCTGAACTGATGGCCAGTCTTCCCCTTCTCATCTTACTAAAGTGATTAAGTACAACCAGCTTTTTAAAAAGAAAAGATTGTTATTTCACATATATACTAATATTTAAATTCATCCACACATGAAGAATTGGAAGATAATCATCATTTACATGAGACCTAAAATAACAGTGTTTTGGCACCAGGCTCCCTCTACTGTCTCTGCAATAATAAACAAACATTGTATGGCACTCTCCTGACTGGATTCCAACATTTCTGAAAACCAAAGCAAACACAATCTTGTGTAATAATAAAGGCTATCCTTAATATGATAATCAGAAAGTTCACTATTTGGAGAAAGTTGACTATAATAAACTAGTTAATGATATATTTATACAAACAGAACTATATGAAGTTGGTTGACCATTTTTAATCCACCAGTGGCAATTTCATACGTTTCAACCTTATGTATGAACATTTAATCATCAAAGAATAGTAGGGTGTGTGTGTGTTTGGAGGAGTGATTATTACCTTTAATAATCCTCTTATGAAATTCCCTAAATACATTGATTAATTTACATGATATTTCTTGGCCAAAATTAACTATAAAATATGTTAAATCTAGTATCTTATAGGAATGTTTATGTTATAGCTTGGGGTTAGGAAAAGAAATCTGCCTTCAGGTTAAAAAGTGTAAAGATACAAAATGTTTCACACCGGAAGGCAAAAGAAAGAAATGCGGAAAAGCCTTATGTTTACAAGAGGAAAGCTGGAAATAAAATAGTTAACATTTTAACTGTGAGAGGAGGAAGTAGGGCAATTTGCATATACTTCAAACAATCTCACACTGTTGAGAAAACCTGCAAATCCTGCAAAGAATTAAAGGGAAAAGCCAAAGTCAATACACTTCAAATACCCTTGATATTTCACAGACACTAACAAGAAAGCATCTTCTGGGTAAGTTCACACATTGCACAAAATAAATATTAATTCTGTTGTTGGTAATTTTCCAAAAGTTAATATTTTACAGTTCAGAATTTTATTCCTTAAGTTTGCCTTTGAAGCTGGAAAATTGGTTTTTGAAGTTATGTTTTCATAATCCTAGGAATTCAGTCTAAGAATGAAAGATGCCATTAAAGACCTATTTACAAAGATGTTCATCAAAACCTTATTTTTATAGTCACTGTTCATCACTTAACTCTTATGCCTAGCATAGTGTCTAATATACTCAATAATTATTATTAAAAGGAGTAAATTACAAATAAATTGTGGCTTATACATATTATATAATATATGACCACTAAAAATGTTTTTGAAGACTTATTAAGATTGGGGAAATAGACATTAGAGAGAGTGTTAAGCAAGAGGAATGTAACAATGTATTCACTATCTAATACAAGTTTTATAAAGTAAATATATACATGCACACAAAAGACTAGAAGGAGAAGTAAAATTATTGACAAAGTTGGTTTTTCTTTGTGTTTCTCTTTATGTTGCAAATTGTAATGAGCATGTATTACTTTTATAATCAGAAAAACACTAAATGTTAAACATTTTTCATCATGCTCTGATAACAATTAGACATGTGATACAAAAATTAATCATTAAAAACTGTGGCATTGAATAAAAGATAGTTGTTGGGCGATTCAATGTTTCTATAAGTGTATTTGGCTTTTCCCCTTCACTTTGTTAGAATAAATTGTCACTAGATACATAATTTTATAATTTATTCGGTGGCCTGAATGTACCATCAGAGCTAAACTGTGCTCCACTTTTAACACCAAAAATAAATTCTGTACAAAAGTTAGAGAGATAGGTGAGTTAATTCATTTCTTTCTGTCTTTTTGTAGCTCGAGTGTACACACACACTGAGTCACGTTCAACTCTTTGCAACCCCATGAGATGGGCTTCTCTGTCCATGGAATTCTCCAAGCAAGACTACTGTAGTGTGTTGCCATTTCCTCCTCCAGGGACCCAAGCAGCCAACTGCATCTCCTGTGTCTCCTGCATTGCAGGCAGATTTTTTTCTTATCAATTGAGCCATCAGGGAAGCCCCTTTTATAGCTTGCTGCTGCTAAGTCACTTCAGTCGTGTCCGACTTTGTGCGGCCCCATAGATGGCAGCCCACCAGGCTCCCCCATCCCTGGATTCTCCAGGCAAGAACACTGGAATGGGTTGCCATAAAGCTTACCCTCCTTTTATTTCCTGGAGGAGGAAATGGCAACCCACTGTGCCTGGTGGGCTACAGTCTGTGGGGTCACAAAGAGTTGGACATGACTGAATGACTTTCATTTTTCATACCACTTATGTCCACACTTGGTCATAAGTGGATGCTTACATAATGGCTACTTTGAAGCTCCAAAGTATTCAAAGTTCTAAAGCCCCAGTTCAGTTCAGTTCAGTTCAGTTGCTCAGTCGTGTCCGACTCTTTGCGACCCCATGAATTCCAGCACGCTAGGCCTCCCTGTCCATCACCAAATCCCGGAATTCACTGAGACTCACGTCCATCGAGTCTGTGATGCCATCCAGCCATCTCATCCTCAGTCGTCCCCTTCTCCTCCTGCCCCCAATCCCTCCAAGCATCAGGGTCTTTTCCAATGAGTCAGCTCTTTGCATGAGGTGGCCAAAGTACTAGAGTTTCAGCTTTAGCAGCATTCCCTCCAAAGAACACCCAGGGCTGATCTCCTTTGGAATGGACTGGTTGGATCTCCTTGCAGTCCATGGGACTCTCACTTTACCCAATCTTTAATTTTTATAGCTATTCTGGATGCAGGGACTTTTATTCATATACATAGTGTAGGAGGAGTAATAATGATAGCTAAGTGTTACTGATCAATTCTCATGTGCCATGCTCTGTGTCAGGGGCCTATTTTCTCTTGGGTCCTGTTCTGAGCAAGTACTTTGATCATCCCCACTTTGTACTTGAAGACCCTGAGGCTCAAAGTAGAAGTCCTGTCTGTTTACTCCTTCCTGTGGAGAAAATATTTTTATTTCAAGATCATTAAACCATTTTTGCCCCTTCTTTCAGGGACAATATATACTGAAAATACTGTTTTCAAAAATGGACTCTTCTGTTGCAGGAAAGAGGGATAGGAAGAGTAAGTTTAATCAGTTCGATTTGGGGGTTTCTTCCATTTCCTTGGAGCAGGACGATGGGAATAGCCAGTTAGACATTACCCATGTATCTGTAGTAAGAAAAATTCATCAAAACTAATATTTAAAAGGTATTGATCAAGAAGTATAATGAATTTTCCTTTGCCTTTACTGAACAAAAGTCTTCAACCAAACTTAAGACATAAGGGTGTTCCTAAAATAGAGGAGATAGTGGTTTGCTATGTCCTTTTAAACTAGGAGTATATCTTGTCAATGACTTAATTGAGCTCTCTAAAAAACTTCCAATGGAAACTTCCATTTCCACTTTTTCCTTTACCTCTTTCCTACCATCCTGGGCTCCAAGGAGATTTAGAGTGAATATGAAAAATGATTAAGAGAATTTTAAAATAACAGAATCTCTATATACACTCAGTTCCTAAAATGGTCCACCTGGCTCCATTTTATATAAATATAATTATAAAATTTACCATTTTAAGCCTGTCTACATGTCAGAACTTTATATACTTTGTCATTTGACGCTGACAAACATCTACCAAGGCACATATTCCTTGAGAGCACCTAAGAGGTTAAATAGCGATTAGACCTCATATCATATGGCTACTTAGTGAAATTAGAATCCAGATTTGATTCCAACAAACAGACTTCCTTCAAAATACGTGACTTGGCAACAAATAGATCCTGGTGATTCCCTGCATCCCAAATGGAGAAAAACAACTAATTCCTTCCTAGAAGCCAAGCTTGAGGGACAATTATAATTTTCTAATAGCAATTACCACCCCCTTCTGTGACCAAAGCAGTATTTAAGCAGTAAAACCTTTCCAGTGGCAATGTCAATTTCACATCCCAGGACTTGGCCCCCTAGAGGGAGAGGAGGGTCCTGGTTTTAATTACTTAAATCTGATCTTGGGAACATTAGAGAAGGAAATGGCAACCCATTCCAGTGTTCTTGCCTGGAGAATCCCAGGGACAGGGAGCCTGGTGGGCTGCCATCTATGGGGTCGCGACTGAAGCGACTTAGCAGCAGCAGCAGCAGCAGCAGCAGCAGCAGCAGCAGCAGCAAATCTTGGGAAACGCGTTCCAGAGACCGACCCCCGCCATTCCAGGAAACCCATAATCTTCTCGGGAAGATCTTAGGTTGGGGGACGAAATCCTGCAGGGGACATTTGTTCATCCACATCCAGGGACAACCCTCTCTCCCAACTCATCTTTTACTCCACAGGTTTAAAACACAAAGGAAGCCACCTAGCCTTTCACCCCTCTCCTCGCCAAAATCATGATCAGGTGTGGACAAGGAAATGCCAGTCTACCCTTCTCACGGTAACCGGTGCACGTGCGGACTCAAACGAATGTGTCCGACTCGTGGTGGTTTCGTCGCTAAGTCGTGTCCGACTCTGTAGCCTGCCAGGCTCCTCTGCCAGTGGGATTCTCCAGGCAAGAATACTGGACTGGGTTGCCATTTCCTTCTCCGGGGGCTCTTCCAGACCCATTAATTTGACCGGATCTCCTGCATTGCAGACAAATATTTTACCGACTGAGCCAAGAGGGAAGCGTCGGACAGTATATGCACTCAATTCTCTGAGCTGTGGGAGTCCGACCTCGGGGCTCCCTGGCACGTGGGCTGCCCAAGTTCCTAGACTCCAAGATCGTGCTCCGCCCCCTTCATACCCCCTCAGCCCCTGCCCCCGCCCCCAGCCCTCCCCGGAGGTTCGCCCCGACCCTTCCCCTGCGCCTTCACAGCTTACTCTGCTTTAACTGCGCACGCGCTAGCGCGCCTTCTCGTCTCCATGGCGACGCGACGTCTACTGCTCCACGCTCCCAACACCGAGCGGAGCAGGAGCTGGGCTAGCTTTCCATGTCAACCCTTCCGATGCTCCTCGTGAGAGGGCCACAGGCGGGTAAGAGGCGCCGCACCGAGCACGGTCGCCGTCTCCCCATCCCTGCGAGCAACCTGACCCAGTTCTTCCCGCGGACTCCCTCAGGCCCGGCGCCTGAACCCGCCAGCTTCTCCTGACCGCTCCAGGTTCGGGCTCTGGCGTCCCACCACAGCCCCGGCAGCGCGCGAGAAGGTAGGGGCCGCGCGACCGGAGGTGCACCTCGTACTTTGGCTTCTTCCTCTGGCTGTAGTTCGGCGCTGAGGAAGGGATATTTGTGTCCCTGTGGGTGTGATAACTAAGCGGTTTTGACAGGCGCATCTACACCACCATTCTCTGACCTACCGATTCGCACGTGCCAACTCCCTCCCCGCTCAGCCCCCCAAAACATGAAAACAGCCACCTTCCATCCCAGGGCTTCTGGCTCCTTCCCTCGGTCCTCAGGCACCCGCCCCTCTTTTTTTTCCTCTAATTTTTGTGGGGCGAGGCGGAGGTGAGGGGAGGACAGCTTAATGGCCAGTAAATAGGAGGAGCAGAGACTCAGCTGGCTTGTGGTTAATACTTCATTACTCGCTAGACTACTTGCTTAGCCATGAAAAAATTTCTTTGGAAATTGAGCAAATCATTTAACCTCCCCGGACCTTATTTTCATCTTCTGTAAAATGATAGGTTTGGACAGCGGCTCACTGGACTTCCCTGGTGGCTCAGACGGTAAAGCGTCTGTCTACAATGCGGGAGACCGGGGTTCGAGTCCTGGGTTGGGAAGATCCCCTGGAGATGGGAAAAGGTGCCCACCCCAGTATTTTGGCCTGGAGAACTCCACGGACCCCATGTATATTCCACGGGGTCACAAAGAGTTGGACATGACTGAGCAACTTTCACTTTCACTTCACTTGTTGCATTTCTTCTTCTTCTTCTATTCATTTAATAAATGTTAATATTTACCAAGGACCAATTTCTGTGACATGGAGTACATTAAGTACTAGAGATTTTTTTTTTTCTTAAACGGCTTAAATTTATTTGTTCTTTGTAGCCCCAAAAACTAGCTGAATTAACCAAGTTGTTGACTGGGGTTTTGGTTGTTGACAGTCGATTTTTCCTTAAAAGCTAGGGCTGTATCTGATAAAACCTAAGAATTGCTGGGAGCTATGTTTTGCATCATGTGTAGAAAATCTGTCTACATTGAGAGAGAGAAGAATGAGACCCATGAGAAAGGAGAAGGAAAGATGAGCAAGGGAAAGTCCCTACTTTAAGCGCCACACTCTCGTGACCACAGCTATAGCCACTGTGTCCTGATTCCACACAGCTTGTGTATTCAACTCTTGGATTCTATGAGACAGGGCTTCCCCGTTTGTGCCTAAGCTACCTTGAGCATGGTTTCTGGAACTTGCAACTGGGAGTTCAGGCTCATACAACTAAGAGACATTAAGTATATTTGAAAAATACATACTTAAGTGATGGCTGTACCTTTTTCTGACAAATTATCCATCTCTGCTTTAACTTTACCTGTGTTCTCAATTACTCTGCTTTTTCCTGGAGTCAATGATCTTTCTAAGCAAGTATCATTACTTTAGGGCTTATGTGATTGATTAATTAATTAAAAGTCCTTAGAGCTAGCCTGCCTGTCTCAATCACAGCAAAGCCTGCTTTTTGTTTCCCTAAGCAGTCTTAATCAGCCCCTTAAGATATCATCTCAGTTTTTCCTTTGGATGAAACATCAAGTTGTTTCTACCATGTCCCTCCTATGTGCCGGCCACTGTACTAAATCCCTTACCCAGCTCATCCTACTTAATGCTTATAGTGAGCCAATGAAGTTGGCACCATTGTGAGCCCTGCTTTACAGATGGAGGAACTGAGGCCTACAGAAGTTTTAACTCACCCAGGCTTACATGGGAAGTGGCAGAATGGAATATGAACCCAGTGTCTTTACTCAAGGGCCTAACTTCGTTTTTTTAATTGACATATAGTTAACTTACAATGTTGTGTTACTTTCTGGTGTCAGCAAAGTGACTCAGATATATATATATACACACAGACACATACATGTACATACAGTATACTTTTTCATATTGTTTCATTACGGTTTATTATAAAAAACTGAATATAATTCCCTATGCTAGAGTAGGGCTTTATTGTTTATTTTATGTATAGAAGTTTGTATCTGTTAATCCCAAACTCCTAATTTATCCTACCCTCTGCTTTCCCCTTTGGTAGCCATGTTTGTCTTCTGTGTCTGTGAGTCTCTTTCTGTTTTGTAAATAAGTTCACTTTTCTCATGTTTGTAGAGTCCATACATAAGTGATACCATCTGAGATGTCTTTGACTTCACTTACTATGATTATCTCTATGTCCGCTCATGTTGCTGCAAGCGACAGTATTTCATTTTTATAACTGAGTGGTAATATTCCATTGTATATATGTAGCACATCTTCTTTATTCATCTGTTGATAAACATTTCGATTGCTTCCATGTCTTGGCTTCTGTAAACAGTGCTTCTATGAACATTGGAGGTCATATATCTTTTTAAATTAGGGTTTTTCTTGATATATACCCAGGAGTCGGACTGCTGGATCATATGGTAACTCTATTTTTAGGTTTTTTAAGGACCCTCCGTACTGTTTTCCATAGTGCCTGCACCAGTTTACCTCCCCACCACAGTGTAGGAGGGTTCCTTTTCTTCACACTCTCCAGCATTTATTATTTGTAGATTTTTTCATGAGAGCCATTCTGACCAGTGTGAAGTGGAACCTCATTGTGGTTTTGATTTGTATTTCTCTAATAATTCGTGATTTTAAGCATCTTTTCATGCGCCCATTGGTCATCTGCATGTCTTCTTTGGAGAAATGCCTATTTAGCTCTTCTGCCCATTTAAAATAATTTTTTAATGAAGTATAGTTTATTTACAATGTTGTGTTGCTTTCAGGTGTACAGCAAAGTGAATCAGTTATGTACATACATGTATCCACTCTTGTTTAGATTCTTTTCTCATAAGGGGTGTTAGAGTATTGAGAATTCCATATGCTATATAGCAGATTCTTATTAGTTATCCATGTATATATAGTAGTATATATAGATCAGTCCCAATCTCCCAATGTACCCCTCCCCTCCATTATCTCTTGGTAACCGTAAGTTTGTTTGCTACATTTGTGACTTTACTTCTGTTTTATAAATAAGCTCATCTGTACTCTTTTATTTTTAGATATCACTTATAAGTGGTATTATATATATTTGTCTTTCCATGTCTGACTGACTTCACTCGGAATGGCAATCTCTAGGTCCATCCATGTTGCTACCAATGGCATGGTTTTATTCTCTTTTATGACTAATATTCCATTGTATGTATGTAGCCATCTTCTTTATCCATTCCCCTGTTGGTGGACATTTAAGTTGCTTCCATGTCCTGGCTATAGTACTGCAGTGAATATTGGGGTGCATGTATGTTATTTTGGAGGCTGGCTTTTATTAGGTTCTGGGAGGAAGCTGAGGAGGGTTGTTTTGAACCAAAGCTCACTGGAGGAAAATGGGAATTCAGGTTTGTGGTGGATTCTTGTGGGCACCAAGTGGTGGGCAGTTTGCTGTTGCTAAGGTGTGTGGAATCTTCTTTCTTCCTGCTGATAGTGAATATTGAGGCCAGTGGGAATGCATGAGGACCCCCTCTGTGTGGCTTCCTGACTCCATTTTACCCACGGCATCTTAGTGGCATCCTAGTGTTTGAGGGAATGCCCCTGCACACAGATTCTGTACCGTTCTGTAGATGAACAAAGATGCTAGGACGTGCACAGGAGAGTCGGTTTAGCAACTTGAAGGGCCTCCCAGTGTATTCCTGGGTGGCCACTCCAGACTGAAGTTGGAGCTTCAGGTAGGCTTAGCAATCAGTAGGGGTGACATCTGCCTGTTGTACTGGGATCATGTCTCGAAGGCTGTCAGAGATAGAATAGTAGTAGCAGTGCTTGTTCAGTCATGTCCGATTCCTTGCAGCCTGGTGGACTGCAGCCTGCCAGGCTCCTCTGTCCACAGAATTTCCCAGGCAAGAATACTGGACGGGTTGCCATTTCCTTCTCCGCGTGTATCTTTTGGAATTATGGTTTTCTCTGGGTATATGCATAGGAGTGGAATTGCTGCGTCATATGATAGTTCTATTTTTAGTTTTTAAGGAACCTCCTTAATGTTCTCCATAATTGCTGTGACAATTTGCATTCCTACCAGCAGTGTAAGAGGGTTCCCTATTCTCCACACCCTCTCTGCATGTATTATTTGTAGACTTTTTGATGACAGCCATTCTGACCCATGTGAGGTGATCCTCATTGTGGTTTTGATTTGTATTTCTCTAATAATTAGTGATGTTGAGCATCTTTTCATGTGGTATTTGGCCATCTGTATGTCTTCTTTGGAGAAATGTCTATTTAGATGTTCCATCCATTTCCATTTCTTGGTTGGGTTATTTGATTTTTGGTATTGAGGTACATGCACTGTTTGTATATTTGGAGATTAATCCCTTGTCAGTTACATTGTTTGCAAACATTTTCTCTTGTTCTGTAGGTTGTCTTTTTGTTTTGTTTATGATTTCCCTTGCTGTGCAAAAGCTTTTAGGTTTGATTAGTTCCCTTTTTTTTTTTTTTTTTGCCTTGTGAGACTGATCCTAGAAAATATTGCTGTGGTTTATGTCTGAGAATGTTTTGCCTGCGTTCTCTTTTAGGATTTTTTGGTGTCATGGCCTAAGCTTAGATTTTTAAACCAGTTTGAGTTTATTTGCATATTTGGCATGAGGGAATGTTCGTTTCATTGATTTACATGCAGATGTGTCGAGCTTTCCCAACACCACTTGCTGAAGAGACTGTCTTTTCTGCATCATATAGTCTTGCCTCATTTGTTATAGATTAATTGACCATAGTTGTATGAGTTTATTTCAAAGAGCCCCATCTCTTGAGTATTACTTCATACTGCCTCCCAAAGATTTGTTCAGTTTTATGAAAGGAGATTAAGTGAACATTTCCTAGGTAATGATAAAGCCAGACCTAGCAGAGACTGGGTTTCCATCAAGGGCTGGGATCTGCACATCCTAGGTCTCTCTTTTCCAGGTGAAAATGGAAAGTGAATTATATGCATTGATGTTTCATCCAGGTAAAGGGTAGAAGTAGCAATCCTTAAAGACCTTAGAGCTAGAAAGGAAAGTTCAGTTCAGTCGCTCAGTCATGTCCAAATCTTTGAACTGTGGCACGCCAGGCCTCCCTGTCCGTCACCAACTCCCGACGTCCACCCAAATCCATGTCCATTGAGTTGGTGATGCCATCCAACCATCTCATCTTCTGTCATCCCTTTCTCCTCCTGCCCTCAAGCTTTCCTGGCATCAGGGTCTTTTCCAATGAGTCAGCTCTTCACATCAGGTGGCCAAAGTATTGGAGTTTCAGCTTCAATGTCAGTCCTTCCAGTGAACACCCAAGACTGATCTCCTTTAGGATGGACTGGTTGGATCTCCTTGCCAGTCCAAGGGACTCTCAAGAGTCTTCTCTAACACCACAGTTCAAAAGCATCAATTCTTCGGCGCTCAGCTTTCTTTATAGTCCAACTCTCACATCCATGCATGACCACTGGAAAAACCATAGCCTTGACTAGACAGACTTTTGTTGACAAAATAACGTCTGTGCTTTTTAATATGGGAAAGGAAAGCTCTAAATACAATAGGAAGACCCAGACACATGGGCACCCACAGGATGGGGGAATCTGTGGCATGTAAGTACCCTGTCAGGAGAGGTCACCTTAGATTTCTTTGCTAAGATCTTTCTGGGTTCATCATTACATTGTTTTGGCTTCAGAGCTCCACTGCTGAGAATCAAGAGTAGAATCTTTCATTCATTCTAGGGCTTGGTCTTCTACAACTGTTTTCCCAAAAAGATGTCTTGCTTTTCTGAGATCCTTTGGCTCTCTCTGTGAGCTTCATGCAGAGGACTAATCAAATTAATAACATCTATAATGTCTGGTTTGATCAAGGTTCTCCAGAAAACAGTGCCTAAGGCAGAAGTATACTATTGCAAGTGCAAATAAGTGTGAGGAAGACACATTTAAAAAGAGAAAAACTTAATGCAAAATAATGGAGCTTCTCTTTTTATTGTCTACAGTTTTGGTCCTGAATTTTATGTTCCAGAAATCCCTAGATATTACTACTAATAATTTTTAAAGCCTGGCTTGGAATATGGGGATTGTTGGGGGAGGAAAGGGCAAGTGAATTTTAAAAAAACTTAAAAGTTGATTTTTCTCTTTACAATTAGAATGAAATTTATTCAGATATATAAAGACCTACGTTATAGGAAAATCAGTCTACATAGGCTAATTTTCAAAAGAGAAAAACATTCCAAGAGAAAACATTGTAACTTGTAAGTATTGATAAACTCATAAGGGAACTTTTATCAGGTAAGAATTATATTTTAAACTGTATCTTTGGATAAAATAAAAGGTTTATTTCTAAATGTGTTTTTTGAAATATTTTACTAAAAATACTGCATCTTGAAATATCATTGAAAAACTTCTTGTTCTGGCTAGTATACATGTATAAACCTAGATAGCATATTCAAAAGCAGAGACATTACTTTGCCAACTAAGGTCCATCTAGTCAAGGCTATGGTTTTTCCTGTGGTCATGTATGGATGTGAGAGTTGGACTGTGAAGAAGGCTGAGCGCTGAAGAATTGATGCTTTTGAACTGTGGTGTTGGAGAAGACTCTTGAGAGTCCCTTGGACTGCAAGGAGATCCAACCAGTCCATTCTGAAGGAGATCAGCCCTGGGATTTCCTTGGAAGGACTGATGCTAAAGCTGAAACTCCAGTACTTTGGCCACCTCATGGGAAGAGTTGACTCATTGGAAAAGACCCTGATGCTGGGAGAGATTGAGGGCAGGAGGAAAAGGGAACGACAGAGGGTGAGATGGCTGGATGGCATCACTGACTCGATGGATGTGAGTCTGAGTGAACTCTGGGAGTTGGTGAGGGACAGGGAGGCCTGGCGTGCTGCAATTCACGGGGTTGCAAAAGAGTTGGACACTACTGAGCGACTGAACTGAACTGAAAGGTGTTTTTCATAACACAGATGAACTAGAGTGTGGCAGGTAGTTTGGTTTACACGTTGTTCTTCTTTGTTAAAGTGCGAAAGGAAAGCAGTGTTGTAAACACATGCCACACTGAATTTGTGGTTTCTGGGGTCAACTGAGTAGGAAAGTGATACCCTTAACTTGCTGTATCATAACAATATTTGGATCCAGATCTAGAGTCCGAGTTACATAAAACCAATAAGGTAACATAATTAGAGGTTCTAACTTGCAAAATTATCCCTATTGCTCTTTTACATAAATTCCAGGACTTCCTTGATAGCTCAGTTGGTAAAGAATCCACATGCAATGCAGGAGACCCTAGTTTGATTCCTGTGTCAGAAAGATCCACTGGAGAAGGGATAGGCTACCCACTCCAGTATTCTTGGGCTTCCCTTGTGGCTCAGCTGGTAAGGAATCTGCCTACGATGCAGGAGACCTGGGTTCAGTCCATGGATTGGGAAGATCCCCTGGAGAAAGGAACCCACTCCAGTATTCTGGCCTGGAGAATTCCATGGATCGTATAGTCCATGGGGTTCCAAAGAGTCGGACATGACTGAGCAACTTTCACTTCACTTCAAGGTGAAATGGGAAGAGGAAGTTTTAATTTCTTTATGCTTTTAAAAACCAGATTTCATAATCCAGAGGAATAATGTTTTTCACTTAGTATGAAAATAACACTACTGAAAACAATACCAAAATACATGCTTCCTGCCCTGCTAACAGACTGAGTTGTGCATTCTGTTTTATTTATATTCCAAGTTTATAAAAATGTTTAAAGACTTACAGAGTAAATATTTTGGTTTTTTGCAGGAATCATCTAGACAGGACAGATGCTGTAAAGGTAAGAGAATATAAACTAATTTTTAGGATGCTTTAGTTCTTTCTTACCATCAATTTATATAGTTTTGGAATAATTGACTTTAGTATAAAATTATATTTTAGCCTGAAAGTGAAAGTCACTTAGTCATGTCTTACTTTTAAACCCCATGGACTATACAGTCCATGGAATCCTCTAGGCCAGAATACTGGAATGGGTAGCCTTTCTTTTCTCCAGGAGATCTTCCCAACCCAGGGATCAAACCCAGGTCTCCCACAGTGCAGGCCGATTCTTTATCAGCTGAACCACAAGGGAAGCCCAAGAGTACTGGAGTGGATATCCTATCCCTTCTCCAGCAAATGGATCTTCCCGACCCAGGAATCTAACCTGGGTCTCCTGCATTGCAGGTGGATTCTTTACCAACTGAGCTATCAAGAAGCCCCCTATATTTTAGCCTAGATAATAAAAATGTTCATATAAAGGCTGTGAAAAAATTATTCAAGTACCTCAAGCTAAAATAATATTGATAATGCTAGTTTTTATTTCTGATTCTCTCATAGGCACCAAAAGATAGGCAGAATGGCAGATTGCTAGTGTTTGATCCAAAGGGTAAATGATTTATTACTTTAAAAGAATATATTTGATCACCCTTTTGTCCTAAATATTAAGAAGATAGTCTATAGGAATGGTTGAGTGTGGTTGAGTTAGCAATTAAATCCTTTATTACACTGCCTGTCACTCAAACAATGCCTAAATATTTGCCAGTCAGGAATTTCTATTAAGAACATCGCTATTGATAAAATACTGGGTTGAGTTTTTTTCTTTTCTTTCAGAAAAAGTGATGATTGAACCAAATGAAGGAATGTCAGAGTAAGAAGATGTCTCTTGTTGAGCATCTGGTCTATCATGCCTTTTAAGCAATTAGAAGTAGATAATGCAATCATTTGTCACCCAATTAAATTTGAAAGGCCAGAAATGCATGATTAGCAGTTAGCTTTTGCTTCAGTCAAAGCAGCTGTTTCTTAGATAAGAGGACATTTAAAATGAAAAATGAATTTTGATAAAAATGTAGGGGTATAGATAATATTCAAACCTACTTCTCAACTGCTTAAACACCAAGTATTCTGTATTTTACTTATATAACTTTCATTGCTCATTCTTGTTTCACTTTGATACTTGCTCGTTTCTTTGAGAATATCATTTTAAAGGAAAATTTACCTTAAAATCAGATTTTTATTTACTATGAGAAGAACAATTACTACTAAATAAGGAAAATAATCACCCCAACTAGTTGAAGAGATTGGTGTTGAAAGAACCATAGTCCAGTTTCAATTTAGTGCTCTTGCCTGGAAAAGCCCATGGATGGAGGAGCCTGGTGGGCTGCAGTCCTTGGGGTCGCTGAGGGTCAGACATGACTGAGTGACTTCACTTTCACTTTTCACTTTCATGCATTGGAGAAGGCAAGTGGCATCCCACTCCAGTGTTCTTGCCTGGAGAGTCCCAGGGACGGGGGAGCCTCATGGGCTGCCGTCTATGGGGTCGCACAGAGTCGGACACGACTGAAGCGACTCAGCAGCAGCAGCAGCTAAATATTAAGTACCTGGTTTGTTCAAGGCACTGATTCTGGTAAACCATCAGAGTCCTTCCTGACATAATCATCTATCTACTGAAAAAAATCAATTATTTATTCCATTAAAAATTGCATTTTGAAAGTTCATCATAAAAGGTTCAATTATTGACAACTTGGTAGTGCGCTTCTAGTAGAATTCTATTCAAATCAAAATTATTTTGAATTCTGAATATTATTGGCTGGGAAAAATATACCTTATACAACATATGTTTTAACTTATATACTGTCAAAGCTGAAAGTTAAAATTAGGGTTCACTTTGACTTTTGTAAATTGTGTAGTAAATACATGTTTTTATATTAAAGAGAAGGTAATAAATTACAGATCAATGACAGAATCTGTGCTTATTTCAAAGTAAATGTTATAAACAACAAGGAAAAGGTAAATACCCCATTAACTATATTAATCTGAATGTAATTATATATTATGTATCCTATTAACATGGTTGAAAATATTTAAATAAAAATCTAAGAAAATTTTAGTAGTCTTTGAGGGAAATATGATATAACTTTAATAATAATGAGAGTTAGTAGCTATTAATGAAAATAAATATCGTGTCTATGAACCCTAGTGTTCATAGACTGTGATAAGCAATGCTGGAACTGGAGCAAGGGGTAACCCATATCCTGAGGTTGTTAAACCCCAGGGCTAAATCAGATGCAGTCTGGGCCAAGATAGAAAAGCAATGTGCATGTGTGTTCAGTTGTGTCTGACTCTTCGCACTCCAGGGACTGGAGCCCACCAGGCTCCTCTGTCCTGGAATTTTTCAGGCAAGAATTCTGGAGTGGGTTGCCATTTCTTACCCAACGTGCTCTTCCTGACCCAGGTGTCAAACCCACATCTCCTGCATTGCCAGGAGGATTCTACAGTGTTGTGCCACCTGGAGAGCCCAAGTGGCTGCCAGTTCTCTTGATGTCATTAATTGCATCTGGTAAACTACTTTTTGCAAGAGCAGTATGATCATGTTCTGTTCACTTCACTTGTAGAGAAGAGTTTGGGTTTGTTTTGGTTATTGTTTGGAGTAGGGTAGAAGGAGGGATAGGTCGATAGCCAGTAAGCTTCATAGGTGCATGACTTTGTAACTCAGCAACCTCACCCAAGCAGATTCTTTACCATCTGAGCCACAAGGGAAGCCCAGTCTCACTGAGAGTTGAAGGTAAACAGAGCCAGTTCTGGGGGGAAAAAAAATAAAAAGATCAAGCAGGAACACGGAAAACCATGGGAGACCTTCGCTGAGCAACAGTGTGACTGACCCACAGAGTTGATGGATTTTCTCAGCGTAGCCTGCATTCCACTCCCAACCCTCCTTCCAGTTTCATGGTCTGACTGGCAAGTGGAATTTCCTGAAAGGTTCTATCCAGGTTGGATTAGGGAAATCTCAGCGTTTTTTTCCTCACCAGTTCTTTGCCTTAATCTTCTGATTGATTCTTCATTCTAATTTGAGCCACAAGCAGTGTGTGAACTTTCATAAACCAGGAGTTTCACAGTTTTCTGTACACAAAGGCCAAATAACTCATTTCCTTTTTTTCCTCATGGATCCCGTATGTCAGAGATTTTGTCTACCCAACTAATGGCACTTAATTAACAAACCATTTTCAACAGTAAAAGTAAAGTGCATCTTTAATGCTGGATAAAGTCTTAAAGGTGTTGGACCTTCGATCTGTTGGGTTGTTTGGACAAGCTTTCAAATTCATAGATGTGTGGGGAAAATGGCTAAAGGAATCCCACTCTTTGAGGTTGATAAAATAGTATCTATAGGTTGTTCCATAATCATATTTTATCTTTTATAAAATGTATGACACACTTTTATTCCCATTTTTATTCTTTAAGTAAATGCCTCTTTAGACACAGACCAAGATTGGCAAGCAAAATTTATACCTCACTGACTTTTGCAAGTCTCTCTAAATATAGCAAAGACAGTCTCAGGAAAGTAAGTTTAAATTAATTTTGTTTATAGGCTCATGTTTGATAAATATCAGTTCAGTTCATTTCAGTCACTCAGTTGTGTCTGACCCTTTGCAACCCCGTGGACTGCAGACATCAGGCCTCCCTGTCCATTACCAGCTCCCAGAGCTTATTCAAACTCATGTCCATTGAGTCCGTGATGCTATCTCATCCTCTGTCGTTCCCTTCTCCTCCCACCTTCAATCTTTCCAAGCATCAGGATATTTTCAAATGAGTCAGCTCTTCACGTCAGGTGGCCAAAGTATTGGAGTTTCAGCTTGAGCATCAGTCCCTGCAATAAATATTCAGGACAGATTTCCTTTTAGGATTGACTGGTTGGATCTCCTTGCAATCCAAGGGACTCTCAAGAGTCTTCTGCAACACCACAGTTCAAAAGCATCAATTCTTCAGCACTCAGCTTTCTTATAGTCCAACTCTCATATCCATACATGACTACTGGAAAAAACATAGCTTTGACTAGATGGACCTTTGTTGGCAAAGTAATGTCTATGCTTTTTAATATGCTGTCTAGGTTGGTCATAACTTTTCTTCCAAGGAGCAAGCGTCTTTTAATTTCAAGACTGCAGTTACCATCTGCAGTGATTTTGGAGCTCAAAAAAATAGTCTATCACTGTTTCCCCATCTATTTCCCATGAAGTGACAGGACCAGATGCCATGATCTTAGTTTTCTGAATGTTAAGCTTTAAGCCAACTTTTTCACTCTCCTCTTTCACTTTCATCAAGAGGCTCTTTAGTTCTTCACTTTCTGCCTTAAGGGTGGTGTCATCTGCATATCTGAGGTTATTGATATTTCTCCCAGCAATGTTGATTCCAGCTTGTGCTTCATCCAGCCCAGCATTTCGTATGATGTAATCTGCATATAAGTTGAATAACAGAGTGACAGTATACAGCCTTGATGTACTCCTTTCCCAATTTGGAACCAACCAGTCTGTTATTCCATGTTCAGTTGTAACTGTTGCTTCTTGACCTGCATACAGATTTCTCAGGAGGCAGGTAAGGTGGTCTGGTATTCCCATCTCTTTCAGAATTTTCCACAGTTTGTTGTGATCCACACAGTCAAAGGCTTTGGCATAGTCAATAAAGCAGATATAGATGTTTTTTGGAACTCTCTTGCTTTTTCGATGATTTCGATGTTGGCAATTTGATCTCTGGTTCTTTTGCCATTTCTAAATCCAGCTTGAATATCTGGAAGTTCACGGTTCACATACTGTTGAAGCCTGGCTTGGAGAATTTTGAGCATTACTTTACTATCATGTAAAATGAGTGCAATTGTGTGGTAGTTTGAGCATTCTTTGGCATTGCCTTTCTTTGGGATTGGAATGAAAACTAGCCTTTTCCAGTCCTGTGGCCACTGCTGAGTTTTCCATATTTGCTGGCATACTGAGTGCAGCACTTTCACAGCATCATCTTGTAGGATTTGAAATAGCTCAACTAGAATTCTATCACATAAACTAGCTTTGTTCATAGTGATGCTTCCTAAGGCCCACTTGACTTCACATTCCAGGATGTCTGGCTCTAGGTTGGTGATCACACCATCGTGATTATCTGGGTCATGAAGATCTTTTCTGTATAGTTCTTCTGTGTATTGTTGCCACCTCTTCTTAATATCTTCTGCTTCTGTTAGGTCCATACCATTTCTGTCCTTTATTGTGCCCATCTTTGCATGAAATGTTCCCTTAGTATCTCTAATTTTCTTGAAGAGATCTCTAGTCTTTCCCATTCTATTGTTTTCCTCTATTTCTTTGCACTGATCACTAAGGAAGGCTTTCTAATCTGTCCTTGCTGTTCTTTGGAACTCTGCATTGAAATGGGTATATCTTTCCTTTTCTCCTTTGCCTTTCACTTCTCTTCTTTTCTCAGCTATTTTAACACCTTCTCAGACAACCATTTTGCCTTTTTACATTTCTTTTTCTTGGGGATGGTCTTGATCACTGCCTCCTCTACAATATCACGAACCTCTGTCCATAGTTCTTCAGGCACTCTGACTATAAATATAAATGTAAATAATTTGATAAGTATAAATAATTTTAAAACAAAGCTTAAAATATGAACTTTAAAGAATTATTAATTCCAGTAGAAACTTGAGGACATTTAATGTATTTAACATACTAATTAATTGTAAAACCTGGATTATCTGCCCTCTAGCATACATATGTTCCAGTGGGATATTTAACTTGACTGTCTAACCTTAGTAGATACTAAATTAAATACTTTCCATCTTCCAAAAGTAATAATTTTAATCTTTCCTCAACTGTAACTGTATTTAAAGAAAACAGATCTTTTAGAGTATACTGGTTATCTGTTTGTGTTAATTGGTTAGAGGCACTGTTGCCATAAGTCACTTTCTCAGATGAAGTCAACAGACTATAGTTGAAGAGGAGGTTGGAGTTTGGGCCTCTTCTTTGAAACTGTGTATAAGGAAGACTGTATATAAGAAAGTGAGCAGAAGAGGAATTCATACTTAACTGTTGATCATTTGGCCCTTCTCATATGTGTTTTTATGGCGTGTTCACTGCTTTCAAATAGTAATATCCTTTTTATCTTCAGGCTTCCTCCATGTTCTGTCATTAAAATCATCAAAGGCATTTCATACTATTCAAATATCCAGAACTAGATTAGCTAAATTCCCCTCTTTAGGGATGTAACTTAGTGAATATATAAGTACAATATTTCATAGATTCTGAAGCATGCATATTTTCTTTATATTGTAACGTTTCTTACAGTTGATGACATCTTATACTGGCAATGCTTTTTCTTTCTTAAATATTAGTATGTCTTATAATAAATAGGTGATGTCTTTGGCTGGACCTGGAGATTATCATACTAAGTGAAGTAAATCAGATATAAAGACAAATATCATATGAGATCACTTATATGTGGAATCTAAAATATAGTACAAATGGGCTTATTTACCAAACAGAAACAAACTCACAGACATAGAAAACAAATTTACGGTTGCCAAAGGGGAAGAAGGGAAGGGGTAAATGGAGGAGTATGGGATTAACACATTAAACACTACTATATATAAAACAGATAAACAGCAGGGATTTACTGTATAGCACAAGGAACTATATTCAATATCCTGTAATAAACTTTAATGGAAAAATATGAAAAAGAATATATACATACACACACACATATTAAACTGAACCACTTTGTACACCTGAAACAGTATTGTAAACCAACTTTAGTTTAATCTTCTTTAAAAAGAAATAGATACTCTTAATTTCAATGAAATTGTGTAATAATAAAAGGCAGTATATCTAACCTAGATAAAAGCCCTCCTTTCATAGATAAAAGGAATAGATATTAAAGCATATGAATTCCAGTAATCATTTGTGGTGACCTTTGGCATAATAGGATTCTGTCATGCTAGAAACTGAATACTTAAGTGACTTCTCAACTTTTCACATGTAGGGCTTCTTCTTTGATGTCTCCCTTCACAATTAGAAAATCAAGGAGGGCAGAAGAAGAACAACTGTAAATCTTCTTTGCTGTACATTTTTCATCACCAGAGAGGGGTTTTGCTCTAGCAGCATATACTGGGGAAGTAAAGGTTCCATTCTCTCCATAGTATTAGGAATGTAAGAAGCTATTCAGCCTATTTGCTAAATCACTGTGCAAAACCACTGACTTAAATACTAATGTTATAGAGTCATATTTCAATGGGGATAAAACAGAGCCATCATAACTTTGGGGAAAAAAATAATACTTTACATCTTTTATATCTTGTCATGCAAACTAGAAGTTGAATTTTTTAAACTCAGTAAAGGAGACATACTAAAATGATCTTAAGACCACAAAAAATGAACATGGGGTTGTTTTTCCACCAGAATGGGTACCTGTCAGTGTACCACACAAAAATCCTCTGTCTCAATACGTTATCTGTTGACGTGAGATTTTAGGCTTAAAGGCTAAAGAGAAAATTAACCCATCTTTATTTCAGCCACTTAATTAAAAAAAAAAAAAAACAGGCTACTTCATATTGTGAGCAAGGGTCAATAGCGTCGGACTCTAAGCATAAACATTTAACAGTGGTAAGAATTGACTTGAAAAAAAAAACCCAAAGTCTAGTATTCCTTAAATAGTTTTATTTCACCATATCATAATGATATGCCAGGGACATTCATATAATGGATTGTTTATATGTTCTATGTTAACTCTGAAAAGATTCTAAGAATCATTATGCAATAACAAATGTCTGGTAGAAACAGAATTTTAAACATTAGTAAAACTTACTTTTAATGCTTTTCCACAAAGATGATATTGCATTTTAGCTATTTATTATTGATATACTGTATGTTTATGTTAAATGTGTGTTTGTGTGTGAACCCATATAGAACCTTTAACAGAACTGTAACCTAGAAAAGTATTTTTAACTATATACTTTAACATCTAGGAAGGAAGTCTCTTCAAAAAATATTGAAAATAAAATCTCTTCAAATAACACTAAAAATAGAATATCTTCAAAGAGTATTTCAAACAAAGAAATAGAAACAAATCTACAATTTAATCTATGGTCATCTTCCTTCTTAAAAGCAAGCACAGGTAATAACATTTATTTTATTTGAGTAACCATAGCTTCTATTTCAGCCTTCCTTCTTTAGGACCTTTGGGCTGTTGACAACTTGTAAGTCTGGGACAAGTCTTAGGAATCAGTAATTTTCAAACTCATGTATGGGATGATTCTGATATGCAGTCAGGTGTGATCCAGGGGTGGGTATTACATAAAATGATAATGATAGAATATTAAAGTTTAGAATGGATTGAAATACCTATGAAAGCAATAACAAGTTCCAGTCATTCAACAGTGGTTTACTGAGTGCCAGACACTTGTTTAGAAGCTGTGGGTATAATAGTTATCAAATAGGAAAGACGCTTGCCCCTATGAGGGGCAACTAGGTAGCCAACTATTAAATAATAATAATACAAACAAATAAGACAAAGACAGGTCGAGCTGGGCACTATACCGTAAATGGCAGCAGGAGGACTACCTTCCATCTGGGGATCAGGGAGCCTCTCTCATGATCCTCAGTGTTTGTGAATTCAATGAGTCCCTGTGACATCACATGAAGTTCTTAATTCCCTATTATGACCATCTCTGATGACACCAGTGTGTTGGGTCGGTGAACTGGCTCGGTACATGCTATAAGGTTAGAGTGGTCGTGAGCCAACAGAGACTGTAAAGGCAACAGGTAGATGGCCTGAACAGCCCAGGCATCACATTCTGGGTATCTCTTTTGAGGACATTATCTTTTGCTTAGAATAAGGAGTTTTCCCAACCTTTCTTTGGATGGGGGAGAGCCTGATTTTTCTTAACACTGTCTTCTATCAACCTTTCCTGGATTTCCTTATTTTCTTCCTTTTAAGACCAGTGTTTCTATATGTTTAAAGTAGCTCATGGCCACACTCCCATCAAAGAATACATCTCACAAGACTTCCCACACACTCAGAATTCTAAAAGCAGGGGATGATGTAGCACAAGTTCAGGTTGAAACTGTGAAATTCATCTGCAGAGCAAAAGAGCTGGCAAGCTCAATAGTATTTCCCAAAGAGAGAATTTTAGGAAACACAGGGCAAACTTTTTACAATAGTAGTATATTTTAATGTGTATTAGAAAAAAAATAAGAACATGGTTAAGAATGTGGTCTCTGGAGCCAAAGTGACTCCCAGATCTGCCTTAATTAGGGCAAATTATTTAACCTGTCTCCTGTCTCTCAGTTTCATCTACAAATGGGATAAAAACAGTACACACCTCATTGAGATGTTGACAGAATTATATAATTTAATATGTAGTATTCAGAAGAGTACTGACATAATATTTGCTGTGATTGTTATGTCTTTTATTAATACCTCTGTCAATTTGGGGTAAATTTTTAGAATTTTTTATTTACTTGTTCTCTTTTGGTCATACTGCATGACATGTGGGATCTTAGTTTTCTAAGATGAGGGTTCCAACCTGTGCCCTCTGCACTGGCAGTACGGAATCTTAACCACTGAACAGCCAGAGAAGTTCCCCCAATAATTTTTATGATCTAGCAAAATTTCTAAGTTAAAAGGTAGATTTAAAAAAGATACTAAGTAAATAGTATAGCTTACTTTCATATGGCAAAATAAAGTGTTATAAGAATTACTAAAATTTGCAAAATGTCTGCCATGGAGATTTTCCCTCTTAAATATTTCTCTAATATCTCTCCTCCTTTATCCCTGTTTTAACAGTGCACTATCAACCATCTTTTTCACCTGGACTTTTTAAAAAATGTTTTCTTTTGAAATATTTCAACTTATAGAAAATGAGCAGAAATAGTATAAGTACTCCAGTAACCCTTCATATACAAGCAACTGTTGATTTAAGGGGTAAAGATCTCATGATCCTTTACCCTAAGTCAACATGTATTTCCTAAGAATAAGCACAATTTAATTAGTTCATGAACTCCAAGAAACAAATTTTCTTCTTAACCAATATGTAAGACTGTCTCCCCAATTTAGATGAAGAGCAAGACATACAACCATTGAGTCCATTTTTGGGTTTTGTTCCTGAGAAAAATACTTTCTAGTTTTTCCTATCTTTTGGCATATTTGTAGTCAAACAGCAAATGCTACTGTGAGTTGTCAGTAAATGCAGTCTAAAAACTGCTTAGAAAATTCCCATTATTAGAATTCATTTTGAGCTGGCTTTTTAACAGCCCATAGGGCCTCTGAATGCAAAATAAGGAAACAAAGTAAGAGGTGGGAATCCACAAGTTTCCTCTTCCACAGTTTTATTCAGTAAAGTTATTGCTCTGAATCCATACAGAATCCTGGAATCTTCAACCATCTCTGACTCCTATAAGCCCTGAGAAAATGTGAAGGTGTTTCATTTTGTCACAGCCTTTCTGAGGGCTATTACAAAAGACAGAAAGATGTTATGATTTCCCCATCTCACTCCCCTTCCAGAATGTTACCTGGACTTTTTAAAGGTGGTTTTTTCCTAACCACCTCTCTCCCTGCTCTTTTTGTCTTTTTTTTTTTGGTCTGCCTTCAAATAGAATTTCTACCCTGCTTTCCAAGAGTTCCTTCAGAAATTAAAAATCAATTATACTTGTTTCCCTACTTAAATCTTTCATGACTAGCCCCTTCATTCTTAGGATAAAGTTCTAACTCCAAGACTACTGGGCCACAAGAATCCATTATCCAGCTTGTACCCCTCTGGCCACATCTGTCACCATTTCACCCTCAACTTTGACCCATAATAAGCACATCAAAGTGTTGCTCTGCATGCATTCTTTTTGTACTGGTTCATGCTGTCCTCTCTCCTTGGAAAAACTGATCCATTCAGACCAGAATGGGTCTCTCCTCTCTTCCTGTGTTCTCTCATGTACCTGGTATATACATCTTTATCACTGGACTGCCATATTGTTTTACAGTTATCCATTATGTTTCTGACTCCCCAGTTAGAGTGTGAGTGAGTACCCTGAGATCAATGTCTGTACATTACAGTGTTCGTGGGGCTCAGTATAGTGCCACACGTTGACTAGGTTGTCAAAGTAGTGCTTATGTTTTATTTTCCAGTCATCTATGACTTGACATTAAGAAAAATCATCAATAATGTTATATAACCTCCAGTCATATCCAGAATACTTCACATATATCTGATTAGTGTGTTGTGTCCAGGGAGAGGGACAATTTTATTCTCAAGTATCCGTACAGTGACTATCTGCCTAGAAAGAATTACTTTTCAGCCTCTCTAGTCTTACTTTTACTTCCCAAGCTCTTTATTTTACATTTCTATTCCTATAATAACAATTTAAGAAATATATTTCTGTGGATAAAAGAGAATTAATTTCTTCTTGAAATTATATTCTTTATAAACAAAACTGTTTCCATTTATTACAGTTTCAAGCACCAAACAATTAACATTAACATCAGCTCAGTATTATCAGTTTGTATTTTTTCCTCTTTCACTTACCAGTTTTATTACCTTTTTTTGGTAAATGGAAATCAGGTAAGTTTATTGCAGTGCTGTTTAGGCATGAAAAAAAAAAATCCAGGACAGGAGAACACATGGTAACATGTGCACTTGCTACATTATAATTTAGGAGTGACCACTGTAAATTTATGAATACATTTCAATATTTACTAAATTATATATATTATTTTAGGTGAAATGAGCAAAAATGTAGTCATTGCAGAGCAGGAGAAAAATAATGAACATTGCCCTGAGGATATCAATGATAAGTTGTCTGAATCAACAGATGATGATGGTGAGGATACCAGTGATGAAGATAAGAAGGAAGACAGCAACCCTAGTAAGGATACTCATGCCCCGTTGGAGTTAATGACAGAAGTAAGTTTTGCTTCTATAACTCAAAAAACTTAAAAATATTAAAATAGCTAAATAGTATATAGCCTTGAAGACTAAAAAAATAGTTAAAATATCCTTGCCCACACACAGATGCTTACCTGGTAACTCATCTTTGTTACTACTTTCATGAGGGTAGAGATCAGAGAATATTCTGGCAGTGACTCAGATTATTCTGGTAAAGTCAGAAACATGAATAAGAGAAGTTTCGGCGTAAAACTCTTCAAGGACCTCTTTTAGAAAAACTTTCTACTTACTGGGTGCCATGCTAGTTACTTGAGATATTTAGAGATAAATAAGAAAGACATGTCTTTACCCTTGAGAACTAACAAACACAATTTATAATATGTGGCAGTAGAGATGTTCATAAAATTCTCTGGGAACAGGGAGGATAAAGGGACTGAGAAATGAAGCAGGAGAAACAAGGAGGTAAAGGAAGGATTAAGAGGAAGAGACAAGAACGGAATCTTAGAAACTTAAGAGGAACATGTAGGGACTCATTTGGTAAACAGAATGGCACTCCTGGCATAGGAAATAGCATTGTCTGTGCGTATCACACACACACACAGGATGTAAGGAGGGGGAGGGAGTGGAGGGAGAGGGACTTAACAGATTGTAACGGCAGAGAAGCAGCCATGAACTTGAACACAGAGCCTTAGAAATTTCTCAAATAAAATACATAGGGGAAAAAAAAGGAACATCAGAGACTTTGGGGAGACTGTTGGGTGGTCTAACATATGTATAATTATAGCCCAGATAAAGCGAGGGACCCACTATGTACAAGTAAAACATGTGACAGTGATACAAAGGATGAGAAGGGGGGAAATGAAAATGCAGTGTTACGAAGTTCTTACTGTATACATGAAGTAGTGTAATATTAATAAAAGTTAAACTCTGATACCACAACATGTGAGGTAAAACTATTTTGTTCTCCATAGAATTGTCAGTAAACATTTGTGAGCAATTTTTGCATGTGACGTTTCAGGCCTCCATGCTTTTGCTGTTTCCTATGTTTTGCCAACGCTGTTTCCTATGCCGGGATTGCCTTCTTGATTTGTTTACCAAATGAATTCCTACATGTAAGCCTAGTGTACATGCAAATGGTTCAGAATGTCACACATAAGCAAGAACAGTCCCCCAAGTGTACTGTTCTTTTTTTTTTTTAATAAAAACTATCCAAATAATAATGGGAGATTAGTCAATTGTGGAGCCTAAGTAAGTAAAAATATGTAATAATGTTTAATTCCAGGGGGAGAAGATGATCATGATATGTGGTATATTTTTTTAAGTTACTGAATAATCTTAGTTTTTCTAAGTATATATGTGTTCCTTTATGGGGGAAAAAAAAAAAACCTAAAATGATGTACATGGAGATGTTTAAAACAAACATCTCTGTGGGCTTCCCTGGTGGCTCAGTGATAAAGAAGCCACCTGCTGTTGCAGGAGACACAGGTTCAGTCCCTGGTCCAAGAAGATCCCACAGGCCATAGAGCAGCTAAGCCCGTGCACCACAGCTATGGAGCCTGTGCTCTAGAGTCCATGGGCCGCGACTGCTGAAGCCCGTGCTCTCTAGAGCCCGTGACCAGCCAACAGGAGGAGCCATCGCAATGAGAAGCCCGCGCACTGCAGCTGGAGAGTAGCCTCCACTCACTACAACTAGAGAAAAGCTCGTGGAGCAACAAAGACCCAGCACAGCCCCCAAAAATAACTAAAAGTATCCAGAAAAAATTCTCTGGATGGTAAAAATACAGATGCTGTTTAACTGGGGACAGGATGTGTTTATTTAGCATTTAAATTTCCTACATGCAACAAATGAACCTATTTGCAGGGCAAGAATAAAGACGCAGATGCAGAGAACGGACATGTGGGCACAGGGTGAGGAAAGAGGGTTGGGATGAATTGCGAGGCTGGAATTGACATATACATACTACCATGCATGAGATAGATGGCTAGTGGGGACCTACTATATAGCGCACAGAGCTCAGCTTGGTGCTCTATGGTGACCTAGAGGGAGGGGATGAAGAGGTGGAGGGAGGTCCAAGAGGAAGGGGACATATGTATACTGATAACTGATTCAGTTTGTTGTATAGAAGAAATTAACACAACATTGTAAAGCAACTATACCCCAATAAATAAGAAAAATTTATAACACAGAAAAGTATGTGTTACAAAAACAGAAATACAGACCAATGGAACGAGATAGAGATCCCGGAAATAAACACACACACCTATGGGTACCTTATTTTTGACAAAAGAGGCAAAAATATACAATGGGGCAAAGACAGCCTCTTCAGTAAGTGGTGCTGGGAAAATGACAGCTCCGTGCAAAAGAATGAAATTACATCACTACCTAATGCCATACACAAAGACAGACTCAAAATGGGTTAGACCTAAATGTAAGACCAGAAACTATTAAACTGTTAGAGAAGAACATAGGCAGAACACTGAATGACATAAAGCAAGATCTTTGACCACCTTCTAGAGTAATGGAAATAAAAACAAAAATAAACAGGTGGAGCCTAATTAAACTTAAAAGCTTTTGCACAGCAAAGGAAACTACAAACAAGGTGAAAAGACAACCCTCAGAATGGGAGAAAATGCTGTCAAGGGAAACAACTGATAAATAATTAATTTCCAAAATATACAAGCAGCTTATACAGCTCAATACCAGAAAAGCAAACAACCAAAGTGGGAAAGGGACCTGAAGAGACGTTTCTCCAAAGAAGATATACAGATGGCTAACAAGAACATGAAAAGATGCTCAACATCACTCATCAGAGAAATGCAAATCAAAACTATAGTGAGATACCACCTCACACCAGACAGAATGGCCATCATCAAAAAGTCTACAAATGATGAATGCTGGAGAGGGTGTGGAGAAAAGGGAGCACTCTTGCATTGCTGGTGGGAATGTAAACTGATATAGCCACTCTGGAAGATGGTATGGAGAGACTCCTTAAAAGCTGGGAATAAAACCATCATATGACCCAGCAATCCCACTCCTAGGCTTATACCCTGAGGAAATCGAAACTGAAAAAGACACATGTACCCCAATGTTCACTGCAGCACTATTTACAATAGCTAGAACATGGAAGCAAACCTAGATATCCATTGACAGATGAATGGATAAAGAAGTGTGGTACATACATACAATGGAATACTACTCAGCCATAAAAAGAACACATTTGAATCTGTTCTAATGTGGAGGAAACTAGAGCCCATTATACAGAGTGAAGAAGTCAGAGAAATATAAATATCATATACCAACACGTACATATGAAATCTGAAAAGATGGCACTGATGAATTTATTTTCAGGGCAGCAGTGGAGAAACAGAAAATAGACCTATGGACAAGGTGGGAGGAGAGGAGGGAGAAGGGGAGATGTATTGAGAGAGTAACATAGAAATTTACAATACTATATGTAAAACAGATGGCCAATGGGAATTTGCTGTATGACTCAGGAAACTCAAACGGGCTCTGTAACAGGCTGAAGGGTGGGGTGGGGAGGGAAATCAGAGGGAAGTCTGGGAGGGAGGGGACATGGTTGTACCTATGGCTGATTCTTGTTGATGTATGACAGAAAACCACAAAATTCTGTAAAGCAATTATCCTACAATTAAAAAAATTTTTTTAATGTTACTTTATAACAAAAAAATACAATAAAATAGTAAAAGAAAAATATATGGGATAAGAGCAATCAATATTGGAAAATATTGAAAATACATTATTGTATTGTCATATAATTATGGACTAAGTTCACAAATAAAAACTGTATCTGAACCTAAGGGATATTAAAGTGATTAAAGTGTTCGTGGCGTTGCCAGTTGAATCAGCCTAAGTATTCTCAGACTGTTTGGTAGTGTGTGCACAGTGTGGCTGCAGTCAAACAGAGGTGAGACACTTGCTCTGTGGCCCTGCCATTAGAAGTGCTTAAACATTCTTCACTAACTGGTTGATTACAGACTCACTCCTGGAAAAATGTGTAAAAGTTAAAAGCAAAATAATCATTAATGGAATATTTTCTAGGGAGTTTTTACTGACATTTAAATTCTCTGTAAAGCTGTATAGCTGAAGAATTTCTTAATGTTTTCCAGTTCCTGAGAGCAGAAATGGGCCACGACTACCATTTGGCCAAAAATTATGTCAGATGAGTAAGTACAAAATACTTCTCTTTTCCCAGTCATCGCTTTGTTTCTAAATACATTCCCTAATATGTAAGATGGTTTGATTACCATACAGCTAGTGAATTCCCCCATAGTGTATTGGTGAATCCTTGATAGTAAAAATTGGTATAAGGACTAATTTAAATTAGAATTCTAGAGTAACTTTGAGTGGGATAAAGTGACAAGGGACGCCATTGAAGGTATGTCAAAATCATTAGCTTCATGACAATGGGTTAATAACATATGCCTTTAGTTTCAAAGAGGTGTCATGTAGTTAAACAAGCCTTCCTTTGAAGTGAGGAAGAAGTGAAGTCGCTCAGTCATGTCCAACTGTGAGACCCCATGGACTGTAACCCATGGATGGAGGAGCCTGGTGGGTTACAGTTCATGGGGTCGCAAAGAGTCAGACACAACTAAGTGACTTCACAAGTCTTCCTTAGCATGCAGTTATTCCACAAATATTTGAGTTGCCTACCTGCCAGGCTCCTCTGTCCATGGGATTTTTCAGGCAAGAATATTGTAGCGGGTTGCCATTTCCTCCTCCAGGGGATCTTCCTGACCCAGGGATCGAACCCACGCCTCTTGTGTTTCTGAACTGCAGTGTATTCTTTACAACTGAGCACTGGGGAAACCTTAATAAAAATTTTAAAAATTGTGTGCCAGTGCCGCTGTTTAGACACTGGGCAAATAATTCCCACACTTAATCTAGTGTCAGACAACAAGCATATAATTAGCATGTCACAGATAATAGGTGCTATGGAGGAAAAGGGAAGGAGTAGAAAGTACTGAGAGGAAGCAAAGCAGTTTTAAGTAAGACGGTCCAACAAGGCTCACTGGAAGACTAGAGCAAACCCTTGAAAAAGTTGTGGAAATGAGTCCTTTCATCTGAAGAAAGTGTGTTCCAGGCAGGACTAATAGCAAACATCCGATAGATGAGCGTGCCTGACCAGGAACAGCAAGGAAGACAGCAGAACCAGAGCAGATTAAGCCAGGGGACGTGTGATAGGAGATGAGGTCGGAGAGCTTACAGGTCAGGGGCCGCGCAGACTGCAGAGCATCTTTCCACAGCTTAAGGACCCTGGCTTTCTCTCTGAGTGAACAGAGAAACCACCGGATACTTTTGAGTAGATAAATGATATGAACCACTTTACTTTTCTATCTGGGTTTTAGTAGTTTGACTCAATGTTCAAAATGGTGGTGGTTTTCTTTGTATTTAAGCAAAGACAGGCTTGGGAGATTTGCTGAGTTTCTTAACTCTGTGGGTTAATGTTTTCATCAGCTTTGAGGACCTCTTGGCCATTAATTTTCAAAGATTACTTCTGCCATATTCTCTCCCTCTCTTCTATTCCTGAGTCTCCAGTTACACACAAATTAGATTTTTTCCTTGGTGTCCCACATGTGTCTTATACTCTGTTTTTCCATTTCCTTTTATTTCTATGCTTTAGTTTGTATATTTTCCGTTGACCTGTTTTTGAGTTAATTTATCCTATCTCTTGCTGTGTCCAGTGTGCTGTTAAAAACTATATGGTGAATTCTTCATTTCAAGGATTTCATTTTCCAATTTTAAAAGTCCATCTAGTGGTTGTGAAAGATTCCAGGTCTCTGTCAAAATCCATAATCTTTTCAACTATTTCACCCATCTTTTTCTCTTCGTTAGTCTTAGTTATTTTAAATGAGAAAATGGCGATTCTACTATTAAACTTTATTAATGACAGATCTTGAAATATTAACTATTGTAGACCTGTTTTATGGTTAAAATCTTTTAGTGACAATGTGGTGTAGGGACGTGGGGTCTACTCTTCCTTGCCTCACAGAGTCTCCACTGTGGATACAGTACTTCCTAAGTACTAAGCTAATTTTAAAAAATGATTTCTTGGATATATTAACACTACCTATTTTATACCCAGAATAATTTGCCTTGTTTAATCCTTTTCGAGCACTTTTGACCTTTAGAACCATCAAATAAAATAGTTTGATCAAAACTATTTTGGTGGCCCACCAACATAGAATTTCCGATCAGAAGGAATCCTTAGAGAATCATGTCTAGTCCTCCTTTTTATAAGTAATGAAGCCGAAGCAGAGAGGGAGGTTAAGCGGCATGTGTAGCCCTGCTCAGGGAGTAAGTGACAGCTGGAACTGGAACCCAAGCCTCCTTCTCCCACAGCTGCCTTTCTTCTCTGTGTGGCTGGTACAGAAAGGAGTGACGCTCTAGCTCCCACTTCTCTGAGTTTTTCTTGTGGAGTCGAATTGTAGGAAAATGTATATATTATTTTTGTTTTTATACCTATCAGTTATTTTAGAAAAGCCTCTGGCTGAAGCTTGCAAAATATAGACACTGACATCACCACATTTGTCAGTGAGTCTTGGCTGTTAGCCCCGCACTATAAACAGCAAGTGCTCAATAAAATGCTTGGTGGGCCTCAATAAAATGCAATGCACATGCATTAAGTGCCAGGTAAATGAGAATGAAAAAGTTCAAACTGACCTATCTTAATGGGATTATATTCCTTTTAAAAACTCCCTCCCTTCCTTTCTTCCAGCCAGTATACACTGAGCACTAACTCTGTACCAGACATTATGCTGGCAGCTGGAGAGAAAGCAGAAATCAGACCACACCTTCTAAAGTGCTCTAAACCCTTCTGGGGTTGACATCAGACGTGGTTTGGTGTGGTTTGCACCTTTACTGACTGACTCCTCCAGTAATACTGTTTATTCTTTTCTACCCATGGCAAATAGTGGTGCCTCTACAACTGAGGGTTAAATTCTAGGAAAGGATGCTATGGAGGGTCCTAAGACAGGCACCATTTTCCAGGGAGCCAGATGAGAAAGAATTGCTCCCAAGAGGAAGAAGAGGGAAAATGTGGGCCAAAGGGCCCAGAGAATGGGGATAGAGCACAGGGAATGCAAAGTAAGATTGGCTACCCTTGACGCAGATTGCCAGTCAAGGATGTGAAATGAGAGAAGCTCAGGTTTTGCAAAGCCAGGCAGATTGAAGGCAGAAGGCAGAGTTGTAGACTGTCTCCAGGGAAAAGAAAGTGCTATTTCTTTGATGCCAGTAGGAACGCTTGGCTGAGGGCTGCCTAAAGTCCCTCTCTGTGTTCAGAGCAATAGAACAATTTTTTTTTCATCTAGCATGCACCCCAAAATATATATAAATTCTTACAGCACAGATACGATTTTCTAAAATTTATCGCAGGGGTGTTGAATATTGTCCCCTGTGCTATACACTAGGACCTTGTTGTTTATCCATTTTGTATATAATAGTTTGCATCTGCTAACCCCAAACTCACATCCTATTCCTCCCCCTCACCCCCTCTCCTCCTTGGTAGCAAGTCTGTTCCCTACAGCATAGATATTCTTTTGTCTCTTTTGTTCCCCGTCTTCTAACTTTTCCACAGAACAATCCACCTTTCTCTCTATATATATATTCATATACTTATAAATTTACTCATGTAAACATAGATTATGTGTTTACTTTTTATATATTTATATATATATGTATTGAGCACCTACTATGTGAACATTCAGCATACAATTTTTTAATTCTTACAGTTATGTGGGGCAGATAGGATTAACCCTATTTTACTAATGAGGAAAGCGAAGGTAGCATGGAGAATTGACTTACCCAAAGTCACACAGCTTCCCAGTGGTAAAGCTAGATCCCACGTCTAACTTGAGAGCCTATGATTTCTTTGCTATATTTCCATTTCTTCATTTGAATAATAAGCTTATATTTCTGGTCAAGCAGGCAGAGACTTGAAAAAGAGGTGCTTTTGTGAATCAATCGGATTGAAATGGCTCCTGTAAATTGACCAATATATATTTTTGTTTGTATCTAAGGCAACTAATTTATATGAAGTAATACATCTTTGTCCCTTCAGAGGTATCTTACAAATTCACTCTCTTGAATAGCCTCCAGTTCCTGGTGTATTTCCTTGCCATCCAGTCATGGTATGGTCATCTGTATCTTTACTTGGGTGCAGGGCTTCCTACAGAGAAGACATCGGCACCCCACTCCAGTACTCCCGCCTGGAAAATCCCATGGACGGAGGAGCCTGGTGGGCTGGCAGTCCATGGGGTCGCGAAGTCGGACACGACTGAGTGACTTCACTTTCACTTTTCACTTTCATGCCCTGGAGAAGGAAATGGCAACCCACTCCAGTGTGCTTGCCTGGAGAATCCCAGGCACGGGGAGCCTGGGCGGGCTGCCGTCCATGGGGTCGCACAGAGTCGGACATGACTGAAGTGACTCAGCAGCAGCAGCAGCAGCAGCAGCAGCAGCAGGGCTGTCTACCGTGCATCCCAGGTGCAAATGGTTTCGTTTCTTTTATCTGCTCTTCTAAAACTTTTGCTGGAGAAGGCTTGGAAAAGTGGTTTTTAAATGAGACTGAAAGGAATACCAGGTACTTTTCTTAGTTCATCTCATGATTGACTGTGAGATTTCAGTCTTCCCATTTCTTGGTTTCTTTACTTGCAGCTGAGTCATCGCAGGGTGCCAACATTTTTGCTCACAGGCAGTCTGAGATTCTACAAAATAACGTGTAAGCCTGGAAGACCTATTTCATCGATTATAATGACTGTGAATATTTAAGAATAATGGCCTGAAAACCAAAATGGTTCTCGCCATTATGCATCTAACACAGAAACAGACGTAGCTTCAGATACAGAAGAGAATTTATATATAAAGAGAATTTATTATAAAGTAGTTTTCTATTTCTTTTTGAGTAAATTAAATCACCCTTTCTTGGGGTATAATTTTATCAAGGCATAAAAGATTGCTTCCTACCCAGTCATCTATATTCATTTATTCTATTGTTTTTTTTTATGTTTTGAGGTCTCCCGCTCTGTCAAGTACTCTCTTAGAGCTGCAATAGTGAACAAGACCAGTGTTCTATCTACCCTAAAATCGCCTGCCATCTGAGGGCCTTAGAGCCCCATGGAACTCAGAGCTTGCCCCACCCCCAGCCCCAGCACCCTGCCCAGCCCTTCAGCCAGAAGGAAGCATCCACTGCACACTTAGGGAAGGAACCAAGCCTTTCTCCAGGCCCAGAGTCACCCAGGAAAACTCAGAATCAACATTTATTCAGTACTCTACCATGCAGCAAGGACTAAACTAAGTACTTTGTCTGTATTATCTCCTTTATTCATCAGATATCCTGATGTGATCAGTAGTGTTACTATAGACAAGGGAACTGAGGTACAGAGACATTAAATACTTTCCCCAAGGTGACCCAGTTAGACAGTGGCAGAACCAGGGTTCTCATCTGACAGTCTTCAGGGTCTGTACTGGCCTCTGCTTATGGGCCCTGGTTGGGAAACAACCCCAATGGCATGTGCTAAGGGCTTCTCTTGCCTTTTACAAACCCTAGTGACCTGTCAAAAAGTAAAAGAGTTTTTTATTTATCACCTAGGATGAATATTGGGGCATCCCTGGTGGCTCAGTGATAAAGAATCTCCTACAATGCTGGAGACCTGGGTTTGATCCCTGGTCAGGAAGAACCCCTGGAGGAGGAAATGGCTATCCATTCCAGTATTCTTGCCTGGAAAATCCCATGGACAGAAGAACCTGGTAGGCTACAGTCCATGGGATCTCAAGAGTTGGACACGACTTAGCAACTAACCCACCACCACCAGGATGGATATTGCAGGGCTGAGTTTCAAAGCAGATACTTTCCCTCACTCTTAAAATTGACAGCTGCCAGCAGTTTTTGTTAAACCATGAAAACAGCTGATCCTATACTCCATTCCCATGGAATAATCCTAACTCCAGCATAAAATTTTCTAAGTTGTTTTCCAGGGAATATTAGTTCCAGATTGCTTAATAAATATTTCACTAAGAAGGATTCCATGGGAATAATAAATTAGGGAAACCATATTCTCTTCTCTGTAAGATACATACTAGTTCTGGAGCATATTAATGGCTATGTAAAATCCTGCAGTTGCTCCTTACTATAAGCTTTGATTAACTTCATTTAACCTAGCTCCCACATACATATTAACATCTTAAGAAACTAGTGTCTCAAGGAGCAAGTTAGAGAAACTCTGCTCTAGGAAGAGGCTTAACCTCAGAGAAAGATTTAGACTGCTAATGATAAGCATGTTTTAGTTCAAGTTAAAATGTGTAAAAAGTCACTTTTATTAAAGCCTTAAAAGATGTACAAATACCCAGAGAATCCTTAAAAGCAGATTCTGAGCAGGTACATACTCATGCTGACCCAGACTGATGGTACATTGTTATGTTAGTGGATTAGAAAATAAAGATATTGGCTTAGTGTGTTAGGATGAAAGTCATATGGTGTGAGGTCCTCTGAGCCACTGGGGCCTAGTTGAACCATCCCACAATTCTCACTTTAGCCAGGCGAATAGCACACTTGATGTTTCAGTGCCCCCTGGGGCCATCAAGATATTACACAGAAGTCACAGCACTCAATGGATGATGCAGAATTACGAATACGCCTCAAGAAACGTAAGAAGATGGCAGAGAGAGATCTGTAGAGCAGGATCTGGAAAAAATAAGTTAACTCTAGAAAACTCTGAAACAAAAGATATAAAGCTTTCTGGCTTCTGGGACATTGGTACATTAGACCAACAGGCCTAAAAATTCTATTGATTTAGTCCAAAGGAAAGATGACACATTCACATAAAGGATCATCAAGAAGGAGTAAATAGCACTTAAAAACAATGGATCTGATGAAGAGGTGAGAATACTGTTAAGTAGGTGATGACTGGGTGTCATTAGCAAAGTCTCCATGTATTACAGGATTTGTACCTTGTTTGGGGAATGATTATAGTCAAGAAACAGCATGGCTAAAGCCTTTGAGGGATGTCTCATAGTGATGGAGATTGCATTTTTTGGACAGGTGGTAGAAAATATAATGAGGATTATTTCCCTTGCAAAGTACCTAAGATAAGTAGAGCATTTCCTCTGTTTGCACTTGGATGTTCCTGTGGTATAATTGTTAGTGTTTTTGCTTTGTGCATTTTCACTTAACTGATTGACAGTTTCAGTCTCATACTGAAGAGGCTGTTTGCTGAACCACTTGGAACGTTAATAACACGCATTCTGTTGTCCATTTGCAGTCCTAATCTATGAACCAGAAAATCCTGAGGCCAAGGAGTTTTTCTCACTGATTGAAGAAATGCTGCTGATGGGTAAATTTAAAAATTTAAATTCCTTCTTTCTCATAGAATTATGATGTCACTATTTAAAAATCCATTATCCCAGAAAACTGGCAAAGTACCTCCTCAGGAAGTGGTTAAGAAAAGGTGAAATGATTATCTCAGATGGTTTCATGAAACCGGCTTTTCCTCTATGGGTGGTCAAGATGACTCCATTTCCTCTGTGGGGTGGAACTGCCCAAGCAGAGCAGGCTCCCTGGCCAGACAGTATTGGGCACTGACAGAGTCCCCAGAGGGAACAGTTCCTGCTCATGCCCCAGGAACGGAAAGGATTATCCCACAGTTCCCAGTCTGTACCCTCTACATTACCCTGAATCTCACTTGACTCTTATTCTATTTAAGTAAGAAGTTGACAGGAGTAAAAAAAAAAAAATTGCAATTGTTTTAAATATATTTTTAATCCACAAACATCTTTATGTTAGTAAAAAATATGTTCTTTGTACCACTGCTTTGACCTCAGCTCAGTTCTCACCTGCTAAAACTATGTACTTCTTGATGGAGGGGCAAACAAGGAGGATTATGATTTTTCAGGGTAGAAATATTTTAAACAAGTCTCTTCCTTTCTGTGGCAGAGAAAGCACAGAATCTTGAGGAAGGTGATGACGAGAGTGAAGAAGACAATAGTGAGGAAGAAGGAGAGAGCACTGAGGATCCAAGTGAAGAAAGCTCCTCTGATGAGAGTGAAGATGGGTGACGACAGTTGCTGCTGTAGTTTAATCTTCATGTATGTGCATTACTGTATACTGTGGAAATATAAAGAAGAGAGCTGCATTTCAGTCTACTTGTTCTTTATTTGGCATAGAGTTCCTTTAATTTATCCATATTAGCTTGAGCTTCTTCTTAACAGATTTCAACTCAACTTAAAAGCAATAACAATGTGCCAGGTACTGTTGTATACACGTTAATTTGTTGAATCCAACAAAACCATGCGAATAACACTATCATTGTCCCCATTTGACAGGTGAGAAAACTGAGGCACATAGAGGGTCAGTCATTTGCCCAGCATCATATTCCTGTTGATCAGCAGAGCCTTGATTTTTATATGAACATTATGGCTCCAGAAGCATACTCCTAGTCCCTCCCATGTCCAGGCACTTTTATTTATATCACTTATTTCATGTTCTTTATAGCACGTATCAGTACCTGAAATTCTTATTTACTTTTAAGATTTTATTTTATACTAGAGTATATTTGATTTGCAATGTTGTTTTTGGTGTACAGCAAAGTGATTCAGTTATTCAGATTCATATACCTATTTGTTTTTTAATTCTTTTCCCATTTAGGTTATTGCAAAGTATTGAGCAGAGTTCCCTGTGCTTATACAGTAGGTTTTTGTTGGTTATCAATTTTAAATATAGTAGTGTGTATATATGTCAGTCCCAAACTTCCAATTTATCCCTTCCCCAACTTGTTCTTTTATCTTTTCCCTTCTTGTCAGAAAATGCTTAACCTCCACATAAGCAGGACTTTGTCTTTTTACCATTATATCACTAGCAACTGGACAGGTGCCTGGAAAATAATGGGATGTGTATACCAAGTGAATGAATGTAATGGGATGTGTATACCAAGTGAATGAATGAACTAAAAGTTAAGGACAGTGTTTATATTCTTTCTAAAAACATTTCTAAGACTTTATTACCCTTTTATGTATCTGTTACATTGTTCTTCTGATTCTGTGTTCCTTGATGAATTTCTGCCACCTTCAAACTAGGTTATAAGGTAACTGAGGTAAAAATGAGAAAAATACTCCTAATTAATTTGTTTTGAGTGTGCCAATCTGATTTGGGGTTAGGCAGTTTGAGTTTTTAATTCTTATATCAGCACAATGTCATGTCATATCCAAAATGCTTGAAGCATAATGCATTCTTTGGGCATTTTGTAGCATGCTAACATTCAGAGGAAGAAATCCTGCTGCACCATTTTCATAGAACTGTCTGAAAGAAGTAAAGACAGGTATGTATAATCATCTAGTTGCATATCGAGTTGGACAGCACCGCAGGGCTGGCTGACAGGAGACCACAAGAACTGCTTGTTCTTTTCATTTGTAGGTTGTTTGTTATCCTTCCTATAACCACCACCATATGTCAATCAGGGCTTCCTGGCGGCTCAGACAGTAAAGAATCCGCCTGCAATGCAGGAGCCCTGGGTTAGAATCCCCTGGAGGAGGGCATGGCAACCCACTCCAGTATTCTTGTCTGGAGAATTCCTTGGACAAAGGAGCCTGACAGGCTACAGTGCAAGGGGTCGCAAAGAGTCGGACACGACTGACCAACTAAGCATATGTCCATCTAATGCCACTTACATGACTTTGGAGTCCTCCCCATAAGAAGCTTTTTAAATATCCTAAAACTGATATTGCAGACTAAATGAATTACACTGGTAAAATTTTAGTTTTCTTTTTAAAGGCCAGGAAGGTTCTGAGGAAGAAGCTCTCTGAATAAAAAGCCATGATATCATAGGTCATACTATAGCTAAATCTAAGAATTTTTGAAGTTTGATCATGCAGAATAATCTGTATTTATGACCACCCTATGGCAGAAAGTAAAGAGGAACTAAAAAGCCTCTTGATGAAAGTGAAAGAGGAGAGTGGAAAAGTTGGCTTAAAGCTCAACATTCAGAAAACGATCATGGCATCTGGTCCCATCAGATATGGAAACAGTGTCAGACTTTATTTTGGGGGCTCCAAAATCACTGCAGATGGTGACTGCAGCCATCCTTACTCCTTGGAAGGAAAGTTATGACCAACCTAGATAGCAATTACTTTGGTTTTTCCAGTGGTCATGTATGGATGTGAAAGTTGGACTGTGAAGAAAGCTGAGCGCCCGAAGAATTGATGCTTTTGAACTGTGGTGTTGGAGAAGACTCTTGAGGAGTCCCTTGAACTGCAAGGGAGATCCAACCAGTCCATTCTGAAGGAAATCAGTCCTGAGTGTTTATTGGAAGGACTGATGTTGAAGCTGAAACTCCAATACTTTGGCCACCTGGTGCGAAGAGTTGACTCATTGGAAAAGAGTCTGATGCTGGGAGGGATTGGGGACAGGAGGAGAAGGGGTCGACAGAGGGTGAGATGGCTGGATGGCACCACCGACTCGATGGACATGAGTTTGGGTGAACTCCGGGGGTTGGTGATGGACAGGAGGCAGAGCGTGCTGCAATTCATGGGGTCACAAAGAGTCAGACATGACTGAGCGACTGAACTGACTGACTCACCCTTTATCCATAGTCTTCATCCTACTTGCAACTCCTTACTCGGTGTAATTCAGGGTGTTGGCATAACCTGACACAGGCATGCACATCTGAACGTGGTAGCTAAATAATATAACAGCTAACCATAATCTGCAAAGTATTTTTGTGTTATTTTATATAAGCATTTTATATTATTTAATTTACTGGCTTCTCAGTCCTAAGAGCATGTTACTATATTTTCCCTTTTGGTTATACAAATTTAATTTGGGATGCTAGGTGTATCCCAGGGTAAATGTTAACTGGGGTACTGGAATTCAGATGAGGAAATTAAGACTATGAGATGCTAGGTTTTGTTTCAGTATGAGAGATCTAGTGAATCTTGAACCCAGTGTTTCATGTTGCTTCACACATAGCTAAACTGTAGGTGAATCAGCACACAAGCAGTGTCTTCAAGACAGTTCAGTTCCAGACCTGTGCCTTCTTCAGAACATACAGTGGTGGGAAGGAACCCAAACATTCAACAGCTTGCAAATGTATGAGAATATCCACTCAATGGACTTACAGTGGGAACCCAATAATATAATTTCATTTATTTATTCAATCAATATTTACTGAAAGCCTACTACTGAAAGCCTATGGAGAACAAAACCTGGTCCCTGCTTTTAAAGAGTACTGGCGTAGTTGAAATGCAGGGTGACAGACACTGCCTTTGAGGAAGGCCGGGATGCTAAGGGAGAATACAGGAGGGGCACCTAAACCAGGCCAGGTGTCCAGGGAAGGCATTCAGAGGGATGTGGAGTCTACGCTGAGAAGACAGAAAGAGGAGAAATTAGCTATCAGGAGAGGTTGTGGGGAAGAGTGTTCTGTTAGTAGATACATCTGAGTCCAGAGAGCAAGTAGGCATGGTTGGATTGCAGAAGGAAAATGGACCAGTTAGAGCCAAGACAGATGAAGCTATGGTAATAAAGGGGCTGGGGAATGAAGGATCTTACAAGCCATCTTAAAGTTTGAATTTTATCATTAAAGTAGTGGGAGACCATTGAGGGATTTTAAAGAAAATAATGACTATTTTGGAAAGAGCATTCTAGTAGCCAGATAGAAAAACTTGTTCTCAAACTACAGGTGATGATCCATCGGACAGTTATGAAATCACTATAGTGAGTAAAAATAGCTAGGTTTCTTAAATACATAAAATAGCACACATTGCAAAAGAGTATATGGGAATTACAGGTTTGTGAAATTTTTCATTCAGAGTTTTTGTGTATATGTCCTCGATCTTGATGTGAAATGTGTTTCTTCCTAAGGATCTCCATTTAAAAAAAAAAGAAAGAAAAGAAAAGAATTATATGAAGCACAGAAGACAGACTGGAGCGGGTTGGAAAGGAAGAACATCAAGTATTCCAAATCCCGAGCATTTTACTCTAATGCCCTACCCTCCACTGTGCTTTCCTCCCTAAGATTCCAGTAAACAGGGACAGATTGAAGAAAGGGGAATAACTAATGAAGTAAAGACCATCTAATGCCATGGAAAATACATATGAGATAACGTTAGTGTGTGGCCATCTGGACAACCGCCCCAGCATCCAAATGTGGAGTCAGAATGGCTCTCCTTTCTCTTCATATAGCCTTCATATAGCCTTCAGTTCTCCTGCATCTCCTTATACAACTGACCCTCAAACAACATGGATTGGAACTGTGTGGAGTCTACTAAATGTGAACTTTTTCAGTAATAAATACTACAGTACTACATGATCTGCAGTTGGTTGAATTTGTGGATGCCAAACCACAGATCCAGAGGGCCAATCATTAGTTATACTCAGATTTTTGACTGCATAGTCAGCACACTATTCCCCATGATGTTCAAGGATCAACCATATATTATGCAAGGTGATAACCTACATTCCCTTTAACTGAAGTGTGTTTTTTCCCTTGGTTAATGTAAGGTATATATCTCATCCTCAGTCGTCCCCTTCTCCTCCTGCCCCCAGTCCCTCCCAGCATCAGAGTCTTTTCCAATGAGTCAACTCTTCTCATGAGGTGGCCAAAGTACTGGAGTTTCAGCTTTAGCAAGATGCATCTTGGGCTCTTTATTTAGTTTCCCTAACAGTTCAGTTCAGTTCAGTAGCTCAGTCGTGTCCGACTCTTTGCGACCCCATGAATTGCAGCACGCCATCGAGCCATTTCATCCTCTGTCGTCCCCTTCTCCTCCTGCCCCTAATTCCTCCCAGCATCAGAGTCTTTTCCAATGAGTCAACTCTTCGCATGAGGTGGCCAAAGTACTGGAGTTTCAGCTTCAGCATCATTCCCTCCAAAGAAATCCCAGGGCTGATCTTCAGAATGGACTGGTTGGATCTCCTTGCAGCTCAAGGGACTCTCAAGAGTCTTCTCCAACACCACATCTCAAAATCATCAATTCTTCGGCGCTCAGCTTTCTTCACAGTCCAACTCTCACATCCATGACCACTGGAAAACCATAGCCTTGACTAGACAGACCTTAGTCGGCAAAGTAATGTCTCTGCTTTCGAATATGCTATCTAGGTTGGTCATAACTTTTCTTCCAAGGAGTAAGCCATCTTTTAATTTCATGGCTGCAGTCACCATCTGCAGTGATTGTGGAGCCCCCAAAATAAAGTCTGACACTGTTTCCCATCTATTTCCCATGAAGTGAAGAGATCAGATGCCATGATCTTCATTTTCTGAATGTTCAGCTTTAAGCCAACTTTTTCACTCTCCTCTTTCACTTTCATCAAGAGGCTTTTTAGTTCTTCACTTTCTGCCATACAGGTGATGTCATCTTCATATCTGAGGTTATTGATATTTCTCCCAGCAATCTTGATTCCTGCTTGTGTTTCTTTCAGTCCAGTGTGTATCATGATGTACTCTGCATATAAGTTAAATAAGCAGGGTGACAATATACAACCTTGCTGCTGCTGCTGAGTCGCTTCAGTCATGTCCGACTCTGTGCGACCCCAGAGATGGCAGCCCACCAGGCTCCCCCATCCCTGGGATTCTCCAGGCAAGAACACTGGAGTGGGGGTGCCATTTCCTTCTCCAATGCATGAAAAGTGAAAAGTGAAAGTGAAGTCGCTCAGTCGTGTCCGACTCTGTGCAACCCCATGGACTGCAGCCCACCAGGCTCCTCCATCTACAGGATGCCATCCTTGATGTACTCCCTAACAGTGAAAGTGAAGTCACTCAGTCGTGTCTGACTCTTTGTGACCCCGTGGACTGTAGCCTACCAAGCTGCTCTGTCCATGGGATTCTCCAGGCAAGAATACTGGAGTGGGTTGCCATTTCCTTCTCCAGGGGATCTTCCCGACCCACGGATCGAACCTGGGTTTCCCGCATTGGAGGCAGACACTTTAACCTCTGAGCCACCAGGGAACAGTAGCCTTGTTCAAATATACATTTTTGCACCGGAAAGCAGCCTATAGCAGGCACTGGTTGATTCCCCCTCCATACTTTGCAACCTAGGTGATAAATCTAAGCTAATTATGGTACTTCCATCCCACTTGCTACTAGTTTGTTTGCAACAGCTTTGAAATGTCACATAAAAGTTATATTTTATATATATTTAAAAGGTACAATTTGATATACATTGTGAAATGACCACCACAATTAAGCAAATTAACATATCTAACGCCTCTACGTGGTTACTTTGTGTGTGTCTGTATGTTAAGATTTAAGATCTATCCTCTTAGCAAATTTCGAGTATGGGCATACCTCAGAGATATTTTGAGTTCAGTTCCAGACAACTGCTGCTGCTGCTGCTACTGCTGCTGCTGCTAAGTCGCTTCAGTCGTGTCCGACTCTGTGCATCCCCATAGACGGCGGCCCACCAGGCTCCCCCCCCTGGGATTCTCCAGGCAAGAACACTGGAGTGGAGTGCCATTGCTTTCTCCACCAGACAATCATAATAAAGCTAATATCACATTAACGTGAGGCATGTGAAGTTTTTGATTCCCAGTGCATATAAAAGTTATATTTACCACTATACTGTAGTCTGTTAAGTGTGCAGTAACACTATGTATGAAAAATAATATGCATACCTTAATTTAAAATATTGCTAAAAAAATGCTAACCATCATCTAAGCCTTCAACAAGTCATGCTCTTTCTTGCTGGTGGAGTTTGAAATATTGCAAAAATTATCAAACTGTGACACAGAGACACAAAGTGAGTAAATGCTATTGGAAAGATGGTCCCAAAGACTTACTTGCTACAGGGTTGCCACAAAGCTTCAGTTTGTAAAAACTCGGTATCTGTGAAGCACAATAAAATAAGCGAGGCCTGTGTATAATAAGTAACGTTAACTATTGTCACCATGCTGTACTTTAGATCTCTAGAACTTATTCATCTTGCATAACTGAACCTTTGTACCCTTTGACCAATAGCCCTTTACTGCTGGTTGTTACTAGACATGGACAGAACTCAGCCAGTCTGGGCTAATAAAACATGAGACAAGAAAGCATAGAGCCCTCACAGATACCTGCAGCAACTCAGAACCATGGGTTGCTTTATGCTGAAGCCAATGCTAAGGACAGTGGAGGAGAGAAAAGAAGAAACTGGTCCTTGATGACATTTTTAGTGACAGTCAACTCTGGTTTAGTCCTTTCCCTACCTCTGAATATCCTATGTTAAAACAATAAATTTTCTTACTGTAGTTTGTTTCTTATTTTCTATTACTTTGCAGCCAAGAGCATCCTACTTTACGTATCTGTGACGCATAGCAAGTGTAAAGACAACAATGGCGTCCTCTAGGATTGTAAGCCTAACTGGACTCTCTAGGTTACCATCAGGTCCCCAGTGGGTCATGGCCACCCAGAGCAGGAAGAGGAATTGGTAGATCCTTGTTCCAGTTACAGGGCAGGTAAGTGAAAAGTAGAAATACGAAATCAGCTAGAATGGTTATCTCTGGGTTGTGTAAGTGAGGAGGGGAGGTAGGTAAGAAGAATTTTACTTTTCAATGTATGCATTTTAATTTTTTTTCATGGGCATGTGTCACTTATAACTGAAGTCTTTTTATTGGTAAAATATAAAATACAATTTACCATTTTTAAGTATATAATTCAGTAACATTAGTACTTTGATACTGTGAAATCATTACCATCATCCATCTCAAAAACTTTTACTTTTTCTCAGAATGAAACTTTGTACCCACTAGATAGTAACTCCCTCATCCCCTCTACCCTCAGCCCCTGGCAACCACTATTCTACTTTCTATTAATTTTACTACTCTAGGTACCACAAGTAAGTGAAATCCTACAGTGTTTGTCCCTTTGTGACTGACTTGTCTCACTTAGCATAATGTCTTCAAGGTTCTTCCATGCCCTGCTGCTGCTGCTGCTAAGTCACTTCAGTCACGACCCCATAGATGGCAGCCCACCAGGCTCCCCCGTCCCTGGGATTCTCCAGGCAAGAACACTGGAGTGGGTTGCCATTTCCTTCTCCAGTAAATAAAAGTGAAAAGTGAAAGTGAAATTGCTCAGTCGTGTCTGACTCTTCGTGACCCCTTGGACTGTAGCCTACCAGGCTCCTCCATCCATGGGATTTTCCAGGCAAGAGTACTGTAGTGTGGTACCATTGCCTTCTCTGTTTCCATGCCCTAACATCTTTCAATATCTGATCCCTCCTTATGCCTAAATAATATTCCATTGTGTGTACATATCACATTTCATTTATTCACTCATCCATTGATAGAGAGTTAGGATTACTTCCACCTTTTGGCTATTGTGAATAATGTTGCTGTGAATGTGTATGAACAAATAAATATTCTATACTAAAAGTTTTTTTATATGTGCAAAATCTAAGAAGATTATACAAATGGACTTATTTGTAAAACAAACAGACTCACAGACTTAGAGAACAAACTTATGGTTGCCAGGGGGAAGGTAGAGAGGAAGGGATAGCTAGGAAGTTTGGGACCTACATTACACACCATTGTATTTAAAATGGATAACCAACAAGGTCCTACTGTATAGCACAGGGAACTTGGCTCAATGTTATGTGGCAGCCTGGATGGAAGGGGAGTTTGAGGGAGAATGGATATATATATATGTATAGCTGAGTCCCTTTGCTGTCCACCTGAAACTACTACAACATTGTTAATTGGCTATATATTCCACTATAAAATTAGGACTTCCCAGTAGCTCAAATGGTAAAGAACCTGCCTGTGATTCAGGACACCAGGGTTTAATCCTTGCGTTGGGAATTTCCTCTGGAGAAGGGGAAATGGCAATCCACTCCAGTATTCTTGCCTGGAGAATTCCATGGACAAAGAAGCCTGGTGGGCTACAGTCCATGGGGTCACAAAGAGTTGGACACAACTGAGCGACTAACACACACACACCAATATAAAGTTAAAAGTTAAAAAAAAGTTTAAACCTATATATGAGGTAGGACAAAACCTGGGGGAAAAAAGTTAATGAAAATGTTGACCATGATTGCATTTGTGTGATGAGATTTTTTTCATTTTTGTCTGCTATAAAGTCATATACTTTTTTTTAACAAGCATATATTACTTTAGAGGAAAAAATATAGCTTATTTACAATGTTTTGCTTTTCTTTAAAAAGAAACGTAAAAAGGAAGTTACAATAAATGACAAGGTGCTACTATATAGCATACCAAACTATATCCAATCTCTTGGGATAAACCATAATGGAAAAGAATATTAAGAAAAGAATGAGTATATATGTATCACTGAGTCACTGCGCTGTACAGCAGAGACCAACAAAACATTGTAAATGAACTATACTTCAAACAAAAAAGACCAAGAAAAAGTAAAACTGACCTTAGGAACAGAAAAGTTTACACAAGGAAGAGAAGAAACAAAGCAATATTCATGAGTTGCCTATTGTACGTGAGGCATTTTAGCAGGCCTTAGTACACGTTTTGGTGTGCTAGAAGCTTCCATTAGATCACTCTGTGTGTGTGCTCCATCGTTCAGTCATGTCTGACTTTATGCAACCCAATGGCCTGTAGCCTGCCAGGTTCCTCTTTCCATGGAGTTTTTCAGGCAAGAATACTGGAGCCAGTTGCCATTTTCTACTCCAGGGGATCTCCCTGACCCAGGGATCAAACCCACATCTCCTGCATTGATAGGTGGATTCTTGATCACTGCACCACCTGGGAAGCCCAATAAGGATCAACACTAACAAGTAAATAAGTAGGCCATTAAGTTCATAAAAGATGTCATCTGAGACAGAAATGCTGATCTTCATAGAATATTAACCACTTAGAACACTCACACACTAGCTTATTCTTATGCCCAGTTGGATAATTTAAAGAGATCATAGCAAATAATCATCAGCAGATATGCAGATGACACCACCCTTATGGCAGGTGAAGAGGAACTCAAAAGCCTCTTGATAAAAGTGAAAGAGGAGAGTGAAAAAGTTGGTTTAAAGCTCAACATTCAGAAAACGAAGATCATGGCAGGGGGAAACAGTGGAAACAGTGTCAGACTTTATTTTGGGGGCTCCAAAATCACTGCAGATGGTGACTACAGCCATGAAATTAAAAGACACTTACTCCTTGGAAGGAAAGTTATGACCAACCTAGACAGCATATTAAAAAGCACAGACATTACTTTGCCCACAAAGGTCTAGAGTCTACTCAAGGCTATGGTTTTTCCAGTGGTCATGTATGGATGTGAGAGTTGGACTATAAAGAAACCTAAGCGCTGAAGTATTGATGCTTTTGAACTGTGGTGTTGGAGAAGACTCTTGAAAGTCCCTTGGACTGCAAGGAGATCCAACCAGTCCATTCTGAAGGAGATCAGCCCTGGGTGTTCATTGGAAGAACTGATTTTGAAGCTGAAACTCCAATATTTTGGCCACCTGATGCAAAGAGCTGACTCATTGGAAAAGACTGTGATGCTGGGAAAGATTGAGGGTAGGAGGAGAAGGGGATGACAGAGGATGAGATGGTTGGATGGCATCACCGACTCAATGGACATGGGTTTGGGTAGACTCCGGGAGTTGGTGATGAACAAGGAGGCCTGGCATGCTGTGGTTCATGGGGTTGCAAGGAGTCGGACACAACTGAGTGACTGAACTGAACTGAGCCTCCAACATCCATTAGATCATCGAAATGATCCATGGGATTATCGAAAAAGTGAGAGTGTTCCAGAAAAACATCTGCTTCTGCTTTATTGAGTATGCCAAAGCCTTTGACTGTGTGGACCACAACAAACTCTGGAAAATACTTCAAGAGATGGGAATACCAGACTACCTGACCTGATTCCTGAGAAATCTATATGCAGGTCAGGAAGCAACAGTTAGAACTGGACATGGAACAACAGACTGGTTCCAAACTGGGAAAGGAGTACATCAAGGCTGTATATTGTCACCCTGCTTATTTAACTTATATGCAGAATATATCATAAGAAACGCTGGGCTGGATGAAGCACAAGCTGGAATCAAGACTGCTGGGAGAAATATCACTAACCTCAGATATGCAGATGATACCACTCTTATGGCAGAAAACGAAGAACTAAAGAGCCTCTTGATGAAAGTGAAAGAGGAGAGTGAAAAAGTTGGCTTAAAATGCAACATTCAGAAAACTAAGATCATGGCATCCAGTCCTATCACTTCATTGCAAATAGATGGGGAAACAGTGATAGACTTTATTTTGGGGGGCTCCAAAATCATTGCAAATGGTGATTGCAGCTATGAAATTAAAAGACACTTGCTCCTTGGAAGAAAAGCTATGACCAACCTAGACAGCATATTAAAAGCAGAGACATCACTTTGCCAACACAGGCCCATCTAGTCAAAGCTATGGTTTTTCCAGTGGTCATGTATAGATATGAAAGTTGGACCATAAGGAAAGCTGAGTGCTGAAGAATTGATGCTTTTGAACTGTGGTATGGGAGAAGATCCGAGAGTCCCTTGGACTGCAAGGAGATCCAACCAGTCCATCCTAAAGGAAAACAAACCTGAAAATTCATTGGAAGGACTGATGTTGAAGCTCAAACTCCAATACTTTGGCCACCTGATGTGAAGAGCTGAGTCATTTGAAAAGACCCTGATGCTGGGAAAGATTGAGGGCACGAGCAGAAGGGGACGACAGAGGATGAGATGGCTGGATGACATCACCGACTCAATGGACATGAGTTTGGGTAGACTCCGGGAGTTGGTGATGGACAGGGACGCTTGGCATGCTGCAGTCCATGGGGTCACAAAGAGTAGGATACAACTGAGCGACTGAACTGAACTGAGCCTAAAAAGCCCTTGTTTTCTTAGAATTGATTATGTAGTTCCTATTGTTGTGTAACTACAAAAGAAAACGTTTTAATAGTTAACTTTCCTGAGCTCTTCCCTGCCTTTTTGAACACTTAGCTTGCCTTCTACTCTGTAACAAGGCTTTTGGTGTTTCATGCCCCTAGGTCCATAAATGTATCTTCCCCTCAAAGAAAAATTATTCTGAATGTCTTGCCTTGAAAAGGATTACTTGAAAACAATCATTCTGTAAAGAAGATAAATTTCACAGTTCCCTGTCTACCACTGGACAGTGTGATAGGAGGAAAGATTCTTACCCCTCATAACAGGCACCAAATTCAGTTTCTTCATGATGGCACCTGAAGAACTGAGCCAAATGGAGAGCAGAATACTTAAATCAGCAGACAGCATCATCAGGCTACAGCCACCTTCCCTTAGCTCACATCCCACCAGTGCAAGAAAATAAAAGGAAAAATGTTAAAAATCCTATGTACTAAATGAACTTACAAGAATACTTTTGAGAAACTTGACTCAAAACTGAAACTTGCTAAATTGAGTCACCTTTGTCACCTGTTAAAACAGTGGTTCGTGTACTGGCTGCTCCTTCATAGGCTGGTTGAAGTCACCTAAGTGGTTCTGACTTTGAGGGACTTACTTTCATCCTTGTCTACTTTTTCTTCTCACCTCCTTATGTAAATCCAGATGAAGAAAATGATGCAAAACAACTGCCTATATTCATTCTGTAAGTGCTAGCTGCCTTCCAGATGGCCACCTGAAGATCATAGGAATATACTGTGTATTCAGCTGCACAAAATATAAAACCCAGCCAAATATGCATAGGGTGGTTATAGTGTCCAGGAACCATTCTGTGCTGGAGATACATTGGTGTAAAAGAAGTTCCTTCCTCACAAAGTTTTGTTTTTAGTGAGAAGAAAGAAGCAATATGTAAGTAAAATATACATTATGTCAAGTAGTTTAAAAAAGTGCTATAGGAAAAAAAATAAGAATAGGGAGTGCCAAGACTAGGGGAGATCTGTAATTTTAAAATAGGATAAAGGAAAGACATCAAGAAAAGTTTTGAACATTTGAGCAAAGACCAGAATGAGAAGGAAAAATCCTATGGAACATGGGGATAGAGCTTTCTAAGCAGAGGAATATTTACTGCAATTATTTAACTTATATGCAGAGTACATCATGAGAAACGCTGGACTGGAAGAAACACAAGCTGGAATCAAGATTGCAGGGAGAAATATCAATCACCTCAGATATGCAGATGACACCACTCTTATGGCAGAAAGTGAAGAGGAACTAAAAAGCCTCTTGATGAAAGTGAAAGAGAAGCGTGAAAAAGTTGGCTTAAAGCTCAACATTCAGAAAACGAAGATCATGGCATCCGGTCCCATCACTTCATGGGAAATAGATGGGGAAACAGTGGAAACAGTGTCAGACTTTATTTTTTGGGCTCCAAAATCACTGCAGATGGTGATTGCAGCCATGAAATTAAAAGACGCTTACTCCTTGGGAGAAAATTATGACCAACCTAGATAGTATATTCAAAAGCAGAGACGTTACTTCGCCAACTAAGGTCTGTCTAGTCAAGGCTATAGTTTTTCCTGTGGTCATGTATGGATGTGAGAGTTGGACTGTGAAGAAGGCTGAGCCCTGAAGAATTGATGCTTTTGAACTGTGGTATTGGAGAAGTCTCTTGAGAGTCCCTTGGACTGCAAGGAGATCCAACCAGTCCATTCTGGAAGGAGATCAACCCTGGGATTTCTTTGGAAGGACTGATGCTAAAGCTGAAACTCCAGTACTTTGGCCACCTCATGCGAAGAGGTGACTGATTGGAAAAGACTCTGATGCTGGGAGGGCTTTGGGGCAGGAGGAGAAGGGGACGACCGAGGATGAGATGGCTGGATGGCATCACGGACTTGATGGACATGAGTCTGAGTGAACTCCGACAGATGGTAATAAACAGGGAGACCTGGTGTGCTGCGATTCATGGAGTCGCAAAGAGTCGGACAGGACTGAGCAACTGAACTTGAATTTGAACTTTTAGGAACATGCCAGAAATGTTCAAGAAACACCAAGAAACACCAGCATCCCTGGGGCAGAGTGGAGACTTCAGCACAAAACTGGCTCCCTCTCACCCCTTCTCTGCTGAGTCTGAATGTTCCATCAGAAAATTTTCTCCTCTAAGAATCAAAACTCTGTAGATTAAAAACCTCTAAACTACTAAAGAGGAAGGCCTCAAGTCCATGTTAAGGGATGGTGAAGCTCTACTGAAATGGGCAACAAAATAAAACATATATTAGGCTTAGCCTCCAAGGAGAAAATATTTAAATGGATCAAAATCTCTCTGAACTAAGGGGAAGGAATAGGAGCAGGAACTGACATACACTGAAAGCCATAAACTTGGGCACCACTGAACCTGTGAACATGGGTTTTATGGACATCAAACAGGACAGCCCCAAAGCTAAGATTAGCTCCCACTTTACTGATGAGAAAATTTAGACTGAGAGCATTTAAATAATAGCTGATAAATAGAATTCAGATTTGAATTCAAGTCTGAATATCTTTAAAGTTTTTGCTTTTCTTCCTATAACACTGCCTTGGCTCAAAATGTCCTTAGCATTCACAACAGAAAATTCTCCCGTGAGAGGAATCATGAAACAAACACTACTAATGAATTATTTCAGATGAATGAAGCCTTATCCGGTCTCACCTGATACCCCACCCCCTCCCATTATGGGACTCCAAAGAGATTCAGTGATTTTCCAAGGTCAAATGGTTGTTAGGTGGGAGAGCCGGAAGGTCTCACTGAGCCGTGTGCAGGGCTCTGAGCCTGAAGAAAGAAGTTTCCAGTCCGGTTCTCAGTAAGTGTGTGCTCTGGGAAACCCTGAAACTTATCTGGACTTCTGTTTCCTCATCTTCAAAGTAGAGGATCTTGGGTGATGATTAAATGAGAGTTCAGACAATGAACATATCACATAATTTCCATGAGATAGATTTTACACCTCTGTAACTGTTTCTATAGTCGTGATTCTAAAGTGAGAGACAGACACTGAGAGGGAGACAGACAGAGGTCTCTAACATGCCCCTACCCTCTTCCACCACCACCACCAGAAGTAGGTCAGACTGGGACCCTACCCCCTTCCAGCACCACCACTAGTAGGCCACACTGGGCCCAGCCGGGGCTTTCCAGGAGTAAAGAATTCACCAGTGCAGGAGATGTAAGAGTTGTGGGTTCGATCCCTGGGTCACCGGGAGATGCCCTGGAATAGGAATTGGCAATCCACTCCGGTATTCTTGCCTGGAAAATTCCATGGACAGAGAAGCCTGTTGGGTTACAGTCCGTGGAGTCTCTAAGAGTTCAACATGACCGAATGTGCACACACACAGGGCCCACACACAATAAGTAGCCTAGGCAAGCCAGCACCAAGGCCACTCTCTGTGTCCAGCCTCGGTTCTCCCTGGTCAATGCTGTATTTGTCAGTTACTTCCACAGAAATGATGCATCACACATTATCTCATGGATCTGCAGTTCAGCTCCATTCCTGTGTCCAAAGCAACTTACATGGCCAAGTCCTTAGCCAAAGTTGGTGGGTATGGGCGGGAAGGAGTGGGGGTGAAGAGTATACACTCCAGATTTACAGAAGAAGAAATGTTTTACCAGTTCACGTCTTCCCATGCTCCAATGCATGTATGTGGTTTATCCCTAGCTATGTAGTTAAGACAATGTGCCTATCACCCCAGTGAAAAGATACTGATTATCATTTAACCTGCATATTTAGGGGCTTCTTGAGATTTTACCTTCTTGTATATCTAAAGGATCCCTGACTTACTCAGAGGCAGAGAAAACAAGACATCAGCTGTGCACCCAAGAGAAAGACAGAAAGAAGGAGCTCCCAAGGCATTGATTTGCAGCTGACACAGCTAAGAACCTTGGGTGTGAACTCTTAGTTGTTAACAAGAAAGAAACTGAGCTAGAACAGCAATGATGAACCCCATCTGTTAATGTTCTGTTTTCTTCCCCGAGTAACTGGCTCAGGGGTTAGGCCAGATAGGGAAGGAATCTGATCAAGAATAGAAATTTAAGTTATCAGATTCTCCACAACTAAGTCAGAACCTTCCAGAAAGAACCTCTCACAAGCAGTGGTCCTAGGCACCTAATTCTGAAAATAAGGGCTAAACACCTGTTATTCTAAATAGTTCAAGAGCTTTTACATTGGGGGCGGGGGGGAAATACAGTCGACCCAGTCGTATGACACAGATTTGAAATGTGAGTGTCTACTTAGATGAGAATTTTTTCAATAATAGATAGTACTACACAATTCCAGGTTGGCTGAAAGTGTGAATGCAGAATCTAGGATACAAAGGAACCATGGATGTTGAGAAATTCTGTATATGGGGACTGTTTGTTACATGTGGATTTCCACTGTGAGGAGGGCCAGCACCCCAGCCCCCAGTGGTCCTTCAAGCCTCAACTGTATTGCTATTACATACTGTTTCACTAAAAACATCTTATATGGGAAATCATCTTTCTTGCATCCCATTCATTTGATGCTGCTGCTGCTGCTGCTAAGTCACTTCAGTCGTGTCCAACTCTGTGCGACCCCATAGACGGCAGCCCAGCAGGCTCCTCCGTCCATGGGATTTTTTCCAGGCAAGAGTACTGGAGTGGGTTGCCAATGCCTTCTCCAAGTTTCTGTTAAGAGAATTGAAAACAGATACGTTTTCGAAGCTCTGTCAGAATTGCATTTGAGGACTGTTACTTTCTTGGTGTCCTGTTTCACAGAGAAACACCTTGCCTAATACCAGAGTTTCTGTCCTGAGGCTACCTTTAAAGAGCAGTTTTGTTTAGATCCCCTTCTCTTTCACCAAAGGGACAGAGATCCTGAGTGTTTCCAGACACTTCCGGCAGCCTCTCTAAGCATTAAAAAGAGAAAGAAAAAAAGACCCTGCTTTGTGAAATATGGCAGAGTGTGAGTGTGAACAGGGAAGGGCCTGCCAGCAGCAGTTTTCCTTCAAGTTGGCTCTCTTGTGCAACCCGTTGTTCCCTGTCAGAAACTGTAATCTGTCGCCATCTGGTGGTCCCTCCGTCGTCGTCGTGTTGGAAATAGCGAGAACTGGGCATCTTAAAATGTGCACAAGATTTGCCCCCAATACAAATTACTCTATCCTCTTTGATTAATTTCTTTATTATTAGGATATTTTCACCTTCAGAAAGGGACCATGTGACCGAAAGGGAAGGGACCATGTGACCATTATTTGAGGAACTCACCAGTGTTCTTCAGAAGAAAAGGTTGTAATTTCCGGAGTCCTCTCGGCTGCGTTCAATTCCGGCTGGAATTCTCTCTCGCTTGCCACAATTTTTAACCCTTTCCTGTCTTTCAGGGGTGAATGTGAGTGTCTTCTAGAGGTGCCTGTTGTGGGTAGGGATGTCGATTTAGCTATAGTTCCCAAGGAAAGTCCAGAATGAACTATCTTTAAAGTACACAATCACACAGAACTCGCTCCCACTTAAGAAAAGCTGACTGTACAGTTAACAACGCCTCCCACAGCCCTCGTCTCGGGAGACAGACGTTTAAACGGTGAGCACTGCCATTTTCCCCTTTTGGATCATAAATTAGATGCTTAAAATAGACCTTAACGAGCAGGCAGAAATGAATTCACAGTGTGGCTCCAAAATTACCTTTTCTGAACGCTAAAAATGCTAAATGCGTCAAAAAAGATTGACGTTTCATATTTACTCACCTTGACGTGGACCATATTTTACGCATAAAAATCTCCCCCGCAGCCCATTTGGGTGCCCCTTCGACTCCTTACTTCACCCACTCCTTTTTCTCCTTTGCTGAAAGGTTTGGCTCCAAATCCACTAGGAGTATCTTTAAACCTCCCAGAGAAGGGGCCCTGTGGGTGGAGGGTCATGTTCCCAAGCCCCAGGCATCCTTGACCTAAAGGAAAGTTATCCTCTGAAGACACAGTCGAGTAGCCGGAGCGGCAGGCTAGCAAAACCTCCACGCCCGGAAGAGAGAGACCAGAGGGGTCGCACTCGCCGCCTCTTTTTCTGCCTCTGGGCATCTTGTTCCCATTTCTTCAAAGTGCTAAACCTTAGATCAAACGCAAACGAAACAGCTGGGCGGATACCACTCTCTTCCTGCCACCTCTCACCACCGGTTCGAGTCCCTAGAGAGGATATCTTTTACCACCCCCATTATCCAAAACACCTTCCCCCGGGAGTAATAAAAGATAAAAAGAAGAGTGGGAAAATATAAACAAAAATATAGATCCCAAATATTCTGAAGAGCCAAAAGACAACCACAACCACCCTCTTTGCATATTCTCACTGGGGAGGCAAGAAGGGGGCGAGGTACTCCACCACCGCCACCACCATCCCGCCCCAACAGGGGAAAACAAACCCAGCATTTACTGCCCGGAGGCAGATGGTGCGAGGGAGGCGGATTTGCTAAATACTGGTGACCTAAGCCGACGAACTGGAGGCTTCAGCTCCCCATTCGTGGGCTCTGTCCTTGGTGCTGAAAGAGCCGTGCCTTACGTCCGAACTCGCTGTGCTGAAACTGTGAAACTCTGGGCCCTCTGTTCTTTACCGTCTCCGCTGAGCCCAAGACCGTGGGTTGGATTGGAAGATAACTGGAAACCAAACCAACCCAACCCATGAAGTCCCCAAGACCGTTTCTCTCCCCTCCTAACTGGAATGTCCATGAATGCAGGGATAATATAAGTTGCCAAGACAGTGTAAACACCAAGCATGTGATTAATAAGCATTTAATATATTACTTACTAATATCATATTAAACATTTTAAAATTAAGGACAAGCAGGAGTTTTCATTCCTCCCTTCCTCTATATAAAGGAGAAAGGGAGGGATATCCGTGCAGCTGGACGGACTCAGCTTTAATTTGCTATACACAGTCCTGTAGATTTCTTTCTCTGGCGAGATTATTTATTGGCTAAAACGTTAGAGGTGAGCGTTTTGGACACAGAAATCAGAAGAGGGAGTGGTTGGAAGTGTCTGATGCCACAGGTGAAGGTAAACAAATCTTCCATTCTGGGGAATCTCGGGTCTTGGGAGAAGGTGGAAGGGACAGAAGGTGAGCAGGCGTCTTATTGGTACAGCACACCCTGAGAGGAGCCGCCTTCGGCTGGCCTCCTAGCCCCAACGCATCTTGAATGATTTATCACTAGCACCCGGGTGCTTGATTGGCGCAACCATTTCTTTTAGGGAGACCTGAGGAGGGGGCGTGGGTGGAATTCGGAGCCTTTTTTCTAAGTAAACTGCGTTTTTCAAGCGTGGCAGATAAGCTGCGCGGTGCGCGGTTTGGAGGGTTTTTTCCTGCGCGGAGTGGGGCACGCCCACCTGCCCAGTCCTGAGCTCTGGGACCCGGAGTTGCAGTGACCTACTCCTGCCCTTCTGCATGCTCTTCCGTCTTTAAAAAGTGCCTGAGGTCTTGCTGTAAGATTGAGAGAGGGCAACAGTATTTTCTTTAGTATCAAGGGCAACGCTGTTATTTCAAACCTCACAACGAGAACCGTCTTACTAAATCGGCTGTATCTTCTCAGGCGGAAGGGCGGAATCTTCGGTCTCCTTATGGAATTTTCAGTGCTTTGTAAGATTTTCGGCATTCCCACTGTGTAATGGTGAAAGACAATAAGACATTCAGAGAGAAGAATCAGGATTCCAGTGGGCTAGCAAGGTCGAAGAAGTGTCCATAAATAACCCCTGTCTGCAGCATCGCAACAACAGAATCAGTGTGAAAACGAGGAAAGAGATCACTGGTTACAGTGTATCACCCAGACACAATGATCAACTCTGGTTTGCCCTAAAGAAAAAGAAACTGGGGGTGGAGGAAAGAGCACACCATAAATTAGAGACAAGGGTGCCTCAGGGTTGGCTTGAAAAGGCGGGAGAATAACAGCCACGCCAGCCCCTCCAGGTGTTGACCCTGGGGCGCCAGGGAAGACCCAGCCAGCACAGGGCCTCTCGCTCTCTGGCCGCCTGGCGCCATCTGGTGGAAATTTTTCCGTGAACGCCTTTTTACCGCGAGGAGCTTTCGGAACGCGGCAGTTCGTTCAATCCGCCCAAATATTACAAAAAGAGAATCCTTAAACAGCGTGAGACGAAAGGAGAGTGGAGGGGTGCGGGCCTGGGCAGAGATGGCCGGTCCGCTTCCCCCAGCCCAACCCCGGGCCACCTCTATGCTCGGGTTCCCTTGTGTGTGAAGCGGCGCTCGTGCGTGTTATTAACCTTCAGATGTGATCAATCAGGAGGACTCCTTTCCCCATCACCAAGGGAACCGAAGCTAGGAGGGAGGGTATAGTGGGTTGGAAATCGGACCCTTTTCTCTACGGAGGCACTCGGTAGTGTGCTCCGGTGGAGTACTTGGGGAAGCTCCGAGCAGGATGAGAAAACTGAAGTGAAAAAGAGATGGAGTCCTCTACGGGTCTGCGAGTTCTCTCCTCATCTCTGCGTCCTTTGCTTTTACAACAATCCTGGCTCAGTAGAGAGCCAGCAAGGACATGACCCAGGGAGCGGTTTGCGCTCAAGGAGGCATCATAGAGCTGGGGGAGACGCGGGGCAAGTAACTGAGGCAAAGCTACAGCTCTTGTCTTCTCGAGGATATGGTAATGGGGGAGAGGAAAGGGAGGGAGAAGCACTCAGCGAGGCAGAATTCTTCATAGAATTTCTCTTTTCCTTCTCCTTACCCGACCCTCTGCCTAGCTCAAAAAACAGAGCGTTTTGAGTACGTTCTGAGATTACTCATAGGGCTTTTTCTTTCTTTTTCCGGGTGCAAACCCGTGATCTGGGTTTATAATCGCCCTATAAAGCTCCAGAGGCGGTCCGGCACCTGCAAGGAGCCCCGCCGCTCTGCCCACGAGCTGCCCCCGCGAGCAGCGGCCTCGTGATTCCCCTGCTGAGCCGGTCCCCGCCTCCCCACTCCGCCTCCGCCTCCCCCAAAGCCAAGCAGCCGTCTCTTCGGATCGCTCTCCTCTCTTCCAGGAGCTCGCGTGCGGGACGGTGCTAGCAAAAAGAGAGGCTGCAGCTGGAGGTGACGCTGGGCAGATTACGCCTGAGGCAGAGCGGGGCCAAGCCGGGCAGATCGCTGGGCGCTACACAGAAGAGCGGCAGGAGCGCGCGACTGGCTATCTCCCAGCCTAGGTGGGTAAGCGCGCAACCGCCGGGACCTTCCCAGTGCCCAGCCGCGACTGTTCAGCTGGGTCCTGTTCAGCCGCGGTTTCATGGCCAACCCCCACCCCCAGAGTCTATCATCTACGCTCCTGAACCGAGAGCATCCCGCCCGCCCCAGTCTTGGCTCCCGGTTCCTGCACGATGCAGAGACCTCAGCCTTCACAATCATTCTATCCCCATCAGCGAGATTCATGCCCCGAGGACGCACAGGGGCTGAGGCTCACGCAGAAGTGGAGCGAGAGCGATTTTCTCCTCCGCTTCCCGGCTGCGAGCACCGGTCTCACCAATGGGCTCCTGGCCAGCAGCAGCCAAAGGCGCGACTCAGAGCGGTAACCTGTTACTTCCCCAGAAACCGCTGTCTCCCAGCTGCCTACGTTGCTGTGCGAGTGCGCGCGGGGCTAGGTGTGGGGGTCCTATGGAGAGTGTGGAGGCGGTGGCCTGCGGGCGCTATTCTGCAGGCTCCTGTATCTACCCAGCTTTGCCCGCACTCTCTGTTCCCTGGCCTTCGGAAGCCATCGCACCAATGCTGAGCGCGGAGCAGGGACGCCGCGCACCTATCCTTGTCTGCCGCCTCCCGCGCGCTGGGCGCAAGTTGGTTTCCCCGGTGATGTTCCCCTTGCCTCCCTCACCCTCCCTGGGTCTGTACAGCGAGAAATCCGGGATGGAAGGGAAAGACAGAAACAAGGACGGAGCCAGCCCAGTTCTTGGCTTCGAAATGGCTTAAAGCGGGTGGGGCAAGAGGGAGACGAGCGAGGTTCCGACTCGCTGCTTTCTGGCTGTCTGGAGTACAAGGTGACTATATATCTTCCCCAGCCAAATCCGAGGGAGGCCGTGAAAACACGAACCCCCTTTTTCTTCTCTCCACCTTGTCTCACCAAAGTCCCCGTTCCCCGGAGCAGTTAGTCTCCTTCTTTTCAAGGAATTAGCCAGACACAACAACGGGAACCAGACACCGAACCAGACGTGCCCGCCCTGTGCGCCCTCCTCCAGCTCACACACACCCCCCCACCCCACCCCGCCCCTCCCGCCTGCCCGCCAGCCCGCTGCTGAGACCCAATAGGGCTTGTCACGGCTGGGCTGGAAAATCGCGCACTGAGTCTCCCTAGCCCTCATAGCCCATCCGCCCGAACCCGGGCGACCTGTACTGGCCTTGGGTTCCCCTAGTCTCAGAGCTGCGCTCCAGGTCGCGCCACCGCGCCGCCAGACTGGAGAGGAGCCCGGGACTACGTTGCGAGCGCCCGAATACCAGAGCTCGCGTGCACGTCTCCTCCCCTAGTACCCAGCCTGGCGCTCCCCCAACTCAGTCCGCCAGCTGCCCTTCCTTTCGCCTCTTCCTAGCCCAGACTTCAGCTCCGTGCTCCCCGCGCGGCTGGACCCCGGAAGCCCTCCCCATACAGCTCTCGAATCTCTTTGCAGCCTTTTCTAGTACCCGACAGGCCGAGGACCCCGGACAGCAGAGGCCTCGGGACGACCGAGCTGATGGCGTCTTCGACCCCTTCTTCGTCCGCAACCTCCCCGAACGCGGGAGCGGACCCCAATACTACCAACCTGCGCCCCACAAGTAGGTCTTGCTCCAGTTTCCTATCAAATGTAGGAAAGATGGGGGCGCTGGGACCTGAGGAGTCTGCGCTGGCGTAAAGGGAAGGGGGAGCGCGGAGACGGTGGAGGCTAGAAAGAAATGGGGCCTTGACCCAGGTCCCAACCAGAGGTCGTTCGACTGCCAGGGATGCTAGGTGACTCCAGGGCGTTAAGAGAGTGGGAACCACACAGGGTCGGAGCGGCGGCTTTCGGGTGAAGGACGCGCGGTGAGAGTGTTGTTTTTGTTGTGTTGTGTTGTGTGTGGTTTCTTTGCTAGGTGAGACGACCGGAGTCGGTGCACTGGGTGGTGTCAGGAGCTGGGAGACTCAGCGGGAATAGTTTTCTATCTCCAGATTTCGTTGAGCCGAGATCTGACCCCTCCCCCTCAGTCTTTCCCCCTGGAAGTCTATAATCAGCGGAAATTTCGATGTTAATTGCAGCTTTTAGAAAACTCGGGGTCCCTAATTGCTCCAAATTTGCGTCGAGCTATTGACGAGTGAGGGAGAAGCCAGTGGCGAAAAAGGAGCATAAAACGTTCTGAGATTAAGCCTCGACATTTTAGACAATTAATGACATTTCAAAGACAAAAAAAGAGGGGGCCGCATTCTGAGTGGCAAGAAGTGGGAAACAAGGAGAAGCCCAGAAGGTTTGCCAGGGCAGACGGAGAGAGCAGCCCTCTCTTTTTCCAGGGCAGGAGACCTGTCAGCAGTGGACACCTACCAAAGAGTGAAAGGGGGAACCAGATAAAAGGTGGCGGGAAGATTAATGTTTCCCCATCCCTAGCTGGGTGTGCCTCCTCAAACCATTTGTAGAATCTAGGCTTAATTCAGATTGATTTCCTACCTCTTTGTAGAGGTAGGAAGATGAAGAAATTGTTTTCCGTTTTCCACTTTAGATTGAAATGGTCTCCTCCAAATCTATCAGAACCAGAGAGTAAGGGCCCCAAAAATTCTGTATAAAAAAGAGGGCTTAAGGGTGGTACTGTGATCGGAAAGAGGGCTCATTGCTTCGCTTTATGGCACTTTCTATAAGCTTGAGAAAACATCAATTGTTCTCAACCAGGAAGGTTGGCAGGGGGCGGAGGAGGGAGTGGTCAGGTAAGCCCTTTATCCTACCCATGGGTGCTGCCTTGGCGTCTTGGCAGGAGACCTCCCCTTAAATTTTTAGACTGCTTTCCAGTTCCCTTTGCAGCTCCGATGCCCCACCCCCAGGAAGCTAGAATTACCCACACAATAAAGAGGGACTCAAGAGAGCCGCCAGCCTTGGTGAGCTGCACACTGGCCACCAGAGCTGCTCGGAGGCCTTAGTGCCTTTGTCTGTTGCTGAGGCACAGATGGATTTCTTTCCAGTTCTCTCCACATTTCCCGCCCCTTTTCTGCTGCCTTGGCAAGGGTGAGTACCCATAGTATTCATCCACCTTCGAGTCCTGCACCCCCATCACACCCCTACTCCCCAGAGGCAGCCCCCAGTGGAGCCCATGTGCCCAAACCCAGGTCCATACCCAGTAGAGGCACTGATCTGAGTTCATTCATGGCCTGGAGGTCACACCCGGAATTCACCAAGGCAGAGGGAAGATCCTGAAACCCAGGTTCTGAGACGTACCTGTCTTGTTTCCCACCCCCAACAGCCCAGCTGTGGTGAGCATCCCAGGCTGCTCTCACTCACCTGGCTCTCTACCTACTCTCGCCTGCCCAGCTGGCTCAGCTTCTCTGCTCCTCCAAGGTCTCCTGGGAAGTGGCTTTGCTTAATTCACACAATCTTACACAACCTCTTACTGCAGCGACTCCGCCTCTTTGCCCTAGACCACTCAGTCTAACCTACATCAAAGGGGCTCTCTCACTCCTCTTCTCATCTCACTCCCTTTCTTTCACTGTAATCCCCAACTCTAAAGGCAGTGCAATGGGTCTGAACTCCAAGCCATAGCTGAGTGACCTTGGAAAACTCTCACCTCTCTGAGCCTCACTTATTATTTGTAAAAATGAGTTTTAAGATTTACACTCCTCTTGCCTCACAGGGTTATAGCATTAGGTGGGATGACGTTTAAAAGTGAAAGCATTGTACTGGGTGGAAATAGCACTTTACCCTAAAGGTGTTGTAACTGGGGTTTAGCTTTCGCACTGATTTACTGTCTGATGCAGGAACCCCATCTGTGACACGCTGCCTCTCTGACATCGGGCTAGTTCCTCTCCCCGCTGAGGCTCTGCTGTGCCTCGGGTTTAATGGATGTCACTCTCCTTATCGCAGCCAACATTCGCGCCGGGCTGAAGGCACCGGCCAGGACGGGGTGGGGGATGGGAGGGACTAGAGACGCCTTGCTGTGAGGAATCTGAGAATTTCTCGCTAGGCCCACCACACCAGGTCGCATGCGGGCTCCTCGGGCACCCCTGTACTCCTAGGGTGGAAGTTGAACCCTGAAGGCAGGATAGACACTGAGGAGTCTGAGAATACGGCAGCTCCTGAGTCCCCGATTTAGACCTCGAGAAAAAGTGTCTGATTTCCTTTACTTCTCGAGATGCCGGAGGGAGGGTTAATGAGGGGCAGGTTAGGAAGAGGGGGCAGGGATGAAGACCCCAGGCGCACTATTGTCTTACTGACTCCCCCAGTCCCACCGAAGAGCAGCCAAGCGAGCCCGATCATCTAGTCAAATACTATTTTTCACCCAATTAATTCCTGAACTCTTCCGCGACCCCATTTCATGCCAGTTTATTTTAAGCTGCCACTCGGCTGGAGACCCGCCAAGAAATTATGAGACGCGTTGGTCCCAGATGTCTCTTGTGTTCCCTTTCCTGGCTGCCGTGGTCGGCCTTCGGGCAGAGACCAAGGGACAGGGCCTGCGGGCGGGTGCTGGGCGACTGCGGGGCCAGCCCTGTCCCACTCTGCGACCCTTCGGCGGCTACCCGACTTGAGTGGCTGGGGGCCGCTTGGCGCCCAGCGGAGCGCGGGCGCGCGGCCTCTCAGAGACACTGCTCCCTATCTGAAGTAGAATCGGAAAGGGACTGTGGTGGGTTCTCTGAGGGCGCGAGTCTGTCAGCCCAAAGGTCAGACTCTCAGCTCGTTGGGGAAAGAGCCATTTAATGAGGCGCACTGGCAAAGACCTGCCCCCACCCTCCCCAGAACACCCTTGCCTTCGCCCCGGGTCCCAGACTGTCCGAGCCTCACTGAACGCGCCTCTCTTGCTTTCTAGCCTATGACACCTGGGTGCGGCGTGGCCCACGGATGCACCAGAAAACTGGGGCTGAAGATCTGCGGTGAGTGACAGGGCCTGCTGGGCCCCAAAGGGCTTCGAGGCGAGCTGGTTTGGCGGGTTTGGGAGAGTGGGATGTAAGCGGAAGGGAATCCTGGCTTCTGAATGTTTTCGGAAGTGTCTACAGCCCCGACGCCGGGCGGAGACGCTCCTCTGCAGGTCTTGACCTTCCTCTGCCCTCTCCTGACCTGTTCCCAAGGGGATCTTTTCCGCTAGGGTCCAGGGCTCAGGGCTCCCCTGGCTGGGAACGAGCACAGCGCCCCAGTACTACAGCCTCGCTCTTCGTGCCCCGCGCTGGGGCAGTTCTGACCGGAGCGCTCGGCCTGTGTGTCGCGAAGGTGGATTGAAAAGGTCTGGCTCTTCTGGAGAGCAGGCCCGGAGGCGAGATACACGGCTAAGACGGTAGCTAACGCGTCGTACCTCTTCCCCTCCACCATTGCGGGTTGAAAGTGGGCTTCTCGGCTGGATATTTTTGCCCCGAGATGTCAAACGCATTCAGCTGGCATTCTTTGAGGCCTTGGAGGCCAGAAGAAAGGATTGCCTAGGTGGCCTGCCTGGAGGAGGTGCGGGCAGTGCAAGCTAGAGATTTTGCAGAGCTTGCCCTTGAAGGGAGAGGCGGGAAGGGAAAGGGGGCCAAGGGGGCGTGGGGCCGCAAGAGGGAAAGAGGGGGTGTCGGGCACGATTCGTCAGGAGAGGAAGGAACAATAGATCTGGAGGGGAGGAAAGAACAGCTCTCCAGAGACGTGAGGATCTGAAATGAAAACGCCCAAGGGGCTGTGATTTTTTTTTTTTTTTAAGGAGAAAAGATTTGTTCGAAGGACACAGCTGAGTGGCTTCGGCTGAATAATGAGGACTTGCTTTCCTTGATACATTTCACCGTCTAAAATCTCTAGCCTTATCGGGCCCAGAAAATACGGACGTCCCCGGGCAGGGGGCTGGACAGGCGGGGGAAGATTAACGAGGGGCTTATTAAAAGGCAGTCCCTCAGCTGCTGCGCTCGGGAGATAGCGGCGGCGCAGGCGTGGGCGCGCGCGCCCATCCAGCCCCGCGAGCAGGCCGGCGAGCCCGTGGCCTCTGGGACAGATCTTCCCGGGGCCCTGCATCCCGGGGCCCCAGGGCGGCAGCAGCTGGTGACCTGAGAGAGAAGACTTATTTAGCAGTTTCTGGGAGAAGCCCACTCTCCCCTGCCCGACCGCGCGGCGCCCTCCCTGCGATTCTGAGGCTTCATCCTCTTGATCCGAGGAGCAGCAATTACGGCGAGGAAGGGTTGCTCGACTCCAGGACCTAGGCGTTCTGCGGGGAAAGCCCAGCCTTGGCTTTGGCCCTCTCCCCTGCACGCGAGTCCCGGGCCGCGTCCCCGCGCGGGGGCAGCAGGCGGCGGCCGAGCTTTGTTCTATAAATAACCCCTCCCCCGCCGCCATTCCCGACTTAATAGCCCGTTTCGCGCCAGGTCCTTCGGCGGCCGCGGCGCTTGGCTCCGTCAGCTGTCATTGTCATGCAGCTGGGCAAGCAGAACTGAGCGGGCCCTGGGCGCCTGCCACGGTCGAGAGAGGGGTGCGGGCGGCTGGGGCCAAGGGCCGCCTTCCCCGCGGTGCAAGCTTTGCCTGAGGGCGGCCCTCAACCATCCCGGTCCTGGCTTCCCGGCCTCGGTCCCGGGCGGTGCTCCCTGTTGCCCCGACTGCAGCCCTTTGGAGTCTGGGAGAAAAAGAAATCTAAATGCCGTTTCGAGAGACGCACCCGAAGTGCCCCGAAAGGGTAGAGGGGCAGGAGCATCCCTGGATCCGGGATTAGGTGTCCCAGAACTGGGGTCCGCGAACTGGGGGGTAGAGGCTTGCATTAACTTCCCGGAAGAGGAGCTCTGGCCGAATTTGGGGCTACCATCCTTGGGGAGTTTCTTCTGTTTTTACTCTCCTCCCCAACACTAATTTCAAGAAAGTTGCAAACCCATGTAACAGAGGGCTGGCAGTTTGCCCACGGGAAACGCTTCTGCTAGTATGCAAGCTTTGGGGGCCACGGGCTAGAAGGCTTTACAATACGTTCGATTCCTAAACGAAACACCAAGAGGATTTGTTTTTCCGTACTTTGAGCCAGCTTGGGCTTTCCATTTTAGTCTAGTTCCCGGAGGCAAAGTGCAGTCTTTAGTTTTGACCTGAATCTATAGCCGGTCCCCTCCACACACAGATACTCAGCCCGCTTTCATCCCAGGCCTTCGTGGGCTTGAAAGGTGACCTCTTGGCCTGACCCTATCCAGGTTGGTTTGACCTTTCACCTTAAGATGGTTGAGGGGACTAATGGTCATCTCATTTCCAAATCCATTGCCCTGGGTAACCCCCATTAAACGTTTCAGTGCCTTGCCAAGATTCAACCTCTTCCACTCTCCTATCCCCTCTCCTAGATCCCCATCCCCAACCAAAAAAAAACAAAGCCGCTAGGAAGGCCCCTGGTCTCACCAGTGGGACCCTTAGTTCTGGAGGCAGAATCACCTGGGAGAGCAGTCCGCCAGGAGAAACCCCAGGACTTGCCAAGAGGTGGAGAGCAGTGTGGTTTACAGGCATGATGGTGTGACCCAAATAGAAGGAGATACAGGAGCCCTGAGTTACGGTTCTGTGCTCTGCTGACTTACTGGTGAGTCCTTGGGCCTCAACCACTTCTTTATGCACAGCTCCCAAGCTGGCTCCCAGTTACAGCCCCTGAGCTGTTTTATTTAGCCCCATGCAGTGTGTTGACGTGTGTGTCTTATTTTGTCAGTCACCAGCTTTTAAACAGAGATTTTAAATTCTCTATACTTATGGTTTCTTGAAACAAAAATAAAAGTGTCTGAGGTGGGGGAGAGATCTGGCAGGGTACTCATATCCCAGGAAAATCAGGAAAAGAGCCCCCCTCCAGGGAGATGCAGTTCCATGCTGCAGCTTGATGGGTGACCGCATGGGCTTGGGCTTCAGGCCTCACTTGCTTTCTTGGCCAGGCGAGCCTACGCCGGGCTCAGTTCAAAGCCCCACTTGGAATCAACCAGCTTGAACCCAGTGCTCTCTCATTCCTCACACTTCCCCCAACTCATGGGGCTGATTCGGCCTTTGAGTTTGGGGTCAGCTGTGAGGAACCAGCAGCAGAGCCCAGAGAGGCCCCACGGAGGCAAGTGGAAGAAAGCCGAAGCTGCAGTCAGCTTTGATCAGGTTGTAGCACCTCTTTGCCTCCTGAGATTGTTAAGTGACCAGTTGTTCACAGGCTTAAAGTGAGTGAAAATCGTTCAGTTGTGTCTGACTCTTTGTGACCCCATGGACTATACAGTCCATGGAATTCTCCAGGCTACAATATTGGAGTGGGGTATTCCCTTCTCCAGGGATCTTCCCAACCCAGGGATCAAACCCAGGTCTCCTGCATTACAGGCAGATTCTTTACCTACAGTCTGAGCCACCAGGAAACCAGGTCTCAGGGGCCTCTGCTTCAAAGACCACTCGCTAGCCAGGGAGGTTGTCAAAACACTAACCTCAGTGTCCTTGAGCACATTGTCCACGACCTCATCATCCTTGGAGAAGCATGCAGTTCCTTCCAGAACCTCTCCGAGCCCAGAGAGGCTGGGGCTATTGACCATTTTTTGAGGCTCCCAATATTTTACAAAACATATACATTCCCAAAGAAGTGTTATTCTGAAAATCATATCCATTAAATGTTTACATTAGCAAACTAATGGCTTTTATCATGGATTATAATGTAGTATTGGCTCAGATGGTGAAGAATCCAGCTGCGGCGCAACAGTGAAAGTGAAGTCGCTCAGTCGTGTCCGACTCTTTGCGACTCCATGGACTGTAGCCTACCAGGCTCCTCAGTCCATGGGATTTACTAGGCAAGAATACTGGAGCAGGTTGCCATTTCCTTCTCCAGGGATCTTCCCTGACCCAGGGATTGAACCCAGGTCTCCTGCATTGTAGGCAGATGCTTTACCATCTGAGCTACAGTCCTGGGTTCAATCCATGAGTTGGGAGGATCCCCTGGAGAAGGGAATGGCTACCCACTTCAATATTCTGGCCTGGAGCATTCTATGGACAGAGGAGCCTGGCAGGCTACAATCCATGGGGTCACAGAGAGCTGGACACGACTGAGTGACTTTCACCTTCATAATGTAGTATAAGTTGTGCTATGCATAAGATAATTGCAAGAGGTATAGTGAAGTCGCTCAGTCGTGTCCGACTCTTTGCGACCCAGTGGACTGTAGCCCACCTGGCTCCTCCACCCATGGGATTCTTCAGGCAAGAATACTGGAGTGGGTTGCCATTTCCTTCTCCAGGAGATCTTCCCAACCCAGGGGATCGAACCCAGGTCTCCCGCATTTCAGGCAGACACTTTCCCAACCTCTGAGCCACCACTCCAGGAAGTGTGGTTTAGGAATGGGATGCAGGTTTAAAGTTGCGTTGTAATTGTCATCTCCCATTCCTATTAGGACACCTCTGGGAATGCCTGTGTCAAGAACTCTTTTGGAGATAATACCCAAAGCCCAAATGCAGGTCCCCGTCCTTTCCCAGAGGAAAGGAGATGCTCAGGGGTTTCAAGGCAGAGACTTTTCCAGGGAGTGAGTCAGAGCCAACCAGAAGTCAGAGACCTGGAGAGCGGGAGTTCAGCAAGGCAGGACCTCATCTCCATTAGGGCACATGGACGTGGTCTTTTCAGCCTGAGAGATGCCACAGCTGCCAGTTCTGGGCATAGGGGAGCAGTCTTACCCAGGAGCCAGGTGACCCTGCACCCTTCTAGTAAATGAATGAGGGCTTCTGGTTTTGGACTCTAAGGATTTGAAGGAGGAATTCAGAAAGTAGGAGAAGAGGGTGAGAGAGAAGATGCAACCCCATCTTCATATCTAAGTGTGGAGCTCTATTATAGGGTATCCTCATCCTTCTGATTTCCTTTAGAGCTTTAGTGATATGTTTAAAAAGTGCTGGGAACAGTGGAAGGCCTGGTGCCTCTGCCTTTCCATTCTTCCCTCCAAAAATAGACCCTGCTCCTGCATGTGGGAGGATTCTAATCACCCCGGCCTTCCCCCTGCATCCCTCCTTCCTCCACTCCTCACCGCTGAATTGGGGAAATCTGAATTTCCCAGAATAACTTGCCTCTCTTCCAACCTCTTGGGACTTTACTCCAAGCCTGCCTTGTGACATTTGTGACTCCCCGAGGATCTTGGAATCTACAAATACAGCTTTGGGGTCACCAAGAAACTTAAAACTTTCTTCCTCTTTTCAGGGTGTTGTATTTCTGACTAAGATTGAGACTGAGTTGAAGAAGATGAGGGAAGGAACAGAAGCAGGGATGAGTGGAGGTACTGAGGGAAGAAATAGTGCTCTTGGCTGGCAGTCTCCAGCCCTTTCAGCTCAGTCTGCTTCTAGGTTTGCCGCTGGTAATGTTTGCACTGCTCTCCTCAAGCAGAAGAGATTTCCACCCCTTCTGAGGGGCAGAGGGGAGGGCTTTGACTCCCACCCTGGACTTGGAGTTCATCTCCATGGAGTTCTTCTCAGTTTATTACATTGTTGGTCAGTGCAGCCAAACTGTAAGCTCCTGGAGAAGAGGAGATCTCTCATTTATCTTTATTTGTCCACCATCCTAAATGCTTAGCTTAAGTCCTTTTCCACAGTAGGTGCTCAATAAGTATTTATAGAATTAAATGTCACCGCACATAAAATTTTAGGCTTTCTTGTCTCTTTCTCCAATACCTTTATTTAAGAGGAGGAGGGAACAGGGAAAGCTGTACTTTAGGTTTGGGTCCGAAAAATTAAACTTACATTCAACCTTGATAGCGTTTACCTGGTATACCCAAGGAAAGTATATTCCCCAGTGCTCAGTGCTGGTCCTCACCTCCTCCTCCCTCTGCACAGCCCGTAAACCCAGTACTGGCAGCATCCTCTCTGTTTGCATCCCTTCCCTTAAAACCCCATCCTGGGGCTGGTTACTGGAGTGGAAGCTGTCCAGTTGACTTAATTCTGCATTCACTGTCATGTTCAGAGAGGAGAATGGGCTTCACTTACTATTTTTCTCTCTTGCATGACTGGGTCTGTACCACTGATGACACTTTGACACCGCCCCCTCCCCGCCTGAAGGCGAGCAGTGCCAGAGCCCTTACACTGAAAACAGACACGCGGCTTCTTCTCAGGGGATGCGAGGATCCCTGCTTGGAGAGTCAACCTGGGCCGGCAGCTAATCCTGTGAGGCCGGGAGTTCGCTGCCCTTCCTCTGACCCAGCTTCTTGTGCTACAGGCTTCTTGCAGAGGACCAACAGCCTGGAAGAGAAAAGCAGGCTTGTGAGCGCCTTCAAGGAGAGGCAGTCCTCCAAGAACCTGCTTTCCTGTGAAAACAGTGACAAGGATGGCCGCTTCCGACGCTTACGGAGACAGACTTCTCCAACCTGTTCGCCCGAGGTACTCCCCACCCCCACCCCAGCCCCAGTGCTAACCAGTGGGCTCCCTATTGGAGTTTCTTTATTTTCTCCTGAAACTTTGCTGATCTTACCAAAAGAAGTAATTATTCCCTCTGAAGCATCGTGAATCTGCTTTCCCAGCGTCTGATTAGAATATTCTCCCTCCTTCCATACTGTCCAGGTCTCCATCCTTTGAAAGCTGGATGAGGATAATCAGTAAAACAATCAACTCTAAAGATACTTGCAGGGGCAAATAATAGATTCATAGACTCTGAAAATCCAGAACAAGCTTACATACAAGAAAAATCCAGTGATTCTCTTAATAGCATTTATACTCCGAGGGTGGTGGCCACCACAGCAACAAAGTCGCCCTGTGGAAAGCTGTATAACTGGGCCTCATGACCAAACTGCTGTCCTAAAGCTCATTTTTCTTTTGAAGATCTTTCAGTCACTATTGCTGCCCCTACAACAGTCTCAGCAGGTGCTTTCCCAGGCTTTCCCGATGAGCTCAGAGGTAAACCCATCACCACCCCATTCCATGAGCTCCCCGCAAGCCATGGAGGCCAAACCGGAACAGTAAACAAGACTCACAAAATACGAGAGGGATAATCTGAAGAACAGACAAAGAACATCATTACAGCCAGTCTGTTCTTGAGCTGTGACTGACAGCTTCCACTTTTCTCCATGGCTGCCTCTGCCTGTCTGACTCTGCCTAACAGAAGTTGGAACACAGAGTCACGTCCTGGCATCCCAAAAGCCGAGCTGCAAAGGATAAGGTCAAGAGACAGGCAAGAGTTCCCTCTCCCACCCTCCTAAGCCTCATCTTCCAGTTCTAGTTTTCAGTCTAAGGACATAAAGAACCACCGTCTTCAGGGAGTCCTCAGCCTCTACCCACAGAAGCCTCACCTTCCACCAACAATAGATCAAGCACATCATAATAACACCAAACGGAAAGCGCAGTGTCTGAGCCAGATGTACAGAGACATACCTGGTACTAGGGCAGCAAGACAGAAGCCCTGTACATCACGCCTGACAGGTGCCCAAATGAATAACAGTGGTACTGAGCAGTGGTAGGGTGCTCATGGCTTCTCAAAGCTTTCTACTTATGAGCATATTAACTGTCAGAAAGTCTGTGAACTCCCAGGGAGTATAAGCAACAATTCTGTGTATATGATTATGTACATTTTTCTGCAAAGATGGTACAACAGATAATGCACATATGTATCCTGGAAGGTAATTAGGCCTATAAAGATACCATGGATATTGGGGATTTCTAAGCTGAGGGAATCCAGATAGGAGTCAGGTGATAACCACACACTGACTTTTCCCCCTCAGATCTGCTTCCAGCTAAGAACGGGGAGGAGCAAACTGTGCAGTTCCTGTTGGAGGTGGTGGACATACTCCTCAACTATGTCCGGAAGACATTCGATCGCTCCACCAAAGTGCTGGACTTCCACCACCCCCACCAGCTGCTGGAAGGCATGGAGGGCTTCAACTTGGAACTCTCTGACCACCCTGAGTCCCTGGAGCAGATCCTGGTTGACTGCAGAGACACCCTGAAATATGGGGTCCGCACAGGTAATGTTGAGGGCCAAGCAGACCTGCAGAAGCACCTTTGCCCTGCAGCAGACCTTTGCCAATGGTCAGGATGTCAGTCATGTTGAAAGAGAAACACAGACTCTGGTGAAGGAAGCAGCAAAGTACTCCCTGACCACAGAAGCTCCAGGGGCACCGGCAGTTGGTGGAAGGCCCAACCCTGGCCCTACTATTATTTATTATTGTAAAAATAGACTTAAAGGATACAGATACATGGTGCTGTGTCAAGTTCTGTACAGAGTTTCATTGTTGATTTTAGGTTATTCACAACCGAAAGAGAGCAGAATGGTCCATCCCTCACTTCTTTTCTCTCTTCCATTTTCATCCCTGCCTCATTTCTGATGAATCCTATGCTTGCCTGTCCCTGAAACTGGGGAGAATTGGACCCACTTCCTTTTCTTTCTATACTAGTTTCCTGTGGCTGCTACAAACTGGGTAACTTAAGACAACAGAAATTTATATTTTCTCACAGTTCCGAAGGCTAGAAGTTCAAGATCCAGGTGTCTGCAGGGCCATGCTATCCCTGAAGACTCTTGAGCGGGGATCCATCCTTACCTCTTCCAGCATCTAGTTGTTGTGGGAATTCCCTGGCATGCCTTGTCTTGTAGATGCATCACTCAATCTTTGCTTTCACCTTCACATGACATTTTCCACGTGTGTGGGTCCAGATTTCTCTCTTCTTTGGATTATTGGCTGCCCCAATCCAGTGTGGCCCCATCTTAACTTATCTACATCCACAAAGACCCTCTTTCCAGATGAACTCACAGGAATCAGGGGTTAACACTTGAACGTGTGTTTTACGGGACATGATTGAACCCACTGCACCTTCTATTTTCCAGGTCCCAGGGCCACACACTTATACACTCTTCTCATTCTGTTCCATCCTGTGGAGTTTAGAGGTTCTGAGGCACCAAATGCTGTCTCCAGTGGGGAGCCCTGGAGGGGTAATGCCCTCTTTCCTCCTTTCTGTGTTATAGGAGCTCTCTCTACTTGGTAATCCCTGCCAAAGTGCCTCAAGTTCAAAGATTTTGGGGATCTCTGTCTGGGTCTTTCTAAGGCTAGGATCAAGCAAGGGTTTCTTCTTCCTACCGTCTTTCCCCGCTGCATCCTGGCTTTCCTGAGCTCTTGGGCAAACAGATGGACGGGAATTGGCAGTCCCTGGCACAATTGTCACCACAGGAAAGCCCCCGGGCCATGACTGGTAGTGTCTTGTGCTCTCTCTCTCTCTCTCTCCCCTTTATTATCTTGCTCACTCTTCCTAGTCATTTGAAGATATGACTGGGGAGGGTGTGGTAATAGAGCTGAGTAAGACTACTGGATGCTAGAAACAAGGGTTATAATGAAATAATGAGGCTTGCCAAAGAATCCCAAACAGCTTTTGAAGTCTGCCAACACCACTGGTATAAGGGTAGCTTCTTTGAATAACTGCAGGATGGCCAAGACTCAATTATATTACAAAGTCTGCATTTGATTTTTAAAGAAAAAAAGTGTGATTGTCGGTCCAGTTATATCTCACCTTGGTCTGATGGCTTATCTGTTCCTGGATATTGTTTCACTTTTGTCTGAAGGCATTTGTTAGTCTATGTCCATCTTGTGTCTTTGCTATGCAACATGATTTGGATATATTGTCAACTGGTGTGATTGCATTTATTTATGATTCAAACCTGTATTAAAATGAAATATTTATTTTCAAGTGAGTATTAAAGATATACATATGTACACACACACACACTTATTTAAATGGACTTCAACAAAATTAGTTATGTTGTAGGAGATACAAATACAGTAGAACAAAATGAACTAGTTTAAGCTATTTAGAGTAATCTACATGAATGTCTGGAATCTGGCCTTGAACTTACACTAAGCTTACTATTTATGCTTCTTTTATTTTCTCAGTATTATTTAATCAGTATTATTTTTCAAGGACTTTTGGAGTGCAAAGATTGGTATATTCTGCTATAAGAAGTCCTAGTCCAGATGTTCTGAATGCATCCTCGTCACATGGAGGGAAGGGCAGACTTTCAAAGAGAAGGACTTAGATCAGAAACATTCCAACATTAGCTCTCTGACAGTTATTTCAGAAGCACCAGCAATTTCCGCTGGAAACACAGCAGTCAGCACATCTTTCTAACACTAGTTCTCTGTCAGACACCCCTAGGTAATCTATTGCGATGGCTCCTTCATGACAGCCTAACCTGCTGTGTGGGGCTGAGTTTTCCCATGAACGCCAAATTGGCCAAAAATTTGGCAATAATCCCAAATTTACTGTTGCCGAGAACAAAGCCTGATAAGGCATGCGGGTGGGTTGAAAAGGGCTTTTGAGTTATATAATAATGTAAATTATTCTACCAACAACTCAGTGAATGAATGAAGCTGTGTCTGCCCCTGTTTCACATAGCAGATGCCAGGTCACCTCAGCAACATATGTAGTTTAACAGTCACCCAACTCCATGTGGGCAAAACACACCATTTGGACTGACACAGAGGCCCAGAGAGTGATAGCATGCCTAGGCGCCAGCCGCAGAGCTGGCATCAGCTCTGCACAGACACAGGCCCCTCTGAGGCCTGCAGCCTCTTCTCCATGAGTATACCTTGACTTGGGGATTAAAAGCTTGAGATGTTAAATTAAAAACTGAAATATTTATGGAGAAATACGACCACCACATCCAGATTTGTACTTAAAAAAATAAAACAACACAGCAGCAGAGCTCATCTGGAAATCAACAAATAAGATACTGGACAGACTTTTCTTTTATGACATTGGATTTTTAATTTAAAAGCATTATGTTTTAGAAACATGAGTTTGAGAGACATCTTCAGTGCTAAATGTTGATAAAGGGTGGGTCAACCTGCCCTTTCTTCAGTATTCTCGGGCAGCCCTATTAGGCCATTGGGATGGAGGTCCCATCACTGTGGCCTAATGGAGTGGAACTTTTGAATTGAAGACAGCTTGAAAAATCTGAGTATGCCTTGATACTTCTCTGTTACTCACCTCTTTAGGTCATCCTCGATTTTTCAACCAGCTCTCCACAGGATTGGATATCATTGGTTTAGCTGGCGAGTGGCTGACATCAACTGCCAATACCAATATGTAAGTCCCACATATTATTTTCATGTAAGCAACCATCTTGTCTGAGTATGGGTTTTGGGGGTAAAAGTCCAATTCGAATGGTTCTATAAAAATTTTATTACATTTACCTTAGTCGTCTTTTCTCTTAAAATCTTTGAGGTTTATCACAGTTCTGAATTAATGGTGGATGGTTGATAAACTATATTTTAATTGAATAATGCAGTTTAATAAGAACATGGTCATAAGAAGTAATAACTCTAACTTTTAAAGTTTGGTGTGAAACTTCATGTTAAAAGACTTAGCATTTCTTAATGATATGTTTAAAGAAGTCATGTTTTGGGGTATGATCTTGGTCCATTTTTCCACCCAAGCATATTGCTCCTTATCATTTAGGTCATATTTTCTTCAAAATTAAAGGGATTGTAAAGCCAGCCACAAACCAGTTTGATCAGCCTATGCTCAACTAAAAATTCTAAAACAATTCATGTAGTGATAGTCCTTTGAAAGGAATTATGTATTTATTTGAAAGGAATTATATATTGCTTTGAAAGGAATTATATGTTCCTTTCAAAATAATTGATTGTTTTTCTGAATGTGAAATTTTTTTCATATTTATTTGAGTAGGCAAAGCCAAAGTCTTCCAAAGTCTTTGTTTGTTTCTAAGTTCTTGTAAATTTATTTGAAACTGACTCTAAAATCCTGGTGGGCAGGAGGGGTGTGTGTGCAAGTAGTATTTGGGTACTCTTCTGGTAATCACCCCACATTTTATTCTACATGCACATGCTCTCTCTGGAGACAAGGACAGATTACAGGTTGATGGAAAGTCACCATAACCTACTGAGTACTGTCTTTTCTTTAACTTTATGATAATGTTTATCACTCTCTGTATATCCAGACAACGGTACCACATTCTATGAAAGTATCCAGAGGGAAATAATATGGTTATTGCAATAATTTTTAAATGACTTTTACATGAGTTATATGGATTTTAGTCACTAGAAATATTTGGAAAATATCTACTTTTTAAGTTCATGGTAAAGTAGGCTTGTTGTGGTAAAGTAGGGAGATGGTGATGGACAGGGAGGCCTGGCATGCTGCGATTCATGGGTCGCAGAGAGTCGGACATGACTGAGAGACTGAACTGAACTGAAAGTAGGCTTGAAAAATAAATTTAGCTTAAAGAGTGGTATTATTTAAAAAGAGAAATTCCATTTGACATCAAGATAGAATGTAAGTTATTAAAGTTCTAGGTATTCTATTTTTCTTAAATAAACTACTAGCAGCCACAAAGCCTGAAAGGTCATTTTAAACTTATATTGATTTGTGTGTGTTCCGAAGCTGTTTAATGCTGTGACTCAAAATACTTAACTACATTCTGAAAATTTTCTATTAATTAAGGATTCCTTCTTTGTTTATTAACTTAAAACAATGACAAAATTTAAAAAGCAAATGTGATAACCAAGGCCATTAGTGCTAAAAGGCATGAAAGAGTAAATTGATTGAAAAGCAAAATGGTTTTCCTGCTCCCTGCTTGTAAATCAAGGTCAATTTCGTTGTCCATGTCGGATCACTGAGGCTCTGGAGAACTGGGAGGAATTCGGGTCAGAGATACAATCAGCTGTATGATCTCCTCAGCAAAACCTCCTCTTCCAGTCTTTATAATCTTTGTGATTTTTAGATAAAAAATATATCACCAAACATAGACATCATAATATATTAATTATAACTTGAAAAAGATGCTAATGCTTAATTGAACATCTCACACTAAAGAATTATTTTAATTAGAAAGTATAGCTTTTTGAAAGAAACTTAAGTATTTAGAAAATAAATGAGAAAAATAAAGTAAGGTATATACACATTAAGGCCCAAGGACCCTTAATTATATATAGGCACTGAATTCACTGAGTGTCTTTAAATGTGTATTCTGTAGGCCTCTTGGCTGTGATCTTCTAATATATATATATATATATACATCTCAATCTCAAGGTAAATAAAAATTCACTCTGTCGAACCATTTAGGACCACATATTCTCCTAAAAGTCTTTCCTTTAACCAAGGAGATCTCACAAATTCTCCTTTTTTTTGTTATGTGTTCATAAAATCAAAGTCCGTTACTCTTCCCTTAGCTCAGCCATGAAATGCTAAAATACTGTCCAGCCATCTGAAGTCAAGGCCAGGCCAACTAAATGGCACATAGTGATTGCAGCTGTACTGAACAGTGGATATTTATAAAATATGATCCGATTCCAACAGATCGATCGCAAAGGTTATTTACAATTGTGAAATAGTTTCTGTCAGTTCTCAAGAAAGGCATTGTCTGAAGAAGTAATAACTATTATCTAGAAATTGTTCTAAGCCAGTTCCCCTGGAAGATCATGAAATGTGGCAGGACTGTCAAGAGCTTATGTAGTAATTTGCTCCCTTGTGACAATACCTTCTCCAATTGGGAACAGTGTTCAAAATAAGTTTAGAAAAGAATGGCAAAAGGTCCTTTCTGGCTGAGTAGGATTTAATTAGTGATATGCTCATTTTTTTGATCTGCAATATTCATTGAGTTTGGGTGGCACTGGTAATGCAGAATAATAACTACATTCCTCAATATAGTCTCTTTAAAAGAACTATCCAGGGTTTCCATCCAAGTGACAAAGTATAAGGCACCTGATGGTTAGAACAGAAGGAACATTCATGTTTATGCTTTCACACCTGCCTGTGCATTCAGCTTGGAGATACATTCTTCCAAGCAAAGGACTCAGTGAGGATTCAAAGAAAACATCACCAGTGTGTAGCTGGCCACAGCATATACAGCTCTTTTCTTCCAAAACATGGCCACTGATCACAACTGTGCAGGTTGAGCAGTGCCCGGGCATAAACAGCAGCCTGCCTTCAAGGACTTGATGACAATACATAATCCCAGTGGCAAGATCTATCACAGCCCTCTGTTATGAGGTTATGATTTCAAGTATCTAGCACTTTATTTTCATAAAAATTACACAGAAGGAATTTTCTTTGCGGGTTATCCATCACTTTATACTAGTAGGCAGGTTGTTACAAAGGAGCCTATAATGCGTAGTTCTCGTTTGTCATAGAAAAGCAGCTCTGATGTAAAGGACTTGGAATTCAGGCTGGAAAACACCCTAAATATGAGATCTTGGAACAACTCACTGAATTTCTCTGAACCTCAGTTTCTTCTTCAGAAAAAAAAAAAAATGAAGAAGAATTACGTCCATCTTAAAGAGTAGTTCTGAAGACTAACCAGGATACCAGGGCTAAGTGCCCAGTGCATACAAATTATAATGCACACAAGCAGGAAAGGCAGCCACCCCGCAGGTCACTGTTCCGCATATGCAACCCCTCCTACCTCCAACCTTCCAGCATTTTGTTTCTTTCCCTCATCATCTCTGGACATTAGAGGAGCTCACTAAGCTCCCCCTCAGGTCTGTTATCTTTTAAGGTAACCCCTCTATCCAAAAGGAGGATAAAATCTAAGAGGAGTGTCAAGTTAGTGAGTCGACATAGAAAATTATTTCTTCCTCTCATTAAAATCGTTCCTGTTTTAGCAGTCACCAAGATGCAGGGTCCTTGTGCCTTTCTGATCCATATTGAGGCACGTGGCTCTCATCTTCAGTATCCGCATCTTCATGGTGCAAGCTAGCTAGTGGAGTTCTAGCCATCACTTATATGTTCTAGATCTCAGAAAGGAGTGCAGGCAGAGGAAGGAAGGACAAAGGAAGGAAAGAAAGAAAAGAGGGAGGAAGGGCAAAAGGGAAACACGCTCTTTCCTTCCAAGAACTTTCTCAGAAGCTCCATATGACATTTCTCATAGCATCTCTTTCGCCAGAACTTAATCCCATGGTCACACCTAGAGAAGATAGAAAATAGTCTTTGATCTGAATGAATTGCAACCCCAAATAAAACTGAATGAAGTAAAGGAAATTTTTATACTGGTTAGCAACTGGCAGATTCTGCCACCAGAGAAAATCAGCTTGACAATCGGTTTGCCTTGGTTCAGAGTTAAACCCACTGGGAAGGTGAGTTGAACTGCTAAAACAGGCTGACTCACTCTCCTACTCGGAATATAGAAACTCTCCTTTAGTGTCACTCCCTCAATGTCAACATCATACTGTTTTTAAATCCTTACTTTGAATCCTGTGTCCTGTGTTCTTATGCTTCAACCTAGAGCTTTTGGCAGGTTTAGCTTCTTATCCTCTGATTCTGAAATATCATCCTGTACTGTGACTTCGGAACCTAACCAGCTTCTTCTGAATCCATATGTAATCTTTGATCTCTTGACTTTATCCACTTTCATTGTCATTTACGGAAGGGGTACCAAACCTGGAGTCCTGGCTGCAAGAGAAGAGAAGAGTCTCTTCCAAGTATATACACAATGATGTGCATATCCTCGTTGCCTTCCTGGAGAGAGGGACTATAGCTTTCCTGGAAGTCCTAAGGATGTCCATGATCTCAGTTAAGAACCTCTGCTCTAAAGTGAGCTTCACAGTCTTCTCTGAGGCTTTGGGTGCAAGCAAACTCCCAGTTGTAAACATGGCCCGGATGAAAAAGCAAGTTCAGAGGGAGTGTCAGGAATGGGACGCCATGTCAGCCCATGTGACAGGCCTGGCTGAGCATCAACAACCATGGGCCAAGCTACCAGCTTCCAGGAGGTCAGGACTAAGGTCATGAATCAGAGTAAGTTTCAGTGTTAGTTGTGGGGTTAAACTAGTCCTTCAGACCCAGGCAAGGACTATAAAATAGAATGCAGCTAAGGCCAAGATGCTGGATTCATCCTAGTAAACTTCCTCAAGACTGGGAATGGTGTCTTGTGACAACTTTTCTCCTCGGTATATAAAAAGCCACTTGGTAGAGAATAGTCATTCATTAACTATTTATTGAACAGAACTAAGACTTTTGGAATCATGAACCTGGCATAAATAAGGAACCTGAGGGTGATGAGATCAGATGGTCTCATGATCAGACTCTCTAGATTCTTCCTTCTGATCCTGAGAGTAATGGTCATATTCCTGGTAAGACTAGTTCATGCAAATCTGGGGCATAAATTGATTCAAATCATTAAGTGGACCAACCCTCTGGCCTTCCACACCATCCTTTCTCCCTTCCCCGTGTGGTTCCTGCACTGACTTGATTCTGCTCCAGCTTTCATCCAGTCCTTGACAAGGTTCTGATATTATGGTATATGATTCCATTGATTCCTTGCCTTACTGAGAGCCTTCTCATTTGGTACTCTGAGACTCCAGCACACAGCCGGCCACCAGTACCTCTTTACCATGCATACATTTTTGCCAACAATCGGTGGCACTGTTTATAATGCATTTGTTCAAGAATGGATAGAACCACATCATGAGTTTGCCCCTTGGTACACTCAGCAGCACAGGCTAAACCAGGAATCCTTCTCTTCTTCTTCCTTTATCAGGCCATCAGACATGAGGGAGTGTTGGTTGCTACGGTGATGGGGCTCAGAGCAGAACCAAAGCATGATTGTGACCTCCAGAGGTGATGGTAACTGAACACATGATTTCCAAGGGTCTTCTTTCTCCTAAATTTCAAGGGTCTTCCCAAGGAAAACAGACATATTCTTTTTGAAAACAGAATTCTTCCACCAAGAGATATACACTGAGGATCCTGCAAGATCTTTTTGTCCTCTTTTTACCACCATGTGATTAATTGGATTGTTTAATTTTTCTCCATGTTTAAAACTTAGTATCTTCACCTGTGTCTTTGTACAACCATTGTTATCTCATTCTTGCAAACAGCTTTTCTAAATCATTAAGCTAGCAAAAATTCCCATTAGTCCTCAGCATTGGCATTCAGCCTGAATACCCTAACCAGGGATAAAATCTTCCCTTATCATTTGGCTGAGTCAATCTAGGAATCTCTCTTTAGGGAACATGGTCTGAGCCGAGCCCACAAACTCCAATGCTTAAGAAGGCCAAGCAAAAGAAGAAAGACAAAAGCCTCACAGTAAATATCTTTTTGTTTTCTGGCTTTATTTTCTATAGACTGACCTTTGATTTCTTTTAAGCCCTATGCCTTGGTACCATGATCTTGTTTCAATGACTACTCACTACATTGTGCTTGTGTTTGAATTACTTTGAGAAGAGCATTGCTTTCTACTTTTAAATAATAAGTCAAAGCTAACCTACCAGTATATCTGATGCCCTCAGTCAGCTGTGTGCCAGTTGACATTCTTCTTGTTTTTTTTTGTAATTGATCATTAGAAATCATCACTTATAATTATTCTTGACAGGTATTGACTTTAGAGAGTTATAGAAACCTAACTGTCCTTAGGGATAATCAGTAAAAAACTATGCAGATAATTATATTGAGATCTTTAAAATATGGTCAATATTTCCAGTTATCTTCATGGTTAGCTTTCAGATGTTTACATTGTTCTTAAAAGATAAACTTTGGTTCTGGGTTTTATAGATTCTACAAGTGTGAAATTGGCAGTCTCTTTTTTTTTTTAATGTTGCAAACAGATTTTATATAGAACTTAGAATATTTTTTTCAATTAGCATTTTCATCATCTATACTCTTAGAAGTGAAAGGAACCCAGAAAAGTCATTTTATTTCCTTCTATTTCTCTGGGTGGACCACACCTAAGACACTCCTTTCAGATGAGAGTCTATTTTGATGCTGAAGAATCACAGAGTAGGTATTTCCACCACCTCTCTCAGTAACCCAGTCTGGTTTCTGATATTCTGTGATTAGTGACTCAATACCCTTCTAGGAAATGAATTGTTTTAGTGATTTTGAACATCTTTTTTCAAACCCAAGTGCAAAACTAAACCAGTGATCTGTGTTCTCCAAATAAGTGATCTGACTACTTCTTTCTTTTCTTTTCTTTTTTTTTTTTTTTTACCACCTTTCCAGGTTTACATATGAAATTGCACCAGTGTTTGTCCTCATGGAGCAAATAACACTTAAGAAGATGAGAGAGATAATTGGATGGTCAAGTAAAGATGGTGATGGGATATTTTCTCCTGGTAGGTTTCTGTTCTTTTTTCCAGACTCTCCTCAAGGTTTGCAGTACGGATCTTTAGGATCTTTGAGAACACTAAACACAAAGTGAGTTTGTAGGAGAACAATGACCTGAAAAAATGATTTTTCAATAGTTCTGCCTTCTTTGTCAGAGCCAAGGCTAGCAAGAACGCTACATTCTTTGTGTTCCAACCAACCAAAGGCTGTTCTAAACCTGTACAAACTGACAAAGGCTGTATCTAAAGCATGCTGAACAACTCTGGTCTGATAACTGCAGTTTGATTAAGTTGGGGATTAGGGAATAAAGATTATCAGTAGATTGATCCATTTGGGCCAAAATAGTATATTTACTTTAAATCTGTAGTTCAGTATAGATACAATAAGAATCTTTAAAACAAGGACAAATAATCTTATAAGTGGGAGGAGTTTGGAGTGGTGTCAGAGACAGTGTGATTGTATATGCTGTGTTGTGCGTAGTCACTCATTCGTGTCCGACTGTTTGTGACCCCATGGACTGTAGCCTGCCAGGCTCCTCTGCCCATGGAATTTTCCAGGCAAGAATACTAGAGTGGATTGCCATTCCCTTCTCCAGGGGAATCTTCCCAACTCAGGAACTGAACCTGGGTCTCCTGCATTGCAGGCAGATTCTCTACCATCTGAGCCACTATGAGGGAAAGAAAAGAAATAAAAATTGCAATTGTCCAGGCAATTCATCCCCAGAATTTGCCGTTTAACAATAGGTAACTAATGCAAACATGACTCATTTTCATTGTCCAGACATACCTGGTGACCTCAGTTCTCCTTGCATCTTGACTTAAGTAAATATGAGTTTGGTCTTATTTTAATACACTTGGAGTTCTCCTAAATGACTCAATAACTCAGTTGGGCTGTTCTTTCAGGACCGTACCCAGGCAGTGTCACTGTTTGCTTCCATAGGCTCTGTTACTCTTCTCTTTCTCTGTCTTTCTGGCTCAGAGAAAAGATTCATCTTTGTCCAGAAAATAGACTGAGCAGAATGTAGGAGCAGAAAGGTTGTAACTCACCTATCTCTGCAGCCGCTGCTGCTGCCACCTCTTACACTGCTGTCTAGGCTTCAGGTGGGACTGGCACCAGAGTCACCAGCCAAATTGCCTTCACGGCTTTGTTAATGAGTGTGATTATTTGTATTTCCAGGCAAAGGGACCAGAGGGAAGCTCTGGCAGTAAGGAAGCCAGCAAAACCTATCAGGATATTTTCCTTGCCCTTTCCGACCTCCCTAGTCTCTTAAGATACCACATCAGCCTTTGTTGTTAAAAACAGTAATGAGGGCGTCCCAACAGCTCCTCCTGTGTCTTCTTGACGATAGGGGGAGCCATATCCAACATGTACAGCATCATGGCTGCTCGCTTCAAGTACTTCCCGGAAGTTAAGACAAAGGGTATGGCGGCCGTGCCCAAGCTTGTCCTCTTCACCTCAGAACACGTGAGTTGGGTGCACTTGCTCATGGACTGTGGTGTTTTCCAAGGAACTCTCTAACATCTAATGTCCAGCTCCTGTTTGTTGCAGAGTCACTATTCCATAAAGAAGGCTGGGGCTGCACTTGGCTTTGGAACCGACAATGTGATTTTGATAAAGTGCAATGAAAGGTAGGCAGGGGAGAATGAATATTAGCTTCTTGATGTATTAAATGTGCTCATCTGTTAAATTTGTTTTATTGTGCTTAAGAACTGACGCAGTACAGTGTGCCAAGCTGCTAATGGTCTGTTGAAAATATCCGATTAAATTACTTTTGCTGCTGCTGAAGTTTTTCCACGTGCAATTTCATTGATTATTCATTTTAATTTCTCTCCTTTTATTATAATTACAGGGGAAGATAATTCCAGCTGATTTAGAGACAAAAATTCTTGAAGCCAAGCAAAAGGTATGTACTCTATGATGTATCTAAATTCTGGTGAATACAGATTTTTAAAATAATCTTCTTTCTGCCTCCAACAATAAAAGTCTTTGATGATATGAGATAATTTTATTGTGTTTCTAAAATTCTTTTTCTCAGATGTTTGCTTATTTTTAGCTTGTGTGATGACTTGGCTTTAAAGCTGTGTCTACAAAGTGTCAATTTTTTCATTTTGAAAAATGAAAAATTCAATAATTAATCTCCTGGTTCTATATTCATTGTGCAAATGATTAGTTTGATGTACTTCAATAAATTCATTATCCAAGTCTCACAAAGATACAGCCTAATTGAGGTTTTTTTCACTTGCTACTTGTTAAGTGTAATCTTGTTTTAACAAATATTATTTAAGGTTAGGATTCTATTTAGTAAATTGCTTCCATACTCTGGCAGATGGCCCCATGATACTTGGTGAATTTAGCCTCAATAAGTTCTATTAAACAGAAAAATCACACAGAACAGATATATCACAAGGCACTGCCAGGCAGCTGTCAGTCCATTTACCAACTCTTAGTTGTTTTGGTTACATTCTTGTACCTGTTTCTCTAACTGTGGTTGTTTGCCTGGGTCTCAGCAGAGGCATTCAGAGAAGGTGATGGCACCCCACTCCGGTACTCTTGCCTGGAAAATCCCATGGATGGAGGAGCCTGGTAGGCTGCAGTCCATGGGGTCGCGAAGGGTTGGACAGACTGAGTGACTTCACTTTCACTTTACACTTTCATGCATTGGAGAAGAAAATGGCAACCCACTCCAGTGTTCTTACCTGGAGAATCCCAGGGAGAGGGGAGCCTGGTAGGCTGCCGTCTATGGGGTCACACAGAGTCGGACACGACTGAAGTGACTTAGCAGCAGCAGCAGCAGAGGAAATAAACAGAAATGTCGCGAGGCCTGAGTGAGGGGAGCAGAGGATCTCCTAGGATTCATAGACTTTCCCAAGCCTGTCTGAGCTCTATTACTCTGCTTTCTCATTTATTTCTTGTTCACACCAAAATTTTACTGTATCTGTCCTTAGGGAAATAGTGCATAGATCTGTTTTCAATAACCAAACAATGCTTCCATATTATTATTACATCAATACACTTAGAACAGCACAGGTTCTAAAATGTAGTATCGTCCAGATGGCATTCAGATACCCGCCATTACTCCAGCCACTTATTATTACTTTTTCTTGCTTCATTGTTTGCCATAGAACATGTCACTCTTAAACATACTATTTATTTTTCTTATTTAACTTTGTTGATTGTCAGTCACTCACCATTAGAGTGCAGACTCCACGAAGACAGAAGTCTTTGTCTTTTGTGCTCACTGCTGTGTTCCCAACATCCTCAACAGGGCCTGGCACATGAATGTCACTAAAAATATTGGTTGAAGAATGAGTGAATGAGTGACTGCACCAATGGAGAGTAGTCCCACATATAGTATCAGATACACACCAGCTTAGCAGATCTCTGTTGGAAATGAATGCTACTGCAGTTCGTTGTGTGGAAAGGAGGGAGGTTAGAAAGACTAATCAGCCTGTCCTTCTTATAGGGTTACGTCCCTCTGTACGTCAATGCAACTGCTGGCACCACTGTTTATGGCGCTTTGATCCTATCCTGGAGATTGCAGATATATGTGAGAAATACAACCTCTGGCTGCATGTCGATGTAAGTGCTGTAACTCAGAGTGGCCTGGGCCCTTCGAGGAGTGGAAGCAGCTCTGCTTTATGATTTTCCTCCAGCTTCTTCCATAGCCTCTCTCCCCACCACATTTCTTTTGTCCCCAGCAGGCTGTTCATGACAGGCGTACACCCAGGCCTGTCTGTGCCCTGGGGCTTATTCAGTCCTTCCTGGCCAATTGCTGTCTTCTGTGGTTCAACCTACAAGTTCAACTCTGTCACTATCCCAGAAAGCTTCTGAACAAATGGCTATAGAGTAAAATACAACTGATTTCAAAGGGGAAAAAAAATGTAAGATACAGTGTATAGAAATTGGCCATTTCTGAATCTGAATATGGACACTCAGCTATCTGCCTTCGGTCCAACCATCTATGACACTTTTCTCAGAAAGGAAGGAATGAAAAGAAAAGACAGGCATATCTGGTACTTGTAGGAAAAATAAGGCTATAGATGGAAGGTGTTATCAATTAAGAGATTTTGTTCCATTTCCTAGGAACATAAGAGGTATATTTTCACATGTGTGACTGGGTGTGTTTTTTTCTCTTTCTCTCTCCATTGTCTTATGGGTTTAACGTCTCACAAGTGGACAATGGGGATTACCTGCCCTGATACTGGACAAGTGATTACGAAGTCTGTTCTTATGTCACATGGCGTCCCAAGCTATTTGATCAACATGCATCAGGGAACCTGCAAAAATGTCCTGCTCTTGAAGGAGCAGTTGCAGAAAATCCAAGCCTACCAGGGCTGCTGCCTTCAGAGGTTTTCAGGAAGCCCTTAGAGTTCTTCTCTGGGTAGACTCAGATCGCAGCCTTTAGTCCTGTGTGTTTCTGCTCCCAGAGCCCCCAGGGCGTCATCTCAAGTGTCCCTGGCTTTCTAGAGCACTTTAGGCCCTGGATCTCAGCTCCACAGGCTCAGCCCCATTTATCTGTATTACTTGCATGGCGACCCTGACATTAATCTGGAAGAACTTTTGAAGAAGATGTGATAAATGCTGAATTATTACAACTGCCCTTGGTGGAACAATCTGTGCGGGTTCTGTTTGTCAGAGGAGCTCATGATTTTCACCATTTACATTCTCGTCATGTTTTGCTAGAGGTGTGGTGTGACTGGGCTCAGACTCATCAGTTTTGCTCAGGGTCCCTTTCCCTCTCTTTCCTCTGTCCTCACAGGCTGCCTGGGGCGGCGGGCTGCTCATGTCCCAGAAGCACCGCCATAAACTCAGTGGCATCGAGAGGTAAGGGCTGAGCACAGGGCCTCCTCCATCCAGGCCATGCAACACATGGTATGCTGAGTCCACTGATGTGTCTGCACTGATTCCCAACCTCTTATTCAGTTTAAGCTCACTTGTGTTCAGCAGGCATTTATTGAGCCCTTACTGTATGCCAGGCACTGGGGAATGAAAGATGATAGATTTCCTAGTCAAATGAGTTTTCGCCTCAATGAAATCACAGTTTAGTAAAAGAGAAAGACAAAGAGTTACCACACCCTGTGATAAGCTCAACAATAGACTGATTGCAAGGTGCCAGAGCAGGAGAGAAGAGAGACTTACCAGGGTGGGCATTTGTAGGCTAAATGAGAGTTCGTCAAGGGCACATGAAGGGGTGCTGATTTAGTTCATTCGTCTTTTCTCACTAAGCTTACATTTCCCACTAAACTGAGGAAAGAGCAGGACACTCAGCATGCCATTCTTACTTATTTTCTTGTTTACCATTCACATTCAGTGGGTGTTCTAAGCCAAATATGATTTTGACCTAACTCCTAAATATTGATCTGAAGTGAACTCACATAGATTCATTGATTCATTCAGCAACTATTTACCAAGCACCTGTCATGAACCAGGTACCTGTCTTCAGCCCAACCACCAGGCACTCTTCTAAAAATGTGTACCTGGCACATTAAAAAAAATAAGGCAATATATGGAAGGTGGTATCAACTAAAAGATTTCCCCTCCCGAATCTTACTGTCCAGGGGACTAGATGTTCATAAGCAAAGAGATGTTTCATCTGCCAGGGTGTGCTATTTTAGACAGGATAGTCAGAGGCCCTTCTAGGGCGTTTTAGCAGATCCTGGGATAAACGGAGATAGACAGACAGATACAAGGAAGAATGTTCCGGGTGGTGGGAAGGGCAAATGCAAAGGCCCTGAAGAAGGATGTTCATGGCAAGTTGGAGGAAGGACAGGTCACTGTGGCTGGGGCAATGAGAGAGCAGCAAGAGCAGATGAGGGTGGAGGGTGGACCGGCAGCAGACGTCAGGGAGGCGCTCCAGGGGGCCAAGTGTTCTTACCTCTCCTATGTCTCTCCCCCTGCCTTTCTGCATGGAGAGGCCAATATCTGAGTGAGTGGGTGAAGCATAACTTGCTGAAGCATAGTTATATGAGCCTTAACTTGGAGGACAAGATCTTCTATGTAGATGGGCTGGTCCAACTGTACTTTAAGTTTCTCAGGCAATTTCCATTTTCCATCTGTGAGTCAAGGGAAAACTTGAAACATTTTGCACTAGACTTTTTCTTTTCTAACATTTTAAAGCACATATGTCTTCTGAAAGAAACTGAATCTACTTTCCACTTGTAGCACCAAAGAATGATTTTCTTCAGTCCTTTAGGACATTAAAAAAATTTTTTCAGATATTTTGTGAGATCCGTGTATGATTGTTTAATGGTTCAGTGCATGATAACTGTGAGAAAATGGATTAAATTCACTACCTTGTAAAATATGGCTTGACAGTCGTGCTTTTAATGAGATAACATTGAGTCAGCTTACAACTTTTCATAAATCTCTTTCATAAAGATTTTCTTTATTCATATGGTGGAAGGTACTTCAAGCCTTTCTTCTCTTTGAACAACATTATAGACTCTATAGTCAAGTATACACTAAATTGTTTTCCCTCTATTGGACCAAAGCAAGATGAAGAGGTTAAAAATTCACAGCAGGAATTTAGCTCCAGGGAGAGCAGAGGCAGTATAATTCCAAGCCAATTGCTATGTCTGGGGAAAACATTCTTCACAGGTATTAAAGCACAGAACCCAGCTGTGGGCTAGGCCGTTGGGAAGGAGTTACCCAAGTTTTAATCATCATACATTACACTTGTTTGTTTCTATAATGTCCTAGCTAGTGCGCTCCTTAACCATTTAATTGTGTCTGACGGAGTGATGCAGTTGCTAGGAGACCATGCTTGTTAAACTACCATTGCAGACTAAACAGGCAAGATTATGTTTATTTAGCATTTAAACAATGCTACTAAGTAGTCAAAGTCTAGAATTGCCCAACTGATCCTTGCTTTTGTGTGTCAGTCTTCATACTACCTTATAAGCAAGTAGGTCAGCATCACCAGTCCTTTTTATAAGAAAAGGGAGGCAGAAAGAACCTGAGTCTGTTGCCTAGAGGGAAGCAGTCTAGTAGAGAGGTTATGAACAGTAGATTGACAGTTAGACTCCCTGAATTTGAATCTTGACTCCAGCACTTCCCAGCTGTGTGATTTTGGGTGATGTATTGAACCCTCTTGTGCCTCACTTTCCATCTAAAATAGAGGTGACAATAGTCTCTATATGATAGGGTTGTTGTAAGAATTATTTCAGGCATGATTATTAGCATTGTATTTACAAACTCAGTTTACTAACTTTATTCAATTCCTTGAGGTAGATATTATTCTCCCCACTTTACAGTCAGGAAAACTGAGGCACCAAGGAGTTGTGTAACTTGCCTCAACCAGCAAATGTCAGAGCCAGGTTTCAGACTTGGGTAATCTGGCTTCAAAGCTTGAGTTCATAACCATGACACCACAGTGATAAAATGCCTGTAACGCTCTTGGAATACTAGGAAACATAATAAATGCTCTTCCTAAACGTTAGCTAGTATTAATAGCAGTTTTTAGAAGAGGCAGTCTGCTAATTAGTACTGTGAGACTGCCCACAAAGTATTTATTTACCACTTATTGATCAGTTTAGGGGCTTCCCTTGTGGCTCAGCTGGTAAAGAATCTGGCTACAATGCAGGAGACCTGGGGGGTTGGGAAGTTCCCCTGGAGAAGGGAAAGGTCACTCCAGTATTATGTCCGTTTAGGGATTAGGCATTGAAAACGTGCATTGACTTGCGTTGTGGGGGTGATGGTTTCCTCAACCGGACAGTTGCCACTTGTTGACCCCTGCACCTTCTGCTCAGACATGTGCTTCTTTCAGGGCCAACTCTGTCACCTGGAACCCTCACAAGATGATGGGTGTGCTGCTGCAGTGCTCTGCCATTCTTGTAAAAGAAAAGGTCTGTCCTTCCCCTGGAGATGAGCTAGTGGCCTGCACACCTTTTAGAAGGCATGAGAAGGGGAAAGCTTGGGGGCCTTCTTACAGTGCTTGTTGAGGAACTCGCAAGGCTGGCAGGCTGGCTAGGCCCCCACAGCTATTGCTTCCCTGCTGTGTCTGTTAGGCTTCAGCTAACCCAGCACCTTCCCTCGGCTCTTGCTCTGCACTGTTCCTTCTTTCCTCGTTCAGTGCTCAAGGCCCTGCCAGTGGAGGAAACTGCAGGGCGCTCTTTCATTCCACGTTCCTTCTCTCAAAAGTGAGAGTGATTGCCTGAGCCGCCACCTCTCGCCTTAGGATGCAAAGAGGTGGCGGGAACATGCTTCAGGTTCTGAGCGTGAGTCTGTGGCCGCAAGAGCTGAAACAAATTACTCAGAACCACAGCTACAAATGTCAACTCAGAGCAACAAAGAATGTTGACCAAAACGCTGTGAGTTAGTAGCCTATTCTCTTCTATAAGAATCTGATAATGGAACCCTGCCCTGGAGAGCTTTATTCCTTCAGGAAAACTTTTGCCCGCTGAAGCATTCACAGAAGCCTGTCTCTGTCCTGTGGCAGCCACAAATGCAGATGTTCCTTACCCCACTCCTAAGCAGGGTGCCTGTTAACGTCATAGATGACCTGGGAATGGACTGGAACACCTTTTAGGGGGCACTTTGGGGAGGAAAATTCTTCTACACGTGAGACCGTCCCACCCTCTATAGGAAGTCTGTATCCCCAACTCCTGCCAGCTGAATGCTATAGCACTTCCCAGTCTCTGAAATAACCCAAAATAGTCACACACATTTCCAAATGCCCCTTCGAGGGACAATATGGTGGGCCCTCATGGTTGACATCTGACACAAAAGATAATTTTCCAAGTAGAGTGACAGAGGAGAAGGGGCAAAGGTTCTTCCCAGGGTGGTTTTAGAGATGGACATCAGGACAAGTGCAAGTCCTCATGAGATATTAGAAGAAAGGTTGTATGTGACCCCAAGTCCCGCGTGCCTTGTTTCCAAGCCATCCGCACTTCTGTCCTGAGAATACAGATTTCATGTGTTGATTTCCATGGCAGGGTATCCTCCAAGGATGCAACCAGATGTGTGCGGGATACCTCTTCCAGCCGGACAAGCAGTATGATGTCTCCTATGACACTGGGGACAAGGCCATTCAGTGCGGCCGCCACGTAGACATCTTCAAGTTCTGGCTGATGTGGAAAGCAAAGGTACGAAGAATGGCCTTCAGGAAATAGAGCAGAAGTGTAATTTGCACAGGCTGGCTGGCAAAAGAGAGGCAAAGCTGTATCACAGATAATTCATTATGGGTGTAATCAATATCTAGATAATTGAGTTAACTATTTTCTTTGCCTGTGAATGAAATAACTTTATCCCTTATGTCAAATTCTGTCTCTTTCCATTCAGTCTCAATTTGAATTAGCATGACATTTTCTTTAACTTTCTGTTATAAGCACTAAAAATTTTGCCAAGGGCTTCCACGACAGTTCTTAGGGATACTGAAATTATTTAGTGCAGATGTCGAGAAAAGAGATAAAGATAAAATTACTGCATTTTTCTGTGCAGAACCCTGAGTTCTTTTATGAGGTCTTGAATTACGGGATGTATATGTCAGTTTTAAGTTCTATGTAAATAATGGCCTCTTTCATACCCTCTTCTAGAAAATGCATACTTGATTCTAAGAAATTCTAAACTGAGGCATGCTCTGTCTATATTCATCAGTCTTTAAGGCTGCTTTTCTATGTCTAGAAGAAAAAAAGCAAGCTATTTGGAATTTCCCTCAAATTTTGGATGGAGAAAAGGAATACTATGTGACTATTTGTTTCAAAAGTATTTTTATTCAGTCAAGTAAAGGCAATTTTGATTTCACAGCTTTAGATCACCACCATCATTTTTCTTTATATATTGTAAATTAATTTTAATAAGTTTCAAGATTAGGTCTACTAATACCAAAACAACAAGGTTTTCCAGCCAAACGTCTAGTCAAATGTTCTTCTATAGGAAGAATTTGATGGATTATTAGTGTTTTTCCTTGCTAAGTCATTTTGTCTTAATATAGAAATAGTCTGAATTTGATTTCTACCACAAAGTAATCACAGGTATTTTAAGCATATAAATAGCCATGAATTGTAGGAAAAGAAAGAGCCCTATGATTCAGAAATACTGAGACATGGCCTGTCTCGGTAATTTGTGCCTTGGTTCTGCCTAACAATAACCCCTTGAACCATCTGCCGGAAGTCTGGCTCACAGTGAGTTGGTTACCAAGGTGGGATCCTAGTGTGGGCTTCATTCTCAAGAGGAAGGCAGACTGGCCCAGGCCCGTGCTCAGCGATGACTGCTGCTTTGCCAGTGTTGGACTTGGCCCAGGTGCATTAGCAACCCACAAGCCTTGTGCATCTGCTCTCCTTGTTGACACCGACCCACTCAACAGCCCCCACGTTGCTGTCACTAATCAGCCAGTGCTGGCTTTGGAAACTCATGCTTAGTCAGTTTGTCAATACTCGGAGCTATTGCCGCCTCAGGGCATGTCCTAAGACCAGTGCTTCCCCTTCCGCCTGCATGCCGGTCACCACAAAGGGGTAATATGATATTATGTGGAGGGCAGCCCACCTGAGAGTGAGGGGGAAGTGTTTGGTCAGGACTTCCTTCTGGGGAAGGTAGGTTCCAAAGTACTATTTCTCCAACTCTCTGAAGAACCAGTTGGGGTCTTCTTTAACCTGCCATAGACCAATACAATAAAGATGAATTGCTAGAAAAATGAGATAGAAAGCCATAAGAAATATAAACATCAATTTAAAAATGAGATTCAGTAGACATAAAATTACTCTGTCAAACAGCCATAGAAGTTTCTTATCGCTTAATCTCAGTTTCTCAACACATCCCATCATGGACTGGTTACAGTGTATGTTCATAGACGACAGTTTGGGTGGCAGTAGCCTAAAGCAAACCAAAAATGGGCTTTAGGCTCAGGCTGTGAATTACTAGCAAGACTCTAAAAGCCCTGTTGAGGATAACTGCCCAGAGACTAGAATGCCTTCAAGAGAGATTTGGCACATATTATCACATACAGAGCTGTGAGAAAGCCATACACATTCAATGAGATGGTTCTTGCTAACCATCTCCAAGAATACTCTTCTGTGTATTTCTGATAGATAAAGACAGCAAAGCCCTCTCAATGCCATCACAGGGAAATGCAACTTCTCACCAACAAATATGACTTTCTTTCTTTCTTTCTTTCTTTTTAAAAAAACAGGGTACCGTGGGCTTTGAAAATCAGATCAACAAATGCTTGGAACTGGCTGAATACCTCTACGCCAAGATTAAAAACAGAGAAGAATTTGAGATGGTTTTTGATGGTGAGGTAAGCTGTCTGGACTAGATATATCGAATATCTATTGAGGGAAGTTTATTGAGGGAAGCTTCTGAAGCTATAGTGCCCCACATTACCAGAAGCTGCTTCTGAATTTTCATTCTATGCACTCCTCATTTACTTCCATCTGTGTTCACAAATGTTTCTTCCAGTAGCATTGGGACAACTTTTCCCCTTCGCCTCTTCCAGAAAGGTGTAGTTCTCAGCCAGCCCTTCAGAGACCAGAGGTCTTTCCTTGGCAGGTCTGAATCCTGTATCATTCTTGGAACTTATTGTGGTGGTGTACCTCCATGAGAAAGTGTTCTTCAGTTCCAAGAAGCTCATGGATGGGTATACCAATCTCATACCCTTGTCTCCCAAGACTGGTCCTAAAATGCAATTGTATTTTACATAGATTCATTATGAGGGGAGCAAGATAAAATTGTCTCTGCCCTGAGTTCAGATCCCCACTGCACACAGTAAGGTGCTTGTTATTCTGGTGTTGGCTGAGTGCCTGCTGTGTGTCTTGCCCCCAGACTGGGAGCTTGGTTGTAGAGTAGTGGCCAAAACAGGTACCATCTCTCCCCTACTGGAGCTCACAGCTGAATAAAGAAAGCTGGAATAGGAGCCAGTGCTGAATAGGAGGAATTAGACTCATAATCCAGTGTAATAAAACACTGCCTGTATTCAACTCAGCCTATTTATCAGCCACCTAAACTACTAGTAACACTGGAGAGTCACCAAATGAACAAGAAAGAGCCCTAAGCGGTTCAAATCCATCATACAGTGCTCATGCGTTTCACCTTTGGTGCCTCACGCTCATCATTTACACTATTTTAAATGTTCCACTAGCAGGTTAAGATGAATGTGATGTCTCCAACCCATGAAAGGTAGGCACAGTGATGGCAGACAGCAACTAAGAAGGAGACTGAAAAACTATTGCAAGAATACAGAAGGACTCAAAAGCATGAGCGTCCTTAGAGAAGGATCACTAAACGAGGCAGTACATCTCAATAAGCCCTGTCTTAAAGTTTAGAACTAGTATCAATGTTCATTATGATAACCCTGAGTTATCAGGAGAAGGTTTAGTATTGATAGAATAAAGTCAAAACATTCAGTACCCAAAAATTAACAATGCTTTGAGCATCTTCTATATATGAGGCACTACAAAATGGCAAGATGGATAATACCCTTTATGGAAATGACCCAAATGTAGTTTTTTGTAACATTTCAGTGTTCAAAGGTGGATAACTTTAATCATCTAGAAAACTGGTTATGGGAAATAGCTCTCTTCCCAGATATGATGGGATAAACCTGGCTTTGTTCTCCCAAGTATAGAAGTAACATGAAGCCTTTTTGAGGGGTGGGGTGGGGAGTTAAAACAGCTTTCTCTCAAGTTCTGTTAATTTCCTGTTTTGTTTTTTGCATGCTTGTTTGTGAAAATCGCTGCAGCCTGAGCATACAAATGTCTGTTTCTGGTATATTCCACAAAGCCTCAGGGGTGTTCCGGATAGCCCTGAACGACGGGAAAAGCTACACAGGGTATGGAATCTCTCCTTGTCTCTTCTAACCCTCTGCAGTTTCTCTGGCTAGTCAGAACATCCTCACTCTAGGGATCTGTCTGAACAGAAGTAAAAACTAAAGGTTTGGGGTGATACAGAGACATCCTATTATATTCTTCTCCTTGGGTCTGAATTGTCCCAACTGTGGTTCAGATGCAGCAGGAATTTCTAGGGAATGCATCCCTACATTAGGTGGGTGTTTGTCATCAGGAGGGTCATGCTCTGCACAGCTGAATAATATACATATTATTTGGAACGTCCGTACCACAAACCATGTCTGTTAAAATATCTTTTACTAAGTTTGAGTCAACTCTAATGCTGATTTATTTTAGTTACTGGTTTCTATATTTAGTTTATATGTTACTTATAGTTGTTTGTATTTAACTTATATAATATTAACTTATATAATATTCACTCATCTAATCATTCAACAGATATTTGGTGAGCAGAGTTCATGTGCCAGACAGTATCCCAGGTGCTGGATTGTACGGAAGTCTTAATTTGTATTGTTGCCCATGTGAATTTTTAATTTTTGGTTTTTGGTTTTGACTTTATTATCATTGTCCTGTGTCTGACTTTCAAAATTCAGTTGCACAATACTTTCTGTAGGAATGTATGATTGGATAGACTTAAATAGTCATTAGTGGCCATCATCAAAAAACCTACAAATAATAAGTGCTGGAGAGGGTGTGGACAAAAGGGAATCTCTCTACACTGTTTGTGGAAATGTAAATTGGTGCAGCCACTATGGAGAACGGTATGGAAGTTAGCTATAAAAAGAATGAATAATGCCATTTGCAGCCACATGGATGAACCTAGAGATTATCATAATAAGTGAGAAAAGTCAAACAGAGAAAGACAAATATCCCATGATATCACTTATATGTGGAATCTAAAAAATTATATAAATGAACTTATTTACAAAATAGAAGCAGACTCACAAGCATAAAAAACAAACTTATGGTGAGGAAAGAGGGTAGGCAGGAAGGGCAAATGAGGAGTTTAGGATTAGCAGATACACACTACTATATATAAAATAAACACAGGATCTTACTGTATAGCACAGGGAGCTATATTCAATATCTTGTAATGATCTATAATGAAAAAGAGTCTGAAAAATAACATGGATGTGTGTATAACTGTATCACTTTTCTGTCCACCTGAAACTATCACAGTATTATAAATCAACTGTTTATGTCAATTTAAAAATTAGTCATTAGATATTAGCCACTGAAGAAACTTGGGTATAAAATACTTCTTTGCCTTTGTGTCAGTGTAAATACATAATGAAAAGCAGATAGCTCCTTTTTTCCAACTAAGAAATGGGTTGTCTTATGAAAAACAGCATGGTGTTAGTATCGATCTTGAGTTTTGTCTTGTGTTTTCCCTTACAAGGTGGCCCCGAAAATCAAAGCCCTGATGATGGAATCTGGCACAACCATGGTTGGCTACCAGCCTCAGGGGGACAAGGCCAACTTCTTCAGGATGGTCATCTCCAACCCAGCCGCTACCCAATCTGATATTGACTTCCTCATTGAGGAGATAGAGAGGCTGGGCCAGGATCTGTAACTGCCACCCGCAGTACATCAGTTTCTGGGACTTCCCTTTCCCCTCCGCACTCTAGAACAAACCTCTATATGTTGCTGAAACACATAGGCCATTTCATCGAGGGAAAACATAATATCTTGAAGAATACTGTTAAAACCTTCCTTAAGCTTATTAGAGTTAGCCAGAAATAATGTTCTTTTTCAAAAGTTGCACATTAGGAACAGAGTATATATGTACAGTTATATATACCTCTCTATAAATACACGTCTGTATAATGAGTGTGGTAACAGATCACAGCATGTCTCCCGCTCCAAGAGAATCCATTTTACCTTCTTCCTCAGTTACTGAGGGGCCAAACATGCCGCAAACCAGCTTGCCCAGCCACCCCAGAAAAGATGTTTTTCAAAATGCTTTGTGTTGGGGACCAAGGAAAATGCTGTTGGCAGGCATTGACCTCACTGTCAGTATTTCTCCCATCTGAAGTCATGATGGATGAGAAAAAGTGCCACTGGGTGGTAAGAGTCCCGCCCTCCCTATTAGGATCCTGTTAGGGGAAAGCAGTAGCAGAGTCATTGTTTCAGGTGTCCTATTGCTGTATATTTAGAGTTTAATTTGTGTAAGGTTGTGCATATTTCTGTTGTTTGTCCTTAGGGAGGGGGAGGGGGAAGAATATATGTAATGATCTCAGTGACTGTAGGTAAATGAAATATTTGCTTATTTATATTCAGAGATTTACCATGTTAAAGAGGTGTCTTGTATTTTCTTCCCATTTGTAATGTATCTTATTTATATATTAATGCAGTGAGTTCTGAAAAATGTTTATGGTATTTTCGTGCACTTGTGAGCCAAAGAGAAAAGACTGAAATTAGTAAGACTTGTATTATATTAGAGTGCCCTTAAAGTAATGATTTAAGCATAACTTTACCATCTATAAAAGAATTCCGATACTGTGCATAACATCCTATATATGGAAATCCTGTGACTTACATGCGTCTGCTCTATTACCCTGTCTGGCTGTATGTTGGATGTTCTCTATGCTTTTCTAGTAACTGTTGGATAATAACTAGTTCTTCTGTACTTTTGTAGTAGTTTATGACCAATCTCTGTGACTCCCTTAGCACAAACCTAAGGCAGTGTTTCCGAAGACTTTGTGAAGATCTCGAACTGACCAGGCTCACAACTGTTTTTGAAGAAAGGAAATTCACACTGTGCATTTTAGAGTATGCAAGAAGACTATAAATAAATAAAAATATTCTCTGTGGAGAATTTGAACAAAATTTTCTTTCAGTATGTGTTTCATGCAGAAAAGAGAGATTTCCAGTTATGGTTGCTGGGATCACCATAGCCCGTTCATGCTCACCAGCTGACTTCAGGTGATACTCAATACCTTTATTAGGTTGGGACTCAATCCACAGTCTTAAGATTCCCAAGCCCCATATCTAAAAATCACTGGGATTCTAATTAAATAAAATTTGCGGTTCACACTTGGAAAAAAAATCATTCCTATTTTTCATTTTCCTATCTGTATCTTGGAGTTCCAGTCATTCATTCAACAAATTTTTATTTTTCTGTTACAGGCACTGTTCTAGAACTAGGATTGCAGAAGTGTGCATGGCTGAAAAATTTTGCTTTTCATGGGCATCTTCCACCACTTGGTATCTACAATATCTGAATACCTCTAAGAGCATAGAATTGTGCCTTCCAGCTGTTTATGCTTGTACAGTGGGCCCAGTTCACTTCCTCGAGAAATATATTTTGGTGCTGGGTCATTATGAAATAGAGACCATTCTCTATGAATATTCTGTTAAGCCAGGATAATACCATCTCACTCATTTGGAATACAAGGAATTCCCTATTTGGCACTTGTAGGGATTAAATGAGTCATTTTTAATAGCATATCAATTGCACAAGTAACCATTGTATTAAACAAACTAGACTCTATAGGAAAGTGATCTTAAAGTCACTTTTTCCTCTAACTGTTCCTTCAGATCCCCTCTGAAGGAGGAGTTGATCATTTCCATGCTTCTATTTGAATTCAGGCTAATTCCATAGCTTTCCTGGCCTCTCAGGTACAGAAGAGCCTCATTTTAGAAACTGAATGTCCAACTCTGTGTAATAAGCAGGACCTCAAATTTGTATCCAGTACAGAGTTCCTCCCCTTCATCCTGCTGGTACTGTTTCAGGCTGAAATCCATTGCGGGACGTGGGGGCCAGTGTGTGTCCTGGGTGACAAGGCTGATGGTCGAGATACAGTCAACTTCATTTTTTTTTTTTACTCTTTTCAGCTACTGTATTTTCCCATCTACAGTCAGATTTAGGGAGAGAAGGGGTCAGAGTAACAAAGGCACAATTTTAGATAACCGTTAAATTGTCAATTGGCCTCTGGGCCCCTGGTCTATGAGATTTTTTTTTCTTATGGGACAATATTTTGAGAAGAAATTTTTAAACTAAGATATAATTAAGGTACAGTAAGTTTCACTCTTTATAGTGTAATGTGAATGGAACCATCACAATATCTAGAACAGTTCCATCACACCCATAAATTGTCCCTCATCCCTTTGTGAGTAGCACCTTCTTCAACCCCTAATTCTTGGCAACCTCTGATTTGTCTGTGTCTAGAATTATGTTTCGGAGAAGGCCATGGCACCCCACTCCACTACTCTTTCCTGGAAAATCCCATGGAGGGAGGAGCCTGGTAGGCTGCAGTCCATGGGGTCGCAAGAGTCGGACACAACTGAGCAACTTTCCTTTCACTTTTCACTTTCATGCATTGGAGAAGGAAATGGCAACCCACTCCAGTGCTCTTGCCTGGAGAATCCCGGGAATGGGGGAGCCTGGTGGGCTGCCGCCTACCCACGACTGAAGCGACTTAGCAGCAGCAGCAGCAGAGTTTTGTTTCTCCCATTTTGTAAATAGAATCATATGCAGCCTTTTGAGTCTGGCATTTGGAATTCACCCATGTTGTTGTCTGTATCGTTTGTTCATTCCTTTTAGTACTGCATAGTATTCCATTTGTATGAATGTACAGTTTATATGTTCTCTCATATAAGGAAATGTGGGTTGTTTGCAGCCTGGGGTAATTAAAATAAAGCCACTATAAACAGTAGGGTACAGATTTTTGTGTGAACACAGGTTATCATTTAACTTGGGTAAATAACTAGATGTAGGATTGCTTAATCCTGTGGCAAGAGTATATTTATGAGGTAACTAGTTCCAAAGTGGCTGTACCATTTTGAATTCTCACTAGCATTGTAGAAATTTTCTGGTTGCTCTATATTTTGCTGGCATCTGGTGTTGTTGATTTTTTAAAATTTTAACAATTCTTTTGTTGTTACTACAGCTTTATTGAAATATAATTCATATGCCATGTAATTCATTCATTTTAAAGTATAAAATTCCCTGGCTTGTAAACTATTCACACAGCTCTAAAGCCATCACTCCAGTCAAATTTAGAATATTTTAATCATCCCACAAAGAAACCTCATACCATCAGCAGACATTCTTCATTCCCATATACATATCCTCTCCAGCCATTGGAAGCCACTACATGGGTTTTTGTCTATATGGCACCCCACTCCAGTACTCTTGCCTGGAAAATCCCATGGACGGAGGAGCCTGGTAGGCTGCAGTCTATGGGGTCGCTGAGAGTTGGACATGACTCAGTGACTTCACTTTCACTTTTCACTTTCATGCATTGGAGAAGGAAATGGCAACCCACTCCAGTGTTCTTGCCTGCAGAATCCCAGGGATAGCGGAGCCTGGTGGGCTGCCGTCTATGGGGTCACACAGAGTCAGACACGACTGAAGTGACTTAGCAGCAGCAGCAGCAGCAGACATCACATATAAATAAGATCACACAGTATGTAGTCTTTCATGACCAAATGTGACTTTGGATGTGTTCAAGGTTTATCCATGATATAGCATTCATCATTACTTCATTCCTTTTATTGCTGAATAATATCCTATCACACGGATACACTACTTTTTTTTAATCTCTTCATCAGTTAATGGACATTAGGGTTGTTTCCACTTTTTGACTATTATAAATAATACTAGGCTTTATGGTTTGTCTTAGATGGTAAAGCATCTGCCTGCAATGCAGGAGACCCGGGTTCAATCCTTGGGTTGAGGAGATCCTCTGGAGAAGGAAATGGCAACCCACTCTAGTACTCTTGCCTGGAAAATCCCATGGACGGAAGAGCCTGGCAGGCTACAGTCCACGGGGTCACAAAGAGTCGGACAAGACTAAGCGACTTCACTTTCACTATGAATATTTGTGTACAAGTTTTTGTACTGACATTATGTTTTGTATTGTTTTTATACTAATAGTGGTATCTTGCTTTGGTTTTAATTTGCTTTTTTATGGGACACTTTTGAAATATTCCACTGGAGTCCTTCCACCTCATCGTACATGAGGCATCAAAGTCTCTCCTCCTGTAACCACTTAGGACTCAGCCCCTCAGCCCTGGGCCCTTGGCCATCCACCCTGTCCAGATTTTATATTGGTATTCCGTCTCTAGATAGTACCTTGGGTGGAATCTCTTTTATTTAAAATAAATTATGTGGGTTACATAAGGAGGGCTTTTAAAATATACACATATAGGATAAAGAACGACTGTCACAGAATACTTGAGTACCCACTGCTCAGCCCAGGAAATAGAACATCATCAGTACCTTAAGAGCTCTCCAATTCCATAATGAGCTTTTCCATAACTGAATGCTCTCCTTTCCCCAAGCACTAGATTCATTATTCTGAATTCTGTGTTAATCACTCTCTTGTTTTTCTATATAGTTTTAATACACATATATGAATCATTATTGTTCAGTTTTACTTGGCTTTGCACTCTATATAAATGAAATATTACAGAATATATACACTTACGACTTAGCCATTTGTTCAACATTATGAGTTTGTAGGGCCAGTGCTAACCCATAAAGAGCCTAAAGGCACCCCTCCTTCAGGGGTAGACATCCCCGTGGAAGTGTTTTCAGCTTGGCATGTGGCGCACATAACAGACTCTAGCACCTGCTGAGCCTCCTGCCGCACCCTGCAAGCACAGCCTTATTTGGCAGCCTCGTGTTTTTGAGACTCACTTTTGATGATACTATAATCCATTATTTTTATGGTTGTAACCCCATTTCACTGGTATGAATATGCTTAAGTTGGTTTATTTCTTCTAGGAGGGTAGATTTATGATTTTCCCCCAGTTTTTGCCTTTAGGGACAATGTTGCTATGGGTAGTCTTGTTTTTGTTTTTTCTTCAGTTTTAAAAAGTTATTGATGAATAGTTGATTTATAATGTTGTGTTAATTTCTACTGTACAGCAAAGTGATTCAGTTATTATGTATATACACATATGTATATGTGCACATTCTTTATTGTTATGGCTTATCACAGGATATTGAATATAGTTCCCTGTGCTACACAGTAGGACCTTGTCATTTATCCATTCTATGTCTAATAGTTTGTATCTGCCAACCCCAACCTCCCACTCTACCCTCCCCTCAGTCTCCTTCCCCTTGGCAACACAAATCTGTTCTCTGTGTCTGTTTTATACATAAGTTCATTTGTGTCGTATTTTAGATTCCACATATAAGTGGTATTTTATGACATTTGTCTTTCTCTTTCTGACTTCCTTCACTTAGTATGCTTATCTCTAGGTCCATCCATGTTAGCAAATGGCATTTTTTCATTCTTTTTATGGGTGAGTAGTATTCTATAGTGTGCATGTGTATATATATATATATATATATAAACAAAATATGGTGTATATACATATAAATATAGATATACTTTGTTTATTGTATATACTTTGTTTATATATAGACTTTGATATATTTTGTTTATCCATCCATCTGTTTATGGATGTTTAGGTGGTTTCCATGTCTTGGCTATTGTGAATAGTGCTGCTGTGAACATTGAGGAGCATGCATCTTTTGAATTATAGTTTTCTCTGGATATAGCCCAAGAGTAAGATTGAAGGATCATCTGGCAACTCTACTTTTAGTTTTTGGGGACCCGCCACACTATTTTCCACAATGAGCATTCTTTGCACTTGTTTCCTGGTGTTCATGTGCAAAATCTTTTCTAAGGCTTCATGCTTAGAAGTGAAATTGCTGGATCATAGAATACTTGTTGAACTTAACTGAGTAAAGCAGAGTGGGCAAACCAAGTTGCACTTTCACCAGCAGTGTGCATTTTCCATACCTCACCATCACTTGCCTAAATTTTTTGCCAGTCTAGAGGGTATGAAATTGTATCTCCTTGTGGTTTTAATTTGTCTTTCCCTAATTACAAATGAGGCTGGGTATCTTTTCACATTTTATGAACCATTTGTGTTCTCTCTTCTTTGAAATGCCTAAATCACACTCTTTGTCCAATTTTAAATTTAAATGTTTGCCTTTCTCATGTAGTCTTTAGAAGCTTTCTATATATTCCAGTCACTAATTCCTTTTGATTGTGTGTTTAATAAATATCTTTTCCTAATTTGGGGCTTGACTTTTCACTTAACTAATGGTCTTTTTTTGAAAACATGCATTTAATGTAGTTGGATTTTAGCAACATATTTCGTTACAGTTTTTGTTTTTGTCTGTCTTCTCTAAGAAATTCTTCCCTATACCAAAGTCATAAAGATATTCTCATGTACATATTGACTTCTAAGTTTTATGGCTTTATACCTTTCACATTTAAGTCTTCAATCCACTTAGAATTGATTTTTGTATTTGGCTCTTCCTCAAGAATGAAAGAGCTATTATTAGCCCTTTCTCTTCCATATAAATTTAGAATTAATTCATCAAGTTCCACCAAAATATCTTGTTGGAGTTTTCACTGGAGTTTCATTGAATCTGTGAATCAATTTTAAGAATATTATTATATTTTCAATATTGAATATAATAACCTTAAAGTTTATATTTCCATTTAACTAGGTCAGCTTTAATGTCTTTCAGTAAAGTTTCATAATGGACATGCACAGCTTTTGATAGATTTATTCCTATGTACTTTATATTATAGTTATTTTAATGGCATCTTTTAAAATTACATTTTCTAACTCATTGTTACTGATGTATAGAAATGTCACTTCTCAGTAATGATTTTGCATCCAGAAAACTTTCGAAAACTCAATTAATTTTGGTTCTTCAATGTTTTCCAAATACAGAAATATACCATCTATGGATAATGAGAGCTTTGTTTATTCCTTTTATTCCCCTTTCTCTCTCTTTTTTTCTTTACTGGAGGATAATTGCTTTACAATATTTGTGTTGGCCTCCACCATACATCAACATGAATCAGCGACAGGTGTCCACATGTCCCCTTCCTCCTGAATCTCCCTCCCGTCTCCCACTCCATCCCACCCCTCTAGGTCGTCACAGAGCACTGGGTTGAACTTCCTCTGTCACACAGCAAATTCCCACTTGCTGTCTCTTTTACATGTGGCAGTGTGCATGTTTTTGCACTATTCTCTCAATTCCTCCCACTCTATCCTTCCCCCACTGTGTCCCCAGTCTGTTCTCTGTTCGTGTCTCCACTGTTGCCCTGCAGAAATAAGTTCATCAGTACCCATCTTTCTAGATTCTGTACACATGTGTTAATATATAATATTGTCTTCCTCTTTCTGACTGTTTATTCCTTTTTGATCCTTATACCTATTGATCCTTTTGACCCTCATACCCTTTCCCCCTTTCCTTTGGTATACTACCAGAATAGTATACCTTTGGTATACTGTCAGAATATCTAGTACAATGAGGAAATAAAGGGGTGGTAGCAGGCATCTTGCCTTATTCCAGATGTCGGAGGGAATGTTTTCGGCAGACACCATGTAGTTTTATGTTTCTCTACTGAAACATAATTTTGGCTCTTCAGTGTTTTCCAAGTACAGAAATATAGCATCTATGGATAATGAGAGCTTTGTTTATTGGGTTAAAAAGTTTAAGATACACTTTACTGGGTTAAAGAAGTTTCCTTTTATTCCTAGTTTGCTAAGAGTTTCTGTAATAAATGAATATTCAATTCGTGTTATCATTCATAAAGTTTTCCATATCTTCTTGTGTCTATTTTTGGAAATTGCATTTTTCCGGGAATTTATGCATATTTTGAAGTTTTCAAGTTACTATAAAGTTGTCCACGATATTTTCTTTTTAAAAAATCTTTTGCATCTGTACTTATAGTCTCCATTTTTCCCCTAGAGGAGTAATTTGTATCTTCTTTGTTTCTTTAATTGATTAATCTTAGCAGAAGTTTGTCAGTTTCATTAAGCTGTTCAGAAAAATATTTGTTTTAGTCAATACTCTCAATCATTTAACTGCTTTTTACATTATTAATTTCTGCTTCTATGTTTATTATTTCCTTTCTTCTACTTTTTTAGGGTTTTTCTGCTGTTTTTCTAACTTCTCAAATTCTGTGCTTTTCTTCTTTTCTAATGGAAGCCTCTAAGGATATATATTTTCCCACAAGCGTCCTCTCTCTATCTATATACTACAAGCTTTGACACACAATAATGTGTTATCATTCAATTCTAAATATATTGTATTTGTCTATTTTTCCTTGTAGTTTCACTTTTGCTCTGTTATTGGATATAAACAAATTTCTGATTGGCATATTTTTCTGGTGATCTAAAACTTTTATTATTATCCAGTGACCCACTTTTGTTTTTTGCCTTCTTGTCTATTTGTCTGATATTTTCTCTTCTTTGAACTATAATATTTCTGTGTCCTTATGTTTTAGGTGTGTCTCATATAAACAGCTAGGTTTCAACACCTTTTCCATCTGACCAGCTTTGTCTTTTAACTGAAAGATTTTATTGATTGTGATTAGTGATATATTTGGATTTAATTCTTCCACCTTATTTTGTGCTATCCATTTGTTCCACTTTTTCTGTTCTTTTTCTCTTTTCTTGTAAAAGATTTGGATTGAGGTTTGTTTTTTGTTTCTGTTGTTTTTCAGTTTTAACTTATGAGAATATAACTGCTCATAAAGTATACTCCCTATGTCCACCCTAAAGATATTGGCATGAATGTCATTTCAAAAGTTAATCATTTTACCCTTCTCATGAATTACAAAAGAACCCTAGATACTTGTGCTCTGATCACCCTCTTCCTGATACATATGCCATTGTTATCCAATATTCTAGATCTCTTTTTAACTATAATTTATGCATTATTAATAGTTTTATTCGATTGATTTTTGCTTAGATATACTGCATGTTTACCAGTCCCCTATGCATGTTTCCTTTTACATCTCAGACCTTCCATTTGTGCCATTTTCTTTTTCCTTGATCTGCATGTGTTTGAACTTTTCTTTATTGAAGCTTATTAATAACCCTTCTCTGAGAACAGACTCTCACTTTGGTTCCTGGACATCATTTGTGAGGCTGATTTGAAAGCACAGTTATTTAAGCTATTTGCTGCCTTGAAGCTGGAAAAGGTAACTCTTAGATAAGGCAGACTTTGTTAAACAGGAAATGTTCCCATCACATCAAGGGACCCTGCTTCTGGCATGATGGGGATTCTCTTGTCTCTTACGGATAAAAGAAACTAGATACATGCATCAAATTTACCTGCAAGAATCTTAAAATCCTTTAATCTGACCAAATGATGCAAAGCAATTTAACAAAGGGCATCTCACTTTATTTGGGGTTGAAGGTTAGAATTTCTTATAATACAAAGTCTGCTTTAATATTCCAATAAAACCACCTCAAAACTCCCGATTCCCTCAGTGTCCGTAGTGGACATCTGTGTTTTTACCTGTCAGACATCTAACCTTCGTCTTCTGATCATAACACCCCAATTTTGCTTTGAGAGAATATTCTTTCTTCATTCTTGCCCCAGGTAATTGGAGAAATAAGCCCACCCTCTGATTCCAGAGCTGGTCATCTGAGTTAAGTGTGGCCAATCAGTGTACACTCCTGGCTACAGGGATGGACTGTTGACCCTGGACAGGCTGACGGATGAGGTGATGAAGCTCCTCTCAACAAGAACTCTACCGTAGCGAAGTAACATGTGAGAAGTCTAAGCAATCTTGGCCTCGACCAACAGAGGGAACAGAGGCCCCACATGAAAGCTTAGACTATGTTCATCCAAGCCCACCACCTTTCCAGAGAGGAAGGGATGTCAGGGTTGTGAGCTGAGACCCAGCACCCCGGAGCAGTAGAAGCCTGGAGGTTGCCAGGGAGGAGGCCTTCCGGAGGAGATGCAGGCTTCTCCGCGCTGCTGCTGTTAGTCACTCAGTCGTGTCTGACTCTTTTTTTTTTTTTTAAATTAATTTATTTATTTAAATTACAATACTGTATTTGTTTTGCCATACATTGACACGAATCAGCCATAGGTGAACACAATCTCCCAATGCCGAAGCCCCTTCCCACCTCCCACCCCACATCCTCTACTTGAATCATCCTGTGCATCAGCCCCATGCATCCTGCATCCTACACTGAACATAGATACTGCTTCGTTTCTTACACGAAAATATACGTTTCATTGCCATTCTCCCAAACCATCCCACCCTTTCCCTCTCCGTATGGAAATACAAAAAGCCTCGAATAGCCAAAGCAATCTTGAGAAAGAAGAATGGAACTGGAGGAATCAACTTGCCTGACTTCAGGCTCTACTACAAAGCCACAGTCATTAAGACAGTATGGTACTGGCACAAAGACAGAAATATAGATCAATGGAACAAAATAGAAAGCCCTGAGATTAACCCACACACCTATGGACACCTTATCTTCGTGTCTGACTCTTGAGACGCTATGGGCTGTAACCCGCCAGGGTTCTCTGTCCATGGGAGTTCCCAGGCAAGAACACTGGAGTGGGTTGCCGTTTCCTCCCCCAGGAGATCTTCCAGACCCAGGGATGGAACCCGAGGAGAGGGCAAGAGGAAGAGGAGCAAGCGGTTCTCTGCTCTGCACCCCAACTCCGGTCGGTGAGCCTCCAGGTAAGCCGCCGAAGTGGGGAGAGGACAGCTTGGAAAAGCTGGATTGTCTTAAGAATCAAGAATGACAAGGAAGTAACAGAATCTAAGCTATTGCCAAGGACCCCCTACACAGAAAGTTTCAGTTTGTGGAGCTAGAGACTGGAAGACAAATAAAGCGGGTTCGTGTTTTACCCCGGAGTTAAGATTGTCAAAAATGTTCACAACGAATTGACAATAATGGCAGAATAAGCACCAAGAATCGCATTTTCTCTCGAGAGCAGGCCAGCTGCCCCGCCCTTTCCTGGAAGGAAAACAAATATCTGGAGAGAAGGGACAACAAGAAAGAAGGGGGAGGGGTGGGTGGGGGAGAAAGTGCGGAGGGAGAGGAGAGATTTTAAAAATAACATCTGTGGCTAAACTTAGTCGTGAGCCTTGGAGAAAATAAGACGAAAGGAAGGTATGGGACAGAGTGAGGGTTACCGGTGGTGAGCTGGCTCCAATTACAACCCAATAGAGACGGAAACTGATTGGGCAGTCGTTTCAGGCTTAATAAAAGAACAGCCTTCTTGCGTTAATCTAGTCCTGGCAGTCAGAGAAGCTGAGTCCTCCCGGGAGGCAGATGTAAAAGGTGCCTTGTGTTAATGTTATTTTTAGGGTTGGAGGTGGCGATGGTGGTGGTGGAAAAAAGAAAAGCAAAAGAACACTTCCTTTGTGCTGTTTTAACAGAAAAGCTCTCCTTCTCGCCTCAAGCTCAGTAGACGCCACCTAGTGGGCAAATGACAGACTCGCACTCAGCCGGCAACCGTGGCCAGCCCAGGTTTGGTATTTCCTGTTTACCTTGGTTCACCTACAAAATCCAGAGGTGTAAAAGGTGTGTTCGCCTCTCAAAAGCTGCCCCTCACTTTGGGGGTAGAGGCAGCAGATGATTCAGGCTAGCAGAAAGTGGCCAGAAAGAGAGCCAGAGAGCCCTGAGAGCTGGGGTAGACATGGGGGCCTCGGTGGAAGATTTTCTTTTTATTGCTAAATCATAGTCTATTATATGTATATATGTATGTATATATATACATATCACATTTTCTTTATCCACTCATCATCAATGGACATGTAAGTTGCTTCCATGTCTTGGCTGTTGTAATGCTGCAATGAACATGGGAGTGTATTTGTCTTTTTGAGTTAGTTTTATTTTCTTCGGGTAAATACTCAGAAGTGGAATTGCCGGATCATATGGTAGCTGTATTTTTAAATTTTTGAGGGACCTCCATACAGCCTTCCATAGTGGCATGCAGCCACTATTTACGTTTTATTTGCATTCCCACCAATAATACACAAGAGTTCCCTTTTTGTCATTTTCTCACCAATACTTGTTACTTCTCATCTCTGATGAAAACCATTCTAACAGGTATGAGGTAATATCTCATTGTGATATTGATTTGCATTTCCCTGATGATGAGTGATGTTAAGGGTATTTTCATGTGTTTATTGATCATCTGTGTTTCTTCTTTGGAAAAATATCTATTCAGACTTTCTGCCCATTTTTTAATTGAATTGCTTGCTTTTCTGCTGTTGTATGCCTTCTTTATATTTTTTGGACATTAATTCCTTATCAGATGTATGATTTGCAAATATTTTCTCCCACTCAGTAGGGTTCTTGTTCACTTTGTTGATAGTTCCCTTTATTGCACAGAAGCTTTTAGTTTAATATAGTCCCATTTGCTTATTTTCACATTTGTTGCCTTTGCTTTTGGTGTCAGATCCCCAAAATCCTCACCAAACCAATGTCAAAGAGTTTGCCACCTATATTTTCATCCAGGAGCTTTATGGTTTCTGGTCTTATATTTGAGTATTGATTCCATTTTGAGTTAATTTTGGGGTATGGTCTAAGATAGTGGTCCAGTTTCATTTGAATTGAGTTTCTGGTGCTCATAATCAAAACAATCCTAATACATCTACTCAGTCCTATTGCAGAGGACTTTGGAGAGGGCCAGTGATCAGAAATAAAGTGGCAGTAAGGCAGTAAACATGATCTATATCTACCTGCCCGCATCCCCTTCTCAGGAACAGTCCTTTCTAGACTATCTTGATGAAGATGGGGATCTAAGCATGTCGTTCCAACCCTGCAGCTGGCCAGGAGCAGGTGCTTGATCCTAGGACAGTCAAGATAGGTTAGGTTATGCTGCCTTAAGGAATAACACCCACATTATTAGTAGCTTAAAGGAACATGGAGCAGAGCGAGGAACATGGGCTGATTTCCTGATCACACTCCCCGTCCACAACATGCCATGTTATGTTGTCCTCAATCCAGGAGAGGCTGAAGGGGCAGTCACTCATTTTAGAGCATTGCTGGTCACTGCAAAACAAAAATGAAACAAAAACAAGAAAATGGCTGACATAATACAAGGGACTGAATTGTCAGATCAAACGTACAGGGATCATCGATCCTACATGATACTAAAATGTATGAATAATTCAAAAGATACAGGCAATTCCAAGACGGAAGTGAACATGGAGGAATTTGAGACTATCTCTACAGTTCTCCCTTTCCTTCTGGGTTAGAGGATATTCTTGTTTAGATTTAAAATCTAAATCTAGGTTTTAAGAAGGGCACCACTTGGGAAAAAGGAGCCTTTCAACTAAGAAATATGTCCAACTTATACTCCAGTCATGATAGCTGACTGACAGTTTCCTATTGGGCCATGCCCCATGAATGCATATATACCAGATTTGTTGACGATAAGCAACCAAACAGACCAAGTACCTCTTGTTAATAACATTCGATACATGAAGACTCTCCATTATCTGCCATCAGGAGGTGTATATAGCACACTAATAAGGAATGATTTCTTTGAATTGCCCCCTGCTACATGTTGGTATCCCCAGAAGGAGAATAGGTTCAGGCCAGCTGGTAATCTTTTCCTTTGTGGTGATAAACCATGCTTTGATTTTTAAAAAGTTTCCATCTGCTTATTAAGCGTTATCAGTTCTATTTCCATTTCAGTGGCCAAAGCAGGTCACATGGCCAAGTCTGGAATCAAGGGATTGGGAAGTATAATCCTTCCTTGGGGAAGGAAACCAGATATTGCTAAACAGTGATATAGTCTACCCACAGGCAGCCAGTCCCGAGTCAGGAAGGGGGACCCTGATGTACAGCTTTCCCCGGTGGCTCAGACAGTAAAGAATCTGTCTGCAACAGCAGGAGGCCTGGGTTCAATCTCTGGGTTGGGAAGATCCCCTGGAAGAGGGCATGGCAACCCACTCCAGCATTTTTGCCTGGAGAATCCGTATGGACAGAGGAGCCTGGTGGGCTACAGTCCGTGGGATCACAAAGGGTCAGACACAACTGAGTGTCTAAGCACGCACAAGGTATTGCTAACTGCTGTAACAGATAACTCTCAATTTCAGTTGCTTAACACAAAGAATACTTATTCCTTTCTTTAAAAAACAAATTTATTGACGTGGGGCTGACTTACAGTGCTGTGTGAATTATTTCTCTTTCATATTACAATTCTACATGATATTGTAGTAGGCAGCTTTCTACATGGTAACTCAGAATCCCAGTCTCCTTCCATATAATTACCCTCTCTGGTAGCCTCAGAATTCTCTTCTAACTGGTTCACAGGAAAAGGAGTGGGGTTGCTGGGTCATAATAGTGATATTGAGCATCTTTTCTTGTGCCTATTAGCCATTTTTATTTCTTCTTTGGAGAAATGTCTGTTTAGGTCTTCTGCCCATTTTTCAGTTTGGTTATTTGTTTTTCTGTTGTTGACTTGTGTATGCTGTTTGTATATTTTGGAAATTAAACCCTGGTACACATCGTTTGCAAGTATGTTCTCCCATTTTATAGGCTGACCTTTCATTTTGGGGGTTTTTGGTTTTGTTTTATGGTTTCCTTTACTGTGCAAAACCTTGTAAGTTTGTTAGGTGCCATTTGTGTATTTTTGTTTTTACTTATTTTGCCTTGGGAAGACTGAACAAGTCTTAATATTCTTTTTTTTTCCAAGTATACTTAATTTACAACATTTGCCAATCTCTGTTGTATACCAGAGTGACTCAGTTAGAGACATATAGACATTCTTTTTAATATTCTTTACCATTGTGGTTAATCACAGGATATTTAATTAACTATCCTATTGTATAGCACATGAGACTGTACTAAGTATCCTGTCTCAAACCATAATGGAAAGGAATATTAAAAAAGAATGTCTATGTCTATAACTGAGTCACTTTGCTATACAGCAGAGATTGGCCCAACCTATAAATCTATTATACCTCAAAAAACAGAATATTAGGACTTGTTCAGTCTCCCAAGGCAGTTACAGTAGGACCTCATTGTTTATCCATCTTATGTAACAGTTTGCATCTGCTAATCCCAAACTCTCCCTTTCCCACCCCTTCATTCTGTAGTTGGTTCCTTTGTGCAATGTTTTAGGTTTCACATATAAGTGATATCATGTAGTATTTGTGTTTTTCTGACTTATTTCATCAGTATGATAATCTCTAGTTGCATCCACGTTTCTGCAAATGACATTATTTTGCTCTTTATGGCTGAGTAGTATTCTGTTGTATATATGTACCTCATCTTCATTATCCATTCATCTGTTGATGGACATTTAGGTTGTTTTTATGTTTTGGCTTTGTGAGTAGCGCGGCTATGAACATTCAGTTCAGTTCAGTTGCTCAGTCATGTCCGACTCTTTGCACCCCCATGGACTGCAGCACTCTAGGCCTCCCTGTCCATCACCAACTCCCGGAGTTCACTCAGACTCATGTCCACTGAGTCAGTGATGCCATCCAACCATCTCATCCTCTGTTGTCCCCTTCTCCTCCTGCCTTCAATCTTTCCCAGCATCAGGGTCTTTTCAAATGAGTCAGTTCTTCACATCAGGTGGCCAGTTGGAGTTTCAGCTTCAATATCAGACCTTCCAGTGAACACCCAGGACTGATCTCCTTTAGGATGGACTGGTTGGCTCTTCTTGCAGTCCAAGGGACTCTCAAGAGTCTTTTTCAACACCACAGTTCAAAAGCATCAATTCTTCGGTGCTCAGCTTTCTTTATAGTCCAACTCTCACACCCATACATAACTACTGGAAAAACCATAGCCTTGACTAGATGGACCTTTGTTGGCAAAGTGATGTCTCTGCTTTTTAATATGTTATCTAGGTTGGTCATTGCTTTTCTTCTAAGGAGCAAGTATCTTTTAATTTCATGGCTGCAATCACTATCTGCGGTGACTTTGGACCCCCAAAAATAAAGTCTGCCACTGTTTCCCTATCTATTTCCCATGAAGTGATAGGACCAGATGCCATGATCTTAGTTTTCTGAATGTTAGGTTTTAAGCCAACTTTTTTACTCTTCTTTTTCACTTTCATCAAGAGGCTTTTAGTTCCTCTTCACTTTCTGCCATAAGGGTGGTGTCATCTGCATATCTGAGGTTATTGATATTTCTCCTGGAAATCTTGATTCCAGCTTGTGCTTCTTCCAGCCCAGCGTTTCTCATGATGTACTTTGCATATAAGTTAAATAAGCAGGGTGACCATATACAGCCTTGACGCACTCCTTTTCCTATTTGGAACCAGTCTGCTGTTCCATGTCCAGTTCTAACTGTTGCTTCCTGACCTGCATACAGGCTTCTCAAGAGGCAGGTCAGGTGGTCTGATATTCCCATCTCTTTCAGAATTTTCCACAGTTTGTGGTGACCCACATAGTCAGAGGCTTTGGCATAGTCAATAAAGCAGAAACAGATGTTTCTTCTGGAACTCTCGTAGGGGTGCTTATATCTTTTATAATAGTTTTGTCCAGCTGTATTCCCAGTAGTGGGATTGCTGGACCATATGGTCATTCTGCTTTTAGTTTTCTGAGGAACCTCCACACTGTCTTCCATAGTGGCTGCCCAAATTTATATTCCCACCAACAGTGCAGACGAGATCCCTTTTCTCCACACCCTCTCCAGCAGTTACTATTTATAGATGTTAATGGTGGGCATTCTGACTGGTGCGAGGCGGTACCTCGCTGTAGCTTTGGTCTACGTCTCTCTAATACTCGTGATGTCGAGCATCTTTTCATGAGCCTACTGGCCATTTGTGTGTCTGCTTTGGAGAAGTGTCTCTTAAGACCTTCTGCCTGTTTTGTGATTGGGTTGTTTTTGCTGTTGTTGCCCTCATATTCTAAATGGACATCTGTTGATGCTTTTGATAATCCCCTGCCCTGGAAAACGATAATGGATCAATGTCTCTTGTTTCATTCATGGACATTCAGCATGAGGTTTGAGAAGGTGGGAAACAACAAACAGTTGGAGTTTTGAAGTTCATTTTTACTTTGCTCCCTGCTAGTACCTTGAAACAGATGGATCCATTCAAATGAAAATGAAGTTTAAAAGTGATTTTTATTAAAATTAACGTTCAGTTTAAGCTCTCCTTTATTCATTCCACAAATAACTATGTGAATTCCCTGTAAATAGGTTGTATATGTGACATAATTCATAGTCGTTTATGCTCTACCAATTACACTGAAATTATGACAGAAGTTACCACGGAACCTCAGTAATCATTATGATGTAATTTGCAGTTTTCAGATTTGGGAGCCTTTTGGAAGCTGAAAGTAACTAGCCAATTGTTTTTAAAGAGTACAGTAATGACTGTTATTACTGAGAAGTTGAATGGAGCTCCTTTTATGTCCTGAAGATTACTTGATAATTATACTTGATGGTGTCATTTAAAAAAAAAGTAACCAACACATAAATAGATAGCAAAACTATAACAGTCCAATAATGTGGGCCAATATTGTTGGCTGTGAAAATTAACACACTCTCCCATTGTTCTTTATTTCTCTAATGGGAACACCTGCCTATACAAGTACACTTAATTAGATTCATTGCCTTGACTCGTGAATGGCATTAGACAATCAGTGAAATTAAAGGGAAGATTTCTGAGATTTTGTTTATCATGTGAAAGCACAATAGGCCACCAAGACTCAGTTAATGAGTCAGGTCCCCTTACCTCACCTGAAGCAAGCCTGGCTCTATCTTCACAGCTCCTTGAATATGGTGCATCCACCTACCACCACTTCCTTTCACTCATCTGATCTGGACTGGAATGTAGTACTATGGTCCACATCTCAGAAAATCCTGACTTTCTATAGATGAAGCCCATTAAAAGATTTCTAGCTTGTAAGTACCCAAAGCCAGTATTTTTCCTCTGTTTTTTCTCCTTTAAAACTAGGCTGTAATAGACTTTCCCCATTTTTTATTTTCATATATTTTTATTGAATATATTTTTTCCATTTTTGATTGATATGTAGCTGATTTACAGTATTTCATATGTACAACATATGAAATTTGTTGTACATATGAAATACTGTAAGTCAGCTACATATCAATCAAAAATGGAAAAAATATAGATCGGAGAAGGTAATGGCACCCACTCCAGTACTCTTGCCTGGAAAATCCCATGGACGGAGGAGCCTGGTGGGCTGCAGTCCATGGGGTCGCGAAGAGTCAGACATGACTGAGCAACTTCACTTCACTTTTCACTTTCATGCACGGGAGAAGGAAATGGCAACCCACTCCAGTGTTCTTGCCTGGAGAATCCCAGGGATGGGGGAGCCTGGTGGGCTGCCGCTTACGGGGTCGCACAGAGTTGGACACGACTGAAGCGACTCAGCAGTATACACATATATATTTATTCTTTTTAGATTATTTCCCATGATAGGTTGTTATAAGATATTGAATATAGTTCCCTATGCTATCTAGTTTATTTTTTTTCCCAGACATTTTTTATGCAGGAAAACATTTTTCTCATTCAAAACTGGCTCTGGGTTGAAGTGTTAGGGATTCAAAGCTTGCTTTCAGTCCCATTCACTTTCTTTCCTGCCTTCCCTCTCCTCTCACCTTTATACATTCAGTGCACACCTGAGCAAAGCTTGCTTTTATGATCATCTCTAGTGCCAGGCCCTGTGCTATCTTTACTAGTGACAATTATCCTGTAAAATTTACTTCTAGGGAGTGAATAAAAGATTCTCTCCCAATCTTAAAGTACCTCAATCAGGGTGAAGTCACATAGCTTCTGGAATCTGATGTCAAGTTACCTTTTGCACCTCTGGTATAGCCAGTGAAACTGCCCACCATCCTCACTTCCCTGCTGGAAGAATGGAACTTCCTGCCTGAAAACAGCCCAGTGACAGCATTCAGGTTGAGTCTTTGGTGCCCTCATTTTCCACAGCAGCTATTCCAGAATAAAAGCTCCTGCCTTTCACTGATAGGTTGCCCTGGGAACCACTTTAATACTTCTATTACGATCTTTGTTCATGTGCTGTGTGGCTGCTGGCATTGGCTCACATTTCTAATTTTAATAAGACTTATACTAGCTAGCTCACTGAAACAGCCCTCTTACATTTTTTATTCAACTGATTAACTCCAACTGTTTTATGACTAAACCATTTTATTTAACATTCTCCAAAAGTACCCAATAAAATGCCTCATGAGTCCTTTTGGGGAGCCTTTTTAATGAGCAAGAGCTATTATACTTTTCAAAATTTCTGTGATCAAACTCATCAACTTTTAGAAGGCTCCAGTTGAGGGAAACACCGTCTGTAGAAAATCTACTGCCTATATGGGATGACATGACAGACAGAAAGGCTGAGGTTTCACACTACTAGGGTGCCACCCAGCTCTCCCTCTCTCAGGAGACTTCTTCACTCCCTTTCACAGAGCTGAGTACCGGCAGCCATTTTTAATCTACAAGTTCCCCACTGTCTGTCACAGCTGCTTGGGCCTGAGGGGAGCATCTAACGAAAGTCAGACCAATCCAGATCTCTGGCCCAGGAATGTGGAACTCAGCCTGAGCACTTAGTTGGTCTGTGTATGTTTTGCAATCTCAAGCACAGGGGTTGGGGTGGGAAGTGCACGTTACACGCCACCTTGTGGACAATGGAAGGAGGAAAGCCAATCTGAAGAGAAAGGGAAATGAAGTGAACAGGGCGTTCCAACCCTTGAGCTCATCTCTGGCTGATGCTCTGCTTCACTTCCCTAGGGTTCCGTGAACTCCCCCTGCAGCCTTATAACAAAGCCCTAAGTTCTGCTTCGACTGACCTCTTATCATAGTGTAGGTGGTACTTTTAAAAATGCATCCACAAGTTCTTTGCTATTCCTCCCTTCTCATGGTGAAGGATAAATTTCCTCCCCTGAAATGTGGGCTGCAAAATAGTGACTCACTTCTAACAGAGAGAATGGGGTGGAATGGACAGTGTAAGACTTCTGAAACCAAGTCAGACAGGGCCTTGCCACACACTTTGCTTTCTTGCGTCTCGATCACTCTGGAGGATCCAAGAGCCAAGTCTTGAGGACACTCAAGCAGCTTATGGAGGGGCTCAAATTGAGAGGCACTGAGGCCTCCCACTGTCAACTAGCTTTTCTCACCTGCCATGTAAGTGAGCCACTTTGGAAGTGGCTCTTCTAGCCCCAGTCAATTCTTGGCCAGTGCTTCAAATAAAAACTCATGAGGTTCCCTAGCCAGAACTGTCCAGCTAAGCTTCTTCCAAATCTTTGACCCACAGAAACCATAAGGATTTAAGTGTTTATTATTTTAAGCCAGTAAGGTTGGGGTAAATTGTATGCCACAGCCTTCAAGGCCTCACACTATTTGGGATCCCTCTCAAACTTCATTTCTGGCCCCTGCTGACCTTTCTTTCTATGCTCTAACCGCATATTTTCCTCCTTACAACCTTCACTCTAGTATTTCCATTGCCTGAAGTCCTCTTCACACAAAAACACTTTCTCATCTTTTAGGTCTTAGCTTAAATGGCAATGCCTCCAGGAAACCTTGCTGAGACCTTACCCAAACTATCCTTCTATCCCATTCTCTCACAGCATTCTGTTCTTTGTGTTCATAGGTGTTTGCTATAACTTATGAATTTATTTGATTTGGGGTTTTCTTGTTGATATTTGTCTTTCCACTGTAAGTCCAGGGCCAAGCACACAGTAGACTCTCAGTAGTATTTGTGAAATAAATACAAGTGAAATGGGTTCCATTAGCTAGAGAAGGAAATGCCAACCCACTCCAGTATTCTTGCCTGGAGAATTCCATGGACAGAGGACCCTGGTGACCCATGGGGTCACAAGAGTCAGACACGACTTAGCAACTAAACCACCACAAGGAGTCCTTACTAATGGCCCAACAGATAAACACTGGACCAGGAAACCCAGATTCTATTTCCTTGTTTTCAATAAGCCAAATGCCCTATCCAGGGTGTTGTTTTTTTTTTTTAATTTTCTCTCTCCCAAGGTATCTTTAGGATAGGTAGATATCACCTAAGAGGGCGCCCAAGCCCAAGGAGTTACTTGTCAGAGGCCAAACAGATAAAAAGCCTTGGACAGGCTGGCAAGATTCTTTTTGAGAATCAAAAGCACTAGCTCTGACAAGACGCTCTGGAAGCCTCCTCTTTCCACCACAGACTCAGCAAATCTGGCTTTCCAGCCATTTTCAGAGCTGCAGGTCTGACCCTCATCCCAGTGTCAGAAAGATCTCGATTTCTGCCCCTGGCGTGAGGCTCCCTAGCTCTTCCCTCTCCTGCTTTCCTCCCTGAGGCCACCGGAGGGCGCGCTTCCCTCTTCCCTCTCATTCCAGCCCCTCCCTGCCAGGTCACACAGCTTCCCCAGGGGCCTCACTCTCCTGTGTTCTCAGACTCAGTAGTGCCAATAGCACTGGCCCACAGACTCCCATCTCAAGTCTCTTATTTACCTAGTAGGATATTTACAGCTTCAGTAAATATCCTTAGGATCACCCACAGGTAAGGTGGCTTTTCGTCACAAGAACTTGGTGGCTCAGATGGTAAAGAATCTGCCTGGTTCCATCCCTGGAAGATTGCCTGGAGGAGGAAATGGCAACCCACTCTAGTATTCTTGCCTGGAGAATCCCATGGACAGAGGAGCCTGGCGGGCTACAGTTCATGGGGTCACAAAGAGTCAGACACGACTGAGTGACTAACATTTCACTTTCAGCCAGGACATACAGCAGGGCTTACGCCCAAGGAGGACACGGATGACCTCCAAAAACATTGCTGTTTCACAGGCAGACCCCATGGATTACGCGGATGAGTAGATAGCCACAGCTACCCCGCATCCTCTGTCTCTCTCTACCCCACCCCCACTTTGCCAAGACCACTGGTCTGTCCCTCTGTCTCTCTTTTTGTTCTCAGCCAACTTCCTCTGTTTACCTAAGTTCTACAAGGCTCAGCCTGTACCTCATTTCTTCAGGGCCAAATACCACAGCACCCACAGGTCACTGGTATTCATCTCTAGTTTTCCAGACAGTTTGTGAGAATTCCGATCATATTTTCAAGCCAAGTTATGCCAGTCAGGGAGCAGTGGACCATCTCCACATGGAGGCATCTGGGGCCATCAGGGACTGGGGGCACAGTCCTCTGCAGGCGGTGGGCAAGTGCTCTTCTAGAAGGGTGAGGGGTGGGCAGGCCTCCTTCAATGTCATTTCTCCACCAAGACCTGCCTCTCAAGGGGGAAAGTGTGATTTGAGGGTCACCCAACAGCCTAAATATCTACTCCATCAATCTTTGGAATTCAGGGAATTTTCTCCAGAAAAAAAGTCCTGATACTGGAAGATATGTTACATAAGCACAGTTTAGTGTCTAGCAGAATGAGACTTGGGAGGCCAGGGATATCTAACGTCGCTCATCTCGCGCCAGCTTGACAGCATTGTATTATAAAGAACTGTGCCCTCGTCATTCTGTGAAGTTTAGGTGTCAGGATGTGCTGGATATCTACCTGGATGTGTTGAGTCACTCAGCATCATTTCTTTGGGGAAACCTGCCCTTTTCCAGTCAGTGCAGGACTGGGGTGTCCCTTCTGGTGTCCTGTCCTTTCATCCTCAGAGGTGAACATACACTTGTGACTGAGTCTGTTCTAGCCTGGCCTCAGTGCTTGGTGCAGAGGTGGATAAGGGACCCCCGCAGGACCACTTAGAGTCCTTTCTCTGATATTTTGTGTTAAACTAACAAACCCCGAGGCTGCCAGATGCCCTCTTCCCCATGACATCAGAAAGACTGCAGGGCTGAAGACAAGGGTGGTCCTGTAGAACAGGGGTCCCCAGCATCTGGGATCTAATGTCTGAAAATCTAAGGTGGAGCAGGTGTAATAATAATAATAGTAATGAAGTGTGCAATGAACGTAATGCACTTGAACCGTTCCAAAACCATGCCCCTCCCCATCCATAGAAAAATTGTCTTCCGTGAAACTGATCCCCGGTGCCAAGAAGGTTGGGGACAGCTGCTGTAGAGCACAGAGATGGAAGGAGAAAGAGACAAGGAGGGAGAACCTTCATAATACAGTTTGACCTACTGGATCCAACTATGCCCAAAAAAGCCAAGCCATTCCTTTTTTCCCCTTAAACTACCATACCCACCCCCATATTATCCACAGTTTCTCTGTCTGCGGTTTCAGTTACCCATGTTCAACCTCAGTCTGAAAATGTTAAATGGAAAATTCAAGAAATAAACAGTTCATAAGGTTTAAGTTGTGTGCCTTTCTGAGTAGTATGATGTAGTCATGCTGGCTTGCTCCATCCGCCTGGGGTGGGAATTCTCCCTTTCTCCAGCGTATCCTGCTCAGCAGCCACTTAGCCATCTCTGTTTTCACTGTGTCTATGTTCAGGTCACTCTTATGTTACTTACTTATAAGTTCCCAAGTACAAGGGATGCTAGCAGTTTGGATGTGCCAAAGAAAAGCCTGCAAAGTGCTTCAAGTGAAAAGGTGAAAATTCTCCACTTCATAAGGAAAGAAGAAAAAGTATATGCTAAGGCTGCTAAGATCTAGGTAAAAACCAACCTTTTCTCCATGAAATCATGATGAAGGAGAAAAAATGTAGGCAGTTTTCCTGTTATACCTCAGATTGCCAAAGCTATGGCCATAGTGCATGATAAATGTTCAGTTAAAATGGGAAAGGCATTAAATTTATACAGTAAGATATTTAGAGCGAGACCATATTTGCATAACTTTTATTATAGTATATCATTGTAATTGCTCTATTTTTATTTAGTTATTAATCTCTCTACCTAATTTATAAATTAAACTTTATCACTGGTGTGTGTACATAGGGAAAGACATGGTACTGTATATAGGATTGGGTACTATCTGTGGTTTCAGGCATGCACTGGGGTTCTTGGAATGTATTAATAACCTTCAGAGATGAGAGACTGCTGTAGTTTGAGCTGAATTTCCTGTCATATGCAACTTACAGAATTCGAACTAATAATTGCATTCATTTTACAGAGGAGACTGGGAGCCAACAGAGTAAATGATTTGCCTACTATCACTCATCTAGTTAGTTATATGGCCAGTCAGAAAGCAGGTTCTAAAAGAATGTGCCATGAGCCATCTCTCCTTGCTGGGTCAGAGAAAAGACCCTGTTTAAAGCTATTTGGCTTCAGTCATTAGCTCTCTCATTCCATATCATTAGAAAATTTGATAAACATCCTATAAATGTCTAAAAGTGAAGTTGCTCAATTGTGTCCGACTCTTTGCGACCCCATGGACTGTACCCTACCAGGCTCCTGCATCCATGGGATTTTCCAGGCAAGAATACTGGAGTGGGTTGCCACTTCCTTCTTCAGGGGATCTTCCTGACCCAGGGGTTGAACCCAGGTCTCCTGCATTGTAGGCAGATGCTTTACCTTCTGAGCCAAGTCTAAGCCACTATTAATATTCTTAAACAAAACAAGATCCTAACCACAGAAAACTCCCCCCATAATCACAATGACCCATTGGCCAGTCTTCTGAGACAGTTATTTAAGTGCTTCAAAAGTCAAAGTCAAAGTGAAGTCACTCAGTCATGTCCGACTCTTTGCGACCCCATGGACTGTAGCCTACCAGGCTCCTCTGTCCATGGGATTTTCCAGGCAATAGTCCTGGAGTGGATTGCCATTTCCTTCTCCAATTACTAACCCACAAAGTATACTATATTTCGCAGTCTGCACCCTTGCTGCTTAAGGAATGGAGTCAAGACTTGGACACCACAGTGGAGCCCATGAAAATGCAGATTCTCAGGCCACTCCAGAATCTGCGTTTTAGCAAGATCCTCAGGGAGTTCGTTGCACAACAAAGCTTGAGAAGCATGGATCTTCCATACCTGAGGATCCTTACCTTACACACACACACACTTTTGCCATATGCCTTTTAAAATTTAATGAACTTATACACACACACCCTTTGTCTGAAAATCAGGCAGCCCTTTTGAATAAGGAATTAGTTTGTGCATCTTTTTCTTGCTGAACCTGTGTAAGCGCATATTGGAGCCTTCCAATAAACCATAATTTTAATAGAAAGAAATACTGTTGGGGCTTAATGCCAAAATGCCTGGACTACAAATTAGAACATCTTTTTTTTTACTTTTTGAATAATGGAATCATATTTGCTCATCTCAGACCTTTCCAAAACCATCCCTAATATTCCTCCAAAACATTCTTCACAGTTCTTTAAAGATGGTCAGAGGGGTTCAGTGATTTCATTTGTATTTTCAGTACTCTTGAACTTCTCCTGGTCAGGCCATTCAGGCTCATTTAGAGTGTCTAGGTCAGTGGATTTCAACCCTGGCTGCACATAAGAGTCACCCAAGATAGCTTTAAAACTACCCATGCTTGAGCCCCTCCACAGGCCAGTTGAATCAGCGCAGCAGGGCATTTCTTTTTTAAGCACCCCCAGGTAATTCTAATGTGTCATCAGGGTTAAAAGCAATTGAATATAGTGGTTTTTTTTTTTTTTAATCTAACACCCAGGGCCTGCAGAATCAGAATCTCTGTGGCTGAAATTCAAGCATTAGTAGTTTTAAGCCCCCAGATAACAGTCAGGTAGAGCCAGGATAGAGAACCACCAATGAGAACCTGTTCTCAATTTAAGCCAGATATTATGCATCAATTCAGTTCAGTTGTCTCTCAGTCGTGTCCAACTCTTTGCGACCCCATGAATCGCAGCACGCCAGGCCTCCCTGTCCATCACCAACTCCCGGAATTCACTCAGACTCACTTCCATCGAGTCCATCAATGCCATCCAGCCATCTCATCCTCTGTCATCCCCTTCTCCTGCCCCCAATCCCTCCCAGCATCAGAGTCTTTTCCAGTGAGTCAACTCTTCACATGAGGTGGCCAAAGTACTGGAGTTTCAGCTTTAGCATCATTCCTTCCAAAGAAATCCCAGGGTTGATCTCCTTCAGAATGGACTGGTTGGATCTCCTTGCAGTCCAAGGGACTCTCAAGAGTCTTCGCCAACACCACAGTTCAAAAGCATCAGTTCTTCGGTGCTCAGCCTTCTTCACAGTCCAACTCTCACATCCATACATGCCCACTGGAAAAACCATAGCATTGACTAGACGGACCTTAGTCAGCAAAGTAATGACTCTGCTTTTGAATATACTATCTAGGTTGGTCATAACTTTTCTTCCAAGGAGTAAGTGTCTTTTAATTTCATGACTACAGTCACCATCTGCAATGATTTTGGAGCCCCCAAAAATAAAGTCTGACACTGTATGCACTGTTTCCCCATCTATTTCCCATGGAGTGATATTATGCATATTCTTCTGTATATGCAGCCTAATCTAATCCAAACTGATGCAAGTAGGGTTCACCATGTGGATAAATTCCCCAGGCATCCTTGAGCTCTCCTAGCCCAAGGTCCCTTGGCTAGCAAGGAAAAATGATCAATTCAAGGAAAAAAGCACAGAAGACCAGTTCAGGAAAAATATATAGCTGCCAGATCAACTCAGTAGATTTTATTGTTATTGAGCTGCAGTATTCCTCTAGCCAGTGCAAAGATGTTAAGATGGCCCTTTGCCTGACCAGAAGAAGATGATTTTAAATCTTACTGGATTCTGGTCCAAGTCCTGGAGGAAGCTTAAGGGAGGCTGGGAGTAATAGAAAGAGGCTGGGTGGAGGGACAAGGGGAAGCTGCACCGCCTAAGAGCTCTGCCACATGTAGGCTAATCACCCCCTATATAGATATAAAGATGTAAAGATGCAGGGATCAATTCAAAGTGTCACCCAGATCCCAAAGTTGAATTAATGAGGCCCCTCGATGTCACCTCAAGAACTAACCTTATGGCAAGGGCAATACACCTCAGTAAGAATCTCTAATTACTTTTTTTTTTTATTGATCTTGGCTGATCTATTCATTGGGTCCAACCTGCATTGAATGGAGACTGGTCCATTTAGTCTCCTTGTGGCTGAGGAGCTTACTTAATTATTCTTGCTGTCTAGTTCATCTCCTTTGAGCATTCTCTATGAAAGATGTCATTGACACCTCAGATAAAGGAGTCCTTTATAGTACAGCATTTTCTGGAGATAATTTCATCTGCCACATGGGAAAATACAGCTTGTCAGGCAGACTGGTGGAGCATTTTTCATGCTCTGAGAGTTTTCTTTCAGCTATTCAGTAGGCTGTGGTCTGGGTCATTTTCAAGATCTACTGAGAGCCAGTGAATGGCTGTCCCCACACACCCGGCTGCATAAGCCACACAGCCCTCCTGTGGGCGTAGGTCCCCTTCAGAGGTCCCATGGCGCTTTAAAAAGAGCAGTGAGCTGCCACCCCGGGTTCAAATTCTGACTGACTCTGCCCCCTGAGATATTGTGATGTATAGTAAGAAATATTTATGTTGCTCTCTGCCCCTGGTTCCTGACACAGTACTCCTGAAACCCTAATAATTTTATGGGTAATAGGAGTGTCTTTTGTTCCAATGAGGCAGCTCCTGGATGGTTCCTGGATGAATGCTAGTTATTAGACAGACCAACCCATGATTAGTGGGGGCTGGAATTATCAGCCCCCACTCCCATTCTCTTGAGAAGCGAAAAGGGATGCCTATGTGATAATACTACCATAAAATCCCGAAAGTATGGAGTTCGTAGAGTTTCCAGGCTAGTGAACATATCCGCATAAAGAGTTGATACACTGCAGCTCCGTGGGGACACAAACTCCTATGTGTGGGAACCCCCAGACCCCACACTTATGTATCTCTTCATCCTGCATTCTACTGTATCCTTTACCATCTCCTTTAAGAAAATGGTAAACATGCTTCCCTGAGTTCTGTGAGGACCTCTAGCAAATTAACCAAACCTGAGGAGAGGGCTATGGGAACCACTTATTTGTAGCCAAACTGGACAGAAGTTGTGACTAAGCTAGGGACCTCCTACTTACAGTTGATATCTCAGGTCAGGTGGCAGCAGGCTGGCAGGACCACACCCTTAACCTGTGGGAACGGATGCTGTGTCCAATGGATAGTTTCAGAATTTGGTTAAGTTGCTGGACACCTGGCTCACATCACAGAGAATTGCTTGGTGTTGGGGGAAAACTTCCACAAATTCGGGGACCAGAAGTGAAATGTTCTGTGTGAGAGTAAGAAAAGAAAGAAAGAAAGTGAAGTTGCTCAGTCGTGTCCGACTCTTTGCAGCCCCACGGACTGCAGCCTGCCAGGCTCCTCCGACCATGGGATTTTTCCAGGCAAGAGTACTGGAGTGGGGTGCCATTTCCTTCTCCAGGGGATCTTCCTGACCCAGGGATTGATAATGCCTATATACCTGCATTATAGGCAGACGCTTTACCACCTGAGCCACCAGGGAAGATTGGCACGAGAGTAAAGAAAGACACAAGAGTAGGGGAGAACTGGGTTTTTCCTGAGACAGAAATTTGGGTAGGTTTTTCCTTTTCAGCCCCTCACTCTGACTTGCCCCTCACTTTCAGGCAGGTCAGTTAACATCTCAGGGCCTCAGTCCACTTACTTGTAAAATAAGAAAAAGAAAATTTAAGAAAGCTTTCAGCTTTAAAATACTGTTACTTACAGGGCAGCAGTGGAGAAACAGACACAGAGAATAGACTATGGACTTGGGGAGAGGGGAGGAGAGGGTGAGATGTACGGAAACAGTAACACGGAAACTTACATTCAGTTCAGTTCAGTCGCACATTACCATATGTAAAATAGAGAGTGGCTGTATGGCTCAGGAAACTCAAACAGGGGCTCTGTATCAACCTAGAGGGGCTTGGGTGGGGAGGGAGATGGGAGTGAGCTTAAAAATGTATACCTATGGCTGATTTATGTTAAGGTTTGACAGAAAATAGCAAAATTCTGTAAAGCAATTATCCTTCAATAAAAATTAATTTAAAAACTAATTTTATAGTATTTTATAGTGGATTTTTAATTTATTTTCATTTATTTTATAAATGAAAACATCTATTTTTTTCACTGCACATGAGCAATTATTTTTTCTTACTTAAATAGCACTATTTCTTACTTAAATAGTATTTAAATACTAGTTAATGTATATATTTCTCCAGGAAGAACACATACACGTTAGCAGAAAGATTAAACTGTAAATCTTCCATATGCTCACCACTCTTAATATTTTGTATATATGCTAATAGACTTTTATCTAAGCATAAACATATTAGAAATATTTTTGCAAAATCTGATCTGTGGTCTAGATCAGATAGATCACATCTGATTAGTGGTCTACTTTTTCACTGAAGACAATATTTAAGACATCTTTACTTCTCAAATATATATACATATATATTTACATGGTAATGATCACATAGTATTCTAAACAATTAGCAAAATTTTACCAAATTCCCATTTTTTGCTACTGTAAATATTGTGTTGAACATCCATGGATATACACTTTGTCTCATTTCTTTTTCTTTAGGAAATTTCCTAGAAGTGAAACCCCTGAATTTAAGAGTAAACTACTTTTTAGAGATTTTTATTCATAAAATACATTATACATTTTATACATAAAATTATCCTCTAGTAAATTGTATAAATTTACATACCTCAAACAGTAAGAATTCATTTTCCCTCGTTCTGTTTACTTTTTGTCTTTCATGCTCTGCTGTGCTGTGCTGAAGTTGCTTTAGTTGTTCCAACTCTTTGCAACCCTATGGACTGTAGCCCACCTGGCTCCTCTGTCCATGGGATTCTCCACGCAAGAATACTGGAGTGAGTTGCCATTCCCTTCTCCAGGGGATCTTCCCCACCCAGGGATTGAACCCACACCACTTATGTCTCCTGTGTAGGCAGGCGGGTTCTTTACCACTAACACCAGCTGGGCAGCCCTTGACTTTCATAGGCACATCCTATTACTGGTAATTTAGCATTCTTTGATAAACAATAGGATCTGTTCTTTTTGTGTATTTTTCTTGGAGATTTGTGTGTTTTCCCTAGAAAGCTTTCTGTGTCCTTTGTCCATTTTTCCCTTGAGACTGTCTCTGGACTCTTATGCGGAGGCATAACTGCTGCCACCTTAACATGAGAGATGGATAAGACATGACAGGTGGAGGGGTGAAGAGGGAGGGAGTCACTATGGAAGGTTTGGAGCTAACAGATAGGCCTCTGTGCTCCCCAAAACCTCATCCTGTGCCCTTACCCCCTGGGGAACCCACACCAGAACACAAAGAGGGCATACACAAACAATGCCCCTAAAAAGGTGGGGGGAACTGAAGCCGTTTTCCAGATGTCTGATGGAACCTGGGCTGTCACAGCAGAGTCAGGGCACTGGAAGGCCCAGAGCAGTTCAGCAGCCACCTTGAGAAAAAGTCATCAGAAGAAACAAGGAGTGATGGCGTGGGGTTGGGGGTCTCCAAAGTATCTGGCTGCATCACTCAGATCCACCATACATTTCTGCTTTCGTCATCTGATAAATGTTTGTTGATCATTTCCTCTGAGCCAGGGACTGCCCTTGCCAAAATAGATAAATGTCCAACAGAAATATCATTACTTATGTAACTGTTTGGTGTTTGTTTCAAAAGCATTCCATTTTCAGCATTCAGCAAACTAGGAGTATTTAGTTTGAAATAGGACCCATAATCAGAACAATAAATGGAATAGGATCTGAAATGGATGGAGAGTGACCACTTCTCCAAAGGGTGTGTTTTTGTATAAAACCAGGTCTGGAGATGCCAGAAGGATTTGCAACAATGCTTTCAGTGGTTTCCTGGGAGGCAGAGGAAGTGATATTACCCTTAGAATGGTGCTGGTTGCCCAGTCGTGTCTGACTCTTTGCAACCCCATGGAAGACAGCTTGCCAGGTGTCTCTGTCCGTGGCATCCTTCAGGCAAGAATTACCGGAATGGGTTGCCATTCCCAGCCAACTTGCCAGAGGGGATTATGTTTTCACAAAAGGCAAACTTAGCAAGAGTTTGTACTGAGTGGTGATAGAAATAGTATTAGCAGTGGTCGTGGAATATCTATTGGTTTTTACAGTGACGTGTATTATAACTTTTAATGTGAAAATCTCCAGACAACTGACATGAGACAGATGGAAACTTGTGGATATTCCCTGTGGCAGCTGTTCAGTGATTCACTATGGCAGACTCAGATTTCAAAATCAGTACAGTTCAGCCCCTCCTTCTTGCCTGCCCCCAAATACCTGGTGCAAAAAAACCCCACAATAATTTAGTTACGCGGAGTATCTCAAAGGTGCGGAGTATGTCAAAGGTATGGAGTAGTACAATCGATAAGTCCCACATTTCATGTGTTTATAAGGCAGGTTTCACATTTCACCCTGGGCTTATCACTTGCCAGGCCAGTTTTTCCTTTCCGTGTGTTTTATTCTATGGGAGTGTGTGCACACACTGCTGTCAGTTGTTTCTGACTGTTTGTGACTCTGTGGACTGTAACCCACCAGGCTCTTCTACCCGTGGGGTTTTTAAGCAAGAATACTGGGGTTGGTTGCCATTTGCTCCTCCATGGGGATCTCCCAGTCCCAGGGATTGAACCCACATCACCTGCATTAGCAGGTGGATTCTTTACCATTGAGCCACCAGGGCCAGCGGCTAAATGCCACAGCAAGCACCTTCCAGGCCAGGAGGTGGGGGTGGGAACAGATTTTGCAGTATCTCTAGCCATCTTCCAAATAAATAATTGCCTTTCAGGAACATAGACCTTTGTTTCAGCAGTTCAGGAGAATTCATTCTCGGCAGAGAAAACTCATTTGCTGGTGACAGTGATTCAAGCTGCTAACTTCACAGAGAATATTGCAGGAGCCAAATTCTTTCTCAGTTATGGAGGTCAGAGGTGAGGCAACTGTGCTTACAGGGCAAAGCTCTTTTATGGATTCCTCTGGCTTCCTGCTTTCTTCTTTACAGCAGATTAACACCCAATGGCCATTTCTTAAAAAAGAAAAAGCCAATTCCTCAGTTTAATTAACTTCCCTAATGTAGCATTCACTATCGCCTGCCAGAATCCAGATGCCTAACTTGAGACTCATAATACTTGATTTCAGTTCAAAGTAAATCATTGCTGTGTTCTCTAAACATTGTCTCAGGGCTGTGGGGTCAGGATCAGGCTTGGACTTAACCCTTGGTGAGCTCATGTAAGCACTCCCTTGTCAGTGAATTTTGGAGAGCCTGAAACTTTTTGTCTTGGTTTGACATTTTGCCTCAATTTCATGGTCAAAGCTTTAGGATCAGTCTTCCTTCCCTCTCCAATACATTTGCTGCCAGCGTGAGTTTTGTTGCTGTTCATTTTAACACACTGTGGGGTACTTCTTCTTGCCTCACTCTTTGAATACCAATAAACAAATGTTTATTGAGAATCCAGGGAGCATGCTTTGCTTTGTACATTTACCAAGTAGCTGTGGATTTAGACAATCACATGCATTTTATTCTTTTATTATAGCTCTTCTGTGTTATCTGGTAGAGGCAATAAACTGCAGTGGCTTGGTGCGTGAATGCCACCTCACATTGCCTAGGTCCAAATATAGCTCTGGCATCTCCCAGGTGTGTGATCCTGGGAAAGTTAATTGACTGCCCTGTACCTCAGTTTCCCCATATATAAAACAGGAATAATGACAGGGCCTACCTTGGGGTTGTTAAGTAGTAACTTAGCTGACAAATGTAAAGCACTTAGAATAGTGCCCTGGCTTATAGTATATCTTCATAGTGCTCCTCATAGTGAGCATTTATTAAAGACGATCACTACTGAAAGATCAGTATTTCATTGAGAAAGGAGATTGTAAATTGTCTACAACTAATTGTCCTGTCAGCTATGGTTCATCTATTACTTGTTTTGTGCAAGGCATGATGTGAGTGATGAAGCCACAGATGTGAATCCTACATAAACTCTGCCCTCAAGGTGGCTGGGGATTTTGCACCTCACAGTTGTGTGATGCAACGCTGTGTGAAATCCCTCTGCTGCGCCAGCTAGGCTGGGGCCAATCAGGACCTGGTACATCTGTGAAGGGTCACAGGGCTCTGATATCCAGCGTGCTATTTCCTTTAAGGCTTTCTAAATTACCTCACCTTTGTTGGTGATATCTGCTCTTGGGGGAGGGGGAAGCCTGGGGCACAAGAAAAGAAACAATTCCTACTGACCTTTAAAAGGTGTTATTGTATGTCACAGATTCTAAGGCGACCATTTTTTTTTTTAACCTTTTTGTGCTTCTGAGGTCGATGCAGCTAGAAAGCTTTGCCATTGCCTTCTTGTGAGCAAACGTGGTCGGAAGAGCTCAGCTATCACTTCAATTGACTTATGTACATTGTCAGTACCATAAGACATGAAATTTATCGTTATTCAAATGCCTTCAAATAGATTACAGTATGATTTAGATGAAAAGTTACTGTACAAATGGAAAGGCACAGACACAGAATACTGTAATATATGATTTTAAAAATTGCATCTAGTAAGAATTAAAGAGAGCTTTCACTGAATACAAAACAAATTCTAAGTGCTAGGAAAGCATGGGCCATAGTTTAGTTAGCAATATTCTCTGTTTGGCCTTGGACGACAAAACGAAGCAGGTCAAAGGCTAATAGAGTTTTGCAAAGAGAATGCACTGGTCATAGCAAACACCTTCTTCCCACAACACAAGAGAAGACTCTACACATGGACATCACCAGATGGTCAATAGCAAAATCAGATTGATTATATTCTTTGCAGCCAAAGATGGAGAAACTCTATACAGTCAGCAATACCAAGACCAGGAGCTAACTGTGGCTCAAATCATGAACTCCTTATTGTAAGATTCAGACTTAAATTGAAGAAAGTAGGGAAAACCACTAGACCAATCAGTTATTACCTAAATCAAATCCTTTACGATTATACAGTGAAAGTGATAAATAGATTCAAGGGATTAGATCTGATAGAATGCCTGAAGAACTATGGAAAGAGATTCGTGACATTGTACAGGAGTCAGTGATCAAGAACCGTTCCCAAGCAAAAGAAATGCAAAAAGGCTAAATGGTTGTCTGAGAAGGCCTTACAAATAGCTGAGAAAAAAAGAGAAGAGAAAGGCAAAGGAGAAAAGAAAAGATATACCCATTTCAATAGCAAGTTCCAAAGAGTAGCAAGGAGGGATAAGAAAGCCTTCCTCAGTGCTCAATGCAAAACAAATAGAGGAAAACAATAGAATGGGAAAAACTAGAGATCTCTTCAAGAAAATTAGAGATATCAAGGGAACATTTCATGCAAAGATGGGCTCAATAAAGGACAGAAATGGTATGGACCTAACAGAAGCAGAAGATATTAAGAAGAGGTGGGAAGGATACACAGAAGAACTGTACAAAAAGATCTTCATGACCCAGATAATCATGATGGTGTAATCACTCACCTAGAGCCAGACATCCTGGAATGTGAAGTCAAGTGGGCCTTAGGAAGCATCACCAGGAACAAAGTTAGTGGAGGTGATGGAATCCAGTTGAGCTATTTCAAATCCTAAAAGATGATGCTCTGAAAGTGTTGTACTCAATGTGCCAGCAAATTTGGAAAACTCCGCAGTGGCCACAGGACTGGAAAAGGCCAGTTTTCATTCCAATCCCAAAGAAAGGCAATGCCAAAGAATGTTCATACTATTGCACAATGGCATTCATCTCACATGCTAGCAAAGTAATGCTCAAAATTCTCCAAGCCAGGCTACAACAGTACGTGAACTAAAAACTTGATATTCAAGCTGGATTTAGAAACCGCAGAGGAACCAAAGATCAAACTGCCAACATCTGCTGGATCATTGAAAAAGCAAGAGAGTTCCAGAAAAACATCAATATCTGCTTTATTGACTATGCCAAAGCCTTTGACTGTGTGGATCACAATAAACTGTAGAAAATTCAAGAGATGCGAATACCAGACCACCTTACCTGCCTCCTGAGAAATCTATATGCAGGTCAAGAAGCAACAGTTAGAACTGCACATGGAACAACAGACTGGTTCCAAATAGGAAAAGGAGTACATCAAGGCTGTATATTGTCACTCTGCTTATTTAACTTATATGCAGAATACATCATGCAAAATATCAGGCTGGAAGAAGCACAAGCTGGAATCAAGATTTCCTGGAGAAATATCAATAACCTCAGATATGCAGGTGACACCACCCTTATGGCAGAAAGCAAAGAAGAACTGAAGAGCTTCTTGATGAAAGTGAAAGAGGAGAGTGAAAAAGTTGGCTTAAAATTCAACATTCAAAAAACTAAAATCATGGCATCTGGTCCCATTACTTCATGGCAAATAGATGGGGAAACAATGGAAACAGTGACAGACTTTATTTTGGGGGATTTCAAAATGACTGCAGATGGTGACTGCAGCCATGAAATAAAAGATGCTTACTCCTTGGAAGAAAAGCTATGACCAACCTAGACAGCATATTTAAAAACAGGGACATTACTTTGCCAACAAAGGTCCGTCTCGTCAAAGCTATGGTTTTTCCAGTAGTTATGTATGGATGTGAGAGTTGGACTATAAAGAAATCTGAGTGCTGAAGAATTGATGATTTTGAACTGTGGTGTTGGAGAAGACTCTTGAGAGTCCCTTGGACTGCAAGGAGATCCAACCAGTCCACGTTAAAGCAGATCAGTCCTGGGTGTTCACTGAAGGACTGATGCTGAAGCTGAAACTCCAATACTTAGGCTACCTGATGCAAAGAACTGACTCATTTGAAAAGAGCCTGATGCTGGGAGGGATTGAGGGCAGGAGGAGGAGGGGATGACAGAGGATGAGATGGCTGGGCATCACCGACTCGATAGACATGAGTTTGGGTAAACTCTGGGAGTTGGTGATGGACAGGGAGTCCTGGCGTGCTGTGATTCATGGGGTCGCAAAGAGTTGGACACGACTGAGCAACTGAACTGAACTGAAGATAGTTACGTTGAAAGTTTCCCCAACATTCCAAATTTTCAATCTGAGACAGAACCAAATTCCACCTAAATTCCTATTTCATTAATTTTCACACTCATCTCATTTTTTTAAACCTAAGAGCATTATTTTGAAATAAAACATACACTATTGGTATAAATATAAAATGAAGGTTTTGATTGCTAGTCAAATGGTTAAATATGACTTACAATAAATTTATAAACATTAAAATGAAAAAACACATTTGACTTTTTATCACTTAAATTCATCTTAAAATAGAATAAAGATCCCTTGAGGGGAAGCCCCACATTTATATGTGATTTTACCTGCTCAGATTCGTTACTTCCTCACAGCCACTAAGCATTTCCAGACTTCATTTGTACGTACTTTTAAAAATCCATGCTGAAAAATCCTGCCCAGTCTGAACTCACAGAGGGTGGCTGCCAATTTAGTGTTTGACTCCTCAGTACCCATAATTCCTTTTTATTGTTATTATCAAAGGATGGAAAGTGGCCTACTTTGACTGTAATGACTGACTCTGTAAGGTTGGTGACACTCTGCCATGAATCCTTACCAACGTTTTAACACAATGATTTTGGAACTTTTGAACAGAGGTCTGATTTTAGCCTAGGGACATCATTTTCAAGATTGGTACTTGTTCTTCAATTTACTTCCATTTTGTAAACCTAGTCATACATCTTCTTTGACTCAACAGAGCATCACTTTCACATATGGGCAGGATTCTTGCGTCAACAAGATGAGGAAATTCTGTTTATCAGCAAGTGACACTTTCCCCACTTTGTGTGTGCTACTAATTATGGCTGGGAGGCTGTGAAGTTTTCAGCATCATGTCACAAAGAGCAGCTCATTAACTAATTATTTTTGAAAATCACTGGCTCCAATACACAAAGGCTGGCAGGTGCCAGAGGGTTAGAGTAGCAGAAATTAATTAACAAGGAATGAAAACTCTTATTAGCTGTAATTTTTTACTATCTTCCTTTCCCCCACCCCACCCCCATTTAACCAGTTTAGAGTGGGTCTAAGACCTTCAATCTGGACAGAGAGAAAAGTTAGAAACTGAATGTTCAAGACCGAGGAAACCCAAGTGTCAGCCCTCACCTAGGAATGGAGTACTTGGCTTGTTTTCCAAATAGTATATCACTAGCAGGTCACATTTAGTGGACCCACAGGTCAGTTGGATCCCAAACCACCTTTAGCTTATGTCAATGTTTAGTTGTTTCCAAATAGAGGTTAACCCTTAGAAGCATGACTGGAATCCCTCTGCACAGCCGCCTGTTAGTCCCAGATTTCAGTGGCCTATGGAAGTTCTCTGCTCCGTGATGATGTGGCTCTTTGCTGTTATTTTTTAAACAGCAAACTAGTTAGAATCAATTGTAGAAGATTCCTCTATTAAATCCATGTCTGGTCTAATTTCTCTCTTCAAAGTAACTTCCTGATATGGTAAAGTGGCAATCTCTAACACTACTAAAGGCCATGTAAATTGGCACAGTCTTTCTTTCTTTTGTACAATCTTTCTTGAAAGCAAGCTAGCCAAAGGCATAAGATGCCACCAAATGTACATGCAGTATGACCAAGATTCCCACAAGTATTTTGTCCAAGGAAATAATAAGAAACGTGGGCAAAGACTTATCAACAAAGAAGTTCATTACAGCGGTAATTATAGTTGTAAAGTATTAGAAAAACCCAGCCATCCCAGCCACCTGAATATTATACAGCCAGCAGAAGTGATACCATAGAATATATGACACTGGAAAATGCTTCTCTTATGTTGTGAAGTTAAAGAACTGTCATAGAACTATACCGTGCTGTTTTAATTTTTAAGCACTTACGAGGGAAAGAACTACCATGGTATTTTAATTTTCATCTCTGTATGTTTCTATATTTTTCAAACTTTCTACACTGAACAGCTTTCACTCTGTTTCTTCAGAGAAGAAACATTAAAGGGTTTTAAAAAAGAAAGAAAAGAAAGCAAGTCACCTCCTTGAGACACAGCGCAATTGTTAGAAGTCAAAGTTTATCACAGAGTCAAGTCCTTATTCTTCCTGAAGTTTCAGGAGGAAGGAAACTATGGCCATGTTCTTGGCACTATGCTGGGACATTTTGCATATTATCCCACTTAATCATCACAACAGTCTTGAAAGGTAAGCACTATTACCTTTATTCTTAGGGGTGAGGATGCAAAGTCTGAGAGAACTTAAGAAGCTTAACTTAGTTCAGATAACTGACAGAATTCAGAGTCAGGTCTCATTCATTTTCATTCATTGATTTATTCATACATATATATGTGTTTGTATATATATATAAACACATGTATGAAAATATGCATATATAAGCATATATAAACACTTTACCAGCTGAGCTACAAGGGAAGCCCAAGAATACTGGAGTGGGAAGCCTATCCTTTCTCCAGGGGATCTTCCCAACCCAGGAATCAAACCAGGGTCCCCTGCATTGCAGGCAGATTCTTTACCAACTGAGCTATCAGAGAAGCCCATGTAAGAACGTATATCTATATCTATATCTATATACATATAAACATGTGTAATTGTGAGGATGACTAAAATAGTCTATATGAAAAAATAGAGAATCATATAACAGAGAGAGTAACTTAAAATATCCATATATTTACTTTCTAGCTTAAGAAGTTAAATATTTCAGATAAGGAAAATGATGCCTATGTACTTGTCCCCTGTTCTATTCTGTTCTCTCCCATCTAGAGGGAACCATTGTCTTGAATAAGGAGTTTATCATTCCCATGCAATTTATTGTTTCTTTGCTACATATCTGTATATCCATAAACTATACTGAATCAGTCATTGTGCAGTCAGGAAAACAGAAAGGACTCTATGTATTAGACACAAGAGAGATTTAATACTGAGAAGTGGTTATAGAAGCGCAGGAAGGGCTGAAGATGTAAACAAGATGAGGAGGCTATGATCAGTTTCATCCATTCGCCCTTCCAAGTCAATTCTGTACCTTTCTCTGAGCTCAGAAAGCTGAACTGTACAGACCGCCTCACTGGATTCTTTTCACCTCTGATTTCCGGTTCCATTTTGGCAGGTGGAAAGTGCGGACAGGAAGTAGGGCAGAAGAGGAAAATGACCTCAGTGTATGTGCTTACTTGATTTTTCCCTGTAGGGATGCTACAAGTTGGCTCTACTGCTGCTAGTGTAGCCGCTGATCTGACCGAAATGCTTATTTTCAGTCACCTCTTATTACTGCTGCCGCCACCAGGGCTGGAAGCACTGCCAGGAATGGAAAGGAAAACAGCGTCTCCCTTCAGTTTTCGAATCTGCTGCACAACCTAACTAGGAGCCAGTAGATAAGGGAACCTGCAACATGTATTAATAGTTCACAGGTTTCTAGCCCTTTGTGCATAAGGGTGCATAGAAGAACTGGGATGGGGATAAGACTCAATAGCATAAGCGCACAATATTGTTTCAGTCTTAGAAACTTTGTATAGATAGTGATCTGCTGTACATATCCTTGCTTTTTTGTTTAACTTTATACTTTTGAGGTCTATCTATATTAATACATATGGCTCTGGTTTATTCATTTTAACTGCAGTATTGCATTCCATAATGGTATTTCTGTAAGCAAATAATTGAAGATAGAAACATAGCATTGATAAAAAGAGATATAAAGATAATATATGGCTAACAACCATTGTGTGCTAAGTCGCTTCAGTCATGTCCAACTCTTTTGACCCTGTGGACTGTAGCCCACCAGGCTCCCTCTGTCCATGGGATTTTCCAGGCAAGATTACTGGAGTGGGTTGCCATGTCCTCCTCCAGGACATCTTCCTAACTCAGGGATTGAATTTGCATCTCCTGCAGCTCCTGCATTGCAGGCAGATTTTTACTGTCTGAACCAATTAGATGAAAGGAAAACATTTCCAAAAGCTGTTGCATCCTTCATTCAACACAGATTCATTGTGATTCTACCATGTCCCAGGCATTGTGCTTGACACAAAGAACAGAAAATCTAATATGACCTGGTGCCTGCTCTCTAGTTGTTGACATATACATAATTAGATAAACAATTTGCATCAAGGTAATAAGCTCTGTGATAGAATTATGACTCGTGTGCTATAGAGGTACAAGGCTTGATGAAAGTGAAAAGTGAAAGTGAAGTCACTCAGTCGTGTCTGACTCTTTGTGACCCCATGGACTGCAGCCCACCAGGCTCCTCTGTCCATGGGATTCTCCAGGCAAGAATACTGAAGTGGGTTGCCATTTCCTTCTCCAGGGGATCTTCCCAACCCAGGGATCAAACCCAGGTCTCCTGCAATGCAGGCAAACACTTTAACCTCTGAGCCACCAGGGAAGCCCACAAGGCTTGATAAATAGAGAAAAAACTACAGAGCATTTTCAGTTATAGGAATAGATTTTAAATTTCTAAATAAATAAAATACAAATGGAATACAGTAGCATGGTGAAAAATAATACAATATCCAAAAACTACTTATTTCAAGAATGTAAAATGTTTCAACATTAAAAAAAAACCTATAAGCATAACAAGTTAAATGAGAAAAAGCATGGATTAAGTGGAATTATGTCCAAAGGCATTTGATATAAGCTGACATTCAGCAGCTTTTCCTAACAAAACCTTGAAGTAAAGCAAGCTTATGAGAATTCCATCTTAGTATTATAAAGAATAGTTAGCAAAAACTGAAAGCAAACATCATGTTAAATAATAAATTGTTAAATACATTTCTATTTAAACCAGGAGTAAGATACCACTAATAATCACTTCTTTTTTGGAAGTGTTAAACAGTACAGCAAGTTTGTTGGTTTTTTAATAGTGTTTTTTATTGAAGTATGGTTAATTTACAATGTTGTGTTAGGTCAAGTGTACAGTAAAGTGACTCTATCATATATATGTATATATATATCTTATATACACATACACATATATATTCTTTTTCAGATTATTTTCCATTATAGTTTATTATAAGATATTGAATATAGTTTGCTATACAGTAGGTTCTTGTTTTATCTATTTCAAATTTCTATGTCCGTGAGTCTTTCTATTTCATAAATAAGTTCATTTATATCTATTTCATAGATAAGTTCATTTTAGATTCCACATATAAGCAATAACATATGACATTTGTCTTTCTCTGACTCACTTCACTCAGTATGATAATATCTAGGTCATCCATGCTGCTGCAGGTGGCATTATTTCTTTCCTTTTTCTAGTTAAGTAGTCTTCTTTGCATGTATATACGCCGCATCTTCATCCATTCTTCTATGGATGGCCATTTAGGTTGCTTCCATGTCTTAGCTATTATGAAGAGGGATGGTATAAACATTGGGGTGCATACATCTTTTTGAATTAGAGTTTCCTCCAGGAGTGGAATTGCTGGATCATATGGTAACTTTATTTATTTATTTGTTTTTGAGGAATCGCCCTACTATTCTCCATAGTAGCTGTATCAATTTATATCCTCACAAACAGTGTAGGAGTGCCCCCTTTTCTCCATACCCTCTCTAGTGTTTATTGTTTGTAGACTTTTAATGATGACCGTTCTGACTGGTGTGAGGCTATACCCATTGTAGTTTGATTTACATTTCTCTAATGATTAATGATGTTGAGTACCTTTTCATCTATATGTTGGCAAGGAAGGCAGATATCAGGAGGTCAGTATTGTTCTTACTGAACTAATTACTGGCCCTACCAGCACCTTTCATCTTCAAAGAGCCCACAAGTAATAATTAACCAAAGGACTCATTCCCTAAAATTAGACATCCATAAAATTACTAAAAGGACTCAGACGGAGGAGACAGTTGAAAGAAGTAACCTGGGAAAGCTTTAAGCGAGTTATTTTATCTGTTAAAACACACACACATACATATTGCAGGTTATCTCAAGTAATAGAGGTATTAGTTTAAAATACTTGTGCTAATAAGAAGATGATGAAATGTGAAAGAAATATAAGAGCTTTAGTACATTTGAGGCCTTATTACTGAAATTGTTTGCTGGGAAGATCACACTCAGCTCTAAAGGTTCTTCTTTGACAAAGATGCAAAGACAATTCGATGGAGAAAGGATTCTCTTTTTAACACATAGTTCTTGGGCAATTGAACATTCCTAAAGCAATGGCACCCCTACTCCAGTACTCTTGCCTGGAAAAGCCCATGGACGGAGCAGCCTGGAAGGCTGCAGTCCATGGGGTTGCTGAGGGTCGGACACGACTGAGTGACTTCACTTTCACTTTTCACTTTTATGCATTGGAGAACGAAATGGCAACCCACTCCAGTGTTCTTGCCTGGAGAATCCCAGGGATGGGGGAGCCTGGTGGGCTGCTGTCTCTGGGGTCGCACAGAGTCGGACATGACTGAAGCGACTTAGCAGCAGCAGCAAGCAAAAGAAATAAGCCTCAACACACACCTTATACAAAAATGAACTTACAATGCATCATCAACCTAACTATAAAGGTGGAAAACTATAAAATTTCAAGAAGAAAACATAGGAGAAAATCTGTGTGACCTTGCATTTCCATGTTGAAAGCAAACTCTGTGAAAAAAATGATAAATTGGACTTTGTAAAATTAAAAATGTTTGCTTTTTTTTCATAGACAACTGTTAAAAGAATGAAAATACAAGTCAAATCTGGGTGTAAGTCATATATTTTGTGAGGTTTCAAATCCAAAAGACATAAAGAACACTTCAAGCTCAATGATATGAAAATAAATGTAAAAATGGATAAAATATCTGAACACTTTGACAAGAAAGAGATACGGGTGGCATATAAGTATATGAAAAGACGTTCAGTTGCATTAGAGAAATGCTAATGAAAACCACAATCAGATACCACGACATACCTAATAGAATGGTGAAAATCCCAAAGCAGACAATACCAAAGCTGGTGTGAAGGCAGAGCAATAGGAATGCACATTCACTGCTGGTGGGAATACAGGCATTTTGGAAAACAATTTGGCAGTTTCTTATAAAGGTAAACAAAAATTTACCATGCAACCCAGTAAATCAATTCCTAGGTGTTTCCTCAAGCGAATTAAAAATTTGTATTCACAGAAAACCTATATATGAATGTTCATAGCAGCTATTTGATACTCACCAAAATCTGGAACCAACCAAAATGTTTCTTGACAGGTAAACGGAAAAACAAATGATGGTACATCCATATAATGAAATACTATTCTATAATTAAAAGGAGTGGGCTACTGAGTCATGTAACATGCATGAATATTAAATGAGTTTTTCTTTTTAAAAAAATATTTGTATGTATTTATTTGGCTGCACCAAGTCTTTCTTATTTGCGGCATGTGGGATCTTTAGTTGCATCATACCAGCTCTCAGTTATGGCATAGAGACTCTTACTTATGGCATGCATATGTGTTAAGTTGCTTCAGTTGTGTCCAACTCTTTGCAAGACTGTAGACTGTAGCCTGCAAGGCTCCTCTGTCTAAGGTATTCTCCAGGCAAGAATACTGGAGTGGGTCACCATGCCCTCCTCCAGGGGATCTTCCTGACCCAAGGATCAAACCCACTTCTCTTGCTTCCTGCATTGGTAGGTGGGTTCTTTACCACTAGCCCCAGCTGGGAAGCCCTTAGTTGTGGCATGTGGGATCTAGTTCCCCGACTAGGGGTCCAGTGCTCACCCCTTGCATTGGAAGCATGGAATCTTAGCCAGTGGACCACCAGGGAAGTCCTCTTAAATGCATTTTTCTAAATAAATAAAACTAGACCCAACAGTCTACAAATTGTGTAATTCCATTCATATGCCATTCTGGGCAGTGCAAAACTATAAGGATGGAAAACAGATTAATGTTTGCCAAGGGGGAATGGCTTATCACAAAGGGGCCATGTAAGGGAAGTTTTAAAGTGATAGAAGTGTTCTGTATTGTAGTAGGGTGTTGGATACATGCATTTGTAAAAATTCATATTAATACACATCACAAAGAACAAATTATACTGTGTGCAGATGAAAAGAAAATCATGATGGATCCAGGATCCCAGCCTGGGACTAATGAATCTAATTGTATTGCACAGGTGAAGATTACCATATGTCTTCACTTTGTTGAAGGGGGTCAGGGGGCAGAGGAGCTGACCAAAGTAACTTTGGGAAATGGTGTTTTGACTGGAAACTGTAAAGCAAAAGATAAAAATTGTATGTAAATACAATACTGTAGTCGATAAATAGTCTCTCACAAAAGTCCATGTTAACAATTATGAATCTACCTTGTGTATGTACTCAAGTTGAAAAAGTGAGTAAGGAGTAAATAAATGATAGGCAATAAAGAGTAAATAAATGATAGGTAATAGAAGATAGGTTTCTCACTGTCAGGGACAGAAGTTACAAATAAGCATAGGGCAAATGCCGGAATGAATCCTGTAGTGCTCAATTCAAGTTGGAAACAGTGTGAACTCATATTTAGTTTAATATGCACAGATAGAGAAATATAGAAATGTTATAAATATGTGTATATACTTAGATCAGTACATAGTAACATGTTTTCTGGCTCTGTCTGCTGAGGAGATCAAAGAGTGGTGACACTTAGATAGCAAGCAGCATACCCAGCACCAACGTCTTAACTTCTAAATACCATTTTCCACTTAAAGGCATCACAGCTCCTTGGAGGAATGGCTGAGTCTAGGACTGAAACAGGAAAAATACAAGATAAGCCTGGAGCATTTTGTAGCCATAAAGTACAGAAATGCTCAAATAACAAAAGAATGGCTGCACAACAATGTGACTATACTTGATACCACTAAGCTTCACACTTAGAAATGCTGAAGATGGTAAATTTTAGGTTATTTGTATTTTAACACACACACAAAAGCCTGTCAAAGGGATACAGAGGCCAACCCCAAAGTGGTCACAATTAGCAAAGCTGCAACAATTTGAACAAAAAAATACCATTTTGCTTTCCTACCAGCATTGAATAACATGGTACTGGATTATAGTCAAAGAATATAATAAATATACATGAGCCTAATCATTTTATATAAGTAAAATGATTAAATAAATAGGAGAGAAAAGGCAAAATTTCTTACAGAAGAATTCCAAATTATTTGTATATTCCCCCATCTAGGAGGTGGAACTGAAGGGTAAGCTAGACTTAGTAATTTGCTTCCAGGGGAAAGGGAAAAATAGTAACTTCACTATTAAGGCAGATAGCATCTTAACAAAGGGATCAAAGTTAACATCACCAGTAATGTCATGCTACAGTGAATGATGCAATGATGTAATGATATGATGTAATTAAAAGGGCACTTCACCTCTTGATCTTGCTCCCCAAATTCCATAAACCGAGTCTAATCATGAAAAAAGCATTGTTGTTGTTCAGTCGCTAAGCTGTGTGAGCCTCTTTGTGGCCCCATGGACTATAGCACTTCAGGTTCCATGTCTTCCACTGTCTCCTGGAGTTTGCTCAAGAAAACATTAGAGACACCCAAATGCATGTATATTTTGCAAAGTACCTGACTAATGCTCTTTTTTTTTTTTTTTTGGCTGCACTGGGTCTTAGTTGTGGCATGTGGACAATCATCTTTACTTCAGCATGCAGAATCTTTAGTTGTGGCACTCAGAGTATTAGTTGCAGCAGATGGGATATGGTTCCCTGACCAGGGAAGCAAACTTGGGCCTCCTGCATTGAGAGTGTGGAGTCTTAGCCACTGGACCACCAGGAGGTCCCTGACCAGTGTTCTTTGAAACTGTCAAAGGCAAAGACCTCATGGAGTTTACATTCTAATATGCAAATAAGCATACGTTGAGAGAAGGTCTCTGCTTATATTTCTCAGCTCCCAGTGCCCAAAGAGAAAATCTATTGACCTAGCTAGTCACCATCAACTGTTGTTTGTTTTTGGGGTAGGGAGGTGGGTGGGTGGAGGCAGAGCTTTTCTTAGTAGCCACCCCACAGGTTATTTGTTAGTGCAGTTGTTGGTTGCTGGTAAGTGAGGGGGTCCCCTCTACTCCAGTTAGCTATGACTGGGGTTCTAAGTCATATAACATGACCCCTCCTGAGGTTTGCTCCCTCAGCCAAACAATCCAGGTCAGGAAAGGGTTATAGATGAAGGAGGCCCTGCTATTTGACTATGCAGAGTGGTTGCCCTCCAAATGCCCTAGGAGCCAACCTTTCCCAGAATAGTCTGGAGGCAAAAATATTAGGCTGTACTAGCCAATATGTCATAAATAACCCTTCTATCATGAACCGCTTATTTATGGAAACTCAGTATTAAAGAAACCCAGAATAGACACACAAATTGCATCTCAGATGCTTTTTCTTCCAGAAAAATAGATTTCATCTTATTTGATTTCTTTTAGTCTGTAGATATTTGCTTTTGTTGGGCTTTATTTTTCTGTTGCTTGTGATGTTTCAAAGTACTAACTTGCCTGCAGCAGATTCCTACTTCAGTTGAGACTGATTTGGACAATAATCTCCCAAGTGTTCCCTTCCATCATGACATCAATTTACATTAGCTTTGGCAATATCCTTGGGATTTATTCTCTGCCCTCTGAACATACTTCCCCAAGTAAAAGAGGAAAATGAATGGCACTAGGAAAATAGGAGCAATGGTTATCACATATTCTCAGGTCCAAATCGGGGAGCGTTGCACCTCACCCTCTACCTGTTGCCACTGAAGAAATAACACAGGGTTTGATGAGACACAAACAGGAAGAGCAGAGGTAACTTATTAATTGATCCTGAAAAGGAAAGGTTTGGAAACTCTTCATCACACACTTTCAAATCAATGAACAGTACTACCATGTTCCCAACGCTCAAACAAGAGCTGGGAATCTAAAAGGAAAAAATATGATCCTCAGTCTGAGTGAATGGACTATACATGGTGGAAGACAGTGTGGTGGTGTGATGATGCTACCAGAAATACAGGGAGTAACTACTCCAGGAACTCAGGGCACGGAGAGAGTCATACTGAATTTAAGGGTAAATAATGTATGGCAAAACAAATACAGTACTGTAATTAAAAAAAAAAAAAGAATGAATTAAAAAGTGAATTTGGAAAAAATAAAAAAATAAAATGTCAAAAAAAAATAAGGGTAAATAAGTGACATTTGAGATGGGTCTTAAGGGATTAGTTAGAATTTTTTGAAATAGCAAATGTGGAAGACAGCATCTCAGATGTATGGATGAGCTGGAATAAAGTCAAGAAGGTGAAACACTAAATGGTCTGTATGGGAAACAGCAGGTAGTCACTCCTGGCGCTGAGACATATTACAGCTCTAAGGAAGGGTGGAAGTTGCTCATGGGCTACCTTGGGTCTCCACGAACCATGGCTTCATGCTGGACGTCTGGGAAACAAAAATTTTGACCATTGAACATAGCAATAGCTTATGACTTCACCACGACGAGGATTATCATTGCCAAGCAGAAAAAGAAAATTATCATCAAATCTAGTTCTTATACTGACTCCTTTGAGTTAGTTTCATTAATTTGCTGAATTAGCTGATACACACTCTGCTGAATATTAGGAACACAGAGCTGACTTCACTCTCTTTCCTGTCCTTGAGGAGCCTAATAACTGGAGATTTCATTTCTTTATGTTTGTACTGGTTTCCTAAAAATCTGGTATTGGTCTATTGACATCAAAGAAAGAAATATTATTTTTGTTTTTTATTTTAAATACTTTTGTTACAAAAGGAGTCCACGAGCATTTTAGAATGTAGAACCAGCCAAAACAAAAAGAAAACATCTCTGTCACTGCCCAGAGATCACCACTCTTACCCTTGGTTGGTATCATGCCACATTTTTATATGGATATTATATATTAACATGTATTTTATTTACAAAAATGTTTTCATATTGTTTATAGTCATATTCTGTCTTATAACCTGTTTTTTTTTCAGTCAATAATTTCTACTTTTCCATGACAGTAAATGCTTTTCTTCAAACAGTATTCACATTTTCCCAATTAAGCCCAAAATGTCTTTTACAGCAGATTTCTCCAAATCAGCCCCCAACTGATCACCTTTCACCGCATCTCCTGGTTATTTCCTTCATATCTCTTAACCCAGCATAAACCCTTTCTTTAAAAAAAATTTTTTTTTTTATTACTTTGTTTTGGCTGTGCTGGATCTTCGCTGCCGTGTGCAGGCTTTCTCCAGTTGCTGCGAACAGGGTCTTCTCTCTAGTTGCAGTGCACAGGCTTATCGTTACAGTGGCTTCTCTTCTTGCGGAGCGTGGGCTGTAGGTCATGGGGGCTTCCGTAGTTGTGGCACACGGGCTTAATTGCCGAAGGCATGTGGAGTCTTCCTGGACTTGGGATGGAACCCATGTCCCATGCATTGGCAGGTGGATTCTTAACCACTCAGGGAAGTCTTAAACCCTTTATTATTCTGACTTGATGAAAAGAACTGGCTAGCTGTTCTAAAGAATAGCCAGCTTCTTTTTTCTTTTTTTGTGTGCCTCCTTCCTTGTGAAGTCATTTTACTTGTTCTTCTATTCTCTTTATTCCTGTAAACAGAAACAGGAAGATCTAAAGGCGTGAGAGGAGCAAGTAAACGTTTTGGGCTGGAATACTTCATGGGTACTTCACGTTGATTCATATTAGAATGCATTTGTTCTGATACCTGGTTGATCTTCAGTCACTGATGGTCAAATTGGCCCGTGGGCAGTAACTGGGGTTTTGGGGGGCGGGGGAAGGGATAAAAGGAGGAACAGGATAGGAAAAGTGTGACAACTACCTAAAGGAAGTGGAATGGGGAACTCAGCCGGCAGTGCAAGGCCAAGGTCATCCACCTGGGTTTCGCACACTGGCATCGCTCAGGTTGTGACCGACTGATCTTACTTTCACAATGAGGGAAGGCAAAAAAACAAAAAGAGAACTTTGATGGGTCCTCCATGACTCTCTAGGACAGGTGTTTTATAAAGGGAACATTCTCCTTTATAAAACTGAGCTGAGCTGGGCGGACGCGGTAGTCCACTCAACGGAGAGCCACTACCAGGACCCTCTGTATAACCCGGAGACATGACCTACAAGTTTAGAAACCCCGCGAATAGGGAGCTCCCTGTGTTTGGAGAAGACTCTTGAGAGTCCCTTGGACTGCAAGGAGATCCAACCAGTCCATTCTGAAGGAGATCAGCCCTGGGATTTCTTTGGAAGGAATGATGCTAAAGCTGAAACTCCAGTACTTTGGCCACCTCATGCGAAGAGTTGACTCATTAGAAAAGACTCTGATGCTGGGAGGGACTGGGGGCAGGACGAGAAGGGGACGACAGAGGATGAGATGGCTGGATGGACTCGAGTCCATCACGGACTCGATGGACGTGAGTCTGTGTGAACTCCGGGAGATGGTGATGGACAGGGAGGCCTGGCGTGCTGCGATTCATGGAGTCGGACACGACTGACCGACTGAACTGAACTGAACTGTGTTTGCATCGGGCCCCATTCTTTTCAGCAGGAGCCCCTTTCCGGCCTCTGGCCACCAGGAGGAGCTACAGTCGAGCAAACGTTCTTCAGGAACAGCGGGAACGCGTCTAGATGAATCTTGTCAAGCCAAGGGACCCGTAGCACGGTATCGAGGCCGGATGAACCGTGTTTCTGCTCTCTCGCGAGCATAGGTAGGCCTCACCCCGCCCTCCGCTCCGGGCTTTCCTCCTTCCCGGCCCGCGTGGCGCCCTCAGACCCCTCCCGGTGGCTCCCGGCAGGTGGCGCTGTCTGCGGCGTCGCAGCTTCCCTGGCTGCCGCGGTGACCATCTCCCAGCGGGCAGTGCGGCCCGGCTCTCCGGGAGGCAGGGAGTGCCACGTCCCAGGTGCTACGCGGAGGAGCGGGGCGGACGGCGCGCGGGGGGCGGGGGAGCAGCGCGGAACCCAGCCCGACTACACTGATCGCCCGCCGCCATGGGCTCCTCGCAGAGCGTCGAGATCCCAGGCGGGGGCACAGAAGGCTACCACGTCCTGCGGGTAAGGGCTTCGACAGCGGCCTGGGGGCGGCGGGCGGGAGGCGGGGCCCGGCCGCGGGGAGGCGGAGGCCCCGGCGGACTTCTTCCCGGGGCAGCCAGGCCCGACCCCGTGAAGGAGCGGTGGTCCAGGGCGCATCGTTGGACAAGGCCGGCTCGGGCGGCCAATCTCATCCTGCCTCCCTGGAGCGCCCGGGCTCCGCCGCTTTGGGAGGACGGGCTGGAAACCGAGGTGGCAGCAGGCGACTTGGCCGGGGGTGGCCCTGGCGAGAGGACAACCCAGACTCCTTTTTCTCTTCGCGGCCTTCTCAGCCCCCTCCCCTTTATTCTTAGCTCTCAAAGTTGGGGAAGGCTCGGGAAGAGGGTGGGAGGAGCAAAGACTGCAAAAGAGGTGATGGTGAGAGTAGCATTTGAATTCTCCAAGAAAAGGAAACCTGGAACCCGCAGACTAGAGGTGGGGGTGAGACGGCTCGTGTTAATTCACCTCGGCGCTGCCTGGATGTCCGGAAAAGCCAGTTAGGCAACGAGACGAATTGCCTAGAAGTAGGTTTAACGGACTTAAACCTACTTGATTTTCACTGGATTTCTCTCTCCTGTGTCGCTGTTGACCTTCCCAACCCGCCTCTTCCACATTTCCTGCCGGGGGCAACTTCCGTTCTCCTTTTCCTAAGGCTGCTCAGGGTGTAGTGGATTTTAAGATTTAGATCCACAGTGTAAAAGGTAATGGAAAGGAACTTAAAAAAAAAAATCCAGTTAAGTAAAGGAAAGCAAGTTCAGTCACCAGGATGCAGAGAAATAGTTTTTCGAAAGGCGTTTGCTCAGGCCCAGCTATGAACAGCCTGGGTTGTACAGAGCTGATCCTTTCCTCAAGGAGCTGGGAGTCCTTTCCTCAAGGAAGTGGCAGTGTTGGTGGTGTGCTGTGACACCTGCGTGAGTGATAACGTGATGGACTGTTAACAAAGTGGCCCCAGTCCGTGGTGCTGTTTCAGGACACAGTAGAGTGTAAATAGATACTAGCTCTTCAGCTCCTCACGGGCAAGAGCGTTTTCACTGATAGTGGGAAAGTACACTTCCTAGTGCTGCGCTTATCTTCTGCCTTGGGGCCCACGTTTCAGGTGAGAGAACATCTCTTAAACTAAATTACCAGACATCTGCTTAATGGGGCTGTGATCAATCACCTCTGATTTTCAGGATTATCACAGGTAGTTGTCCCTACATTCTGCTAAAAATTCCTCTTGAAGCCACACTCTGGGTGTGTGGAAAGGATAATTTTCCCAGAAAATAAAGGGAATCTATATATAAGTCATAATACCTTCCTGTTCCGTTTAGCTAAGCCAATCCTCAGGTGCCACACTGATGGGGGAAATGGAAGGAGAGTTGTCAGATCCCAGATGTGAAGTGAAAGTTAGTAGCAGTATTTTTCTTTGTATTCTCCGGTTTGATTCCTACCTCTCTGCTGTGGGGTGTGTTATCCAGTATTACAAGCTGATTGTGGCCGTGAATCCTTGGGGATTCATGATATTTTTATGATAACGTGTTCTAGGTAAAGCACAGTATTAAAAATGTTAAAAGTCTGTACGAAAGCTGTACACATCAAAAGGATTCCAGTTTGGTGACTTCTGTTAATGACTGTGGGATGTTAAGCAAGTTGGAGTGGTGGTGTTTTTTTTTTTAATATAGGTGCACCTCAGGAAATCAGCGTTCATATTTAGTAGTGCAGATGCTGTTAATCTATAAATCTGGTTTTTAGAATTAGTAGGGACAACCTTAGTTTCCAGTCTGCATCTGGAGCATAAATGTTGCAAAAGATGAAGTAGTTCTTCTTCCATTTGAGTTTTATTAGAGGGAGCTTTAAAAATAGTATTGATCATCTACTTTAGGAGAATTTTTTTAAATGTTTCAGAGTTCCTAACCCACTCTGCCCCATTCTGTAATTGGTTTCTTTATCTTTGTTTTTAGAGGAGGAAAGTACTATGTTAAATCTCAACATATACAAATCTTATTTCCATTTGTTATTGCCTAAATTATGGTTGTATATTCTGTCTATGGATTAGTGAGCTTGTAAACCAGAGTAAATATGACCGGATAATCATGGAATAAAATCACCCGTGTTTAATAAGTTCTAGAATGGTTTAATTAAAATCTAATTTTCTTTAATAATTCTTTGGCTGTTTTCTTGCTAGTGATAAAAACTTGTGTAAGTGTGTTTTGAAATACCAGTTTATAGTGCACACATACCATTGCTAGTTATGTTATTTTTAAATTGTATTCCTACAATTCATAGATTGAACTTTGTTTTTTCCATTATTTTTCTAGATCTGTTGTTAGATTCTGCTTTAAAAAAGTACTTAGGATACAACTTTGAAGTGATTCCAGATTTTCTGCTATGAATAATTTACTTTTTATCTATTATGTATTAATGCACATTTTCATGTTGTGATCGTATTACATACCCAACTCTCCATACTTAACCTAGAGTGACCAAGTGACCGATACAGTTTATGTATCCTTTCAAAAGTGTTTTATGCATGTAAAACAATCCACACCCCACCCCCAACTTTTAACTCGGTTTTCTTTTTTATAACTGTTAGAATCGCATGATACATACTGTTAAACACCCTGGCCTTCTTAATTTGGATCGGCTTCTCACTTTCTCTTAGCTCCTTAGTGAATCTGTTGTAATATAGTTTGGTTAAGCACCACCCCCTGGTGTTAGACATTTAGTTCTTCTAGTCTTTTGTTGTTACAGGTATTTATCGACAACCTTTTATCTTCACTGAATTGTATTTCCCCATATTAGTGAATTCTAATGTCTTTTATGTGAACGTTGGTCTCCATTTTAGTAAATTACTACATTGTTTTTGATTATCAGCACATGTTTATTAGAAATCATTTGAATAAGTTCAAAAAGTTTAACAAAGAACTTCAATTACCTGTAATCTTACCATCTAAAGTTAACTACTGTTAAAATTTTTCCCGTCCTTTTTTTTTTTTTTACCCTGTGACTAACTTTGCCCCTTAGCCACATTTCACAAAGATTTTCAGTAATTTAACATATTTAAGTATATTACAGTATGGCCAAAAGTTATCATAGGATGTTAGCTTTACAGCTTATCCAACAGCTGAGGAGCTGTTAAATAAATTAGGGCCTAACTGCAGATTGGAATGCTATGCATTCAGTGAAAACTATGTTTCAAAACACTCTGGGTTCATAGATGTGCCTTCACGTATGTGTATGTGCATATACATTCAAGTGTCCAGGAAAATGGAAAGCTAAAAAGCCAGAATATTAAAAAGATAATTGGTGGATGGCAACATTTTTATTCTTTTAATTTATTTTCCCAACATGTTCACAGTGACTGAAATATTTGTATATTTTTAGAAAATATAGTTATAAAAATTATTTTTTTAAGTGGACTACTAGTGGAAGAGTTTAAAATTTGCTGAGAAGCTTCCTTTTAAAAAATAAGATTACAGGAAATTTCCTGGCAGACTTCATAAGCTGCATGGTAAGCCCAAAAGAAAAAGAAAAGAAAAATAACATTATATTTTGGAATTCCATATGGATTGGGTCCGATTCTGTGTTCACCATGCATACCACTTTTATTCCCATTCTCTAATCCTAACATACAGCAGGAGAAATGTTAGCCAGGACTTCTCAGCCTAGTTAGAAGTTACTACAGTTGAATAACTGTATTTAATAGAGAATTCTTGCCTAGATTTTCTGTTATCAAGTGAAACCATCAAGGCCATTTTCAAAATTTTTGGAGTTGCCTTATGAGTGCCCCTTGTAAGATGTTTCTAAATTAAAATATTCAAATTAATTCCACTCTGCACTTCATACTCTTTGAACTGGGGGATATCTGAGGACATTCTGGAGCCGGTGTTCACAGTATGAGGACATGGAAAATGTCATGTTCACTATTCCTTATAATTTCCTCTGAGAGAGATTTTGAGATGATAGAAGTTTTGAAGGAAAGGCCATTGAGATGAATTGTGTCTCCAGTGTAATAATAGGCCTTTATCTTCTGAGCCATTTGCTGCATACAGGGCAGTATTAGGTATTCTCCTTAGAGGATAAAGGGACAGTAAGTGAAATTATTTCTATAGAAAATAATACCAAGACCATATCTACTGTTATATAGATGTGCTCTATCTTAATGGTACCTAAGTAATCTACATTAAATCCTGCAAGATTTCAACTTCATTCTTATTTTGAGAAAATGAAATCCCATTATTTGGTAGTCATAATTTTTTTATTCTAACACAGTGTTTTAACTTTTTAAACTCATACCCCTATTTGAAAAACATAAAAATCTCACTACTAGCCCCTTCTCTTTTCACTCACTCTGAAAACAATGGGTGCAAAAAGAAAACAGTGGGTTATTTGATATTTTCCAAATATGATCTTATAATTGAAAAAGTTTTATAAGCACTATTTAAAGATTCTAACCTGCTCCCAAAATTGACCTCTGCTAATAAAAGGCTATGAATTGTTTCATAAACATTTTTGCTTTCAAATGTCGAATCAGAACACTTCATTTATTACGAATGTTTTGTTTGGGCTTCTTTGGTGACACTAGTGGTAAGGAACCCAACAACATAAGAGATGCTGGTTCAATCCCTGGGCCAGGAAGATCCTCTGAAGAAGGAAATGGCAGCCCACTCCAGTATTCCTGCCTGGGAAATTCCACGGCCAGAGGAGCCTGGCGGGCTGCAGTTTCCGGGGCCACAAAGAGTCAGACCCAGCTGAGTGACTGAGCGCAGGCACACAGGAGTGTTTCATTTATTGTATGAAATACAGTGTAGGTGAACCTTATGACGCTTGTAGGAATTGTCAGTATCGTTGAGCATAAACTTTTTCCAATATTAATAAGCCTCAAACAAAGTAGTGCTATCACGTTGTTTGTATACCCTTATACATTTTTTTATGATGAGTATTCTTACGTATGGACTTCAGGATCCTCGTTTGGAGAGACCTGCTCTTGGTGGGTGATTATGGTTTCTGGCTCTGGTCATTAAGTAGTAATGTACACAAAACTGGCCTTAGTGGCTTTCTGGGTCAGATATTGACAGGGCTTTTTAATAATTACTGTGAAGTTTTCGTAAGAATTGAACTTAGAGAAACCACTAACATCAGTACATTCATTTTGTTGGCTTTAATATTCTACCAAAATGGTTAATTGTATTGCTTGATTCACTAGTAAAGTATCAGTTAACAATCTAAGTAGAAAATATCCATAAAGATTTGATATGTGCTTTAGAATCTGACCGTAACTTGCCTTGGGAGTTGTAGATTATCAAGTAAGATGATTTTTTTCCACAGAATATATGCAAAGCCAAAGGAGTTACTCTGGGAGACTGTGTACTTCCTTTTGACACTGCATATAAATTTACTACAGCGTGAAGAGAATGGTGCTTGTGTATTTGTTCTTTTTAAGCAGCAGTGAAAAAGCATTTAAGCACATTTTCAGCAACAAGGAACCTCGTGGACATGGATAGATACATTAAGAAACTATCATAACTGACTATTGGAAACCACTAGATTCTAGTGTCATTCCATCAACTCATTGTTTTTCCTTGGACAAATTGTTGAACTTCTTTGAGCTTTGTTCTTTTTATCTGAAAAGTGGGGAGAGTAGGAATGCCTCCTCTAGTAGTAATGCCTTTTTAAAAAACTAAAAACCACATCAGATAGTGTATATGAAAATACTTTGGGAAAATATTGAGCACATTGTTTATTAAAACGGTGCTGTCCACCACCTCATTGGTTATTCCGAAGATTAAATGGCATATTCCATGTAAAGCACTTAACATAGGGTCTGGAATGTGATTAAAAACTCAATAAATGTCAGCTGGTGCCTTTATGAGCATTTACATTATTTTGTCACCCATTGAGAACCACTACTGTAGTGACAATACTGTTAAACTTGTAACTATTTTAAATAGTATTTCTACTTAGTCACTCAGCAGCTACTTTTGGTCCGTGTACCTAACCATGTACTTTAATGCTGTTTTAAGTTTTGGATCAGATCTGACCCATTAATTTTATAAATGTGCTTAATTTTTGAAGATCCTTATTTTTGAGGAAATTTTATATCTGTATATTAAAAGACAGATGAGTGCCAGTGTTCTTTTCATTGCTTTGCTATTTTTGTTACTGAACACGTGAACTAAAATGACTAAAAGTCTATATAATTAAAACGATCTTGTTGAGTTTGATCTACTCTATAGAATTAATAGATAGCTTAGCAAGAGACTTCTTTCTTGCTGAGTGATTAGATCTTAAAAACTATCTAGCCAGCCTCCTCACTGTACAGCTAAGGAAAAGGAACAGGAGAGATTATTGCCTGAGGTCACAAAGCAAGTTTTCTTTCCCTAAGAAACAAGTACCTGAGTTGGTATTTGAAGAGTATAAAATGAGGCATCAGGTTGTCAGAATTTTAGTTTCTTTTGGAGCAGACTGATTTCTTTTAAAATTGTTTTTCTAACCTACAGATCTATTCTAGAAAGCTATTATGTAATGATGGGTTTTTACTTCATTTAGTTATCCAAATTTCATTTCTAATTGCTCCATATGTTACAAGTGATAGGGTCAGAATTAGGAGAGCAATATCTTTTGAGTTATTTTGGTAGAACATGTGAGAAGAAATGCTTTAACAGGTGAGCCTTGAACTCTTCTAGTCTGTTTCACAATTGTTCATCACACAGTTGTGAGTGCGTGCATGGGTGCTCAGTCACTGGAGTCGTGTCTGACTCCTTGCAGCCCCGTGGACTGCAGCCCACCAGGCTCCTTTGGCCATGGAATGCTCCAGGCAAGAATACTGGAGTGTGGGTTGCCATGCCCTCTTCCAGGGCATCTTCCTGATGCAGAGATCGAACCCACATCTCCTGCATACCAGCCAGAAGCTTGGATATCTTTGCATGTAAGCTTATAAAACAGCTTGTCTGGTGATATCCTTTGTTCAGAAAGTAGCGTGTGGTTCCCTTTCCTGACTTTAAGGTATTAGTTCTGTATCCTTTAGATGGAAGTACTAAGTAAAGAGATGAATACTTCACTAGAAATCAACCCCGTATGGAACGATTAGGTCTGTACACAAAGAAGTCAATCACAAAGATCACATATTGAATGATTTTATATGAGATGTCCAGTATAGGCAAATCCATAGAAACAGGAACTAGGATAGTGGTTAGTTACCAGGGGCTGGGGCAATGAGGAGCGCCTGTTTAATGAGCATAGACTCTCTTCCTGGGGTGACCCTTACTGAGGCATGAGTTTTGGTACTTCTCTATTTTGACATTTGTCAGTTCTGTCATGATTCAGTAAATCGATCTCAGAATCCACTGAAACTGCCTGTAGTGGTTGAGTGAATCCACATTAGGGATTATTTATGTATAGTTGGTGATTCCGAATCCAGCTTCCAATCACTGGTGCTAATTTATTTTTATGTAGTAGAGATATCTGGCCCTTCACTACGCAGTTTCTGTCATACACTCACTTTTTGCTTCTTGGAAGAGTATAAAATGTGTAGCAAATGCCATCTTGCTTATTGTAGCTGTTTCTAGAGTGCTTATGGAGAAGTGTTTCTTTTATGTTGTGAAGAAGAACAAGTGTTAGAGCAAGTTACTTTGTGGCCTTTACATTGGCTACTCAGTCCTTCTAGACTTAATTGCTGGCTTTCAACTGTGTCCCTTGTAGGTGAAGTGTTAGGTATATGTTCTTAAGATTGTGGTGATTTCATTTCTACTTTTTGGATAGAAGGACCATATCTTAAGATTTTTTATATGTAAGTGTACTTCTTGATGAATTTTCAGAAACAACACACTTGTATAACCAGCATATTTTCCCTTTCTGGTCACACCCTTCAGTTCAGTTCAGTTCAGCCGCTCAGTCGTGTTCGACTCTTTGTGACCCCATGGACTGCAGCACGCCAGGCCTCCCTGTCCATCACCAACTCCTGGAGTTTACTCAGAGTCAGGTCCATTGAGTCGGTGATGCCATCCAGCCATCTCATCCTCTGTCATCCCCTTCTCCTATCCCCAGTCCCTCCCAGCATCAGGGTCTTTTTAAATGAGTTAGATCTTCGCATTGGGTGGCCAAAGGATTGGAGTTTCAGCTTCAACATCAGTCCTTCCAATGAATATTCAGGACTGATTTCCTTTAGGATCGACTGGTTGGATCTCCTTGCAGTCCAAAGGACTCTTCATGAGTCTTCTCCAACACCATAGTTCAAAAGCAACAATTCTTTGGCACTCAGCTTTCTTTGTAGTCCAACTCTCACATCCATACGTGACTACTGGAAAAACCATAGTCTTGAAGTAGTCGGACCTTTGTTGGCAAAGTAATGTCTCTGCTTTCTAATATGCTCTCTGGGTTGGCCATAACTTTTCTTCCAAGGAGCAAGCATATTTTAATTTCATTGCTACAGTCACAATCTGCAGTGATTTTGGAGCCCCAGAAAATGAAATCTGACACTGTTTCCACATTCTCCCCACCTGTTTGCCATGAAGTGATAGGACCAGATGCTGTGACGTTTGTTTTTGAATGTTGAGTTTTAAGCCAGCTTTTTCAGTCTCTTCTTTCACCGTCACAAAGAGGTGAGAATTCCCTCTTCACTTTCTGCAATTAAAGTATCATCTGCATATCTTAAATTGTTATTTCTCCTGGCTGTCTTGATTCCAGCTTGTGATTAATCTGGCCTGGCATTTTGCATGATGTACTTTGCATGTAAGTTAAATAAGCGGGGTGATGATATACAGCCTTGATGTACTCCTTTCCCAATTTTGAACCAGTCCATTGTTCTTTTGTTTAGTATCTGCTAAAACCTTTTCTCCATTTCTTTAAGTTGTCTGTCTTCTTTTTTAAACAGATTTATTGAGCTTATAACTTATATGCCATTAAAATCATGTTTTAAATTTTACAATACAGTGGTTGTTTAGTATATTCACAACCATCATTAGTATCTTCATTCAGGACCTTTTTCTCACCCCAGAAAGAAACTATACCCATTAGCAGCTGCTCTCTGTTCCCCCTGCTCCCATCCCCTGATCACTAGTAATCTCCTTTCTGTGGATTTGCCTAAATTGGACATTTCTTACAAATGGAATTACATATTATATGGTCTTTGTGACCAGCTTCTTTCCCCTAGCACAATGTTTTCAAGGTTCACTCATGTCTTAGCATGTGTTAATACTTAATTTCTTTTTATTGCCAAATAATATTCCATTCTGTAAGTGTACCACATTTAGTTTATTCATTCATCAGTTGAAGGACATTTGGCTTATTATCACTTTCTGGCTATTATGAATAGCACAGATACAAAATTTGTGTGCAGGTTTTTACATAGACATACTTATTTCTCCTGGTTATATATGTAGAAATGAAATTGCTAGGTCATGCAATGACTCTTAACATTTTGAGGATCTGCAAAACTCTTTCCCACAGAGGCTGCGCTATTTTACATTTCCAACAGCAGTGTATGAGGAATCTAGTTTCTCTGCATCCTTACTAATCCTTGTTATTGTCTTTTTACTTCAGCAGTTTCTGTGAGTGTGATGTGGTGTCTTATTGTGGTTTCACTCTTCCTTTTTGATTTGTAGTAGTTTTGGATTCGTTCTAAATGCAGTTCCTCTGTTGAATACATAGCATATCTTTTCACTCTCTTAATTGTCTTTGATGAGCAGAAGTTCATAGTTTCAGTAAAGTTTGTCAAGTTTTTTAAAAAAATATGGTTAGCTTTTTGTGTTCGGTTTAAGAAGGCTTCATACTTGATCCAAAAGATGTTCTCTTGTTTTTCTCTAAAAGCTTCTTTGTTTTACCTTTTATGTTTAGATCTGCTATCCATATGGAATTGCCTTTTGAGAGACAACATTAAAAAAATGATTTGTCTCCTTAGCTAACTAATGTTCTGTGTCTTTTCCTCTTTTTTTTTTTTTTAAAGGAGTGAAAGAGAATTAATACATAGCCAGAAAAATAATGCAGTGTCCAGGAATTAATAGCTTATAAAAATTTGCCTTCCGGTGGTGGTTTGTGGAGGTAGGAAGTTGAACTTAAGATTTGTATGATTCTTATCATATGTCAGAGACTTCACTAGGCATTTCATGAAGTTAAACTCATTCAAAATCTGCAGTATTCTTCTAAAGTAGATGGTGTTATCTCTTCCTGGCAAATGAGAAAATTGAGACCCAGGATGGTAAATTTTCCCAGCTCAAAAAGCTATTAAGTAGGCAAACCATGACTCAAAATCAAGAGAGTTTTGCTCTAAAACCTTTATCTTTTCACTGTACATTTTTTCAAAGTCTTGTAAAATCTTAATTAAACTTTCAGATTTAATTTATCCATTTTAAACTTCCATGATATTTGGCCCATGTATTTAGCCCATGAGGCCAGGTATATGTATTTTTCTTTTCTTTTTTCTTTTGTAATTAAGATGGTTCAGGAAGCTGGTGATGAATCAACAGTCAAGAGATCTCTCATAGGGGTCAAGGTAGTGGAGTGATAATCTGATGCTTGAGAGGTTAGATGCCCGAAAGATTCTCATTAGTGGATAATATTTCCGGAGAAACTTGCCTGTGTGGATGTTTAATTTGCGGTGTTGTAGAGTTTATTTTCCATGCTATAAAATGTAGGAAGTTCTGTTTTAAAGAATTAGGGTCAAAGAGAGCATTTTCCAGGGCTCCCTCTCCTGGCTTCCTAGCCATAGTTAAGTAAGATACCTCATTGCCAGAGTTGTACTGGTACTAACAATGTAAATAAATTTAAGAAAGAAATTAATTCAAGGTTCATTAGAAACAGATTGATGTTTGTCGCAGATGAAAATGAAAAATAGAGAAAGGATTATCTTGGTTTATTTATATTAGAATCCAAATTTAGCTATTGAATCTTTTGAATTTTGGGGAAGAATAATCCTGATGGTATTGGAGACTTTCCATTTCAAACAGATAATGGTAAAACTTGATACTTGGAGGGTGGCATGATAAGAATCAGTGTGTGGGATCACCTTTCCAGGCTGATGACATTACAAAGATATTGGTAAAGTTAAACTGTTGGCAGCCTCAGTGGAGATGTCTGATATTGATCAATGGACTATTTGGTTTCTTTGGAAAAAAAAGAAAAAAGAAAGTGGTAATTTGGGAACATTCTGAATCAGAGAATTATTTGATTAGATGTAGACCCTAGTACATGAGAAATTCCTCTCTGAGGGGGCTTCTAGGGTCTGCAGTAGCTATGTTCTTTTCACACCTCAGGCATTTCACACCTAACTGATAGGAACCTAACAGACAGGCATTTTACACCTAGAGGATCGTGACCTTTGCCAGCTAGCTGTGACTCAACCTCTCCGTTCTTACAGCAGCTATAGGCAACCACCCTTTTCCTTTTGAGTTGCCATTTAAGGAGAAATCTGTGTGCCGTTTGGGGTTCTAGACATTTTGCTTGATAATATTTGGAATATAAAATAGGCCTCATTTGAGAAAAGAGTATAAAGAATATAAGCAGGTATGTACTGATTATTAGAACCAACACCTTTAAATAATAAATCCTTTTGATATTTAACTTGTTTAATTTATAAAAATGGTTTTAGTCCCACATTTGCAGGAAATTTTATATAAAGCAAGATCAGTTTTAGTAAGTTAAACATTGAGCCATTTTTATAACAAACTATTCCTTACTATGACAAATGAAGAAAATCTAGTTTTTACTTCTTTGGAGGCAATAATAGTATAATTTGGCTTTAAATGAATAAAAGCATTAATCCAAAAATAATGAATGTATCATCAGTTCAAGATCAAGTCTCATTTGTGAAGTCTGGTATTAGAAGGGCATATTCTGGGAACAACTTGGGTTCTGTTTTGAAAGTATTCAATTGATTTGTTACCGTGTGACTAGCTGCAGATTTGTGTGTGGATGGATGTGAATCTGATTTGCATTAGCCTCAGAATTGATTATTAAAACTGGGCTATTACAGAGGATCAGCCTATAAATATCAATGTAAACTCTTTTCATGGGATAGTTTTGACAGTATTTAGTAACATCAAGCAGAATAAAAATTCCTTAAAACATGAAAATATTTTAGAGGAAATGCAAAATTGTTTCTATTAACTTTTTGCTCTTTTGTCACATCACTGTCATTACTAGCTCCTGATATTTGTGTTATTGCAAATTTAGGAAGTTTAATAGTTTATTTTAAAGCATTTCAAATTTGAGATGCTAAACATTTGAGTTGATGAAAAGGTAAATCTTAATCTTCCAAGTAAAATCCTCTGTAAGTCTAGCTCCATTCTTTCTTTCCATCCTTCTTACTGGACTAATGGTTAATAAGATATACTTTTGAGTTTCATCCCTACCATTTCCCTACTTTGAGACCACAGGCAAGTCATAAATGGTTTCTTCACCTGTAAAATAAAAGAATTGAAAAATCCATTATTTTAGTACTTTCTTTGGGTCCTGGAGACACCCTTTAGAATCTGAGGAAAGCCTGAAAGCTGCTGATTCGCACAAAATGTTGCAGAATCTATTTCTGTCCCCTCTACCTGTTGTCTCTAGCCAGCTACATTATCCTCATTCTTTATACTACTTCTGGCTTTTTACTCATATTGTTTTTTCAGCTTTCAGTTTTTTTTAAATTATCCCCCTTGTCCTTCCTTAGTTCTTCCTTTTAAAACACAATTCAAATGTCATTTTTTTCCCTAGGAAACATCTTCATTCAGATTTAATCTCGCCCTTAGAACTTTGTGCTTGTAACTCAACCTGTTTTCTTTCATATCACAGTTATTAGAGGTCCGTGTGTCCTCCGTCTCCCTCTCTTGCCTGTTACTCAGCAGATTATAATGTTTTCCTAACAGCAGCTGTGTTCCTACATTAGTTTTGTAACCAAATGGTACCTTGCTAGTAGTAGTCATGGGTTAAATAGAATAAATTAATTTGAATTTGCCACTTAGTTGTAATGATTAACTGTCTGCTATGTCATGTGTTAAATGCTGGGAGGATTATCTCCTCCCACTCCCTAAAAAGTGGAAAGTAGTATGAAATAGCACCAGAGGGAAAACCTCATATATGAGATGAATTTAAAGAAAGAGTAGAATTTAGGGAGCTGCAGGGGCATTATCTGGAAGATAAACGAAATGAGAAAACTAGTGAGGACCTATATTTTCTCATAAATGAGATTAATCTGTTTTAACTAAAGTGATAGATATTAAACTTTAGCTTTTAATTCATAATTAAGCTTTGTATTTTTCATTTTTGTTTTCACAGGTACAAGAAAATTCCCCAGGACATAGAGCTGGACTGGAGCCATTCTTTGATTTTATTGTTTCCATTAATGGTTCAAGATTAGTAAGTTCAACTTTTTGTAGTTTCACCTATGATATTTTGTCATCTTTTGAAAACAGTTTTTCAGATTATCTGAGATGGATATTTATTTATTCATTAGTTATAAACATTACATAGAGTATGATATCAATGAAATAACCATGTGTTAGTAAATGTGAGAATGTCAAATATATTGATAGAATACTACACCTCACACTCCAGTGATTAGTTTGGCAGGGGCAGGGAGAAAGACACTGGAGACTTCTACTTTATATATTACATATTTATTTTTTAAGCAGAAAGATGTGATTTTCTTGCATTTTCAAAAAATGTCAGATTTTGTAGGTTATTGACAAATGATTTAGTAAAGACTTATTCTCAAATAACTTGCCAATTTTCTTATCACTCAGTTCCCTCATATAGAAATAGTGTTATAAAACTGGACAGAGATGTGTTCCAAAAGTGCAGACTTAAAACCAGTTTTTAAAAGTTGCTTTAGTTTACATGTAGTAAAGTCCAATGGGAAGGAAACTGTATTATAATTTCAGTAAATTCCATAGCTAGCAAATTCCATAATTCCATAGCTGGCTATTAGAAAAAAGTCAGAAGCTATTGCTAATGTTACTGAGCACAAGTTTGTGTGCCTGACACACAGTGAGGCCAAACAGTACCAAAATGTTAAGAGTTTATAGCAAAGAAAGGTTTATTCCAGGATCAAGCAAGGAAAACTGGTGGTTCCTGCTCAGAAAAACCCAGATTCCCTGAAGGGTTTCAGCAAAGCATTTTTGAAGTCAAGGTGAAGGAGGGGTATCCTAGGGCTGTGATCAACTCACGCACAGTTCCCTGACTGGTTGGTAGTGATCAGTCCTTAGGCATCAGAAGGTCTGTGGCTACCTGCTTATAATCTTCAAGTAGTTATTTCTTGCCTTTGGTGGTAGTTTTTAGCACCTGAAAACTTAGGAAATATGCATGAGATACTATAATCTGGGTACTTAGGAGCCACAGCAGAGCATATGGAGGGAGGCCTGTCCCCAGAGGCCCTGTAGAGTCTACTTGGGTACACTAACATAAGTTCCTAATTTCTTGACATTCTTTTACTTTGAGGAGTGTTTGAATGTTAATGAAACCTCCACTTATTGAATATTTTATTTACATTAGTTATTAATATTTCTCCAACAGGGCCATAGGATGCTTAAACTAATTAGCATTAGATTTTTATTTATTAAGAAAAATTTCTATGTTTACAGAATAAAGACAATGATACTCTTAAGGATCTACTGAAAGCAAATGTTGAAAAACCTGTAAAGATGCTTATCTACAGTAGTAAAACACTGGAGCTGCGAGAGACCTCAGTTACACCAAGCAACATGTGGGGTGGCCAGGGCTTGTTGGGAGTCAGCATTCGTTTCTGCAGCTTTGATGGGGCAAATGAAAACGTTTGGCATGTGTTGGTAGGTATCAACTGTGAACCTGCTAGCAATTTAAGAAACAGTGTAGAAAGGTATTTTAATAGTGGCTGTTTCCAATTTGGGAGACTGTAGGGCTGTTATTAGGCTACTTTTAGTTTCTGAAAATCAAAATTGCTTTCAAAATATGTATTAATAAAAACAGCTTGAGAAAGAAAAGCAAATATCTAAAAATTTTTTCTAATGATTTATCCATTAGAAAAATTAAAGCAAATAGCTGCAGAAATATTTTAAATATTTATAAAAACATTGTTGGGTTTTTTATGTTTGGAAGATTTAAATAGGTGTATCCTATAGCTTCTGATCTGACATTCTCTCTAATAAGACAAATATAGGAAAGTTTAAATTACTCTAATGAAGGACTGAACTATACAGTTTGGAAGATTATTTTATATAAAGTAATTTAATTGGGAAGCTTCACTGGTGGCTCAGCAATAAAGAACCCTCCTGCCAATGCTGGGGACATGGGTTCAGTCCCTGGGTCAGAGATATCCCCTGGAAGAGGAAATGGCAACCCCCTCCAGTATTCATGCCTAGCAAATCTCATGGACAAAGGAGCCTGTCCGGCTACAGTCCATGGGGTCATAAAAGAGTTGGACAAGACCTAGTGACTAAACAGTAACAGCAGTTTGATTGTATCATCCTAGGAAGTGGAATCAAATTCACCTGCAGCACTGGCTGGTCTTAGACCTCACAGTGATTATATCATTGGAGCAGATACAGTCATGAATGAGGTAATTAATTTGTTTATTAATACTAAAAATAATTTAACATTTTCTCATTAATGTATAAATTCAAGTATATTTGCATTCTTTACATTCAGAGTTGAAATTTAGGTCTCTGCTAATGAAGATAGCTTATGCTCTAGGATGTTAAACAGAGGAAGATGTCTCTTGTACCTCAAGATTAAATCAAATCCTCATTTTGAGTATTGATTTCATTTTCTCTTTTTCTAAGATAGCAAAATTGGCTTAGCTATATTACTTGGATCCTTTTCCTTGTCTGTTAGCTAGTGGAAATGTGTATTACTCAATTACAAATGACAGGAAAAAAAGGTGCCCAGATAACCAGCTCTTAATAATAGAAAGAAAGCAGAATATGTTGAATTTGGGTGTAGAAAACTTTTGCTCAATTGCTGATTAGGTCTTACAGAACTGAACATGAGGCCTTGCGTTGTATAGGTAGGTATTAATAATCCTGATTTAAGAAATGCTTCTTATGCCTAGGGGCAAGGCCCAGGATCTGGTTTTTGTGTGTTTTGCTGTTGTTCTTTTACGTGTGTTTTTTGTTTGTTTGTTTTAGATATTAACTAGGTTTGATATCTACTGTTTGAGACCTATTATTCAAAAGTTTAGTAACAAAAACATTTTTCTTCTATAATGCTTTTGCAGTCTGAGGATCTATTCAGCCTTATTGAAACACATGAAGCAAAACCATTGAAACTTTATGTGTATAATACAGACACTGATAACTGTCGAGAAGTGATTATTACACCAAATTCTGCATGGGGTGGAGAAGGCAGGTAAGGTCACGTTCTTTAGACTAAGTTACAACTGCTTAAATTTACCAGTCAGATATGTTGTAAGCATTGTTTTTAGTTTGAAAACAAGTTACTGGTTTATAGTAAAACGTTTCGAGAAAAGGAAAGAACCAACCTAGAATGTTGAATCTAATCATTCATTTTTTTAAAACACAATTTAGTGAACATGGTACATAAACTCTAGTCCTTTCTCTTTTTTTAACTCATCTAAGCACAGAATGGGAAAGACTAGAGATCTCACAAGAAAATTAGAGATACCAAGGGAACATATCATGCAAAGATGGTCTCAATAAAGGACAGAAATGGTATGGACATAACAGAAGAAGAAGATATTAAGAGGAGGTGGCAAGAATACACAGAAGAACTGTGCAAAAAGATCTTCATGACCCAGATAATCACAATGGTGTGATCACTCACCTAGAGCCAGACATCCTGGAATGTGAAGTCAGTGGGCCTTAGAAAGCATCACTATGAACAAAGTTAGTGGAGGTGATAGAATCCCAGCTGAGCTATTTCAAATCCTGAAAGATGATGCTGTGAAAGTGCTGCACTCAATATGCCAGCAAATTTGGAAAACTCCGCAGTGGCCACAGGACTGGAAAAGGTCAGTTTTCATTCCAATCCCAAAGAAAGGCAATGCCAAAGAATGCTCAAACTACCACACAATTGCACTCATCTCACACGCTAGTAAAGTAATGCTCAAAATTCTCCTAGCTAGGCTTCAGCAGTATGTGAACTATGAACTTCCAGATGCTCAACCTGGTTTTAGAAAAAGCGGAGGAACCAGAAATCAAATTGCCAACATCCGCTGGATCATGGAAAAAGCAAGAGTTCCAGAAAAACATCTATTTCTGCTTTATTGACTATGCCAAAGCCTTTGACTGTGTGGATCACAATAAACTGTGGAAAATTCTGAGGGAGATGGGAATACCAGACCACCTGACCTGCCTCTTGAGAAACCTATATGCAGGTCAGGAAGCAACAGTTAGAACTGGACATGGAACAACAGACTGGTTCCAGATAGGAAAAGGAGTACGTCAAGTCTGTATATTGTCACCCTGCTTATTTAACTTATATGCAGAGTACATCATGAGAAACCCTGGGCTGGAAGAAGCACAAGCTGGAATCGAGATTGCCGGGAGAAATATCAATAACTTCAGATATGCAGATGACACCACCCTTATGGTAGAAAGTGAAGAAGACCCAAAAAGTGTCTTGATGAAAGTGAAAGAGAGTGAAAAAGTTGGCTTAAAACTCAACATTCAGAAAACTAAAAGATCATGGCATCTGGTCCCATCACTTCATGGCAAATAGATGGGAAAACAGTGGAAACAGTGTCAGACTTTATTTTGGGGGACTCCAAAATCACTGCAGATGGTGAGTGCAGCCATGAAACTAAAAGACGCCTACTCCTCGAAGGAAAGTTATGACCAACCTAGACAGCTTATTCAAAAGCAGAGACATTACTTTGCCAACAAAGGTCCGTCTAGTCAAGGCTATGGTTTTTCCTGTGGTCATGTATGGATGTGAGAGTTGGACTGTGAAGAAAGCTGAGTGCTGAAGAATTGATGCTTTTGAACTGTGGTGTTGGAGAAGACTCTTGAGAGTCCCTACAAGGAAATCCAGCCAGTCCATTCTAAAGATCAGTCCTGGGTAGTTCATTGGAGGGACTGATGCTAAAGCTGAAACTGCAATACTTTGGCCACCTCATGCGAAGAGTTGACTCATTGGAAAAGACTCTGATGCTGGGAGGGATTGGGGGCAGGAGGAGAAGGGGACGACAGGGTTGAGATGGCTGAATGGCATCACCGACTCAATGGACATGAGTTTAAGTAAACTCTGGGAGTTGGTGATGGACAGGGAGGCCTGGCGTGCTGTGATTCATGGGGTCGCAAAGAGTCAGACAGCACTGAGCAAGTTAACTGAACTGAGCAAGTTAACTGAACTGAACTGACGCACAAACTAACTTTTTTGTTTTGTTATTTTAGTAAAATAGTTTTCAGTTTTATTTTCCCAGTTCTCTCCTCAGCAGTGGAACAATACAGTGTAACTTTCTCTAGCTGCTGGGGAAATTTCTTAGCACTTGGAGGAAACTGTTGACTTTCAGAAATGAACAGACCAGTTTCCACTAAAATTCAGACAGAACTGAAACAACAAAAAGCAGTTTAGAAGAGTGTCAAGCCAAACAGAAAAGCAAATTTTATAAAATCAGTTTTCTGGGACTTTTCTTCAAGTCAGTTTCCTAATTACAAAAAGTCAAAGCACAACATTCCTACTTAATATTATATCTGTAGGTCTTTTATTGTTTAAATTATACAAATTTTTCATTATTTCGAAAGTTCTAAGAACCTTTTTAAATTTGAGGAGTTGTTGAGCATAAGCTAGATTTATAAGACAGGCTAGGATTTGGAAACTTTTCCCAGTGTTTTGTAAAAGATCTAGCATTTGCCAGGTAAAGGATGACCTTAGTTGATGCAAACAGAGAAGGCCTCTGTTTGCTCAAAATACCCTAACCCACAAACCTGAGATTCTCCAGCTGAATGTATGCTGTCACCAGAATGCTAACTTACTGCAATTTAAGAAAATGGGACAGAGAATCTGGCCTGTCTGGGGCCCGTACTTGATCAAGTTATGGTGTTCGAGTGTCCAGGTTTGTCAGAAAAGTGATCTTAAGGTATTCAAAATTGATGTTATTCTAGAGGGACTGTATCATATAAACTAAATTTGCAAATAAACTTCTGTATTCATTAGAATGGTGGATTTTCAGTTTACAATAGAAAACTGCCTCCTCTCCAGTTAGAATTCTTAGATCCCATTACTACCTCCACCTTGCTTGGTGTGCATGAAATCATGGTCTAAGGAAGAGATTCTAGATGAAGTTTAACAGCAAAGAACATTACTAGTTTGTTTATTTTTAATTATGCTGACTAAATACTGCTACTTGCTTGTTCTTGGCACCCTTCTTTTCTAGACTAGCAGTTTCTCTTTTTCTGTGGAAGACATTTTTCCTTTTGACATGGTTTTGTGCCGTTGATCGGCTGTTGCTTTAGCCAGGCCCATGTACACCATCTTCTTGAGTCTACCCCCATTGGTATATGTGTACCTCTGGTTTTCATTCCTTCCTCAGAGGCTGACCATGTTGCATTCATTCACTACAGCAGAGAATTTTTCTTAGCTTCATTCTTGGGCTGTCTTTAAATTTTCTGAGGTCCTCCCTCTTGCCTCAAGTGTCTTCTCTACCACCACTTAGTTCTTTTGATTAATAGGTAAATTTTAAATGCATTTTAAATGTTTTTAAATGCATCTACCTCTGAAAGGCTTTTATTGATCAGTATATTTCATCTCTCGCTCTTTAAAATCAGTCTGAGATCCAGTTGAGTAAAAATAGCAGCTTGATGGTATAAGGGTGAAAAGGTGAGGAAACAAGTAATTTTGTAATGTGAAGCACTGTTATAGAATTGGACTCAGATAAGAAACTGCTTTCTCTTCCAGCTTTTGGTGGTGGTGGTAGTAGACATGGAAATAATAGATGCCTTAACGGGATAGGCACAGAGGTATCTATACATGTCCTACTCAGAATAAGTACTTTGGAAAGTATAAACAATTGTGATGGAAACATAAGTTAAAACCTGGTTGTGGAAAGTCTTAGATAGGGACTTAGGAAGAATAATTGGCAGTTTCATCCGTATTCTACTGAAGGGATATAGCCATTTTGTTTTTTCTGTCATTTCTAAGGTTTGCAGTCCTGAGCAAGATGGGTAGATTGGCCTGGCTCTGGTCGTGAGACATGCCTAATTTGGGGCTGGACGGCCCCCTGATTGACGACGGTCCCACCTGCATTGCACACAGTGACTAGGGAGGAGTTCTCTAAAGGGAAAAGGGAAGCAAGAGTGGGGGAATTCAGCAGACTGGAAAGAAGCACTGTGATTGTATCTAGTTAGAAAAATGTCACTGGTGGCATTAGGATGCTGAATTAGAAGAAATCTGGATTCATTTGGGTTGATATGTCTTGGTTCTGAAGTAGACCTATGGGATGTGTGAATATTATTAGTATGCGAAAGTGTTTGGAGCTCTTGAGTAGAAAGACTATGTTATTCATTCAGCAAATAATCACTAAGTGTCTGCCATGTTCCAGGAACCATTAAGGCAGTAAACATAACAAGGTCTCTGCCCCCTAACATTTTATTGGGGGAGACAGAAAATAAATATACAATGTGTTGGATAGAGATAAATACTTGAAGGGAAATAAAGGAGAGTAAAGTTAGTGTCTGTGGTAGAGGGAAGTGAGCTTTTCATAAAGGGTGGTCAGACAAGACCTCTGATAAGAGACAGCATTTAAAAGAATGAAAATGTGTTTTTCTGTTTCAAAACCTCAAAGAAACATGAGCTGTGATTGATAACAGTAACTTTAAGAAAAAATTATTTTTGCAGCCTAGGATGTGGCATTGGATATGGTTATTTGCATCGAATACCTACACGCCCATTTGAAGAAGGAAAGAAAATTTCTCTTCCAGGACAGATGACTGGTACACCGATTACTCCTCTTAAAGATGGGTTTACGGAGGTAAGGTAACTTTACTGCCTGATTATGTCATAACTTTCCACCGAGATGAGTTGATGTGTATGGTGATAGCACTTACTGAAACTAGGCAGATGAGTTAAATACTGACATGTAGGATTTGAAGTTCTTGTAGGATACCTAGATGGGTAACCTCTGATTCTAGATTTCAGGAAAGAGGGCAGGGCTAGAGATACAGATTTGGGAATCATCAACATAGAGAGGGTAATTTACCCAATGGACATTGATTTAAAAAAAAACAAACAATGGATTGGGCTTGAGTGGGTTAGAGGAACAAGGCTGGAATCTTGACTGTTCATAGTATTTAAATGGACAGGCAGAGACAGGAGATTTAGCAAAGGATGGTCAGGAGACGCCCAAAGGGAGAAAGCAGAGCGTCAGGAAAGCGAGCACAGGCAGCTGTGTGAGGAACTACAGAGAAGTCGGTGAGGAGGAGTGAAAAAACATGTCCTGGGCTGGAGCAGGGACACAGATGCCGACTGACTGGAGAGAGGGGGTGACTGGTGTGGGTTAAGGTGACGACAGATGGTGCTTATGATTTCAAGAAACCTGATTGAGAAAGCAAGGAAAGCTAGGGGTGTGGGAACAAGTACATGATCAACGTGAGGCTGTGTAAGGAGTACGAGAGGTATTTGTACAGGCTTAGAGGCTTTTAAAATATCTCCTGTGCAGGCCTTATAGGACAGTTAACTCTTGCCTGCATGACTAAATAAAAAACAAACCATCAGAAAGAAAATGCTGCAGTTGTAAAGAAAGGGCTGCTGTCATTTCATGGTTTATGGTTTGGCCATCCCTACTTCTAGAGGAAGTAAAGAGGAGCTGTGGGAATGTGTAACCTCTCCTCACCCCACCCATTGGCTCATGGCCAGAGCCAGCGTCATTACATATTCAGACTCCTACTATCATATATGCTGCCCCAGTCAGTGCTCTCTGCCCTGTAAGGCTCTACGGGCAGTCAGAAAACCAGATGGTGAAATGGCAGCTGAGGAGAAGGGCCATAATGCAGGTCATGTTGAAAAGTGCTGGAGGACCCTGGAGCTGGAGGAAGATGGAGGATTCAGGGGTGAAATCTGAAAATCACCCATCCACCCATTTGTAGAGTCCATACAGATTGATTCATACCCCTACCCCACGGTCCCGAAGGTAAAGATCTAGTTCCCACGTTCATTCATTGATGAGAAAAGATAAGGGGGACTCGTGACGTTAGACATCATAAGAAATTTCTAAGGAATCTTTCATGGTATTAAGACTTCAGCTGACTTCTTCCATGAACAATGAAAATTAAAAACAAAAATCTGGCTGAGAAATCAGAGAAGAGGAAAAAAGTGGTGTTTTAAGGGTTGAGTATAATCATTTTGGCTGGCTAGGAAGGAGAAGAAAGAATCTCTTGGTGTCAGAGTGGCTAGAACAGTGTGTGTGATGGGCTAGATGCCAAGTGTTAAGAGACCAGAAGTGACAGGATGGGGAGATGTCTATAGCGTCACATCCTTGGCACCTTTCAAAATTATGAAAGAGTATCTGAAAGCCAAAGTGCCAGGTGAAAACTTTTGACCGTTTGTACATGATCAAAAAAGTATCTGTAGGACCAGTGAGAGTCAATATGTATATTTTAAGTAAACTTGAGTAATTTTCCTTTTTTCTTTCTATTTTTGGAAGGTCCAGCTGTCCTCAGTTAATCCCCCGTCTTTGTCACCACCAGGAACTACAGAAATTGAACAGAGTCTGTCTGGACTTTCTATTAGTTCAGCTCCACCAGCTGTCAGTAATGTTCTCAGTACAGGTATGCAGAAAATAGATTCTGTTTTCAATCTGCTTTGTTTTACATGATATTCTTTTTTGTCCCAAGCTGTAGAATTTTAAAAATTAATTCCAGTGTACTTTGAATCTGCTTTGTTTTACATGATATTCTTTTCTGTCCCAAGCTGTAGAATTTTAAAAATTAATTCCAGTGCACTTTGAAAACTGTCAACGAGCTCTGCGTTGACAGGCCTTGTCTGTGAAAGCTGGTAGGTAGTACTAAATGGCCACATGCGTTTAAACCTCTTCTCAGCCAGTGTTAGACCGTGGGCTTCTCTGTGTTCTACCTTTAAATTCAGTTTAACTGCTCTATTTACTCAACAGATGTTTGCATATCCGCTAGCTAGTGTACCCTGGGGATACAAAAGTGAGCAGTTTACCATTCCTTTCTTAGGGGCCCAGTCTTGCTCAGGGGACTTGCTCCTGTCTCTTCTTTTTCTGTACTCCGTGTTCTATCTATTGTACTCCATTTTGCCTGTTTTAGGTTTTTTTCTACAACTTTATTGAGATGTAATTCACATAGCCTATAATTTACCCATTTCAAAGTGTATAATTTAGTGGGGTTTTGAGTATATTTCCAGAGTTCTGCAACCATCACCTCAGTTTAGAACATTTCATTACCCCAAAAGAAATCCTGTACCCAGTCACTCTTTTTCCCCAGCCCCCAAGGCCTAGGCACTTACTAATCTACTTTCTCTTTCTAGTCTAAATATTTCATAAAATATGTGTGGTCGTTTGTGACCTTTCTCTGTGGCTTCTTTTACCTTGAATAGTGTTCTGTTTTCCAAGTTCACTGATGTCATAGCATATGTTAATACTTTATCTTTTTATGTTTAAATAATGTTCCATTGCGTGGGTATGCCACATTTTGTTGATGGGCATTTGGGTGGCTTCTACTTTTTGGCTATTATTGAATAATGTGGCTATGAACATTTGTGTACAAGTTTTTGCATAGACTTATGTCTTCATTTTTCTTGATTATATGGCCAGAAATTAGAATTGCTTGGTCACATGATCCAGTTCTTAACTTGGTATGTTGACATAGTTTATTTTTCCCTTTCCTTTTTTAAAATATCTTCATCATACCAAGAGTATATTACATACTCAATCAGTGTTGAATAAGTGGATAAAATACTGCCATGGTTTCATTTTATTTTATTAGTATCCTTTTATTCTTGTGCTCTCTTTTTTGTACTAATATTTGTACTCCAGATCTGCTCATATTCCACTTTGTTCTGGAATGGACTTAAAACAACCCATCAAGATGCAGTTAAGGTCAACAGTATGGTCCCTAGAGTTTGTCCCCTAGGTTGAAATCCCAAGTCTTTTCAGAGTCTTTGTTTAAACATACTCAAAAATAGATGAATGTTAATAAATAGATATATTCATTTCTATAAAGAGAAGTACAACAGACCCCACCACCACCCAGCTTCACCAGTTATATCAGTATGATGACATTCATCCCTACCCCCTACTCTTTGCTGAGTTTTTTTCCCAGCTTTATCAAGGTATAATTTGTGTACTATAAATTTTATTTACTGGAAGTATAGAATTCAATGATTTTTAGTAAATTTATGGAGTTGTGCAGTTATCACCAGTCTAGTTTTAGAATATTTCCTAAATGAAATTAAATATTAATGTCATCAGATTCAAGTCATAGGTATATTTGGAAGAGATTTTAAAGTTTATTTCATCAAGTAATGTTTGAGGCCTTTTTGTGAGATTGAGTTTTTTTACTTATATCCCATCAGATATAAGAAGTGGTCCTTTAGTTTATTCTTGAATAGACTTCCCAAGGTGGCAACCCAGTCTGTGTCTGATGGCTCTCACCTGGCTTCACAGTGAGAGTTGCAGTGCATATGAGAGCTCTTCTGGCTTTAGGAGATAGCTGATGTCTCTTTACGTTGCAGTTCCTATTTTAAATCTTCCCTCACACATGACAGTTATACTTGTGTTGTCTTATAAGCACATGTGCTGAGATCCCTGGCCTTATTACACTGTAGAGAAATGGGTTATTGAATAGAAAAAGAGATATCAATAAATCAGAAATTCCTAAAGGAGATTGAAAGAAATGAGCATTTTCACTTTGAGTAAGTAAATTCAGAGAAACCACTTTTTGTTAGGTATTTACTTTTCAATCTTTGCTTTGATTATATTGCTGGAAAGTAGCCCAAACAGCCATCTGTGGGGTCGCACAGAGTCAGACATGACTGAAGTGACTTAGCAGCAGCAGCAGCCCAAACAGTAACTGTAGAAACATAAAAGTAAGTGTTTTTTTTTTAACTTCACTGTGGATTTGAAAAATTTGGATTTTCAGCAAATGAGTATATCATTTTGAAATGGCATTAATCGATATGACCCCCTCATACTTCCTGTCTCCCTTTCTTTTTCTGCACCTCATCAGAATGTAAATTTCCTAAGGGTTCAGTTCAGTCGCTCAGTAGTGTCTGACTCTTTGTGACCCCATAAATCGCAGCATGCCAGGCCTCCCTGTCCATCACCAACTCCTGGAGTTCACTCAGACTCACGTCCATCAAGTCAGTGATGCCATCCAGCCATCTCATCCTGTGTCATCCCCTTCTCCTCCTGCCCCCAATCCCTCCCAGGATCAGAGTCTTTTCCAATGAGTCAACTCTTCAAATGAGGTGGCCGGAGTACTGGCGTTTCAGCTTTAGCATCATTCCTTCCAAAGAAATCCCAGGGTTGATCTCCTTCAGAATGGACTGGTTGAATCTCCTTGCAGTCCAAGGGACTCTCAAGAGTCTTCTCCAACACCGCAGTTCAAAAGCATCAATTCTTCGGTGCTCAACCTTCTTCACAGTCCAACTCTCACATCCATACATGACCACAGGAAAAACCATAGCCTTGACTAGATGGACCTTAGTCGACAAAGTAATGTCTCAGCTTTTGAATATGCTATCTAGGTTGGTCATAACTTTTCTTCCAAGGAGTAAGCGTCTTTTAGTTTCGTGGCTGCAGTCACCATGTGCAGTGATTTTGGAGCCCCCAAAAATAAAGTCTGACACTGTTTCCACTGTTTCCCCATCTATTTCCCATGTGATTTTTATTTTCTTTATTCTGTAAGTTCATCGGTGCCTAGAACGATGTCTTGACATATAGCAGGTGCCCACCCTGCTGCCAAACTTGAAAGACTAAACATACTAACCAACCATCTAACACCTTTGAGAATCAAATAAAACAGAGAACTCTCTTCTGATTTTTCATGCCTCCAGTTTCTGCAGAAAAGTAAATACATGACTAAATAAATTTATAAAACTGTCTGAAAATAGTTACTTCATACTTTTAGGCACAGTTCACTTTGGCTTTAAGCAGATCTCTGTAAGACAAAATCAAAATCCATGTGCAGTATTACTGTTGTTTGGATATCAGTGAAACTTCCCACTTGAGTAGCTGGTAAGGGTTAATAGATAACATTTATTATGTGGTATCCTAAGAGTTACTTGAATGTAAAGAACATAAACTCCTCAAGCTAACATCAGTAAAAATGGAAATGTACTAGACTTCAAAGGCATGTCACAGAACCAAGGTCAGGAGGAAATGGAGATTCAGGAAGGTCATTCTCCCCATCTGTGGAGGTCCACATGCTCTTGTCTCTTTCAGGCCACCTACATCATTCTGTTTCACAGACTAGCATTCACTGTTTCACAGGGCACATAGCCCTCAGCAGCCCCAGGGTTACATGACCTTTTAGATCAGGAGCCCAATAAAGATTGACTGGAATCCTTGTGTCTCATTTCCAAAACTCCAAAACAGTTTTCCAATCCAGCCCTTTTCAGGGTGAAACTCATACCTGGTGTTACTTAGCTGGTGTGGGCTTACAGAGCCCCCTGCCCCCTTGGCCCGTGCTCTACAAACAGCCCTTGTGAAGGGCAGAGGGCAAAGTAGGTGGATGAGCTGTGGAGTGACACAGCTGGAGAGCAGCTGACTGAATGAAGTCTCACAGAGGGAAGACCTGACCGTGGCGGGAGGGAAGGGGCTGAAGACTGTCCAAGATGGTCTGCTCGTTCTTTATCAACTGAAATGTTTCAAAGGCTCTGTTTTTATTTTAGGTGTACCAACAGTACCATTATTGCCACCACAAGTAAACCAGTCCCTCACATCTGTGCCGCCAATGAACCCAGCTACTACATTACCAGGTAAGCCACAGGAGACATACATTCAATAATAGCTTTATTGGTATTTTACATCCTCAGTTCAGTCACTCAGTCGTGTCCGACCCTTTATGACCCCATGAATCGCAGCATGCCAGTCCTCCCTGTCCATCACCAACTCCCAGAGTTCACTCAGACTCACATCCATCAAGTCCGTGATGCCATCCAGCTATCTCATCCTTTGTCGTCCCCTTCTCCTGCTGCCCCCAATCCCTCCCAGCATCAGAGTCTTTTCCAGCGAGTCAACTCTTCACATGAGGTGGCCAAAGTACTGGAGTTTCAGCTTTACCATCATTCCTTCCAAAGAAATCCCAGGGTTGATCTCCTTCAGAATGGACTGGTTGGATCTCCTTGCAGTCCAAGGGACTCTCAAGAGTCTCTTCCAACACCACAGTTCAAAAGCATCAATTCTTTGGCGTTCAGCCTTCTTCACAGTCCAACTCTCACATCCATACATGCCGACTGGAAAAATCATAGCCTTGACTAGACAGACCTTAGTTGGCAAAGTAATGGCTCTGCTTTTGAATATGCTATCTAGGTTGGTCATAACTTTTATTCCAAGGAGTAAACGTCTTTTAATTTCATGGCTGCAGTCACCATCTGCAGTGATTTTGGAGCCCCCAAAAAAAAGTCTGACACTGTTTCCCCATCTATTTCCCATGAAGTGATGGGACCAGATGCCATGATCTTCGTTTTCTGAATGTCGAGCTTTAAGCCAACTTTTTCACTCTCCTCTCAAGAGGCCTTCACTCTCCTCTCAAGAGGCCTTTTAGTTCCTCTTCACTTTCTACCATAAGGGTGGTGTCATCTGCATATCTGAGGTTATTGATATTTCTCCTGGCAATCTTGATTCCAGCTTGTGTTTCTTCAGTCCAGCGTTTCTCATGATGTACTCTGCATATAAGTTAAATAAGCAGGGTGACAATATACAGCCTTGATGTGCTCCTTTTCCTATGTGGAACCAGTCTGTTGTTTCATGTACAGTTGTAACTGTTGCTTCCTGACCTGCATACAGATGTCTCAAGAGGCAGGTCAGGTGGTCTGGTATTCCCATCTCCCTCAGAATTTTCCACAGTTTATTGTGATCCACACAGTCAAAGGCTTTGGCATAGTCAATAAAGCAGAAATAGATGTTTTTCTGGAACTCTCTTGCTTTTTCGATGATCCAGCGGATGTTGGCAATTTGATCTCTGGTTCCTCTGCCTTTTCTAAAACCAGCTTGAACGTCAGGGAGTTCACGGTTCACGTATTGCTGAAGCCTGGCTTGGAGAATTTTGAGCATTACTTTACTAGCATGTGAAATGAGTGCAATTGTGCGGTAGTTTGAGCATTCTTTGGCATTGCCTTTCATTGGGATTGGAATGAAAACTGACCTTTTCCAGTCCTGTGGCCACTGTGGAGTTTTCCAAATTTGCTGGCATATTGAATGTAGCACTTTCACAGCATCATCTTTCAGGATTTGAAATAGCTCAACTGGGATTCTATCACCTCCACTAGCTTTGTTCATAGTGATGCTTTCTAAGGCCCACTGACTTCACATTGCAGGATGTCTGGCTCTAGGTGAGTGATCACACCATCTTGATTATCTGGGTCGTGAAGATCTTTTTTGTTCAGGTCTTCTGTGTATTCTTGCCACCTCTTTTTAATATCTTCTTCTTTTGTTAGGTCCATACCATTTCTGTCCTTTATCGAGCCTATCTTTTCATGAAATGTTCCCTTGATATCTCTAATTTTCTTGAAGAGATCGCTAATCTTTCCCATTCTGTTGTTTTCCTCTATTTCTTTGCATTGATCGCTGAGGAAGGCTTTCTTATCTCTTCTTGCTAGTCTTTGGAACTCTGCATTCAGATGCTTATATCTTTCCTTTTCTACTTTGCTTTTCAGCAGTCTTCTTTTCACAGCTATTTGTAAGGCCTCCCCAGACAGCCAATTTGCTCTTTTGCATTTCTTTTCCATGGGGATGGTCTTGATCCCTGTCTCCTGTACAGTGTCACAAATCTCATTCCATAGTTCATCAGGCACTCTGGTATGACCTAAGTCAAATCCCTTATGATTATACAGTGGAAGTGAGAAATAGATTTTACATCTTAGAAACAATGAAAAGAAATTATCCCTATGTGGTGACATTTTACATGTTTTATTCTTATTTTATCTCTGCCGTAAATTCATGATAAGTGAGAGCAACTGGCAATGAGCTACAGTCACCAGCTAGTCAGCTGCTGAGCCCTGTGCTCCTTAAACCTAGCCCACCATCCTTTCTGCCCCCAAGCAGCCTGAGGCCAGAATAAGGAGTGTGTTCATGTTCCATTTGTCAGTACTTCCTTACTTAGGGCATTCTGGTCAGTGTTTAATGAATACAACATTGTATCCTAGAGAGGAGCACTGCTTGCATGGGTCCATAGTAACTCTAATGTTAGGTGAGATTTTTGTTTATTTCACTTATTGTTCCCGGTGAAGACCAAGTCCTTTTATCTATAGGTAGGGATCAGATATTATTTCAGTGATCAAGTATAGTTGGCATTGAGAGAGCCTTTAATTGTATGGCTAAAGATGTTGTTACACAAACATACTAAGCCATTAACCAAATGTGAGCACACACAGAATGATAAAGCAAGTGTAATAAAATGTTAATATTTGAGAAATTTGAGTGAAAGATATACATAGGGATTCTTTATTGGCAATTGTGAGTCTGAAATTAAAAAGGGAAAAGGGGGGAGGAGGCTGAGAGAGTGTAAACCTCAACCATCAAAGAAAATCAGTCCCTTATTTACTAAGATAAACCAGCTTCTTCTCTAAGACACTTAGGCCGGCATCATTCTTGCCCTGGGTTCAGAGGTTTGTTTTAACCCTTACTCAGCCATCTAATCACTTAGGTACAGAAAGGTGCTTCACTGGGGAGAGATTTTTGTTATTGTTGTTACTGTAGTTATGGTACAAAACTGCCACAGGGTAAGTGGGCTTCCGGTATTTTCACTTCAAAGTGGGTGGTATTTTTTCAGTATGCAAGGGTTTATCTTTGGCGCTTTATCTTTCGTTCTCTGCCTTCTCTCCAGGTCTGATGCCTTTACCAGCCGGTCTCCCGAACCTGCCTGTCCTCCCCAACCTCAACCTACCCACCCCGCCTGTCGTTCCAGGCGTCAGCTTACCAGAACTTATGAACCCGGGTATGTTGCCCATATTCCCATAGGACTCTGTCTAATAAAAAGTTTTATCCAGGAAAGGCAGTCCTCTATTTCAGTCTTTTTCTGGCAAGGGCAGATTTGTTTAACAAACTTCAGCTGCTTCAGATATAAATTAATCTTTTTTATTTAAAAGGGCTGAAAAAGAAGAGGAGGAGAAATGTCTTTGTGATGCTCCTCTGCCTGGCTGCCCATCCCTCCCTCTCTCCCCCTCCTGCCTCTGGCAGCTCAAGCTCTGTAAAGGCCAGCTGTAGAGATAGAGAGCATCGGTGTGGCCGCTGAGCTGAGTGGGTGGGAGGCGTGCAGTTTGCCAAGTGGCAGTGAGTGAACTCCCTGTGATTCTCTCTGTGTTTTGGGCAGCTGCCATCCAGGGACTGGTGGTACCTGTGTTTTGCGTGGCTCAGGCTGGCTGGACTTGCTGCGCTTGCTACTTGATAAATATTCTTCATTTTTTAATTGAAGGATAATTGCTTTATAGAAATATTCATTATTAATGTTTTTATAATAAAAACTGCAAGGTTTTAGCTAAAAATAGTTAAGTTCACAGATATTCGAAGTATCTACAGTCAGATTTTTGCACTGATGAAAATGAAGCAGCAGTGTCCCCACGAGTCTGCTCTTCTGGTTAATGATCGCCCACATTAGTTTTAGCTTTGAGATGGCCGCACGTCAGGGTTGACTTTTAATTGCTGTTCTCAAGAATTTGGCCCATCACTGATGTCAGTGAATGATCTTATTACACCATGGTACACATTGTCATGTTTCTGTTTCGATCATAACAGCCCCTGTTGTAATGCTTATCATCTGTATATATTCATTACTTGTCCTCGTTAATCTATTTTTGCTTTTTGGCACAATGGGTTCAAAAACAAATGAAGTCAGTAAATTCAGGCTAATGTTTACTGTCTCAGCATTCCCTTTGTCTTTTGGGGGTACCCCTGTATTCTTAGACTTTTGGCTTTGCCCTTTCCGCAGGTTGACAGACTGGGCCACAGGTTGCCCAAAACCTGTTTTACAGCCTGCCTTCCTTTTGTTTCTTGAAGATGTAATACTCTTTCCCTTCATTCTGCATTTTAAAATTCTTAAATCTGCCAGGTATATGCAGATTTATCAATCAGAGGGCTTGAAAAAAGGCTGAGTACTCTGGCTTCAGGCCTGGCCCCGGTGCCTCCTGTTCCACTTGTCTGTCCAGAGTGCAGCTGAGAGTCAACCTACAGTTTGCTTGAAGAGCAGATTTCTGCTCAGCACTCTGTGTGTTGCCTTGCAGGCAGATAGGCTCCTGTCCATCCTGGCTGGGAGAATCATGTCTTCCCCAGGCTGGGCTGAGTCACATGAGGGAACCTTTCCTCTGGCCAGCTGGTCCTGTGGTGAATACTTAACTGTGTCCGAGCCTCCAGCCAAGGATAATCAGAGATGGTGATTTGTGTTGTCGCTCCTCAGCTTCCATTTCCTTAGTGAGATGCAAATGCAAATGATTGTGTGACTGGGACTATTGCCCTTCTGTGCTGGGAGGATGTGTGATCTCTGCCTTTTGTCCTAGGTTTGCCACCCCTTCCTTCCCTGCCTCCCCGAAGCTTAGCAGGCCTCGCGCCTCTCCCCATGCCATCCGAGTTCCTCCCGTCATTCCCTCTAGTCCCAGAGGCCTCTCCCGCCGCGGGCTCCGCAGAGCTGCTGTCCTCCGTCCCACCTGCCAGCAGCCCACCCTCCGACCCCGTCCCGACCACGGCACGGGCAGACGCCGCCTCCGCACTCACTGTGGACGTGACACCCCCACTCTCAAGGCCCCAGCCACCGTGGAGGACAGAGTCAGCGACTCCGCCACAGCCAGCCAGAAGCCCATCTCAGCAGTTACAGTTACAGATGCATTTGCCTCTGAGTCACCTTAGCTTTGGACTGGTCTTCAGAATTGGTGTGGTGTGCTTGTTTCACCACAGGAGCGTGTCTGGAAATGCAAACTCTCTTTAATTTCATACTAGTTTGTACCGTTTCTGTAGGCATCCTGTAAATAATTCTAAGGGAAAACTCAGCAAGAGGATATGAGCTTGTCTTTTGCCAAGTGGGAGTGCGGCTCGCGGGCCGGGGAGGAAAACGTCAGGAAGTGCTTGTATTTTAAAACAACCAAAAAGAATTGTAAGGGTGGCTTGCTGCCAGGTTTCCACTGCCGTTTTTGAGGTGTAGCTCTGTGGGAAAGGTGGTGATGGGGTGTTCACTAGGCTCCTTGTCCTCCTGCTGCTCCTTCTATAAGGAAATGTAATATTTTATGCCTAATACCCACTCGCAACATTTCTTGTATTTTGTAAATCATTTGCAAGAATGCAGACCACCTTACTAAGCCGTGAAACAAAAAGATATTTTACTTTTGGTCTCTGTGAGTCACATCTCTATTAAGGTTTACACGAAAATTCCAACAGAAGATGTTAATTAAAGTTAACACAATGTGCACTATTAATTGAACATCTTTTTATTCAGCCTATACACAGACATTTGTTTTGAGCTCTCAAAAGTACTCAGACAACATTTTATAACTGCTGCTGTTGCTTTATACGTCCACTAAAAAAAAAAAATGGCATTTAAAAAGAAATAAAGGAGATGTTGCACAGTTTTAAACCAGAAGGTGGCACTTTGTAGCTACTTACAGTATTATAGCTGTACTGGGAAGCATAGACACAGCAATAAATTGCAGTACTTGTGCTTTTCTTCTTGTGGTGCATTTAAATTACAGCTCCTGATCGCCACGGTACAGTCATTAATCTCCAGTGCATCACAATGCATTCGTGTAACTCCATGTCTGACCTTTGCTTTCTCCTAAATTTTCTAAGAGATGGTAAGTTATGTGGAATTGATTTATTGAATGAAATTAAATGCATATTATATCTCTGCTTCTTAAATAAGATGAAAGCGGTTCGTCAGTTACTGATCTGGCACTGGCGTGAATGTTGCCGAGGAGCAGTGAGTAGAACAGGGCTTCTAAAACCCTCCTGGAAACTAGAGTTATCAGTGACCACCAGTTTTTAGGACAGAGCCATCTCCAGGGCCAGGTTTATTTTTAAAGTAAATGACAAAAGAAGGCTCCAGCCCAGGTAAAGTTGAACACGTTGTTATTTCTAAATGATATTCATGTTTTTTAAAAATGTTAAGGAGCTACCTTAATGGGAAGCAAGTAAGTAATTTTTGAGCTTTAAAGACAAATTTTTAGCAGTAGTTTTTCCAAAGCAGCAATTCTGAACTCTTGTGAGGTCATCTGAGCCTGGGACCATCTTCCCAGAACAGGGTCTATAAGCACAGAAAACACACTGAGTCCTGGGAGAGGGGGATTCTCAGCGTTCACCTGGAAGATGGGCACAGACGTGGCCCAGACAGGCTCATCGGACCTTCCTGAGATGGAAAACACTTATTTTAGATATTCTCTCCTTCTTTCAGCTCTGTGGTTTTTTTTTTCTTTACACAGTATATTCTATTTCAGGGGCCAGAAACACAGATGTGAAAGAGAGTGTCGCTACCATGAGACCACTCACCGTGACCTTTTAGAGGGGATGGTGTCAGTCAGTCCTCTGGGCACTAGAGGATAGCGCTGTACACATTGAGATGAGCCCTCAGTGAGGATGACAGTCGAATCATCTTTGAACCCCTGAGTCACTCAGGGTGCGAGTTCATGCCAGAGGCATGAGGCAGTGATGGGGAGAATGGAGAATGCTGGTTTGAATAGGCTTGGTTATCAGAACAACTCTCAAAATACAGTGGCTTAAGCAAAGTCTTATCTTCTCTTCCATGGTTGGTTTTGTTGGGGGTTTTGTTGTTCTTTGTTGGGGTGCGTGGTCTTTCTCTAGTTGCAGGGGTGGGGTGGGGTGCTTCTCTCTGGTTGTGGCATACAAGCATCTCCTGTTGAGGCACACAGGCTTAGCTGCCCTGTGGGATTTTAACTCCCCAACCAGGGATCGAATCCATGTCCCCTGCATTGGAAGGCAGATTCTTAACCACTGGACCACCAGGACCATTCCTCTCGCCCAGATTCAGAGTTGGAGATGGTCAGGCTGAGGCAAGACCGACCTTTGGTAACGTCGGAGACCGCAGCTCCAGTCCTGTAGTGCTGCTTAGCGTGGTTTTCATTTCCACGGTCATCACATGGGCCATCCCCTCCTTATTCTAGCTAGAAGAAAAGGGCCAGCCCCCTTCTTTGGGAGCAGTTCAGAGAGGTTTCACGCAGCGCCTTGGCTTACTTTCTTCAGGCCATTGTGGAGTAACATGGCTGAAAGAGAGGCTGAAACATGAAGGCTGTGCTGTAGGACTGAGGAGGAAGCAGTCCCCCACATCCCCCACACATTGCCCCGCATCCCCCACACAGTGCCACCGTTTGCTGAAGATTCTGTGGAGGCACTCTGCCAGGGTACTGGGCAGGAGCAGGAAGATTGAGAGAGGACGTGACTTGAACTGCAGGCGAAGGTGGGGCAGAGACCATCTGAGGCTAGAGGAACAGTGAGGAGTAGAGTACACCGGGGCTGGGCCCAGAGTGCCAGCCTAGGGAGCCGGGGCTTTGTCTTAAAATCAGGAGTCGCTGGAGGATTTCCTTGAGGATAAGCTCACCAGCATTTGAGGAAGCCTGTCTAGTAGTGGAGGATGGAGGAGCGGCCAGCCCTGAAATGAGCAGACAGAGGAGACTCAGGAGGCAGCTGTCATCTGAAGGCCGTGTTGGTAGCTGGCAGTAAGTCTATGATGATGACTTTATCTTTCTTCTTTGTGTTCCTGTTTTATGCTTAGTCCTTTACTAAATTTGCTTACTTTAGAATAGTTGGCTTTAGATCATTTCCTAAAAACAAAAAGACCTTCCCCATTTGTGAGGCTGAAGTAAAATGGCTCTGCCTGGGCCTGAGGGTAAAGGCCTCCTGTTTAATTATTTGACCACCCAGCAATAAGGTCAAGTTAGAACCACCTCTCAGAGTATGGATTCCTGGGCCCCTGAGTTCTGAAAACGTTTCCAGGGGATGAGAATCACTACACACTGACATTTGTCTCCTTCATTGTACCTGCCCCTCCCCAGCTCCAGTTAGCAGCAGGCCCTGAACCATATCCTAGATGATCATTGAGACAAGCTGGTCTATAACCTGAAGTAATAAGGCAGTTCAGTTCAGTCGCTCACTCGTGCGACTCTGCGACCCCATGAACCACAGCATGCCAGTTCTCCCTGTCTATCACCAACTCCCGGAATCCACCCAAACGCATGTCCATCGAGTCGGTGATGCCATCCAACCATCTCATCCTCTGTTGTCCCCTTCTCCTGCCTTCATTTGGGTCTTTTCCAATGAGTCAGCTCTTTGCATCAGGTGGCCAAAGTATTGGAGTTTCAGCTTCAACATCAGTCCTTCCAGTGAACACGCAGGTCTGATCTTTAGGATGGACTGGTTGGATCTCCTTGCAGTCCAAGGGAAATAAGGCAATAGAAAGTCCATTGTCTACTGAGACATTTTCACCACCTAGCAAAGTGCACACGTTGGAGAAGGGGTCCTTTTATCAATGATACCATTTGCAGTGGATCTTGGAAGAACAGTTTCTGGTCTTGCTAACCAGTTTGTTCCTTTATAAGCTCCTTGCGTATGAGCCAGTAACTACAAGAATGGGGAAATAACACCAAAGCCACAGGCCAGCGGAATGGTAGGTGAAACTGCTCCCTGGCTTGTAGCGCTCGGGGAGCTGGAGAGGGACAGAGGCGGCTGCAGGGCTGGGGACAGAGTTCTTGTCTATTCAAGAGCAGTTCAGGACTGACCAGTGTAGGAAAAGCTGTCTTGTCGGGGAGTTACACAAGCACAGTGCCCTCTGGCCAGTCGTCTTCACCAGTGCAAACAAAACGAGAGCACACACCATCCACTGGTGGCTGTGGGCCCGGGGAGTTAGTGTTGTCAGAGTTAAGGTTGCACCATGTTTCCTGGCACTCCTGGATGGGAACAGGCCCCAGCGTGTGGGGTGAGTACTGAAACGGGGAGCTGAGCCAGCCCTGTGCCAAGCCCTCTGCAGGATAGTCTACCCAGGGAACAAGAGGTAGCAAACTGACTTCCCTCAGACACCTTTGAGCCACCCTGTACATTTTTAAATGTAAATTAATTGCCAACATTCCAAAACCAGAAAATTTCACGTAAGTCCAGATTTCTGGTTTCTCTTGCCCATTATCTGGCAACACTAGGTCCTCAGCCCCACAAGGAAGCAAGCCCCCTTGAGCCAACACCCACCAGGTTGCCACCTGGCCTGCTGGTTCCTGCCACTTGCCTGGTCCACAGGCATCTGAAGTTGCAGCGTATCAAGTATTGTCCTGGTGGAGATGAGTGGGAAGCCTGGGCTGCAAAAAGCTGGAGGGTCCAGAACATAGGGAATCCAGGATCAGAAAACAAGAATTTTCATGGACTTCATTATTTTCGATCCATGAATCATAGTGAAATGGTTGCTAAGGTTGACCGAATTTGAAGCAGTCACTTAAACTCTAAACCTTGGGGAGAAATAGGTCTCTGGACCGTGACCAAGATGATGACAGGGATTTGGGTTTCCCCAGCCTCTCCCGGAAGCCAAGTCTGGGACAAAAGCCCATTAGTTGAGTTTACCTTGACAACCAAATCTATTGAAATATGTCATCAGTTCTCTTTCTTTAGGGACCAAGGAGTATGTAAAGAGAGGCCTGCCTGAATTCCCAAGTGGCTTCCTTGCCCTCCATGCTGTGGCCTCAAATTCTGGTGAGAGGGAAGCTGCTTAGAGTCCAGTTCTGGCCAGTCTGGCCCGGTTTGAGACTGGAATAAGTAATGTTCACCTGAGGTTGGGTGTGTGTGGGAAGCATCTTTAAGGAACACCTGCATTAGAGTGGCTTGGGTAAGAGGACTTCTCATTTCTTATGCACTTTTATATCAGCATATTTCTTAAAATGCATTTTAATTACTTTTCAGTCAATGAAAAACAACAGGGTTATTTTTCATGTAAAGGAGAAATGGGACTTAAAAAGCCAGGACTGCCTAGCCTGGGGGAGGGGAAGGTGCTGGCCTTCTTCAGTGGCATTTAAAAGCTCCCTGCTAAGAAATTCCTAACACTGGATGAGAATTATTAGTGATGTTTGCTTTAATAGACCTGTACTTTGATAATCTGCAACATTATTTTGTATTTGTAAATCAGTTTGGCCAGAAATGTCCCTGTGTGATTCAGACAGCTCTACTGAGCACAGAGATACGATGGCAGGAGTTCACATCGTCTCTAGGGCTCCCTTCGGGCATTTAGATCTCCAGAAATTACATTAACTGTCAGGTACATGAAGTATTTCGCAGTTCTAACATTGTTTGAGATCAGCAACTGAACAACCTGTGTGCTTTGGGGTGGTGGAAAACAGAAATGTGAGAGCAAATTCCATCTGTCTTTAGTTGTCGAGCTGAATAAAATAAGAAACAGGTTCCTACTGCCTAAATTGAGGGGCTCAGAGCTCAGTCTGATTTTAATAAACAAAGCCAAACTTGGTCTCTGCAAAATTTTTGTTTTTCTTTTCCTGGAATGACCAGAAATAAAAGGGCATGTAGCCTCAGAGATAGTGAAATAATATTTTTCCAAATTCAGATATCTAGGCAAGTGGTGTCACCTGAGGTGAAAACCCCACCAGCTGGGGGTCTGCTGGAGAGGACGGATGAGGGGTGACAGTGGACACGGAAGAGGCAGAAGAGAGAGAGAAGAGGGGCCCTGGGCAGGCCCAGGCTTTGGACTCGATCTCATGGACCGGTGTTGCCAAAGAGTACATGGAAGACATTTTTGTTTTCTAATTTTATTACCTATATATTTATTTTAACATGTGTTGAAAAAATAGATCTGCTTCGTAGGATGAGGCTAAAGTAGCTTCCTTTATCAACTTTATTGAGAGAAAAAGGAATCAAAGAGAAGTATTGAGTTGACAGCAGGTGTCAAGCGGGGTAATTTTTCTTCAATCCTCCCTGGCCTCCCAAGAGGTGGTACTGATATCTCCATTTACCAAATAAGTAACCTCCAGTTCACACAGTGGAAGCTTTAGGATAGAAGCTGCCTCCCTGGAGGTCTGTCTGCTCCCACGTCTCAGTTCTGTTACAATACACCGATTAGGAGCCGCAGAACCCAAAACTGACTTTCCTCCAGCAACTTCGGGTTGTCTCCAGGGCCACGTGGAGCCGGATCCCGGCCGGCAGCTCCCGCCGCGGCCACCAGGTGGCGCCGCGAACCTGGGAAAGCCGCGCCCCGTCGGAGGCCGCGGGGTCTCCGGGCCAACCTCGCAGGGCCCTTGGGCGGGGCTGGGACGTCGCGGGAGCGGCCCCGAGGGTGGGGACGGGTTTTTGTTTTTGTTTTTCTTTGAAAAGGGCTCGCTGGGACTTAGTCCCTTACTTCCCTTCCACCGCAGACAGGTTTAGCTAGGTAGAGATGCAGAAAAGCCTGGGTGCATTCACCAAAAGGAGTCCCTTTGCAACACAATTTTAAAGTAAATACATCAGCCTGAGGTTTGTTAAGATAGAAATGAAAAGCCCTACAGGTGACTGTGAACCCCTCATACTTCCAAAAACATCAGAAGTCGAGATCCTGATTGGGGGGGTGTCTTGCTTCCATAATTCCCAGACACATTCTCCCTTACTCTCGACCCCCAACCCCAGGCTCCCCGCCCTGAGGTTAGAGCCTGGCTCTCTGGCAGTGAGTGAGCCTCCCGCCGTCCAACAAGCCTCTGCTCATCTCCACGGCTCTGCGAAGGCACACGTTCCTGCCTCACAGGCCCCGCGCACACCTCGTGGAGCAGCCGGGTTGGTCATAGGTGGTCTGAATTCAAAGGCCTCCCCCTCCCTACGCTGCTGGCAACCAGCAATGAGATGCGTGTATAAAGCACGAGGAGCAAGCACGGGCGGGAGCTCCGCGGGCCGAGGCCTGAGCCGGCTTCCGGGGAGGTGCCTTCTGCGCCTTGGAGGAAGGAGAGAAGCTCCTGGGCCAAGTGGAGGCCTGCTGCTGTCAGGAGGCAGCAGCATCCGCAGTGACGTGAAGGTAGGTTGTACTCAGGGTGTTCTGGAACAGCACATCGCGCCGGGTGCCTGGAATGGGAAGAGCGACGTCTGGAGTGGCGGCAGGTGGCGATGGGGCTGCAGAAAGGGCCTGGGGAACCCAGGAGTTCAGACTACATTACTGGGGAGTCGATAAAAGCTGTTTTGTTTTTTGCAAGGAAGTAAACAGTTTGTCTCTTACAAAGATCAGAGTTTTAAAAATCTTACCTTTTAGCAAGCTTTTAAAAAATGAAATACGCGGAACATAGGCTTAAAAACGAAAAATTGGGATGGAACTGCTAGTCTGAGCAGGAGAGAAAGGTTGTGGGCGGCATCTCTGAGGAAAGGGGCCCCAGCTCCCCCAGAGCCGCACAGCCTGGGGGAAAACTAAGACTTCGTCTTATCCGCAAAGAGAATCAAGCCCAGAGAAGTGCTGTGCTGCCCCGGCCGCCTGCCTCCCAGTCCACCCCAGTCCCACCCCCAGCGCCTGCTCTCCGGAGGCTGGGGCGTCGCCTCACTGTCTCCTCGTTTGTGGAGGTCTGGGGAAAGCCAGAAGCCCAACGGGGTGAGGCATCTTCATCTTCTGCGGTCCCTCTCCAGGCAAGGCAACCCTTTACACCTGGGCGCAGAAAAGCAGTCCCCCACCAGTGCTTTTCAGCCCTGCGTGCCTAAAAACAAAATACCAATATGCCTATGGCTCAGGGAGAGGGGTGCCAGGGTGGGGGGTGCGGGGGAGGCTCAGAGATCATCTCCCTCAGTTCCTCATGTTACAGAGAAAGGGTGACATTCGGAGAGGTTAAATGATTTTCCCTCAGGCTCACAGTTGTACTGATGGTAGAAAGCTGGGCCTGGTACCCAGGTGGAAATAATCTTGTGTTGTCTTGGCCTGTAGTGGCTAAAGGCAAGGTTTTAGTTCCGCGCCAGAGACTGAGGTTGGGTCGTGCCAGTGAGAGCCGAATCCTAACTGCTAGACCGCTGCCCCTTGGCTTTGCAGAAAAGAGTTCCTACAAAGAGAGTGTTTATTAAAAGGAAAAAGAGTACAGTGTGTGTGGGTAGACGCACAGGTGGACTCAGAGTTGCTCCCTCCTGTTGTTTGATTCACTCTTGTGGGGCCTTTCTTCTGGGTCTCCTTTGGCCAGTCCTCCTGATTTGCCTTGTTCTGAGCCGGCACTTGGTATGGCTCAGGATCCTCCCGTGGGTGCCTGGGTGTGCATCTCAAGGCGGTGGGTAGACTTCCCACCATTCCCCTTCTGACCTCCAAGGAGCTTTCTAGTTGGGAAGGTCTCCTGGACGTCAAGAATGAAAAATACATGGTTTCTTAATCTGGGCAGGGCCCAACATCCTCTTGATGTCATGCTACTGATGTTTTGGAGTTTGTCCACAGATGAACTCCAGTTGCTTGTTCTGGAGTGGGGGCGGGGGCATCTACCTCCTGCCTCAAAAATAGGAATCTTTGATTTGTTCTTTCAGCGGGGCCACAACCTGTGTGGTGAGGGGGTGGGGTGGGGTGGGGCAGCTCCCAGCCTTTTGAGGCAGCAGGGGAGCTGGGGTAGAGGGGTAAACTCAAGGTCCCTGCTCGCACAGAGGGGATGCTCTTAGATCACACCAGAGCTAATAGTACCCTCATTTTTATCCAAATTAAAAATGTCAGTGATTTTGTCAACAATGAGGCAGTGTAGTCATCAGGACTCTGTTGAGATAAGAACCCAGTTGGAAGCCGCCTAGTCAGTCGGTGGCCATTTAACCCTGGGCTCCTGGAGGAGCTTCTGGGGCTAGAGGGGAGCCACATGCCCGGGCAGCTGCTCTTGCTGGGTCCTGGCATCTTTCCACCCCTGCAGACTGGAAGGTGAATGCACGTGGAGGGGATGATTCCTCTGAGAAAGTGCTGCAGCAGTGTGACATTTGAGGCGGGGAGGCCGCCTCTGAGGGGGTACCATCTGTTGTCGCACACTGGTGGCAGGGTTTAATCGCCTCTGCAACACCTGCCGCATCACTGGCTCACAGCAGGCACCTGGCCTCTGCTGATGAGCCACCATCAAGGTGTGTCCTCACGTAGCTCGGAGTCTGGCTGTGGGACCCTGATGAGAGCGAGTCCATGGGGTGAACGTTAGAGCAGGCCGGGCAGCAGAGGGCGCTCGCCCCCAGGCCGGCACCCTCAACAGCGACGTGACGGGAGGACGCGCCTTCCTGGAGGAAACACCGACTGGGGGTTACGGTGAAGACCACAGTCCTCCCCCGCTTCCGGGGCGAGAGCTGCCGGTGGGGACGAGCGGGGGTCTGGGGGAGGTGTGCTATTCTAGTGACCAAGGGTGACAGGAGGGTGAGGGTGCGCTCCACTGCCCTAACACCCAGGTCGCAGGCTCTGTGTTCTCTCATTTTCTATCTAATGGGGGCTGGGGTGCAGAGTTCAAAACAGTGGGTGGGTTTCAGTTTATGATCGGGGCTGCCCAGGTGGCTCAGTGGTAAAGAATCCGCCTGCCAGTGCAGGTTTGATTCCAAGGTCAGGAAGATCCCCTGGAGAAGGAAATGGCAACCCACTCCAGTATTCTTGCCTGAAAAACAGAGGACTTGGCTCTTTGCTCAAGAGGAAACAGTAAGTTATGGGAAGAAATTAAATCTAAAGGTCTGATGGGATTCTCACTTTCAAAAGGTGATAGTCAGAGGTTTGCTCTTTTGCTTCTAACAGGTTGGGAGAATTCATAAAACTTCTTAACACTGAGAAAAATAAAAACCTTGAAGTATCTGAACATGTGAGAAACTAGTAGCTCTTTGTTAGCTTAGGAGAATGGAGTGGTGTCTGGAAAGAAATGCATTAGATGAATATTGGCAAAAGTATCAATAACATAATCATGGAGGTATTTAAGTTCATACTTGTAAAAAAATGACTCAAATTATTTGAGTACCTTTTGGAGAATTACCAGGAAAGATTTTTGTCTTAAGTGATTTCCAGTTTTTCACAACTAAGATTTGTTTAGAAGTTTCTCTTTTGAACAGTCAGGGAGAATGGATATCATATCTATCAGCTGCTTCAGATTAGAATTCCCTAAATACCCAGAGCATTGCCAGCTATGATTGTCAATATTCTCAGCTTTCAGCTGGAAGTATGCTTTGGTACATTTGATAATTTGGGGGTATGACTCTGTCACATTATTTCATCTCCAAAGTAAAGAGTTTTTAAAGTGTTATCTTAGTTATTTTCTACTAGAGTATCATAGGCTTTGACTTTTTACATACCTCTTTTATTTTGTGCAGTACCGTTTATCGCAGTCTTACCACAGTGGAGTCGCACTTTTGTGTGTGTGATCTAGTGTGTTCCCGCTGTTGGATTCTGTGCTCCGGAAGGACACTGTGCTTTCTTCCGTATTGTCTAGACTCCAGAGTGTCTGTCACACACTGTATGCTCTGTAAACTCTTATTGGATGAAGTGGAAAGGTCTTGGAGGAGTTTGTAGACTAGGCTAGATAAGAACCCATTTTGCAGCATCCCTGTGTTATTTTCTGAATACTCAAAAAGCATTTGTAAAGGATGGGATTCTCATGTAGTGGTTTATATCATTTAAGAGATATCTTTTCATGGTATAAAAATTTTATGGTCTAAAGGTTTTGAAATCATACAGAGTCTGTTCTCTTATCACTGTGGAATTATGTTCTTAATCAATATAAAAAGATATTTGAAAATAACCCACATATTTTCAGGTGCAATGTGACTTTTAGCAAGAGAGATCTTTGACTTAGCCATTGAAAGCCTCACCAATGTTAAGACTGAAAAAACAAAGGGTAATTGCAGAGAAGAAAGCATTTAAATGAGAAATTAATATCAAACATATTTTTTAAATGTTGTACTTTATTTTATGTTTACAGTGTCACGTGGCTTATAGTCTATGGGAACTTGAATTTGTATTCTGCTGTTATGTAAAGATTGTATAAATCTTAATTGTGTTAAATTGGTTCATTGTGCCTTTTAGGTCCTCTGCTATATCCACTGTATCCTCCTGCTTTTCTATCATTCTATTAATTTTTGAGAGTTGGATAATGAAACTCCAACTAAACTTTATCTATTAAAAAAAAAATTGTAGTGGAACTCTGTAACTTTGTTCTGTATTTTCCAAGTCTCCTATAAATGTGTTACCATCAGTTCAGTTCAGTTGCTCAATCGTGTCCGACTCTTTGTGACCCCATGAATCGCAGCACACCAGGCCTCCCTGTCCATCACCAACTCCCGCAGTTCACTCAGACTCAGGTCCATCGAGTCAGTGATGCCATCCAGCCATCTCATCCTCTGTCGTCCCCTTCTCCTCCTGCCCCCAATCCCTCCCAGCATCAGAGTCTTTTCCGATGAGTCAACTCTACACCTGAGGTGACCAAACTATTGGAGTTTCAGCTTTAGCATCATTCCTTCCAAATAAATCCCAGGGTTATCTCCTTCAGAATGGACTGGTTGGATCTCCTTGCAGTCCAAGGGACTCTCAAGAGTCTTCTCCAACACCACATTTCAAAAGCATCAGTTCTTTGGTGCTCAGCCTTCTTTCATACTTCCATAATTTAACAAACAAAAAAGAAAAATAGCATTTAAAATACCTTTTAAATGATACAAGCTACAAATCCTTGTTTGACTTACTCGAATTCACTCATGACTGAAACCAACTAGTATGTTAACTTGTCTGATTTTTCCAAGCAACATTTTTGCCTTAAAGAAAATAATATATGACACTTTGACTTTATATGAAGATGAAAATTGGGGCAAGGTAATATTTCTTAAGGTTCAGTTGATATGTTAGTTACAAATGTACAATACAATGATTCCATATTTGTACATATTGCAGAATGACCACCACTGTCTAGCTAACATCTGAAACCATAGTTAGAGATTTTTTTCTTCTGATGAGAACTTTCAAGAGATACTCTCTTCAGTTCAGTTCAGCCTCTCAGTCGTGTCTGACTCTTTGTGACCCCATGAATCGCAGCACACCAGGCCTCCCTGTCCATCATCAACTCCCGGAGTTCACTCAGACTCAGGTCCATCGAGTCAGTGATGCCATCCAGCCATCTCATCCTCTGTCGTCCCCTTCTCCTCCTGCCCCCAATCCCTCCCAGCATCAGAGTCTTTTCCGATGAGTCAACTCTTCACATGAGGCAGCCAAAGTACTGCAGTTTTCAGCTTTAGCATCATTCCTTCCAAAGAAATCCCAGGGTTGATCTCCTTCAGAATGGACTGGTTGGATCTCCTTGCAGACCAAGGGACTCTCAAGAGTCTTCTCCAACACCACAGTTCAAAAGCATCAATTCTTCGGTGCTCAGCCTTCTTCACAGTCCAACTCTCACATCCATACATGACCACTGGAAAAACTATAGCCTCGATTAGACGGACCTTTGTTGGCAAAGTAGTCTCTGCTTTTGAATATGCTATCTAGGTTGGTCATAACTTTTCTTCCAAGGAGTAAGCGTCTTTTAATTTCATGGCTGGTATTCTCTTAGCAGCTTTCAAATATGCAATAGTATCAGCTGTGTGTCACCTCCCCTTAGTTTTTTTTTAAACTGAAACTTATACCTTTTGACCCTCTTCACACATTCATTCACTCCTTACCCAGACACCTTTGTCAACCACCAATTCTCTGTATCTATGAGTATGGTTTTTTCTTCATTGGTTTAGTTTCTGCACATAAATGAATTCATACAGTATTTGTCTTTCTCTGTCTGCCTTATTAATAGTTCACTAACCATAATTCCCTAAGGTCCATCTATTTGTTGCAGTTGGCAAGATTTTGTTCTATTTATGGCTGCATAATATTCAGTTACAGATATATTTATCACATTTTCTTTATCCTTTCATTCAGTTGGGTTGCTTCTCTGTCTTACGTATTGTAAACAATGCTGTAATAAACATGTTTGTGCAAATACCTTTTCCAGTTAGTGTTTTCGTGTCTTTTGGATAAATATCTAGAAGCACAATTGCTAGATCATAACAGTAGAATAATCTTTAACTTTTGGAGGAACCTCCATACTGTTTTCCATAGTGGCTGCACCAATTTGCAATACCACCAATGGGCATGAAGGTTTCCTCTTCTCTACATCTCACCAACACACTTGTTGTCTTTTTTTTAATTGCTACTCTAGAGGTATGAGTTGATATTGCAGTTCTGATTTCCTTTTCCCAGTGATTAGTGATGTTGAGCACCTTTTCATGTACTTGTTGGCCATCTGAATGTCTTCCTTGGGAAAAAAGTCTATTCAGATCATTTGTACATTTTTTTAAACTGGATTTTTTTTTATCTGTTGAGTTTTGAGTTCTTTGTATATTTTGGATACTAACCCCTTGTGATGTATATGACATCTGCAGATGTTTTCCCTACTTGGTAGGTTGTTTTTTCATTTTGTTCATGATTTCCTTTGCTGTGCAGAAGCTTTTACATTACATGTTGTCAAGTACAGAAAAGTCCTCATCAAGACCTGTGTTGAGAAGCTTATCACCAGTTTACTTCTGAGAGTTTTATGATTTCAAGCATGTTCAAGGCTGTCATCCATTTTGAATTACCTTTTGTGTAAGGTCTAATTTAGTGGTCCAGTTTCATTCTTGTCTATGTGGCTGTCTAGTTTTCCCTGCATCACTTATTGAAGAGATGACTCTTTCCCCATTGTATATTCTTGGCTCCTTTGTCATAAATAAATTGATCATATATGCATGGGGTTATTTATGGGCTCCCTATTCCGTTATGTTGTGTGTTTTATGCTAATGCCATACTGTTTTGTTTAGTAGAGCTTTGAAATATAGCTTAGAATCACAGAGTATGAAGACTTTAGCTTTATTCTTCTTTCTCAAGATGGCTTTGGTTCTTTGGGGCTTTTGTGATTCCATATGAATTTTAGGCTTTTTTTCCTCTATTTTTATGAAAAATACCATTGAAATTTTGATAGGGGTTCATTGAATCTTTAGATTGCTTTGAATAGTATGGACACTTCAGCCCTATTAATTCTTCCAGTCCATAAATGTGGAATATCTTTCCATTTATTTGTGCCTTCTTCAGTTTCTTTCATCAATGTCTTAAGTAGATTTCTGTACATGTTTTTAATTTCTTTGGTTAAATTTATTCCTAAATGTTTTATTCTTTCTGATGCAGCTGTAAATGGTTTTTTCCTTAATTTCTCTTTCTGATAGTTTGTTATTATTGAATAGAAACACAGTAGATTTTTGTGTATTGTTTTCATATCCTACAAGTTTACTGAATTTGTAATTCTAACAATTTTGTTCTTGTGAAGTCTTTGGGGTTTCTGTATATTCTGTTATCTGCAAATAGTGAGAGTTTTCTTTTTCAGTTTAGCTGCCTTTTATTTTTCTTGCCTAAATGCTCAGTCTAGGCCTTCCAAACTTACATTGAATAAGTGGTGAGAGTGGGCATCCTTGTCTTATGCCTGATTTTAGAGGAAAAGGTTTCAAGTTTTCACTGTTGAGCATGACGTTAGCCATGGACTTGTCATATATGGCCTTTATTATGTTGAAATATGTTCCCTGAAAGCCACTTTGTTGAGATTTTTTAATCAAAAGTGGAAATTGTATTTTATCAAATGTTTTTATGTGCATTGAGATGATCATAAGGTTTTTTTTTATATATTTTTATTAGAGTCTAGTTGATTTATAAGATTGTGTTAGCTTCAGGTGTACAGCATAGTGATTCAGTTATTCATATCCATATATCCATCTTTTTCAAATTCTTTTCCCCAGATAGCTTCTTACACTGTATTGAGTAGAGTTCCCTATGGTATACAGTAGGTCATTTTTGACTATCTATTTTATATATAGTAGTGTGTATATTAATTGCAAACTCCTGATTTTTTTCCTGCCACACCTTTCCCCATTGATAGCCATACGTTTGTTTGTGAACTGAGTCTTATTTCTGCTTTGTAAATAAGTTCATTCATATCTTTTTCGGCTTTCACATGTAAGTGATATCATATCTACCACTTGATATGATATGTACTGTATCATTTGTTTTTCTCTAATTTACTTCACTTAGTGTGAATTTCTAGGTCCAGCCATGTTGTTCCACAGGTTATGGCTGAGTAATATTTCATTGTATGTGTATACCACATCTTTATCCATTCATCAATATTCTTGCCTGAAAAATGCCATGGACAGAGGAGCTTGGCAGGCTACAGTCCAAAAGGGTCGCAGAGTCAGACACAGCTGAGCACACAACACCCACACACAACATCTTTATCCATTCATCTGTTGATGGACATTTAGGTTACTTCCATGTCCTGGCTATTGTAAACAGTGCTACAGTGAACACTGGAGTGCAGGTGTCTTTAGAATTACGGTTTTCATAGAGTGTATGCCCGGCATTGGAATTTCTGGGTCATATAGTAGTTCTGTTCTTGATTTTTCTTTTTCAGTTTAGCTGCCTTTTATTTTTCTTGCCTAAATGCTCTTTTTCAGAAAACTGAAAAAGGGACCATTGTACTGTTCTCCTCAGTGGCTCTACCAGTTTACATTCCCACCAACAGTGCAAGATGTTTCTCTTTTCTCCACACCCTCTCCACCATTTATTGTTTGTAGATTATTTTTTTGGTGATGGCATTCTGACTGTTGTGATATCTCGTTGTAGTTTTGATTTGCATTTCTCTAATAATAGGCAGTATTGAGCATCTTTTCATGTATTTACTGGCCATCTATATGTTCTCTTTGGAGAAATGTCTGTATAGGTCTTCTGTCCATTTTTTGTTTGGATTATATGGTTTTTTGGATACTGAGCTACATGAACTGTTTATTCCCTTGTCAGTTGCTTTATTTGCAAATGCTTCCTCCTGTTTTGAGGGTTGTCTTTCATCTTGCTTATGGTTTGCTTTGCTGTGCAAAAGCTTTTAACTTTAATTAGGTTCTATTTGTTTGTTTGTTTTTATTTTCATTATTGTAGGGCATGAATCCTAAAAGATATTGCTGCAGTTTATGTCAAAGAATGTTCAGCCAATGTTTTATTCCAAGAGTTAAGTACTGCATAAGCATTACATTTATGTCTTTAATCCATTTTGAGTTTACTTTTCTGTATAGTGTTTGGTAGTGTTCTAATTTCTTTCTTTTACATGTATGTGTCCAGTTTTCTGAGCACCATTTATTGAAAAGACTGTCTTTTCTCCATTGTATATTCTTGCCTCCTTTGTTGAAGGTGAATTGATCATAGGTGTATAGGTTTATCTCTGGGATTACTATCTTGTCACATTGATCCATATGTCTATTTTTGTGCCAGTACCAAACTGTTTGATTATTGTAGCTCTGTAATAGAGTTTAAAGCCAGGGACTCTGATCCCTCCAGCTCCATTTTCTTTCCCAAGATTGCTTTGGCAGTTTGGGGTCTTTTGATTTTCTGTTCCATTCCATTCCAAAATTTTAAAATATTCCAGTTCTTTGAAAAAATGCCATTGTTAATTCAATAGAAATTGCATTGAATATGTAGGTTATCTTGAGTAGTATGAAGAAGGCAATGGCAAGCCACTCCAGTACTTGCCTGGAAAATCCCATGGGCAGAAGAGCCTGGTAGGCTGCAGTCCATTTGGTCACTAGGAGTCACACGACTGAGTGACTTCACTTTCACTTTTCACTTTCACTTTCATGCATTGGAGAAGGAAGTGGCAACCCACTCGGGTATTCTTGCCTGGAGAATCCCAGGGATGGGGGAGCCTGGTGGGCTGCTGTCTCTGGGGTTGGCACAGACTCGGACATGATTGAAGCCACTTAGCAGCAGTAGCAGCAGCTTGAGTAGTATAGTCATTTTGACAAAATTGATTTTTCTAATTCAAGAACATGATGAGTCTTTTCCATCTGTTTCATCATCTTCAAATTCTTTAATCAGAATCTTATAGTTTTCAGAGTACGAGTCTTTTGCGTTCTTCAGTTCGGTTGCTCAGTCATGTCTGACTCTTTGCAACCCCATGGACTGCAGCACACCAGGCCTCCCTGTCCATCACCAACTCCCGGAGTCTACCCAAACCCATGTCCATTGAGTCGATGATGCCACCCAACCATCTCATCCTCTGTCGCCCCCTTCTCCTCCTGCCCTCAGTCTTTCCCAGCATCAGTGTCTTTTCCAGTGAGTTAGCTCTTCGCATCAGGTGTCCAAAGTATTGGAGTTTCAGCTTCAACATCCGTTCTACCAATGAACACCCAGGACTGACCTCCTTTAAGATGGACTGGTTGAATCTCCTTGAAGTCCAAGGGACTCTCAAGAATCTTCTCCATCACCACAGTTCAAAACATCAATTCTTCTGTGCTCAGCTTTCTTTATAGTCCAACTCCCACATCCATATATGACCACTGGAAAAACCATAGCCTCGATTAGACAGATCTTTGTTGGCAAAGTAAGGTCTCTGCTTTTTAATATGCTATCTAGGTTGGTCATAACTTTCCTTCCAAGGAGTAAGCCTCTTTTAATTTCATGCTGCAGTCACCATCTGCAGTGATTTTTGGAGCCCCCAAAATAAAGTCTGCCACTGTTTCCCCATCTATTTCCCATGAAGTGATGGGATCAGATGCCATGATCTTAGTTTTGTGAATGTTGAGCTTTAAGCCAACTTTTTCACTCTCCTCTTTCACTTTCATCAAGAAGCCCTTTAGTTCTACTTCACTTTCTGCCATAAGGGTGGTGTCATCTGCATATCTGAGGTTATTGAGATTTCTCCCGGCAATCTTGATTCTTGATTTGCAGTCTTGATTTGCCTTCTTAGGTAGGTTTATTTCTAGGAATTTTATTCTCTTTGATGAAATGGTAAATGAGTTATTTCCTTAATTTCTCCCTTTGATATTTTGTTATTAGCATATAGAAGGGCAGCAGATTTTTGTATGTTCATTTTCTCACCTGTAACCTTATCACACTTACTGATGAGCTCCAGTGGTTTTCTGATAGCATCTTTAGGGTTTTCTATGTATAGTATCATGTCATCTGAGAACAGTGAGGTATTTACTTCTCTTCCAATTTGAATTTCTTTCTTTTCCTTTGATTGTAATAGTTGGACTTCCAAGACTATGTTGAATAAAAGTGATAAGAATAGATGTTCTTGTCTTGTTCCTGATTTTAGAGGAAATGCTCTCAGTATGATGTCAGCTGTAGGTTTTTCATATATAGCCTTCATTATGTTGAGTAAGTTTCTGTCTTTGTCCCTTTCTGGAGAGTTTGTATCATAAAGAGATGTGAAATCTGGTTAAAAAAAAATCTTTGTGTTTACTGAGATGATCATGTGTTTGTTTGTTTTTTTTTAACTGGGATACTGTTGCTTTACAATGTTGTATTGGTTTCTGTTGTACAGGAAGTGAATCAGCTGTATGTGTACATATATCACCTCCCTCTTGGACCTTCCTCCAGCCCCTTCCATCTCACTGATTTAGGTCACCACAGAGCACTGAACTGAACTTCCTGTGCTGTATCAGAGTCCTACTAGCGATTTATTTTAAACATGGTAGTATATGTCAATCCCAGTCTTTCAGTTAATCCCAACCCCCTTTCCACCCTCATCCCCATGTCCACATTTCCAGTATCTACTTCTGTGTCTCTGTTCTTGCCTTGGAAGTAGGTTTATCTGTGCTGTTTTCCTAGAGTCCACGTACATATGTTAATATTCAATATTTGTTTTTCCCTTTCTGACATATTTCACTCTGTCTGCCAGATTCTACATCCGTCCATGTCTCTACAAGTGAACCAGTTTTGTTCCTTCTTATGGCTGAGAAACATTCCATTGTATATATGTACTGAATCTTCTTTATCCATTCATCTCTCAGTGGATATTTAGGTTGCTTCCATGTCCTGGCTATTGTAAATAGTGCTGCAGTGACCATCGGGGTCGGGGTAGGCATGTGTCATTTTGAATTGTTTTTTCAGGTTATGTGTGCAATGGTGGCATTTCTCGGTCATATGGTAGTTAAATTTTCAATATTTAAATGAACCACCATACTGTTCTCCACAGGGCTGTACCAATTTAAATTCCACCAATGGTCCAAGAGGTTTGCCTTGGACATGAAAAGACACCACCAGAAAATTACTAGAGATAATCGATGAATATAGTGAAGTTTCAGGATATAAAATTAACACAGAGAAATCCCTTGAATTCCTATAAACTAACAATGAGAAAACAGAGAAATTAAGGAAACAATCCCATTCACCATTGCAACGAAAAGAATAAAATACTTAGGAATGAATTTACCTAAAGAAACAAAAGACTGTATATAGAAAACTATGAAACACTGATGAAAGATATCAAAGATGACCCAAACAGATGGAGAATACACCATGTTCATGGATCAGAAAAATCAATATAGTGAAAATGAGTACACTACCCAAAGCAATCTATAGATTCAGTGGAGTCCCTATTAAGCTACCAATGGTATTTTTCACAGAACTAGAACAAATAATTTCACAATTTGTATGGAAACACAAAAAAACCTCAAATAGCCAAAGCAATCTTGAGAAAGAAGAATGAAACTGGAGGAATCAACCTGCCTGAATTCAGACTATAGTACAAAGCTACAGTCATTAAGACAGTATAGTACTGGCACAAAGACAGAAATATAGATCAATGGAACAATAAAACCCAGAAGTGAATCCATGCACCTATGGACACTTTATCTTGGACAAAGGAGGCAAGAATATACAGTGGAGAAAAAGATAATCTCTTTAATAAGTGGTGCTGAGAAGACTGGTAAACCACTTGTAAAAGAATGAAACTAGAACACTTTCTAACACCATAAACACAAATAAGCTCAAAATGGATTAAATATCTAAATGTAAAGCCAAAAACTATAAAACTCCTAGAGGAAAACATAGGCAGAACACTCTGTGACATAAATCACAGCAGGATCCTTTATGACCCACCTCCCAGAGTAATAAAAATAAAAGCAAAAATAAACGGGACCTAATTAAAAGTTTTGCACAGTGAAGGAAACTATAAGCAAGGTGAAAAGGCAGCCTTCAGAACAGAAGAAAGTAATAGCAAATGAAACAACTGACAAATAATTAATTTCCACAATATACAAGCAGCTCAATACCAGAAAAATAAATGGCCCAATTAAAAAGTTGGCCAAAGAACTAAACAGACATTTCTCCAGAGAAGACATACAGATGGCTAACAAACACATGAAAAGATGCTCAACATCACTCATTATCAGAGAAATGTAAGTCAGAACTACAATGAGGAACCATCTCACACCAGTCAGAATGGCTGCCATCAAAAAGTCTACAAGCAATAAATGCTGGAGAGGGTGTGGAGAAAAGGGAACCCTCTTACACTGTTGGTGAGAATGCAAACTAGTACACTCACTATGGAACAGAGTGGAGATTCCTTAAAAACTGGAAATAGAACTGCCATACAACCCAGCAATCCCACTGCTGGGCATACACACTAAGGAAACCAGAATTGAAAGAGACACATGTACCCCAATGTTCATCGCACCACTGTTTACAATAGCAGGACACAGAAGCAAGTTAGATGTCCATTGGCATCTAATGGATAAGTGGTGGTACATATACACGATGGAATATTACTTAGCTATAAAATGGAATATTACTCAGCTATAAAAAAGAACACATTTGAGTCAGTTCTAATGAGGTGGATGAAACTGGAGCCTATTATACAGAGAAGTAAGCCAGAAAGAGAAATATTAATACAGTATATTAACACATATATATATACAGAATTTAGAAAGATGGTAACAATGACCCTATATGCAAGACAGCAAAAGAGACACAGATGTAAAGAACAGACTTTTGGACTATGTGGGAGAAGGCAAGGGTGGGATGATTTGACAGAATAGCATTGAAACATGCATATTACCGTATGTAAAATGAATGACTAGTGCAGGTTCCATGCATGAAGTGGGTCACTCAAAGCTGGTGCTCTGGAACAACCCAGAGGGGTGGGGTGGGGAGGGAAGTGGTAGGGGGATTCAGGATGATGGGACACATGTACACCCATAGCTGATTCATGTCGATGTGTGGCAAAAACCACCACAATATTGTAATTAGCCTCCAAATTTAAATAAATTAATTTTGAAAAAGAGAAGGAGGTTTACCTTTTCTCCTTACTCTCTCCAGCATTTACTGTTTGTAGAGGTTTTGATGATGGCCAAAGAGATAAGGAATACCAGAGGACCTGACCTGCCTCTTGAGAAATCTGTATGCAGGTCAGGAAGCAACAGTAAGAACTGGACATGGAACAATAGACTGGTTCCAAATAGGAAAGGAGTACGTCAAGGCTGTATATTGTCACACTACTTATTTACCTTATATAGAGAGCACATCATGAGATACGCTGGGCTGGAGGAAGCGCAAGCTGGAATCAAGATTGCCAGGAGAAATCTCAATAACCTCAGATATGCAGATGACACCACCCTTATGGCAGAAAGTGAAGTAGAACTAAAGGGCTTCTTGATGAAAGTGAAAGAGGAGAGTGAAAAAGTTGGCTTAAAGCTTCACAAAACTAAGATCATGGCATCTGGTCCCATCACTTCATGGGAAATAGATGGGGAAACAGTGGCAGACTTTATTTTTGGGGGCTCCAAAAATCACTGCAGATGGTGACTGCAGCATGAAATTAAAAGAGGCTTACTCCTTGGAAGGAAAGTTATGACCAACCTAGATAGCATATTAAAAAGCAGAGGCATTACTTTGCCAACAAAGGTCTGTCTAATCAAGGCTATGGTTTTTCCTGTGGTCATGTGTGGATGTGAGAGTTGGACTGTGAGCGCAGAAGAATTGATGTTTTGAACTGTGGTGATGGAGAAGACTCTTACAGTATTCTAGGCTGGAGAAGTCCATGGACAGAGGAGCCTGACAGGCTACCATCCATGAGGTCAAGAAACACATCCTCCCCATCAGTGGCTTTCTGGTATCATCTTTAGAATCTTCTAACATCCTAGTCATGTATAGTATGATATATATGTAGCCATCCTATAGCCTCCTGTCATCTGCAAACAGTGACAGTGTTACCTCTTTTCCAATTTGAACTCCTTTATTTCTTTTTCTTTGATTATTGTGGCTAGGACTTCCAAGACTATGTTGAATGAAAGTGGAAAGAGTATACATTCTTGTCTTCTTCCTTATTTGAGAGGAAATGCTTTCAACCTTTTGCTGTTGAATATGATGTTAGCTGTGGCCTGTCATGTGTGGCCTCTATTGTATTGAGGAAGGTTCCCTCTTTGCCTCTTTCTCTAGAGTTTTTATCATAAATGCATGTTATATCATCAGTCACTCTTTCTGTATCTAGTGAGAGGATCATATTTTAAATTGGGGTATAGTTGCTTTCCAGTGTTGTACTGATTTCTGTTGTACAACAAAATGAATCAGCCCTTTGTATATATATTTATATATCCCCTTTCTCTTGGACCTCCCTCCAGCCCACCTCCCTCTCACCTGTCCAGGCCACCCCCAAAGCACTGAGCGGAGCCCTCTCTGCTGCAGCAGTTCCCCACTAGCTATTTGTTTAACATATGCTAGTGTCTGCCAGTCCCAATCTTCAGTTCATCCCACCCCTGCTCCTTCGTGTCCACATGTCATTGTGTATGTCTGCATCTACATTCCTGTCTTGAAAATAGGTTTATCTGCTGGCCAACGTGGCCCAAGCGTTCGAGAGTGACGAGGCGTGTCTGACAGTGAGGGCGACAGGGTCACCCTCTTCAGCTCGGCCACTCAGCTGTCACCCAGCGGGCAGGGCGATGCCAAGACTCTGACTGTGATGCTGCAGGAGCATCTGGACGCCATCAACAAAGAGATCCGGTTGGTCAAAGGAGAACACGGAGCAGCGGGCCAAGGAGACTGAGAGCAGGGAGGGCAGGGGGAGCTTAGGCAGCCTCCATCGTTTTAAATCAGTGAGCTCCCTCAACCTGCATCCCGCCTCCTCAGGTGCCGGCTCCTGCTCGCCCCCTGCCCAAGCCCAGAAGGAGGCGGCACAGCCCGGCACGGGAGGGAGACCGGCTGGGCATCATGACTCGGTTACAGGAGAAGGCAATGGCAACCCACTCCAGTACTCTTGCCTGGAAAATCCCATGGACGGAGGAACCTGGGTGGCTGCAGTCCATGGGGTCGCACAGAGTCGGACACGACTGAAGTGACTTAGCAGCAGTACCATTTTCTAGAGTCCACATACATGCATTAATATATGATGTTTGCTTTTCTATTTCTGACTTACCTCAGAGTTTCTATGACAGACTCTGAGTCCATTTCTGTCTGTACAGATTTGTAGAGACATAAGAATACAAGAAGCATAAAAATTTGTAGAAACATAAAAATACAGTTGCATTCCTTTTTATGGTAGAGTAAGATATCATTGTATATATATATGCCTTGTATTTTTCATTCATCTGTCAACAGACATTTAGGTGGCTTCCATGTCCTGGCTATAACAGTAACAGTGCTGCAGTGAACACTGGGGTGCTTCTGTCTTTTTGAATTATGATTTTCTCCAGGGTGTATGTGGGAGTAGTGGGAATGCTGGGTCATATGGTAGTTCTATTTTCAGGTTTTACAGGCACCTCCGTACTGTTTTACACAGTGGCTCTACCAATTTACATTCCATACATTCATGCAAGAGGGTTTCCTTTTCTCCACACCCTCTCCAGCATTTATTTTTTGTAGATTTTTAACGATGTCCATTCTGACTTTGAGAGTGATACTTATTATAATTTTGATTTGTATTTGCTTAATAATTAGTGATGTTGAGCATCTTTCATGTGCCTCTTGGCCATCTGTGCCTCTTGTTTAGAGATATGTCCAGATCTTCCACCCATTTTTGAGTAGGTTGTTTTTGTTTTATATTGAGATGCACTGAGCTGTTTGTATATTTTGTAAATTAATCTTTTATCCTTTTTTTTATTTGCAAATATTTTCTCCCATTCTCAGGGTTGTCTTTTCATGTGGTTCATGGTATCTTTTGCTCTGCAAAAGCTTTTAAATTTAACAAGATCCCATTTGTTTATTTTTTGTTTTTATTTTCATTACTCTAGTTGGTGAGTAATGAAAAAAAAAATATGTGCTGCAGTTTATGTCAAAGAATATTCTGCCTATGTTTTCCTCTAAGAGTTTTCCAGTGTCTAGTCTTACACTTAGGTCTTTAATCCATTTTGAGTTTATTCTTGTGTATGATGTTAGGTTTTGTTCTAATTTCACTTTTTTACATGTAGCTGTCCAGTTTTCCTAGCTGCTGCTGCTGCTGCTAAGTCACTTCAGTCATGTCTGACTCTGTGTGACCCAATAGATGGCAGCTCACCAGGCTCCCCCATCCCTGGGATTCTCCAGGCAAGAACACTGGAGTGGGTTGCCATTTCCTTCTCCAATACAAGAAAGTGAAAAGCTCAGTCATGTCCGAGTTTTCCCAGCACCGTTATTAAATAAACTGTCGTTTCTCCATTGTATATTTTTGCTTTCTTTGTCAAAGATAAGGTGACTATAGGTGTGTGGGTTTATCTCTGGGATTTATATTCTGTACCAATGATGTTTTTGTGCCAATACCATACTGTCGTGATCATTGTAGCTTTGTGGTATAGTTTGAAGCCAGGGAGCCTAATTCTTCCAGCTTCATCTTTCTTCCTCAAGGTTGCTTTTGCTATTCAGGGTTTTTGTGTTCGTATACACATTGCAAAAAAATTTTGTTCTAATTTTTGTGAAGACTGCATTGATAATTTGATAGGAATTACATTGAATATGTAGATTGCTTTAGATAGTATATAGTCATTTTCCCAATGTTGATTCTTTCAGTCTAAGAACATGATATCTCTTCTCTTTGCATCATCATTGATTTCTTTCATCAGTGTTTTATAATTTTCTGAGTGCAGGTCCTTTCCCTCCTTAGATGGGTTCTTATTTTATTATTTTTCTTTTTGGCTATGGCATATGGGATTGTTTCCTTAATTCTCTTTCTGATCTTTTATTTTTAGTGTATAGGAATGCAAGAGATTTCTGTACATTAATTCTGTACCCTTCAACTTTACCAAATGCATTTATTATCTCTGGTAGTTTTCTGATGACATTTAAAAAATTTTCTATGTATAGTATCATGTCTTCTGCAAACAGTGACAGTTTCACTTCTCTATTTCTAATTTGGATTCCTTCTATTTCTTTTTCTTTGATTGCTATCACTAGGACTTCCAAGATGATGTTGAATAAAAGTGGCAAGATTAGACATTTGTTTTGTTCCTGATCCTAGACCCCACAGAGACTGAGCCAGACCTGCCTTTGAGTGTTAGAGTATCTCCTGTGGAGGTACAGGTCAGCAGTGGCCTGCTGCTGGGTCGCTGGGTGCAGCAGACCTGGGTATGGCATAAGTCCTCTTGGAGGAGGTCATCATTAACCCCACCATAGAGCCACCAGAACTTACACAGGATTCGGGAAGCAGACTCTTAAAGGGCACAAACAGAACCTTGTGCATACCAGGACCCAGGAGAAAGGAGCAGTGACATGACAAGAGCCTGACTCAGACGTGCCCATGAGTGTCCAGGAGTCTCCAGTGGAGGTGTGGGCTGGCAGTGGCCTGCTGCAGGGTCCGGGGTACTGAGTGCAGCAGTGCCTGCATGGGACCTTTTGAAAGGAGGTTACCGTTATCTTCACTGCCTCCACCATATTTTGGCCTCAGGCCAAACAACAGGGAGGGAGCACAGCCCCGCCCATCAACAGAAAATTGGATTAAAGATTTACTGAGCATGGCCCCGCCCATGAGAACAAGACCCAGTTTCCCCCTCAGTCAGTCTCTCCCATCAGGAATCTTCCATAAGCCTCTTATCCTTCTCCATCAGAGAGCAGACAGAATGAAAACCACAGTCACAGAAAACTAACCAATCTAACCATATGGACTACAGCCTTGTCTAACTCAGTGAAACTATGAGCCATTCCATGTAGGGCCACCCAAGATGGATGGCTTATGGTGGAGAGTTCTGACAAAAAGTGGTCCACTGGAAAAGAGAATGGCAAACCACTTTACTATTCTTGCCTTGAGAGCCCCATGAACAGTATGAAAAGGCAAAAGATAGGACACTAAAGATGAACTCTCCAGGTTGGTAGGTGCCCAATATGCTGGTATGTTCTCCAATATGGAGAACAGTGGAGCAATCAACACCAGAAATAATAGAGATGGAGCCAAAGTGAAAACAACACCCAGTTGTGGATATGATGGGTGATGGAAGTAAAGTCTGATGCTGTAAAGAACAATATTCATAGGAACCTGAAACGTTAGGTCCATGAATCAAGGTAAATTACAAGCAGTCAAACATGAGATGGCAAAAGTGAACATCAACATTTTAGGAATCAATGAACTAAAATGGCCTGGAATGGGTGAATTTAACTTAGATGACCATTGTATCTACTACTGTGGGCAAGAATCTCTTCGAAGAAATGGAGTAGCCCTCATAGTCAAAAGAGAGTCTGAAATGCAGTACTTGATTGCAATCTCAAAAATGACAGAATGATCTCTGTTCGTTTCCAAGGCAAACCATTCCATATCACAGTAATCCAAGTCCATGCCCCAACCAGTAATGCTGAAGAAGCTGAAGTTGAATGGTTCTATGAAGACTTACAAGAGCTTCTAGAGCTAACACCCCCAAAGATGTCCTTTTCATTTTCACTGTAGGGGACTGGGATGCAAAAGTAGGAAGTCAAGAGATACCTGGAGTAACAGGCAAGTTTGGCCTTGGAGTACAGAATGAAGCAGGGCAAAGGCTAACAGAGTTTTGCCAGAATGCACTGGTCACAGCAAACACCCTCTTCCAACAACACAAGAGAAGACTCTACATGTGGATGTCACCAGATGGATCAATACCAAAATCAGACTGATTGTATTATTTGCATAAAGATGGAAAAGCTCTATACAGTCAGCAAAAATAAGACTGGAAGCTGACTGTGGCTCAGATCATGAACTCGTTATTGCAAATTCAGACTTAAATTGAAGAAAGTAGGGAAAACCACTAGACCATTCAGGTATGACCTAAATCAAATCCCTTATGATTGTACAGTGGGAGTGACAAATAGATTCAAGGGATTAGATCTGATAGAGTACCTGAAGAACTATGGACGGAGGTTTGTGACATTATACAGGAGGCAGTGATTAAGACCATCCCCAAGAAAAAGAAATGCAGAAAGGCAAAATGGTTGTCTGAGGAGACCTTAAAAATACCTGAGAAAAGAAGAGAAGGTAAAGGCAATTGGAGAAAAGGAAAGATATACCCATTTGAATGCTGAGTTTCAAATAGCAAGGAGAGATTAGAAAGCCTTTCTCAGTGATCAGTGCAAAGAATTAGAGGAATACAATAGAATGGGACAGACTAGAGATCTCTTCAAGAAAATTAGAGATACCAAGGGAACATTTCATGTAAAGATGGGCACAATAAAGGACAGAAATGGTATGGACTTATCAGAAGCAAGAAGATATTAAGAAGAGGTGGTAAGAATACACAAGAAGAACTATACACAAAGATCTTTATGACCCAGACAACCATGATGGTGTGATCACTTACCTAGATTGAAGACGGGAGGAGAAGGTGATGACAGAGGATGAGATAGTTGGATGTCATCACTGACTCGATGGACATGAGTTTAAGCTTCAGGAGTTGTTGATGGACAGGGAGGCCTGGCGTGCTGTAGTCCATGAGGTCAGAAAGAGTTGAACATGACTGAGCAACTGAACTGATCCTAGAAGACATACTTTCACTTTTCATTTTTGAGTATGATATTATCTATGGGTTTGTCATATGTGGCCTTTGTTATGTTCAGGAAGATTCTTTCTTTGCCCAGATTCTGGAGTTTTGGTTTTTTTTTAATTATGTTATTCAGTCACCCAGTCGTGTCTGACTTTGTGACCCTGTGGACTGCACGCGGCATGCCAGGCCTCCCTGTCCCTTAGCATCTCCCAGAGTTTGCCCAAGTTCATGTCCATTGCATAGATCATGCCATCCAGCCATTTCAACCTCTAATGCCCTCTTCTCTGCCCTCAATCTTTCCCAGTATCAGGTACTTTTCCAATGAGTCACTGTTTGCATCAGGTGACCAAAATACTGGAACTTCAGCTTCAGCATCAGTCCTTCCAATGAGTATTCATGGTTGATTTCCTTTAACATTGACTGGTTTAATCTCCTTGCTGCCCTAGGGACTCTCAGGAGTCTTCTCCAGCACCACAGTTCAAAGGCATCAAAACTTCAGCGCTCTGCTTTCTTTATGGTCCAAGTCTCACAACCACACATGACCACTGGAAAGACCATAACCTTGACCCTTGTGGACCTTTGTCGGCAGAGTGATGTCTCCCCTTTTCAACAGACACTCTAGGTTTGTCATAGCTTTCCCGCCAAGAAGCAATCATCTTCTGAGTTCATGGCTGCAGTCATCATCTTCAGTGATATTAGAGCCCACAAGGAGGAGATCTGTCACCTCTTCCACCTTTTCCCCCTTCTACTTGCCATGAAGTAATGGGACAAGATACCATGATCTTTTTTTTTTTTAATTTTTAGTTTTAAGCTGGCTTTTTCACTCTTCTTCACCCTCATCAAGAGGTTCTTTAGTTCCTCTTTGCTTTCTGCCATTAGAGTGGTATCATCCACATATCTAAGGTGGTTGATGTTTCTCCCACCTGTTTTGATTCCAGCTTGTAACCCATCTAGCCCTGAGTTTCTCATGATGTGCTTAGCATATAGATTAAATAAATAGAGTGACAACAGACAGCCCTGTGGTTCTCCTTTCTCAATCCTTTACCAATGAGTTGTTCTGTGCAGGGTTCTAACTGTTGCTTCTTGACCTCTATACAGCTTTCTCAGGAGACAGGTAAGATGGTCTGGTATTCCCATCTCTTTTAAGAGCTATCCACAGTTTGTTATGATCCATAAAGTCAAAGGCTTTAGTGTAGTTGATGAAACAGAAGTAGATGTTTTTCTGGATTTCCTATGCCTTCTCTATGATCCAGCGAATATTGGCAATTTGATCTCTAGCTCCTCTTCCTTTTCTAAACCCAGCTTGGATGTCTGGAAGTTCTTGGTTCGCATAATGCTGAAGCCTAGCATGCATGATTGCCTGACCTTACTAGCCTAGCAGATGCCTGCAATTGTCTGATGGTTTGAACATTCTTTAGTACTGTTCTCCTTGGGAACTTGGATGAGGACTGACCTTTTCCAGTCCTGTGGCCACTGCTGAGTCTTCCATATTTGCTGACATGTTGAATGCAACACTCTGATAACATCATCTTTTAGGGTTTTAAACAGCTCTACTGGAATTCCATTGCATCCACCAGCTTTGTCCACAGCGGTGCTTCCTACAGCCCACTTCACACTCCAGAATGTCTGGCTGTGGGTGACTGACCACACCGTCACACTTATCTGGTTAATTAAGGTCTTTTTGTACAGTTTTGTGTATTCTTTCCATCTCTTCTGAATCTCTTCTGCTTCCACTAGGTCTCTACCATAATTTCTGTCTTTTATTGAGCTCATCTTTGGGTGAAGTGTTCCCTTGATGTTTCCAGTTTTCCTGAACAGATCTTTAGTCTTTCCCCTCCTGTTGTATTCCTCTCTTTTATGCGTTGTTCATTGAAGAAAGCCTTCCTGTCTCTCCTTATTATTCTTTGGAACTCTGCATTTAGTTGGGTGTACCTTTCCCTTTCTCCCTTCCTTTTTGCTTCTCTTCTTTCTTCAGCTATTCATAAAGTCCCCCCTCAGATAACCACTTTGCCTTCTTGCTTTTCTTTTTCTTTGGGATGGTTTTGTTTGCTTCCATATTATAGACCTTTGTCCATAGTTCTTAAGGCACACTGTTTACTAGACCTAATCCCTTGAATCTATTCATCACCTTCACTGTATACTCATCAGTTCAGTTCAGTTACTCAGTCGTGTCCAACTCTGAGACCCCATGGGCTGTAACCCGCCAGGCCTCCATGTCCATCACCAACTCCTGGAGTCTACTCAAACACATGTCCATTGAGTCAGTGATGCCATCCAGCCATCTCATCCTCTGACGTCCCCTTCTTCTCTTGCCTTCAAACTTTTCCAGCATCAGGGTCTTTTCCAATGAGTCAGCTCTTCGCGTTAGGTGGCCAAAGTATTGGAGTTTCAGCTTCAGTGTCAGTCCTTCCAATGGATATTCAGGACTGATTTCCTTTAGGATGGATTGATTGGATCACCTTGCAGTCCAAGGGACTCTCCACAGTTCAAAAGCATCAATTCTTTGGCGCTCAGCTTTCTTTATAGTCCAACTGTCACATCCATACATGACCACAGGAAAAACCATAGCTTTGACTAGATGGACCTTTGTTGGCAAAGTAATATCTCTGCTTTTTAATATGCTGTCTAGGTTAGTCATAGCTTTTCTTCCAAGGAGCAAGCGTCTTTTAATTTCATGGCTACTGTCACCATCTGCAGTGATTTTGGAGCCCCCAAATAAAGTCTGTCTCTGTTTCCATTGTTTCCCTATCTATTTGCCATGAGTGATAGGACCAGATGCCATGATCTTCGTTTTCTGAATGTTGAGTTTTAAGCCAACTTTTTCCCTCTCCTCTTTCACTTTCATCAAGAGGCTCTTTTGTTCTTTGCTTTCTGACATAAATGTAGTGTCTTCTGCATATCTGAGGTTATTGATATTTCTCCGGGCAATCTTGATTCCAGCTTGTGCTTCATCCAGCCTGGCATTTTGCATGATGTACTCTGCATGCTGCTGCTGCTGCAAAGTTGCTTCAGTCATGTCCGACTCTGTGCGACCCCATAGATGGCAGCCCACCAGGCTCCCCCGTCCCTGAGATTCTCCAGGCAAGAACACGGGAGTGGGTTGCCATTTCCTTCTCCAATGCATGAAAGTGAAAAGTGAAAGTGAAGTCGCTCAGTCGTGCCCGACTCTAGCGACCCCATGGACTGCAGCCCACCAGGCTCCTCTGTCCATGGGATTTTCCAGGCAAAAGTACTGGAGTGCGGTGCCACTGCCTTCTTTGGTACCCTGCATATAAGGTAAATAAGCAGGGTGACAATATACAGCCTTGACACACTCCTTTCCCAGTTTGGAACCAGTCTGTTTTTCCATGTCCAGTTCTGACTGTTACTTCTTGACCTGCACACAGCTTTCCCAGGAGGCAGGTAAGATGATCTGATATCCCCATCTCTTTAAGAATTTTCCACAGTTTGTTGTGATCCACACAGTCAAAGGCTTTGGCATAGTCAATAAAGCAGAAGTAGATATTTTTCTGGAACTGTCTTACCTTTTCTATGATCCAGTGGATGTTGGCAATTTGATCTCTGCTTCCTCTACCTTTTCTAAATCCACCTTGAACATCTGGAAGTTCATGGTTCACATACTGTCGAAGCTTGGCTTGGAGAATTTTGTGTTAATTTGCTAGCGTGTGAGATGAGTACAATTGTGTGGTAGATTGAGCATTCCTCGGCAATGCCTTTCTTTGGGATTGGAATGCAAATTGGCCTTTTCCAGTCCTGGGGCCACTGCTGAGTTTTCCAAAATTGCTGGCATATTGAGTGCAGCACTTTCACAGCATCATCTTTCAGGATTAGAAATAGCTCAACTGGAATTACTTCACCTCCACCAACTTTGTTCGTAGTGATGCTTCCTAAGGCCCACTTGACTTTGGATCCCAGGATGTCTGGCTCTAGGTGAGTGATCACACCTTTGTGATTATCTGGGTCATGAAGATCTTTTCTGTGTAGTTCTTCTGTATATTCTTGCCACCTCTTTCTAATCTCTTCTGCTTCTGTTACCATTTCTTTCCTTTATTGTGTTCATCTTTGCATGAAATAAGGGATTTAATTTAAGTTCTACCTGGCTAGGCTAGTGGTTTCCTCTGTTTTCTTTTGTTTAAGCCTGAATTTTGCTATGAGAAGCTGATGATCTGAGCCACAGTCAGCTCCAGTCTTGCTTTTGCTCACTGTATACAGCTTCTTTAATTTGACTTCGGTATTGATCATTTGGGGATGTCCATGTGTGAAGTCATCTCTTGTGTTGTTGAAAAAGAGTGTTTGCTATGACCAGAGCATTCTCTTGGCAAAACTGAGTTAGCCTTTGCCTTGCTTCATTTTGTACTCCAAGGCCAAACCTGCCTGTTACTCCAGGAATCTCTTTACTTCCTACCTTTGTATTCCAATCTCCAATGATGAATAGAACATAATTTTTTTTTTTTAATGTGTGTTCTAGGAGGTCTTCTGATTAACGTCAGCCTCTTCAGCATTGGTGGTAGGGGCATAGACCTGAATTACTGTGATGTTGCATTGAGTCATTCTCAAACGAACTGAGATCATTCTGTCATTTTTGAGGTTGTACCCAAGTACTGCATTCCAGACTCTTTTGTTGGTTATGTCGGTTACTCCATTTATTTTATGGGATTCTTTGCCCACAGTAGTAGATATAATGGTTGTCTGAATTAGTCTGCCCATTCCTATCTATTTAGTTCAGATTCCTGAGATGTCGGCACTTATTCTTATCATCTGCTGCTTGACCACATCTGATTTATCTTGTTCCATGGACCTCACGGTCCAGGTTCCTGTGCAGCACTGTTCTTTGCAGCATTGGAAATCACGTTCATCACCAGACACGTCCACAACTGAGAGCTGTTTTCACTTTGGCCCAGCCACTTCATTCTTCCTGGGGCTATTAGTAGTTGCCCTCCACTCTTCCTGAGTGGAATTTTGGATACCTTCTGACCTGGGGGACTCTTCTTTTGCTGTCATCTGTTCTGTCTTTTTATACAGTTCATGAGATCCTCGGCAAGTATACTGGGGTGGTTTTCCATTCCCTCCTCCACTGGATTACGTTTTGTCAGGACTCTCCAGGATGACCTTTCCATTTTGGGTGGCTCTACATGGTATGGCTCATAGCTTCATTGAGTTATGCACATCACTTTGCCATGACAAGGCAGTAATCCATGAAGGGTTTTGCTTTGTTTTTAAATCATAAGTGGGTGTTAAATCTTGTCTAAAGCTTTTTGTGTATCTATTGAGATGATCATGTGGTTTTTATTCTTCAGTTGAATAATGAAACAAATTTTGTTTTTTTGGGGGCTGTGCACCATACAACTTGCAGGGTTTCAGTTCCCCAGCCAGGGACTGAATCCAGGCCATGGCAGTGAAAGCTCAGAATCTTGACCACGACACCAGACTCTCCTCTTTACTTTGTTCATGTGGTATATATCACACTGACTGATTTGCAGATACTGAAAATCCTTGCATCTCTTACTTAATAATGTTATGATTCTTTTAATGTATTGTGTATTCAGTTAGCTAGTACTTTGTTGATGATTTTTGTGTCAGTGTTCATCAGTGACATTGGCCTGTAACTTTTGTGTGTGGTATCTCTGGTTTTTATGTCAGAGCGATGGTAGCCTCATAGAATGAGTTTGGGAGTGTTCCTTCTGGAAATCTCTTGGAAGTTTCAGAAGGATAGGTGTTAACTCTTCACTAAATGTTTGATAGAATTCATGTGTGAAGCCATCCAATCCTGGATTTTGTTTGTGAAAGTTTTTTTTTCATTAGTAGTTGTTTATTGATTAATGGTTTGATACAAAGTTATTTTATGTCTTCTGAGTTTTGCCCAAATGGAGTCACAAGCATTACAAAGTTTTTCTCTGAAAGAAAGCATAGTGGGCAAGTTAGAAGGGACCAACCTAGCAGTAGTGGCATTTGAGAAAAAATTAACAAAAAGTTTAGTATGGTTTTCCTGTGGCCATGTATGGATGTGAGAGTTGGACTGTGAAGAAGGCTGAGCGCCGAAGAATTGATGCTTTTGAACTGTGGTATTGGAGAAGACTCTTGAGAGTCCCTTGGACTGCAAGGAGATCCAACCAGTCCATTCTGAAGATCAACCCTGGGATTTCTTTGTAAGGAATGATGCTAAAGCTGAAACTCCAGTACTTTGGCCACCTCACAGGAAGAGTTGACTCATTGGAAAAGACTCTGATCCTGGGACGGATTGGGGGCAGGAGGAGAAAGGGACGACCAAGGATGAGATGGCTGGATGGCATCACGGACTCGATGGACATGAGTCTGAGTGAACTCCAAGAGATGGTAATGAACAGGGAGGCCTGGCGTGCTGCGATTCATGGGGTCGCAAAGAGTCGGACAGGACTGAGAGACTGAACTGAACTACCATTTATTGATGACAGACACCAAGTTTTACTTACATTCCATGGGGAGAAAAAAATTCCACCGTAAATAATGAATCAAACTGGCAAGGCTACTGGGCTTTCCATCTGGACTGTATCAGGACCTTGCCGCACACATTTCTGGGCACAGCAACTCAACATCAAAAGCAACATAGTTGCAGAGATAAACATGGATCATTTTTTTAAAGCCCTACATGGAGATAATCAACAGTATAAAGCACTCAAGGAAAGTCAGTCTGCAGTTATACATGTGGTTACATGGAGACCGTATCCTGTAGTGTAGTGAGAGCTATGTCTAGAGTCATATGTATATATACATAATTTAATAATCTTTAAAGATCAAAGTTCATTTAATTCCTGTTGCATTAACAACAACAAAAAATTGAATAGGAACCAAATGATCATTTTAAGTTTAAAATTCCAAAACTGCCCAATTTGTAAAACTATGGGAGACAATATCAAAGTTGGACTGTTTCAGCTAAACCAGAAGGCACACAGTTTGCATCACTGAAATGGTCCTGAGTTAGTCCAGGAAATAAAAATGTGTAACCACATACACATGGATATGATCTTTGCTAATTAGATTACTGATTAAGTCAGTCTCAGACAAATTTCTAAACTGTGCTATATAACTATATACAATTGAGAAACTCAAATGAAAATTTATATAGTGTCACTTCAATCAAAGAAAATAAAACTAAGAATATGTATCTCTTTTGGAAGAGAGCAGTGGTGACAGTGTGGGCACCGTGGGAGGTGTGCACCAGAGCACGCCAAGAAGGTCCTCTGGCCGAGGAGGGAAGCATTTGATTTTTTCTGGTGCTTTCAGCTCTGGGGCCAGACTAAGGACTTTCTCCAACCTGAGTGTCCAGGATTTGTCCTGAAGTGTTCGTATGAGCCAGTTTGAGAAGGGGGACTGCTTTCTGTTTCTTCTTTCACAGAGCAAGGAAAAAAAATACTAAAACCACCCCCAAACAAACAAACAAAAACCCCACCAAAACCAAGCACTAGGGTGACCGGGGGCACGGACCTGCTGGTTTCCCAGTGGATCCAAGGGTGCTTGGCAAACCCACCTGGCCCCCAGCAGCTGATGCAACATGGACGGAAACCACAGCACATGTGAGCGGCTATGCCGACTCCTTAGGGTCCTGCCCTCTTTACCGTTGCTTTCTCTAGAAAGCAAATTTTCATGGCAATTTCAATATTTTCAGTATGTATTTGTAGAGTTTTCAATGGTCCATGGTCAAATAAGGGTCAGCACCTCCCACACACAGACACTGGCCCGTATCCTGTTCTTGGCACCTCCGTATTTTGTGGGTCCACTTCAGACAGCAACTTTAAGATGTTCAGTGCAGCTGTATAGTGGCAGAACTCCATATCCTTTCCAATACCGTGGCTGATCAGCGGTGGCTGAGAGGAACAACTGATCAGAGATACAAATTCGTTCTTATTTTGGGGGAAGTCTTTATATTCGACCTGGAATCCCTGAGCTCTTGAAGGATAGTCCAGCTGCTCAGAGGGTATCGTGAGAGGTCCACGGTATACATGGCCCGAAGAGATGTTACTCTTTAAAACGGTCTAGGCTGTCAGCTAGATGTTCCCATACAACAATTCACAGACTGTCGTGAGAACTCCCGTGGGCCTGGGCAGGACTTGGAGCTACCCTGGTGAAACCTCTGGTGTGATGTCCTTGACTGACTCCTACAGCCTGGGCAACCTGGAGCACCATGGGAAGAATTCCAGCAGGCAGCTGCTGATGACTGAGATAAGGCATCCTAAACTCCTTATTGCTAGTCCCATTTTCATCCCCTGAGGCAGGTTCAAAAAGGTCACTGTTGTTCCATCCCCTGGTTTCTTTGTTGGTGTCCTCTGATTTGAGGGCTGGTTTGGTGGGCTGAGCCTGCGGGACTTTGAAACCTGGGATCTCCAGCATGTTCTTGTCTGCACTGCGTTTGGCCACCTCTTATTGGTTCCTGATCCTTCTGTGGTGCATGCTCCCACTTTCACCTGCATCACAGACTCCCTGCAGCGTGGGAGGCCTCCTCAATGAAGAGCAGGTACTCCTGGCTCCTCGTTTTTTGCCTGCTGGGTCTGGGCCAGTCTGCTAATCGGGTTCATCCCTGGCCATACCTGACTATGGGTTTTGTTTTCTTTTCAATTCCAGGCTTCACTTGCTCAACTGAAGGCAGTGGGTGTAATTTCTTCAGCTCCTCAAGAACAGCTCTAGTAGTGTTTTTCTTTGAAATCCTCTTGCTCTTCCCTTCACTTTCCCCCACCAACACCCCAACTGACACCCTGGTCACAGAGCTCCTCATGTGGGGTGGGCCACTCTCCCGGGCAACCTGCTTTAGAGAGAAAGATTCAAAATTCACAGGCAAGTTCTGTTTAAGTGCAATCTCAAACATTTATTTCAGGTTTATTGAGCTTTTCTTCCTCTGATTCTCTTCCATTCACCTTCAGCCTCTTGGGGTGTGGGGGTGGGGTTCATTCTGCAGGATCCTGAAAACTTTTGCAACAGTATCATGTTTTGTAGCCTGTCTCATCTTTCCCATTAAATTGTTGTCCTCCCACAGAAAGCTCAAGTTTGATATAGTACTGGAAATGGGTAAAGTACCTGAGGGGATAAGCACTTCCTCTCATGTTGTAACTATAGGTGGACTGTGTCCAAGAGTAAGGGTTGACAGGCTTATCCGTTGGCTTTTCCCCCAAGTTTCATGCATAGTGCATTTAGCTCAACAGTAGGGGTTATGCTTTCTTACAGTGAACTGGATCTTGCTCACACTGAAAATTATACTCAGGCTGAATCTTGTTGAAACCGGCTAACTCATTCACAAGACACATTAGTGCTTTCTCTTTGGGGTGTGCCAGGTTACTGGCACTGTCTCTTGCCAGTGGAACTGTTTGTTGTCCCGAGCTTGTCCTCTGGCTGGTGGTCCCAGGTGGCAGAGTGATGGTGAGAAGGGGGAAAGAGGGAGAAGGAAGGGATGGTGGATGGGAAGCAGAGTGTCCTCAGAGGAGACCAGCGCCACTGGGCTTGGGATCAGAAGAAGGTGCAGTCAAGCCAGATGTGGCCACTGCCGGCACAACACCAAAGCTGTGAAAGTCTTAAAACCGGTTTCAATTTCTGTAATTATGATTGGTCTGTTCATATGTTCTATTTCTTCCTGGTCACTCTTAGAGGATTGTATAATTCTATGATTTGTCTGTTGCTTCTAGGTTGTCCATTTGATTGGCATATAGTTGCTTGCAGTAGTCTCTTATGATCCTTTGTACTTCTGTTGTATCAGTTGTAACTTCCCCTTTTTCATTCCTAATACTACTGAGTCGAGCCCTCTCCCTTTTTATCTTGACTCTGGCTAAAGGTTTATCGATTTTATTTTTCTAGGAGCAAGCATTTAGTTTCATTGATCTTTTCTATTGTTTTCTTCATCTCAGGTTGATTTATTTCTGCTCTGATCATCATGATGTCTTTCCTTCTACTAACCTCAGGTTTCGTTTGTTCTTTCTCTAGGTTCCTTTAGGTGTAAGGTTAGGTTGGTTGTTTGAGGTTTTTCTTGTTTCCTGAAGTAAGGTTGCGGGTAGTGGCCTTGCCGCTGCCTCCTCCGAGGCCACTCTGCCTCTCCTCTCCTGCCACCCCTTCCTCCTCTGTCCTGCCCCTCCTCATTGTTTCGGTCTTCCATGACCACTGGCTGGGAGATGAGTTCAGGCAGCAGCCATTTCCTTCTAACAAGGCACACCCCATTGAGGAGAGCCTCAGTGTCTTATGAATGAATTATCCCATTTCAGCAAAATTCAACCTGAGCATGAGCTTATAGCAATAGAAGTTTATGGCACTCTGTAAACTTCCATCTTAGAACTGCTTTTGCTGTAGCCCATAGATTTTAGGTTGTTACATTTTCATTTGTCTCAAGGTATTTTTAAACTCTCTCTTTGATTTCTTTAGTGATCTATTGATTGTTCAATACCATATTGTTTGGCCTTCATATGTTTTTCTTTCTTTTTTTTCTCTTGTAGTTGATGTCTAATCTCATAGCATTGTGGTTGGAGAAGTTGATTATGGTGTCAGTTTTCTTAAATTTACCCAGGTTTACTTTGTGGCCCAGCCTGTGATCTGCCCTGGAGAATGTTCCATGTGCACTTGAGAAGAATGTATATTCTGCCACTTTCAGATGGAATGTTTGGTAAATATCAATTAAGGCCATGATGTTTTTTTGTGTCATTTAAGGCCTGTATTTCCGTACTGGCTTTCTGTCTGGATGATCTGTCCATTGATGTAAGTGGAGTGTTATAGTCCACCATTATTATTATGTTACTGTTGATTTCTCCTTCTATGGCTGTCAACATTTGCCTTATATATTGAAATGCTCCTATGTCGGGTGCAAATTCAATAGCAATTGTTATATCTTCTTAGATTGATCCCTTGATCATTATGTATTGTCCTTTATCTCTTTTAACAGTCTTTTATTTTAAACTCTATTTTGTCTGATATGAATATTCTTACTCCAGCTTTGATTTCCATTTGCATGGAGTATCTTTTTCCATCCCTTCTCTTTCAGTCTATGTGTCTCTACATCTGAAGTGAGACTCTTATATACAACACATATATGGGTCTTGTTTTTGTATCCATTCAGTCAGTCTGGGTCTTTCGGTTGGAAGATTTACTCCATTTACATTTAAGATAATTATCAACATGTATGTCCTTCAGTTCAGTTCAGTCGCTCAGTCATGTCTGACTCTGCAACCCCATGAATTGCAGCACACGAGGCCTCTCTGTCCATCATCAACTCCCGGAGTTCACTCAAACTCACGTCCATCGAGTCAGTGATGCCATCCAGCCATCTCATCCTCTGTCGTCCCTTTCTCCTCCTGCCCCCAATCCCTCCCAGCATCAGAGTCTTTTCCAGTGAGTCAACTCTTCGCATGAGGTGGCCAGAGTACTGGAGTTTCAGCTTTAGCATCATTCCTTCCAAAGAACACCCAGGGCTGATCTCCTTTAGAATGGACTGGTTGGATCTCCTTGCAGTCCAAGGGACTCTCAAGAGTCTTCTCCAACACCACAGTTCAAAAGCATCAATTCTTTGGTGCTCAGCCTTCTTCACAGTCCAACTCTCACATCCATACATGACCACAGGAAAAACCATAGCCTTGACTAGACAGACCTTTGTTGGCAAAGTATTGTCTCTGCGTTTGAATATGCTGTCTTGGTCATAACTTTCCTTCCAAGGAGTAAGCCTCTTTTAATTTCATTGCTGCAGTCACCATCTGCAGTGATTTTGGAGCCCAGAAAATAAAGTCAGCCACTGTTTCCACTGTTTGCCCTTCTATTTCCCATGTAGTAATGGGACCAGATGCCATGATCTTCGTTTTCTGAATGCTGAGCTTTAAGCCAACTTTTTCACTCTCCTCTTTCACTTTCATCAAGAGCTTTTTAGTTCCTCTTCACTTTCTGCCAAAAGGGTGGTGTGTCCTTATTGTTTTCTTAATTGTTTGGATTTGTTTTTGTAGGTCTTTCCCCTTCCCTTCTCTTTTGTTTTCTTCTCTTGTGATAGCATGACTATGTTTAGTGTTGTTTGGATTGCTTTTTCTTTTGTGTGTATCTATTACAGATTTTTGGTTTACATGATGTTTTAATATAGCAGTCTATGTACATACAAGTTTGTTTTAAATTGCTGGTCTCTTATTTCAAATGCATATCCAGTATCCAGCATTTGTATTCTCCTCCCCCTCACAGTTGCTGGTTTTGATATAGTATTTGTGTATGTGGATGATTTCCTAGCTTTACTGTGTTTTATCTTTACTGGTGAGCTTTCCCATTAGTGATTTTCTTTGTCTCTAGTTGTGTTCTTTTCCATCAGAGAAGTTCCTTTAGCGTTTATTGTAAAGCTGGTTTGGTGGTGCTAAATTCTCTTTAACTTTTACTTTTTTGTATAACTTTTCATCTCTGTGTTGCATCTGAATGAAGCCTTGCTGGGTAGCGTGTTCTTGGCTGGTTTCTTTCTTTCATCACTTTAAATTTATTATGCCACTGTCTTCTGGCCTGCAGCATTTCTGCTGAAAAAATGAGCTGATAAACTTATGGGAATTCCTTTGTATGTTGTTTGTTTTCCTCTGTTGCCTTTAATATTTTATTTTTGTCTTTTTCGTTAATTTGATTATTTGTCTTAGTGTGTTCTTCCTTGGGCTTATCTTGCATGGGACTCTGCACTTTCTGGACTCGAGTGTCCCCTTTCTCATGTTAGGGATGTTTTTGGCTATTACCTCTTCAAATTTCTCAGGCCCTTTCTCTCTTTCTCCTCCTTCTGGGACCCCTATAATGTGAATGTCAGTGCATTTAATGTTCCAGAGGTCTCTTAGGCTGTCCTCACTTCTATTCATTCTTTTTCCTTTATTCTGTTCCCCAGAAGTGATTTCCATAATTTTATCTTTCAGCTCACTTATTCATTCATCTGTCTCAATTATTGTGCTATCAATTCATTCTAGTGTATTTTTCGGGCCAGTTATTGTATGGTTTAGCTCTGTTTTTTAAGGTTCTGGCTCATTAAACATTTCTTGTATCCTCTCAGTCTGTGCCACCATTCTTTTTCCAAAATCTTAGATTACCTTTACTGTCATTACTCTGAATTCTTTTTCAGATAGACTGCCTCTCTCCACTTCATTTAGTTGTTGTTCTGGGATTTTATCTTGTTTCTTCATCTGACATATATTTCTCTGCTGCCTCATTTTGTCTAATTATCTGTATTTGTCATCTTCATTCCTCAGGATGCAGGATTGTAATTCTTCTTGGTTCTGGTGTCTCTTCCATAGTGTGAGATTGGTGTTGTGCAGACTTCCAGGTGGGAGGGACTGGTGCCTGCCCACTGGTGGGTGAAGCTGGATCTTAACCCTCTGGTAGGCAGGGGGCCATGTCAAAGGTGTCTTTATAGGTGGTTTTGCTTCAGGGCAACTTCAGGCTGTGAAGAGATACACCACGGTAAGAGAAGGTCCAAGGTAAGAGAAACCAAAGTGAGATGGTAGGTTTTGCAAGAGGGCATCAGAGGGCAGACACACTGAAACCATAATTACAGAAAACTAGCCAATCTGATCAAATGGACCGCAGCCTTGTCTGACTCAATGAAACTAAGCCATGCTGTGTGGGTCCACCCAAGACGGACAAGTCATGGTGGAGAGCTCTGACAGAATGTGGTTCACTGGAGAAGGGACTGGCAAACCACTTCAGTATTCTTGCCTTGAGAACCCCATGAACAGTATGAAAAGGGAAAATGGTAGTATACCAAAAGAGAAACTCCCCAGGTCAGTAGGTGCCCAATATGCTACATGAGATCAGTGGAAAAATAACTCCAGAAAGAATGAAGGGATGGAGCCAAAGCAAAAACAATACCCAGCTGTGGATGTGACTGGTGATAGAAGCAAGGTCCAGTGCTGTAAAGAGCAATATTGCATAGGAACCTGGAATGGCAGGTCCATTAATCAAAGCAAATTGGAAGTGGTCAAACAAGAGATTTGGCAAGAGTGAACGTCAACATTCTAGGAATCAGCGAACTAAAATGGACTGGAATGGGTGAATTTAACTCAGATGACCATTATATCTACTACTGCAGGCAGGAATCCCTCAGAAGAAATGGAGTAGCCATCATGGTCAACAAGAGTCCGAAAATGCAGTACTTGGATGCAATCTCAAAAACGACAGAATGATCTCTGTTCGTTTCCAAGGCAAACCATTCAATATCACATTTATCCAAGTCTATGCTCCAACCAGTAACGCTGAAGGAGGTGAAGTTGAACAGTTCTGTGAAGACCTATAAGACCTTTTAGAACTAACACCCCACCCCACCCCCAAAAAAGAAAGATTGGTATCACTGAAATATTCAGTAGAATTCACCAGTGATGTCATCTGTTCCTTTCCTTGCTAAGTCACTTCAGTCGTGTCTGACTCTGTGCGACCCCACAGACAGCAGCTCACTAGGCTACCCCCATCCCTGGGATTCTCCAGGCAAGAACATTGGAGTGGGTTGCCATTTCCTTCTCCAGTGCATGAAAGTGAAAAGTGAAAGTGAAGTCACTCAGTCATGCCTGAGCCTCAGCGACCCCATGGACTGCAGCCTACTAGGTTCCTCCGTCCATGGGATTTTCCAGGCAAGAGTACTGGAGTGGGGTGCCATTGCCTTCTCCATTCCTTTCCTTAGGTTTTTGATACTGATTCAGTCTTCTTAATAGTAATTGGTGTGTTCAGATTTTCTATTTATTTGATTCACTCTTGGCCAGTTTTATGTTACTAGGAATTTATCCTTTTCTCTAGGTTGTCAAATTTTTTGGTGTATAATTGTTCACAGCAGTCTCTTACGATCCTTTGTGTTTCTGTGGGATCAGTTTTAATACCTGCTTTTTCACTTCTGATTTTGAGTCCTCTTTTTTGTTGGTTAGTCTAGCCAACAGTTTTGTCAATTTTATTGTTTTAAAGAATCGGCTCTTAGTTTCATGTTTTTTCAAGTCTGTTTTATTTCTGATGATTTCATAATTTCCTGTCTTATCCTAACTTTGGTTTGTTCTTTAAAGTGTAAAGTTGTGATTTGAAATTTTGAGGCCCTTGTGGTGTGAAGTTATGATTTGAAATTTCTCTTATTGAGGTGTAGGCATTTATCACCATGAGCCCCTCTTAGAACAGCTTTTGATGCATCTCTTAAGTTTTGCTGTGTTGCATTTTTGTTTTTATTTGCTCAAGGTATTTTTAAAACTTATTTTGACTCATTTTTGTTTTTCAGTAGTATCTTAATCGTCACATATTTGTGGATTTTTCAGTTTTCTTCTTATAATTGATTTCTAGTTTAAAGTCATTGTGGTTGGAAAAGATGCTTGTTACAATTTCAGTCTTACATTTATTCAGTTCAGTTCAGTCGCTCAGTCGTGTCCGACTCTGCGACCCCATGAATCACAACACGCCAGGTCTCCCTGTCCATCACCAACTCCTGGAGTTCACTCAGACTCACGTCCATCGAGTCAGTGATGCCATCCAGCCATCTCATCCTCGGTCGTCCCCCTTCTCCTCCTGTCCCCAATCCCTCCCAGCATCAGAGTCTTTTCCAATGAGTCAACTGTTCGCATGAGGTGGCCAAAGTTCTGGAGTTTCAGCTTTAGCATCAGTCCTTCCAAAGAAATCCCAGGGCGGATCTCCTTGCAGTCCAAGGGACTCTCAAGAGTCTTCAACACCACAGTTCAAAAGCATCAATTCTTCAGCGCTCAGCTTTCCTTACAGTCCAACTCTCACATCCATACATGACCACTGGAAAAACCATAGGCCTTGACTAGACAGACCTTTGTTGGCAAAGTAATGTCTCTGCTTTTCAATATGCTGTCTAGGTTGGTTATAACTTTTCTTCCAAGGAGTAAGCGTCTTTTAATTTCATGGCTGCAGTCACCATCTGCAGTGATTCTGGAGCCCCCAAAATAAAGTCTGACACTGTTTCCACTGTTTCCCCATCTATTTCCCATGAAGTGATGGTACCAGATGCCATGATCTTAGTTTTCTGAATGTTGAGCTTCTAAGCCAACTTTTTTCACTCTCCTCTCTGTTTCATCAGGAGGCTTTTTAGTTCCTCTTCATTTTCTGCCATAGGCATCTGCATATCTGAGGTTATTGATATTTCTCCTGGCAATCTTGATTCCAGCTTGTGCTTCTTCCAGCCCAGCATTTCTCATGATGTACTCTGCATATAAGTTAAATAAGCAGGGTGACAATATACATCCTTGACGTACTCCTTTTCCTATTTGGAACCAGTCTGTTGTTCCATGTCCAGTTCTTGTTTTGTGGCCTAGTATGATCTATCCTGGAGAATGCTGCATGTACAACTTGAAGAATGTGTATTTTACTGGTTTTGGATGGAATGTTCTGTATACAGTTGACCTTTGAACAACATGAGTTTGACTTGTGTGGGGGCACTTATACGTAGATTTTTTTTTCAACAAATATCTGAAAGTATATCTGCAGAACATTGTACACAAGATGTACTGAAGTGGATAGCCTGTCTTTACATAGACATAAGGTGAGTGATATTTAATATGAAACCAATGTGTTAGTTTTCTCACTGCTTTATAACTTTGCATTCAAAGAATTATATTACTATACAGTCTACCTCTCTTGCAGAGTAGGAAATAGCAACCCACTCCAGTATTCTTGCCTAGAGACTTCCATGGACAGAGGAGCCTGGAGGGATTCGCACAGAGTCGTACAGAGCTGAAGCGCCTCAGCATGCACTCATGCATTGGAGGAGGAAATGCCAACCCACTCCAGGGTTCTTGCCTGGAGAATCCCAGGGACAGAGGAGCCTGGTGGGCTGCCATCTGTGAGGTTGTACAGAGTCGGACATGACTGAAGCGAATTAGCAGCAGTGGTTACCTCTCTTGTAATTGGAGAAACTGCATAACAGCCTATCATTGTAGGTAAATTTTTTTAAATGTGTAACAGTGTTTCCAATACTATGTCATGAATATGACTACTAGTTTGTGCCATAAAATTTTCACAATGATTCATTCATAATGTATAGGCTGGTTAAGTCTTTCTGTGGATTACAGGAGACTACCATAAAGCAATATTACTGTTTCATTACTGATACATGAATTATTATACCTGTAAATAAATGTTTTCTTCACTTTTGATGTCTACTGTTGATAATACATGAAATATCTACAGTTATACAAAATACAAAAGACAATACTGATCTAGGTACTGACAGATGATTTGTCTTGGGAGCTTATGGTGTTGACAAATACAGTAGTAAATGTATATATTTTCTTAACATTTCTATAGCTTTATTTTAGGAATACAGTATATAATATATATAACATACAAAATGTCTTGATCGGTTGTTTATCAGCAAGGTTTTGTCAATACAAGGCTATTAGTAGTTTTGGAGGAGTCAAAAGTTTTCATGACTTTGACTCCATGGGGGTCTGCTGCCCTGGCCAGCTAAGTTCATGTGGTCTAACATGTTATTTAAGGCTGATGTTTCCTTATTTTCTGTCTAGATGATTTACCTATTCATGAAGGTGGCTATTAAAATTCCCTACTGTTATTGTATTACTGTTTCTCACTTTAAGTCTGTTAATAGTTGGTTTATATACTTAGGTGCTTCTATGTTGGGTATATAAATATTTAAAAACATTTTATCTTATTGGGTTGATCCTTTTATTACATAGTAACACCCTTGTTTTTCTCTTACCACAGCCTGTCTTAAACATCTCTTTTGTCCGATACAAGTATAGCTACTCCACCTTCTTTTTGTTTCCATTTGCATGAGTATCTATTTTCATCCCTTCACTTTGAGATGTGTGTCCTTACATCTGAAGTCTCTTGTAAGCAGCATATATTTAGCCACTCTGCATCTTTTGATTAAGCGAGCTTAGTCCATTTTCATTAAAAGTAATTGATAGGATGTAATTATTGACTTTAATTTTTTTCTCATTTGGTAGTTCTTCATGATTTTTATATAGCGGTATGCTTAGATTCCTTTATCTTTTTGTATTATCTATTGTAGATTTCTGCTTTGTGGTTACCATTAGGAATAAAGGTTTTTTTTGTTGTTTTTTTTTTTTTTTAACTAATAACTGCATATGAATAGTACTCTTGCCTGGCAAATCCCATGGGTGGAGGATCCTGGTAGGCTGCAGTCCATGGGGTCACTAGGAGTCGGACACGACTGAGCGATTTCACTTTCACGCATTGGAGAAGGAAATGGCAACCCACTCCAGTGTTCCTGCCTGGAGAATCCTAGGGATGGGGGAGCCTGGTGGGCTGCCGTCTATGGGGTCACACAGAGTCAGACATGACTGAAGTGACTTAGCAGCAACAGCATATGAATATATTCTTTATCTCTGGGGAAAGAAGCCCACAGGGATGAAATTCTAAAATATTCCTACTGAAGTTTAAATTGTCAAAAATTAACATTAAAAAGTTTTTACATCAGTCCAGCAACCACCAATGATTTTATTTAATACTCAAGGTGGCTTGAACAGAAAGTCTTGAGATCCAAATAACATTTCTAAAGTGAAGAAAACAAGAGTTCTGAAAACAAATCAATTAAGCCTCCAACCCCCAATAGTCATGCACCTAGGATGTGCAAGTCATTGGATGTGCAAACGTCCAAAATAGCTGCATGTGCTGAAATGAAGGGAATCATTTATGGGGCCTATCTTGTCACTGCTGACACTCAGGGCTCATACTAAGCAGTTTCATGAGTTAAAATACAGAAACAGCTACATATTGATAAATGGCTGCTGCTTACTGAACTCCTCACCCCAAGTGTTCTTTCTTATCCCTTCCTCAGGGTGTCCTACAATTACTCAAGCCTCTCAGTTCTACACTATGGCCAGCATTTGATCTGACTGGTCAAAGGTCATGCCATGTCAGTTGGAGGAACTTCCTGCAAGGTGGTACTCTTTGTATACACACTTCACAGATGTGGAAGGTAAGCCAAGAGAGGCTGTCAGGGACTTCTCTAGGGGCACTCAGTTATTAAGGAACAAAGACAAATGCAAAGTCAGGTCAGACTTCAAAACCCATGCTTTCTCTGCTTTTCACTCTTCTGAATACCTCCTTAAAAGGAGGTTATAAATTTGGTCATAAGCAGGCCAAGGGTATAAAGAGATGAAATAGGATCAATATGAATGATATATATGAGCCATCCATACTAATTCTTTAGATCAGGTAGTTTTAGAATCTTAAGTTTGTTATATCCTAGAAATAAATCATTATCTCTCATATAAAAAGTATTTAAACCAAATATACCATAGATTAAGAACAGGACAGTGCTGGTCATGCACATCTACTCTTTAGCTTAGGTATCTGGCTATGGGAACAGCCTAAGTTTTCAGATGAAAATGGATCACATAAAGAAAAATTTACATTACAAGCAGGCTTTTTAAAAAATTAAGAGTCACTTGAAGTCAGGATTACTCACTTGTGATCATGGCACTGGAGCAGCATTCATGGGCAATTTCATTAGATTTGTAAGACTTTTTCAAGCTTTTACTTAACCATCAGTTTTTCCAGATTTCTTCTGAGACCAGCTGGTACCACTGCAGGGAGAGGAAGCAGAATATACCTTCTACCTTCATGAAAGTTGGCTGAGGATGAGAAAGGTGAACTGATCCCTGTAAGTTAACCTGATCAGTTATTAATAAATTTAAAATGCAATGAAAAACAAGTGTGAGAATAGGAAAAGGTTTGTGACCCACTCTCTGCCTTGCCTAGGATGAGTCTGGACAAAAGCCCTCTCTCGAGTGACTCTCAGCCATCAGGGCACAGGTCAAACAGCACTCCTGATCCAACAACTGAAGAATTCTTTATATTGCTCTTTCATGGTGACAGTTATATTTGTATCTGTTCATTTTTGTTATTTTGAACAATCATGATTTAACACATTAATGTGTTCTAACAAAGAACCAAGATGTTAGCATAGTAAGAACCTTGCTTTTAGAACTCCAGGAGCTGTGCTTTAGTTCTGATGTCATTTACTAGTTAATGTGATCTTACCAAGTCATTTCTTTTCTCCAAATGTTTCTTCTCTGTAACACTGGCATAACAGTACCTGTTCTACCTCAGATGACTTGTACTTATCAAGGAAAACCCCTGGGATGTATGGTAGAGTTTCCTCTGATGAAATAGCCTAAATGGTTAGAGTGTGATCCTTTTGGTAACTACAGTTGAGACAAAGTTGCTTTTTGTTGCTGTTGCTGTTGTTGCTACACTCCACCACCTTCCCTTTTCAGGTAGTCTAATCATTTAAAACAAGTAAAATATACTATAGAACTTGTTTCTTAAGGGGAAATAGTAGTTCAATAGTAGTTCACAGGAAGCAAAGTGGGCTACGTATGTAGGATAAAAACAACAGAAAAATCTTTGAGTCTTAAAGGAGAATAATAGCTTTATACATACAGTAGAACAATGAGTTGGGTGTGGTTCTAAGTGCTTTATGTGCATGAAATCATTTATTCTTTGCAACCACTGTGTGTGTTAGGTATTGTTATCATCATTTTCAGACAAGGAACTTGAAACACAGTGGCAGTAAATGGCAGTCAACATTTAAACCCAAAGAACCTGGTTCTAAACTGGGTTCTTAACCAGTATTATTGCTATTGCCTTTCAAAAACTCATATGTATGTAGGTAATATACATTTCTAGTATGTTAAATGAGTGAGAATTTCCAGATGAAAACCATGCATCTTGATCCTAATGAAAGATAACTCCTTTGAATTTTCCTCTGGCTCTATGCAGTTGTTTTGAAGTTAGTCTATAACACATTTACTCAAATCTTTTCCATTCAAAAATCCAAGAATTCTCAACCAGAAGAATCTTCAAACAAAGAAGAGGGAAATGATAGCAGGGAAAGGTAAATGGAGATATGTATAATTCAAATCAATGGGAAGTTGTAGAAATTCTAAGACTTTTACAGAATTTCTGAAACCCAAGAACTAGAATTCTAATAATTTTATTTTAAAGCTAGCTGCAGAATAATTTTTAAATAAATTAAGCCTTAAGAACATTAAAGTTTAGTATATTTGAGAGGAAAATGATCAGATAACATGTCAAAATTTAAAGTGGGATTAAGACATGCCAGTGTGATGTTAAAATGTGTGTAAGAATAAGTCTGCCTTTTCTACATACAAATCAAACAGTAATGTAAATTAAACTCACAATCTAAAGGACTGGACAGTCTGCACTACTGCTGCAAAACATAGCTAATAACATCTGATGGTAATCAGCATTATTGTATTTAATAAGTAACAACAGCAAAACACACAATATACTCTTTAAATTTGTTTCACTGAAATTCTACCATTTTGGTTTCATGTAATGAGGTATTTGTGGAAGTATTTGTTCACATTTTATGTACCATTTAAACTGAAAATTATTTTTTTAGGAGAAGGGGAATGGCAACCAGTAAGTAAAAACAGACTTAAAACTTCATTTTTGAAAAACAACCAAGTATCTACTCAACTCCAGACTTAATAAATTAGTGTGGTTTCTACACTTACTTCCTCTCAGCATGCATGCACTAAAGCTAATTCATATCAGAGAAATATTTTAAATTATATGCAAAAACTATACATTTACCTTGCAGTGCTTCTTAAAGCGAGGAGACCTTGGCTACTGTCTAAGGGTAAAGGAAATGCTTTAATTTTGAGGATAGAATTTAGGAGACCAAAAACAATTTAAGCCTCAAAAGCTAATCAGAGTAATAGATTACCAGCGTGACTGAAATTAGTGATAAATACAAGTGTCCCAGGTAAAGGTAACAGTCCTCACTTTGGCTCAGTTAGCTATCTTGTACTTGCTGGGGTAGGGACATACTATCCCAAAGCTGTGTCATTTCTTTGGAAAAACTTTAAGAGGAATAGAGGGTCTCAAAGCTGGCTTATCACTTACACACCTTGGATTCTAAACAGATGATTACCTAAGCCCAGGGAAGCAATTTTATGGCTTATTCTCCTCCTCTTCTCCATTTTGACAGTAGCAGTCACTTCCATTTATTTGAAAAAAATATGATAAAGGCCAGTGATCTAAGTCTGCACCTCTTCTTCAATCTCATGTTAGATGTACACATCCACTTATATATACCTCACTAAAATTTTAAACAAAACTGAGTATTTTAATTGACTTTAAATAACAGTTACTATAATGAAAAATATTTTAGGATTCAGAAGGATGAAAACTCAAACAACAAAACTGAAAAATTTGCAGACAGCACCTAAAGCACTCAATTAATGCTAACATTCCATTACTATGTCAGTATTTTTTAAAATAGGATTTCTATCTTGATCTACAGAGGAATAGGTACAGCCCTTAAGCCATTCCCAATAGGGCTAAGTGTTACTTACCTAGGATTAGCCTTGACAATGGTTATTAGGTATACTTTAACAGCTTGAAACCCTCATACTTATCTTGAAGTATACTTCAAGAATTTATTCAGCTGATTCTTAAGTAAAGGAGCCCAGTCAATGTCCTAAGTCTTGAAAGCTCCCTTCAAATGTAATTTCATAGTCTTTAAATTTTAACTGTCATTGTTTATTACTGTTTTGGCTACATTCTCTACAATTTCAGCAGCATCTTAGAGAGACAATGTGTCTATGTACAATGAACGAACAAAATGGCTTGCAATATCAGAAATTAGAGCCACCGTTTAACTGTACAATATTAAGGAGAATCTGTGTTAAACATAGCCTCCTTTTTCAGCAACATGGACAATTTACATGTAAGAATCAGCATTATGAATGTGATGATAAAGAAATTTCTTAAAGGAGTGAAATACAGCATCCTGAAAAATAACGGTTTCTACCATACAAGGCAGTTAGAAAATGTTCACATTTTAACAAATCTGTACAAACTGCAAGAAACTTGTTTAAGGGACTGTCATCCCACCTTGCTGATTAGAACCTGCTAGAAATGTAGAATTACCATGAACAATTTATAAATCTATTACATATGTGCTCCCACAGCCCTAGAAATCAAGAAACTGATTTCAAGAACTCTTTATGTCCAACATGGATCATTTTTACATGCCTTGATTGTTAACAAATGCCTGCTTTTAATAATCTTTCTATGATGTACAGTCAACTTGCACCTTTTAAGGAGGTCATTTGATTTTTTTTTTTAAGCAAAGAAGCAACACCATTTAGCAGCAATTAAAGCGCCTTCAAGAAGACTTAAAAAAATACAATATCCAATTAGAAAAGCCATATTTTTAAACATTTGTACAAGAATAAGCTGCTGAAACTTGCTAGTTGAAATATGACATCTGTACAACAATTTACAATAGAGCTAGAAGGGAATTTATCATTATCCTGCATAGAAGTGGCCTGCATTTGGTTATATATTGTCACTTGTTTGAATGAACAAGGCCTGGTAACAAAATAAAAATATCTGTTAACATTTCTAACATGTTGAGAACACTGGAGATACCGTAATTTAGTGACTTCAACTGATTTCAAAATAAGCAGCGCACTTTGTCAGAGGTCTAAAGTATCTAGGAACAGCTCTCCCTTTAACATAACCAGTGAAAAGAGCAGACGTGTGATTTCAAGGTACAACCTGCTACAAGCCAGACTAGGCAAATGACAAAGTCTAACTTTGCCCAGAGAGTCTCTCACATCCTGTTACTGTAAAACACAACTGTCGCTGTCATTCCGTTCTTACTTTGGTTAGAGCAGATAAACTGCTGAATAATGTATCCAGGCACTGTATAGCTCTTACGTTAGAAATATGTCTCATTTTCCATGTGTTTTTAAATAATGAAAAACTACCCTTCGTATTAGAACTCTCGAGTAACAACCAAATGTACTGAAGTATTATAAATGTTATTTACAGTGTTCCCCTCCCCAACAAAAACCACTTTTCTTTAACATGGTATTCCTGTTTCTGTGCAACAGGCAGTCACCCTTCACTGCTTCAGGTTATAGTCAGAAGTGTACATTTATTCAGGGTCCATGATCCACTCTCATACAAACGACTCTATGAAGAACTTCAGTTCACAAACAGTTCTCAACCATATCCTGTGTAAAAAGAAAACAACAAAAACACTCAAAAGCTCTCAAACTCAAGTGTGCATCTGGAAGCAATTCAAAGACATCATGCCAATTTTGGAGGAAAGTCAGTAAGTAATTATGCTCGAAGAAGGGGGTGTGGGGGATGCTGTCAGCCCAGCCATGTGTAAGTTGCCTGAAGAATTGGATCTTCTCATGTGTGGGAGAAGGTAGGGGTCATTTGCCAGTTGATGCACATCAAACCTATCTTCTTTTCGGTATGCCAAACAGCGTCTTATAAAGGCCTTAAAAAAAAAAAGAGCAATTAAAATCTTTTCTAAGTATTAATAAACTGAATACTACAGATTATGGACACATTTCAGAAAATAGATTTCATTTCACTGGGAGTTCACATTAAAAAAAACTAGCAATAAAATTATTGCAAATGCAACTTTCAACTCTCAGCCTCTAATAGTTCTCAGTACTAAAAATTATTGATACCACTTATTGCTGGAAAGCTGTATTTCTTTTAAAAAAATTTTATGGAGATTATACATAACATAAAAATGAGCATTTTTAACCCGAGTATACAACTCAGCGACATTAAATACACTCACGCTGCAGTACATCATCTGCAGAACTTTTTCATCATCTAAAACTGAAATCTGTACCCATTAAGCATTATCTCCCTATTCCTCCTTCCCCCAGCCCTTGGTAACCAGTATGTTCTCTTATAATTTAGCTATTCTAAGCACCTTATGTGAGTGGAATCACACAGTTGTCATCCTTCTGTGTCTTTCACTTAGCATGATGTTTGAGTCATCCAGGTTGTAGCATGCATCGGAATTTTCGCTCCTTTTTAAGGCTAATCTTCCATTGCATGTATATGCTATATTTTGTTTACCCATTTATCCGTTGGTTGACTTTTGGGTTGTTTCTACTTATGATTATTGTGAATGTTGGTATACAATATCTGAGTCCTTGCTGCCACTTTTTTTGGTCTACATCTTTAATATCATTTTATATACAAAAACCCTTGTCTACCAATAGTGACAGTTTTACTTCTTCCTTTCTGATTTATATGCCCCTTATTTCTTTTTCTTACCTAACTGTTCTGGATAGGACTTCCAGTACAGGCATACCTTGTTCTATTCCACTTTGCAAATACTGTGTTTTTGTTTTTGTTTCAAATTGAAGGTTTGTGGCAACCCTGCGTCAAACAAACCTATTGGCACCATTTTTCGAACAGCATGTGCTCGCTCTGTCACATTTAGTAATCCTAGCAGGTTTTGACTGCATCATGATTTATCTGTGGTGGTCATCAGTGACTTGTTACTTCTGTAATTGTTTGGGGATGCCATGAACTGCGCCCATATAAGACCGCAAGTTTAACTGCTGAAATGACAACAAAGGATTTAGAATATTAAATAAACTTAGTTTCATAAGGCAGTGGCAGGGTTTGAGAGGACTGACTCAATTTTGAAATCATTTTACTCACAGTAGAACTTCTCTCAAAAGCACTGTATGCTACAGAGAAACTGTTCATGAAAGGAAGAGTCCCATCAATGTGAAACTGCCTCAGCATCACCACCATGATCAATAAACAGCCATCAACAACAAGGCAAGACCATCCACCAGCAAAAAGGCTGGCTGAAGGTTCAAATGTCTATTTAGTAGTTTTTAGCAAGCATAATTAAGGTATGTACTTTTTTTTAAGGTATAATGCTACTGCACTAATGAATAGACAACATTATTGTGTAAACATAGTTTTATGTGCACCAGAAAACCAAAAATTGTGTGTGACTTCCTTTATTGCAATATTCACCTTATTGCAGTGGTATAGAATCTCTGGGGTATGCCTATACACTGTGTTGAATATGGAATACTGCATTTCTCCCTACAAAACTCCAGAGTCGTCTTTTTCTGAAATTTGTCTTCTGTAAAACAGTCATTCCACTTTACTGTTAATTTAGTTTAGCCAAGAGAATGATGCCATTTTTGGCTATAATATTTTCTGCTGGTTGAGCATACAGCACAAAATGAATATAGCTATATAACTGGCAGATGAATCAAGAAAAAGAGCTTTATCAGAATCTCCTAGGACCCTTCACGCCCACTGTTGGTCACGGGCACTGCCTCTGCCCCACTCTACTGGAATAATAGCTATCTGACTTCTAAACACCATAGGTGAGTTTTGTGTCTTTTGAACTTTATGTGAATATCATAATAGATTATGGTCTCTTTTAGCCTTCTTAAAAGAGATCATGGACTATATTTGGGTCCTTAAAAACCATCACGACCAAAGGCCTAAGCAGCTCTTTTCCAGAGCAAATTACCAGCCCCTATTGGAAAGACTTGCCTGTGGCTGCAGTCTCTTTTGCTTTACTTATTAACAAATGTTGACTTTAACTACAACTTATGAAATAAAAACTACTTCACAAAATTTATTTACATAAATTTGGTACCTTTGCTTCACTGCTTACAACAGGTTTTACAGGGAACTGGACATCAGTGGCTTTTAATATTGTATTTTCTTGAAGAATGTCTTGCTGAGATTGATTGTGACCAAATGGCTTTAAAAGAAATGAATAAAATGTTGAGAAATTTATCTCACAAAATATTTAAACAGATATTATCACTGAATCCCTGCAGTACAAATGATGTGTGTTTTAAAAAATCTTATGCAGGTTGGGATGTATTCTCATAGGCTATAATTGATAGCAGGCTGATAAAGACCATCTGATCAATCCTCCACATAGCCAAAACACTATAAATAAGCAATTAAGATGAAAACATCAAATATTTTATTCTGAGTATTTAAAATGTTTGAGAACTTCTTCTTAGTAGAAGAAACTACAAGGTTACAGCTGGCACCTGCTAGCAGATATGGTTTTGAAAACAGCTAGTGGTGTCCTTTAGTTTGATACAGTTCAAACTAGTTTGGAAAGTAGTGGAAATATCTGTGAAAAGTCCAGAGTAAAACACCTTGAGCATGACAAATTAAGTTAAATGAAACAGCTCTGAGTTTGGTCCTAACATGCAGTGAATTCCTAGACAAGTCCCTGGATCCCTTTTCACACTGATGAAGGGATTGAATGGGATAAGGGTTAGATATCCATGGTAGTTTGTAGTTCTGACTTCAGTATAAAGAGAGGTTTGAGAAACATTAGGACTAAGTTTGACAGAATTTCCCTGAGGAAGCACAGGGGAAACATGCTCAGGCCAAATGTGTGTGTGTTTTGGGGGTTCAGGGAGAATGGGGTAGAGGATGTAAGAAAGTGAAGAAAACAGTTTTGACTCCATTATTTCTAATGCTACAGAAACAATAGCAGTGTTAAGAAGCTGTTGTGACATTAAAGTAATTCTGATCCACGAAAATTTTAGTAAGTGATGATATATTTAAGATCACCTAAAAAAATTAAAATGGGTAACTATGGTTCAGGCATCCAAAATGGAACTGGGTAGCCATTATGGATGTGGTTTCAGACACATTCCTGCATCACAGAAAACCTGAACTTTCCAAACTGTATCAAACCAAAGGACACTGCTAGTTGTTTTCAAAACCAATTAGCAAATGCTAGCTGCAACCTTGCAGTTTAGAAGTCACTCCCACCTTGCAGCTATGTGAACAGCACCCTTGCTTCTGGCCAGCTCCAATCCTAATTCTTGACGATTTATGCAACCTTGCAGCTTTTTGCCTATAAGCACCGCTCCCTCCTTTGTGTAGAGCTGCAACACAGTACAAGTGCTTTCTTGGATTATTGCTTCCCAGGCTGTTCCTAACTCCAAATAAATGGTTATTTGGGCTTTGTTGTTGTCGTTCCTGCCTCAACCAGGTCTCCATTCTTGGAATTCTTGACTAAACTGACTTCAAATTGATGAAACTTCAAGAAGAGAAAATTCAACTTCTCTCCATGTAGCTGAATCTGCTATACTTTAACTTACCTTTCTACCATAAAGACATTGAAAGAAGATGACTCCAACTGACCACACATCAACCTTGTTGGAAATCTTTGGTGGTTCCTTTCCAACTACAAAACACTCAGGAGGTAAATACCTAGTATGGGGTGGGGGGAGGCGGGGAGACAGAAAAAAGGAAAGGAAAATAACAATTTATAACTTAAACCTATAAATGTAAAATCTTAGAACTTTCATTTTATCCATACATTGAAGGATGTCCTAAACTTTTAAAGCATTTCTATCATCTGACTCTAACACCAAAACAAACAACTTTGTGATAAAGTGTGTAAGATACAGTTAACCCTTTAACAACAACAGGTTAGAACTGCATGGGTCCACTTGCATGAGGATTTTTTTTTTTAATAGTAAATGCTACAGCACTACACAATCCCTGGTTGGGTGAGTTTCGAGCCTTTGGAGGAACCATGTATATGAAGGGCAATTCTTTAAGCTACTCTCAGATTTTTGACTGTATAGAGGGCTGGTGCCCCTCATCCCTGCATTGTTTAAGGGTCAATTATAAATGTGATTATAGAAATGACAAATTATCATTAGGAACTACAGTGTTCTGAGTATCCACTAGGACGAAAAAACTCTTGCTATCCCCCTCTTCAATGTTCAAACTTTTCCTAAAACACACATCAGCCAGTCCTTTTGTTTAAAGAACTTCAGCATCACTAACAAGGTAAGTAACACCTTTTATCTCTTGCTTGTAACAAGAGATAAAAGGTGTGACATTAAAGACTGTCTTAGTCTAGCAGCAACTTAAATTTCCAAAATCTCTTCCCCTGACTCCCTCACAATGCTAAGTCGCTTTAGTCATGTCCAACTCTGTGCGACCCCACTGACGGCAGCCCACCAGGCTCCTCTGTCCATGAGATTTTCCAGGCAAGAGTACTGGAGTGGGTTGCCATTGCCTTCTCAAACTGGCTAGGCAAAGCCAATTCATTTGGTCCCCACACTGTGCTTCCCCACATGCTTCTGAATATGACAACCTTTTATGCTTGCTTTTACCCCAGTCTGGGCTTCCCCAGGGGCTCAGAGGTTTAAGAATCCGCCTACAATGCAGGAGGATGGGGAGTGGTTCAAACACTGGATTGGGAAGCTTCTCTGGAGGGCATGGCAACCCACTCCGGTACTCTTGCCTGGAGAATCTCATGGACAAAGGAGCCCGGTAGGCCACAGTCCATAGGGTCACAAGGAGTTAGGATCTGAACAGACTTATCATACTCATTTGACATGGTAACCACTCTTTCTTCAGGACCTGCCTGACTATCACAAGCCTTCTCTGCTTCCCTCCAGGGACCTCTGTTGCATTAATTCATTAATCTTTGTGCAGTTCTGAATGGGAACAGCAGCAGAAATACATGGAACATTCAAAAATACTTACCTTTTTAATTTATAAAGTCATAATTTTAGACAAAGAAAAGGTAAAAATAAGATTGTAATATTTATTTTTACCTTTTAAATAAGTTTAAACAGCTCCACCAGGATGCAAGCATCTCCCTCTGTCTAAAATTTGGACAAACTACAAAGTCCTGAAAAGCAATAATACAGCTAAATGGGAATCTATGGTTTTTTGTTTTATACCCACTATGCTAAATCATTTAAATTTCAGCAGCATGGTCACAGATGACCAATACCTTATATGTGATGTAATCCTTTTATACCTTCCAAATCAAGTAAAAACCCAAGTTTGTTCTATGAAAAGTATGCATTTTCTGTAGGTTTATGTGTGTATGTAACTGAAACAAGAATGGCTCTTAAACACTATGCCATACTGTCCCTCAAGGTAAAAGGGTAAGCAAGGAGAGAAAGTATAGGAATAGATACCAACTTTTCAGGAAAAATGAGCAGCAGGATTTACTGAATGCTTGCATTTGAGACCTGAGAGGGAGGAAGAAATAAAACTCACTATCTTCTAAGTGATACTGACAGTTAGGGGATGAAAGGCAATTTGTAAAGGCACCTTGACACATATTCTAAAAGTCTGTATAGGACATTGTTTACCAAATACATATCTTAAAAAAACTAATACGACTAAAAACTAACCATTTTGGGAAACAATGTTTCTGTAAGAAGTATAATTCCAGGTTCCTAACATGAATGCAGATGGTGACTGCAGCCATGAAATTAAAAGATGCTTACTCCTTGGAAGGAAAGTTATGACCAACCTAGATAGCATATTCAAAAGCAGAGACATTACTTTGCCGACTAAGGTCCATCTAGTCAAGGCTATGGTTTTTCCAGTGGTCATGTATGGATGTGAGAGTTGGACTGTGAAGAAGGCTGAGCACCGAAGAATTGATGCTTTTGAACTGTGGTGTTGGAGAAGACTCTTGAGAGTCCCTTGGACTGCAAGGAGATCCAACCAGTCCATTCTGAAGATCAACCCTGGGATTTCTTTGGAAGGAATGATGCTAAAGCTGGAACTCCAATACTTTGGCCACCTCATGTGAAGAGTTGACTCATTGGAAAAGACTCTGATGCTGGGAGGGATTGGGGACAGGAGGAGAAGGGGATGACAGAGGATGAGATGGCTGGATGGCATCACTGAGTCAATGGACGTGAAATCTGAGTGAACTCCGGGAGCTGGTGATGGACAGGGAGGCCTGGTGTGATGCGATTCATGGGGTCGCAGAGAGTCAGATACGACTGAACTGAACGTGGAAATGCCATGACTGTATCTTTTTCCTGCAGAGCACCCTAAACATAAGGGTCCCTAATGCCCATCTGCCAGGGAAATTGCATTGCCTTGCCCTACACTAGGGAAGCCAGAATGAGAGGGAAACAGCAAGTGGGAGTTTCTGCAAAGGATTATCTATTACTTAGAACATGGTTTCAAGCGCTTTTCCACAGAATTTAGGGTTTTACCAAGCAACCAGGATTCTAAGATTTTGTGGTGAAAAAAGGAGTCTTGTTGCTGAAAGAAAATTTCAAGATTACTTACTGATTGAGGGTGCTGACCTTCAAGGAGTTAACAGTTTGAATGATAATTTTCTTTAAACATGTATTTAAAAATCTATGACATATTGTATTCCTAAAAAAATGCCACAAGCATAATTTTAAAGCTCTAAAATGGCTTTACATGAATACATGGATATGTATTCAGAATATCCCTATTCTGAAAAGTAAAAGTGCATACAAACTTGTAGCATATCCTACTGCCCAGGCTAAGTATGTGCTAGAGATCCTAAAAGTCACCTGTATGTTTGTAATCACCATTCTGCTCAGTGAGGCTGAGTACAGCTATCTCCCTTCCAATTAAGATTTCACTCCTTTTGCTAATAAATTCATTCTGAAAACTAAATGTTTTTTGAAAATTCACAATGAAGTAATTTTTGTCAACACCTAGGTAACTGTGAAGGAATGGCATTCATTTAGACTCAAGACCGAAAAACCAAGATTGTACCAAATTTCTCTTCTCATTCATGATCAACAAAACATTCATCTCAAACAACTGTAACCACAAAACCTGTACAAAGAGGGCCTAATACTGCTTTTAATAGCTAAGATGTTTATATTAAGTATTATTATTCATAGTAAAGTAATGCTCAAAATTCTCCAAGCCAGGCTTCAGTAACATGTAAACCATGACCTTCCAGATGTTCAAACTGGTTTTAGAAAAGGCAGAGGAACCAGAGATCAAATTGCAAACATCCAGTGGATCATTGAAAAAGCAAGGGAGTTCCAGAAAAACATCTATTTCTGCTTTATTGACTATGCCAAAGGCTTTGACTGTGTGGATCACAATAAACTGTGGAAAATTCTGAAGGAGATGGGAATACCAGACCACCTGACCTGCCTCTTGAGAAATCTGTATGCAAGTCAAAAAGCAATAGTTAGAACTGGACATGGAACAACAGACTGGTTCCAGATAGGAAAAGGAGTACGTCAAGGCTGTATATTGTCACCCTGCTTATTTAACTTATATGCAGAATACATCATGAGAAACGCTGGGCTGGAGGAAGCACAAGCTGGAATCAAGATTGCTGGGAGAAATATCAATAACCTCAAGATATGCAGATGACACCATCCTTATGGCAGAAAGTGATGAGGAACTAAAGAGCCTCTTGATGAAAGTGAAAGAGTGAAAAAGTTGACTTAAAGCTCAACATTCAGAAAATGAAGATCATGGCATCCGGTCCCATCACTTCATGGCAAATAGATGGGGAAACAGTGTCAGACTTTGTTTTCTTGGACTCCAACATCACTGCAGATGGTGACTGCAGCCATGAAATTAAGACGCTTGCTCCTTGGAAGAAAAGCTATGACCAACCCAGACAGCATATTAAAAAGCAGAGATGTTACTTTGCCAACAAAGGTCCATCTAGTCAAGGCTATGATTTTTCCAGTAGTCATGTATGGATGTGAGAGTTGGACTGTGAAGAAGGCTGAGCACCGAAGAATTGATGCTTTTGAACTGTGGTGTTGGAGAAGACTCTTGAGAGTCCCTTGGACTGCGAGGAGATCCAACCAGTCCGTCCTAAAGGAGATCAGTCCTGGGTGTTCATTGGGAGGACTGACAATGAAGCTGAAACTCCAATACTTTGGCCACCTGATGAGAAGAGCTGACTCATTTGATAAGACCCTGATGCTGGGAAAGATTGAGGGCAAGAGAAGGGGATGACAGAGGATGAGATGGTTGGATGGCATCGCTGACTCAATGGGCATGAGTTTGTGCAAACTCCGGGAGTTGCTGATGGACAGGGAGGCTTGGCGTGCTGCAGTCCATGGGGTCATGAAGAGTCAGACACGACTAAGCTACTGAACTGATTCATAATAAACATCACTCTAACATTACAGAACAAGATTCACAAAATCTCCACATTAGGATTTCTGGCTGGTAGTCACTGATGCCAAATTTCTCTTCCCCAGTTTCCTGATATTTACAGTTAAGACAGGAAGAGAAAAGAGGGCTGGTGCCAGTAGTCTCAACTCAAGAGACAGTAACCGCAAAGGCACATGAAAACAAACTCTCTTTAAAAAGACTGGGCACTGACCTAGATAATTTTGGCATTTTTAATAATTCACTTACCAGTAGGTGCCTGCCCCTTGGGAAGTTAGATCCATTCCATCTACACCATAGCTGTCATCATCCATGATCTTGGACAGACCAAAATCAGTGATTTTGATTTCTCCACATGCTGTTCCATCTACCAGGAGGATGTTCCCTAAGAACAAAGTTTATTTAATGATACAAAGATGAAGAACATGTTTACTATGAAAGCTGATTTGGGGGAAATAAATAATACATGTAATACACATATGCAAAAATTTTAATTAAAATATACATTTAAAATATAATTTAAAACTATAGTGATACTATTTTAAAAACACTTCAGATTCTACTAGTATGCCAGTGTCTCTTAAAAACTAAATCACAAAGCATATTTTCAGATAATTATATTCTTTAAAGCTTAAAAATTTAGACAAATTTTATTAATTACCTGGCTTAAGATCATAATGTATAATAGGGGTTTGATTTCATTGAGATATCTTAGTGCATTTACAATTTGCATTACAATAGACCTAGCTTCTTTCTCTGACATTAACTTATGTTGCTTCAGATAGAAATCCAAGTCATTGCCTTCACAGTATTCTAATACTGTACAAAACCTACAATGGAGAAGAGAAAAAAAATCAGACACAAAATATTAGCCAATAATTCAGAGTCACAATGGACAAATGCGTATTTGTATCATCACTACAGAATAGGTGAAGCAAATGCCAACATGTCTTTTCTTAAACACTAAGTCTGTTTACATTCACTTACGTATCTGTATCCAAGGAGAAATAGTCATAGAGTTTAACTATTCTGGGGTGATCCAGTTCTTTGTGTATTCTATACTCTCTGCAGGCATGTCTACAAGAAGGAGAGTGTATTAGTTCTCCATGACCATTAAATGTATTTTCAAAATTGATAAAAATCAAAGAATTAGTATTTACTTGTGGTAGTTTTCCTTCTTCTCATCCCTCCAGCTTTTATTAAGCTGGTGGATCTTCACAGCAGCATATCTTTGTTCATAAAGGTCAAAAGCCTAGGATTAAAGGAACAGAAAAGACTTTGAACCAAAGACCAAATGAAGAGCTCACTTTTTTGGGGGTAATAATTTTGCAGTAATATGGAACTGGAATATACATTTTTATATTATAAAATATACTACTTTTGATAGTCATCTCTGCTAAGATTATATTCAGTGGCATGTTTATTATCAGAAACAAGATACAAATTTCATGTTGTTAAATCAGAGTAAACCTTAATATGAATTTTCATGTTCAAGTTTTATAAATGCCAATAAACTGAATTAACATAAAACAATAAAGCTTTAAAAAAAAAAAATAGACCTTTTCCTCTATACTGGCAGTAGCAGCAAGCAGCCAGGAAAACAGGTGACTTTAATAATTTTTTTCCCCACTTGTTTGAAAATTAGTTTATTAAAGTCCTAAACTTTTATTACAAAATTAAATATAATCATATATAATTACTACACCATATGAGCAATTATTCCTTAATCTCAAGATAGGTTTTTTTATACTGCTTTGTTCAAATTACCAGCCTATTTCTTAATAAAGAATGATCAGTATTTTTAAGGCTTCAGGTGACTTTTTCTTTTTTTTTTAAAAACAAAACACTGCATATCATGAAAGAAATTTAATAGTTTAGGTTCTACTGTAACTTATATACAAAAGTGCTCCTTTAAGAAAACACTTAAAAAGCTTACAGATTTATTAGAAGGTTCATAGCTTCCACTCCCTCTATCAATTTAACCTTAAAATAAGCAGGAGGGGTAAACTGCTTGTCACAAAATTATAAAAGCATGAGATCCAAAATCACAAATGGTGCAGTAATTAAGAATATTCACTTTGGATTCAGTTAAAGTCTCAAAGTTTGGATTGTTGAAGAGAATTAAATGAGGTGAAACATATAAAGTCTTTAGAATAATACATGATTCACAATAAATACCCAACAGACATCAGCTAAGTTAAGTTTTAAACAACAGAAAAGAAAAGTTCAGGTAGGAGAAAGCAAAAAGAACATAATAAGTTTATTAAAGAACTTACAAGCAATCACAGAATAAAAAAGTAAAAGAGAAATTCTAAAGTTATGATTAGTGTATACTGATTATAATGTTAAGGCACATCTTTCAAATTATACCTTCCCATAAAGCTAAGATGGTAATCATTAAGCAACTGATTCAATATTTTCCACAAAGTTTATTTTTTGATTTACAATCTGCTTTGTTTCCCAAGGGACATGGCAACATTGAAAGGACTTTGAAGGGGTCAGAGGGAGCTGTCATTAGTATTTAAGTCAACAATAGGGATTTAAGACTTTAGGGCCTCAACAATCTGCATTTTCTATGTAAGATTTTCATCAAGAGAAAAGTCTCTTTTAGCTCCTATCTGTGAGACTAAAAACAGTGGAAATACTACTGGGCAGTAGCAGAAGACTGTCATGAAAGCTATTAAAAGCAACAAAGGCTGGGCTACTTTTAGGATAAGCCAGTGATTTTAGATCCACCATGAGCTATTATGATCTTTTTTCTACCTTGTGGCCTGGGTAAGATTACTCAATGCTTAAGTGCCCAGATGAACTACCATTAGAATCAAAGAAACAAGAACTGGAAGAGGGCTCATAGATCACTCTTGATGGGTGATACTAATGCTTATCCAAGTTAACAAAACAAAAACTAGTTCTTCGTTGAACCAAGATCGGAAATTAATTCTCTGAATCCAAATCCCATAATTTCCCCAGTCAGAAGTGGATACAGGTTGTCTCTTGAACAGAGAGGATTTCTAATAACAATTTGATGAGCTTACATTTACTCAACAGCAAAATTCTATGTGATTTACCTGATAGTTCATTTAATCATTACAATGATCCCATGATGTAACATGGGATGTAACATACTGTTAAAACAGTCCCAGAGGAAGACACGATGGTAAAGCAATAAGCCAAAGTTTAGACAGTTGGTAAACAGCAATCAGAATTAGGATTCAAACTCAGCCTGTTTGGCTTCAGAACCTGAGGTCTTAATCACTGATTATACCAATACATAATGAAGCTCAAAGTGTTACAAAGAGCTTATAAAAGGCAGATTAATAGGGAAGCCTTTAATAGGAACTAAAGTTTAAGGTGAGACTATGACCTTCATTTGAAGAAGGAAATGGCAACCCACTCGAGTGTTCTTGCCTGGAGAATCCCAGGGACGGCAGAGCCAGGTGGGCTGCCATCTATGGGGTCGCACAGAGTCAGACACGACTGAAATAACTTAACAGTAGCAGCAGCATGACCTTCATTATGCTTCCCTAGTGGCTCAGACAGTAAACCGTCTGCCTGCAATGCGGGAGACTTAGGTTCAATTCCCGGGTTGGGAAGGTCCCCTGGAGAAGGAAATGGCAATCCACTCCAGCACTCTTGCCTGGAGAATCCCATAGACGGAGGAGCCTGATAGACTCCATGGGGTTGCAAAGAGTCAGACACAACTGAGCAACTTCACTTCACTTCATAACCTTCATTTTGACTTCATCCTAACTAAGAGCAAATGGGAAAGCCACTGGGGCTTATAAGGAAGGGGAGTGAGATGATCAGGCTGCATTTTCTGACAAGGCCATTCTAGCTGCAGCATACACACAAATGGACTGGAGAAACTCAATGTCCAGGAAAAGGTGATTGGCTAGGAGATTAGAGCAGCAATGCAAACAAGAGACAATGAGGCTTTGAGTGAGAGAGAGAAGGGTCCTTGCTGGATTTAGGAGAGCTGAATGACAATAATAAGGACATACACCACAGACTGGTTATGCTGGAGGAAGGGGGTTAAGGGAAAGATGCAGTGAAAAATGACTTTCATTCTTCATTCACTGCAGAGTTTTCAGGGAAGGAACTGGGTAGATAAAGGGCAATGCTGTGTATAAAAGTAGGGAGCAGTGTTTTGGTTTTTTTTTTTTAATAAGGGAGGGGAAGGTGTGGGAGGAGAGGAAGATAAGCTTCTATTTCACATACGAGTTTGCAGTACTTATGAAGCATCCACATGAGGTCATGTAAAGCCTCAGGTATGGGGCTCAGAAAGAAGTGTGGGTAGATAGCTATATATATACATATGTATACATATGTATCTATATCTGAAACTAAATAGGTGATAACTCAGTGAGGGGGAGGGGGATATATTTGAAAAGGAGATTAAAATGATAAAGAAATTTGGGGACACAGTATTTAAAGGTTGGTCAGAAAGACAATACAGAGCAAAAAAAAAAAAAGGTATAAAGTATTAAATGTGATGAGTAAAAATTTCTGCTTTCATATATATTTGAGAAACACTGGCCTTGAAACAGGGAGAAATGGGTAAATCCACGACATCTAAGGACTTGTAACACACGTTTAAGGGATACAACCTTGTCATAAATGTACTATATTAAACTGCTACCTGCCTATCTTGATTCTAATGTCTGTTATTATTTGTATCAGGTTGGTCAGTGGTAATCAGCTACCAAATATCAGAGGGTTTGCAAAGGCACCAGGATAGTTTTTAGACTCTTGAGATAACATAAGCCATCACAGACTCTTTTTGGAATGAGAGGACATATTTTCCCAGTCAAAAAATCATAAAAACAATAAACATGTACTTCTTAACCACACACTCCTATATCTTTGCTCTATTAGTGTGAAGAACAGAAAAAAAAAGAGTACATTACCTTATATACTTCACTAAAGCCACCTCTACCAAGCAGATGGAGCAATAAATATCTTTCATTTAACGTTGGGTGATCTTTGAACCTTAAGGGTGGGGAAAAAAACACTCATGCACATGAAAATACACACAAAAAGGTTCTGTCCACAACACAGTTGTGTTCTTATTCTGCTCCTATTTATTTTTCCTGCTATTTTGAATTCTATTCCATACTTCTTTCTCTACCTGCATGACCATCACCCATCTCAATGCTTTGGTGTTCACAAAGCCTAACATTCAGCTATAAAGCTGAATATTCAAGTTCAATGACCAATTATAGCACTGTGATAAAGACCTACCAACTACTGTATTATTAAGAGCTTTATAAAATCCTGTATCTATTTACCAGGAAATACTTCCCTTATGAAAACATACTTTTATCTGGGAGTTTTAATTAATCAAGTTTTATAGTACTGACGTAGGTATAGTCTTTGCCTTTTACACAAAATTTTAATCCCCAATCAAAAAGAAATGCTTTAAAAAAATAAAACCCACCACAAATAAAATTATTTAAAGTTTATCACATCTGCTACACACTAAGGACTCACATGTATTATCTCGTTTGGTTCTTAACTAACCCTCTGAAGTAGGCCTTGCCACCACCGCTCTTTTACAGATGAGGTCACTACTGCACAGAAAGGTTAAATAACTGCCCAAAGTCAACAGCTAATACATGGCAGGGTTTCACAGAAAAACATGGTTCCAAAATGTACACTCTTGATTCTTAAGGGGGAAAAAATCAATGACAGTTTTATAGTCTCAGATATAAAATATACAATGGTATTTTATTCAATGTCAACACAACTTTGATAATTTAAGCTTTTCTTGAGAATTAATAGAGATTTCTATTTAGTTTTAAAGCAAAATGTAGGAAATTTCCTGGTGGTCCAGTGGTTAGGACTCGGTGTTTTCACTGCTGTGGCCCATGTTCAATCTCTAGCTGGGGAACTAGAATCCCACAAGCCATGTAGCCAAAAAAAAAAAAATAAAGAAAGAAAGGGAAATATAACAATTCATTTAATTTTCATCAAGTGGATTAAGTTATATCCACAAACAAGCTTGGGCATAATTTTCAGAACAGTTAACTGTAAATTAGCTTTGACTTATCTGCTTTATTAGAATTTATCTGGTATAATTAAGTATATTCCATAACTATGTTATTTCATTTACCTTATATACTGGAATGATTATGTTCATAAAGATAATCATAAACAGGCTTTCTTTTAAGCAAGATATTTCATGGCAGAAATAGGCCACTTCCAATTCTGACACTCATTTAGGTCATGAAGATTTAAATTACATAAATCTGAAAGTGTAAAAAGACATCCTTCCTGTCCTCTACATAGACTACATCCAATTAATGCCTTGCTTTATTTCTGTCTTCCTCATAAAGCTTCCACCTGTCCATAGGCATTTTCTCTTTGAATTCCTTTAGCGTTTAAATAAATTTGATAATTAGAGATTAAGGACAGACTATAATTTAAACTGCTCTTCTATTTCTTCTTTACACAATGCTGGATACATGGTTTAATGAAATCCCTTTAGCTGAAATGATTTCTTCTTCACTACTGTAACACTAACTTTGGTATTTAGTCAACAAATATTTACTCTGTGCCTACCATATGCCAGAAATGAGTCTAGGTTTGGGGGCTATAGCAAGAACAAAACTAAATCCCTGCTGTCATGTAGCTTACATTCCAGTGAAAGGAAACAGATAAAAGAACTGGGAAAAAAAAAAATGTAATTCCAAATAGTGATAAATGCTGAGAATAAAGCAAGGTAAGGATACTGAGAGAGGTGATGGAGTAACACCAGGACTGATATTTTAGATAGGGTGGCCTTTCTAATGATCACCTGGAGTGAAAAAGTAAGCCACTCAAATGTCTAGAGGAAGAATATTTCAGGCAGAGGAAATGGAGAACAGAAGAGCCTTGAGATAGGAATGACATGTGATTGAGGGAGCCAGTGTATCTATGACATATAAGTGAGAGGAGGATGAGAGAGGTGGGGTGGTGAGGTGGCTGAGACCGGATCATACAAGGCCTTCTGAGTCATGGGAAGGACTTTATTTCTATGATGAGAAGTCCCTCAACAAGGAAATACTGTGTTTATGATCTCCAAGGGGAGAAAATCTTCTATCATGTAATACTGTGAAATATAAATAATGACTTACTGTGAATTATCTTCATTATTTATTCTTTTGAGCTCTCGAATATGAAGATTTCTGACTCTTTCCAACCGTTCAAGTTCTGCCTGGATTTCTGCCTCTTCCTGAAAATGAAGAGAGGGGACTATAACAAGCTCAATTTATTGGTGATATAAAAAAGATGTTTTTATTCATGCATCAATTTTTTTTAACAGTGATGGAAAGAATAGTGTATTATAAAGTACCACTGATTTAAAAGATCGAAGTGCTCTTTTCAATGCCTGAAAGATAGAGATAAGGCAAAAGCCTATTTCAAGAAACCAACCTCCACATGAAAATCTCTGTACTAAAAGAAATCTATTTTTATAATGTCTAAACTAAAAATGACTGCAAGGTAGTCTGAAACTGACTTATAACACAAAATGAGCTCTAAGTTTTATTTCTGATATGTTCAAATTTTAATTTATGAGGGAATAATTTACTAATACAAAATAAATGAAGATATTTCACAATAGTTAAAGGAGGAAGAAAGGTAAAACACAAAACTACTGATTAGAGACCTTACAACATTTGGAATACACAAACACACATGTACAATCTGACCAATCTCTTTGAATAAATTACACTACAATTTTAAAGAGACTCTTAAAATTATATGACTAGCTGTGATTTAGATCTTTAGTCATCAGAGCACACCTAGGCAAATCCTAAAGGAATTTACTTTAACGTTCATTAATTTAAAAATTCTGATATTTTCATGTCTCAAAATACACAATTTTTAGAACATTTAAAAGAAAGACACCAAAACAAACAAAACCACCCATTACACATACACCTGTTTGTCAATATAAACACTATTAAAAGACAAGAACATACCAAAGTTCAGTGAAAAGATCTAGAAATGCCAATTTTATAATATTTTTGAAAAACTATTAAGCCTAAATGTGTAACCATTATAAATCTATATACAACATGGAATAGGGATCATTTCTGAATATTATTCTTAAATATTTCTGCTATAGCACTGTCTTATAATGATTTATCTTCTAAAATAAAAAAAAATCCTTTGTCTCAAAAAAATCAACAATTCTGAAATTTACTCTGAAAGTATATTTCATTGTAAGGCAGATAACAGAGGTATAAAGTCTATTACACCATTATCTAAGGCTTAAACTGAAAGGAATATTCTCACTGTCATAAAGAAAAACAAATGTTCACAGATTAAAAACCTAAGTATGTTTATATTCTACTTGACCTTAAGATTATATCAATTATTTAAAAATGAAACTCAGCCCCTACTTGTTGCAGATATTTAATGTAAATTAGGCATTAGATAATACATGCTGCTGCTAAGTCGTGTCAGTCGTGTCTGACTCTGTGTGACCCCACAAATGGCAGCCCACCAGGCTCCCCATCCCTGGGATGCTCCAGGCAAGAGTACTGGAGTGGGTTGTCATTTCCTTCTCCAACGCATGCATGCATGCTGAGTCGCTTCAGTCGTGTCCAACTCTGTGCAACCCACTAGCCTCCTCTGACCAAGGGATTCTCTAGGCAAGAATACTGGAGTGGGTTGCCATTTCTTTCTCCATAGATAATACATAGAAACCATTGAAGATGAACTTTTCTAAATTTGGGGGAGAGTTCTCTAAAATACACTAAATTCCCTGAAATTTCCTCATTTAGTGTAGCTTCAGTCACAAATATTTCTAATTTTAATGAAAATAAGAAAAAAAAAAGGTAAGATAATGTTCCAGGGGATTAAATAGTTTCATTATAAGGACAGGAAATAGATTCAAAAGCTTCGCAACAATAAAGTCAAACCACAGTTCAGTTGTCTCAATTCAGTTACATAAAGCAGAATAAGAAACTGGCTATATAGGTGTGCCCATAAATATGAAAAAATTCAAATTCAATTATATCACAGAACACAGAAAGAGGCAACTTACTTTTTTCAGATTACTAACATTTGCTGCCTTAAAATTTTCTGTTAATTTCTTACACATGTATGAAGCTACTAAACAGTAAACTGGTATAATTTCAAATAATCTGATAAAACGGTGAAATGCTTATTAGAACTGCCAGCAAAAATACTTGTTTCAACTTTTACTTGTAATTGTGGTATGGGGATACTTATTATTTGAAAAGTGAATTTACAGAAATTCTATTAGATATAATTTTGAGACAACTAGATTGTTGACACATAATTACATTTGTTTTATAATTTTTGGTAATCTTCAGATGTTTATACAATGGCAGTAATCAATATTATGAAATAGTTACTAAAGAAAATAAAATACGTGTATGTGCCAGTTAAGCAAGTTTTTATTTCTCTATAAAACATGCCAAATATGGGCTTCCCTAGAGGCTTATATGGTAAAGAATCTGCCTGCAATGCAGGAGACCAGGGTTTGATCCTTGGATCAGGAAGATCCTCTGGAGAAGGGAATGGCTACCCACTCCAGTTTTCTTGCCTGGAGAATCCCATGGACAGAGAAGCCTGGTGGGTTCCATGGGGTTACAGAGTCAGATAAGACTGAGCAACTAAGCGCGCACACACACACACACATGCCCCATAAGAGCTTGTAATACAAAAGGACAGGCAAGCTTCATTCAGTCTGAACTGTGAAGTTTACAGGAAAAAACCCCCAAATGTCAGGAGGACTAGTTAAAACAAACAGCTGGATCCTAGCTGTTTAAGAGCAAAGGTCAAGGGAAGGAACTATAACTGATTATATGCAGATAGACGTAAATCTTCCATAGTCATCAGTAAATATATTTACATCGTCCATATTGTAATTTAGTATTTATTCCAGTATCTTGGATCTTAAAACAAAGTGACATATTTCTAGGGGAAAGATAATTCAGCAACTCTAAGTAACTTCTCTCAAATCCCACTGAGAAAAAGTATATATTCTGTTATGGATTGAAGGCTTTGTGTTCCTCCCAAATTGTGTATGTCTAAACCCTAACCCCCAGTGTATGGTATTTGGAGAAGGGGACTCTGTAAATTAAGTGTTAGCTTAGGTAATGAGAGTGGGGCCCTCTTGATGAGATTTAGTGGCTTTTTGAGTAGAAAGAAAGAGATCTCTCCTCCCAACCCCACCAGCTCTTTGTGGCAACACAGAGAAAGGTCACACAAGGATTTGAGAAGATGACCATCTACAAACTAGGAAGAAAGCTACGGAAACTAAACCCTAGGCTCCCCTGGTAAAGAATCTGACTGCCAATGCAGGAGACACAGGTTCGACCCCTGATCCAGGAAGATCACACAAGCGGCAGAGCAATTAACCCTTTGCACAGCTTGTGCTCTAAAGCCCAGGAGCCACAACTACTGGAAGCCTGCATGCCCTACAGCCCATGAGCCACGACAAGAGAAGCCACCGCAAGGAGAAGCCCACAAACGAACAGAGACCCAGCACAGCCAAAAATAAATGAACCGTTAAAGAGAAAAGAAACTAAACCCCAAGGGACCTCGGTCTTGGATAACTTTCTGTTGTTTAAGCTGCCCAGTCTATGGTATTCTGTTACAACAGCCTGAAACCTGTTACTTATTCTCTCCTTCAGAAGGGAATTCCATTATGGAATGGAATCCTCAAACACATGGCAAAGGTAGGTCAAATTACTAAAATAAAAGAGAGGTAGTCCAGAATGGAGACCATGCTTAGCAAGAACACTAAATTTCAGTACTCCAGTCGGCCACTAGCTGAGCCATTTACAGCAGAAAAGGTCTAAGAAGAAACAGCATCTCTGGAAAAGAACTGGTCTCTCTAGGCAATTATGGTGTTGAAGGGACACGAATAAGAAAAGATCCTACTAGAGAGAGGGAGGTAAATTTTTATGTATCACATACAATAAAAGGACATTGTTCTTTTCCGTTTAGACAAAAAGATATGGCAATAAACCTTAACAGTACATACTACAGCTGTTTTAACAGTATTTTAAAATAAAATCTAATATCTGAATTACTTAAATATATATTTTTAAAAACCCAGGTTAGACAATTATACAACAATAGATCTCAATATTGCCTCATTTAAGTAACCTGCAAAACCTAACACCTTCTAAAATTTTTAACTTTAAAAATTTATATGCAAAGTAAAACCAATTTGTCCCTCAATAGATATTTAGCATACAAATACTTCCTATTTGTACTCAGAGTCCCTTCTGGCAACTTAATATTCCCTTGGCTCAACATTCTAAGCTCAAAGTATGCTTCAGCAATGTAGAATCTTCGTAAAATGCCAAGTTAAACATAAAATGCAGGTTAAAACTGCTAGGCAGACTTGGGGTAATTTTTGAGGCTTTCCCTTAATGGTAGTTTTTAAAAGGTCAATTATTTTCTTTTAAAGTAGGGGTGTGTAGGCATTAAACTATAAAACTTACAAGTTATATAGTAACACATTTTACATGCAAAACTAATTCATTTCCTGTAAAAGTTGAACATACTATTGAATAGTTTAAAATTCTTTAGCAAATCTTTAATATATATTAGTGTTAGCCCCACAAAAACCCCTCAATTTTGAAAAGCTGTCTTTCTATAAAGTCAAGATAAGGTAGAATTTGAGAATCTGAGAATTTCTGATGTATCATTCTCAGCTTGCATATAATCCATGAGAGTTGGGAGAAGAAAAGATTTTGTGTGATATATTATAAAGATAGTGGAAACAGGGAAAAGCTTATCATTTACAATAGTATATTCAGGAGCACCATAACAACATTAGTCCATTTGAGAAAACTATTAATAGTTCAGAATGAGGTTTCAACATATTTAATACCAAATTAATTTTAGTAATGTAATAATACAATCAAATTAGTATCTCCAAGTCCTCAAATAAGTTTTAATTTCATAAAATATTTACAATGTCATTCTGAAAGTCTATCACTAGGAAAGTGAAAGGTGAAATTAACAAAAGGTGCTATTAAAAGCTAACAGAAAGGGTAGTGCAGAAAAGAATTAAGGAAAGTATTACCAATTTACTTCAAATTTATAGGTCCTCAATTTTTTCTCTATTATATTCTTTTATATATCCTAAATATGGATATGAGACATGAACTATTAGAAATATGAACCAACAAAAAAACTACATTGAACGTATAGAGATCAGTTTTGAAACTACTGCCCGTAATCCTCTTTTTGCTCAAGTATGACTGTATAGATTGAGGGAGTAGGGTAGGAGGAGGAAAGAGGACAAATACTGTGAAATTCCTGGTGGGGGATTCTTTCCTAACTATGTATATGATGTCTCCATGTCGATCCTGAGTCGCTGAGCTGGATATTACCCAGGGGAACATACTGGGTCTCCCTCAAGTGTGTTTAACTGGCTTAGAACTTTAATGTTAGAACTTAGAACTTTAACGTTTTCCTCTCTCTGTTTCATTTCCTTCTTTGGTGGGTTGGGGGTCATTTGCCTCTCTTTGATAATTAAACACATACATCAAAAACCCTAAATGGGAGTAAGTGTTAAAATGGACAATGGGATTGTCAGTTCCTCCATTTTATTTAAACAAACCAAACCCTATCTTCTCAGCAGCAAATAAATATAACAGTTCAACTGACTGGCAAATTTTAAATATCCAGTACAGTTCCTGAAAAAGAAATCACAGCTTCTGTATTAAGGGGACGAAATTTCTTGATGTTGAAACTAGCTAAGGTGCTGATACCAAACCCTAGTACCTACAGGTACAATGCCTTACTACATTTTCTTCCAGCTTCCTGCCTTTTAACCTTTTTCAGGGTTCTGGTGGATTTCATATTTTTAAAAAGTATGAAAAGGTTTAACATTCTATACAATAATGAGAAGAGCCTAATCTTCTAGACTCTACGTATATGCATACAAACAGCATGGAGTTACAGTTTTTGGCCATTGGCCAAGCCAACTGCCTTCTCTTTTTGTGAAATTATGACCTCTAAACTGAATTTACAAACCTGAATAAACTCTGCCCAATGAGTTCTAAGATTCTTTCCAAAATTCAAAGAATGCCATTGCCTACACAACTGGATTAATATAAAAATCTACAAAAGTAAAATACATTTTATCACTAAATTTTCACTCTGATAAGTGACCACCACCTATTACCAGGTAAAGATGTATAATTATAGATGGGGTGAGCCAGAAATATGCTTGTAGGTTCACAAGGAGAGCAGGAAGGAGAGTACACACACCAGTAGCTTTCCTATCTACAGCTAGTTCTTAAGGCATCGCTTTCACAGAATAGCACTCATTTTTAAACAGAAGCAGAACTATGCACAAGATGTCAAGTTTAGAATTCCAACACTCTTGGCACTTTTCTTGCCCACACATACCAAGAAGTTGGGAACCTTGTATATTCTTTGTGGGGTTAATGGTGACTTTTTCTAGAATAATAAATGCATTTTCACTAGACTTCACTGAAAACTACTTCCTACACAAGTAGCATCTTGTGTTATGTTCTAGAGAAATGTAACATACAATGTGGTCGGCTTTGAGAGAAAATTTTCTTGAATATAGAGGTGCACATGCAGTTTTTGAGATTAAGCCCTCTAGCATTAACTATTTTCATATTTTTATTCATACCTAAAGTGACAAGAGGCGTCACATACACAAACATATTCTTTGTGGTCATACTAAGGATTTGATAAATCAGATGACAATGGTATTCTAGAAAGAAAGACCAAAGGAGATATCAAACTTCAAGAATATTTGGGGATTAATTCACCTAAAACCAATGCCCTGTATTCTCCACTGTTCAAAAGGCTTGCAGACAATCCATTGTCTTCCATTTCAACTAGTTGCATGGTCCACTGTGAAGGAGTGAGAAAAGAGCTGTGTGCTTGTTCTTGACCTGTAAAGATTTCATCATGGAAGATTAATACTGATGCTGCTGCTGCCTGTTACTGGTTGTTTCTCTTTGCAGGTGCCAATATCGGTCAGAGAACAGGATTTCAGTGGCAGAGTTGTTGCTATACTGTTATCTCTTCAGAACGGAGGCACAAGGAGAGATGAATGCCACATCGCAAGGAGCAAAGGAGAAAGAGAGAAAGAAATGGTGTCAGGTGGCATGTTGGATGCGATTTTTGTTTTAGTAGAGATTGAGATGACCGTAATTGTTTAGCTGATTCCTTCGGTCTGCAAAGATACACTTGTGTGGGTGCTGATGGTTCTTGACTAATCCTGTTTCAATTACAAATTGGTTATGTTTTTCCTAGAAACTTCTGGTATTTAAATTCAGGGTTTATAACTCTCTCTCACACACACACCCCAAAACACATACATTAAAGTCAATCCCTACCACACTATCTAATATTCCATACTGAGATGCCAAATCTTCTATATGCATTCTCTCCAACTAATCAAATATTTAAAATCCAGAAGACAAAAAATTTCGAAGACTAAACACCTCCATATGCTGTTCACATCACAAACTTGAGTCAAACAGCAGTGGTATGATGTAGTTACTGGTCCTAATAACTTTCAGAATTCTTACTTTCTCTTTATTTTGGGGTATTACGATTGGTAATTTATATTTTTAAATAATATTATGACTAGAGAGACAATCTATTACAAGGAAGATAGTTTATTAGGGATTTTTAAAAAGTTGTTTATGTTAGTTTAGTAATAATCCTTGGAAAGCACGTCCACATAGTTTTCTTCAATTCTGGAATTAAGATCGGAGTTGTACAAACAACAACTTAGTAGAACCCCACAAACTACAAAGATAACTGACTTTCTCATAACTAGAATTTATCAAGACCGGAACCGAAACAGGATCAACTATAAAGGCTGACTGGTGCATGGCTCGTTAGTTTTCTTCCAGCCCGAGATGCCACACGTGGCACAGGTGCAGTACTGGGTTTAGCTGCTCTGCCTTAAAGGAACAACATTTTAAATATAGGAAATTACTCTCACTGCAACTACAAGCTTACAGGTGATAATCAAGGAAGTTTATGCATAATGATTAGTAGCAAAAAGTTATTTTGTGTAAGTTTCAGGAGTAATTTGTATAATATACATATATTTTACTATATACTTCCTTGACGTTCTATTAAATCTTTAGCTGTATAAAGGTAAAATTACACTAGAGAGTATTTACACATTTTACCTCCCAAAACATGCTTTTCCTGTTGACCTCTAAAGATAAATTTATAATGAAAAACAGTGAACCAATTAATAATAAAGAAATATTCTAGTTGATAGAATAGTCACTAACAGGCTACCCAAGGAAAGTAATATATGAGAGAAAGAGAGAAAGAAGTATGTGTGTGAAAAATTTAATTGCTCTACTTTATTTGAGATGAAAATAAAACAGTCTATTTCTGGGGGCGGGGAAAGGAAAGCAAATGTTCCTACTACGCTAAGAAAGATGCAAAGAAAGCTACAAGGGAATCAATTCTCAATACAGAAGGATCAACTTGCTATTCATCTACAACTAGAGAATTGTAGGAATAAAGTGTAAGGATACTTCCACTGAAGTAGCAGTGAGAAAAGGTTCAAGTTTTAGCTTTGCTAGTTACTAGCAAATAATATATTTAGACAAAGCAAACAGAGAAGAGCTTGGCATTCAAATTTAACATTAATGTTCACTCTAGAATGGTTAAAAATTCAAAGTGTATAAAATGTAATATTATGTAATTCTCCTGAAATGTGGAAATAAATCTAGTGAATGAGTGAATCACTCATGAATCACTAGTGAATGAGCAATAATTTCATAAACTGATAACTAAAACAATATTAAACAATTCTTAATATATTAAAAAAGATGACGCTGAACAGTAATTTTCCTATTTTCAGAAGACAATAAGCCCTTAAGTAAGTTTACATTTACTATTTGGTGGTAACAGGAATGAGAATTTATTTTAGCCATGGACTTACTGCTGAACTCTCATTTGTTACTCTATCACACTAACAGATTCACTGGGTTTGGACTATTATGTTTCTACCCTACAGAATAGTACAGAATATGAACTGAATTTTATGATTTATTCAGTGATAAATACTTTTTCATATTTTGGTTTACCTACTCAATTATTATGATTATCTTTATAAAATACAATGTACATCATAGATTATCTCAAGAAAAAGTTAACTAGGCCTTCTAGTCTTCTATGTCCAAATGGTATGGGCTTTATCAATGGTGGAAGTTTTTCCTTTGGTGCCAACAAATTTTATAACTCCATCTAACTTTAAGAGTTTTTATTGAAGGGAGAGTAAAAGTCACCTTTGGTAATGCAGGAGGTATACTGGGCTCCATCTAAACCCTAATCTGATGTAGGTCACATGATTAATTCCTGCACAGGTAACAAGGACACCAAATATTCACAGATCAGATCCAGCCTATATAGTTACATGTCGGGGTATGGTTCATGTTGACTTAAGATAGAGGTGGTAACATCTTTTCTTTCAACTCAAGCTTGTTCTCTATGTGTTAAAAGTGTCCAATCTATTTGTGTTTTAGAAACCAGAAGGACCTATTTTTAATGACCTACTTTCCAACTGTGCTTTAGAATATGCCACATAACTTATTTTTAACGCATGTAACAGAATGCCTATTATTCTTAAACTGTACAACTCAAAAAAATAATACCCAGTGGAAATAAGACTACTACTATTTATTTGTACTCTAAGGTGACACTACTTACTCAATTTTGTTCTCTGTTATGTACTACTAGCAACTTTCTTCATAATGCATTCATTCTTCTCAACCAAAAAGTCAGAAGTAAATGTGAGAATTCAAAGCATGAGAGTATATTTCAGCATTAATTCATCCAATATTCCATGATGGAGATCAAAGAAAAGTAATGTTGTAAATTGGTTAAGAAGAAGATAAAGTTAGAAATCTAAAATTGCTCAGTAAATTTGATAAAAGCTGAAACAATAAAACAGGAAAAGGATTACAGAAGGGACAATTATTAGAATGAGTAAATACAAAAATGGAAAAGTCAAACACTGGGGAAAAAAGGTAATACGGAAGTTAGAAGAGAAGGTGTAGTAAACTACAAAAGCTTACAACTGTTTATATAATATCTAGACATTTAAGGATATGTACCTTACTTTATAAAACAGAAATGTTTCAGATATATAAAATATTTTCAATGTACCAGGAAAGCTTTAAAATCAACCAACCACTCACCAATCAAAAAATAAAAACAAACCGTCCTCTGAATCCTTTTAAGTATTTTGTGATACAAATAGCTGATTCCTAATTTAACTGCTTTATCATTTCAGATTTTATAACAGGTTTCCATAAGACATGTAAAACTCATCATTAGAAAGAGTAATCTGAAATTTACTATTATGTGTGAAAATTATAACCCTCCAGTTGACTATACACTTTAGTATCCCATTATCATGAAAGGCTACTCAGAAAATACTTGATAAATCTTTCTTTATATGGAACATCAAACACAGGTCTCTATCAAAATAGCTTAGGTGGGCAGACAAATACTTGTATTAATTCTGAACATTAATTCTGAACTTCAAAATCCCTGCTTCCCTTCTATAGTCCCATTACAACTCCATCAGTTACAAAACAGACTGAAGTTGTCTACTTATATCAAAGAACAAGAGAAATATCAATAATTACAACAGAACAGAAAACAGAACAAAACAGATCAGAATAAATTCATTTTAGAATTTACTGTTCAAGTAGTTAGGCTGAAACTTTTCTGAGCAGGGGCACAGTAAAGAACACTAATACAAATTACACACATATATGTGTGTCTATATATACACATATACACATATGTGAGGTGAAAGTCGCTCGGTTGTGTCTGACTCTTTGTGACCCCATGGCTCCTCTGTCCCTAGAATTCTACAGGCAAGAATACTGGAGTGGGTTGCCATTCCCTTCTCCAATATACAAATATGTATGTATATAAAATATAATTTTTTTCTGTTCCCTGTAACTAAATGGCAGGAATCTGAAGCATGTTGATAGCATTCCAAAAATAAGCACATCTATAATGAGATGGTGGCTGCTACAAGAATGGGTTTCTCTGACCTACCTCACCCTACCCCAGGGAGATGACTTGATAGATACTATCTTCAATTAGTTCACTAACTTAGTTTTTAGCTATTACTCAGCCTATTTAAACAATGTAAGTAATGTGATAAGCAGACCACAGAATTTAAAAACTGGATCAAAGAAAAAAAATTTTACAGCTGTCAGTAATTTCATTTTGAGGGGGAAAATCTATTATTTCTATAAAATGATTTGAATTAAAAATATGAACTAAAAGGCAATGAACTGAATACAATTTCAGAGTTTACAAACAAGTACATAGCTTTACATTATAAAAACTTACTAGCATATAACAATGTTTTTCTGAATTATATCACTTTATATTATTACGGATGATCAGGCTCTTCTAAATTTGCCAATATATATATTTTAACTGAAACATTTAATCAGGTATTTGGTAACTTTAAAGTCAAAAAAACCTGTTATTAATTTACAATTGTTTCAATTTGTTATGAAATGGACACAACAACATAGAATCTTACATTTTATCTTTTTTTTTTTTTTTTTTAAAGAAAACAGATAGTATTTAACAGTAATCTTAAGAACCTGGAGTTCAGTCCAGGATCATTCCTCCACTACAAGGACATGGGTTTTTGTTTTTTAACTTTTGACCACACGCGTCATGTAGGATCTTACTCCCCAGACCAGGGATCGAATCAGCACCCCCTGCATTGAGAAGTCCCAGGGACACAGTATTATCAGCATCTGAAATGTTTGTAAATTACCAGAAGGTAAAGGAATGTTATTTTAATATATTCAAGATAAAAATGCAACTTTTATGCCCCTCTTTTATTTTTTTGGTCTAAAGTTTTAAATTTGGGTCCTTTTTCTCTGTAAGTTTTGCCTTCTTTAATAAGAAACTTAAAACACAACTTTCCACAACCTCTGGTAAAATAAAATGGCCAGCATATGCTTCACGTACCTTTTGAGATGTCCTAGTCTAAGTTTGAAAATCTCTTCCTGTTCATGATATTCTGCCAAAGTCAACCTGTCAAAATGAAATTGTAATTCTAGATATTAAGATTAATACTTATTATTTCTTAACAACCAGCAAAATAAAATTAATCAAATAAAAATACTAAAACGTTGACAACTTTCAGCCCCGAACACATAAGCCTAAAGTGCCTGAAGGTAATCTTCAGAGTATATCTAATACAGATGGAAAAACTGACTACCTTATAAATTCAACAAGTATTTAATCAGTACCATGAATTTAGATCCTAAGGATGCAATGAAAAGACGATTTCTCAATACACTCTGGTTTGAACTTATACTTCATAGTGGGAGTATAGGGGGTAAGGAAGCACAAGAGAAACAATTTAGTCCTGAAATGAAACAATCTCAAATAACAGTAAGTGTTATAAAGAGAATTAGAAAGGCTGGTGTGATAATAACTGTCTGTATTATACTAATTTGCACTGAGTTTTAGGGAGATAGTCTTGATCTGAATGTCCAAAGGACAGCCACAAGAGGACCGAGGGGCGTATGTTCTAGACACAGGTTAAAGCAGGTACAAAGACACCAAGATGGAAATAGACTGATACTGAGAAGAGGGAAAAAAAAACACAAGTATCAGAATATAGTCAAAGAGGCTGTCAGCAAAAGAGATAGAGCAGGGGAACAGCATCTAAAAGCAGGATGGATTTTAGACCAAGGAACAAATTTCATTGTATTTTAAGAGTACTGGGAAATCACTGCAAAGGTAATCTGTCCAATTTGGGCACTGGTTTAAGAAAGAAAGAAATGAAGACATTTTTCTCTTCTCTGTTTCCATGTGCTATTGAATAAGTGAGATAGGGCTGCCAAAAAACCAAATTATTAATAAATATAAACAAACACATGTGAGAGTACTTTATGGTTGTTGTATTAATTTCAAATATTCTTCTGTAAATTAGAAAAAATCATTGCAGCTGACCCTTGAATAACAAGGGTTTGAACTACACAGGTCCACGTACATGAAGATTTTTAAAATAAATACGTATTACACTACACTACATAGTCTGGAGTTTGTTGACTCTGTGGATGTGGAATTGCAGATACAGAGGCCAGCTGTGAAGTTATATGCAAATTTTCAACTGTAGGGAGGGTTAGAGCCCCAAACCCTCATGTTGTTTAGGGTTCAACTGTAGATTAATGTAAGTAGAACTTTAGTAGGATATATACCTATTATAATATTTCATAAGAAAACATGATTCTGTATCAATAAAGTAAAAGAGGAAAACACACACACACACACACACACACACACACACACACACACACACCACACACACACACACACCAAAACAACTTTCATTCATACCCATTACTGAAAGAACTGCTTTTATCTATCATATTTAGGCCCTTGTTTACTTATGTATTCTGGGTATATTTGGTTAAGCTCCAAACCCCAAGGACGACTTATTTATGCTTGGTTTATATCCCTCAGCAACATTCAGTATAAATGCTATTTCCTTAAGCTAGATGGTAATTAAAATATTAATATCATAGAAAGGGCATTCAAATGAAATAATAAAAAACCTCCAAGAAATTCAGTTAGTCTTCCACTAGAAATATCTTAAGAGTGAAAAACAAACATTTAAAATTAACTCTCTCTACCCAGTCTTAGGTAACATAACCACTGGATTTTATTATACTGAATATAGCAATATAGTTGCAGCAGTTGCTTAACATAAATTTAGAGAACTAAACACTGCACTGTGAATGTGAAACATTCATGCGCAGATGGAATGAAACAATAAGAGGGAAACAGGGTATTTTTTTAAAAAGAGGTTTAGAAACTAAAACTGGTAATATCTCAACTAGTTCAGTAAAGTGAAGCCATAGGAATTTTCGTAAATAGTTTCTGGATATGCATACATGCCATCAATGGAAATTACCTGTATAATAATATAGTAATTTACTATTCTTAAAATAAGGTTTTAGGCCTACCAGTAGACCATAGGATGGGCTCAGACCTAATTTTTTTTTAATATTTTGTTTCTGTACAGGAATAAAATACAATTCTATACTTTGGTCTTTATTGAGTTAAAATACAACTAAATTTTGTATTCATAAGGTAAAATTAGTATGGCTAAAATTTAGTTTCCTAAAATTTTTCACTGTCTTAAGTTGGCAGTAGTTTTCAATAGCTACTGTTCTTCTGAGTTAATAATAAATCAATGTCAATTAGTTCTATGGTGTCTTAGTCTGTTGAATACCGTATGGTTAATCATATACATTTTATAATGTAATACATATTGGTTATTAACTAGCATTCAGTTCCAGTTGTTAATATGTTTGTGCTGTGGCTCAAATATACATCATCTACATCCCTTTAATAAAAGCAAATACACACAAATAGTCCCTTCCCTAAATTTACTTAGTATACCTCATTGATTTCAAAAGCTTTGACCCCAGAGCATTCTTTTATAGGTCTAATTCTAATATGAAACACACACAATTCTCAGTAAAGATTAATGGTAACTTTCAGCAGCAACAGAACTTTGCTATTTCTTTACTGCATTTGATTAATATCACTATAAAGCTTCAAATAAACAGCAAAATATATACATACTAATCTCTCTGCTGGGTTTTGAAGCATCAATAAGCAAATGTACAGATAGTACTAAATACTAGGCTACTGACTTTCTTGGACAGTGAAAGTGAAAGATCTTTAAGTTGCTCAGTCATGTCGGACTCTTTGTGGCCCCCGTGGACTGTAGCCTACCAGGCTCCTCCATCCATGGGATTTTCCAGGCAAGAATACTGCAGTGGGTTGCCATTTCCTTCTCCAGAAATCTTCCCAACCCAGGGATTGAACCCATGTCTCCCGCCTTAGAGGCAGACGCTTTTCCATCTGAGCCACCTGGGAAGTTCTTTGACAGTAATTCTTACCATTTTATGATCATGGTATCTAATTTCACATATGCAGTTCAAACAGCAGTTTAAGAATTCCTATTCCTGTCTCACAAAATAGAATGCAAACCACCAAACAGCGAAAGACATTTCTTACATTTCTTTGTGCTTCCTTATCAGAAAGCACCTGACATATTTTAGCACTTTAGAAACTGAAAAGTGAAGTCGCTCAGCTGTGTCTGACTCTTTGCGACCGCATGGGCCATTTAGCACTTTAGATATCTGCTATTTATTTCCATTGATGAAAAATACTTATAGATAAAATTTAACTGTATTTAGATAAAGTTAATTGGTGACAATCTTACTTAAAGAAACTGGATTTTATTTTATATATGGTAAGAAGCTAGGAAAATACTAATTTTGATGACTTTTAATTGCCACATCAATTTTATGATGTGCTTTTTAAGATGCTTAAAAACATCCACCCTCTTAAGTCAATTGCTTAAATTACTTAGCAAATCTCTTGTTCACAGAGTGCAAAGAAAAGTCCAGTTTCTCCCTTTATGAATCATACCTCATGTTATAGATTGAATATTAATTTTATTACACATTTATGTATATGTATTTAGGAGATGCTAAAAATCATAAATAAAACTGTTCAGTAGATTAACACAAAATTATTCAAAAAGCCAAGAAATTTAAAACTCAAACATAAAACTTAACCACTGATAACCTTTCACAGTGAATATGAATGAATAAAGAAAGCTGAGTGCTGAAGAATTGATGCTTTTGAACTGTGGTGTTGGAGAATACTCTTGAGAGTCCCATGCACTGCAAGGAGATCAGCCCTGAGTGTTCATTGGAAGGACTGATGTTGAAGCTGAAACTCCAATACTTTGGCCACCTCATGCGAAGAGCTGACTCATTTGAAAAGATCCTGATGGTGGGAAGAAAGACTGAGGGCAGGAGGAGAAGGGGATAACAGAGGATAAGATGGTTGGATGGCATCACCGACTCAATGGACTTGAGTTTGGGTGAACTCCGGGGGTTGATGATGGACAGGAAGGCTTGGCGTGCTGCAGTTCATGGCGTTGCAAAGAGTCGGACAAGACAGTGACTGAACTGAACCAAATGAATGAATGAGAATTTTATTTTTAATTCAAAAATTGTTTTCCAAGAGTTTAATAGAAATGTGGGTTATCTGCAGAAAACAGAGAATACGCATTTCAAAGAAATTGATATCCAGTTCTTTAAGGGTATTCTGTTTAAGCAGGAAATTAATCTGAAGTCTCAGAGTTAAGGAATACAAGATCTGGTAAATAAAATGTTAAAGGCACTTAAGGAAAAAAAATATCAAGCTGGTTTTTGTACAATTTAGCAAACCTTTACAGAATATTGAAAGAAGTCACACACTGAGGAGCAGACTTTTTTAAATGAGGGAGGAAGTAGATGAAACTACTCTGCCTTTGAAGAGCCCTAAAAAACACTAGAAATAGGAAAAAAAAAGTCCTTAACATGGTAAAGGGCATTTATTTAAAAAACCATAACTAACATCACACTCAGTGGTGAAAGAGTAAAAATTTTCCCCTTAAGGCCAGGAACAACTTTCACCACCGCTGTTCAATATTATACTGGAAGTCCTCTCAGAGGACTTAAGGAAAAAGAATACACTGAAATTAGAAAGGAAGAAGAAAAACTATTTCTAGTTACAGATGACTTAACTCTACATGTAGAAAATCTCTAAAAATGAACAAGAGCTAATAAATTCAGCAAAGTTGCAGGGCATGAGATCAACACACAAAAATCAAATGTGTTTGTATACATCAGCAATGAACAATCTAAAAACAATACTAAGAAGACAATTCAATTAATAATAGAACCCAAAACAATAATATACATAGGATCAAGTTACTCAGGAAGTGACTGGGATGCTAAAAACTACAAAATATTGCTGAAGAAATGAAAGTATACTAATTAAATGAAAGAACATCAGTGCTCATGTCCTTAAGATTAGCAGACTTACTATTGTTAACAGGGCAATTCTTCACCAGAGTAACCCACAGACCCAATATAATCCTGATCAAAATACTTATCAATGACTTTGCAGAAACACAAGTGTCCTCAAACAAACAAAACAATATTGAAAAAGAATAGAAGGACCCATACTTCCTCTTTAAAAAATTAATACAGTTATGGTTATCGAAAGAGTGTGGTACTGCCTTAAGGACAGACATCTACTGTATGATTCTCTTTAATGCACTATCCAGAAGAGGCAAATACATAGAGAAAGCAGATTATTTGTTACCAGGAGGATGTAGGGAGGCAGGAATGGGGAGTGATTAATTAATGGGCATTAGGTGTTCTGGATGAATAAAATGTTCCAAAAATAAAGGGAGGTCTTGGTTGCACAACACTGCATAGCACTGTGAATGCACTAAATGCCACTGAACTATATGCTTTTAAATGGCTAACTGTATGTTATGTAAATTTAACCTTTTTTTTTTCTTTTTAAGTACCACTGGGAAAAAGAAATGGGGGAATATGGGAAGGATGAAATTAGTTTCCTCTGAAGAGCCCAGGGTTCAATATACAAGAAAAAACAAACCTGAGAACTAATGACTTTTGCCAAGTGCTGGTATGGTGTGTAGGACAATAGCCTCATAAAGATGTCTACATCCTAATTCCTGAAGGTGTGAGTATGCTAAGTTAGACAGCAAAGGAGAATTAAAGTAGCAGATGGAATTAAAGCTGCTAATTAGCTTACTTTAAAATAGGGATTTATTCTGGATTACCCTTTGTGGACTCAAAATGTAATCAAAAGAGGCCTTAAAATGCGAGGAGATGGGCAGAAATGTTGGAATCACGGTGACATGACACGACAAAGGCTTGACTTGCTACTGCTGGCTTGCAGTTGGAAGGGGATCATGAACCAAGGAATGTGGACAGGCTCTAGAAGCTGGAAAAAGCAAGGATTGTTTTCTAGAGCCACTGTGAGTAATGCACCCCTAACAATACCCCTATTTTAGCTCAGTGAGATCCATTTTGGATTTGTGATCCAAAATATAAGATAAGATAATATCTTATCAAAATATAAGATAATAAACTTGTGTTGCTTTAGCTCACTGAATTTGTGGCAATTTGTTACAGCAGCAGTATGAAATTACTATAGATCCTGGTACCCAGCATGGGGATATTTCCATAACAAACACCTAAAAATATAGAAGTGACTTTGGAAGTAGGCAGTGAGCTTGGAAGTGGGCAGTGAGCAAAAGGCTAGAGAATTCAGAGGAGCAGGATTTTAAAATAACCTTAGGCTGCCTTGAAAAGACTATTAGCAGACATATGAGTATTAACAACTCTGCCAAGTGAGGATGAGAGGAATTTCACAAGGAGCACAGTGTGGAAAACCTGTTGCCTTAAGAGAACACCTAAACTGTCATGAATGGATCATCTGCTAGATAGGAGAGGCGCTACTGGTGAAAACTCAGAAGGAAATGAAAAATATGTTATAGAAAACTGGAGGAATCCTTGTTACAATGAAAGAAAGTTTAGCAAAACTGTATCCTATAGTTATACAGAAAGCCAAGCATGTAAGAAATGAACTCTGCAGAATTCCAAACACTGTTCAAAGTCTGGACTGGTTTCTTCTCACTGTTTATACTAAAATGTGAGAAAAGAGAAATCAAAGGTAAGAAAGAAGAAATGTTCAACCAAAAATTTAATGGGTTTAATACAACCAAGATTTAACAGTTTAAGAAATTTTGATTTTATTCAAAGTGCAAAATACACCAACTTGAGATTCATGGTCAAAGCTGCTCTTAAAAAGGAAGGTGTAGATGAACAACCTTTGCTAATACTCCAGAGAAGCCAGAGTATTCCTCACATAAACAGTCTTTAAAAAGATGAAGTGTGTGACTCACAGATCCCTTCAGCCTTCTCAGCAGAAGTAGATAAATTTTCCTAGATAAAATTATCTAGGAAAAAAACCCTGGAGGATCCCCTTGTCTAATGGAATGAATGCTTGTGTCATACATGAGAATCCCACAAGATTCTTGAGAACTTTATACCAACAAAAACACTGCCAGCTTGGATTTTAAGGGACACAGACAGCACAAAGTGAAAGGCTGTCAAATAGTCAAAACTCTACAAACAAGAAACTGGTTGTAAAGCTACTCAGCAGCAAATACATGATAACCTTCACGAAAAAGAAATCTTCATGAAAAACAGAGCAGAGGCTTAAAAAGCCACAAGCTACAGAACAATTATTAAAAGATCTTGAAACCTGAGTTTGCATGGATGGATTTTGAAACTGCCAGAATCAGTGACACCTTTAATCCTTTTCTGTTTGAAAGGAAATGTCTATAACTCATATCCTATGGCTGTCCCTATCACTGTATTTTGCAAAGAGGTAGTAACTTGTCTCTTGATGTTCACAGATTCATAGGTTAAGGGAATTATTTTCAGGGCAGATTATACAAAAGTCTCACTCATAATTTATTTAGGTAACAAAATTTAGAATGTCTAATTCAGTCCATTCTGAAAGAGATCAGCCCTGGGATTTCTTTGGAGGGAATGATGCTGAAGCTGAAACTCCAGTACTTTGGCCACCTCATGCGAAGAATTGACTCTTTGGGAAAGACTCTGATGCTGAGAGGGATTGGGGGCAGGAGGAGAAGGGGATGACAGAGGATGAGATGGCTGGATGGCACCACTGACTCGATGGACGCAAGTCTGAGTGAACTCCGGGAGTTGGTGATGGACAGGGAGGTCTGGCATGCTGGAATTCATGGAGTTGCAAAGAGTCGGACATGACTGAGCAACTGTACTGAACTGAACTGAAGTTGATGAGATTTAGGTAAGGTTTTTTTTTTTTTTTAATGAGGAGTTAAGGTTGTAATGAGGTTGACAAGACTTTGCAGATAGGATAAATGAATTTTGCATGTGGGAAAGAAGTGAATCTTAGGTCAGAAGGGAGGCTGTGTAGGTAGAATAACGACTTTCCAAAAATGCCACATTTTAATCTTCAGGACTTATGAATGTGCTTAATGGAAAGGATAAAATGGGATTAATACTACTAATTAGCTGACCTTAAAATACGATGATTATCTTGGATGATACGGCCCTGAGTACACAGTGTAAAGAAAAAAACTTTTATCTGAAGGAAACTGGGAAAAGGCACATAAGAGGTAATATCCAAACCCAGCTTAACAGAAGCAGCAGAAAGAAGCCAGGAGGAAGAAACAGGGCACAAAAGGACATGGTGACCCATAAACACAGCATGTAGACATGCGAGCAAAAAGACAAATGGATGCATACTGCAGATTAAGGAAATTATCTTTTATTGGTTGCTTGCTAAAGAGTTTACAGAATTTTACATATTATTTTTTATTTTGGAATCTATTAAAATAATCATATAATCTTTCTCTTTATATAAAAATTACACTGATTTTTCTTATATTAAATCAACCTATCATACCTAAAATAAATGCAAACTGGTCTTGATAAATTCTCATCTTTATGTATTATATGTGGGGTTGCTAATATTTTATTTAATATTTTTGCATTTACTTTTATAAATGACATTAGACTATCATTTATCATTAGGGCTTCCCTAGCAGCTCAGTGGTAACAGATCCGCCTGCCAAAGTAAGAGATATGGGTTCGATTCCTGGGTTAGGAAGATACGCTGGAGAAGGAAATGGCAATCCACTCTAGTATTTTTGCCTGGGAAATCCCATGGTCAGAGAAGCTTAGAAGGCTACAGTCCACGGGGTTGCAAAAGAGTTGGACACAACTCAGGCTTCAGCAATATGTGAATTGTGAACTTCCAGATGTTCAAGCTGGTTTTAGGAAAGGCTGAGGAAACAGAGATCAAATTGTCAACGTCTGCTGGATCACTGAAAAAGCAAGAAGGTTCCAGAAAAACATCTATTTCTGCTTTATTGACTATGCCAAAGCCTTTGATTGTGTGGATCATAATAAAGTGTGGAAAATTCTGAAAGAGATGGGAATACCTGACCTGATCTGCCTCTTGAGAAACTTGATTCCAAGTCAGGAAGCAACAGTTAGAACCGGACATGGAACAAAACACTGGTTCTAAATAGGAAAAGGAGTACATTGAGGCTGTATACTGTCACCCTGCTTATTTAACTTATATGCAGAGTACATCATGAGAAATGCTGGGCTGGAGGAAGCATAAGCTGGAATCAAGATTGCTGGGAGAAATATCAACAACCTCAAGATACGCAGATGACACCACCCTTATGGCAGAAAGTGAAGAAGAACTAAAGAGCCTCTTGATGAAAGTGAAAGAGGAGAGTGAAAAAGTTGGCTTAAAGCTCAACATTCAGAAAACGAAGATCATGGCATCTGGTCCCATCACTTCATGGCAAATAGATGGGGAAACAGTGGAAACAGTGGCTGACTTTATTTCTGGGGGCTCCAAAATCACTGCAGATGGTGACTGCAGCCATGAAATTAAAAGACGCTTACTCCTTGGAAGGAAAGTTATGACCAACCTAGACAGCATATTAAAAAGCAGAGACATTACTTTGCCAACTAAGGTCCGTCTAGTCAAGGCTATGGTTTTTCCAGTGGTCATGTATGGATGTGAGAAGTGGACTATAAAGACAGCTGAGGGCCAAAGAATTGATGCTTTTGAACTGTGGTGTTGGAGAAGACTCTCGAGAGTCCCTTGGACTGCAAGGAGATCCAACCAGTCCATCCTAAAGGAGATCAGTCCTGGGTGTTCATTGAAAGGACTGATGTTGAAGCTGAAACTCCAATACTTTGGCCACCTCAAACATGCAAAGAGCTGACTCATCTGAAAAGACCCTGATGCTGGGAAAGATTGAGGGCAGGAGGAGAAGGGGCGACAGAGGATGAGATGGCTGGATGGCATCACGGACTCGGTGGACGTGAATCCGAGTGAACTCTGGGAGTTGGTGATGGACAGGGAGGCCTGGCGTGCTGTGATTCATGGGGTCCCAAAGAGTCGGACATTACTGAGCAACTGAACTGAACTGAACTAGCCACTAAACAACACCATGACAAATTAGGCTATAACTTTCCTTTCCTGGATGGTCTTTCTTGAATTTCGACACAACAACTGTGATGGCCTAAAATAAGTTGAAAGTATTTCTCCCTTAACTGTTCTTCAAAAGGTTTGGAAAGATTGGCACTATTTTCTTCCTTAAATGGCTAGTAGAATTCATAGATGAAATCATCTGCACCTGATTTTTCTATGATCAATGATTTTAATTAAAGATTCCTTTAACAGTTATAGAACTATTTGATTTTGTTTGTTCTAGTGTCAATTTTGTTAACGTGTATTTTTCTAGAAATTTATCCATTTCACAAAAATTTTAAATTCAAGTCATTTATAATATATTTTTAAGTATGTGTGCATTCTATAATAACACTGTTTCTTTCATTCCTGATGATGATTCTTTTCTCTCTTTCTTGTTTTCAATTTTATTAGTCCTTCCTCACCCACATAAAACCCATAGACATTCCTTTTGGATTGGCTGATGCTCTGTATTGTATGATTATTTCCTGTATCAAAATTTCTGCTCTTATTTTTCTCTTCCTCGTTTTCTTGGATATTCTGCTCATCTTCTGATAGTTTTACCTCAAAAATTTTTGCCATGTAGCACTTTCACCATCATTCATCTAAAAATATCTTCTCATTTCCAATGAGACTTTTGCACTATCTTTGTTTCTGATTTCTAGTTTAATTCCACTGTGATGAGAGAACATATTTTATATTATTTCAGTCCATTAAGTTTCACCCATGAGTACTACCAAACATTTAAAGGAAGAAACAATGTCAGTCTTACATAAAACTCTTTCAATCCTTTGACCTTTGCTTAGACCTGTTCTATGACTTAACATGGTCAATTTTTATAAAAGTCCATTTTTAAAAAGAACATATATTCTGCAAATGTTAGGGGGTAACATGCTCATTAAGTCAAGCCTGTCGATCCCACTGAAATTTTCTATACTCATGCTGTGTTTCTATGTTATATTGTTTCATTATTATTTATATGTTCTATTACTGAGAAATGTATGTGTTGAAATCTCCCATTATAATTCATGGATATGTCCATATATCCTTAAAGTACTGTCAATGTTTTATTTATCTTGAGGGCATGTTGTTATGCATACAAATTTAGAATTATTATATGTTCCTGGTGATTTTAAACTTTTACAGTTATGAAATAATCACTATTTCTTATAATTTTTTGGTTTAAACTTTACTGTATCTGCTATAAATATGGTTTTCTTTCAATTGTCATGTCTAGAATGTTTTTTCCCTTAATATTTACATTTAATATTTTTTTCTTTTGGTGGCCCTTTTTTGGGGGTTGTGCCTCATGGCCTGTCAGATCTTAGTTCCCTAATCACCTAACCAGGGATCAAACCTGCATCCCCTGCAGTGGAAGCACAGAGTGTAAATCACTGGAAGTCCCCCTGTTTGGCTGCTTTTGAGAATTTTTTCTCTTTTTCTTGATTTTCTGAAATTTCATTATGATGTGTTTGAGTACTTCTTTTATTCATCCTACTTGGAATTCTCTGGCCTTCATGAATCTATAGACTGATCTTGCTCATTTATTTTAAAATATTCTCATTTACCTAATCTCCAAATATTGCTTCTGCTTCATTTAAGATCATTTTCTACAGAGTCATCTGACTTGTCAAGAGTAGTAATTTAAGTTAGAAGACAGTAAGATTCTATCTTTAAATAACCACCAACCTAAAACCAGTAAAAATATTTCAAGAATGAAGGCAAAAGAATTATTTTCAGACCAACCAAAACTGAAAGACATCACTACCAACAGACCCACACTAAAAAGAAATTACTAAAGGGTATCCTTAGGCAAAAAGATCTCACTAGAGGTAAAAATCAGAGATCCAGGATCAGTGAAGAGCAACACAGTGATAGACACATAGGTAAAGTTTAGATGAACACTGGCTATACAAGGCAGTATCTCTAGGTAACATGTGTATGAGTTTGTGTACCTATGTATGTATATGAACATAATGTACTACTAATAGAGAAAAAGAGTCAAATAAACAAAAACTAAGTGGTCTAAGGTAAGTTAAAAGGAAAAAAGGAGAGATTAGGCAGGATAAACAGAAAGCATGAAGAAAGATGAGACTTAAGCCCTAATAAATAAGTAAATACATGAAATTAAAATGGATTAGATGTACCAATGCCAGATTTTTTTCAGCACAGATTTTTAAAAATTACTTATTTGTAAAAACCCACAGGACATGTAACACCAAAAGTGAACCTTGATGCATGCTACACTTTGGGCTGTCACACAGGGCCATCCATGGTCATGGACGTGCACTACGGTGCCGGACACTGGCGGTGGGAGAGACTGTGGGAACAGCAGGTATATGGGAACCCCACACTCTTGGCTCAATACTGTGGTCAGCGAAAATACATTTATTACTTAAAAAGTCATTCAGTTTAATGACCAGAGATAAGTAATCCACAAAGTAATAACTTTATGCTATATAAAATATAATATTCAGTTAAAACTTAAGCTTTAAATGAGAACAGTGACCTCTAAAACTTCATTCATATAAAATATAAGGTAAAATATTATTGTTCACTTTGCAGTTATCCTTTGTAAAAACACAAAACATACAGATAAAATCAAAACAATTTAAAATATATTTAACATGAAGTCAAAATCTTTATTAACATGTGTTGTTGTTTAGGTATTATCCATAGAAAACACTAGCTATGCAAACTAGTGCTGCAGTCAACAGGGTCACAAAGAGTCAGACACAACTGCGTGACTCAATTGATGCAAACTATTTATTTTGAATAGTAAGACTTTGTGACTAAAATGAGAAATTACTACCTAAAAACCTGACTGAACACCAATACTGTAAAGCAATTATCCTTCAATTAAAAATAAATAAAATTAAAAAAAAACTCTAACTGAATCTTGCTGGTAGTTAAAAATTCGTTAAGAAACAGAAACCATGCAAGTACTATATAAGCTTCATCTCATATCATCTTTTCAACATTATGACATAGGTACTTTCACAAGGAAATGGAGGCTCTAAGAAGTAAAACAGTTTACCAAAAAATAAAAAATAAAACTGGAAAAGTCAAGGTTGGATTCCACATCTGACTCAAGAGCTTAAAATCCTAACCACTACACAGCAGTAACTCTCTTTAATAGTATTTATTTTTGGCTGCGCTGGGTCTTTGTTGCTATGTGCAGGCTAGTTGCAGTGACCAGGGTCTCTGCTCTAGTTGTGCTGTGCAGGCTTCTCGTTGCGGTGGCTTCTCTGTTGCAGAGCATGGGCTCTAGAGTGCACAGGCTCAGGAGCTGTGGCACATAGGCTTAGCTGTCCTGTGGCCAATTGCCCTTAGTCAAATCTTCCTCGACTAGAGGCTGAACATTGGCAGGCGGATTCTTAACCAATGGACTACCAGGAAAGTCCTATTTTCTACTTTAATTTCTTGAGAAAGAAATAATGAAAGATTCATGATCTCTATTCTAATTACTTTACTTATTACTTTACTTTCTGCAAAAATGGATATAAAAGAAGTTTTAGAAGACTGTTGCAGTGCATGGCTGATAAAATCAAATTAATATATATGAATCAAAGTGTTTCTGTCACTTTTTTCTTTATTTAAATCTGTACTTAAGTAAGGATGCAATCCAACTGCTATGTTGTATTACTTCATCTGCCACTCTAAGAACATATAGCAGTATAACTTCAGAGTTAGTTCTAAGTCAACATATGTAATAAACTGAGATGGAAATGAGATAATCTATGAACTATTGTTAGAGCTAGAAGCATCCTAGGAGACAAGTCGGAAGCAAAATACCTGTGGCAAACTAGAAAAATGGTCTTTTGAGAAGGAGAAAATGAAATTCAAACAAATGCTTATGTACTATAACTTAGTATTTACTGACCATTTTCTATATGCCAGGCACTGTACTAGATACTGGGAGCATAGAGAGAAGATGGAGAGACAAGAGCTCCAATACTGACAGGCGCAAGTACAAAAGGTACCTAACTTGAGGGAAAATGGGTAAGAAACTAGGAAGAAAAGAGGTCAAAAGGATTTACTACTGGAACTGACATATGAGCCAAGTCATAAAGGATAAATAGAAAATGGAACAGGTAAAGAAAGGCAAAGAACAAGATATACAAAGGTGCAGAAACAAGTAAAGCAGAGTCCATTTAAAGAACTGAAAGAATTTAATGCAGGATGCACAAGGAAGACAGTGGAGAAGGAGAGAAATCAGAAGGCCTATAAAGGGTCTTTATAAGAGTGAATTTTATCTTGAAGGCTAGTGAAGGAGGTTAGACATCAAAAAGACATCATGTGAAAGGTAAGAAGAAACAGTAACTGATGTTAAAAAAGAGAGAGAGAGAAGCAGTCATATAGTAAGACAGTGATAGTGAAGATGGACAAAATACAAAAACGTTATGTAAACAGACACAGAGAACAAGGGAAAAGCAAACATCTAGGATGTTTCTAGTGTCATTAACTGAGTGGATGATGATGCTGTGACTGAATACAGCGGTATGAGTATCAGGTTATCACTGACTACCTCAAGTGATAACTGAGTCCTATCCTTCAAGGGTCAAGGAGAAGCTTTCAAGAAGAATCAATATTTAGTATGAGATTTAAAAGATGAACAGAAATTATGACAATGGGCTGGAGTTTAAAAGTTGGTGGTAAATGGGAGGCACTGGTCAATGATAAAAGATGAGGCGAGAGAAGTCAGAAGCTGCCAGGTCAAAAGTACTTTCTGGACTATATTATCCAAGCAATGAAGAATTAGGTTTAAAGAAAAGAAAAGAAAGGATCGTATTTTTATTTTGGAAAATACAAAGGACTCTGACTATAAGATGGCCTAGACCAAAGTTGAAAGATGTCCGAGTGGGTGGGGGGTGGGAAGAAAGAACCCAAGTAAGAAATGGCAGTGGACACATTTGAGTGAGGACTAGATGTCTATGGGGTGGAATTAAGCTTACACACCATCTTCTGTATAATTGCTCACCTATCCATCCACTCTTTTAAAAGCAACAAATTTACCCATCTTTGAAAACGAAGTCATGTTATTTTTAAAAATATCAACAGCCAAAGGATTTAACTGCAAGTCACAACAACCCCCTCCCCCTCCTTGCCCAAATCAGGAAGGACTTAAAGAATGAAGCACATTCTGGACTTTAAAATATAAGATTATCATCACTTATTTATTTATTAACTAAAAGATAATAAAAATGGATTAAGAAAAATAAATGGAATTTATTTTTAAAAATAATGTAACAACCAAAAATGTAAAATGTAAAATGATTTTAAAAATGTAACAACCAAAATTCTGGTATGTGGAATTGAGAGGATGGTGGTACCATTTACTAGGAGGAGGCAAGGAGTGTGTGTATGTGTGTGCATAGAGAGAAAAGCGAAAAAAGAGAGGGGGAAAGAAAGGGGTGGGGAGGACTGAAATGGGAAAGACAATAATAGATACTTTTTATTTTGTGTGTTTAGTAAATACAGTTTTGAATAGGCTGCCATTAGAGGCACTTGTGAGGCATTTAAATACCAATATCAATTAAGCAAGGATATGACATTCAAGACTGAGATACAAACATTTGACACTCGAGAGAAAAGTGGGCTGGCGACAGAAGTTTGGATGTCAGCAGCATAAACAGGGCAACTGAAACCCTAGGAGTAGCTAATACTCATGGAGAATACACAGAGTAAGTGGTAAGATGGCCTAGGACAGAGCCTTAAAAGTCCTATGCTTTACAAATTGATAATGTAAATGATGCCCACAGAAGAGACTTAAAAGATGTGGCCAGATTAAGTTAAAATGAAAATCAGAAAAAAAGGTTATCAAAAACTATGGCAAGAAAGTGTCTTTTCAGAAAAAAATAAGTAGTCAACAATATCCAATGTCGCCAAGTTAAAGACTCAAATATCTGTGGCATTTAGCATCAAGGACATAATTTTTAAAAGAACAATTTCAGTCAAGCAAAGAGAGAATGGAAAGCAAGGTAGCAGAGACTATAAGCAAAGGAAAGTCTTTCAGGAAACCTAGTTATAAAGATGACATATGGAGACTGGAGAGATTTCTAATTGATGGGGAGTTTTTGTTTCCTAAAAGCAAGGAACCAGTGGACAGCAAAAGGGTGAAGATATACGATAAAGGAGGTTTCAACAGAAGAGGTCCCTGACGTGGCAGGGGATGGGCTTCAAAGCACAGATGAAACAGTATCTTTCAACAAAGGAGAAGCATATTAAAACATAAAGCAGAGGGTGTGTGTGTGTATTCCCCACTCACATAAACTTATATAAGGTCTTATAAAACAGAAAAACTATATAAATTAGGTTGCATTTATATACAGAAATTTTAACAATGGTGTTTTTTCCAGTGGTCATGTATGGATGTGAAAGTTGGACTATAAAGAAAGCTGAGCGGCAAAGAATTGACGCTTTTGAACTGTGGTATTGGAGAAGACTCTTGAGAGTCCCTTGGACTGCAAGGAGAACCAAGCAGTCTATCCTAAAGGAGATCAGTCCTAGGTGTTCATTGGAAGGACTGATGTTGAAGCTGAAACTCCAATACTTTGGCCACCTGATGTGAAGAGCTGACTCATTTGAAAAGACCCTGATGCTGGGAAAGATTGAAGGCAGGAGGAGAAGGGGGACAACAGAGGATGAGATGGTTGGGTGGCATCACCAACTCGAAGGACAGGGGTTTGGGTGGACTCTGGGAGTTGGTGATGGACAGGGAGGCCTGGAGTGCTGTGGTTCATGGGGTCGCAAGGAGTTGGACGCAACTGAACTGAACTGTTCTCTGTGAGGTAGGATCATGGTCTTTACTGTTTTATTGTTCTTTCATATTTTTCAAATTTCCTATGATAAGCATAGAACTATTTTTTAAATGTCTCTAACTTCTGAATTATAAAAAGTAGTTCACCATTAAAGCAGAAAACCTAGAAACCAAAGCAGAAAGGGGAAAACAATACCTATAACCTCTGAATGTGCTGCTTTCATAGGCTGACAAAAATGTCAGCTGTACTACTTAAGCTAACATTTTCTCAGAAGAAGGAACATTAAGAGTAATACTGAACTAGAATAATCAAAATTGACAAGTGACTCTACTATCATTCACAGACATAGAAGAAAAAGTGAACTCCAGCTTCCTCTTAGCTACCCAAGTCTCCAGTTTAAAATAGGATTAGTAAATCTCCACTTAGGTAGAATTCAGATTTGGAGGCTTATTATTCATTTAGAAGTAAATTTTTGCAATACTGTTTTCCTTCCTGGCCATGATGATTTTTACTATTTAATTATTAATAACACCCACAACTAACATTCATGTTCACTGGCAACACTTTAAAAAAGGAAATGAAAAATACAAACTTACAGTTGTGGTAAATTTGGTCTAACGAAGGGATCATTTTCTGCTCCATTGACTGCTTTGTTTTTCCTTTGTTTTGATTCAGAATTGGTAGAGGGTGCCTGAGAATTATTAGCTGTGGGAGGTTTGCGTTTGGCTAGAAGTTTCCTTTGCCTTTCAATATCTTCCCTTTGCTGATTCACCCATTCTTGTTGCCTACATAAAAATAAATATGGAAAAAAATTAACCATACTTTACTTTTCACATTTAAAACATGAAAATACATTAGTAAACATGAAAAATCACATAATATAAACATGTAATGTTATGGTCCGACTCTTGTGAACCAACACCTTCTCACTGTCCTTTTCTCATTGGAAACATACATTTTAAAATGAGGTCTTTCTTCCCTAAACCCCCTGATGAGAAAGATGTGTTGCCACATATAACTTCACAGTACCTTGTCACTCCCCATCTTCTCTTTTCTAAGATATATATCTATGGACACTTGATCTCAATATGTCTGGTTAGACTAAATCACTCCATGAGAAGACAGACAATTATTTTATACCCTATATGTACCCTAAGTGCCCAGTATAGCGACTGGCACATGCTAGGCATTCAATAAGTATTTCCTGAATAAAATAAATCAGCTATTAAAAAAAGAGAATAACAGAATTAAGGAGTAGGTTTTATACATTTATCTCAGCACTGTTTAAACAAAAACTTACAAAAGACACAAATGTGAATTTATTAATAAAGTGCTATTTTCTAAATGTATCTCTGTTAAATTTCAAGGAAGGGTAAGTGGTATACTAAATAATGAAACAAAGACTGACCTTAGAAATTTAGGAAGAAAGAAGGAATTTTGACACTTTAAAGAGAGAAAAATACCAAGAAAAATTTAGATGGCATTGAAAAACAGGCAACTAATTTAACTAAAAATACTGTTTCCAATTGAAGCTTTTAAAAACCATCCTCTTATACAACATCTTAAGCCTGTTCTAATATAATTACCTTCCTTCTTAGGTCACCTCAACACACTAGGAAAAAATTTTTTAAAAACTAAATGGTGACTGTGACAGGATTTAGAATTTTGTCTAATTCTTTTATTGCATCAATTGAAGTGATTTTGGTTGTTTTCCTTCACTGTTATTAGGTGACATATCACACTGATTAATTTTTGTCTGCTGATCCATTCTCAAACCAGGAATAAATCCCACTTTGTCACAGTGTATAACTCTTTTAATGTAAAAAAACAAGAAACACATAACCTCCATGGTGATGGTACTCAGATTTAGGACAAGTCAAATATTTCAATTCCTCACTCCTTCACCCCTATTCAGACCAGGACTAGAGAACTTCCACTCTACCAACAAAGACTTGTTTTACACATGTTTCAGAGTCCCATGATCCCAGTCAGGCAGTGCAGAACATGAAAGGGAAGGAATGAAGGAGCACCCAAGTAAAAGAGCAAAATGATGGAGAAAAGTCTCAAGAAGAGCAAGGTTAGAATATGACTTTAATCCACTTTTCTACTGGAATTAGGAATAATTTCAGTTTATTTAAAAAAATGTTAAAGCTAGTTTAGAGTACAATCAAGATTAATAAAAATAAGCAGCAATAATCCTACTGAAATAATGGAAGAATTACTCTAATGGATACACACACACACACACACACACACACATAGTGACTGATTATTCAGTAATGACCATACAGTTTAGAGATTATTAATTTAATATTACTAATTTTTATTTCTCTTATCTTCCAACTATTTTGGGTTATATCACAGCTTAAAAATATATACTGATTAACTGTTTGATATTAAATATATATGTAACAACATACAGTAGGCCCTCAGTAAATGCTTGTTAGTTAGAAAAAAAATACAAGTAATTTCTTAAAACTGGGTTATTGCTTTATTATAAAAGGATATAGCTCAGAAACAGCTCCAGTACTCTTGCCAAAAATCCCATGGACGGAGGAGCCCGGTAGGCTGCAGTCCATGGGGTCGCTAAGTCAGACACGACTGAGCGACTTCACTTTCACTTTCATGCACTGGAGAGGGAAATGGCAACCCACTCCAGTATTCTTGCCTGGAGAGTCCCAGGGACAGAGAAGCCTGGTGGGCTGCCATCTATGGGGTCACACAGAGTCGGCCACAACTGAACCGCCTTAGCAGCAGCACCAGCAGCAACAGCCAGATGGAAGAGCTGCACAGGGCAAGGTATGGGGGAAGAGACATGGAGCTTCCATGCTCTCTCTGAGCCGATAACCTTCCCAGATCTCCACACATACACCAACCCACAAAGTCCAATTTTACTCTGACAGCTTAATGGAGAAATTTTAACAACTGGCAGAGTTTGTATTTTAGTTTATATTTAACGTTATACCATGCAACCTTCTTTTATTCATTACCAGAACAACTGCAGATCTGAGTTTAGCAGCTCAGAAAAACACTAAAAATTTTTAAGTTATATCTCAACTCTTTTACTTTCTACTTCTACTGTTAATATTTTAGCTCAAGCCGAATCACCTTTCATTTGGATCCTTCTCCATCTAAACTGTCAACAATTTATGTTCTTTTCAGTATTATTCCCACATTACTGTCGGTTATCTTTCAAAAACTCAAATTTGACCACATACACTATATAAAACTTTAACAACTCCCTTTTATCAACAGAATTAAAATCCAAACTTCCTACCATCACAAAGACACTGTCTAATACCTAACACCCAAAAACAGTTGTGTTGAACAGAAGCTGGGTAAATCAACCAAGATAGTTACAAGACCATTCTATACTTAAGTCCTGGGAACCAATGTTTGAAACAGCAATGTTTACGTGATACTATGTGAAATAAAATTTTGCCTACATCCTCCATTTAACTGGACTGACTCTGGGAAAGCTGATTTAAATGCTGGCACTACTGCTTTGCAGGTTTTGGGGTAGGGGCAACAATTGATCCTGGCTCCTTAACACAGAAATATTCAACCTACCCTTTCCTACCACCAGCCTGAGAAAATGGATTTCTCCATTTTAAAGTTTACCTCAGAAGTCCTAAAGCCACATGTTCAGTTCAACTGACTTTTGAGTTATTATGTCTGACACTGCAAAGAAAATGTGTCTGTCTTTCCCACAAGAAGAATGAGCAGACAAATGCCGAAGGAAGGACTGAGGAATGGGAGAGGGGAGAAGAAAAAAAAAACTAAGCCGAAAACCCCCAAGATATACAGATACAAATCTTGCAATTAAAGTTAAAATTTTTAACAATTTCCCTCTCAGCTAACCTATAAAAGCTAGGTCAGTTTATGTTTTGGAAAGTCATATTTAAAATAATATATCATACTATACAGATGAATGCTAACTAATCAAGAAGTTTGCTAAAGCTAAAACTGTAATGCCTCTTTTATGTTCCTTTCAAATGTATTAAGTTCTATGATTTCAAAGAGTAGTGAGTAGATATAGAACATAATTCCAAATCTATAATCTTTGAAAATAACAAACACCCAAAGGAATACTAAATCTTTTAAAATGTAAGAGTGACTAACTTTACAAGATTCTGAAATGCAAAACCATCTGTCCATTGTTCAGTAAATGAAGCACCATGTCTAACTGTTGTGAAATGCCCAAGGCGTAATCTGTCTTGCATACTCTTCTCTCGGCTTGACAGTTTTTCTTGTGTACTCTGAAAAAAAGGGGAAAAACATCATCATTCAACTTTATTAATTTAAATTTTAAAAACATAGGACTAGTGAAAGGAGAGGGAAAATTTATTGAACTTTTTTTTTTAATGTAGACTTTTTTTTTAAGCCTTTACTGAATTTGTTACAATACTGTTTCTGTTTTATGTTTTGGTTTTTTGACCACGAGGCATGTGGGGTATGTGAGGCATGTGGGGTATGTGAGGATCGTAGCTTCTCAACTAGGGATTGAACCCACACTCTGCATTGGAAGGTGAAGTCTTAATCACTGGACTGCCAGTGAACTTACCTTTTCAATAAGCAGTTTCTTGCTCATTGATATGCACTTATTTAATCGCTCTTTGTATTTTTCAAGTAGTTTTTGTTGTTCATCTATCTGCCGTCTGAGATCACAATTAGCCTACAATATAAGCAGATAATGAAAAAGGTCTAGAATTGTGTATATGAGAAATTTAAGAATATTTATACATTTTGAAAAATTTCATAAAGAGAAGGATTAATAAGATTAAGTGTTTGAATGTGATACTAAAAAAAAATGTTAAAACACTTACTTACCATGAGAATAACAACACTGTTACACGCTGCTTAGTTGTATAGTGAAAAGTACATGGAATATGTATTCATACTCCATAGGTTCAAATCTACACTCTAGGTTATATAATCTGGGCTAAGTTAAATAAATTATCTGAACCTTATTTCTAAAGTTGTCTTAAAGGTCTGCTCCGTTATCTTATTTCTAAAACAGAGCAACATCATTCTATCTCATTTGAAATAACTGAAATACAAAGTGACTAACACTTAAAAATGAATGTGAGTTCTCCTTCATCTTTTGTAATAAAACATCTCCATTCAACATGTGGGTAACACTGCAGATGCCTATCCAGTAGCTACCTGTTCTCACCATCTTTCTCGGCCACATGAATACAAATTTTGTTAATTCTGTAGGCAGTCATATGCTCAGTCCCTCTTTCTAAGCTCAGAAGATGAGTGTGAGTAGTCTAGTACAGTAGCTTGTTGGAACACAGATTAACGGAATCCATTCCCAGTTTCTGAATAAGTAGCTCTGGAGTAGAGTCTGAAACTTCATTTCTAATAAGTCTGCTAGTAAGGTTGATGCTTCTGGTCTGGGGATCATTCTTTGAAAACCATAGGTCTATGCCAATTACAGTATAAGCCAAAAGAGAGCAGTATAATAAATAAAAAATGCTGGGAGAAAAATACAGCTGCCAATCTAAAAGTATGTATCTAACAAAAAGCTGTTTTCCAAGGAAAAGGGTAAAATAAAATAGTTTCAGAGGAACATATATGAAATTTAGCATCAGACCCTTATCATTTTCTTCAAGTTGAACAGAAACCCAACAAATTGTGTATGTGTGACTTGAAAATCTAACACTAGCTAGTGTATTTCCCATCTCCTTGCAGCTAATGATGGTCAGTGAAATGTAAGCAGAAGTTGTTCAATGGAATACTCAAAAACACTATGCAGAAAAAACTGCTGTATTTTTAACTTCCTTCCTCTTCTGCTTAAGAACAGAGATACCACAACTATGACTGATAAATATTTTGTACCTTGATATAATCTTCAAGATGAAGGCCATGTACTAAGGGGAGGGAGCAGAAAAACTGAGGGAGACAAGATTCCATATGACACCTGGGCTACCTCCTCCTGTTCTCTTAAAAAATAATATTGTATTTCATTTAAAGTACTGTTGTTTATGGAAACCTGTCCAGATGCCTATGGCCTGCATAGCTCAGTCATCTCTACTTGCTAGCAAAGCTCTGCCTGGCTGAAAATAAAGCAGGACCAATAAAATTGCATTTTCACAAAACTTACCGTCTTCCATTCAAAGGCCTGGGCCTATGGCCTCTTAGGCTTTGTCCAGGGTGGCAACAGCCCAACTGCACATGTGCAGACATTGCTGTCTAGACAGATGAACAGTCTCCAGGCCCTCCTCAGTCACATCTGGGATGAATGGTCAGTGTGGCACCAGGGGCCACACTGCAGGGTCCTGCCTAGCCTCCATCACTAGCTTTGGGGCTCAGGGAAACACTCAGTCCTCGTCCCCTCAGAGGTGAGCAGTTTGCAGAAAAAGAAAAACCTATCTCAGATATGTTAGTGAGGGGCACTGTGTTCCATGGGTTATCTCAGCACCATTTCCTTCTGGGCCTGCTATAGAAGGACTGGCCTCCACCCCTAATTGGATTTAGTGCCGGGCAAGTAACTCAGTGGGCAGGACACACTGCACTCTCAAGGTCTGACTTGGAACAACCCCCGCCTTTCTATTCTTCTCTCAAAAAGTAATACTGTATCTTATTTAAAGGACTGTTGTTTATGTTCTCTGTTACTAACAACCAAAGACAACAGCTAAATGATAAAAAGATGCTGTAGTACCAGTATAGGAATACACAAAGAGAACATGGTACTTAACACAGAACACTCAAATACATGTATTTGTTTATGAAAATGAGCTTGCATGATGGAGCTGGCAGTAAAGAGCAGACTTAACTACATGGTCTAGATAACTGGTTCTCTACATAGAAAGAAATTAAAATGAAATCTTATTTCACATCATACCCCAAAATGAATTCCAGTGAGATTTATAACTTGTATTGAAAAAGCAGACTGTAAAATTTTTTTAAAGACAATATAGACGAACATCTTTATGGTCTTAGGGACAAAAACAATGAATTATTTTGGTATACCTTTGATAATAATTTGGTACAAACTATAAATAAAGAGATCGCTCAGTCATGTCTGACTCTTTGCAACCCCATAGACAGTAGCCTGTCAAGCTCCTCTGTCCATGAGCTTCTCCAGGCAAGAATACTGGAGTGGGTTGTCACGTCCTCCTCCAGAGAATCTTTCCAACCCAGGGATCGAACCCAGGTTTCCTGCACTGTGGGCAGATACTTTACATTCTAAGACACCAGGGAAACCCATAAAAAAGAGACGTAATCATAAAAACTTAAAATGATCTAATCAGAAGATAGTGCAAAGAAATAAAAAAACAATTTACACATTGGGAGAGAAATCAATATATGTGGCCAACAAAAAAACTGATACAATTTTTAAAAGACAGCAACTCATTAAGAAAAATGAGCAAAAAAAAAAAATGATCATTTACTTCACAGAAGAAATACAAACGGTTAGTAAATATTTTACAAGATATTCAAAAAATAAAGTGAATGCATAATAACTATCCATTAAACTGAACCCCCAAATTAAATATGATTCTAATAAGCTTTGGCAAGGATAATGAGCAATAAGATTATTCCCTGCTTATAGTTAGTAGAATGTAAACTGATCCAACCATTTTGGGAAAAATTTGCTTTTATAGAGTAGAGTTTAAGCTATGTATGCCCTATACTCTAGCCATGTCTTTCTAAGCATATACCACAGAGAAATTCTCCATGTGTGCCACAGAAGACATGTACAGACTGTGTCTTAGCAGAACTGTTCATACTAGCAAAAAGTAGAAATAAAATGTTCAACAAGACCAGGAAAGATAAATTACAGTATATTCATTTATGCCTTACTACACAGCAGTGAAATGAACATGACAATCACACGTATAATGTTTAGAGAAAACAAGCAGGGCATACAGTATGATTCTGTAATTTAAAGTTCAAAAACAGTGAAATAATATGTTGTTAAGAATGTATAAGACATATATAACTATAAGAAACACAAAGGCATAAGAAACAGATACAAAATTTCCCACAGTGGTCAATGGTAAAGGGATGTACGAGAGTGAACAGGATGGGGACAGGAGAGGCACACTAGGTGTTTTAGAGGTATCGGTAATTATGGTATGATCACAGATGATGGTTTCACTGAGTTTCTATACCAACAGTTCTGTTAGCTAAATTACAATCATTTGGAGAAGGTTTTTATTTTTCCCCTTTAATTAATTTGGTTGAGCTGGATCCTAGGTACAGCATGTGCAATCTAGGTTCCTGACCAGGGATCAAACCTGGGCCCCCTTCATTGGGAGCATGGAGTCTCAGCCTCTGGACCATGTAGGAGTTTTTAAAACTACCAATGTCCAAGCCCTACGTCACACCAATATAATCAGAATTCCTCAGGGTAGAGTATAAGCATTGTTACTTTTATAAAGTACCTCCCATATTTTCCATCCAGTGATTCAAATGAGCAGCAAGGGGTGAGAACGACTACTTCATCCCTTGCTAACTAACTTATTAGGCATACTTTTTGATGTGTCTCTTTATGAAGTTTCCATTAAAAGGTTTATAACAAAATCAAGTAACTTTAAAACCACCATGAAATGGATATCTGTCTTAAGATAGCTGATCAAGTAAAAATAAGATTTTATAAACTTCTATTTCTCCAACTGCTTTTCAGTTCACATTTAGAGAACTAATAAAAGTTTTTTCTTTAAATGGTTGATATTTTCAATTATGCCCTTACACTAAAAGACTTAATTTCTCCCAATAATAGAAATTTTTAAAAATGTTAAGTATTTTCTCAACTGTTTTACTATTGCCAAATAATTGGCAATGATGACTTCTTACTTACCCTGAGCAAGTCATCTATACGACCTTCCTTCTTTTCCAGGTCCTGGTTTTTATTACTTTCTAATGCTGCTAATTTCAGCATCGTAAGATCAGTCTAAATAAAAGAAAGCTATTTTATTATTCCATTATATATATCACTGCATGTAAACATAAAATCAGATTTTATTCTGATTCTAAAAATCACAGCATTGGAGTTTGTGTATGCAAAGGGTATCCCAAAAGGTCTTAGTGTAGTTTTAAGTTTTATTATCTCCAGAAATTTAAGTGCTACACAGACTTAAAAAAAATTTCAAAGGTTAATCATTTAAAATTTTAGAATATTGATATGCTTGTTCTTCATTAGAATTCAGTATAATCGCTGTTATATCAACTCTAGCTGATTTTTGAACAGGGCAAAAACATTCACAAGCTGTTCACTGACTCAAAGCAATGTACTTATAAATCCTAGTCTAAAGATTATCCAAAGAAAGAAGTTTTGATGCATTCAGAAGAGTCTGGCCATGACCTGACGGGAAAAGTGTAATGGCAATAAACTGCACAATTAAGGTGGCAAGCAAGAAGATCTATTTTTTCAATCCTTAGTTTCAGACACTCATTCAAAAACTGTCACATGTATACAGAGTTAAAATGAAAACTCCAATACTCAAAATTCACAAAACAAAGTAATTGCAAAAGATGCCTGATTTTCAAATAATTTTCAATTGTGTAGCATATATGATACACAAAAATACAGACATGTAAAACAAACTGCTTTAATATCCACTTATAACAAATATAATACCTTCAAGAAGGTATCAATTATATGTACTTGGATGTTAAGTTAAAAAATAATCAGTAAACAGAACTGACATGTTATGGTTGTCTTGGTTACTTAATGTGCTTAAAATATATATATTTAACCAGTGTAACAAAGGACAGATTGACAGTAAACTGGGTTTCAATTTCTTACTCTCTACAAATTGCTTTTTTGTTGTTATTCAGTAGTTAGCTTTCTTGATATCGAATTTTACTTTATGATTATGTCTAAAAGAGAAGATATCTTAATTGTGTACAGAAACTGGTCACTAGTTTTTTATCCCTAAATCATACAAAGAAATCTCAATTACTGTTTACCTGAGTAATTTTAAAGGATAACTGCTTTGGCTGTACAATAGGGTGGTCCCCAAAGCTAACGCAGTAGGAGAAGGGCTATTCGGTCGAACCTTAACAAAATATTAAATTTTACATTAGCAAAAATAATACAATAGCAAAATTCTTGTTGATGTTTGCCAGAAAACAACAAAATTCTGTAAAGCAATTTTCCTTCAATTAAAAAATGAATAAATTTTTAAAAAGAATTAAAAATAAATTTCTGCTTAACAACAACTAAATATTTAAGTGTTTATTAGAATAATAACTCAAAACATAACTGAATTTTAAAAACTTTTTATCATTGTTTATTCAATAAGGATTCATTGAGTACCTCCCTCTTACAAAGCTCAGTAAAAGAGACAACCAGCCATCTGATAGATAGATAGAGAAGATAAAATAGAGAGGTATGAGCCTTGGTCTCAGACACTCATCCAAAACTGTCACATATATAAACTTATATATATATATATATGCCTTGCCCTCAAGGAGTTTACAATCTGGTTGCATAAAAGAAAATTGAATGCTTTCAATCTGTTAAATATAATAAGGCCAAATACATCATTTTAAAACAAAATTATCAAAAACAGCTTATGATGGTTCAAAAAGCAAAACTGAAAGACTTTAATATATCAACAGAATTCTTTTAGCACTAGGGACAACAATGCACGCCCATGTTGTTGCTGTTATGTTAGTTGCCCAGTCATGTCTGACTCTGCAAGATGCCATGGACTCTAGCTTGCCAGGTTCCTCTGTCCATGGAATTCTCCAGGCAGGAATATTGGAGAGGGTAGCCATTCCTTCTCCAAGGGATCTTCCCAACCCAGGAGTCAAAATCAGTCTCCTGCACTGTGGTGGATTTTTTTACCATCGGAAGCCCTAATGCATGCCCATGTGAAGTATAAAATCAATTTACTGATAAGTTGCATGATTTAACTAGTCACTAGTTTTAAAATACGTTCACTGAAAACAGTCGATTACATCATGTACCAATGCTATCACTACAATTCCAAGCTATTTTTGAGTTTTATACTCTACTTGGTATATGGCAATATGATGTCCTCCAAGGTACAAAATGAATAAGACATTAAAAAGTATGTATCTACAGAAAGGACTAGAAAGCAACACTGGAAGTTACAACAGTATAATTGAGTAAATGACATACTCTAATTTTTAAAAATTCTTAATTCATCTTTAAATTACTGAAAGCCAACACTGCTATTCTGGTTATACAATGAACTTTCACATAATGAAAGTTAAAAAACAGTAAATAAAATCCAATATGTAGAGCAATGCATATAAAAGAACTGGATCTTAAAAATGTTAGAAACAAACTATAAAGTTTTAAGTGAGTTTTTAGATCCAAGATCCTTTTCTTACCCCAAACTACATTATCCAAGGCTGACAGCTGCCTACTCTTTTCTCAAGGATTCCCAGAAAGGAATTATGCTACCATTTTAGTGGTTAAGAAATTTAACTGATAAGATCCCTGATCAATGACTGAACTTGGGCCCCGGGAGTAAAAAGTGCTGAGACCTAACCACTGGACTGCCAAGGAATTCCCAGTCCTATCATTCTTTTGTAGAAACATTACTTCTTGGAAATAATTAACTCAGAAAATCTTTAAGAATCTCACTTTCAGAAATAAAGTTCTAACAGCATCAAAAGAATTCAACTCACCTCAATAGAATGAAAGACTTTTTAAAAAGGTAAATGCTAATATATATATATTTGATCCCTGAGTTGGGATGATCCCTTGGAGGAGGCCATGGCAACCCACTCCAGTATTGTTGCCTGGAGAATCCCCATGGACAGAGGAGCCTGGAGAGCTACAATCCATGGGGTCGCAGAGTCAGACACGACTGAGTGACTAAGCACATATATATAAAAGGCCTTAATAAAGACAAATTACAAAAATTATTCATTCAGTACACATAACCTCTGAGACATAAAAACACATGGAAAAACTTACAGATGAAGAAGGAGTGGAATGTGAATGTGAATTCTGAGGCGAACGGATTGCAGGAGGTATGCCTCTTACTGGACTTGAGCCATTTCCACCTTGGTACTGAGGGTAAAGGAAACACCACTATATATATATATATATATATAAAAAACAAAAGTTTAGAAAGATGTTGCTTTAGACATGGCATTATGAATTAATTTAAATATATTTTATTATTTTTGTGGCAGCCTCAAAGACAAATTCCCCCAGAGCAAAGAACATGTTTTATTTTTCCTTCAAATTTAGGAGTTCCCTTATGCTTGTGAAGCCAGCAGGAGCTCTAATCCCAAGAAATTTTAATCTCTTTACAAGTAGATGTGTAGATGTTAATCAACTATCTTAAGACAGAACTGTCATTCCCAAGATCTGTTAAGTATCCAAATGTTCATAGCACTATAAAAGAACTACTGGACCAAGTCCCTTCTTAACAGCACAAAGTCTAATAAAATTGATTCTTTCTTACATGCACTACAGTGAATGACTTAACCATGTATGAAGAGAAGCCACCTAATCTGTTCCATAGCTTTCTCAAGTCTCATGTTTCTGAACCAAGAATGGAAGGCAAAAACAATTTGCTGCTAATGGCTTCATCTCTGGGTATCAGGTATGAATAGCAGAAAAGGAGACTTCCTAGTGTGTTCATTAAACAACTTACTACAACTAAAGAACTTACTCTAAATTTTTAATCTATAGTGCCTAGCATATCGCTCAGCACATAGTAGGCATTCAAGACACTTGAGATGTGTTTATTTGAACAGACCCCACCTTTGGCAAAGATTTTTAATGATATTAACACTAAGGGACTGACAGCAACTAAAGAGCTTTAGGTGTATTTTATAGTCTGCAATAGTTTTAGATTCTATAAACTCAAAAAGAAAAACAATGGAGGATGTGTGTGTGTGTGTGTGTGCGTGTGTGTGTGTGTGTCTGTGCGCGCGCGCGCATATATGAGTGAAAGAGAGTGACTGTGTTAGTCACTCAGTCATATTCAACTCACTGCAACCCCCATGGAGAAGAGCCCACCAAGCTCTTCTCTCCATGGGATTTTCCAGGCAAGAATACTGGAGTGGGTTGCTATGTCCTTCTGCGAGGGATCTTCTCAACCCAGCATTTATATATATACATATAAAAATACAGCCCTTCTCCCAACCAGCAAATTTTGCTCTCTCTCAAGTAAATATAAATATTTTTCAACTATTATTTTACTAATCACATTAATATTTTACAATTAATCACATTAATATAATGGTAGGCAAAAGTGTTTCTGTATAGAGGTAAAGAAACATTCCAGATTGGGTAAAAATTTAAATTTACCACTGTTTATTATTTTCAGGGACTCTTTAGATTCACATCTCTATCATTATTTAATCTCCATCCACAGGCCTCAGCTGTTGCTTTAGTACAATAAAATCTTGACTGACAGTACAAAGAATTCCAGAGGCTCTTCCATTTAAAATTTGCCTTTAGGTAGGATACTTTATGCGGCTTCCCAGGTGGCTCAGTGGTAAAGAATACGCCTGCCAGTGCAGGAGCCTCGAGTTTAATCCCTGGGTCAGGAAGATCTCCTGGAAAAGGAGATGGCAGCCCAATCTAGTATTCTTGCCTGGGAAATCTCATGGCAGAGGGCCCTGGTGAGCTACAGTCCACAGGGTCACAAAAGAGTCACACACAGCTGCATGACCAAACAACAAGGCTACTTTAACATCTCTGGTTCTCAGGTTCTTCACCTAAAACAGGAATACTAATACCTGCTTTGACCATCTCCTGACCTATTACAAGAAAATACAGGAGAAAGTCCTTTGAAAATTATGATGTGCCACAGCAAAGTAAAAGTAAACTTTAATGTTCCTAGAAAGACAGGACATCACATAGTACTTAAGTTCTGCTTTAATCAAGTAGATCAACAAAAGCAGACTCAGTGGTTCAAACAGCCTATGGCAGAATTATATTAAGAACTGAAGATATTCCTCAATGAACTTACTTCAAAATAGTCGCTAATTTTGTGGCCACGTCCCCAATACTTTTTCCTAAAATATAAAAGTAAAAAATTTTACAGATTTAAAGTCAGTCGTGACTATCTATCACATATTATATGAGAAAGAGAATGTGCCAAACTTAATTCTCCTAATACACACAAAAATGTTAAGAATATGATATTCTAGTTGGGTGGTGATGGGCATTAAAAGAATACTAAGATTCCTCAGAGGGTCAGATGCCAACTTCACAATTCCAAAAATCAAACTAATATTCCAATAGATACATGTCAATTTTAAAAGTCTCAGCTATGGGAAAATCAGAAAAATAAATCATATTAAAAGACTGCCTGCTTTTAAAACAACATTATTCATATTGCTTCAGGTTACTAACTTCATAAAAGTGTATCAATGAAAAATATATCAATTAAAAAGACAAGTAGTAGCTGTATAACTGACAAACCAATTTATATCTATAAATAATAAAAAGCTCAGTCAACACAAACCATAACAAACTGACAATAACATGCTTTAATATGAACACTATTTTGTAAATTGTTTGATTTTCTAAAAGTATTTTCAAATTAATAGGATTTTTTTCAAAAATAAACTAGATTTTAAATATTGTGCTTACATAGCCACTTTGGTAAAGTGGTGAAAATTATTTTCTAATGAAAAGTTTTGCTCCAAAATGGACTTTAAAAAAAAAAAAAGCAAATAAAATGATTTTTTTCATCAATTTTATAAATACTAAACTGAGAAGCAGCTAACAAATACAGCATTTTGGATGGGAGTTATCCATCCTTTATTGGAATTACACTGAATACATAATTTCTTCAAGTTACAAAAGAAAAATTAATGATAGCATGGATAGCACTGGATAATATAAACATTTATCGATTCCATACTGACATATACATTCATTCACTTATTTTATTCAACAAACATTACTATTTGCCAGGCATTACTGAGATGAACAAACAATACATTTAAAGGTTCAACAATCTCACATTCCTTCCTGGAACAAGGTAGAGGGAATTTAAAAAAAAAAAAACTAAGAAGTAATACAACCTAGAAATTTTCAACAATAGTTTTGTATAGGTTTATTCAGAGGTCAGAGAGGACTATACCAAAGGAATTTCCTTCTGCCTGTAACAACTTCCCTGCAGATTCTGAAGTGGTGCCATCTTTTAATGAAGACAGAGACATTTTTTGGTTGCCTACCAGAAACTATTTCCCCAGTTCTTTTTCCCTGATTGAATCCACATTTTATTCTGTTAACATTCCCCCCTGCATAGACCATATAATTTCAGTTCCGTTGCTTAGTCATATCCACTCTTTGCGACCCCATGGACTGCAGCACGCCAGGCTTCCCTGTCCATCACCAATTCCCTCAGCTTGCTCAGACTAATGTCCATTGAGTCAATGATGCCATCCAACTATCTCATCCTGTAGTCCCCTTCTCCTCCTGCCTTCAATCTTTCCTGGCATCAGGGTCTTTTCTAATGAGTCGGTTCTTCACATTAGGTGGCCAAAGTATTGGAGTTTCAGCTTCAGCATCAATCCTTCCAATGAATATTCAAGAATGACTTCCTTTAGGATGGACTGGTTGGATCTCTTTGCTGTCCAAGGGACTCTCAAGAGTCTTCTCCAATAACACAGTTCAAGAGCATCAAGTCTTTGGCACTCAGCTTTCTTTATAGTCCAACTCTCACATCCATAGCTTTCATGAGATGGACCTTTGTCTGTAATGTATTGTCTCCGCTTTTTAATATGCTGTCTAGGTTGGTCATAGCTTTTCTTCCAGGGCTGTTTCCTATCTGGCCTCCATTCCTAGTTCCCTATCTCTCCTCCTTCTAATCAGAAATCCAGTTTTGCTCAGGTATCAGGCTTTCTGCACAAGGCCTATATTTCTAAGGGTAATGTTACCACATTTTCAATTTCAGAGATGGGCCTGATTTTAAGGGCAATAATACCTCTCATGGACATAATTCATTTTGGAATGGACACACAACCCAATTCTGACCAAGAAGATGACAGGAGAGGTTTGCTATGAACTTAAATAAGCCTACGTCAAAGAGGGAAAAAATAAAAGCACATAGAAAACCAGCAAATACAAGTGTGGAAGATGAAATGAGGAGATGCAATTTAAAATGGCCACAGTCCTAAAAACATAAAAGAAAAAAGCAGACAATTCTATGGATGGCAGATCACAGAGAAAATGATGTGGCTTCCCTAAAGACACAGGTTGGCTCAACCAACCCAGAAGTCTCATACTATATTGGGACTTGCTTTTAAGTGAACTTTAAAATTTAAAGTTAAAACTATCATAACTAATATAAGTAAAGAAATCCAAGTTCACTAACCACAGATGAGGAAACTACACTAAGACCAAAAAGGACCTCAGGCCAGACTGAAATACAAAATAGCACAAACTTAGAGAAAGGTAAAGAGTGACTCACTTCCCCTTTCCACAAAGACAGCTGCTGCAAATATATTTCTTGATGCCAGTGCCACATGTAAATACTAGTAAGCCATGGGTTCATAGCTCTAGACTTTATAGCTAAAAATGGCTCCAAAACACATAATATATGCATAAAATCATCATTACATATGATTCAAGAGTCCAATTTATTGTATTTAATCTTGAAAAACCAAATTAAATGATAATGCTATCTTATCCATTATAAGAAGTTTTGTAGTCTAATGAAAGTAATTTCCTTACTAGTTTATAATATAAAATGTAGAAGAAAAGTTGAAGAAAGGATATGGAAAGAAAGCAAAAATGATGAAGAAAAGGTATGGAAAGAAAAAGATGATGTTTTAATGAAGTAACTCAATCATTTTTATATAGTCTTTTTTTTTTTTAATAAAAAGGATGAATAAATTTAGGTATTTGTTTCAAAGCAAGATATAAAATTCTTATCCAAAAACAAGAAGTCATTTCAACACCATATTTCATATAAAGAGAGAACAGAGAAAGGTGATAAAGGTAATGCATATCAGGTTTGGACACGACACTACCTAATTCTCAAAAAAATAAAGGAAATGTTAAAAAGAGTAACCATAAGCAAACTACCTATGGTACAGAAAGACTCCAATTTCGTAATATTTTTTACACAAAGTATATTTAAGCTATTATTAGTGCAGATATTACATGGTGTCTATATAAATCACAAAAACAGAAAACTTTAAAACAAATTATTAATTGATTAAAAACCAGAATAATTAATTGCAAATACCTCTTTGGGTATGAAGGAAGATTTTGCTTCACTTACCCTGACTACTTTCATTCTGGTTTTCTGCTTTTCTTTTTCTTCCTCTGGATGACTCTGATTGTTTCTTCTCTGGTGTCTATAGAAAGCAAGTTAACAGAGTTTTATAGTTTCCACAAACAAAATTTTATAATCACTATAAATGTCATTTTTATTTTCTAATTAAGAAATTTTGCTAAATAGCGTTCATGCAATGTGAATGTCTAATTACTTACATACAATTTCTTTAAAAGATAAACTTCCATAGCTATTGTATGAATTTTTAAAATTCGAAATGTAGAAGGCGTTGTACGTATTACTTGAAATTTATAGAATGCGACTTGAGGTGTATGAGAAATCAGAGTAATCAGCCTTAAAAATGCCCTTCAAATTCTTAAAAACCTCCACACAGTAACAACAAAACACCATTTGTTTTTCCCATTAGTTTTCTACTATTAACATATATTCTATACAAGTATATATATATATATATAAAACATATATTCTATAAACTTGGGCAAGGAAAGAGTAGAACATAAATCCTAACATATATAATCCCTAAATGCTTAACATCACCTAAATGCTTGAAAATTATCCAACAACAACAGCAAATTCATACATTATACCCTAAATCAGGCGTCTGCAAACAGTCAGCTGGCCAAATGTGGCTAGCCACCTATTTTTCTCAAGGCCCATAATCTAAGTATAATTCTTACATTTTTTAATGACTGAAAAATATAAAAATATAAAAACAAAACATACAAGCAACTTAGGATAAACTATTTTATCATATGAAAATTGTAAGAAATTCAAATTTCAGTGTTCATAAATTTGATTTTATTGGAACACAGTCACACTCATTCATTTATGTACTGTCTATAATTCCCTTCACACCACAACAGCAGAGTTGAGTAGTTCTGTCAGAAACTGTATGGCACATAAAGCCTAAAAATATTCGGCCCTTTTTAAAAAAAAAAAAAGGTTTGCAGAGCTCTGTACTACACGATGGCTTGTTCTTAAATTATAGGTTTGTTCTTTTAACTGATAGCAAGTACTTTCATCAGGCTAAAACAACAATTTTAGTGGAGTCTGACAGAATGTTGTGTTTAGTGAAAAATTAAAACCAAATGTGCACAAGGCAATGGCACAGAGCCCTCAAATTCTAGAAGCCTGGCAAATATATCTGATGCCAGAACACAGACTATCTGAATGAATGAAAACATCAGGCAACTTAATTCTCTAAAGGCAACAGAGTCCTCCAACAAGGAAGGGACTTAACCCACATTTTGGTGTCTCTTGTGGATAGTTCTGTGATTAAATAGTACGAATGACAAAATACAATGACAGATAATACCTTGAGGTATAATACTTGAGGTTTACATAGATGCTCAATATCAACCTAACTCATATTGAACCTCTTTGGTTCCTCAAGGTATTATTATCTGGGGAATTTTAAGTTCTCTCACTGCCATTTTGCCAACAACATAACAAATTCAGAGGTTTAAGTGAATGCTATTGATCTCTGAACTCTTTAAAGACAGAAGTTACACCTTCTCCCCACCACCTCCTCCCACCTTCATGCCTAGCATAGTGATTTAATATTACCTTATAAATATATGAATATTAAATAACTTACTCAAGGTAACTAGGATTCAAGTCAGATTCAATTCTGTGTATTTCTAAGCCCTAAATATGCTTTTCCCCTCCTTCAATGTGTCATGATTATATGTCCTACATCAAGAAGTAACTGAATGAATCAACTATACAAAAATACTTCAAATTGTCATTAAGTTTATAAATAAAATTTATTATGTCCAATAAACTGCCCATATGTTTTCACATCACAAATTAACAGATTAAAGAGAGCCACTCTAACAATCTACTCAGGAGACAGACTGACATACAAGCAATTTAGGATAAACAGTCCATTACTTTAGTTTCATACTCATAATCACCAAACTCAGACTTAAATGATAACTAATCTATTTCTATTGGAATAAAAATATCATCAGATTAAAAATTCTAAGTTAACAGTTTTATAAGGAATCCTATAATGGATTTTAAAACAAAGGAGGCACCCCAAATAATAATTTATTCATATCCTTCCCAATTTAATCTACATAAAAATATAAGGTCAAGGAAATATGTTTTTTTCAGAACAGTTTCTGAAAATGCTTCTAGAACCGTTAAAATGCTAGCATTCACTGGCTACCTCCAAGTGAGGATGGAATGGAAAAATACGGTATACGTAGGAATTCTCAAACTTATTTGGGATAACATTTATTAAATACTTTACTGGATATAGACTTCAAGACATTTATGGTCCTTTCCCCCCCTTTTTTTAAAGACATGTAAGGTAACTGAGTAAAAACTTTTTCTCCAAGGCAAAATTTCCCTGAATTAAATTTTTTTCTGGAATAGGGAAGCGGGACAGTTTTGGGAGAAATGTTATTCTGTTTATCAGAACAAACAAACCCTCAAATGCATAATGATTTCAGTAAAGAAAAAAGGCAAGAGGCTTCCCTCCTTTAAACCAGAGAAGAATTTGAGGAAGGAGAATGAAGGAAAAAAGGATGACAGGACTAAAATTAATTTTAAGACTGTAATCTAAGATTAATGTGGGTAAGAAGCTGGAAACAGCTAGTAACTGAAAAGTAGAGCAAAGCAAAAGATGAGAAAGAGAAACCTAGATATACCTAAATTTGCTTATAAACATAGGCATTATAAACACACCATTTTGCTTTCCCATGAACTTTCTGCACCCACATCCTAGTATGACTACCTAGTGCTGACCTTTGACTTCATGCTCACCTCTGTCAGTCCAGTGGACCATAATTTTCTCAGAAGAAAAGTACCATGGAGCTCTGAAAACACAGAGACTAAGAATCTAACTCTGGGTCTACTATTTACCATAATTTTCAGCATGTTCTTTAACTAAGACTCAACTTTCTCATCAATTTTAAATATGGCAACAGGGGCATAAAAGGACTATGGGGACTAAATGAGAAACATACCAGAAACGTAAGTAAAATAACATCTAGAACAGTGTCTGTATCAGTAAGCTGTACTTATCTGAATGGCTATCCTATTTTCCAAATATCTGTGCACTTGTATATTTCAAGACTTCAATCAAGTGTCATTCATTAAAGGATCAGCAGCTTTTGAACTAATAGTTTACAAATTACTTGTAGGGTTTGCAAAATAAACAATGTTTCTTCTTTAAGGTCCCTAGTCAACTAGACGCCAATTAGGGCCTTCAGTCTAGGCCCTAAAGATTACATCACTAACTCTAAGATAAATGCACTTTAAACAGTTTTCTGAGCAACACCTATATTAAACAAAAACAGAAACTCTCAATGAAGCCTAATGCTGACAATTTTCCTAGGTCATCTTTTGTGTATAGACTTATTTTGAGATTTCAAAGCTTGAGGATTTAGAATAGGCAGAAACTCAGCAAGTATTTAACCTCTAAAATGGCTAATCACTGAAAAAAAGTTCAGAATACTATCGGCGACTTCTACATTGTACTCCAGGGACACCTCAGGGGAAAGGAGGTTGTTTCTCCAAAGTTACTGAAGGAAAGGAAGGAGCAGGTGGCTGAGCCAAGGCACGTGCGCTCAGTCACTTCAGTCTTGTCCAACTCTTTGCGATCCCACGGACAGCAGCCCACCTGTCTCCTCTGTCCATGGGATTCTCCAGGCAAGAATACTGGAGTGGGAGGCCATTCCCGTCTCCAGTGTTTAGCCACTAGACACATCCTATGCCATACCCTATCCTTTGGAACACAGCACATCTTAAGAGCAATATTATATACCAGATTTACTTCAAAGAAAGAGATCAATGACTTCAAAAATGTTTAAAAACCCCTGATCCTGACCAAACATCAGTTTCCTAGAAAATCTAAGGGACATCAATCAGGTCACCACTGTTAATTTTATAAGGTATAAAACTTGTACGCATTAAGCATTTTATATAGAACACTTTCAAACTTGTTACTGCTCTAATACTGTCATTCTTTCCTCTATTTTTTCTCAGTTACAGCACTATAATTGAGCACAACGGGAAGGATCATTATGGAAGGCAAAATACTATGACTTGGCTTTAAAGTAAAGATGGAAAGACTATAGTAATTATAAAAAGTCAAAGAATTCTGGCATACAGTGGAACAGTGGTTAGGAGAATATGATGAAAGGAGACATTGGTATTCTTTAAATCCATTTAGTTTTAAAACTTCTAGTTTGTAATCATACCAAAATCTGAATGATTACTCTGGCATTTAAATGTTCCAAGATATTAGGGTGAGTTTATACAGCATTTTCTAGAGTTAGAAGTAAATTTCAAAAAAAAAAACCCAGATAAATCTAAAGGACTCAAGGGGCAATAGTGATATATCTAATGTTCTATTTCATCTGAAATTTAAGTCAGTGATTATTAAATAAGGTTTTAAAATCTAATCATGTGGCCTCTTGATTTATCTTAAAAATAAATCTGCCTTTCATCAATGCAAATAAGACCAAATAAAAGAACCTTAATGCTATCATAGAGTGAGGGAGAGAAAGCAACATGGTTTGTTGAAAACTGATCACCACCTCTACAACCCTCCAATTAGAGTGAAAGTCACTCAGTCGTGTCCAACTCTTTGTGACCCCATGGATTATACAGTCCACAGAATTCTCCAGGCCAGAGTACTGGAATGGGTAGCCTTTCCCTGTTTTAGGGGATCTCCCAACCCAGGGATCAAATCCAGGTCTCCCTGGGTAGAGAGATATTTTAAATTTCCGGAATAAATGCATGACAGAAAATTCTAACAGTTTGTAAAAAGATATTATAATGTCAATAAAAGGGGAGTGGATATTAAAAATTTTTTTTAAAGATTTAACTTTTCATTTTGAAATAAATTTACATTTACAGAAAATTTGCAAAATAGCACAAAGAATTTCCATTTGTTTGTCTTTTGCTTAGATTCTCCAAATGTAAAATTTATTCTTCACCTCTACCTTAGGTAGAGATCATAAGATCCAACTGAATGGAACAAAAACAAAAGTCAGACAGCATCACATGTAATAAAATTATTGAGTTAACAGACACAAATATTTTTAATTTTTTTCCGTTAAATGAGAAAATAAGGTAGAAAGAAAAGTTGTTCTAATATTAAGTAATATCTGTATAACAAAATATTCAACCCTCAAACTTGTCAGAATGAATTTTTACTGACTGATTCACTTACTAAAGACTGATTTTAAAAATAACAACTCATTAGCTACTTCAATGATTCATATAGTTACTGAGGTACCAAATTCAAGGTCATTATACTTTTGACAAATGGCACTTAAACCTTTTTGCCCATAGCTGGTAATAACAATGTTTCATTCACATTTCTAGGTAAAATCTTTCGAATTAGTTTTGAGACAGAAGAAATCTTTGATATCTTATAGCACATACGAAAACAGCACTGAACTAAAAAGATATCTGGAGCCTTATAACAATAATCAATGTAAAATAGATGTTCCAGTCAAGAATATCAAAAGTACAAGAAACTATTTCTTCCAACCTTTGCTGTAAAGATTAGGTTAGAATAATGCCCTATATGAAAAATGAAATTATGTAGTGAGAACTTCCTTGCAGCTTTGTCTCTGATTTACATTTAGATAAAATCTATCACAAAATATGTAGACCCTAATTCCAGGATGATTTTGAGTTAGCATGACCTGAAAAATTCTCAGTCTTTCTCTGTCCAAGAGTCAAACTTTAATACTAACAATTATCTGTAAATCTTTGCTTGACTCTGACATCCAGAAGATCTATGTTATACTGCAGAATTCAATATAAAAAATATGAAAAGTTTATGTATGCAACATTTTGGGATCTTATCACCAAATAAAAGCTGTTTCCTTGCTGTTCAAAGGAAATCCAATCAACATATCAGCAATTTTGAGTGTAACCTATTCTGCTATATTGCCTTGATCATTTAATAATATGTAATGTCAAAGATGATAGACAGCCAAAAAGAAATTAGGCAACCCCAACTAAAATATACGCTGCCTTAAGTTAACTTAAAATGCACCAGCTCACAACATTTTTAAAAGCCTAAAGGATTTTGACTCCCTCCACAAACATACAGCATCCATAATGACATCAATACCTAAAAATATATAATATTTCATTTCATTTTCAATTTTTAAAAGCTACTTTATACCTACTATCCTCACAGCTATATTAGGTTGGTACAAAAGTAATTGTAGTTTTGAACCATGAATTTTAAATCATTGTAACTAGGCTCAAACACATCTTTATTAATCAAAATAGGAACCATTACAGTCAACACATTTTTGCCAAAGAGAAGTTTATTTCTATAGTATAAAAATTCAGGCCTCAGGATTTGACGAATTTTGGAAACCATTCTCTGTGTCCTGTAGAGGTGTTTGAAGAAGTGGTAGTCAGTTGGCAAGAGGTCAGGTGAGCATGGCAGATGAGGCAAAAGTTCATAGACCAATTCGTTCAGCTTTTGAAACGCTGGTTGTACATCATGTGGCCGGGCGTTGTCATGGAGAAGAACTGGACCCTTTCTGTTGACCTATGCTGGCGGCAAGTGTGTTCAGTTTTTGGACCATCTCATCGATTTGCTGAGCATACTTCTCAGATGTAATGGTTTTGCCAGGATTCAGAATACTCTAGATCACCAAAATTCAGCAGCAGATCACCAAACAGTGACCATGACTTTTTCTGGGGTGCAAGTTTGGCTTCTGGAAGTGCTTTGCAGCTTTTTCTTGGTTTAACCACTGAGCTGGTCACCGCTGATTGTCATATAAAATCCACTTTTTGTCACACATCACAATCCAACTGAGAAATGGTTCACTGTTGCTGCACAAAACAAGAAGATGACACTTCAAAATGATTTTTTTTTGATTTGCAGTCAGCTCATGAGGCACCCACCTATTAAGTTTTTTCACCTTTCCAATTTGCTTCAAATGCTGACTGGTCAACATTGAGTTCTTCAGCAAAACTTTCTGTAGGTTTAAGAGGATCAGCTTTGATGGTCCTCTCAACTGGTCCTTGTCACCTTCCAATGGCAGACCACTGTGCTCCTGCATCTTCAAGGCTCTCATCTCTGCGGCAAAACTCCTTGCAACACCACTGCACTGTATGTTCGTTATCAGTTCCTGGGTCAAAGGCGTTGATGTTGTGAGTTGTTTTTGCTGCTTTATGAACTCAAAAGAAACTGACAGAATTTGCTTTTTTGTCTAACATCATTTCCAAAGTCTAAAATATAAACAGCAAGTAGTAAGTCATTGGCAAAAAAAAACAAAGCGAGAAATGTGCATTAACATAACCACATTTATTTAAGAATGCATTCCAATATCAAAAGGCAAAGATCAACAATGCAAAACGGCAATTACTTTTGCACCAACCTAATACTTCTTACGCTATTACCTGGACCTGTTTTAATTTATATCCACATTTGCTTAAAAGGAACATATTACATCTTTGATACTGGTAAAGTACAGTTTTGTTTGCCACTTTCTTATCATTTACACGGCATGACTATCTCTTGGCATTTTCTCTTCTGGCTTTCCCGCTGACTTAAGGCTTTATTTACTAAATACTATAAGCCATAAAATTAGAATCAAGTTGGACTTTCTCCTCTGTTCATATGATCTGAAAAGTAGTTTTCAAATCATACAATCAGGATAAAACAGCCACAGGGAGCAAATACTGTGGGGAGAAAAACCAAATTTTCAAGATACTGTTGCCTGAGAATGTTGACATTTTGAGAATGCCTGTTACAAATACTATTATTATAATACAAAATACTATTATAAATACTGAATTTAGAAAGTTAACTACCTGACTTTTTAAAGTGATATTTCATTGTTATTATTTTCTATCTAGCAGTACTGCACTATAACACTATAACCAAGAAAAAAAATCATTTTTTAGTCTATTTTTTAAAAGAAATTGTTCTATAATTTATCTATTAGCACAATTCTCAATGTTGACTATATTTCATAATCACAAAGCTGTTATTTAAAGCTCATGCTGGTGCCCCCATCCCAAATTTAAACATCTCTGAAAGGACATCAAAGAAATCCATATGTTTTAAAAGCTCCAAAAGTGATGCTGATACATCATCAGGATTAGCAATAGTCAATCTAATATATAGTAATACAGCATGTATTTCCTGCACTTTCCACTTTAGAGAATCTCTAAAATTAGTTGTTATTCTTTATATAATCTTCCATTAAAAATTACAGACCAAAATTATGACATACAGCAGAAACTTTATTAGGATATGAGAAGTCCAAGGGGTTGTTATGGTTACTCAGTTATTTTAGAAAATGAGAATTATTCTTAAAGAAAATTAGTAAAATACTATGTTCTCCTGACATAAAAACACATCTAATACTTTAAAAACTCTACTATAGTACAAGCATACCTCATTTTATTGAGCTCTGCTTTATTGCAAACTTTGCAGATATAACTTTTTTACAAATTGAAGGTTTCTGGCAATCCTGATCTAGCAAGTCTTTTGATGCCATTTTCCCAACAGCATCCGCTTACTTTCTCTCTGTGGATCACATTTTAGTGATTTTTACAATATTTCAAACTTCATTATTATATCTGTTATGGTGATCTGTGATCCATGATCTTTGATGTTACTGCTGTAACTGTGTTGGGGTGGCACAAACTGCGACCATGTAACAGTGCTCTTAATGGATAAAATGTTGTGTGTCTTCTGATGGCTCCACTGACCAGCCACTCTCTCCCTCTCGCACTTCTCTATTCTCTAAGACACCACAATACTGAGATTAGGCCAACTAGTAACCCTACAGTGGCCTCTGAGAGTCCAAGTGAAAGGAAGAGTTTTATAGCTGACTTCACCAAAAGCTAGAAAGGATGTAGCCTAGTGAGAAAGGTATGCTGAAAACTGAGAGACAAGCTGAAAGCTAGGCCTCCTGTGCCAGTTAGTCAGGTTGTAAATGCAAAAAGTTCTTGAAAGAAATTAAAAGAACTACTACAGTAAACACACAAATTCTAAGAAAGCAAAACACCCTTACTGGGAATATGGAGAACGTTTGAGTGGTCTAGACAGAAGATAAAACCAATCACAACATCCCCTTAAGCCAAAGACTAATCCAGAGCAACTCTATGAAGGCTGAGAGAGGTGAGGAAGTGTAGAAGTGTGAAGAGGTAGAGGTTGGTCTATGAGGTTTATGGAAAGAAGCTGTTTCCTTAACAATGAAAGTACAACAAGGTGAAACAGCAAGTACTGATGTAGAAGCTGCAATGAAACCAGCTGAGATAATTACTGAAAGTGGCAACAGTAAACAACAGGTCAATGTAGACAAAACAATTTTCTATTGGAAGAAGATGCCACCTAGGACTTTCATAGCTCGAGAGAAGTCAGTGCCTGGCTTCAAAGCTTCAAAAGACAGGCTGACTCATTTGTTAGGGGCTTTTACAATTGGTGACTTGAAGTTGAAGCCAATGCTCATTTACCATTCCGAAAATCCTAGGACCCTTAAGAATTATTACTAAATCTACTCTGCCTGTATTCTGTCTGACTATTCACTGGAAGGATGATGTTGAAGCTAAAGCTCCAATTCTCTGGCCACCTGATGTGAAAAATCGACTTAATGGAAAAGATCCTGATGCTGGAAAAAACTGAAGGCAGAAGAAGAGGGTGACAAAGGATGAGATGGTTGGATGGCATCACCAACTCAATGGACATGAGTTTGAGCAAACTTGTGAAGGACAGGGAAGCCTGGCGTGCTTCAAGCCATGGGGTCGCAGAGTCGGATATGACTTTTCGACTGAACAACTAATACTACTACTCTGACTGTGCTCTAGAAACGGACAACAAAACCTAGACGATCACACATCTGTTTACAACATGGTTTGCTAAACATTTTACGCCCACTGTTGAGTCCCAGCGCTCAGAAAACAAAGAGATTCCTTTCAAAATACTACTGCTCATTGACAATACACCTGGTCATCCAAGAGCTCTGATGGAGATGTTCAAGGTTAATGTTTTCATTCTTGCCAACAAAACATCCATTCTATAGCCCACAGGTCAAGGAGTAATTTCAACTTACAAGTTTTATTATCTAAGAAATATATTTTGTAAGACTGTAACATCCACCTGTGGCCTTCCCAGATAGCACCAGTGATAACCTGCCTGCCAATGCAGGAGACGAAAAAGATGTGGGTTCAATCCATGGGTTGTGAAGATCCCCTGGAAAAGGGAATGGTGCTCCACTCCAGTATTCCTGCCTGGAAAATTCCATGGGCAGAAGAGCCTGGCGGGCTACAGCCCGAGGAGTTACGAAGAGTCAGACACAACTGAGCCCCTGAGCACATAAAATATAGCTGGCATAAAATTCCTTCGATGTAATTCCTTCGATAGATCTAGGCAAAGTAAATTGAAAACTTTCTGGAAAGGATTCACTATTCTAGAGCTATTAAGAACATTTGGGATTCATGGGAAAAGGTCAAAATATTAACAGAAATGTGGAAGAGATTGGTTTCAACCCTCATGGATGACTTTGAGGGGGTAAAGGCTTCAGTGGAGGAAGTAACCACAGATGTGATGGACACAGCAAGATAACTAAAAGGGAAGTGGAGCCTGAAGCTGTGACTGAATTGCTGCAATCTCATGATAAAATTTCACGCTCAGTGGTAAAGAATCCACCTGCCAATGCAGGAGATACACACAAAGGTTTGATCCTTGAGTTGGGAATGGCAACCCACTCCAGTATTCTTGCGAGGAAAATCCCATGGACAAAGGAGTCTGGTAGGCTACAGTTCATGGAGTTCTGAAGAGTTGGACAGAACTCAGTAGCAGTACTGTTACAGAGAAATCAATGGTGAAAGGAAGAGTCAATTAATGTGCAAACATCATTGTTGTTTAAGAAATGGCCAGAGCCTCTCTAACTTCCAGCAACCATCACCCTGACTGATTAGTCAGCACTCATCAGTACTGAAGCAAGATACCACCAGCAAAAAGATTATAACTTGCTGAAGGTTTAAAAGATGGTGAGCATTTTTTAAGTGGTATTTAAAAAAATTAAAGCAGTACATTGCTTTTTCAGATATAATGCTACCGCACACTTAACAGATTATGGTATAAACATAAGTTTTATACATACTGCGAAACCAAAAAATTCATGTGACTCACTTTATTTTGATATTTGCCTTATTATGGTGGTATGGAACTAAATCTGCAGTATCTTTGAGGTATGCCTGTATAAGACACTAAAACCAAATTTCTCAGCATTGTCAACTTGTGCTGAATGCACTTAAGTGTGAAAACATATTTGTCAGGAAAAAAAAATTTGTGAAATGCTGTCAGTCCAGGCATATCCTGGATTGGCAAATTTGATGAATATTATAAATCATCTTAAAACTAAATATTTCCAAAAAGAATACCACTCTTTCAAAAGACTAACTAGGGTCATTAACTTATAAGCAATATACTACCTTAGTTATACAGAGAGAGTACAGAACAGGAGTTGAAAGCATCACTTTCAAATAAGACACTGGAGAATTTTGACTATTAACTTACTATATGTAGCAAATTAATCTCTCTGGGCTTCTGTTTTCACAGAAGAGATGTGAAACTTAACTGAAATGTCATCTAGCTCTGCATGTAACATGCTAAAACTTTATTTTCCCTCCTTCATTAATAGGGTGGTTCCCAACCAGAGGACATTTGCCTCTACCCCAAAGGCTATGTGGCAATATCCAGAGACATTTTCGGTTGCCACAACTTGGGGTGGGGGCCAGGGGAAGGGCTACAGATATCTAATGTATCATGTAGAGATGCTGCTAAGTATCCTATGTTACACATGTCAACTCTCTCCCCACCCCAAGAATTATCTGGCCCCAAAAGTCAATAATGTTTAGAAACCTTGGTTTGATGAATACATTAGAATTATATGTTGACAAAAACTGCTTGTGTATTATGTGACAACTAAAGGCTGTTAGCAAATTTATTTATTCAACAAATATTTACTATGCCTCTATGATGCTTAAGTGCTATACCAGAGTCCACTTTAAAGTATGTTTTCATTGTTAAAGTGATCTGGCATTTTTCTCTTCAAATATTGTTTTCATTCATCAGCTTAGAATTTTCTTGCTCTAAAAATCACCCACCCACACTAAATGTACTTTTTTATAAAAAAGGGAAACACTAAAACAAACAGCTGTTTGTTTGCTTTCTAAATAAATGGCCTACAGATTTACTGATTTATAAGAAATCAAAAATAATCTAGAGAGAGTATATCAGAGTTTCTAAGAAGGGAGCCTAAGTATGTTTATTTTGGAAAGGTGATTCTGACACACACAGTCCTCCACGTTTATGGAAACAGGAACACAGAGCCAGTCAGTACTGGGCCAACATTTGACTTCCAGTGTTTTTCCTTCCAAGACACTAAGGACATATAGTCAACCAGGACAGACCACCTCCTTTGCTGTGAACTATGTCACATAATGTATCTTAGCACTGGATGCTCCATGACTCTAACTGAATATACTTCCTGTAAGAACGTGCCCTGTAGGGACTTCCACCTCCCTTCACTGGAGGGTGCATGGGTTCAGTCCATGGTTAGGGAACTAAGATCCCACATGCCATGGGATGAGGTCAAAGAAGAAAAAAAGCATGTTCTTTAATGTTTAGCGGTAGAATATTTGAATACAGTTTTTTCTTTTTAAATAAAAGGAAATTCCAAGTAATTCCGAGCATTTCACAGAAACTATAATTTCTAAGTTTGACTGTTAGTCTTAATAGAGAGAGGAAAAAAACAATTTATTCCCCTACTGAGAAAATGTCTTTATTGGTGATATAAAATCTTACTAATCTCACCAAGTACTACAGTAAGAAGTCTGTGAAAAAATACTGCCAGCAGAAGATAAGTAAAGAAGACAGAGGAACTAAATCAAACAGAACATCAGAGGTCATTTATCAGGCTAAAACATTTCAGAAAATAATGTAAGTTACAGGACACAAAGAATATTTCCTAAAACTGATGAGGACAGTAAAACTAGATATCTAACAATCTAGAAACTGAACAGATTTAAACAGAATAAAGTAAAAAACAAAGTAATTCATTTAGGGAGAAACAGGTATAAAAATCTAACTTTCACTGACATTTAACTATACACCACTAAATTAATTTTTCAAGTTTTCTTTCTTAATGGGTGCTCAAACTAGGACATTAAAAAAAAAGGTCTGTACAGGTTATAACATGTGTGTGTGTGTGTGTGTGTATAGGAGAGAGAGAAGTAAAATCTAAATGAATTTTAAAGAAAAGGTCTGTCCAGGTTATAACGTGTGTGTGTGTGTGTGTGAGGTATGTATGTATATAGGAAGAGAGAGAAGTAAAACTTAAATGAATTTTAAAAATCAATCTAAAACCTGAAATTCAAGGCCAGTATTACCTCTACTTTCAAATAAAATCATAACTTCCAATCAATCTAAAGTCACTAAGTGTTCATGGAGGAAACATTTCAGCTAAAGAATATGTAGAGGACAAAAGGAAAAAAGTAGAGATAAAGTAAAGATAAAAAAGTAGAGATGGGGATGGACATAAAAACAAAGGTAAAAACAGAAAATGCTCTCCTAATCCAGGCAATTCACGAATACCAGAGAATCAATTCATATATTTACTCAATCATACCATTTAATCAATTCATATATGTCTGCATAATTTTAATACCAAAAAGGAGATTTTTAAATTAAAAAAAAAAACTATTTAAAAACTATATAAATAATATGACTTGTTCTAAAGATGAAAATAATGCACCCCTAAAGCCAAATCTAAGGTTGTTTTAGTTCTGATTCCCTAGTGTTCTTTATTTCTACTTCCTCCAGAATATGAAAGTAAGAATACATACAACATGGCCCTTTAAAAATTATTTTTAGAAAAGAATAAAACCAAGCATTAATGCTTCAAAGTGTCTTCAACACCATAACTTCAATTCAAATAAGGAGGGGAAAAATTGGATTTAAATACCAAGACTATTTCTATAAATTAAATTCAAATGAGAAAGTTAATTAGATCTTCTTTCATAAAATGGCTTTCATTAATCAACATTAGTTCCTCTTTGCTTTCTGTCACAAGAGTGGTATATCATCTATATATCTGAGGTTGTTGATACTTCTCTAAAGACAATCAAAGCAATGTATCTATACTATATTCCTCTTTCATTACAATCATTACAATTCTGAAAGTGCACCAAAGTTTAAATGTTTAGATGCAACAACTGTTCCAGCTTCTGTGTATCTATTACTTAAAAATCCTTAATCTTAAATAAATCAAATATCCCCCCAAATGCACTTGGATCCAAAAATAAACAGTAATTCAATGCCAGTGGATGCATGGTAAAAGAACTGATGATTACCCAGAAGGAAGGGGAGAAAACAGTTCTAGAAAAGGATAGTGTATATTTTAAACTGTTCAACTATGATCCAGGTTATACAGAAGTTGTATAAAAGGAGACAAAAGGATCCCGAGAGGAGAATGGCCAATGGGTGGAAAACACTGACAAAAGGAAACATGGGCTCCTTATCTAATCTTCATAAAACAATCTGTACTTTCTTCCAGAAATAATAATAACCTGCCAGGCGGTAAGCACACAGACTGTCTCTCTAATTCCTTCAGGTATCCTAAGACATTTAAATAAGGTGAGAGACCCCTCTCCCCTGTAAGCTCCTTCCTTGTCCCTCCCATAAATTTATCATTCTCCTCACACCCACAATCCACTCAAGATTCTCTCCTTCAGTTGATAATCTCTATTTTCACTCTGAAGAAAGAGAAAGGTAATTAGGTATGTAAGTTCACTGATCAGAGGAAAGCTTGTTCCTAGTCAGTCCTGTCCACAACTAACCCTGTCCACCGAGTCTGGAACTTCAGACCACCTCTGGGAGAAGTTTGCCTTATTTCCTCCTCTCTCTTCAGCACTTTGCTTGTCCCTGGTCCCATCAAAGGTCTGCTATGATCCTCTCCCCTAGCACATAATAAGTCAAGCCTGTTAAGACTCTGGATACCACCTCTTTTTCTCACAGTCAAGGTTCTTCCAAGAGCAGTCAATATTTGCTCACTGTCCAACTGCTCCTTAATCAACTACTATCTGGCATCTTGCTCTCATTAAGGTAAAGTCGCTCAGTCGTGTCCGACTCTTTGCGACCCCATGGGCTGTAGCCTACCAAACCTCTCTGTCCATGGGATTTTCCAGGCAATAGTACTGGAGTAAATTGCCATTTCCTTCTCCTGGGGATCTTCCCGACCCAGGGATCGAACCTGGGTCTCCCACATTGTAGACAGATGCTTAACCATCTGAGCCACCAGGGAAGTCATAGGCTACTAAAACTAAGCCTAAGTGACAAATTCTTAAGTCACTTCTTAGTTGTTATCTTAGTTGACTTTCATAACATTTAATCTCCTTGTTATTCTCCTTCTCCTCTCACTCCTCTTGTATCCAACCCTTTATCTCCTCCTACTCTTTCTCCAGCAGCTTCCCTGGTGGCTCAGAGGTTAAAACGTCTGCCTGCAATGCAGAAGACCTGGTTCGATCCCTGGGTGGGGAAGATCCCTTGGAGAAGGAAATGGCAACCCACTCCAGTATTCTTGCCTGGAGAATCCCATGGATAAAGGAGCCTGATGGGCTGCAGTCCACCAGGTCACAAAGAGTTGGACACGACGGAGCGACTTCACTTTCACTCTTTCTCCAGCACACCCATCTTGCCTCTCACATTTCCTAGCTTTACATACACTATCAGGATGAGTTCATCTATAAAAGCAGTTTTTAAACTTCTGTGTCTCAAAACCTGTCTACAAACTTTTAAAAATTGTTGAGGACCCCAAAGAGTCTTTGTTTATGTGGGGTATAACTATTGTTTTAACATTTTAGTAGTTAAAACTAAAAACACCAGAACACACAAGTACACAATCAATAAATCATCAGAGTAATGATGTCATCACAAATCTTACAGCCTTTGGAAATTTTCACTGTAAGCTCATGATGAAATGAAAATTTAAAAGCCAAACATGTTTTAGCAATACTATAAAAAAGGCAAATATCTTTGCACTATTGTGTGCCAAAACCCACCAAGTCATCTTCAATCTGACCTCCTTCTGGAGCTCCAGAGAGCTTCCTCCGCTTTGGCCATTTCACAGGTATTCAAACTCAGCACTGTCCAGAATCTAATTTATTACCTTCTATGCTAACCCATTCATCTTCCTTCTGTCTATCTCACTCAAAAACATTATCATTCATCTGAGGCTAACTACCTATAAATAATCCGAGGTTCCTCCCTTTCCTTCTTTACCCTCATTCAGTCATCAAACCCTACTTTTAAAATCTAGTGGAATCTGAGACCTTGTTAGAAATGCAAACACCCACTCCAAACCTGTAAGCGCCCTTGGTAATTCACTTGCACATTAAAGTTTGAGCAGCATGGGCCTGAGTGGTTATAATATCAATAGCTGAGAGAATCCAAAAGACAAATTTGAGAACACTGTAATAAGAACTCCCACTTGAAGTTTTCTCTGGTTAAACTTGGAGTTTTGTAAAGGCAACAGCATTCCTTAACTAAATGATCTTCCCAACTTGGGTTTCACCACCCTCTCATTCTAGCCTATTCACTGCTCCCTTAAGGAGCCTTCTTCATCTCTACTTGTCTTGTTTCCCTTCTTGTTATCTTCTAGAAAGAAGTCCAAATTCCTTACTATGTAATACAGGGCATTCAAACTCTGACTGTGCCTATCTTTCAGTATTCTTGCATTATCTTCTCTATATAAGAAAACCAGGTCAATCATCAAGGAAGCTTGTTTTTGTTTTTTCCCCCAAGCTCCTCAGATGAGCTAAAGGATACTTAGGATTGATAATCACAGCCCTACATCTTGAACAAAACCATGCTGTTGTTGTTCAATCGCCCGGTCGTTTCCGACTCTGCGGTCCCATGGACTGCAGCCTGCCATGCGCCATACTTCCACGCAAAAGCACACCCTAGTACCTCTGCCTGCTTTCTTCTCGTTCTTTGACCTTGTCCTCTGAGATGAGCCCACAGACTTTCCTAAGGACTCAACTACCGTCTCTTCTTTGAGGGAAGACCTCTTTCCTCCTTCCCTACCTCCCCCTGCAGGCAGATGGAATTAGAGGGTGCTTGCTCTTTCCTCCCATAGTACCTTGTGCTTACATCTGTTGTAGCACAGCCCACACTGTCTATGTAACTGTTTGTCCTACTAGACACTGATCTCATGTGAAAGCAAGAACTGTGTCCTACTCATTTCTATATTCTCTGTGCTTGGACACAGAGGTTAGAAGATAACAGATATGTAATAAATGCTTACTGAAAATACATTTTTGGAGACTGTTGAACAGCCCCAGAGCGATGTAAAATAAAGCAAAACAAGACTGATGCAATTTCTTTCGTCCAAGACTGGACAATTTCATCAAAAGAAAACCCTTTTGTTTTACAATTTTACATTTAGAAATAAAAAGGCAAGCTCATGTATGAAGTGATTCATACATAAACTACAATGAAAATTTCAGCTGAAGTAATCAACCTAACAGTGAATATCAGATGTTTTTCACTTTTAATAGTAAAAGGATATATGAAAACAAGAGGTTCTTAGTGAATGAAAAACAGTACTGGGAAGAGGTTAGAAATCAGGGGGATATTATTAGTAGGCTAAAATCTTCACAAATACCAAAAGAAAGTAAAATGTCCAATCAATGAACCAAAAATGCAAGATGTGCATAATATTTATATTATAATGTAGAAATAAATAGCAGGAAGAAAAGCTAAGAGAATGGAAATCAGGGTGAGGTGGGGGGGGTGGTAGAGAATGCTATTTAAAAAAATAATAAACCTTCTACTGTTCTCTATAAAAACAAAAACTATTATCTTAAAAATAAAATATGTCATGGTTCAGGGAATGGATTACCAAAAGAATAAAATGACATCAGCAGACAATGGACTACTACATAAACTTTACTATTATGTGTACTGGGGAAAAAGAAGTACTTCTATCCTGTAGCTAGCTCTCTGCTCTCAACAACTTTACTTCATGACCTATATGAGAATCTGTACTGTGATGTATATGAAGTATCACCCCAAGGGAAATCATTAATTGAGTCATCTCGTAGTGAAACAAAATCTTCCAGACAAATCACTTCTTAAAGGACAAACCCCTGCCCCCAAATTTCCTTCTTCAAATTTTAAGGAAAACATATAATCTATAGTCATTTCCAAAATATTATGCCACTTAACCATTATTTTGTAAAAATTCCAGATGCTGAACACAAAACAGCAAAAGCAAAAAGATTTTAAAAATTTTCTACTGTGACCCCAAATGTCAAAAGAAAGCCAAGTACATCCAACAGTTAACCAAATTGTATTTCAGTGCAAATACCATTAAGGTCTTAAAAAACTTTTTTAACATAAAAATATAGCTAAAAGTGAGCCTTAGAATTCTTTGACAAGAGGTGGTTATTTTCTTTCAAACTGATTCTTTTGGAAGAATTCAAATATTGCATCTACAACTTATATTGGGAATATGGATACCTAAAAAGAAGACAGAAATATATAACCATTACAGGTGATCTAACTTTTCCTGTTTTTCTATTTAAAAAAAGAAAAATCTATCAAAAACACCAGGCTTAGTGAACATAAAAGAGAAATATCTAAAATTATTTTATTATCCTTCATAACATAAAACCCTATCAAAGAGGAGGCATGTGAAATTACTACATAGACCCAAACCTGTGGAAATATCAAGAAATGTTCCAAAATCCAAGAAAACATTCTTGATATGGTTTTTGAAAAAATGTACTTTGACAAGATCTAAACCTACAATTTTTCAGGACTCAGTGTGTATTAATTTGAAAAAAAAACAAAAAACAAAAACTAAACTGTGATAATCTGGTGCTACAGGGGCTACTAACGCTTACCTCAAGGGAACCTACTGCAGATAAAGTCCCGTCACTTGCACAGTCCTTTCAGCTGCCTGCCAGTTGTCTCTGTGGAAGGGAAAGCCTGATGAGTGAGAGCCCTATGCCACACTCCTCTGGAGTGTCAGGGTGCCTGCACAGAACTCCACAAAACTGTCTACCTAGAGACTCCTACATGCTTTCAATAAAACAGGGCTTAAAAAGATGCCGCTGTTAATATTCTCCTTCCACTGAACACCAAACTAAATGGCTAAAGTGTGCTAATGACCTATTGGTATTATTATCATGGTGATAAATCTACACTAAACCAAGCAGAAAAAAAGACTAAAATGGATCAAACAGAAATAAGTTAACACTGATAGGGGAAATATACATATACACACACACACAAATGTTGAAAAGTAAGTGACAGAACTCTGTAATCTGAGAAGAGGAAGTATTACAGACTTTTATTTGCAAAAAGTGAAGTTGTAGCATCAACAAATGAATGCTAATACCCAAAGAACCTCCTGTCTAAATATTTTTTAAAATGCCATCAAGAACATCATGCTCAACATGAACTATACCATGGATCCAAATACCTACTTATAAAATTCCATGTATTTTCTTAGTGGGAAGAGTAAGTGGGTGGGAAAGGAAGGAATTTTTCAGATATTTTTAAGCATGTAGAGTGAAAACCAATAGCATGAAATCCCACAAGAAATTTCAAAAGAAAACAAAAAACGTGTATCTGAATCTCAAAAAGTAAACAAACCTTTACTCAGGACCAAACTAAGAGGGAAGTATAACAAGAAATAGTAGAAAACGGTGAAAAACAACGTATTACAAAAATCACATTCATCTCTTAGAATCATGAATGGCTAGCAACTTAAGAACATCTATTCCATTAAAAGTTCATCTATATAACCAAAGAAATTATATTTTCTTTCTAATGTCAAATAGCCTTCAGTCTAATGCTATGCTTCTAAAACAGAATAAAACGCTCCTACAAAAAACAAAGATTAACATTTAGCACAAGTTATTAAAGAAGGAAAAAAAATAATTTTTAAAAAGGTGATTCCAACTTTTCCTTCAATAGCAACGTATTTAAAATGAAGTTACTCACCTCTGATTCTTTGTCACTCAAAGATCCCAAGCTTCCAAAACTGTGATTAGAACTTTCATTATTTGTTGAGGCCTGTGAAAGATTTTTTTAAAAGTAAAAATTAGGAGTAATTTTAAATGGAACACATTACAAAGTAAATAATCTATCTTTATAATTAAATATATAATTCCTTTAAATAAGGAAGACAAATGAAGTAAAAATAAGAAACATTAAAAAAAAAAACACCAACGTTGCAACAACATAGCTTAGAATGTTTTATCAAATCTGTTGTGTTTCAGGAACTGATTTCTTAGCTGATTTTTTTAGATTATCAGATTCAGGAGGAAAAGAGGTGAGATGTTATTAGGATAAAAAGAGCCTTAAAATTACTTCCCAATAAAAACTAATCTAATGCTTCCTTTAACTAAAAGTATTATTTGTGTTCCTTAATTCCCATCACAATTTATCAAATTCTATCATATCTCATCCTCACCTCTTTGCCTCTTCATGTAAACAAATTGGTCAATCTTCAGTTTCTCTTTATTTGGGATTAGTCTTTCAAAAGACTCTTATATTAACTTGACCATGTTAACTGCTTCACAGAAGAGTTTCTAAATTTCTTTTGCAATATTTTGGACTGTGACAGTAATGAACATTTTCTATGTTACTATATGTTTCTATTATGCTTATTATTTTGTGGACTTTTTGGAAATATTAGTACATTAGATCAATGTCTTGCAGGAATGTTTAGAGCAGACTAGAGCATATATGCCAAAGAGGACATATGAATGAACTTCATGGACAGGTGGGCCAGCTGATAGCTCTATGTTTCCCTTCAGTCTGTAAGAGTAACTATTAATCCTATCATTACGAGGTTGCAAATTAGCCTATAATTACACTAGACTGACAAATTTCCAATTGATGACTGCTGGGACATATTGCATATATGTCCAGGGCCACGCTGTGAAGGCTATTTTTAACACAAAACAGTACTTGAACTAAGATTCAAGCACTATTTAGAGGAATTTATAATCTAATTAAGACAAGATTATCAAATTAGAAACAGGCAACACCATAAACAGAAATTAAAGAGTGATAAATTAGAAAGATTCAGGGACTATGGAACCAGTGGCAATGTTTCTGAGCATCCCTAAACCCCCAAACCTACATTTACAACAAAACCAGGTGACAAGGAATCTCCATAAATCTCCCTAAAATAGTATGTGGGAACAAATCACCAACAGAACCTGCATTGTATGAGAAGCAGCAGAAGGAAGCAGAGTGTCTGACGCATCTGAGAAGAGAGACTCCCCAGACAGCTATAACTGGAAGGGTTTCTGCATCTACCTGCAGTCTAAAGTTGCGGCAGTTAGCTTCTATGGACTCTTTAAACTGATCTGTCACTAACAGCGTCACAATGAGCATAAACTACTGAGCATGCAATCGAAATTGAGCACATTAAGTATAATGAATATAAAGAAATGAGAATAGTGGGGAAGAGAGCAAAGCTTTAGAAATCTCAGAAAGCAAATGCCACACTTCTGAAGAGTTCCCAAAAACAACAGCAGAGGGAGCTCTGTAAGAAATGCCACCCTAAACCAAAGCAACAGAAAATGATGTAAATCAATCACATGAAATTATAAGGGGGAAAAAGCAAAAGACACCGAATTACATCCTGAAATAAAAGCATATCAGGAAAATACGCCCACTAAATAGATGAATTTATAACCAACCATTTCAAAATGAGCTAGAAATATAACTCAAGACATGAAAGAGTAACACAAATCAGAGGTCAAAAAACTAAGAAGGTAATGGAATTCAGGAAAGTACCAGAAATTGAAAGATCTTTTTCAAAAATGAAGATCAAACCTGAATGAACCCCAAGAGAAAATACATATAACAGATAATGCTTTAAGAGAACTAGAAGGTAAAAAGGAGGAACAGTTTTGGAATCAAACGAACTGAAGAGATTAAAAGGGTGAGAGAAAGCAATCACTTAATAAATAAGGATCCAATATTCCAGTAACAGAAGTCTTTAAAGAACACCACCACAAGAGAACAAATTAGTAAAGACTATAAGTTGAAAAAAAAAATTTGAAAACGAAAAACAAAATCTGAAATTACTGACTGAAGGAGCACCACGTACACATAAGAATTCAGCCCAGAAGGCCAACATCTGATTTTCCAAAGGCAACACTTTACTTTTGTCGGAAGAAAACAGAGCAACATATTCCAGATATTCAAGGAAAAAACTATGAATAAAGTATCTTATGTTTGGTAAAATTGATTTCTCATCACATGGAAGACACAGATAAACTTATCAAAATGCCAAAATTGGGAAACACTGCTCCCATGACGGCAAGCAGTAACATTCTTGCTGACACAGATTAGATAAGAAGTACATGGAATAGAGTATAACATTTAATGGCTATATATATACAAAAATTTTAAAGAACTATGGTATGGAAATTCATGGAAAGCACAAGCAAAAAATTTTTACACTATTTTCAATCATCTCTGTGGTCATTGTGATAGTACAGACATTGTTGAGACTGCTGTGTGTGAGATACAGAAAGGAGTAAATAAATACATAAATTAATTAAATTATTCTAAAAACATGAGATTTTTACCTTTCAAAAAAATACACACCCCACAGACCTTGCTGTGAGTAATAACCCAATATCTTTTATCAGAACAACATTCACACAGATAATAAATTCCAGAAAAAAAGCATATAAAACAACTACCTAAAGGTACTTGAACAATCAAAAACAGGCAGAATCTGGTTAGAAGACAATATTTGGAAGGAAAAAAATGAATTGAATGGGTTTCCTATTTCTACAGCTTTTGCCTGAGAGAAGGCCCCTAGTTTGAGCTGCACAGAGCAGCTGAGATTTGAATCAAAAGATACAGACAGTCTTAGTGGCTTGAGTTTGAAGCTGCCACAGTAGCTGCAAAGTGAGAAGATACATACTGGAAAATAAAGAACCACAAAGAGAGAGAGAACCACAAAGAACTGTACCCATGTCTCTGGCTGGTCACTGACCCATGCAAGAGTGGAACACATTCTAAGCATCCAGTAAGATCTGCCATCCTCTTTAGGGAGACATACTTTAGATTTCAGTTCAGCCAAATTAACTGCTTGAAAATACAAATAATAACCAAAATACTAACACTCTCCATAAAAACACACTAAATCCCAGAGTTACTACAATGTATTATTACAGTATACAGGATATAATGCAAAATTTCTTCGCATATGAAGAAACAAGAAAATGAGACCCATACTCAAGAGAAAAGACAATCAATAGAGACCAACCACAAGGTAAGCCAGATATTAAAATTAGCAGACAAAGATCTTGAGCAGCCACCTGTAAATATGCTCAAGACAAGAAGGGAAAATAAACTTGTTACTAAATGAACAAATTGGAAATTTCAGCAGAGGAATAAAAATGTCAAAAAGAGCCAAATGGAAATACCAAACTGAAAAATTCACTTTCTAAAATAAAAGTTCACAGTATGGGTTTAACAGAGAATGGATAAAGTATTGAAGACAGATCAAAAATTAGTCCAACTTAGAAACAGAGAAAAATATTGAAAAGCATTTATCTGCTAGACACTATTAAATAGTCTAACACATGAATTTGGAGTCACAGAGGAAGAGAAAAGGACAAAAAAAGGATTTTTTTTTTTTTAAGAAATAGGCAGAAAATTCTAAACATTGGTGAAAGACATAAATTTACACACTGATGATACCAAGCAAGAGAAGTACAAAGAAAATCATACCTAGGTACATCACAGTCAAATTGCTGAAAACCAAAGTAAAGAAATCTTACTACACTGAGGTATCACCTCATACCTGTTAGGGTGGCCACCATCAAAAAGATAAGAAATAACAAGTGCTGGCGAGGATGTGGAGACAAGATAACTCGCCTACACTGCTGGTTGGAATGCATGTTGGTGCAGCCACTGGAGTATCCTCAAAAAATTATAGAACTACCATGTACATGTGTGCACACTCAGTCGTGTCTGACTCTTTGTGGCCCCATGGACTGCAGCCACCAGGCTTCTCTGTCCATGAGATTCTCCAGGTAAAAATATTCAAGTGTGTTGCCATTTCCTCGGCTAGGGGATCTTCCTGACCCAGGAGTAGAACCCACATCTCCTGTATTAGCATGCAGATTTTTTTTTACCACTGATCCACCTGGAAAGACTCCATATCCTTGCCAAGAACTACCATATGTTTCAGGAATTCCATTTCTGCATGTTTATCTGAAGAAAATAAAAATAGTAACTCAAAATTATATCTGCACCTCAATGTTCACTGTAGCATTATTTAAAATAGACAAGACATGGAAGCAACCTAAGTGTCTATCAACTGATGAATGGTTAAGGAAAATGTGGTGTGCCTGTGTGTGTATATATATATAAGACACTATTCAGCCATTAAGAAAAAGGGAAATCTTTCCATTTGTGGCAACATAGAACCTGAAGACACTATGCTAAGGGAAATATGTCAGAGAAAGACAAATACCTTCTGATCTCACTTATGTGTGGAATCTTAAAAAAAACAATAAAAATTTAAAAACCCAAGTTCAAAGATATAGAGAAGAGATTGGCGGTTGCCAGAGACAAGTGGGGGATGGGGGAGAAATGGATAAATGGGGTCAACAAGTACAAACTTCCAGTTACAAAATAAATAAGTCTTGGCGATATAATGTTCAGCATGGCAACAATAGTTAATAATATTATATTTGCATATTTGAAAGTTGCTGAGAAAGTAAATCTTAGAAATCCTCATCACAAGGAAAACAATTGTGACCATGTATGGCGATGTTAACTAGACTGTGGTGATCACTCTGCAACCTACACAAATATGGAATCATTATATTGCATACATGTGATTTAATCTAAATGTAATCTGAAACATCACTTATACCTCAATAAAAAACTTACAATTAAAAAAAAAAATCCTGAAAGCAGCCAGGGAAAGAAACACATTACATTCATGAGAACAAAAAGGATACGACTGACAGCTAGCTTGTCACAATAGGTATTGTGTCAGACTTCATCTCTGGAAATGTAAGCCAGGAGAACTCTGGACTAAGACATAAGGCACAGATGAGGAAAGAGAAGGCCTTAAGTGCATAGCTATGCACTAAATGAAGACACTCAGCACCTTTGTGTGCTAACCTAGAAAGGTGGCAGCCAAACATAAACTCTTCAGGCTGAAGATTACAGAATTTCTCTCTGGGAAAACAAACCATCATTTAAGAGACAAGACTTACACCAAGAATCAAAAATCTCTCAGAAGAATGACCCAGTCAAGTCATCATACTGAAGTAAATCCTGCCAACTTAACACTTCTAGTAAGTGTTCCAGTGCCTAACGTATAGATATAAAGAAAGCCCCGTATCACCAGATATCAGAAAAATATAAACAAAACAAATTTTTTTAAACCCACAGGAAAAAGACAACCCAGGAAACAGGAAAAAAAAAAAAAAAAAGCTTCACACAAAAATAAAACTATCATTCATCTCACACACTAGTAAAGTAATGCTCAAAATTCTCCAAGCCAAGCTTCAGCAATGCGTGAACCAGGACCCTCCAGATGTTCAAGCTGGTTTTAGAAAAGGCAGAGGAACCAGAGATCAAATTGTCAACATCTGCTGGATCATCAAAAAAGCAAGAGAGTTCCAGAAAAACATCTATTTCTGCTTTCTTGACTATGCCAAAGCCTTTGACTGTGTGGATCACAATAAACAGGAAAATTCTGAAAGAGATGGGAATGCCAGACCACCTGACTTGCCTCTTGAGAAACCTATATGCAGGTCAGGAAGTAACAGTTAGAACTGGACATGGAACAACAAACTGGTTCCAAATAGGAAAAGGAGTATGTCAAGGTTGTATATTGTCACCCTGCTTATTTACCTTATATGCAAAGTACCTCATGAGAAACACTGGACTGGATGAAGCACAAGCTGGAATCAAGATTGCTGGGAGAAATATCAATAACCTCAGATATGCAGATGACACCACCCTTATAGCAGAAAGTGAAGAAAAACTAAAGAGCCTCTTGATGAAAGTGAAAGAGGAGAGTGAAAAAGTTGGCTTAAAGCTCAACATTTAGAAAACTAAGATCATGGCAGCCGGTCCCATCACTTCATGGCAAATAGATGGGGAAACAGTGGAAACAGTGTCAGACTTTATTTTGGGGGCTCCAAAATCACTGCAGATGATGACTGCAGCCATGAAATTAAAAGACGCTTACTCTTTAGAAAAAAGTTATGACCAACCTAGACAGCTTATTCAAAAGCAGAGACATTACTTTGCCAACAAAAGTCCGTCTAGACAAGGCTACGGTTTTCCCAGTGGTCATGTACGGATGAGAGAGTTGGACTGTGAAGAAAGCTGAGTGTAAAAGAATTGATGCTTTTGAACTGTGGTGTTGGAGAAGACTCTTGAGAGTCCCTTGGACTGCAAGGAGATCCAACCAGTCCATTCTAAAGGAGATCAGTCCTGGGTATTCACTGCAAGGACTGATGCTGAAGCTGAAACTCCAATACTTTGGCAGCCTCGTGTGAAGAGTTGACTCACTGGAAGACTCTGATGCTGGGAGGGATTAGGGGCAAGAGGAGAAGGGGATGGAAGAGGATGAGATGGCTGGATGGCATCACCAACTTGATGCACATGAGTTTGGGTGAACTCCGGAAGTTGGTGATGGACAGGGAGCCTGGCGTGCTGTGATTCATGGGGTCTCAAAGAGTCAGACATGACTGAGCGACTGAACTGAACTGAACCGAATACCCTAGTAACAGCAAACTATGAAAATGAAACATTTTAAGAACAACCCGAAAAGACTTTCCCTGGCTGTCCAGCAGTTAATACGCCACACTTCCACTGCATGGGGAGCAAGGTTCATCCCTGGTTGGAGTCTAAGATCCTGAATGCTGCACAATGTGGTCAAAATCAAATAAATAAATAATTTTTAAATTAAAAAAGGAGAGAGTGAATACCCACCCACCACCACTCCCCCCTTACTCTCTCCAAAAACATCATCTCCAAAAACAAAACATCACTCCTGGAAATTACAAATATGATAGCAGAAACACACAGAAAATAAACTCGATGAATTCAAAGATAAAGCTGAGGAAATCTTCCTAAGAAGAGAAAAAAATCAAAGAAAAAGAAAACTAGAGAATCTGTCCAAGAGGCACTGTTCCAAATAACAGTTTCAGAAAAAAAGAAAGAAAACTAATGAGGTAAAATTACCAAAGAAATAATTGAAGAAACTTTTAAAGAACTGGTAAACATTAGTTTCTGGATTGGAAGGACACACTTCTGAATCAAGCACACTGGTTCAAGGAAAATCTATACCAACACACAGTATAATAAATTTAAGTGCCAAGGATGTGAAGCTTCTAGAGAAGATTTATTCTTCTCTAGAATTTATTCTTCTCTAGATTTATTCTTCTAGAGAAGATTTATTCTTCTAGAGAAGATTTATTCTTCTCTAGATCATCTACACAGATCAGGAATAAGAACAGCAGTTGAGTGCTCAAGAGTAACACTGGAAGCTAGAAAGCAATGGAAAAATGCCTTCAAAACTCTGTTAAAATGATTTTCAACCTAGAATCCTACACCCAAACTAACAGCTAAGTGGGAGGAGAACAACACGCAAGGTCTCACATATCTGACTATCCATTTACCTTTTCTTAAGAAGTGACTAGAAAATCTGATTCAACAAACAAAAGAATAAACCAAGAATGAGGAAAATGGGGCATTTAAGAAACAGGAGTTCAAATATGGGACAGACAGAGAATGGATTCCCATGATGAAAAATAAGAGAGATTCCAGGATGACAGGCACCTGGAAGACACAGAGAGTAACTAACTAACCTAGACTTCAGAGGCTGTAAGTAAGTAAGTAAGTGTTAGCTGCTCAGTTGTGCCCTACTCTTTGGGACCCCATGGACTGCAGCCCACCAGGCTCCTAGGTCCATGAGGTTTTCCAGGCAAGGATACTGGGGTAGGTTGCCATTTCCTTCTCCAGGGATGTTCCTGACCCAGGGATTGAACCTGGGTCTCCCACTTTGCGGGCAGATTGTTTACCTACTGAGCTATGGGTCAAAGGCTATGCCAACAGAAAAATATGATGAAAACAGGTAAATAAATATATTTTTAAAAGATTCATACTATCTGCTAGAGATTATACAGATGCTTACATACTAATAAACTAAAGAAATAAGTCAACTTAGGAAAAACAAAAAGTTGTACAAAGTATTAACAGAAACATAATCATGGAATCTCAAAGCTGTGAATAAAATTTAGTCATAATATAAACAATGAAATAATGATCTAACCAAAAACTAAAATATATCTAAATTAGGAAAGGGTTGTAGAAGCTTGAGGGTTGGATAATGTTAAGTGTTACACCTCATCTTTTATAAAAGGAAGTCAATAAATACCAAAAAAACTGAAAAAAAAACCACAAAGAGCTGTAATAATCTATTTAGAAATATAAACATAAAAAGTAAAACATATATAGTATAATAAAAAACTACAGGTGAGAAGTACTGCCTCTATGAAGAATGAATGTAGGGTTAAAAGAATGGGGCATGCATCATCTAATCTTCCTTACAGGCTTTTAAAGCTCTGACCCTTGTGTGTCTTTTTCCCTCTTGAGCTGTAGGAATTCTTTACATATTCTGGGTATGAATCCTCTGAGCTTTTCCCTTTCACTCATATACTGGTATCATTTGAACATAGCTGCATTTATCAAATGATTTCCTTTATGACTATAGCCTTTTGTGACCTAATTATGAATCTGTCATTATTCTTATTAAAGCTTTACTGTGTTTATTTTTCATATTCAGATCTACAAGTCACTTGGAATTGATTTTTCTATGATGACAAGGAGTGATGATCTGAGTCATTTTCTTCCCCACGTGGATATTCAATTGATCCAGCATTATCTATTACAAAGGCCACACTTCCCCACTGCACTGCAGTGTCACCTTTGACATATATTAAGTTAGTAGACATGAATGGCTCTGCTACTGGACCCTACTCTGTTCCACTCATCTATTTTCTTTCCTGTGTCACTGTCACAATGCTGTAATTACATTCCTTGGTATAAACCTAAGAGAACTGAAAACACGTCTACCACGAAAACTTGTATCAGAATATTCACAGCAGTATTATTCCTGTTAAAAAATATATAAACAACCTGAATGTCCACCAACTGTGAATGGATATACAAAATGTGAAACACATCAATATAATGAAACATCCAGTAATAAAAAGAAATGAGTACTAACACATACTACAATATTCATAAACCTTGAAAATATTCAACCAGGTGAAAAAACCTGCCACAGACATAAAATGCAATGTTCTGTATGACTGATTCCATTTATATGAAACATTCAGAAGGGGCAAATCCATAGAGACAGAAAGTAGACTAGTGGTTGCCAGAGGACAAAGAGCAGGGGAAGAAAGCAGGAAAATGAGGAATTGCTGTAAATGTTTATAGGGTTTCCTTTGAGGGTGATAAAAATATTCTGGAATTAGACAGTGGTGATGGCTGAACAACCTTGTGATATACTAGATACCACTGAAAAATACACTTTCATAGAGTCAATTTTACAGTCTGTGAATTATATTGCAGTATAAAAAGTTTCAAGTTGTTAAGAAAAACAGTGTGGGGGTGAGAGCTTAACAAAATCTATAAAAGATCATGTAATCATTTATACATTCAGATATACAGTAAGCACACATCAAAGCACAAACTCAGACTTCTGAAGTCTTCAAAGCAGAAAAAAAAATTGCAAATATTCATGAGACAGTTTTTAAAACATACATGTAACACAAGCACATAGAAAAAATTTCATTATAGAAATGTAAATTTTCCCCTCCCTGATCAGTCCTACTATGCTGACGGGAAAAATATACCCATTTGAATGCAGAGTTCCAAAGAATAGCAAGGAAAGATTAGGAAGCTTTCCTAAGTGATCAATGCAAAGAAATAGAGGAAAACAATAAAATGGGAAAGACTAGAGATCTCTTCAGGAAAATTAGAGATACCAAGGGAACATTTCATGCAAAGATGGGCTCAATAAAGGGCAGAAATGGTATGGACCTAACAGAAGCAAAAGATATTAAGAAGATGTGGCAAGAATACACAGAACTATATAAAAAGAGCTTCATGACCCAGATAATCACAATGGTGTGATCACTCACCTAGAGCCAGACATCCTGGAATGTGAAGTTAAATGGGCCTTAGGAAGCATCACTACGAACAAAGCTACTGGAGGTGATGGAATTCCAGTTGAGCTACTTCAAATCCTAAAAGATGATGCCGTTAAGTGCTGCACTCAATATGCCAGCAAATTTGGAAAACTCAGCTGTGGCCACAGGACTGGAACAGGTCAGTTTTCATTCCAATCCCAAAGAAAGGCAATGCCAAAGAATGTTCAGACTACCACACAACTGCACTCATCTCACACATTAGTAAAGTAATGCTCAAAATTCTCCAAGCCAGGCTTCAACAGTACATAAACCATGAACTTCCAGATGCTCAAGCTGGATTTAGAAAAGGCAGAGGAACCAGAGATCAAATTGCCAGTACCTGCTAGATCACCGAAAAAGCAAGAGAGTTGCAGAAAAACATCTACTTCTGCTTTATTGACTATGGCAAAGCCTTTGACTGGGTGGATCACAATAAACTGGAAAATTCCTGACCTGCCTCCTGAGAACTCTGTATGCAGGTCAAGAAGCAACAGTTAGAACTAGATATGGAACAACAGACTGGTTCCAAATGGGGAAAGGAGTACGTCAAGGCTGTATATTGTCGCCCCGCTTATTTACCTTGTATGCAGAACACATCATGAGAAATGCTGGACTGGATGAAGCACAAGCCAGAATCGAGATTGCGAGGAGAAATATCAATAACCTCAAATATGCAGATGACACCAACCTTATGGCAGAAAGCAAAGAGGAACTGAAGAGCCTCTCGATGAAAAGTGAAAAGGAGAGTGAAAAAGTTGGCTTAAAACTCAACATTCAGAAAACGAAGATCATGGCAGCCGGTCCCATAACTTCATGGCAAATAGATGGGGAAACAATGGAAACAGTGACAGACTTTATTTTGGGGGCTCCAAAATGACTGCAGATGGTGACTGCAGCCATGAAATTAAAAGATGCTTACTCCTTGGAAGAAAAGCTATGACCAACCTAGACAGCATATTAATAAGCAGAGATATTACTTTGCCAACAAAGGTCCGACCAGTCAAGGCTATGATTTCTCTAGTAGTCAAGTATGAATGTGAGAGTTGGATTATAAAGAAAGCTGAGCACTGAAGAACTGATGCTTCTGAACTGTGGTATTGAAGACCCTTGAGAGTCCTGGACTGCAAGGAGATCCAACCAGTCCATCCTAAACGAAATCAGTCCTAAATATTCATTGGAAGGACTGATGCTGAAGCTGAAACTCCAATCCTTTGGCCACCTGATGGGAAGAAATGACTTATGTGAAAAGACCCTGAGGCTCGGAAAGATTGAAGGCAGGAGCAGAAGGGGATGACAGAGGATGTGATGGTTGGATGGAATCACCGGCGCGATGGACATGAGTCTGAGTAAACTCTTGCAGTTGATGATGGGCTGGGAGGCCTGGCCTGCTGCAGTCCATGGGGTCACAGAGTTGGACACGACTGAGCGACTAAACTGAACTGAACTGACACTGAGGTAACCACTTTTTTAAAAAACTGTTTTCAATTCAAATTTTCAACAGGCAATGCAAGCTACTTCATTTCTTATCATCTTTCTAAGACTTTATGTCTCCACTCACAAATTAAATATACATTCATTGATTTCTCCATTCTTATTCAAAAGGTAATTGTTCTGCATTGCTTTCTTTTCTGTTAATACACATTGGAAAAACTCCAAATCAACATGTAGATAGCTTCATTCCCATTTTTCTTTGTTTCCTTTCAAACAGGTGTGGAGTATTCCACTATACAGTATAATACTACATTTCAATAATTCTTTATGGACCTTGCCATGAAAGAAGAAGAATTTAGCTCACTGGCATCACAGCTTCTCCTGCTTCCTGATGTATTTTTATTTTCAAAGTATCTTCAAAGATACTTTAAATAATAAACTTTCTTATTCTTTAAATTGTGTGTAACTCCTTACTATATAAGAAAATAAATCTTTACATTGGCTCTTTATCCCACAATGACAGATACACTGTAACTTTACATTAGTATAATTTATAACCTGTACCTTTACTTTCTACCTATAATCCTGCAACAGAGCCACAAACTCATGCCACAAGGATGTGGGGCAAGTAAAATAAACAGGTGAAGCAATCTTGGGATTAAGAGAAAAGAAGTAGCATATGATAGAACATAAGTTCTCTCTCTTCTAGTGTTTGTTATCAGCTATGAACAGTGAATTAACAAATGACAAATTCTTGATGCTACGAGAACTACAGGATTAGGTTCCCAGCACAATTTCACCAACCGATCAATACATAAAACCTTGTTTCATATAAAAGTGTGCTTCTGGTTAAAGACGCTTTATTTAATATATACTGTCACACTGACCGCGTGGCAAACAACACTATAACTCATGCCTGAATGAAGCTAATCTATCAAGCATATTTTCTCCCTAAGGCACATCAGTCTTCTTGTCCTTAGAACACTACACTTTACTACAACCCTGAGGGGCTATTTTAAACAGGAAAACTACCAATAAACAACACAAAAATCTGGAGAAATATGGCATCAAGTAAACTGGGAAAAGAATAACTTGTTCATAGTATAAGAGGTTAAAATACAGGCAGAGTGTCACTTTGTTTAGCCTCAGGTGACTCGAATTTTTCACCACTCTGCATATGTGCAGGCCCTTGAATGACCAGCAAAAGCAATGGAAGTTTTGGTTTTGAAGTTACAAATAAATTTTAGCAAATATGTAAACCTGTAATAATAGAATCTTTGAATGAAGAGTACTGATTATTATGTGTATGATCATATTGTACAAATCCTACAGCCTTGCTCTTTTATATATTTTTGAACAAAATCCAAAAGAACTATATCAAAACCCCTCAATATAGCTCTAATCTAATAAATTCAACATGTACTTTTGGAACTGTTTGATATATAAAAGTTCTTCACTGTCCTATCTTTTTTCTTCGTGGCTCAGACAGTAATGAATCCACCTGCAATGGGAAATCAGAGACCTGGGTTTAATCCCTGGATTAGCAAGATCCCCTGGAGGAGGGCATGGCAACCCACTCTAGTATTCTTGCCTGGAGAATCCCCATGGACAGAGGAGTCTGGCGGGCTACAGTTCATGGGGGTCGCAAAAAGTTGGACACATGGCTAAACGACTAAGCACAGCACAGCACAATCCTTAAATAGTATCTACCTCTGTTCCATTCAGGCTTTTCAGGACTGTTTCATCTGATACTCATTCATACATTCAAAGGGATTCCCTGTTGGTTCAGACTGTAAAGAATCTGCCTGAAATGCAGGTGACCTGGGTCAGGAAGATCCCTGAAGAAGGGAATGGCCACCCACTCCACTATTCTTGCCTGGAGAATCCCATGGACAGAGGAGCCCACAGGCTACAGCCCATGGCATCACAAAGAATCAGACACAACTAAGCAACTAACACTTTCACACATTCAGAAATAACTACTGAGGGCCTTACTATTGTCGTAGATGCTAGGGATATAATAGAAAAGACTTAGATTCAAGTGCTCATGAAGTTTACACTATAAGAAGGGAAATAGACAATAAACAAACATGTAAGTATTTAGTAACATGTAAGAAACCAGTAACTAGTTGAGAAGAACTAAAAAGCCTCTTAATGAAAGTGACAAAGGAGACTGAAGTTGGCTTAAAGCTCAACATTCAGAAAACTAAGATCATGGCATCTGGTTCCATCACTTCATGGGAAATAGATGGGGAAACAGTGGGAACAGTGTCAGACTTAATTTTGGGGGGCTCCAAAATCACTGCAGATGGTGACTGCAGCCATGAAATTAAAAGACGCTTACTCCTTGGAAGGAATGTTATGACCAACCTAGATAGCATATTCAAAACCAGAGACATTACTTTGCCAACAAAGGTCCATCTAGTCAAGGCTATGGTTTTTCCAGTAGTCATGTATGGATGTGAGAGTTGGACTGTGAAGAAGGCTGAGCGCCGAAGAATTGATGCTTTTGAACTGTGGTGTTGGAGAAGACTCTTGAGAGTCCCTTGGACTGCAAGGAGATCCAACTAGTCCATTCTAAAGGAGATCAGTCCTGGTTGTTCATTGGAAGGACTGATGCTAAAGCTGAAACTCCAGTACTTTGGCCACCTCATGCAAAGAGTTGACTCATTGGAAAAGACTCTGATGCTGGGAGGGATTGGGGGCAGGAGGAGAAGAGGACAAGAAAGGATGAGATGGCTGGATGGCATCACCGACTCAATGGACATGAGTTTGGGTCAACTCCAGGAGTTGGTGATGGACAGGGAGGCCTGGCGTGCTGCAAATCATGGGGTCACAAAAGGTCAGACACAACTGAGCGACTGAACTGAACTGAAGAAACCAGTAAGTACTTCTTAAAAATTAAGTGGAGGAAGGGAGAGTGGTACAGGAATATCATACACAGAGCATCATAGAATGCATATGTAAAGAGGTGACATTTGAGCAGAAACCTGAAGTTAGATAAGTACATTTGAGGCAACTGGCAAATAAACCAGTTTAGTGCAGTAGCGGGACAGTTAGTCAAATAGGGTAGTTAGTCTAGAGCTAGATCAGAAAATCTACTACGAGCATTTCATTTTAACTGTGATGGTAAGTCTTTGGAAGGGTCTGAAGTTGAGGAGATACTAATCTCAAATTTGTGTTTGATTCTACCGTCTTTTACTTTATGATTATCTGAAATATTTTCTTTCTGGTTAATTCCAATCTTTGTCATTTTGGGGGTATGTTTCCTGTCAACTGCCTAAAGATAGATTCTCATTTTTTATCATAATATACACTTGGCTTTACTTCTACTATATTATATAAAAGCAGGTAAAAATGTTTCCTCTTTCTTCCTCATATTTATTGGACTAAGTTTCTTTTGTTCCTGCTCCTATACCCCATCATAGTAAAAGTTCTATGTATAGCCTGTGCTTCTGTTTATTACTTCTTACTTTCAGCAAACATATAACCCTAAAAATGTATGGCAAAATCAATACAGTATTGTAAAGTAAAAAAATAAAAATAAAGAGCAAAAAAAAAAGCATTTAAGCCCTGTATGAACACATGGTAATAATTATTATTATATATACAAAAAAATAAAAATAAAAATCTTAATGAACTATTCTATACTCCTAGATGATTTTCTTATGTTTCTCCCTCATTCCTCTTCTCTCAGAGCAGGATCATTATCAGAAACTTGATTCTTCATATGGTTTTATTTCCACATTACAAACTCCTGGTGTTAACTTTTATTAAAATCTGACTACTATTAACAATGCATTTCACAGGCACGTTATCACTATCAATTCAAATATAACAACACTGTAAGAGTCATTACTCACCACTATCTGATATCCTGTAAGGTTTTGTGTTTGTTATTGTCTATTTGCTAAGCCGTGCCCAACTCTTTCGATACCCCCATGAACTGTAGCCTGCCAGTCTCCTTTGTCCATGGGAAATCGCAGGTAAGAATACTGGAGTGGGTTGCCATTTTCTCCTCCAGGGGATCTTCCCTACCCAGGCATCGAATCCATATCTCCTGCAATGGCATGCGGGTTCTTCACCACTAAGCCACCAGCGAAGCCCTCTCTAATCTTTACCTGTACTATTAAATTTAAGTACTTTTTAAAATATAAGCTTATCCCCCAAAGAACAACAAAACCAACATTAGTGCAGTATCATCATCCAACATACACTCCACACTTAAATTTTCCCTGTTGTCTCAAAAATGTCCTTTAAAATTGTTTTTCTCCCAATCCAGGAAGAAATCAGGATCTAGAGTCACATGCTGCATTTGGCTAGTAAGTCTCTTTTGTCTCATCTGACTTAGAATGGTCCCTCTGCTTCTGTTTGCTCTTCATGGCACTGGCCACCAGGATGCCCCAGGGGTATTTCCTCATGATTAAATTCAAATCAAACATCTCTGCAATGGGAACTAGAGGTGATCAGTGTTATTCCTATTACATCACCCTCGAGATGTGCATGTCAAGCTCTCTGTGACATGACCAGTGCAAAGCTTAACCTTATTTACTATGGTGGTAATCAACACATCTCTCTACTTTAAAGTCACATTTGCTCTTTTATAATTAATAACTAATCTATAGGGTGGAGAAGGGAATGGAAAATCACTTCAGTATTCTTGCACTGAGAAGGCCATGAATTGTATAAAAGGCAGAAAGATATTACACAGAAAGATGAGCCCCCGAGGATGGTAGGTGTCCAATATGCTACTGGGAAAGACTAGAGAAATAGCTCCAGAAAGAATGAAGAGGCGGGGTCAAAGCAGAAAAGATGCCCAGCTGTGGATGTGACTGGGGGTAAAAGTAAAGAACAATACTGCATAGGTACCTGGAATGTTAGGTCCATGAATCAAGGTAAACTGGAAGTGGTCGAACAGTAGATGGCAAGAGTGAGCATCAACATTTTAGGCATCAGTGAACTAAAAAGGATGGAAATGGGTAAATTTTATTTAGATGACCATTATATCTACTACTGTGGGCAAGAATCCCTTAGAAGGAATGAAGTAGCCTCATACCCAACAGAAGAGTCCAAAATGCAGTACTTCGTGCAATCTCAAAAACGACAGAATGATCTCAGTTCATTTCCAAGGCAAACCATTCAACATCACAGTAATCCAAGTCTATGCCCCAAACACTAATGCCAAAGAAGCTGAAGTTAAACGATTCTATGAAGAACTACAAGACTTTCTAGAACCAACGGCCAAAAAGATGTTCTTTTCATGATAAGGGACTGGAATGCAAAAGTAAGAAGTCAAGAGATATCTAGAGTACTGGGCAAGTTTGGCCTTGGAGTACAAAATGAAGCAGGGCAAAGGCTAACAGAGTTTTGCCAAGAAAACACACTGGTCATAGCAAACACCCTCTTCCAACAACACAAGAGACAACTCTACAAATGGACATCACCAGATGGTCAATACTGAAATCAGATTGATTATATTTTTGTAGCCAAAGGTGGAGCAGCTCTATACAGTCAGCAAAGGCAAGACTTGGAGCAGACTGTGGCTCGGATCATCAGCTCCTTATTAAAAAATTCAGGCTCACATTGAAAAAGTAGGAAAAACCACTAGGCTACTCAGGTATGACCTAAATCAAATCCTGTATGATGACGGTGGAGATGACAAATAGATTCAAGGGATTAGATCTGATGGACAGAATCCCTGAAGAACTATGGACAGAGGTTTGTAACACTGCACAGAAGGTGGTGACCAAAACCATCCTCAAGAAAAAGAAATGCAAGAAGGCAAATTGGTTGTCTGAGGAGGCCTTACAAATAGCTGAGAAAAAGAAAAAAAAAAAGGCAAAGGAGAAAGGGAAAGATGTATCTAACTGAATGCTGAGTTCCAAAGAATAGCAAGGAGAGGTGAGAAAGCCACCTTAAGTAAACAATTCAAAGAAAGAGAGAAAAACAGCAGATGGGAAAGACTAGAGATTTCTTCAAGAAAAAGAGATACCAAAGGAACATTTCATGCAAAGATGAGCACAATAAAGGACAGAAACAGCAAGGACCTAACAGAAGAAGAGATTAAGAGTTGGCAAGAATACACAGAACTATACAAAAAAGGTCTTAATGACTCAGATAACCACAATGGTGTGGTCACTCACCTACAGCCAGACATCCTACAGTGTAAAGTCAAGTGGGCCTTATGAAGTATTATTACAAACAAAGCTAGTGGAGGTGATAGAACTCCAGTTGAGCTATTTCAAATCCTAAAAGATGATGCTGTGAAAGTGCTGTACTCAATACTCTAGCAAATTTGGAAAACTCAGCAGTGACCACAGGACTGGAGAAGGTTAGTTTTCATTCCAGTCCCAAAGAAAGATAATAAAAAGAATGCTCAAATTACCATACAATTGTACTCATTCAACATGCTAGCAAGATTGTGCTCAAAATCCTTCAAGCTAGGCTTCAGCAGTACGTCAATCAAGAACTTTCAGATGGACAAGCTGGGTTTAGAAAAGGCAGAGGACCCAGAGATCAAACTGCCAACATCTGACGGATCACAGAAAAAACAAGGGAGTTTCAGAAAAACATCTGCTTCTGCTTCACTCACTACACTAAAGCATTTGACTGTGTGGATCACAACAAACTGGAAAATTCTTAAAGAGTTGGCAGTAGATGACCATCTTACTTGCCTCCTGAGAAACCTGTATGCAGGACAAGAAGCAACAGTTGGTACTGGACATGGAACAAAGGGCTGGTTCAAAATTGAGAAAAGGAGCATGTCAAGGCTGCATATTGTCATCCGGCTTATTTCACTTCTATGCAGAGTATGTCATGTGAAATGCCGGGCTGGATGAATCAAGCTGGAATCAAGATTGCCCAAAGAAATAACAACAACCTCAGATATGCAGATGATACCACTCTAACGGCAGAAAGTGAAGAGGAAGTGAAGAGACCCTTGATGAAGGTGAAATAGGAGAGTGAAAGGCTGGCTTAAAATTCAACATTCAAAAAACAAAGATAATGGCATCAGGTCCCATCACTTCATGACAAATAGATGGGAGAAAATGGAAACAGTGACAGATTTTATTCTCCTGGGCTCTAAAATCACCGCACATGGTGATTGTAATCATGAAATAAAAGATGCTTGCTCCTGGAAAGAGAAGCAATGACAAACCTAGGCAGCATATTAAAAGGCAGAAGCAAAGGTCTGCATAATCAAAGCTATGGTTTCTCCAGTCGTCATGTAACAATATGAGAGTTGGGTCATAAAGAAGACTGAGTGCTAAAGAATTGATGTTTTGGAACTGGTGCTAGAGAAGACTCGAAGAGTCCTTTGGACTGCAAGATCAAACTAGTCAATCCTAAAGGAAATCAATCCTGCATATTCACTGGAAGGACTGATGCTGAAGCTCCAATACTTTGACCACCTGATGGGAACAGATGATTCACTGGCAAAGTCCCTCAGTCTATGAAAGACTAAGGGCAAGAGAAAGAGGCAACAGACAGTAAGATGGTTGGACTGGATGGCATCAGTTATTCAATGAACGTGAGTTTGAGCAAACTCTGGGAAATAGCGAAGGACAGGGAAGCCTGGTAGGCTACAGTTCATGAGGTCACAGAGTTGTGACACGACTTGGCAATTAAACAACAATAGGGTGAAACTTTGAAACCTTGTAAAACACTGTTCTCCAAAACATTTTGCTAAATGGTTTTAGCATCCATTGATGATCCTTAATCAGTACTGGGAACACTGCGTTGACTTTCTGAGTCTATATTCTTCCTACATTAGCTGACACTCTTCTGAGAGATTGCCACATAACATTAAGCATACCTAGCTTGGTTCCTGAGTACCAGTCGCCACTAAAACGAAGTAAGGTTCCTTGAAAAGGTCTGTTTATAGTTTTGGGTGTTTTTTTAATCAAAGAAAAACTGCTCTACAGTGTTAAGTTTCTACCAAACAGCAACATGAATCAGCCATAGGTCTGTTCACATTTATCACAGAGACCACAGTGATACTTGAAAGAGATGACAGAGATGTGTATATACACATGAGCACAAAACTGACAAAAATGCTTATATCTCTTAAATCTAGATAAAGAGTATATAAGTATTCTTATAAAATATTTCCAACTTTTCTGTAAGTATAGTAATACTTTTCAAAGTAAAAAGTTGTTTCAAAAAGGTAGGGGAGGGGGTGGGCAGAGGCGACCATGCAGGAACATATAAATACCAGTGAGAGAGAGAACAGAAATAAATGACTAAAGAGCTTCAGCATGAAACTAAAAATAGAATATGTAACTTTTTTTTAAACATATAACCTTTAAAACATCAGGAAAAACTGCATCTGTCCAATGGAAAGCAAGGAGTGGAAGAGAATGAAAGTCAAGAAGATATCAATTAGAAGATATCAACCGACAGATGGCAGAACCAAGTCAGAAAATGAAAATAATTATAATAATTATAATAGGTGTAACAGACTGAATCCACCATTGAGAAAAATGCTCATTTTCCGCCCAAAAAGGAGACATACTGTCTACCAGAAACACAATTAAAAATAATAAAAATAAAGAAACAGAAAAACATACCTAAGACAAATATGAACCAAAACAAAGCTGAGGACAGTACTTAAGATCTTAAAAAACACATATTTTCTAAAAAATAATTATGTAGTCATGAAAAGAAACAAAAAGATATATGCATGTAAAAAGGTAGCATCAAAATACATCAAGCCAAAACTGATAAACAAGCTGAAATGCTAACTCAATAATCACAATTAAAGATTTAAAAATAATCTCCCTCAAAAAAAGATAACTCAAGCTGACAATACAAGGAGATATCCAAGATCTGAACTAATACAATTAGAAGCTATTAGATATGAAATGTTTATAAAACAGGGCACATTTCAGGACTGATGTCACACAAACTGTATTTTCAAAAAGCAATGCAAAAAATTAAATTCTATAACAAAAGAAGAGCTCAAAATAACTAAACTTAAGAGGAGTGAATATACAAATGTTTATAGTAAGTGTATTTGTAATCCTTAAAATACTTAAAATAACCTAGATGTTCTTTATCTAGTAGAAAAGGATTAAGAAAAATTGTGGTTTTACACACTACAGTATAAAAAACAGATAACCAACGAGGACCTACTCTATAGCAGACGGACCTACTCTACAGCAGAGGGAACTATACTCAGTATCTTGTAATAATCTATAATGGAAATGAATCTAAAGAAAATATAAATATGTATGCATGTATAACTGAATTCACTTTGCTGGACACCTGAAACACAACACTGTAAATCAACTATATTTTAATAAAATTTTAAAAACAAATGTATCAATATATCAATATTTTATACAACAGAACACTATTTATCAATAAAAATGAACTACTGATAATATTACAACAATGGATGAATCTCAAAAGAATGCATTTTCCTAAGATAAAAGAAGTCAGAATCTAAGGCTACATATTTACAATACTGACTCCATTTGTATGACAGGCTTGCAAAGGCAAAACTGTAAAAACAGTAAATAAATCAGCGGTTACCAGAGGCAACCTAAAGAGGAGAGTACAAAAGGGCATGGGGGAATATTTTGAGAACTATTTTACATCCTAATTGTGGTGGAGGTTACACAATTTTATGCATTCACAAAACTTACAGCACAAGTCACTTAAAATCCATACATTTTATTGTATATTAATTATGCTGCCATATAAATAATCTAACTCGTTCAACTCAACAGCTGGAGGAAGAGCCACAGAGCAAATCCAACAAGTAAATTATGATGACAGAAATCAATGGGGAAAATAAAGTGAAACAGATTAAAACCAAATTCTTTGAAACAGTTACTTAATTAGGGCTCTGGCAGGAATTAACAGAAAAGCAGAATCTGAAAGAACAAACAGAAATGAATAGGAACTGAGATTTTTTAAAGTGTTATAACCATCCACTAGTAAGTCTGAAAAGCTTAACTGAAATAGATTAATAGACTAATATTAATGAAATTTAAATGATAGTGAAAGACTTTTCTTCACAACAAACCCCAGGACAAGATAGTTTTATAGGTAAACGTCTACTCATCTTCCCATGAACATTTTCTACCATATATACGATGTTGAAAAAATTGAAAATAGCAAAAATATAGTTCACTTTATGGGGCTAGTGTGATACTGTTTTATAAAACAGACAAGGTGATGAAAATGTTCTATATCTTAAAAGGAAGTGGATTACTACAAGTGTATACATTTGTCAAAACTCACTAAAATAGTACTCTTTAGGTCAGTGCATCTATTTCTGTTACAACCATAAATGTACAAATCCTAACTAAAATAGCTAGTCATGTATTAAATCTAATATTTTTTAAATGGTATATCATAATCAAGTTGGGTTTATCCCAGAAATGCAAAGTTCAATGTTTTTAAAACACTTACTATTTTTAAAACAAATGAACAAAAAATTCTTAAGTAACCAGGAATGGAAAAGCTCTTTTGCTATGTGGTCATAGGTATATACACATAACCTACAGCAAACATTACACTTAATGGAGAAACTTTAGATGATTCCTCTTGAACAGGACAAGACATAGTACTGAAGCTCATGACCAACACACACACATATATGAAGTATAGGAAATAAAACTGTAATCTGGGGAAAATAACTATTTCTCTTGGACAAATGTAAATAATCAACAAAGTAGCACAACCAATAAAAAGAGACCAAAGTAAGACTACTAAATACAACACCAGTCTATAAAAATAAAAAACCTCCTAGGTCACCAAGAGCCAACTAGAAAATATAATAAAAAATACTTCAGCCACAAAAACTTTCAAGTATCCAGAAATAAGCCCCAAAAATTCATTAAAACAGCCAAAAATTCTGTAGAACTCTACACTGAGAACCGAACAAATGGAGAGACATTTCATGTACTTAGATGGGACAACCTATCTTATAAACATTTCAATACTCCCCAAATCAATCTGCATTTAGGACAAAAATTCCATTTGATCTTTAAAGGAAAAAGATACAAATGAGTTATTAAAAAAAAGAATAATCCCCAAGGGCTAACTAAAGACATGCTCAAATTTTACACCAGGGAATAAAGATCCATAATCTTACAAAAGAAGATTAAAGGAGAGACTTGCTTTACCGCAGAAACAGGACATACCAAAACACAACCATACTCTTTATGTGATACTGACAGAAGAACACAGAAAGACTACCAGAACGTAAGGTAAATTTCAGACAACTCAGAATATACACACGGCAAATCAATATATAATACAGGCGCATCACACATCAGTGGGAAAATATGGATGATTTAAGAAATGGAGAAAACTGGTTTACTACGTGGAGAAAAATAAAACCTGATCTTTATCAATATTATATAAAAGATGAGGCCTCAACGGGCTAAAGAATAAATATGAAAGTAAAACTATGAAACAGAAGGAACTGTATTTTTGCCTCGTGGGCGGAGAAGGAGAATTTGACTTTTATAATACCATCAGAGTCCACTGGACCCAACTCTAGGTTTCTGGCTTCTTTTTCAAGTCAGTTTGTAATAATTAATATTTCAGGACTTTTATTCTTTGAGACCATCCACAGAATAAAAATAGGAACTTATTTTTAATAGACTATAACACATTCTACCTTGCAATTAATTACCAGATGTCCACCAGCTTTCATAAATCCAAAATACATTATGGGATCTTACTGATCATATTCTTCCTATATTTTGTTATATATCATTGTTCATTAATTTTATATATATATATATATAATTGTTCATCAATTAATCAAGTATGCTGGAACAAAGAGAAGCCTCTAAAATGGAAGAATGATGATACGATAGGCAGAATATTGGCTCCCCAGTGATGCCCATGCCCTAAACAGCAGAATGTTACTGTATATGGCAAAAGGGACTCTGTAGATGTGAGTAAGGATGAGAATTTTGAAATGGGGAAATTATACCAGATTATCCAGATTGGGGTGGGCCCAATCTAATCATATTAGCAATTAAAAGTGAAGAGCCCTTCTAGGCTACGGTCCGTTACATATGATTGCCAAAGAAGAGGAAGAGAGATGCAGCACTGCTGGCTCTGAACATGCAGGAAGCACACCGCCAGCCACGGAATACAGGCAGCCTCTCACAGCTGCAAAAGGGATGGCAAAGCGATCCTCCATCAAGCCCCCAGAAAGACGTGCAGCAACGCAGACAGCTCGATTTCAGCCCAGTGAGACTTGTGTCAGACTTCGGATGCTATAGAATTATAAGATAATAAATGGGTACTGTCTTGAGCAACTTCATGATAATTTACTATAGTAGAAATAGAATAACAATACAGATTTAATGCCTAAAAGGATGATGCAATAGTGAAATAAATTATAAAAATAAATTTATAAATAAATTATAAAGTTATTTTCTTTACCTCAAAGTATTGCATCATCTTTCAAAAACATATAAATGACTAAGAAACTATCTTTGGAGTCTGATTTTAGCTTTTATCAACTCCAGCTAATAAGAATTTTTCATTTTCTACTTAAGATAATCAAGAGAAGAAAATGACAGATGATAATTTATGTTTATTACACAAATCAAAAAATAAATATAGAGAGATAACAGCACCTAAAACTGATGATGGTGACAATAAACATATAAATAAAATCTGAGTCTTCAAATGGCAATATCATAGATGAATTTTCTCAAATTCAAGAATCAATGAACGGGACAATACATTTCTAAGGGGAGGAAAAAGAGAAACATGGTATTCTCATCCATTAATTCATTCAACTGAAGGACTTCATCATACAATGTTCTGCAACAAGAACGTGGGCTATTTTTAAGCTCAAAGGATGCATAACAATATCCTTCATCTTTTATGATGCTTGTGCACCAAGATTTATTTGATACAAAGAGATTTTTAAGTATGTTTAAATTCATATTAAAATTTCTAATAAACTTGCTATTATATTTTTTCTTATTGCTGAAAATTAGTAAAATAACAAAATATAAACATAGTAAAAAGGTCTATTTGACCTAGATGGTTAATGGTAACAACTGTTTTTCATAGTAAAACCAAAAGTTGGTATACTAAGGTATATGCCATAAAGCAAAAAAAAATTAGTGAGTTTGAATATAACAACATTAAAGAGTTCTGTGGATATGATGGATACCATAAAAAAGTTAACAGACATGACAAAATGAAAGAAGTTATCTGAACTGTATGTAATCAACATGGACTATGTAGAATATACAAGGGACATATGAGAAAGAGTGGCTCTGATGGTAAACAATGCAGGAGACAAAAGAGACATGGGTTCGATCCCTGGATGGAGAAAAACCCCTGGCAACCTACTCCAGTATCCTTGCCCAGAAAACTCCAAGGACAGACAAGTCTTGTGGGTTACATGGGGTAGCAAAGAGTCAGACATGATAAAGCAACTTTGCACAGCCCAGCAGCCCAGCAAGACACACAGCACAACAGTACAGCAAAATATACCTTCTGGACTATCAAGCATGAGGAATCTGGATGATGCCAAGGGTTTCTTGGATACAAAGATACAGAAATATTCATGCACTCTGCTGAATGCAAATTAGTTTCATACAACCGTTATAAATAGCACACACTATTTAGTTAATTTAAATCTATACATGTCCTGCTGCTGCTGCTGCTGCTGCTGCTAAGTTGCTTCAGTCGTATCCGACTGTGCGACCCCATAGACAGCAGCCCACCAGGCTCCCCCGTCCCTGGGATTCTCCAGGCAAGAACACTGGAGTGGGTTGCCATTTCCTTCTCCAATGCATGAAAGTGAAAAGTGAAAATGAAGTCGTCAGTCGTGTCCAACCCTCAGCAACCCCATAGACTCCAGCTTTCCAGGCTCCCCCGTCCATGAGATTTTCCAGGCAAGAGTACTGGAGTGGGGTGCCATTCCTATGCTCTTATCAATTCTGCTGTTAGGAATATATGTTTAAAAAATGTTTACAATGTCACAAAAGAGAACAGTTACAAGAAATTCACCACAACGTGAGGTAGCAAGGACTTGGAGACAACCTGATATCTATCATTGGAAGCCGTAACAGATACACTATTCATTTTATGCAGCAGGTAGCAGCAGTGGATTACTGTACAGATAGGAACATATATAGCAGGAACATGAGTTACAGGGGCAAACAAGAAACAAAAAGGATAAGGAAAGGTGAAAATTATCTAATGGGAGAAAGACAGTGCATCTACCAAATCCATTTTTACTCTTGAAACCTATTATGCTAAATTACAACATAAATACTCAAAATATAGTACAGTTCAGTCACTCAGTCATACCTGACTCTGCAATCGCACAGACTGCAGCACGCCAGGCTCCCCTGTCCACCACCAACTCCCTCAGCTTGCTCAAACTCATGTCTATCCAGTCAGTGATGGCATCCAAACATCTTATCCTCTGTCATCCTCTTCTCCTCCTGTCTTCAATCTTTCCCAGCATCAGGGTCTTTTCCAATGAGTCAGTTCTTTCCATCAGGTGGCCAAAGTATTGGAGTTTCAATTTCAGCATCAGGTCTTCCGTTGAATCCTCAGGACTGATTTCCTTTAGGATTGACTAGTTTCATCTCCTTGCAGTCCAAAGGACTCTCGAGAGTCTTTTCAAACACCACATTTCAAAAGCATAAATTCTTCAGCACTAAGCTTTCTTTGTAGTCCAACTCTCACATCCATACACGACTACTGGAAAAACCATAGCTTTGACTAGATGGACCTTTGTTGGCGAAGTAATGTCTCTGCTTTTTAATATGCCGTCTAGGTTGCTCACAGCTTTTCTTCCAAGAAGCAAGCGTCTTTTAATTTCATAGCTACTGTCACCATCTGCAGTGATTTTGGAGCCCCAAAAAATAAAGTCTGTCACTGTTCCCATTGTTTCCCCGTGTATTTGCCATGAAGTGATGGGACCAGATTTCATGATCTTAGTTTTCTGAATGTTGAGTTTTAAGCCAATTTTTCACTCTCCTCTTACTTTCATCAAGAGGCTCTTTGGTTCTTTGCTTTCTGCCATAAATGTAATGTTATTTGCATATCTGAGGTTATTGATATTTCTCCCAACAATCTTGACTCCAGCTGTGCTTCATCCAGACTGGCATTTCTCATGATGTAGTCTGCATATAAGGTAAATAAGCAGGGTACCAATATACAGCCTTGATGTACTCCTTTCCCCATTTGGAACCAGTCCATGTCCAGTTCTAACTGTTGTTTCTGTCCAGTTCTAACTGTATGCAGAAACCTACATACAGATTTCTCAGGAGGAAGGTAAGGTGGTCTGATATTCCCATTTCTTTAAGAATTTTCCACAGTTTGCTGTGATCCACACAAAGGCTTTGACATAGTCAATAAAGCAGAAGTAGGTATCTTTCTGGAACTCTCTTGCTTTTTGATGATCCAACGGATGTTGGCAATTTAATCTCTGGTTCCTCTGCCTTTTCTAAATCCAGCTTGGACATCTGGAAGTTCACGATTCACATATTGTAGAAGCCTGGCTTGCAGAATTTTGATCATTTCTTTGCTAGCATGTGAAACGAGTGCAACTGTGTGGTAGTTTGAGCATGCTTTGGCATTGCCTTTCTTTAGGATTGGAATGAAAACTGACCTTTTCCAGTCCTGTGGCCACTGCTGAGTTTTCCCAATTTGCTGGCATATTGAGTGCAACACTTTCACAGCATCATCTTTTAGGATCTGAAATAGCTCAACTGGAATTCCATCACCTCCAGTAGCTTTGTTCGTAGTGATGCTTCCTAAGGCCCACTTGACTTCGCATTCCATGACGTCTGGCTCTAGGTGAGTGATCGCACCATCGTGGTTATCTGGGTCATGAAGATCTCTTTTGTATAGTTCTGTGTATTCTTTCCACCTCTTCTTAATATCTTCTGCTTCTGTTAGGTCCATACCATTTCTGTCCTTTATTGAGCCCATCACTGCATGAAATGTCCCCTTGGTGTCTCTAACTTTCTTGAAGAGATCTCTAGTCTTTCCCATTCTATCATTTTCCTCTATTTCTTTGCACTGATCATTGAGGAAGGCTTTCTTATCTCTCCTTGTTATTCTTTGGAACTCTGCATTCAGATGGGTGTATCTTTCCTTTTCACTTTCACTTTCTTTTCTTTTTTCAGCTATTTGTAAGGCCTCCTCAGACAACCATTTTGCCTTTTGCAAAATGTTATGCAAAATATAGTATGCTATACTAGAAATCAGGTATAAAAACACTGGATTTTTTCCTACACATTATAAAAATAATAGTAAGTACTAACTTGCTGTTTAATATAAATCCTTTACAAAATATGCATACTTTAACATAAAGAAAAATGTCAAATAAAGATTACAATTTTACTCACTTTAGCTCCAACACTGCAACTGCCCGTGCTCCCCGTGCTCCCACTTGCAACTCCTGTAAATCTAGCTTCCAATAATTCTTGCCTTCTTGGATCCAGACTATGAAGCTCATCCATTGCACCTATTAAGACCAAAAAAAAGAAAACAAAAAAAAAAGCACACTTACATATGTATTTATATACTTATATCTAAAATATATTTATGTAATTAGCTATGACAAACCTAAACAGCATATTAAAAAGCAGAGACATCACTTTTCCAACAAAGGTCCATATAGTCAAAGCTATAGTTTTCCAGTAGTCATGTGTGGATTTAAGATTTGGATCATAAAGAAAGCTGAGTGCTGAAGAATTGATGCTTCTGAACTGTGGTACTAGAGAAGATTCTTGAGAGTCCCTTGGACAACAAGGAGATCAAACAGAAATCATCCCTGTATATTCACTGGAAGGACTGATACTGAGCTGAAGCCCCAATACTTTGGCCATCTGATGTGAAGAGCCGACTCTTGGAAAAGACCCTGATGCTGGGCAGGAGAGAAGGGGCAACAGAGGATGAGATGGTTGGATGGTATCATGCACTCAATGGACATGAATTTGAGAAAACTCCGAGGGACAGTGAAGGATAGGGAAGCCTGGTGTGCTGCAGCCCATCTGGTCGCAAAGAGTCAGACATAAGTGAACAACAATTAGTTGAAATGTAAATATAAACTTAACGAATTCTAAAAGCAGATGAATGTAAGGACTATAAAGGTTTTTATAATGTCCACAATTATTTATCAAAATAACTTATGGTGGATTTCCAACACTTTTTGACTGCAATCCACAGTAATAAATTTATATTCACCCAAATCAACACACACATACATACATTTTATATTAAAAGTTTCACAACTGTTTATTACTATATGCTGCAAGCTCCAATATTTTCAAGTCTATTCTAATCCGTTAAAAAGAAAAAAATGCTGTTTGTGAGCTATTAAACTAATTTGATGAGCCATTAGTGGATTCAAGTCCATAGTTTGAAAAAACACCACTTCTCATAATGTAATCTCCCTACTCTAAGCTTATACAGAATTTTGCACTAAGTGGTATTACTACTTAAATATTTTGCTTATATATAATTCATGACTTGGTTGTTTTGTTGTTATTTAGTTGCTAGGTCATGGTCTGACTCTTTTGCAACCCCACAGACTGTAGCCCGCCAGGCTTTCTGTCCATGGGATTTCCCAAGCAAAAATATTGAAGTAGGTTGCCATATCCTTCCCAGGAGACCTTTCCAATCCAGGGATCAAATCCATGTCTCCTGCTTGGCCGGCGGATTCTTTATCATTAAGCCACCTGGGAAGCACTCAATTTATGACTAACTGTATTTAAAACAGGGAAGATTCTTGTTACTGTCATGTCCAAAGATTTTTTTTTGTACAGTGGTTTCAGTTTCTAGCAGGCAGACACAAAACACACAAAAATATCAAGCAGATCACTGAGGTAACATCTATTATTAAACAATAACTCTGAGAATTAAAAAGGGGAAAATGAACTCCCTCATGTAATTTCAACTAAGAAGACTAAAGCACCACAAATTCTAGTTAAAGTTCAATTAAACTCTTAAAAATCCTCTCCTCCATATCTGCTAATTCTCTACTGATAAAACTTTAGGAGTGACCTAAGAGGGTCAAAGAGAGCTGGAGGATATTATCAGAATCCAGAACCACATGTGGAACATTTTCAAACTACACTAGACCCCTTTCACACACCCTGATGCTTTTCTCCTAAAAGTTAAGAGCTATTCCTATAGTCCTTAACCCTTTGAAGTTCCCTCATTACCTTCAACTTTCATCTGGATGGAGGACTAGAGGGATAATGGCCACCCTTCCATGTTTATTACCATTTCTGTGCCTGTATGTATCTTCCCTGTCCATTCTTCATTCTTCCATCTTAGACAAAAAGGTAGCTAAGTCCAAAAGCCTAAAGCCTGCATTTCTTGTTTTTGATCCTATTCCTTAATATTCAAGAAATCTTGCATCTGCACGGATTCTTGCTCTCTTGTGCATCTCTCCCTCCCTGGCTCCTTCTGTCTCATATATGCCTTTACAAAAAAAAAAATGAAGCTTGAATTTTGTGTTTGCAATTAATATCAGAAAATTTAATTATTTCCTTACACTGGTGATTTATAACCCTAACTAGTTTTAGGTCCCAAGAATCTGGTTTCTATCATAAGTATACTCCTGACAATGTACTTTCAAGTATCATCAGTACTTCCTTTTTTTCCGATCCTGCTACTACATCAGAAGTAGTCACTGTCAGGGGCTTCCATGGTCATCCAGTGGTTAAGAATCCACCTTGCACTGCAATATACCAGTTCAATCCCTGGTCCAGGAAGATCCCACATGCCACAGAGCAACTAAGCCCGTGAGCCCCAACTAGTCAGTCAGCATTCTACAGCCTACAAGCTGCAACTATTGAGCCAACATGCTGCAACTACTGAAGTCCGCATGCCTGGAGCCTCTGCTCCACAAGAGCAATCACTGCAACGAGAAGCCTGTCCCCTGAAACAAAGAGCAGCCCCTGCTGCCCCAACCAGAGAAGGCTTGGATGCAGCAATGAAGACACGCCGCAACCCAAACACAAAATAAATCTTAAAAAACCCACTGTCAGTTGGTTGATAGACAGGAAAAACATTTTAAGTCCTTGATTTTTATCCATTTTCTTCATAATGATTTGAGGAGCAGAAATGTTTAATTTTGAAGTGAAAATATCTAATTTTTCTATTTATGGTTATTATCTTTCTATTATCAAGAAAACTTTGCATGTCCCGAAGTGAAAAAACATAATCTTTTTTAAGTTTTATGTTTTTCCACTTAGGTCTATGATTTACCCTAAATTAATATTTGTGTATGGTAGGGGGTTAGAATTTTTTCCCATATGCTTTTCCTGTTTTATTAATCACCATTTAACAAAAAAAAGAAGCAGCAAAATTCTGCATTCACCAATAGTTTTGGTGGGTTTCTCAGGAGCAATATATATATAGATAGAGAGAGAGATAGATAGATAGATAGATAGTACTAATATAGAGACAAACATGTAAACCAATGGAATAAAATAGCCCAAAAATAAGAGTGCAAAGACCATTCCATGGGGGAAAAAACAGTCTTTTCAACAAACAGCACTGGAAAGACTGGATATCTACATGCAAAAATGTTAAGTTGAACACTTTCCTAACATCAAATACAAAAATTAACTCAAAATGGATCAAATACTTAAATATAAAGACCTGAAACTGTAAAACTCATACAAGAAAACAAGGGAAAATCTTTATGACACTGGATCTGGCAATGATTTCTTGGACATAAAAACAAAAGCTCAGCAACAAAAGAAAATATATGTAGCTGGACTTTAGCAAAATAAACTTCCCTGGTGGTCCAGTGGCTAATGTTCTCTAAGCACCCAATGCAGGGGACCGGGATTCAATCCTTGGTCAGGGAACTAGATCCCATATCTGAACTAAGAGCTGGCACAGCCAAATAAATAAGTAAAAATAAATATTAAAAGCATTTTTTAAAAAAACTAAATCACTTCTGTGCATCAAAATGAAATGTTGCGGATACAAGCCGTGTGCTACAAAGGCTTTAAGACCTTTGGAGGACAGGATTTCGATCCGGGGCTAGAGACGAGGCTTAACACTTACAGCTTTTTGTGTAACAATTTTATTAAAGGCAAAATACACAAAGCTTCTGACAGACATCAGAAGGGGGCAGAAAGAACGCCCCATTGTAGTTTTTAGCAAGGCATATGTCTGTTAGCAAGCTGCTCATCAGATAAGAGAGAAACCTCAAGGATCAGGGAGTTTCACCAGGCCCCTGTTCCACAACACAGAATACCACAAGGTGTGTCACTCTCCGCCCTCCCCGCCCCTGCCCCCCACCTCCTGCAAAAATTTTAAAAAGAAGACCTGAATACTGGCTTGTTGAGCCATTATCAGCCCAGGTTTGAGAGAAGGAAAAAAAAACAAAAACGTTAGTCTTAGGGTGGACCAATTTGAAGAAAGTCAGATTGCAAAGCAAATACATAGTTTCATTAACATAGCTTAAGGAAAACATTTACATAAGAAAAACCCATTGGTTAGCTCAAGGTTTGAGAAAAATTAAGTTAAGGCAGAACCAGGTATCCTCAACAGAGAAGGGAAAAAGCCTGCCACTTGTAGTGTATTTCCTCTTGCCACTTGGGAACTTCTGGTCATACTACCTCTTAACCCTCTTAAAAGGATACTATCAAGAAAGTAAATGGGAGAAAATGTCTGCAAGTCCTATGTCTCATAATGGATTGCTATCTAGAGATTGCAATATGAGAGACCTGGGTTCAACCCCTGGGTCGTGAAGAGCTTTTTGTACAGTTCTTCTGTGTATGCTTTCCACCTCTTCTTAACATCTGCTTCCGTTAGGTCCCTACCATTTCTGTCCTTTATCGAGCCCATCTTTGCTGAAATGTTCCCCTGGTATCTCTAATTTTCTTGAAGAGATCTCTAGTCTTTCCCATTCTATTAATTTCCTCTATTTCTTTGCACTGATCATTGAGGAAGGCTTTCTTATCTCTTCTTGCTATTCTTTGGAACTCTGCATCCAAATGGGTATATCTTTCCTTTTCTCCTTTGCTTTTCACAGCTATTTGTAAGGCCTCCTCAGACAGCTATTTTGCTTTTTGCATTGCTTTTTCTTGGGGATTGTCTTGACTCCTGTCTCCTGTACAATGTCACAAACCTCTGTCCATAGTTCATCAGGCACTCACTCTGTCTATCAGATCTAGTCCCTTAAATCTATTTCTCACTTCCACTGTATAGTCATAAGGGGATTTGATTTAGGTCATACCTGAATGGTCTAGTGGTTTTCTTCACTTTCTTCAATTTCAGTCTGAATTTGGCAATAAGGAGCTCATAATCTGAGTGACAGTTAGCTCCCGGTCTTGTTTTTGCTGACTGTATAGAGCTTCGCAATCTTTGGCTGCAAAGAATATAATCAATCTGATTTCAGTGTTGACCATCTGGTAATATCCATGTGTAGAGTCTTCCCTTGTGTTGTTGGAAGAGGGTGTTTGCTATGACCAGTGTGTTCTCTTGGCATAACCTTTGTCCTGCTTCATTCTGTACTCCAAGGCCAAATTTGCCTGTTACTCCAGGTGTTTCTTGACTTCCTACTTTTGCATTCCAGTCCTCTATAATGAAAAGGACGTCTTTTTTCGGTGTTAGTTCTAGAAGGTCTTGTAGGTCTTCATAGAACTGTTCATTCAACTTCAGCTTCTTCAGCATTACTGGCCAGGGCATAGACTTGGATTACTGTGATACTGAATGGTTTGCTTGGAAATGAACAGAGGATCATTCTGTCATTTTGAGATTGCATCCAAGTACTGCATTTCGGACTCTTTTTGTTTACTATGATGGCTACTCCATAATAATCACAATAGTGTGATCTCTCACCTAGAGCCAGACATCCTGGAATATGAAATCAAATGGGCCTTAGGAAGCATCACTATGAACAAAGCTAGTGGACGTGATGGAATTCCAGTTGAGCTATTTCAAATCCTAAAGATGAGACTGTGATGATGCTGCACTCAATATGCCAGCAAATTTGGAAAACTCCACAGTGGCCACAGGACTGGAAAAGGTCAGTTTCATTCCAATCCCAAAGAAATGCAATGCCAAAGAATGCACAAACTACCACATATTTGCAGTCATCTCACACACTAGTAAAATAATCCTTAAAGCTCTCCAAGCCAGGGTTCAGCAATATGTGAACCATGAAATTCCAGATGTTCAAGCTGGTTTTAGAACAGGCAGAAGAACAAGAGATCAAATTGCCAACATCCGCTGGATCATGGAAAAAGCAAGAGAACTCCCAGAAAAACATCTATTTCTGCTTTATTGACTATGCCAAAGCCTTTGATTGTGTGGATCACAATAAACTGTGGAAAATTCTGAAAGAGAAAGCAATACCAGACCACCTGACCTGCCTCTTGAGAAATCTGTATGCAGGTCAGGAAGCAACAGTTAGAACTGGACATGGAACAACAGACTGGTTCCAAATAGGAAAAGGAGTACGTCAAGGCTGTATATTGTCACCCTGCTTATTTAACTTATATGCAGAGTACATCATGAGAAATGCTGGGCTGGAGGAAGCACAAGCTGGAATCAAGATTGCCGGGAGAAATATCAATAACCTCAGATATGCAGATGCTGCTGCTACTGCTGCTAAGTCACTTCAGTCGTGTCCGACTCTGTGCGACCCCATAGACAGCAGCCCACCAGGCTCCTCTGTCCCTGGGATTCTCCAGGCAAGAACACTGGAGTGGGTTGCCATGTCCTTCTCCAAGATATGCAGATGACACCACCCTTATGGCAGAAAGTGAAAAAGTGCTGAAGAGCTTCTTGATGAAAGTGAAAGAGGAGAGTGAAAAACTTGGCTTAAAGCTCAACATTCAGAAAACTAAGATCATGGCATCCGGTCTCATCACTTCATGGCAAATAGATGGAGCAACAGTGGCTGACTTTATTTTTCTGGGCTCCAAAATCACTGCAGATGGTGACTACAGCCATGAATTTAAAAGACGCTTACTCCTTGGAAGGAAAGTTATGACCAACCTAGAGAGCATATACAAAAGCGGAGATATTACTTTGCCAACAGAGGTCCGTCTAGTCAAGGCTATGGTTTTTCCAGTGGTCACGTATGGATGTGAGGATGTATTGGACTGTGAAGAAAGCTGAGGGCCGAAGAATTGATGCTTTCAAATTGTGGTGCGGGAGAAGACCCTTGAGAGTCCCTTGGACTGAAAGGAGATCCAACCAGTCCATCCTAAAGGAAATCAATCAAAGGACTGATGTTGAAGCTGAAACTCCCAATACTCTGGCTACCTGATGCAAAGAGCTGACTCATTTGAAAAGACTCTGATGCTGGGAATGACTGAGGGCAGGAGAAGGCGACAAGAGGATGAGATGGATGGCATCACTGACTCAATGGACATGGGTTTCAGTGATCTCTGGAAGTTGGTGATGGACAGGGGAGGCCTGGCGTGCTGCGGTTCATGGGGTCGCAAGGAGTCAGACACGACTGAGCGACTGAACTGAACTGAATAGTCCATGGGGTCCCAAAGAGTCAGACATGACTGAACAACTTTCTGTTTCACTTTTCATCCAGAATATAGAAAGACATCTACAATTCAACAACAAAAACCAATCCAATTAAAAATGGACAAAGAACTTGAACAGACAAGTCTCCAAAGAAGACATACATCTGCCCAACAGATTAAAGAAATGGACATCAAAATCACAATGAGATACCATTTCACACCCATTAGGATGGCTACCGTCAAAAAACAAAACAAAACAGAAAATAACAAGTGTTAGCAAGGATATGGATAAGTTTGAACTTTTATGTGTTGCTGGAGGGAATGTAAACTGGGGCAGTCACTATGGAAAATGATATAGCAGTTCCTCAGAAAATTAAAAACATAATTATTCCATGATCCAGAAAGTTTCACCTCTTGGTGTGTGGAAGTAGGTGTGAGTTTCACTCCCAAAGGAAGTAAAAGCAAAGACTCAAATAGACATTTGTACATCCATATTAATAGCATTATTATTAACAGCCAAAAGGAAATAGCACTCATAGTGTCCATCAATGAATGAATGAATGAATGCATTAATAAAATGCGGTATATACATAAAGTGAAATGAAATATTATTTGGTGTTAAAAATGAAGGAAATCTCCTTTCTATATTTGAAGGAAATTTAGGCTAGAACATAAATATGCTCCAAAGACATTATGCTAAGTGAAATATGTGAGACATTAAAAGACAAATCCTGTATGATTTTGTTTACACAAGATTCCTAGAGTAGTCAATTCACAGAGACAGAAAGCAGAATGGTGGATGCCAAGGGATGAGGGGCATGGGGGAATACGGAAGTAGTGTTTAATGAGTTAAAGGTTTGCTTGGGGAAGATAAAGAAAGCTCTGGAGATGGTAGTCACTGAACTATGTATCTTAAAATGGTCAATCTTATTTATGTATATTTTATAATTCTTAAAAATAATTTTAAAACAAAAAATAAATTGGGCTTGTCAAAAATTTGAATTGGCTAGCTTAAAAGAATTATAAAAACAGGCAAGCAAGAGATTGAGGGAAAACGTTTACAAAATATGTATGTGCTGTACATACTATGGGCTTCCCTGTGGCTCAAATGGTAAAAATCTCCCTACAATACAGGAGACCTGGGTTTGATTCCTGGGTTGGGAAGATCCCCTGCAGAAGGGAATGGCCACCCACTCCAGTAGTCTTGCCTGGAGAATCCCACGGACAGAGGAGCCTGGCGGACCACAGTCTATAGGCTGGCAAAGAGTCAGACATGACTGAGCAACTAACATTTTCACTTCACTCATACTATGTCCACTCTTTGGCTTGGAAACTGGTTGCTGGCCCAATGGAATTTACAGGGAAGAGGACATCAATCCCTATTATCGCACCAGCCACCAATGTGGTACTTTACTTCCCACTGTTTCTGTTTCTTAAGATGTATAGCTTCCTCTCTCCTTCACGAGGTGCTGCTGCTGCTACTGCTAAGTCGCTTCACTCGTGTCCAACTCTGTGCAACCCCATATATGGCAGCCTACCAGGCTCCACTCTCCCTGGGATTCTCCAGGCAAGAACACTGGAATGGGTTGTCATTTCCTTCTCCAATGCATGAAAGTGAAAAGTGAAAGTGAAGTCACCCAGTTGTGTCCAACTCTTAGCGACCCCATGGACTGCAGCCCACCAGTCTCCTCCATCCATGGGATTTTCCAAGCAAGAGTACTGGAGTGGGGCCATCGCCTTCTCTATCATGAGGTGCTAGAGGAAGCTATACAATCAATGGAAAACAAAACAATTAGTTTCTAATTGAAAGCCCTTACTGGGCTTCCCTGATTAAAGAATCCGCCTGCCATGTGGGAGACCTGGGCTCAGTCCCTGGGTTGGGAAGATCCCCTGAAGGAGGGCATGGCAACACACTCCAGTATTCTTGCCTGGAGAATCCCCATGGACAAAGGAGCCTGGCGGGCCACAGGCCATGGGGTTGCAAAGAGTTGGACATGACTGAGTGAATAAACACAGAGAAAACCCTTACTAGAGTTCCCAACCTCACTGCAGTCCTAATACCTTCTAACAAGTTTCTGTGACATTTTAAAGAGTCAATATGTCCAAAAGCCCTGGGCATAACTCCTGGCATATAACATATGCTTAACAAATATTAGAATACCTGTCTAAAAATCTAACAAACTTGACTACTAGAGCTTTCCTTCTCAAAATGCAGTCCATTGATACCAATACCTGTCATCACCTCAGATGCATAAGAAACGTAAAACCTTGGGTTCCACCCCAGACCTACCCAATCAGAATCCGTATTTTAACAAGATCCTCAAAAAATTATGTACATCCAAGTTTGAGAAGCACTGCTATACAACAGGGGATACCACAACTGTTATAAAGAGCTTGATCACAAGGTATCTTGGTCCTTGCAGGCCACTGGGTAAAATTATGAAGAGACTTATGTAACAAGAGAGAAAAGCCTCCTATATATTTTCTAATGATAAAATTTAATGATATCTGTATATAGTATTTTATAATAGATCAGTCTGTTAATGGAATGGACTTGGGGGGGCGAAGGAACATTCCACCTAATTCAAGTTTTCCATCATCAAAAGAGAAGTACTCCTCTGATAATGATGATCAGATTTTATGGATTTATCTTTGAAAAAAATTTTTCTGAAAAATAAGTACTGCCGTATGCTGATATTAACCCGGAAGCACATGATTTTAATTGAGCATATTCATTATTTCAAAGGCAGTTAGAGAAGTCTACTAGATTATTCTTGTGATATTTGCCTTTTGGTATGTCATCACAGTGCAAATTAATCACTTCCAATTGAAGGTTAGATGGAAGTTCCTCAAGTGCACAATTATATTGATTCTGAATTATGGAAACATTCTTTGCACTTGCATCAGGGTCTGAGAAAATGCTGCTAGAACTGTAGTTTGAGGTTGGAAAATATATTTAAGCAAATTCATGTGGGAATGAAGATCTCATTTTGACAGGATGAGAACTGTATAAAGCATCTTGATGTTACTTGTAATTCAAACATCAGTTACCACTCAAAGACTTTACTGCAGCTAAATTTCACAAATGAATGCTCTTATGACTTGTAATTTTACATTAAATTCATTTTAAAATATTTTCAACTCCATAGAAAAAGTTAGTTTCCAAAATCAATCAGTATTTGATAATAGTGATTGAGGGCTGTCCTCTTTGTTCAGAAAAATCTCAAACTCAGTCCTAAAATCAAAAAACTGCAATAAAATGTTACCACTGCTAAGCCAGTCAGGATATTCAGCTTCTAACAAAAATGAGCACAGCTGGTGCAAGTTAAGTCCATGAGAACAAATAGAGTTCACTGTTGACAACAGAGATTCTGTAACACGTAATAAATTCACATATTTTCAGCAAAGTACCTGCTGATGAATTGTACAATGAATAACAATAGGCTCTGAACACCTCACATTTTTAGAAGCTTTGTAAATGTGTCTAACTAAAGCCTTTTTCTCTTTCACATGTATTTTTACCATTATCCGTTGTAGCACATCTTACCAGATTCCACTTCAGAAAACTTAAGTGTTTCCTCAACTTTGAAAATATTTTTACCTGAAGTTGTTCTACACAGATTACTCACAGAAGCTAATTTTTCTGCCACTTCAAACTTGGTATTGATGCCTCAAATCAACAACTGAGTAACATCAATAAAATCTGTGGATTCATCAAGAGACAAGGAAAACCACTCTCCTTGTTTTTAAACTGACTATTGATATTACTTCAAATGTCCTCAACTCTTAAATCAACTGTTCTTGCCAAAAAGTTAATAGTCTAAAACAGATTTATTTTCTCTGGACACATTGCTTTGACTGCTGCAAGCAAACACAATTTAATTAACTCACCATCAGTAAATAGCTTTCTTTGCTTGGCTAACGAATGAGTTGCTCAGAAACTTATTTTGGTGGCAGTCTCATTTTCAACTTTTTATGAAGTTACACTGTAATGAAATGTTCCATTTTAAATGGACTGTTACTTTAAAAATTTGAGAGCTAAGAATACTGTGATGTATGCTTAGTCTAGTAATGTCAATATATACTTTATTTTTCTACCACAGCTACAGTGTCACTGCAAAAGATAAGAACAATTTTTTGCTAACTCAATAATAAAATAATACATTTTCCACCGTGCCTTAAAAAGCACACCACTAAGAGTTCATTGTTCTATATTTTTTCTTGTTCTTACATGATGTATATGTATATATAAATATTGAAAATTTCATTTAAAAAAATTAAATATTACAGACTGGGAATACACATGGCACTCAAAATACTGTCAAGGTGTAACTGCAGCACTGAAATTCGTAGTGAACCAAAGCAGTAGGAAGTAAAGAGAATGCCAAACAGGATCTCTGTCACAACTACCCAGCTTTGCCATTATAAAGCAAAAGCAGCTGTTGTTCCAATAAAACTTTATTCATAGGTACTAAAATTTGAATTTCACATGTCACAAAATGTCTTTTGATTATTTTTAAATCAAGAGTCAGGTCATTTCCTGACTCCTGTTATAGCTGCTGCTGCTGCTAAGTCACTTCAGTCGTATCCGACTCTGCGACCCCATAGATGGCAGCACACCAGGCTCCCCCATCCCTGGGATTCTCCAGGCAAGAACACTGGAGTGGGTTGTCATTTCCTTCTCCACTCATGAAAGTGAAAAGTGAAAGTGAAGTTGCTCAGCCGTGTCCGACTCTTAGTGACCCCATGGACTGCAGCCTACCAGTCATCTCCGTCCATGGGATTTTCCAGGCAAGAGTACTGGAGTGGGCTGCCATTGCCTTCTCCGCCTGTTATAGCTACCACATTTCAAAGGTTTTAATCTTTTCTGACATCAAACTGTCATTTCTGATACATCCAAAATTTGGATCCTTAATTATAAGTGAGATTTTTCTTAAGAATAGATAATTTTACCATGATCCATTAAATTCTTCAATATACAATAAATGTTTATGTTTTTGAAAAGAAAAAAAATTACAGAAGACACTATAAAGACCATACCATCCTTAAAAGAAAACCCCATCCCAAAATACAACCACCTATCTCCTAGCTATGCTACTATGTTTACTAAACTGCTCCCCACAATCTATCATAAACCCAAAACTTCACATAAAACATTTAACAAGAGATGTCACTACTCAAATTAGAGCTCAATTGCCTCCTATTTTATGAAGAACAACTCTACATAAATAAAACCCCAATTTGACCCACTAGCGTCTGTCATGGTCCCTTCTAGTACATTTTCTCTCTCTATCCCTCTCTTTCATACATACATTCTCAAACTCATTCAATAAATGTTAATTATTATAAAAATATGGTCTCCCGAGGTGGTCGTTCTGAAACAGGATACCTATATTTGGACATATTAGCAGTTCTGGTTGGTCAACATTACTTTATTTAGCACCTATTTAGACAATGAATCAGTTTTTCATTATGCCATTTTTTAATTATCTGAACTCTTCATCTTCCTTAGCAGATGGTCCAAAAAAAAAAAAAATCTAGAAAGCATGTTTTCAAAAGGTTAAAACCAGAACACTAGTTAACAAAAAGTAAAAGAAATGAGTTTGTTCAATAAGACACTTTTAATATTAGAGTCAACTGCTACTCAGCTATTACTTCACATTTGTTTTAATTCAAAACTTCCTTTACTCTGAAAATATTTTAATTTATTCTAGATTTTGTTACTTTTCACATTACATATGATAAACTGATTTATACAGATCAGTAAAGTCTTTCTTCAATTAATACTTTTCACATTATGCCTAATAAGGCAGAGAACTATAGATTAAAAATAGAAATATAATAAAGTTAGAAAATTTTTCAACAAGATAAAATATTCCATTTAAATCATTCCTTTTCAGTAGTTTTTAAAATGCATTTGAAAGTACAGGAAACAAAAAGAATTCAACAAGTTTAAACTGTTGAACACTCTAGAATTACTTTTGCCACTCTAGCATGGTTAATAAACAGAACATACCTATTTTCATGTACAGTATTTTGTATCATGTATTTAATGAATATACTTATTATTTTTGTTGAATACACTGCATTCTATCATTTATTCCACTGTCTGATCCTCTACTTAAAATCAAATATTCTAATTTTTTGGCAGTTAAATAAACATGTTAAATGAGCTATCACAAGAGTAGCCCAATTTATTTCCTAATAAACTTTTTCTCCCAGGAATCCAATGAAAATATCACCTACATTTTTATAATGATTTAAAATATTAATATTTGGACATTTAATCCATTTAAAATTTAACTGGATATATCTAGAACTTTTTTCAACAGTTCATAAATATAATTGCTCACAAATTCAACATTTCCTCACTGATTTGAAATACCTCTTTAGTCATGTATCACGTTCCAATATAAACATGGATGTGTTTCTGTACTTAATTCAATTCTGTTTCACTAAACTATTTCTGAATCATATATATCTCCATCCTATCTCTCTACACAAATATTTGTGTATTGTATATATACACATAAATATTTCACCTACAATGACTGAAAAAGGAAGCATGCAAAGCCAAATTCTTGAATCTATTCTATTGATATACATTCAGTAACATAAGCCTGTGATAAAGAGAAAACAGATCTCATCTAGAATCATTCCAAGTCATATTAAAATGCCTTAAAGATAAGGGGTGAGATATTAAACACTTTAATTTATAACCCTTCCAGCAAAGGATTCAGACAACCCGAGACCAACTTTTAATATAATACATGTACCGTGCACCAGAAGTAAGGCACAGAGCTTTTGTTTAAGCTTCTATATGGTCATGACCTTGGAGCATAATTTCAATTTTATTCTTATAAATAAAAAAGTCTGAGTTAATTTTTCTTTCATCAAAAATAAAACATACAAAGAGACAGACAAGCTGTACACACACACAGGAAGCCAAGTTCTCTCCATGTTTCAGCTTCTTTATGTATAAAATGGTGATAATATAAGTATATACCTTATAGTTGCTAAAGTAAAACAAGTTAATATGAAGAGTTTTAAACTATACCTGACACTAAGTAGTCAATAATGTGAACATCTATGTATGCTAAAATACAAGTGCTCAGTAAACACTGCCATGTATAATGTATATAAGCTCTCTTCTAGCTTTCCCCCATAAGTCAGAAGTTCCTGGTAGGTAGAATGGCATATACTTCAATGCTTAATTTCTTCCATGTGTTAATAACATAACTCCTTTCCCTCTAGCTTAAAATAATTTACTTTAAAAATCAAACTCTGAATAGCATTGAAAGATATATATTATCACATGTGAAACAGATCGCCAGTCCAGGTTTGATGCATGAGACAGGGTGCTCAGGGCTGGTGCACTGGGATGACACTGAGGGATGATGGGATAGGGAGGGAGGGTCAGGATGGGGAACACATGTACACCCATGGCTGATTCATGTGAATGTATGGTTAAAAAACCACCACAATACTGTAAAGTAATCAGCCTCCAATTAAAATAAAATGTAAAAATACATGCTAAAAAAAATAAAAAACAATCTCTGCTTCCATTTATCAGTTCAGTTCAGTCGCTCAGTCGTGTCCGACTCTTCGCGACCCCATGAATTGCAGCACGCCAGGCCTCCCTGTCCATCACCATCTCCCGGAGTTCACTTAGACTCACGATCATCGAGTCAGTGATGCCATCCAGCCATCTCATCCTCAGTCGTCCCCTTCTCCTCCTGCCCCCAATCCCTCCCAGCATCAGAGTCTTTTCCAGTGAGTCAAGTCTTCGCATGAGGTGGCCAGAGTACTGGAGTTTCAGCTTTAGCATCATTCCTTCCAAAGAAATCCCAGGGCCAGTCTCCTTCAAAATGGACTGGTTGGATCTCCTTGCAGTCCAAGGGACTCTCAAGAGTCTTTTCCAACACCACAGTTCAAAAGCATCAATTCTTCGGCGCTCAGCCTTCTTCACAGTCCAACTCTCACATCTATACATGACCACAGGAAAAACCATAGCCTTGACTAGACGAACCTTCATCGGCAAATTAATGTCTCTGCTTTTGAATATACTATTAGGTTGGTCATAACTTTTCTTCCAAGGATTAAGTGTCTTTTAATTTCATGGCTGCAGTCACCATCTGCAGTGATTTTGGAGCCCAAAAAATAAAGTCTGACACTGTTTCCACTGTTTCTCCATCTATTTCCATTTATACACACACACACACATATATAATCTTAATACTAGTCTATTTTGCTATTTTACCATATACTTCTTTAAAAGATAAGGAGACTGAGACAATAAGAGGTTAATGCCTTTTGTTACATCCACTCAACTAAGCATCCATGTTCCCAAAAGAACAATCCAAAAGGAGGGGGTAAGGGTATAAATGAGAAAGAGTACATGCAGAGACAGCACGTGATTGCATATGTAAGAAGGAATATTCTCTAAAATTACATCAGTCTACCATAATAATATAATGCATGTATATATTTTAATAAAATTTAAATTTCTTTACAAACTTAACTTCAACTTTTATGCTAAAACTGATGAGTACTGAAGCTGCCTAATGGGTACATTAAGGGTCACTGCAACATTCACTCTACTTCAATAAATTAGATTTTTCTCATAATAAAAAGGTAATTTTTAGATTTTCCCACATGTTTATAAAGACATTTGTGTTTTAAGAGCATCTGCAAATTTAAGAATCAGAAAGTTATCTGGGGCTTCCCTGGGGGTACAGTGGTTAGGAATCCACCTGCCAACACAGGGGATGCAGGTTCAAATCCCAGTCTGGGAAGACCCCACATGCCCCCAGGGCAACTAAGCCTGTGTGCCAGGAATACTGAAGCCCTTGAGCCCTAGAGCCTGTATTCCATGGGAGAAGACAGGGCAATGAGAGGCCCAAGCACCAAAACTAAGGAGTATCCCCCGCTCTCCGCAACGAGAGAAAGCCTACACACAGCAACAAAGACGGAGCACAGCCAAAAATAAATGAATAGTTAAAGCAAAAAGAAAGTTACTTGGCACCCACTGAAGTGGTTTGCCATTCCCTTCTCCAGTGGACCACATTTTGTCAGAACTCTCTGCCATGACCCGTCAGTCTTCATGGCCCTACATGGCATGGCTCATAGTTTCACTGAGTTAGACAAGGCTGTGGTCCATGTGATCAGACTGGTTAGTTTTCTGTGATTGTGTTTTTCATTCTGTCTGCCCTATGATGGAGAAGGATAAGAGGCTTATGGAAGCTTCCTGATGGGACAGACTGACTGGGGGAACCTGGGTCGTCTTCTGATCTGTGGGGCCGTGCTCTGTAAATCTTTAATCCAATTTTCTGTTGATGGTCAGGGCTGTGCTCCCTCCCTGTTGTTTGACTTAAGGCCAAACAATGGTGGAGGTAATGAAGATAATGGTGATGTCCTTCAAAAGGTCCCATGTATGCACTGCTGCACTCAGTGGCCCCAAACCTGCACCAGGCCACGACCGACCTATACCTCCACCAGAGACTCCTGGACACTCATGGGCAAGTCTGGGTTGATCTCTTGTGGGGTCACTGCTCATTTCTCCTGGATCCTGGTGCACCCAGGTTTTGTTTGTGCCCTCCAAGAGTCTGTTTCCCCAGTCCTGTGTAAGTTCTGGTAGCTCTATAGTGGGGTTAATGGCAACCTCCTCCAAGAGGGCTTATGTCATACCCAGGTCTACTGCACCCAGAGCCCCCGCCCCTGTAGCAGTTGACTGCTGACCTGTACCTCTGCAGGAGACATTCAAACACAGTTCTGGCTCAGACTCTATGGGGTCTCTGGGTCCTGGTGTGCACAAGGCTTGTTTGAGCCCCCTGAATGTTTCAGGCAGGTACGGTGTTTGATTCTAAATGCGATTTCACCCTTGCTATGGTCTTGCTGGGGCTTCTTCTTTGTCCTTGGATGTGGGGTATCCTTTTTGGTGGGATCCAACATTCTCCTATTGAAGGTTGTTCAGCAGCAAGTTGTAATTTTAGAGTTCTTGCAGAGGATGAGTGCACATCCTTCCACTCTGCCATCTTGGAGTCAAAGTTATTTTTACTTTGTACAAATTTAGAAAGGTATCCTTAAATAATAGTTAAAATATGCAATAAAACTACTCAGAACTTAATAAATGAAAAGTTTGCATCAACTTTATCACTTTCTTGCTATAAGTAAGTTCAGTGGGGTATGGGTGGAGGTTGTCATTAATCATGTTAACTATTATGATAACTAAAATGCTTCCAACATCAAATTTTTGACAGTTTTCTATACACCCAAGTATCTATGTTTTAGTTGATAATTCATTTATAGAAAATTTAAGACAACAACATTTGGGAATTCCCTGGTGGTGAGGACTCAATGCCCAAGTTCAATCCCTAGTCAGGGAACTAAGATACTGCAAGCCACAGGGCATAGCCAAAAAAGTTGTTAAAACTTAAAATAACTTAAGAACCTTCCCTAGTGGCTAAATGGTAAAAGAATCTGCCTGCAATACAGGAGTCCTGGGTTCAATCCCTGGGTTGGGAAGATCCCCTCAAGAAAGGAATAACTATCCTCCCTAGTGTTCTTGCCTGGAGAATTTCATGGACAGAAGAGGCTGGCAGGCTACAGCCCACGGGATTGCAAAGAGTCAGACATGACTGAATGGACTTAAAACAACATACTTAACGTATTTATTTTGGATTTAGAAAATAAAGAGTAAGTAACTTCTAAAAATTGATTCCAGCAAGGAGACCATCATACTATATGGCATATTGATCTAAAAAAAAATCTCTATTTCAAATCTTCAAATTCCAGACATCAGTGTTTTGGGAACAAACTGAAATATTTTACACCCACTTAAAAATCCTGATCATTGTTTCCCTCTGCTATTGCCTAATGTAAAAAACTAAATGAGGCAATGCACATAAATGCAAGTAATTTTTACTTATGAACTATACAATCCTTGTAGTCAATAAATACCATAGTAAAAGCAAACTTTTGCAGTAATAAGCTAAAATAAAGGGTCCATAGTATCAAAGATATGACCTCAGCTAATTAACTTTGCTCTCTTCTAAAAAGACAGACTCATCTACATTTTATGACCAAACAATTCAAAATGTCATTCTTTACAGTAAATTTTAAGAAACTTGAGCAATTCTTAAAACATATTACAAAGAGAAAATGTGATAAAACCATTAACAAACTGCTTATATTCTTGGTAATTAAACACATACAAGTAAACTAACCTGGAGTTCCATTAACAAATCTAATACTTGTAAAGTATAATAAAACTAGAGCAGTGATGGTACAGTAAACTGGTTCATATGTGTTGTTGATAGTACTGTAAACATGTACAACTCTTATAATATAGTAACATCCAGAAAGAAATTCTTTTTTTTTTTTTTTCAAAATAGCTTTAACTGAAATAAGTACAATGTATCAGGCCTGAAAAGCATCTTAAGTATTGTATTTAACAACTCTAGAAGTCTATTTCTGAGGCCAAAACAGTTCTTTACAATAAGCTGTTGCTCATAGCTTATAATAATCTAAAAGTAAAGTAACAAAAGAAAGGCATGTGTCACATTTTTACCTACAGTGGAAAGAACTTTGAGAAAACAGCCAACCTTAAAGGAATAGCAAGCACATCCATCAGCAAAATGAGCCAAGACTTGTTTGAGATGGCAGAGTAGTAAAAGGACATGCACATATCTTCCTCTGCCAGAGCACCAAAATCGCAACTGGCTGGTGAACAACCATCAACATGAGGACACTGAAACCCACCAAAAGAAGATACCCCACATCCACGGAAAATGAAGAAGCCACAATGAAACAGTAGGAAGGGCACAATTATGATAAAATCAAATCCTATACCCACTGGGTGTACAACTCACAAAGTGGAGAACACCACCAAAGAAGTTTTCACACTGTTGTGAAGCTTCTAGGGCGATATCAGGCTCCCCAGCCTGGAGATCTGGCAAAGGGACTGAGAATCCCCAAGGATTCTGACTTTGAAGGCCCAACAGATTTGACTACACAGCTTCCATAGAACTGGAGGAAACAGAGACTCTTGGAGGGCACAAATAAAATCTTGTGTGCACCAAGACCCAGTGAAAAGGAGCAGTGACCCCACAGGAGACTGAGCCTGACCTACTCGTAAATGTGTGAGGGTCTCCTGCAGAGACATGGGTCAGCACTGGCCTACCAAGAGGACGGGGTAGAGGCAGCAACAGTCCTGGGAGATGTGTCTTGGCATAAGTCCTTTTGGAGATCACCAATAGCCCTACTTTAGCAGTCTATAGACTCCAGGACTGGGTCTCAAGGCAAACAACTAACAGGGCAGGAGCATAGTCCCACCAATCTGCAGAAAATTGGATTTAAGTTTTAGAGAGCTCTACCCTGCCCACTAGAAAAGACAATTTCCCCCACAGCCAATCCCTCTCATTAGAAGCCTGCACAAGCCTCTTATCCTCATCCACCAGAGAGCAGACAGAAGAAATAAGAACTACAATCCCATCAGATCCAGAACTTATACCACAATCACAGAAGGCTACTCAAATGAAAAGAAAGGATGATGTTCCAAATGAAGGGACAAGATAAATTTCCAGAAAAACAACTAAATCAAGTGGAAATAGGCAACTTCCCCCAAAAGAATTCAGAACAATGACAGTGAATATGAGTCAGGATCTTGGAAAAGGAATGGAGATAAAGATTTAGAAGATGCAATAAATGTTTTTCTATTTTATTGACTATTCCAAAGACTTATTATTAGACTGTGTGGATCACAACAAACTATGGAAAATTCTGAAAGAGATGAGAATATCAGACTACCTGACCTGCTTCTTAAGAAATCTGTATGCAGGTCAGGAAGCAGCAGTTAGAACTGGACATGGAACAACAGACTGGTTCCAAATAGGGAAAGGAGTACGTCAAGGTGGTATATTATCACTGTGCTTGCTTAACTTATATGCAGAGTACATCATGGGAAACACTGGGCTGGAAGAAACAAAGCTGGAATCAAGATTGCTGGGAGAAATATCAATCACCTCAGATACGCAAATACCACCATCCTTATGGCAGAAAGTGAAGAACTAAAGAGCCTCTTGATGAAAGTGAAAGAGGAGAGTGAAAAACTTGGCTTAAAACTCAACATTCAGAAAACAAAGATCATGGCATCATCCAGTCCCATCACTTCATGGCAAATAGATGGGGAAACAGTGGCTGACTTTATTTTTGGGGCTTCAAAATCACTGCAGATGGTGACTGTGGCCATAAAATTAAAGACACTTGCTCCTTGAAAGAAAAGTTATGACCAACCTAGCTTGCATATTAAGAAGTGGAGACATCACTTTGCCAACAAAGGTCCATCTAGTCAAAGCTAAGGTTTTTCCATTAGTTATGTATGGATGTGAGAGTTGGACTGTAAAGAAAACTAAGCATCAAAGAATTGATGCTTTTGCACCGTGGTGTTGGAGAAGACTCTTGAGAGTCCCTTGGACTGCAAGGAGATCCAACCAGTCCATCCTAAAGGAGATCAGTCCTGGGTGTTCTTTGGAAGGACTGATGCTAAAGCTGAAACTCCAGTACTTTGGCCACCTCATGAGAAGAGCTGACTCATTGGAAAAGACCCTGATGCTGGGAGGGATAGGGGGCAGGAGGAGAAGGGGACGACAGAGGATGAGATGGCTGGATGGCATCACGGACTCGATGGACGTGAGTCTAAGTGAACTCCGGGAGTTGGTGATGGACAAAGAGGCGTGGCATGCTGCAGTCCATGGGGTCGCAAAGAGTCAGATACGACTGAGCAACTGAACTGACCTGAACTGAAAAGAACTAAACAAACAGAAATGAACAAAACACTAGAATCAACAGCACAATAACTGAGGCAGAAGAGCTGATAAGTGACTTGGAAGATAGAATGCAAGAAATCAATGCTGCAAAACAGAATAGAGATAAAAACAATGAGAAAAAAGATAGCCTAACAGACCTCTGGGACAACATTAGATGCACCAATATTCACTTTATAGAGGTATCCAAAGGAGGAAGGAGAAATGATCTCAGAAAATATTTGAAGAGAAAATAGCTGAAAACTTCCCCAACATTGGAAAGGAAATAGTCAACCAATTCCTGGAAGCACACAGCATCCCCAGCAGGATAAATCCAAGGAGGAACACACTGAGACACTTGGTAATCAAACTGACCGAAATTAAAAACAAAGATACATTATTAAAAGCACCCAGGAAAAAAAAGACAAAAGAATATACAAGGGAAAAACCATAAGATTATTGGTAGGTTTCTGAACAGAAACTCTAACAAGTCAGAAGGGAATGGCATTATATATTCCAAGTGATTAAAGGGATGAACATACAACCAAGAATACTATACCCAGCAAGACTCTCATCCAGATATGATGAAGCAATCAAAACCTTTGAGACAAGCAAAAGTTAAGAGCATTCAGCACCACTAAACCAGTTATACAACAAATGCTAAAAGAACTTCTCTAGGCAGGAAACACAAGAAAACAATAAGATCTATAAAAAATAAAACCAAAACAATTCACTGAGGAGGGTGACTGCAGCCATGAAATTAAAAGACGCTTGCTCCTTGGAAGAAAAGCTATCACCAACCTAGACAGCATGTTAAAAGCAAAGACATTAATTTACCAACAAAGGTCTGTCTAGTCAAAGCTATGGCTTTTCCAGTAGTCGTTTACGGATGTGAGAGTTGGACCATAAAGAAAGCTGAACACCAAAGAGTTGATGCTTTTGAACTGTGGTGCTGGAGAAGACTCGAGTCCCTTGGCCTTCAAGGAGATCCAACCAGTCAATCCTAAAGAAAATCAGTCCTAAATATTCATCGGAAGGACTGATGCTAAAGCTGAAACACCAATACTCTGGCCACCTGATGTGAAGAACCAACTCACTGGAAAAGACCCTGATGCTGGGAAAGATTGAGGGCAAGAGGAGAAGAGGGCGACAGAGGATGAGATGGCTGGATGGCATCACTGATGTGATGGAACGGAGTTTGAGTAGGCTCTAGCAGTTGGTGATGGACAGGGAAGCCTGGCATGCTGCATTCCATGGGGTCACAAAGAGTTGGACACAACTGAGCGACTAAACTGACTGAAAACAATTAACAAAACAGTAATAGGATCACACATATTAATAATTACCTTAAAAGTAAATGGATTAAATGCACCAACCAAAAGACATAGACTGGCTGGTTAGATACAAAAACAAGACCATATATATGTTGTCTTGGGCTTTTCTGCTGGGTCAGCTGGCAAAGAATTTGCCTCAACATAGGAGATCTGGGTTCAATCTCTGGGTTGGAAAGATCCCCTGAAGTAAAAAATGGCAACCAACTCCAGTATTCTGCCTGGAGAATCCCATGGTCAGAGGAGCCTGGCAGGCTACAGTCCATGGGGTCACAAAGAGTCAGATATGACTGAGCGATGTAGCACAGCACACATGTACATGTTGTCTACAGGATACGCACCTCATACCTATGGACACTTACAGACTGAAGGTAAGGGGACGGGAGAAACTATTTCTCACAAATGGAAATCATAAGAAAACTGGAGCAGCAATATTCCTATCAGAAAAAAATAGACTTTAAAACAAAGACTGTTATTAAGATTCAAAGGACACTACATAACGATCAAGGGTTCAATCCAAGAAGATGTAACAATTATAAATATATATGCACCCAACATAGGAGCACCTCAATATATAAGCAAACACTAACAAACATAAACGGAGAAGTTGACAGTCACACAATAATAGACAGTCACACAATAATTAAAACACTTTAATACCCCACTTTCATCAATGGACATATCATCCAGACAGAAAACCAATAAGGAAACATAGGCCTTAAATAACATTTTAGACATAATTAATACTTATAGAGCATTCCATCCAAAAGCAGTTGACTACACATTTTCCTCAAGCACACATGGAACATTCTCCAGGACTCACCACAAGCTGGGCGTCAAAAGCAAGCCTGGTAAATTTAAGAACACAGATATCATATCAAGCATTTTTTCTGATCACAATGGTATGGGTTTAGAGTTAAATTAAAAAAAAAACTCTAAAACACAAACATGTGGCGGCTAAACAACATGTTACTAAACAAATCATTGGATCACTGAAGAAAAAAAAAAACCTAGAGACAAATGAAAGCACAACAGTCCAAAACTTATGGGATGTAGCAAAGGCATTTCTAAAATGGAAGTTGACATCAATACAATCTTAACTCAAGATATAACAAAAATCTCAAATAAACAACCTAACCTTACACCTAAAACAACTAGAGAAAAAGAACAATCAAAACCTGAAGTTAACAGAAAAAGGAAACCATAAAGGTCAGAGCAGACATAAATAAAATAGAGACAAAGAAAATAATCACCAAGACCCATGAAACTAAAAGGTTCTTTGAAAAGATAAACAAGATGGATAAACCTGTAGCCAGACTTATCAAGGAAAAAGAGAACTAAAATCAGTAAAATTAGAAACGAAAAAGGAGAAGTTACAACCAACTCCACAGAAATACCAAGAACCATCGAGAGCACTATGAACAACTGTATGCCAATAACATGGACAACGTGGAAAAAATAGACAAATTCTTAGAAAGATACAGTCTCACTACACTGAACCAGGAAGAAACATAAAATGTGAATAGACCAATCACAAGCATGAAATTGAAACCATGATTAAAAACCTCCCAACAAATAGAAGTCCAGGACCTGATGGCTTCACAGGCGGATTTTATTAAACATTTAGAAAAGAGTTAACTCTTATCCTTCTGAAACTGTTCGAAGAAGTAACAGAGGAAGGAAAACTTCCCAACTTATTTTATGAGGCCACCATTATGCTGATACAAAAATCAGACAAAGATACCACAAAAAATTACAGCCCCTATCACTGATGAACATAGATGCAAAAATCTTCAACAAAATACTAGCAATCCATATCCAACAATATGTTAAAAGATCATACACTGGGATTACATGGGATTCATACCAGGGAAGCAAGGATTTTTCAACATCAGCAAATTAAAGTGATACATCATATCAACAAACTGAAGAATGAAAATCATATGATCATCTCAACAGATGCAGAAAAGACTTCTGACAAAATTCAGCACCCATTTATGATAAAAACTCTCCAGAAAGTGGGCAAAGAGGGTACATACCTCAACATAAGAAAAGTCATATATGACAAACCTACAGCTAGCATCATACTCAATGGAGAAAAGCTGAAAGCAAGCCCTTTAAGATCAGCAGCAAGACAAGGGTACCTACTCTCACCACTTTTATTCAACACAGTTTTGAAAGTCCTAGTTACAGCAATCAGACATGAAAAAGAAGTAAATGGAATCCAAGAAAGAAGTTGTTAAACTGTCACTGTTTGCAGATGACACAATATTATACAAGAAAGATTGTATACGAAGAAGATCCTCAAAATGCTATCAGGAAACTACTAGAACTCAATGAATTTGGTAAAGTTGCAAGTTACAAAATTAATACACATTAGTCTGCTGCATTTCTATACACTAACAACGAAAGATCAGAAAGAGAAATTCAAGAAGCAATTCCATTTACCACTGCATCAAAAGAATAAAATACCTAGGAATAAGCCTATCTAAGGAGACAAAAGACCTATACTCTGGAAACTATAATATGCTAATGAAAGTAATCAAAGAAGACATAAACAGATGGAAAGATATACCATATTCATGGATTGGAAGAATCAATAGTGTCAAAATGACTATACTACTCAAGGAAATCTATAGATTCTATGCAGTCCCTATCAAATTGCCAATGGCGTTTTCACAGAATTAGGACCAAAAAACTCAAATGTGAATGGGGACACAAAAGACCCCAAATAGCCAAAGCAGTCATGAAAAAGAAAAACGGAGCTGGAGGAATCAGGCTCCCTGACTGCAGACTATACTACAGTGCTACAGCCATCAAAACAGTATGGTACTGGCACAAAAATAGAAATATACATCAATAGAACCTGACAGAAACTCAGAAATAAGCCCATGTACCAACAGTCAATTAATCTACGACAAAGGAGGCAAGACTACATAATGACTGAAAGACAGTCTCTTCAACAAATGGTGCGGGGAAAACTGGACAGCCACATGTACAAAAAATGAAGTTAGATCATTCCTTAACTCCATACACAAAAATAAGCTGAAAATGGATTAAAGACCTAAATGTTACACTAGACACTATAAAACTCTTAGAAGAAAACATAGGCAAAACACTCTCCAACATACTCCACAGCAACATCCTTTTTAATCAATCTCCCAGAATAATGGAAATAAAAGCAAAAATAAACAAACGAGACCTACCTGACCTCAAACAATAAGCAAAAGGGAAAAAACCCACAGACTGGGAGAAAATATCTGGAAATGATATGACTGACAGGCATTAGTCTTCAAAATTTACAAACAGCTTATGACACTTAATAGCACCAAAACAACTCACTCACTCAAAAATGGGCAGAAAACCTGAATAAACATCTCTCTAAAGAGAACACACATATGGCCAACAAGCACAAGGTGTTTAATATCACTAGTTATTAGAGAAATGCAAATCAAAACTACAATTAGATATCATCTCACACTGGTCAGAACGGCTAACATCAAAAAAATCCACAAACAAAAGATGGAGAGGTGTGGAGACGAGAACACTGCTGCACTGTCGGTGGGAATGAACCGGTATAGCCACTGTGGAGAACAGTATGGAGGCGCCTTAAAAAACTAAAAGTAGAGCTACCAGTAGTCCCACTCTTGGGCATATATCCAGAGAAAAACATGGCCTGAAAAGACACATGCACCTCAGTGTGCATCGCAACACTGTTGACAACAGCCCCAATATGGAAACAACCTAAATGTCCATCCACAGAAGAGCGGAAAAGGAAGATGTAGCATGTATCTGTACGTATGTATGTGTATACACATACATATGACATATAATGGAATATTACTCAGCCATTAAAAAGAATGAAATAAGGCTATTTGCAGCAACATGGATGGACCTAGGCAATGTCATACCAAGTGAAAATAAACCAGACAGAGATGGAGAAATATCATATGACATCCCTAATATGTGGAATATAAAAAAGAAATGGTACAAATGAATGATCTTACAAAACAGAGACTCAAAGGCTTAGAAAATAAACTCATTGCCAGGGGTAAGGGATAGTTAAAGACTTGGGGAAGGTCATATACACACTGCTATATTTAAAATGGATAACCACAAAAACCTACTGTATAGCACACAGAACTCTACTCAATGTTATGTGCCAGCCTGGATGGGAGGGCGGTTTGGGGGAGAATGGATACATGTATATGTATGTCTTGTAGGTCTTCATAGAACTGTTCAACTTCAGCTTCTTCAGCGTTACTGGTTGGGGCATAGACTTCTATTACCGTGATATTGAATGCTTTGCCTTTGAGACGAACAGAGATCATTCTGTCGTTTTTGAGATTGCATCCAAGTACTGCATTTCAGACTCTTTTGTTGACCATCATGGCTACTCCATTTCTTCTGAGGGATTCCTGCCTGCAGCAGTAGATACAATGGTCATCTGAGTTAAATTCACCCATTCCAGTCCATTGTAGTTCGCTGATTCCTAGAATGTCGATGTTCACTCTTGCCATCTTTTATTTGACCACTTCCAATTTGCCTTGATTCATGGACCTGACATTCCAGGTTCCTATGCAATATTTCTCTTTACAGCATCAGATCTTGCTTCTATCACCAGTCACATCCACTGCTGGGTATTGATTTTGCTTTGGCTCCATCTCTTCTTTCTTTCTAGAGTTATTTCTCTATTGATCTCCAGTACCACATTGGGCACCTAATTAAAAGATGCTTGCTCCTTGGAAGAAAAGTTATGACCAACCTAGACAGCATATTCAAAAGCAGAGACATTACTTTGCAGACTAAGGTTCGTCTAGTCAAGGCTATGGTTTTTCCTGTGGTCATCTATGGATGTGAGAGTTGGACTGTGAAGAAGGCTGAGTGCCGATGAATTGGTGCTTCTGAACTGTGGTATTGGAGAAGACTCTTGAGAGTCCCTTGGACTGCAAGGAGATCCAACCAGTCCATTCTGAAGGAGATCAGCCCTGGGATTTCTTTGGAAGGAATGATGCTAAAGCTGAAACTCCAGTACTTTGGCCACCTCATGCGAAGACTTGACTCATTGGAAAAGACTTTGATGCTGGGAGGGATTAGGGACAGGAGGAGAAGGGGACAACAGAGGGTGAGCTGGCTGGATGGCATTACAGACTCAATGGACTGAGTGAACTCTGGGAGTCGGTGATGGACAGGGAGGCCTGGCATGCTGCGATTCATGGGGTCACAAAGAGTTGGACATGACTGAGTGACTGAACTTAACTGATATGTATGTCTGAGTCCCTTCACTGTTCACCTGAAGCCATCACAGCATTGTTAATCAGCTATACACCAATACAAAATGTCTTGGGTGTTAAAAGTAAACATATGAAAATTAAAGAAAACAAAAATGACCTTAGTTACTGAATTATGAAAGGTGCAATCATTAACTATGGCTTCTTAAAACCAGATTCCTAAGCCAGACACAACTCCATTTCATCAAAAATGGAGTTAGATTCACTAGAAAACAGTCTTTTCCAGGATCAAAAGCTCTATTTCAGTAATAGGATTATATGCCACATATTATTTTTAAATTTTATCAACATATTATTCCTTGCTAATAATAGGAAAAAGTAGTACCAGACATCATTTACTCAACTGTACATTCGTTATCACTCTTTGATGATTAACAAATTAAGTCAGTAACTGTAATGTCTGAAAATTTTCCAAAGGCCAAGAAGGTGAGGGAGTCCGGGGCCCTCAAGGAGGAGAAAGGGTCTGGGACTCTCAAGGAAGAGAATGGGACAAATATTTTTTTCTACACTGCTTTGTGTTAGTTACAAAAAGGTATTTTCTTAAACTGAGTTGTTATGACAACAATCTTTAAGAATAACTTTCTTTAAGCCCAGTGCTAATACACAACAAAACAACTCATCTTGTGCAAGGGTATATTTTACTGTAAGCTCTGTACTAACGATTATATAACAACAATTTATCTTGCACTGCAGAAGGACTTGTCTCTCCTTCTTAACAAGAACCTTCTGACTAATCTTGTTATCTTAAGATGTATGTTGCGGGAGTGGGTCTGGTAAAAGTAAGGCCTTGATAAGGTAGCAAGTGGGGCACTCTCCTTCACCCTTCTGATGTCTATGTCAGAAGCTTTCTCTGTCCCTTCTCCACTTTAATAAAACTCTGACACACAAAAGCTCTGAGTGATCAAGCCTGTTGCAAAGCTACATCTTCTTTTTCAGAGATCATAAATAAGACATCGTTCACCATAAGCTATCAAAGGCTGAGGCTGTTTCTGGGATTAAACAGCATTGGGCATTAAATTATCCTAGTCAGAAACATTACTAACATAAGTCATGCATTCTTACAAATGATAAACATGATTTGTTAGACTTTAATGTTAAACTCACTCTAATCAGCTTTATAATAATTATTTTATGAAAGAAGAAAGGAGCTTATTTAAAAATACTGTAATGCATTAAAAACATTATTCAAACCCAAACATGATTTACACTGGTATAACAGTGGCCCCCAAAATGCTTTAAAAATTACAATGATCTTGAATGCATTAAAAGCAAAAATATTTCTCCTTCTACTTAAACCTACATCTCCAGTTGACTGTTTCACAAGCTAAACTCTGTACATAACCAACAGGCAATTTATACAACAGAAAGAAAATAAGGGAGACAGGAAAGGAGTGAAGAGAGTAAAGAAGATTCAAATTTACCCCCAAATTCCCAAACCAAATAAAGTACTAAAAATAAATGCAAGCAAAAGCTTTCTGGAATACTATTCAGCCATGAAAAAGAATGAAATCATGCCATTTGGAGCAACATGGATGGACCTAGAGACTGTCATACTGAGTGAAATCAACCTGACAGAGAAAAACAAGTATCCTGATGTTGCTTACATGTGTAACCTTAAAAATATATATATATACAAATGAACCTATTTGCAAAACAGAAACAGTCATAGATGTACAAAACAAATTTATGGTTACAAAGCGGGAAAAGAGCGGTAAGAAGGACACACTGGGAGACTGGTCTGACATATACACATCACTATACATAAAAAAATTAAAGTGAAAGTGAAGTGGCTCAGTCACATCTGACTCTTTAAACCCCACGGACTATAGCCTGCTAGGCTCCTTCATCCATGGGATTCTCCACACAAGAATACTGAAGTGGGCTGCCATTTCCTTCTCCAGGGGATCTTCCCAACACAGGGATTGAAACCAGGTACCCACATTGCAGGCAGACTCTTTACCTTCTAAGCCACCATAAAACAGATAACTAATAAGAACCTACTGTATAGCACAAGGAGCTCTACTCAAAACTCTGTAATGACCAATACAGGACTAAAATCTAGAAGAGTGGATATAACTAATTCACTTCATTTTACAGCAGAAACTAACACAACACTGTAAATCAACTATACTGTAATAAACATTAAACTTTAAAAATTACAGAAAAAGAGAACTTTCTATTTCTAGTAATGATGATCACACCAATCTTCTGACTGAGGAAACCTGAAAAACTGGACTAAATTTTAAAAAGAAAAGTCTGCTTATAGACATAAGGCAGACAATACTGTTCTCTGTCAGATTGACTTCACTCAGTATGACAGTCTCTAGGTCCATCCATGTTGCTGCAAATGGCATGATTCCATTCTTTTTATGGCTGAATAGCATTCCAGAAAGCTTTTGCTTGCATTTATTTTTGTAGTTCTTTATTTGGTTTGGGAATTTGGGGTAAATCTGAATCTTCTTTACTCTCTTCACTCCTTTCTTGTCTCCCTTGTTTTCTTTCTGTTGTTTAAACTGCCTGTTGATAGTTATGTACAGAGTTTAGCTTCAGTCCAAAATTCCAGAATGGAAACAACATTCCAGAGAGGTGAGTGTGGTATATAGGCTTTCCTGCCTCTGGAGGCACGTGTTGATTCCAAAATTAGGGACTTAGATGCTGAGAATCTAAACAAAACTTTGCCAGCATCACTGAGCTTGTTGTTGTTTAGTCGCTAAGTCGTGTCCAACTCTTTGTGACTCCATGGACGGCAGCCTTGCCAGGCTGCTCTGTCCACGGGATTTCCCATGCAAGAACAGTGGAGTGGGTTGCTATTTCTTCTCCAGGGGATTTTTCTGACCCAGGGATCAAATTCACATCTTCTGCACAGGCAGGCAGATTCTTTACTACTGAGCCATCACTGAGCTAGCCAGAGAAAAAATGAAATCCAGAACCACCTCCAAACTTTGAACTGGTATCCCAATCTCGGAGCAAGAATGACTTGGATTAAATGAAGTTCAGCTTCTAATCTTAATCTTTAAAAGTAGATCAAGAAACCTGAGATTTATAATGTCCCTATATTTCTGCCAAAATTAAATGACTTATAAATCCTGTGTCACAGAAGATTGCTATCATTCAATTAAAAGGCCCCCAAATATTTCTATAGTTCCCAATTTAAAAAAAAAGAAACAAAAAAATAACACATAACTGAAAAGGAAATGAAGCATGACCCAAAGAGATCTAGATAATTAAGTTATCAGACACAGATGTTTAAATAACTGTGCTGAAGAGTAAGACTGAGAACTTTGGCAGAGAGCCTGAAACTAGAAAGAAAACCAAACTGACTTCTAGAACTAACAAGCAAAAGAACCTAAACCAACTCAGTTGACGATCTTGATGCATATTAGATATAGCTTTAGAGAGAATTAATGAACTAGGAAATAGCTCAGAAATACAATTTTAAAAACACACACAGGAATATGATGATGAAAATACAGAAAAGGGCTTAAGAAACATAGGACACAGGATAAGAAGGTCTAATACATGTAAACTGGAGTCCCAAAACAAGAGAAGACAGCAGGATAGGACACTATTTGAAATGATATGGGATGAGAATTTTACAAAACTTTATGAAAGCCCTTCAAGAGTGCTGTCCAAGAAAACTTTCAGCAATGATGGAAATGCCATCCACCTGACAATAAGGCAGCCAATAACTACATGTGGCTACTGAGAACCTGAAATGTGAATAAATGGATTTTTAACTAATAGTTAACGTTTAACTACTGATAATTAGTTCAACTAATGATAATTAAATAAATAGCCACACATAGCTAGTGGCACTGGATAGCGCAGTCCCAAGTCACAGACCTAAGAAGTCATACAAACACCAAGCAGAACAAGAGAGAAGTGTACCTGGATATATCACAGTAAAACTGCTTGAAAACCAAAAATAAACCCCCTCAAAACCTGGAAGGCAAAGAGACTACAAGCAGGATTCCATCAAAGCAACAAGGGCAGGACTGACAGTTGATCTCTGAACACAAACAACGGAAACCAAGTGTCAATGGTGTAACACTCAACGTGCTAAATGAAAATACTGGATTAGCCAAAAGTCCCTGTTAGGTTTTTAAGTAAAAATAAAAGACATATTTTTCACTTTCACCAAGAACTTTATTGAACAACATATTTAACAACATTCACTGTTTTGTTCTGCTATCTTCTGTCATTTTTGAGGCAACTTAATAACCCATCTTCCCAAAACTTTTTCTCTTTTTGAGCAAAGAATGGTTTCATATGCCTTTTACAATCTTCCATTAAGAAAATTTTGTAAAGACCAAAATAAATGAACATCCAAAGGTGCAATATCTGGTAAATATGGTGGATCAATCAGAACTTCTCAGTTAGCCTGTAACAGATTTTGTCTGGTCATCATCTTGCCTTATTCTGATAGAAGATTATGCATTTTCTGTTGACTAATTCCAGACACTCTTTGTTGAGTGCTGCTTTCAGTCTGCCTAACTGGGAGCAGTACTTGTTGAAATTAAACATTTGGTTTTCCTGAAGGAGCTCATAACAGAGTCCTCTCTTCCAATCCCACCACATACACAACACCACCTTCAAGACCAGTCTTCACTGTGGTTGGTGGCGATTCATTTTGCTTGCCCCACAATCTTTCCATTCCACATTATTGTACAGCTTCCACTTTCAGCATCTGTCACAATTTGTTTTAAAAACAGAACATTTTCGTTATGTTTAAGTTGAGAATCACAAGCACAAATATGGTCAAGGAGGTTCCCGTTCCTCCATCCCCTTAACTTATGTGGAACCCAAACATCAAAGTGATTAACATAACCAAGCTGGTGCAAATGATTTTCAGTGGTTGGTTGATTTGAATGTTTTGAGTCTGTTGGCTATTCCAGCATGGTCTAACATTGACTGTTCTCAATTAATGTCCCAGTTTAATCACTATCAACTTCAACTGGTCTACTCAATGGAGGAGCATCAACAAGCAAGAAATCTCTAGCACAAAAGTTTGCAAACCACTTTTGATGTGCTTGATCAGTCACAGCATCTTCTCCAGACACTACACAAATCTTTTTTTCAGTGTAGCATTTTTACCTTTCTTTAAATATAAAGTACAACATGCCAAAAATGTTGTCTTTCTTCCATCTTCAATACTGAAAAGGCTACACAAAAATTCACCAATTTTGATAAGGCTTTTTTAAAAATGAGCGCTGATATGACAGCTGTTACAACACAATCTAACAAAATTGCTACTAGAACCATCGTACCACAAACATCAAACAAACTTTTGGCCAAACCAATTAACTCCCTACCTAGATTCCCCATGTCCAGCCAAAAAACAACAAATGAAAACACTTTCAAGAATAAACATGGAAAAAGACATTATCAGACAAGCAATCCCAAACAATTCCTCACCAGACAGACTCCAAAATTATAAGAGTATTCTTTAGGAAAATAGAAAATCAACTCAGCTAAAAAAAAAAAAAAGTAAACACATAGAAAATAAAAACTCAACATAATTATATAAAACACTAATAACTTTTGGGTGCTCAAAAGTATACATGGAACTAACTACAGAGCAGTAAACAGCATATAATCCACAAGAGGGAAGGGCACAGTTAGTATCTTCCGAAGTTGCTATGCTGATGAAGAAGAAAATGTACTGAGACATACTATACTTTAACCAATCAAGAAAGCATTTTCAATGTCTAGGACAACCACTTAAATACATAAAACCACCAAGAATCAACCAACCAATAAACAAACACAGAAAAACAGATTAGGATATTATTAAGCCAATTGTGGAAGATAATTTTGCCCTTCCAATGCATGGAGCATCGATCTGATCCTTGGTCAAGGAAGTAATATCTCACAGTGACATGGCCAAAATATTCATCATCATCGTCCAAAGGCAGAAAAGGAGAGTGAAAGAAAGTTCAAAGAAATGGTGTAACTAGAAATCACTTATTAGAAATATCTACTTAAACTCAAATGTATCAGTAACTATAATGAATGTAAACTTACTAAATGTTCCAATTAAAACAGAAACATGGTCAAACCCATTTTGTAAAAAGAACTTATGCTACTTAAAAAGACTTACAATTTCTATAACCAAAAGTTGCAAATAATAGGATAGAAAAAGATATACTATGCCAACATTTAAGACCTGAAGCTAACATTAACATTATCATAACACTAGTCTGTTGTTTAGTCACTAAGCCATGTACAACTTTTTGTAACCCCATGGACTGCAGCACAGCAGGTTCCTCTAGCCGTGGGATTTCCTAGGCAAGAATACTGGACTAGGTTTGCACTTCCTTCTCCAGTGGATCTTACCAACCCAGGGATCAAACCCACGTCTCCTGCATTGGCAGGTGGATTTGTTACCACTGACCCACCAGGGAAACCACTTACTAAAGTACTCTATTCAGAAATATCCATTATTACTGTTATCAGACATTTAGCGTTAGTTAATAAAAGGTTTGTTTTAGCAGGCAGAAACAAAAATGCTTAATTTCTAAGCATCTATATAACATATTTGAAATATATAAAGCAAAAATGACAAAAACTATACAGAGAAACAACAAATCTACAATTGTTTTTTGGACATTTTAACAAACTTTTCTCTGAATAAGAGCAAAGTTAAAAAAGTAATGACGATAACTGTTTTAAAAGGAAACAAACTGGATATAATTGATACACATATTACATGACAGCCAAAAAAAAAAAAATCTTAGCCCTATATAAGGAATATTTACCAAGACAGACTACATGTCTGCCATAAAGTAAGTCTCAAATTTTAAAGAATTGAAATCTTATAGATTTACTTCTTACTATGGTAGAGTTAAGATAGAAATTAGTAAGAAAAAAAATTTAGAAATACCTCATGTTTAAAAATTAAGCAAGATACTTCTGAATAAACCATAGCCCAGTGAACAAAACTAAAAGATGGTTCCATGAAAAGGCATAAACTGGTAAGATGGGTCAAGAAGAGAGACAAGACACAGACAGTGACCATCTAGAATGAAAAAGAGGACATCACAGTAGAGTCTAGACAAAGAAAGATCACAAGAGAGTATTATTTACAGTTCTATGCAGACACATTTTGAAATTTTACATAAAATGAAGGGATTCCTAGAAGACATAATTCACCAAAACTGATATGAAAATTAAAATTTTAAGGAGCATTATGACATTATAGAAACTGAAGCCATCTACTTAAAATTTCAGAGAAAATTCCAAGCCTAGAAAGCTTCAGTGAATTCTACCAAGTATTTTAATGATGCTCTAACACCCTTCTTAAATAAATTACTTGAGAAAATGGTAAAAGAAAAGGTACTTCCCAACTCATTTTTATGAAGTCAGTGGTACCTTGATGTAAAACCTAACATTTTCAGAAATGAAGATTAAGCCTGAATGAATCCAAGAAAAAGACAATGCTTTAAGGAAATAAGAAAAAGGAGGAAAAGTTCTGAAATCAAAAGAAATGAAGAGATTAAAAGGATAAGACAAAGCAACAGGTAACAGGTAACAGGGATCCAACATTCAGAAAACAAAAGTCCTTAAAGAGCACTGCTAAGTCGCTTCAGTCGTGTCTGACTCTGTGCGACCTCATAGACGGCAGCCCACCAGGCTCCCCCGTCCCTGGGATTCTCCAGGCAAGAACACTGGAGTGGGTTGCCATTTCCTTCTCCAATGCATGAAAGTGAAAAGTGAAAGGGAAGTCGCTCAGTCATGTCCGATTCTTAGCAACCCCATGGACTGCAGCCTACCAGGCTCCTCCACCCATGGGATTTTCCAGGCAAGAGTACTGGAGTGTGGTGCCACTGTCTTCTCCGTAAAGAGCACTACCATACCAGAATAAATAGTAAAAACTACAATTCAAGAAAGCTTTCTTGAAAATTAAAAAAAAAAAAAACTGCTTACTGAAAGAGTACCATGTATACTTAAGAATTCAGCCCAGAAGGCCAACATCTAATTTTCAAAGGCAGTAGTTTATGCCACAAGAAAACAGAGTAACATATTCCAGATAATCAAGATAGGAAAATTAAGGTGTCTTATATAGTCAGTAAAATTTATTTTCAGCACATGAAAGACACAAACTGTTATCAAAATGCCCCAAATTGGGAAATATAGCTCCCATGAGCTGTTCCAAAATCTAGAGAACAAATATGTAAGAAGTAACAGACCTATCTCATTCATGAACATAAGTGAAAAATACTAAACAAAGATCAGTAAATTAATTTGTAGAAAAGTAAGAGCTCAAAATTAAATTGGGTTTAGTCTAGGAAAACAAGGTTGGTTTAACACTTCAAGAGCAACAAAATAATACAATCACATTTAAAAAAATAACCTGGAAAAAAATTATTGTCCAAAAAGATGCAGAAAAGGCATCTGATAAAATTTAATATCCATTTGTGATTTAAACAAACAACAACAACAAAAAAATTAGTAACTAGCAATAGAAAGGAATTTCCTTGATCTGAAAAAGGGAAGATCTAAAATACCCATACAATAAATTGTGAAATACTGAAAAATTCTCCCCCTACTTCTAAAATAAGTAACAGTACAAGTATTCCTATGATAACCAATCTATTCAACACCTTGCTAGAAATCATATGACTAGAAGTCATAGTCACCACAAGGCTGGAAAAAACAAATACATATAAGGATTGGAAAAGATGAAATGAAATTATCATTCATAGGCCATATGTTTATAGAAAACAAATCTAGCTAAGGTAAATTATCAGAATTATAACCAAAGTTGCTGGTTATCAAGTCAAATGTAAAAATTAACTGAATTTCCACATATCATCAATAAACAAAAAATAATAAAACTAAAACAGGTATTTTATTTACAGTAACATCAAAAAGTATAAATACCCAGAAATGCAACAGTAATTATGCAAGTTTATTACAGAGAAAACTATAAAACATCATTAAAATGATGGCAGGAATACACTATAGGCATAAATTATTTTGTTCGGTCACTAACCTGCGTCCCACTGTTTGAAACTCCATGGACTGCAGCACACTAGGTTTCCCTGTCCTTCCTTCACTATCTCCTGGAGTTTGCTCAAACTCATGTCCATTAAATCAGTGAGGCTTATCTAACCTTCTTATCCTCTGCCACCCACTTCTCTTGTCTGCACTTTTTCCAGCATCAAGGTCTTTGCCATAAGTCAGCTCTTCACACAAGGTGGCCAAAGTACAGGAGCTTTAGCATCAGTCTTTCCAATGAATACTCAGGACTGATTTCCTTTAGGATGGACTGGTTTGATCTCCATGCTGTCCAAGTGACTCTCAAGAATCTCTTCTCCAGCACAATTCTAAAGCATCAATTCTTTGGCACTCAGTCTTCTTTATGGTTCAATGCTCGTATCTATACAGGACTACTAGAAAAATCCTGGCTTTGACTATACAAACTTTGGTTGGCAAATTGATGTCTCTGCTTTTTAATACACTGTCTAGGTTTGTCATAGCTTTTCACCAAGGAGCAAATGTCGTTTTAATGTCATGGCTGCAGTCACATCTGCAGTGATTTTGGCACCCAAGAAAATAAAACTTGACACTGTTTCCACATTTTCCCCATCTATTTGCCATGAATGATGGGACTAGATGCCATGATCTTAGAGTTTTAAACTGGCTTTTTCACTCTCCTCTTTCACCTTCAATCAAGAGGCTCTTTAATTCCTCTTCACTTTCTGCCATTAGAGTGGTATCATCTGCATATCAGAGATTGCTGATATTTCTCACAACAGTCTTGATTCCAGCTTGTGATTCATCCAGCCTGACATTTCGCATGATGTACTCTGCATAGAAGTTATGCAGAGTACATACGGTGACAATACAGTCTAAGATGTGCTCCTTTTCCAATTTTGAACCCATCCACTGTTCCATCCCCAGTTCTAACTGTTGCTTCTTGCCCTGCATACAGGTTTCTCAGGAGGTAGGTAAGGTGGTCTGATATTCCCATCTCTTCAAGAATCTTCCAGTTTGTTGAGATCAACACAGTCAAAAGCTTTAGTGTAGTCAATGAAGCAGAAGATGTTTTCCTGGAATTCCCTTGCTTTCTCTATGATCCAACAGATGCTGGCAATTTGATCTCTGGTTCCTCTGCCTTTGCTAAATCCAGCATGTACATCCAGAAGTTATCGGTTCACATATTGTCGAAGCCGAGCTTGAAGGATTCTGAGTGTTACCTTGCGTGCATGTGAAATGAGCGCAACTGTATAGTACTCTGAACATTCTCTGGCACTACCTTTTGTAACACTTATTATTGTAAAGATATAATCAATGTATTCAGTGTTATCTCAATGAAAGTCCCAACAGATGGGTGTTTGATTTTTTAACTTGGCCAAAAACAGCCAAAGCAATTTTGAAGAAAATCTAAAATGAAGTGTCCACTGCTGTCCTAACAAGTTAACTATACACTTATCAGCTTAAACCACCCATTTATTATCTCCAAGTTCTATGGGTCAGATATCTTGGCACATCAGAGCTCAGCTGGTTCTCTCCTTCAAGTTTTCCAAGAATGAATCAAGGTATCAGCCAAGCCGTGTCGCTGTCCAGACACTATAGGAGAGAATGTATTTCTAGGTTTGTTTAGAATGGTCCAGGTTGACAACAATCAGTGCCAAGCAGTTGCAGGACAGAGGCCCCCATTTCCCTGCTACCCCTCAAGTGGGGTTTGGTCTCAGTTTCTGGAGACTGCCTACACTCCCTGACTCATGTCACCTCCTTTCAAAGGCAGTAACAGCAGGTTAAGTCCTATTCATTGCTTCTGAGTAAATCCCTCTGATCTCTCCTTCTGCCCCTTCTCTTGTGCTTCCTCTTCTGCCTTCTTTTCTTCTGACTCTATTTTTAAGGACTTGTCTGATTACACAGGACCCACCCAAATAATCCAAAATAATCTATTTTAAGGTCTGTTGATTAGTAACTTTAATTACACCTGCAAAATCCTTTCACAGCACTTCCTAGATTACTAGTTCACTGAATAATTGAGACAGAAATGTTGGGAAAATATCTTTAAAATTCCACCTATCAAAAAGCAGGGAAAGTATTTTATTGAATATCAACCTAATTATAAAACTATAGTTACTAATAAGAAAATATGATACCAGCATGCACACACACACATACACACACACACACACAAAGACAAACATAATATAGAATATAAAGCCTAGACACAGACCTGTTTCTGGGCATAGTCACCTGACTTACAAAAAAGGAAAACAGTGTGAAAGAACAATTCTTTTCAGTAAATTGTGCTCGGATATCAGGACAGTCACAGAAAATGAAAACTATTCCAATCCAATACCACACAGAAAAAAATCAACTTCCAAAGGATTACAGACCTAAATACGAAAAGCATAACAAAAAAGCTTCTGAAAGATAACAAGGGGGAGTGAGACTTCAGGAATAGTGGCATGATGAGCTAAATGGACCATTTCTCCAGTAAAACATTACTTTGGCAACAGAAGTCCATCTAGTCAAAGCTACGGTTTTTCCAGTAGTCATGTATGGATGTGAGAGCTGGACCATAAAGAAAGCTGAGCGCCAAAGAATAGATGCTTTTGAATTGCGGTGCTGGAGAAGACTCTTGAGAGTCCCTTGGACTGCAAGGAGATCCAACCAGTCCATGCTAAAGGAAATCAGTCCTGACTATTCACTGGAAGGACTGATGCTGAAGCTGAAACTCCAATACTTTGGCCACCTGATGTGAAGAACTGACTCACTGGAAAAGACCTTGATGCTGAGAAAGATTGAAGGCGGGAGAAGGAAACAACAGAGGATAAGATGGTTGGAAGGTATCACCGACTCAATGGACATGAGTTTGAACAAGCTCTGGGAGTTGTTGATGGACAGGGAAGCCTGGCGTGCTGCAGTCCGTGGGGTCACAAAGAGTGAGACATGACTGAGTGACTGAACTGACTGAACTGGTAAAAGAAAATTTTTAAAGTCAACCATTTAATGTCTCTCAAGGGCATATAACAACAACAACAAAAAAAAAACCATTTATTCAAGAAAACATTAAACAGAGGTGAGAACAGAAAGTATCCATGACATATGAGCCATAAACCACTTCCAGTTACACCCCACAACTCAGGATAACTCAGATGTTTTACACCAAACAGGTGCTGCAGGAGCTCCCACATTCTAGCCTAGGAATGAATTTCAGCCTTGGAGGGAACGCTGCTGGCATCTCCCACCTGCCCAACTCCCCCACTTCCATGCTGCAGAAACTCTATGCCAGGCAGGCCTGCATGAGAAGAGTAAGAGAGTCCCTTCACCCAACCAGCCCCCCATGTATAAGGCAGAAAAGCTCTTTAGGTCCCAATTACTGACTCCTAAGACAGAGGTTCTTTACCAGAAGGGCAAGTTAAAAGTGCGTGCTCTACTCTGAGAGCAGGGTGTCCCTTCAAAGTGAAGTCATCTCTTTACCTCTGACCCTAATTTCACTAAGGCAAGGTGGAGGGTCCTCCCAGGGGAAAAGGTAGACAGTTAAGAATAGAAAGCTCTGTCTTCCATCTAATGGAATTACTTTACTTGGAATACACTGTGGGAAAATTCATTTTAAAGGGCAATGTCCAAAACTACGGAAATCTTGAGAGTGAATAACTAAAAGAAAGCTAGTAGTTCCATGACAGTAGTAGTAACATGCAAAACTGCAAACCAGCTAAAAGTTTAACGGAGGGAACTAGACAAAGAAAAAGGCAGAAGGATTCCTCAGGATAATAAGCACAAGTCTCAAAGGCTGGCAATTTAGCAAACTTGTTAGTTTCTACGGAGATCTGACTTACTGCTATCAGACTATGAAACAATTTATGCCCTGGAATATTGGTGAAAACAATAGAGCAATCAGTTAGCAGTTAGTGGAGGCTGATAGCTAGGTGTCACAGCTATGGAGGCAGACTAGCCAAAAGCTTATGCGGAGATCAGGGAAAGAGGCAAAGAGAGTAAGGTGAAAAACAGTCATCTCTGGTAGACTGCTCATGTCTTTGAGAGGCTCCACATGTTGGATTCATCAGACGAAGAGTTCAAAGCTGCTATTATAAATATATTCAAAGAACTAAAGAAAATCATGTTTAAATAAAGGAAGGTATTACTATAAGGACTCATCAAATACCAATGAAAAATAAGGAATTATAAAAAATAATCAAATGAGAAACCATGTATACTAATAAAGAGAACATAACGGCATATTTATTCTCTTATTTTAAAAGCAACTACACATACAACATATATGCAAATGCATGGTGGGGCAAGAATCTCTTAGAAGAAATGGAGTAGCTACCATAGTTAATAAAATTGAGTCCAAAATGCAGTACCTGGATGCAATCTCAAAAATGACAGAATGATCAGTTCGTTTCCAAGGCAAACCATTCAGTATCATAGTAACCCAAGTCTATGCCCAACCACTAATGCTGAAGAAGCTGAAGTTGAACGCTTCTATGAAGACCTACAACACCTTCTAGAACTAACACTCCCAAAAGATGTCCTTTTCAATATAGGGGACTGGAATGCAAAAGCAGGAAGTCAAGAAACACCTGGAGTAACAGACAAATTTGGCCTTGCAGTACACAATCAAGCAGGGCAAAGGCTAACAGAGTTGTGCCAAGAGAATGCACTGATCATAGCAAACACCCTCTTCCAACAACACGAGAGAAGACTACACATTGACATCACCAGATGGTCAACACCAAAATCAGATTGATTATATATTCTTTGTAATCAAAGATGGAGAAGCTCTATACAGTCAACAAAAACAAGACTGGGAGCAGACTGTGACTCAGATCATGAACTCCTTATTGCCAAAATCAGACTTAAATTGAAGAAAATAGGGAAAACCACTAGACCATTCAGGTATGACCTAAATCAAATCCCTAACAATTATTCAGTGGAAGTGACAAATAGATTTAAGGGACTAGATAGAGTGCTTGATGAACAATGGACAGAGGTTCATAACACTGTACACAAGACACGAAGCAAGACCATCCCCAAGGAAAAAAAAAATGAAAAAAGCAAAATGGCTCTCTGAGGAGGCCTTACAAATAGTTGTGAAAAGAAGAGATGCAAAAAGCAAAGGAGAAAAGGAAAGATCTACCCATTTGAATGCCCAGTTCTAAAGAATAGCAAGGAGAGATTAGAAAGCCTTCCTCAGTGATCACTGCAAGGAATTAGAGGAAAACAAGAGAATGGGAAAGACTAGAAATCTCTTCAAGAAAGTTTCCTTGGAACATTTCATACAAAGATGGGCTCAATAAAGGACAGAAATGGTATGGACCTAACAGAAGCAGAAGATATTAAGAAGAGGTGGAAAGAATACACAGAAGAATTATACAAAAAGATCTTCACCATCCAGATAATCACAATGGTTTGAACACTCACCTAGAGCCAGACATCCTGGAATGTGAAGTCAAATGGGCCTTAGGAAGCATCACTGTGAACAAAGCTAGTGGAGGTGATGGAATTCCAGTGGAGCTCTTTCAAATCATCAAAGATGATGCTGTGAAAGTGCTGCACTCAAATGCCAGCACATTTGGAAAACTCAGCAGTGGCCACAGGACTGGAAAAGGTCAGTTTTAATTCCAATCCCAAAGAAAGGCAATGCCAAAGAATGCTCAAACTACCACACACTTGCACCCATCTCACATACTAGCAAAGTAATGCTCAAAATTCTCCAAGCCAGGCTTCAACAATACATGAACCATGAACTTCCAGATGTTCAAGCTGGATTTCGAAAAGGCAGAGGAGCCAGAGACCAAATTGCCAACATCCGCTGGATCATCGGATCCAGCAAGAGGGTTCTAGAAAAACATCTATTTCTGCTTTATTGACTATGCCAATGCCTTGGACTGTGTGGATCACAATAAACTGTGGAAAATTCTGAAAGAGATGGGAGTATCAGACCATTTGACCTTACTCTTGAGAAATCTGTATGCAGGTCCAGAAGCAACAGTTACAACTGGACATGGAACAACAGACTGGTTCCAAATAAGAAAAGGAGTACATCAAGGCTGTATACTGTCACTCTGCTTATTTAACTTATATGCAGAGTACATCATGTGAAATGCCTGGCTGGATGAAGCATAAGCTGGAATCAAGATTGTTGAGAGAAATATCAATAACCTCATATATGCAGATGACACCACCCTTATGGCAGAAAGTGAAGAACTAAAGAGCCTCTTGATCAAAGTGAAAGAGCAGAGTGAAAAACTTGGCTTAAAACTCAACATTCAGAAAACAAAGATCATGGCATCTGCTTCTATCACTTCATGGCAGATAGATGGGAAAACAATGGCTGACTTTATTTTGGGAGCTCAAAAATCACTGCAGATGGTGACTGCAGCCATGAAATTAAAAGACACTTGATTCTTGGAAGAAAAGTTATGACCAACCTAGACAGCATATTAAAAATCAGAGATATTACTTTTCAACAAAGGTCCATCTAGTCAAGGCTATGGTTTTTCCAGTGGTCATGTATGACTGTGAGAGTTGGACTGTAAAGAAAGCTGAGCGCCGAAGAATTGATGCTTTTGAACTGTGGTGTCGGAGAAGACTCTTGAGAGTCCCTTGGACTGCAAGGAGATCCAGCCAGTCCATCCTAAAGGAAATCAGTCCAGAATATTCATTGGAAGGACTGATGCTGAAGCTGAAACTCCAATACTTTGGTCATCTGATGCGATGAGCTGACTCATTGGAAAAGACCCTGATGCTGGGAAAGATTGAAGGCAGGAGGAGAAGGGGACGACAGAGGATGAGATGGTTGGATGGCATCACCAACTCAATGGGCACGAGTTTGAGTAAACTCCTGGTGCTGGTAATGGACATGGAGGCCTGGTGTGCTCAGGGGGTCACAAAGACTCAGACACAACTAAGCAACTGAACTGAACTGAACACACAGCAACATGTATAACGAAAACAGAGGAGAATGGAGTAGAGCTATAAGTTTTTATATAATGTTGGAATTAAGTTAATGTAAATCTGAAGTCAATTCTGATAAGACTATAATGTAAACCTTAAAGTCATTAAGAGAATAAAAAAGCTAAAATTCATGAAAGGAATTAAAATATTACCTTAGGAAATACTCAATGCAAAGAAAATAGTAATCCAGGTACAGAAGGACAGAGGACATGAGACAGACAGAAAACAAAATGCAAAATGGCAGACATAAATCCAACCATACCCAAAAAATATTTTACTGTGAATGCATTAAGCAACGCAATCAAGAGGCAGGGATTGTAGGAGTCAATCAAAAAGAACAAGATCAAAGTAAATACTGTCTACAGAAGACACACTTTAGATCCAGACACAAATAGGATAAAAATAAGTGGATGGAAAAAGACACTGTGCAAAGAACCACCACAGAAAAACTGAAGCAGATACATTATTATCAGACAGCTTCTAAAATGGTTTTAGAAATGAAGAGGTATGTCTTATAACAATAAAAGGGTCAGTTCATCAGTAAGATAAAAATTATAGACACAGGTTTCCCTGGTGGTTCAGTGGTTAAGAATCCACCTTGCAATGCAGGGGACACCGGTTTGATCCCTGGTCTGGGATGATTCCACATGTCACAGGGCAGCTAAGCCAGCCCATGCACCAGTTGCTGAGCCTGTGTTCAGGACCCAAGAGCCACAACTACTGAGGCTGATATGCCACAACTACTGAGGTCCACACATCCAGAGTCTGTGCTCTGCAACAAAGGAGGCCACCGCAGAAGAAGCTTGCGCACTGAAACTAAAGAGTGGGCCCGGCTCTCTGCAGCTGGAGAGCCCATGCCCAGCAACGAAGACCCAGTGCAACCAAAAACAAATCCACAGACTTTCATAAAAATCAAAAAATAAAGAACTAAATGGCTTGTCCACAGACATTTTAAAAGAATTGTAAACACACATATGTGCCGTATAACAGGGCTTCAAAATACACGAAACAAAACTGACAGAAACAAAGGGAGAAAAACACTATTCAACACTAGTTGGAATATTTCAACACTCCATCTTTAATAGCGAGCAGAATTAAGCAGAAGAATAACAAAGAAACATAAAACAAGCACAATGTACCAACTAGACCTAACAGACATCTAGAGAACACTCCATTCAACAGTAGAATACGTGTTCTGCTATAGTACACATGAAACACTCCTAAGACAGATCATAGGCTAGGCCATTAAACAAGCATCAACAAATTTAAAAGGACTGCAAGCACACAACGTATGTTCTCTGACCAAAATGAAACTAAATTAGAAATCAATTACAGAAGGAAATTTAGGAAATTCACAAATATAGGAAATTAACATACTCCTAAATCAATAACAGACCAAAAGAACAAATCAAAAGAAAAATCAGAAAACACCTGAGATGAGTAAAATAAAAAACACAACATATCAAAACTTATGGGATCAATCAACTGCATGCTTGCAGGGAAATTTACACTTGTAGATGTCCATATTAAGATAAGAAAGGGAAAACATTTTGTATGAATTTGAGATACTTCTTGAATACCATAAAGGGGGCAGGAGGCCACAGAAACCTCTGAGGGAGGTAATAAAAGAGTACTTATCCAAAATACAGAAAGAATTCCTTCAATTAATTTTAGTTTTTGTGAAGAGAACACAAAGAAAAACTGATCAAAAGATGTAAATAAGCACTTCACAAGAGATATCCAAAAGTCCATAAACTTATGAAAAAATGGTAAACCTTTTAACTCACAGGGAAAATGAAAATGAAAACCAAAAATACCACCTCACATCAGAACACCAAAAATAAATGACAATCCAATTGTCAGTGAGGATACAGAACAATGGGAACTGTCATACACTGTTCATGGGAATGTGAATTGTTATAACCACTTTGGGGAACTGGCAGTATCTATTAATACTATATTAGGCCTATAATCCGGAGAGGGCGATGGCACCTCACTTCAGTACTCTTGCCTGGGGAATCCCATGGATGGAGGGAGCCTAGTAGGCTGCAGTCCATGGGGTCACTGGGAGTTGGACACGACTGAGCGACTTCACTTTCACTTTTCGCTTTCATGCACTGGGAAAGGAAATGGCAACCCACTCCAGTGTTCTTGCCTGGAGAATCCCACGGACGGGAGAGCCTGGTGGGCTGCCGTCTGTGGGGGTCGCACAGAGTCGGACACGACTGAAGTAACTTAGCAGGTAGCAGGCCTATAATCCAGCAAATTTGCTATTAGGTCTAAACTCAATAGAAATTAATAGTATATGAACAGACAGGTACAAATATGTTCACACAGCATTATTAATAATAATCAAGAAGTAGAAACAATCCACATCTATCAACAGATTGTATAAACAAACTGTGGTAAATGAATACAAAGTAATATTACAGAGCAATGAAAGTGAACTACAGTTAAGGAATTAACATGGATGACACGCAAAAACAGGTGAAGCAAAAGCAGCTACAAACAAAATAAATACTGCATGAGTCCATTTATATTGAGTTCAAAAACAAGCATAATTAAGTCAGAATAGTGCTTGGCGGGCTACAGCCCACGGGGTTGCCAAGAGTCAGACACGACTAAGGGACTAAGCACAGCACAGCGCTAGCTCTGGAGGGAAGGGAGAAGGCAGTGAACAGAGAGCTCTGAAATGCCGCCAGTGTTCTTCCTGAGTGCTCGTTACACACATCATGGTTTACAGTAGCTCACTCAACATCAGTTTGTCTGTGTGTTTTCCGTATTAACATTATGTTTCAATAATAAAACTAAAGCACCATATAACATTAAAAAATAAAATCAGTTGAATCATAGTAAAATTAGAGTGCTTGAACCTTAGACGGTACTAATTTTTTGAAGACTGAGCTTTTGATATAAATATTAAGTTCAATCTCACAAGCAGTGAAGACTTATCAACTGAAACAAGATGATACCATTTGAAAACAGTTAAATTGGAGGAAACCTAGCTAATTCTCTTCTGTAGGGAATACTCTGTTCACACCTACTGACAGAAATACAATTACCTTCCTTCTCACTTTTCAAGAAACCTTCCTTTACAGTCCTAGAAAGGGCTGCTCTATGATCTACAGGAGAACAGTGCAACCATGGTTCCTGAATTTCCAGTTCAGTCCCCTGAAGTCTAACTAGGTTCTAAGAGATACTCAGCCCTATATCCTTCTAATAATAAATTTGTGTTGCTACAGTTTGTTTCTAGGAACCAAATGATCAATGGATATAACACCGTGATATAGGATATGTTACAACCATGTTATATAATAGTTCTGTTTACATTAGAAGTTGAAAATTGGCAACTTCAGACTGTTTTATCTGATCCACAACATATTGTTGTTGTTTTTTTTAAGTATAAATTACATGTTATGAATTACAGTCTTCCTCACTAGACTTTAGCCAAACTCCTAGGAGGCAAGTACTGGGTTGCCATTCCCTTCTCCAGGAGATCTTCCCGACCCAGGGATCGAACCTGGGTCTCCCACATTGTAGGCAGATTCTTAACTATCTGAGCTACCAGGGAAGCCCCATTATACAAGAGTTCTGTTTATATCAGAAGTTGAAAATTGGCAACTCATGAACTATTTCATCTGACCCACAAAGTGGTTTTTGTTTTCTTTAAGTATAAATTACATGTTATGAATTACAGTCCTCCTCACTAGACTTTGGCCACGCTCCTAGGAGGCAAGGACTATTATCTTATATATCTTTGTTTTTCCCAGTGCTAGGCACTAGGTCCAAAAATACATGCAGAATGATTAAACAAACTATGCCAACAGGTTTCTATAAAATTCTAGAACTCTGACAATTGATTAATTTCTGAGAAACTAAATAACAAACTTTAAAATCCTAGTTATCCAATAGGGAAAATAATAATGACAATACACATTAAATGATATTTTAAAAAATCATGCACTTTTGTCCAGTAAAACAAATCTTTAACATGAAAAATAAAGAAATCAAAGGAAGAAAAATTTTATGTAAAATAAATGCCACAATATTATATAGTGAAAAGAAATGAGATTAACAATTATAATTATCACTTAAAATCTGCCTCTGTCATACACAACCCTGCCAGAATTCTTCAACAAGCCATGGAGACAATCCACGTCAAGTGTGCTCTGGCCAAAAGATCTCAATGCAGATAGTTCCTGTTCCCTATTCTTGACATTTTAAAAAAGGGGAAAAATTTTAATTCTAAAGTATCCTTGTATCTAAATATAATAGTAATAGTTAACATACATCGACTAGTTCAGTTCAGTTCAGTCGCATCCAGCTTTTTGCAACCCCATGAATCGCAGCTCGCCAGGCCTCTCTGTCCATCACCAACTCCCGGAGTTCACCCAAACTCACGTCCATCAAGTCCGTGATGCCATCCAGCCATCTCATCCTCAGTCGTCCCCTTCTCCTCCTGCCCCCAATCCCTCCCAGCATCAGAGTCTTTTCCAATGAGTCAACTCTTTGCATGAGGTGGCCCAAGTATTGGAGTTTCAGCTTTAGCATCATTCCTTCCAAAGAACACCCAGGACTGATCTCCTTCAGAATAGACTGGTTGGATCTCCTTGCAGCCCAACGGACTCTCAAGAGTCTTCTCCAACACCACAGTTCAAAAGCATCAATTCTTCAGCGTTCAGCTTTCTTCACAGTCCAACTTTCACATCCATACATGACCAATGGAAAACCATAGCCTTGACTAGATGGACCTTTGTTGGCAAAGTAACGTCTCTGCTTTTGAATACATTATCTCATTATCTAGGTTGGTCCTAATTTTCTTTCCATGCCACAGATTTCACATTTAATTCTCACAACTTTATGAAACAGTTACTATTTCTTATTCCATCTTACAATCAAGAAAATCTAGGAATTCCTTGGCAGTCCAGTGTTTAGAACTCACTTCCACTGCACGGGGCATGGAGTGGATCTTGGCTGGAGGAACCAGGATCCTGAAAGCCTCAGCAACCTCATGGACTGCAGCATGCGAGACTTCCCGTACTTCACTATCTCCTGGACCTTGTTCAAATTCATGTCCATTGATGCTATTTTACCATCTCATCCTCTGCCACCTCCTTCTCCTTTTGCCTTCAATCTTTCCCAGCATCAGGGTCTTTTCCAATCAATCAGTTCTTCATATCAGGTGGCTAAAGTATTGGAGATTCACCATTAGTACTTCCAATGAATATTCAGGGTTGATTTCCTTTAGGATTGACTGGTTTGATATCCTTGCAGTCCAAGGGACTCTCAAGAGTTTTCTCCAACACCACAATTCTAAAGAATCAATTCTTCAGTGCTCAGCCTTCTTTATGGTCCAATTCTCACATCTGGACATGACTACTGGAAAAACCATAGCCTTGACTATATGGGCCTTTACTGGCAAAGTGACGTCTCTGCTCTTTAATATGCTGTCTAGGTTGGGCTTCCCTGGTGGCTCAGGCAGTAAAGCGTCTGCCTGCAGTGTGGGAGACTTGGGTTCGATCCCTGGGTTGGGAAAATCCCCTGGAGAATGAAATGACAACCCACTCCAGTATTCTTGCCTGGAAAATCCCATGGACTGAGGAGCATGGTAGGTTACAGCCCATGGGGGTCGCAAAGAGTCGGACACGACTGAGTGAGTTCACGTTCACGTTAGGTTGGTCACAGCTTTCCTTCCAAGGAGCAACTGTCTTTCAATTTTAAAGATTTTTAAAAAGTGAGAATGAAAAAATAGTAATAAAGCATTTGATCAATTGGATTAGACATATGTTTAGTGTGAGGATCTCAATCCTTTGGTTAACTAAAAAGCGTGTGTTAGTCGCTCAGTCGTGTCTGACTCTTTACGACCCCATGGACTGTGGCTCACCAGGCTCCTCTGTCCATGGGATTCTCCAGGCAAGAATACTGGAGTGGGTTGCCATTTCCTTCTCCAGGGGATCTTCCTGACCCAGCGATCAAACCTGGGTCTCCTGTATTGGAGGCAGACTCTTTACTCTCTGAGCCATCAGGGAAACTTTTGTTAACTGAAAGGCATTGTGTTAACAATATTTAAGCCTAGCAATCCCCAGGATGAGCTGAACCTTCCCTGGTTCAAAATGACATGCCTAACTCATACATCCCTGCTATACGAGCTGAATACAACTCTTTTAATAATAATTTGGTAATAGTTATCAAAAGTCCTTAACTGTTTCACACTTTTGGTAATAGTTATCAAAAGTCCTTAACTGTTTCACACTTTTGCCCTGATATTCCATGACGGAGAATCATCTTAGGGGTTGGAAGAAACTTTTACTCAGAGATAGTCACTATATTAATATCTATTATAGCCAAAAAGTAAAGTTAAAGAAAAAGAAAAGAAATAACCTAAACAACTAAAAACAGTAGTTAAGATGTTTTTGTTCACCATGATCCACTACTCAGGAAAACTATCACTCACCTAACCTGTGATCTTCAGGGATCTGTTAATCACGGCTTTCTGTGGATTCCCCAACTCAACCTATCTACAGCCATAGTGGACACTTTGCTGTACTTAACCTCCCAGCTACCAATGACTGGTTAAGGAATTGACAATCATAATACATCGGCATCAACCCAGCACTGGCATATGGACATCAGGAAAAAGTTTGTCTTTCAAGTGTAGTTCCTAAGCCAAAAGTATGTGACTGAGGCTCCAGAAGCAAGAGGCTAGAAAAACCCAGATATGGAGACAAAGAGGCTCAGTGACATCATTTGAGCCTTTGAATCTAAGCTGCTTCCAAAGCTATTCCATCCTTCTCCACATTTACTATTCTCAATTATGTGAACCAATAAATTCTTTAACTTACCAAAGCTTGTGATAAGTTTTTATCACAGGTAAGCAAAAGAATCATGATTAACACACTACCAAAAGAAGAATGGTTAAATAAAATACACTGAGTACATCTATTCAGTATCTTTGTAGATAAAATTCAATGGAATAACGCTGACAGAATAGCATAAACTGTTAAGAGATGCACCCAGCAGACTAGTCTGAATCTTGACTCTACCACATACTCTCATGTGTCCCTGGTTAAATTAGTTAACCTCTCTGTGCTTCCATTTCCACATCTGTAAAACAGGGACTCGATAATACCTACTGCATGATCATTAGAAGTAAATGAGTTACAATTTACAAAGTTCCTAAAACAAGTCCTACTATTAAGTATATGCATCTTTTAAACAAATGAGTTTATATACATACATACATATATATGGGCTTCCTGGTAGCCCAGATGGTAAACAATCTATGCAATGCAGGAGACCTGGATTGGGAAGATCTCCTGGAGAAGGGAATGGCTACCCAGTCCAGTATTCTTGCCTGGAGAATTCCACAGACAGAGGACCCATGCGATCATAAAGAGTCAGACACGACTGAGTGACTAACACTTTCACTTTCATACATATATATATATATAAGATATAAAATAATATATACACAAAGTAATTCACTGATTTTTTTTTAAATCTGTGCACAGAAAAAGGAAAAACTATGTTTTTAAAAAAGCAAAAATATCCTATTTGTCAAAAAGAAGAAAAAAAAAAGAAACATGCCTCAGGTCTTATGAAAGACAAGATGACTCTGACTAGCTTCATACAAATCCCTGACATTCTCCAGAGGCACCATAGCTACATTTACCATCAGACAGGAAGCACATACATAGGGTGGAGTTAATGCAATGTATGCTATTTAACAATAACAGCAAGTACCAGGTTAAAGATTAATTTAAACCTAGAAGAATGTCATTTCACCAACTAAACTAAACTAGTTTCCAAGGAAAGATACAAACTTATGAGCACAACCAACTCTTAATGCGTGTGTGCACGTGCTCAGCTGTGCCCAATTCTTTGGGATCCAATGGACTGTAGCCCACTGGGCTCCTCTGTCCATGGGATTCTCCAGGCAAGAATACTGAGGTGAGTTGCTGTGCCCTCCTCGAGGGGATCTTCCTAACCCAGAGATTGAGCCCAAGTCTCCTGTACTGCAGGCAGACTCTTTACTGACTGAGCCATCTGGGAAGCCCCATGTCACCCCTAAAACTGCTTATATTTGGCTTTATACTGCATCTTGTAGAATACGAGCATTTTAACTTAAATAGAGGTGTATAACCTGTCATCTTGAAATTCACAAATTTCAAACCTAATAATGAAGCCACATTGAGATTTGTTTCACAACCCACCACTTGTTTCAGCTCTACACCTTTCTACATCATGCTTTGAATTCCTATCAAACCATTCAAATTCTGTCGCTCATTAGATATACTAAGTAATACATGTTATCAAGAGATCTGTTTTATATGCAATAAAGTAATTAAAGCTTTAAGTGTTTTTCTAAAACACTTCGTGTAAGATGAACCAGGTTGAAAGTCAAGCCTCCTTTCCCTTCCATCAGTTCAGTTCAGTTCAGTCCAGTCGCTCAGTCGTGTCCGACTTTGTGACCCCATGAATCGCAGCATGCCAGGCCTCTCTGTCCATCACCAACTCCCGGAGTTCACTCAGATTTGCGTCCATCGAGTTGGTGATGCCATCCAGCCATCTCATCCTCTGTCGTCCCCTTCTCCTCCTGCCCCCAATCCCTCCCAGCATCAAAGTCTTTTCCAATGAGTCAACTCTTCGCATGAGGTCTGCCACTAAAGCATCTCAATTTTCTTGAGTGCCTCATGCACCAGGTTAAAATCCTTCACAGTAAGTGGACTTGAAAATTCTCCATTCAAATTCTAATGTTTATCTGTTACAACCATGGTGAGCTTATGAGGCCAAAATATTAAGATAAACGGCATTCCAGTTTAATTATTAAACATGAAAATAAGATTTTTCATTAGTATACTTCTAATATTTTTCATAAAATTTAAGATTTGCATAAACTGATTTTGAATTTTTCATTTTTTTAATCCTATCTCCATACACATACAAAATTCATGCCAAGAAAAAAAAAGTTTACCAGTAAACTGAATGAGCCAAAATGACCGATTAGTAAATTAAAATTTGTTAAGGAAAAACTAAGAAATTACTCAAAATGAAATTTATCTTGGGCAATATATCCCAGTGGTTAAAATGCAGACGATTAAAATCTCAGCTCTAACATTTACTACTGTGTGTCATACTGGGCAAGTTTCTTTACTTCTTTGGGCTTTGGTTCCTCATAGGCAAAATGAGAATAACTGTATATATCTCAAAGAGTTAATGAGAATTAAATGAATTTACACGTACAAACAATAAACTTTAGCTATTACTGTTACCATTATCAATCTCTAAAACATAACTTGCCTATAAATTACAAAAATGAGTGTCTTCCTGGATCTGAAATATGTATATATTAAATATAAAATCATTCAGTTTAAAAAAATGAAAAAACTTTAACAGTCCTTTGACAAAACTTTCTGTTAGATGCCAACTCTATAGAGGACATCCTACTATGCACTGAGAATATGGAAATGAACAAAACAGAGTGTCTGAATTCAAGACCTTTCTGTAGAGTAGGCAAAAAAAAAAGTCTATAATAAAAGGATAATAAAAGGTATAATGACAGAGGTGCTATGAAACAGACAAGAAATGTCTGTAGGACACAAAAAGAACACTATGCCTTCCCAGGTGGCGCCAGTGGTAAAGAACCCGCTTGCCAACACAGGAGACATGAGAGATGCAGGTTCGATCCCTAGGTGGGCAAGATCCCTGGGAGGGAATGCTCAGTTCATTCTTTCAGTAGTGTCCGACTCTTTGCAACCCCATGAATCGCAGCACACCAGGCCTCTCTGTCCATCACCAACTCCTGGAGTTCACTCAGACTCACGTCCATCGAGTCGGTGATGCCATCCAGCCATCTCATCCTCTGTCGTCCCCTTCTCCTCCTGCCCCCAATCCCTCCCAGTATCATAGTCTTTTCCAATGAGTCAACTCTTCGCATGAGGTGGCCAGAGTACTGGAGTTTCAGCTTTAGCATCATTCCTTCCAAAGAAATTCCAGGGCTGATCTCCTTCAGAATGGACTGGTTGGATCTCTTTGCAGTTCAAGGGACTCTCAAGACTCTTCTCCAACACCACAGTTCAAAAGCACCAATTCTTCGGCGCTCAGCCTTCTTCACAGTCCAACTCTCACATCCATACATGACCACTGGGAAAACCATAGCCTTGACTAGACGGGAGGGAATGCCAACCCACTCCAATATTCTTGCCTGGAGAATCCCATGGACAGAGAAGCCTTGTCGGCTAGGGTCCACAGGCTTGCAGAGAGTCATACAAGACTGAAGTGACTTAGCACACATGCACAAACAGGACACTAAGGAACAGAGACATCTAACTAGGGGGAGCAGCGGAAACACCCTAGAAAGAATTTCTGAAGAACAATCACCTAGCTCCATCACTTCAGGAAACCACATTGCTATTTACATAATTTACACAGCTGTTAACATTTTCATAATAGTGTTTTAGAATGCAGATCAATAAAAAGACAAGATCACCTAGCACACTACTACTTAACTATGCTCATGAACAAACTTAAAAATCTTCTCTTAACAAATTAGAACATAACCTTGAAAAAGTCACACTGCTTCCTCAAAAAAAAAATATTTTACCAAAAATAAAAGCTACAAACTTTCCTCTAGTAAATTATAATTAAACTGATGTCAAAGAATATTTTTCAGCTGTTAAAGACCTCTGAAGGATTTCAATTCAACCCCCTCATTTTACCGATTTAGAGGAGCCACAAAGTATAATGGGAAAGCAGTAAGGTGAAAATCAGAAAACCGCATCTTGTTCCCAACTCTCCTAGAGTAAAAGTCTGGGCAAAGTTTCCTCGCCAGTAAAATAAGAAGTCTGAATCCAATTGCTTCCAGGGTCCTTTTCAGCTCTATAATTCTCATGTTATGACACTGAAGCAGATAAGCAACTTGCCCAAACATCACCCAGCTAGTTAAGGGCAAAGTAGGGACACTTATTTTCCAATTATCAATGCACTTTCTCTTTTGCAGCATACTGCTTCTCCTACTTCATAACGCTGTTCCTCTAAATTATTCTAAGATATGTGGAAATTATTAAAGAGAACAAAGGAGTTTACAAAACTAAATGACTTATTCCTATAGTTCTTCTACAGAAAATGAGCTTTAAATCTAAATGAAACAAATACATGAAGTCTCAAGCTCTGTGTCACTTCCTTCACTGAAGCTGACCTCAGGAAAGTTAAAGGAGTTTATCCTCAAACTTCCGAGTACCTAAAATCTAACCTTTCAATACATTTCACAGAAGAGACTATGTTCCATACTAAATTAAAATATGAATTGTTATAGATAATCATAACTATTATGTGCATACTTCTCTGAATAAGATGAGAATTAAAATTCTTTTTATGTTCTGGTTATAATATGCACTTTTTTATTCAAGACAGATCAATTTAAACACTTACTTTTCCTTTAGGTATCCTTTTTCAGACTCTCTAGCTTTTAAACCATTAGATTAAGCACATTACTTCTGAAATTACATAAACAATTAAAAATAAAAGACTATACAGAATGCTGATAGTTTCTCTTTTAAAACTGAAAATCAGCCCCCAGTAGTACTACTCTACTAAACTATATCATAAGCAGCATCTGATTCCCTAAAATGTCTTCAAAGCTTATTGTATTTTGCAGGGAATTTATCAAGATTTCAGGAAGATTGACAGTGTTGATTCCAGAAAATACAGGAAAATCTGCAGAAGAAAAGCACAATAAAAATGCAAAACAGCAATAGAGTCAACAGTAGTTTCATACTACTGAAATTTGAGGATTTTCAAAAACATTCATGGATATATAAGTAGTTTAACTACACTTACAAATTTTCAAAGAATCACAGAATGTTTGCATTTTTTAATTGGATGGGACCTTAAGTCACTTAATCCAGTAGCACACAAAATAAGAATCTATTGGATTTATCTCCACCCCACCCCAAAAGTCCATGTACATGAGCGTGCTCAGTCATGCCCAGCTCTTTGTAACCCTATACACTGTAGCCCGGCCAGGATCCTCTGTCCATGGGATTCTCCAGGCAAGAATACTGGAGTAGGTTGCCATTTCCTTCTCCAGGGGATCTTGAGGGTCGAACCCACGTCTCTTATGTCTTCTGCACCAGCAGTGTAGTTTGCTTTAAATTCTCATAAATATTTCAAGAGACAGGTCTTTCCATTGCTGGTCAAGTCTAGTTGTTACACAGTTCTTACATTCTTGTCAAAAAATACAGAATTCATTCTATGCCTTTGCAACTTTCACCTGCTAGTTTATCTTCTGTAACAGCATAATAAATACATTCTATTTGTTTTAGAAATATCTGAAAACAGCTATACTCGTCCCCACCCTTCAACTAGTCTCTTGCTGAGTCTAAATGTATGGTCCACAGATTTCCTGTGTGTCTTGAAGACACTTTTGGCATAAAATGTACTTCCACATTGCAAGTAACCTTTAAAAACAACAGCCAACTGTTGAATTTTGGTGTAATATCAAAGAATAACTTCCCCAAAGGCTAGTAAAATAGTTCTTTTCTAAGTACATATCTATGTGAAATTGGGTTCTCAACACATGCCTCAATCAAAATATATCTCAACAGACGGAAAGAAGAAAATCCAGCTACCTTCTAGTATGCCAGAAATTAAAGTGGTTTGTAAAAATATAAAACAATTTCACTAGTCTCACTGAAGTTTTTGTTTTAGAATATTTATTCATTTTAAAATTTGTTAACATGTAATTAAATTGTTATTTTCAGATAAATAAATGTTCCTGAAGTTATTTCATTACAAATATAGTAAATACCAAGACATAACCCACATAAACAAAATCTTTTTAGAGACCTGAATAATTAAGGAGTAAAGGAGGTCCTGAGACCAAAAGGTTAAAACATAACCTATTTCTCAGGGGCAGATTCCCAGGCTTCTAACTTGAATTTCCCTTTCTCTAATACATAAAAATGCCTCTGTAAGGGAGGCGCCTACCACATATCTATGCATTCATGAGCTAGAATCCTTAAACATACAACTCAATCTTGCTGCAGCAGGTGATTTCAAAAAATTAAAGTGCCATCTGATATATAACTTTTAACATCTTCCTACAGGTATTATGTAATCATCTGGAATCAAATACTTTTAACTCTTCTGTCTAAAGATGCAATCTGTAAATACAGAAACAGAGAGCCAGTTTATGACTATGATATTATTTTTTTTGGCCAAACTATTTTTGCTATTTATATAAAAGTAAAAGCAAATTATTTATATCAGGAAAAATGGAATAAAAAAGGCACATTTTTTGTATAACCATTTATTTGACTCACAGCAGTAACCCATTCAAAAGTACTTACGTACTGATATGGGAAAAAAAAAAATCTATTCATCTCACCAACACATATCTAGGCCTCAACAAACAAAACTGACCTTATCTAAAAATTTCTTAACTTCTCACATCCTTATTCACAGAATTATTAGAAGATAAAGTGGGATAGAGAATTTAGCCACAGGTTTAAAAGATCCCTGTGAAACCTAGAGCTACACTGCTGAGCACCTCTCAGAGAATTTTAAGACTGATAAAGGAAAAGCTTTGGAACTCCAAGGAAAGAAATTATTAATAGTCTGCGTGTGTTAGTCACTCAGTCGTGTCTGACTCTTCACGACCCCATGGACTGTAGCCCACCAGGCTCTTTGGCCCATAGAATTCTCCAGGCAAGAATACTGGAGTGGGTTGCCAATTCCTTCTCCAATTAATAGTCTACACTCTACCATACAAATTCCTGAATTCCAATAAATTCCTAAATCTTATGATTTAGGCTTATGAATAAGATACTTATGGTACATCTTTTAAAATAGCCCATTTTCAAAGTTAAGTTTGCTTAAAAGGAGTTCATCACATATATAAGTTCATATGTGTACATATACATGTGTATCTCTTTTAAGTTTAAAATTTTATATTCTCTATTACATTAAATAGGCTCAATTTTTCAAGAAACATTTGTTCTCTCCTTGATACATACACTCAAGTTCCACTAATAGTAATGCTTTTCACTAGCTATCAGTCACCAGCAATTAAAGCTATCAAATTTGGATTTCCCTGGTGGCTCAGTGGTAAGGAATCCTCCTCCAATGCAGGGGACATGGGTTCAATCCCTGGTCCAGGAAGATCCCACATCCTGTGAGGCAGCTAAACCCAAGCACCAGGATTACTGACCCCACGCTCTGTAACAAGAGAAGCCACAACAGTGAGAATCCTGTGGACCCCAATCAAGAGTAGCACCAGCTCATCGAAACCAGAGAAAAGCCCGCACAGCAACAAAAACCCCGCATAGCCAAAAATAATTTTTTTTAAAAAAAAAGCTCTCAATTTACATCAATTTATACAACAGACTAATGTTACCTGGAAAAGATGCCAAGCACTTGTTAAAAATAAAAACTGGGATCCCACTCAGTAGACAATGGTAACACCTTGATTCCTAGGGCTTCATATATGCAATTAGTGTTTGCATTAGTGAAATCTGAAACAATAGCTTCAAGATGAATACATAACCCTACAGTGCATTAAAAGTTTTAACTTATTTCCTGGTTGGTCAAAAAAAGCAATATACCACTGTCACCATACAGGTACTTGGGTGTGAAGTATAACTTACACAACAGCATGTCTTGTTATTTCATAAATTGAGACTAATATTTAGGTTACATAAAAATCCAAACTGCTGGAAAAAATTCACCTTATTTGGAAGTTCAAGCTAAACTATTCCTATCTTTTAAAATTTTAAAACATCAGGAAAAGTGCAGAATAGTATAAAAGTTTTTAATGAGCTGAAGTAACCTCTGAAGTTCACAATCTAGATTCTACAGACCCAAAATTACTAACACTGATTACAGATGTTAACAGATGAACAATTCAACACTACGTCTTCATTACAAGTACAGTGCTTGGCTCACAAAAATGTCTCAATAAATATTTAAGAAATGAATAATTTTTAAAACAGGTGTAGCCTTTAAAAAGTCTTTCCCAAGACATCATTGACTATCACTCATTATACTATCATTCCTAACAGTACCATTTAGCAGCATCCTAATGAAAGTACAGACAAAAGTAAAAGCATGCTAAAAGCACCAACTGCTGTTCACAAAACAGATTTTAAGACATTCATTTACAGATTTTCAAGTGAAGAAAGAAAAATCACCAGGTGTACTAAATTTGAGTTAGTCAATAAATAAACTTTTATCTTGTAATAATCAGAACTCAGGGTTGGGGGTGAGATGGAAAGAGGAAATGTCTGTCAAAGTATTCAGAACGCTTAATGGATGCCATAAATCAAATCTTCCCATAAATTTTCCAGAGCAAATTCATGCCAATCTTTGAGCCTATTGTCACTTTCACACATGCTCACAGGAACAAAATGACAAAGAAAGCTATGCCTGAACCACTGGATTCACGGCACAAACCACCTGACTAACAAATGTCAAGGCTCTGAGTCGTAAATACTGATAGATATTTTCCAAATGAATTAATCCCACCAACTCCTACGTAAATCAAAGCTCTTGGTATCTTTAAAGGATTCTCTAGACTACTGGACTTCCCGACGTTTTTTCGAAAATGTGGCTACAATCTTCCTGTGTGACACAACTGCCCGTGAACAACCCATTTACCAATTGCTCATGAATACCGCTAAACGTTTTCCAGACAAAAGAACATTAAACGCGATTCTACACACATTTATTCTTCCCCCATACATATGTGTTCTCTTAAATTTAATTTTACGTCGTATACTTAAAGTTAAATACAGCAAGTTAAAATTTTAGTCAAAAGCACTCCGGTGTCTCACTAGCTGTGTAACTGCTACATCTGGTGGCAGCACACTTGCATGCAGGAAGCCAGAAAACTTAGAAAACAATTGTAACCGATCTGGTGAGTGTGTGCAGTAACCTTTACGCAGCGATTTCCCACAAAACCCACGACCCTGTCGGAGAAGAATAGTAGCCTACTTGCAACAGAGAGGTAACACACAAACATGCAGGAGGTGATGGCGAAGCAAAGTTGCAACCATCTGGGTGGTTTTAAAAGCCTGCACACGAATCGGTCTCTAGTATAAACTGCTCGGGGTGGGGGTGGCGGGGCAGGCCAGGGATCAAAGTCGGCTTTGATAATTTCAGCGGCTCTACCCAAAAGGCAGAGATCTTGCCAGTGAGGGGCATCCTCCAGGTCCCGGGCAGCAGAGCTCGCAGAGCGGGGACCGCCTCTAGGGGAGGAGTGCGCGAGGGAAGGGGAGGGGGGCTCGAGGATGAATGCTTCACCGAGAGGGAAAACCCACCAGAGACCGGAGGCCGGGAGGTTAAGAGTACTGAGAGTACTAGCAAATGGAGCAGAAAGGGGCTCGCGTCCGGGGTCAGGCTTCCCACCCTAGCAGGACTGGCTCTTAGGAACCCCAAGCGAGTCTGTGCGACGCGCCGCGCCCCGTCCCCTCCAGCGCGCACCCCTGCGTCCCTCTTCTCCGCCACCCGCGAACCACCACCCGCAGCCGGAGCACTACCTCCCCGGGGCCGGGCGGCCTCGCGTCCACCTCGTCCCCCTCCCCCACCCCGGGGTCGCGGGAAGGAGACCCGGGGGCGCGCGGGCAGCGGCGCGGGGCAGGGAGGCCCGCGAGCGGGCGCGGGCGCGACGGCACTTACCTTCCCTGGGCCTCCCGGATGGCGGCGTGTGATTCAGCAGGGACCTGGCCGCCGCCGCCGAGCCCGGGGTTGGAGACGTGGAGAGCTGGGACCAAGATGGCGGCCCCTCCAAACTTCCACTGCTACTTTGGACACTCATCAAGCTACTTTCTGGGAACCCGACTCCCCCCTGCGACGGCAGCGGCGGCAACGGCACCGGCACCCGCCTCCGTCATGGCGGGGGCCGCGCTGAGGGCGAGCAGGAGAGCGAGGGGCAGGGGAGGGGAGAGTCAAGGGGATGGGGGAGGAAACCAAGAAGGGGGGAGGTGGGGAGGGTAGAGGTGAGGGGAGGAGAGGGGACGGGGAGGAGGAAAAGCGGGAGAAGTCAGGCAGCCGGCGGGCGCGCCGGGAAAGAGGCGGAGGGAAGGAGCGCCGCGGCGGAGGCGTCGAGGGGGCGCCCGCTGGGGCCGGGGTCGGAGCGCGGGCGGAGCGCGGGCTGCGCCAGCCGAGAAGACTTCCGCGGGCGGAACCTGCCGGCACCTCTGCAGTGCGTCGGCCCCCGGCGTCGCCCGGGTGGCGGCGGCGGCGGCGGGCGGTGGGTGGCGGCTGAGGCGGCGGGGTAACCTCTGCATCAGTTACGGGCGGCGGCGGCGTCACGCGCCGCCTGTGCAAACACTATCGCGAGGCTCCTGCGCCTCCGGTAGCGGCGGCGGCGGCGGCGGCCGCGGGACCAGGCTTGGGGAGGGACCTGCCAGGGGTTGGGGGCGGGGGGACTGGGGAGGGAACGAGCGCGCGAAGGAGGAGACGCGGGCGCTGGGCGCTCCGGGCGCACCCGCGGATCGCCGCTCGGCGCGGGAGCCCGGGGCCGGCAGACTGGTGTGTGCCGGGGGCGGCCTCCCGGAGCCGGCCGGAGGGAGGCGCGCCCCGCACGCGCCCCCCGCCGCGCTGCACCGGCTCCCGCGCCCGCTCCGCCGCCACCTGCCTCCCCCCTCTCCCGCGGAAGCGCGCCTGCCTCCCGACCCCACACCCAGCCTGGGGAGGAATGCTTCTGCTCTCTCTGGGCTGTCGTTTCTCAGGAGTTCGATGTGATCATTTCTCAAAATGGAACTGCAAAGTTGAGAGTTGCTTTTTTTCCTCTCTGTACTGTGTGGAAAAAAAAAAAGTGTGCGCCTACCCGTCTACAGAACGGGAGTGGTTATCGAATAAAAGAGCTAACAAATAAGTTGGGTGGAAATAAAACTTTACAAATGTTTTCCAACAAGAAAGACAATCTTTACTGGTGTGTGCACTGTATGTGTGATCTGGCAGTTCTTTGTTTTAAAACGGTTAGGTGGGAAGTCTGAATAGAAAAATGTAATCACCGAGTTCACATTTTTAGGGTATGAAGAGGGTATGGTTTCTAGAAAGTTCCAGTGACTGCCACTGCTGAGTCGTGACTGCAAAATCTTGAAGCGAACTACAGCATCTGTTAAAATTTATAGTTAAAATGTAACTTTCTACACACCCACACAGGGACAGACACATCAGGGATTGGGCATCTTGTACATTAAAGAGCTTTCTAATAGTTCAGGAAAAATACAACGAATTATTGCTCTCTTTAAAAACCAAATTGAATAGAACACTAAAAAGATTATGATATAGAGTAACTGTACAGGCATGAGGAAATGGCATTACCAGGGGAACAAAAATGTCACTTCTATTTTTATTTTTATGACTGTGCTTCTCATAGTAATGTTTTGTTCAGATAAACTATCATATTAAAATAGAACCTTGGTTGTCAGTTATCTCCAGAAGTAATTTTAGTTTTCTTGTGCTTCAGATTCTTCAGTGAGTTTTTAGTTAGGTTCTGCTTTTCAAACTTGAGGTAATCTCAAACAACTTCAGTGAGGTATAATTAACATGGAATAAACTGCACATATTTAAAGTGTGCAATTTGATGTTTTCATGTGTATACAACCCTGAAACCGTTTCTACAGTCAAGATGGTGAATATATCCATCTGCCTCCAAAATTTCCTCTACCCCTTTCTGGTTCCTCTTTCCCTACACCCGCATCCCCAAGTAACCACAGAACTGCTTTCTGTCACTTAGTTTACATTTCCCAGAACTTTAGGTAAAAGGAATTGTACAATTTGAACTCCTTTGTCTGACTTCTTTTACTCAACGTAATTATTTTGAGATTGATCTACATTGTTGGATTTATCAATAGTTCATTTCTTTTTCTTTCTGAGTATTCCATTGTGTGAATATACCACACTTTGTTTATTCATTCACCTGTTGATGAAATTTAGATGGTTCCCACTGTTTTACTATTATGAATAATGCTAGTATGAACATTTGTGTACAAGTCTTTGTGTGGACGTATGCTTTCCTTTCTCTTGGATACATATCTAGAACCTTACATTAGATTTTTATACCAAAGTGCATACACCCTAAGGCAAAACAAGAGTTCCTGTAAGGTAGGTAATAGGTAGCTGTGTGCTCTCAGTATTTTAAAAGAGAACGCTTAGTCAGCTGATTGTGGTGAAAAAGACAGAAAAGAAGTCAAGAGACCTGGATACTAGTCTCAGCAGGTAACAATCCTTGATTTAATTTCTTCATCTGTGAAAAAGAGGTTAGAGTCACTCAGTGATCTCTAAAGCTCCTACCAATTTCAAGATTTTACCCAGAGAGCTCCTCTGAAGAGTAGTAAACAAAACCCAACCAAAGAGATTTGATAGCAGGTTATCTGCCTCCCAAGAGCCTCAGGGATACCTGTACGCCAACATCAGTTAAATTTTATGCAGACTGACTCCTTTTATTTTAAATGGTAACTACAGGATCACAACAAATCCAAATACATAATACAAGTACTTTTTGTTTGTTTTTGTTATGAGTGCTGCCTTGGAAAGACAATTAAATGACTTATTCCTACTTTCTTGCAGCTTATTATAAAGATAGTCAACATGACTGACTTGCAGAGAGGTTACTGCTGGCAACAAGGAACTACTTAAATAAACCGTGGCTTAGCCTGAAAATAGAATGTTATGCCATCACTTAAAATCATGTCTTTGAAAAATACTTAAAAGGATGATAAAAAATTCCCTTGTATATTGTAAGTGAAAACACAGGTATGATCCCAATTCGTTTGTAAGTATGCAAAGCAAATGACTGCAAGGATGCACCCCTAAAATGTATGGCTAGCCTTGGGTTGTAGGATTGCATAATTATTCCTTTCTGCTTTTCCAAATTTTATACAATGAATCTCGTATTAAATAATTTAAGCATAAAAGGATATGGACACAAGTTGTGCAAAAACATAATTTTATTGAATTATTATAAAAACTTTTAAATAGTGAGTAGAGGCTCCCACATACCTTGTACACTGGCAAGGACATGGGCATTTGAATAATGTTTGATAGAGATAGATGGAATGGTTACAGTGATAGCTTGCCCAATAGGACAAGATATAGGAAAGTCAGGAGAGTCCAGGTTCGGCCACTCTGGGAGAGGAGAAATATCAAGAAAAGCAAGGAAAGATCATTGGAAGGGGGTTACAACAAGATGGAAGCACAGGAATGAACTAAGCAAGTAAAAGGAGAATGCAGTAAGACTGCCTACAAAGAACTGGGCAGAGTGTTCTTTCTGTGAATTGAGAGCGCCATGAAGACAGAGACTAAAGCCCGACACAGAACCAAGGGCTCTGTCAATGTTTGCAGAATGGATGATGAGGAATGGAGCCGTTCAGAAGTCTTCAAGGGTCTTCTGATATAAGATCACATACAAAAAGGAGATCTTAGCCCTGATCTATAGGCTAGTCATAATTTACAACTATGTTTATGAGACTCTTCTATTTATATAACAGAGTAAAAATTTTTTGCAAAGCATTCAATATTATATATATAATAAATGCTTTCTAATACCTCTTAGCATTTGATTCCTTCTAAATTTGAGAAAATAATTAATCTCTAAATCCCTTTCCCCAAACCAATCAGAAAAGAGCCCAGAAATTGGATGAAAGTTCCTTCCTAAGTACTCTCCCAGACAGTGGCCTGCTGGAACCAGTTCATACAGCCCAGAGAGCAGATTGTACAAGTCTCTCCCTCAACATAGAGTTCAATGCCCCCACATTGGTAGCTTGAAATTCGCCATGGGAAGAGTATTTACAACTCCAAAGTCAGCAAAATCTGCATATCAAGGCTTCTTTGCCAACACACCACTGCTCCCACAGTACATAGATCATTGCCTTATTATCTTCCATTTCCCCACCCTGGCTAAAATCCTAGTGAGGGCAAGGACCTTCTCTGTCATGTTTACAGTTATACTCCCAACATCTAGCACCTGCTTGGCATACAACTGGTGCTGATACATATTTGTTGAGCTGATCAATTACCCATATAGGTGATTAGCAAGCACCTGAGCCCCCTGGGCTAATCTGCTGGTAAGCAACTGTGTTGGCCACGCTAGGTGAGGAAGAAAAGGCCAAATATTCCCCCACCCCCTCACTCTTACACTTCATTGGCCAATGACTGTGATTTGGTAAAGTTCACAGACCTTGTTAGGGTTGCCAGATGAAATATAAATTTTGCATGGGCCATACTTACACTAAAAAGATTTTTGTTGTTTATATAAAATTCAAATGTAACTGAGAATCCTGTATTTTCATTTGCTACAGCTGGCAACCCTAGCCCTTTTTAACTAAGCCAAAAAAGTTGAAGTATTACCTAGTAAAATTGAAGATGCTACGACCCAGCAATTGCATTCCAAAAACTGAATCTTGAAGTAGTTTTGTTTATGTGCACCAGGAGAAAGAACAAGTATGTCCATAACACTACTGTTAACAGCAGCCAAACACTGGAAACCACCCAAATGTTAACAAGAAAATAGATTAATAAATAGAGTTGTGTATATTCACACAATAGGATACTATACAACCATTAAAATTCTCACAGGCATGATGCTGATTTACATGACCAAATTAAAGATGAAGTCAGTTTGATTCATTTATAAAACTTTCAAACCTAAATAACATAGTGTTCAGGAATATATATCAGTATGTGTGGCAAAACTAGCAAGAAAAAGAAAAAGGAATGAGAAGCCAAAATCAGAGTCGCTAGTTCCATCCAGGAAAAGGCAGGATGTGACCGTGGAGGATTCACGGGGGACTTCAAAAGCATCAGTAAATGCACTACTGTTAAGTTGGGTGGGAGTGTAGATGTATGATTTTCTTACTCTTTTTCTTTAGGCTATTTATATATATATCAGGATCTGCTCTCATATGTATGAAATATTCCATTACAAATGTTTAGGAAATGGAGCGTGCTGGGCCTTTTCATTAGAATGAACTGAAACACCCAGCCTGTCTCCTCTTGCCTGGACTCACCACCAGATGTGACTTCCTTCTTTATCTGAACATATGCACACAGACGAGAGTTCTCAAGATACCGCCCTACCTTCGTGACTTGCCACCTTAGCAGTATCCTTTCTGGTAGAGGCTTAGACAAATGACTCCATTGCATTGGATTATGAGGAATTCTATTTTCACTGAGTTTGTTCTACCTGTCCTGCACAATTCACAAAGCTGCTGCTTGAAGATGATGGTTTCCAAATCCCTATAGCAATAGCTTCAGAGTTTTGTGGGTAATAGGCTAGGTTACTCTTCCTCTGCTCTCTTTAGCTGTGAAAGTGGTTTCCTTCAGGTTTATCAACTCATTGGGGGAGGCTAGTCTTGATCTATACATCACCGAAACTGGAATTACTAGATTCTCAAAACTGATTCATTTAGCCTGAGGTTAAAAAATTACAATCAGCTTCAAACAATATTACCTCCCCAAAGTGCACTAGAGGCAATCTTCCAAGGGCATGAGAATTATGAAATGTTTACAAAAACAAAGTACAACAAGCAAACAGTGCTCATAGCAGATTTTAAATCAACAGCGTACCTCTTAATAAAGCAGTCTACTGAGAAGTGATTAAGAAAACATGTAAACCAATTGTAATCTAGTGTTCCACTTCACTCAGATCCTAAGTCTTACTAGTTGAAATGAAATATAAATTCATCACTATAAAGGGAAGAATAAAGACTTCCAAAATCTTATTTACCCTGGACTTGGTTTCTGCAGTAGGATTGCACCACATGGTATATGGGATCCTAGTTCCCCCACCAGGGATCAAACTTGCATCCCCTGCATTGGAAGCAGGGAATCTAAACCACTGGACCACCAGAAAAGTCCTGCAAATTATTTTGTAGGCAAAGAAATTAATGTTCCTTTTCATAAATATTAATATCAAATATCTTTGATTTTTGACAATATCTTTCCAACTGTATGGTTTCAAGACTTTCAAAATCACTTAATGCAAACAAAAATCACTTAATGCTTTCCTAGCAAATAAAAAATATAAATCTTCCTTAGATACATGACAAAAATAATGTGAGATGTATATAACCTCATACATACTTAGAAACTTTGAAACAATATAAAAACATCAAATATTGATGAAAATTTCTCCCCCTTCCCTCCAAAAGTCAAAAAGTCACCATGAAAAAAAGTCATCATGAAGCAAGAAGAGGGGTTTCTGAGATGAAAGTAATATTCTGTTCCTTAATCCAGGTGCTGGTTAGAAGCAAGTGTCTTGTTTGTGAAAATTACACTGCACACTTATGATAAAAAATTAGAAAAAAATTTTAGCAAAAACAACCTAGCATTTGTGATTCTAAGTATTCACACACACACACATGAACACATTCTAATGGGATTTGTTGTTTAATGAGAAAATAAAAGGGAGTATCTTTTTTTAATGTAACATATTGCTAATGTGAGGGGAAATGAAGAAAACAGTATCTTAAAATCAATAAATACACAATGAAATTTCCAAAACTGCCACTGTGAAAAAGTCCTCAGGTAAATAGTTATCTACTTAACTATTGCTCACTTTGAGCACTTAATAAAGTTATTTGGGAATAGTTTATAATCTGTATATCCATTGGTTTTGAAAACAGTTACCAACTGATAAGCATTGGTTTCAGGAATTATTTGTTGAACACCTATCTAGGATAAAGCAATTTGCCAGGTGCTATGAAAGCACAGAGGTGAGTCACACATGTAATGTGGAGGTAATGATCAAAGAGTAGTCTGGCAATTACTACTACCCAAGGTAGAAAATGATGCATTTTCTAGAAAAATGGAGAATGTGGAGGCAGGAGAGATCACATTTGAGGTGTCTAAACGAGGAGCAATTTTAGCTGGGCCTTGAAGTGCATCAAAGTGATCTAAATTATTTCCTTTTCAAGATTCAAAACTTATCCATCAGAGTCTGGATCTATTCTATACACCAACTTAAGATTCTATTCTATTTTTTATTGTATCTTCAATTTAGGATAGTCTTGAGCACCTAGTTAAATCTTTGCTTATTTGCCCCTTTTTCCCTGTTTAGAGGCCTTGACACACTTTTCCAACTCCTCCTAGAATTACATCTTTCAACTTACCATAGGCTTGGGCTTCCCTGGTGGTTCAGATGGTAAAGAATCCGCCTGCAGTGCAGGAGACCTGGATTTGATGCCTGTGTTGGGACAATCCCCTGGAGAAGGGAACACCCACCCTCTCCAGTGTTCTGGCCTGGAGAATTCCATGGACTGTATAATTCATGGGGTCACAAAGAGTCGGATACAGCTGAGCGACTTTCACTTTCCCTTCCTTCATTTTCCCCTTGCTCTGTGGATTGAGATGGGTTGGAAAGGACACAGCTAGTGTCAAAAAGTATTTCTGGGAATTTCCTGGTGTGCCAGTGGTTGGGAATCTGCCTGCCAATACAGGGGACACGGATCAGTCCCTGGCCTGGGAAGATCCCACCTGCTGTGGGCAACTTGGCTTGTGTGCCACACCCAGTGAACTCAAGTGCTTACAGCCCCATGCTCCAAAACAAGAGAACCACTGCAATGAGAAACCATACAACACAGCTAGAGAGGAGCCCCGCTGACTGCAACTAGAGAAAGCACATGTGCAGTAACAAAGATCCAGAACAGCCAAAAATATATAATTTTTTTAACCTAAAAAAATTATAATTTTCCTCAGTGGAAATAAGTCACCTGCTATGTAATATGCAGAAACGAAACCAAATTAAGTTACATAAAGCATTGACTTAATTGGTAATCAACAACAAAAAACACATTCTTCTATGTATTTGATGCAATTTGATGAATCATAAAATGAGTCACTGAATCATAAAAAGAACTCATGATTTGGAGGATAGGGGTTGGAAAGAATTAGTGGAGATGCCCAAAACAGACTTTAGCTATAGTATAAGTTAATATAAACACCAATAATGAGAAATGAATTGATGCGAAGTCTGAAATGCTCAAAGAACTATAGCAACAATATAGCTATATTGAGATTTCATTTATAATGATGCTATTTCTTTGGGGAAGCAATTTAGCAATATGAACCAAAAATCCTTTAAAAATATATTCATTTTGGGACTTCCCTGAAGGACCAATGGTTAAGGCTCCCTGCTCCCAAGACCCAGGACATGGGCTCAACCCTTGGTAGGGGAGCTAAGATTCTGCATGCTGTACAGCATAATAAAAAAAAAGGGAGTCCTTTGACCCACTAATTTTATTCTGGAAATCTGTCCTAATTAAAATAATCCTAAATTAGACAAAAAATGTGCTTTTTCCCCTTTTGCACAAGGATAATTCTATTCAACATTATTTATGATAATTAGAAGTTAAAAATAATCTAAATGTATATTAATGATATGGTAATAACTTAAGGCTCATCTAATATAATAAGGTCTTTAAAATGATTGTGGATGGATGAAACTGGAGCCGATTATACAGAGTGAAGTAAACCAGAAAGAAAAACACCAATACAGTATACTGACACATATATATGGAATTTAGAAAGATAGTAATGATGACCCTCTATGTGAGACAACAAAAGAGACACAGAGGTATAGAATGGACTTTTGGACTCTGAGGGAGAGGGAGAGGGTGGGATGATTCGGAGAATGGCATTGAAACATGTATACTATCATGTAAGAAACAAAGCGCCAGTCTATGTTCAATACAGGATACAGGATGCTTGGGGCTGGTGCACGGGATGATCCAGGGAGATGATATGGGGTGGGAGGTGGGAGGGGGGCTTCGGCATTGGGAGATCATGTACACCTGTGGCTGATTCATGTCAATGTATGGCAAAACCAATACAGTATTGTAACGTAGAATAAAGTATTAAAAAAAAAATATTGTGAAGACTTTATATAACCAAAAACAACTAGTTGCTAATAAGAACATTTCAGTGAATAAAGCAGCATATAAAATCATATATACAATATAATCTCAATCATATAAAATGTGTGTAGTAAAAAGTTTGAAGGGAAATATACTAAAATATTAACAGCAGTTGTCTTTGTGTGGTAAAATGATGGCAGATTTTGTTGCTGCCCTTTGTACTTATAGGGTATTGTCCTAATATTTTATAGGAAGAGCAATTAGTTTATGAGGGAAAAACTATTTTTTCAAATGACTGAGTTTACTACCCCAGATTAGATAGTTAACACAAACAAAAGATAAGATTAACAGGGGATAGGAAATAAAAATGTTTGATGCCTCCTTTTCTATAGTTTCTAAAGGTTATTATTTGACTTATTACTTTTAAAATTAAACAAACACAGATTTTTAAAGTATTTGTGGAAAGCTCTCAGGAACCCACTAGCAAAATCAGAGGAATGTCTACTTTCAAAAATCACAGTAAAGGATAAGAGCAAACAACACCAAATCTTCAGCGCAAATGACAAAACTGAAAAGAAACAGCACACACATATGATGAAAACAAAGGCACAAAAACATGGCAATCCTGAGACTAAGCGTGATCAGTTCACTTATTAAATTTAGATCCCCTATTAATAGATTGTGTTGAAAATCAGAATCTTTGCTGCTTATAAAAAGTACATCTAAATAAAATAACATAAAAAGACTAGAGAAAAGGATGAGTGAAATATGGTAAGCAAGCTTGTAATAAATTAGAGAAACATTACTAAGTTAAAAGAGAATTCAAAGCAAGAAATCGTAAAAGGTTACTTCAATTTAATATACACATTGCTGCTGCTGCTGCTAAGTCGCTTCAGTCGTGTCCGACTCTTAGTGACCCCATAGACGGCAGCCCACCGGGCTCCCCATCCCTGGGATTCTCTAGGCAAGAATACTGGAATGGGTTGCCATTTCCTTCTCCAATGCATGAAAGTGAAAAGTCAAAGTGAAGTCGCTCAGTTGTGTCCGACTCTTAGTGATCCCATGGACTGCAGCCCACCAGGCTCCTCTGTCCATGGGATTTTCCAGGCAAGAGTAATGGAGTGGGGTGCCATTGCCCTCTCCAAATATACACATTAGATACCCCAAATAAAGTGTTAATAGACACAAACCATTTGCACAGTGGAAAATATGACTAGTTAGTTGAGGGAATGTGGTGGGATCACTATCTCTCTGGTATCTGTCTTTCCTCTCCACCCTGGGCACATGGGAAAACTCTACTTCCCAGGCTCCCTTCAGTGAGGTGAGGCCATGTTAACAGATGCAGACGACAGAACGTAAGCTGAAATTGGGTGTCTCCCAACCAGGCCAAGAATGTAAGAGTCAAAGTGCCACTGCTCTCTTCTCTTCTGATGGAGATTGTAGAAACCACATACTACTGTGAAGTCCCAAGATGGAAGTGACCTGGATCTCTCAGTCATTGCAGGGAGACTGGATGCCTTATAAATTGGCCCACTGGCAACTGGGCTTTGCATGAGGAAAACTAAAGCCATGTTATTTTAAGCCTCTAAAATTTGGTGCTTCATTTGCTACTGCAGCAGAATCTGTCCTGCCTTAATTAATGCAATAGAGAAATGGCAAATTGCCCAAATAATCAATAAATGAGTTAAACAATGAGGCCTCACTTTCCATGTGTTAAACTGAAGAGAAAAAACCCCTTAAATATTAATATTCAGTGCAGTGGAGAAAAGGGTAATCTTTGCAATAAATTAGACTGTGTCAAATAGATATCCATATAGAAAAATATGCATTTTGACCCCTACTTTACACAAAATACAAAAATACATTTCAAATGGGTTGCAGATCTAAATATGAAAATAAAAGATAAAGCATTTAAAAGAAAACATAGAGAAATATCTGCATGACTTACAGGTGGGCAAAGAGTTCTTAAACAGAACATAAAATGTGCTAACCATCTGGAAGAATAGACAGGTTGAACTATATTAAGATTAAAAACTTCTAATCATGGGAAGACATTCTTCAACTAGTGAAAGCAAACATGGAGTGGGAAAATACTTGCAAGACATACACTTGATACAGGACTCATATTCAGAATATGTAAAATGGCAACATAACAACAATAATAACCTCTTACAAATCAATAAAGAAAAGAGAATACAGCAGAAAAGTAGACAGCTTGAACAGCAACTTCACAAAACAGCATATCCAAATGGCTAAAAATTTATGAAAAGATGGTTAACACTTTTTGTTAACAAGGAAATGCAAATTGAAGCCAAATAAGACACCATTTATGAGAAGACTAAAATGAAAAAGACAAAATGTTAGACAGCATGTAGAGCACCAGGAACTCTCATATCCTGGAGGAAGTGAAAAGTGGTACTCTGAGAAAACAGGGCAGTAACTACCAAAGCTGAAAACAAACACGTCTGATCCATCATTCATTCCTAAGTCATTCCCAATAGAAATGCATACATATATTCATCAAGAGACATAACAAGCATGTTCATTATCCAGTGCTGTTTATAATAGCCTCAAACCAGAAACTACCCTAATGCTTACCAGAACAAGTACATTGTAGAACATCCACACAGTAGAATACCATACAGAAGTGACAACGAGCCACAGATAAACCCAGTGACATGATGAACTGTACAAACATAATGCTGAACAAAGAAGACAGACACAAAACATTACACACTATGTGATTCTATTTATTGAAAGTTCAAAAACAGCTCAAACTATCCTATAATGGTTGTGCCTTTATAGGCACAGTGGTTTGTGCCTTTGAGGGAAATATGAGAGAGAATTCTGAGATGCTGATAATGCTCTTTCTTGATTTAAATTCAGATATATATAGTATGTTCACTCTGAAACTTCATCAGGCTATACAATTAGATATGTATACTTTGTTGTATGTTTATCTTACTAAAATAAGATGTTTAATGTATATAATAAAAATATCAGTTCAGTTCAGTTGCTCAGTCATGTCCAACTCTTTGCGACCCCATGGACTGCAGATGCCAGGCTTCCCTATCCATCACCAACTCTTGGAGCTTGCTCAAACTCATGTCCATAGAGTCAGTGACACCATCCAACCATCTCATCCTCTGTCATCCCCTGCTCCTCCTCCCTTCAATCTTTCCCAGCTTCAGGGTCTTTTCCAGTGAGTCAGTTCTTGCATCAGGTGGCCGACGTATTGGAGTTTCAGCTTCAAGATTAGTCCTTCCAATGAATATTCAGGATTGATTTCCTTTAGGATGGACTGGTTGGATCTCCTTGCAGTCCAAGGGACTCTCAAGAGTCTTCTCCAACACCACAGTTCAAAAGCATCAATTCTTCAGCACTCAGCTTTCTTTATAATCCAACTCACACATCCAAACATGACTACTGGAAAAACCATAGCTTTGAAGAGAGAGACCCTTGTTCGCAAAGTAATGTCTCTACTTTTTAATATGCTAGCTAGTTTGGTCATAGCTTTTTTCCAAGGAGCAAGCGTCTTTTAATTTCATGGCTACTGTTACCATCTTCAGTGATTTTGGAGCCCAAGAAAGTAAAGTCTGTGACTGTTTCCATTGTTTCCCTATCTATTTGCCATGAAGTGTTTGGACCGAATTTCATGATCTTGGTTTTTTGAATGTTGAGTTTTAAGCCAGCTTTTAAACTCTCCTCTTTCACTTTCATCAAAAGGCTCTTTAGTTCTTCTTTGCTTTCTGCCATTAAGAGTGGTGTCATCTGCATATCTGAGGTTATTGATATTTCTCCCAGAAATCCTGATTCCAGCTTGTGTTTCATCCAACCCGGCATTTCACATGATATACTCTGCATAGAAGTTAAATAAGCAGGGTGACAACATACAGCCTTGATGTACTCCTTTCCCAATTTGGAGCCAGTCTGTTGTTCCATGTCCAGTTCTAACAGTTGCTTCTTGACCTGCACACAGATTTCTCAGGAGGCAGGTAAAATGGTCTGGTATTCCCATCTCTTTAAGAATTTTCCACAGTTTATTGTGATCCACACAGTCAAAGGCTTTGGCATAGTCAATAAAACAGATGTATTTCTGGAACTCTCTTGCTTTTTCGATGATCCAGTGGATGTTGGCACTTTGATCTTTGGTTCCTTGCCTTTTCTAAATCCAGCTTGAACATCTGGAAGTTCACGGTTCACGTATTGCTGAAGCCTGTCTTGAAGAATTTTGAGCATTACTTCGTTAGCATGTGAGATGAATGCAATTGTGCAGTAGTTTGAACATTCTTTGGCATTGCCTTTCTTTGGGATTGGAATGAAAACTGACATTTTCCAGTCCTGTGGCCACTGCTGACTTTTCCAAATTTGCTGGCATATTGAGTGCAGCACTTTCACAGCATCATCTTTTAGGATTTGAAATAGCTCAAATGGAATTCCATCACCTCCACTAGCTTTGTTAGTAGTGTGCTTCCTAAAGCCCACTTGACTTCAGAATCAGGATGTCTATACACATTCCACAAATCTTATATCCTGCATGTGTGCTCAGTTGTGTCCTACTCTGCAACCCATGGACTGTAACCTGCCAGGCTCCATTTTCCGTGGGGTTTTCCAGGCAAGAATACTAGAGTAGGTTGCCATTTTCCACAGACTGAACCCAAGTCTCCTGTGTCTGTTGCATTGATGAGTGATTCTTTACCACTCTGCCACCTGGGAAGCCCCATTTGATAAACACATAATACCAAATTATAGCAAGTACCTAATTAAATTTGTATCTTCATACATTGTTGGTATTAAGGACAAACTGTACAACCATTTCGGAAAATAATTTGGATGTATATGTGCAACAAACATTAAATATAGAACGACATACATATATTCTCATTTCTGAGAATCTTGCCTAAGGAAAAAATCCGAAACATGGAAGAAAAACTATGAACAGAAATTTTTATCACAAAGATAAGCTCAACTATAACTATAGCATATCCTCTTGGTATATTTTTATTCAGCCACAGTTTTGACTGTTTTGAAAACTCTAGTGCAACATAAGAAAAACTTTTGTTATAATGCAAGGTGAAAAGGGGAAATTGCATAATCTAATTATTATAATTAAATGAGGATATAATGTAGAATAAAATGACTAGAAGGAAAGCACACAAACGGCATGTATACAACATCCTTGCTCAGTCTCAATCACTCCACAAATCACATAAGTAATGATGTCTCTTAAATCAGTATCTCTAGCCCACACATCTCTTTTGAGCTCCAGGATATTCAAACTCATCATTCTTCCCTTAGATGTTCCACAGGTCCCTCAATTTTAGTCCTATATTTATTTGCCTTGGTTGAAACTCAGCTGAGAAAAAGAACAGGGATAATTATCTAAACCAGAGATCTGAGAGTCTGTCTTTTTTTTCCTTCACTCCACATTTTGATGCTCCCATCCCTTCAGTTCAGTTCAGTTCAGTTCAGTTCAGTTCAGTTCAGTCGGTCAGTCGTGTCCAACTCTTTGCGACCCCATGAATCGCAGCATGCCAGGCCTCCCTGTCCATCACCATCTCCCAGAGTTCACTCAGACTCCCGTCCATCGAGTCCATGATGCCATCCAGCCATCTCATCCTCGGTCGTCCCCTTCTCCTCCTGCCCCCAATCCCTCCCAGCATCAGAGTCTTTTCCAATGAGTCAACTCTTTGCGTGAGATGGCCAAAGTACTAGAGTTTCAGCTTTAGCATCATTCCTTCCAAAGAAATCCCAGGGTTGATCTCCTTCAGAATGGACTGGTTGGATCTCCTTGCAGTCCAAGGGACTCTCAAGAGTCTTCTCCAACACCACAGTTCAAAAGCATCAATTCTTCGGCGCTCAGCCTTCTTCACAGTCCAACTCTCACATCCATAGATGACCACAGGAAAAACCATAGCCTTGACTAGACGGACCTTAGTCCCTTCCCTTAGTCCATTCCCTAAGTCTACTCAATCTCCTAAAGAGTCCTTTCAGTTCATCCCTATCCGTCCATCCATTCTTCTGTTATTGTCTTTATTAATTAATATTTCCCACCTAGATTATTGCAAGACCTCTCTAACTAGTCTTCCTGCTTTCAGCCTCTTTCAGTTGAGCTGCTGTGGTCATAGTTGTAATATCAAATCTGAGTGTGTTTTCCACTTTAAGATTCTTCTGTGGCTACTCATAAGTGACTGAAAAAAGCTCAAACTCTCTAGCACAGCCTGTGTGATTCTTTTCTATCTTGTTATCACCTGCCTGTCTTTCCAGTTTTAAGTCTGGTTACTCTGTGACGGGCAACCCACACTCCAACAACACCGAAGTTATTACAGTGGCCAAACAGGTTGTACACTCTGTCTCACTTGCTTTCTTCCAGCTCAGAATTCTCTTCTTTCTTCCACCTTCTCCTGACCTTATTTACCTGGCCCACTATTCAAGACTCAGTTCAAGATTTTTTCTTGACTGGGAAAATTTCAGGGATCATATTTTTATATGGTTGTAATCACTCAATTTTCCATCTTGTTTCTATCACTAACATTAAAGCATGAGCAATTTTCTAGTTTGTCAAGGTGCTGTTCATAATCATCATTCAACATGCAATAAGTTCTCTGTCTTCTTGCTCCTACCATCTGCTCTATATAACTTTTATTACATCACTTATCACTTTGTTTTGTAGCCATTTTTCATGTGTTTACCTCCCCCCTACAAGGCCCTGAATTACTTAAGGGCAGAGATTTTTGTGGATTTTTGTAGATTTCTACATCCCCAGCATAAAGTCTGCTGCAGAGTAGGAATTCACTAAATAAAACTGAATGCATGCTAAATAATGTTTAGCACCAGAGAATGTGGTAATATATTTTTGCCTTTTGCAGTTGACCGAATTTTCTGTGGCTACTTATATATTTATATTTGCCATCTTAAAAAAAAGAAGGGATTCAAAATATAATTTTCAGTAGTATTATATTACCTTCACCACTTTAAATTATTTTTTATTTATCAAATATACTACAACTCCCAGTTTTGTTTTGTGTATATACAATGAAGAGGGGTTTCCCTGGTGGCTCAGACAGTAAAGAATCTGCCAGCAATGGAGGAGACCTGGGTTCAATCCCTGGGTTGGGAAGATCCCCTGAAGAAGGGAATGGCTACCCACTCCAGTATTCTTGCCTGGAGAATCCCATGGGCAGAGGAGCCTGGTGGTCTATAGTTCATGGGTCACAAAGAGCTGGACACAACTGAGCGACTGAAACACACACACACACACACAATGAAGAAAGACTGGAGGAGCAGCTGTTACCGCTTGCTTTATTTGTAACACACATCTTTGTACCTAATTAATAGTTAATACTCAGTCCTTACCTTATTAATCCTTCTAGTAGTATTTGACTCATCTGATTACTCCATCCTCCTCGAACCCCTGTATTTCTTTGACCTCTGGGACATTCTCCTGGTTTCCCTCCTAACTTGACAACTTCTTTTGATCAGTCCTGTTCCTGGACCCTCTACTTTCTCTTCTGGTCCACTAAATGCTGGAGCCCACCAAGGCTTCAATCCATGAGTCCCTTCTTTTTATCTCTTATAATCAACTACCTGAGTCCCTTCGGCCCTGGTTCTCAAGCTTGGCTACATATTAGAATCATCGGAGACCCTTCTAAAAAGAAACACCAAATCCCTTTTCTACGATAACCTCTGGGGGCAGAGCTATGATTTTACAGGTTTTAAAGCACCCCAAATGATTCTAATGTGGGACCAGTGTTGAGGATCACATTGAATGGATTTAAATAACATGTACATAGATCAGTTCAAAATATGTGTCTGCAGCTCTGACCTCTCTTTGAGACCTGACCTCAAATATCCAGTTAGTCCTCAACAGCTTCTCTTGTGCTGTCTAATAACTACTGTGTCCAAAACTAAACGCTTGATTTTTGCCCTCAAACGTGCTCTTTTCCTAGTCTTCCCATCTCTGCAAATGGTCCCATCATTTAGTAGTTGCTGCCACCAAAATCCTGGGAATCACCTTTTAATCCACATCCCTCTCACTTCTCACTTTCACATAATTCAGTCCTGATCTGCTGCTGCTGCTGCTAAGACGCTTCAGTCATGTCCGACTGTGTGCGACCTCATAAATGGCAGCCCACCAGGCTCTGCCATCCCTGGAATTCTCCAGGCAGGAACACTGGAGTGGGTTGCCATTTCCTTCTCCAATGCATGAAAGTGAAGTTGCTGAGTCGTGTCCGACTCTAGCGACCCCATGGACTGCAGCCCACCAGGCTCCTCCACCCATGGGATTTGCCAGGCAAGAGTACTGGAGTGGGGGTGCCATTGCCTTCTCTACTGTGCACTAAATATATTTTCCAAATTTTACCATTTCCCCTCTCCTCCAAGCCTACTGCCCTAACCTAGGCCAGCATCCTCTCTCATAGAGCTAAAGCAATGCCTGCAATTAGATAGGCTTCCTGCTTCTACTCCTGCATTCCTATCCTCCATTTTCTCCCCCTTGTGATGGGAACTTTAAGGATCTACTATTAGTAACTTTTATATATATCCATAGTATGTGTTAGTCGCTCAGTCATATCTGACTCTATGCGACCCCATGGACTGCAGCCTACCAGGCTCCTCCATCCATGGGATTTTCCAGGCAAGAGTACTGGAGTGGGTTTCCATTCCCTTTCCCAGGTGCATATATGCCAGACAGCAGTGTTAACTAAAGTCATCATGTTGTACATTATATCATCAATACTTATTTATCTTATAATTTGAAGTTTGTACCTTTTGACCCCCTTATTCCAATTCCTCCATCCCCCACCAATAGTCAATGTATTTGAGACTGAATGAAATATGGTAGTAAGTAGTCAGTAAATAGAGCTTCCCAGGTGGCACTAGTGCTAAAGAACCTGCCTATCAATGCAGGAGACGCAGTAGGTCAGGAAGATCTGCTAGAGGAGGGGCATGGCAACCCACTGCAGTATTCTTGCCTGGAGAATCCCATGGACAGAGGAGCCTGGTGGGCTACAGTCCATAGGATTACAAAAAGTTGGACATGACTGAAAGGGCTTAGCATGTGTGCACTCTATAAAAAATGTAATGAGTTGGGGGAACTGAATAAACATATAAGTAATTAGAATAAATGTTATAGATCTGGGTCAAAAGAATTATATCCTGGTTAACATATATCATCATGGAAGGTGACTGCAGCCAGGAAATTAAAGACGCTCGCTCCACGAAAGGAAAGCTATAACAAACCTAGACAATAGCAGACTAAAAAACCAGAGACACCACTTTGCTAACAAAGGTCCGTAAAGTCAAAGCTATGGCTTTTCCAGGAGCCAGGTATGGATGTGCGAGTTGGACCATAAAAAGGCTGAGTGCCAAAGAGGTGATGCTTTTGAACTGTGGTGATGGAAAAGACTCTTGAGAGTCCCTTGGACTGCAAGGAGATCAAACCAGTCAATCCTAAAAGTAATCAACCCTGAATAGTCATTGGAAGGACTTATGCTGAAACCAAAGCTCCAATACTTGGGCCACCTAAGGCGAAAAACTGCCTCAATGGAAAAGACCCTGGTGCTAGGAAAGATTGAAGGCAAAAGGAGAAGGGGGTGGCAGAGGATGAGATGGTTAGATAACATCACCAACTCAGTGAACATGAATTTGACTCCAGGAGATAGTGAAGGACAGGGGAGCCTGGCATACTGCAGTACATGCAGTTGCAAAGTTTTGGGCACAACTTAGCAGCTGAACAATGAAAACAATAATGTATATAGAGAGGAAATGGGCCAAAGAAATAGGAAATTTTCATCACTGTCAGAGGGACAGAAAACCCTGGGTTGCACCTCAAACACTGCTGTAGGAGTCCTTGGCGTGAAGAATCGTCAGTGTCTTGAGGGCAGAAGGAGAGTCACTGGAAACAGAAATCAAACTTGAAACAGAACAGCTCAAAGAAAAAGAAGCATCAGAGATATTGGACAGAAGTTTGTTCAGAAACTGTCTCTTCTCAACTACCAAAGTGATGCAAGTATAAAATTTTTTTGGTTCAAAGTCATTGCGGAATAAGGCCCCCCAAAGGATATGGACGCATCCTCTAGCAAGGGTTTAGTGAATTTTTAAATCAAATATGTTTTTATATGAATAGCATCAGATACTTATCATATGCCAAATACCACTTGGAGTGTTTATATGCATTGTCTAATTTGATTCTAATAATAAACTCTATGAGACAGGTACTACTGTTATCCTTATTTTGCAAATGAGAAAGCTGAGGCTTAGAGAGATTAGGGAGCTTGTCCAAAGCAATGCAGGTATTAAGGGAAGAAACCAGACTTGAAACCCAGGGAGGCTTGAGGCCAAAGTCTATGCTCTAGATTGCTCTGGATAGTGCCTTTTATATATTTCCATCCCCAAAGACTATGCTTTTAAATTTCTGAATGTCATGGAGCCTTTCAATTACAGACTGGAGCTGAAAGGAAGTGTGCTTTTAGCTTTTACCCTTTCCTTCTTCCTGACCTTCTTGCTTGAAGAAGAAATATAAGATAAACAAGCTTGGATGTAGGCGTACTTTGTGACAATGGGGTAACAAAATCTATAGAATAGTTAAAATCACAGTAGAAAGATAACTCCAAGTTTGAGGATCAAAGCAACCAGACATAGTTAAGCAAAGTGTTAGCTGAAATCGATCAAGAATCAATCAGCTAATAAGGAAAACTACAGAGAAGCTTAAGATCTTACTTCCTAAATAGATTCAAACAAAGCTGCTATAATGTATATCATTTTTATTCCCTTTGTTAAACATTTATACACTTATTAAACTGAAGAAATATAAGTGTGAATTAGGCTTTGTACCACTTTTCTAGTTTGGGGTATCAATTTAACATTATCAAAGTAGTCTTAATTTTCAAGTATTATAGCTTTTTACATTGACGACTATTAAATTTTATACATACTTTTATTGCATTGGACAGTTCAGAGTATTTTCAGTGCTATAATTTTGAATGACTCTTTCCATGGTTCTGAGGTAGCTTGCACCTGCTCCAGCTACAGCTTTTTATAGCCTCAACTAATGATGGATTTGAAGACTATTCTAATATTTATTGTTACACCAGAATAGGTCTTATATTCCATATAAGAAGGTATAGAATAGCAATTACCAACTGTAAAGGGGAAATTGGCAATGTTACTGTGATGACAAGCACAGTTGTAGTGGTATGACCGATTTATTCATTTCCTTAATAACCTTCATAGTTGTAATGAGTCATCCCTGTCTTTTCTAAATTATAGGGCACCCTTTTATTCCCAAATCAAATGAATATACATGATGACATTTTTTTCTTTCTTGTTCTCATTTGAAAGACCTAATTTTTCATAATCTGCCATTAAGAGCATCAGACAGATGTGACTTGGAATCCTGGCTAGAAGGAATAGAAGGTTAGAGAAGGCGAGGGTTTCTCTGCTGCCCCCAACTTGTCCTCTAGACGTCTTTCAGAGGCTTTGAAATGTGATCAGGCTCTTTGTTGCTGTGAGACTGACATTTAAGCAGGTAGTCCATTCCATTCCTTTTATGAAAAAGGAAGAAGGAAGAAAGATGAAAGAAGGAAATGATTTTTGGTTTGACAATCGAGCAGACAGTATTTGCTCTATATATCAATTTCATTATTTACTAATCAGGAATTTTTAAAGGAGCCATTAAAGAACAGTCATCTGAGGGCATACAGAAAATGGAATCCTCCTACACTGTTGGTGAGAGTGTAAATTGGTACAGGCACTATGGAGAACAGTATGGAAGTTCCTTAAGAAACTAAAAGTAGAACTAACATGTAGTCCAGCAATCCCATTCTTGGGCACATATCCGAAGAAAAACATGGCTTGAAGGATATATGCTCCGCGATGTTCATTGCAGCACTGTTTACTATACCCAGGTCATGGAAACAACCTAACTGTCCATCGACGACAGATGAATGGATAAAGATGTGGTGTGTGCCTGCGTTCTCAGTCGTATCTGACTCTTTGCGACCCTATGGACTGTAGCCCACCAGGCTCTTCTATCCATGGAATTTTCCAGGCAAGAATACGGGAGTGTGTTGCCATGCCCTCCTCCAGGGGATCTTCCCGACCCAGGGATCGAACCCACATCACCTGCGTCTCCTGCATTGCAGGCAATTTCTTTATCCACTGAGCCACTGGGGAAACCACAGACGTGGTACACATATACAATAGAATATTACTCAGCCATTAGAAGAATTAAAAAATGCCATTTGCAGCAACATGGATGGACCTAGAGATTATCATACTAAGCGAAGTAAGTCAGACCAAGACAAATATCATATGATATCCCTTATATGTAGAAAGTTAAAGGAATGATACAAATAAACTTATTTACAAAACAGAAACAGACTCACAGACTTAGAGAAAGATCTTATGGGTGTGGGGAGGGAGATGGTGAGGGAGGGATAGATTGAGAGTTTGGGACTGACACATACACACTGCTGCTGCTGCTGCTGCTGCTGGGTCACTTCAGTCGTGTCCGACTCTGTGCGACCCCATAGACGGCAGCCCACCAGGCTCCCCCCGTCCCTGGGATTCTCTAGGCAAGAACACTGGAGTGGGTTGCCATTTCCTTCTCCAATGCATGAAAGTGAAAAGCGAAAGGGAAGTCGCTCAGTCGTGTCTGACCCTTAGCATGTACTGCAGCCTACCAGGCTCCTCTATATTTAAAACAGATAACCAGTAAGGACCTACTATATAGCACAGGTACTTCTGCTTAACACTCTGTAATAGGAAAGATAATTTGAAAAAGGAATAGATAGATGTATAACTAAATCATTTGTTGTACACCTGAAACTAACACATTGTTAATTAACTAATATAAAATAAAAATTGAAAGGAAGAAAAAGAAAGATGAGTCATCTGAGAAGGCAGAGGAACACATCTGCCCTCCAGGTCCCAGCGTGTTAGTAGGTGGTGTTTGTCATATGAACTCTAGCTGAGCTGATTAGAAAGCAACCCTTAGCATACTTCTAGTTGTTTTATCCATAATGTATTCTTTCTCCTGGAGTGTGGATAATTGAAATCACAGGTTAGCAACATAGTAGTACTGCAAGCGAAGGAGACCAGTTGTTTTCTTCTACCATTCCTGGAAACAGAGGAAGAACTGTCTGAGCACAGAAGACTGCAACACGTTTTAACTTGTTGCTTCAGCAGTACACAAGGCTTTTCTACACTGGCTTAAAAATGAATGATTATTATTGAGACAAAGATTCAGTTCAGTCACTCAGTCGTGTCTGAATCTTTGCGACCCCATGAATCGCAGCAGCCAGGCCTCCCTGTCCATCACCAACTCCTGGAGTTCACTCAGACTCACGTCCATCGAGTCCATGATGCCATCCAGCCATCTCATCCTCGGTCGTCCCCTTCTCCTCCTGCCCCCAGTCCCTCCCAGCATCAGAGTCTTTTCCAATGAGTCAGCTCTGCATGAGGTGGCCAAAGTACTGGAGTTTCAGCTTTAGCATTATTCCTTCCAATGAACACCTAGGGTTGAGCTCCTTCAAAAGACTCTCAAGAGTCTTCTCCAACATCACAGTTCAAAAGTATCAATTATTCGGCTCTCAGCTTTCTTCACAATCCAACTCTCACATCCATACATGACCACAGGAAAAACCATAGCCTTGACTAGACGGACCTTAGTCGGCAAAGTAATGTCTCTGCTTTTGAATATGCTATCTAGGTTGATCAAAACTTTTCTTCCAAGGAGTAAATGTCTTTTAATTTCATGGCTGCAATCACCATCTGCAGTGATTTTGGAGCCCCCAAAATAAAGTCTGACACTGTTTCTACTGTTTCCCCATCTATTTCCCATGAAGTGATGGGACCGGATGCCATGATCTTCGTTTTCTGAATGTTGAGCTTTAAGCCAACTCTTTCACTCTTCACTTTCACTTTCATCAAGAGGCTTTTAGTTCCTCTTCACTTTCTGCCATAAGGGTGGTGTCATCTGCATATCTGAGGTGATTGATATTTCTCCCAGAAATCTTGATTCCAGTTTGTGCCTCTTCCAGTCCAGCGTTTCTCATGATGTACTCTGCATATAAGTTAAATAAGCAGGGTGACAATATACAGCCTTGACGGACTCCTTTTCTTATTTGAAACCAATCTGTTGTTCCATGTCCAGTTTTAACTGTTGCCTCCTGACCTGCATACAGATTTAGAAACCAAATTTTCAGACACGTAAATTCTGCAAATGAGTTACTCTACACGTTGGAAGAAGTAAAAGGCATGAAAACAACGAGAGGAAGTATTTTTGACTATAACATAAAGTTCAAAGTGAGAGAAGATGCCACTCATAAGATATGAAACTAGGCCTAATGAAAATGTTTTAAAGTTCATAAATGATTAACTCTGATATTGATGATTGAGGAGTTGTATTTAGATAAAGGAACATATTAATTCTGTAAGAAACTTTGAACACAAGAAAGTTTCTGTTTGGATTACGAACAAGAACAATTAAGGTCTTCCCTTTGTTATCATCTTTCAACAGAATCTGGAAGAATTAATGTCTCATTAAGGCAAATAGTAGCTGAAACAAAATATGGTGTTTCTTTTAAGAAATGGAAAGAAAATATCAAAATGTAAAGCTCTAACATCACCAAGACCTCCAAACTGTCATACCCACAAGTGAAGGCAATGTTGATTTTTTTTTACTCCCATAAGTACGGATTGTTCCATGTGCTTGAGCAGTGAGATGTAAAGACTCTAAAGCATTACTGAACATCTGAGAAATCCAAAATAAAAAGCCATGCCAACACTTAAACCCAAGTGCTCGAATGTTTTATCTTGTCTCCAGAGCTGCCTTTCAACATGTTAACATCACCAAGGTTCTGTGCTCTATCTCTTCCTAATCTGTCAGTTCCCTCCAGCTTCACTTTCTGCCTTATCCAGTCAGACCCCACAGTCCTCCTCAACCCCACTCTTACCATGACCATTAATTTCCTTACTCCTTTAAACTTCATTCATTGAACTCACTCTGCATCAATGCAACCTCTGGCTTCTCCCTCTTATACCTGAACGTCTGGAAAAATAAGAATCATCAACTATCAAAAATTAATACTGGAGATCATTTTGTAATGTATCAAATTGCTATGTTGTATACCTGGAAGTAACCTGGTGTTGTAGGTCGTTTATACTTCAATTACTAGAAATAAAATGTTAGTAATAGCTATCTCTGAGAATACAGGGATATAGAGAAATTTCACTCTCTGTGCTAATACATGTGGAAGGAATGACAGAATCAGAAAATCACTTCTTGGCAATCCACATAGTAACAATTCAGGCAAAGGGGACATCAATGGATGCTAATGCTAAAGTGTGAAAGAGGAGTAAGGAACAGAGTTTTATACAGTCGCAAAGTATTTCCTTCAAATACCTGTTAATAAGGTAAAGGAGTAATTTTTCAGTTGAGAAACCTGTCAGAAACCATCTTAAGCAACTAATCAAACTAAGGCCGCCAGAAATGGGACAGACTGGCATCATAGGCTACACACTGGGATTCAATAAGAAGAATCCAGTTTCAGTTCTATGAGGTTCCTAGATGATCTTGGTCTAATCATAAGGAAACTTCAAACAAACAGAAACTAAGAGGTATTCTACAAAACTGCTGGCCGATAGTCTTCAAAAATGTCAAGGTCATGGAAGTCAAGGAAAGACTGAAGAACTGTTTCAGGGTGAAAGAGACTAAAGAAATATGACAACTGCCTAGAACACATAAAAATATGTGCTTTTGCAGCATCACCAAACAGTTACAGTCTGGAGACAGCATCTACCTGGAGACAGAATCAGATCCCACAGGTTAAGGGCTCAGTCCAGCAAGACTGCCTCCCCTACTTCAAGTACCAATCACAAACCCAGGTTGTTATTTGTACTTCTGACCAACTGGCTATCAATCAGAAGTTTACACAGCCTTCTCGGCTTCAACTAATTTGCTAGAGTAGTTCGCAGAACTGAGAGAAACATTTGCTTATGTACACCAGTTTATTATAAAAGGATATAATGCAGTAGCAGCCAGGTGGAAAAGATGTTGAGGATAAGTAAGGGACATGGTAAGAAGTGAAGAGTTCTTCTTGCTCTCTAGGTATGCCATTCTTCCCACATCTCCATGTGTACACCAGCTGAACTCTGTCCTTTTGAGTTTTCTAGCAGTGGAAATTATTAATTAAATCATTGGTAATTCATTCAATCTCCAGTCTCTCTCCCTCATGGAAGTCAGGCGGTAGGTCTGAAATTTCCAACCTTCGTTCCCCTACAACCATCCCCCTTCCTTCTAGACTTTCCAACTCACTTCATTAACATAATCTCAAATACAATCGAAAGGCGATTCTTATAAATATCAAGATACCTTTGTGGCTTAGAAAATTCCAAGGGTTTTAGGACCTTTGTGCCAAACAGTGGGACGAAGACCAAGTATATCTTTCTTATAAATTACAATATCACAAACACGTGAAACTGGACTAAACCCTTTTGCTATAAAAAATATTATTGGGACAATTGCCAAACTTATATGGGGCTTCTGGACTAAGGATGTATGGGAGTTTGCACATTCTTGCAATTAACTGTAGGTCTGAAATTATTTCAAATAAGTTGTTTCAAAATAAAAAATAAAAATCTGCTCTTCCATTTATTAAATCATGAATCATTGGATGTGCATTGTACGTACGCTCAGTCTCTCAGCCACATCTGACCCCATGATACATACATACAAAAAATAACTATAATTTACAAGTAAGTTATAACATTTAAAAATAAAAATGAATGCTTATGAATTTAACACTCAATTTGAGAAATTAGATATTAATCAATAATGTTAAAGTTTCCAGTGTGCTCCTCTCCACCTTAATCCTACCCCCACCCCAAAAATATTATCCTGAATATATTTTATCATTCCCTTTCTGTTCTTTGAAGATTTACCGCATATATAGAAATTTCTAAATAATATTTTCTAATAACTAAAGACATTTAGCTTCCCACTTCCTTCGTTTGTTGGTTACTTTGATTTTTTCTTTAAATCATCTTTTTATCCTTTGCCCATTTTTCTATCTGATTGAGTTTTTTCCTTATTGGTTTGTAAATACTCTTCATACACTATGGATATTTTCTTTGTTATAAACCTGCCCAACTTTTTCCTAATTTGATGCTTTTCTTTTAACTGTCATTTTTTGTGTGTGTTGCTTTTCATTTTATACACTTTTTAAGCATTTATTGTGCCAAGTCTGTTGATAGCTTTATTTACAACAACCTCTGGATTTTTTATCCTGTCCAGGAAAGTCTTCCTTATTTAAAGATACACTCCTGTGGTTTCTTCTATTACTTTGGTAGTTTTATTTTTGTGTTTATATCTTTAATCCATAAGTAATTTATTTTTTGTTTATGGTGTGAAGTAGAGATCTCAATTGACATTTTTCACCTGTGATAGGCAGAATAATGGCCCATAAGATGTCTATACCCTAAACTCTAGAACCTGTAAATGTCACCTGACATAGCAAAAGAGATATTGCAGATGTGATTAAGGTTATGGGTTGAAATGAGGAGATTATTCTGGATTCATTGTATGAGTCCTTAAAACTGGAAAACCTTTCCTGGCTGTGGTCAGAGAGAAATTTGACTATATAGAGAGGAATGGTTGAGAAATGCATTGTTGCTGGCTTTGGAGATGGAAAGGAGGCCCAGAACCTAGGAATGAGGGTGGCTTCTAGAAATGGAAAAGGCAAGGAAATAAATTCTCACCTACAGTGTCCAGGAAGGAATACAGTCTTGCTGACACCTTCATTTTAGTCTAGTGAACCCCATGTCAGCCTTCTGACCTACAGAACTGTAAGATAATGAATTTGTAGTGTGTAAGCCACCAGATTTTTGGTAATTTGTTAATTGTAAAACCAATATACACCTCGAACCAACACTTTTTAAAATATTTCATCCTGTTCCTACTAAATTAAAATGCCACTTTTACATAATCCCCATGCACATGCTGGTTTCTGAACTCTATTGTGATCCATTGACAATGGATCTCTTTTCCTGATCTATAACCTTATTGTTTAATTTCTGTTACTTTATAATTTAAAAAAATCTGAAATCCTTCCTCCCCTTTAAATCCCCACTCCTACCTCTCTATTTAGTATCTCTTCATTTCTCTCCTCTTTCCTGGCATCTTAACCACTCTCTATCTTGGGTTTCTTTTTCCTCCAGTTCATTTTCCAATCTATTGCTAGAATGATTTGAAATGCAAATATCATCAGACTTTTTCCTTTAAGTCCTTCATGGCCATCGTTCTTCCTTAATTCAAAGTCCAAGTCCCTACGCATGGCACATAAAAGTGTTAGGACAAATGATGTTGCCTATCTTATCGGTGTCATCTCCTGCTCCTTCCTAACAGACACCAGAGAACTGGAGGCTTGTAGATTGCAAACTTTCAATCCTTCATAGCTTGTCTGTGTTACTGCTTCTGCCTACATACAGTACCTTTCATTCCTCCTCCAAGCCATGACCACGGTACACTCAAAACTCAGATAAAACATCAGCTTCCCTCAGCTAACTTTTCACATTCCTCAGCGTGAGACTGAGCTAGTGCCCTGCATTCCTATAGCTGCATAATTATATCCTTTCTAGCATGCGCTTCTATGTTCGTATTGCAATCATTGGTTCACTTGCCTCCCTCCCTCACTAGATAGTGAATTCCTTAAAAGTAGGAATTGCTTTTCACTTCTGTATCCACAGTACTTAGAATAGATTGCTAACAACCTTGTAATAAGAAGAAGAATATGAAAAACAATGAAATAAGTGGTACCTGCTATTATAACTTGGACTAAGTTCTTTTCCTAATTCAATAACTATGAAGTGTCAGCTCATAATTTTGTGTTTTGTTAAACTGCTTTTAACTAAAAATAATATTGTCCAGCTTGTTCACTCATCTTATTCACATGGCTTGGTTACAAGTGACTTTGGGATGTTTCCAAAGAAAGAAAGTTTCCTACGTTGAACAAATTCAAAAGAAAGTGACTCAGGCTCTAAAAGTAATTCAGAAGAGAATTTCTAAAATATTTTGAGTAAGAATGGCATTATTGGATTGTTTTGATAGGAATAACCTTTAGATGCCTATGAGAACCACCAGATTCAGTTAGATGCCCCTCCTCTGTGCTCCCTCCCATAAATATGAACACAAACAGTGATCCTAGCACATAGCATATGGAAGTGATGTACCGTCTCCTTGGTATCCCTTGGTATTGGTTGCAAGAGACCTGTGGTTACCAAAATCTGAAGGTGCTCAAGCCCCATATAAAATCATATAGCACAGTTGGTCCACTTGGCCCTTGGTGTCCCCGGTTCCACATCCGGGGATTTCACTTTGAATCTTTTCCCGACTACCAGTGGTTTTCAATCAGGAAAATAATACAGCTCCCCTTCCTTGTAGGCGTGTTTGGGGAAATTTTTGATTCTCCTAGTGATCCAGGTTGGTGGGGTGGTGGTGGTGCCCCTGTCATTTCATGGCCAGGAGCCAGAGATGCTAAACCTCCTACACTGTGCAGGACTGTCCTGCACAACAAAGAATTATCCTGCCCGTGTTCACTAAACTTACTGTGGAAATCCTTTTTCATGGTGTATGTAAGTCAAATCATTATGCTCTACCCTAAAAACTTACACAGTGCTATATGTCAATTAAATCTCAATAACACTGTTAGAAAAAAAATATCCTACCAAAACTGCCCACAGAGACTCCATTAAGAAGCTGACTTTTCTTTTTTTTCTTTTTGACTTCCCATTGACTTGGAAAGCCTAGCAATAAACGTCACTCTGAACTGAAACCACAAAGGGATAGGGGCAGGAATACTTAGTTATAGTTTGTAGGTTATGTGGCCTTAAATAATCAGTCCATTACTCTGTAATCACCTTTCATAGTTACTTCTATATTTCTCTCATATAACTGATGAAAAGTAAATGATTAGAAAATAAAGTCCTTAAATTCAATTATTTCTTTTTCTGTTTTTAGTTGGTTCAGTTAAGGTTAATTCTAATCAAAACAGCAGAAAAAAAAATTAAAGTTCATCTTCGATACTTTCTTCCAACAATCTGCTCATCTCTTGCAGTCTCTGTCATATTTTGGCATCCACCTCAAAGAACCTCCCCAATTTGGCACCATTCTAGGAAATAGACATCTTGGCCTGGATAATGTATTTCTGATCATGTATTCCTGATAATGCCATTCCTTCAGGGTTCAAGGTCCTCTATTGTTTGAGCTGATAATTCAGATAGCAGATAATAGAGTTTCTACATTATATGTAAACTCCGTTTCAATTTTAACATTCTGTGATTCAATACAATTGAGAGTCTACCATATTTTCACAAGTCCTTTTCAAAGTTACTCATGACAAGAGTTATCAGCGTTAACAGTTTTCATAACTGTGCCAGTGCCATGAGTTGAAGTGTAAGAAGGGGGACACAAGACCATTTCAGCCAAATGGGACATATTTGTTGAACTGCTGGATTTTGGGTTCCTCTAATTATGATTTTTAAGTAACCAGCTCACCACCATTCCCTAGGTTCATTCCTAGTTTTAAAACAACATTGTTTATTGCTTGCTTCTGCTAAAATGTCAACTTCATGGGAGCAAGAACATTGTCAGCTTTATTTATACTGCGTCCCCAGCACCTAAAACCATATCTGTTCTATAGAGGTGCTCATTAAATATTTGTTGAATGAAAAAGTAATTTACTATAAGTAGAGATTTAATGATTTACCAGTATTCTACAATAGATATTCTACAACAAGAGGAGACTTCCACTAAGAGGAGATTATATAACATTGTGAACTCTGTACTGAATTGCAAAGTCACAGGGTGAGAAGCAGGAACCATCCATATGCATAACATGAAATATAAAAATGGATATCACTGAATTATAAGGAGCACTTAAGCATGGTGCAAAGGTCAAGTGAAACTCATTTATCCCTGTGTCTGATTTAGGTGAAGAATATCTGGTAGGCTTGCAGCAAAAATACAATAATTTTAATGTATTATTCTGAAAAGTCTTAAGTCTGTTAACTTAAGCAATAATTCTGGACACACTTAAAATATTATTTTTCAAGATCCTAATATGCACATGAAAGCCAGAGCAAAATACCTCATAGCAGTAATGCTTAATACTTTACTGAGAATATACAAAGAATTACAACAAACGCATTTACCTCACTTATGTTTAGTGGGAACCAGCAATTATTTCCACTTTACAGAAAGACAAAATGAAGGTAAATGAAATGCAAGTCAATCATGAAAATCATCTTAAGTCAATACCACATACTAAGTTAAATTTCCATGTAACCAGATAACATTGAGGGAATTTAAATAAAGTTGAAAAATCAACATTGATAGTATAACTTTAAAACTTCAAATGTTTCCTGACTTTAAATGTCAATGAAAAAATAAATAAATGAAATGTCAACAAGAACCATGAGAAAGACTTGAGAAAACATGCATTTTTCGTTGCATAGGAACCAATTTTAAAATGTTCAAAGTCCCACAGAGATTTGCAAAAGAAATTCTGTCCCCTGGACCCTTAATTCAAATCAACATAAAGGGAAGGATTTTAATTCAAAATTGCACTCTACAGCAAATAACAGAGAACATGATCAATTTTTTTTTTTTTTTTTACCAGTGAGTTTGAAGGTAGAGAGTGACTTGAAGCTCACCTTCTATCTTTCTGCACCTCCATCTTAGCATATAGTTTTCACCCTCATGTTTTTATTTTGTGGTCACAAGATGGCTGCTCAACATCCAGCATTGCACCTGAGTTCCAAGTAGGAAGAAAATGACAGGGCAAAAGGCATATGCCAGCAAAAACTTGGAAAGAGATTTATCAGAAGCCTCATTTCAGTGACTTTTCACTAAGTTCTCATTGACTAGAATTTGTCTCAGATTGTCACCCCAAGCTTCAAGGAAAGCTGTGAGATGTACTGTTTAGCTGGCATATTGCCACACTCTTCATTTCTATAGGATTTAGATTTATGCATAGGAAACTGTTCCAAGTTAAAGTACTGACTATCTAACTGGAGGGTCTTGGGTAAGAAAGGCTGTGAAACTCAGAGGCAAATTTACCCTGATGCTAATGGAGCTTCAACTTCAGCTTCCTGCACTTACATGGACCCCTCTAAGACCCTGGGAAGGATTGGGGGCAGGAGGAGAAGGGGACGACAGAGGATGAGATGGCTGGATGGTATCACAGACTCGATGGACGTGAGTCTGAGTGAACTCCAGGAGATGGTGATGGACAGGGAGGCCTGGCGTGCTGCGATTCATGGGGTCGCAAAGAGTCGGACACGACTGAGCGACTGAACTGAACTGAACTGAACTGAAGACCCTGGAAGAACTTTTGGAACTAATGTTCATGAGGTCATACATTTTTGTAGAATTGCACAATGAAGTTTGCAATTAATTAATACTACTGTTCTTTTCTGCTCTGACTTTCCCACTCTTAGGACACAAGGTGAGCTTTGTTGGAGTGGCCATGGATATTTGGAGGATCAAGCTAAGAGGAGGCTTAATTGAGGATACAATCAGTTTGGATTTAGTGAGTTATTTTAAGGGAGTTCACGGGTGATTCTGTGTATAGTGGAGTTATCACCAGCCATCAAAGTGTAAGAATCATTTTCAAGAATATGCCTATTGCCCACTGTGTTAACTCATCTGGTTCAACATAAAGGTCATTATTAGTTTACTACAATAGGATGCTGGTGCCAAACTGTTCAACGAGCGTCTTCAACTCAAAGATCTTAGATTAGTCACTAACAGAAAACTTGAAATCCTCCAAAGTCCAACCTTTGCAAATAATTCCTAAAATGCTACATGCTATTTCCAATAAGTCATAATGCTGAAAGAAACTTTTCTAATTGACCAGTAATGAAAAAAATTTCAAACTTGCTAGAGGAAAGCTTGGATTAGCTTTTTGTTTTTATTAAGGTTCAGTGAGGCAAGGACTGTTCTTTATTTCTTTGGCTGCCTGCAGCGTGCGGGATCTTAGTTCCTCGACCAGGGATCAGACTCATGCTTGCATAGCAAGCACAGAATCTTAACCACTGGACCACTAAGGAATTCCTCTGGATTAGCTTTTTATTCTATACAAAATGTTATTTCAGAATCTGAAATCTTCATATGAAGAGGCAAACAACAAGAAAACAGCAAAAAATATATTTTTAAAAAGAGACGTGTGTCAGGCAATTAATAAAATTTGCATTATTTTTCTGGGTCTTGTAACATTCACAGTTCTTGACAGTTTTAAAATTTTAATTTGTTATAATTCCTTTCCTCATTTTAAAGAGTCACTTTTGCTTCTAATTTTATATTCTTTCTCTTATCAAGTTCCCCAATCTCCAAACTGGATAGTTTTCAAGCTCCATCAAACCTAGTTCTGCCCTTGGGACCCTCATGAATCCTCTAACAAGAAGCACTCCCAAAGGCCTTCCAAATTTACCCCCATGTCCATTGCGGGAAGAAATTGTAAGGACAGTACCATTCTCCTGAGTCAGAACTGAGGCTGGCCAGAGATGCCTACTTGAAGTGTCCTTTCTCCTGAGCTACACCCTGAGTTCACTTAGCCTGCTTAGATGAAGGTCATTGTCAGCCATCTCACAGCAGCCAAGAGAGGGCCACAAGAAGAAGCAAAGGGAAATAAGTTTTAAATTCTCTTACTCCTCTCACTGAAAACTAAGTGATTAAGTTTCATCTTAATCATTAAAACTAATGATTAAGATGTAAAGCCTGCCAGAAATAGACCCAGGGACATAGAAAACAAACATGGTAACCAAAGGAGGAAGGCAATAGGAAGGATAAATTAGGAGCTTGGGATTAACATATACACACTACTACATATAAAATAATCAACAAGGATCTACTGTATAGCACAAGGAACTCTCTTTACTACTTTCTAGTAACCTACAAGGGAAAAGAACCTGAAAAGGAAAATATATATAATTGAGAGGCTTCCTGGGTGGCATAGCGGTAAAGAATCTACCTATCAATGCAGGAGACGCGAGAGATGAGGGTTCAGTCCCTGGGTCAGAATCTCCTGGAGTAGGAAATGGCAACCCACTCCAGTATTCTTGCCTGGAAAATTTCATGGACAGAGGAGCCTGGCAGGCTACAGTCCGTGGGGTCGCAGAGAGTAAGACACAACTGAGCACGCATGCAATGGTGCAATTATATAACTGAATCATTTTGCTGTACACCTGAAACTAACACAACACTGAAAATCAGCTATACTTCAATTAAAAAAGAAAAAGAAGCTGGGGGAATCCTGCATGCTAGAATCTTCCCCAAACATTCCCAGTGCACACTGGCATCTTCAAAATTTCAGCATGGAAGTCAGTTGACTTCAGTTCCACATTTTCGAGTCTTATTTGTCCATAGAATCCTTTATAATCCAGAATATGTTTTTAGAATTTTTGCTCTAAATATGCATACAAACAGTATTACTATTATTATTATTAATTAGTTTCATAACACAAGTATTACTATTATTATTATTAATTAGTTTCATAACACAAGTGGCAAGCCTCCAAAAGACATCTGGATTTTGAACAGCTTTTGGTAACAAAAGAAACCAATCTGTAACATTGAACTTTAAGGGGTTATGGCCACAATGCTACAGAAGTTTAAGACAATATCAGGAAACATGTTTTAAATTCCAACATCTTTATGCCTATTGTCCTAGCCATTCATAAGGCTGGTTTTGAACCTGTTCACAAAACAAAGAATTTATGATGCAGGATGTTGCTACTTGATTATGTTTCTATGCTATTATACTCAGATTTGGAATTAGTTGCCTAATGGATCAATAAGACTTTAACACATGATCTTATTAGTTTTTACTTACAAAACCTACAGGATGATTAAGATGTAAAGCCTAATTTTCCTTGCTTAATAATAAAGCCAATTTAAATGGTTATGAGAAATTTTGTTTAAAGTTGCTCTTTAACACATTCTGCTCAGGTATAAACTTGTACAGTATTGGTAACCACACATTTGGCAAAAGAAGAAAATCTGTGAGCTCAACCATATGCTAAGATAAATCAAGTACATGGAGCTAGTAGCCATGCTTAGAAATTAATACAGGCAGTGACAAAAGGCCTAATTTAGGTGGAATGGACCCACTGCCACTAGGACTTCATAATCCTAACCAAAACCGTTATGTCTTCAATAACATAAAATACATTTCCATGGTGACTTTAAAATTTTTGTTTATTGTTTATTTATTGTTTTAATAATGCAATTGCCCTGGTTGTGGCATGTCTGGATCTTTTTTCCCTCTTGTGCTAAAAGCAAATGGCTTGCATGCCAGTTTGTGGTGGACATAGTTTGGGATCTCTATTGATGAAACGTATTTCTTTAGTTTCTGTTCATTCTAGTCTGCAAACACAATGCTCAGGAAATGTAGGAAAATGAGCCTCTTCTACTAGGGCTGCCATATATGATTGTGCAAGCTGTGAACTGTACAACCTACACAACTATACACAGTAACTCTGTGCTGCAATCTTCAACAAGGCCCCGTCCTCCAGTCTTTCATACTTGCAAAAATAAGCTGACTGCAAGAGCAGGATGTAAAGGAATCTTATGAAATCCTGTGCTTTTTTTCCCCCACACATGAGGCAAAGTTTATCATTTATTATGTAATTTTAGGTTCTAGTCTTTATTATGGAATAAACAAAACTGAACTGAACTGAGGGGGTTGAGAAAAAGTACAGTGAAATAAAATTTTGAAGTGAAAGTCACTGTATTCATTTTCTATTAAGAGGAAAAAATCAGGGAGGATTGAAGTACAAGGCTTTTGGCAACCACTATCTGAATCATCATTCTACTCATCCTTGCTCCTTTTCTAACACACCCTTTTCCTCAGTCAGTTCAAAATGCAGAATGTCTGTGGCTGGCAAGTGGAGTCAGCAGCAAAATTTCTGAGATGCATTTTTATGTATTTGCTGTCAGTAGACATGGAACTAGTGAAATTCTTCCAGCCATTACAGACATGAAATACCCTTCACAACCCCCAAAACCCTTTTTCCAACAAGATAATCTCAGATATTAAGAAGAGAACAGTACCTGAGCTAGCTCTATAGTTAAATACATGTCATTTTCCAGAGGACAATAATTAAATATGTCTTCATGTTTTGCTCCCAAAATTACATGCGTAGTCCTTGAATAATACACTTTTTTTGTGTGTGATCTATCTTCTTAGATCTCTCTTTGGTTGAGCAAATAGAGAAACAACAAATAGTGACTGATCTTGTAAGATTCTCTGTTGAGAACTAAATTGGCTCAAAGGCATTGTAGCTGCTCTAAGTGAAATGTGGTGGGACTGTTCTGCTTTATTTAAATGTAATGTGGACAGGTATCCTCCTTATTGGAAAACATCAAATCCACGAAGATTTGTTTGATGGTCTCAAAAATTGACATGTATATGCCAGTATTATACATATAACCATATATATAATATATGACAGCTAAAGTCAAGTCAAGTCTCTCAGTCGTGTCCGACTCTTTGCGACCCCATGGACTGTAGCCTACCAGGCTCCTCTGTCCATGGGATTTTCCAAGCAAGAGTACTGGAGTGGGGTGCCGTTTCCTTCTCCATGACAGCTAAGTAACTGTCAATTTATATATATGTATATACGTACAGAGGGCTTCCATGTATATGTACATGTATATGAATATGTATATATTATCTCCTCAGATGCATGGACAGAGTTTGTACAGAAGTAAGGTGGGGGAATGGATTTCTTCTCTGTATAGGGAGCTAAGGCAGCCCTTTAATCAGTTTTAAAAGACTAAGCAGCTAGCAACTGAAATACAGAAAAGGTGTACAAGGATGGAGGTCATTATCAGTTTGGTTTGAAGAAAGATTTCACAAAGAGTTGGGAAAAAAATTTAAGACTGGATTTACAGTACAGGGGTGGGGGGGACTCTGCCTGATCGAACTTAAGCATCAGTGAAAAAAACTCAAATTATGTGTATGTGAATACGGCTCTAAAATTTCACTTGGTGAGACTATTCAATATTTTGCTTTGTTAAGACTTAGTTTCACAGTCTCTTTCAAAGTAGTGGGCATATGGCTGGAATCTGCATCTCAAGTAAATCCTTATTTGGGTCTTTAGTTGGACTAGAAAAAACTAACTGTTCCTTTCTTCCTGGAAGCAGGAGATCCTACTTGCAGGAAAAGTATCTGTAGAAAAAAATCTGACTCAGAGTAGCAAACCTGAACTTTTACAAAGTGATACCATAATAGTGTTATAAAGTTTTTAATTTTATGGTTTAATGGGAGAAAGGAAAAGAGAAGATATATGTTAAGTGTCTAGATTTTTAGCAAAGTACTCATACTTTAAATCTCATACTTAACTGGTAATCTCGAAATATGAGAAGATTTCTTAGTTAAAAGTGACAGAGAAAAAGCATTAATGGAAAGGAAACTGGTTAAACATTTTCCCTTAAATAGCATCTTTTAAAAAAAAAAACAAAAAACTTTGTGATAACAATACAGAACTCCAGGCACAAATATTCAACATTCAATAGGGTTTAATGTGGTATTTAGAAGTTTTATCAATGTACTACCTGCATCAGAATCACTGGGAGGATTTATTAAAATGCAAATTCCTGGAGCCAACCCAACCTTAAAACTGGGGAGGTGAGAACTCCAGAATCCACACTTCAACTAATACTCTCAGACAGGTCTTCTAAGAACACTAAGCTATGAGCGCCACAGCACCAAAGTATCTTCTGAGTAGAATAGACACGATATATCCATTTTTCAGTACCTAGCATCCTGTCTGGCCTAGGGCAGATGTTCAATAAATGTTTACTTAAGCAACTTGTAAAGAGGAGATGGTTTTTCTCCTTTTAATCATAGCTTACATGCCTGCATGCTAAGTCACTTCAGTTGTGTCTGACTCTTTCCACGCTATGGGCTATAGCCCACTAGGCTCCCTCTGTCCATGGGATTCTCCAGGCAAGAATACTGGAGTAGATTGCCATCGCCTCCAGGGGAAATCTTCCCGATCCAGGGACTGAACCTGCAGCTCTTATGTCTCTTGCATTGGCAAGTGGGTTCTTTACCACAAGTGCCACTTATGAAGTCCTAATTGTAGCTTAAATCCAGGCATTTACCCAACAAAAGTATTCATCTATGTCCTACAATTACAAGTAGAGAAGAAAAGAGTGAAATGCAAAAGACATGGGCTGGCCAACTGGAAGAAGATTATAAATGTATTTGATGTGCATATTTAATGTGTGATATAAATGTATAAGCTCAATTAATGTGCTATAAAGGTGTCAGCTCAATTAATTAAAGCATGAAACTTTTTCTGCTCAGAGGCACCATTTAAGAAATAGCAATGGATCAACATAGTCCCAGCATTTCAACTGCAAAAAAATACATAAAATATTTGCATCTCATGATGAGTAGGATAATTTTTAATATAAAAATCAACATATTTAAGACAGCAATGCAAAGGTCCTAAAATGAATGTGCCAAAGTAGAGGATTGGAGTGGGTTTGGAAGGATATATAAAAGGGCCATTAAAACTATTCAATTAGCAGGTTGTGAGACAGCTGGTCTGGATAGAGTTGGTGGTTGGGTTGGCGGTGATGAGAATGGAAAGTTAGACCAGTATCCAAAGATGTACCAGAAGTAGGTCTGATTGACTGAAGAATGGAAATGAGAAAAGATTGCATATGGTCTCTAAAACCCTGCATGATCAGAAAAGTCTGACCCTAGTAAATTTATCTTCCACTCTACAAATAAAATGTTTGTCTATTTTAGTTCTTTTCTGACAACAACTTAAAGTCTTTACTATTCATTTACCTATTAATCAATTTTAAAGTGAATTTACAGTATCTTTCTTAGGTTAAGGAATTGAAGTGACAGATTAAAATGAACAAAGCATGCTCTCATAGTACCAGCATCTACCTTTTTTTGTAATTATACATTACAAATTATTTAAAAATAAGAATCAAGTCCTGTCCATTCAATAAGCTTCTAATGAAAGGGTCATATACCTAAATTAATTTTTAAAACAATATAAATTTTCTTTCTTTTTTAAAGGGTGTCTATAACTATGATGTTTGCCACTTGGAACTATTTCTCATAAAGTACTTACGTTAGTCATGCGCATCTCTACCTTTTAGATTAGTTTTCTAGGCTAGCCCACAAAATCATGCCAGGGTCACTCGGAACTCAAAAGTCCCCAGGGGTAGGGTCTTTCTGAGCCTTGGGATGTGAAACCCAGAGTCACTCTGAAGCTGGAAGGATCCCTCCGACAGTGGGTCTTCCTGTAGATACGTGTTAGGGGCGGTGCACCCAATCTACCAGAGTGGTAGATCCAGAGGTACTCTTGTGGGAAAAGTTTTTGATCTGGGGAAAAGTTATCTTGCAAATTCAGAATCGGGAAGTTTCAGAGCCTAATCTCTTGAAAAGGTTCTGCTGCTGCTGCTAAGTTGCTTCAGTTGTCTCCGACTCTATGCGACCCCATAGACGGCAGCCCACCAGGCTCCTCCATCCACCGGATTTTCCAGGCAAGAATACTGGAATGGGGTGCCACTGCCTTCTTCGCATAGAATATGAGTGTTGGTGTTTTCATGTCTTCATCATACAGAATATCTGTGAACAAAAATATCTGAGGTTTTGTTGATATTTCAAACGAAGCAAGTCTAAGATGGACAGTAGGGGAAAGCTGTCTCACAATGGGTTGTGTAAAATTTACTAAAAGAGCTATTTGATATATTGTTAATATTGTTAACCTTTCAATTAATTCCACTAAAACTTAGAGAAATAAAGCTAGTGCTTTTTCCATTATAAAAGTAATTTTAGGAGACATGGTTACTCTCATATGCTACTGTTGAAAGTGTAAATTTTACAAACATCTTAACTGTGGTAAGATATACTTAACATAAAATATACTATCTTAACTATTTTTAAGTGTAAGTTTTAATAATGGTAAGTACATTTACACTGTTGCATAACCAACCTCAAGAACATTTTATCTTGCAAAAATAAAATTCTATACCAATCAAGGGGCTTCCTGGGTAGCTCAAATGGTAAAGAATCTGCCTGCAATGCAGGAGACCTGGTTTCGATCCCTGGGTCAGGAAGATCCCCTGGAGAGGGGCATGGCAACCCATTCGAGTATTCTTGCCTGGAGAATCCCATGGACAGAGGAGCCTGGTGGGCTACAGTCCATGGGGTCACAAAGAGTTGGACATGACTGAGCAACTAAAACACACACGCATACCCATCAAACAACAACTATTCATTCCCCCAGCCCCAGCCCTTGGCACCCACCATTCTACTGTCTGGCTCTATGAATTCGATTAATTTAGGTAACTCACATAGGACTTCCCAGGTGGTGCCAGTTTTAAAGAATCTGCCTGCCAACGCAAGAGAAACAAGACACACAGTTTCAGTCCCTGGATTGGGAAGATCCTCTGGAGTAGGAAATGGCAACCTGTTCCAGTATTCCTGCATGGAAAATTCTGTGGACAGAGGGGACTGGCCGTGGAGTCTCAGAGAGTTTATTCTACCATCTAGCTCTATGAATTTGACTGATTTAAGTAACTCATATAAGTGGATTCATACAATACTTACCCTTTTGAGACTAGCTTATTTCACTTAAGATAATGTCCTTAAGATTCACTGTTGTTACATTATCAGTATTTCCTTATTTTAGAGGCTGAATAATATACCATTTTATGTATATACCGCATTTTGTTTATCCATTCATCTGTCAGTGGATACTGGGGTTGCTTCCTCCTTTTGTCTGTTGTGAATGATGCTGCTATGAGCATGAGTGTGGAGAGTGAAAGTTCATACAAAATTTCTTAGAGGAAATTTAGTCATGTCAATAGAATTACTACAATCTCGCGACTCATTAGCTAAATGAGGATTATAAAAGAGAGGATGATAAAATTCTGGTGAAGTGAGAGGGTTAAACTTTGAAGTTTGTTGTATAGAAAACAAATTAAAAATTTGTATATTAGGGCAGAATTTTGAAGGGTTTAGAGTTAGATTGGAATGATACTGTTAAGGTGGGTAAATCCATATAAACTCAAGATTTGCTACAGAAAAATCTTTTCCAGCTCTGCACTAAGGTGGCCTAGCAGTGTTATCATCTTGGCTACAATGATACAATTTGTAACTTGAGCATGTGCTAGCGTGTGCCCAGATTTTAGTGTTTAATTTTAGCACCCATTCAGTTGAGTTAAGTTCAGTTGCTCAGTTGTGTCCAACTCTTTGTGACCCCATGAATCGCAGCACGCCAGGCCTCCCTGTCCATCACCAACTCCCAGAGTTTACCATGTCCACTGAGTTGGTGATGCCATCCAACCATCTTATCCTCTGTCATCCGCTTCTGTCCTGCCCTCAATCTTTCCCAGCAACAGGGTCTTTTCAAATGAGTCAGCTCTTTGCATCAGGTGGCCAAAGTATTGGAGTTTTAGCTTCAACACCAGTCCTTCCAATGAACACTCAGGACTGATCTCCTTTAGGATGGACTGGTTGGATGGATCTCCTTGCAGTCCAAGGGACTCTCAAGAGTCTTCTCCAACACCACAGTTCAAAAGCATCAATTCTTTGGCCCTCAGCTTTCTTTATAGTCTAACTAGCACCCAAAGAATCCTGGGGACAGAGGAGCCTGGGGGCTGCTGTCCATAGGGTCGCACAGAGTCGGACACAACTGAAGTGACTTAGCATGCATGCATGCATTGGAGAAGGAAATGGCAACCCACTCCAGTATTCTTGCCTGGAGAATCCCAGGGACAGAGGAGCCTGATGGGCTGCCGTTTATGGGGTCGCAGAGTTGGACACAACTGAAGCGACGCAGCAGCAGCAGCAGCAGCAGCAACCATTCAGTTCAGTTCAGTTCAGTTCAGTTGCTCAGTCATGTCCGACTCTTTGCTACCCCATGAATCGCAGCATGTCAGCCCTCTCTGTCCATCATCAACTCCCAGAGTTCACTCAAACTCATGGCCATCGAGTTGGTGATGCCATCCAGCCATCTCATCCTCTGTCGTTCCCTTCTCCTCCTGCCCCCAATCCCTCCTAGCATCAGAGTCTTTTCCAGTGAGTCAACTCTTTGCATGAAGTGGCCAAAATACTGGAGTTTCAGCTTTAGCATCATTCCTTCCAAAGAACACTCAGGGCTGATCTCCTTTAGAATGGACTGGTTGGATCTCCTTGCAGTCCAAGGGACTCTCAAGAGTCTTCTTCAACACCACAGTTAAAAAGCAACAATTCTTTGGCACTCAGCTTTCTTCACAGTCCAACTCTCACATCCATACATGACCACTGAAAAAACCATAGCCTTGACTAGATGGACCTTTGTTGGCAAAGTAATGTCTCTGCTTTTGAATATGCTATCTAGGTTGGTCATAACTTTCCTTCCAAGGAGTAAGCGTCTTTTAATTTCATGGCTGCAGTCACCATCTCCAGTGATTTTGGAGCCCCAAAAAATAAAGTCTGACACTGTTTCCACTGTTTGCCTATCTATTTCCCATGAAGTGAAGGGACCAGATGCCATGATCTTCGTTTTCTGAATGTTGAGCTTTAAGCCAACCTCTTCACTCTCTTCTTTCACTTTCATCAAGAAGCTTATTAGTTCCTCTTCACTTTTTGCCATAAGGGTGGTGTCACCCATTACAAGTAGCTAATTCTATGTCCTACAACAGGGAGGAAAACTAACATAGGCTTAATATATGTTAATGTTTTCAGAAAGGAAGGATGTTTTTAAACCATCACTACAATGTTGGAAGTACAATGAAGCCAACTTAAAGTTAGTCTTGGTTAACTTATTTCAATTTGAACTTTAAAAATGAAAAAAGGTAATTGTGGCTAACTGAAAAGAGTTGGATCTATGAAAATCCATGAGTCTGTAATGGTACTCAAAAAGAAAAATCTATATATATTGTACAAAAGGAAATTGTGATCTAAATACTGCAAATTAAATGGAATAGGCTTAATTTTTAAAATGTATTTAAATATATTTAGTTGAAGGTATATAAATGTTTCTAAATATAGTTTAATAAGTAGGAAAATGTTGACATCTGTGGATGTCCTTTTTTAATATTAAACATTACAATTAATAAATGATATATACACATTTGTGATTCTAAGATACCTTGTTTCTTTTTGGATTTGAATGTGTCTGAAATTGTGCTTCTACAGTGGATGGCCTTTTCAGTTGCTGTTGGTGAAGAGCTGTATGTTCATTCTTGGTCAGAGCTGTTTATAACATTTTCACTTCAGTGAGTAATGTGCATTGCTGGTATTTTACAGGTTGAATTTAACCACCATTTGAAATGCCTTTTAAAAAGTTTCTACTGTAATTTTGGCACTGAAATGAGGTATTGTGTACACAGAGAGACAGTGAAACAGAACAGTGGAATGTGCCTTTGATATTAGTGAAGGCTTCATATTTGGAGGAATGTCACCATATTTTTCATCTTTTCTTTCAATGCAACAACCAAATACTTTATGGAAACTGAGAAAGAGAGATACCCCCAAGCAGATCAAGTTATATTATACTGACTGAGGGATCAAATCTGTATCTCTTATGTCTCCTGCAATGGCAGATGGGTTCTTTATCACTAGCGCCACCTGGGAAGCCCAAAGTGAAAAGTGAAAGTGAAGTCGCTCAGTCGTGTCCGACTCTTTGCAACCCCATGGACTGTAGCCTACCAGGCTCCTCTGTCCGTGGGATTTTCCAGGCAAGAGTACTGGAGTGGGTTGCCGTTTTCTTCTCCAGGAGATCTTCCCAACCCAGGGATCGAACCCAGGTCTCCTGCATTGCAGGCAGACGCTTTACCATCTGAGCCACCAGGGAAGACAAGATACATGCAAAAAGATTCTTAGATTCTTATCACTCAACAAGAAATACAACCGAGAGCAGGAAAACTTGCCAAATCACTTGTAATAGTTTTGGAGCAATAAGAGGATAGTTGAACTGATTCCTAAGTCAGGCAAGGATTTAGGATTTTTTAAGGCATGTGTCATAGCTTAGTTTTTTCCTTCTTATATAAAGGAAAGTATACAAAGGTATATAAAATAATGGAGCAGCTAACTGTAGCATCTTATGCTTAATAAAGCATGGTATGCATTTTTTCTCTATTTGATTAAGAAGGGAAAGAAAATGTCATAGAACTATGAGATAGCCACATAGTAATGGGGGAAAAAGGAGTAACTCTACAAGGATAGGAGGAATGAGAAAAGACAGTCCAAGAGAGAGTTGAAAGATGGTGGATTAGCCACATATTCCAAAGAGGCAAGGGGCAGTACAATCTCCATTTCTGTCTCCATAGAAATGAACCTTTACAGGACTTATAACTTCAAAGACCTAATAAGGCTTATCTAGTTCCCCAACAGCGCTAAAGACCAGGACTTAATACTTAATAGGGGACATGATACTTGTTTATATGATGCTGATCAAGCTAACCAAAAAACATAGTTGACACTTGAATGACATAAGTTTGACCTCATGAGTCGACTTATACACAGATGTTTTTCAATAGTAAATACTACAGGACCACACCATCCACAATTAATTGAATCTAAAGATGTGGAATCAAAGATACAAAGAAACCTCGGATACAGAGGGCCATCTGTAAGTTATACACAGATTTTCAAATACACAGAGGGTCAGCGCCTCTAACCCCACATTATTCAAGAGTCAGTTGTACACCATTTCAGGAAAAGAGATCATCTTGCAGGAAGCTAAAATCCATGTGAAAGTGTAGACATGAAAATTCCCCTTGATATGAGTAAAACCTAACTACACAAAGGTACTTACCTTGCCCAAGAAGACATACAGATGACAAGTAATCATATGAAAAGATGCTCAAGATCTATGTCATTAGGAAAATGCATATTAAAACATCAGTGAGATATGCCATATAACTGTTAGAATGGCTAAAAATCCAAAACACTGATAATTCCAAATTCTGGCAAAGATGCAGAACAGGAATTCTCATTCATTGGTAGTGGGAACACAAGTGGTACAGTCACTTTGGAAGAAAACTGTAGGTTTCTTACAAATTAAACATGTTCCTATCATATGATCGAGCAATCATGCTCCTTGGTATTAATCCAAATGAATTGAAAATGTGTGTCCATACAAAAGTCTGAACAGGTATTTACAGCTTTATTTATAATTGCCAAAACTTGGAAGCAACAAAAATGTCCTTCAGTAGGTGAATGGATAAATAAATGGTGGTACATCTAGACAGTGGAATGTTAATCAGTGTTAAAAAGAAATGAGCTATCAGGCTATAAAGGAAGGAACCTTAAATGCACATTATTAAGTGAAAGAAGCCAGTCTGAAAATGCTCTATCTTATGATTTCTACTACATGACTTTCTGGAAAAGGTAAAACTATGGAGACAAAAAAGAATCAGTAGTTGCCAGAGGTTAGGCGAGAGGAGAAGGAGAAATGAATAAGCAGATCATAGAGGATTTGGGGGAAGTAAAACTACTCTGTACATTATAATGGTGGATATGTGTCATTATAAATTTGTCCAAACCCACAGAATATCTAACACCAAAAGTAAAACCTAAAGTAAACCATGGACTTTTGGATGATAAAGATGTATCAATGTAGATTCAACAGTTGTAACAAATTTACCACTCTGGAAGGGGAGGGGGATGTTGATAGTGCAGGAGAGTGTGTTGGGCGGGGTGGGGGGGGCAGGGGGGGACAGGGAATATATGGAAATTATTTGTACTTTCAGTTTTGCTGTGCACTTAAAACTGCTCTAAAAAAGAAATTCCAATGAGACTTCCCTGATGGTCCAGTGGCTAAGACTCTGTACTCTCAATACAGGAGGCCTGGATTTGATCCCTCAAGAGATTAGATTCCACAAGCTGTAACTATGAGTCTGCATGCTGCAACTAAAGACCCTAATGCTGCAATGAAGATCAGAGGTCCCAAGTGCCACAACAAAGACCTAGTGCAGCCAAATAAGTAGCTAAAAATAAATATTTTAAATAAATAAATAAAAGGCAATCTATTTTTAAAAAAGGTGGGAAGGTATTCTGATGACATGATTTAGGTTTGAATCATCTCGGAAGATACAAGTTAACTAAACTGACAACTCAGGCCTGGTCTGAAGCAGTCTTTTTTCTTTTCTTTTTTCCTCTACTTTTGGCTCTCATAAAATTATCAGAAAAGTATAAAATCCTGGGAAAGTATAGAAATTTGCATTATTGCAACCTTAGGAAGGTACAGAAACAAATATAGAGGTTTATTTTTTCAATGAATTAAATTAATGGTGCTATTTTAAAATATTAAGTATAACTTTTAAATATTATCACTGCTGTTTAAGGCGTGTGAAATAGTCTAAGTAATCCTTCATATTATATTACATTTATGATTAAAATTTAAATTATTACAGACATTTTAGTTGTTTAGAATCAACTTTAAATGCTTAAAAACTGATTTTCTAAGTTTTATTTATTAGGTATATAAGCTTAGAGCATTAATTATGTTACAGGAGTGGAGAATGTTCCTGTCCATGCTTAAACATTCATGAGACTTTAAGAATCCCCAAAATAGTTTATACACATCAAAGCCCTAAAAATGCCGATACTCCTGGAAAAAAATAATCAACTTTGAGGAATTTATTTTAAGGAAATAATTAAAATATGGACAAAGGTATAGCTATAAGAAGGATTTCTCTTTAGCTCAAAGGGTAAAAATCTGCCTGCAATGCAGAAGACCCAGGTTCTGTCTCTGGGTTGGGAAGATCCCCTGGAGAAGGGAATGGCAATCCACTCCAGTATTCTTGCCTGGATAATCCCATGGACAGAGGAGTCTGGTGGGCTACAGTCCATGTGATCACAAAGAGTTGGACACAACTGAGCATTATGTGCCAGATAGCTGTAAGAATATTAATTTTAGTATTGTCAAGTGTAGCAAAAGTGGAAACAACTTAAATGGTCAAAAATGAGGCATTTGATAGTGATATACAATCGAAAGTTTGCAGCTCATCCTATGGGAGGCTATGTAGAATTAGTCACTGCCCACTGCTGATGAGATTGCAAAATGGTGCAGCACCTATGCAGGGCAACTTGGTAGTGTCTGTCAAAATTACAAATGCAGTTTAATTCAGAAATCCCACTCCTAGGAATTTATCTTAGCAATACACCTGTACTTGTTGGAAGTAACATATGTTTAAGTTTATTCTTTGCCCTTCTCTTTGAATTTATAAAATATGAGGAGCAGCCTTCTATAGAAGACATTGGTTAAAGAAACTATGGTTCATCCACACAATTGTATATTTTGTGGCTGTAGGAGAAAATGAGGATGTTTTTGTGGTACTGATAATGGAGAAGCTGTAGAAATATATTAAGTAAAAAAAAAAAGTAAGATGCAGAGCTAAGATGAAGAGCAGGGTAAATAGTGTGTTCCCTTTCGTATAAAAAAGCAGGGGAAATAAGAATGTATATTTGCATTTTTTATTTGCATAAGAAAATACTGAAAGGCTACATAAGGAACTAATAAAAGAGTTAGCTATGAAGAAAGGTGGTAGGATGAGAATAATACTTCTTGGTGTTTACTTTTAATATTGTTTTGATTTTTCAATAATATGAATATATTTCTTCTTCAAAAATTAGGTTAAAAATAGGAGAACTGTAAAATAAATTATGATGTGTCTATATGACAGAATATTATATAGTGATTAAAAGTGATGGTGTACATGTATTTATATGTTCAAAATATATAATGGGTAAGAAAAGCAGGTTGTAAAAAGGTAATGTATTATCCTATAATTCGAAGAAGTATATTTACTTCTTTAGTATAACTTCTTAAAACTCAGTAAAGTATCATTTTTAAATTCAGTAAGTGTCCTTTTTAAAAGTTTACTTGTTTAAGTCCTAAGCCCCAGTAATCTTAGAATATTACTGTACTTGAAGGGTTTTAAAGATGTAAATTTAAGTTTCAACAAGGTCCTTAAAATAGTCCCCTAACCCAATATGGCCTGTGTCCTTATAAGAAGAGGAAATCTGGGCACAGATATGTACAAAAGGAAGACATGAAGACACAGGAAAAAAAAAAAAAGGTCATCTACAAGCCAAGAAGAGAGGCCTCAGAAGAAACCACTCCTGCCTACACCTTGAACTTGGACTGCTATAGCCTCCAGCACTGTGAGAAAATAAATTCCTGTTGTTTAAGCTATCCAGTCTGTGGGAGCTTGTTATGGCAGCCCTAGCAAATGAACACATGATGGATCCACCTTGTCAAAATTTTCAGCAGCTTGTACCACCAGTGCTGTATGAGAATGCCTGTTTTAACCTTCTACCAGTTAATTAGTCAGCCAAAATATAGTATCCTGTTCTAATTAGTGTTTTCCTCCTGTTAAAAAGTTGTAGGACTCTTCTGAATTTGGATGTCGTTACACTGCCATGATCAGTGAACCAACTGACTACTCTTAAATGAATAAGGCTGAGCTGGTGAACAAGGTGTCTTGTGCCCCACTGAAGAAGGAATCAGTTATCATGCCACCCACACCTCCACGGCCGCCACTGCACCCCCATGTGAGGCAGTCCTAACTAGGGCTACTCCCCACCGTTTCTCCTCTTTCCACCCCCTCAAGCCTCACGGGGACTACTGTTTTCCCTCTTTTAACACCAGTTCTCCCAGAAACTGGTGCTTCTCGGGTGGAGCAGTTAGTAAAGAATCCGCCTGCTCAGTGTAGGAGACACAAGGGCTGAGGGTTCGATCCCTGGGTCAGGAAGATTCCCTGGAGGTGGAAATGGCAACCCAGTCCAGTATTCTTGCCTAGAAAATCCCATGGACAGAGGAGCCTGGTGGGCTATAGTCCATGGGGTCACAAAGAGTTGGTTATGACTGACCGCGCACACACACACGCTTCCAGAAACCACACCTAAGCAAGATGTGGAAGAAGCAAGTATTTCAATCCCAGAAATAGTCAGAAAAATCTCCATAATGAGCACATCTAACGGGCTGAACACCACAAACAAAAAACGAAAAACCCAAAACCCAGTCTTAAAACTCAAGGATACTTTGGACTCAGAAGTGATTTGTGTTGTATTGCAACATTCTTCGGAGAAAGCAATGGCACCCCACTCCGGTACTCTTGCCTGGAAAGTCCCATGGACGGAAGAACCTGGTAGGCTGCAGTCCATGGGGTCGCTAAGAGTCGGACACGACTGAGCGAATTCACTTTCACTTTTCACTTTCATGCATTGGAGAAGGAAATGGCAACCCACTCCAGTGTTCTTACCTGGAGAATCCCAGGGACGGGGGAGCCTGGTGGGCTGCCATCTATGGGGTCGTGCAGAGTCGGACACGACTGAAGCGACTCAGCAGTAGTTGGAGCAGCAACAACATTCTTACGTCTGAAGCACCTAGCAGCTAAACTAGGATGCTTTACAAGGGAGAATCTGCTGGCCAATTAAATTAGGATGAGGTTAATTCATGGAGAATGCCAGGAAATGTGAAGAAGGAAGCTAGGAACCAACAGGAAATAGGCTTCTCTGACTGTAAGCAGCAGGAGAATGGAAGTGCATTTGAACCTGAATATATCCCAGAGGCTGAGAGTAACTTCACCCAGAAGGTGTGTACAGCTGGGCAGACCAAGGAGGGTAGTTATGAGCAGCCGAGAAGGTAGTTCTAAAGATGCATCTGCTTATCTCATGAGATCTCTGTGGCGACCTCCTTGGGCACATGAAAACCTTACTTCTGGTTTATTTCTCTGCTTCCTGCCTCATGTTACATTCTTAGAAACCGACAAGTGCTCTGAAGACAAATGCTCAACAGCTTAGAGAACTCAAATCTTACACAGTTGTCAGTGCCAGTAACACAGTACATATTGCAGCAGAAATTTTCATACAATAAAATTTAAAAATATCATTGTGTTACTTACCTGGTTCACTTGGTATAACAGATTTTGGTGGTAGGAAGTCTTTTGGTTTTCACCATGAGTTACTTCAAACCGTTTGTCATGGTAAATTCACTTCCTCTTCCTTTTCTTGCATAAACTCATCTAAGGTACTACAGTGTGGTTACTCCACATTCTAATATACCAGAAATATAACTATAATTCTTCATCGATGTGCACACTGAAGCTTAATTTTTCAATGCTATTTTCTACGGACACTCTTAGCCTAATATTCTACAGCATAAATATGTTTGGTGATACCTAAGTTAAATGGAAGCTCCTTCCCCCTTTCCTCTCAGTCTAAAGCCTGTCTAACAAGCCTTGCCAGTTTGGAACTCCAGAAATTGATTAAGCATCTGCGTAAGTGCAGCCTGGCCACTCCAACATTTGTGTGTTATCATAGGAAAACATTCCTCATTCCCTCCCCCCAGTCTCCACTCCTCCTTATGCTGACTTCATGCCACTTGAACCTAACATCTCCAAATTTCCGAAGATCTCTGGGGTTGATGTTATCCTTATATCTTATAATAAGTCCTGATGTTTGATTCCATCATCTCTTTCTCGCCTGGGTAAGTTAACACGTTCCCTCAAGCAAATAAGAGACATCCTATTACACTTCCTTTATCAACGTCAGTGTGGTCTAAGGGAAAAAGGATTCTGAACCAGGAGATAGAAGACTTCAATTCCAGCACCAACTCTTTTTATAACTGGTTATGTGACCTTGGAAAAGCAATTAAAGTCCTCTGTACTTCTAGCATGTAGTTTCCCAACTGTAATAAATATTATAAATCCATTCTGTCCTCATCATTTTTATCATCAAAGAACATTTATCAAATGCCTACTTGGTGATGGCACCTTGCAGGGTGCGGCAGGCAGTCAGAGCCCCTGTTAGTAGAGGTCTAAAGCAGAGAGTTTGAGCCTCATAGGAGCATCTGATCACAAATTTTACAGCTCTTTGGGGAAATAACAGGAAAACACATAGTAAAAAAATTTTTTTAAGCTAAATGTATTTAATATTTTAAAAAACTGTCCTTTAAAGATTAAATCTAATATATTTTTGGTGTAAAAATGTCATCTCATTATGAAAAATGTCATTTCTTCTATGAAATTATGGTCATACTAAATGTTACTTTCTAAAACCGCCCTCACCAAAATAAATTTTTACTTAAAAAAAAATTTATCTCTGAAAGATTTTCCTAATGGGGGAATTTCAAGTCCAAGGTCTGGTTGGGCCATATGTTCCTTGAGAAAGTGTTTTCATCCCACCTCTAGAAGTCATCTTCCCCTTTAAGACTCTGTGGTATGCAGTTTCACCACATTCTGAGTTGGTAGTCTCTGAGCAAGTGAGGACTTCATGTCTGTGCCACCTTTTAGTGTCTGTTCAGTGTGGGTAAGTCCTTTAGCCCCTCTTCCCCTCAGGTTCCTCATCTAGAAAATGGGCTTGAGAGAAGTCAGCTTTTATCTGAATGGATGAGAAAGACTCTCTTCTTAACCTAACTCTAGTCTGGCTCCTCTAAACTCTCAAGGCCCTGACCCCAGGCTCTGTCCTTGAGACACTGGTCCAGTTTTAGCAAGAATCTTGCTGGGTCAGTTTAGTGGAAAATCTGGCACCCTTGATATCTGATCAAATTCCTCATCCCCCACCCTCAATATCTTATCACCCTGGCTTGCCTTCAGCAAGAATCCTATTGGGTCAGTCTAGCAACAATCCCTATGGACAGTAGCACGCAGGCTTCCCAGTCCATCACCAACTCCTGGAGCTTGCTGAAACTCATGTCCATGGAGTCGGTGATGCCATCCAACCATCTCATCCTCTGTCATCCCCTGCTCCTCCTGCCTTCAATCTTTCCCAGCATCAGGGTCTTTTCCAATGAGTCAGTTTTTCACATCAGATGGCCAAAGTCCTGGAATTTCAGCTTCAGCATCAGTCCTTCCAATGAATATTCAGGACTGATTTCCTTTAAGACTGACTGGTTTGATCTTCTTGCAGTCCAAGGGACTCTCAGGAGTCTTCTCCAACACCACACTTCAAAAGCATCAATTCTTTGGTGCTCAGCCTTCTTCACAGTCCAACTCTCACATCCATACATGACCACTGGGAAAACCATAGCCTTGACTAGACGGGCCTTAGTCTGCAAAGTAATGTCTCTGCTTCTTAATATGTTGTCTAGGTTTGTCATAGTTTTTCTTCCAAGGAGCAAGCATCTTTTAATTTCATGGCTGCAGTCACCATCTGCACTGATTTTTGAGCCCCCAAAATAATATCTGTCACTGTTTCCATTGTCCCCATCTATTTTTTGTGAAGTGATGGGACCAGATGCCAGGATCTTAGTTTTCTGAATGTTGAGTATTAAGCCAGCTTTTAAACTCCTCTTTCACTGTCATCAAGAGGCTCTTCGTTCTTCTTCACTTTCTGACATAAGAGTGGTGTCATCTGCATATCTAAGGTTATTGATATTTCTCCCAGTAATCTTGATTCCAGCATGTGCTTCATCCAGCCCGGCATTTCACATGATGTACTCTCCATATAAGTTAAATAAGCAAGATGACAATAGACAGCCTTGATGTACTCCTTTCCCGATTTGGAAACTGTTTGTTGTTTCATGTCCGGTTCTAACTGTTGCTTCTTGAACTGCATACAGATTTCTCAGGAGGCAGTAAGATGGTCTGACATTCCCATCTCTTGAAGGATTTTCCACAGTTTGTTGTGATCCGCACAGTCAAAGGCTTTGGCATAGTCAATAAAGCAGAAGTAGATGTTTTTCTGGAACTGTCTCACTTTTTCGATGATCCAATGGATGTTGGCAATTTGATCTCTGGTTCCTCTGCCTTTTGTAAATCCAGCTTGAACATCTGGCAGTTCATAGTTCACGTACTGTTGAAGCCTGGCTTGGAGAATTTTGAGCATTACTTTGCAGGCATGTGACATAAGTGCAATTGTGCAGTAGTTTGAACATTCTTTGGCATTGGCTTTCTTTGGGATTGGAATGAAAACTGACTTTTTCCAGTCCTGTGGCCACTGCTGAGTTTTCCAAATTTGCTGGCATATTGAGTGCAGCAGATCTCCCCTCCAACACACCCTATTGTGGTAGTCCCTTGAACAGTCTTTCTTTTAACAAGTATCATGAATAACTTTTTCTTTAACATGGGATTCCTGAAATGGCATGTATAGTTGCATAGCTCTTGGGGCTCCATTCCCTGGGCACTAGCTGTACACAGCTTCATCCCTTTCACTCTCCCTTGATAAAGCATACCTGGATGCCAACTGAGTTAAATTAATTCCATTTTAATAGTGGTTCTCAGACAGGAGTGGGCATCAGAGTAATCTTTGTGACCTCATGGGCTACAGCCCACCATGCTCCTCTGTCCATGGAATTCTCCAGGCAAGAATACTGGAGTGGGTTGCTATTTCCTTCTCCAGGAAATTTTCCTGACCAAGGGATTGAACCTGGGTCTCCTGCTTTACAGGCAGATTCTTCACCATCTGGGCTACAGGGAAGTCCAGAGTAACCTCTAGTGCTGATTTATCATAGGTTACCAGGACTCACACTAGAGTTTCTGATTCAGTAGGTCTGAGGAAGGACTTGAAAATTTGCATTTCTATTAAAGTCCCAAGTGATGCAGCTGCTCTTGCTGGTAGTCCGGGAACCTCACTGTGAAAACCATTGTATGCTAAGAACTTTGAATTTAGTAATCAAAGTAGAATTTAGTGATCAATCCAACAGTCAATCACTCACAAACTGTACTCTTACTATTTGTAACAAATTATTTATTATACTTTGGCTTATCTGCTGAATTAGTGACCCTCAAGGGCCTTCCAGCTAAACAATCTTTGATGTTTAAGTGAGGTGAGACAAGACAGTGGGTCTTAATTTTGTTGAAGCCTGACTCCCTCTGCAATCTTTCAATTCTTTCCATTACCCAGTCCACCCCACCTATCTAAAGACTAACAATCAGTGTCATAGGGACCAAGGATGGTACACAGTGTCTTGGTTTCCTGCATAAACATGGAATGTCTTGTCAGCTGTAAGAGGGGTCTTCTGCTTTCCTCAGGGATCTTTCCAAGAGGATCACATCTACATTCTGGCTCCCCTGAGGGTCGAGGGAGGTCATTCCAGGCCAAGCAGATGCTGCAATTTCCTTTCAACAATGTCCAACATAGGCACCAGGTTTCCCAGGTGATACTAGTGGTAAAGAATCTGCCTGCAATGCAGGAGCCAATGTGGGTTCAATCCTTGGCTCGGAAAGATCCCCTGGAGGAGGAAATGGCACCCCACTCCAGTATTCTTGCCTGGAGAATCCCATGGACAGAGGAGCCTGGTGGGCTACAGTCCACAGGGTTGGACACGACTGCAAATGACTTAGCATGCAGGCAAGATGGGCACTGTGGTGATATATTGCTGTTTCTCTGATAAAGCCTACAGGGCATCTTAAGTTGACATCCAAAAGAACTGAAGAAAATTTCAATTATACATACAAACACACACACAAGAACACCTAACAGTGACATATTGCCTGTGACATATTTTAATCAATTGTTCTTCAGAGGGTGATGGTCTAAAAGAAAGAAGAAACACTTCTCTGGGAATTTTGGAAGTCTACTGGCTTTATGGTCTGCCAGAAGCCAGGAAAGACAGCTTAGCAGCATAGGCAGTGAGAAGTGTACTGGGCAGCTGCTCCTTCACTCTAGGTTCAGTTTCTCTTAGGAGGCTCTTGTAGGTACATTCACACAGTGGAATGCTTTATTCCCTCAGGCTTTTTCACAAGCCACCACCACCAGACCTTTCTTAAGAAAATTGATTCTAAAAACAGTCAACTCATGGTAAATTATTTTTAACTGAGAAAAAAAAAACACAAAACCTAACATGTATGAGGGTTCTTTGTGTGGCAGAAATTATTATAAGGACCTTCCTGGTATTATTTCATTTTACAACAGTCTCATACATACTATTATCATCATGCTATAGACAAGAAAACTGAGGGACCAAGAATTAATTAGTTTGGACAAGATCATACCACTTAGTACAAGGTAAAGGTGGGATTCAAACTAACTTTGGCCCTTGGGTCAAATTTTGTGCTGCTTTTTTTTTTTTCTTCCAAACAGAGGACAACAATCTTCCAGATTAATTAAATCCATGATTCAATATTTTATTGAACCACTTAACAATCAGAAACTGTCCTGAGTTGAATTGTACCCAACCTTCCCGCTCTCCACTGCCAGTATCTCTAAGTCTTAATCCACAGTACTCCAGAAGGTGACCTTTGGAAAGAAAGTCATTTCAGGGACTTCTCTGGCAGTCCAGAGGTTTAGACTCCAAGCTCCCAATGCAGAGAGTCCAGATTCAATCCCTAATTAGGGAACTAGATCACACAGGCTGCAACTAAGAGTTCACATGCTGCAACTAAAGACCCAGCACAGCCAAACAGATAAAGAAATAAAAATAGTGTTGCTGAAGGTGTAATTAGTTAAGATGAGGTGATATTGCAATAGGGTGGGCCCCTAACCCAGTATGACTGGTATTCTTATAAGAAGATTGCCATTTACAGACCTTAATAGACATTTCTCCAAAGAAGACATGCAGATGGCTAGTAGGCACATGAAAAGATGCTCAACGTCACTAATTATTCTCCAGGCAAGAGCACTGGAGTGGGTTGCCATTTCCTTCTCCAATGCATGAAAGGAAAAGTGAAAGTGAAGTCACTCAGTCCTATCCGATTCTTAGTGACCCCATGGACTGCAGCCTGTCAGGCTCCTCCATCCATGGGACTTTCCAGGCAAGAGTACTGGAGTGGGTTGCCATTGCCTTCTCTGTCACTAATTATTAGAGAAATGCAAATCAAAGCTACAATGAGGAACCACCTCACACTAGTCAGAATGGCCATCTTCAAAAAGGGGAACCCTCTGATACTGCTGGTAGGAATGTAAGTTGGTACAGCCACTATGGAAAACAGTATGGAGGATCCTCAGAAAACTAAAAATAGAATTACCACATGATCCAGCAATCCACTCCTGTTGGTATACCCAGACTAACCTGTAATTCAAAGATACACGCATCCCTATGTTCATAGCAGCATTGTTCACAATAGCCAAATCATGGAAATGACCTAAAAATCCACTGATAGATGAATGGATAAAGAAGATGTGGTACATGTACATAATGGAATACTACTCAGTCATATAAAAGAACAAGATAATTCCATCTGCAGCAACATGGATGCAACTAGAGATTATCACACGAGTAGAGTAGGTCATAAAAAGAAAGACAAATACCACGCGGTATCACTTACATATGGAAGCTAAAATATGGCACAAATGAATTTCTCTACAAATCAGGAACAGACACTCAGACACAGAAAACAGACTTGTGGTTGCCAAGATGGGGGAATGAAAGCTTGGCAGTTCAGGGTCGGTAAAGCAAGCTATTACATTTAGAATGGCTAAGCAACAAGGTCCTACTGTATAGCACTGTTGCTGCTGCTAAGTCGCTTCAGTCATGTCTGACTCTGTGCGACCCAGTAGATGGCAGTCTACCAGGCTCCTCCATCCTTGGGATTCTCCAGGCAAGAACGCTGGAGTGGGGTGCCATTTCCTTCTCCAATGCATGAATGTGAAAAGTGAAAGTGGAGTCGCTCAGTCGTGTCCAACTCTTCGTGACTTCATGGACTGCAGCCTACCAGGCTCTTCCGTCCATGGGAGTTTCCAGGCAAGAGTACTGGAGTGGGTTGCCATTCCCTTGTTCAACTGTATAGCACAGAGAACTACATTCAGTATTCTGTGATAAACCATAATGGAAAAGAATATTAAAAAAACAATGTTTATATGCATATAATGAGTCACTTTGCTGTACAGGAGAGATTGGCACAACATTGTAAATCAACTATACTTCAATTTAAAAAATAAAAAATAAAGAAAAAGATGACTCTTTGAAGACATATACACACAGAGATAACACCATGTGACTACAAAGGTAGGTGTTGGAGTTAGGCAGCTGCAAGCCAGGAAACACCAAAGATTGCCAACTAAACATCAGAAGCTAAGAAGAAAGGAGTCCCCCTAGGTTTCAGAAGGAATGTGGTTCTGCCAACCAACACCTTGATTTCAGACATCTAACCTCCAGAACTGTGAAGATGACACACTTTTGTTATTTTAAGCTCCCACTCTGTGGCATTTTGCTATGGCAGCCCAAGGAAACTGACATCGGACTGATGCCTTCATTCTGCCTTTCTCTCCCTTCTCCCTCCTAACCACTGATGACAGAAGTGTTATAGAACAGCACTGGTGGGACAAGGAGGAGAACCCGAGTTGTTTATTCATTCGGAACTTGGCTGGATTCCTGGCACATTGTAGGTGATTAATAAATCTCTGTGGATTGAGTGAACTTTTCCAGATTTACTAAGGGACTACTCTTTGCCAGGAGTACCTAAAAATGTGACAATAAGTCTTAAAAATCAAGAGTAGACAGTGAATAACACTCCACCTTTCAAACTGACAGACAGCTTGATAAATATTAGTCACCAAGATGTCTTTCAGAATGCCTGACACACATGTAAACATGACTGTGTTGATTTGCTTTCTGGGCTTTCCTATTCCATTCATCTATTTTCAAGTAATGCTCCACCTCTTTTCCAATTCCTTGCCCCTTTCTGGTGGAGGTGCTAAAGAATGGAGGAAGGTATGAAAAGCAGACGGCAGGAGGGAGAAGCACACCTCAAAGCTGATCACACGAGACTGTACACCACTGTCAAACTGTAGAACAAGCACTCTGAGCACATTGCAGACGTCAGTATCTAGCGAAGGCTTAGCAAGGTACTTGCAAAAGGTTTGCCCAAAGACAAAGAATGAACCAAGTATTCTGAGAGTAAATCTGTTGAACATATGGAGTGAAAAGAGCAAAGAAAAGTATGTCATGCAGTCTCATTTTTATAAAACAATGACAAAAAATTCCTGTGTATGTATGTGTGCAGGAACCGTTTATGTACATTTATGTATATTTGAGGTTGTGTGAGGAAAAGGTAAAACCTCATGCAAAGAGTTGACTCATTGGAAAAGACTGATGCTAGGAGGGATTGGGGGCAGGAGGAGAAGGGGACGACCGAGGATGAGATGGCTGGATGGCATCACTGACTCGATGGACATGAGTCTGAGTGAACTCCGGGGAGTTGGTGATGGACGGGGAGGCCTGGCGTGCTGCAGTTCATGGGCTCGCAAAGAGTCGGACACAACTGAGCGACTGACCTGAACTGAACTGATGCTCTTTTAGTTTCCTATGGTTGCTATAACAAACTGACACAAACTTGGTGTCGGAAAACAACAGAAAGTAGTTAAATTCACACAAATGGAAAGTAGAATGGTGGTTTCCAGTTGGAGAGAGAAAAGGGGAGTTGTTACTGAATGGGTATAGACCTTCAGTTTCACAGGATGAAAAGAGTTCTGGGGATTAGCTGCACAACACTGTGAATGTACTTAAGAACTAAATGTACACTTAAATAGTTAAAACGATAAATGTCACGTTCTGTATGTCTTACCACAATTTTTTAAAAAGCTTGACACATCTCAGGTAAGTATTATTTTTAACCCTATTTTGGAGGAAACAAGGCACTGAAACTTGCCCAAGATTACAATCATAGTCAGTGGCAAAGTGAAAGTGAAGTGAAAGTGTTGCTCACTTATTCGTGTCTGACTGTTTGAGACCACATGGACTGTAGCCTGATAGGCTTCTCTGTTCAAAAAATTTTCCAGGCAAGAATATTTGAACGGATAGCCATTTCCTTCTCCACGGGATCTTCCTGACCCTGGCATCAAACCCAGGTCTCCTGCATTGCAGGTGGATTCTTTACTGTCTGAGCCACCAGGAAAACCCAGTAAATGGCAAAGCTGGGATTCAAATCCAGGACAATTGACTAAAGATCTTCCTTGTAATCACTATGATATATAAAAGATAAAATAGTCTCTAATTATTGAAAAAAAAAAAAAAAAGACACCCCCCAGAAAAAACAACACCGGCAAAGTGATTCTCTTATAGTTCTGAAGGCCAGAAGTCTGCCATCAGCTGTTCTGGGCCAGAATTAAGGTCCTGGGAGGACTGCAGTCCCTCTGGAATCTCTAGGGGGAGAATCCATCCCTTGCCTCTTCCAGATCTTGGTGGTTGCTGATGTTCCCCAACTTGTGGCTACACTGCTCCAGTCTCTGCTTCTGTGGTCATACTGCCTTCTCCTCTTCTGTATGTGTCAAATCCCCCTCTGCTTCTCTCTTATAAAATCATTGTGATTGTATTTAGGGCTCTCCTGGATAATCCAGGATAATCTTCTACTTCAATATTCTTAACTTCATTGCATCTGCAAAGGTCCTTTTCCCATATAAGATGACACTGGTTTCAGAATGAGAACCTGCTACCTTTTGGGGGCCATTCTTCAGCCCACCACAGATACAGGGGAAGGAGCAGCATGGTCTCCAGCCTCCAAGACGAGCCCCAGTGGTCCTTTCCTCTTGAGATGATCTTTTCCTCCTGATGTGTGTGCCTTTCTGTAATCTCTTTCCGCACTGAACGAGGGCGGTCTCTGTGTTCAACATCTGGTGAAGCAGTGACAGTGTGTGACTTCCAGGCTGAGTCACAAAGGGTGTTGTGTAGTTTCTGCTTTGCTCTTTTGGATAGATTGCTCTGAGGGAGACCAGCCATCATGTGAGGACACCCAGGCAGTGCTGTGAAAAGGCCCATCTGCAGAGGAACTGAGGTCTCCCATCGACAGCAAGCATCGTGCTGCCAACCGTGTGAGTGTGCCACCTTGGAAGTAGAACCTGGAGCCCCAGACAAGTCTTGAATAATGAGAGCATTCTCAGAGCTGCCCAACTACCCAGCCAAGATTTCGTGACCCACGAAAAACATATGCGACATAATAATGTTTTTGATCATCAAATTGTGGGATAATTTGCAGCATAGAGAGTGATATGGGAGAAGGAGAAACCAAGCCAAACAAACAAACAAACAAAACTATCCTGAAAAAAATTCCTCTTTCTACCCCTACCATTATATATTTTAAAAATTCCACAGAAAATATTTTGGGCTCATGTGGTATTAATCTCTGAGAAAAGAGACAGATTTGAGCGACACAGAGCAGCCTACATTCTCAGGAGCAGAGAGGAAAGAGCCCATGGTTTTGTTGCAGTTACTCTGCATCTTCTCATACTGAGGAGTATAATTAGTATCGGTAGTTACTGCTTATCAGTATACATCCGCTTTCCTTCCAGTAACAGTGCTCCACTTTTCCTCTAGGGAGCTACTCTGGAAGAACATAAAGGAGCAAGAGAATGAAAAAGAGCCTATTTGAAGGCAGAATTGGTTGAAAAATAAACATACAAAGGAAGCCTCTGGATGCTAGACTTACAACTTCAATAATCTGTGTGGCTCATATATTTAAGGAGAACCTAGATATGTGTGTGTGATGCTAGTGCACTCCTCTTCTAACCCTCATGAATGCCCTGGATAAAAAGAGATGATGTACAAGCTGTTAAAAATCCAAAGCTTTCCACTGCTTCACAATTAAGTACAGATTAGTTTAAAGCATTCTACAATATGATTCAATCCATTATCTAGTATTCCCTCCCTCTCTGTGGTTAAAACATTGTATTTGTCAGCTCAGTGCTGCTACAGCGAGGTGCCATAGACTGGGTGGCTAAAATAATAGACATTTATTTACAACAAATGCAACACCTGGGGGCCAGCAGAGTTGGTGTCTGGTAAGACGGTCAACACTGAAATCAGACCGATTATATTCCTTGCAGTCAAAGATGGAGAAGCTCTATACAGTCAGCAAAAACAAGCCTGGGAGCTGACTGTGGCTCAGATCATGAACTCCTTATTGCCAAATTCAGACTTAAATTGAAGAAAGTAGGGAAAACCACTAAACCATTCAAGTATGACCTAAATCAAATCCCTTATGATTATATGGTGGAAGTGAGAAATAGATTTAAGGGACTAGATCTGATAGAGAGAGTGCCTGATGAACTATGGATGGAGGTTCGTGATATTGTATGGGAGACAGGGATCAAGACTATCCCCATGGAAAAGAAATGCAAAAAAGCAAAATGGTTGTCTGAGGAGGTCTTACAAATAGCTGTGAAGAGAAGAGAAGCGGAAAGCAAAGGAGAAAAGGAAGGATATAAGCATCTGAATGCAGCGTTCCAAAGAATAGCAAGGAGAGATAAGAAAGCCTTCCTCAGCGATCAATGCAAAGAAATAGAGGAAAACAACAGAATGGGAAAGACTAGAGATCTCTTCAAGAAAATTAGAGATACCAAGGGAACATTTCATGCAAAAATGGGTTCGATAAAGGGCAGAAATGGTACGGACTTAACAGAAGCAGAAGATGTTAAGAAGAGGTTGCAAGAATACACAGAAGAACTGTACAAAAAAGATCTTCATGACCCAGATAATCACCATGGTGTAATCACTCACACTCACCTAGAGCCAGACATCCTGGAATGTGAAGTCAAGTGGGCCTTAGAAAGCATCACTATGAACAAAGCTAGTGGAGGTGATGGAATTCCAGTTGAGCTATTTCAAATCCTGAAAGATGATGCTGCGAAAGTGCTGCACTCAATATGCCAGCAAATTTGGAAACCTCAGCAGTGGCCACAGGACTGGAAAAGTCAGTTTTCATTCCAATCTCAAAGAAAGGCAATGCCAAAGAATGCTCAAACTACTGCACAATTACACTCATTTCACATGCTAGTAAAGTAATGCTCAAAATTCTCCAAGCCAGGCTTCAGCAATATGTGAACTGTGAACTTCCAGATGTTCAAGTTAGATTTAGAAAAGGCAGAGGGATCAAAGATCAAATTGCCAACATCTGCTGGATCATCAAAAAATCAAGAGAGTTCCAGAAAAACATCTATTTCTGCTTGACTGACTATGCCAAAGCCTTTGACTGTGTGGATCACAATAAACTGTGGAAAATTCTGAAAGAGATGGGAATACCAGATCACCTGACCTGCCTCTTGAGAAACCTGTATGCAGGTCAGGAAGCAACAGTTAGAACTGGACATGGAACAGACTGGTTCCAAACAGGAAAAGGAGTATGTCAAGGCTGTATATTGTCACCCTGCTTATTTAACTTCTATGCAGAATACATCATGAGAAACGCTGGACTGGAAGAAACACAAGCTGGAATCAAGATTGCCAGGAGAAATATCAATAACCCCAGATATGCAGATGACACCACCCTTATGGCAGAAAGTGAAGAAGAACTAAAAAGCCTCTTGATGAAAGTGAAAGAGGAGACTGAAAAAGTTGGTTTAAAGCTCAACATTCAGAAAACAAAGATCATAGCATCCGGTCCCATCAGTTCATGGGAAATAGATGCGGAAACAGAGGAAACTGTCAGACTTTATTTTTGGGGATTTCAAAATCACTGCAGATGGTGATCACAGCCATGAAATTAAAAGACGCTTACTCCTTGAAAGGAAAGTTATGACCAACCTAGATAGCATGTTGAAAAGTAGAGACATTACTTTGCCAACAAAGGTCCATCTAGTCAAGGCTATGGTTTTTCCTGTGGTCATGTATGGATGTGAGAGTTGGACTGTGAAGAAAGCTGAGCACCGAAGAATTGATGCTTTTGAAGTGTGGTGTTGGAGAAGACTCTTGAGAGTCCCTTGGACTGCAAGGAGATCCAACCAGTCCATTCTAAAGGAGATCAGCCCTGGGATTTCTTTGGAAGGAATGATGCTAAAGCTGAAACTCCAGTACTTTGGCCATCTGATGCAAAGAGTTGACTCATTGGAAAAGACTTTGATGCTGGGAGGGATTGGGGGCAGGAGGAGAAGGGGACAACAGAGGATGAGATGGCTGGATGGCATCACAGACTCGATGGACATGAGTTTAAGTAAACTCCAGGAGTTGGTGATGAACAGGGAGGCCTGGCGTGCTGCAGTTCATGGGGTGGCAAAGAGTCAGACATGACTGAGCGACTGAACTGAACTGAACTGAAGACTCTCTTCTTTGTTTGTAGCCTATCACCTGTGTGTTTGTCTCATTGTGTTCTCACATAGCCTCTTCTCTGTATGAATGTAGTAGAGAGAGAGAAAAAGATAGATCTCTGGTGTCTCTTCCTCCTCTTTAAGGATCTCAGTCCAACTGGGGTAAGGCCTCAATCTTATGACCTCCTTTAACCTTAATTTCCTCCTTAAAAGCTCTATCTCCGAATTTATTCACTTTGTGGTTAGGGCTTCAACATATGAATATTGAGAGGAGGACATAATTTAGTCCATTACAGATATTCACTGCTCACTAAATATCCTCGTGTTTCCTAACATTCCCAGGCTCCCTTATGGTCAGTTGGGGTCATGTGACTAGTGGTAGCCAATCAGCTGCAGCAAAAGACACTTCTGATTAAAGATTTTAAAAGCTTGGTGCACAACCTTTAGTTCTCTTTACTTTCCTCTTAATGACTCAGAAGCCATATATTCCAGAGGTACAAGATGACATGGTCTGCATTAGCATGGGTCTTGAAATGACTCTGCTGCAGCAACACCCACCCCCGCCCCCCTCACCACCTCCTACCCTCCCCCACCCCCCCTTGCCACCCCTTGCCCTCCCCCCATCCTCCTGCCCCCTCTTCCTCCCTGCTCCCCTCCCCCACCCTCCTGCCCCCACCAACCCCCACCCCCACGTCAGCTTGCACTGGACATTGAATGAGAAATAAGTCTTTGTGATGTTAATTTAAGCCTTTTGATATCAGGGTAAATTTGTAGTTAAGCAAAACCTTGTGTTTCCTAATTCTTAATCCTTATCCTTGGAATTACTAAATAAATGGAAAGATAGTTCACTTTCATGGATCTGAAGTCTTTATTGTTGTTAAAATGGCAATACTCCCCAAATCTGTATATTCAACACAATTCCTATTTAAAAATCTCACTTTTAAAAAACATATTTGACAAGCTAATCCTAATATTCATATGGAAATACAAGCGACTTCAGACTATTGAAAATATTGAAAACAATATTGAAAAAAGAACAAAATTGGAGGATTCACATTCTCAATTTTAAAACTTACTACGAAGCTACAGTAATCAAGACAGTATGATACTGACATAAGGCTAGATATATATGTATATGGAATAGGATTGAGAACCCAGGACTTCCCTGGTGGGCCAGTAGTTAAGAATCTGTCTGCTAATGCAGGGACATGGATTTGATCCCTAGTCTGGGAAGAGCCCAAGTGCTGCAGAGCAACTAAGCCCATGTGCTACAACTCCTGGAGCCCATGCACCCTAGAGCCTGTGCTCTGCAACGAGAGAAGCCACTGCAGTGAGAAGCATTGCAACAAAGAGTAGCCCCCACTCACCGCAACTAGAGAGAGCCCGCATTTAGTACCGAAGTTTCAGTGTAGCCAAAAATAAAAAAGGAAAAAAGAAAGTGAGAAGCTACTCACAGACTGAGAGAAAATATTTATAAATCATATATGTAATAAGGGTTTTCGGTTCAGTTCAATTCAGTCGCTCAGTCGTGTCTAGCTTTTTGTGACCCCATGAATCGCAGCACGCCAGGCCTCCCTGTCCATCACCATCTCCCGGAGTTCACTCAGACTCACGTCCATTGAGTCCGTGATGCCATCCAGCCATCTCATCCTCGGTCGTCCCCTTCTCCTCCTGCCCCCAATCCCTCCCAGCATCAGAGTCTTTTCCAATGAATCAACTCTTCCCATGAGGTGGCCAAAGGACTGAAGTTTCAGCTTTAGCATCATTCCTTCCAAAGAAATCCCAGGGTTGATCTCCTTCAGAATGGACTGGTTGGATCTCCTTGCACTCCAAGGGACTCTCAAGAGTCTTCTCCAACACCACACTTCAAAAGCATCAGTTCTTTGGTGCTCAGCCTTCTTCACAGTCCAACTGTCACATCCATACATGACCACAGGAAAAACCATAGCCTTGACTAGATGGACCTTAGTCGGTAAAGTAATGTCTCTGCTTTTGAATATACTATCTAGGTTGGTCATAACTTTTCTTCCAAGGAGTAAGCATCTTTTAATTTCATGGCTGCAATCACCATCTGCAGTGATTTTGAAATCCCCAAAAATAAAGTCTGACAGTTTCCTCCGTTTCCACATCTATTTCCCATGAAGTGATGGGACCGGATGCCATGATCTTCGTTTTCTGAATGTTGAGCTTTAAGCCAATTTTTCGCTCTCCTCTTTTACTTTCATCAAGAGGCTTTTTAGCTCCTCTTCACTTTCTGCCATAAGGGTGGTGTCATCTGCATAGCTGAGGTTATTGATATTTCTCCCAGCAACCTTGATCCCAGCTTGTGTTTCTTCCAGTCCAGCGTTTCTCATGATGTACTCTGCATGTAAGTTAAATAAGCAGGGTGACAATATACAGCCTTGATGTACTCCTTTTCCTATTTGGAACCCGTTTGATTTTCCATGTCCAGTTCTAACTGTTGCTTCCTGACCTGCATACAGATTTCTCAAGAGGCAGGTCAGGTGGTCTGGTATTCCCATCTCTTTCAGAATTTTCCACAGTTTATTGTGATCCACACAGTCAAAGCCGTTGGCATAGCCAATAAAGCAGAAATAGATGTTTTTCTGGAATTCTCTTGCTTTTTCCATGATCCAGCGGATGTTGGCAATTTGATCTCTGGTTCCTCTGCCTTTTCTAAAACCAGCTTGTACATCAGGGAGTCTCCAAGCCTTGGCTTGGAGAATTTTGAGCATTACTTTACTAGCATGTGAGATGAGTGCAATTGTGCAGTAGTTTGAACATTCTTTGGCATTGGCTTTTTTGGAATTGGAATGAAAACTGACATTTATATGCAGCATATTGGAGAAGGCAATGGCACCCCACTCTAGTACTCTTGCCTGGAAAATCCGATGGATGGAGGAGCCTGGTAAAAACTTTTACAACTCAACAATGGAAAGAAAAAATCAATTTAATCAATCCACTTGGGCAAAGGATCTGAACAGACATTTTCCAAAGAAAAAATTAAAATGGCCAGTTAGCACATTAAAGATGCTTAACATCAGTAGTCATCAGGGAATGCAAATCAAAACCATGGTGAGATAACTACTTCACACCCACTAGGATGGCTGCAAGAAAAAGAGGAAAAAAATTGTGGAGAGGATGTAGAGAAATTATGAGCTTTGCACCTTACCAGTGGGAATGTAAAATGGTACAGCTACTTTGGGAAATGGTTTGGCATTTCCTTAAATAGTTAAACATAGAGTTACCATGACCCAACTTTCCACTCTTTAGTTTATACCCAAGAAAACTGAAAACATATATCAACAAAAAAACCTATACCTGGATGTGCATACCTTATTATTTATGAAAGCCCCAAAGTGGAAACAATCCAAATGTCCATCAGTTGTTGAGTGGATACACATGTGTTCTTTCTTTATTTTTTTTTAAGATTTGTTGTTTATTTGTTTGTTTTATTTTTGGCTGGGTGGGTCTTCACTGCTGTACCTGGGGTTTATCTAGTTGCAGCGAATGGGGCTACTCTTTGCTGCATTGCACAGGCTTCTCACTGCAGTGGCTTCTTTTGTTGTGCAGGCTTTAGGGTGCACAGGTTTCAGTAATAGGGGCTTCCAGGCTCTGCAGTTGGGCGCATGGGCTTAGTTGCATGTGGGATCTTCCAGGACCAGGGATAGAACTGGTGTCCCCTGTATTGCAAGGCACGACTCTCAACCACTGGACCACCAGAGAGGCCCCTACACATGTGTTCTTAGGGCCTCCTTAATTTCTAGAATAATCTTTACCTGACCCAAACTTAGAGTCAGTCATTTCTCCAAGTTCTGGTATTTTTCATTAGTGAATTTAGAACCCAAGGTCTGGGCACTAAGTGTACTCATTGCTACTGGGCTAGTTGCTTCTAGGTACTATCAATGGATAGAGCTGGATTTTCTCATTTTAGTTCTAAAAGTAATGCATCCTAATTTATAAATTTATACGATATCTACCCACCCCTTACAGTCTTCTGTGAGTATTTATGGATTTCCCTTGATGGAGTCCTATATACCAGAGCCCCAAGGAAGCAGACTGCATGGTAATCCATGGAAAATGGTGGAACATGTAGTAAGAATGAGAAATAAGCTTTAGTTACTGTAAGCCTTTGAAATTTGGCATCATTTGTTGCAATCAGCCTAATCTAGCCTAATCTGACTGTTTCAGTAATTACACACAAAGTGCTGCACTAGACCCAAATAGCCATTTTAATATAAGTAGCAAGAAGTATTAGGAAGTCAAAATCTTGTTTGCTTTCACATAAATCAGTAAGGCATCAGCAGAGTAGAAGTCCCATCAGAAATTTCAAACTGGCCAAATTTTGTAAAAAGCATCTGGTACTCAATTCTGAAATAAGAAGGGCCAGTTTCTATATAACAGAGGTTAAAACTCTAGGAGAAACAGGGTAACAAGGGCCATGTTTTCTGTATAAAAATCTCTTCACTAGAATATAAGGACTTCATGTCACTGTACAGATTTATGAAGAAAACAGAATTCTTAATAGAGCCTCGGGCATCTGCTCATATCATGGAGGGAAAGCACTCCCAGAAGCAAGTAGACAACATTTGCCTAGAACCTGCTATTATTACATTCTGTGCATATGGTAGCTAAAAACTCATTAGTTCTATAATTCTGGCTGAAGTTGGCAAGCCACCTCCAGAAATATTTCATACAAGCAAAGTGACAGAAGGCAATTTCCTTTGTTCCAGGATGAGCTGGTTAGGGTAGTGGTCATGCACACACACAAAAATCAACCAGATAAGAGTGAAACTGCTCTTATGAAATTTATTCACAGCTTTTGGTAAGTCAGTTTTCATGTCACTGGCCTCATGTTTGTCATCTAAGAATACAGTATTGGTCTGACTTACATCATTTCTTTCAAATAGGATTAGAAAATATATTTCAGTAGCCACCATGAGACAGATATATATTTATTTTGTAGAAACGAAAAACCAGAGTGTAGTCACTTTGTTTGAATTTTCCTCCCACAGCCTCAGTTCCTTCTGTAGGGAACTGGTTTTTTCCCTCCCCATCCGCGTGGTACCCGATGCGGAGTACCATCCGCATCCTCTTTCTTTAAGTAAAAATGTCCCAGTAATATGTTGAGGCTCCCTATGACCCTTCAACACGAAGAGCTGACCCCCACCCTTATCCTCAGGCTCTAGTGATGAATACAGGACACAAATTTGACCAATTAGAACGTCAATATATCCTGTCCTCATAACTGGTTCAGAGACGTGTATGTGACCCAACTTGGGCCAATGAGAGGCTCCCTCAGGTTTTGTGCTGAAGTATTTACAAAGATACTCTCTTTCCAGTGGATAGAATGCAAGCCTGGAGTTGTTTTTGGAATCTTTGCTACTACTTCAGCAGAGCCTGTCAGACAATGCAGCTGTAGAGAAAAGCAGAACTAAGAGATTCCTGACTTTATCTTTTGTGTACCTGGATCCAAATAATCTCAAAGCCACAACCCATGGCTTTTTTCACTTAGATGAGTCAGTAAATATCCTTTTACATTTAAACCAGTTGAATTTCTTTCATTTGCAACCATAAGAATTCTGACTAACAGTTACAAGACAAACAGCCAGAAAAATATAGTCCTCCCTGGCCTTACTTATCTCAATGACAAGTCATTGAGCCAGAAACACAATACAAATAAAATTTCTTCCCAATATAGTACATTTTCCCAAAGAATCTCAAAGCATTTACAACCTCAGAAAACAATACCCTGGAACAGAAGAGACACTTTGAAAAGAAGACCTAACTCTTGTTCATTGAGTTGAAAATAACATCATCTTTTCCTGAGAACAGGCTATGTACCAAGAACTTTACAAGGTATTTTATAGCTTTACCTTATTTAACATTCACTATTTTATTAGGTTGGTGTTATTATGCCCACTTTATAGATAGGGATGTGGAGGCACAGAAAGATTTATTTTCCTGAAGTGATTCAGCTCAGAAATGACCTCTCCAGCATTTAAATTCGTGTCTTTCTGGCTCAACGTCTGTGCTCTTTTATGCAACACTGCTCATCTCTTTACTTATGCTAATGCTATGTCAATATTAGCCTTTCTATCAATACTTGCCCACTCACCACTGACAACTGGCCTTCTGCCTCCTAAAGTCCTAGTTGCATTGTGTGAATCAGACATCTTACCTGGGCAAGGTAATTAGATCCATTCCTTTGGATATTTAAGTGCAGGACCTAGAAGGGTATTCACTCAGTGGTAGATTCTTGACCTGAAAAGGCATATATGTTACTGATAAGATGTACGTTTTTAATGTAAGGAACAATATGGTCCTACACCTTTAAATTTTTCAGTAATTTACTCATGTTCTCATGTATAACTTTTCTAGAATCTCCCCTGTGAGGATTTCCCCTTGAATTGTCCGAGACTCTCGGGATCTTTCTTGGTACAAAATAATCCACTTAGTCAAACCTCAAAAAGAAAGAACTGGAAATGTGATTCGTTCTCTAGCAGTATCAGTCTTGTCCCTGTTCCACTGCATTATGTTTCAGTGCTGGTCTTGTGCTGGCTGGTGGATGCCTGCCCATCTCAGGTAGCCTGGATTCTCATACTTGGCATCCAAGATCAAACCTTGGTTGACCTGCATTCACTTATTTAACACAATGAGGGAGAGCTGGGTCTCACAGAGAATCCAGCTGTCGGAAGTTTGTGTTTAATCCAGGTCACCAGTTTCTACTAGCCCTTCCCTCTTGGTGCCACATTTTTCGGAAGCTGTAGTGTCCTGTTCTCCCTGAGGACAGGCCCATGTTGGTTGACCTTGATAGGCTATTGAACTTTAATTCGAAAAACAGAAGGTCTCTGCTCTTCTGTCTCAAGAAGTCTTTTCATTAAGAGAAAGGTGCTCATGGCTTTTATATTTGCATGATTAAGGAGGGTGCATTCAAAGGATTCCCTCATTAATAATGAAACTCCTGGTTTAGTTATTGTCCCCACCCAAGAACCCAGACATCGCTAAAAGATTTTCTAAAATGGTACCTCACCAGGCACCCTACGCCATCTTGAGTCAGAGGCTCGACAAGTTAATTAGTAAAGCAGGCTGACTGATAGAGAAAGAGATTTTGACTTTCCCTGGTGGCTCAGAGGGTAAAGCGTCTGCCTACAATGCGGGAGACCTGGGTTCAATCCCTGGGTCAGAAAGATCCCCTGGAGAAGGAAATGGCAACCCACTCCAGTACTCTTGCCTGGAAAATCCCATGGACAGAGAAGCCTGATATGCTACAGTCCATGGGGTCACAAAGAGTCGGACACGACTGAGTGACTTCACTTCACTTTCACTTTCACCTTGCCTAAAGTTCCAGTTCTGATGCCTAAGCCCTTCCTTAAGTTCCACCCATGTTAGTAAGGGGCCACCTCTGTTCAGGAGTTTATATTGCAGGTCAAGTTTATATTCCAGGGGAAGGCAACTTCATAGTATAAAGGGCTAATAAAAGGTAATTACTTCCATAATGATTAATATGAAAAATTAACATACATTTCCAGAAGCTCACCCTCCTTTCACCCATTAACTGCCACAAACACGTTAAATAACACTCCATTGTCTTGAATAAACAATAACAGGATAAAGAAAACTTTGTGTAACCATTCTTGAAACTGTTAATGCTGGACTTGATGCAAGAATTACTGAATGTTCTGTGGAGAACACGAAAAGCCAGAACTATAAACACTATTTGGTGAAATGGCCAATTATGTAAAGGAGAAATGGGGCAGAAGTCGGTCAGTATCCCCCACTGTACAATCTGTGTGTATTTTGAGAGCCAAAAGCAGTTGGGAGACAAGAAGAATTTTTCGTAGGCTTGATGATATATTATATATTTATGATATTTATCTGTATTTTTATGTATTTCAAATAACTCATGATTTTAAAGCATATATAGGTTATTTGAAATACATAGAAAATACAGATAATAGTACTCGTGAGCCTCCCAGATTTAACATATTTTCACTTTTTGCTCCATTGTATTAGTTTCCTAGGGCTGCTGTAACAAGTTATCACAAACTTCATGGCTTAAAACAGCAAAAATGTATTCTCTTACAGTTATTCCAGAAGTCCAGAATCAATATGTCAGCAAAGTTGATTTCTTCCGGAGAGGCGCAAAGGGAGAATCTTTGCCATCCCACTGTGGCGGCTACCAGCAATCTTCGGTGTCTTCTGCTTTCTCTCCTCTTCTAAGAATACAGTCAGTCCTTGGTATCCATGGGTCCTGCATCCACAAAGTCAACTAACTGCAGATAGAAAAATATTCAGAAAAAAAAAGTCCAGAAAGTTTCAGAAATCAAAACTTTAATTTGCCACACAGCCTGCAACTATATACATAACATTTACATTGTATTTACAACTATTTACATAGTTAGATATTATAATTAATCTAGAGATGATTAAAAGTATACCGGCAAAGGATGTGTATAGGTTATATGCAAATACTACACCATTTTATGTGAGGGACTTGAGCATCTCTGAATTTGGGTAGATGCCCACAAGGTCCTGGAATCAAACATCTGTGGACACTGAAGGGTGACTAGTCCTTGGATTTAGGGCCTACCCGAAATCAGGATCTCAAGATCTTTATATTAATTTCATCTGCAAAGAGCCTTTTCCCACATAGGGACATATTCTCAGGCTTTTGGTGGAACACATCTTTCGGGGAGTGGGGGCACTCTTCAACCCACTACAACTATTTACCTTAACCCTTACAAATAAAATGGCACAGATATCCTTGAAATTCCTTCCTCAACCTTCTGTTTCACTTCCTCCTCATTTGTAACTATAATCCTAAGTGTGGCTGCTATGTATGTTTCAATACTTTTACTTCCTTTATATTGGCAAAGAATTTGCGGTTGTTTATATACAGACACTACCTTTACAAGACTAAAAGATTTCTATAAATGGCAACACTGTGTACATTTTTTTGCAACTTTTTTTTTTTACTGAATATCAGTATTTTAAGATTTACCTGTGCAGATACATGTAGCTATGATTTACTTATTTTGACTATAGCATGAATGTCCACAGTTTATTTTTCCATTCCTCTGTTGAAAGACATTTGCATATTATTATGATTTGAATATTAGTGGTCACGATCATTCCAGGATGTATCTCCTATCCTTGTATATACACTTATGTGAGAATTTCTCTAGGGTTGATACCTTAAAGTGGAATGGACAGATTCCATTTTTTTCCCTCCATTTTTCTATTTTCTTGAAGGGAATATGTAGACATCAATTGTTTCTTGAATGCTTGCAAATACTAGGGTATAAACTATGGATCTTACTTTATTTTGGGGATGGGCTTTTTTTAAAACTATAATTTAATTTCTGTAATGACTGGAAGTATATTATATCTTTAAAATTTCTTTTTAAAATTTTGGTTTTTTATATTTTTCTGGAAAATTATTCACTTCATGTTTTCAAATGTCTTAGTTTATTGCTGTTCATAATAACATGGAATTGGGGTTTTATAAGGACAAAAGTTTGAATATTGGCAATTTCATGTGACGACATAAAAATTTCTTGTGGCTTTAAATGTTCTTTCTTCATTTATAATTATGAGTCTCTTTCATTACTAATATCATCATTTGTACCTCCTGTATATTTTTGGTTTATTACCAAATACCTCTGTATTTTACTAGTCTTTCAAAACGTAAGATTATCTCAGCTGTTTCTTCATTTTTTATTTCATAAATTTCTAGACCCTGATGCTGGGAGGAATTGGGGGCAGGAGGAGAAGGGGATGACAGAGGATAAGATGGCTGGATGGCATCACCGACTCGATGGATACAAGTTTGGGTAAACTGGGAGTTGGTGATGGACAGGGAGGCCTAGCGTGCTGTGATTCACGGGGTCACAAAGAGTTGGACACGACTGAGAGACTGAAATGAACTGAACTGAACTGAGTCTTGTTTTTATTTTTCCTTCTTGCTGCCATCTTGTGAACTTTGAATTTACCCTTTTGCTCTTTTTCTAGATTCTTGAATATTGATCTCATGGCTTTTTAACATTTCTATTATCTGATATAAGTACATTTAAGGCTAGTCTCTCCTAGATGTATCCAAATTTTAATAAAAGGTATTTTCATTGTCATTTGGTTCTACATATTTTTAATTTCTATCTTAAATGTTTCTTTGAAAAGTAAATTGTTTAAAAGTATATTTTTAGTATCTATAATATAGGAGGGTTCTGTTTATTTACCATCTTTTTAATAAATCATTTAAAATTTTATTTAGAGAAAATATGTTAGTTTTATAGTATTTCTCTTTATGGCCTAATGTATGATTTGCTTTTGAAGAAGTTTATGTGTTCATGAAAAGAATGGGTATACTATGATTTTCATGGTTAGGTACTATATTTATATGAAGCTGATAATTGTGTAGCTCAAGCCTTCTAGAATCTTATTGATTTTTTTGACTCTTTGATCTATCAATTTTAGATACATATATTAAAATCTACTATGATTCTGGATTTGTAAACTGACCCTGTTCATTTTTGCATTTCATATTTTGAAACTTGGCTCTCAGGCATATACAAAGATGACAGCTATTTTCTCTTTGCACTCTGTAACATGTGGAATCTTAGTCCCCCAACCAGAGACTGAATCCACACTCCCTGCATTGGAAGCATTAAGTCTTAACCACTGGACCGCCAGGAAAGTCCCTCTCTAAGCACTTTTAAGACATTAACTCAATTTGCCTCTGACCTCTGTTTTATTGTCTATCCAATTGTTGATTCAGAATAGGCAATCTGTCTCTCCTTATCGTTGATCTTCCCCTTTGTCTTTAATATTCTACCATTCCATTACGGTGTTTCTAGGTAGATTACCCTACATGGGGATCTTACAGAGTCCTCAGACTATGGCTGCTGCCACTCAGCACCCATTCCCTAGGCCAATATCCTGGCTTGTCCTGACCATGAGCTGTGGGCTTCCCTGGTGGCTTATATGGTAAAGAATCTGCCTGCAATGCGGGAGACCCAGATTTGATCCTTGGGTTGGGAAGGTCCCCTGGAGAAGGGATGGCAACCCCCTCAAGCAACCCCCTCAAGCATTCTTGCCTGGAGAATCCCATGGACAGACAAGCCTGGTGGGTTACAGTCCATGGTGTCGCAAAGAGTTGGACACGACTGAGTGACTGTCACTCTCACTGAGCTGTTGGCAACCTCTGGCTCTTATTATTCTGGCTTTGAGTTTTTGCTTTATTTCCAGAACTCATCATTTTATTTATCTTACTTTTTTATTATTCGTCTTTTCACATTAAAATGATTTAGTAATATTTTATCCACAATTTTTATGTGGTTATAGTGGGAAGAGGTTCTATGTCAGCTCTGTCATCAATACTGATGAAGCAGAAGGCTCTGAAACCACCTTTACTCTTTTATGAGATCAGGAGAAAAAATATGGAGTCAACTGCTTTCCACTGAGAGCCCAGCCCTGAGAATCAGGGGATAATATTCTCTTCCATCCAAAATCCCTGTCTGACTTAAGGTCAATATACTTTAAAAATGTGATGACTTACAGAGTAAAATGTTATATAAAATTAAGTGATACCACTGTGAAAGAATATGTTATTATTTACATTGTATAGGGGAGGAACTGGGGCTCAGAAGCTAAGTAACTTGATCAAAGTTAAAAAGATAGTAAGTGGAAAAATTAAGATTTTAAGCTATGATCCTGAGAACAAAGCCCACATTTACCCCATCATGTTGCCTCCTAGGAAATTGAAATCTGCATAACAAGAAGACATTTTAAAAAGGTAAAAATTAAAGAATCAGGATACATTTAAGGGCTAAGCTGTGTAGCATAGAAAAAATTATAAAAGGAAGATATCAATGTGAGGTATATATTATATATAGATATATATCACTTCACTCCTGTTGAGAGAAATCAAATAGCTGCATGTCAGTTGAATGCATTTCTCACAGATAGGATTACCTGTCGAGAACAGTTTTGGAAGAGCTCAGCAGATGGCATTCCAAATGAGAGATGCCCACATGGGTTGTGAAGGCTATAATGGATTTCAAACATCTATGTCTGTCTCTCTGGCAAATGACATTGCCTTGAAAAGGTGGATTTTTTTTTCTTTGTCGTTTGAAGGTTGTATCTACTTGTAAAGAGAGGCACATTTGCCTTATATGGATTGGATCTAAATCTGTGTGGACACATCAGGTTGTGTGTGTGGAGTTGACCCAATTATATTGGGTGATTCTGAGGTTAGAGGTACTCTAGCTGATTTTTTAAAGTTAATAAATTAATTAATGTGGCTTTTAAATTACTTTTGGCTGTGCCGGGTCTTTGTTGCTGTGATGGGCTTTCTTTAGTTGTGGTGAGTGTAGGCTACTTTTAATTGCAGGGCACGGGCTTTTCATTGGGGTGGCTTCTCTTGCTGCAGAACAAGGGCTCTAGGTGCATGGGCTTCAGTAGTTCAGACCCATGAGCTTAATCGCGCCATGGCATGTGGAATCTTCCTGGACCAGGGATTGAACCTTTGTCCCCTGCATTGGTGAGTAGTTCTTAACTACTGGACCACCAAGGAAGTCCACTCCAATTGATTTTTACACCTAATATTTGCCTTATTTCTTCATAAGATAAAAGGATCTGATTTCCCAAGCAAACATGCTATTTCCTGGTGTAAAGCTGATGTTAAGTGATATCTCAGGTTTTAATTCTAATGCTTTAAGTTGTATATAATAAACATAAGTGAAAGTGGCTAAACAATAAAGAATTAATTTTTCCACACAAAAATTTTGAAAGTAGAGTGATTTCAGGCTGGTCAATTTAAGAGCTCAAATATGTCATCAAAGACTAGCTTTTTCCATGTGTTCTGGCTCCATGCCCAGTGTGCTGGTTTCTGTTACCTTGCTCTTCTCATTATGGTTCTAAGATGGCTGCTTCATCTTCAGGAATCTTTCCCTCATAGAGCAAAGTAGAGGCATCAAAAGGGAAATTTTTCCTCACAGGTAGAGAAGAAACTCCCAGAAGCTACCACTCACTCCAGAGGTTTTTTTCACAAATCATTTGCTAGAAGTGCCTCATACACCCATTCCTAAATAATCAATGGCAAGAAAAATGGAATTATACAATGGGTTTTGCTAACAGAGGCTCATTTTGAAGGGCTAGAGAGGGCTTATTTGGTCATGATAAGGATGAAGCTAATCAGGGTTCTACTGGTAAGCAACATGGGAGCGACCAGCTTTCAATAGGTAACCAACAACACTTGCCACATGTATGTCTTGTTGGGCTGGGAAAATGTGCTAACAATTATTGCCTCAGTCAATTGGTTGAAGAAGGTGATTGTGATTATTTATCCACCAAAGAGCTGTGAATAATATTTTGTTTCTAACCAGAAATACTTTCTCTTTTTTAGTTCATGAAGCTTGAGTCTATAATACTAAAAACAAAAACAAAACAAAACAATAGCTTCATCAGCTCAAAACACCATCTTTTTCTTAAAAAAAAAAACAAAAAACATTCACTGTACCTACTTGTCTGGCCATAGAGCTGGGCAGATGACCCGGGATGGCCGTGGTGATTGGTCTGTGATGGGCATGTGGCTGAGGCTAGATCAAGTGTCTTTCTCAAGATTTTTCTAACGGAAGATGATAGAAAAAATAATTTTTTGAGGGTTAGGGTTGCAGTCACATACAGAATTATAAAGCCTGGACACAAATGTAGCCATGATTCTAGATGATAGTTATAGGTGTCCTGAAATAATGAGAACACATGCAGGGAAAGAAAAAAAAACAGAAGCAAGATATGGGGTAGAAAGAAGGACAGAAAAAGGAACATTCCCACATCGTTTGTGAGAATGTAAACTGGAGCAGCCACTATGGAGAACAGTATGGAGGTTCCTTAGAAAACTAAAAGTAGAGTTACCATATGATCCTGCAATCCTACTCCTGGGCATATATCTTGAGGAAACTAACTTGAATAGATACATGCCCCGCAATGTTCATGTGCAATAGCCAAGACACGGAAGCAACTTTAATATCCACTGACAGATGAATGGATAAAGAAGATGGAGTACATATATACAATGGAATACTACTCAGCCATAGAAAGAATAAAATGCCATTAGCAGCAACAGTGATGGACCGAGAGAGTACCATATCAGGTGAAGTACGTCAGACAGAGAAAGACAGGTATCATATGATATCACATATAAGGAATCTAAAAGTGATTCAGATGAACTTATGTACAGAAAAGAAGCAGACTTATAGATGTAGAAAACAAATTAATGGTTACCAAAGGGAATAGCGGGGGATTGGGAGAGGTAAATTAGGAGTTTGGGAGTAACATATACACACGCAGTTCAGTTCAGCTCAGTTCAGTCGCTCAGTCGTGTCCAGTTCTTTACGACCCCATGAACCGCAGCACGCCAGGCCTCCCTGTCCATCACCAACTCCTGGAGTTCACTCAAACTCATGTCCATCAAGTCTGTGATGCCATCCAGCCATCTCATCCTCTGTCGTCCCCTTTTCCTCCTGCCCCTAATCCCTCTGAGCATCAAAGTCTTTTCCAATGAGTCAACTCTTCACATGAGGTGGCCAAAGTATTGGAGTTTCAGCTTTCACATCATTCCTTCCAAAGAACACCCAGGGCTGATCTCCTTTAGAATGGACTTGTTGGATCTCCTTGCAGTCCAAGGGACTTCAAGAGTCTTCTCCAACACCACAGTTCAAAAGCATCACTTCTTCGGCGCTCAGCTTTCTTCACTACTCTGTGTAAAATGGACAAACAACAAGGACCAACTCTATAGCACAAGGAACTATACTCAGTATCTTATAATAACCTATAATGGACAAGAATCTGAAAAAGAATATATATACATGTGTGTGTATGTATATGTGTATGTCTATATAACTGAATCACTTGGCTATACACTTAAAACTAACACAACATTACAAATTAACTATACTTCAATTAAAAAGAAAGAAAGAAAAGACAAAGGCATGGTAGTGTTTGTTTCCTGAACCTTTCCTTTCTGTCTTTTTTGAGGTTTGGTGTTTTGAACCAACACATTCTTTCTTATTTAAGTTAATTTGATTACTCTCTATTGCAACAAGAAGAGTCCTGACTAAACAGAGTCCTTTAGTTATTTAAACTATATAGTTGAGGGGGATCAACATTCAAATTGTACAATAGGGACATTGGGTCAAGGTCCAATCAGGAGGCAGAAACCACAAAGTAATTTCAACAGAAAAAGTTTAATATAAAGAATTATTGACCATACTAGAGGGTCAGTGTAACAAGGGAATGGGTAGCAAAAGATAAGGAGAATTCTAAATAACACAGGAATAGCAGATGTCATGGAGCAGCCACCACCCGAGGGCTGAGTTAGAGTAATCATGGAAGAGTCTGCCAGTCCCTCTATACTGAACATGTTGGAGTGGGCAGGGTGTATGACTTTCTGAATGGCAGAAATTCCATGGATGGAGGAGCCTGGTAGGCTACAGTCCATGGGGTCGGGAAGAGTTGGACAGAACTGAGTGACTAACACTTTCGCTTCACTTTTAAAGGTATCTTACTGGAATTCCTTGAGAACCTCATAATGTACTGAGTCTGGGGTCCAAGAATAAAGATTGCCTTACTTGAACCTGAAGAAATATGCATCTTTGAGAGTGTTTCAGGACAACTGTTCCTTATTCAATTTCTTTCAGTAGTCAAAAAATGAAACTCAGGGCCATTCAGCTCACTTTAGGCTGTTTCATAAGCAAACAACTCCAACAGAAGATCATCATAGCAAAGATTTTGTTGGCTAGCCTATCCTCTTCCATGAAGTACAGTACAGTTTCTCATAATCACTTGGTCATTTTGTTAGTCTAGGGCTTAGAAGAAAACATTTCCCCTTACAGAGAAGAGCTGCTGTGTAAGGGACACGGCACAGTTTCTGGAGCTGGACGGCTGCTGTTCGAAGCTTCGCTGGGCCTTTCCTATGCATGTGATCTTGGATACTTAAGGATACTGAACCATTCCTGATCCGATTTATCTCATCTATAAACTGATTATAATGATAGTCTCTCTCCCAATGGTTGCTTTGAGGATCGAATGAGTTAATATGCTCAGTTGTTTAGACCAATTCTGTGCCTCCTGGTAAGTGGCTGATAAATGGTAGCTATTATTATTAAAGCCAGACTCTGGAAAATACAACCACCAGAGGGTTATAAAAGAAGACAAGGTTACATTATTTGCAAACCCCAAATCTCTTGAACTCTAATTCTTGATGTTTTTGTCTACCAAAAGACCTCTTCTGAGTGGGTAAAACAAAGAGAGAAGAGAGGAGAGAAAAGTGAGGAGAGACACACACACAGACACACACACCACGGTGCTTCACCCACTGCTTTCTCATCCCTTAGTAACCAAGTGACCTGTTTCTGCTCTATTTTCCCATGCTCCTGATTAGGCTCTGTTTGGCTAAAGAAGCCAACATTCTTTGATTTCTGTACTGAAGTCTAGGTCAGTGTCAAGGGAGTCTCTGTTCTCTTCAGTTGACACTTTGAGAAGATAGCAGCTCTGTTCTGATTCTATTATGTAGCAGATGATTGATAAAGTGAACAACCCTTGTGTCAGTTTACATTATGCCCTCTGTCCTGTTCCTAAACAAAAATTTGCTAAAAATCCTCTATTCAAATCGTATGCTCAAAAGTACTCCCCCATGAAGCTTTTCCTTCTATTTATAGACCCCAAAATGCAACAGTGTGACTAGTGATGGAGGGTAGAGTCTGGGAAAGGGAAGGCCTTCTGCAACAGGGAGTAGGGTCATTTGCTAACTTGAAATAAGGAAGTGGCTATGTGAATTTCAGAGGACAGAACAAAGCCCCAAGAGCAGAAGTGCAGGGCAGATATTGGCTGACTATAGGTAACATTTCCTGATAGAGTGACTAAAACAAGAAGGGCCGCTGTACTAAGTAGAGACTTCTCCGAAATAGAACGTTCAGGTGCAAGTAATGGATGCTGCAGAGCAGATTCCTCTCTTGCTGCGGAGAATGGATGAGGTGACCTCTAGACTTTCTATGATTCCACGACCCTTGATGAGCAAAGGAACAGCTGTGCTTTGACAAGCAATCTTAAAAAGAGCTATTGGATCATGGTGACTTGTTAAAAGTCTCGGGCATAAACCAATTCTCATTTGGGTATCCTGACTCATCAGACATTGTCAAGGCTTTCATTACTTAATCCTCTCAGTAAGCCAGTTACTTAAAAAAAAAATTATTTATTTGGCTGTGCTGGGTCTTAGTTGTGGCATGTGGGATCTTTTGTTTGTTGTAGTTGTGGCATGCAAACTCTTAGTTGGGGCTTACAGGATCTATTAGTTTCCTGATCAGGGATCGAATCTGGCCCCGTGCACTGGGCCACTGGACCACTAGCTGGATCACTTGCTGACCACCAGTATCAGTTATTATTTCACTTTTACAAAGGAAGAAACTGAGGCTCAAAGAATTTAGGTTGCCAGTCTTAATTAAAATTCAGTCTCATCTGTCTTTGATGTCAAAGAATGTCTTTGATATTCTTAAATACATTACTAAACTGAAATACTGCTTAAAAGATGCTATACAAAATTAAGCAAACTTTAAAGGTAGTCAAATAAGTTCAGATACAAAATTTTGTTACTATGTCATAAACAACAAAATCTTGATTTTTATCATTTGCTTTTCAGGAAAAGAAGAAAAAACCCTTTTCCCTCCCTCAGCTTTAAACCTTTCAGGCCCATGGCAGGCTATGAATAAATTGTTCTTTAAGAATCATAGTGGACATCACAGTGTTTCTTTCTTCTTTTGTATGTGCTAATTCAGAATTATGAGTAGTATGACTTCCATGTTTTTATTACATCAATTTTTCTCTACTATCTTCTTTCCTTGCTTTTTCTTCTTTCTGCTCAGAAAAATATATCATATAGAGAAGGAAAAATTTCTTTTCCACCCTTCTAAGTTCTGTGGTTGGTCTAAGAATTTGATTGACATAAGACAGATTAACAGGTGGAAAACACTTTTTTTTTTAATTACGGGCACAGGAGCCTCACAAAAGTATGAGGCTCAAAAGGCAACTTCTTCAAAAGAATCTGGAGAATATATATTCATCAGAGTCTTTTTATATGTATATAAAACTGAATCTTATATATATCTCTGAAGAATATATATACATATATATATATATAACTGAATCACTTTGCTATGTACCCCAAACTAGAATATATTATATATCTGAATATATATATAAATGAATCTTATATATATATATCTGAAGACTATATATAACTGAATCACTTTGCTGTACACCCAGAACTAACAGAACAATGTAAGTCAACATATATCAATCAAAAAACAGCAGCCAGACAACTAAGACACATACTATCCTGGGGTGAAGAAAGAGACAGAGGTTTGGAGTTTCTAGGTGGTGGTGTTGAGAAGATAATTTCTGGAAAGGTGAAAGGAAGAAATACATGGCAAATAATGAATGGCTTCTCTGGTGGCTCAGAGGTTAAAGCGTCTGCCTGAAATGCGGGAGACCTCGGTTCGATCCCTGGGTCAGGAAGATTCACTGGAGAAGGAAATGGCAACCCACTCCAGTATTCTTGCCTAGAGAATCCTATGGACGGAGGAGCCTGGAGAGCTACAGTCCACGGGGTCACAAAGAGTCGGACATGACTGAGTGACTTCACTTCACTTCAGTGAATGCCTTGTTACACAATTAAGCCTCTCAGGTGAAAAAAAGTTATTTCTAGTAGTGATTCTCTTCCTGGTCCAGTTACGCTTTCTAGTGAAAATTTCCTTTACAAATGTAGATTCTCTCCCCACCCACCCATCCCCCCCATCCCCCCACACACACACAAATGGGAAATTTTATATTTACTTCTAGGAGACCCAGGTTGGATCCCTGGGTCAGGAAGACCCCTGGAGAAGGAAATGGCAACCCACTGTAGTATTCTTGCTCGGAGAATCCCATGGACAGAGCAGCCTGGAGGCCTACAGCTCATGGGGCCGAAAAGAGTTGGACTCGACTAAAGGACTAACACTTTTCGCTTTCTTTTGGTAGCTTTCGGGAAGAAAGTGATGAATAGCTTTTCTTTTCCTGAGATTTCTGGGCTTTCGGCTAAAAAATAATCTGCGTGTCAAAGTGGCATACTTTGAGGTTACATGTTTCAACACCTTCACTCTCCTGGGCTGTCCAAAGTCTGTGCCTAACCACTTTGTTTCTTTTCAACCAGGAAACATTTACCCTAATAACCAAGTTACTAATTCACTCAATTAACTTCCTCCTTCATCATTTTGGTTTAAGCGACATAATTGGTTTAAGTGACTTCTTTGCTAAATCCTATAGCTTTACAACCTGTTCTGGCTAAATGCATCTTCAAAAATACTTTTTAGCTTAATCAAAACATTTTCAATCTTATACTTCTTAACAGAACAGAACCATTTAAAATTATCTACGATGAAGGTACCACGGTGGTAAAGGCTTTCCAGGTAGCACCATGGTAAAGAAATAGCGTGCCAATGCGGGAGATGCAAGAGATGAGTCTTTGATCCCTGGGTTGGGAAGATCCCCTAGAGTAGAAAATGGCAACCCACTCCAGCATTCTTGTTTGGAGAATCCCAGGGACAGAGGAATCTGGCAGGCTACAGTCCACGGGGTCACAAAGAATCGGACACAATTGAGTGACATAGGCATACTTAGTCCATACACCTCACTTGATTCATATTCTCAAAAATGGTGGCATTTATAGAACGGTAAGTTGACTCTGATTTTCCCCTTGAAAGTCATAGGAAGGAGATGAAGCATCTAAGGACTGAAGCCCATGATTTAATGAATGCTACTGGGCTTCCCCGGTGGCGCTAGTGGTAAAAGCTGCTGCTGCTGCTAAGTCGCTTCAGTCGTGTCCGACTCTGTGTGACCCCATAGACGGCAGCCCACCAGGCTCTGCCGTCCCTGGGATTCTCCAGGCAAGAACACTGGAGTGGGTTGCCATTTCCTTCTCCAGTGCATGAAAGTGAAAAGTGAAAGTGAAGTCGCTCAGTCGTGTCCAACTCTTAGCGACCCCATGGACTGCAGCCCACCAGGCTCCTCCATCCATGGGATTTGCCAGGCAAGAGTACTGGAGTGGGGTGCCATTGCTTGCCTGCAAATGTAAGAGATGTGGGTTTGATCACTGGGTCAGGAAGATCCCCTGGAGGAGGACATGGCAACCTACTCCACTATTCTTGCCTGGAGAATCTCATGGACACAGAAGCCTGGCAGGCTACGGTCCATAGGGTCACATAGAGTCAGACACAACTGAAGCAACTTAAAATGCACTCACACACACACACAGTGAAACTGCACAACTCAGATTGGGACTTGGACCCACTGTCTTTTCATTGAAATCACACACCTGGTCTCAGAACTTAATGAAGCTTAGGCTGTTTATGTCTTGTCACAGGAAGAATTCAGTGAGATACAAAGTAATAGGTGAGAAGTGGATTTATTTAGAGAGATACATATTCCATAGACAGAATGCAGTCTGTTTCAAAAGGTGAGTACAGCCCTGGGAGAAAGATACTCTACACAGAGAGTGTGGGCTATCTCAGAAGATGAGAGACCCCAGAATATGGGGTGGTTAGTTTTTATGGGGGCTTCCCTAATAGCTCAGTTGGTAAAGAATCCACCTGCAATTCAGGGGACCCTGGTTTGAATCATGGGTCAGGAAGATCCACTGGAGAAGGGATGGGCTACCCACTCCAGTATTGTTGGGCTTCCCTTGTGGCTCAGCAGGTAAAGAATCTGCCTGCAATGTGAGAGTCCTGGGTTCAATCCCTGGATTGGGAAGATCCCCTGGAGAAGGGAAAGGCTACCCACTCCAGTATTCTGACCTGGAATTTCTATGGGCTTGGTAACTTCACATGCTAACAAGTGGGAGAAATGTTCCAACTATTTCAAGGCAGGGGCAGGGATTCCCAGGAATTGACCCTCTATCCACTTTTTTATCTTTTATGGTCAGCTTTGGAACTCTCGCGGCGCCTGTGGGTGTGTCATTTAGCATGCCAATGCATTATAATGAACGTACAATGAGGCTCAAGGTCCACTGGAAGTGAAATCTTCTGCTATCTTGGGCCTTATGGGTTCTAACCAGTTATGTCTTAACCCCAGTGGCTGTGTCATTCTTTTAAAGGTTATGTCCTGCTCCTCCCCTCCTGTTTCATTAGGAATTCATTGAAAAGAAATAGGTGTGAAACTAAAAGAAAACTTAAAATAGAGACTCCATTTCTTCCATCTTACAAATATGGAATAGCAAGCTCACACTTCACAATCAGTAAATTATATATTTAATGCTCAATAGTGTATCCCACTCCAGTGTTCTTGCCTGGAGCATCCCAGGGACGGGGGAGCCTGATGGGCTGCCATCTATGGGGTCTCACAGAGTCGGACACGACAGAAGCGATTTAGCAGCAGCAGCAGCAGCAGTATATAGTTTTCAAAAATACATATAATCCAAATATCAACAGTAATTCATGACATCCAACTTCAGTTTTCATGATAACAACATATAAACACACTATAAAAAGTCCTTTTTAATGTATCTCATAATTTGTTCCCTATTTTTACTGTAGCAAAACAAAAATTGAAGGATTGTTATACCTGGAGCCAAATAAATGATTTCTAAAAGAGATTTTGAGAAAGCTTCTTGGGAAAGCAACTGTAAGGAATATCTTATGGAGAGTTTTGGGTACCTGGCTCAGGAAATTTGTTTCATTGTCCAACTTCCTACTTTTATAAATCAAATTAATGGTGTTGGATTGTGGTATAATAAAAATGTATGTTTGGACTTTGTCTCCAGTTTCTGGCACAGAGCTCCTAAAATGCTGGGAAATTTCCTGAATGATAGGAGTGTTGTTATTCATAAGGTGCCCCTTTCACACATGTCAGAGTTTATACTAATGAGATGATTCAGGGTTGGGTATTAGAGGGTTGGAACTTTCAGCAAACCCTCCCCTCCAGGGAGGGGGTGGGAGCTGGAGATTGAGTTCAATCACCAGTGGTCAGTGATTTAATTACTCTAGCCTATTTAATGAAACTTCAATAAAAACTCTTCAACACTAAAATTCAGAAGTTCTGGGTTGGTGCCTTTGATGTGTTAGGGAGGAAGGCATGAAAACTCTGCACCCTCATCTCCAATACCTTCCCCTTTGGATCACTTACATTTGGCTGTTCCTGACTTGTATCCTTTACAATAAAGCAGTAAATAAAAGTAAAGCCTTTTCCTAAGTTCTATGAATTGCTCTAGCAAATTATCATACCTGAGACAGGGTAATAGGCTTCCCTGGTGACTCAGATAGCGAAGAATCGGTCTGCAATGTGGGAGACCTGGGTTTGATCCCCGGAAGATCCCTTGGAGGAGGGCATGGCAACCCACTCCAGTGTTCTTGCCTGGAGAATCCCCATGGACAGAGGAGCCTGGTGGGCTGCAGTTCATGTCCAAAGAGTTGGACACGACTGAGCAACTAAGCACAGCACAGAGAGAGGGTAATGGGAACCGCTGAGTTTGCAGCCAAGTGCAGGTAGTCTGGGGACCAGGGACTTGTGACTGGCATCTGAAGTGGGGATGGCCTTTTGGAACTGAGCCCTTTACTTGGGTCTGCACTAACTCTGGATAGTTAGTGTCAGAATTGAGTGGAATTGCAGGACACTGGGTTCATGTGGGAGAATTAGAGAATGGTATTAGAATGACAACAATTTGTTGTTGGAAAGAAACCATGCATTTGTCAGAAAAAAACACACATGGATATATGCAAAGTTTGTGTCCCCTCAGAGTTGAAATGTTGAAATTCTAATGTCCCAATGCGACGGCATTTGGAGACGAGGTCTTTGGGAAGTCATTAGCTGATGAGGGTGTTGCTCTCATGAATGGGATTATAGTAACCTTATAAGAAAATGAAAGGACCAGAGCTTTCTCTTTCCACCATGTGAGACTACAAGGGAAGCTGCCACTCTGCAGCCCAGGAAAGCATTCTTACTAGAACTTGGCAGTGCTGGCACCCTAATACCAGACTTCCAGCCACCTGAACTGTGAGAAATAAATTTCTGTTCTTCATAAACTACCCAGTTTACAGTACTCTGTTACAGAAGTAAGACAGGATCCATTTTCTCCCAATTGATCAGATGATGCCACCTGGTAGCACTTGTAGCACTATAATGAACGGTTTTCCTGTCCATCTGACTCACTGTCAGTACTTGGAAGACTGAATTGGGCTTTAATGCATCTGCATTCCCAATTCTAAGTTCTGTGGGCCTACAGCATATACAATTTGGGGAAGAGAGGATTTTTCAAAGGAGTATAAAATTCAGTGAGAAGAAATCACAACACATTACAAATATAAAAATCTGATAAATACCATCAAATTTCTAAAAATGAAATATTTTTATTTATTAACTGCTCAACACATTTCTTTAATACATTTTTTTTTCCTACATTTTTGACTCTTATTCTTTGATCACCTCCTGTGACAATGGTTTATAAGTGCATTTTCTACAGTGATTAGAAGTATAGTTTATGCTTTTCCCTAGTGTGGTTGATCAACATATTTTCTATTCTTGATCATTTCAAAAGCCTTCTTTTGTGACTTCCCTGGTGACTAAGACTCAGTGCTTTCAATGTAGGGGCCCCAGATTCAATCCCTGGTCAGGGAACCAGATCCCACATGCTGTTACCAAGAGCTTACATGCTGCAACTAAAGATCCTGAATGATGATGAGTGAGTGATAGTTGCTCAGTCATGTCTAACTCTTTGTGACTCCATGTGAGACTACAACTACATGACTGTAGGCTCCTTGGTCCACGGAATTCTCCAGGCAAGAACACTAGAGTGGGTTGCCGTCTCCTTCTCCAGGGAATCTTCCCAACCCAGGGATTGAACACGAGTATCCTCCATTGCAGGCAGACTCTTCACCATCTGAGCCACCAGGTAAGCTTCAAAGATCCTGAATACACAAGTAAAGATCCCATGTGCCACAACTAAGGCCCGGTGCAGGAAAATAAATAAATATTCTTTTAAAAAGCTTCTTTCAGTTTCTCAACTCATTATTGATAATTTATATACATGTGCATATGTGCTTTTATAGGAATGTGGCGGAATTTGGGAAAACCTCTACAAACTTTCTTTCATATATGGGTTGTAATGTCTCAGGGCATTTGAAGTTATGCTGTGCAGTGAATAGTCTTAAATATTCTTCAAATTGACCATACTTGTATTAACCAGTGTATTATCAATGCCTCTGCACCTTCAGGACATAACAGAAGGTGAGCTGGCACAACTGAAGGGAAAGGTATTCCTACCAGCCATTTGTAAGAGGAGATGACCAGCTATAACTTAACTGTTCACTACACGTACTTATCCCACTAAATTAAAACAAAATATGTTCCTGTCTTCCCTTAGTTGAATTTCTGTAATGACCACAGGCTCTCCAGGATCATCAGACACAAGAAAAACTTATGACAATAGGCATGTCAGATTGGAAAGAGATAATAGTCTTAACTAATTGTGGCTGAATATTTTACTTCTGCAAATTTTGTAAAAATTTATGATCAATGAATATATTGCTAGATGTAGCCTGGAAGAGGTCCTTGAAATTTCAAGCCCCTGAAGATCAAGCTTTTTTTCCGCTTCCTATAAAATTCTCTATTCCCTAACATGGTGCCAGGCACAAAACAGGTGCCTAACAAGTACCTTAAGAGTGCAAGAGTGAATGAGAGGCGCATCTCTGTGCAGCCTGTGGAAGGGCAGCAACAATAACACAGGAAGGAGAGGAGTGCTTCACTTCAGTGCTTTGAGTTAATTATTCTAAGTCAGGGATTGTCTTATCTCTCCTTTTAAACATTTATTCCAGTGTAGTAAGAGAAATGAAAGCTTCCTCCAGTTAAAAACAGTGAAGTGATTAAATCCTAACAGCTCTGAAAATAACTTTTACAGCACATACCTCATAGTTTCTTCTTGTTGCGTAAAAGCAGAGTGGACTGGCAAACCCACTGAGAGATAAGGAGGCCTTCCAGTTCCTTGCTGAGCTGATTCCGAATATCCCACTAGTCACTTAGCCTTATCACCCTGGTGAGTATCTCTATAATTGGGGGCATTCTTTAAAAATTTAGATATGATAAGGTCTTTCTCATCTTGAGGTCGGTTTAAGTTTTATGTTCATCAAAATCAAATGTGAAAAGAAAAGAAGCTTTTTAGAAATTTAATTGGCACTCCTAGGCACCATCAAGAAAATGCCTTCACAAATTGATTAAGGAACATTTCCGATCATGAAAATAACCAACATTTCCAAAGCCTGAAATAATAACTTTAAGAGTTCTTATAAAAGCATACCCCATCCTAATAATTTAAGCCACTACATCCTAGCTGAAAAATGAGCTATTTGTTAATGTTATAGCATATGGTATACATATATATATAATATAGTTATATACATATATGTTATAGATTATATATATATACATATATATACACACACACATATATATATGTTATAGAGCATGGTGTGTGTATATATATATATATATATATATATATATATATATATATATATATATATATATATAGTTGTGTGGTTTACTTTTTTCTCTTATAGGCTCAGTTCTGGGTTATGCCCCAAGCTGTGACTTAGGAGGCAAGTGGTTGTTACCTCGTTGGAAGTCAGAAGTGGGTTTTGGAGTTCACTAGCAAGAACAGGCTCAAAATTTGAGAAAACTAAAGCTAATATAAGTAGGCTATTTACATGGCCAATAAGCACATGAAAATATGCTCAACTTCACTAATTATTAGAGAAAAGCAAAACAAAACTACAGTGTGGTATCACCTCACACCAGTTAGAATGGCCATCATTAAAATGTCCACAGATAATAAATGCTGTAGAGGGTGTGGAGAAAAGAGAATCCTCCTACAGTGTTGGTGAGAATATAAATTGGTGTAGCCACTGTGGAAACAGTATGGAGGTTCCTCAAAACCTAGAGTTGTTATATAATCCAACAATCAAACTCCTGGGCATATATCCAGAGAAAACTCTAATTCAAAAATGTACATGCAGCCCAATGTTCATAGCAGCACTATTTACAATAGCCAAGACATGAAGCAACCTAAATATTCAACCTAAATGTCTACTGACAGATGAATGAATAAAGAAGATGTATAGCTATTTTTTATCCATCTTCTCTCTCTCTACACACACACATACATATATGCACACTGGAATATTACTTGGCCATAAAAAGATGAAACAATGCCATTTGCAGCAACATGGATGGATCTAGAGATTATCATACTACGTGATATCATATCACTCATATGTGGAATCTAAAATATGATACGAGTCAACTTATTTACAAATAGAAACAGACTCACAGATAAAAAAACAAACATATGGTTACCACAAGAGAATGTTGGGGGTAGGGAGGGATAAAATAGGATTTGAGGATTGGCAGATGCAAGCTACAATGTATAAAGCAAAAAACAGGGTCCTACTGTATAGCACAGAAACTATATCTAATATCTTATAATAAGCTATAAGGAATATGAAAAAGAAAATATGTATAACTGAGTCTGTTAGCTTGCTGTACACCCAGAAACTAACACAACATTGTAAATTAACTACACTTCAGTGAAAAAAATAGAATAAGCTATTTAAAAATAAGAAGTCATAAATAGGCACCGTGGGAACATACACCCAGGTTAGAGGCCAGTTCTGCTTTGGGTATTTGTAGTTTCTCCAATATCAGGTAGTCAGTCAGCCCTCCTTAAAAGCTCACATGAGCGATGTTTATTGTCATTGATGTTTATACTCAGCATCTGAAACTCTCTCCTACTTTGGGGAACAAATGTTATGTAATGAGTCTCAATAGGAAACAGTGCCTATTTCTCACTTTAGAGGCAGAAAATGCCAGATGCTTATTCCCCAGCTTCCTTATTGGAACGTTATGCCACAATATGGGTAAAGCCAATGAGAAATACCTGCCTCGGGGACCCAAAGAGATATATATTGCAGAGGTCCCCCTTGATAGTGGCATCAGCAGCAACATCGAATGGGGAGCAGCTTTAGGTGACGTGGTTTTGGCCATGGTCCCGGCTGCTTCCTGCCCTCCCCATTCTTATCTGTTTTACATTTGTGGGAATTACCAAATATTGTTTCAAAAATTTCTTTCTCACACACTCCCTTAATTTTTTTTTCTTTGAAATCAGCCAGAATTAGTTTTTGTTGTGTGAAACGTGTGATCAAATTGTAGCTCTGACATCCTAGTCACGTGTAAACTGCTATTTTAGGGGCCTGAAGGGCACTTTGAAATTTTGAGTAGTTTTCTTAAGCATTAAATATGACTCTATCCTGCATTTAAACCTTAGAAAGGATGCTGACATCTATTTTGATCATCGATCCTCATTGTAACACTTAAATAATTGGTGCACGTATTATGAATCCAAGTTTACATCTTAGAAAACAGAGGGACAGTGAACCAGAGTGCTCTGCCCAAGTAGCAAGTCCACTTGATGGCAAAGCTGAGAACATTGAAACCCAGCCCCAGATCTTCCTCTTCTTTCTTTGCTAAATCTTTACTGTGAAAGCCAAAGAAAAGCAGAGAGAAAAGTCCAGGATCAGAAGTCGATTCATATCGAGAGCAGAAAGGTAAAACTAGCATCAAAATGACTTGAGGCAGCTGCTTTTGTCAAGGCAGCCCCTCAACGCAAGACGGGACCTGAATGCAGCACAAAGGGTTTTCAGTTTCCTCACTTGTTTTGCTGCAAAAGAGACAAATCAAGAGATTCCGCCTTTTTCTATGGCCAACTTAGACTGTGACCAATTGTGAAGAGCAGTGATGAAACAGTCAATCATCAATTCTCTGTGTTTAAGAATAACCTCTGTCAGATTATCTTACGGGAAACAATTACTGCTAAAAACACAGTCATGGAGTAGTAATCAGAAAGGCTTTCTCTAATACAATTCCCAAAGAAGATATTTGTACTGAATAACACCCTTAAAGCAAACCTACTTTGCAGAATACATTGCAGTTTCCTTTTAATGCTTCTGCTTTTATAAAACTCAACTCTGTAAAAAGTAACTTGAGCAATCATGGCTCCCAGGATATCAACCCCCAAACAGTCATATGCATTTAATGAGAACTTCAAGGAACGTTCCTTAATTTGGAAGAGGTACTGTCTATAGGCAATGACTGTAGTTTTTGCAGGCAACCACTGAGAATTCAGCTGTTGTGTTAAAAACAAAAGGTCGGATTCCATCTTGGAGTTTCTCACAGATTATGTTCTATTCACACACACAAATAACAAAATGCTTTGGGAAGTTGTTTTTTTTCGTGTGTGTACTGCTTTAATTCCAGTTTTTCTCTACTTAATTCCATTTTTTCTCTAAATTAGTTTACAGATGTGTGGCTGATACTTTATATCCTCCATCACCCCACCGCAGATAATAAACTGCAGAAGGAATGCAATGCAGAAAGCAAACGCTGCCTCTGGTTGTCTGTGGAAAGCTAGGGAATAAGTCTAGCCAAAGGGAAATCTTTTTTTTTCCTTTTTAATAAAGCTTTTATTTTAAAAGTTTTGGATTCACAGAATTATTGTGAAGATAGTGTTATCAAAAGGTGTGGGGGTGTGGCTGCTCACCACCCAGAAGCCAATAAATAGGCTTGGTTGGTGGAAATGAAAGCTTGCTTTATTTCAGATGCCAGCAACTAGGTGGGGAGGGATGACATCTGTCCAAAGGTTGACTCCCCATTTACTAACAACCAGTGGGGCAAGAGTTTTATATACGGAAGGAGGGGGCTACATGCAGAAATAGCACAGTTGTCATCTTGAAATTGGTCATTGGTGGTCTGGCATGGGGTAGGGGGCAAGGACTGTAGGCTCCTACTTCAATAGTGCAGAGTCCCCATATACCCAACACTCAATTTCCCCTATTTTTAGCATCTTACATTCATTATAATTAATAAATCAATATTCATATATTATTATAAACCAAAGGCCACAGTTTATTCTGCTTTCCTCAGTTTTTCTCCTGTCCTTTTTCTGGTCCAGGATCCCATCCAGGATACCACATTATATTCAGTTCTTATGTCTCCTTTAGGCTCTTCTTGGCTCTGACAGTTTTGCAGACTTGCCTCATTTTTAAGGGTTTCTGAGGAGGACTGGTCAGGCATTTTAGAATGTTCCTCAAATGAGATTCGCCCACTATTTTCTCATGATTAGACTGGGGTTACGGGTTTTGAGGGGCTTCCCAGGTGGTGCTGTGGTAAAGATCACACCTGCCAATACAGGAGATGTAAGAGACACTGGTTTGATCCCTGGGTTAGGAAGTTCCCCTGGAGGAGGGTATGGGCAACCCATTCCAGTATTCTTACCTGGAGAATACCATGGACAGAGGAGTCTGGTGGGTTACCATCCATAGGGTCATAAAGAGTTGGACATGACTGAAGAGACTTAGCACGCACGCTAGAATGGGTTTGGGGAGGAAAACCACAGAGGTAAAGTCTCATTCTCATTGCACCATACGATCAACATGACCTGTCACTGCTGAAGTTCGGAGAGTCCATTTATTCTCTCACTCTTAGGTACCCTTTTCCAGGCCCCCAGATAACACTGACTTGCTTTCTTTTCCAATTACTGAATTATTGTAATTTCAAAAGTAAAATTGAAGATCTAATATTCAAAGGGAGAGAGAGTCCCTAAGGTAGGCAGGAATTCTATAAATTCCAAACCCGTAACAGAGGAGAAGGCAGCAAGAGAGAAGCCTTCTTGACTAAGCTTCTGCCTTTTCATTGTTCCCCTGACAAATCAAATCACCTCAGAATGAGGAGGTTCTTCCACATCAGCGTATAAACCAGGTGATACTGTCAGTAAAGGACAAGAGGAATTGCCAATTGTGTCAATCACACTGTCCAGTATATTTTTATACAGATTTCATTCAGCTAAATATAGTTGTAATTCATTTCTGTTGCTAAGCATCATATTTTTATTAGGCGAGGTACTCTGTTTGAAAATCCAAACAGTCTGAGTCTTGTAGCAAAGGGCCTGGAAAAAAAAAGAGACAGACTCTAAATGTCAGTGACTTTGGTCAGTTTGAGCTTCCAGACGAATGTGGTACTGTTTCCTAAGTCCACCCTACAGACGAGTCCGGGGAATGACCTGTTTTCATCTCGCAGCCTCCCTGATTTTATTGCCATCTCTGCATGTCTTATTTCATAGATCTTTCCTGTCAGCTACCGAGAGGCTGAGCTACGACTGCGGCTGCTGAGCTGTGTCCCCACAGCCATGCGGTTCAGGTGACGACAAAACAAATGGCTCACTCAGATGAGGGAGGGCTCTCCAGAGCAGGGTGATCTGTAGGAGAGGGGGAACGCGAACACTGCTTAAAATCCTTCCTTGTGAGGAGACTCTGGGAATGTATTATCAGTGCAAGGAGTCTACGGGTTGCTAAAATTGCAGCAGGTGACCCATGGACGTTTACGTAGAAAATTCTTCTCTGGCAGTTGAAGAAAAGCAGAATGGATGTTTGTCTATCTTGGTGGTTTAAGAATAAACTGTTCTTGAAACAGGCATTGGCTAAATGTATTAGTCAGGGTTCCTAGTTGAACATCAGACACCTCCAATTGGTCCTTTGAACACAAAAGGAATGTTTTTGCAGAGGTCAGTGGTTGTGACCAGCCACTTACTTTTACATGGCCTGAAAGCCAAGGATAACTGTATACTTTAAAATAGCTAGATAAAAAAAATTTTTAAAGGATATTTCCTGACACACAAACATATGAAATTCAAACTTTTTCAGTGTCCATAAATAAAATGCCACTGGAACCCAACCATGCTCATTTGTTTACATACTGTCTTATAGCTGCTTTCATTGCTACAGTAGAAGAATCTGGTAGTTGTGACAAAGACTATGTGGCCCACAAAGCCTAAATTATTTACTAATATATTTTAGTTCAGGCAGTAAAATACCATAGACTGAGTATCTTAAACAACAGAAATTCGTTTTCTCGGAGTCCTGGAGACTAGAAGTTCTAGACCAAGGTGCCGGTTGACTTCTGGCAAGAGCTCTCCCCTTGGGGGCAGATGGCTGCCTTCCTGCTGTGTCCTCACATGGAGGAAAGAGACAGCAAGCTCTCTGTGTCTCTTTCTATAGGACACTATGCCCATCATGAGGGCCCTGTTCTCATAACCTCATCTGAGCCTAATTACTTCCCAAAGCCCTATCTCCAAATAGCATCACATTGTGGGTTAGGAATCCAGCATATGGGTTTTGGAAGAACACAATTCCATCTATTTTGTGAAGTCGCTCAGTCGTGTCCGACTCTTTGCGACCCCATGGACTGTAGCCTACAAGGCTCCTCTGTCCATGGGATTTTCCAGGCAACAGTCCTGGAGTGGCTTGCCATTTCCTTCTCCAGGGGATCTTCCCAACCCAGGAATCGAACCCCGGTCTCCCGCATTATAGACAGACGCTTTACCGTCTGAGCCACCAGGGAAGCCAATTCCATCCATAGTAACTAATAATTCTTTTACAGAAAATGTTTGCTAATCTCTGTACTAAAGGATATTAGGACACACACAGACTCTCCCAAGAATGCCAGAAAACCAGGCTATACGGTGTGTTGGAGGTAACACAGCCAGGAAATTCATAGTTCAGTTCAGTTCAGTCGCTCAGTCGTGTCCGACTCTTTGCGACCCCATGAATCGCAGCACGCCAGGCCTCCTTGTTCATCACCATCTCTCGGAGTTTACTCAGACTCACGTGCATCGAGTCCGTGATGCTATCCAGCCATCTCATCCTCGGTCGTCCCCTTCTCCTCCTGCCCCCAATCCCTCCCAGCATCAGAGTCTTTTCCAATGAGTCAACTCTTCCCATGAGGTGGCCAAAGTACTGGAGTTTCAGCTTTAGCATCATTCCTTCCAAAGAAATCCCAGGGTTGATCTCCTTCAGAATGGACTGGTTGGATCTCCTTGCAGTCCAAGGGACTCTCAAGAGTCTTCTCTAACACCACACTTCAAAAGCATCAATTCTTCGGCACTCAGCCTTCTTCACAGTCCAACTCTTACATCCATACATGACCACAGGAAAAACCATAGCCTTGACTAGATGGACCTTAGTCAGTAAAGTAATGTCTCTGCTTTTGAATATGTATCTAGTTTGGTCATAACTTTTCTTCCAAGGAGTAAGCGTCTTTTAATTTCATGGCTGCAGTCACCATCTGCAGTGATTTTGGAGCCCCCAAAAATAAAGTCTGACACTGTTTCCACTGTTTCCCCGTCTATTTCCCATGAAGTGATGGGACTTGATGCCATGATCTTCGTTTTCTGAATGTTGAGCTTTAAGCCAACTTTTTGCTCTCCTCTTTCACCTTCATCAAGAGGCCCTTTAGCTCCTCTTCACTTCTGCCATAAGGGTGGTGTCATCTGCATAGCTGAGGTTATTGATATTTCTCCCAGCAATCTTGATTCCAGCTTGTGTTTCTTCCAGTCCAGCGTTTCTCATGATGTACTCTGCATAGAAGTTAAATAAGCAGGGTGACAATATACAGCCTTGACGGACTCCTTTTCCTATTTGGAACCAGTCTGTTGTTCCATGTCCAGTTCTAACTGCTGCTTCCTGACCTGCATACAGATTTCTCAAGAGGCCGGTCAGGTGGTCTGGTATTCCCATCTCTTTCAGAATTTTCCGCAGTTTCTTGTGATCCACACAGGCAAAGGCTTTGGCATAGTCAATCAAGCAGAAATAGATGTTTTTCTGGAACTCTCTTGCTTTTTCCATGATCCAGCGGATGTTGGCAATTTGATCTCTGGTTCCTCTGCCTTTTCTAAAACCAGCTTGAACATCAGGGAGTTCACGGTTCACGTATTGCTGAAGCCTGGCTTGGAGAATTTTGAGCATTACTTTACTAGCATGTGAGATGAGTGCAATTGTGTGGTAGTTTGAGCATTCTTTGGCATTGCCTTTCTTTGGGATTGGAATGAAAACTGACCTTTTCCAGTCCTGTGGCCACTGCTGTTTTCCAAATTTGCTGGCATATTGAGTGTAGCACTTTCACAGCATCATCTTTCAGGATTTGAAACAGCTCCACTGGAATTACATCACCTCCACTAGCTTTGTTCGTAGTGATGCTTTCTAAGGCCCACTTGACTTCACATTCCAAGATGTCTGACTCTAGATGAGTGATCACATCATCATGATTATCTGGGTCGTGAAGATCTTTTTGTACAGTTCTTCCGTGTATTCTTGCCACCTCTTCTTAATATCTTCTTCTTCTGTTAGTTCCAGACCATTTCTGTCCTTTATCGAGCCCATCTTTGCATGAAATGTTCCCTTGATATCTCTAATTTTCTTGAAATTCATAAACACCCTGCAAATCGGTTCAGGGAGATTCCACCTCTACCACCCCAAGGTGCTGCCGATACTCCCAGCACTCAGCACTGGACAGGACTGCTAGGAACCTTGGCACTGCTGTCTCTGTAAACCAGAGCATTGCTGTTTGTAACTCACCAGAATGCATTCAGCCACTGACTGCTACTTGTATATAAGGTTCTTTTTTAAATTAATTTTAATTTGGTGTGGGCTGGGTCTTTCTTGCTGCATACAGACTTTCTCTCTTTGGGGAGAACAGGGGTAACTTTCTAGTTGTGGTGCATGGGCATCTCACTGCAGTGGCTTCTCTTGTTAGGGAGCACAGGCTCTAGGTGCACCAGCTTAGTAGTGGTGCAAGGGCTTAGCTGCCCCGCATCATGTGGGTCTTCCTGGACCAAGGATGGAACCTGTGTCCCCTGCATTGGCAGGTGGATTCTTAAACACTGGCACCCAGGGAAGTCTGCATATAAGCATAACTTTGATTTGAAGTTTTCTGTGGGTGAATTTGATTGGTGGATCCAAGAACACATATCTGTGTTACCTACAGCTGCAAGAGATGCTGAGACAATGACTTCTGTGGGACTAGGGATGGGAAACCCATAAAATGGCAAATTCCCTAAAAGGACTGTTGTTGTTCAGTTGTTAAGTGATGTCGGACTCTTTGTGATCCCATGGACTGCAGCACGCCAGATTCCTCTGTTCTTTACTATCTCCCAGAGTTTGCTCATATTCATGTCTACTGATTTGGTGATGGTATCTAATCATCTCATCCTCTGCTGCCCCCTTCTCTTCTTGCCTTCAAAAGGGACTGTGTGCGTGCTCAGTCACTCAGTCATGTCTGACTCTTTGCAACCCCATGGACTGCAGTCTGCCAGGCTTCTCTGTCCATGAGGTTCTCCAGGCAAGAATACTGGAGAGGGTTGCCATGCCCTTCTCCAGGGGATCTTCCTGACCCAGAGATCAAACCCACATCTCTTGTGTCTCCTGCATTGCAGGAGGATTCTTTACCACTGAGCCACCAGAGAAGCCCTCATGAGGGACTATCTAATAGCAAATCACAATGTTAAAATGCCTCTTTCAACATTGCTTGTCCTCTACCACTTCCCCTGAGGATTGTTACCTCTTGAATAAACCCCTCTTCTCCTTGGGAAATATCCCCATGTTGCATCCCAATATTTGACAATTTATTTAACCCAGTTTCTTGGATCCAGAGATTGTTTCTAACAAAATTCCCATTTTGGGGAAAAGTGGGTCTCGGAGATGAAAAACTATTCTGCAGTAACATGACGTGCTTGTGTCTTTCTCCTCCTTACCTTGTTACATTCTCTGTCCCAGAGATGAGTTGCTATCATTGCTCCCTACTTTGGAATTAGGATGTGTCTCCTCTATGTGGGTCAAAATTTAATTCTTTCTGATTATAGCACCATGAGAACTTTGGGAGAACTAGAACGAAAAACTCAGTCTCACGTTCCCCTTATTCTCTTTAAAGTACCGTGTCAGGAGAACCTCTACTTTTAGCCAAGATAAGGTAACAGAAACCCCGTTTGCCTTCTATTTAAGAACAACCAGATTTTCCCCTTTCCACCACCTCCACTCCCACCCCAAACCTACAAAAAATCAACCCAAAATATATTTTAAAATGGGTTTCTAAAAGCACTGGACAGCAGGCATGGAAAGATAAAAATGTGGGACTTCCCTGGTGGTCCAGTGGCTAAGACTCAGTCCTCCCAACACAGGGGGCCTGGGTTCGACCCTGGTCAGGGAACTAGATCCCACATGCCCCAACTATAGGTCGCTCATGTCACAACTAAGACCTGGCACAGCCAAGCAGAGACTATTAATAAAAGAAAGATGCAAGATAAGCCCTATGATTGACCTTGAGAGACGTTCTAGATAATAGCACATGGAGGAGGAATCCAAAATATGTGTGTGTGTTCACTGGTAACACAAGATCTTAAATACTGACTGTTCCCACCAGCTAGATTGGTAAACCTCAAAATTCACAGGGCATTTAGGAAAGTACTAAGTATTAGTAAGATCTTAGTGGGGGAATTGGTCTCACATAACAAATCTTAAAAGCAAGGTGCAAAATATTCACTCTGTTTTCAAATATTGCAAATAATTTTATTGTACCCCAGAACAAAATCCAAGAATATTTATAAGAAAACAAAAATATCCATCACCCAATAGAGTAAAATTCACAATATTTGCATCCAGCAAAAGCTTACCAGCATGCAAAGACACAAGAAATGAGGAAGAAAACTAACCACTTGAAACTGATAGGAAATGGACACAGATATGGGAATTAGTGGCAAGGACATTAAAACAGTTATTATTATTGTATCCTAAATGTTCAAAACAATTAGCAGAAACATGGGAGAAAATCAGACTTCTAAAGATAAATACTGTAGTATCTGAGAGGAAAATTACATTGATGAGACCAATGGCAGAAGAAAAGGTTAATGAATTTTAATACATAGCAACAGAAATTATCTGAAAATGAAACAGAGAGGAAAAAAGGACTTAAAGAAGGAAAGACCACCAGTGAGACTTAGGACAACTTCAAGTGTCCTAAAATACATGCAACTGTGTATTCAAGCTGGAGGAGGGACAGGAAAACAATTTGAAGAAATGATAGCTGACACCCGTGGTGTATTCATGTTGATGTATGGCAAAACCAATGCAATACTGTAAAAAAAAATGATAGCTGAAAATATCCCATTTTTGATGAAAACTATAAACTCACAGATCCAAGAAGCTCAATGAATTCCAAGCACAAGAAAAATGAAGAAAACTACACTAAAGCACATCAGAACAAAATTCCTCAAAATCAACTATGAATAAAAATTCTTAAAAGCAGCCACAGAAAAAGGATGCATTATATACAAAAATCCAAGATAAGGACAACAGAAAATTCCTCGTAGAAAACAATGCAAAGATAAGACAGTGGAGCAACATTTTTAAATAACTGAGAGAAAACAAAGTGTCACATAGAAATTTATATCCAGTGAAATATCTTTCAAATAAGAAGTTAGAACAAAGGCTATTTCAGACATACAAAAACCGAAAGAACTCATCACTAATGGACCTGCAGTATAAGAAATGTTGAAGGAAATCTTTCAGGCAGAAGGAAAATATCACCAGATGAAAATATCTTAGAGATATTGTGGGCCCAGTTCCAGAACACTGCACTAAAGTAAAGATCACAATAAAGTGAGTTACATACATTTTTTGATTTCCTGGTGCACACTAAAGTTATGTTTACACTATAATGTAGTCTATTAAGTGTGTAATAGTATGTCTAAAAAACATTGTGGATACCTTATTTAAAAATACTTTTTGCTAAAAATTAACAACTGACATCTGAGCCTTCAGTGAGTTACAGTAGTAATATCAATGATCACTGATCACAGATCACTGTAATAAATATAACAATATAAAAATGTGTGAAATATTGTGAGATTTACCAAAATGTGACACAGAGACATGACGTGAGAAAATGCATTTGGAAAAATGATGCCAATAGGCTTGAGAGGTGCAGGGTAGTCACAAACCTTAAGTTTGTAAGGAAACTAGAAATATCTGTAAAGCACAATAAAGGAGAATATAACTTTATGGATATACACAAGAACAGAGAGCAACAACAATGGTAACTCCATGACCAATATATAAAATTTATTTTTCTTATAGGTTGAATATCTTTTAAAAGATAATTGATGGTTTAAAAAAATAGTAGCAACATATTGTGGGGATTATAACATATGCATAAGCAAAACACAAGAAAACAATAGCATAAGTGTTGTCTACAGTAGCCAAAACATCCTGGAAACAATCTAAATGTCCATCAACAAATGAGTGATAAAGAAGATGTGGTACATATATACCATGGAATATTATTCACCCATAAAATGAATGAAATACTGCCATTTGCAGCAACTTGGTTGAACCTAGAGATTCTTATACTAAGTAAAGTAAGTCAGAAAGAAAAGGACAAACACCATATGATAGCACTTATATGTAGAGTCTAAAATATGACACAAATGAATTTACCTACAAAACAGAAACTGACTCACATAGAGAACAGACTTGTGGCTGTCAAAGGGGCGGAGGGTCAGCCATCTTTTAGTTTTCTGCACACTGGGAGTGTGTGAGGGGAATCCTCACAGCGGAGTTACTCATGTGAAAATAAAAAGGGAACCTCATTTAAATTGGAGTCAAGGCCAGAAGGAGGAATTCTCGTGCCCTACCATGCACTGATAGCTGCAGACCCCAAATATTAATAGGAACAGACTACCCTGCTTACACCTTGGAAGGAAAGTTATGACCAGCCTAGATAGCACATTGAAAAGCAGAGACATTACTTTGCCAATAAAGGTCCGTCTAGTCAAGGCTATGGTTTTTCCAGTAGTCACGTATGGATGTGACAGTTGGACTGTGAAGAAAGCTGAGCGCTGAAGAATTGATGCTTTTGAACTGTGGTGTTGGAGAAGACTCTTGAGAGTCCCTTGGACTGCAAGGAGATTCAACCAGTCCATTCTGAAGGAGATCAGGCCCAGGTATTATTTGGAAGGACTGATGCTAAAGCTGAAACTCCAGTACTTTGGCCACCTCATGCTACGAGCTGACTCATTGGAAAAGACTCTGATGCTGGGAGGGATTAGGGGCAGGAGGAGAAGGGGACGACAGAGGATGAGATAACTGGATGGCATCACTGACTCAATGGACATGAGTCTGGGTGAACTCTGGGAGTTGGTGATGGACAGGGAGGCCTAGCATGCTGCAATTCATGGGGTCGCAAAGAGTCAGATACAACTGAGCGACTGAACTGAACTGAACCCTCCATCTCCAACAGGAAAAACATTAGTACTTTACTACCCTAGAAGTAGGAAAGAAGATTTTCTCCTGGCCTGTCAACAGCCTAGCCAATGAGAGGCTGACATAACTCAACCAATGAAAAGCCACTACACTTTGAGCTTCCAGTTTCTGCCAATGGACTCTTCATTTATAGCAGTCCAGCTTCCTCTTTTCTCTATTAGAAAAATGTTCTACTCCTTTATTTCACAAGACTTGTCCATAGTTTTTGCTGCAGCATGCTTACCTGATATGCAATTTTCTGCTATTCCTGAATAAACCATTTTGTGGTAAAATAACTGGTTACTTTAGTTTTAAGATCAGTACTTCCCTACTCCTGGTAAGTGTCCCTGCCAAGGAATAGGGCTTTGGCCTCAATCAGCTGGATGGGGCTGGAATGTATTTTGTATATCCAGGTTCCCAGGATATTCGTTCCTGCTTCATGAGAGTATGAAACTGAAGATCAGCTATATAGCTTGGGAGGTGTGTGAAAAATAGTGTGAGCATTTCATGTTATGCCTGAAAATTACTATAGAACTTTAGGGAAAGCTTCAAAAGAGCATAAAAGTAAAAATTATCCTCTGATAATGTAGTTTCTCCTCATAGGACCTCAGAGAATATTTTCTAACAGAGCTAAGATCTGAATAAAATGAAAAGTGTTACTTTTATCCCCATTACTTGATGGGCAATGTTAGGCTACTCTGTTCTTTAGGGACTGGTCACTAGTCCCAGAAATCTTCTCAGTATAGGAAAATTTTGTGTGGACATTAAAATAAACCATATTGACTAACCTTGAGTGAAACCCAACTCTATGCTCTGCACCCTCCAAAAAGTACCTAGTGAATTAGTTTGAAAAAAATGAAACCAAAATGTAATTTGAAAATAAATATATAAAACATGAAAAACATTCAACAATAAAAAAGGGAAATAGTAATTCCTCAGCTAATCTCTGCCCCTTGTTCTCCTTCAGAAAGTGTTGTTAACAATTACTTAATCTATACATGGTATTGACATTTATGTGTATATTATATATATTCAGACACATACAGAGAGAACAGATGGATTGATAAGTATATAAATATAGATATCTCATGTATTCTTTTTAGATTATAAATTTCTTCATATATACAAAAGATTATAATGTATAAATGATGGATAAAGATTATGACTAACATGAACACTATTGTATCGGTCTTGGTCCTAGAAACAGATGGCATGCTTAAACTGGGAAATCAAGGCAAGCTGAATAAAATAACTACTTTCAAAGTTGCAAGTAGGTTTAGAGGAATCAATAAGGGTAATGGAATAGTCCATGGTTTATCCAGGTTTTGTGGCATTCTAAAGTTCTATTCGGTTTTTAAAACCTTCTTTAAGGAAAAGAAGGTCAAATGTTTGATATAAAAGAAGGTATATAAATGAATTTAGAATGAGAAAGAAAGCATCAAATCACAAACAGATAAAGCTATAAATACCACAAATACTACAAAATCACAAATATCATCATCATATTACTAGTAAATTTATTATATTTCTTTAATACTTTTCCCTACTTTTTTTTTTTTGTTTGTTTGTTTTTTGTTACATGGTCTTTGATCTTCACATGACATTGACTTCATCCTCCAGAGAATGAATAGAAGCTAATTCAGACTTCCCCCAAGCATAGTCTCTTCTGGGTTCCCTATTGTGTTCAATTGACCCATGAGTTCCTCCCTACAAGAAAATGAGAATAGTCCAGTATCACAGTTAGAAGAAGAAATAGTAGCACTTGTCGTGTTGAGCATGGGTCAGAGGTACCATTTTTAAGAGTAAAGGCCAGAGCATTTTACAAAGCTAAGGAAACTCTCAGTACATCCTCTATGCTTAAGAATGCTTTTGCCACTGCCTATGCCAGCACTTCGATGGCTCCTTAACCCTTCAAGACAAAGTCTCAACTTCTGCACATGACAAATGAGGCTCTTCAGCCTCCTATTCCTTCTCACTGGCCTGAGCTCATAGTAGAACCTTCCTTCAACTACCTCTGCCCGTTCCATACAGTTTATACTCCAGGAACACTCAATTGAACTGGGGTCTCTTGCACTGCAGGTGGATTCTTTACTAGTTAAGCTACCAGGGAAGTCCCCACGAACACTCAGCCACTTACAATTCCAGAACATCATAGTTCAGTCCCATTCCTGAGCCTTTCCACATTATGTTCTCTGCTTGGAATATTCTCCCTAGTTTTTCCAGCAAACCCACCCTGTGCCTTCAAGTCACAGATGAAATACTAGCTCTCCTACAAAGCTTTCTTTCACTCCTTTAGACACACTTCAGGTTTTCTTTAGCACTCCTTTGTTACTTACTGACACAATAATCTTACACTAATGCAACTGTTTGCTTATCTCCTCACTGTGAGTGTGTGCTAAGTTGCTTCAGTCAAGTCCTACTCTGTGAATCTATGGACCCTAGGCTGCCAGGTTCCTCTGTCCATGGGATTCTCCAGGCAAGAATACTGGAGTGGGTTGCCATTTCCTCCTCCAGGGGATCTTCCCAACCCAGGGGTTGAATCCATGTCTCCTTCATTGACAGGTGGGTTCTTTATACTAGCCCACCTGAGAAGTCCTTATCTCCTCACTAGCCTGTAACTTTCTGGAGATCACAGACTGAGCCTTCCCATCCTTGGATCATAGGCACCTGCACAGGGCCTGGCACACAGTAGGAATTCAATACATGTGTTTTCAATGAATGAGCATTGAATAGACTTCTATAGGCCTAGCACTGTCTGCTTACATTCATACATCCAACCAGCTACTTGATATCACTACTTGATTGTTTCATTGGAATGCCCTCAATTTTCATTGGTATCTCTTAATTTCTCCCCTCTCCCAGTGCCCCAGTTATTATAGCTCTGTAACAAAACCACCTTGATTTTTTAAAATTGATGTATAGTTGATTTACAATATTGTGTTAGTTAGTTTCAGGTGTACAGTAAAGTGACCCATATATATATATATATATATATATATATATATATATTTCAGATTCTTTTCCATTTTAGGTTATTATAAGATATTGAATATAGTTCCCTGTTTATACAGCAGGTCTTTGTTGTTTATTTTACATATAGTAATGTGTATTTTCTAATCCTATCAGTTCAGTTCAGCTGCTCAGTCATGTCCAACTCTTTGCTAACCCCATGGACTGCAGATGCCAGGCTTCCCTGTCCATCACTAACCCTGGAGCTTGCTCCAACTTATGTCCACTAAGTCAGTGATGCCATTCAATCATCTCATCTTTGTCATCCCCTTCTCCTCCTGCCTTCAATCTTTCCCAGCATCAGGGTCTTTTTCAGTGAGTCAGTTCTTCACATAAGGTGGCCAAAGTATTGGAGTTTCAGCTTCAGCATCAGTCCTTCCAGTGAATATTCAGGACTGATTTCCTTTAGGATGGACTGGTTTGATCTTCTTGGTGTCCAAGGGCCTCTCAAGAGTCTTCTCCAACACCACAGTTCAAAATCATCCGTTCTTTGGTGCTCAGCTTTCTTTATGGTCCAACTCTCACATTCATACATGACTACTGGAAAAACCATAGCCTTGACTAGACAGACCTTTGTTGGCAAAGTAATGTCTCTGTTTTTTAATGTACTATCTAGGTTGGTCATAACTTTCCTTCCAAGGAGTAAGCGTCTTTTAATTAAGTTGCAATCACCATCTGCAGTGATTTTGGAGTCCCCCAGAATAAAGTCTGACACTGTTTCCACTGTTTCCCCATCTATTTACCATGAAGTGATGGGACCGGATGCCATGATCTTAGTTTTCTGAATGTTGAGTTTTAAGCCAACTTTTTCACCCTCCTCTTTCAATTTCATCAAGAGGCTCTTTCATTCCTCTTCGCTTTCTGCCACACAGGTGGTATCATCTGCATATTTGAGGTTAGTGATATTTCTCCCAGCAATCTTGATTCCAGCTTATGCTTCATCCAGCCCAGCGTTTCTCATGATGTACTCTGCATATAAGTTAAATAAACACGGTGACAATATACAGCCTTGACATACTCCTTTTCCTATTTGGAACCAGTCTGTTGTTCCATGTCCATTTCTAACTGTTGCATCCTGACCTGCATACATGTTTCTCAGGAGGAAGGTCAGGTGGTTTGGTATTCCCATCTCTTGAAAAATTTTCCAGTTTATTGTGATCCACACAGTCAAAGGCTTTGACATAGTCAATAAAGCAGAAATAGATGTTTTTCTGGAACTCTCTTGCTTTTTCCATGATCCAGCGGATGTCGGCAATTTTATCTCTGGTTCCCGTGCCTTTTCTAAAACCAGCTTGAACATCTGGAAGTTCATGGTTCACATAATCAATTTAAAAAGTATGTAACACCCTTTTGTAAGACTAGTGAGGGGGCACTCTCCATCCCCCTTTTGATGTCTATGTCAGAAGCTTCTCTGTCCCTTTTTCACTTTAATAAAATTCTGCTACACAAAAGCTCTCCAAAAGTCTGTTTCCTCAGTCCTGTGTAAGTTCTGGTGGCTGTATGGTGGGGTTAATGGCAACCTCCTCCAAGAGGGCTTATGCCATACCCAGGTCTATTGTAGCTCATGAATCTGACATTATTCACCTTAAGCTTTCAGTAGGTAAATAATTAGATAGATAGATGCATCCAACGGCAGCAGAGAAAAAAAGCTGTTTCTTTCTCAGTGCCTCTTTAGCCAGGAAGAAAAAGTAATTCTTAAGAATTCTTCTCCCATGACAGCCCAAGTCCAATTCCCAGACTTCTTGAGATTCCAGCATCTAGATCCAGTTCCCAAAACGGGCCTGGCTTCTTGATCACACTCAGTCCCTGGAGAAGTCATGCTTGTCAAATGATCAAAGCTATATAGCACTTGTATGTCTTAGAGGAGGTGACCTCATTAAATCACACTTGTTTCTGATGCACAGAGAATTCTGTGTTGGGTTTCTTAGGATCCCCATTTTTATACAGGCAGCCATCTGCAACCCAGTCTAACCATCCACTTTTAGATCATCTCTGCAAACATTGTGCAATTCCAAACATTCAAAGACACAGACACAATGGTTTCTAAACATTTTAGATTTGTTACAACACTACATTTATCCTTTTCACTCCCCACTCACCTAAGAGCTATAGGCATATATTTGATTTTCCTGAACTAAAAGAATCACAATGAAGTGATTTTGAAAGCATTTTTGAGACTTTTGCCAATTTCTTTAAGCTTTGTCAACAGCCTCAGGTGTCAAAAGACCAGCACTCCTTATCACCCATCTAAAGGCCTCTTGACAATCTCATTAGTACTGAAGGTAGGTTTACCATTTCATTTGGCCTTTTCAAGATGTTATTTTTTTCCCTTTTATTCACACTAGATCTTCAGCCAAGAAAATGTACTCCCAGCTTCCCTTTGAGGAAGATTTTGCTTTTATTGTTTTTACTGCACTTATTTTTCTTTCTTTTTTTCTATGATAGCTTGCCATATTCCCTCTCAATTTTGTTCTTATGATGTTATTTAACCCTTTGATACCTGCTACCTTTATTGATAACAAAATGGTAGCGTATTTGTCTCTTCCCTTTGAAACTGATGAAGGATTTGTCAAGTGTGACGTTTAAAAAAATAAACAAACTGTATCTGTTTGGCAGAGAGTCACTGCTGTATTTGTGATGCTTCCCTCCATTACTTTTCCCAGGACTGACAGTTTTTGGTCTGTTTCACTGGCTGCTGTGTCCTGTTCCCTTACACTGTCTCATCCCCAATGGTTTGGTAGCAAGTCTGTGTGATGAATGAGTCTTGGTGAACTGGAAATCACAGTTAACACTTGGAGTCCTCTACACTCTCCCTCAGCCATGTATAGGCCACCTCATATCCTTTTCTGCTGCAAAGAACTATGCAACTTACTCTAATACCTATTCATCTGTCTACAACATGAGATTGTAGAAACCTTAGTCAAAGACTATGAAACCTTAGTGAAGTCGCTCAGTCGTGTCCAACTCTTTGCGACCCCATGAACTGGGATCCTCCGTCCATGGGATTTTCCAAGCAAGAGTACTGGAGTGGGTTGCCATTTCCTTCTCCAGGGGATCTTCCCAACCCAGGGATTGAACTTGGGTCTCCCACACTGTAGGCAGATGCTTTACCATCTGAGCCACCAGGGAAGTCCCAAAACTACGAAACCTTAGTGAATACAAAACATGGTTGCCATATCTAGGATTTTCTCAGCTACCCCTTTCCCCATGTGGAGTTTGCACTGTTTAAAATTTTCTGATATCTAAAGGCTAGTTTTCTGGTTAGGCCAAAGAAAGCATGAATGTTAATGAGCAACATTTTAATCAACTCTTTCAAGCTTTTAGCACACCACTCAACTATCTTATTGCTAAGAAAGATTCTACAAACTCTTTTCAGATGGAAATCCTTTGGACTCCTGCCTTACAGACCAACCTTGAGAACAGTTTAATGTGATTGGGCTTTTATTGTTTTCAGTGCTTTCAAAGAAAGGCAAATATTTACTACATCTGATACTTTGTCTCTAGTCAACTGATGTTTTAAAAAGACAAGGTCTCTTTGAGCACTTTATTTTCTTCTAAGTACTCAGAAAAGTATTCTGTTCTGCAATGCTCTCATAATGTTCCATCTGTTCTGATTTTTTCAGAGGCTTTTTTTTCTCTTTTATAAAAATCTCCTCAGAAAATTCAATGAAAAAAGGTAAAGGCTTTACTGCCAGTAAATTTTTGTTTCTCTTCTTTCTGGGAAAGAGCCAGTTTGAGTTTAAAAATAGACCTGAGAAAAGTCTAGCTTGAGATTCATTCAACCCACTAATATTTGCTCTAGAATAATAAAGGAGATTTGATACATCTGAACTAAACTGATCCCCATATTTGTCACCTTTCCATTTCAGATCAAATAAAACACCAAAGTAGCCTTCTGTCGAAGCAAAATTCATTATGTCAACCGCCCCCTCTTTCTTATTTTTAATTCATCCTGAAAAAAGTGAAGTTGGCAACTTAGGTCATTCAAAATGCCCCATGTTAAACGTTTATGAATTGATGCTATTTATTATTAATTTCCAGTAGCAGTTACTATGGTTCTAATACCAAATACCCACTAGGAGAAAAATATTGGGGCAATCAAGAAATGACTTAATTTTAAATTTTTTTAAAAATAATATTATTGAGGTATAATTGATATCAATAAATGTCACAAAATCTAAGTATATGATCAATGAATTCTTTTAAGTGCATATAATTGTTTAACTGTCCTCACAATTATGGCACAGAGAATTTCCATCAACCCAAAAGTTTACCTCTGCTCCTTTGTGATTTTTTTCCTATCTTTGGTAACCATCATCGCCTTTCAGTAACTCTACTTTTACTTTTCTAGAATATTACATAAATGGAATCTCACCATGTATGGTTTTTCACGTCTGCCTTCTTTTGCTTAGCATAATGATTTTGGGACTCATTCATGTTGTTGCATGATTCAGTAGTATGTTGGTTTTTATTGCTGAGTAGTATTCCATTATTTGAATATAGCACACAGTCTACCCATTCACAAGCTGATGAACATTTGTGTGTTTCCAGGGACTTCCCTTGTGGTCCAGTGATTAAGAATCTGCCTTCCAATGCAGAGGATGTGGGCTCAATCCCTAGTCAGGGAACTAAGACCCAGCATGCTTGGGGCAACGAAGCCTGAGTGCCACGACTAGAGAAAGCCTGCATGCAACAAGGAAGACCCAGCAAAACCAGAAAAAAAAAAAGAAATTGGATGTCTCCAGTTTTTGATTATTCATAAAGTTGTTAGGAATATTCAAGTACAAATCTTTCAGTGAAATATATATTCATTTTTCTTGCATGAATATCTAGGAGTGGATTGCTGGGTCTGATGGTAATTCAGTTCAGTTCAGTCGCTCAGTTGTGTCCGACTCTTTGCGACCTCATGAATTGCAGCCTGCCAGGCCTCCCTGTTCACCATTTCCCAGAGTTCACCCAGGCTCATGTCCATCGAGTCCGTGACGCCATCCAGCCATCTCATCCTGTGTCATCCCCTTCTCCTCCTGCCCCCAATCCCTCCCAGCATCAGAGTCTTTTCCAATGAGTCAACTCTTCCCATGAGGTGGCCAAAGTACTGGAGTTTCAGCTTTAGCATCATTCCTACCAAAGAAGTCCCAGGGTTGATCTCCTTCAGAATGGACTGGTTGGATCTTCTTGCAGTCCAAGGGACTCTCAAGAGTCTTCTCCAACACCACAGTTCAAAAGCATCAATTCTTCAGCGCGCAACCTTCTTCACAGTCCAACTCTCACATACATACATGACCACAGGAAAAACCATAGCCTTGACTAGATGGACCTTAGTCGGCGATGTAACTTCTCTGTTTTTGAATATGTTATCTAGGTTGGTCATAAGTTTTCTTCCAAGGAGCAAGCGTCTTCTAATTTCATGGCTGCAGTCACCATCTGCAGTGATTTTGGAGCCCCCAAAAATAAAGTCTGACACTGTTTCCACTGTTTCCCCATCTATTTGCCATGAAGTGATGGGACCGGATGCCATGATCTTCGTTTTCTGAATGTTGAGCTTTAAGCCAACTTTTTCACTCTCCTCTTTCACTTTCATCAAGAGGCTTTTTAGCTCCTCTTCACTTTCTGCCATAAGGGTGGTGTCATCTGCATAGCTGAGGTTATTGATATTTCTCCCGGCAATCTTGATTCCAGCTTGTGTTTCTTCCAGTCCAGCGTTTCTCATGATGTACTCTGCATAGAAGTTAAATAAGCACGGTGACAATATACAGCCTTGACGGACTCCTTTTCCTATTTGGAACCAGTCTGTTGTTCCATGTCCAGTTCTAACTGTTGCTTCCTGACCTGCACACAGATTTCTCAAGAGGCCGGTCAGGTGGTCTGGTATTCCCATCTCTTTCAGAATTTTCCACAGTTTCTTGTGATCCACACAGGCAAAGGCTTTGGCATAGTCAATCAAGCAGAAATAGATGTTTTTCTGGAACTCTCTTGCTTTTTCCATGATCCAGCGGATGTTGGCAATTTGATCTCTGGTTCCTCTGCCTTTTCTAAAACCAGCTTGAACATCAGGGAGTTCACAGTTCACGTATTGCTGAAACCTGGCTTGGAGAATTTTGACCATTACTTTACTAGCATGTGAGATGAGTGCAGTTGTGTGGTAGTTTGAGCATTCTTTGGCATTGCCTTTCTTTGGCATTGGAATGAAAACTGACCTTTTCCAGTCCTGTGGCCACTGCTGAGTTTTCCAAATTTGCTGGCATATTGAGTGCAGCACTTTCACAGCATCATCTTTCAGGATTTGAAACAGGATTTGAAACTGGAATTCCATCACCTCCACTAGCTTTGTTCGTAGTGATGCTTTCTAAGGCCCACTTGACTTCACATTCCAGGATGTCTGGCTCTCGATTAGTGATCACATCATCATGATTATCTGGGTCGTGAAGATCTTTTTGTACAGTTCTTCCGTGTATTCTTGCCACCTCTTCTTAATATCTTCTGCTTCTGCTAGTTCCAGACCATTTCTGTCCTTTATCACGCCCATCTTTGCATGAAATGTTCCCTTGGTATCTCTAATTTTCTTGAAGAGATCTCTAGTCTTTCCCATTCTGTTATTTTCCTCTGTTTCTTTGCATTGATCGCTGAAGAAGGCTTTCTCATCTCTTCTTGCTGTTCTTTGAAACTCTGCATTCAGATGCTTATATCTTTCCTTTCCTCCTTGTCTTTTCACCTCTCTTCTTTTCACAGCTATTTGTAAGGCCTCCCCAGACAGCCATTTTGCTTTTTGCATTTCTTTTCCATGAGGATGGTCTTGATCCCTGTCTCCCGTACAATGTCATGAACCTCATTCCATAGTTCATCAGGCACTGTTTGCTTAATTTTATAGGATGACCAGTTTTCCAGAGTAAATGTACCATTTTGACTTCCCACCAGCAGTGTACAAACACTGTGGTTGCTTCATATCCTTATCAACACTTGTTATTGTTGGTCCTTTTTATTTTAGCCATTTTTGTGCTGATATTTTATTGCATTTCATTGCTATTTTAATTTGCACTTCCCTAATGACTAAAGGTATTAAACATTTGTTCATGCACTTATTTTCTATATTCTTCTTTGATAAGATGTCCATTCAAATATTTTATCTATTTTTAAAAACCAGGTTATAGGATGTGGAAATAATTCAAATGGGATGCTCAGAGAGGTATTGTTCTGGTATGGCCAAACCCATAACCATAATCTAATCATGAAAAAAAAGTCAGATAAAATCCATAGAGGGCCTCCCACAATATACCTAATCAATACTTCTAAAAACTATCAAGATCAGCAAAAACAAGGAAAATCTGAGAGACTGTCATGGCCAAGAAGAGGGAGACATGACAACTAAATGCAATTTAGTATACTGGATGGGAACATGGAACAGAAAAATGATACTAGGGAAAAACTAAAGAAATCTGAATAAATGATAAACTGTAGCTAATAGTAACATAACAATATTGGTTCATTAGTTGTAATAAATATACCATATTAAAGTAAGATGTTTATAATAGGGAAATTGGATGTGGAGTAGGGGTGAATGTGGTGGGTAATAAGGAAATTTCTATACGACCAAATTGTTCTTCTAAAACTGTCCTAACAAAATATCACAGCTTTGGTGGCTTAAACCACAGAAATTAATTTTCTCACAGTTCTGGAGGTAAGACATCCAAGATCAAAGTGCTCTTGGGGCTGGTTTCTTGTGAGATCTCTCTTCGTGGCTTGTACACAGCTTCCTTCTCACTGTGTCCTCACTTGGTCTTTCCTCTGTGCACGTGGGTGGAAAGAAACTGATCTCTGGTGTCTCTTGCTCTTTGTATAATAAGAACACCATGAAGTTGGATTAGAGCCCCACTCATGTAACCTCATTTAACCTTAATTACCATGCCAAAATTACCATCAAATTGCCAACATCTATTGGATCATAGGAAAAGCAAGAGAATCTCAGAAAAATATCTACTTCTGCTTCACTGACTATACCAAAGCTTTTGACTGTGTGACAACAAACTGGAAAATTCTTCAAGAGATGAGAATACCAGACCATCTTACCTGCCTCCTGAGAAACCTGTATGCAGGTCAAGAAACAATAGCTAGAACTGGACATGGAACAATGGACTGCTTCAAATTGGGAAAGGAGTATGTCAGGGCTGTATATTGTCACCCTGCTTATTTAACTTATATGCAGAGTATATCATGTGAAATGCTGGGCTGGATGAAGCTCAACCTGGAATCAAGATTGCCGGGAGAAATATCAATAACCTCAGATATGCAGATGACACCACCCTTACGGCAGAAAGTGAATAGGAACTAAACAGCCTCTTGATGAAGGTGAAACAGGAAAATGAAAAACCTAGCTTAAAACTCAGCATATAAAAAACAAAGATCATGGCATCTGGTTCCATCAGTTTATGGCAAACAGATGGGTAAACTACAGAAACAGTGACAGAATTTATTTTCTTGAGCTCTAGAATCACTGCAGACAATGACTGCAGCCATGAAATTAAAAGATGCTTGCTCTTTGGAAGAAAAGCTATGAGAAACATAGACAGCATATTAAAAACCAGAGACATTACTTTGCTGATAAAGGTCCATCCAGTCAAAGCTATGGTTTTTCCAGTAGTCATGTATGGATGTGAGAGTTGGACCATAAAGAAAGCTGAAAGCCAAAGAATTGATGTTTTTGAACTTTGGTGCTGGAGAATACTCTTGAGAGTCCCTTGGACTGCAAGGAGATCCAACCAGTCAGTTCTAAAGAAAATTCGTCCTGAATATTCATTGGAAGGACTGACCCTGAAGGTAAAGCTTCAATACTTTGCCCACCTTATGTGAAAAGCTGACTCATTAGAAAAGACCCTGATGCTGGGAAAGATTGAAGGCAGAAGGGCAAGGGGATGACAGAGGATGAGGTGGTTGGATGGCATCACTGACTCCATGGACATGAGTTTGAGCAAGCTCTGGAAGATGGTAAAGGACAGGGAAGCCTGGTGTGATGCGGTCCACGGGGTTGCAAAGAGTCAGACATGACTGAGTGACTGAAAAACAACAACCATCCTAAAGACCTTATCTTGAAATACAGTCATTTAAAGGGTTAGAGCTTCAATATATGAATTTTGTGGGAGGAGAGAGACACAAATAAGTCTGTTACAGAAAAGAAAGTGAGGGGAGGACCATAAAATTTTTTGTAGAAATAATGGTTAAAAATTTCCAATCTTGATGAAAATTCTAAACCTACCGATCCAAGAAGCTCAAGAAACCCAATCAAACACAAGAAACTAGAAGAGAAGTATACCAAAACACATCACCATAATCAAATTGTTCAAAATTAATGAAAAGAGAAAACCTTAGAAGTCTGAAAAAAAAAGATAGAGTAAACAAAAATAAGAAGGATAGTAAACCAACAAACTCTTGTCAGAAGAAAGGCAAGCCAGATGCATGTGAAGCAACATCTTTAATGTTCTGACACAAAACCAAAAACTCTGTCATTCTAGAATTTTATACCATGCAAAAGCATCTTTCAGAGTTAAAGGCCAAATAAAAACTTCTTCAGGTGCAGAAACATTGAAAAGCTTTCCAAGATATCTGCACTATGAGAAATGTTTAAAAAAATCCTTCAGGCACAAAAAATAACACCAGATGGAAACCTAGATTATACAAAGAAAAGATGAACACCAGAAATGGTAACTGTGAGGGTAGATGTAAATGACCTTTTCTTTTTTTATTTCTATTTTTAATCATCTCTTTTTATGATTGAATGTGGGGATTAAGAGATACAAACTACTATGCTAAAAATACATAAGCAACAAGTATACATTGTACAGCACAGGGAAATACAGTGATTGTTTTACTATAACTTTAAATGGAGTATAACCTATAAAAATATCGAATCACTATGTTGTACACATAATATTGTAAATCAACTATTCTTTGATAAAAAATAAAATGTAACTGATTTTTCTAAAGAAAAAAATATATTGTGGGGTTATAGTAAACACTTATATTAACAGTGAGTTCAGAGCAATGCTATGGGAATAACCTGCAGCTATAACATGAGAACTGCAGAAATTTTAACTAAAACTGCTTTTTTTCCTCAGAAAGCTTACAAAATAAACCATTTTTTTGTTTCATTCCTTTAGTGTTAACTTGATCACTAAGCAAGATGATTATACTTCACTTATTCTTTTTACCACTTGTTTTTTTTTTATTAAATTTATTTATTTTTTTTAATTACAATACTGTATTTGTTTTGCCATACATTGACACGAATCAGCCATAGGTGAACACAATCTCCCAATGCAGAATCCCCCTCCCACCTCCCACCCCCCATCCTCTACTTGAATCATTACTGATTTCAAATATAGTCATTTAAAATAAACTTGGACTTAGTTTCTGCTACAACTTGATGGTGAGGTAGAAGTATCTGCTTAAAAGTTAGCAGCAGACATTTGAGGAAGAAGATCCTACATGGGCATAGCTAACTCTATGCCCTCTTTGAACCAAATAGAGGAGGAGAGACAGAGGAAAAAAGTTGACTCAATAGACTAGGCTAAAGATGGTATAGAGGATTTGGGTTAGTGCAATGGTCTGGATATTTCCTTATTCTCACACATGCCATTATTGGAAAGACCACATTGGGTCACTTTTTTTTCCATTTTTTATTGAAGGATAGTTGCTTTACAGAATTTTGTTGTTTTCTGTCAAACCTCAGCATGAAGCCTTAGGTATACATATATCCCCTCCTTGTCCTTCCCATCTCCCTCCCCATCCCACCCCTCTAGGTTGATACAGAGCCCCTGTTTGAGTTTCCTGAGTCATACAGCAAATTCCCATTGGCTATCTATTTTACATATGGTAATATAAGTTTCTATGTTACTCTTTCCACATATCTCACCCTCTCCTACTCACTCCCCATGTCCATAAGTCTACTCTCTCTGTCTGTTTCTCTGCCGCTGCTGCTGCTGCTGCTAAGGCACTTCAGTTGTGTCCGACTCTGTGCAACCCCATAGATGGCAGCCCACTAGGCTCCCCTGTGCCTGGGATTCTCAAGGCAGGAACACTGGAGTGGGTTGCCATTTCCTTCTCCAATGCATGAGAGTGAAAAGTGAAAGTGAAGTTGCTCAGTCATGTCTGACTTTTAGCGACACCATGGACTGTAGCCCACCAGGCTCCTCCATCCATGGGATTTTCCAGGCAAGAATACTGGAGTGGGGGTGCCATTGCCTTCTCTGGTTTCTCCATTGCTGTTGTGTAAATAAATTCTTTAGTACCATTTTTCTAGATTCTGTACATGTACTAACGTTAGAATATGATATTTATCTTTTTCTTTCTGACTCATTTCACTCGTATAATAGGTTCTAGATTCATTCACCTCATCAGGATTGACTCAAATGTGTTTCTTTTTATGGCTGAGTAATATTATATTGTGTATATGTACCACAACTTCTTTATCCATTCGTCTGTCAAAGGGCATCTAGGTTGCTTCCATGTTCTAACTAATGTAAATAGTGCTGCAATGAACAATGGGATACATGTGTTTTTTAAAATTTTGGTTTCCTCAGGGTATATGCCTAGGAGTGGGATTGCTTGGTTGTATGGTGGTTTTATTCCTAGTTTTTTAAGGAATCTCCATACCATCTTCCATAGTGGCTGTATCAATTTACATTCCCACCAACAGTGCAAGAGTGTTCCCTTTTCTCCACACCCTCTCCAGCATTTATTTTTCATAGACTTTGATGTTGGTCATTCTGACCAGTGTGAGGTGATATCTCATTGTGGTTTTGATTTGTATTTCTCTAATAATGAGCAATGTTAAGCATTTTTCATGTGTTTGTTAGCCATTTGGATGTCTTCTTTGGGGAAATGTCTGTTTAGATCTTTTTCTTATTTTTGATTGGGTTGTTTGTTTTTCTGGCATTGAGTTTATGAGCTGCTGTATGTTTTGGAAATAAATCCTTTGTCAGTTGTTTCATTTGCCATTATTTTCTCCCATTCTGAGGGGTGTCCTTTCACTTGCATATAGTTTCAGTTGCTGTGCAAAAGCTTTTAAGTTTAATCAGATCTCACTTGTTTACTTTTGTTTTTATTTCCATTACTCTAGGAGCTGGGTCATAGATGATCTTACTTTGATTTATGTCACTAAGTGTTCAGCCTATGTTTTCCTCTAAGAGTTTTATGGTTTCTGGTCTTACATTTAGGTCTTTAATCCATTTTGAGTTTATCTTTCTGTATGGTACTAGACAGTGTTCTCATTTCATCCTTTTACACATAGCTGTCCAGTTTTCCCAGCACCATTTAGTCAAGTGGGCCTTAGGAGCATCATTACGAACAAAGCTATTAGAAATGATGGAATTCCAGTAGAGCTATTTCAAATCCTAAAAGGTGGTGCTGTGAAAGTGCTGCACTCAGTATGCCAGCAAATTTGGAAAACTCAGCAGTGGCCACAGGACTGAAAAAGATCAATTTTCATTCCAACCCCAAAGAAAGGCAATGCCAAAGAATGTTCAAACTGCTGCACAATTGCACTCATCTCACATGCTAGTAAAGTAATGGTCAAAATTCTCCAAGCTAGGCTTCAACAAAGTATGTGAAGTGTGAACTTCCAGATGTTCAAGCTAGATTTAGAAAAGGCATAGGAACCAGAGATCAAATTGCAAACATCCATTGGATCATCGAAAAGCAAAAGTTCCAGAAAAACATCTAATTCTCCTTTGTTGACTATGCCAAAGCCTTTGACTGTGTGGATCACAACAAACTGTGAAAAATTCTTCAAGAGATGGGAATACCAGACCACCTGACCTGCCTTCTGAGAAACCTGTATGCAGGTCAAGAAGCAACAGTTAGAATTGGACATGGAACAATGGACTGGTTCCAAATTGGGAAAGGAGTACATAAAGGCTGTATATTGTCACCTTGCTTACTTTACTTGTATACAGAGTACATCATGAGAAATGCTGGGCTGGAGGAAGCATAAGCTGGAATCAAGATTGCTAGGAGAAATATCAATAACCTCAGATATGCAGATGACACCACCCTTATGGCAGAAAGTGAAGAGGAACTAAAAAGCCTCCTGAGGAAAGTGAAAGAGGAGAGTGAAAAAGTTGGCTTTAAGCTCAACATTCGGAAAACTAAGATCATGGCATCTGGTCCCATCACTTCATGGCAAATAGATGGAGAAACAGTGGAAACAGTGTCAGACTTTATTTGGGGGGCTCCAAAATCACTGTAGATGATGACTGAAGCCATGAAATTAAAAGACACTTGGTGCTTGGGAAAAAGTTATGACAGTATATTAAAAAGCAGAGACATTACTTTGCCAACAAAGGTCCATCTAGTCAAGGCTATGGTTTTTCCAGTAGTCATGTATGGATGTGAGAGTTGGACTATAAAGCTGAGGGCCAAAGAATTGATGCTTTTGAACTGTGGTGTTGGAGAAGACTTTTGAGAGTCCCTTGGACAGCAAGGAGATGCAACCAGTCCATCCTAAAGGAGAGCAGTCCTGGGTGTTCATTGGAAGGACTGACGCTGAAGTTGAAACTCCAATACTTTGGCCACCTGATGCGAAGAACTAATTCACTGGAAAAGACTCTGATGCTGGGAAAGGCTGAAGGCAGGAGGAGAAGGGGACGACAGAGGATGAGATGGTTGGATGGCATCACCAACTCAATGGATATGGGTTTGGGTAGACTCTGGGAGTTGGTGATGGACAGGGAGGCCTGACATGCTGCAGTCCATGGGATTGCAAAGAGTCAGACACGACTGAGCGACTGAACTGAACTGAACTGAACTGAACTGTGTTTGCCTGTTGTATATTCTTGCCTCCTTTGTCAAAAATAAGGTACCCATAGATTCATGGGTTTATTTTTGGGCTTTCTATCTTGTTCCATTGGTCTATATTTCTGTTTTTGTGCCAGTACCATACTGTCTCATGACTGTAGCTTTGTAGTATAATCTGAAGTCAGGAAGGTTGATTCCTCCAACTCCATTCTTCTTTCTTGAGACTGCTTTTGCTATTTGGGAGTCTTTTGTGTTTACATATGAATTGTGAAATTTTTTGTCTGCGAAAAATGCCATTGGTAATTTGATAGGGATCACATTGAATCTGTACATTGCATTTGGTGTATAGTCATTTTCGCAATATTGATTCTTCCTACCCAGGAACATGGAATATCTCTCCATCTGTTTATGTCATCTTTGATTTCTTTCATCAGTACCTTATGATTTTCTGTGTACAGTTCTTTTGTCTCCTTAGGTAAGTTTATTCCCAGATATTTAATTATTTTTGTTGCAATGGTGAATGGGATTGATTCCTTAATTTCTCTTTCTGATTTTTTATTGTTAGCATATATAAATGTAAGTGATTTCTGTGTATTGATTTTGTATCCTGCAATTTTGCTAATTCACTGATTAACTCTAGTAATTTTCTGATACTATCTTTAGTGTTTTCTATATACAGTATCATGTCATCTCCAAACAGTGAGAGCTTTACTTCTTTTCCCATTTGGATTCCTTTTATTTTGTTTTCTTCTCTTATTGCTGAAGCTAGGACTTCCAGAACTATGTTGAATATCAGTGGTGAAAGTGGACACCCTTGCCCTGTTCCCTGATCTTAGGGGAATGTTTTCAGTTTTTCACCATTGAGATTTATGTTTCCTGTAGGCTTATCATATATGGCCTTTACTATGTTTCAGAAGGAAATGGCAACCCACTCCAGTATTCTTGCCTGGAGAATCCCAGGGATGGAGGAGCCTGGTGGGCTGCTGTCTATGGGGTTGCACAGAGTTGGACATGACTGAAGCGACTTAGCTGCAGCAGCAGCATGTTAAGGTAGCTTCCTTTTATACCCATTTTTTGAAGAGTTTTAATCATAAATAGGTGCTGAATTTTGTCAAAGGCTTTTTCTGCATCTATTGAGATGATCATATGGTTTTTATCTCTCAATTTGTTAATATGGTGTATCACATTGATTGGTGTATATTGAAGAATCTTTGCATTCCTAGAATAAATCCAACTTGATCATGGTGTATGAGCTTTTTGATGTGTTGCTGAATTCTGCTTGCTAAAATTTTGTTGAGAATTTTTGCATCTATGTTTATCAGTGATATTGGCCTGTAGTGTGTGTGTGTGTGTGTGTGTGTGTGTGTGTGTGTTGTCTTTGTCTGGTTTTGGTATCAGGGTGATGGTGGCCTTGTAGAATTAGTTTTGAATTGTCCTTCCTGTGCAACTTTTTGAAAGTTTTAGAAGGACAGGCATTAACTCTTCTCTAAATGTTTGATAGAATTCTCCTGTGAAGCCATCTGGTCCTGGGTTTTTGTTTTTTGGGAGAGTTTTGATCACAGCTTCAATTTCAGTGCTTGTATTTAGGTTGTTCATAATTTCTATTTCTTCCTGGTTCAGTCTTGGAAGATTAAACTTTTCTAAGAATCTGTCCGTTTCTTCCAGGTTATCCATTTTGTCGCTGTACAGCTGTTCATAATAGTCTCTTATAATTCTTTGTATTTCTACACTGTTGTAGCCTCTCCTTTTTCATTTCTAATTTTGTTAACTTGATTCTTCTCTCTTTTTTTCTTGATGAATCTGGCTAAGGGTTTGTCAGTTTTATCTTCCCAAAGAACCAGCTTTTAGTTTTATTAATCTGTACTGTTGTTTCTTTCATTTCTTTTTCACTTATTTCTGCTCAGATCTTTATGATTTCTTTCCTTCTACTAATTTTTGGAGCTTTTGTTCTTTTTCCAGTTGTTTTAGGTGTAAAGTTAGGTTGTCTATTCAATGTTTTTTTGTTTCTTGAGGTAGGATTGTATTGCTATAAACTTCCCTCTTAGAACTGCTTTTGCTGCATCCCATAGGTTTTGAGTTGTCATGTTTTCATTGTCATTTGTTTCTAGAAATTTTTTTTTCCTTTGAATTTCTTCAGTAACCTGTTGGTTATTTAGAAATGTGTTGCTTAATCTCCATGTGTTTGTGTTTCTTAGTTTCTTTTTTCTTGTAATTGATATCTAGTCTCATAGCATTGTGGTTGGAGAAGATGCTCGATACGATTTCAACTTTCTTAAATTTACTGAGGTTTGATTTGTGACCCAAGATGTGGTCTATCTTGGAGAATGTTCCATGTGCACTTGAGAAGAAGGTGTATCCTTCTGCATTTGGATGGAATCTCCTGAAGATATCAATGAGATCCATCTCATCTAATGTATCATTTAAGACTTACGTTTTCTTGTTAATTTTCTGTTTTGATGATCTGTATATTGGTGTGAGTGGGGTGTTAAAGTCTCCTACTATTACTGTGTTACTGTCAATTTCTCCTTTTATGTCTGTTAGTGTTTGTCTTATGTATTAAGGTGCTCCTATGTTGGGTGCATAGATATTTACAATTGTTATTTCTTCCTCTTAGATTGATCCTTAGATCATTATGTAGTGTCCTTCCTTATCTCGTGTAATCTTATTTTAAGGTCTATTTTGTCTGATATGAGGATTGCTACTCCAGCTTCCTTTTGCTTCCCATTTGCACGGAATATATTTTTCCATCCTCTCACTTTCAGTCTTTAGGTCTGAAATGGTTTTCTTGTAGACAGCATATATATGGGTCTTGTTTTTGTATCCATTCAGTCAGTCTGTGTCTTTTGGTTGGAGCGTTTAATTCATTTACATTTAAAGTAATTATTGATATATATGTTCCTATTGCTATTTTCTTAATTGTTTGGGGTAGACTTTGTAGATCTTTGTTCTTCTCTTTTTCTTCTTCTCTTTGTTCTTCTCTTCTTGACTATATAAGTCCCTTTAACATTTGTTGTAAAGCTGGTTTGGTGGTACTGAATTCTCTTAACTTTTGCTTGTCTGAAAAGCTTTTTATTTCTCCATCAATTTTGAATGAAATCCTTAAGGATTTCACAGTAATCTTGGTTGTAGATTTATCCCTTTTATCCTACCATTCCCTTCTGGACTGCAAAGTTTCTGCTGAAAGATCAGCTGTTAAGTGTATGGGGTTTCCCTTGTATATTTCTCATTGCTTTTCCCTTGCTGCTTTTAATATTCTTTCTTTGTGTTTAGTCTTTGTTAGTTTGATTAGTGTGTGTCCTGTCATGTTTCTCCTTGAGTTTATCCTGTATGGGACGCTCTGTGCCTCTTGGGCTTGAATGACTATTTCCTTTTCCATGCTGGAGAAATTTTCAACTATAACCTCTTTAAAAAATTTCTCATACACTTTCTTTTTCTCTTCTTCTTCTGAGACCCCTATAATTTGAGTGTTGGTGCATCTGATATTGTCCCAGAGGCCTCTGAGACTATCCTCAGTTCTTTTCCTACTTTTTATTTTATTCTGCCCTTCAGAAGTTATTTCCACCACCTTATCTTCCAGTTCACTAATTTGTTCCTCTGCTTCAGATATTCTGTTATTGATTCCTTCTAGAATATTTTTAATTTCAGTACCTGGGTTGTTTGTCTCGGTATGTTATTTCTTTAATTCTTCTAGGTCTTTGTTAATTGATGCTTGCATTTTCTCCATTTTGTTCTCAAGGTTTTTGATTATCTTTCAGTTCAGTTCAGTTCAGTCTCTCAGTCGTGTCCAACTCTCTGCGACCCCATGAATCACAGCATGCCAGGCCTCCCTGTCCATCACCAACTCCCGGAGTTCACTCAGACTCACGTCCATTGAGTCAGTGATGCCATCCAGCCATCTCATCCTCTGTTGTCCTCTTCTCCTCCTGCCCCCAATCCCTCCCAGCATCAGAGTCTTTTCCAGTGAGTCAACTCTTTGCATCAGGTGGCCAAAGTACTGGAGTTTCAGCTTTAGCATCATTCCTTCCAAAGAAATCCCAGGATTGATTTCCTTCAGAATGGACTGGTTGGATCTCCTTGCAGTCCAAGGGACTCTCAAGAGTCTTCTCCAACACCACAGTTCAAAAGCATCAATTCTTCGGTGCTCAGCCTTCTTCACAGTCCAACTCTCACATCCACACATGATTATCTTTATTATCATTATTCTGAATTCTCTTTCAGGGAATTTGCCTATTTCCTCTTCATTTATTTGAGCTTCTGTGTTTCTAGCTTGTTCCTTCATTTGTGTAGTATTTCTCTGCCTTTTCATGATTTTTTTAAACTTATTGTGTTTGAGGTCTTCTTTTCCCAGGCTTCAGGGTTGAATTCTTTCTTCCTTTTGGTTTCCGCCCTCCTAAAGTTGGTCCAGTGGTTTGTGTAAGCTTCCTATAGGGTGAGATTTGTGCTGAGTTTTTGTTTCTTTGCTTGTTTTCCTCTAATAAGGAAGGCTGAGTGAGGTGGTAATCCTGTCTGCTGATGATTGGGTTTGTGTTTTTGTTTTGTTGTTTAGATGAGGTGTCCTGCACAGGATGCCACTGGTGGTCAGGTGATGCCAGGTCTTGTATTCAAGTGGTATCCCTCTTGTGAGTTCTCACTATTTTATACAAACTAGAGTTAGTTCTCTGGTAGTTTAGGGTCTTGGAGTCAGTACTACCACTCCAAAGGCTCAGAACTTGATCTCTGGTCAGAAATGAAGATTCCACAAGTGGTTTCTTATGGCATTACATGATATTAAAACAAATATCCCAAAGTGAGAAACCAAAGATGAACTCCAGACAAATGGCAGTTACAAAATCAGGCAAGTAATAATTAAAATAATGGAATATACACATATACTTATACACCCACGAGGAAAGTCAAAACAGTACAATAGTAAAGTGCAATAGATTGACCCAGTGAACCAAAAAAATAAAAATTATGTTTATCAGCTAAGAACAAAACTAACTAAAGCACAAAGTGGAAAACAAAACTAAAGCAAGGTGCCATGTGGGGAATAAAACAATGAAAACAAAACTAACAAATATGTTGAGAAGAAAGGAAAGAAAGAAAGAATAGATATGCCAAGTTAAACAGAGGTAGATGAAGAAGATTTATATACATTAAAGATTAACTACAAGGGGAAAAGAACAGTAGGAAAGGCAAAAAAAAAAAAAGAGGAATAAATGTAGAAAAAATATAATAGGTTTTTAAATTAAAATTTAAAAAAAGAGAGAAAAGGAAAAAAAAAAAGGAAAACTCCCCAGAACTACAAAAGCCCAAGATACAGCAGAGATTTATAACAACAATAAAAATGTAACTGAGAAAAAAAAAAAAAAGCTCAAAAGCTTAATTAGATTTCATAATGCCAATAGACAACTACTGTGGGGGGAGGGGAAAAGAAAAAAGAAACAAATCCAAAAGAATCTAGAGAATAAGTCAAAACACAAGAATAATCAGTGTTCTTCTTGAGTCACTGCTGTCAGAATTGTTTCCCTCGCTGGGAGTCACAGTCCACCGCAGCTCCCTAGGATGCCCTCCAACACTGTGCTGATCTCTGGACCTGTTGTGGGGGCAGTTCAGATTCTAATCTGGTCCTACGCCTCTGCATTCTTGCCTCCAATGTCTGTAGCTATCGGAACTAGTGTGTTTTATTCTGCGGGAGATCTCAATGTCTTCTTATATATTCCAAAAACACAGAGTCTGCCTAGTTGAGCATGTGGATTTAATCTGCAGCTTGTACAACTGGTGGGAAGGTTTTGGGTCTTCTTCTTTAGCCACTCTGCCCCTGGGTTTCAACTGTGGTTTTATTTCCACCTCTGCATGTGGGTTGTCCACTGGAATTTGCTCCTGGGGCTGCCCTGGAGGACATAGGTTTGCCCCTGGGAGGCCCAGGTGTGGAGGTGGTGCAACTGCTTGGGTTGCAGGGGTTCTGGCAGCACCAGGTACTCAGGGGGTTGGCGGCTAGGGCAGCAGGAAATATAGTGCTCTAGAAGGGTATGCCAACCAGTATTGGCCAATATGCTCCGGTGTTGTTGCCTAGAGAACCCGACTCCCTGAAGAGAAGACTGGCAGGCCACAGTCTACAGGGTCACAAAGAGTTGGACACTACCAAAGTGACCCTGCATGGATAGATGCAAGACTTTTTTTTTTGCCTGTGGCAGCTCTGCCCCAGTGACAGTTGAGCATAAAGGTGGCGCAGCTGCTTGACTTGTGGGCACTCTGGCAGTGCCAAGTGTGCAAGGATACAGACTGCCTCAGCCACAAGAGTTATGGCCCTATCAGTCTTTTTTGAGGCTCCTGTAGCTGGCGGTCAGAAGGCCTCTTTGGCCAGTCTTTCTCCATAGCTCTGCCGGTTCAGATACTTAGAGGGCTCCCTTGCCTGGGGTCCTTCTCTGTGTTCTGCACATCAGGCACATAGAAGGGCCCCCCTGGCTGGGGTCCTACTCTGTAGATAGGTGCGTCAGGCACTTAAAGGGGCACCGTGGGTAGGGTCTTACTCTGTAGGTCAGTGCGTCAGGAGTTTGATGGGCCAGCCTCTCCTTCAGCTGCCGCTACTGGCATGTGGGGAGAGAGAGGCTATGATGATGGCTCCAGCACCTGTGTGTGGCTCAGTAGTATCACCTTGCTTTCATGGCTGGCTGACTTTCCTCCACCAGCATTTCCCACCACAATCTCCTCCCTCCCATCTCCTTGACCTGTCTCTCTGTAGTTAACAGCAGCTCTCGCTCCACAATCCCTAAACTCCAGCTCCCAGCTACTGCACCTTCCAGAGGATCTACAACCCTGTCCAGGTATGTATGGCTGTGGCAAGGACTGTCTGATTCTCATTCCATTTAGGCTGCCACAGATCAGCTGTTTCACTCTCAGCCTTAAATGTTTCTCCTCTGACTCAGACAATTGCCCCCATGCGGGGCTCGGACCCCTGCTTCAGTTCCCCCACCCGCGGAGGGCAGGTGCAATCCTACTAATGCTCGTGTTTTCCCCCTAGCTCCTTTGTCCTACCAAGTTTTGCGTGAGTCTAAATATTCTTTTTTCTGGTCAGGTACTCCTGTCTGCTCTCAGCTGGTGTTCTGCATGCACTTCTATGTCTGAAGGTGTATTCCTGATGTATCTATGCAGAGAGATGTACCCCATGTCCACCTACTCCTCTGCCAACTTGTTCTCTTCCTTGGGTCATTTTTTACAGCCTTATGTTATTTGTGTTTTTTCCAAGAATATGGGTTTTGCTTCCCTACATAGAGAACAGACTCCCTGATGGTAGGATTCCACTTTGACCTCTCTGAAAGTACAGCAACTGGTTCACAGTAGGTGTGGCAAAATTAATATGGAGGAAAACGCTTTATATTCTATAAACACAAATGAGTTAAAAAGTGATTGTAGGGAATTCCCTGGAAGTCTGGTGGTTAGAATTTGGTGCTTTCACTGCTAGGACCTGGGTTACATCTCTAATTGAGGAACTAAGATCCTACAGGTTATGCAGTGTGGCCAAAACCCAAAAAATTATTGTAGAGATCAACCCAGGAGGATAGAGAGGGGCTGGGAAGAAATATATTACCACTTGGCACCTGTTTTTTCAGCTTTGTTGAAGTATAATTGACAAATAAAATGGTAAGATATTTAAAATGTATATTGTAATGACTTGATATATGTATGCATTGTGAAAGAATATTGAGTAAAACAAGTAGGTAATAAGATAGCGTATGGTGTGTGGCAAGGAAAATATCAAGGTGAGTGGTGTGACTTAGATTTTTTTTTTTCCTATTTGCTCATTTGTATGTTCTACTTTCTTTACAAGAGTTTTTTTTTTTTTTTTTTTTGGTTTGTTTTTACAAAAGTATTTTTTAAATTGAATGAAATTCCACATTCTCATTAAGAATTTGGACACTCAGAAGACTTCCATCCTCAATGGCTCAGAGGTGTTCTTACCTGGGGAGTGGGATGTGGGCACATTCCCTTCAGTGGAGGATAAGCTGCCACCCTTCAAACAACTCAGGAAGGTCTTAAATGAACAGGGCTCAAGAAACCAACATAGATGCCTCTGGGATACTGGAAACAACCTAATGGCCCAACATTATGGGATTTTAAAAGTATATTATGGTACCTCCAGATAATTGGAATATTTGAAACCATTAAAATCTGTTGTTTATAAGAATAGTTAATAACATGGGAAATGCTCGAATTTAACATTAAATCTAAAAAGTTACATGCAGTGTTATGCTATTTCAAAAGAGAATTATACATGTAATTTAATTTTCAAAGGAAATAGACCCAAATATTAATAAACATTATCCTTGGGTGATAAAAATATGAATAATTTTGGCTTCTTTACCCTTTTGCTATTTTCAAAAATTCTACCATGACTTACTTTTATAATTAGAACACACACAATATTATTATTATCTTTTTTTTTTTTAAAGAAGTTGTCTTACAGAACTGGAGAGTGGTTTGTGGCACTGAAGCAGACAACTTGGATGTAAATTCTGGTTCAGCCAGGCTGGCAAGCCACTGTCCCTTTGGTGTCTCAATTTCCTTATCTTAAAACAGACATGAAAGTAAGTGAAGTCGCTCAGTCGTATCTGACTCTTGGCGACCCCATGGACTGTAGCCCACCAGGTTCCTCTGTCCATGGGATTTCCCAGGCAAGAATACTGGAGTGGGTTGCCATTTCCTTCTCCAGGGGATTTTCCCAACCCAGGGATCAAACCCGGATCTCTGGCATTGCGAACAGACGCTTTGCCATCTGATCCACCAGGGAAGCACAAATGATAGCATCTATAGGGTGACTATAAGATTAAATGAGTTAGTTCATGATAAAGTACTTAACATAATGCCTGGTAGTAAGCACCTACCAATTAATCTATCATTACTACTATTATACATGAAACAATGGAATGGTTCAAAATTGGGAAAGGAGTATGTCAAGGCTATATATTGTCCTGCTTATTTAACATCTATGCAGAGTACATCATGTGAAATGCTGGGCTGGATGAAGCGCAAGCTGGAATCAAGATTGCTGGCAGAAATATCAATAACCTCGGATATAGAGATAACACCATCCTAATGGCAGAAAGTGAAAAGGAAATAAAGAACCTCTTGATGAAAGTGAAAGAGGAAGAGTGAAAAAGTTGGCTTAAAACTCAACATTCAAAAAACAAAGATCATGGCATCTGGTCCCATCACTTCATTCCAAATAGATGGGGAAACAATGGGAACAGTGACTGAGTTTCTTTTCTTGGGCTCCAAAATCACTGCAGACGGTGACTGCAGCCATGAAATTAAAAGAGGTTTGCTCCTTGGAAGAAATGCTATGATCAACCTAGACAGCATATTAAAAAGTAGAGACATTATTTTGCCAACAAAAGTCCATCTAGTCAAAACTATGGTTTTTCCAGTAGTCATGTATGGATGTGAGAGTTGGACTGTAAAGAATGCTGAGAGCCAAAAATTGATGCTTTCAGACTGTGGTGCTGGAGAAGACTCTTGAGAGTCCCTTGGATTGCAAGGAAATCAAAGCAGTCAGTCCTAAAGAAAGTCAACTCTAAATATTCATTGGAACGACTGATGCTGAAGCTTCAATACTTTGGCCACCTGATGTGAAGAGCTGACTCACTGGAAAAGACCCTGATGCTGGGCAAGACTGAGGGCAAGAGTAGAAGGGGGCAGCACAGGATGAGATGGTTGGATGTCATCATTAACTCAATAGACATGAGTTTGAGGAAACTCTCAGAGATGGTGAAGGATAGGGAAGCCTGGAATGCTGCAGTCCATGGGGTCACAAAGAGTTGGACATGACTGAGTGACTAAACAACAACAACTACTATTATTATTGTAGATTGAAAGTTTCATCCTCTTACCTATTTATGAGTTTAGCTCTTTCAATCAAGGCTATTTTCTGAATATAATCACAGACCTCTAAGACCAAAGGGAATGCATACAATATAATTGCAAAGAATTATAGCAATTTCCTTGAGGACTGGGTATTTAGGTATTCAATTAGGCAACAGAGAGCAAACTGTGGCTAGAGAGCAGCTACAGGTGCTTTTCCTCTTTCTCTGTGACTTTAATGCTCCAGCTGGGATCACTGAGTTAAACCTGTTTGTTCAGAGTAGAAGGCTAAAGGAGCTCTGTCTGAATTTTCTTTGGTAGGCTCTAAATTTAGAGCTGTGTCTCTGCCTCTCAGAATTCAGTTCAATCTCACAATCCAAATTTGGTTGAAGAGATTCCCTGCTCTATTACCCTGCTAATAAGAGGCAGATCTGGGATTTGAACTTACTCCTATCTGACTCCACATGTCAGTATTTAATTTATATATTATACTGGCTACCAACTGAAACATGAGACATTTCAAGAAGGCCACTTTATCCAAGACCCAATAGTCAGACATAGAGAGGATCAGTTTGTCTCCTTCTTCTCATTCCTAAATGTCATCAGCATAAAACAAATCAAGATCTAGCATGCATTTGTACAAAAATCAGCTCCTGACTCTAAAATAGAGCACAGGGCAGAAGGAACCTACTTTATTCATAAAACAGAGAGTGGGTTATAAAAGAGGCCATATGCATACCATGAATTGGGCTAGAAACCTGTGTCCCAGTGTCATCATCTCAGGGAAGTCAATCTCAGTTAAGACTACAACGCAGATGACAGCTTAGGAAGGGAGGGGGTGGCTTGGTGATCTGACAGCCTGGAGTTTCCCTGGCTCCTGCAGGGCTTACAGCCTGTGTGATCAATCCCAGTCTGTTGTCTGTATCTCTGCCTACTGAGTGGTGATCTCTTTCACATGTCTCATTACTGCTTAAAAACTAGAATATCACCACCTCTGTGAAACCCACGCCTACTCTCTGAGGACAGCTAGTCACGTCCTCCCTACTGAGCTCACTAGTTCTGGGCCTGTTCCTTCGTGTCATTGTTTCTTGCACTGTGTATTGTTCTTCGTCCTGTCACAATCCCAGTTAACCCTCTGAGGTCAAAGACTACAATATTCTTTTTAAGGTTGATAGGAGAATAAATTGAGATGATGTAAGTAAAGTGATAGACAGTGTCTGGTGCATAATAGGTGTTCAATAAATGTTCTCTCATTTTTTTTCTCTCACTTGATGCAGTACTCAGAGCAATTCCTTCAAGGTCATGGTTTCTAAGCCTATTTTTCTTGAATAAATGAATGAGTAAATTAACAAGTGCATTCCACCTCTTGCTCCAGAGCAGGCATCACATCTTATACTGACCTATATCTCCTGGAATATCTGCTTCCCTATATTTGTATCCTCTGAAACATCTGTAACAATATGATCACTTGACTGGGCAGAGTATATAACATGATTGGCTTTCTCTTCTTGCAAAGGATATTGATAGATTGAACAATTACCTCTGGGGCAGCTGCAGGAAAAATATTTTCTATCGTCTGTTTCATCTCGAATAAGTGAGATTTCCAGGGGTCTTATAGACAAAAACTTTCAATCTTGCTAGTAAAACTCAACCCACTTGCCAAAGAGAGGGCTGCTTTCCTTTCTTTCTTTCTAAACAGTTAACAACTAGTATAAACTACAGAAGGATAAGTCCTCCAAAAGTGAGACCCTGATGAAATCCAAGTGTTGACTGTTATGATCCTAAGTAAGGTCTCGAACATCTCATTTATTTCCATGTCCCCATGTCAGCTTCACAGGTACTCAAAACGTCTTTCTTTAATAAATAAAGTTTCTTTTAAGGAGATAAAAAGAAGGAAAATGATTATTTCTGCAGTGTGATTTTGTGATGGTCTGTGGCTTTAAAGGAAAATAGTCCATAGGAAAGATGGAAAAACTAAGAATTCACATATTTGGATAGCATTCAGTTCAGTTCAGTCACTCAGTCGAGTCCAACTCTTTGCGACCCCGTGAATCGCAGCACGCCAGGCCTCCCTGTTCATCACCATCTCCCAGAGTTCACTCAGACTCACGTCCATCGAGTCTGTGATGCCATCCAGCCATCTCATCCTGTGTCATCCCCTTCTCCTCCTGCCCCCAATCCCTCCCAGCATCAGAGTCTTTTCCAATGAGTCAACTCTTCGCATGAGGTGGCCAAAGTACTGGAGTTTCAGCTTTAGCATCATTCCTTCCAAAGAAATCCCAGGGTTGATCTCCTTCAGAATGGACTGGTTGGATCTTCTTGCAGTCCAAGGGACTCTCAAGAGTCTTCTCCAACACCACAGTTCAAAAGCATCAATTCTTTGGTGCTCAGCCTTCTTCACAGTCCAACTCTCACATCCATACATAACCACAGGAAAAACCATAGCCTTGTCTAGACGGACCGTAGTTAGCAAAGTAATGTCTCTGCTTTTGAATATGCTATCTAGGTTGGTCATAACTTTTCTTCCAAGGAGCAAGTGTCTTCTAATTTCGTGGCTGCAGTCACCATCTGCAGTGATTTTGTGTAAAAACATTTCCCCCATATGTTATTTAGTATTAGTTGCATAGCATTAATTGAACTCTTACTGTACAATGTGAAGTCACTTAGTCGTGTCCGACTCTCTGTGACCCCATGGACTGTAGCCTACCAGGCTTCTCTGTCCACGGGATTTTCCAGGCAATAGTACTGGAGTGGATTGCCATTTCCTTCCCCAGGGGATCTTCCCAACCCAGGGATCGAACCTGGGTCTCCCACATTGTAGACAGACGCTTTACCGTCTGAGCTACCAGGGAAGTCCTAGGTAAGTTAAATACCATTGTGTTTAATCCTGACAACAAATCTTGAAATGTTATGGCAGTGTTCATTTTATAGTTGGAAAAAAACAAGCTTGGACAGACTAAGTGATTTGCCCCAGGGCCACAGACCAATACTGATTACCATTAAAATATAGGCTTCACGAGGGCAGCATCTATAGCTCCTAGAGTAGTACCTGGCATGTAGTAGATGCTAAATAAATATCTGGTGAAGAATTAACCTGGTTGACTGACTCCAAAGCCTGAGGTCTCTCTGTAATGTCACCTGTTACTTTGTACAATTTTTTTTTTTTAAAGAATCCATAGGTAGCACTCTCTTTATACCCATGAGGAACTGAGGCTCTGGGAGAAAAGTTAATTTGCCTACAGCTAACAAGGAAAGTTATGACCAACCTAGATAGCATATTGGAAAGCCGAGATACTACTTTGCTAACAAAAGTCTGTCTAGTCAAGGCTATGGTTTTTCCTGTGGTCATGTATGGATGTGAGAGTTGGACTGTGAAGAAAGCTGAGCACCAAAAAATTGATGCTTTTGAACTGTAGTGTTGGAGAAGACTCCATTCCATCCTAAAGGAGATCAGTCCTGGGTGTTCCTTGGAAGGACTGATGCTAAAGCTGAAACTCCAAAACTTTGGCCACTTCATGTGAAGAGTTGACTCACTGGAAAAGACCCTGATGCTGGGAGGGATTGGGGGCAGGAGGAGAAGGGGATGACAGAGGATGAGATGGCTGGATGGCATCACTGACTCAATGGACGTGAGTCTGAGTGAACTTCGGGAGCTGGTGATGAACAGGGAGGCCTGGTATGCTGCGATTCATGGGGTCACAAAGAGTCGGACATGACTGAGCGACTGAACTGAACTGAACTGAACAAGGATAGCTGTGCCGGGACTGGGGCTCAAGGTTCCAGAGTCCTGGCAGTATTTTCTGCTGGCTAGTCTGCCTGGAGGCCATGGGACAGATACAACCTGTAGCCTGCTTTCTCCTCTCAGGAAAATCCAAGGAGCCTGGCCTGAAGAGAAACAGTTAAGAAAGAGTTAGGGCAGGGAAACGATAAATTAGGAATATGGAATTAATAGATACACACTAACATATATAAACAAGGATTTACTGTGTAGCACAGGGAACTGTATTCAATGTCTTATAATAATCTATAATGGAAAATAGTTAGAAAAAGGAGTATATTTGTGTGTGTGTATGTATAGAATCATTTTTCTGTATACCCAAAACAAACACAATCTTGTAAATCAATTGTACTTCAATTTTTAAAAAAGTGACATTTAAGACTTTCTGTCTAGAAACCAAAAATTTTGTCCCCCAATAGATAAGTGGACATTTGAGAGTTACTTTCTTATTATACCAGAATTTGGTGTTTTGAGACAGGGCTAGTCTCATGGTAATGTCTAGCCTGGTTAGACCTGCCTAGTTAGACATCAAATACAGTAGCTACTTCATCACACAATTTTTTTCTCTTAATCATATTATTTAAGGCTTCAAATGGTCTACAGGCCTTAAATTTTTTTCAAAGAAGAGATATTCAATTAAACATCTCAAGGTTATGCGAACATCATATAAATATTTTGTCAAGTACATTTTTTCTTCTCTTTTTTTATTTTGAATGCCAAACAAAGTGTTTATGTATATCCCAATGTTATTATAAGTTAGTAGCTATGCCAACTCCTATATTGATTTCTTAAGTACCCAACTGGGTATGTCCCTATGTTAGGTATAGTGTAAAACAAGTAAGTAAATATATACATAAGTAAATAAAAGTTTACAATATTTTATATAGCAATAAAGAGGTCATGAAAAAGGAGATAAACTTATACCAAACCCACAGATAATAAAATAAACCTTTTATCATCTGGTATAATAGACAATGAAATATTTATAGCTCTAAAGGTCAAGGAATTAGCCCATCTCACCTGTCATTCCTTTTTGCTTTCAGGCTATCCTTCCTCTTTCTTTTCCATTAAAAAAAAAAAAACAAAACTTTTCAAATCATCAGTATCAGCAGAGACAAAGCAATGCTTATTCTGGTTACATCCACCTCAGGAATCCCCAAACCTAAGGATCTGGCAGCAGCTTGCAGAACAGCCACACAAACTACTCCTGGTGGGGAGAGAAGCCATCGACCTGCTAGCAGCTCATGTGCTGACAAAGCCCCCACAAAGCAGAGTATATGTGGGCATGACAGCCACACGGATATGCAGTCTAGCTGACACAGCAGTCCCTGGATTCTCACACTGAGCCTGCTGTGTGCCCTGGCAGAACTCACCCCGAGGACACCGTGGAGCACGGCAGCCATGTTTTCCTTCGCTACTGTCCTTTCTCTCATCTCCACATTTAATAACTCCACGTTGTACAGTGAAATCTTTGGCACGGTAAGAAAGAAATCAAGCCCGGAAGTCACTGGAAGGGATCTGTGACTGTCTCTTGCCCTTCTCTCTTCTCCTGAGTGCACTTTTGCTCTCCCTAATTTTTCCATCTTATACATCGTTTACTGTTTTCTAAATATAGACTTGCTAAAACCACAGTGGAAAGATCATCTATTGAAACCAGAGCGATAGCAAGTAATGCACCCAGCAGGCAAATCGCAAAACAAATAGAGGATGCACTCAGCACTTTTGCTTCTGCTGCACAAAGAACCCAAATAAGGCTCCTGGAAACACTGTTGAGTAATCAAGTCCTTTTCCTGGATGTACAACAGCATAGCTTTGGGAGATAACCAATTCAGCTCATGTAATTGTACACTCGTCTGGAAGAGCAAAAGGAAGCACAAAGAGAGAAAAGGGGAGTGGGCCAAAATTCAACTGCTCACCCCTCTTCTGCACCTGCCATAACTTGCAAGCATAATATCATGTCCCAGCTGGCCACATGTCCTGAATTCTGAGACCCCAAGACACCCATTGCCCTTGGAATTAAAGAATTACAAATGGAATTTTTGCACCTGCAAATTAAAAAAAAAAGAAGATAGTAGTGAGAGAGCTTAGGAAAGTTCCTTTAAACATTTCTATCACCCTTGTCAGGCTGTGTTTTCTGCCCCTGGTGAATACTAGCCAGACATATGAGTAAAGGACTCCTGAGGACCATTTGGCTGTTTCACTGAAATTAATTTTGGTTCCTACATATTAACCAAAAAGACATGCACTGGATGCAGGTGTGCCAAAGCTTGTGTTAGGAGCAAACCTAGTAAATTTTGTGGAGATGGTTAATGACTGTGTGCAAAATTAATTTAAATTGAAATAGGATAAGAACATATGGAAAGAATCAATCATTCCCCATTTTGAGTGAATATTATTTTAGCATGCATAAATTTCTGATATAATTTTCTTTCTTTCCCTTAAAGGACTGTGATGTACTCACACACGAAGTCTTTTTGCAAAAGAAAAGATTTTTTCCCCAGGAAAGAGGAGATATGTGTTTCATAAATCTTTTTCCTTGTCTGATGCTGAAACATACATCTGGGGCTTCACAGGCACTGATAAAAGCCCTTGCAGAAAACACAACTCTGTTCTCAGGGTAATTATGCTTTCCTAGCGTCTGGACACTGGCTCTGGCTTCCATTTAGAATAAGATCTGGACCCACTTATTATGCATGTCCACATTAACTGGACGGTTTATAGCATTTAAATGTGAAATGAGGAGAAAGCGCAGAGGCAATGGCAAATGGAAAATATAAAAGAAAAATATTTTTCAAGTGTTTGGAAAGAAATGACTACATTGACAAAAACCCACAGCCACATGTTCACACTCTTGTACTCCCATTTCATGTGCAAAGCCATTTCCAAAGTTTGGCTCCAGTTCTTCTCAAGGGGAATAAGACAGAAGTAGACACACCCATTTTAAGGGATAGGTTCCCAGAGTAGGATTTAACATCAGTGTAGTCTCTTCTCCACAGATATTCTTCTAATACTATTTATACTTTATTTACCTAAGTTATTTATGCCTTGTTCCAGAAAATATTTAAGGAAATATTATTTATATAAATCCACATCAACCAGATATTTAATGATATTTACTTAATGATATTTATTCATTCTTTGTTCAACAAACATGGATTAACATTCTGTTCTGCACCAGGTACTGTGTTGGGCACAGGGTAGGGAAGGATTGGGGCTTCCCTGATGGCTCAGAGGTAAAGAATCTGCCTGCAATGCAGGAGACTCGGGTTTGATCCCTGGGTCGGGACGATCCCCTGGAGGAGGGCACGGAAACCCACTCCAGGATTCTTGCCTGGAGATCTCATGGACAGAGGAGCCTGGCAGGCTGCAGTCCACAGAGTTGCAAAGAGTGAGCGCAACTGAAGCGACTGAGCATGCACACACACAGGGAAGGATACAAAGAAGACAGAAGACAAGCCCCTGGCCTTAAGACCACATAATTATGGGATGAAATGGACACTTATCCTCCTAAATTTAAATATAGCAACACTGCTCATGCAAAAATGATCTGACTTTTTCTCTGTTTTCACTTTAGATTTATTTTCACATGTGTTTATTGGAGGTCTATTATGTGGCAGGAAGTATGCTAGGAACTGGGAATATAAATTTGGATCCAAAAATCCAAGGAACTATAAATCCAATCAACTATGGCTGATTCATGTTGATGTATGGCAGAAACAACAATAACAAAAATCTTGATTATAAATCTATTTTTTCGATTAAAAAAAAATCCAAAGAAGAATTTTAAAACAACATTCCACAATTCTAGGGACAGTAGAAAAGAAGTCAGAAGACATCTATTTGGAATATTGTACCAATGGAGGGGGAGCAGAGAATTCAGAAAATTTAAAAAAAATCATTCCTATGTGACTTTGGAAGAGATCCTAAATTTTGTGGAGAACAGGGGAATAGGGAGTGGTGAAGGATTAATGTTCATCTACTTCAACTTTCCTTAGGCTAATGTTACAACTAATCCCTGTTCCCTGAGCAGTCATCAGCTGGGTGTGGGGGAGGCGGGTGGTGGCAAAGATGAATCCAGATTCCAGTAATCAGGTTTCAAATATCAACTGTAAAAAACCCACAAAAGAGATCATCTGTAATCAACTCTAGTACAAATAGTTAAAAGTAGGGAAAGAAAGTGGACGTGAGGTAGGCAGAAAAGGAAGTTCTCAAGAGAAGAGGCAAGCTGGAAGAGAGTAAAAGAAAAGACAAAGTCAGATAGTAATAGACGGAAAGAACATCACCCTTCTTCTAGCCTTGGTGACTAGAATACTGGTGTAAGCATTTAACCAATTGGTGTAACTAGTTTATGTGCTTCATCTGCCTAACTAATCCCTTCAGAGGACCTTTCTGGTCCTCTGTATCTCCAACCTTAGCACAGTGCCTGGCCCATGGATTGGCCAGTAAGTGCTGGTTAAATAAGAAAATGAATCAAGTGAAGAGAGGTCAGAAATAAGTTCTACAAGCCTATGTATTCTGTACACAGTGAGCTGTATCTTCATTTTCATGCATCTCAAAGTAGTTTCTGACTTGTTTGACCCACCTTGATTATGTAGGTGCATTTTGTTTAATTTCCACATATGTGTGACTTTCCCAGATTTCCCATAGGAAAATGATAATGTAAACTGCTTTAGTCTGGGAGATAGAGAGGATGTAAGTGTACAGATTAGAATAAGCATGCTGCTGCTGCTGCTGCTAAGTCGCTTCAGTCGTGTCTGACTCTGTGCGACCTCATAGACGGTAACCCACCAGGCTCCCCCGTCCCTGGGATTCTCCAAGCAAGAACGCTGGAGTGGGTTGCCATTTCCTTCTCCAATGCATGAAAGTGAGAAGTGAAAGTGAAGTCACTCAGTTGTGTCCAACTCTTAGCGACCCCATGGACTGCAGCCTACCAGGCTCCTCCGTCCATGGGGTTTTCCAGGCAAGAGTACTGGAGTGGGGGTGCCATTTCCTTCTCCAGTGCATGAAAGTGAGAAGTGAAAGTGAAGTTGCTCAGCTGTGTCCGACTCTTAGCGACCCCATGGACTGCAGCCTACCAGGCTCCTCTGTCCATGGGGTTTTCCAGGCAAGAGTACTGGAGTGGGGTGCCATCGCCTTCTCCGAGAAAAAGCATGAGGTTCCTGGTAATCTCTGCTCAAAATGAGCACATCTATATAAAACTGCACTCCAGCTCTCCACCCAGAGAACCCAGATGTGTTCAGCACATGCATATTCTTCCAAAATATAGATCAACTACATGTTCAATCACACATGATCCCAGACACAGAAAGACGTGGTACATAGCAGAATCAGGATTCTGGGAAGGCCATATATCACCATGGTTAAGAGCTTAGGTTCAAATCCTTATTCTGCCATGTTTTTGGATGCATGATCTTAGCAAAGGTGCTAACTTCTTTAGGTTTCAATTTCCTCCTTCGTAAAATGGGAATGATTATAGTACCATAAGATTATTGCAATAATGATAATAATCACATAAAACACAGCATCATAGGAAGCTTTCAATAAATGTGAGCCAATGTTACAGTTAGCACTTAGGGGCCTGGAGTCTGAAGCTTTTAATATCAAGTATGCTGCCGCTGTATAGGTTTCCCAGGTGGCACTAGGGGTAAAGAATCTGCCTGCCAATGCAGGAGACATAAGAGATGTGATTTTGATCTCTGGGTAGGGAAGATCCTCTGGAGGAGGAAATGGCAATGCACTCCAGTATTATTGCTTGGAAAATCTCATGGACAGAGGAGCCTGGTGGGCTACAGTCCATAGAGTTGCAAAAAGTTGGACACAGTACTCCTGGGCTCGCACTGAATAAAAGAACTGGAGCCAGATTTCCTGGGTTTGAATCCCTGCTCTTCCACATAATAGCTCTGTGACTTTTATTAGATTACTTAAACTCATTGTGTCTCAATGTTCTCATTTCTAAAATCAAGATCAGAAAGACCCTCACAAGGTTATTGTGAGGAGATGAATTAATATAAGCAAAGCTCTTATAACAGTGCCCTTCCCATACTAAGTAGCCAGTCCCTGCAATGATAAGACTTAAAGTTTTGTTAAGGAAACAGACAAAAGCAACAAAGAGACAATTAAACAAAATTACAAATTGTGATAAGTGCTCTGAAGGCAATAAAATAAGGCTGAACTAGAGAATGGGAAAGGATACCTGATAGTCAGGGAAGACTTTGCTGAGGAATAAATGTCTGAACTGACAGTTAAAGGAGGTATATCCCAATCTTAACCTTGCCAAGACCTGAAGGGAAAGCCTCAGGCATAGGGAACAGAAGACACAATGGCCAGAAGAGCATTTCAAATTGAGTTCCTAACGATATTCACAATAATAACATTCCTTAACATAAATATGTTTACAGAAACATGATATAAAATTAGGTATGATGAGATGTGAGAACATGTGCCAAATACACACGACTGAACCTTGCTGGACACTTCCTTGAGCTATGTGTGCTACAGTGTATACTTAAGTGTGCTACAGTGGCCTCCTAAAGCGCACCATTTTATATGAGAACATGTGTAGATCTGAATTTTTATAAAAGATTGATGCAGACCTAAGCCTGCCTAGTTAATGATCATTTAAGACATTCAGATAAAAGTACAGAAGAGGCAGGAGGATTCTTATTCCTAGATTTGCACAAAAGTAGATTTACCTGGCAGCACAAGCTGATGATGATTTGTTTCCAGTGTGTTCACAATTTTGATAGGCAACATGTGTGCCTGTGTGCATGTTGTATTTTAGCAAAGTCTTTTAAATAGTTAGGAAATATATACATATTTAAATGAAGAAATGTCTGTGGAACCCCTAAATTCACTAAACCCTTAGTGTCACAGAACAGTTTCAACAGTACTATTGCAAAAATATTCCAGGTGGGAAAAAATTAATTTATCACTGGTCTCCATTGTCTACTTTTATTCATTCATTCATTTGCACATTTATTAAGCTCTGTGCTGGTTATTCTTCAACCTCTGCCCCCTTCCTGCTCTAATCTGATCAGCCTCCACTTTTCTCTGTGCTACTCAGGGCTCTGGAAGGTGCATCACTCAGAATCCCTTGCCCTTAGGCTTCAGGTTCCTTGCAGTTGGTGGGAGCAGAGCTGGAGATCAAGGGTGAGTTCTCTGCTTGGCTCCTGGTTCTGGTGGCAACTGGGTCCCTCTGTAGCGGTGGTGTTCAGCCATTGAGTTCTGTCCAACTCAGTGTGACCCCATGAACTGTAGCCCGCCAGGCTCCTCTGTCCATGGAATTCTCCAGCCAAGAGTACCGGAGTGGATAACCATTCCTTTCTCCAGGGGATCTTCCTGACCCAGGAATAGAACCTGGGTCTCTAGCATTGCAGGTGGATTCTTTACCATCTAAGCCACCAGGGGTGCTAAATGAGCCTAAAAGCACGTCTAGTGATCACCAACTCTAGTCACATCATTTCCTCCCCTTCTTTTGTAGGCTGAGTTTTAACTGCTCCCCTCTGTTGCCATGCTCTTGGTGCTTCAGCCTCTCTTGTGGATTTCTTTAACCTGCCCACACTTTTGTCACTTTTGTCAATTGTCCCTTCATTAACATCTCTTCAAAATCCAAACTGAGTATATCTTCTTTTTCTTGGTAAAATTCTGACTTCAACAAACCGCTGCTATGTTCCAGACCAATGTTCCTGTCCAACTGAAATATAATTTTAAACTTTTTAAAAGTAAAAAGAAACATACATTTTAAATAATATATTTAATTCATATCCAAAATATTATTATTTTAATGGGTAACCAATACAAAAACTTATGAGCTATTTTACATTCTTTTATTCATATGTTAAAGCCTGAAGTGTATTTTACATGTCCCAATTTTAGTTAGCCACATTTCCCATGCTCAACAGCCACATGTGGCTAGTGGCCCCTGTACTAGATAATACAATTCTAGATATTGGGTTAGGACTGGGGATACAGATATGAAAATTTTTGGCCTTCCAATCATGGAGTGGATGGCCCAGCAAGAAAGGTAGACAAGCAAACTGTTACAAAACAATGTAGTAAATCCATAATCTGTGTTATGCAAAAATGCTATGGAAACAGCTCTCTCCACCAGTGGGGTTTAGAGAGAGAAGATAATAGGAGACATGTGAGGGAATCCTGAACACTGATTAGGATTCCACCAAGGAAAGGAGGGTGGAGAGAGCAATGCAAGCAGATAGTCCTCACCTTTTCATCTGCCCTGGCTGTGTCTGGTCTTTTAGAACTGACACAGACAGTCCAAAAAAAAAAAAAAAAAGGACCTGAAATGGACATGCCCACTACTCAGGGTACACTTGAATCTCCATAGTTATTCTGGTACAGATTTGGGTAGATCCCTTAGTCTCAGGCTCTAGGATGAAAAGTTTTCAGAGGAAACTCAACTAGGCAATAATGGGGAGGGTGCTGGTGAGATAACGTGTGTGGGGAGAATGTCTATACATAGACATTGAGAGAACCTGGATCCATTTTCAGAAGTAACAAATCTGGCCACTGATTAGCTTAGTTGGTTCAGGTTCCTGGGCACAGAACCCAGATTTATTTTCCTTATCTGTTTCCTTTGCTATAAGAGTTGTCACCAGACAGATACTAAAATTCATTGTTTCTATCTTTTGGATGTGCTTTTTTTTGCTGTTATTATTGTTCATTATGAACCTCACTTCTTCTTCAGTGGTTCTCAGGACTTAAGGCCCCAAATCAACATGCCTTAAGTCTGTGTCTCATACGAAAATCCTACTGCCTTTTGCTAAACATATCTTTCTTTTTCCATTTCAAAATGCAACTCCCTCTTAAGTGAAACTGAAAGTCGCTCAGTCCTGTCTGGTTCTTTGCAATCCCATGGACTGCAGTTTGCCAGTCTCCTCCATCCATGGGAGTTCCCAAGCAAGAATACTGGAATGGGTAGCCATTTGCTTCTCCAAGGGATCTTCCCCACCCAGAGATTGAACTTCTGAGTCACCACGGAAGCCCAGACTCCCTCTAGGAAAGCTCAGGAAGTTCGTATTTCCTATCTGAGAGACACTGCCAGTTCTTTGCCCTTTGAATAAAGGATATAACTTAAAGGACAGTAAGGCATGGCCACGTCTTTCCTGCCTCAGCATACTTTATTGGATATTTTTATAAAAGGAGAAAGATTTACATGACCTGAAGAGGAATCAAAGTGTGATCATCAGATATTTTTGGAAGACTCACCTGACTCTCCTGAATCCGCCAACTTGTTTCCTAGCATAAAGATACCTCAGGGACTTCCTTGGTCGTCCGGTGGCTAAGGCTCCATGCTCCCAATACAGGGGGCCAGGATTCGAGGCCTGGTCAGGGAACTAGATCCCACATGCCACAAATAAGACCTAGTGCAGCCAAATAAGTAACAAAGTATTTCACACACGTAACAGTAACAAAATAGAGCTGCTCACCTTTCAAGCCTAGGGCCCCGTGCAATGTTCCTCTGATCCTGTTTGGTAATAAGCACCCCACAGATCTCTGGGTGATTCCACAATGCTTAATAGCTGGTGAGGATTCTTAAGGATACCCAAACAGTAATGAGAGAGGAAAGGAGGATAACTACTCTTAGATACTGAAAAAGAAGTATCCACTTAACTCAGACAAACATTCTGGCGCCTTTCTGTATGAGCAGAGCTATGGCTATTTATACACCCTTTGTCTGCAGGAGTCAGAAGGTACATATACTGTAGCCTTATTTTCCTTGTCTCCTCCTTAAGTCAACCATAAATCATTTTCAATACCGAGCTTTCCACAAAAATTCCCTGTGGTTTCTTTCGGTCTCACCCTCCAACTATCACGTTGCGATTTCCATTGGCAATAATGTCAGCATCTGTTCTCCATACTGGCGCTATTTGCAAATACTTTGAGACCAACTCCTTGATTACTACTCAAAAGTTCAACTTCTGTCTTCTCAGAGCCAAAACACACACTGTATTGTCCAGTTTCAATAGTTTCCAGTCCTCATTTGTGCAGTGGGCTTCTTCAGTTCCTCCCATTACTCGTATTACTGTTTTTAAATTTCTCTTTATCCTTTTCTTTCAGTTCATTCACTGTGTACGTGATTAACTTGGGACTTGAACATGGCTAACTTTGCTCTTCTGAGCTCCCTACATCCCTTCTGAATTCCTTCCCTAAGGATTTCTTCCATCCATGCTGTTGTGGACTGAGTTCTCATACTCCCAAAGGCGATTTATCGATGCTGCCTTTTTGTTCTTCCACTGAGTGGTCTATTTCAGATCTCAGTGTGCCAGGAATCAGGCAATGATTGCACACGGAGAATCAATTACTCTTAAAGAGAAATTTCCATGGCTTACATCTGGCTATTTTCTCTGGCTTAAAACCTTCACAGTTTTATTTGTAATGTGCATGTATTTACATGGCTTGTTTTTGATTTTGGTTTTATAAGTGAGTGTATGTATGCAGTTTGATTTCACTTCTGGTTTTGTTTATCTGTTATTTTTCAAAATGACTTGGTTGAACAGTTCTTCAGTTGAGCTGGGTATGCCATTCTAAGCACTGTCTGCAATCAACATTTTTATGAGCTGTCCCTTTTGCACAGACACTATGTCTGGATTTGTGAAAAAGAGCATACTTATATGCCTCTGTGTGTACACATACACATGCAAAACTAATACAGAAACTAAAACAAGAAACAGGAAACTACCAAACCCAGCAGGCCAAAAAAGGTTACATCTATATTACATAAGTAGGTTGCCCATTAATTTATCAAAGATAAGTATGCATTTATACAAGGACTAGAAAAAATATTTTAATTTTTGATATAAATTATAAAGAAAATCACTAATATCTATGAGATAACTAATACCAATGCTACTACTAGCTCTAATTCTAACATTTTTTTGAAGGTCCTCCATGTATCAGGTACAATTCTATATGCTTTACATTTAGAAACCCGTTTAATCCAACATCAAATCTATCAGATTCAGTTCAGTCACTCAGTCATGTCCAACTCTTTGCGACCTCATGAATCGCAGCACACCAGGCCTCCCTGTCCATCACCAACTCCTGGAGTTCACTCAGACTCATGTCCATCGAGTCAGTGATGACATCCAGCCATCTCATCCTCAGTCATCCCCTTCTCCTCCTGCCCCCAATCCCTCCCAGCATCAAAGTCTTTTCCAGTGAGTCAACCCTTCGCATGAGGTGGCCAAAGTACTGGAGTTTCAGCTTTAGCATCATTCCTTCCAAAGAAATCCCAGGGCTGATCTCCTTCAGAATGGACTGGTTGGATGTCCTTGCAGTCCAAGGGACTCTCAAGAGTCTTCTTCAACACCACACTTCAAAAGCATCAGTTCTTCTGTGCTCAGCCTTCTTCACAGTCCAACTCTCACATCCATACATGACTACTGGAAAAACCATAGCCTTGACTAGACTGACCTTAGTCGGCAAAGTAATGTCTCTGCTTTTGAATATGCTATCTAGGTTGATCATGCTTTACTTCCAAGGAGTAAGCATTTTTAATTTCATGGCTGCAGTCACCATCTGCAGTGATTTTTGAGTTCCCTAAAATAATGTCTGACACTGTTTCCACTGTTTCCCCATCTATTTGCCATGAAGTGATGGACTGGAGGCCATGATCTTCATTTTCTGAATGTTGAGTTTTAAGCCAACTTTACCACTCTCCTCTTTCACTTTCATCAAGAGGCTCTTTAGTTCCTCTTCACTTTTTGCCATAAGGGTGGTGTCATCTACATATCTGAGGTTATTGATAATTCTCCAGGCAATCTTGATTCCAGCTTGTGTTTCTTCCAGTCCAGCATTTCTCATGATGACTCTGCATATAGGTTAAATAAGCAGGGTGACAATATACAGCCTTGACGGACTCCTTTTCCTATTTGGAACCAGTCTATTGTTCCATGTTCAGTTCTAACTATTGCTTCCTGACCTGCATACAGATTTCTCAAGAGGCTGGTCAGGTGGTCTGGTATTCCCATCTCTCTCAGAATTTTCCACAGTTTATTGTGATCCACACAGTCAAAGGCTTTGGCATAGTCAGTCAAGCAGAAATAGATGTTTTTCCGGAACTCTCTTGCTTTTTTGATGATCCAGTGGATACTGGAAATTTGATCTCTGGTTCCTCTGCCTTTTCTAAAACCAGCTTGACCATCTGGATGTTCACGTTTCACATATTGCTGAAGCCTGGCTTGGAGAATTTTGAGCATTACTTTACTAGCATGTGAGATGAATGCAATTGTGCAGTAGTTTGAGCATTCTTTGGCATTGCCTTTCTTTGGGATTGGAATGAAAATTGACCTTTTCCAGTCCTGTGGCCACTGCTGAGTTTTCCAAATTTGCTGGCATATTGAATGCAGCACTTTGACAGCATCATCTTTCAGGATTTGAAAGAGCTCACCTGGAATTCCATCACCTCCACTAGCTTTGTTCATAGAGATGCTTTCTAAGGCCCTCGTACTATTAATTATTAGTCTGTTTACCAATAAAAAACAGAGCCACAGAGAGGTTAAGTGATTCATCCACAGTTGCACAGCCAGATAAATGGAAAAAGGTACAATTAGACACTTCACAATTAGACCAGAAACCCTGAAGAAGCTGAAGTTGAATGGTTCTATGAAGACCTACAAGACTTTCTAGAACTATCACCCAAAAAAGTTGTCATTTTCATTATAGGGGATGGGAATGCAAAAGCAGGAAGTCAAGAAACACCTGGAGTAACAGGCAAATTTGGCCTTGGAGTACAGAATGAAGCAGGACAAAGGCTAATAGAGTTCTGCCAAGGGAATGCACTGGTCATAGCAAACACCCTCTTCCAACAACACAAGAGAAGACTCTACACATGGACATCACCAGATGGTCAACACCAAAATCAGATTGATTATATTCTTTGCAGCCAAAGATGGAGAAGTTATATACAGTCAGCAAAAACAAGGCTGGGAGCTGACTGTGGCTCAGATCTCATGAGCTCCTTATTGCCAAATTCAGACTTAAACTGAAGAAAGTAGGGAAAACCACTAGTCCATTCATGTATGATCTAAATAAAATCCCTAGGACTATACAGTGGAAGTGAGAAATAGATTAAAGGGACTAGATCTGATAGACAGAGTGCCTGATGAACTATGGATGGAGGTTCGTGACACTGTGTAGGAGACAGGAATCAAGACCATCCCTATGGAAAAGAAATGCAAAAAGCAAAATGGCTGTCTGAAGAGGCCTTACAAATAGCTGTGAAGAGAAGAGAAGTGAAAAGCAAAGGAGAAAAGGAAAGATATACCCATTTGAATGCTGAGTTCCAAAGAATAGCAAGGAGAGATAAGAAAGCCTTCCTCAGGGGTCAGTGCAAATAAACAGAGGAAAACAATAGAATGGGAAAGACTAGAGATCTCTTTAAGAAAATTAGAGATATCAAGGGAACATTTCATGCAAAGATGGGCTCGATAAAGGACAGAAATGGTCTGGACCTAATAGAAGCAGAAGATATTAGGAAGAGGTGGCAAGAATACACAGAAGAACTGTACAAAAAAGATCTTCATGACCCAGATAATCATGATAGTGTGATCACTCACATTCACCTAGAGCCAGACATCCTGGAACGTGAACTCAAGTGGGCCTTAGGAAGCATCATTACAAACAAAGCTAGTGGAGATGATGGAATTCCAGTTGAGCTATGTCAAATCCTGAATGATGCTGCTGTTAAACTGCTGCACTCAATATGTCAGCAAATTTGGAAAATTTAGCAGTGGCCACAGGACTGGAAAAGGTCAGTTTTCATTCCAATCCCAAAGAAAGGCAATGCCAAAGAATGCTCAAACTACTACACAGTTGCACTCATCTCACATGCTAGTAAAGTAATGCTCAAAATTCTCCAAGCCAGGCTTTAGCAATACATGAACTGTGAACTTCCAGATGTTCAAGCTGGTTTTAGAAAAGGCAGAGGAACCAGAGATCAAATTTCCAGTATCCGCTGGATCATGGAAAAAGCAAGAGAGTTCCAGAAAAACATCTATTTCTGCTTTCTTGACTATGCCAAAGCTTTTGACTGTGTAGAGAACAATAAACTGTGGAAAATTCTGAGAGAGATGGGAACACCAGACCACCTGACCTGCCTCTTGAGAAATCTGTATGCAGGTCAGGAAGCAATAGTTAGAACTGAACATGGAACAACAGACTGGTTCCAAATAGGAAAAGGAGTACGTCAAGGCTGTATATGGTCACCCTGCTTATTTAACTTATATGCAGAGTACATCATGAGAAATGCTGGGCTGGAAGAAGCACAAGCTGGAATCAAGATTGCCTGGAGAATTATCAATAACCTCAGATATGCAGATGACACCACCCTTATGGCATAAAGTGTAGAACTAAAGAGCCTCTTGATGAAAGTGAAAGAAGAGAGTGAAAAGTTGGCTTAAAACTCAACATTCAGAAAACGAAGATCATGGCATCTGGTCCCATCATTTCATGGGAAATAGATGGGGAAATAGTGGAAACAATGGCTGACTTTATTTTTGGGGGCTCCAAGATCACTACTGATGGTGACTACAGCCATGAAATTAAAAGATGCTTACTCCTTGGAAGGAAAGTTATGACCAACCTAGACAGCATATTCAAAAGCAGAGACATTACTTTGCTGACTAAGGTTCATCTAGTCAAGGCTATGGTTTTTCCAGTAGTCATGTATGGATGTGAGAGTTGGACTGTAAAGAAAGCTGAGCACCAAAGAATTGATGCTTCTGTATTGTGGTATTGGAGAAGACTCTTGAGAGTCCCTTGGACTGCAAGGAGATCCAACCAGTTCATCCTAAAGGAGATCAGTCCTGGGTGTTCATTGGAAGGACTGACGTTGAAGCTGAAACTCCAATCCTGATGCCACCTGATGGGAAAAGCTGACTCATTTGAAAAGACCCTGATGCTGGGAAAGATTGCAGGCAGGAGGTGAAGGGGATGACAGTGGATGAGATGGTTGGATGGCATCACTGACTTAATGGACATGGGTTTGGGTGGACTCCAGGAGTTGGTGATGGACAGGGAGGCCTGGCATGACGTGATTAATGGGGTCACAAAGAGTTGGTCATGACTCAGAGACTGAACTGAAGTAAACTGAGACACTTCACAGAAGCTAAAATGCAATCACAAATGGAAAAATGTTCAAGATTGCCTGTAATCAAAGAAATGTACATTGACATTAAGTGTCATTTCATACCACACCTTTGGTGAGACTTTGGTTAAACTGTCACTCTCAGATAAGGAGGAAATAATGTAAATCATTAAGGTTTTAGGAAAGCCACTTGTCATTTCTTATAAGCAATTTTAAAGAGACTCTCTTGAACTCAGTAATCACATCTCTAGAATTTATTCTTAGAAAATTATTCAAAAGAGACTCATATGAATACAAAGTTTGCTGCAGCATTTATCAAACATTAAAAGCAATCTAAATTTACAAATATAGAAATACACTATGGTACATTAATGAAATGGAATATTACATAGTCACTTAAACTATAATTGTGAGTGATAATGATAATATAATAGTTAGATAATGTTGAGCAAGGTAAGTCAAATATAAAATTTTACCTATTTGCAATTATATAAAAGTATGTATCCATATATTCAAGGACCAGAATGGAACATAAAATGAAAATACTTTCAAATGTTAGGATAGCAGAATTTTTTTTCTGATTTTTAATTGTTTTTATTTCTGTTATTTTCTACATGATGCCAAAACCAGGAGCTGGGAAAGATAGAAGATGTTGTCTTTGCCTTTTGATAATACATACTTTAACTGAGAATTTATAGAATCACTGACATGTAGAGTTAAAAGGGACCTTATTGGACTCTTGGTTCAACTTCCTGATTTCACAGATAAATACTTTGAGGCAGAAAAAGATTGACTTGCTCAATTGTTCATATTTAATTAGGAGTTAGAAATTACAACCTCAAAATGACTCACTGTCATTTAGGGTACATTTGTTGCAGAGAAATTAAGTTGTTAGGATCCTATCTTGAAATATACCATATCCATTAAAAATTACTATTTTACTAATTCTATTTTCTTATCTGCATTATCAACTGCCCTCTTTCCCCACCTGAAATAAGCTGTATGCCAAAGCAAGAGCTCTAATTCTCGACTGTATGATACACATCATGCATATTTTTGGCATTTCAAAGCATGTCAAAATATTTATCAAGAAGATGAGTATTTCAATAACAATGGAGAAGCTGCTAGTCATTTCCCCTGATGGTAACAGCAGGGATTCGATTAAGATTTGATAAATCAATTAAATTGAATTTCACTTTAAAGCATTTAAAATATGTTTTCTAACACTGATTTTTAAAAATCTATTTAAATATCTTAAAACTAATTCCTGGGATAGGAATGAAGATTATAGGTGAATATATGTTTACACAGGTCCTGCAAAGAGGCCCCCATCTACTTACCCATGACCACAAAAGAAAAGCCTATCTTCAGGAAAAGTAGACCCACCTGGCAGGGGAGTTCTCTGCTCTTAAACTCATTTAGAGTTTAAGAGCTCTCTGAAAGGACAAATAAAAATCAAGACACATGGGAAGAGGCTAAAGAAATTTTGGAAGCTGTAGGTTGGTGTGTGATACTAAAGTCGTTTGTGTGTTTATGCTGTATGTTTATGTTGAGCCCCCATGGCTGATTTGCAAGAAGTGTATATGAGGACATTTGAGGCCACAAGGTGTTCACTGCTGGGATTCTAGCATGCCAGCATGCTAGTGTGTGTTAGTACAGTGAGTTTCTGGAGTATTCAAATAAATAGCACCAGCAGCTAAACTGATAGTGCTGGCTGCTTCCACCAGTACTTTGTACCTGAGCCCTTGACAGCAGCACCAGCTTTGGTCCCTGGGACAGGAGCATGGCCTTGGTGGAAAGCCCTGGATGACATTTAATGGAAGAAAGCCCTTGAGACACTCTAATGAGAAGACAATGAGATACAAATAAGGAATAAGAGTGTGTGTGTGCTTAATTGTTCAGTCATGTTCAACTCTCTGCAGCCCAGTGGCCTGTGAACCACCAGTCTCCTCTGTCCATGGAATTTTCCAGGCAAGAATACTGGAGTGAGTTGCCATTTTCTACTCCAGGGGATCTTCCCGACCCAGGAATTGAGCCCATGTCTCTTGTGTCTCCTGCATTGCCAAGTGGATTCTTTACCACTAGTGCCACTTGGGAAGCTCAGGAATAGGAGAGGAAGACTTTAAAAGTCGCTTATACATACAATCTCTAGTTTCAAGTTAATATTCGTATATTTAGATTCAAAACCTATTTACACTTTACAGTCTGACTCTACTGTTTTGCAGCTCCAAGTCAGTTCAAAAGTCATGGAATTCTCTGTGATATTTCAAGTCATACTCTCAATGGTTCTCCACCCTGGCTAGGCATCAAAATCTCTGAGAATCGAAAATAAACACCAACGCTCATGGTCCCATGGATAGATAAAATCAGAATAAAGTTGTAGGACCAAACGATCAATATGTTTTAAGAGTGTCCCAGGTGTTTCTAAGGCATAGCCAATGAGATCTATTGTTCCAATAGGAGCAAAGCCTCCAGAGACTTTCTAGAACAGTTTTGGTTCTAATATCCATATGAATTACCTGGAGATCTCATTAAAATATAGATCCTGATTCAAAGCATCTGGGGTGGGGACAGATTCTGTATTTCCAACAGGCTCCTCTGGTGGGCAGAGATATTAACAAAATAATATACATTTTTAATTTAAAAAAGGGCAAAACGGAAAGTGTATATGGATGGCTTCATTTTATATGACCAAAACTTTTAACTTGGTCACCTAAATATTCTTTAAAGTCAAGAAGGTACTGAATTTGATAGCATGTACATTCTATATTGCTTCCTACCTCCCAGGTGTTAGGACCAACCTTAGGGAGCACGGCTGAGAGATCTTTGGACTGAAATAGCAGGGAAGCCAAGGTAACAGGTAAGAAGATGAACATGAACTCTGAAGGGAGATGTAAGATCAGGAAAAGGGAAATGAACATTTTTGTCTGAAGGCAGGCGATGAAGAGCTGGAGTAGAGGCAGTGCCTAAAATTCTCATTAAGACCCTAAATGCCAGGGTGGCTTTTTCCTGTTGTGCTAGCACACAGGGAAAGTCAATGTAACACCAGCACACAGGAAAAGTCAATGCAACACCTTTGCTTTAAACACTATTTACCCATCACTTCCAGCCACAAGGGTTGGTGGAAGATCTGAGATTTTTCCAGGTTTGCTTGGTGAAGGGTTTGATGATTCTAGGACCTTCTTAGTGGTGGGCATTATGAGAAGGTTCTGTAGTAGTGGGAGCCCAGGATCTCTTGTACTTAACTCTTCTCTCCATGGCGTGGACGATGAGAGTGTGCAAAGTGCTAGGCTGAGTCCAAGTGGGCTGGGAATAGTGAACAACAGTGGTAGACAGGGTGATCTGTAAGGAAAGTGGGTGGGAAGAACAGAGCTAGCGACAGAAGACCACAAATTCATGATTTGGGAAGGCCAGGCTCAACACAAAGGCTGGTTTGTGTTTTTAACTGTGGTAAAAATACACATAAAATTTACCATCAACCATTTTTAGTGTACCTCTCAGTAGCATTACGTACATTCACACTGTATTACCATCAGCACCATCCATCTACACAACACTTGCCTCTTGCAAAACTAAAACCTTGGCAACTCTAGCTTACTTACCGTCTCTGTAAATTTGAATATGGTGTCATACTCTAAGAAATCATTGCTGTATCCAGTCATGACGCTTTTCTATCTCTATGAATTACATATATCTTTAAGTGGAATCATACCTTGTCCTTTTGTGACTGGCTTATTTCAGCTAGCATAATGTCCTCAAGGTTTATCTATGTTGTAGCATGTGTCAGAATTTTCTTCATTTTGAAGACTGAATAACATCCCTTTGTATGTATATACCATGTTTTGTTTACCCATTCATTGCTGATGAATGCCTGGGTTGCTTCTACCTTTCGGTTATTATGAATAATGCTTCTATGAATATATACCAATTTGGGTCCCCACTTCTAATTCTTTTGGATATATATCCAGAAGTGGGGCTGCTGGCTGACATGGTAATTCTACCTTTAACTTTTTGAGGAACCACCATACTGTTTTCCATAGGTGGCTGCACTGTTTTTCATTCCTACTAACAGGGCACAAGTGTTCCAATTTCTCCACATTCTTGCCAACACTTGTCATCTTCTGTTTTTTAATAGTGCCATCCTAATGGGTGTCAGTGAAAGAGAGTAAAAAGTTGGCTTAAAGCTCAACATTCAGAAAATGAAGATCATGGCATCTGGTCTGATCACTTCATGGGAAATAGATAGGGAAACAGTGGAAACAGTGTCAGACTTTATTTTGGGGGCTCCAAAATCACTGCAGATGGTGACTGCAGCCATGAAATTAAAAGACGCTTACTCCTTGGAAGGAAAGTTATGACCAACCTAGATAACATATTCAAAAGCAGAGACATTACTTTGCCAACAAAGGTCCGTCTAGTCAAGGCTATGGTTTTTCCAGTGGTCATGTATGGATGTGAGAGTTGGACTGTGAAGAAAGCTGAGTGCCCAAGAATTGTTGCTTTTGAAGTGTGGTGTTGAAGAAGACTCTTGAGAGTCCCTTGGACTGCAAGGAGATCCAACTAGTCCATTCGAAAGGAGATCAGTCCTCGGTGTTCCTTGGAAGGAATGATGCTAAAGCTGAAACTCCAGTACTTTGGCCACCTCATGCAAAGAGTAGACTCATTGGAAAAGACTCTGATGCTGGGAGGGCTTGGGGGCAGGAGGAGAAGGGGACAACAGAGGACGAGATGGCTGAATGGCATCACGGACTCAATGGACATGAGTCTGAGTGAACTCCGGGAGTTGGTGATGGACAGGGAGGCCTGGTGTGCTGCAATTCATGGGGTTGCAAAGAGTTGGACACGACTGAGTGACTGAACTGAACTGAATGGGTGTCAGGTGCTGTGCCACTATGGTTTTGATTAGTGATGTTGAACATCTTTTCATGTGCTAACTGGCCATTTTTCATACCTTCTTTGGAGAAACGTCTATTTAATTCCTTTGTTCATTTTTTAAATTGACTTGTTGTTGAGTTGGAGTTATTTCTATATTCTGGATATTAACCCCTTGTCAAATATAAGGTTTGCAGATACTTTCTCCTGTTCTGTGGGTTGCCTTTTCACTCTGTTGTGTTTTTTGATGTACAAAAGTCTTAAACTTTGACGTGTTCCAGTTAAGCATTTTTCTTATTGTTGCCTATGCTTTTGGTGTCATATTACGAGATGATTACTAAATCCAACGTCTTGAAGCTTTTCCCATATGTTTTCTTCTAAGAGTTTTATAGTTTTAGGTTTTACATTTGGGTTTTTAAAAAAATTCATCTTGAATTATTTTTTTCTATGTGATCTAAAGTTAGGGTCTAACTTAATTCTTTTGAGTGTGGAAATCCAGTCTTTCCAACATAATTTATTGGAAAGACTGTCCTTTCCCCCACTGAATGGTCACAGCACACTTTGGAAAAATCACTTCAGCATGTATGCAAGGGTTTATTTCCTGCCTCTGCAGAGGCTAGTTTTTTTTTTTTTTTTTAATTTATGTGATCAGGTGATGATTATAGCAAGAGATGAGCCAAATCAGGTTCTTTGGTTGGATGACCAGCTCAGATGAATCATTTTTTATAGGGTGTGGTTTTGTAGCACTAGCAGAGAAATACAGTTCTCTTGAAGGCAGCCTAGACCTCATCCCATTGTGACAGGTTGGATGGATTGACGTAATGCAGGAATGGTACTGAGAGATATTTAAGGGGAAGCCCTAAATGCTGTGGCAGGAGGAGATCTGTGTAGAGGTATAGGTAGCATTATTAAAAGTGACCTGGAACTTCTCTAGAGATCCAGTTGCTAAGACTTCACTCTCCCAATGCAGGGGGCCTGGGTTCAATCCATGGTCAAGGAACTAGATCCCACATGCTGCAGTTAAAAGATCCTGTATGCTGCAACAAAGATCGAAGATCCCATGAGCTGCAATGGGAGACCTGACTCAGCCAAATAAATAAATAAATATTTAAAAAATGTTTGTTTCAAAGGACTTGGACACCAGAGCGTATGTGACACAGGAGCTACATCTTGAGGACTTGTTTTACATGCTGTTTGGTTTTTGCTGTGTAGCACATGACTAGATTTATTCATGGAGGGCTTTGAAAAGCGTCTGAAAAATTAGCATGCCAATTGATATAGTTTTGGTTGGGTAGACTATGGTGGTCAAATGGTAGTGGCCAGCTAAAGCCAAGAGACTTTAAGTAGGAGACAACACATCTCAAACAGATGGGCATCCATCCTAAGTTCTGGGCATCTAAAGAGCAAGGGCCAAGTCTTATTCATTTTAGTATGCATGTCCAGCAGTTTCTGGCACATGGTGGACAGATGCTTAATACATGCTTGAAATGAACTGAATACAAGCCAAGGAGACAGCAATAATTTGAAGTAAGAAAACTCAACTCTTTACAGTTAGGAAAATTTTCTTATGCCTAATTTACAATATTTATATTACAGGAAGAGTACATTTCTCCTTTCAAAAAGATAAAGATTTGATCACCATCTTTTGTTTTAAAAAAATCTATTAATTACCACTTATTAAGGACCAACCTGACCTGCTTCTTGAGAAATCTGTATGCAGGTCAGGAAACAACAGTTAGAACTCGACATGGAACAACAGACTGGTTCCAAATAGGAAAAGGAATACATCAAGGCTATATATTGTCACCCTGCTTATTTAACTTCTATGCAGAGTACATCATGAGAAACTCTGGGCTGGAAGAAGCACAAGCTGGAATCAAGATTGCTGGGAGAAATATCAATCACCTCAGATACATAGATGATACCACCCTTATGAGAAAGTGAAGAGGAACTAAAAAGCCTCTTGGTGAAAGTGAAAGAGGAGAGTGAAAAAGTTGGCTTAAAGCTCAACATTCAGAAAACGAAGATCATGGCATCTGGTCCCATCACTTCATGGGAAATAGATGGGGAAACAGTGTCAGACTTTATTTTGGGGGCTCCAAAATCACTGCAGATGGTGACTGCAGCCATGAAATTAAAAGATGCTTACTCCTTGGAAGGAAAGTTATGACCAACCTAGATAGCATATTCAAAAGCAGAGACATTACTTTGCCAACAAAGGTCCGTCTAGTCAAGGCTATGGTTTTTCCAGTAGTCACGTATGGATGTGAGAGTGGGACTGTGAAGAAAGCTGAGCGCAGAAGAATTGATGCTTTTGAACTGTGGTGTTGGAGAAGGCTCTTGAGAGTCCCTCGGACTGCAAGGAAATCCAACCAGTCCATCCTAAAGGAGATTAGTCCTGGGTGTTCATTGGAAGGACTGATGCTGAAGCTGAAACTCCAATACTTTGGCCACCTTATACGAAGAGCTGACTCATTGGAAGAGACTTGGATGCTGGGAGGGACTGGGGGCAGGAGAAGGGGACAACAGAGGATGAGATGGCTGGATGGCATCACCGACTCGATGGACATGAGTTTGAGTGAGCTCCGGGAGTTGGTAATGGACAGGGAGACCTGGCGTGCTGCGATTCATGGGGTCGCAGAGCCGGACACAACTGAGCGACTGAACTGAAGGGCCAATTATCTCCAGGCATCATGCCTTTGACTTGATGTGCATTATATTTAGTCCTTGCAACAGTCTTCAGGTATGCAATATGATCTCCAATTACTGAGGCTCAGAGTTGCTAAGTATCTTGTTTAAGGTTACACAACCAGCAGGAGCACAGCTAGGATTTACATTTAAACGGGTCCCATGTTTCTTCTCTGAGAACTCTCTGTTTCTACCTGGGAGCTATCATTCTCATCTTCTAATGTGATATTCTTCCAGGGTTAATAAACACATTTTCTTTGGCCTCTCTAATTATGGCTCCTATTTAAAAAACTATTAATAATATTTTACCTGTCACTGGCCTTCCCCAAATTCTCCATGTTCTTTGAGTTTGGCATCAACCCAGCATTTAAATACTATTGAGTGGGGGAAAAATATCACAGGTTTTGATTTCAACAAAAGAACTGAATCATCTCTCTTTCCATTTTACATCAGCATAGAAACTACTTTGCACCGATTCACACAGTCACAAAAAGTCAAAAATTTAAAAAGTGAACCAATAAAAACCATATGTAAAATAGATAGCCAACAGGAATTTGCTTTGTGGCTCAGGAAACTCAAACAGGGGTTCTGTATCAACCTAGAGGGGTAGGATGGGGAGGGAGATAGGAGGGAGATTCAAAAGGGAGGAGATATATGTATAACTAAGGCTGATTCATGTTGAGGTTTGACAGAAAACAACAAAATTCTGTAAAACAATTATCCTTCAATAAATAATAATAATAAAAAAAGAACCCTGGTGACAGCAGGGTGGTGAAGTGTGGTTTTGTTTACTTTACAGACAACTTGATGAGAAGGATAGCAGCAAAAATTGCTTGAGCATTGGACCAAACATTTCTAGGTGCAGGAGCATAGGTCCTGGCACAGTACACTCTGAGGTAAAGAGACAACAGTGTTCAAGAGGCAAAGTCAGACAAATACTCTGACGTAGGTTTTTAGTCCCCCTGTGGCTTATTTTTTTGGCTGTGCCACATGGCATGTGGGATCTTAGTTCCCTGACTAGGGACTGAACCTGAGACCCCTGCAGAGGAAGCGTGGAGTCTTAACCGCTGGACTTCCAGGGAAGTCCCCTCCCTATGGTTTATAGAAGAGCAGGTCAAGGGGGATTGTGACCTGGTGCTGGTGTTTCATTCCTGGTTCTGATGGGGTTGGCAGAGAGACTGAGTAAATTAGTATCTGTGGTAGCTAATGAAAATCTTGGGCTTTCCTAACTCTACCTTTTCCTGTTCATCCCTTCATTCCCCATACCAAGAGGAATGCCTGACATGTAACTGGTGCACACTGGTGGTAGTTGTTCTTGGTCATTCAGTCGCTAAGTCATGTCCAAGTCTTTGAGACCCTACGGAGTGCAGCCCGCCAGGCTCCTCTGTCCATGGGACTTCCCAGGCAAGAATACTGGAGTGGGCTGCCACTTCCTTCTCCAAGGGATCTTCCTGACCCAGAGATTGAACCTGCATCTCCTACATTGGCAGGTGGATTCTTCACACTAAGCAGGGAAGCCCCACACATTGACTGAATGGGCAGTAACAAGGAGATTGTGGGGAGAGGGCAGGCACCAGGAAACAATGCCAGGAACTGGAGTAATTTTTTTCCTGTTAATTTACGTTATTGTGTTTTATGAAACTATTGATGTGGGACATGTGGAAACTGGTAAAATAAAACAAAAAGCAACCAGTGGTTCTTTACCTCGAATAGTTTGAGAAGTGCTGGTATACAGTGAGTCAGTGTAGAAGTGCTGCTTGGCAGAGTTGCAAGACCTCCTGGCCATTTATTTAGTGATGTCTAGTAAAGATTTAAGTGTAGTGGGGTTCCCAGAATAAGTCACTGGTTGTAACTTGGAAATTCATTTTGTTTGCAGTTTCTAGTATTCTAACCATGTACAAGTGTCAGAGCATACTGTGCAGATTCTACCCATCACTAAGGCAAATGCTTACAGACCAGGTAAGCTGCCACAGGCTTACAGGCAAAACGACAAAGTGGCATCCACTCCACGATGTTCTTCTAGTCTCAGTAGATGTGGGGTATGTTTTAACCCAGTACTTATAAGACGTTGGGGTAATTTCCACTCCTGTTCTTGCCATGTGGAGGGACAGCAAACAGTCTCTTGAGTCCTGTCCTCCTCATTCCTGGGAGAGGTGAAGTGACTTAGATGAAAAATGAATCTGGGAAGAGAACTAGTCATGTTTAACCTAGTCCTTTTTCACTGTCTCTTGGAAGCCAGGTACTCTGTAAAAGGTTGAGGGCATTCACTCATGGGTAGATTCTCCCAGCCTGGCTGTCCAGCTGCAGGTTTCGATTCTGGGGTTCAGTACTAGGGGGAACAACTGTTTCCGTACACCCTGAGCCTTTCTCTCCAATATCAGCTTCACGTTTTCATTTTCATCTTTTGGCACCTTGGTCTTTCTCAGTTGGTTTAAAATGTGGGCAAGCAACATAGGGATACTCTGGGGGCCTCTTGAACTCCACCAGATGGGGGTGACTACATATTGTGGTATTGTATTGCAGGCTATTCTGGCCTGTATTTACTTGCCCTCATTTCCTTGCAGAAGGCCAGCACATCTTAATCATTTGGTGACTCTATTATACTGATACCTAATATGTTCCCTTCTGCAAAGTAGGAGCTAGACTTTCCTATGTCACACTGGGAGATGAGGACAATCTGCTGGCTTGGCCAACATCCCCTTCTGCCTGCACCTTTCTGGGTGTGTTTATCCTAAAACTGTACCCTATCTTTCCAGATTTATGGATATCAATAAACTCATACTTTGTGAAAACAAACACAAGGCTCTGAAATCAAAAGAAAGAATCAGATAAAAGCAAGTCTTTGCTCTTCTAAAACGTATTAAGAACAAAATGTCTTAATGGCCATTTCTGTGATATGATTCAGGTAAACAAAAAAACAGCTCATGGCCTCTGAAGCCTTTGGTTCTTCCTGGGCCAGGCTAGGAGGCATTTAAGCTTGCAGTCTGGTTCTCTGAATTTCAATTACAAGTCACTCTTGCCACAATCTTCCCTGACCTTGCATTTTTCTTTGGGTCACTGGAACAGTATTTGGCCACTCTGCCTGTGACCACTGCCTACTTTTCTAGGCCAGAGTGCCAGCTGCTTCTGCGGGTAGCTTCCACAATGGTGACTGTCTATATGTGCCTGACCCTAGACTCCATACTGATATGGTATGCTTCCTTAACTGGACCTTGTCTATGCCAATAACTTTGTCTGTAACCCCCTCCCCATATGGTATTTTATTTGCCATATTATTTTCTATTATGGATTAAGTCCTTAAAGACAACACCCACCCAATGTAGTGAAGACCTTTATCAATCAAGGTTTTCTATTTTTATCATTCAACTATCCTAGTTTAAACATCTTTTAATTTAAAAATGCATCAGTATATTTAAAGTATAGGCTCCAGGTTTAGAAAGCTATTGACACCTCATAACAAATATGGATAAATTCCCCATGGTAGAATGAATGAAGAGTAACTTATATTCATATATAACCATAACTCTAGTATAGGTAAAGATGCACAACTAGAATCAAACTTAATGTAAATGTGCCAGGAGAAGAAAGCACAAGATTTACAAAGCTTACAAGAAATAAGAAAACGCAACTGTGTGATAACCAAGGCTTCATGACTCGGCAGTCTTACGGACTGAGAAAGGGAGGTGGTGCAAGCCAGATTCTTTGGGGGTCACAGCTTCTTCTTTCCAGGCCAGGCAGCTGGGTATGGAACTGCATGCAGAAGGGGTAAACACTGCATGTGTTGTACATCATTCTCATTGTAGGCAAAAAACAGCAAACAGGGAATTCTTCATTCTTGAGAGTTTCCTTGTACCCATGATCAGCTTCTGAATGCACTTGGAGGGAGAAACAATCCTATTAAAATGTCTCTCAAAAGCCAAAGCTAAATGACTAAACATCAAAACTTTGAGGAATGGGAAAAAAAGTCTATGAGGAAAGCAGCAGCTTGCTTATCCAGGGAATGAGTAGAATTTTAATTCTCATTCCAGCATGGGGCCGTTGGGCATCAAGCTCCTTTCACTCGGTAGAAAACAAATCCCCAGGTTGCTACTGAGCCAAACTTTAAAGGCCAGTCAGGAAATGAGCAGCACTGCCCCAAATGGGAAAGCCTGGATCAGTGTTTTTTTCTAAGTAAACAAAAGATCTGCAGAAGTATTTCCTTGCACTATTTGGCAAGAGAAAGAAGCACCTGGAGAGTGAGTTAGGAAGAGAAAGCCTGTAAGACATGGGAGCAGAACAAGGATGGTTATAATGAAGCTTTGTCTCATTAATCTCCAGAGCCCGAGTGTTCTATTACAAAACAAAGCAGCAAATGAAGAGACGCTCAGAAAGACTGGTTGATTAAGAATACATTCATGACAGGATAAATAGAGAGATGCCTTTCTGGATCCTGAATTTCATCTTTCATTTTGATTTTTTAAAAACCTTTAAAAAATATCTTCCAGAGAGTCAAAGTGGAATATATACATTAAAATAAATGAGAGCTGTGAAGGAAGATGTATGAGCAAGGAGAAAAGCTATTATCCTCGGAGGCAGAAATTTCCTTGCTTCAATGCAGCATATGACGCTGGCAATTTCAGCCATTCTCTTTCAGGCAATTTTCAGTGCAAGTTCCAATGCTGCTTAGGGGACGTTGTCTCAACTCACCTGAAGGAGGGGAGCATAACTAAAGATGCATGGAGAGCTATTACGTTCTGTTCAGCAGGACAGACTCAGGAGAAAGACAAGTCTCTCTCAAGAGGCTGAAGGTGAGAGAAATGAGGTAGCAACCATAATTGCGTTTGTTAAGTACACAGCATTAAAACAAAACACGACTGAGGGACTGAACAACAAACTAATGCAAGAGACTCAACAGTATCTCATTAATGTCAGGAAGTTACAGTTTTAGAGCTTCTTACCAATGATAAAGTCTTTAAAGACTTGAAAGGGTAACTGTCCTTCCCCAAAGTGTTCTGAAACAACCAACAATTGATATCTAAAGATTATCTAAGGAAAAAAAAATTAACTTCTACTTTTCCTGCAAAGAACTAGAAGTTTCATGTAAAGGAGCAATGGGTTGAAAACACTGCCAAAGAATCTGTGTTAAGGATACTAAAACTCATAGTTTTCTTGAGTAGGCCCATGTAGGAGAGATGTTTGGGCCTTTGTAGGAGGCAAACAAGAGCTCACCTAATTTGGCACGTAACACCTGATAGAAAAGCATATATTTTCTGGAGTCCAGGCTCTACTTAGTGCCTATCTGCTGAAAGAAAATCAAAGATAAGCACACAAATCACAGGGATGCCAAGGACACTGCTAACCAGACACTATGTGTGACTATTTGACATCTATGTGCTCTTAAATATCCTTTTTTGCTCCTCATGTAATGTTAACATTATTTATCTCTTCACCTGCCTCTAGCTCTTCCTGACTGAAGGTTAAGTGGTTGTGAAACCACATGCACCGCAGAATCCAAAGCACCTGTTTTAAACCCTTGGCTAGTGGTGGTGCCTTGTAGTGTGCTTTTGACAAGCTCTGGGAGCAGCTTGAGGGTGGGCTGCTTTGAGCCATCTGGAGGTTTTAATGTGCCCCATGCAGCTCATGCCAACCTGGCTTGCCAGAGTCAGGGTCACTGTGCCCTGAGACACTTCAGAGTGATGCTCAAGGGAGCTGTGCTCTGCCGCCACCTGGGCCCTCTTGCAGATGAACTTGCACTTTCAATTTGATGCTGTTTTTCTTACCCTCTGCAGACACTCACACGCATAACTATTATTACTTGCTTGTTACTGCATGTTGCTGATTCATACGCAGAGGAAAATGTAATTTTGTCTTAACACCTCTTCCCTGTCATTTAAGGCATATGTTAATGAAAGACAGATTTTGGCATCCACTCTCCTCTGCAGCTTTGAGGCCACAGTATATATTCATTATAAATGAAGATGCAACTGTTATTTTATTTATATTTATAACGACACCAAAGCCATCTTGCAGGTACCTTTGTGCCTCCCAAATCCCAAACCATATTCCAAGAAATGCTCAACATTTCATGCTTGAATTGGCATTAATGTGGCATTCATGTACATACAATGTTTTAAATAAAGATGTTTTCACTCATATTTTATTATTGACACTCCCTGATCACATATTTTAGATTATGCTGGAGCTGAGCCCTTGAGGACACTTTAAGAGTTTTTCTTTCCACTTGCAGTACAGACTGATTTTTTTTTTTTTAAGTGAGGAGTATGCAAGTGATGGGTGCTCTGCTTGTTTGGAGGGGAGCCAAATAGAAGTCTGAAGCCCCAAGGGGGTGGGGCCAGAGCAGAAGTAAACATATGCAGAATGCTGAAAAGAGCTGACTGCAAGCTTCTGCTTTGTCATTCCTCTCCCTTCCTTTCCTTCCCTTCCTTCCCAGTGTGTAATGTGGATAAGTGCTGCCTACTTATTTCATAGAATCACTGGATCTAGAAGGAGCTGTCTCCTTGAAGATCGTCTGATCCACACTCCCACCCACTGCAGTAATTCTCCACCTGATTCAGGAGCTCTTTTTCTTCTCCAGCAGCTTTCCTGAGCAGCACTGTAGCCTATCAGTTAAAAGTGGACTGGTGAGAGGCAGAGTTTTTGCAATCAAGACAGTTCTGGGTCCACACTGTGTTTCTGCCACTGACTCGTGGTGATATCCTAGGCAAATTACCCAATACCTCAGAGTTCTAGTCTTTTCTGTTAAATGGTTACAATAAAAACTAATTTGTAGGAGTTTGAGTATTAAATGAAGGAATAATGTGGTATATAAAAGGGTAGTATATAAAGACTTAGCACTCAGAACTAAATTAAGAGCAGCTAAATGGTTCAATAGGAACCGGGAGCCATGTTTCCTGTCTGATAGGCAATACTTTTCCACACATTTTACTGTCTTTCTCACAAGGTCTCATAAAACCATTGAAAACGTTTCTGTTGCTGGAGTACTCTGTATGCTGCCTTGTAGACTGTAGATGCTGTTATTAGTAACAACATCTCACACATATTCAGCACTTTAGATTTTACAGTGCACTTTCACAAGCGGGGAGGTGAATAACCACGCCAACATGTCTACTGATGACTAATAGAGGCAGGAAGCAGAAGGAGCAGAGGCTCTGAAAGAAGTCTATTAATGATGCAAATGTGAAGTTATCTGCACTTGTGAGAAGCATAATAAACATTAACACCAACTGGAAGTAACAGTGCATGATATATTCTGGCTTCAGAACTTGGCTTTGATGAGTTAGAAAACCAGAGGAACACAGCATAGGAGTTTAGGGGCAAGAATTTAAGTTACCTGAAATTTAATGGTCTAAATGCTTCGGATGTCCAGGAGGGCAGCTCTTCACACGTGGGTAAATAATTTTCACATACAAATGAGTATAGCAATGATTTAGACTGCATGATGGTAGAAACCTCGAAGTGTTCATAATTTAGAGACAAAGCATATGGAACTGAGACAAGCAAAACAAATAAGTTCTCAGAAGTCAGCATTAACTGAGTGTTTCAATACTACAAATGTGTCATACTGAAATGCAAAACTTTTAATAATAGAAACTGTTACCTTGGCTTTCTCACAACCTTCTGAAACAGTACTTCATATGAGTGAGAATTTTTACATTTGGAAAATGCTCAAAAGTGAATTTTTAGAAATGGAGGGTGCATTTTTAATATAGCATATTTCATTGTTTCTGTATTATAAAATGAATGAATACATCTTTTTGTTAGAAAGAAAATGGTCCTTTCAAAATTCAGCTCCCTCAGCAGATGAATTTTTAAATATCAAACTCTGCCTAACTAGTCATACCTCTATGGATGAGGAAAAATGAGAATTTCATGCGCTTTCAATTATTTTTAAACTAATACCCAAGCAGATACATGTGCATTTCATGATTTCTTAATATCTATAGGCAATATTCCAAATCAGGTCTTTCTCTCTCTTTTTTTTTTTTTCCTCTGCCAAAAATCTATATTTTGTCTGGTAGCAAATTCTAGATAGGGGGTTGATTCAGGTAGGCTAAGGGAGAGAAAGCAGAAGACACTGATAGAAATGGCCTGATGAGCAGCCATGTGGAATAGGAGGTCTATGCTAGACAGAGCTCAAAAGAGCCCAGTTTGTGTCTCACAGTCCAAATTTGGTTTGATGTATTTTTGAAGTTTCTAAAGGTTAACTACATGCTGTAATACATTATAGAAAGACACGAAGCAGAATTTTACTGTGCCAGTCAAGAAGCTGGCTTGAATCTGCTATTTAGGACTGAGAGAGACAGTACAATTTACATGTGTGAGAATGTGGGAATAATTTTACCTTCTGTTGTTTTTAAAACCACCTTGGGCCATGATTTTTAAATTGAGACACAAGAAGATCTGCAGGCGGGGGGGGGGGTTCCCATAGCAACATTAACTTATCTAAGTGCCCTTGTTGTATGTAATACTTTCAGTACTAGTTTGGCTTTAAAATACACACTTTAATTAGGAAAAACAACTGAGTTAAGAGTCTCAGGCAAATTTTGACTTTTACAGTTTACTGCATGTTTAAACGGAAACCTTGATATTGTACTTCTGAGGATTTGCTACCAAGACAAATGTATGCAGATACCTTTCATGATTTTCCTTGTTCCCATCTCTGACCTCACTGCATTCCATTCTATTGACGACTCCTCCATCAATCTCTCTAAATATATTTAAAGCACGCTGTGGCTAGGATAAAACAGAAACAAACCAATCTTGAATGGCTCCAGTCCAGAGGTGAGAACCCAACACACCCTCTTATTTAAGGCTGTCTACAAGCTGATGCCCTCCCTACCTTTCTTGCATTATTCTGAACCATGAACAGCCCTATCAAACATACTTGTCTTCTCACCATCTTCTGAGAGCATACGTTCTAGGACTAGTCTGAGACCTACCTCCTCCCACAGCCCTAATTCTTTCCCTCCATCCCACAGCTAATCTTTCTCTCTCTTCAGAACATTATTACTATACCACGCAAGGTCTGACTGGGCAGCATGCCTCCCCTCTTTTTGATCACAGTGTCCTCATTTTCCTTTGAGGAACTTTCCTCCATTCACTATGGTCTGGTGGAACCATCACATAACCTGCCCTGACTCAGTCTGTCAATAGCAGAATCCATGACCCAGCTTGTATTAATCATATCCTGCCAGGAAGCTGAATTTTAAGTGAGTTCAAAAAGGAAAAATAGTTGGAATGATCATTCTAGGTCCTTTCAAGAGATTGTCCATGTCTTTCAGATTTCCGTGGCTCATAATCAAAGTCTGTTTGCTGAAAAGCTCCCTATTTGAGTACGTGCTCATATATTATCTCGGTCATGATTTAGAGGCTTGGGATGCACACATTTTGCTTTGCCAGCTAGAGCCTACTTACGCTCTCAAAAGACAGGGCTGGGACTTTACTTATTTATTGTATTATTCCATATAATTCAGCACAAAGTAAGTACTCAGTATACATTGTGTAACAAATGAAAGACCAGTCTTAGAAACTCCATTTTTACTAAATGCAATTTGCAAGCCAATTTATATCTTTTTTGAGGCAAAATGGTAAATACATTTTAAGTTTTTGGATGCACTGGGTCTTTGACGCAGCGCATGGGCACTTCATTGCTGTGCGAAGGCTTTCTCTAGCTGCACTGAGCTGGGGCTGCTCTCTAGTTGTGGTGCCCGAGCTTCTCACTGCAGTGTCTTCTTCTTCTTGTGGAGCACGAGGGTGTGCAGGTCTAGTTGCCCCATGTCATATGGGATCTTAGTTCCTGGATCAGGGATTGAACTCGTGTCCCCTGCATTGGTAGGCAGATTCTTAACTACTGGACCACCAGAAAATAGTAAAAAAATTTAATTGCTACAATTTAAGAATTTTCTTGGGTAAATAGTCTTCTTAAAGAAGACTTCCAACTTATACACCAAAGAATAGCCTGAAAATAATGTTAGCATTAGTCATACTTCCCCTATTTTAGGAAAGGAAAGATAAATTAAAATTCTGCTTCAGACATTAGTCTCTAAATAAAAAAAAAAAAAAAGGTTTGGGGATGGACAACAGACAATAACAAAACAAAAAAACAGGCCTTTGCTTTGGTCTTGTGACTTTCTCTGGAAACAAGGCAAGCTGATTCTGCTATCAGTTAACAACGGAGGAGAGTTCAGCTGTGTTCAACTAATGTATAAATAAAGGAGATGATTTTTTTCACTTCTAAAAAATGGCAGGCTTTGGTTTCTCAGAATCATCTGACTTATATCAGTAATTTACCTAAATGCTTTTAAAACTCAGAGAACAAACAAAATGGTTAAGACATAATAAATCCAAACAAGCTTGAGTATATTAAGTTTTGAAAACACAGAATGTTGCGCTCTCTTCCAAGTCACTTCTGTGTGCTTAAAATGCACAAAACAGTCCATCCACGATAAACAGCAGGATACATAAATTCTCTTCTTCTTACTGTCTTTTCAAAAATGAAAGATTTACTGAAGACTCTGAATAGTGTAATCCTCTGGTTTGTACCTTAACATGATACATAGTTCAGCCATGAGAAAGGACTGAAAATACCAAGTTGGAGCTTTTTTGAGTCAAGTGTAATGGCTTCTGGAATTTGCCTTGAACCCACACTCGGTGCATTTTCACTTTTTTTTCCTATTAACTTGTAGCGATGATCAACCAGGTTTTGCTTCTCATCTAACCCAGCCTTACAGAACATATTGCGCACTTCCCCTGTGAGACAAAAATGGCAAATATATGACATGTGACTTGGGGGGAGGGGCAGTCATGAACAATGAACATTAATGGAATCATTGACCATATGAATTTCATTTATACCAAGAAACATTTTCTAGTACAAATTGATGAAGAGAAATCTATGACACCAAATAGGCTTCCTCTACTTCACACAAACACACCAAGTATAAACAGCTGAACACAGCAGGTCTAAATAGATACACAACACTGCTGGTTGCAGCTTTCAATATTTTGAGACATGCCCTAGGTCTGAATTCTTGCTGGTTTGCAGAGATCCCAAATGGCACATTATAAAAGTACTCATGTAAGTTTGGGGAAAGTACTTGAATGCAGAATTTATTTTAAATGCTTTTTAAAAATGAGAAATTGATAAGGGATAAGTAATTTTCTATGGACTCTTAAAAATCAAACTCCCTCTTTTGACTATGGCATGTCATCAATTTTTTTATATCTGGGCTAATGGTACCTCCAAAACAGAAACTTCATTTGGGCATGAGAATGAAACAAGTGATTCTTTAAAGCAGTTTCAACTGGAAAGAGATTAAAAGGCAAAAGGCCATTTTCAAGTTTTTATACACAACAGTTATAATCACTAAAGTGTAAAGACAGCTAATGTTTAATCAGCTCCTGAAGCCTCATTGTAGAGCTTTTGAGTTTCTCCCTGCGAATAATACCCAAGAAAAGTTTCTACAGCTAATTATTTCCTCTTATAGATATGCATACCTTTTGTAAAGAAATATGCTCTGGTGCCATCTCCTCGAACATAAAAATTTTCAGATAAACAATGTCCTAAAAAAAATTGTGACAAGAGAAACTTAATATTCCTTTAAAAACCACCACCCACAACAAAACTGACATGAAATGTAAACACAGCATTATTTAAAACATATGAAAACAATTTCAAACTGAATATATCATTACCCCTTTTAAAACGAAGCTGAGTCTTATCATATCTTCCATAGTCCCGAAATAACAGCATTCCTCCAGGTTTCAGTAACTTGGACAGTTGGTTTATAACACCTTGCATCCTTTGAAGACAAAGCAGGAGACTGTGGAAGTCTTGTTTTCTATGCCACATTTAACAATCTTAATGATAAAATAAGCATAGCTTGATAAGGCCAAAGAAATCTAAGCCACAAACATAAAGACACCAAAAACAGAAGTATTTTGTATAGAAAGAAAAAGGATAGCAATTTGCTCAATAATCAGATTCAAAAAGTCTAGAATATCAAGAAATCACCCAAATGACTAGAGTGGTAACTTCACATAGCTTGATGTATGATGTCAAAACTGAACTGCAAAACTATACAGACATTCCTGATATTTACAGCAAATTCAGGCAGTTACAAGGCAGAAAAAACCAAAGTCATTTCATTTTCCTTGCATCACAAAAAATATGCCAGAGCTGTCCCAAATCAGATATACCTAAATAGGGACATTTTTTCCTCCAAAACTAGTTGCTTTTCCTCCTGACTTCTTTATTTAGTTCAAAGGTACCATCATTCACTGAAGTGTAACACCTCAGAAAAATCTTTGACCTCTTTTACCTTTTTCTTTTTCCATTATACTCTTCACAACTATTCAATCATCAAATTGTATGTCTTTTTATTATCATTATTACATATTTGGTATTTCTCTCTTTTGTTTCCATTCAGTTCAATTCAGTCGCTCAGTCATCTCTGACTCTTTGCGACCCCATGAATTGCAGCACGCCACGCCTCCCTTCCCTGGAGAAGGCAATGGCACCCCACTCCAGTACTCTTGCCTGGAAAATCCCATGGACGGAGGAGCCTGGTAGGCTGCAGTCCATGGGGTCGCGAAGAGTCGGACATGACTAAGCAACTTCACTTTGACTTTTCACTTTCATGCATTGGAGAAGGAAATGGCAACCCACTCCAGTGTTCTTGCCTGGAGAATTCCAGGGATGGGGAAGCCTGGTGGGCTGCCGTCTATGGGGTCGCACAGAGTCAGACACGACTGAAGCAACTAAGCAGCAGCAGCAGCAGCAGGCCTCCTTGTCCATCACCAACTCCTGGAGTTCACTCAAACTCAGGTCCATCGAGTCAATGATGCCATCCAGCCATCTCATCCTCTGTCGTCCCCTTCTCCTCCTGCCCCCAATCCCTCCTAGCATCAGAGTCTTAGTACTCCCTTAGTACAAACTCCAACATTCTCTGGCTGGAAAGAGAATTGGTTCCTAACTAGCTTTATTATTTTCCCTGCCAATCCTTCCTGTATATCATTGATGAGTTATTCTGCTTAAAAAGATAGTTTTCTCAAATCATTCCTTTGTGCAAAATTTCATGATATTTTATCCATAGGATAAAAATATTAGTTCTCTTAGTTTCTTAGTTGAATCCTTAAGATCATCTACAACTGGCCTCAATTCATCTTTCCAACATCTTTCCCACTGCTTCTTAATCTGAAGCATCGCTAGCCAAACTGTTACATGCTTCATTCTGAGCTCCCCATGCCTGTGCTCACGTAGCTTCCCCTGAAAAAATTCTCTCCTCCTTACTCTCTGCCTATTTAAATTCTATTCACACTCTAAGCCCCAGCTCAATACTGGGAAGACTTTCTTTCCTTTACTGTTTATTCTACCCATCTAGCTCCCAATCAGACATGACCTCTTGTGACTGCTCCTGATTTAATGTTTTTGTTTAACTGTTCAAAGCCTTACGTGTGATTATGGTACAGAGATGGCAAAGATTTCAGATCTCATAACAAGCCAAGTGACTGACACTGGCTGCCAACAGAGCTCTATTAAGAAGGACTCAAGACTTGCTGGGAATGACAATCTGCAAAATCAGTTATCAATGTCGGCTCTGGGCAGAGAATGGTAAATGGCAGCCTGTGTAGTAAGTCCTTTCTGTCTCTGCTTTATCCAAACTACTTAAAGCTTCTGAGCATTTCTTATTTTAAAAATGAAAGGTTTGGATCACATAATCTGTAAATTCCTTCCAATTAAAACATTGGTCAGTGGAATAATGGGGTGAAAGAGTATGTCAGGTAATGAAGTAGGTAGTGAGAAACTGAAAGCAAGCATGAAAATAAGAGACAAAAAAAAGTGTCATGACTAGGAGAAAACATCATTTAAACAAACTGGAACATAAGTGCATGGAAAAGAAAACTATTTTTCCTTGTTTATTTTATTACAGGTTATTTTCACACTGTGCTTATATCCTTAGGATCTGGCAATTAAAACCATATCTAAAGCTTAAAATATTCACTTTTAGGATAAATGGTTTATGTACAGAGAAAAATCTCTTTCTGCAATTATTAGCAAGACAAGCATGAAATGAAAACACAGAAAAGCAAAGAGTCAAAGACTTCAAAATGTAGCCTCCTTTTGCAAACCCTTTACTCCCAACTGTCCTTTAAAGTCTGCAATGTGGGTCAAGGCAAGGGGTGGGGAACTGCTTCTCTTATCAGTGCATCTTGGCTCATAGTGCAATTCCAGAGCCAGTTCGTAAGAAATGCAGGTGGGAGTCTGTTGGGGATGACAGGGACAAGACAAGAATGGGGAAAGCCCCTTTTCTCTTAAGATGAGAAAGAAAAGAAGAGAGTTTTAAAAAGTGTTTATCTACACAATCTCTGTGTAGATCTTTAGAAAAGATATTATATTTTTATTTCAGTGATAAGAAGGACAGTTACTTCTTGTTTTGTAGCCTTCTATGGTTTATGCCCATTTAAGCTGGGACCCCCTAGACTCAACAGCTTGCTGAAATGCTTTTCCAAGCTGGCAAGAAGCCACTTTTCTAGAATTTTCCTGGGGCTAAATCTACTATCACAGTGCTAGATGACCTGAAAGATACTGCTTCACTTTTCACTTACTATTATCCAACATCTACTCACTTACCTGATTTTTAGATCATTTCCATGTAGGTAAGAAAGTAGCTATGCAATGTACTGACATGATACATCTGAATCTTATTTTGTCAATAAGCAGAATGAATATATGTACTATAAAAACAATCTTTTCAAGACATCTGCTTCCCCTTCTCCTTTCCATTCAATTCAAATCATGAAAAAAACATATAAACTAATATAAATAGCCTTTTTGAGGATTTATTTTGAATTGAAACATTTCCTGTTATACATGTTAGATAGAAAATCTTGTTCATTATCCACCTCCTCTATCCTTTTCAGCTGTGAAACAAATATTGACATCTTTATACTAGTACCTAGATAATGCCAATAGGCTAAACAGGTTAGCAGAAATAGGTTACAGAAACAGGGAGGAAGTAACTTCATAAAACTTGATCGATCTCATCAGGTGCAATTACATATTTCATTCATTATTTGGAAATCTAATTTCTTTTTCCTACGAGTCATCAAAGTGAATATCTCTGAATGAGAAGTAAAGGCCTGTAAAAGATCCTAGTGATCTTATAGCAAAGAAAGAAGTACACAATGCTTGATTTCTCTGGGAAAGAGTAACCCTCACCAAAGTGGTTGATGCCAAGTCTGCACCTACTAACCAGAAGATCACAAAAACCCAATTTTAAGACACATTCTGAAGGGACAACCCCAGACATTTAGCACACATGTGTCTTAATACATACAAAGTGGAAAAATTTTAAGAAAAGTGATCATTTTAATTGCTGTAATATCTCTTTGTGCTTCCTCTTTGGAGAAAAGCTGTATTTATTATTTCAGAACACTATGTGAACAAAAATATTTAAGACATAAATACTTAAATGATGGCACTAGACCAACCTTAGATTATAAAGGTACAAGGTTAATCTGGAAAATCTTGATAAACCCTAATTCCCTAGTGGGCTTCTTTAAAACAAATATTTTAAAGACCTATGTGAAGCCAGATTCACAGCCCACCTCATTACGAACATTCAGCAAGAAGCTAAATCAAAGATGTTTGTTTCTGATCACCAAGTACAGTTTCCCTCTTGGGAGTCTATTAGGCTGTTCTGAATTTGTAATTTTCTTGAAGCACTGTCACTTTTAATAGGTATGTGTCTTGCCAGAAGATGCTCACTTCTTTCTGACAGTGACAGAAAGCTCACTAATGAAACAGTTTGGCCAGTTTCTTTCTAAAAGTCTGAAGAAAGGAAAAACTGCATTTAAAAGGCTGCATATTACATGTAATGTAGTTCACTAAATTGTCATTTTTGCTTTGATAGATTTGAAAGCCACTCCTGATAAAGGGGCTGTACATATTTGCTCTAACCTTTTGTCATTTACCTGTCAGGATGAATAGAAGACAGCACAAAGACGAGGAGAATGACATCCAGGGTCCCATCCGGAAAAGGGTAGGGTAAGCTGTGGTCACAAATATCATGAACAAAGGCACAGCACTGGGCTGCTCTGTATGACGCATGAGACTGTCATGATAAAGGAATGAAAAGACAAAGTTTTTAGCAGACTTCTAGTTTTGTTTTTTTTTTTTCAAATCAAAAAGGTTAATTTAACTTCTCCCAAAGTCCTTTCTTCTATGAATTTGATTTTCTGATAGGTGTTCTGTTAGCTTATTTCAAGCTGTGATAAAAAATTAAGTCTAGCACTTGGACTTGGTAACTAATATTCTTTTGCAACCCTTCTTTAGCTTTAAAAGTGGAGTAGGGCAGTCTTTCTGGGTCAGCAGGCAGCAATGCTAGAAGCTCACCCTATGTTACTTTGCAGGCACTGAGATGGTCCTCTGCATTCTCTCTCACTGCTTATTCCATGCCTCCTTTGGCTTAATCAGTAAATATCCTATAGTATGTAATCAACATTAGGCAATGGTGATGACTGTACAACTCTGTAAATATACTGAAAAAAATCACTGGATTGTATATTTTTAAATGGTGAATTTTGTGGTATATGAACTATATCTCACTACAGACGCTATTTTAAAAATGCATTAGAGTACACACATACTATTTGCCTATAAAAACAATACTAAAAGAATATATACCAAAATTCTGAGTCACTCTAGGACTCCAGAAGGCATGACTATAAGTAAATTTTATCTTTCCCTTTAGGCTTTTCAGTATTTTAGAAAATGTCTACAATGAAAAACTAGTAACCCTTATTACCAGAAATTATGTTCCATTTACCAAACATTTTTGTTAGCAGAATTTCCATTCCTTTTCAATTTTCTAAAATTACCTCTTTTTGCTATGATAATGCTTACTAGAATTTGGGGATAGGTCAAATAAGACCAAGTGCCAACTGTTTTCCTTATAGTCAAGGACATTTTAGATTTGTGATAATGCCTTTTCAGACCTTTTTCTTCTTTGCAGAATTTTTAATTTAATGAGTGCCTACCATGTGCCAGGCTATGTATAAAGCTCTAGGGACATAAATATAAATATCACCCTATAGGAGCCACTCCCCTGAATTCTAAGGTAAGTCCCAAACAACTTCAATTGTTTTGATGATATGATTTGCAAAATAGTAAAAGGTCAGTTAAAAATGGTCACAGATGTACTTCCCTGGTGGTCCAGTGGTTAAGAGTCTGCCTTACAATATGGGTTCAATCCCTGGTCGTGGAAGATCCCACATGCCATGGGGCAACTAAGCCCATGTATCACAACTACTGAACCTGTGCTCTAGAGCCTGGGAGCCGCAACTACCGAAGCCTGCGTGGCCTAGAGCCTGTGCTCTTTAACAAGAGAAACCACCACAGCAAGCAGCCCACGTGCTGCAGTTAGAGCGTATCCCCCGCTCTCTACAACTAGAGAAAGCCCATATGCACAGCAACAAAGGCCCCATGCAGCCAAAAAATAAACAAATACAAAAAAATAAAATGACACATTTCAAAAAAAAAGTCATAGATAACATTTGATGCAGTTACATTAAAAAAAAATCACTTCAACAGTAAATAAAGAATTTTTTAAAATACACCTCTCTTTAAAGAAAATACAAGGCATACCTTTACTAGCTCCACAGCTCCAGAAGCAAAATCACAACAATAAAGAAAGAACTCTGGCACATTCCTATGAAAAAGGAAGAAATATTTAAATCTAGAGTTCAGATAAGCTGAAGCAACACAAGAAAGAAACTGTAAGTTGGAACTTGTTAGTAAGTACCTCTTTACCAGAATTTTGGATGACACTTGGCTTGCTGTTTCTTTTTTAAGGTACTGTTCTCTATAGTGGCGTGTGAGTGCCTTCATGTTGTTTCTGAACCAACACTGTCTCTAAACACTTACCAATTACAGAGTAACTTTCAAGTTCCTGATCTGGTTTTAAGGCCCTCCCTTTCTTGGGCCTATTTGCCCTATATTCCAGCATACTCTCACATGAGAAACCTCCAAAGCCATCCATCAGCAGTGCTCAATCTTGCTCCTACCCCTTCCAGGCAGCCTTTCTTGTCTGCCTCCAGCTGGCATGGCCTATAATTCCTCTCAGCTTAGCCAAGTTCTCTTCTCTCCAAGGACCCTCAACCCCCTGTACATTGGCACCTCATTCCTTTTCCTGTGTGTACACTCATTTGTTCCTGGGTCTCTCACAGAGGCTCTGATGCTCCGATGATGATGTATATACATATGAAAAAAAAATGTATATTTTAGCAGTTGTTTATATTAATACCAGCTACATTCAACTTCTAAAAATAATAAAACACTTGTATATTAATTTTTGTTATCTTTTCAAATGATTTTCAAACTTTTACTGAACCCCATATATGGACCAAGCATTAAAATACAAAGTAGTAAATGAAACTGTCTAGTAAAATAATAAGAGTATGGGATTTGGGAGCCAACTGCACATCTTTTTAAATCTTGGATTTGCCACTTATTAACATGGAATTAACCTGGAACCAGAGATCAAATTGCCCACATCCGCTGGATCACCGAAAAAGCAAGAGAGTTCCAGAAAAACATCTATTGACTATGCCAAAGCCTTTGACTGTGTGGATCACAACAAACTGTGTAAAATTCTGAAAGAGATGGGAATACCAGACCACCTGACCTGCCTCCTGAGAAACCTATATGCAGGTCAGGAAGCAATAGTCAGAACTGGACATGTAACAACAGACTGGTTCCAAATAGGAAAAGGAGTACGTCAAGGCTGTATATTGTCACTCTGCTTATTTAACTTCTGTGCAGAGTACATCATGAGAAACGCTGGGATGGATGAGGCACAAGCTGGAATCAAGATTGCTGGGAGAAATATCAATAAACTCAGATCTGCAGATGACACCACCCTTATGGCAGAAAGTGAAGAGGAACTAAAAAGCCTCTTGGTGAAAGTCAAAGTGGAGAGTGAAAAAGTTGGCTTAAAGCTCAACATTCAGAAAATGAAGATCATGGTTTCTGGTCCTATCACTTCATGGGAAATAGATGGGGAACAGTGGAAACAGTGTCAGACTTTATTTTGGGGGCTCCAAAATCACTGCAGATGGTGACTGCAGCCATGAAATTAAAAGACGTTTACTCCTGGAAGAAAAGTTATGACCAAGCTAGATAGCATATTCAAAAGCAGAGACATAACTTTGCCAGCAAAGGTCCGTCTAGTCAAGGCTATGGTTTTTCCTGTGGTCATGTATGGATGTGAGAGTTGGACTGTGAAGACAGTTGAGTGCCGAAGAATTGATGCTTTTGAACTGTGGTGTTGGAGAAGACTCTTGAGAGTCCCTTGGACTGCAAGGAGATCCAACCAGTCCATTCTGAAGGAGATCAACCCTGGGATTTCTTTGGAGGGAATGATGCTGAAGCTGAAACTCCAGTACTTTGGCCACCTCATGCAAAGAGTTGACTCATTAGAAAAGACTGATGCTGGGAGGGATTGGGGGCTAGAGGTTAAGGGGACGACAGAGGATGAGATGGCTGGATGGCATCACGGACTCAATGGACGTGAGTCTGAGTGAACTCCAGGAGTTGGTGATGGACAGGAAGGCCTGGCATGCTGCGATTCATGGGTTCGCAAAGAGGTGGACACGACTGAGCGACCGAACTGAACTGAACATGGAATTAGACTTAACGTCTCCTCCAAGACTCAGTTGCTTTATTTAGAATATGAAAATAAAGTAAGTAAATTAAGGGTTTTGTTTTTTTTTTTGAGAGGGGATGTTTATCCATATAAAAATCTTGACTAATTTTAATTGGCCTCCACTGAACTTAGATAAGTTTTTTACCCAAAATTCACTAACAATGGCTGAGCCATGGTTACTAACGGGCGGCACATATAGCTGGCCCTCAAACAATGCAAGTTTGAACTTCTAGGTCAATTACAAGTGGATATTGTTCAACAGTAAATACTAAGTACTATATGATCTGTGGTTGGCTGAATCTGCAGATATGGAGGAACCACAAAGGGTTGAGTATAAATTTTTGTGGATTAATCACCTGCAGTGTTCAATAGTCAACTGTACTTTGAATTTTGTGGGTCAGTACTCTTCCTGATCATTTCATACATGCTATTATCAAAAGAATTCTCGAATCATCTTGCTTCATACTGTGTCTGAATGACAAGAGATTAATATGTCCTTAAACAGTAATTACTGGTATGGTATTGGTTTTTGTGGATTTTATAGCCTAGCTGGGGACATAATTTCCATAGAAGAGTGGATAAGGTAGGCATTGTCAGGCCAAAGTTTAAGAATTTTGAAGGTGGAGGATGGCATTGCTAAGTGGGAAGAGGGGAAAGGGTTTACAGGTGAGAGTCACATGCCAGGGATGAGAAGCAGAGGTGATTTAGAATATGAGGAAGGATATATATGGGCTTTGAAGGACATAATTAGAACTTCTAATCTGATTCAGGAGGCATACTAGGCAAAGAAGATTTCTAAATAAATATGGAATACAAGCCCAAATATGCATTTAGCAAAATCTCCCCCAGACTGACATTACTCTCTTAAAGGCTACTCACTGATGAATACTACATTAACATATAGCATTCTCATATACAGTACAGTATTCACACACAGTGCCACTCTGTGGCACTAGGAATTTTTATTCAAATTAAAATCTGTCCAAATAAATGAACATATGATGAATAGGATTTGGTTATGAAAAGTTAACCAATACTGAATCAAAGTTAAAATTTGTGCTGCCCATTTAAAAATGTCTCCCTGGTGGCTCAGACAGTAAAGAGTCTGCCAGCAGTGCAGGAGACCCAAGTTTGATTCCTGGGTCGGGAAGATCCCCTGAAGAAGGAAATGGCAACCCCCTCCAGTATCCTTGCCTGGAAAATTCAATGGATGAAGGAGCCTGGCAGGCTACAGTCCATGGAGTTGCAAAGAGTCGGACACGACTGAGTGACTTCACATATAAAAATAGTGCTTTATTGCAGCATGCATCCTTATTGTTTCCTATGAAATCCATATATTTGTGACTTGTAATTTCTTGAGGGGTCACACATGTTTGAAATGTCTCAGTAAACACTTAGATACATATATTATTAGTACTACATGATACGCTAGCTAAGGACAAGGGCTCTGAAACCAGACTGCCTAGCATTGAATCCCAGCTCTACCATTTAGTTGGGTAACCATGGATGAGTTACTTAAGCTCTCTGTAATTGGTGTCCTCATCTTTATTTAAAAATTTTTTTAATTTTATTATAGTTGATTAACAATGTTGTGTTAGTTTCAGGTGTACAGCAAGGTGATTCAGCTATACACATACATGTATATATTCTTTTTCAAATTCTTTCTCCATTTAGGTTGTTATAGAATATTGAGCAGAGTTCCTTGTGCTATACAGTAAGTCCTTGTTAGCTATTTTAAATATAGTAGTAGTAAATATGTCAATCCCAAACTCCTAATAGAGATAAAATATGGCATCTAAGTTGGTTGTGAGGATAGAATGGACTCAGATAGGTAAAGTTTATAGAAAAATGCCTGACTCAGAGTGAGCACCTAATAAATGTTTAAAAATGTCATTTTTATTATTCTTGCTATCATCATCATAATTATCATTATCAAAGGAATATCTGCCTCTGCCTTCGAGGAACTTATAAACGTAAGAACTTAATATGCTTTTGCAAAAACATGCATATAGCTCAAAATGCTTCTCTGGACACTGGCACATCTAGCTCTTTATGAAAGTCATGCAGTCTACCCTTGTGCAGAAATTATTAAACAACCACAAAATACAGAAGAGTCTAGTAGCTAAAGGAAAGCTTGTGCCATTTGCCATGTGTCCTACCAGACAGCAACATGACCTCTGAGACTGAATTCCCACTGCATCAGCAGCCCAAGTTGGTCTTGTGACCACTCAATGATTTTCCAGGGCTTTTCTTTAAAATCAGCTGACTGTCTTGGCCCTTCTCCCAGGAAACAGGTGTAAATATCACTACTACTACCACACCATCAAGCACTCTCTTGGCAGGAGGTTTAAGAATTAAATGATCCTTGGAGAATGATATGACCTCTTAATTCTGGAGGTCTAATTATGGTAAAATATTCTGAAAATGTAAAATATTAATTCTATGATCTCCAAAAGTAATAAAACATAATTTCTTTGGTGGGGAAAAAAGTTTAATCCTCCCTTTGGAAGGCTAATCACTAGTTGCCTTTTAAAGATGAATTGTCTCAGGTTATTGAGTTACAGTGATTTCTAAAATATGAATATGAGGCCAAAGAAAGACCTGGTCAAAAAGAAAGAGTCAGGGGGTGAGGAGGGCAAGAGCCTGCAATTATTAGTCAGATGGAGAAGCAGAAGGGGGAAAATTACAACTAACAAGTGAGGAATCAGAGATATTAACCAGTCAGTATGTATCGAGCTCTGTCTATATTACATTGTTAGGCTACCTGGAAAACCAAATTAGAATACATTATGCTCTCTACCTGGAGAAGGCAATGGCACCCCACTCCAGTACTCTTGCCTAGAAAATCCCATGGATGGAGGAGTCTGGTAGGCTGCAGTCCATGGAGTCGCTAAGAGTCGGACACGACTGAGCAACTTCACTTTCATTTTTCACTTTCATGCATTGGAGAAGGAAATGGCAACCCACTCCAGTGTTCTTGCCTGGAGAATCCCAGGGACGGGGGAGCCTGGTGGGCTGCCGTCTATGAGGTCGTACAGAGTCGGACACGACTGAAATGACTTAACAGCAGCATGCTCTCTACCTCAAGAAATATATAAATAGTAGCTGAAGAAAGAAGATATAAGGAAATGATATGCTAAATAATAATTTGAGATGAGTCATAGAGTAATATCTTCCCTGGTGGCTCAAATGGTAAAGCGTCTGTCTGCCTACCATGTGGGAGACCCAGGTTCGATCCTTGGGTTGGGAAGATCATCTGGAGAAGGAAGTGGCAACTCACTCCACTACTCTTGCCTGGAAAATCCCATGGATGGAGGAGCGTCGAAGGCTACAGTCCACGGGGTCACAAAGAGCTGGACACGACTGAGCAATTTTGCTTGCTTTTCACAGAGTAACACATAATCAACTATCAATGTAGTGGATTTATGTGTATTACAAGTTCAGAGAACACCAGGATGAAGGAATCTGGCTATGTGGTATAAGAACAGGAAATTTTGGCCTAGAAATGGGAAAAGGAAAACAAAGAAAATAAATCCTGAAAGAAAAAGGCCATTCATAACTGCAAATTGGCCAGTATCACTTCTGGCCAGATACTTTTAACTGGTTATTTGATGATATTATGGAATTACTTTTTATTATGTTAGGCTTATAATAACAATTAGGAATGTCTTGCTTTTTGGAGATCCATCGTAAGTTCATAAAAATAGTGTGTCATGATGTTGGCCTTACATAAGTAACTGCTGAAACAAGGTGGTAGCTATATGAGAATTTACTGTATTACTCAATATTTTTGAATGCGTTTACATTTTCACAATGGAAAGTTAAAAAGACTTTAACAAATTTTAAAATATTTATAGTAAATTCTGTCAGCAGCTATGTTTCAATGTTTTGATGGTGGGAATAATGGGTGATTCCTCCCATCCACTTTTCCTCTAACGGAAAAGTTCTACAATGTGCTTATATTAATTTTATAATGGAAAAATGATAATCAGAAAGCTATTGTGTAAACTTAAAAAAATAGGCACTTGACAGACCAGCCATAGGTAAAAGGAGTAAAAATTTTGTAAGATATGTCTTCTTCATCACCTACTAAAACACATTGGTGAGGTGGTGAACAGGAAGGGCAGGGCAGGAGAACATCTCTACTCCTATCATGGACTTCTCCTTTTATGAATCTTAGGGTTAAGTGTTATAACTCCAAAAATTTCAACTCTAGAGAGTCATTTCATCTCTATAGGAAGGTTTTATCCTGGGTGTGACTCCAGAAGTGATGACAAAATAAAATGAAAGTGTAAGCTTTAAACTGAATTCTCTATGTGTAAAATGACACCTAAGTAACCTGGAGGAGTAAATAAATCTCTAAAGTTCAGCAATTCCCAGCTTAGCAGAAGGATCAAATCTCTTGCTCATTTCTCACTCTCTCATCTACATAAGCACAAGCTTAAAAATTACTTCAGCTCATGGTGGATGTCTGTGAAATATTATTTCCAGAGTAATTCTCAGTTCATATGAAATTAGATACTAAGACCAAGCCACTTCTTTTGAAATTTGGTTTAGTCATTGTTTATATGGGAACAAGAACACTATTGGTATATATATGACAACATTTTCCAAGAATTTCTCAATATCCCATACATATGCAGAATTTTGTAGGAGAAAATTCTAAAACTCACTGCAAAGTGTTCAGAATTGGAAAAACACTATTCCCAGCACCACAGCCAACCTAAAATCAAAGAATAAACAAGTATCATGAAAATAAAGTTAAATTTTCCTCACCAATGTCATATTTTTACTTAAAAAACTAAAAGAAATGTTCTGAATCTTTGTCTGTAGGAGAGCTGTCTAAGCTCAAAATGGAATAAATCACAAAAATAATATGTACTGAGAAATGTAACTACTTAAAAATTTTACATACCAAACCCCCAAACGAACCAAATTAAAAGGTGACAAGCACACTGTGAAAAAATATTTGAATCAAATATGATAAAGGGCAGAGCTCATTAAAAACACACTACCTAATAAATAAAGGAAATAAGTAGATGACAGAAGAACAAATGGTTTCTAAACATCTTAAGAACTATATGACCTATTTAATAATCAAAGGAATGCAAATTAAAATATAGCTTTTGTCTAACAATAATCTTAAAAATAAGATTATTCTAATCAATGAGGGTGTGACGAGACAGACCTACACTGCTGTAAATTGGTATTAGTACAACTTTTTAGAAAGCAATTAGGCAATATATTTTAGCAATATTAAAAATTTTAATAAGCTATGAACAAGTCAATTGAATGCAAATAATAAAAGAAAATACAGAAAAGTCTATACCTGAAGACACTTGCTGTACAAAACCTGAAAACAATTTAAATGCCCAGTCAAGTGAAGCAGATAACTAGAATCATAGTATTTCACTTAGTATTTTGCAGCCATAAAAATGCTTACAGAGAATTTTTAAAGATAGGGAAAACTGCTTATGTTATGTTAAATACAAAGAAAAACCCTAAAATGCAGATATAGTATAGCTCAACTATATAAAATAGTATAAACAATAGGAGAAAAAAAGTTAACAGTGGTTAAATCCTTTGTTTATGGGATTGTTTATTCTTTTTCTTTACCAAATCTCTGTAATCAGCATCTACTATGTTTATAATCAGAAGGAAAAGTTTTATTTTTCTAAAATGGAAAATCAAGGTCTACACCAGATTATAGCAAATTACATACTTCACTTATTTCTATTTCACCTACAAGTGGGTAATAACAGAAAGAGATGGAAATTGAGGCCAAAACTTAACTGGTATTTAAAACTGCCTTCAAGCTAGAAATTAAAGCAGACAAACGTAAGAAAAGTTTTAAATTACAAACTTAAAACCTGACTGATTAAAGATATGAGTCCCTTACGTAATTTTTATGCACAAAAGTACACAGTTATTTGATCATTTTTCCTCTAAAGAATCTGGAGCATTAATAAAGTAATATGTGATGTACATTAAAAAAATTTTCCCCTGTAGTACCATACCTCAAGGATTCTGAAAGTAGCATTGCTACCAGGAAACAATTCAGTCTTCAGAGGTCTTTCTCTGTATTCTTCAGAGTCCAGTTTAGAAAAGTCAGATCCTGCCTTGCTTTGACCATCTGATGAGCCAGAACTTTCTTTATAATGATTTTTTCTTCAGGCATGGTAGGGCAGTGCATTTTTGAGAAAAACTTTCAGCATTAATTTTTACATGATTCCATGATAATTCTTTCACCTTCTCTTCAGTTTTCTGACCAACTGGAAGAATTTCAGGAAATTCCCTCAACAGCCAATTACGATCTTTGAAAAACTTATTCTTATGAATCTTGTAAAACGTGTCCCAATATTTACTGGCTTCATGCTCATACTTAACTAAAATAAAGAGAAAAAAAGATTTATTTTATTACATGCATTATTAGTTATGAATTACATGCATTATTAGTTATCCTTTTAATAACTAAATATATTAAAGTCACTCAGTCGTGACTGACTCTTGGTGGCCCCATGGACTGTGACCCACCAGTCTCCTTTGTCTATGTAATTTTCCCGGCAAGAATAGTGGAGTGGGTTGCCATTTCCCCAGGGGATCTTCCCGACCCAGGGATCAAACCTGTGTCTCTTGCATCTCCTGCACTGGCAGGTGGATTCTTTACCACTAGCGCCACCTGGGAAGCATTTAATAATTAAATACTATTAAATATATTATATATACTATTCATTTATAACAATTATATTTACTATTGAATAATATTACAGTAATCTTTACTTATCTGATTTTTTTGAACCTCTTAAAGGTTAAAACTACAGAGTATTAATCCTCTCAAAATGTGTCAATGTCTGGGGTATTTGGACTTTTCCTGGTAAATCTGCTTCTGTCTCAATTGTTTAGCTGATAAATTTTTGTGAGGAATATAATAACTGCAAGCTACTTTCTAGAGTCTAATCTTGAAATCTTAATAATCACATTTTTACCAATAATCCTGTTCTCTTTATTTTCTTGGAGAAATGATAACCTTATTTTTTATGTCACTATAAATGTTTCAACATAACAAATGTCTGTGCACACTGGTAATCAAACAGGAAACTGTGGAATAATAAATGATATAATCTTGAGCTAGAATGGTGTACTGAAATAATCTACTCCAACCTCCTTGTTTTGCATTTGAAGTAAGGACACACAGAGAGATGAACCCACTTGTCTGGGTCCTGGAGCCCTGTCATAGTAGAATCAAGACCACACGTCCTGACTCCTGGGGTTTAGAGTCAAGTCAACTCCATTCTTCACCCACCTCCAGAGGCATCTCTTCACACTGACATCTCCTAATATGAAGCTTTAAAGAGAATTTCTGATGCAATTTAAAAGGAGATATGCATTTTGTGATGTCATTCCTTAGATTAAACCTGGGTCCCAGCATTAGGGTCAGGTCAACATTCTCAGAGCTTCCAGAAATTCTTAGCTTTCTGCCTCTTTCTATCTGTATGTTAAATTAACATAATCACTAATTCACTTACTTTCTCACACACTCATTCAAGAAACATTTCTTGGATACTATTATATACCAGACCTAAACCCTGGCTTAAGAATTAATTTAAATCAGTGCAGCAGAAATTAAAAATGCTTGCTCCTTAGAAGAAAAGTATGACCAACCTAGACAGCATATTAAGAAGCAGAGACATTACTTTGCCAACAAAGGTCTGTCTAGTCAAGCTATGGTTTTTCTAGTAGTCATGTATGGATGTGAGAGTTGGACCATAAAAAAGCTGAGCACTGAAGAATTGATGCTTTTGAACTGTAGTGTTGGAGAAGACTCTTGAGAGTCCCTTGGACTGCAAGGATATCAAACCAGTCAATACTAAAGGAAATCAGTCCTGAATATTCATTGGAAGGACTGATGCTGAAGCAGAAACTCCAATCCTTTGGCCACCTGATACAAAGAACTGACTCACTGGAAAAGACCCTGATGCTGGGAAAGATTGAAGGCAGGAGGAGAAGGGGACGACAGAGGATGAGATGGTTGGATGGCATCACCGACTCAATGGACATAAGTTTGAGCAAGCTCCGGGAGTTGGTGATGGTCAGGGAAGCTTGGCGTGCTGCAGTCCACGGTGTTGCAGAGTTGGACACAATTGAGCAACTGAACTGAACTGAGACACATGACATTTTTAAGTGCTTTCAAAAATTAAAAAAATGTTCCACTGTTGTAGAATAATTTCTAAGACTTAATGTTATGAGAGAAAGCAAAATGTAGAACAGTATGTATATGATGCTATTTTTTCAGGGGAAAAAAACTATTTTTAGGGAAAAAGGAGGAAAAACACATGTTACATGAACAGAAGTCTTTGGGCAGGATAATCACATAATTAGTCATACTGGTTGCCTCTCAAGAGTAGAACTGAGTGGTTGGGGACCAGGGTTTCAAAAAGAATTTTCAGTTGAATTTTGATCCATGTAAATTTTGATTATCTATTCCCAACCCTCCCCCAAATTACACTAAAACTAAAAACAACAGACTCTTCTCTTTCATAATTTTAAAGAAGCTCCTATCCTGAGAACAAGCAGTTGCCTACAGTCAGTTTTGTCTTTGTTACCGAACCCTGTCCTGAAACCCTTATAGTTTTCCTTTTCTTTCCACTTTTATCTTTATGGCCTTGTACCATGGATCTCCACCCATTTAGCCACAAGACTTCCTTCCCATCAAGGCTGAATTGTATCTGGCAGCAGGACTGCTTGAAAGACAGAAACTCCTATCTTTATTTAAGGTCTGAGAAATGAAAGTAGATCTCTGTAACAAAAGAATTATGTGATGTTGAAGTTCAAAACATGCTCGCTCACATCTGTACTAATGGGTGGTGGTGATGGTTTAGTCGCTAAGTCATGTCCAAATAATGGGAGGAAGGATATTCATGGTTAATCTAAAAATGTTGTATATTTTTAAAATAGTTCTATGTCAACTCAAAAAATTGGGAGTGTGCCTGATATAATGTGTAAGAAAACAAAACAACATTCTGAAAATCAGACTCAGGAGGAATTAGGAAACTGTCAAATTTCCCCAATCTTCTCAAACCTTCTCTTTTTCCTTTTATCTTAAAAACTTTCTTTGTAACTCACTCTGGGCTGGTAAAAGATTATTCTGTTTAATAAAAAGCGACCCACCTAAGAAGACCTATATTTAGTCAAATCTCTAGTATCTGAGTTTCCAATACCAAGCTATTTTTGAAGTGAGTTTGAACCTAACTATATGGTTTTTCTTGTGGTCATGTATGGATGTGAGAGTTGGACTGTGAAGAAGGCTGAGCACCGAAGAACTGATGCTTTTGAAGTGTGGTGTTGGAGAAGACTCTTGAGAGTCCCTTGGACTGCAAGGAGATCCAACCAGTCCATTCTGAAGGAGATCAGCCCTGGGATTTCTTTGGAAGGACTGATGCTAAAGCTGAAACTCCAGTACTTTGGCCACCTCATGCGAAGAGTTGACTCATTGGAAAAGACTCTGATGCTGGGAGGGATTGGGGGCAGGAGGAGAAGGGGACGACAGAGGATGAGATGGCTGGATGTCATCACTGACTCGATGGACGCTGAGTCTGAGTGAACTCCGGAGGTTGGTGATGGACAGGGAGGCCTGGCGTGCTGCGATTCATGGGGTCGCAAAGAGTTGGACACAACTGACAGACTGAACCGAACTAATTAGTAACTAGAATGTTAACACTACAAGTGATTACCCCCCTTAGAATTAACTGGCAGAGGAAGAGATAGACAGCAGGGGAGTAACCTGAAAGAAAAGATGTTCCTAGCAGTATTGCTTATTAGAAGAAAAAAATGGGAAATAACTCAAACAGCCTCAGCTTTGGAATGATCAAGCAAACCATGCATGTCAAAACAGAGTAATGCAGCAACTAAAATTTAAAGGATAATATTAAGAGAAAAACTTCACACAAAATGGTCTGCACCTTTAAAACTGCACCGACTACAACTTTAAAATTTATATTCATTTATAACATCAGATGGAAGTCTGGAGTGTTAAGTTGTTAAAATAATTTAACAATTATTAGGTAGTTCTTCCTTGGCAAAGGTTTTTTTTTTTTTTTTTTTGGCTTTTTAAATTGGAGTATAGTTGTTTTACACTGCTGTGTCAGTTTCTGTTTTACAGCAAAGTGAATCAGCAATATGTATACATATATTCCCTCTCTTGGATTTCCTTTCCATTTAGGTCACTACAGAACACTGAGTAGAGTTCCCTGTGCTATACAGTAGGTGCTCATTCATTATCTATTTTATGCATAATGGTATATATACGTCAATCCCAACCTCTCAGTTCATCCCATGCCCCCCGCTCTTTCCTGTGTGGTATCCATATGTCTGTTCCCTATGTCTGTGTCTCCATTTCTGCTTTGCAAGTAAAATTATGTATACCATTTTCTAGATTCCACATACATGCATTAATATATGATATTTTTCTCTTTCTGACTTACTTCACTGTGTATGTCAGTCTCTAGGTATATCCATGTCTCTACAAATGACACAATTTCATTCCTTTTTATAGCTGAGTAATATCTGCAAAGTTTTATCTGCATCTTATACAAAGATAAAGAATCTTGGTTGAATTCTTCATTCTACTTTCCTAAAGGATATCTCTATGTTCAAGTTCTAAAAGTCTATGTACTTTCCTATTAAATCCCATAAATATATGGAGAACATTAACAAATGGCACCCCACTCCAGTATTCTTGCCTGGAGAATCCCATGGACAGAGGAGCCTGAGGGGGCTACAGGCCGTGGGGTCACACAGAGTTGGACACGACTTAGCGACTAAACAACAAACATTATGGTTCTACAAACTGCAAAATCTTGGATCAGACTGTTGTCATAAATATGAGGTTGTACTACTGTTTAATTTCTACAGTGTATCATGAAAATAAACCTGCAGTGAGGTGACTAGAATCTGGTTCAGATACACAATATATCAAGCACCTAAATTCAACCCGAGCTTATCCAATCAAGTATTTCCCACTCAGAAATCAGGAGAAAACAATCACATAAATCATTGTACCAATAACAGCAGCATTAAAAATAACAATAGTATATACTGAGTGTTTATTTTGTGCCAGGCACTATGTCAAATGCCTTACTTGGATTTTTTTCCCCATTCAATCCTAACAATACCTCTCAGACATACATATTATTATAGACAAAGAAGTTCAAGGTTAGAGGGGATAAAAAATTTGCTCAAGGTCATCCACCAGAGCTAGGACCTGAACTAAGTCTATCAGACTTTATGCTGTTAACCATTATATTGCCTTCTAACACAAAATCAAGATTAACCTCCTCCAAAATACCTCTGAAAATAATCTGTTTTCCTGATTTTGTACTTTCCTCTTATTATGAGGCATCAAGTTGAAATTAAAACCTCAGTATGACTTATAATCAGTATAACAGAACAGTAAAAATAATGCTGATTGGAGTTAACCTACATAAAGGCAGATCAGAAATACAGAATTAATTAAACTCCATTTGAATTATATAAACAATAAACTATGCAAGGTTGCATGATGAAATCATGATGAGCAATGGGAACATAAAATGTTCTATGAGAATAGATGGGTTTGTGGGACAGCAACAAAACAGATACAAAACAGAATGGGCTGGGATAAAGGCTAATGGACTAGAACTGGGTTTGGGGGTTGGGTTGTTTTTTTTTTTTTGGCTTTTTCAAGTTGTGCTTTCAGCAGTACCTTCAATCAATGCTGACAATCTCACAGTTCCCAGCAAAGTATAACAGCTTCTGAGACCCCAAGGAAGCTCAGTCAAACTCATAATTATGGCTGTGAGACAAGGTAAACACATCCAACGTTTAATTTTGTGAACTGCAAAGGTATCTGTGGTATCATGGGAACTGGATGAGACCCTGAGAGAAAAGTTTAGTTTAAACCTCTGTTTCACTCACGGTCAATCCGATAATGATAAAAGAATATAATGTGGAGAAATCAGCCCTGTCTTTATCTTGTCCAGCTGACTTTCTAAACAGGTATATCAATTTTTCCTGGAGGAAAAAAATTTCCCTTTACTTTCCTAGGTTACCAGCTCAGAGTTAATTGCTCTATGCCAACGGCGATAAAAGGGGTGTAGTGATCTGTTTAACCACAGTCAGATGAAACAACTTCTCAATTATTCATTTATTAAATTCAATAGTGCTGAAGGGAAGAAAGACTATGACACACTAACCATACTTAAATATTCAGAATTCACTCTGAATCACACTGAATATCACAACTAAAAATATGAATTAAACCACCTATGTATCTGACATATTAGTACAAATTATGAAAATTTATTCTACGTTGCAATGTAACAAAAGTCATTTTAAAGCTGTTTTTGTACATCAATTACACAAACACCTAAGCTCTCAAAGTTGGAAATTTCCACGTCATTGATAAAGTAATTGTCTAATAAAATAAAACTCTTAAAAGTTATGAAATTTAAAGTCTGAGCACAGTATGAAATTAACAACAAAAGCTGACCTATGAACAAGTACTCTAAATTTATCAGCACACAAAACTTTAAGCTACTCTACTTTTTCTCACACAGAACACTCTCAAGTGGCAAGGTATTCACAAAGGAAGGTATAGTGGGATTCTTTTACTATTTTTCTTGACATACGTAACTCACCCTAGGTAGATAGTTATTTACAAGGGTATTTTAAAGTAAAAATAGCAGCTGTATTTGTTATTAAGTTTAAAAACCCATTACATTTGCTAAATTACCAGCTGAGCTATAACACACTGGAAATGTTTTTAGGAAATTAAAAATATAATCATATTAACTCAAAAACTGCCAAATGTATGTTTCTCATTTCTCTGAATTAATCTACTTTAAAAAGAAATCTGAGCCATTATAAAATTTAAAATAAATTACCAAAAGGAAATGTGGAATCACAAATCATTAATCTGAGCATCTAATTGAAAGAAATATTGCTAATGATAGCCTAGATGCTTTACATTTTAATCACAGGAATGAAAACGTCAGCCACCGTACAGCAAAAGACTGTCTCACTTGTGACAGATAAGTTCTTATTTTCAGAATTGTGAGGGTGTTTCCGGACTTCAGTTCTCACCAACAGCTGAGACAATAGATGAGAAATGGGAAATGGGAGTGACAGGAGAGACTGACACACAGAGACCAAAGGAAGATGCCAGAGAGCTGGTCAGCATGGGAGAACCACCAGTACCTCCTCCTAGGGGCATTAAAGTAAGGAAGATAAAATCAATAAACAAGGCTCATGCTATATACTATTCTGTAAGTGTAATACTTCACGATGAGAGAAAATTGGCTTTTTCAAAGATTTAGGACCCTCCTGGATAAGAAGAGATGGTAGGGACTTCCCTGGTGGTCCAGCTAAGACTCTCTTGTGCTCCCAATGCAGGGGGCCTGGGTTTGATTTCTGGTTGGGGAATAAGATCCCACATGCCACAACTATGAACCTCTGCAGCCAAACAAATAAAAATAAATATATATAAAAAAGAGAGAGACAGTGGTTAACGGGCAGTGGGAGAAGAACCGGGTCACAGCTTCCTTTGGGTTTTCACAACGTTTGGGAATAGAGCTTTTAAATGGATCTCTCACCTTGACCTATATTCATCAGAGACATTAAATATCCAATTAGGAGCCTCACCAAGGGCTTCTGCAGACCTGCACCAGATGATCCCTGGTGGAGACTGGAGTGGATGGCTGGGTATGTATCTGGTCTCACTGTAATGTCCTGTCACTCAGCATGGTTCCTCAGGACAGAAGTTTTCTTTCTTTCTTCGCCACGCTCAGCAGTTGCCTTGGTTGCTGCTCTGTGCAACCTTGCTTAAGTGTGATGTAATGGTCCCCTTCACTGTGGGTTCCACTCCTTGTAGCGGTTCTCTGACATGTATAAAGTCTACTGCACTGAGTAGTGTTATGGGGGTAGGGACCCAACAGAAGCCTTGATCACTGGGAGGCATTTTTAAATGAATTCTTTTGTTCTGTGTCTCCACAGCAGCCAGAAAACTTGCTCAGAAAGAGACTGGACATGCTAATAAGCACACCAAATGCTTCAAAGGAGTATCATCAGTCCTCTCCAGCTTACTTTTCCTGCTTCTATAGAGAAAGGCCAGTCACCACCTTTCTATTTCAGTCACATTATGGTTCTGTGGGAACTGTCATTTTCCTTTACTGCGGTTTCCAAGGCCTGAAAATAACCTCCTCATTAGCTTCACTCAAGTTCATTGTTAACATAAATAGGCCAAAACAGGCAGCCACATATAGAGCACTTTAAGGGAACATTATCAGCACTGCTCATCTATTTATGTTCTAAACAGAAATACTCATAAGAGCGTAAAAAAAAAAAAATCCTTGGTTTTTCATATTCTCAGGAAATAAACTATGGATAATTTTTAACTTCCTGGAAAAGAATTAAGATGACTGATATCTTTTAATTCTGTTTAGGCTTGATTCTCTCTGTCATATCCAGGTGGCCACTAGCAGAAGCTTGAGTAATGTGGAAAATATGTCTGTGCAGCTGCTGGCAAAGAAGCAAAATTATACTTCCTCAGAAACAGTGTGACAGAGTTCCTACAAAGGAATGCAATGTTGGCTGATTTGTAAGCAGAATTGCCACTGGTATGCACTCTCAAATCCAACCCCAACACTCCCTGGCCACATCCCATTCTGGGACTGCATGGCTGGAGCTCATAAAAATAGAATGGTTCCACTGTGGATCAGGTGCTCTTCTTTCCTGTTCATCCTTCAGGACACATTCATGCTTATGCTGAGGAAGGAAAACTAGCTCTGAGGGACAGCAAATGATACCAGAGGATAAGATAGGGCCACACTGCCCCCTTGACTGGTAAAGGGCAGTTAATGAGGGCTGTTTCACTAGCTAGCTCAGTTTCAACAGCACCTTTTGCTTCAAACTTTAGCCTCAAGTGTAGACTAAAGTCACCAGAACAATAGTTAACTACCAGTGGGGTTAGTGATTTTTACTATGCTTGGCTTGAACAGAGGAGGAATGCAAACATTTTTCCCTGGGGAATTTCAGGACAGCTGATCAATGTGGAAACAAAATTCTATCTCAGAGGTTGGCAAACTTTTTCTGTAAAGGGCCAGATAATAAGTAGTCTGTGTGGGCTATATAGAGTCTTTTGCAACTATTCAACTCTTTAGATACACTGCTAAAGTAGCCATGGGCAATGTTAACAAATGAGTATGTGCTCCAATAAAACTTTATTTATAAAAACAGGCAGTGGGCTGGATTTGGCCCATGGCCACAGTTTGCTGCCTCTTGTTCTAGCTAACAAGTACACTGATATTGCTACATGAGTGATTAAGAAACGATGATGACCAGAACCAAGTTGTTCTGGAAAAACTAATTTATGGTATTAGTAGCCAGAATAGTGGGTGCTCTATGTAGAGTCTTAGGGATTTAGGAAAGTAACTGGGACACAACATGAGGAAGTTTCTGGATTACTGATAATTTTTCTGTTTCTGAATAAGGGTATTGGGAAAATTCACTGAGTTTTGTGAAAACTCATTTATAAATTGTGTTAATTTCTGTGGGTATTTGGTATACCAATAAACTGTGTGTGTGTGTGTGTGTGTGTGTGTGTGTGTGTGTTTAAGAAAACAAAACAAAACAACTTGTTTTAAAGGAGAAATCATTTTAAAAAAACAAGGCAGAAAATCCTCTCTAGAAGAGTGTAAGGGTTGGGCCAACTGTCTGTGGGTTCCCAGCTACTCAGTGAGTAGGACAGAGGTGAAATTTTTTTAGTGTCTTAAAAAAACAAAAACACATAACATTCACCATCCTAACCATTTTTAAGTGAACAGTCCAGCAGTGTCAAGTGTATTTACATTGCTGTGAAACAGATGCCCATAACTTTTTCACTGCAGATCCAAAACTCTATACTCACTAAACAACAACTCTGTTTCCTATTCTTCTAAGCCCTTGCTAACCACCATGCAACTTTCTGTTTCTATGAATCTGACTACTTTAGATACCTCATATTAGTGGACTCATATAGTATTTGCCTTTTTGTGAGTAGCTTATTTCACCTAACATAGTGTCCTCAAGGAGAAGGCAATGGCATCCCACTCCAGTACTCTTGCCTGGAAAATCCCATGGATGGAGGAGCCTGGTGGGCTGCAGTCCATGGGGTCGCTAAGAGTCAGACACGACTAAGCGACTTCACTTTCACTTTTCTCTTTTCACTTTTATGCATTAGAGAAGGAAATGGCAACCCACTCCAGTGTTCTTGCCTGGAGAATCCCAGGGACGGGGGAGCCTGGTGGGCTGCCGTCTATGGGGTCGCACAGAGTCGGACACGACTGAAGAGACTTAGTAGCAGCAGCAGCAGTGTCCTCAAAGTTCATCCAGATTATATGGCATGTGACAGGGATTCCATTTATTTTTATGGCTGAATAATATTCCATATGAATAGACCACATTTTGTTTATCAATTTATCTGCTGGACACTTGGGCTATTTCTACCTTTTGCCTACTGTGAATAGTGTTGCTATGAACAAAGGTATGCAAATATTCCTTCAAGACCTTTTGGGTATCTCTTTCAATTCTTTTGGCTATATATCCAGAGGTGGGGCTGCCAGATCATATGCTAGTTCCATTTTTAATTTTTGGAGGAACTTAAATATTGTTTTGTTTTCAGTAGAGGTTGTACCATTTTATAATTACACCAGTAGTGCACAAGGGTTTCATTTCTCCACATCTTCACCCATACTTATTATTTTATGGCTTGGTGATTACACAATAGGGCAATATTTTAGAGACCATTTTTGAAGGTTAGCAAGGCCTTACCTAAATTAAACTCTAAATATCAAAGGCCTCCAAGAAAAATAGCTTAAATCGTTATTGAAACTTTGTGTTCATCTTAAAAGACCAGCAACATTTTGATGTTTTGCCCTTCTTTGCTCAAAGTTTTTGAATTCATTGACTATTCCCAGTAGTTGAAATGCACAATAGCATACTAAAAGATGCATAACAACAAGGAAATTTTTAAATTGTGTTCTCCTATCTTGCTTGAAATGCCACCTTCACCTATCTCCCAGAGAAAGCAATAATACGACTATTAAAAGAGCAAGTACATATAGGGTGAGTATGTAATTTATTTCATTAACTTTGGTTTCACTACACTGGAATGACTGGGAATTCTCCTAAAGGAACAAGTAAATTAGCATAGGCAGAAGTTAAGAACTCTCTAAAATGGTGACACAATTAGGAGGAAAAGAAACTAAGGTGTGAACTGAATCAGTGGGAGGTCAAACAGAAAAGCCAGGCTCCAGGAGCTACATATAGCTGCTTACCTTGCTCTTCCAAAACAACTTGCACAGCTGAGTTTTCCTCTACTTTTTTCTGGCTTCTTCTTCTTCTTCTTCTGACCATTGCATGTGATCCCTTTACAAAAAATAAAGATTATAAAACATGTTTTATAACTGAAGAAGGTAGAAAAAGAGTGCCAAGGGATACATCTTTCATTCTAGATTAGTCAAAGACAAAAGATACAAACAAATCCCATATCAAATGAATATATTTTGTGTCAGATGTTCCTTCTGATAGTGCTGGTATAATCCTGTAACTCCTACAGTTTTGTTTAAATTTGGTTGTGTTGCAAGTCCCAGCTACCTTTTGGAAATGACTGCTGAAGTAATGTCCAAGGAGCACTACGGTGCCTATTTATCTGGGAGCTGGTATGGTTTCCTGTGTTTTATTCTAAAGCTTAATCTTTTTGTTAATTTATGAGCAGGGCATTCTTTAAAATTTTTTAAATATTCCTTTTACACTTTTCTTATTAGCTGCCTTAATTTCTGTGTATGGATTTACTTACGCTTAAATGATAGGCTACCTGACACAGCATAGTAGAAGGTCATCCTTCTAAGATCTGGCACTTTCTAGAAATAAGTATTTTCAGGTTCATAATTTACTCTATATGAGAGAATATTATTTGCTGCTACCAAAATACCTTTCTTGAAATAGAAGTAACTTTATACAAAAAAGGTGATTTTTGTTTTGTTTTTACGAAATCTGCATTTCCTTTTTTTCAAAAGGTAAGACTGTAAGTAGTAAGTGATGCAGTTTCCTGGAATAAACCACTTTTCTAAACAATAAAATTACATATGCAAAATTCAAGTCTGTTGCAGTGGTACAGGAGTAATGAGTCTCAGGACTAAGGTGGCGGCAATGGAAAACAGAAAGAAGGAGTAGAGGGAGTTGATCTGGAGATCAACTCGTATTGAGGGAAGAGAAGACTGAGAGTCAGGAATGATTCTACAGTATTAAAACTGAGTACTGAGGACAGTGGGGGCAACAATGACAGAATAAGGGGTTGCTATTTTAAGTCATGCTTATGCGATCAGACATGACAGGGTATATTCTAGTGACCTGGTTATAAATACACCAGTGAAAGGTGAGAAACTACTTATTAGATGAATCAGAACCAATATATTGAATTTCCTAGGAAAAGTATATGAGAGTTTTACAGATGTTATTTAAAAAACTCAATTATTTACAAATCAAATAATCAGTAAACAGCTTTATCACTTGCTTTAATGAATGAGATTGAAACACATTTTTCCTTTGACTTATTTTAACATATCTCAGCAATCACATATATAACTTGGAGTTGATAAATACATTTTATATTCTGTACATAAAAATCACAGAAAATATTATTAGATGACAGTTATGACATTGAAGGCAAGAAATCATTTGTTGAAAAAATAGTATTATTAAAGCTGAGGATAAGTTTCTCATCTATAAATTTCTAAAAAAAATAAGAAGGAAAATAGAACAGTCCATTTTCCTGGTAAAAAAATCAAGCTCTGAGACAAAGAGAGTATATGTGGTTTTTAGCTTTACACATTTGTTTTAAATTGTAAAACTTGCTTCTTCCTGAGTATTTAATAGATTCAGTTATTTCTTAAATTTCTCTAACTTCCTTACACTGTTTTTTATGTTGCTTCATTTTCTTAACTGCTAAGTGAGGAGAATATTATACCCTAAGCCCCAACAGAACAGATTTTCCACTATATAGTTACAGAATCCCCTCAGAAACCTATAAAATGTTTCTACTGTATTTATGGGGACTTCCTCCAGACCTGCTGCTTTATGGCTGTTCTTATATTAGAAGAGTCTGATTCATGTATACCCAAGCCCAACAGACAGCAATAAGAATCATTCAGGTTTATAATAAATACAATTATAATAGAATTTAAGCATAGAGACAGCTAACTAACAAACTGAAAATAATCAGGTATTTAACAACCACCACCACCACCACCACCACCACAACTAAAGGAAGAAAATGGCTTATACTGTTTGACTTGCAAATTATACTTCTGGGAATTTATTGTAATGAAGCCAATAAAACAGAAAAGTACCTGTACAACAGTATTCACTGGAATACCAAATATAATAGCAAAAAATTGTAAACAACCTCAGTGATAGGATAATGGAAAAATTATTGCAACTCAAAGGAATATTAGGTAGACATTTAAAATGATACATATGAAGGTTATTTAAAAATATGGAAAAGTGTATATGAAATAGCATGAGGTTAAAATGCAGGTCCCCAAACTGTATATTATAATCACAACTATACACACACACTGGATAAAATAAAAACAATTATAGCAGAATTATGGAATTAAGAGTAACTGCCTTACAGCCTAGATGGGAGGAGAGTTTGGGGGAGAATGGATATATGTATATGTATGGCTGAGTTTCTTCACTGTTCACCTGAAACTATCACAACATTGTTAATTGGTTACATCCCAATACAAAATAAAAAGTTTAAAAAAAGGGTAACTGCCTTAAAATTTCCTTAATATTTTAAAGCTGCTTCAATTAGAGATAATTTTAAAAATATTTATAAAAAAACTATACTGTATGTTTAAGATACATAACAATGGTCACTAAAACTTTACATTATCCTTTGGGAGAAAATACAGCAATCTTTATAATAAAAAAGAATATATGTTTTCCTAAATAAGAGAATTGAGAAGAAAATATAAAATATATTGAGTATTTCTCCTAAAAACTTGAATTTGAGAAAAAAAAATCTTAAAAAGACAGGATTTTTAAAAAGAAAAATTTCACAACATGGCTAGTAGAATAAAATCATAATTTTGGAGTAGTCATAAGTTCTATGAGTTCAGTTCATATATGTCCATGTGTGTGCAATTTTATATTCCTTCTATATACATAGTACAAAGCCTTTGACTATGTGGATCACAACAAACTGTGAAAAATTCTTAAAGAGATGGGAATACCAGACCACCTGACCTGCCTCCTAGGAAATATGTATGCAGGTCAAGAAGAAACAGTTAGAACTGGACATGGAACAATGGATTGGTTCCAGATCAGGAAAGGAGTATGTCAAGCCTGTATATTGTCACCCTGTGTATTTAACTTTTATGCAGAATGAATAATGAGAAATGCCGGACTGGCTTAAGCACAAGCTGGAATCAAGACTGCCAGGAGAAATATCAATAACCTCAGATACACAGATGATACCACTCTTATGGCAGAAAGTGAAGAAGAACTAAAGAGCCTCTTGATGAAAGTGAAAAAGGAGAGTGAAAAAGTTGGCTTAAAACTCAACATTCAGAAAACTAAGATCATGGCATCTGGTCCCATCACTTCATGGAAAATAGATGGAGAAACAATGGAAACAGTCACAGACTACTTTCTTGAGCTCTAAAATCACTGCAGATGGTGACTGCAGCCATGAAATTGAAAGATGCTTGCTCCTTGGAAGAAAAGCAATGACCAACCTAGACAGCATATTAAAAAGCAGAGACATTACTTTGCTGACAAAGGTCCATCTCTTCAAAGTGATGGTTTTTCCAGTAGTCATGTATGGATGTGAGAGTTGGACTATAAAGAAAGCTGAGCACCGAAGAATTGATGCTTTTGAACTGTGGTGTTGGAGAAGACTCTTGAGAGTCCCTTGGACTGCAAGGAGATCCAACCAGTCCATCCTAAAGAAAATCAACCTTGAATATTCATTGGAAGGACTGATGCCGAAGCAGAAACTCCAATATTTTGGCCACCTGATGTGAAGAACCACTCACTGGAAAAGACCCTGATGCTGGAAAAGATTGAAGGTGGGAAGAGAAGGGGACAACTGAGGATGAGATGGTTGGATGGTTGGACTGACTCAATGACTATGAATCTGAGTAGGCTCCCTAAAGTTGGTGATGGACAGGGGAGATGGCGTGCTGCAGTACATCAGGTGGCAAAGAGCTGGACACGACTGAGCAGCAGAACTGAACTGAACTGATACATAGTATCAGTGAATTATGGTTCCTTGCTTAGCTTTAAGTTGATGGCAATAACAATCTAATCGTGCATTTGGTTTGGTTTCAAAAGTTAACACACACACACACACACACACTCTCCACAGTCACTTAGCTTAGGTACTAATGTTTCTGAGGATCCTATTTATAGAAAACTCTGCTGAATGTGGTGCCACTTCCTATTATAATTTTTAACAATCAGTTAGATATAAAACAAAGTACCCTGTGTAAGCTATGCATATAAAATGTTTTTGTCTTTGTCATTTACTGTGTATGTAAAAGTGTTATTACAGAATAGAATTTAAAGATAAATTTAAGGAATGTATTAGGTGCCTAGTGAAATTAAAAATAAAATATTCTAAAGTAAAAAGAAGAAGTAAAGTTAAATAGTTTTAGCCTAAAACTATTTCAATAATCTTTAATTCCATAACAAAGTCATTTTTATTATATAGTCACAATTATAGTAACAGAAAAACCTGAAGTCTGACCTTTTGTTTAAATATCCTAATCAATTAACAATTCTTAATTTTTCAAGTTCCCTTCCTATATGTTTGGATACACACACACAAACACTTTTCTATAGAGCTGCAAAATCTTCATAATTATTAACAGGACTTAAAACTGTTGTATAGGATCTGTGATTTGGACCATGACAGAGTACCTAGAAATAGGCTTATCTTTCTGCCATAAACTATAATAAATCTGGATAAAATAGTATATGAAGCAACTCTTTTAGGCACTGGACTACACTTCAGATAGCAGAGGACTGTGATCCTTAAAAGAAGAGAAACACAGAAGGTCATTCCTCAATTTACGCCGGCTTTCTGTCTAGTTCATGTTCTAGACTGTGGTACAGAGGGGAGTCCAAGAAGAGCCTGGCTGTCTCACTCAGTGACAGCTTTGTGAGTTAAGAAGGAAGAAATCAGGGTTCAGAGCCACTGAGATGGTGAGGCTCTGTGTGGCAGAATACTGAAGAACAGAGGCTGGACAAAGAGGAGGGCCACTGAAGTCTGCCTAGATTGTGCACTGCAGTGCTTGGAGATGCTAGAGTTCTGGCTAAGCCAGAGACCATTCTGAACACCTTAGTATTCAGTTAAGACCCCCAAAATGCCATGCTATAGAAATAAGAACCCCACTAGATTCAGAACAGATTTAGAAAACAAACTTTTATGGTTACTGGGGGGGTGGGGCAGGGGGAAAGGGAGAAGAGATAAACTGGGAGACTGACACATCCATATCACTGTATATAAAATAGATACCTAATAAGGACCTATTGTCACCCTGCTTATTTAACTTATATGCAGAGTACATCATGAGAAACGCTGGGCTGGAAGAAGCACAAGCTGGAATCAAGAATGCCGGGAGAAATATCAATCATCTCAGATATGCAGATGACACCATCCTTATGGCAGAAAATGAAGAAGAACTAAAAAGCCTCTTGATGAAAGTGAAAGTGCAGAGTGAAAAAGCTGGCTTAAAGGTCAACATTCAGAAAACAAAGATCATGGCATCTGGTCCCATTACTTCATGGGAAATAGATGGGGAAACTGTGGAAACAGTGTCATGCTTTATTTTGGGGCTCAAAAATCAGTGCAGATGGTGACTGCGGCCATGGAATGAAAAGACGCTTACTCCTTGGAAGACAAGTTATGACCAAGCTAGATAGCATATTCAAAAGCAGAGACATAACTTTGCCAAAAAAGGTCCATCTAGTCAAGGCTATGGTTTTTCCAGTAGTCATGTATGGATTTGACAGTTGGACTGTGAAGAAAGCTGAGTGCCGAAGAATTGATGCTTTTGAACTGTGGTGTTGGAGAAGACTCTTGAGAGTCCCTTGGACTGCAAGGAGATCCAACCAGTCCATTCTAAAGGAGATCAGCCCTGGGATTACTTTGGAGGGAATGATGCTGAAGCTGAAATTCCAGTACTTTGCCACCTCATGCGAAGAGTTGACTCATTGGAAAAGACTCTGATGCTGGGAGGGATTAGGGGCAGGAGGAGAAGGGGAGGACCGAGGATACGATGGCTGGATGGCATCACGGACTCAATGGACGTGAGTCTGAGTGAACTCCGAGAGATGGTGATGGACAGGGAGGCCTGGTGTGCTGCGATTCATGGGGTCGCAAAGAGTCAGACATAACTGAGCGCCTGAACTGAACTGAACTGATACAGTACAGGGAACTCTATTCAATACTCTGTAATGACCTATATGGGAAAAGAACCTAAAAAGAGTGGATATATGTATATGCATACTGATTCACTTTGCTGTATACCTGAAACTAGCACAAAACTGTAAATTATACTCCAATAAAAATTAAAAAAGAAAAAATCTGTCAACCTTGATTTCTATATGCAGTGAGGATATCTTTCAAAATTTAAAAACAGAGATACCTTCAGGTATATAAAACTTGAGAGAATTTGTTACCAGCAGAATCTACATGACAAGAAATTTTATCAGACTAAAGGAGAATGGTACCACGTAGACACTGAGGTAGACTAAAGAGACCACAAGTGATAAATATGTGACTAAATATAAAACACCATATTTTTAAAAATTCTTTCTTAATTCCTCTTAAAAATTATTAACTATATACAGCAAAAATAATGAATTACAAAGTTTATAACATGTATAGAAGTAAAAGTATGTGTTAGTTGCTCAGCTCTGTCTGATTCTTTGCAACCCCATGGACTGTAGCCCCCCAGGCTCCTCTGTCCATGAGATTCCTTCCCCAGGCAAGAATACTGGAGTGGGTTTCCATTCCCTTCTCTAGGGGATCTTCCTGATCCAGGGATTGAACTCACATTTCTTGCATGGCAAGCAGATTCTTTACTGTCTGAGCCACTAGAGGGCTATAGAAGTAAACTATATAACCACAATAAAGCAAATACTGCATGAATAAATAGAATCACATTGTTGTAAGGTTTTTACATTTTATTGACATATAATGTTGTAAAACATTACTTCTAAGTGCACTTGTATGAAGTTGAGGAAGCACACTGCAATGTCTAGAATTGTGGTTCTCTAAGTGTGATCCATTTTCAGGTAGTTCATTAAGTCAAAACTATTTTCATAATAATACTGTCATTTGCATTTTTCACTGTGTAACATTTGCACTGATGGTGTAAGAGCAATAATGGGTAAAACTGCAACTTCCCAAGTATGAAACGAGGCAATAGCACCAAAGTGTATAGATGATCTCTGATTTATGATGGTTCAATTTGTGATTTTTGACTTTATGATGGTGCAAAAGCTATATGCATTTAGTAGACATCGTACTTGGAATCGTGATCTTTTTCTGGGCTAATCATGGTGGTATAATACTGTCTCATGATGCTAGGCACTGGCAGTGACCTCCCAGTCAGCCATGTGATCACAAAGATAAACAATCAACTCACTTACTACCATTCTGTACAAATACAACCTTCTGTTTTTCACTTTCAGTACGGCCTTCAATACATTACACGCGATACTCAACAATTTATTAAAAATATGTGTGGTATTAGATGATATTGCCCAATTGTAGGATAATGTACATGTGCTGAGTATGTTTAAGGTAGGACAGGCTAAATTCTGTTTGGTAGGCTAGACATATTAATTGCATTTTTGACTTACAATATTTTCAACTTATTTGTACATAACCCCATTGTAAGTCAAGGAAGATCGGTACTAGCCATCATCAATTCTAAACCACCAGCCAGGGGATGATAAAGAATGTGCCAGTTTTTGTTTTAAAAATTCGATTCACTGGAGAATGTGTCGGGAAGCACACATTGAAAGCTGCACACTGAAGACAGATGACTGACTTGTAGAAAAGCACTTGTACAATTGTTTGCATTGTGAACTGAATTAGGTGCTTTTTTCATGGAATGCTATTTTTACTTGAAAGAGCAACTGTAGACAAACTACAGCTATTCAGACTTGAGTATTTGGCATCTTAAAAGTAAATGAAATGAGCCTATCTATCACGTTAAGGGAAAAAAATAGTATTTGCTGTCAAAGATAAATGTTATGCTTTCAAACAAAAATTTGAATCTTGGAAAAACTGTGTCCACCACCATGAGTTTGATAGCTTTCAACACTTAAAGAGATTTTTCCTGATGGGAATAATGGTGTATTAATAAATGTGATTTCTGATTATTAATGAAATGTGTCATTTGGATCTACAAAAAACAGGGAACTAAACTTTCCAAATTATCCATGTGTAATATTATAAAATGATACCTAGGTTTAAAAAAGATTCCTTCAAAGTATAAGGTGCAACAATGGTTTATAATATAGCAGAATGTCAAAAGTTCACTGATATGGTTTTACATTCTATATTTGCAACTAAAAACTGCTACTAAACTTATAAACTTATGCTTATAAATTTATCATAAAAGGCTATTATAAAACTCTTCTCCTTTACAAGTACATATTTGTGTGAGGCCAAATTTTCTTTATATAATTCAAATTTAACAGCATGACATAACAGATTGAATGAAGAAGCAGATATAAGAATCCAGGTTTTTCCATTGTCAGATACTAAAGAGACTCTCAAATATTTAAAACAATGCCATTCCTCGAACTACATTTTTTGGGAGCACACAGACATTTTCATTAAAATATGTAATTTATATGAACATATAATGAATTTATTATTGTTTTAAAATTAATACTTTTAATGTTCAGTTTCAATCTCTAATATGGAACATATCAATATATACAGTCCACGTAAATAAAAAGTTTTGGGGTCCTCAATGATTTACAGTGTACAGGAGTCCTAAGACCACAATGTTTGAAACTGCTGCTCTAAAATAACATCTAAAAAATAATTTTAAGATGTATAGTCAAAAAGTTAGTAGAGAAAAATAAAAGAACAGATGAGTCAAAAAATAAACAGAAATATAACCAGATTGTATTAACTTACAAAGCTACCAGGATTGGGTGTTACCTTAAATTTCTTGCTCTTTTTCTTTCATTTTTGGCGTTATTTTAGTAGATCTAAAAAGGTACCAAGTTGTTTTGATTTGTATTTCTATTACTGTTGTATATTTTCCCATATGTTCACATGTACTTCTTTCTGGGTCAACTTTCTATTTCTGTTGCCAGTTTATCCACATAACAAAAGGTTTTCATGCTTTTCTAACAATATAACAAATACTCAAATGTTAAGTGGAAAGTAATTTAGATTTTCTGTGTCTCTCAGTTTTAGTATTAGTAAAATAAGTGTAATAGCTCTCAAAACAGTATACAACTAAGATTATGTACTTTGAAATTATAATTATCCTATTTCATCAAATCTAAGATAATTTTCTGTACCAGTAGGAAAGAAAAACACTTCCAATTACAAGATGCTATCAATTTTAAGAAATATCCTGATTTTAGAGATGTTAATTGGTGAAAAAATGTCACGGGTGGATAAAATATAGCTGTTATAGATATATCAGACAATAACTGAATTAACTTCAATTAAATCTTTTCTACTATTGACACTAATTTATAATTCTGACTCCTGGATTTCCATTTATCTTTTTGGCTATAAAAACATTTAAATTGATTGTTTTTATTAATAGGTCAGTTTCTCACTTAGGAAGGTATGACTTACAAAAGATACACAAAAGAACCAATGCCTTCCCATTTCTGCACAAAATGTAATAGAGCTCACAGTTGCTGGAAAAAAAAAATTCACTTCTCTCATTAAACACTAACAACCAAGTCTATGCCCCAACCAGTTATGCTGAAGAAGTTGAAGTTGAATGGTTTTATGAGGACCTAAAAGACTTTTTAGAACTAACACCCCAAAAGATGTCCTTTTCATTATAGGGGACTGGAATGCTAAAGTAAGAACTCAAGAAACATCTGGAGTAACAGGCAAATTTGGCCTTGGAATGCGGAATGAACCAGGGCAAAGACTAATAGAGTTTTGCCAAGAAAATGCACTGGTCATAGCAAACACCCTCTTCCAACAACACAAGAGAAGACTCTACACATGGACATCACCAGATGGTCAACACTGAAATCAGATTGATTATCTTCTATGCAGCCAAAGATGGAGAAGCTCTATACTGTCAACAAAAACAAGACCAGGAGCTGACTGTGGCTCAGATCATGAACTCCTTATTACCAAATTCAAACTTAAATTTAAGAAAGTAGGAAAACCGCTAGAGCATTAAGGTATGACCTAAATCAAATCCCTTATAACTATACAGTGGAAGTGAGAAATAGATTTAAGGGGCTAGATCTGATAGATAGAGTGCCTGATGAACTATGGAATGAGGTTCATGACATTGTACAGGAGACAGGGAGCAAGATCATCCCCATGGAAAAGAAATGCAAAAAAGCAAAATGGCTGTCTGGGGAGGCCTTACAAATAGCTGTGAAAAGAAGAGGAGCTAAAGCCAAGAAGAAAAGGAAAGATATAAGCATCTGAATGCAGAGTTCCAAAGAATAGCAAGAAGAGATAAAGCCTTCTTCAGCGATTAATGCAAAGAAATAGAGGAAAACAACAGAATGGGAAAGACTAGAGATCTCTTCAAGAAAATTAGAGATACCAAGGGAACATTTCATGCAAAGATGGGCTCGATAAAGGACAGAAATGGTCTGGACCTAACAGAAGCAGAAGATATTAAGAAGAGGTGGCAAGAATACACGGAAGAACCAATGATGTGATCACTAATCTAGAGCCAGATATCTTGAATGTGAAGTCAAGTGGGCCTTAGAAAGCATCACTACGAACAATGCTAGTGGAGGTGATGGAATTCCAGTGGAGCTGTTTCAAATCCTGAAAGATGATGCTGTGAAAGTGCTACACTCAATATGCCAGCAAATTTGGAAAACTCAGCAGTGGCCACAGGACTGGAAAAGGTCAGTTTTCATTCCAATCCCAAAGAAAGGCAATGCCAAAGAATGCTCAAACTACCACACAATTGCACACATCTCACATGCTAGTAAAGTAATGGTCAAAATTCTCCAAGCCAGGCTTCAGCAATACGTGAACCGTGAACTCCTTGATGTTCAAGCTGGCTTTAGAAAAGGTAGAGGAACCAGAGATCAAATTGCCAACATCCACTGAATCATGGAAAAAGCAAGAGAGTTCCAGAAAAACATCTATTTCTGCTTGACTGACTATGCCAAAGCCTTTGACTGTGTGGATCACAAGAAACTGTGGAAAATTCTGAAAGAGATGGGAATACCAGACCACCTGACCTGCCTCTTGAAAAATCTGTATGCAAGTCAAAAAGCAACAGTTAGAACTGGACATGGAACAACACACTGGTTCCAAATAGGAAAAGGAGTACGTCAAGGCTGTATATGGTCACCGTGCTTATTTAACTTATATGCAGAGTACATCATGAGAAACGCTGGACTGGAAGAAACATAAGCTGGAATCAAGATTGCTGGGAGAAATATCAATAACCTCAGATATGCAGATGACACCACCCTTATGGCAGAAAGTGAAGAGGAGCTAAAAAGCTTCTTGTCATGGCATCTGGTCCCATCACTTCATGGGAAATAGATGGGGAAACAGTGGAAACAGTGTCAGACTTTATTTTGGGGGGCTCCAAAATCACTGCAGATGGTGATTGCAGCCATGAAATTAGAAGACACTTACTCCCTGGAAGAAAAGTTATGACCAACCTAGATACTATATTCAAAAGCAGAGACATTACTTTGCCGACTAAGGTCCGTCTAGTCAAGGCTATGGTTTTTCCAGTAGTCATGTATGATGTGAGAGTTGGACTGTGAAGAAGGCTGAGCGCTGAAGAATTGATGCTTTTGAAGTGTGGTGTTGGTGAAGACTCTTGAGAGTCCCTTAGAGTGCAAGGAGATCCAACCAGTCCATTCTGAAGGAGATCAACCCTGGGATTTCTTTGGAACGAATGGTGCTAAAGCTGAAACTCCAGTACTTTGGCCACCTCATGTGAAGAGTTGACTCATTGGAAAAGACTCTGATGCTGGGAGGGATTAGGGTCGGGAGGAGAAAGGGACGACCAAGGATGAGATGGCTGGATGGCATCATGGACTCGATGGATGTGAGTCTGAGTGAACTCCGAGAGATGGTGATGAACAGGGAGGCCTGGCGTGCTTCAATTCATGGGGTTGCAAGGAGTCAGACACGACTGAGCGACTGAACTGAACTGAACTGAACAACCTATATCTATTAGACTGTGAACTGGGGATTTGAAGATGGAGATTTGGTATAACTCAGAATTGTTATGATGAGGAGCTGTAATAGATTATTTAAGAACAAAGACTATAAGATAGTAAGATGGGAATAGGTATATGGGGGCATTCTTTTTAAAAATCAAAATGCAAATAATACTAATGCTTAGAAAGTTTCATCTCTACCCTATCTCTTATCCCCATGGCCATACCTGAGATAAACACCATTATCAGTATGATGGGGACTTTTTCAGACATTTCTCTGAGTATATAAAAATAAAGATATGAATATACATGTAGTACACATATAGAAATTCCTTAATAAAAATGAGGCCATACTAGAGATATCTTTCTGCAATTTGTTCCTGTTTTATGACATATCATAGCCAACTCTTGATATCAGTACACATGGATCTTTCTTATTTTTATTAACTCAACATTATTTTCCAACATATGGATATAAACCATATTTTTAAAGGCCTTATTGAGATACACTTGACATACAGCATATATTTAAAGTGTACGATTTGATAAGTTTGACAAATGTAATCTTCATGAAACCATCACCACAACCTAGATAATGACTATTATCCACCACCCTCAGAAGTTTCCTTGTGCCCTTTTGTAACTCCTTCCTTCCACGCTTCTTCTCATCACACCCACCTCCTGCTTCACCAACAACCACTGATCTGTTGTCTGCCTCTACAGATTAGTTTGCATTTTCTAGTCTAGTAAAAGTAAAGTACACCTTCTTTATTTCTAGCTTCTTCCACTCAGTGCCCTCCTCCAGGGGATCTTCCCAACCCAGAGATCAAACCCAGGTCTCCCACGTTGCAGGCGATTCTTTACCATCTATTACAATTTGTTTATCCATTTACTTATTGATGGATATTTGCATTGTCTCCAAATTTGGTTATTACAAATAAAGCTGCTATGAACAATCATGTAAAAGTATCTGTATAGATATATGCTTTCTTTTCTCTTGGAGAAATATCTAGGAATGAAATGGCCTCATCATATACAAGGTACCTGTTTAATTTTTAAAGAAGCCACCAAGCTGTTTTCCATAGTGATTATATTGTTTTATGTTCCCACAGCAGTGTATGAAAATTCTAGTTCCTCTACATCTTCACCAACAGTATTGGTAGAATATTTTGAATTTTAGTTATTCTAATAAAAATGTAGTAGTATTTCATTGTGATTTTAATTTGCACTTACCTAAAGACTAATGGTGTTTGAATATCTCTTCATATGCTTGTTACCTGTGTGTATTCTTAGGTACAGTGTCTGTTCAATATTTTGCACATTTTTATAAGGTTGTTTGTTTACTGAATTTTGAGGGCTTTTATATATTCTGATTTTATTAGCCATAAAATGAACAAACTATTGATATATGCAACAACGTGTATAAATCTACAACCATTATCCCTAGTAAAAGAGGCCAGACCAAAAAAAAGAGCATGTATTGTGATTCCCTCTACATAAAATACTGGAAAATGCAAACTAATCCATAATGCATGCTATGTTCTTTCTCCTTCATCCCTTCTTTCCTTTCTGTTTTATTGGCAGATAAGTTCTCTTTTATCTTTTTCAGTAAGCTTCAGTTTGAAGGCTGGGTATTATGTATTTTCTGCACTTTTCTGGTAATCTGAGGGTATCAGAGGTGGGTGAGAAGAGGAAACTCTGCTGAGTAGTGGGTAGACTTTATGAGGGTCTGAGTCTGCTTTTTTCTTTTTTGAGATTAAGTCCTATGCTAGGCTGCACTTACCTAGTTAGGATGGGCCCTATTCCTAAGGGGGTTTCCCCTGGGCTCTGGACAGTTCCCTCAATTCAGCATGGAACTCAAAAATGGTGAACCCCTCGATTTCCCCTGCTCTGCTATGACCTCAAATTCTTCTCTAATAGGTAAGAATATTTATTTTCAAGGATTTTTCTCAACTTTTGCCAGGGTTGCCTAGTGAGTATTAGTGATGATTTGTCAGCTGATCTTTCCATAGTATCGCTTCTGAGGGATACAGGTAGGGTTAGGAGCCGCTCTGAGCCAAATACAAATCTACAGTTTCCTTCTTAGGTCACTAACTGTCCATGTTCCTGAACTCTTATAGTTGCTGTTGGTATAGTTTTTACTTGCTTTTACTATTTCTTAAGGAAATGGCAATCCACTCCAGTATTCTTGCCTGGAGAATCCCATGGACGGAGAAGCCTAGTAGGTTACAGTCCACGGGGTCGCAAAGAGTCAGAAACGACTGAGCGACTTCACCTTCCTTCATTCATTTTGTTGGAGGAGAAATACTCTGGTTTTCAAATTCAACGGATTTCCTCTCCTGGAGGACTCAGGCTTATTCATGAAACAGACTAGAGCTCCTTTAGAGCAGTGATCATCTCCTCCTCCTCTCCTGAGTACTCCCTTAGAATCTAGCCCAGTGATGGGAACATGTGAATATTTAAAAAGTGGGGAAGAAAGATACCACTTCATGTTTTATAACAGTAACTCTAAGTGTCCTGAACAACAGAGCTTGATTTAGTCTCATAAAATAGTTCTTTTGTCACACCGTTTACCCAGTTTCAAAATGTGAAACCTCTCTTCCAAGTGGGCTGGTCTATTTTTTGCTTTGAAAAACACCTTGTGTACAAGACAGATCTTTGCTCACGCTTATGTCTAGAACAAAAGGATTTTCACTGTGTAAATCTTCTTTCTTTAGCGCCCAGGGTAAATCCTACCTACTCTATCAAGTCTTACTAACTTCTGTATATCCCCAACTCAAAAATCTCTTCCAGTTCTTAAGACTATCTGTATGATCTTTACAGTCTTCACTATATGACCTTGCATAGTCCTCTATACTGTTTATGTATTCATTGGTATATATCTCAATTCTTATAATCATATCAAGAATGATGCCTTTTAGTGAGCACTTACACCTACTAAAGTGTTTTATATATTTATTTCCTTTAACACTCACAACACTTCATAAAAAAAAAACTTGCTCAAATTCTGATAGCTAGAAAGGGGTAGATTCAGGACTTAAATTGAGTTTTAATTCTAAAGCCCATGTTTAGCTACAAAATTAACTCTCAGACTACCTGTAAACTTCAAGTAGACATGAACTGGATCTCCTATTTCTCTACATTGATTCACTTATTCAAATATACTTATTAAGTGCCTATAGTATAGAGAACATAGCAATGGGACAGATAGAAGCTAAGATCTTCTCTGAAGAGTCAAATAATCTAATAATGAAGACAAAACAAACGTATAAGTAACTAAAATGAATGTGAGGAAACAGTAACAACAATAATATAGCTAATTTTTATGTGCTGCTTACTTGTTATACATATACAACTACATACTAGATTCAATCCTCACAATGACTCTATGAGATAAATATTACTATTATTATCCCATTTTAGAGATGAGGAAACTGAGGCACAGATTGAGTAACTTCCTAGTTAGACATGCAGACTGTCTCTTTTAACATCTAGATTGCCTCTCATGATAAATTACTGCATAAGGAAAATTCAGACTATATAATAAGAATTTTTGATATCTAAACTCTACAGGGATTCCAGAAATAGTCAATTATTTAAATGAGTTTTAAAACAGAAATTCATGTTGCAGGATATAGATCCTACCTTGGACCTATAGAGAATTATTTAGTTCAGTGTTTTAAACTAAAGGTCATGACACTTGTAGTCAGTCATGAAACCAATTTAATCTACCTACACTTAAAAAGAGAAATAAACAGAAATGGAGTAGAAAAGAATAAATGGAAACTATAAGTACATGGTAAAACTGTAAAGGAAACTTCTATTCCTGTTTCATGTATGTGCATGTGTTATATGTACATGTACTGGCCCATGATGTAAACTATTCTCCTTACACTGGATCATGCCAAAAACCTTGAAAGCTGCTGGCCTAGCTGATTTAGTTATGTGACAATACAAGTGCTTACTGCTTCCTTATAAATTTTAGGGACCCCCTGAAAAGTTTTTATACCCTTAAATCATGAATAGCATGGAATAAGAAATGATTTTTCCAAGTAACTGTAAGTTGCTCAATATAGACAGATGTCTGAGCCAAGCCTCACGAGCAATCTGAATATAGTTTTATGTCACTGGCTCCCAAATGGATAAATGTAATAAATATAATTAAAAGACTATAAGCAGAATATAAAATGGTTTAGTCACTGTGGAAAAGTTTGGTCGTTCCTCAAAATTTAAACACAGACTTATCACATGACCCCACAATTTCATTCCTAGGTATTTATCTCTAAGACTTGAAAACAAAGACTCAAACAAGTACATGTACACACATGTTCACAGCAGCTCTATTCACAAAAGCCAAAAGGTAGAAACAACTTAAATGCCCATCAGTAAATGAATGGATAGACCAATTGTGGTGTATGTAGAATATTATTCTGTTATAAAAGGAATGAGGTACTAATACATGCTACAATATGGATGAACCTCCAAGACTTTATGCTAACGGAAAGAAGCTGGACCCAAAAGACCACTTGTTGTATGATCTCATTTATACAAAATATCAAGAAGAGGTAATTCCGTAGAGACAAAACACAGATTGGTGGTTGCCAGGGGCTGGGAACTGTAGCATAAGTATAAGCTGCTTAATGAATAAGGAATTTTACTTTAGAGTGATGGAAACGTTTTGGAACTAGATAGAGATACTGGTTGCACAAAATCGTGAATGTAATTTATGCCACTGAACTGTTCCCTTTAAAATGGTTAACTTTGTGTTATGCAAAATTTACTTAACTATTAATAATTAAGGACCTATAGGCAGATGTAAATACTAGTTATACAAATTCTAGAATCTGGAGGGCAAATATTACTCAGGATATAGAAACTGAAGAAAAGGGTTTTTTCATTTTGTCTCAAAAATTTTTTAAAAGAGGTTTATATATAAACAGTTCTTATTAACTAAATCAGAAGCTAGAGGAAAAAATAAACTGTACACAATTCTGAGCAATATCTCTGAGAGAAAATTGACATGTATTTTTAAAAAAATCTTAAAAGGACTTCCCTGGTAGTCCAGTGGCTAAAACTCCAAGCTCCTAATACAGAGAAGCCTGGGTTTGATCCCTGGTTGGGGAACTATATCCCACATGCTGCAACTAAGACCTGGCACAGCCAAACAAATACATTCTTAAAAATCTTAAAAAAATAAAATTCAGCATGAGGAAACATTATTCTTAAATATAAAGCAGGAAATAAGGAAGGAAGTGAGAACTTTTAGACAGAACTTTGTACTTGAAGTTAGGAGAAAGTAAACCAGTCTTCTGGTTTCAGTTTAATTTATGTATCTTCTCTTCAAGCAAAAAAAGGTGAGGGGTTTGGGGACATGTGGAGAGATGATGTGAAGCAACTATTTCCTTCTTCCCTTGGAGGAAATTATTATTGTTTTTTTAATTACAGTACATATCTGTCTTTGGAGAGAGTCCACTAGAGGTATCCTGGCACAGGCAAGATAACCTCTTTTAGGGGTATGCTATGGAGGAGGATGGCTGTAGAGACCAGATCAAGGTTTTTCAAACTTTCTCTAGGCTGCTAGAGTGAGGGAGAGGTGGGAGAAGAAAGGTGAGATGGAGCTGTTGATGTCCCAAGCCTCTATGCCCACTTCACTCAGAAGAGGTTTGTTTTTACCTTTTAAATACTGGGATTTTACATTAAGATTTCACTTGGAAAAAAATTCTGCTGCTAAAGAAATATTTGAAAACCACTGGATTGGATCAAGGATTCCTAAACCTGGTAGTTCAAAAGAATGACTAAAAGAGCCTTTTCAAATTACAAATTTGGGGGCCATACCTGCAGACCTAGTGAAATAACTCCCAAGGGGTTCTTGTGCAGTTGCCCTCAGCTAGCCCATAGTGTTTGAGGGGCACTGAACCAGATGACCTTTGCTCCCTGAGTGCCTATGACAAAACAGAACTTAAGTGGGCAGGCAGGAATCTTGGGCAAAAGAGCTGATGGTAGCAAACAGAAAATGAGATGTAGACAACTAAATAACTAGAGTCTACTGACAAACACAAACAAATACAAACAACCAAATACATTTGGCAAAGAAAGCTTGCCTAGGACCAGAAGTTCCTCTGGAGGTTTAACTGCTTGGCAATTATCTCATAGCCTATCATAACTGTCCAAATTGGTGATGACAGTCAAAATGGTTTAACTCAGCAACAAGAAAGTATACTGTCAGCCAAATATATCATTTAAAATTTTCTAGTAGCCATATTTTAAAAAGTGAAAAGATAAAATTAACATAAATAATATACTTTAGCTCAAATATCCAAAATAATATCATTTTGACATTTAATTAAGTACAAAAATTACTAATGACATATTTCACAATTTATTTGTATTCAGTCTTCAAAATGTTATAGCACATCTCAATTCAGACTAACTAGGTTTCAAATGCTCAACCACATGTGGGTAGCAGCCACCTAATTGTATAATGCAGGACTACTTAGTAAAAAGTCAATCTATTTATTTTTAAAATTGATATTCTGTTTCAATATAGAAAGCCCATTAATTACTTTCCCAGCCCTAGAGGTCCTGCACCCAAGGCTGAGGTAACAATTTTGTCTGTAGATGTTATACCCAGCCTCTTATCTTCAGACCTGACCCCTCTCTCTCCTCCTAGCAGAGGAATCTGTGTTCTGGACATTTTTCTCAGAATGTCTGGCTCCCCAAACCTATTCAAAATATCTAAAACTAAATGCAACATCTTTATTCCAAAATAAAAATCAATTTAATGTTATTTTGTCAAATTCCTATATCTGTTATGAGTATTCATATGTGGACTTGTTTTCCCTTATTCTGGTAAATACCTGGGAGTGGATGGAATTGCTGTGTCATGTTTGATATAGAGAACAAACTAGTGTTCTAGTGAGGGAGTGGTTACCAGGGGGAGACAGAAGGAGGGGGAGGATTAAGAGGTACAAACTATTATGTATAAAGTAAGCTACAAGGATATATTGTACAACACAGAATATAGCCAATATTTTATAACTATAAATGGAGAATAACCTTTAAAAATTGTGAATCGCTATATTTTACACCTCTAACTTATATAATATTGTACCTCAACTATACTTCAATTTAAAAAAGAAAATAGACCACTTGTTTTCTCCTATTATATATATATTTTTAAAAATCAATTTACCTCTTGATTTTCCTATTTCTGTTAGTCATTTGGGATCAAACCTTCAGAGTTAAATGTTTCCTTTTCCTTTATTACAAAAGCACCAAGTTCTACTTTTTCTTTCCTGACAATCTCTCATTGGCCCTTTCCTGCTTCTAGTTATACCTGCTGATCTCTGTTATATGTAACAGTATATACTGTTAACCAAATACTTAATATACCATGTATAATGCCATTTCTCTTCAGTGACTCTGTCATACCTTTCACTTCAGGTGCCACACAATCTTCCTTCCACTCCTGCATCTGGTCTATTATCATTCCAACTTTATCGTTTTCCAATCTCCTAAAAAAGCCTTTACTTTACGCAAACTATCCTGTTCTCCTAATTAGGCATTATACTTCCTCATCTAGGTAGGTATGGCTTTCCACCCACCTGGAATGCCCTTACTCCAGCTTTACGTTAAGTCATTATTCCACAAATATTTATGTGCCTGGCACTGTACCGGGTACTGGAGAAACAATAAAGATCTCAGTTTCTCCAATTAAACCTTCCTTAATATGTCAATTATACTGCCATAAAGCTGAAACTAAAAAAACTGGAAAAAAAAATCTTCCTGACTATTCCAAAACAGAAGTGATTCTGCACTGCTGAGTTGTTCTTATAGGGAACTAGGCCTTGTAAGAATACACTGAGCCCTTATAATTTGCTGCTTTGTATTCCCAATTATCAATTTTTTCTATAAATACCAGTCTATCATCACAAACAGAGGAGTGGATTTCCTAAAAGCACAAATTAAGGTCAAATCAGCATGTTCTCCCTGGTGTTTAGCTGTAAAGAGGCAAGTGGAGGGCTCTACATAGAAAAGAAGCCCCTTCAGTGATACTCCGCAAAATCAGGATCATAAGTGAGCAGGGAGGGCCCAAAGAAATTCAGAACTGGCAACACTTAAGTAAGGATCCAGATCCTTACTTCCACTAGTGGTAAAAGAACCCAGCTGACAATGCGGGAGATGCAGGTTCAATCCCTGTGTCGGGAAAAACCCCTGGAGGAGGACCTGGTAACCCTCTCCAATATTCTTGCCTGGAAAATCCCACAGACAGAGGAGCCTTGCAGGCTACTGTCCATAGAGTCGCAAAGAGTCTGATAAAACTGAAATGACTTGGCACACATACAAGTAAGGATGAATTACCCTGGCTTTTAGACTTCAACAACATAGGGTTGAGTTTTAAAAATCTTTTTCTGGCACTAAATGAAAATAATAACACTGGTAACACTTAATGTTTTATCACACCTAAAAAGATAACTCACCACATGTTGTGTTCAAAAACTTTTGTTCGATCAGTTAAAATCCTTGATCCCAGAGGGGCCACTGGGTGACAACCACTTTGGTATCTGTGAGGTACTTTTCTTATCCTTGGACAGGAAATATAATTTCTCCAAATCACATTCATCCTACTCAGTACCTGGAAAGTTTCAAACAATTAATTAGTCAATATGGATTAAACAATGTATTATTTACCTAAGAGCCAAAAACTGGTATAAAAGAATGACAAACTGAGAAAGGACGTGAAAACTAACCACTTCTAAATGAAAGATGGTCATGGTAGCTTCTTTTCTTAAGTATTTAGACTCAAGAGAAACGAAAAGAGTATCTGGAGTGTGCAACACTGTCTGGCATTCTTTGTAAGTCACAACCTTGACGAACTTCACTTTGCTTGGTATTTGCTTATATAATTCTTAGCACATGGCCAAAGCATAAAAGCCCCAAATCTGGATTTTGTTTATTAAAAAGTTTTTAAAGTTATTATTTGGCTTTGGGAATTCTATGCAAATGTATTTCTGGGAAATATTTGATGACCACTAGACCAAAAACTCAAGTAGAGGAGCAAAATAAGAAAACAAACTTACTAATCTCATTCTCTGGGTTGAGCTGAATAATATAAATACTGGTAAAATAAACAAGTGAATACTATGTTAAGATCCTATCAGTTAATTCTATCATAACACATACATACATTTTTAAAGAATAATCAATCCATCTGCAAAACAGATTTCCCTGTACAAAAAGCATGCTTAAATCCCAGGTCAAAAGGAGAATAATCATTTGATTAGCCAAATCTATCTCCATTTCTGGAGAATAACTTAAACATTTAAAAAGTATGTTATTTTAATTATGTACCAGCATATATATCAGTTTAAATCTTTATGGAAAAGTATTAAAATAAGCTCTGGAGAGCTTATTTTGTCTAGTAAGAATCCACTGTAATACTACTTGGCATTTCACCCTCATTCAGTTGTTCATTACAATATTCAGCCTAATGCTGTAAGCTGTCAGGTAGAAACAGATACTAAAAGGTGTGTATATATAATATGCATTAGACACTATCCAAAGTGCTACTAGGCATAAAAATGACATGTGTTGTACACCCTTTACCACCTTATGAAAGTCAATAGGTTTTAAGACTGAATTCCAAAACAAACTGCAGAATGTCAAAAACATCTCATAGTGCTTTTAAACATAAAATTCAAGATATTCTTTCCAGAAAAAAAAGGCTTAGTTATACACACCAAAAAGACTGCAATGATTCCATTTAAATGTGACTAATAGTGATGAGAAATGAAACATTCGATAGCTAGTGCAGATTTTCTGTTTCTTATTTGTTTTTCCTTCTCTAAATACAAGCTCTTTGGTAGAGGCAAATGAAATCAAATGCCCCGCCTACCACTACCTTTCCTCTGCTGTGCCTTTGTTCTTTTTCCTGCCACTGCTCTACAGAAGACTAACAAAACCTTACCAGCACAATTATTTTTAGAGCTCTCTTTCTGCACTGAATATTATTCATAAAATCTTCCATATGCTGAAGGGTAGAAATGGATTACACCTAGAAAAAGAGGCAATTCATGTTCAAAAGTATAAAATGATGTAAATGTTTTCTGCCCAGGAAAGCAAAATCAAAATGAAATTTCAATCCTTGAAATAATCATGTGATACTTATCTGTATCTACTATATATAGAAATGGAAGAGAGGGGGAAAAAGATATGAATTTCTCTCACTATAAATGGCCAGGAACCTCTATAGACAGCTGGAGACAAAAAGCCATAACCAGATTGGGTATTAGGCAGTTCAGGAAAATGTCAGAGAAGCGTGTGCCTTGCAGACTCCTAGTCCATAGAAAAGACATGATGTGGCCAGCGCCTAAACATGTGGCAATTTGTGCTGCTTAGGCAGCTGCTTCTCCTAATTAACCACACAAACATCTATCTATTTCATTTATGTATTATCTGCAACAAGCTTGCATTGCTCTTTATCATATAAATATACAGTGCATACAGGTGCGGGCTGTCATTTCAGTCGTGTCTGACTCCTTGTGACTTGATGGGCCACAGCCCATCAGGTTCCTCTGTCCAGGGGATTCTCCTATCTCCTGGGGATACTGGAGTGCACTGTCATACCCTTCTCCAGGGGATCTTTTCAACCCAGTGATCAAACCTGTGTCTCTTACTTCTCCTGCACTGGGAGGCGGGTTCTTTACCACTAGAGCCACCTAAGAAGCCCTGAGCGACTGAACTGAACTGAACTGAAGAAGCCCTAAATATATAGTAAATTTATAGAATAAACATAAATACATAATAAAATTATATAAATGCTTTCCCAACTAAATTGCAAACTTCTAAGGGTGGTATCAAGCTGCTCACAAATTACTTGTTTGATTACACAAAACTGATGCTTGTCTGACACAAATTTAATTGGAAGAAAGTTACTTCATATTTCTTAAGGTGGCTCCTTATATCCTACTAGAGAGGAAGGAGGAAGTGACTGAAGAGTGTGACAGTATACAGGCTATACTCCAGTTAGAGTCACTGCAATGATAAATAAATATGCACTTATGTCTTGACTATTATGTTAGCTTAATATTTACTGGATCATGGCTCCATTTTGTGATGGAAAAGAAGGGCAGGGTCAGTTTCCAAAAGAATTATGGTAGAGAACCTTGGTTTCTGCCACCAGAGAGTCCCACTCTCATTATGTACCCTCTATTAAATCTCTTTTGGCATACCCTAAACTGAATACAAGTTTAACTAAGATATTATATGCATAATTAAATTATATGGATAAGTGGTATTTTATTTGAAGTAGCACAAAGAAGCACAGCTAAAAATATTCTAATCACCCAAAAGAAATCAGGAAAGGAAGGAGAAACTAAAGATCTAAAGATGGAACAATTAAGAAAACAAAGAGCAAGATGCCATATTTAAATCCAACCATACCTATAATTTAAGTTAAAAGACAAAGGTTGTTCAGTTGTATAAAAAAGCAAGACTCAACCATATACAGGTTTCCTCCACTATCTGAAAGTGGAGCATTCCTGTGAAAACTTTTGTAAGCCAAAATGGCGTAAAGCAAAAAAGCAATTAGCACACATCTTGCTAACAGATGCACAAAATAAATCAAGGTAAAGCAAGGTGCTCAAAGTTATGGTGGCTGGATGCTGAGTGTATCTTCCTGGGAAGGAGCTCAGAGGTGCCACTCTCGATGGTCAGAGTTTGCACTGCCTCTCTATAACAGCTCACTGCAAAACAAACACTGAAAGCTACTTCCAATTTTCACCTCTTTTTGTAAAAGTGAAAATCCTCTTCAGATTTCTTTCATTTAGTGAAAACAGGTACCAATATAGGTATTTCATCAAAGTGAAGTAGGAAAGCAAACTTTCAAAAAGCAGGGCATACCTGTACTGTCTATAAGAGAAGCACTTTAAAGATACAAATAAATTACAATTAAAAAGAGATGCCATGCAAACACTGCATGAAAAATACCAGTGGAGGTATAATAACAGACAAAGGAGATTTAAAAAAGACTAGTACACTTAATAATGATGAGCCAATTCATCAACACATAGCAATCCTAAGTGTGCATGTACGTGATAACAGCTTCAGAATACATGAAGCAAAAATAGAAATTTTAAAAGGAAAAATTAATTTCACAGCAAAACTTGAGACTTTTAAAAATTTGAGTATAACTGCTTTACAATATTGTGTTAACTTCTGCTCTACAACAACGTGAATCAGCTGTAAGTATTCTGGAGCCTCCTTCCCATACCCACCTCCATCCCACCCCTCTAGGTCATCACAGAGTAGGGAGCTGAGTTCCCCTTGCTACACAGCGGCTTCCCACTAGCTATCTACTTTACACATGCTAGTGTATATACGCCAACACTACTCTCTCATCCCCACCCTCCTTCCTCCACTGTGTTCACAAGTTCGTTAATTACATCTGTGTCTCTATTCCTGCCCTGCAAATAGGCTCATAAGTACATTTTTCGAGATTCCACATATATGTATTAAAATACAACATTTGTTTTTCTCTTTCTGATATACTTCAATCTGATGACAGACTCTAGGTTAGGTTAATAGCCCTCTCTCAGAACAGAACAGCACTCAGTAACAAATTATCAAAAAATCAATAAGGACACAGAAGATCTGAACATTATCAACCTGACCTGAATGACATTTATAGAAAGAACAATACAACTAATAACAGCAGAAAACACATTCTTTCAAGTGAACATGGAACATTTGCAAAGGCAGACCATATATGTTGGCATATTAAAAAAGTCCTAATAAATTCCAATGTATTAAAATCATACAAACTATGCTTTCTGACCACAACAGTAATATAAAACATTAATATTTTTGATGAACTGACTCATTAATAAATATCCCTCCTTATTTCAAGTAACAGTCATTTTCTTGAAGTCTATTTTTTCTAATATTAATATAATCCCACCAGCTGTCTTGTGTAGTGTTGTGTAGGATATATCTTTTAAAAATATTCTGTGTTCACATTTAAAAGAAGGAACAGATTGACTCTTGCTTTTTATCCAAACATATCTAGAAAAATTCTCAAATGTTTTGAAGTTAAGCAATGTACTTCTATACAACCTATGAGTCTAAGATTTACATGAGTTAGTAAATCTTAAGGCAAATCAGAAAGCATATTGAACTGAATAATCAAATCTTAAAATATCAAATTTTGTGAGATGTATCTAAAGCAATGTTTACAGAAACATTTATAGTTTTAAATTCTTTTATTAGAAAGGAAGAAAGACCTCAAATCAGTGATCTTGCCTTCAATTTCAAGAAACTAGAAAAACAGTAAGTCTGATGAAAAGTAAGTAGAATGAAGGAAATAATCAAAAATAAAAGCAGAAATCAATGAAATAGAAAATGGACAAAACAGGGAAGATCAAGGCCAAAATTTGATTCTTTGAAAATATGAATAAAACTGATAAACCTCTGGCAAGACTGATACTAACCATTTGTGTTTTAGAAAATATAAATTTCTAATAACAGGAAGGAAAGAGAAGACATCACCATAGACCCTATAGACCTGGAAAAAGGTAACAGGGAGATATGGTGAACAATTTTATTTTCTTTATTAAATGGGATTCATGCCTTGAAAAATACAGTTTACCAATAATAACTTACATAGTACAAGAAATGGAGAAGGCAATGGCACCCTACTCCAGTACTCTTGCCTGGAAAATCCCATGGATGCAGGAGCCTGGTAGGCTGCAGTCCATGGGGTCGCTGAGAGTTGGACACGACTCAGTGACTTCACTTTCACTCTTCACTTTCATGCATTGGAGAAGGAAATGGCAACCCACTCCAGAGTTCTTGCCTGGAGAATCCCAGGGACCGGGGAGCCTGGTGGGCTGCTGTCTATGGGGTTGCACAGAGTTGGACACGACTGAAGCAACTTAGCAGCAGTACAAGAAAAAAATCAAAATAGCCCTAAATTTATTAAGTAAATTAAATTTATAATTAAAAGCAAACAAACATCACACCCATTAGAATGGGTATACAGGCTCCAGTCCACAGGGTTCCAAAAGTGTAGGACCTGACTTAGTGACTAAACAAAAACACATTTTAAAAAGCTCAGAAAAAAGTGTTGGTAAGGATATGGAGAAACTGGAGTCCCTGTGAGTTGCTGGTGGGAAAGTAAAATGGTACAATTGCTGTGAAAAACAGCAAAGCAATTCTTCAAAATATTAAACATGTAATTACCATACAATCTACCAATTTTACTTCTGGATATATACCTAAACAAAGTGAAAGTGGGGACTCAAAGAGATAACTGTACACCATGTTTATAGCAATATTATTGACAGTAGACAAAAGGTGGAAACAATCCAAATGTCCATCAAAGACGAATGGACATCCTTTTATGATATATACATAAAATAGAATATTAGGCTTTAAAAAGAAGGGAATTTGGAACATGCTGCAATATGGTTAAGTCTTTAAGGCATTATGACAAGTGAAGTAAGCCAACTGCAAAAAGACAAATGTTTTATCATTCCTCTTATATGAAGTTCCTAGAATGATCAAAAGTTCATAGAGACATAAAGTAGAATGGTGTTGTCAGGCACTGGGAAGAAGAGCTCAGTGTTTAATGGATATAAAGCTTTAGTTGGGGGAAGATGAAAAAGTTCTGGAGATGACTGGTTGTGATGTTTGTACAACAGTGTGACTAAGCTGAATGCCACTGAGCTGTACACCTAAAAGTAGCTAAAATGTTAATTTTATGTTCATTTTACCACAATATAAACAAACCAAAAACCTTCCTACAAAGAAAACTGGAAGCTCTGATGGCTTCACTAATTAATACCAAATGTTTAAGGAAGAAATAACACCAGTCTTACACAGACTCTTTCAGAAAATAGAGAAAACACTTCGCAATTTGTTTATGAGACCAGCATAATGTGGTGGAAAAGCAGTATACTTGTATGAAATAAGGTTTGGAATACTAGCAACATTGTTACAATTCAGTTTTCCCACAGACTTGGGACTTTTCCTCATAGTTCCAAGATCCAACCAGTCCATCCTAAAGGAGATCAGTCCTGGGTGTTCACTGGAAGGACTGATGTTGAAGCTGAAACTCCAATACTTTGGTCAACTGATGCGAAGGCTGACTCATTTGAAAAGACCCTGATGCTGGGAAAGATTGAGGGCGGAAGGAGAAGGGGACGACAGAAGATGAGATGGTTGGATGGCATCACCGACTCAATGGACACGGGTTTGGGTGGATTCTGGGAGTTGGTGATGGACACGGAGGCCTGGTATGCTGCGATTCATGGGGTTGCAAAGAGTCGGATGTGACTGAGCAACTGAACTGAACTGAACTGATCTAGTGTTTGTCAGAAATAAAACTTGCAGATATTCAAAAGAGGGAAGCCTGGTAAGAGTTTTCTAGGCATGTCTTGGTGTGCAATTTTAATTGCTAAGGCTTATATTTAGTTCAAGTTACACAAGTCCAGAGCAGAGAAATACAAAGGCAACAAGAATCTCCACAAATCCTTGTCAGGTGTTTGAGAGTGTTTTTCTTTACTCTTGGAAGCCCTTGAAAAGGTTTGGGATCCTGACCTTTCACTTCACTTCGCTCCAGCTAATTCTGCCGTATCAAATTCTTGGCCACACATAATCAAGTGCCATGTCTTTGACGCCCTTTGCCTATGGGTGCTCACATGCAGCTTACCATCCTGTGATAGTTCTTCCTCTCAGGTCCTGCCAAGGCCAAAACAAAACACAACCAAGAAAGAACACGGCTTTAGGGCCACGGTCCTCTGAGATCGCAACACCACGACTCAAGCATGAATAGTCAAGTGGCTAAAGCAATCACTAACGAACAGATCCAGAAAGGAACTGAAGCTCATATGGGTATCAGAGGGACAGAATTTCATTATCAACAGCAGTTATTATGCTATAACTACACTGGTATGCCATGAAGAACTGACAGACTTCCTGTCAGCTATTAGATGTAGCTAAGGGTGCACTCATTTTAAAAAGCAAGGAAATGACCAAATATATAAAATGACTTGGATTCCATATATATATCGTATGCCATGGAGAAGGTGGTTTTAATGTAAGTTTTCTGAGTTCACCATTAACACCATACTACACTTGCAGCAAAAGCAAGTATAGAGAAGAGATCTCTGCTCTACCTCCAAATTTTGGCCAAATGCTTTTGCTTGCCACTAAAATGGAGCCCTTTTCACAGAGACTGACAGCCCTTACCATACCAATAAACTATATCATATTTTTCCAGTTAGGTAAGATGTACACAGGATATTTCATGTTACAAACATAAAAACTTCAAAATATTATTTTTGTAATTGTTTTAAGTACTTTTTAAATAAAAAAGATGATTTTAGTAAAGGGAAATACTCCATAGCATACTTTGCAATTTGAACAAATATTTGAGGAAGTAAACCAGCAATCCCCATTTATCTTTCATTTAAATATTAATATTAAAAAGTTAAGCATTTACCATGCTTGAGGCCCTGTTCTAAGCATTTAATATTATCTTACTTAATCTCTATTTCCCTATCAAAGGAGTTCTACTTTTATATTCATATTGCAGAGGAAAACTTCACACAGAATGAAATAAAGCAACATGCTTAAAATTACCCCACCAAAAACTAACAAGGCTTCAACTTGAACCCAAGCAGATGAGAGAGCCTATACTCTACTTTTTTAAAAGATCTTTATTATGCATATACATACAATATGCATCCTAGTTTTGTGTACTACACAGGCAAGAAGCATCACAGTACTCATTCCCGTCTTTACTGGGGTTGCTAACTTGTTGTACTTGACATAAGGAAGCCCAGACTGTCTTCCCTCCATCTTTCTCACTTCTGTTTTTTCTCTTGCTACTGACACTGCTAAGTTGCTTCAGTCATGTCTGACTCTGTGCGACCCCATAGATGGCAGCCCACCAGGCTCCCCCGTCCCTGGGATTCTCCAGGCAAGAACACTGGAGTGGGTTGCCATATCCTCCAATGCATGAAACTGAAAAGTGAAAGTGAAGTCACTCAGTTGCGTCTGATTCTTCACAACCCCATGGACTGCAGCCTACCAGGCTCCTCCGTCCATGGGATTTTCCAGGCAAGAGTACTGGAGTGGGGTGCTTTTCCTCTTGGGCCTTAATCAAATAGCAAGCAATGCCACTGGCAAACACCAGGCCCCTGATGTAGGAAAGCAAAATCATTCTCTTTTCAGTACTCAAATCTCAATACACAGGCAAAGAGCGCTTCAGTTCAGTTCAGTTCAGTCGCTCAGTTGTGTCCGACTCTTTGCAACCCCAAGAATCACAGCACGCCAGGCCTCCCTGTCCATCACCATCTCCCGGAGTTCACTCAGACTCACGTCCATCGAGTCAGTGATGCCATTCAGCCATCTCATTCTCGGTCGTCCCCTTCTCCTCCTGTCCCCAATCCCTCCCAGCATCAGAGTCTTTTCCAATGAGTCAACTCTTCACATGAGGTGGCCAAAGTACTGGAGTTTCAGCTTTAGCATCATTCCTTCCAAAGAAATCCCAGAGCTGATCTCCTTCAGAATGGACTGGTTGGATCTCCTTGCAGTCCAAGGGACTCTCAAGAGTCTACTCCAACACCACAGTTCAAAAGCATCAATTCTTCGGCACTCAGCCTTCTTCACAGTCCAACTCTCGCACCCATACATGACCACAGGAAAAACCATAGCCTTGACTAGATGGACCTTAGTTGGCAAAGTAATGTCTCTACTTTTAAATATGCTATCTAGGTTGGTCATAACTTTTCTTCCAAGGAGTAAGCATCTTTTAATTTCATGGCTGCAGTCACCATCTGCAGTGATTTTAGCGCTTATATCACCTAAATAACGTAAGATTGTTAACACCCAGTTCTTTTCACTGGCCCTCTACTTTTATACAGCTGAGGAGTAGAAGCAAAGAAGGGCTTATTTCCCTTGCTATTAGGCTTGAGCCTAAGATGGCTTTCTCACATCTTAATACTACTGGAAGAGCACCAAAGAACTAGAGCAAATAGTACTGCCGTTTGTGTGACTCTCTAATGATTATCCTTGGAGCACTTGGCTGACTCTGAGCTGCCTCCCTAAGAATGATTCCCTGTAGTCTCAGCTCACTGAAATCTCAAGGAAAGAAACTGCCGTTAATCATACACTAAATGCTTGCCCTCTGTTTAAAAGTTAACTTCCTTTGGATGTGCCCTGGGCTCTGAGCATCCTTTAAATGAATAAATTAGTGAGACATTCATGTTTTTACCTCTGTAACTATTTAGCTTTTCTTCTCAGCTGGGAAGCTGGTACAAAGGTTTCATTCAGAGGAACAAACATCATCTAGACAAACCTGCACTAACATTACCTGAGAGGCTACCATTAGTGAAAGCAAATTAAAGTGCTATTGTTGTACTATTTTAAATAGTGAAAGCCGACAGGTAAGAAACATCTAAGTATCAACTATACCTGAGTGAAAACTGAAGCTTCAGTTAACCCTGGCAATTTCAGGGAACTGAGTGTGACCATCTGTAAGGCAAAGAGCTCCAGGCAACACATACATCTTGTTTTAATCTTTCTTTGGATGATTATAATTTCAAAGTATAAATAAGGTTATTAGCAAGAACAGAACAATTACAGTAAGTATTTGCAGAGCACTTTGATCACACTATGACGTCAGTCACGCTACAGCTTCAAAATGGGAATCTCATGCTATGTTTGCTCTAACCGACCACCCTTGAAGGTGTCACTATGCACGCACTCACACACAAAGAGGTTATGGGACTTGCACATTATATGAGGAATTTCATGTAAACCCATCTCAAACCTGCCCTTATACTCAATATCTGAAGGATATACTGTTCTAATTGCTCTGGAATTTGTCTCCTAAAATTGGAGACCAGAATGAAATCTGTTTTAACTTACCCGCCTGGCATTTCACATTTTTGTGCACTACAGTAACTTCTGGAAGTAGTAATCAGACTTGGTGGACTGAGAAAAGGTATTAAGTTACATGCATACTTTATGTGTTACCAGTCCTTACAATTTCTAGTAAAAAACTCACATGGATGAAGTTAATGGAATTCTACTCTTAATGAAGCTTCTCCTTTCTGATTCATTGCAAATGTCTCTAACCCTAAGTACACTAGATAGCAGGAGATGCTTATACCTGTAGGCAAGATTTACCCAGTCATGTTTGGACTAATGTATCAATAAGGCTGTCCTGGCACAAAATGGAGTATTATAAAGAATTCAAGTCATAAGTGAATGTTATCCATAAAAAAATCTGAAATGTAATAGTGAATAAAAAGCACCCAAATGAATGTATTTCCATAATTTCAAAGGAATGTGGGGTTTAGGTAGGCAGAGATTATAGCACTGTGTAAATTCTACTTTAAAGAACTATAATTAGTTATAACTTGCAAACAATCAAGGCAAAATGCACCATGATTTATCAGATAAAATTTTGACTGTCACATCATAGGAGGCATGACACAGTCAGAAAAGGTGCCAGAGAATGGAAAGTAAAATTCACAAGAGTGATACAACTTCTACATGAAAACAGAAAAGCTGAAAGTTTCCAGGGAGCAATACAGAATGCTATAGAGTGCATGGACAGAGCAATTTAGATTCCACATACATTAGGCGCACTTGGGCTTTCCACCAATTACAGTTAGATGTTGCTCCCACTGGGATCACCCCCTTTTCATCTTTTGTTTTCAAGAGTCTTCTCAGCCTGGTCTTCTCTATTCTCTGGCCTTTTACCCAACAGGAAACAGATCCCTTATTTCCTTGTAGCCTTGTGATTACCTGGAGCTGAATTCCTACATTTTGTTCTTACTGAAAAGATTAGCCTTCCTAAAAATCCACCGTCTCATCTGCTCTTGCAGTTTTGTTCTAGATGACAGAAATCTGTTAAATGGCAAAAGTCTTTGCTTCTATACAGAAGAGAAAGGAGTTGAAGGATAGCTTGCTGGCACCCTCAACTCTGCCTTTTTCCTGAAAAGAAAGTGATGCTGTGTATAGGGGAGAGAAAGGGCCTAGTTCTTGATGGTATCACTGAACAGGGAAACCAATGACAGTTATGACTTTCCTCTGGATTTCCTACTAGATGAGAAAAATAAATCCTTATATATTTTAGCCACTATTAGGTTTTCTGTAATTATCACCCAAGAGGAGCTAAACATAACCTCCATTACTGGATCCATCAGAAATCCAGGGACAAGTCCACTTGGTTCCTGCTTTCAAGAATCCTACTATCATGTGAAGAAGAAAGATGCAAACAGAGTCCTGTTACATGTGTAACAGAGATGAGTATAAAGTGCTATTAAGGTACAGAGGAATGAGTGAGTAAGTCTCTTGCTTGTGGTTAGGGAAAGCTTCTTGGTGGAGTCAACATCTGTACTGGGTCTAGAAGAGTGAGTGGCAACATTCCAAGGAGATAAGGATAAAAGCCAGGGCACCTCAGAGGGACTAGCAGAAATAAAGACAAAGAAGTGTGAAAATGTTTGGTATTGTTAGGGGAAGCACATTGATTGAAACCACCCACCCTGGCCAGGCACCATAGTAACCATTTGCATGAGTTGTTTTATGACAGGGGATCCTGATAAGGAATACCGAACTAATAAGCTACCACCAACCGGAAGAGTTCGGGCAAAGGTCGAAAGGAGACACCGCATGTCCGTCCAATTCCCAGAATTCCTCTCGCTAGCATCCATGTGGCTGAGCGATGCATGCACCACCAGGAAAGACTCTGAATTAGGAGTGATTGGCCAAAGGCCACCCAGAAACTAATCCCATCACCATAAAACCCGAGACTGCGAGCCACGTGGCAGAGCAATTCTCCTGGGTTCTCTTACCCTACTGCTCTCCACCTGGGTGCCCTTTCCCAATAAAATCTCTTGCTTTGTCAGCACATGTGTCTCCTCGGACAATTCATTTCCGAGTGTTAGACAAGAGCCCAGTTTCAGGCCCTGGAAGGGCTCCCCTTCCTGCAACAGTATTACATACTCAGGGAATCAAAATAATTTGAAAAAAGATGCTAAGTCAGTCTGGAAATGAGTTGAATCTGTTACATTAAGGGCACTATGAAGAAGCTACAATACAAATATACTGGAATTGAACTATTAAGAAATAGATGGTAGGAACCAGGTTTCTCACCAGGAGTGAAACATTACAGATAACTGAGGGGAGAAAACTAGAATAATTCACATGGTGATGAATTAGAATTGGGAGTCATCAGTATGAATTCATATACAGATGTTACATACAGAACTATTTGTGTATAACATGGGTTAGCACATATATTTCCTTAGTCTGCTGGTTCTGAAGCAACAAGCACACCAGGGACCCAGATCTTGGTTTCTAATACCATTCTCTAATAAAAGGAATCAGGGCTCCTTGGAGAAAATAGCTGATGCTAGGATTGGGTCAGGGAATATATAAAATGAGCCTGTAGCATGGTGCCAGAAAGTAAGAAAGTGCTCAAACACAAACAAAAAAACCCACAACAAAAGGATGTGTCAAAGGGACACATAAGCCACCTGAAGGTGCTCCCAAACGGCCAAAGCTGAAATACTTTGAGCAATGAAATAATTTTGGCTTATAACCCAAAGTATAAAATAAATATCCATGTGTTCATATTGATAGAAATGGTTGAATAAGCAAATGGGGAAGAAGAGACAAACCTTCCAAGACTTTCAAAATAACTGATGTAGACACTCCACTCTCAAGGAGGTGGAATGTAACTCCTCATTCCTTAAATGTGGGCTATGCATAGTTACCTTCTCTAAAGAGCACAGTGTGGAATGTGGAGTAACTCTGCAGTGGAGAAACTTGACAACCATGACCTCAGTCAGGCGATCAAAGTTAACATCAACAATACGTCAGGTTGATAGTATATATTCTTTATATGGGGCTTCCCAGGTGGCACTAGTGGGAAAGAACCCGCCTGCCACTGCAGAAGTTTGATCCCTGGGTTGGGAAGACCCCCTGGGAAAGGGCATGGCAACCCACTCCAGTATTCTTGCCTGGAGAATGCCATGGGCAGAGGAAGGAGCCTGGCAGGCTACAGGCCATAACAGCGTCTTAAAGAGTCAGAGGTGACTGAAGCGACTTAGCACACACACATTCTTCACATCATGTGATGAGAACAGCACTTTGCCTCCAATCTAATCTGAGAAAAACATCAGACAAAGCCCAATTGAGGAACACTGTACCAAATACCTGACCATATTCCCCCAAGCTGTCGAGGTCATTGAAAACAAGGTGAATCTGAGAAACTGCCAGAGCCACAAGGTGTCTGAAGAGACATGATGACTAAATGTAATATATCTTCGATGGGATCCTATGACAAAGAAGGATATTAAGTAAAAAGTTTTCAAAAACCTGAATAAACAATGGAGGCAGATAGAAGAATATCTGTTAAGACACAAAGAATCCCAGGTATCTTAGTAGGATGAGAGAAAAATAATCCCATGTTTGAAATAAAACAGATTGGAAGATGCTGGAAAGAGATGAATTGCTAACAAACAAGTTTCAATAAGGGGGAGGCAGAGAAGGGAAGTACACAGAAAACAAGTTACCCATGTAAGGTGTCAAGCACATTCTCATCTTCTGATGAGTGAGAACAGGTGTGTTTGTAGTGGAAGGGCAGATTAAGAGAGCCCTTTCCCAAAGCTCTCTTCTCTGTGAAGTAAGAGGCTACAAGGTATGGGAGTTGAGAAAAGAAGGAACGGGGGGAAAAAAAGAGGAAAGGAAACTAATAGTACTTGAGTAAAGGAATGTCAGCAACATAACTGGGCAATATGAAGTCTCAACTCAAATTATGATGATTTATTATCTGCCTCCTGAGTACTCACTCACTCCCCAATTCCAAGAGCTCATGGACTTGGCAAGAGCTCATGGACTTGGGATCTATGAGTTCACAGAGAAGCCACAGTGGACCTATCGAAGCCAGAGGTGGGCTGCACAACCTACATTAAGCCAATTGGTACATTCCAAACTTGTGGGCATTGAGGCTGGTTCAGAGGTCAGCATGAGACTAAGTCTGGCCAACAGAGTGCATCTTTTAGGTCTAGTTCTAAAGCTTTTGGGGCAAAGATGATGTCTCATACCTGTTACACATAAAAGAGGAAGCATGAAGCCCTGGAGCTCTTGAAAGCTGTATTAGTCAGCTCAGCTCAGTTCAGTTCAGTCCAGTTCAGTCACTCAGTTGTGTCTGACTCTTTACGACCCCATGAATCACAGCACGCCAGGCCTCCCTGTCCATTACCACCAACTCACGGAATTCACTCAGACTCACGTCCATCGAGTCTGTGATGCCATCCAGCCATCTCATCCTTTGTCGTCCCCTTCTCCTCCTGCCCCCAATCCCTCCCAGCATCAGAGTCTTTTCCAATGAGTCAACTCTTCACATGAGGTGGCCAAAGGACTGGAGTTTCAGCTTTAGCATCAGTCCTTCCAAAGAAATCCCAGGGCTGATCTCCTTCAGAATGGACTGGTTGGGTTTCCTTGCAGTCCAAGGGACTCTCAAGAGTCTTCTCCAACAACACAGGTCAAAAGCATCAATTCTTCAGCACTCAGCCTTCTTCACAGTCCAACTCTCACATCCATACGTGACCACAGGAAAAACCATAGCCTTGACTAGACGGACGTTAGTCGGCAAAGTAATATCTCTGCTTCTGAATATACTATCTAGGTTGTCATAATTTTTCTTCCAAGGACTAAGCGTCTTCTAATTTCATGGCCGCAGTCACCATCTGCAGTGATTTTGGAGCCCCCAAAATAAAGTCTGACACTGTTTCCACTGTTTCCCCATCTATTTCCCATGAAGTGATGGGACTGGATGCCATGATCTTCGTTTTCTGAATGTTGAGCTTTAAGCCAACTTTTTCACTCTCCACTTTCATTTTCATCAAGAGGCTTTTTAGGTCTTCTTCACTTTCTGCCATAAGGGTGGTGTCATCTGCATATCTGAGGTGACTGATATTTCTCCCAGCAATCTTGATTCCAGCTTGTGTTTCTTCCAGTCCAGTGTTTCTCATGATGTACTCTGCACAGAAGTTAAATAAGCAGAGTGACAATATACAGCCTTGACATACTCCTTTTCCTATTTGGAACCAGTGTGTTGTTCCATGTCCAGTTCTAACTGTTGCTTCCTGACCTGCACACAGATTTCTCAAGAGGCAGGTCAGGTGGTCTGGTATTCCCATCTCTTTCAGAATTTTCCACAGTGTATTGTGATCCACACAGTCAAAGGCTTTGGCATAGTCAAAACACCAGACTGACTGGTTTAAACAATAGAAATTCACTTTCTCACAGTTCTGGAAGCCAGAAGTTCAAGATCAAGGTGGCATCAGGGTTGATTTCTGGTGAGGTCCTGTGTCTTGCTGTTTTCTTGCTGTGCCCTTACATGGTCTTCCATCTTACATGCTTGTGGAGAGATCTTGGATATCTCGACTCTTCTTACAAGGACAGGGTTCTATTGGATTAGGGCTCTACCCTAATGACTTCAACTTTTATTTCCTCTGTAAAGGCCCTGTCTCCAAATAGAGTCACATGGCGGGTGTGGATCTTCAACATCTGAATATGGGGGAGGGGACACAATTCAGTAGATAACAAAAGCTATCTTGAAGCTATGTGGCCTAACGATGATGGCATGGTACAAATTTAGGATGAAGCTAACTCTGAAGAAGGAAAACTGGGAAAACTGAAAGAAGTTAGGTTCCACTGTTAGAGTAAGTTTCATTTGAAGCCAGTCCCACATCCAGCTTTTTCAGTTATTGAGCCAATATATTCCCTTAATTGTTTAGGCCAGTGTGAATTTTCTGTTCTCTCCAACCAAAAGTAACCGAAATAATAGAGTGGTTGTGTGATTTCCTCTACCACCAGGTGGTCTGAGGGAAAATATTTAGTTTTACCTATATTATGGCCTGTCTAAGCTGGTAGTACAGAAAGCAGTGGTGACTTGGGATGTGGAATTGAGGGAGACTATAACTGAGGACCATAAAGTAAGTCCAAAATGACTGGAAATTTAAAAATAAAGAGGAGAGAGGAAGGACTAGGGGTAGGGGAAGGCTGATGGACTTGATGCGGCTGAAGTCTGGGCTGAACAGGAAACAAGGGGAAGCATAGACAGAAAGAAGGTCCTGGTTAGTAATTAGGCCTTCTGAGTTTGTTAGCTGGTCTCACTTAGTAACAAAAACAGTAACACTGTAACAAGGAGATGGAAGTCTTGCTTTGAATGAGAGACTCTCATAGTGTGAGAGAACTACAAGATCATGAACACCTAGGGAAAAAAAAAAACTTTAGCATGGACAAAAAGCTGAAATACAGACTCTCATCCGCTACCTCATTTTAATATTTAGCCGGTCATTATAACAAATCTCCATCCTTTGCTCCTCAGGATCAATCCCCACTAGACACATCTAAGATGCTATGACAATTTTTCAAATTATATATTATGATAACCCAAAAATAAAATCAATATGAGCAAATGTGTAAAAGCTACTTGATTTCAGGGCCTGTATGTGCATTTATGATCTTATTGCAACAAGCAACACAGATGGAAATGATGCATCTGAGTACACAGCGCACTGTAAAAAGATTCTGCAGTATTCGGAACTGAGACAAGTGGTGAGGGAATTAAGAAGACACATAGCACACACAGTACAGACAGGCTGATGTCAAAAGAGCCTGTGTGGTGGTGGGCAGCACCTTGTTTATAATGAGAGCTGCAATTTAGTTCTGTAAAACATCAGCAGTCACATTAAAATGTTGGTAATTTGAATTTTATTGGCTTTGTGGTTGTATCTGTGCTTATTTTGACTTTATAGTTGAGCTCTGCACAAGGCACTTATATCCAGATTTATGCAAGACCTCAACTCAGGGAGAATATTTTTCCTTTAAATGGAGGTTTACATATTTTTCAACATTGAGTAATACAGTATTAGAAGATTCTGTTCCAGAAAATTCTTCTCCCACTTCTTCTTAACAGCAGAAATGCTCCAAGTCGGGCAGAATCACCTCAATTCTCCTTTGAAAACAATTTCAGATGATGAGAAAAAGGGTTTGGATTATGTTGAATCCAGGCTCTGCCACTTACTACCACATAACCTCTGACATGGTACTTAATTTTGTTAACCTCAATTTCCTCAGTAACATGTGACTAATAAATTTACTGCAAAATATGAGAAGGTTAATCAGTTGGAAAAGTAAATGGCAACCCACTCCAGTATTCTTGCCTGGGAAATCCCATGGACAAAGGAGCCTGGCAGGCTACAGTCCACTGGTCAGGAAAGAGTTGCACACAACTTAGCAACTAAATACAATATAGGCGGTGATGTATCCAGCATATATGTAGCACACTGCTGGGTGCATGGTAAGTGCTCAATAGTTGATATTACTGTTGCTATCATTAGTCTGGCTCTTCTTACAATCTCCATACAGCTTTATGAATATTACAGGGTCAAGTTTTCCACTATGCTTATTATACAGCCCTAAAGTATCCCCAACCTCCCAAGAAAGTAAAAGACTAATTTACCAGTGAAGTGGGATAGTAGAGTAGACAGTGCTGAACTGAGAAAAGAATAAGCCTCAAGTTTAAATCATGGTCCAGCCAATCCATTAATTATGATTTGGGGGAAAGTCACATATTTTGCCTAAGGCTCATTTGTAAGATGGAGACAATTCCTAAGTCACAAAGTTTATACAAAGAACAGTAAAAACTACACTGTGTTTCACAAATGTAAAGTCAAATTACTATTCAGTGAATTCCAGAAACATTTCTAAAGGGCAACCCTTAAAGCTTGAAAAGGAAAGAAAAAATAACAAAATAATGAATTAGGAACACCATTCCCACTTCCCACTGTGAAGCAGTCAAGGTATTGAGGTGATCCATTAGGACAAAAAGACAAACTGAAAGTAACAATCAAGCCTTTTACTTACTGTAACAATGCAAGCAAGAGGAAAAAGAGACCCTAGCTTCCCTCCCAGTGTTCCATTCTCCTAGCGGAATGGCACTAGGGAAGGATCAAGTGGATGCAACATGAGGGGAAAAACTGTCTCAGCGCCTAGGACCCCTGAAAAACAGACTAATGCCTTTCTGTGGGCCCATGGACAGTGAAGGGGTGGTTTAGGAAGAGTAAAAGGGACAAAGTGTCTCCTCTGAGGCTCCCACTAAGGAGTCCTCTGAATGCAGGCATCTGGTCTAGGAGTTGTCAAATGAAAAAACTAAAACAATTCAGTAATGAGATTGATGTCTTTTTCAAGGGAAAATCATACACGGATTGGGGGTACAGTGTCTCACAAGCAGTGGAGCACTCTTCCCAAGTTGTTCTGGGCAAGAGCTGGTTTTGTAGTACATTAGAAGAGTCAATATAAACAGGGCATGATTGCCTAGGAGGTCAGGGATTTTGTTATAAGGCTAGCAGGTCCTGTTTTCTAGTGTACAGCAAGCTAGCTAAAATTCATTTCAGTTCAGTTCAGTTCACTCAGCCGTGTCCGACTCTTTGTGATCCCGTGGACTGCAGCACATCAGGCTTCCCTGTCCATCACCAACTCCTGGAGTTTGCTTAAACTCATGTCCTTTGAGCTGGTGATACCATCCAACCATCTCACCCTCTGTCGTCCCCTTCTCCTCCTGCCTTTAATCTTGCCCAGCATCACGGTCTTTTTCAATGAATCCGTTCTTTGAATCAGGTGGCCAAAGTATTCAGCTCTAGCATCAGTCCTTCCAAAGAATACTCAGGACTGATTTCCTTTAGGATTGACTAGTTTGATCTCCGTGCCGTCCAAGGGACTCTCAAGAGTCTTCTCCAACGCCACAGTTCAAAAGCATCAATTCTTTCGCTTTCAGCTTTCTTTCTAGTCCAGCTCTCACATCCATACATGACCACTGGAAAAACCATAGCTTTGACTCAGGGGGACCTTTGTTGGCAAGCTAAAATTAGGTTGAAGGGTTGTGACTGGAGTATGTTAGGTTTCCTTAACAGCTGTTTCCCATAAGTGTAGGCTGACTAAGGTTTAGAAATGTGACCTTAACTAGGCCACTGAAGCAACATCCATTTTATGAGTCCCCATATATGAATCAACTTTATCAGAATGCAGATGTACGTAAGACAATGGCCACACACAGGAGGTGAGTCGGGGAACAGAGGGAAGGAGGTCTTGACTGAAATCCCTCCAGAAAATGGCAATGCACTGCTTGTGTACTGATTCTGGTGTGCACACTGGTATGTACCAATTCTTTCAATGAGGCCTCACAGGAAAATATTTATAATTGCTTACAGTCAGGTCTGAAAGATCACACATCCAATTCCAACCTAGAGCCAGATTCCTCACCCACCCAAAGGAAAAAAAAGAAAACAAGCATTCTTTACTTAACATATAATAAACTTATTCCAAGAAATTATATATAAACTAAAACATCAATACAGGAACTTCCTGTATTGGCAGGTCAATGATTTAAGATTCCACGCTGTCAATGCAGGGGGTGTGGGTTTGATCCCTGGTGAGGGAAGTAAGATCCCACTTGCCAGCAGGGTGCAGCCAAAAAAAAAATCAATACATTTAAGAATGATTAAAACAAATAGTCCATGAATAATAATGCCACAGCAAGTTGCTTAAGAATAATTGAGAATGTTAATTATAGTCTTAACTTTCAAGGACCACAACATGTAGAGAAACCTCAGTAATCTTCAATATACAAAAGGTCTTATTTCTAAGACCATCTACAAGTCAGTTGTTACTGAGCACAGAATCACATTTCTACAGGAGCATTTTAATTGATGATTAAGATACCAGGTTAGAGTACATATGCTTTTGAAATCCATAATATAGATGAAAAGAAATTTATTTTAAATGATCTTAAAAAACTGGCAAATTCCAAATTCCATTTTCCCAACAGCTGAAACATTGCCAATCCTAATGCCTGGGGCAACTGAATCTTATTTAATACAGAAAAACTGATTAAATGATTCTTTTACAACAACAACAGCAAACACATAAAACCTGTCAACCATCTCTTTGACACCTGATAACATAAGGCATATCTACAAAATTATATTGCTTAACTAAAAATTACAACTCTACATCAAAATAAAGATTGTCCTTTCGAATAAATCATGTTAAAAGATTACTATTTATTCCAATAACAGTAAAATATCTTTGAAAACATTATTTTCAGATAACATCCTCATAGCAAGTTAATTAATTCTTTTTCATATTTTCAGTGGTGGTAATTTTTTTTTAAAGAATACATATCCTTTGTTGTCTTTAGAGTAAGCTGTTATTGTTGTCATAAATGTATAGATTTCCAACATAACCAGCTTGGAAGGATCATATTCATTAGCATATAATTTCTGGGATGTTCTGTTCCCTTAAACAGTCTTCAACAGTCATACCTCATAAATCACATAGTCCACACTATACTACCACAAATGATAGTATCCTTTCTGTTTATTCTGTTTTGAGAAGCCAAAACTATCTGGAAATATTGAGCTAGATTTAAGGGCTTTTTTAAACTGATAATCAAAACAAAATATACAGGGGGAAAGATCCTTCTTCCGATTATAACAAAAAAATATGAAATATCTAGGAATACATTTATCCAGAAATGTACCAGACTGATAAGAAGAAAGCTATACAACTCTAGAGAGGGGCATGGAAGATAATTAAAGGGAGACAGTGGGTTTTGGAACTGAATACTCAATATTGTGAAAAATGTAAATTCTGGTCAAAATTAAAGTAATTCCAATCAAAGTTCCAAAACGTTTGGGGAACCTGAACAAATAATTTAAAGTTCATCTGGAAGAACAGACATATAGGAAGAATCAGGAAAATACTGGAGGTAAAATGAGCGTTGTTGACTGTAGTGGGGTAAGGTTAGGGAGGATGGGAGGAGTCCTTGTCCTTTTAGACATTACAAAACTCTACAAAGCAAAATGTCCTGGCCATGTCTATAGTGCCAGGATACACAGTCAAAGCATTGGAAGAGAACAGAAAGTCCAAAAACTAGTCAGAATTTGTTGCTCAGGTCTGACTCTTTGAGACCCCACGGAGGACTGCAGAACACGAGGCTTCCCTCTCCCTATATGCACGAATTCCATTTCGAATAAAGCTAGTATTTCGAATCAGTAGGTTAAGGTTGGACTATTTGAAAAAGTAAATTAAGAAAAGGGGCTACCTGGGCTTCCCTGGTGACTCAGATGGTAAAGAATCTGCTTGCAATTCAGGAGACTAAGAGATTGAACCAGGAAGATCCTTTGGAGAAGCAAATGGCTACCTACTTCAGTATCCCTGCCTGGGAAACGCCATGGACAGAGACTGGTGGGCTACAGTCCATGGGATCACAAAAAGTCAGACACAAATGACTAACACACACACACCCACACGTTTAGAAAAAATAAAGTTATATCCTTACTCCAACTAATACCAAAATCAATTCCAGATGAATTAAAGTTTTCAATGTAAAATAGATCTAGAAAAATATATGTGAATACTTACTAAAAAGTGGAGTAGAAAAGACTCTTTTAAACATGATACCAAAGCCAACATAAAGTGTAGAAGAAAAAAGACTAACTGATTGCTTATAAGAATGACATACTATGCAAGACATTTGTGGATATAAATACAAAATGTTACAATGTGTTAATATGATTAATATGTAAGGAATGTTTAGAAAATAATTAAAAATGACCTCTGTAGAAAATGTGCTAATACCATCAATAAGCATTCACAAAAGAAATGCAAATGGCCACTAAAAATGTTAATTTTTAACACTTAAAAATGTTCATCACTAATAAATATTAATACCTTCTGGGGATGCTTTTGACTGCATTTAACAGAAGACACTATTCAAACTGACTCAAATAATAAGAGAATATTCTCTCTCTTAACTGTAGGTCCAGAGTTTGGGCAAGTTCTAGGTATGGCTTCAGTTCTATATCATCAAGGACTCAGGTTCATGTCATTTCTCTATCTTGCTCTAAACAGCATCACCTTCATTCTAAGGCTAGTTGGCTTTGTCAATTACAAAATAGTTGCAGTGGTTCCAGGCATCACACTGGCATGGCAATATCCACAGGAAGAAAAGGACCATCTCTTTCTTATGTCTCTTTTTAGCAATGAAGAAACTTTTTCACAAGCTCTTCGACAGACTTGCTCTCAGATTTCACTGGCCAGGATTGGATCACAGACCGTTTCTAAACCAGTCTCTGGTAAGAGAAAGAGTTCCTACGACTAGTATCTTAGACCAGAGGTTCTCAGAATGTGGTCCTCAGATCCCTAGTGGCTCCCAAGACACTTTAAGGGGGTCTGCAAAAAGTCAGAAATATTTTCATAATACCATCAACATGTTACTTGCATTTTTTACTGTGTGACATTTGCACTAACGGTATATAGGCAATGGTAGATAAAACTGCTAGTACCTTGGTCAGAATCAAGGGAATAGCACCAAACTTTAGGGGAGGTTGTGCCTTCTTCACCAACCATACATTTGGAGAAAAAAACAAAAAAGGCCAAGTTTACTTAAGCATATCCTTGATGAAGCAATAAAGATTGTTTTCAAGTGGAACACCATTTTTACTTTGGCATTCTCTCAGAAACAAAGTAAGCCTGTCAAGAAAACAATGGACAGCGTTTGCTGCCACTGATAAAATTCAAACTTTCAAGCAAAAATTAGAATTTTGTAAACCCTATGTCCACCACTGTGAGCTTAAGAGCTTACTGATATTTAAACACTGTTCTTATGAGAATAAAGTATTTTTGATATTGTATAATTCATTATACCTGTCAACATCTGGAAGACCTGCACAATTCAGTGAACCAGTATTTTCCAGATGGCCATCATATGATGTCACAAAAACATGCATGGGTAAAGGATCCAAAGTGCAAGGTAGACCATGGATTTTAATGTAACAAAGTATTAAAAAATGCATGGGTATGATTTCAAATATTATATTGCAATTAACATTTAAGAAACTACCACTTACTGGAATCAGTATAGGATCAAGGGAGACTCTTCACACTTATCTGAATAGACTATTCAAGCACTCCTTTCTTAACTAGAAAATTATAGATCTGTGTGAGATCACATTTTCTTCATATATATCAACCAGAACAACATATCATAACAGACTTAATGCAAAAGCAAATATAAGAATCTAATCATCTTCCTTTAAGCCATATGTTAATATTTGCAAAAATATAAAACCATACTACTCTTCTATTTTTTTTCTTTTGAAAAATATAGGTACTTTTAATAAAAAGGGTATTCATGCTAATATGTAACAGGCTTATTATTGCTATTTTAAAATGACTTAAGTATTTACATTTTTCTTAGGTTTAATTTCTAATACAGTAAATAATGATAACCATGATCCACATAAACAAAAGCTCTTGGAGGTCCTCTATAATTTTTCAGAGTGTCAAGGGGTCCTGTGACCAAAAAACTTGAGAACTACTGCCTTAGATTAACTTTCTGGGGGTGATGAGGAGAGTGGAAATTCCACCAATTTTTAAAAATGGTACAATGGGTTATTCACTGTCATTCTGGAAAAGGTGAAATGTTGTGAACAGTAGTGTGCAATAAAAAGCATCCTCAAACATTGTCAGGGAGACTGCACCAAGAGACCTTTCCTGAGGGAACTGTAGCAACACGTGAACATTTTTAAATAAGAAATCTGATAGACACTCTATTTCTAGAAATATATCTTAAGAATATAATCAGAAGAATACATTAAGAATTTATCACAGCATTATACTGCAAAGTTGCAAACAATCCAAATACTCATCTTTAGAGGGCTGACTATGTAGTTACTTAAAATGGTAAAAACCTAAATTTGTTGATATAGAAAGAAGTACATGACTTATTAGGTAGGGCTAAAAAGGTACAAAAGAGTACCTATGGTATAATCTCTTTAAAAATTTTATATACATGTTAATCAATGTATATACACACATATACATATATATGTATACACATACACACACACACCCACACCAATATATACACATATGTATGCACAGAAAAAGTCTGGAAGAGTTTACAGGAGTTCCCTCTGATTGAAAGGCTCAAGGATATCCTTACATTTTCCTAATGTCTCTAAATATTCTTTTCAAGAAAACTCAAAGTACTTCTATAATCAGAATAAAAAAATATTTTTAAAACCATTAAGTATATACATGGGCTTCTCTCATAGCTCAGTTGGTAAAGAATCCGTGTGCAATGCAGGAGACCTCGGTTAGTTTCCTAGTTTGGGACAATCCCCTGGAGAAGGGACAGGCTACCCACTCCATTATTCTTGGGCTCAGCTGATAAAGAATCCGCCTGCAATGCAGGAGACCTGGGTTCGATCCCTGGGTTGGGAAGATCCCCAGAAGGGAAAGGCAACCCACTCCATTATTCTGGCTTGGAGAATTCCACGGACTACACAGTCCATGGGGTTGCAAAAGTCATACACAACTGAGCAACTTTCACTTTCAAGTACATACATTCTATGTACTATCCACACATGGGAAGGAAGAGAAAAGATGATACGGGCAGTGAAGTAACACTAAAAAGTTAACAAATTTTCTGATGGTCACCCATTTCCATGGAGGACAAAAAGATGCCATGGAGTCTGTAAGAGTTCGGTTAGAGGGACCCTGACAGGATGCTATAGCTGACTGGATTCAGGACCCAAATACCTTAGGGTCAAAGAAGTCCAGGGAAAGGTTACTTTTTAAAACCCTAACTTGTTAGACCAGGTGAGACAGATAATTACAGATGCTGAGAAGGTGAGGCAAAGAACCTGGAAACAGAAAGAAGTTTTGAAATGACAAACAGTAGCAGGAGGAGGTGGAGAAGGCAGGCAGAGAAGGCAATGGAACCCTACTCCAATACTCTTGCTTGGAAAATCCCATGGGTGGAGGAGCATGGTAGGCTGCAGTCCATGGGGTTGTGAAGAGTTGGACACAACTGAGTGACTTGACTTTCACTTTTCACTTTCATGCACTGGAGAAGGAAATGGCAACCCACTCCAGTGTTCTTGCCTACAGAATCCCAGGGACGGGGAGCCTGGTGGGCTGCAGTCTGTGGGGTAGCACAGAGTCGGACATGACTGGAGCGACTTAGCAGCACCAGCAGCAGGAGGAGGTGCCAATCAGACAAATAACTCACCTTAGAATGTCAAATTCCAATTATCCAGAAACTTCCTATTCACCAACTAGGGCAGGTACTTCCTACATTGCTGTGTGACATGGCTGCTGTCTCTTTCCATTCGGTAACTGTGTTTCTGATGTGCTAGAACCTTTTCATTTATAGTGCTTGTTAATCATCACACAGATGGCTCCAGTCAGGTCTGCCCAGCCTAGCTTCTGGGAAAGCTCGTGCACCCTCTGCTGGTCAGCTCCACATCAGGACGAGAGGGTCTCTATCTGTAGGAGACACCTTCCTAAATCACAGGGACACACTTTTGTGTTCTCTATATAGCCAATATCAGTGAAGAGTTTGGAAATCATTTCCTCAAACTGCCACCTTAAAGAGACAACTCCATATTAAAATAATGCCTTCCTTTGTTAGACCACAGAAAAACGTCATAAAAACTAAAGTCCTGTGAGAAAATATACCATCTAAAGCATTTTAAAATCAAATTATTTCAGTGTATTACATAATAATGACTATCAAGCTCCATTAGAGTTGAACTCTGGTTGAAACCCTGAGATTATTATAACAAATAATACTTGTATAGGTTTTACAACTTACAGAAGCTCTCACATTCATTTTCACACCTAATCCTTACAATAATTCTATAAGCTAGGGAGGAAGGCAGGACGCGTTCCTGCCATCACTGTTTTACAGATGGGACCAGAGGCTCAAAGGGATTAATGAGCTGCCTTGATCACACAGCTACAAGAACCCACACTCCAAGTTGGACTCCTGATTCCAAATTCTATTTTCTACTCAAAACTCTATTCTACCTGAACTGCTGATCTACAAGGGGTTTTCTAAAGAGTTGGTATGTATTCTAGGCAGAGAAGTAAAAGGCCTAAAAACATGTTTCTATAACACATTCATTCCATTTTGTTTCAAATATTACCAAAATTTAGGTGCCAAAGCCTAAATCTAAGGGGTTTGTGCTATGGGCAGTGCTTTGTAAAGAACACCAGTTTAACAAGGGAAATGGATATTTTAATAAGGAATCTTGCCATCTTGATGATTTCCACCTTACAAACACAACTATGAATACTGTTTTGTCAGAATGCCAAGCTAAAACTCAGTATGCTGATGGATAGTCAGTGAAATTCAGCTATAATCAGAAATCCCCCAAACTGAAAAGTAAAGAAGTAATATTAATAAATATACTCAAACAATTATATAGTGCTGAATGTATATGGCATTACTCTAAGTGCTTTACATACATTAACTCATTTAGTCCTCTGAAGAATCTAACAGATAAGTAAATTGAGGCACATAGAGATTAAGTAATTCTAGTTAATTAGGGTAACCAGGTTCACATAGTTAATGAGTAGTGAGACTGAGATCTGAACCCAGGCAGATTGGTTCCTGAGCTCATCTTCTTAACCACTAAAGCAATGCTGCCTCTATTCTGTGATATCTACCATAGTCCTGTTGCATTTTTAAAGTAAACTTTCAATTTTAGAATGGTTCTCAATTTATAGAAAAGTTGCAGACTGTACAAAGAATGCCCATATAGCTGACATGCTGCTGCTAAGTCACGTCAGTCGTGTCTGATTCTGTGCGACTCCATAGACGGCAGCCCACCAGGCTTCCTCATCCCTGGGATTCTCCAGGCAAGAACACTGGGGTGGGCTGCCATTTCCTTCTCCAATGCATGAAAGAGAAAAGTGAAAGTGAAGTCGCTCAGTCGTGTCCAACTCTTAGCAGCCCCATGGACTGCAGCCCACCAGGCTCCTCCGTCCATGGATTTTCCAGGCAAGAGTACTGGAGTGGGGGTGCCACTGCCTTCTCCGAGTTTCCCATATTATTAAAATCTTACATTAGTATAGTGTATTTGTTATCATTAACAAGTCAATACTGCAGTTGGTGACTGCAGCCATGAAATTAAAAGACGCTTAATCCTTGGAAGAAAAGTTATGACCAACCTAGATCGTATATTCAAAAGTAGAGACATTACTTTGATGACTAAGGTCCGTCTAGTCAAGGCTATGGTTTTTCCTGTGGTCATGTATGGATGTGAGAGTTGGACTGTGAAGAAGGCTGAGCACCGAAGAATTGATGCTTTTGAACTGTGGTGTTGGAGAAGACTCTTGAGAGTCCCTTGGACTGCAAGGAGATCCAACCAGTCCATTCTAAACGAGATCAGCCCTGGGATTTCTTTGGAAGGAATGATGCTAAAGCTGAAACTCCAGTACTTTGGCCACCTCATGCGAAGAGTTGACTCATCCGAAAGGACTCTGATGCTGGGAAGGACTGGGGGCAGGAGAAGGGGATGACAGAGGATGAGATGGCTGGATGGCATCAATGACTCGATGAATGTGAGTCTGAGTGAACTCCGGGAGATGGTGACAGACAGGGAGGCCTGGCGTGCTGTGATTCATGGGGTCGCAAAGAGTCGGACACGACTGAGCAACTGAACTGAACTGAACAAGTCAATATTAATACATAATTATGAACTTAAGTTCATAACGTATTCAGATTTCCTTCATTTCACCCCTAACATCCTTTTTCTCTTCCAGGTTACCATCCACGACCCCACATGACACTTTGTCATCAGGTCTCCTTAGGTTCCTCTTGGCTCTAAAAGTTTCTCACATTTTCTTTGTTTTGAAAACCTTGACAGTTTTGAGAAGTATGGATCAGTTATCTTTAGAATGCCTCCCAGTTATCTTTAGAAAAACATCATTAGATATTTTTCCTCATGTTTACACTGAGGTTATGGGCTTTAGGGAGGAAAAAGTGTCATTCTTATCACATCATATCAAGGGTACATGATAGGAACATGGCTTACCACTGCTGATGTTAACCTTGATAAAATGGTGAGTTAGTGACTAACAGGTTTCTACTGTAAAGTTACTTCCCCCACTTTCTGTACCATACTCTTAGGCAGGAAGTTACTATACACAGCCAACCTTTAAGGAGAAGAGCGTTATGCCCCACCTTCTTAAGGGTGCAGTGTCTACATAAGTTATTTGGAAATTTTTGCCCAGATTTGTTTCTTCTTCCCCATTTATTTAATTCAACCACTTGTTTACATCAGTATGGACTCACAGATATTTACTTTAAACTTTGGGTTATAACCTAATACTATTTAATTTTATTGTTCAAACTTTCCTGCTGTGGCCATTAAAAACCTCTTTCAGTTGCCTCCTATATCCTTTTGACACATTCTCATCAGTGTGTTTTTGAGCACTTCCTTACTTTCTGGCACCACAAGATGTTGCAGACTCCTGTATATTCCTTGACCCAGTCCTAGAATCAGCCATTTCTCTACAGAGTGTTTGTCCCTTTTATTGGAGAATGGTCTGGGCACTGGGTGTGCTCTTTGCTCTTAGGTTGTCCTCACTTCTAGGCCCTCTCAACTGACAAACCAAGGAAATATACGTGTGTATACTACACCATGCATATACAAATATCTTTATCTATAGTGTTTCCATATATGTCCATCTGTATCTACAGTTAAGCTAAACTAGAGTTTATACTTATGTCTCCAACTCTAATCCATTACCACCTGACCATACTGGCCTTCCACTCTTGGCTGTCTACAATCGCCCACACCAACAGTAAGAAATGTGGCTGCCATCATCCACCTGACAGTTATTAATTGTTCATTTCCAATACACATGTGAAGCAATTTCAGAACTATTAACCCATATCGGTAGGAAACTTTTATTGACCAGAGGACAGTACTTAAGTATAGTTCCTACTGCTTTTAGTCTCACAGTCTCAAAGTTACTTAGGTCAGCACCTTTCCCTGACCCCTTTCAGTGAGGTCACTGCATACTTTTGCAACACAGTCAGATTCTTTTGTCTCAGTCTGCATTATATCCTGGAACCCCCTCTTCCTCTTGTTTTTAAAATTTTGCATACATTAAATTTTACTCTTTGTGCTGTAAAACTATGTTGTTGCTGTTTAATTGCTAAGTCATGTCTGACACTTTTGTGATCCTATGGACTGTAGCCTGCCAGGCTCCTCTGTCCGTGGAATTCTCCAGGCAAAACACTGGAGTGGGTAGCCATTTCCCACTCTAAGAGATCTTTCCAATCCAGGGATCGAACCTACATCTCCTGCAGTGGCAAGAGTATTCTTTACTGCTAAGCTACCAGGGAAGCCCATTGTTAAGCTGTGTGAGTTTTACTAAATGCATAGTGTGGGACTTCCCTGGCAGTCCCCTAGTTAAGACTCCACACTCCCATTGCAGGGGGCTCCAGGTTCAGTTCCTAGTCAAGGAACTAAGATCCTGCCAGCCACGTGCGGCTCAACTGGAAAAAAGAAACGCATAGTGTTATGTATCCACATTACAGTACCATACGAAATCTCCACCCTAAAAAAATCCTCTGTGCTACTTAATCAACACTTCCTCCTCCCTAAACTCTCCACAACAATGTGTTCATGTTTATAAATTTATGAGATTCTCACTTCAATCCTGTTTCCACTTAGCAGATGACTGAAGGAAATTCAGAGATAGTAAGTGTCTTGGTCAAGATTTCAGCAACTGATGCTGCTGGTTCTGCAACTCATGCCTTCTGACCCTTCTGTGAGGCTTTCTACCGTACAATTCTACTTCCTTGCTTTCAGCAAGGAGGGGCATGACTGCACAGAGACAAGAAGAGAAGAATGAAACAGTGGTAGGTGATCACATTTCACATTAATGGAAGCTTTTTACACTAAAAATATGAGGAAGTGGAATTCTAGTTCTGGTAATTTGGTGAACCTGATACCTCCAAAATCTTTCTGCTATAAAATATTCCTAAAAGGCTGGACAAGTACATTAAACACACCAGTAAACCAACTAGAGAGAAAGAGAAACCCTCAGAGCCATCAAAGGTCCAAGGAGCCGAGCGAGTAATGAAGCCAGTAGCTGCCCAACTCCCACAGTTTTTCAAAAACAGAATACATCACAAACACTTATCTAAACCCAAGTTTGGTTTGACACTAGAAAATATATTCATGTAATTACCACATTATCAGACTACAGGAAAAAACTATATCATCACCTCAGCAATTACAGAGAAAGTTTTTGACAAAATTCAATACCCATTCATATTTTAAAATAAAATGAACAAGACTTTTAGCAAGTATGGAATGGATGAGAATTTCATTAACCTAACAAAAGGCACCAATCGAAACCCTATGATGTCATTCTTAATAGTGAAATATTAGAAGTATTCCATTTATAAACATGAATAAGACAAGGAGGTCCACTATCACTGGCTCTATTCAACACTGCACTGTAGGTCCTGGCCAACACAGCGAAAAAAAAAAGAGGAAAGAAGGTAAAAGAATTGAGAAGGAAATAACAAAACTATCACAGTTTCCAGAGGACATGATTGGCTATGTAGAAAAATCCTCCAAACCTTACAAATGACAATTATTGCCATTAAAAATAAACACGGGCAAGCAAAAGATCAATATATAAGAACAATGTTGCTAAATATAAGATCAATATACAGACAACTGCGTGGTTATATACTATCAAAAATTTAGTTAGAAAACCTAAACTTAAAAATATAAAATACACTGTACTTAGAAAGTTGCAAATTATGTATGCAATCCAGTAAAAAAATATTATAAAATTTCATTAGTTAAACTCACTCAGTTGTATCTGACTCTTTGTGACCCCATGGACTATACAGTCCAAGGAATTTCCCAGGCCAGAATACTGGAGTAGGTAGCCTTTCCCTTCTCCAGGGGATCTTCCCAACCCAGGGATGGAACCCAGGTCTCCCACATTGCAGGCAGATTCTTCACCAGCTGAGCCACAAGGGAAGCCCAAGAATGTTGGAGTGGGTAGCCTCTCCCTTCTCCAGGGGATCGTCCCAACCCAGGAATCAAACAAGGGTATCCTGCACTGTAGGCGGATTCTTTACCAATTGAGCTAAGACACTAAAAAAGATCCAAATAAATGGAGAGATGTACTGTTTTCAGAGATAGGATAATTTGATATATAGTAAAGATGTCAGTTCTTCTCAAATTGACAGGTAGATTTAATGTCATCCCAACCAAAATTTCAATAAGGTTTCTGTAGAACTTAAATGGATTTAAAAATGTATATAAAAGGGCAAGTGCAAATGGCAAAAAAAAAAAAAAAAGTAACACCCTCTTAAAGAAAAGCAATAGAGGTCTTGCTCTACTAGCTCGAAAGCCTCATTAAAAAGTGGTCAGGTATCCATTAACCTGAGGATAGAAAAACAGACCAGAAAATAGAGCCTAGAAATTGACTATGAATGTAAACTTGATAAACAGAGTTAACACTACAGATTTGTAAAGAAATGAGGACCCCCTTCAATAAATGATACTGACAAGTAGTTATCGGTGTTATTTAAAAAAAAAGACAATAACTGGGTGTTAGTTAAGGTGCTTAGTTTGGGGTAATTTGCTACATGGCAATAGAAAATGAACACCTCTTTAATGTATGTACCAAAAGACAGGTTTAAGGTCTATAGCAGCACTTTTCTAGGAATAAAAAGCCCAAAAGAAACAAAAGCCCAGCCAGTAGAAAATGGATAAATAAACTGTAGAAAATTCACACAATGAACTACTATATATTGGTAAAAATAAATGAAATTAACCCACAGGTACTTTGTCAAGTATAATGTTGAAGAAAAAAAAAAGACAACCTGTAAGAGTACATATATGCACTACGATTCAATTTACATGATGCTCAAAAACATTCAAACCTTAATGTTTTATTTATATTACGAGAAAGAGGGATCCAAGAACCAGGACTGGCACATAGATGTCAAAATTTTAGGTAATGTTCTGTTTTATTAAGGTTAATGATAGCTATCTGGGTATTCACTTATTATTTATATGTTATGCCATGTTAGCTATACATATTCTTTTTAATAAGTAAAGTACTTTTTAAAATAAATAGCTAGAAAACTTTCTTTAAACCTAAATCTTTCTGGATTCTGCATATGAATGAATGTACTACATATTTGTAGTACATCATCAAATGTACATTTAATGATACCGCTGCTGCTGCTGCTGCTAAGTCGCTTCAGTCGGGTCCAACTCTGTGCGACCCCACAGACAGCAGCCCACCAGGCTCCTCTGTCCCTGGGATTCTCTAGGCAAGAACACTGGAGTGGGTTGCCATTTTCTTCTCCAATGCATGAAAGAGAAAAGTGAAAGTGAAATCGCTCAGTCGTGTCCGACTCTTCGCGACCCCATGGACTGCAGCCTACCAGGCTCCTCTGTCCATGGGATTTTCCAGGCAAGAGTACTGGAGTGGGGGTGCCATTGTCTTCTCCGTTAATGATACTACATATCATTAAAATATACAGAGAAAAATAAAAACCCAAATTTACCATTAAAAGCCTCAATTAATTTCAAAATAAATTTCCAAAAATGACTCTCATCCAAACTACACAATTAACCTGCTAACTGGTCTGCTTCACTCTTGCCCTGATGCTGTATGCAACTATCTCTTAAAGGGAATGTCACATCACTCTATAGAGATTTTTTTCCATCCCACTGTCATGAACCAACAAGCTCCAACCCCTGCCTATTTCTGGTCTGATTTTATTCCTCTCTTCCCACATGCCCCACCATAGAACAGATCCTAACATTCTCCAGCATTAATGTCTATAATGCTAATGTGTTAATTTAATAAAATCTTTGTTTCCTTCACTGACAGCACATCAAGTATTTCCCTACTTTCCATTTTTTCTTGGGAGTTTGGGATGTTTATTTGTGGTTCTGCTTACTGAAGCTGAAACTCCAATACTCTGGCCACTTGATGTGAAGAACTGACTAACTGGAAAAGACCCTGAAGCTGGGAAATACTAAAGGCAGGAGGAGAAGGGGACAACAGAGAATGAGATGGTTGGATGGCACCACCAACTCAATGGACATGACTTTGAGCAAGCTCTGGGAGTTAGTGATGGACAGGGAAGCCTGGCGTGCGGGGCTGCAGAGTCAGACACGACTGAGTGACTGAACTGCACTTTTTATTTAGTATCTTTAATATTTTCTATTTAATACCTTTAATATTCAAATCATCAGAAGTCCTGTCAATTCTACTTTTAATATAAATATACCCTGAATCGGTTCCCTCTTCCCCTCGCCCCCGCCACTCTAGCTTATTTACCATCACTCATCTGGGCCAGTGCCACAGCTGCCATCTCGTTTCCATTCTCGTGCCTCTGCAGTTCATTCTCTACACTATAGCCACAATGATCTTATCAAAACAAATCAGATCATGTTACTTTCCTTCTCTAGAGTGTCCTATGGCTTCCCTTCACCACAGAATAAAATCCAAAATTCCTTACTTCCAACAAGGCATACTAACCTTCTGATAGTTTTAGAATAACCCAACGCTGTTATTGCCCTGGGGACCCTGCACTGGAACATCCCTCTGCTTGAACTACTCTGACTTTAGTTCTGTGCAGACTGGCTCATCCTCATTCAAGACTCAGTTCAAAACTCCACTCTTCAGAAAGGCCTTTCCTGACCATTCTAGGTGCAGCAGGGCTCCCAAACACTCACTATCAAGCACATCCCCCTGTTTTATCTTCTTCACAGTACTTTATCACTACCTGAAAATATTTTTAAAAATCTATTTACTGTCTATCTCCTTGGACATGTGAGGATCTTGTTCCCTGATCAGTTAAACCCTATGCCAAAATAGTTCCCAGCATATTGTAGATGAAAATAATTACATGTTGAATGAATGACCTCTTGTGGCCTTGGTTCAAATTTTTTTGTCTCTGAGCAAATGTTTAGGTTTAATAATCAGAGTGCTTCATATATTTATTGTTATCCCTCTTTAAACAAAATATATGAACAAAAAGTATTTTATTAACTTCTGAACTCTTATCTCTTCTTCATCTTGAAAGTATCATGGCAAGGATGGTTAAGTATTCTCAAAGCATCATATAGACACAGAATGAAAAAAAAAGAATTAATGTTTGTTCTATGCCCCAAATTAAGAGAAGTGATTTCCAAATCCTAAGCTAGGGGTTTATGACATTTTACCTTCAACAAGAAAATATCTATTTATAGGGAGAACTGTTAGGGATAAAATTTTTTAGAAGTTATTTCTTCTTATTGGCTGGGTTTCCCTGCGGGCTCAGTGTAAAGAATCCGTCTGCAACGCAAGAGACACAAGTTTGATCCTTGGGTCAGGATGATCCCTTGAAGAAGGAAATGGCAATCCACTCCAGTATTCTTGCCTGGGAAATCCCATAGACAGAGGAGCCTGGTGGGCTAGTCCATGGGGTTGCAAAAGAGGCAGATACAATTCAGCGAATAAAACAACATTTCTTCTTATTAATATTGTGGTTTCCTACATTTAAAGAATAAAGACTAACTATAGTTCTATGTTAAAAGTATTTAGTTAATGATAAAAGAATCTATACATACATTGTTTTTAGAAGAGCCCATTCATTCAACATGGGCTTCCCTGGTAGCTCAGATAGTAAAGAAACTGCCTGCAATGTAGACGATCTGGCTACGATCCTTAGGTTGGGAAGGTCCCCTGGAGAAGGAAATGGCAACCCACTCCAGTATTCTTGCCTAGAGAATCCCATGGACAGAGCCTGATGGACTACAGTCCATGGGGTCACAAAGAGCTGGACATGACTGAGTGACTAACATTTATTCAACATACATATGCATCCATAGCACAGTGCCTAAAATGTGGTTAATGTATATGGATGCTGAATGAATGAATGGACCTCTTTAAACAAACGTTGCAAAGACAGACAAACAATTCTAATATAGTGCCACAGCCAGTGAATGCAGAGTAACATGAGAGAAGAGGCAAGGTTATCACTAAGATGGAAGGGTCAGGAAAGAGTCTGAGAGGAGCTGAGATACCTGACATGAGTCTTGAGATAAATGGATAAGAGGAGAGGAAGGGAGCTACAGATAAAGAAAAATTTTAATGTAAAGGGACCCTGGCTTGAGCAAGGAGAAAAGATGTCAGAACCACAGGAGCAAATGTGAAGGATGGGCAAAGATGAGGCTGAAAATGTGGGCAAGATGCAGATAACAAATGCCCTGTATACTACACTGAGACTTACAAACTTTGTCCTAAAAAGCACCTATACAGACCTTGAGGGATTGGTACATGTAGTCTCAAGATGATGAGAATTCCCGAGGGATACTTTTTATTTTCAATTTGATAAAAATCTAAACAAAATTTTTTTGAATAAAAGGATACTCTGGATCATCCCTTTGATTGATTACAGTCACAATCAAATTTGATTGATTTCAAATCACCTTTGCATTTAGAACTGCACTGGCTAACAAGTGGGACTATTTGTCATTGGCACAGGTTAATGAGAGACATGGAGACTATTTTATGTAAATTGTGTTTGTCAAGTGAAGGTTAAATGAAATCTTAACACAGGAAGGTTTTTACAGTGGTTTAAATAAAGAAAAGAGGTGAAGTCACTGGATAAAGCAATGGCACCCCCTCTCTAGTACTCTTGCCTGAAAAATCCCATGGACGGAAGAGCCTGGTAGGCTGCAATCCATGGGGTTGCGAAGTCGGACACGACTGAGCGACCTCACTTTGACTTTTCACTTTCACGCACTGGAGAAGGAAATGGCAACCCACTCCAGTATTCTTGCCTAGAGAATCCCAGGGATGGAGGAGCCTGGTGGGCTGCCGTCTATGGGGTCGCACAGAGTCGGACACGACTGAAGTGACTTAGCAGCACCAGCAGCAAAGGCAGTAAGGACAGGTCTTTCTATAAGGAATTCATGCCCCCAAGAACAGTGAAGCATGACAGGTCCGGCAGTCTCACTGGTATCAATGAATAAGCATTCATCAAAATTTGTTTCATAGTTTTGCTTCATTTAATGTACAACTGTTTGAGCATTATAGTGGTTCAAAAGATACAACATAAGGAGTTTATATACAGTTTTATATTTGCATATATCTAATGTACTGAACATATTTTAAGTTCACCATAGAAAATCCTAGGTATCTACTTAGGTTTGAGAAATTCTGCTCTGGGTGACTGGAAGCCACTGAAAGATTTAATAGGAAATGACAGATTTCTGCTTTAGAAAAATCACTGGCAGCAGTGAGGAAGGTTGGAATTGGAAGTATTTAAGTAAGGCAGAGAGGAGGCTACTTAACATAATAATGTGAAAAAATGGTGAGGCCCTAAATTACTTGGGGTGGGGGAGATATGAAGAGTAGATGGATAACAATCAAAAGTACTTGGTTGAAGGTGATGGAAAAGAGGGCAGCTAGGACGACTGTCCCTTGGGTGACTTGTTTGCGAGACCACTGAAAGACAAGCAAATGGGGGTGAAGGGAAAAGAAAAAAAAAAAAGATGAATTCAATCCAGCAATGATTTGAATTTCATTTCAGCCAAAGAAAATCCAGTTATCTTTTCTGGGTCTGTTTTCTCAGTGACAGCTGCATTCATGAATTACCAAATTAACTATTATAGCACTCTCTAAAAATATACAAAGCACTCCACAGTATGCTGTAAATAAGTCATGAAAAATCAGCAAAAACCCAGGCCCCAAAGGAAATTTAGCAGGGTGGAAATTTAGCAGGGTTAAAAAGTTTCATCCTAAACGCTTAAAAACAGCGCACTCACAGAGTACTGTACTTTTTGCCCTGTCAGTCCGATGCAATCACACCCTAGCCCGTGTCTGAACAAGCGGCCACGTGGGAGACGCAAAGGCAACACGCTCAAGGGACTTACAGGCAAAGCAATGGGTCTCGTCTGGGACATGGTTACTGAAAACTTAGTGTGGTGGGAATGGTACATCCTCAGTGACACAGCCCCTGAGGATATGACAGGAAACTTGCCCTGACCGGGAGGACCACTCACAAAGTTATCTCAGAGGAATCAACGTGGAACATCTTAGGCAGTCTAACAACAATGTAAATATTTCATATTTCATTCCTCCATAGAGTTGGGGGAAAAGGCGAGAGGAAGGAAAATGCAGCAATTATCGCAAAACCAGCCTGAGTCTCCACGGGCCACGGAGGGGCGGGCCTCTAGAAAGAGTAATTCAACTCTACGTTGTTAGTAATGCCAGCATTTTCACCACTAACTCATAATTACAAAGCACAGTGTTCAAGGACCCAAAATGTTCAACCATCCACAACATCCAACGTTATGACAGGGGAAAGCCGAGGGCGTACCTTTCTTTTTCAGAGGACGCTGCCTTGTGGGGAGTAGAGGGGCGGCCGCACACCACACAGCCCCCTCTGGGCACCCAGAGCGAAAGTCGGGGACTGACAAGCGTGGGGGCACAGGGGCGGCAAGGGACGGACCCCTGAGTACGCGGAGCGAACACGGAACAGAGACCTAGAGGCGGCAGCACAGCGCCTCCACAATCCTCCCCAGGCGTCGCGGACAGAGCCGGAGAGCCACGCCAACGCTACGGCGCAGCCTCCGCCCGGCCAGAGGACGCGGGGTAAGGCGGGGCCGCGGTGGGTTGGAGGCGGGGCCTAGGCGAGGGCTCGTTGCCCGCTGCCTGATGGGGATTGTAGTTCTGGGTACAAACCAGGATCCCTCTGCGGACACTGGGAACTACGTTTCCCGGCAAGTGAACGGCTTCGGCAGACTGTGCGTTAAGTACGTTGCAGTGTCTGTAGCTTGATCCGGAGCTGGAGAGCGTCTGCCGGGCCAGCCCGGAAGGGGGTTTCTTTCCCTGCCCAATCCCCGCTCTCAGGCGGCGCCGGCTCTGTCGTCCCTCGCCCCACAGCTGTGCCCTTCCGGGCCCAGCTCCCGGTGTCAGTTTTTCTGGGCTCCTCGAGGAGTTGGGGCCAGGAGGTTCGGGGATAGTGGCCGCTTCCCGGCGCGGGAGTAAGGGGTGCGCCCCTCTTCCGCTGCGCCGGGCCCGCGCCTCCATGGGCCCAAGCCAGAAGCCCAACGTGTGCGGCCGGCTCAGTCGCCGGGCGCTGGGCTTTTTCTCGCGCGACGCGGGCATGGTGCAGAGGACGAACCTGGGCATCCTGCGGGAGCTGGTGTGCCAGGTGACCGCCTGCCGGCCGGGAGGGAAACGAAGGACAGCGGGACGACGGGGGTGGTAGGGGAGGGGCAAGCTTACTGCTGGGCTGCAGTTTTTACGCAGTATAATTCCCTTTTAAGAAGATCGCAAGTGATGGGCAGGGTGATCCCGGCCTTGAAACTGCTGCTGCTGCTGCTAAGTCGCTTCAGTCGTGTCCGACTCACTGGGGGAGTAAATAGCCATTAGCAGAACCGTCACATGCTTTATGGAGAAGGAAATGGCAACCCACTCCTGTGTTCTTGCTTAGAGAGTCCTGTGGACAGAAAAGCCTGGAGGGCTGCTGTCTGTGGGGTCGCACAGAGTCTGACCCAACTGAAGCGACTTAGCATGCATGCATGCCTTGGAGAAGGAAATGGCAACCCACTCCAGTGTTCTTGCCTGGGGAATCCCAGGGACGGAGGAGCCTGGTGGGCTGCCGTCTGTGGGGTCGTACAGAGTCGGACACGACTGAAGCGACTTAGCAGCAGCACATGCTTTTAGTTTTAACTTTCTTATATCTTGCAAACAATTTTTCTAAAAATTAATTACCCCACTTAAGCCGAAATGTGAGGGCAGAGTAAGGAAGAATTGAACATACTATTTTTAAAAACGTACTTGAAGTTATTTTGAAAACTGTAAATTTAAATATCCAATTTAAGATTGGTGCACAGTAGAAACTTATGAGTTATTTCCTAAGTTTCCGAAATTCCTTGTGTTTTTCAGGAAAGTACTAAATTTAAGAATGTTTGGACAACTCATTCCAAATCACCTATAGCCTATGAGAGAGGAAGAATATATTTTAACAATTATCGGTGCTGTGTCAGCAGGTATCTTGGTGAAAATTTTTGATGTAATTCATTTGACTGTTGACCTTTAATTTTTACAGAAACACATGCCTATATTAGTGCTTAGTGTAACAGAATGGAAAAATGGGTTCAAAATAAGGGTAGGGTATAAAATGCATGTAATTTAACATCTTTTTAAACCTAAAGGCTGAGTTTTCATCTGTGTAAATACCAATTTAAAGAGAATTTATAATGCAGGCAAAATAACAGATTGCTGAGTACAGTGTAGTATTTTATTCTGCCTAAGGAATACCAGATGTCAGGAGATCCAAGTACCTATTAATTAGATGCTGTTTTAGAGAAGAATTTCTGTATTTTGGTTTGAAAGTACTTTGTTTTAAAAGAAAATTTTCAGACTTGCTAATGTAGTATATATAGTATATATAGAAATAGTATAGTGAGCCCCCATACATTCATTACCTAGACTCAAAAAGGATCAAGATTTTTGCCACATTTGCTTATCTGTCCCCATATCCTTTTCCTTTATACCTTTGCTAAATTCCAAACATGCCCTACTTAAGTTTGCTCCTCTTTGCTAAATATTTTAAAACATATTCCAAACATGCCGTACTTAAGTTTGCTCCTCTAAAAAACTAGGGTTATTTTCTTATTTAACAGCTTAATAATTCACCCATTTAAAGCATACAATTCAATTTTTACATCCTTGAAATTCATATTCAGTGAAAATGATTTGATGAACCATTGATGGTTCATATAGGCAACCATCACTACATTTAATTTTAAAACATCTTCATTACCACAACACTACTCTTCAGCTGTCGCCACCATACCTTCACCACCCTCAGCCCTATGCACCTGCTAGTCTGCTTTGTTTCCATAGGTTCACCCACTGTGGACATTTCAAAAAAACTGAATCACGTAATAGTTTATTTGTGTGTGTGTGTGTGTGTGACTTTTTCTGGAGACTGGCTTCTTAGTAGATTACCAGTTTATTATAAAACTTTATAACACAGGAACAGCCAGATGGAAGAGATGCACGGGGCAAGGTATGTGGGAAGGAGCACAGAAACTCTATGCCCTCTGAGCATGTCACTTTTCCTGAATCTTCATGTGTTCACCAGCCCAGAAGCATTTCTCCTTTCCTAAAGTATATATGAAATGCCATGCATTTTCCTCTAAGCACCATTTTTCCTGCATCTCACAAATGTTGAAACATTGTATATTCAATTTAAAAGTTCTCCAGACTTTTTTCTACTTTTTCCTCTGTGTGTGCTCAGGCCCTCAGTTGTGCTGTCTGCTCAGCCATGTCTGGCTGTGCAAGAATACTGGAGTGGGTTGCCATTTCATACTCCAGGGGACCTTCCCTACCCAGGGATCAAACCTGCGTCTCTTTCATTGGCAGGTGGATTCTTTACCACTAAGCCAGATCCCTGTGTTAATTAGAAATGTGTCATTTAAGCTCCAAATATTTTGAGATTTTTACCACTGTTATTGGTATCTGACCTAAATTCATTGTGGTCTGAGACCATATTTTATATTTTTTTCTAGTCTTTTAAATTCTAGTATTTTATGACCCAGAGTATAGTCTGTCATGGTGAACTCTTCCCATGGGCTTGAGAAGAATGTATTGTTGCTGAAGTAGTCTAAAGATGTCAGTTTGAGCCAGCTGATTGTCAGTACTGGTCAGTTCAACTATATTCTTACCGACTCTGCTTGTTCAGTCTGTCAGATACTGACAGGTTGTTTTGAAGTCTAACTATAATGGTGGCTTTGTGTGTTTCTCCTGGTATTCCATCATTTTTGTCTCAGTATTTTGACATTCTGTTGTTAGATGCATTCACATTATTTAATTCTACTCTTTATCCCTGATAATTTTCAGTGCGGAAGTCTACTTTGTCTGATATTAAGATGGCTACTCCAGCTTGCTTTTTTTTTAAAGTTAGCATTTGCATGGTATATCTTTCTCCATCCCTTTGCTTTTAATGTATCTGTGCCTTTATATTTAAAGTGGGTTACTTGTATGTAACATATATTCAAGTCTTGTTTTTTATTCACTCTATCAGTTTGTCTTCTGACAGGTGTATTTTAGACCATTCACATTTAAAGTGATCGTTGATATAATTGGTTTGATACCTCCCACATTTGTTTTGTTCTTTCTTCTTTTGGTATTCTCATTATGTGTACATTACACGTTTTCTAATTATCCCACAGTCCTTAGATGTTCTGTGTTTTTTTTTAAATTCTTTTTTCTTTCTGGTTTGGGAAGTTTCCTTTTTATCTTTTTCATCTACTAGTTTTCTGCTACTAGTTGAAAGAAAGGAACTCTTTAATTTTCATTTCACAGTGTTGGAATAACAGATTATGAAGGTGGAATTCAACAGAGATATTGGTAGTAAATGTTAAAAGGTAAAGAAACAATTCAATATGCTCTAATTTTGGAAAATGATCAACAGGTGGGTATAAGTGTATATAGAAAAAGTAGAGTGAAATAAGCTAAAATATTAATAACTGGACCAAAATATTAGTATTGGATAGTTTTGTGCTATTATAATTTATTACATATTTGATATTTTTTCTATGAATGTGTATTATGAATTTTGTGATTAAAAAATAATGTTGACATTTAGTTAAGAAGAGAAAAGCAAAGCAGCAAGTTATATTTTTGGTGTTCCAAATCTCTGAATTTAAAAATCGCTGAAATCCAAGCGAACACTATCTTATTTATGAAGAAGAATAATCTTTTTCCCCCTAGTGTTGCATCAGAGCCACGAAAACTTTATGAAATGCCCAAATGTTCCAAATCAGAAAAAATAGAAGATGCTTTATTATGGGAATGCCCAGTGGTAAGATTTGCTTTTATAGCATGTTTCTAAAGCATTTGTAGTCTAGAAGAACTGCTTATTGTTAATATATTGTATAAAGAAATAAAACGTTTAAGTATCATAGTGATTCTTAAACCTTGAAAGGAAGCAAAAGAGAGTATATTTCTTATTTTTATTTTTCCTCATGAGGTAACTTCTGTCTTAAAAAATTATATGTTAATACTATGAATATACTTTTAACTTTTAATACCATTTTTCAATCTTGAAAACTAGAAAATGTTATGAACTGATTAAAGGTTTCATAAGCAATATAAGCTAATTTGTAGTTATTTTCAGTGTTTAAGAGATTATTCTACTTAATATATTGAGACAATAAAATATTTAGGGCAGCAGTTATGTTTCATGACTCTGAAGTGGATTCTTATGGGTTTCCTCTATTAATCTTCTTAGAAAATAATAAGATAAAAATGAAAAATAATAGATAAGCTCATTCTATCATATCCATATTGCCCTGTGTATATTTTTCAGAACACTTTTTTTCAGAAGATATTAACATCTTATCCTTGCTAGAGGAATACAGAGCCTTTAATACTATTAATACTTATAATAGTACTAATGTGCATGGTTATTGTCAAATCATTTTCCCAATTCTTTTGATCATAGAACTTCCTATTTTGAGTTATGTTTCTTTTTTGTTTGTTTACAATTCATTTTTATTTTTTGGTTTTTAATTTATTTATTATTATTATTTTTTAATACTTTATTCTGTGTTACAATACTGTATTGGTTTTGCCATACATTGACATGAATCAGCCACAGGTGTACACGATCTCCCAATGCTGAAGCCCCCTCCCACCTCCCACCCCATATCATCTCCCTGGATCATCCTGTGCACCAGCCCCAAGCATCCTGTATCCTGTATTAAACATAGACTGGCGCTTTGTTTCTTATATGATAGTATACATGTTTCAACGCCATTCTCCCAAATCATCCCACCCTCTCCCTCTCCCTCTCAGGCCAAAAGTCCGTTCTGTACCTCTGTTTCTTTTGTTGTCTCACATACAGGATCATCATTACTATCTTTCTAAATTCCATATATATGTGTCAGTGTACTGTATTGGTGTTTTTCTTTCTGGCTTACTTCACTCTGTATAATTGGCTCCAGTTTCATCCATCTCATTAGAACTGAGTCAAATTTATTCTTTTTAAGGGCTGAGTAATACTCCATTGTGTATATGTACCACAGCTTTCTTATCCATTCATCTGCTGATGGACATCTAGGTTGCTTCCATGTCCTGGCAATTATAAACAATGCTGCGATGAACATTGGGGTACATGTGTCTCTTTCAATTCTGGTTTCCTCGGTGTGTATGCCCAGCAGTGGGATTGCTGGGTCATAAGGCAGTTCTATTTGCAATTTTTAAGGAGTCTCCACACTGTTTTCCATAATGGCTGTACTAGTTTTTCCATGGTATCAGTGTTATAAGAAACATTTAAGGAGTACTGCAGCATGTTAATCCAGTCTTTCAATCTGGCTATTTAGTTTTTAGGAAAAATAGAATATCTGACCAAAAATAATGTTTAAAGTTAATAGACTGTGCTTTGCATTTTTATTAAAATTCTTTAAAAGGAAAAAAAAAGACTTGTTTGTACATAAAATTGTAGTTTTCCCTGGACAATTAACTCTCTTTTCATTGAAGTTTCCTTTTTAAAAATAAGCTTTAAATCTACATTTTCTTCCCCAACTCCTTATTGAAAGTTAAAAATAACTCTTTTGCCCCCAACATCTAAAGCCTTCTACTCCACTTTCATTGATGAGGGCAAGAGGATGACAGATTTCTTAATTGAGAAAAATTTTGAAAGACATCAATGCAAAGCAACAAAAATTTAGAGCAATCTTTACAAAAATAAAGTTTCTAGTAACCTAATTCCTAATCTCACTTCTCTTTGAACATTTTGCTCTTCTTATTTGAAGTGAACCAAGATTTTCCATTGAGAAAAACAACAAAGCATATAGTACTGTTGTTAATATACTCATTGTGAAACTACATTTAAACTAGCACCCTTCTCTTCTGAGACTGTGTGAAATACAACTTTTAGTTTAGGAAAATAGCTCAAACCTATTATGTTTGCTACCTAATTTTTTTTTAAATAGGCAAGATATAGGTGATACATTTTTAAAACTTCAAAAATTCCTTGAGATAATACTTATGTAAGACATCAAAGAATAAAAAAATTTACATCATTGCCTATGATTTTAGTGTAAGACTTGAATAGCTAATAAGTTTAAACACACACGCACAACCAAGAAACAAACACACACAAAAACCTTGTTTCTTTCCCTAACATTTGAAAGAGGTGACAAATCTTAAAATAAATTGCCTGCATTCTTTTCTGTTATTCACTTTTCAGCCTAAGCAACATTAGATAACTTTTAACTTCTCTATTCTTAACTTTCATCTTCTAACTTCCTTTTTATTCTACAAATCAAAGTAGAACCCTTGGCTTCTCTTTCTCTTCCTGCCTTAGACTTCCACCCTAAGGCAGCTCCTCAGTGGCAGCTGTGCCTATTTTGGGGGATAGTTCATTGGAGTCAGGGATTATCTTGAAAACTAGGTCCATCTCTGTTCTTTGGCTGCTTTGATTCTGGATATTAGCTTTCCATTTGGAGTTAGAGTAGAGCCACAGTGACTGGTAGGATAAATTGCTTTATTTCCCATTTTAACTTTTATCAATCGGAAAACAAGTCTTAGAATAACAAAACATCTGTTCTAGGAAATGACTCTTAATCGCTTATGCTATCTAATGTTATACTTGGTTTTAAGAACTCTTATTGTTATCATAGCAGCATCATTAGTATTACTTGTATTACTGTTGTTGTTATGATGATGATTGGCTAACATTTGTTGAATACTTAATGATTAATAATTAATCATTAGTTCTGGAGAAGGAAATGGCAACCCATCCAGTATTCGTGCCTGGAAAATCCCATGGAAAGAGGAGCCTGGCAGGCTACGGTCCATGGGGTCACAAAAGAGGCACAATTTTGGTGACTAAATGAAAAAATAATTATTTCAGGTACTGCTTAAGCACTCTGTGAATAAGCTGACTTAATAAATTAATAATGAAAATCATTTCTCACAATTTTAATCTTTCCTTATTTATTTTTGCATTAATATTTCTTTCTAAAATTTACTTGACTATTTGTTTAGCTGTTTTCTTTGGATATGGATTACTGTAGATTGATCATGATCAAGCAGTTTCAGTTTTATCTCTTTTAAGGGAGAAATGCTTCCCAATCCATCAGATTATAAATCCTCACTCATAGCACTGACTGCTCATAATTGGCTACTTCGTATATCAGCAACGACGGGAAAAGTCCTTGAGAAAATATATCTTGCTTCATATTGCAAATTCAGGTATTAACTGTGACTCTATTGTTTAAAATTTGATTATGAAAAATTGAGACTTATGGTCTAGGATATTTCAAGATGTTTTTATGTTTTCCATTGTATATGTGGATCTCAGTTTATAAATCTATCTATCTCCCCTCATGACTGCTTTTGAAGATCTAAGGATGGAGACCCTTTGTCATTTACCTTTGTATTCCTCATAAGTAACTAACCTCTAGTAGTTATCAGATACCCTTTTTAAAAAAAAATTTACTTTTTACAAATAGTATTTTTATGTGGGATATATTTTTGGTAGATTTTTCTGAAAGCTAGTGTGTTGCAGTTAAATTACCTGCCTAGTATAATCTAGTATAAGAACTGTTACTTATAAACTCATAGTTTCATAAATTAGATGTAAATTTTTAGAATGAATATAAGCATGCCAAATGTGAGTGTGACATTTTTAATGTTTTTTGTAACTTCTGTTTTACATCAGAAATGATTTTTTGTTTTCTAAGTTTTGAATATTGACAGATCAAACACAATTTTTATTCATTGAGACTTCAGAAGGATTAAAATTATATATATATAGTAATAAATGCATATGAAGATCTTCAGGGAATTATTTTGTTTATTTTTTTAAATAAATTACTTTTATAATTTAAGTAACTGAAAAACTGTTCACTTATAAAATATCTATCATATTTTGATTTGAAGTATAAGGAAACTGACCCAAATGAGTAAATTTCTCTTTATTCTTTTAAAAGATACTTGAGCTGGGACACTCCGCAGGAAGTCATTGCTGTCAAGTCAGCTCAGAACAAAGGTTCAACATTGGCCCGGCAGGTAGACATCTTTAAAAATTCAGTAAAATAATTTGTTTCCAGAGGAACTTGTCTGCAAATTTGTTATGCGAGAACTAATGATCTTTGATTTCTGAAGCATGCTATCAACATTGTTTACCACAAGTTTAAAATATTCTCTTCAAGCCACTGTGGGGAAGTACAACAGATTACTTTCCATTCCATAGCAGAAAAATATTCACTAAACCTTATTTTTCAAAGTAAAGAAGCTACCTTCTTCAAGCAGAGAAATCACTCAAGTTTTAACTGTTTATATTTTTTCTATTTCATTTAGCCATGTTAGTGTAGTGTTAAATGATATGACCATGATAATGCTGTGTCTTTTGATTAGGCTCTTGATGATTAGAATTCCAATTTACAATATAAATTAGTGTTATAATCCAATATATTAATTTATATTATAACATCTATTACATAGTACATACATACATTTTGTTATGTATATAAAGTATGTTTTTTACAAAGTATATTATGTTGTTAAGAAATGCTTACAGTTATGCTTGCTTTAATAGATTTTTGTGTTTGTGTATTTTGCAGTGTCTGAAGGGCTAAAGGTTTAGTGGACATATTTTGAACATGTAGGTTTTCCTGTTTAAGTAGCTTTTCAGTTGGATAGAGGGTGGTTTTCAGTTGATGAAAATAGAGTGTTTTTATTTTTTAATTAAAAATGTTTTATAAAAAATGTTCATGTAAGTATACTTGTTACACAGTATTATGTACATTATAGGTGTACAATATGATGATGCATGATTTTTCAAGGTTATACTCCATTTATGTGCTCAGACACTCAGTTGTATCTGATTGTTTGTGATCCCATAGATTGTTTAGCCCCGCAGGGGCCTCTGTCTTCGGGATTCTCCTGGTGAGAATACTGGAGTGGGTTGCCATTTCCTCCTGCAGGGGTGCTTCCCCACCCAGGGATTGAATCCCTGTCTCTTATGTCTCCTGCATTGGCAGGAAGCCCATATTCCATCTATAGTTATTATAAAATACTGGGGTATTCCCTGTGTTGTACAGTATATCCTTGTAGCTTGTTTTTTACGTAGTAGTTTGTACCTCTTAATGCCCTAATTCTTGTATTATCCCTTGCCTGTCCCCTTTACTCCACTGGTAACCACTAGGAAAATAGTGGTTTTAATATATTCTTGAGAGCAGTCTGTGATTTTAGTCTTTCCTTTTAGGCAGGCATTCAACAGCCTGTTTTGCTGTACCTTGCAGTGTTCCGTGTGCTACCTTTTTCACTCATAGGGATTCTGGAGATCAACAAAAAGGTAAGAACTCATTTCTGATTTAATTATAATGTTAATTTTTTGACATTAAGATGTGATATTATTGTTTAATTGTTGATTAGGTATTTAGTAAAGTTTTTAATTAGGAAGTTAAAAGCAGCTGCCCAAATCCTTAAGGCAGTAAATGGAGAAACTGGAATTTGAACTTATATTTGACTCCAGAGATTAAACCAAATTTTAAAATAGAGTGGCTACTTTATTTTAGCATTCATTATTTGAAAATACATTTGAATTACACAAATCCTTCTTTACAAAGTGGAGAACAAGGATCAGGGAATAGAAAGTCATGGGCTAGTCAAAAACAAAGCCAACCATAATTATCCATTTAAGAGATGACAAAAACACAACTTATGAATGTAATTGTTCTCTTTGTGCTTGTGGATTAAGTAATTGTGTATACTTATTACAGTCTACAACAGGAAGGTAGTCATAAATTGTTTCTATTTATTCTTACATCAAGATAATCATCTGAGGGATTTGATTTTGGAAACTAAAGTACATCTTTCACTTACCATACATAATAAGACTACCCAGGGGCCAGGTTCAGAATGTACTTTAAGCTCTCGGCTGGGGTAGTAAACCTTTACTAAGTGATTTATCTTGAGTGGAAACAGAAACAGATTTTCACTTAATTTCTACTTGTTCTTTCCTTGTTATGAATATTTGCCTATGTTGGTTGGCTTTTATTAAATATTAAAAGAGACACAGAATCAAGTTCTTTATCAGAGCTCTGTGGAGCATCACAACAGGATCCAGTGCACAGAACAGAGACAGGGAACAAGGAGCCAAAGCCTTACTCAAGATCAGCTAGGCTAAATGTTTCTGTATGTATTTGGTCTTTAACATGTTTGGTTTTTATATGACTGAAAAATCAAATAGTATTAGATGTTTAAAGAACAAGGTAATGATAAAATTCTCAAGTTGGCTGTTTTTATTAGAATTACTTTCTTAGATCAAATCTTTTCACCACTAGCTGAAAAAGGTCCCTTTATAAATAATATTTTATAAAGAATAGGTCCCGGTATTTATTCGGCCATGCAAACATTGCATGGTAGAATTAAATGGGCTCAGTTTATACCTATGTCCATAAGGAAAGGGATTTGTTATTAAAAGATTTTGAAAAAACTGAAATAAATGAAAGCTACTGCATCATTTTGAAGGATATATATTAAATTCCCATTGGTACTTCAGTTTGAGACCCTGGAGGTTACCACTCACCCCTAATAATACCTTAGCTGCAAGTTCCTAAATTATAATGAAGTTGGAATGTTAGGCAGCAGTATTGTAGTGGTAAACTGAATATTAAAAGATACACATACTACGGTGAAAACTCAGAGGATTGGCCTTCTGGTCTTTTCTCAGGTGATGTCTACCTTTCCCCTCAGATTTTCGGGAACGTCACAGATGCCACCTTGTCTCATGGAATACTGATTGTGATGTACAGCTCGGGACTGGTCAGACTTTATAGCTTCCAAGCCATCACCAAGCAGGTAGAGAAAATTCAAATTTGCCATATTCAGATTAACTTGAGATTTGAATGGAGGTATGATTTTTTTTTAATGATATATTTTTAACATAAGTCTCTAGTATAGATTTCAGCTCTACAAAACTGTACAAATGCAGAAAGGCAAAGTAACCTTTAAAAGAGGGGTGGGAAGATAAATAGAAAGGCCCTTAAATAACTAAAGATTACATATCCTCTGTCATATACATGTGAATTTGATTTTTTTTTCTCTCTCTGGACAGCAAATAAGTAGGTGCTAAAGCCACCATTTTTGTTTTGTTTTGTTTTTAGTTCATGCAACAGAAACTTGACTTAGGGTGTGCATGCAGATGGGGTGGGACTACTGGAACTGTAGGAGAGGCTCCCTTTGGCATTCCTTGTAATATTAAAATCACAGGTATGGCTACAATATAGTACTTTTTCACCTTAAAAATTAAGTGGTCGTATTGATAGTGATTAATTGTAATCATCCAAATGTTTTTTTCCTAAATTCAATTCATTTTGCTCCTATGCAGAGTATTTCTTGCTTTTGGATAAGTGTTCACAGAAATCTGTTATTCACTGAAATAAAGGCCTGGGGATGCTGGGCCTTGCTTGGCCAGAGGTCTGTAACCTTTGGCAAGTGACTTTACTTTTCTGGTCTTGATTTCCTTATCTACGGAATAATAAGTTGCAGCAAATGATAATACCTTAGCTGCTTTAGAACTTCAAGTTTTGCAATTCAGTGAAATTTATCCAACTTAAAGATCAATAAGGCACAAAAAAGAAAATTATATACAATTTTATAAGTGTAATAAAAATGTTCTATGTTTAATTAGCTTATCAAATTCAGCAGTTTGTTGAAAAGAAAACTGCTACAAAGTTGAGCAAAGTGTGTCAGATAAACCATAACCGACCAGAGCTCATCTCATCAATCCAGTCTGCATCTATCTTAATACAAATAGATATAAAAATCATGAGTAAATTTAAAAAGAAAATATATTTTGTTATCCTAATGTTTGTTTATCTTTATTCTTAGTTCATTAAAAATTATTTTTTATCATGTTGCAGACATTTACTTCTAACCAATAAACATAACATATTTAGGTAAAACTCCAAAGGTTTTTCTAAATGGGTCAAAATACAATTTTTTTCTATTGTTATATAACGTTACATCATCAACAGATCAAGAAACAAAGACTTAATTGTGAGAAAGGAAATGTTCTTTTTATTAGTAAATAACAAAGTATGAAGACTGAGAGAGTTCAGTATAGCCAATTACCCAAGTAGATTAAAATAAAATTTTTAAAATTACTCAAAATTTTAGGCGTCTTGGGCGAGCTGAATTAGGCAGTTTTGTAAAAACAGCCTTAGCAAAACTTTCTGTGTGTGTGTGCTCGTTCACTCAGTGATGTCTGACTCTCTTGTGACCCCATGGGCTGCAGCCCACCAGGCTCCTTTGTCCTTGGGATTTCCCAGGCAAGAATACTAGAGTGGATTGCCATTTCCTACTATATTTGATACAAATACAGAAGGCAGGAATCTGTTAAGAATTTGAAAACTACAGACTCCAGTGATAACTAATATGTATTATTTTGAAGAGAGTTTCCCTAAATGGTAGCATTGTTCTCTTTGAAATGCAGATAATAAGCAAGTAAAACAAAGAACAGGGTGATAAAGAAAGCTCATGGAGCCTCTGATTGTGCTGTGATTTTGGTCCCTGTTTACAGAGAGAAGACTGGATTTGGGATCACAATCTTGGTCTGCTCCTATGAGAATGAAATTCCACTACTTATTGGTGGTATGGTAGTGAGCAATTACTTAACCTCTGTGGGCCTCACTTTTATCAGCTTTAAGACAATAACATTTGAAAATATGATCTATGAAATCATGTGCCATTGTAAAACAATACAGTAATTGTTAGACATTTAGCTTAGAAGAGTAACGTATTATATTGGAAACTGTATTTTTTCAGACTATGTTGACTGAAATCCACTTTATTTCTCTAGATTTGTTTTTCAGGATCAGTAAAACCTATACAAAATAATACTTATTTTAACTTTAAGTAACTTTTTTAAGACAAAGCAGTTCATTTTCATTATAGAAGAATTAGGAAATAATGATAAAATAGAGAAAGTTTAAAACACTCACAATCATCCTGCATGGCATTAGCTGCTATCACCTCTGTGTTTTTTGGGTAATCTTATAATGAATATATGCCTAAAACCAAAAAGATTCATACTGTGAACACTGTTTCATAACTTGCTTTTTCAAAAATCAACTCTTTTGAAGTGTAATTTATATGCACTTAAATGCAGCCATTTAAACTGTACAATTTGAGTTCTGCCAAATATCTGTATCCATGAAACCACTCCCACAATCAAGATTTAGAATATTTAAATCACTCTAAAATGTTCCCCAGTGCCCTTTCCAGTCAATTTCCTTCCATCCCCAGCCTTCAGCAACCAGTGAATGTACTTTCTTTCACTCTAGATTTCTGGAGTTTTGTATAAATGGAAGCATATGATATGTAATTTTGTCTGGCATTTTTCACTCACCATATAATTTTTTAAATTCATTGCATATAGTTGTCTGTAGCGTAATCCACTTTTAACTGTTAATATATTACAAATATTAATTTCCATTGGGATTATTTAATAGATGGTCTTGTGAAAACAATAAAGTTGGAGTCCTGTCTCTTTACATCTAAAGAAACAAATCGGTGGATCAAAGATTTTAAATTTCTGTGAGAAAACTTAGAGAATCCTTTTATCGCAGAGTTGAGAAGACCTTTCTTACACAAGCACAGAGCCATTAAAGAAGAGATTGCTAAATTTGGCTACGTATAGATAAAGTGCTTCATGGTAAAAGCAAAAACAAAAGTAAATAAAAGCACACACACAAACCAACCAAAAGTCAAACAACAAATAGGGGACATATTTGCAATATACTCTATAAAGGAGTAATTGCCTTATATATGAGTTCTGCAAGCCAATAAGAAAAATGACAACGTAGCAACAACAAAGTGAGCAAAGGATATTGTGCAGAAGAAGAGGAATATAAGTGACTTTTAATTAGGAAAGGACAAAGACCAATGTCACTGATAAGGGAAGTGCAAGTTAACACTGCCATGAGATACTTCTGTTTAGATTCTCAAATATCAAAAAGTTAGGTAACAGGATTGGTGAAAGCATAGAAGAGACACTGTTGTTTATTGTTAGAGTCCCTTGTGGAGGACAATTTGTCAATATATTTCAAAAATTTAAATGCATGTATTCCTTGAGCAATTCCATTTTTATAAATTTATCGCAGATATATTCACATGTGTACAAAGTGACAAACATATAACATTTTTCTAACAACAAAAGATTGGAAACAATGTATGTATTGATAGGTGACATTGGTATTCTTTCATTGTTTGGCTATATCATAAACTTCATAAACTTAATTATTAAAAAGAAATCAAAATTATTTTTGCTCCTTTATAGAGAAGTTTCCAATATATATTAGTAAGTGAAAAAAGGAGTGCAGAACTATGTGTATAAAAAGCCTCATTTGTGTTGTATTCATATGCATATGTTAAAAATATAGATGTGAGCACATGCTTTGAGGATTGCTTGAAGTATCTGAAAGGATACACAGAAAAATGATAAATGATAGTTACTTTTGAGGGAGTCACATGGAAGGAAAACTTAGTTTTCATTATATTTTTTTCTGATACTTTTTGAATGCAGTTGTCATGTTATCTTTTCCAAAGAGTAGTCCTCTGTATATGTGTACACATGCTAATTAAGCTCCTCAAGGTTTTAAGAACTTAATTTATGTACCATTATATGTGTAACTTTCCGTTGTGGCTCAGCTGGTAAAGAATCTGCCCGCAATGTGGGAGACCTGGGTTCGATCCCTGGGTTGGGAAGATCGCCTGGAGAAGGGAAAAGCTACCCACTCCAGTCTTCTGGCCTAGAGAATTCTATAGGCTGAATAGTCCTTGGGATCACAAAGAGTCGGACACGACTGAGTAACTTTCACTTTCATATGCATAAACTGTAAATTTATTTAACCAGTTTACTATGGACATTTAGGTTTTTAAAATTTTCTGTGCTTATAACAAAGTACAAGAATATTCCTGTAATTGTTAATAATACTGAGATTTCCTCATTGCAGGGTGTGAAATCAACCATTCTTTGCAAACTCCTAGCCCTTTCAATTGAGAATAGAATTAGAGATCAAAATTTGGGATCTTGGGGCTAACGGTGACACACCAGAGTTGTAGTGAGCCAAGTCCTGATGCTACTTTGGGGCCATTTTTAGCAACTTCTGGGAAAAGTATTTCTTCTTAAATACATCTTTTTGCATTAATTTTTTTTTCATTATGAGTTCCTATTTATATTCTCTACAACTTCCCTACTTAAATTTTTAACCCCCAATTCAAACTCTCATTATACTTTTTCCTCTTCATAATTCTTTTCCTCATCCACCATCATTTGGTATCCACCATGTTATCACATATGATGTTTTTATATCTTTCATAATTTACTGACTGATCTATTTTGCCCATTTATCTATTTGGGTGTCAATAGTTTTCTTATTGCTTAAAAAAAAAACCTCTTTATATATTAAGAATATCACCCTTTCCTTAAAAGGTTTCTTCAACGTTTAAGTATTTTAAATGTACTTGATTTGTTTGTATCTGTCTGCTCTTTCTCCTGAAGACTTCAGTTTGTGAACTCACATTTCATTATTTGTTTTTCTCCTTTGTGTAGGTTTAAGTAGTAAGTTGCCCTTATGCAGAGGCCTAACCAGGCACACACTTCGATATGTAACGTGTGACTCTGTAATGAATGTTCTCCCTAAGACAAGTGCCTTTACAGATGGTGGTGGCCTCAGATACCAAAGATTAGACTCTGAAGTTAGAAACAAAGGACTCAGATTAGACACCTTCCCAGACAGGCCAAGCGGTATCCTCATAAGGGCTCTCCCCAAAGAATTCTGGTCTTCAGAAGCGGCACCTTCTGTTTATGCTTGTCTCCAAAAGTCAGTCTGTTACACTCCGTATAAAATCAAGTATTATCAAAGAAGAGGACTAGGAAGCACTAACAGATAGTCCTTTTGTGGTGTCAACCTCCAAAAGACAGTTGCTGACAAGATAGATCTAAATTACCTTAAAATTAACTTGTCTAATACTAGTAGTCGTGGCTCTCCTTGATAAAACTTCCACTGTGACAAGACCCATCCTAAGTGGTTACTTTCATTATGACTAATATCACTTCTTCTGCATAAACTTAAGCAATACTTCTCTTGTAAAGTTTGCTAAATATAACCTGTTAGTCTAGAATATGAAAGATCTCTTCCTCACATTTGAAGGAATTATTAGACCTAATACCTGGTTGGATTTTTATGAGAGTTGGAAATAGTATCTAACCAAGGTACTTATTAAATGGCAACTGCTTTTGCTAGGTGTACCTTGTCATTTTTTTGCCATCATAGGCACCTTCAGCCCACTTTATTGCCCTCCAGTTGCATGTCACACATATCCTGAAAATGGATGTCTAGAAAGTTGACTCATAACCTAACAGCTGTTTGCTACTTGCCTTTTCTTATCAGTAAGCCTCTTTCTAGATTGTATTTTATTTCCTTGAACATAGTCATTTTTCATTGGTAGAAATCAATAGATGATACATGCAAAGAAAGGTTGATTCAGTTAATGAATGTTCCAAAGCTACCAGAACAAAGAAGCTAATAAATTCCTTTTGCCCATCTCTGCAGATACACCGCCACTGCTCTTTGAGGTGTCCTCGCTGGAGAATGCTTTTCAGATTGGAGGCCATCCTTGGCACTACATCATTACACCTAATAAGAAGAAACAGAAAGGAGTTTTCCATATTTGTGCCCTAAAGGACAATTCCTTGGTAAATCATGGTGGTCAGGCTTTAGTAGTAAATTAATATCAGAAATTCTTTATTCTCTACTTCTCATGGCTCAGAGGGTAAAGCATCTGCCTGCAATGCGGGAGACCCCGGTTCGATCCCTGGGTCAGGAAGATCCCCTGGAGAAGAAAATGGCAACCCACTTCAGTACTCTTGCCTGGAAAATCCCATGGGTGGAGAAGCCTGTAGGCTACAGTCTATGGGGTCACAAAGAGTTGGACAGACTGAGTGACTTCACTTTTCACTTTCTCTAATTGGTCCACATTCCCAGGAATTACCTTTCAATTTGTATCGGTAATTTGTAAACAGTGTAAAGTACAGGAGAACACAAAGAATATAGCAAACACTTGTGTGTACTACCCAGAATTTAAAACATTATTAACATTTGAAAATTCTCAGGGCACCGAAGATGTCTTAGTTTTTCTTCTTACCGTCTCCTTGCCTCATGTAAAGCATCTCAGAAGCTCCATAGTGGGAATCATTGGTGGAACATGTTCAGGCCGCCCCTGAAATTACTGGTGGAATGTGTTGTTGGTTCTGCTTCTTCACAGTTTGTTGCTCTTGGTTTTTCAGAGCAGAATTAGATAGTATTTTATTAGTCACAGTATAAGCGTTGAAACACCAAGTTGTCAAGGATATTTTAAAGTTATATATGGCAGAATAGGAAGAAAGGGTATATAGCAAGACAATAGAAAATTTTACCCTTTGAATTAATTTTCTTTTAGAAATGATTTAGGCATTGATTTATCATTTAGTAAACATTATTGAGGACCTACTATATCCCAGACTTGGCTGGACACAGTCCCTTCTCACAAGTTCAAAACAAAGCAGATAGGTAGATTAAGTAAAGTGCAGTCCACTCAGTACAGTGGTTGAGATGAGTGCAGAAGAGGGAGTGCACAGGGGAGGGGGGTTTATATTGTTGTTTGTATATCCTTGTTTTATATTGTTGATTTACTTTAGTTCTGGAACCTCTTGATACATCAAATTAACTTTTGCGTAACAGACTCAGCTTATTCCACACCCTTCTCTTCCAGAATCTTTCTCAGTCAGTCTCTGTTGGACCCAGTGGCTTTGAGAGTCACTGGTCACCTTTCACCACCCTAAAGATTTGCACAGTCTTGGGTCTGTTTATCCATTTCCCTTTAGATCATGGCCACGAGGAAACACTGTGTATAGTATCTTTGGGTTTTTTTTTGCAGAAGCATTCTTCCCTTCGGTTTTCTCATCAACCTGTTGTCAGATGTGGCACCTCCTGTTTGGCCCAGCCCAGTGACATCCTCTTTTCCAGTGGATTCTGGGGACTGTTTACCACAAGTTTGTGGTTTGGTTATTTGTTTCAAGCAGTGGACATCCTTCAGCCACCAAGGACTCTGTCATATTGCTTTTTGTTGAAATTTCTATCCAGTCAAACCCTGCATAGTTCATATTCTTCCTAAATAAGAACTGATAATATATTCTTTTATGTGTGTGTATAAAATGGCCTTCAATATCTACATCAAGCATGCCTGTTAGTACTCTGCTTGTATAATTACTAATTGTAACATTTAGTCAGATCTGTATTTTAGCATATTCATAAATAATTGCTGAATCCAGGGAGTTTTCAGTACTTTGCTGGACAACTTTGTTGCAGTGACATTACCTTAATGATGCATATGTGTGTTACTTCTGCACCTGTTGGTCAGAAAAGTTGGTAACCCAAAACATATGTGCAGGGGAACTGAAGAATTCAGAAAATGACCTGTAACTTTCTATTAAACTGAGCTTTAAACTAGCATTCGAGCAAATAATAACTCCAGAAGCTGATAATAATGCTGCCTAGTATTTAACACAAAGAGAGATAATGTGTTTAGATATTATAATAAAGAGAATAGTCTCCTAAAGAAAGATATGGGTTATGTGTGCATGTTTATTGTGTGTGTTTTATTTTAAAAAACATTAAAAAGTTTTATGTTACATGAAGGAGCATTTGGAGACAATGCCAAAATGGACACATTAACTTTTTTTTTTTGGCTACGCTGCGTAACACAGGCAAGATCTTAATTCCACGACCACGGATCAAACTCATACCCCCTGCAGTGGAAGCAGAGAGTCTTAACCACTGGACCATTAGGGAAGTCAGTGGTTTCAACCAAGATGTTTAATTTCCTTGACGTTCTTATATGTAAAATGCAATAATACAACCATTTCTCTTAGAAATCATTAGGTTCTTGAAAAACTACCTGTGCTAATTTGATACATAAAATGTGCTAAATTCAAATTATTAAAAAACATGGTATACAAAGCACTAGCGATGTAGCCCTCGCCTGCCTCTCCAGTCTCATGACCAGACACTCTGCTTCGCATTTTAATCTTGCCTGCTACTCACGTTTTTGCACATGCATGCTATGTTGACAAGCATGTCTGTGCTTTTGATTGTGCTGCCTCTTCTTTCAAGCCACTTTCTCATTTTAAGGCAGAGTTCAAGCTCCTGAAATTCTGCTTACGTGGTTTGGATGCTTGATAATATCCTGTGTATGGCTTGACTACTTTGTTTTCTCCACAGCCTTACTCTGTTTCCGTCTCCTACTTGCATATGAGCTTCTAGATAATCGAGAGTATATTTAGTGCGTGTCAGGTATGAACACCTAGTGTCATACCTTGAACAGAGTGTCCTGTCAGTATATGTTGTGGAATTAATACTTTTATATGTCAAAAACTTTGAGTATCTAATAAAAAGAAGATGTCATTTCATTTTACATTGGAGAAATTAAATGACTTGGATAAAGCCGGTAAAGTTAATGTATCCATGATGGTATTAGTCCCCAGTGCTCCTGTGTGTAACGTAAAACGTTTGTTACATACGTGATCCATATGGCAGTATTTTTTTCTTTATTTTAATGTTTAAATATACTAGTATGAAACAGATCTCTCAACTTAAGTACTAGGTAGTATTAGACCATTTCCTTAACATGAGTTTAATATCCGACTTACGCAGGGAGACTGTCCGACCTGTTTCACTGCATGTTTATTTTTGTGCTGTCTACTCTTCTGATTGACAATTTGTTGAGGATAGGAAAAGGAGAAAGAAGGTGCAGGAGACTGCAAGTACATAATTATGACAGTTAAAAAGGGAAGATCCATGTACCTTGAAGGCTAATCTGCTGTTTATTAATAGTAGGTGCAGAACATTATGCAAATGATTTTTCCTCTTTGTGCATCAGTTTCCTCATGCATACGATGAGGATAGCAATATATGCTTCAAGAATTGCTGAGATCAAAAGAAATAATGAGTAGAAAACATGTGATCCAGTGCCAGACACAAATTAGATGCTTGAGATATGGTAACTTAAGTTATTTGTGAGGCACAGTGCACGGTACATTTGTGAAATTTCTGTATTTAAATGTTGTGGATTTCTCAAGCTTGCGTATCCTAATTTATCCCTAAAATACATCCCAGTTCAGCTGGTTAATATTTTCTCTCCCCATACCTTTAACTTACTATCACTGATACTGGTTTTGAAATTATTTTATTCTCCTTTAATTTTTATTTTCAATATTTTGTCCCAACTTCAGGCAAAAATGGGATCCAAGAAATGGAATGTTGTTCTTTAGAATCTGATTGGATCTACTTCCACCCTGATGCTTCTGGCAGAATAATACATGTTGGCCCAAATCAGGTCAAGTGAGTATTTTCCGTAGTTACTTTAAAGTTAAAAGTAGCTTATGATAGTATTTATTGGCAACTTTAATTTTGCCAACTAACTACTGAGCCAACTGTGGAAATTATTAGCTGCTGTAGGGTGCTTTCTTAGAGAATGGCATCTAGAAAATGTTACTTTATACTTTCAACCTTACCCTTACTGTCTATAAATACTACATTTGAGTAAGTTCTTTGATGGATAAGGGATGACATATGAAGGAAAGGAGGTCACAGATTGGTTCCTTCACATCAGGTCTTAATTCATTTCTCCAAGATTAATGAGAGATGATTTATCTTTGTTCTAAAAGACAGTCTTACTGCTGGAGAAGTAGCAGGTTGTTTGAAGTAAACCTTATTTTCTTTAGTTTACCCACATCTTTCATATAATCAAAACACTCTTCATTTAGTTTCCCTGACACCACAGTGCTCCTGAATATTTTCCTCCCTCTCTGATCTTTCTTAATATCCTTTCATGTTCTTCCTCTTCTAATCCAGACTTTAATTGTTAGATGTCCTCAGGATTAGACCCTCTTTCCCCTCTTTTTTGTTCCCTTTCTACTTGATTCTTCTGTTTATTCCCTTGGCTTTGAAGATCATGTATACACCAAAACTCCAAAAAATTTTTATGTTTGCCTAAACCTCTCATCTGAGCTTATGTCATAAGTCTGGACTCATTCTTAACACTTTCTTACCTTCTTGTTTTTCATCAGTTTACATGTTCTTAAACACTCAGTCGCATTTGCCTGTATACTCTCTCTCTCTTTCTCTCTCTCACACACACACACACACCCACACCCCATATATCCCATCAATCCAGTTTATTTTGCTACTAACGTTTATTTTGCTAACATTTCTTAAATCTGCCTCTTTCTACCCTTGGCAACTGTCACATCTTGGCTAGACCACTCTCATCACTAGCCTAGACTATAGTAATAGCCTTCTTACCAGACTCCAAGAATCTACTTTTTACTCTTTACGTCTGTTTTCTTCTTAGCAGCTCGAGTGATTTTTTAGAAACATTGACAAACACAGAAACCTAACCGTGTGAATTCTCCTTTAACCTTTTTATGGCTTCCTGTTGCACTTAAGATAAAAGACCAACATAGTGAGCCAATCTAAAAGATTCCTCCCACTCAGTTTACTTCAGTCATGCTGTCTTTTCAGAAAGCTGAGGACCTGTGCGCTCTGCTTGGAGTCTGTTTCCCTTATCTGCCTAATTTCTGTTCATCTTTTATGGCCCTTTAAATGTCCCTTTTCAAAGAGTCCTTCCCTGGTACCCGACATTAGATTAGCTCCCCCATCATATTTTCACTGTGTCCACTATGTAATCTCTTCTGTAGTACTTATAGAAATTTAAACTAATTGTTTGTTTGGCTCTCTGTTTAAACATCTTGCTTTGGAATCATGAACTCTGTAACAGGGAAAGGGTCTGTCTTGCGGACACCTGTAACCCTGGCATGGAGCACAGGTCTTAGTGCAGAGTAAGTGCTCAAAGAGTACCTATTGAATAAGAAGGGCAACGTCTGCATTCTTAATTTCGTATGCCTCATGATAATTAGTCTACTCTAGATCAGTTTATAGGAGGATGAAGGAACTTAATGAAAAAAAGATTACTAACTTTCAACAGAATGTCATAAAAAGTATAATTCAGCTTCAGTAAATCTTGCTCTTCCTGTTTGTTGCCATCCATCTTTTATATTAGTTTGAGTTTAAGAAAATAAGTTTCACAGAGTGTTGTCCTTTGCCAGGTTTTAAAAGATAGGCACTCTTACATATCGGCACTAATTAAGATAACTAAGAAATTTAAATATAATCTGATGTCTTTGTCTCCGGCAAAACTTGAAGTCTTCAGCTCTCCTTGGCCACAGGGGCTGCTCCTCCCTGCTCTCTCTTCACTTGCACTTGAGACTCTTAAGATTTGAGGACATTGTGCTTTTGATGCTTGTTAATGCTGTGAAAAGATTTGTGTGGGTGGTGAGAAAATTATTTTATTTTCACTTGGGTGACAGGCTTGATCTGTGAGGCCATTTACACTCAGAAAACCCAAATCTTTAAATATAATGCTAAGACAAAAAAGTATTAAGTCATTTGCAGTTTTAAAATATTACTCTATCATGAAAACTTAGACTAAGTTGCTAATGCAGTCTATATTATATGTAACATTTAGTGTTGTTCATTGATAACTAATTCTATCTTCAGAAATAAAAACCTAAGTATCTACTATAATGCCACTGTTAATGCTGGAACATTAAAGACCTACTGCGGGATGCAGAGAGAAGGTTCTTTGAATGACTTTCAGCGTGGAAGCTAGTGTAAGCCTCAGCAAGCTGCTTCAGTAGCACCTGTTGCCACAAGTCCAGTGGTTTTTTTTGTTTAACAAAATCTCTAAATTTGAAGAAAGTTTTGGACACTTAAATTATCAGACATTAATATTTTGGAGTAATGAGAAGAGAACTGACTCAGGGTTGTTAGTATAAGTTTCATTTGTTCAGTTTCTTTGCAGTAGTTCAGCTTTGACACTTTGATGCTGCGTTGATGTCTTAGGTTCTTAGAATCCTTTTTACCTTTTCAGAGTTTTAAAGCTAAGTGAAGTAGAAAATAATAGCGCCCAGCATCAGATCTCTGAAGATTTTGTCATTTTGGCCAACAGAGAGAAGAACAAAGTAAGTCAGCAGTACTTTAAAATCCTTTGTGTATCACTGTCTATAGAAGAATATAATGTGCAAATGTGTTTGCCTTTTAGTGTGGCTGAAAAGAACAACACAGTCCTGTAAAAGTCTGTTCATTTTGTCTATATGGGTAGCCAGTCTTAGCCCCACTACTTCTGAGATTTGAAAAGAGGCAATTATATTGACTTTATCTTTTGCTTATTTCTGTTTCCTTTCTGGGTTTCTCTTTAATTTTTTTGATAGGTTATTGACCTCTAGGTTTAATTAATTGTGCAAACCTAGAGTAAATTGGGTTAAAAATCACACACCATTCTTTAATTCCAAATGATTCTTTTTCTTTAGCATACAAATTAACAGCATGAAGAAAATCATGCAGAGAAAAAAAGCAGATCTACTCTTTTTATTTGCTATACTATACTAAGGCAGAAATCAGAAGGGCAAGCCACATACTAAATCTGTAACCTCTGTGTTTATTTTTGCCTATTTTGGTATTTTATTCTTTAGAAATTTTATTGTAATAAATTATTTTTACTAATTGGAGGATCTGGAACCTGATTCAGAATTTTCTCAACTGAGGAAAGACTTATGGATGTTGGAGAAAGATTGGTTAGTTTTAACAAATTTGTTTAGTCTTGCCATCAACTACATATAACGGTACTTGTCATAGCTTTTTATTTCTCTCCATGTGATAGAATGAAAACCTACCCACTGTTACAGCTTCTGGGCGGGTGGTAAAAAGAAGCTTTACCATTCTGGATGATGACCCAGAACAAGAGGTATGACTTTAGCCAGAAATAATAAACCACACTAGCATGAACTTGCCCTGGGATAGAGGTCAGGAAGCTCCATGCAACCTTAGTCAGTAGAACTGTGCAAGCTGTTTGAACCAGGGCATCCCCATCTCCTCTCCTTTCATACTGGAATTATTCATGAGATTTTGCTTGTAGAAGTGTTCATAGGACCAAAATAATTTGAAAAAAACAATTATTAGCTTATTTTTTTGTTGTGTTGATGTGCATGCTTCCTAGGGAAATCTCTTCTAAGAAAATTATTGAGTTATATTCTGATGATTGTGGCTTTTGCCTTATGTTTTACTTACTAGACTTAGATGTGTTTGTCAGTGTTCATGGCTCAGAGGAAGAAGGCGTGAGGATGTGGGAAATAAGCTCAGCCTTTGGAGATAAACATTTCTATCTATGCTCCCACCCATTCTTTTTCTTTCTACATAGTTTTATAATGTTAGAATAGTTAAGCCACAACTGTAGAAATACTCAAAACTAGATTTTGCCCCTCATTTATTTTACTTTGTCTTCTGTTCCGTAAGACTTTCAAAATTGTCGACTATGAAGATGAGTTGGATTTGCTTTCTGTGGTAGCTGTTACTCAAATAGATGCTGAAGGAAAAGCTCACCTGGATTTCCACTGTAATGAATATGGAACTTTACTGAAAAGTATTCCACTCATGGAGTCATGGGATGTGGTGAGTAGAGTCCTCAGAATACAAAGTTGTGAGAGTTTTCTTTATAGCTGACTTTTGTTGGAACAGATGTCACTGTGTTCATATCAGTCCAGGTTTATCGATACCAATGACCACGTGAAAGAGATTTTCCTACACACATGACAAAATGAGTTCTTTAGCCTTTCTCCCCTAGAAAGTAGAGGGTGCCTGCTTACCAATGGTCTTAAAGGTAAAGCTTCATGTTTTCTCCTGAGACATACTATCTGACCACGGTCTGATTTCCTCCCATTTTACAAGTTTGGTAATGTTTTGAAAAATAAAAATTCTGTTTTCTGTATTGAATCCTCACAGTTACTTAATAGAGACTTCTAATCATGTAGAGTTTTTAAGCACTCTTGGAAGCATTTGTCTCTTCTGAGTAATATGGAATATAAAAGTTGTAAGGAACAGTAGACTTTATCCAATCATTGTTTTATCAGTGGAGAATGTGAAAGATTTAGCAGCTTGCCCACAGTCACAAGTGAAATAGTAGCAATGTTGGCAATAGAATCTGGGTGTTCAGACACCTAAGTCCAGGACTCTTCATTCTTAATATTTTGTGTAATGCTTTTCTCGTAAGTCATCTTCATATCCACAAATAATGAAAAATAAACTATTTCTGGCAACTATTTTGCCTTCACGTATATATTTGAGCATCCCTAAAGATGCTGTGACATCTTAATGAAACAGTATTGAACATGGTTATGTGAAGAGGAAATCCCATTTGCCTGTGTTTTCATTGCAGACATACAGCCATGAAGTCTACTTTGACAGAGACTTGGTGCTACACATAGAGCAGAAGCCCAGCAGGGTCTTCAGCTGCTATGTTTACCAGATGGTATGTGACCCTGGGGAAGAAGAAGAAACCACAGACAAAAGGAGTAAAACAGATCACCATAATTTTAAATTTTGAGATGTAACTTATGAGACTTCTAGCCAAACCCCCCAGGAGCCACGTCCAGTCCTCTTTTTATCATCTGCATAGTATATTCTCCAGTGTTTTCCAGAAAAGGTCTTGTGTTATCTTCCGACGACTGTGACTTCTTTTTTAAACTCTGGCCATACAAGGTGGTGAGGACTTCACTTTATATAAAGGTTTTTACAATAACATCCCAAGAAGCCTAGCATTTTGCAGTTTTTTAGGTGGGTGGTGTTGCAAATATAAAATACTAAAGGTCAGAGAAGGAAAGTTAATTCTAATTATTTGGAAGTCATTGAATAGGGGGTGTTTAGCATGGTTATTAAAGGATGGCATGGAATTTTGACTGGTGAAACTAGGAGGAAGAGACAGAAGGATACAAAACATAGAAGGAGATCCTGTATCCTGTCAACCAGACTTGAAGGATGGAAGATGAGATCTATAATATGAAAGCATACTTGGAAACAAAACTGTGTCATCATGGTTTTTAAAATATATATATATGTATACATGTTTGATATTATATATAGTAGCAGAAGTTGACTCTTCCATGGTTTTTTTCTCTTTGATGTTCCCATTGATTATTTGTGTTTCTGTTAGACTAATCTAAAAGATTTCAAGCAAGCTTTAAGTGATTTTTTTTTTCTCATACACAGCCTGTTTAGCTGTTAATACATCTAAGAATATTGTACTCATTTCACTATTTTATTTATTTGGTGAATCTGCCAGTTCTGCTTAGATAATATTTTTACACCTAAGCAGTAAGATAAAGGTATCCTAGGTTATACCAGCTCTGCTCCCTGTGGGAAGAATAGATAAAGTCCCAGGAGTTTTTATTAGTTAGGAAACTGACTGACAGATATAAAAAGCTTTTGGTTCTATCTTAATTGTGAAATGAGTATTTTTTTTTCTTCTTTGTTAGAACCGATGGAAATATGATTCTTGAACTCAGATAATCATTCTCAAGAATGTTAAATAAAAGCAACCCAACTAAAGGAAGAAAATGTTTCTTTGTGCTTCCTGCTAGAGAAATCCAGTTGCCTGCAAGCCACATGTTTAGCACATTCTCTGACTCAGACTCAAAAAAAAAAAAAAAGTGGTAAAAATAGAAGGGGAGAAAACAGCAGTAAAAATCATGGCTGATTCAAATGTAAAGTTAAAATATAGGATTTTAGCTTGGATGATTTATATTAAAATTATCCAGTTCTTCAGTTTTGGCTTGGTTATCTTAAGAATAATGTGAATTCTGCCCTGCCCTTGAAGTTTGCAGATAAATTTTAAGCTTATTGTGCTAAACAGGGCTGATGAGAGACAGGTGTTAGCTATTCAAAAAGTCAAGATATTAGTAAAAGAGTCCATAAATTTAAAAGAAATAAAGGGAGCAAACTTAAAACTGTCATTTGTGCAGTAGATAAGAAGATTGCCAACATTTTAGAATGGGGTAAGTATTTATATGTTGGCTAAAAATAAATCTTGCCGAATCTGCTCCTATGTATAATCATTTGGGAAAGTAGAAGTGATTACCTCATGAGCAAGATAATAAAACTATCTTCATCTATTAAATTCTGATCGTTTTATATCTACTAGTTGAAAAATCCATTCTCAATAGCATATGTAGTAGTACTATTTAATAGTTGAAGCTTTCAGAGTATTTTGGAGATATAGTTGTGATTACAAAGAAGTTGGATAGTTATAATGTGCTAGAATATTGCCTGAAACTTCCAACTAAAACATGAGCTATATCTAAACAGTCCTGTCCAGTGAATTTGTATCTTGAAAAACAAGTCCGATAAGAGGAAATAGATTTTTTTAAAAATCAGAGAAAAGAAAAACCAGTGTGTTGTGTGGGTTTTAAAGCAGGTGTGGTGCTATGTAAAAGCAGAAAGCCTGCTCTCCATTTCCAAAAGTATTTCAGAAAAGGATGTCTTAAGACTTTAGTCCTGTCAGATTTTTAAAAAAGAGGTTTGTTGAGTTTCCCCATCGCTTAAGTCAGTGCCTTCTTTTGAGGAAGTGAAAGAAACTCACCTATTCACAAAGGCATCTGAGAACTATCTTAAGATGATACTGTTCTATTTAAACAAATTAAGGTATTCTGCATTCTCCATCAGCTGAATGTTTTGTTTCTTGTGCATACGTTATCCTTAAGATATTTACTGAGTGTTTCCTATCAGTTGGGCTTCCCTTGTGGCTCATCTGGTAAAGAATCTACCTGCAATGCCGGAGACCTGGATTTTTTCCCTGGGTTGGGAAGATCCCTGAAGAAGGGAAAGGCTACCCACTCCAGTATTCTGGCCTGGAGAATTCCATGGACTGTACAGTCCATAGGGTCCCAAAGAGTCAGACACGACTGAGCGACTTCCACTTTCTATCAGTCATTGTGATACATGTAAAATGAAGTGTCTCACTTAAGATTCAGATTAACCATAGGAGGTATGACCTATATTATCCTTTCTCATGTTACAAATGAGGAAACTGAGGCTCACAGAAGTTAATTTGCCCAAGGTCCTGCAGAGATGGGAAATGCATTTAGATTTGTTTGACGCAAGCTTACAGCAAATTTCCTCTAAATCTCTCCAAAGGCAAAGGATGTTATTTTATCCCATATATAGCATGTTAACAATGATAATATTAGGTATATAGGAAAATGCTCTAAAGTCTTTTTTAAAATGATGATTAGATATCCAAGTCTGGACAAAGTTGGTCACATTGGCCTATTCACATATTGTTGTTCAGATGTCAGTCATGTCTAACTCTTTGCGACCCCATGGATTGCAGCATGCTACATTTCCCTGTCCTTCACCATCTCCCAAAGCTTGCTCAAATTAATGTCCATTGAGTCAGTGATGCCATCCAAGCATCCTCTGTCATCCCCTTCTCTTCTTGCCTTCAATCTTTCCCAGCGTCTGATGAGTCAGCTCTTTGCATCAGGTGGCCAAAATACTGGAGCTTCAAGCTTCAGCATCAGTCCCTCCAATGAATATTCAGGGTTGATTTCTTTTAGGAAATTCATATATATAACTTGACATAAAAAAGCTCTTCCTGCAATGGTTGAAAAATGTTAGTTTCTTAAAAAGTACAAAAAGTCATACTCTCATCTGATTTTGTGGTGATAATAAACACCAGTGTTGGTAATTACTCTTAATGTAACTTGGCTTCCTTTTCAATAATTATTATATTTTCTTACCTTTCTTAAAATGTTTACATGTATGACTTACCTTTTAGAGTCCCAGAAAGTATGCAGGGGCTAATTTCTGGTCCCTAGGTTTCTATAGAGTTTCTATCCTATGGAAAGAATAATTTATTCCAGGCCAAGGGTATTAATAGGAAGATAAGACTTGAGAATCTTCCTCCATCATTTTATTATAAAAAAGTTCAAACATATAGCAAAATTGACAGAATTTTATAGTAAATACCCAAATAACCAACCACATAGATTATTCATTTTATTCTACATGTTTTATTACTTATCCATCCATGTTATTTTTATGGTACATTTAAAATAAATTGCAGACATCAATATACATCCCCCTGCCACTGCTGCTAAGTTGCTTCAGTCATGTCCGACTCTGTGCGATCCCATAGACGGATTCTCCAGGCAAGAACACTGGAGTATGTTGCCATTCCTTCTCCAATGCATGAAAGTGAAAAGTGAAAGTGAAGTTGCTCAGTCGTGCCCGACTCTTAGCGACCCCACGGACTGCAGCCTACCAGGCTCCTCCGTCCATGGGATCTTCCAGGCAAGAGTACTGGAGTGGGGTGCCATTGCCTTCTCCGATACATCCCCTAATACTTCATTTATATTTATTACATAAATATAGTTTATTATAGTTTTTAACTTTTTCAGTGTACATTTACATGCAACATAATGCACAAATGTTAAGTATATAAATTTGCTGATTTTTTTCACACATCCATATACCTCATGCAACCCAAATCCTATTCAAAATTTAGAACAGTACAATCATGCCAGAGAGTCTCCTCATGCCCCTACCGAGGCAATCCCTACCTACCTCTCAGATATAACTACTGTTCTGATTATTTTGCCTCACAGATTAAATTTGCCTGTTCTAAAACTTCATATAAATGAAATCATACAAAGTATAATGCTTCTTTCACTTAGCATGTTTTTGAGATTAATTCATGTTGCCTGTATCAGTGGTTCATTTCTTTTCATCGCTGAGTATTTTTTTCCACTTTCCTGTTGATGGATACCTGGACTGTTCCCTTTTTTTTTTTTTGATATTATGAAAAGCTACCAGGAACATTCTTGTACAAATTGTGTGTGTGTGTGTGTGTGTGTGTAAACACATGTCTTTATTCATCTTGAGTAAACATCTAAGTATGAAATCATTGGGTCCTTGATTAGGTGTATGTTTAGTTTCATAAAAACTGCCAGAGCTTTTTTCCAAAGGATTTTACATGCGTGCAACCATAGGGATTTCCAATTGCTCCACATTTTCTCCAACCTTTCTGCTTGTTAGTCTTTTTCATCTTAGTATTTGTGGTGGGTGTATTATTTCCAGTTGATACTTTGACTATTTCTACTTGTGCCTAGTAGCCCTCTTGTCAGATCTACCCCTTTATCCTTTTTAACACTACCTCCTGCAAGGAACTGCTGAAAACATACTTTCTTTGTGATAACAGTTAAGACACCCAAAACTCAGCTTGAGTTATTCTTTCTCAAACATGAAATACATCACTCACCAAGGAACTCTTTTTCCTATAATGAAGACCAACATCTGAGAAAGAACCTGAGTTGCTGAAGAGATGTTTTAGACTCTTCCACATGACTGCTGGTACTGGTCAGGATGGCACCAAAATAATAAAACAGAATATGAGCTTTTTCTGTAACAGTTACCAGTTCATGTTATTTCTAAGTAAGGTGAATTTTTGATGCTAACATGAAAGCATATTAAATAAGCTGTATGCGTTCCCCAGCAGCTATATTTGGTGTTTTAATTCATATTTCCTTATTAACTAATGATAGTAAGCACATTTTCATGTGTTTGCCCATGTGTAAATTTTTAATTTTCTAAACAAATTTATTGAGATATGTATATACAATAAATTATAATATTTAAAGTGTACAATTTGATAATTTTTACATATATGCACCAATGAAACCATCACCACAATTGAGATAATGAATACATCTTTCACCTCAAAAAGTCTCCTCTTGCTTCTTTGTAATGCTTCCCTCCTGCTTCTCTGGGCCCCCTCTCCCTTCCAAGGCAACCACTAATCTATTTCTGCCACTTGAGATTAGTTTGAATTTTTAGAATTTCATTTAGAAGTTACATGGTAAGTACTTTTTTTCCCTGCTGCTTTCACTCAGTATTGTTATTCTGATATCCATTTGTATTGCATGTATCAATAGTTTATTTCTTTTTGTTGCTAAGTAGCACTCCATTATACTTACATAATCAAAACTTGTTACTATGTTTATCTGCTAATGTACATTTGAGCTGTTACCATTTTTTGGCTACTACAAATAAAACTTCTGTGAGCATTTGCAGACAAATTTGTATGGACATAGGCATTATTTCTGTTTGCTAAATACTAAGGAAGGAACGGTTGAGTCATATATTAGGTATATGCTTAACTTTTTAAGAAGCTTCCAGACTTTTTCCTAAATGGCCAGACAAAATTATTCTGCATGGTATGATAAATACCCTATTTAGAGAACCCTAAAAACTCCAGTACATAACACTATTACAAATAATAAATGAATTCAGAAAAGTAGCAGGATACAAGGATAATATACAGAAATCCGTTATATTTATGCTAACAATGAAATATCAGAAAGAGGAAGTTTAAAAAAATTCTGTTTAAAATTGCATCAGAAAAAAACTTAAGAATAAACTTAACCAAGGAGATGAAGGGCTTCCTCGTAGCTTAGTCAGTAAAGAATCTGCAATGCAGGAGACCTGGGTTTGATTCTGGTGTTGGGGAGATCCCCTGGAGAAGGAAATGGCAACCCATTCTAGTATTCTTGCCTGGAGAATCTCATAGACAGGAGCCTGGTTGGCTACAATCCATGGGGTCACAGGAGTTGAACACAACTTAGCGAGTAAACCAAGGTGATGAAAGACCTGTACACCGAAAACTATAAAACATTGATCAGAGAAATGTAAGATGATTCAAAGAATGGAAAGGTATCCCATGCTCTCAGATTGGGAGAATTAATATAGTAAAATAACCACACTACCCAAAGCACTCTATAGATTTTATGTGATCCCTATCAAAATTTCTGGGACATACTTCACATAGAGAAAATAATCCTAAAATAATGTGGAACCACAAAAGACCCAGAATTCCCAGAACAATCCTGAAGAAGAAAGCTAGAGGCATAACTAACTCTCAGACTTCACATTATACTACAAAGCTATGGTTATCAAAACAGCATTCTACTGGCACAAAAACAGACATAGGGATTTATGGGACAGAATAAACAGCCCAGAAATAAACCCACACACCTATGGCCAGTTAATCTACAACAAAGGAGGCAAGAAATGCAAGGTAGAAAAGTCTCTTTAGCAAGTGGTGTTGGGAGAGCTGGACAGCTACACATAAATCAATGAAATTAGGAAACTTCCTCACACCATCTGCAAAAATAAATTCAACCTGGTTTAAAGACCTAAATATAAGATGTGACACCATAAAACTCTTAGCAAAACATAGGCAAAACATTCTCAGGCGTAGTAGCAATATTGTCCCAAGGCAATAGAAATAAAAGCAAAAATAAACAAGTGGGACCTAATCAATTTAAAAGCTTTTGCACAGTGAAGGAAACCATCAAAAAAAGAGAAAAGGCAACCTATGGAATGGAGAAAATATTTGCATTGATGCCACTGATGGGTTAATATTTCAAATTACACACAGCTCATACAAGTCTGTATCAGAAATCCCAATCAAAACATGGGCAGAAGACCTAAATAGACATTTCTCCAAAGAAGACATCCAGATAGCCAATAGGCACATGAATAGATGCTTAACATCCCTAGTTATTATAGAAATGCAAATCAAAACCACAATGATGTATCACCTCACACCTGTCATAATGGCTATTATTAAAAAGCCTACAAATAAATGCTGGAGAGAGAGTGAAGAAAAGTTAACTCTCCTATACTGTTGGTGAGAATGTAGATTGGTGCCACTATGGAAAGCAATATAGAGGTGCCTTAGAAAACTAAAACAGAGTTACCATGTGATTCAGCAATCTCGCTCCAGGGAATATACCTGGAAAAGATGAAAACTCTTAATTTGTGAAGAGTATCCTAGTATTCATAGCAGCACTATTTACAATAACAAGATATCGACAGTTGGTTTAAGAAGATATAGAAAACATACAATGGAATACTACTCAGCCATAAAAAGAATGGAATACTGCCTTTTGCAGCAACATGGATAGACCTAGAGGATATCACACTTAAGTAAAGTAGCTCCAACAAAGAAAGACAAATATGTAATATCCCTTATATGTGGAATCTAAAAAATAATACAAATGAATCTATAAACGAAACACAGACTTACAAACAAGCTTATGGTTACCAAAGGGAAGAGGGGATTAGGAGTATGCAATTAATACATACAAACTGCTGCTGCTGCTGCTAAGTCACTTCAGTCATGTCTGACTCTGTGCGACCCCATTGGCGGCAGCCCACCAGGCTCCCCCGTCCCTGGGATTCTTCAGGCAAGAACACTGGAGTGGGCTGCCATTTCCTACTCCAATGCATGAAAGTGAAAGTGAAGTCGCTCAGTCATGTCCGACTCTTAGCGACCCCATGGACTGCAGCCTTCCAGGCTCCTCTGTCCATGGGATTTTCTAGGCAAGAGTACCAGAGTGGGTTGCCGTTGCCTTCTCCAACATACAAACTACTACACATAAAATCAACAAACAATATTTATTATACAACACAGGGAACTATATTCAAAATCTTGGAATAATATATGATGGAAAATAATCTGAAAAAATAGATATCTATAACTGAATCACATTGTTGTGCACCTGAAACCAGAGACCTGAACCGGACATGGAACAACTGGTTTAAAATTGGGCAAGGAGTATGACAAGGCTATATATTGTCATCTTGCTTATTTAACTTATACGCAGAATGCATGTGCCTGCTAAGTCACTTCAGTCGTGTCTGGCTTGGTGTGACCCTCTGGAATGTAGCCTGCCAAGCTCCTCTGTCAATGGGATTCTCCAGGCAGGAATACTGGAGTGAATTGCCATGCTCTTCTCCAGGGGATCTTCCTGACCCAGGGACTGAACCCAGATCTCCTGCACTGCAGGCAGATTCTTTATTGTCTGAGCCACTAGGGAAGCCCTATAGGCAGAACACATCATGTGAAATGCTGGACTGGAGGAATCACAGGCTAGAATAAAGATTGCTGGAAGAAATATCAGCAACATCAAATATGCAGATGATACCACTCTAATTACAGAAAGCAAAGAGGAACTGAAGAGCCTCTTGATGAAAGTGAAAGAGGAGAGTGAAAATGCTGGCTTGAAACTCGACATTCAGAACACTAAGATCATGGCATCTTGTCCCATCACTTCATGGCAAATAGAAGGGAATACATGGAAGAAGTGACAGATTTTATTTTCTTGGGTTCCAAAATCACTGCAGACACCGATTGAAACCATGAAATTCAAAGACACTTGTTCCTTAGAAGGAAAGTTATGACAAAACTAGACAGTGTATTAGAAAACAGAGACATCATTTTGCTGGCAAAGATCTGTGTAGTCAAAGCTGTGTTTTTTTCCTAGTAGTCTTGTACGGATGTAAGAGTTGGACCATAAGAAAGACTGAGTGCTGAACAATTCATGCTTTTGAACTGTGGTGCTGGAGAAGACTCTTGACAGTCCCTTGGAGTGCAAGGAGATCCAACCAGTCAATGCTAAAGGAAATCAACCCTGAATATTCATTGGAGGGCCTGATGCTGATGCTAAAGCTCCAATATTTGGGGCAACCATTGTGAAGAGCTGACTCATTGGAAAAGCCCTCATGCTGGAAAAGATTGATGACAAAAGGAGAAAGAGGTGGCAGAGGATGAGATAGTTGTATAGCATTACTGACTCAATGGACATGAATTTGAGCAATTTCTGGGAGATAGTGAAGGACAGAGGAGGCGGGTATGTGCAATCCATGGGGGTCACAAAGAGTCAGATACAACTTAGTGACTGAACAACAACACCTGAAATTAACACAATATTATAAATCAACTACACTTTAGTTTTTAAAAACATAATTTCTGTGGACAAAAATGCAAAAATTAATCTGCAGACTCATGACTGTTTTCCAGCATATTCATGGGTGTACCTACCAAGGGCCAGCTCTTTCTAAACCTCATTTTGTCAGCTATGTGTGTTACTGTCATTACATAATTTATTTATTAAATTAATCCATGAAACAGAATTAAAAACTAAAGTTTGGTTTTACTATTAAAAACGTTATATACTTTCAAAAGACTTGCTATAATCAGGTCACTAAAAATTACTGTCAAATATGTGAGAGATGTCAGCCTTGGATTCCCTCAAAAATAGAGCCTGGGGCTTCCCAGGTGGCTCAGTGATTTAAAAAAAAAAAAAAAATGCCTGCCAATGCAGGAGATAGGTTCAGCCCCTTATCGGGGAAGTTCCCACATGCTGCAGAACAGCTAAGTCTGTGTACCACAACATTTTCCACAACAGGAAAAGCACCGCAATGAGAAGCCTGTGCACTGCAACTAGAGAAAAGCAGACACAGCCACGAAGACCCGGCTCAGCCAAAAATAACTAAATAAATGCCCGGCTCAGCCAAAATAATTAAATAAATGTTTTAAGAGACAGAGCTTGAAACAAAGCTTATGTGCTGCTTCTGTGATAAGGGAGTGACACCCCTGCAGGAATGAGGGGTAGGAGGAATGAAGGAGACACAGAAAGAAACCTAATATCAAGCTGGCTAAGAGCAACTAAATGCTTAATCTCACGAATCAGCTTCTGAGAAGCCACAGAAACCCCCGAGGCAGTAGATGAGGGACAAGATGGGGCAAAATGGATAATAATTCATCCTCCCAGTTCTTTTCATCTGCTACTCTTCAAAGCTCACACTCGGCACATCATTCCCATAAGTTTCCAGAGTGCACAAGGCTGAGTTCACTTTTATATCAACAGGCAGGAAGCAAGGGAACTCAGAGCAACCCGATATGAGTGAGGGTGTTCGGCAGGTTGTGCAAGCACAAAGTTTGCAAGAGTCCATCCACACAGAATGGTGATGGTAGCAGTGGCTGGAACGAGAGAGGGGGTGAGGCCAAGAGAACCTGATTTTGCACAGAGTGTCTTTCTAAAGGGGGAACTGAAAAAAACGGAAGGATTCTGAATGCAGATTTCTCCATGTGTGTGTCTGAGTTCTGGTCTGCTTTAAAAATACCATTTCTGGAATTTGAGTCAGTTGTAGAGAGGTGTATGAACCTAAAGCCCATTACACAGAGTGAAGTAACTCAGAAAATTAGCACACATATCTGGAATCTAGAAAAATAGTACTGATTAACCTATCTACAGAGAAGAAATAGAGACACAGACACGGAGAACAGACTTGCGGACAGAGCAGGGGAAGGAGAGGCCAGGAGAAACTGAGAAAGTAGCACTGAGATGTATACACTGTTTGTGTAAGATAAATAACCAGCAGGAAGCTGCAGCATAACGCAGGGAGCCCGCCGACGCCAGAGAGGGATGGAATGGGGAAGGAGGGCAGCAAGAGGGGATGTATGTATAATTATGACTGATTCCTGTTGATGTATGGCAGAGACCACCACAACATTGTAAAGCAATCATCCTCCAATAAATAAATAAATAAATAAAAATACCAGTTCTGGAAATGATATCTGTGAGTGTGGTCTATGTCAGAAAGATAGCAGAGAACACCAATTAGCAAAATCAAACCTAAAGGAAACTTCTTGGCCTTCTATAAAAGATAGTTAAATGAATGTGTACCCTTTTATGTTTTAAGTTGGAGTAAAATGTTTACAAATTGTGTATATATCTTTATACAATGACTTCCTTTTTAATTAACAGACCAGTCTTCCTCAATAATGTCAGATAACAGAACTTATTTATTCTTTCTAAAAGGTTAAGCCTTGATTAATTTTTAATTTATTAATTTAATTAGGATTGAGTTTTGGATAGTTCTTTGAGTTTTACAGTTGAGAGATATTGATTTTTTTAAATTGAAGTATCATTAATTGACACTGTTGTGTTAGTTTCAGGTGTACAGCAAATTGATTTAGTTACACATATATATTCTTTTTCAGATTCTTTTCCATTGCAGGTTATTATAAGATACTCAATATAGTTCCCTGTGTAGCACAGAGGATATCGATCTTTTAATAACAGTTTTATTATGCTATAATTCACATACTATAAAATACACTCTTCAAGGGACTTCCCCTGTGGTCCACTGGCTAAGACTCCGTGCTTCCAATGCAGAGATTCAATCCCTCGTCAGGAAACTAGATCCTGCATGCCATGCAACTAAAACCTAGTGCAGCCAAATAATCTTTTTAAAAATCACTCTTGGAAAGTGTACAAGTCAGTGGTTTTTAGTATATTTACAAAATTGTGCAACCATCATCACTATGTAATTCAAGAACTTTTACATCACCCCAAAGAGAAACTCTGTCTACATTTGCAGTAATTTCCATTCTCCCTTTTACCCAGTTCCTGGTGATTATTGCTCTACTTTCTGTCTCTGCCTGTTCTGGACTCTAATAGGTGATGGCAAAACAGTGCCTGTGATAGAGGCTTGTATGGCTTTCTGAGCAATTATTAACTTTTTCTGTCTCAAAATCTATCTTAGAATTTTGATAATGTGTTATGATAAATAACTGTCACCCATTTTAAACTTAGTAGACTACACAGACATGTCTAAAAATGCTTTTGAGTCATTGCAGGCACGTGCCTGCTAAATAAGGACTGAAACATTTGGATACAGCAACTTTTGTGGCTATCTCCTAAGTTTGATCATTGAACTCATTAGGTGCTCTGTCTTCAAAGAACAGCATCGTTAATTGTGCTTTTACCTGCTAGAAGAAACGTATGTTAGACCAGGCAGTGTAGTTAGTAATAAAATGTCCATGTCAATGAATAATAAAATTACATACAGATTAATGAAATAAGACTTTGTGTATCTGCTGATAGTAATCTAAAATTTTGATGAGGGGAAATGCTATATTTAGGTGAATTCAAGAGTGAATATTCACTGACAGTCATTCTAATAAGCAGTATCATTTGGGATATAGTACTACAGTTAATACCTAGGACATTTACTCGCCTTTGAAGTTTTCAAAAATATATTGGTGATCCCAGGAGAATCAGTAGATTAAATATTAGAAAGGAGAATTTGCCAAGTTCTTTTTTTTTAGCAGCAAAATAGTATACATTCATGAAAGAGGAGTAGGGAATGTCCTTAATGGAGTAGGATCCAAGGTGTTGGAAGCAGCTGGAAATGCTCCATTTGGGATAGGACTATGTTAGTATATGACTAAGGAGAAGAAACCTGGGAATCACAGTTCAGTGAAGCTCCTGGGCCTCAAAGTCCTCATCTCAAATGAAGGAACTTATTTTGAAATGGTTTCTGAAGGTGTCTCTCCCAAGTTTGGGTCTGTATTTCAAGAAAGGAGCCTAGATCTCAGCATCACTTAGATGTGTTATAAGAGGGTAACTACCTCACCGTCCCACTGCAGACACAAAAGTTTAAAAACATTCAAAAGTAAGAAGTAAATCTCTCGTCCATTTTCTGAGTCTGTTTCTGGGCTGTCTCTTTCTAATCCTTATCTTTTATGTTTGAAGCTACAATCAACATGGAATTGATTTTTGCTTATGGTGTGAGACGGCAGGGTGTCTCTTTTCTTCCCCTTTTCATAGGAATATCTAATCCACCACCACTTTTGCAGTGACACCTTTGTCTTAAATCAGGTATCTATATATGGACTCTGCTCCGTTCTGTGATCAATTTGTCAGTGTCTTCACCAATATCATACTGTATTAATTAGATTTACATCTTAATATTCAGTAGAGTTTGCCCTCACACATTTTTCTCAGGAGCACATGCTTATTCTTGATCCTTGACATATTCTTTATCCTTCCACTTCAGAAAAAGTGAAAGTCGCTCAATCATGTCCAACTCTGCAACCCCATGGACTCTCCAGGCCAGAATACTGGAGTGGGTAGCCTTTCCCTTCTCCAGGGGATCTTCCCAACCCAGGGACTGAACCCAGGTCTCCGACATTGCAGGCTGATTCCTTACTAGCTGAGCCACCAGAGAAGCCCAAGAATACTGGAGTGGGTAGCCTATCCCTTCTCCAGTAAATCTTGACCCAGGAATCAAACTGGGGTCTCCTGCATTGCAGGTGGATTCTTTACCAACTGAGATATCAGGGAAGCCCATTCTACTTCAGAATCTACCTGTCATTCCACAAAAATTAACTCATTGCAATTTTGATTGGGACTACTGGAGTGGGTTGTCATGCCCTCCCCCAGGGGATCTTCCCAACCCAGGGATCGAACCCGCATCTCCTGCGACTCCCTGCATTCCTAGGGAGGAATGACATCTTTACTAATTCGAATCTTCTAATACATCAACAGAGTATATCTCTCCATTTATTTAGATCATTTTCAATTTCTCTAAAAATGTTTTTAGGTTTTATTGTAGGTGATTGGTATGTTTTAATCCTATTATAAATGGTATCTTTTTAGATTTCATTTTTAATGGTTTGATGCTCAAGGAAAACTTCATTGATTTTTGCATGGCAATCTGTATCCTGTAAATTTGTTAACTCACCTAATAATTCTTTTTATTTATCTATTTTTATTTTTGGTTGTGCTGGGTCTTCACTGCTGTGTGCTGGCTTTTCTCTAGTTTTGGAGAGCAGGGGTTACTCTTTATTGCAGTGCATGGGTTTCAGTAGTTTTGGATCCCAAACTGTAGAGTGCTGGCTCAATAGTTGTGGCACTCAGGCTTAGTTTTTCTGCCGCATATGGGATCTTCCCAGACCATGGATTGAACCTGTGCCTCCTGCATTGGCAGGTAGATTCTTAACCACTAGATCACCAGGGAAGCCCTCACCTAATAATTCTAGTATCAATCTGTGGATTTAATTTTCTAAGAATGCAAAGGATTCAATTTTATTTCCTCTACCTTTAACCCTGTTATCTATTTTTTTGCCTTATTGTATTAAGTAGGACTCTCAGTATATTCCTTGTTTCAGAGTGAAATATTTCACTGTTAAGTACTGTTTCCTATAGTTTCGTTTTTCCATAAATGTGTACTTACACGCTAAGTTGCTTTAGTTGTGTCTGACTCTGTGTGACCCTATGGACTGTAGCCCACCAGGCTCCTCTGTCCATGGGATTCTCCAGTCAAGAATACTGGAGTGGGTTGTCATGCCCTCCCCCAGGGGATCTTCCCAACCCAGGGATTGAACCTGCATCTCCTGTGACTCCTGCACTGTAGGTGGATTCTTTATCACTGAGCCACCAGGGAAGTCCCTTTCTCATAAATACCCTTTAACAATTTAAAGATGTTTCCTTCTATCTATAGTTTGCTAAGAGGTTTTTTTTTATGACTACATATAGAATTTTATCAATGCTTACAGTATTAAAATAATCATAAATTTTCCTCATTTCTCCTGTTAACATGGTGAATGACATTGATTTTTTATGTTGAAGCAGTCATATTCCTGAAGTAGTGTCAACTTGGTTGTGATATATCCCTTTATATTTTGCTGTACTCTGTTTGTTTAATAAAAATGTTAACTTCTAAACAGGATATATTAATTTTCAGTATCCCAATGCTTTTGTTGCAACAAGTAGAAAATAAAATGGATGAATTGCAAATTTATATTTGTAAAGCTATCAGAGAGTTGAGGAGCAGAGGAATGGGTAAACTAAAATTCCGGAACAGTAAGAACCCATCCTAGGTGATCTAGTGATTGTCTTTTTTTTTCCTCTGGTGGGCTTGATTTAGGCAGGGAGACTGTACTAGAAGAAAAAGAAGCCAGCAGAATTTTTGACAGTCACACAGAGCTGATGTGATCAATGAGAAAGTGGAAAAGCCCAAATGCAAGGCTAATTTTGCCCCTGAGGTATTTCCTGAGCGTAATGTGAGGCTGGGTGCTGGTCAGAAAGGCAGGTTTGCATCTCCACTGTCTTGTGGTGCTTAGGGGGAAAAATGCTAATAGGGGAAAAAATCCTTCTAGAGGCTTTCTAAAAATCCTTCTGGAGCCTTCTGAGGCTCTCCCTCAGGTTTATGTCTATCGGTGTGTAGCTTGCTATGCTTAGTCTTCAGTTGTGTCTGTCTCTTTGCAACCCTTTGGACTGTAACCCACAAGGCTCTGCTCTCCATGGGATTTCCCAGGCAAGAATACTGAAGTGGGGTGCCATTTCTTTCTCCAGGGAATCTTCCCGACCCAGCAAAGAACCCCTGTCTCCTGTGTCTCCTGCTGAGCCATTGGGGAAGCTCAGCAAGATTGCTAAGTGCTGCCATAACAGACTACCACAGACTGGGTAGTCTAGAAGAGTTCATTTTCTCGCAATTCTGGAAGCTAGATGTCCAAGATCCAAGTGTTAGCAGGGTTAGGTTTTTATACTGTCTATTTCCTTGGCTTATGGATGGTGGTCTCCCTGTCTTCACATGGCCTCCTTTCTGTGTGTATGTCTGTGTCCTAATCTCTTCTTATAAGGACACTCATCACGTTGCATTAGGGCTCACGCTGATGAACTCATTTTAACCTCTTTGAAGACCCTCTCTCCAAATACAGTCACATGCTGATGACTGAGAGTTAGGACTTCAGCCTAAGAATTTGTGGGGGTGGTCAGAGTGGGGGGTGGTGGAGACATAATTTAGTCTCTAACAATGGGGTTGAATACTAAAGAGCTAAATTCAGACATCTGAGGACAGAGCTACAGGGCTGAGGAAACAGAGATTATACAAACTCTCAGTTAAAAGCTCTGAATCAATTCGATCACTGATTGGACTGAGGTGATCTGTTCTTCAATCTATCTGCCTGAGAAAGGTATCAGCTGGAGCCTTCTTTTATATTCAAAGTCTGTCATATAATAAAACACTATAAGACACGTAAAGAAGGAAAAGGTGACCAATGAGAAAGACAAAATACCAGTAACAGAAGCAAACCCTTTCTTTCATTGAGAAGGTTTTAAATTGCAGATGCAATTTGAGTTATTGAATTACCTGGTTTCTTCTTGTATCAATTTTGGAGAACTGGGCCTTGCTAGAAATTTGTTCCTTTCATTTAACTTTTCAAAGTTATAAAGTCTCCTAATATCCTTTTGAGATCTTTTAATAATATCTAAAAGATTTGTAATAATGGTAACCACAGGTAAAGCACCAAAAGTTCAGTTCACAGCTGATCCAAACTGTGTGGTAAGATGAGATGTTTTCTGTTTTTCCCTGTTCACTCTCATAAGAAGTTTATTATGGTCATTCAGTTCAGTTCAGTTCAGTTGTTCAGTCATGTCTGACTCTTTGCAACCCCATGAATGACAGCACGCCAGGCCTCCCTGTCCATCACCAACTCCTGGAGTTCACTCAGACTCACACCCATCAAGTCAGTGATGCCATCCAGCCATCTCATCCCCTATCGTCCCCTTCTCCTCCTGCCCCCAATCCCTCCCAGCATCAGAGTCTTTTCCAGTGGGTCAACTCTTCACATGAGGTGGCCAAAGTATTGGAGTTTCAGCTTCAGCATCAGTCCCTCCAATGAACATCCAGGGCTGATCTCCTTCAGAATGGACTGGTTTGATCTCCTTGCAGTTCAAGGGACTCTTAAGAGTCTTCTCCAACACCACAGTTCAAAAGCATCAATTCTTCGGTGCTCAGCTTTCTTCACAGTCCAACTCTCACATCCATACGTGACCACTGGAAAAACCATAGCCTTGACTAGACATACCTTTGTTGGCAAAGTAATATCTCTGCTTTTGAATATGCTATCTAGGTTGGTCATAACTTTTCTTCCAAGGAGTAAGCATCTTTTAATTTCATGGCTGCAGTCACCATCTGCAGTGATTTTGGAGCCCCCCAAAATAAAGTCTGACACTGTTTCCACTGTTTCCCCATCTATTTCCCATGAAATGATGGGACCAGATGCCATGATCTTCATTTTCTGAATGTTGAGCTTTAAGCCAACTTTTTCACTCTCCTCATTTTTCAAAGACTATCTTTTAGCTGGGGCTTCCCAGGTGGCATTAGTGGCAAAGAACCAGCTTGCCAATGCAGGAGACATAAGAGATGCAGGTTCTATCACTGGGTCAGGAAGATTCCCTGGAGGAGGTCATGGCGACCCACTCCAGTATTGTTGCCTGGAGAATCCCATGGACAGAAGAGCCTGGTGGGTTACAGTCCATAGGGTTGCAAAGAGTTGGACACAGCTGAAGGGACTTCTCACACAGCACACATCTTTTAGCTGTGTTGATTCTTTCCATCAAATGTATGTTTTTATTGCATGAATTTCTGCTTTTATCTTTATTTTATCCTTCTCTCTCTCTCGCTTTCTTTGGGTTTTCTTTCTTTCTTTCTTTCTTTTGTTTCCAGGTGCTCAAACTTTTAATTCTTACAAAATATCATAGAAATGAACCCAAGCTAAACAGATATGTACATGAATGTATGTACAAAATTTTACTTCTGAAAAGAAAACTTAAAATAGGCAGTTAAAAGAAAAAGATTTAAAACCAGTACTATGAAATTGATTTTTATAAAGTAATTTTAATTTACTGATTGTAGTTGGTTTTCTAGGCTTATTTATATATTTTATTCTGGTCAGAAGCATAAAAGAGTTTTTTATTTTAGACTATCTTTGGTTTCATTTTATTTCATCAAATAGTCCTGAATTTTTTTTCCTTTTGCAAATCTTTCAACATGAGGACACGGCATCTAAGTTACAAATCAACTTTTGTCTTACTCATATTGAGTTACAGGTGAGCAAGGCAATGTGATTTATCTTCTTTCAGGATCAGACATTCAAAGAATTCTCAGTCTGTCAGATTACTTGACAGACGTGAGCTTGTGCTTTGAGGGGTAAGCAAGATAAATGGAAACACTGGGAATCTGCTGTCCTGAGTACCATATTCATTATGTTCTTTGGTTAACTGTATCATGTAGAACATCAGACTTGTCCAGGCATCTGAAAGGAGATTCAGCAATGGACCACAGGGAAAGAATGAAACAAGCCATGGGAAAGACAAAAATGAAAACATTCACCTCTGGATAAGGGCTTGCTGTTATAGAAAGGAACTTTGTTTCTCTCCCCAGGTGGAACTGATACAGTAACAGTGCCATTCTTGTGGACAAAATTCATTTTTCCGTAAATAGGCTGGCTGAGATAAATTGTCAAAGTACAATTTGTATTACAAAGGCCTTCTAAATTATTGATGTGCTTTGTATCTATGAGTTCTTGTTTCTTCTAGTAATTTAATAAACCTTTCAAAAGTCTTTACATTATTACGTAGATCAAGATATGTTTCTCATGCTTCTCAGTACTGCCTCATTATTTCCTCTTGATCTTCAAAACTAGCATGTTCAGCCTGTATCTTTTGCCTTAATCTATTCATTTCTTTGTCTAAACTTCTTTTTTTCAGATTTCAGCCTATGTTTTACTATGATTTAGATTTTCCAAAAGAAGAAAATTATACAGAGTGGAAATTCAGGTGTCAGAAAGCCTCAAAAGGCTGTTTTTCGTTTTGTTCAAGTTTTGTTTCAAGGCATTGTGTCATAGAGTTGTTGCCATTGTTGTTTTCCAAATGTCTGATGTGTGCTTTGACTGACAGCTACTTTTCTCTGGGTTTGATCAATTTTGTAGTAGACCATTCTAGTTCTTACCACATCAATAACAAATGCTTCAACATCAGCTCCACCTTGAAGTTCTTGTTGCATTGTGTCAAAAGAAATTTCTTTATTCTCCACTGCCAGTCCCATAAAAGTAAGCAGTCTCATTTTTGCCATATTCTGTGCATGTAGTAGGCCAACTGAATCAATGAAGTCTTTATTATTCTGATGAATTGACATATGATGGCAATCTAGCACTCACAAAGATGGTTAAAAGATCATGCATAAGCTTGCCTTTCAAAACCTGACTGGTTTTAAAGTAAGAAGATGCTCAGAAAGGAATGCATTTGGATCTTTCAATGCTTGCACAATACACCTGTGGGCATCAGCTCCAGCCTGGGAAGCACTGTCTTCCATGTAACTGCCTAACAATTCCACCATAACTTCTGATGCAGCATTACTTTTCTTACAAGCCACAAGTGCCTCACAACGTAGTCTTCCAACAGTGTGTTTTTTTTTAGTGGTGAGGTTCCAGTTAGAAATCCATTTTCTAACTTGATCCAGCTCAGTTGGAATATACAGGATGGCCCCACAAGAGGCTGCCACGATAGTGAGGCTGTATATCCTACAAGAGTTTTCTTATCCATCCCATGGAAAAGATTGCTTAGCAACTGTAGTCTCAGAGATGGACGTTCACCTTCCTGAAATCTGACCAGTTTCCCACAGGCTTTGAATCAGAGCTTCCTGCTGACCTCGTTCCAGGATCAACAGCGGGGTACCGCGCTGTTCATCACACTTCCAAGGACTTTATCCTTTCCTTCAGACATGCATCACTGGCTTCAATAATTTGAGCTAAATCCACATGAAGTCCACCTTCAGAGTTCTCTTCTGAAATTTCAGCTCCTTTAGATTTCAAATAAGTGCAAAGCTCAGCAACCTGATCTTCCTCATTGATGTCGAAACACGGGGACACTCATGGTGCAGGCCCACGCACCATGGAGATTCCACTGGCTAACCGTGACGACAGCTCAACTTTTTCTTCTATTTCCTCTGGGCAGATTTATCTTCTTTGTTGTGACATTTTCTCCTCTAGTTCTTCTTCTTTCCTGTCTAGCTTTCACTTATTTTTATTTAAAGTATCCAGGGGACTTTCCTGGCGGTCCAGTAGTTGACTTTGTTTTCCAGTGAGGGGATGTGGAATCAACCCCTGGCCAGGGAGCTAAAAATCTCACATACCTTGAGGCCAAAAAACCAAAATGTAAAACAGAAGCAATGTTGTAACAAACTCAATGAGGACTTTCAAAATAACCCACATTGAAAAAAAAAAAAAACCTTTAAAAATATTTAAAGTATCCAAACATCCTTTTGTTTTGCTTCACAATGCCATTTCTGTTGTTTTTGGTTCGCTACTTCAGAATCAGCAAGGTTTAATTCATCTTTAAGTGGATCTGCTACTGTTTAATTTTCAGTTTAATTACAACATACTTGTTTTCTGCTTCTTCAGACTTTTACGAGGCTCCATGCTTTCTTTTGTTGTTCCATATTTTTCTCAACAGTTTTCATTTTCATTTTATTTTCTTGAACCTCATCTTCCAAGGTTTCAACATCTACAGACTAGGATTCTTTTACATCTCAAAGTTCCTACGTTTTAGAAAGAGTTTTTCTTAATTTCATCCTAACACTTTACAATGTAGTTGGCAACTTCTAAGAAAACTTTCATTGTGTTAATATACTCTTCAGGAATAGACAAGTGTTGCTGAAAATTTGTTATCTGGGCTTACGTATGTTCAACCTTCTTCTCTAAGTCAATTTGAAATAAATCTGCATTTCTGCTTAGAAACTCAAGTCTTATTTTCAGGTAAATAATAACATCCCACAAAGACGTGATCACCATCAGCAGTAAAAGCTGCAATTCTCGGGTAGCTTTGGGACTGCATTACTGCACAAGCTACATGATTATTTTTGATTAGTAGCACTGTCTCTATGTCTCTCATGTCAGTTAGACTATTTGTAACAACTGCATTTTCTATTTCTAAAGCTGTCAGAACTGTTGGAAACTGGATGATAAGCAGCTCTATCTAACACCATACATCTTATTCCAAAACTCAGAAACTATTATCTGTGGCTGTGAGGTCCCTAGGGAATAAAACCTTTTCATCCGTGCCTGAAGCATTATTTCTTCAGCATGATTATGGCAACAATAGGCTTGCAGAAGTCCTTTTAAGCAAGATTCAATAGCTAGAGCAAGCTCAGTGTCCCCAAGATGAATGAAAGAGCCTGAAGAGCCTACAGGTTTATAGGTAAAATGTTCACATCAATAAGCATCATCTCTGGCTTCAAGAAGGGTTGGAACATGAGGGCCAAATCCTTTTAGTCAACCGTTACTACTTCCTTTCAGTTGCCTCTGATTATATAGTTCAGTATATATTTCCCATCTCATTCTTCTCCCTTAATTCTGGTATGTTTCCTTTGGCTTGCTGAAACTGTTCAATCTCCTGGTTGACTGAACTTCTTTGAACCTATAAGGCCTTTACACTCTTTTCTTATATATATAATTTTTATTCAACTATAGTTGATTTAAAATGCTATATTAGCTTCTATATCCATGTTTTTTTAAAAGATTCTTTACCCATATAAGTCATGTTGGGGTTTTGAGAAGAATTCCCTGTGTTGTGCAGTAGGTCCTTATTAGTTATCTATTTTATATATAGCAGTGTATATATGTTGGTCTCGATCTCCCAGTTTATCCTTCCTCCATTTCCCCACAATAACCATAAATATGTTTTCTACATCTGTGACTCTATTTCTGTTTGGTAAATGAGTTCACTTGTACCATTTTTTTAGATTCCTCATATAAGCGATGTCATACGATATTTGTCTTTCTCTGTCTGATTTACTTGACCCAGTATAACTAGGTTACACGCTTTTTTCAACCAAGGTAATATTTTTGCCTTTCAGCTCAAGTTCCAAAGATTGATTGTACCTTTTTTTCAATTCTTCAATTCTTTTGAAAAGTTGCTCATCATCTTTCTTTAATGTTCTATACGGATTTTGATTTTTTTTAGAGAATGATTGTATAAAACTTCAGTTTCATTATAGGCTCTTTTCTTAGGAGTAACATCTACCTGCTTTCAGTACCATACATTCTGGTATTCATGCATTTGTCTCTTCACTAATCTTTTCTGTTTTATCTTGAATATCCTTGTATTTTTTTTTCTGCTTCATTGTTTGACCTGCTGTTCTTCATTTTCCTGTCAAGTCTAGCAGAAGGATCTTCTCTAATTTTTATATTATCTCTCATAGCATTGTTTTTCTGTTTCATTGATCACTGCCCAAACCATTTCATGTTTCAAGAATCTTAAGTTAGCCTTCAATGTACTTAAAATAGCAGTACTTTGAAAATATTCTTCTTTCTCTAAATACTGGTGGCTTAGTTAAATAAATTACTCTTACTTGATCTAGCTACTCCTTGTTCTTTCTTTTGTTTCCATAATGTATAAACAATCTTTCTTCATCTGCTCAAGATGGGTGGCTCTCATGGAGAATTTATATTTGTTTCCCTCAATTTAGACAGCTATAACTGGTTGCTCATCTCTTGCGTTAAACTGAAACGAGATTGTCCACCTGTATGTTGAAATGATCAAGAACTACAATCAGTTCTTCTTTCCTAGTAGAAGCCATGGTTCGTGTTTCACTTTTTAGTTTGTAAGACTGACTTTCTGTTCATGCTGCTGGGATGCTGCACAGCTAGAGTCGCCAAACACATTTGGCATCACCTCCATTGTTTCTTAATGTTATTGAGATAGCTGCTGAGTTCCATTGTTGCCAACAATAAAGTGATATTAGAACCAAATTTAAAAGGTCTAAGTATCAAACGTGGAGAAGGCAGTGGCACCCCACTCCAGTACTCTTGCCTGGAAAATCCCATGGATGGATGAGCCTGGTGGGCTGCAGTCCATGGGGTCGCTGAGAGTCAGACACGACTGAGCAGTTTCACTTTCACTCTTCACTTTTATGCATTGGAGAAGGAAATGGCAACCCACTCCAGTGTTCTTGCCTGGAGAATCCCAGGGATGGGGGAGCCTGTTGGGCTGCCATCTATGGGGTCGCACAGAGTCCAACACAACTGAAGCGACTTAGCAGCAGCAGCAGCAAGTATCAAACGACACTTGAAGTTTCTTAGCTAAATACTCTCAATTATCCTAATTTCTGCTGCGAAGTAGAAGCGTCATTAGTGAGAGAAACTGTACATTCATCTTCCTCACTTTATGTAAATCCCCTAACTCTTGTCTCAGTCTTTTAGCATTTTTAAGAGAGAAGAAATTTTCTTCCTCTCTCTAAGCCATCAAGTCTCAGACAAGTTAAAGTGTCCTCAAGGAACCGATAGGAGGGACTGTCGTGGTGCAACCAGACATGAAAACCACCCTGAGGATGTCTGGGCCTTGCCTGGCCACCTCTGGCCCACGAGCAACCACGTGCCTGCTATATGGCGCTGCCTCTGCTGCTTTGCTAATCTCATGAGAGATTTTTAGACCATAGTTTCTCCATCTTCCTTCTTTCCTAATATGTGCATTTTATATGCTGTAAATATCCTTCTCAACATGGCTTTTGCTGCACCTCACGACTTGTGACAGGTGGTATTTTCAGTGTTACTCCATTTAAAATATTTTCCAGCACCCTTAATGATTTTTTGCTTGAACAATGGACAATTTAGAGATGTGTTTCTTAATTTACAAATGTGTGAATTTTCTACTGATAATTTTATTTCTAGTTTAATTTCGCTGTGGTCAGAGAATATGCTCAGTATTATTTCACTTTGAAATTTGTTGAGGCTTGCATTGTGGTCCAGCATTTAGTCAGTTTTATTGTTTGTTTGTTTGGGTTTTTGGGGTCAGTTTTCCCTTAATTTTCCATGTATACTTGAAAAGTTCTACTTTCCCCTGGAATTTGCCTATTCATTCCTGGTACTTTCTTGTGGCTTGTTTATCTTAGTGGTGATTTCCTTTAGTTTCTTTTTTGAAATATTAAACTGTGAAGTATAACATGCATTGTGGGGGAAAAAACATAATTCGAAAAATAACCACAGAACAACCACATAACCCATCCTCCAGGTCAAGAAATAGAATATTATCAGCACTTGAGAAGCTCACATGTGTGTGCCTTTCTGATCACAGTTCCATCTGTCCCCCAGGATGTAACCATCATCCAATGACTTATAGTAATTTCCCTGCTTTTCTTTATAAATGTACTACCTTACTATCTCTGTGGGAATTTTTAAACAAAAGGACTTACTTTTGCCTCTTTTTAAACTTAGAGTATATAATCATATTGAATGTACTGTTTTGTATCCTGCTTTTTTTTTTTTAACTCAACATTAGGTATATAAGATTTGTTTATGTATCTCCAGCTTATTCCTTTTGCCTGCATTTTAGTTGATATTTCTTACTGTATAATATTCAGTTGTACCAAAATTTTATTTATCCATTCTGCTGTTGGTGGGCTTTTGGGTTATTTCCAGTTTGGGCCAATTAATAACAATACTCCTGTGAACATTCTTATACATATATTGAGATACATATCTGTATGTATTTCTCTAAGGTATAGATCTTGAATTTAAATTGTTGGGTCGGGGGTACAAATATGTTCAACTTTATTGGATGCCACATGATATTTTCAGAAAGATGATACTAATTTACATCTCACCAACATTGTTTGGATGTTCCTGTTGTCCCAATCTTCTCTCCAACACATACTATTTTTTTCCAATCTGATAGGTGTGTAGCCCATTGTAGTTTTAACTTCCCTAATTACTAAGGAGAATGTTTATTGATCATTTGGATATCACCTTTTGTATAGTACCTGTTAGATAAAGTCTTACCCATTTTTCTATTTGACTGTTTCTGCTATCAGTCTGTAATAGTAATGCTCACTAGGCTTTACTGATTATATGTACTGCAAATACCTTCTCATGACCTTTCTTTTTTATTCTAATAATACCTAACAATAACTAAAAATACAGTCTTTTGAGGAACAAAAGTCCTTAATCTTAATGTGGTTAAATTTATCAATCTTTATTCTGTACTTGCGATTGTTTGCATCATCTTTTATAAAGTCTTTACTGTCTGGGGGCTGTGATATACTCTCCTCCATTCTTTTAAGTGCATTATAGTTCTGTCTTATTTAGGTTTTAATCCTCCTGGAACTTATTTTTGGGTAGCCAAAGAAACCATCATTCTGGGGTCACTTCAGGGTCTTGACTCAGTTCGTTCTCTTCAGTCTTCTACTGGCCAAAGCCTCAGTATCCTGATAACAGTGTTACTACTATCATCATTTACCTCAGAACAACTCTAGTTTTATTTCGATTTTTGGAACGAGAAGGTCTTCAGAAACCTCCCCGATCTCTTGAGAGACCACCAGTGCCTCAAAGAGTTGGGTCTTATCCAAGGTCTAGTTGTTCCTTAGCAGAAGGGGGCCTCTGTGCACCTAATCAGTCATAACACCATTTGGAAGTCCTTAATAATATGTTTGCATATTGTTCCAGATCCATACATATAAAGCATTTTCATTCTTTTAAAAGGCTGCATAAGGATTTATTTTATGAAATTTATTTAACTGGTCCCCAAAGATGGGCCTTTAAATTCTATCCCATTATTTGTCATTACAATATTGCAATGTCATTTCACACCTGAGTGTATCTGTATTATAACCTCCTAGAGATTGAACTACTAGATCATATGCCCTCCCCGACTCCTAGCATAGAGTTTGTATCCCTTTAAACTCCAGAACTGTAGGAGGATGCCTATATTTTCACATTCTCACCAAATGCATTTATACTTACCTATCCGATAGCTGAAAATAATATCTCATAATTTCAATTTGTATCTTTTACTAAGGGTAAAACAATGCTTTTATACATCTAAGAGAAATTTGTATTTCCTTTTCCTGGAACTATTATGATCTTGTGCTGTGCTGTGCTTAGCTGCTCAGTCATGTCTGACTCTTTGTGACCCCATGGACTATAACCCATCAGGATCCTCTGTCCTTGGGGATTCTCCAGGCAAGCATACTGGAGTGGGTTGCCATGCCCTCCTTCAGGGAATCTTCCTGACTCAGGGATTGAATCCAGGTCTTCCGCAGTGCAGGTGGATTCTTTACCATCTGAGCCACCAGCGAAGCCATATTCTGATCTTGGTCTTTGCCTTGTTTTCCACGTGGTTTTTAAGAATCCCAACGTTTGCAAGGTCTTCATGCTTAACTGCTATGTTTCTATTCAAAAGAATACTGTTTATAAATAATGAAATGTTCATAGAATATTTGCTTTATGCAACTTAAACGAAATATACTACAATTTTTTTGGACAAAGTATAGATGCAGTGTTGCGATTTTACCAGACTCATTAAAAAGAAGATTTTATTGGGTTTGGAGAAAACTAGAACTTTGTAAGTACACATGGAATATTAAGCTAAACTGGTTTTCAACTGTCCCATGTGTTATTCTTTACATATGAAAGACTATCTTGTTTTTCTTTCTCTATCAAGAACCAAACTTTATAAAGATTCATTGCTGCCAAAATTTTAATCTACTCAATTAATTTGTATCATTTATTGTAAGTTAATTTAAGTAAGTATGCAAGCCTGAAGTTCTTTAATATTAATGGATTAGATGTCATGGTACATGGCTAAAATGAGCAACAGATTACATTATCTCATTTCCTCTGCACTTTAATAGCACTTTCCAATGATTTTTTTCTGATAGAAAATTAGCCCAGCTTCTTTAAGATTCATAAACTTTGAAACAGCCGAAACTTAAGAACATAAACACTAATCATTAACATGCATGTGTACGTACACTTGGTCACATCTGATTCTTTGCGACCCCATGGACTGTACCCCGCCAGGCTCCTCTGTCCCTGGGGTTTTCCAGGCAAGAATAATGGAATGGGTTGCCATTTCCTGCTCCATAGGATCTTCCCAAACCCAGGGATCAAACCTACGTCTCTTTTGTCTCCTGTATTTGCAGGCAGATTCTTTACCATTGTGCCACCTGGGAAGGCTAATCATTAACTTAGTACATTGTCAATTGAAACTGAACTCTGTTCTTGTTTTAAAATTATAGTAGTAAATTCCTTTGGAAGCAAACAAGGGAAAATGATTTTTCACGTCATTCAGGTTTTCTAATTCAGGACACTAGTATACCAAATGCAGAATATTTTCAAAGTAAAGCAAATCACACTCTCACATTACTTCAAAGACTTTAAATGTCTTTGGGGATTAGATAATCTGACCAGCCGAATATATTCTTATACTTTTTATGTTTGAGCCATTGACTAAATTATGTTTAATTAAACTGGACAAGTATTTGACTATTATCCTATGGATATATCCAAACTAAACCTATAGCCTTAACACTATGTTAGAAAATCTGACAGTTAAAGTAATTGACTTTGCAACATATGTACTCTTTAGCACTCACCCTTGAAAACACTAACCAGACATTTTAAATATTTGGGCCACAGATGAATACCATTTTTAAAGATTAAGCTATTTTAGGATTGGAGGAATTACAAAGAATATCTGGTTTAAACCCCTACTTTATCCTAAATAAAAAGTGAGACACAGGAAAATTGTGCCTTGCTCTCAGAGATAAAAGCAGCTCAAATGCACAAAACATTTGATTAAATCTGCTTCCAACACATCAATAATATTAGCATTCTGTTCTAAGTTTCGCTTTTAGTGTATTAAAGATGCCAATGATGGAAACCAGCCAAAGAAAATATCCCCTCAGTTTTCGGAGCTGAATTTTAGTGATAAGGAGAACATTCTGAACAACTAAAATAGTCATCCTAGCACTTAGAGAGAAGCATCACTTAAAAGACTTCCTCCCCAATTTTAAGGTTGATGGCAAATATCCTTGCCCCCAAATCATACCACTCTAGAATCAGTGTATACTGTTCTAAGCTTAATCTTGGAAAACTATTTAAGGATCAAGTATATGGAGTTATTCTTCTCAGGTTTTTATTTTTATAATTTGTTTATTCTTTGGCTGTACTGGGTCCTCTTTGCTGCACAGGCTCTTTGTCTAGCTGCGGTGAGTAGGGCTACTCTCTAGCTGCAGTGAGCGGGCTTCTCACTGAGGTGGCTCCTCTTGTTGCAGAGCACAAGCGGGCACACAGGTTCAGCCGTTGCGGCACCTGGGCTCAGTAGTTGCAGCTTCCAGGATCTAAAGCACAACCTCAATAGTTGTGGTGCGTGGGCTTAGCTGCTCCCTCCCATGTGGTTATCTTACCAAAAGAGGGAGTGAACTCGCGTCTCCTGAACTGACAGATTCTTTACCACTGCTGCTGCTGCTGCTACGCCGCTTCAGTCCTGTCCGACTCTGTGCGACCCCACAGACGGCAGCCCACCAGGCTCCCCCATCCCTGGGATATTCCAGACAAGAACACAGGAGTGGGTTGCCATTTCCTTCTCCATTGCATGAAAGGGAAAAGTGAAAGTGAAATCGCTCAGTCGTGTCCGACTCTTCGCGATCCCATGGACTGTAGCCTACCAGGCTCCTCCGTCCATGGGATTTTCCCAGCGAGAATACTGGAGTGGGGTGCCATTGCCTTCTCCGCTTTACCACTGAGCCACCAGGTAAACCGTCTTCTCATTAAGAGAGGTAAACCTCTTATAATGTTCATGTCAAACTAGAGAGCTAAGGCTGGACTTTCAGATCATTATACATTTCCATAAAACACTTTCCCATGAGTTTAGCTTGGGTAAATCATGCAAATTTTAAAAATCCCCAGTACCTAATAGTCCCCAAATAATCCCACAAAGATAGATATGGGGAGATGTGAGTCAGGGCAAACACGAGAAACACGAAAAATAAACTCTATAACTCATTTCATAGTTGGCAGGTACCACTGAAACATCTTTGCCAGCAATTGTTATTATAGTGGAGATAGCCAGCCAAATCAAAGTCCTCAAACCAATGGTTTTTATGACTCTGTACATAAGCAAGGAAAGCCTTTATAATGTCACTGAAGGGGAGGCAGGTTACTAGAATCTTGTTTTAGCACTTTAGACTTACATTATCATCTTGACACAGCTCAAATAGAAATTTATCACCTAACAGATGGATTTGGAGGAGTTTCTAGAAGCTAAGTTTGTCATAGCTTGGAACACAGTTGGACCTGGAGTGCCCTAACCCACAGTGGTCTGGGATGTGCTGATTTTATAGTTACTGGTTTCTAGAGTTAATATGCCTTCCTGGCTGGGGAAGACACTGAGGGAATGGACCTAACTTATGATGGCCATGGATGAATGTCCAGCCAGCAGACAGATCATGGTATCCAAAAGCTATGGCCACAAACAATAGAAAGATCAAGTCAGCAACAGGAAGATACCTGGTTCCAGTCAGCAACCTGGGGTAACTTAAAATTCATGAATATCGTTGTACAGACCGTGCGCTGCACAAACCTAGATGACGCCATTTATGTCAATGGTATGTCCCAGCAGGTGAATCAAAGACAGATGGTGGGAGTGCAGGAATAATAGGTAAATGGTTGTCCAAATAGGTATATGGAGTAAGTTGGAGCAAACACAGTCTACCAATAGTTAAGAATTCAGAGACAAGACTCCAGCCTAAGAAGACAGACCATAAAGGAAAGATTCATGTCTCTAACAGAAAAGAGAATCTTAAAGGTTTTGTCACCTTGGAGTGCTATCAAAGGATGATTCAGCAACTGAGTCTGACCACCTCCTTTTGAATTTCATCTCCTCTAATTCTTGCTACTGCCATGCACACTGTGGCCCAGGGGTCCAATGCTTTGCCATTAAAGTTCTGGTGCAAGTGTGGACAAAAATACCTTGCTTTGAGTCTTCCTAGTGAGTAGAAACAAGCTAGAACTTTTCCAAAAAAGATTTCACTAAATAAAACACATGAACGAAAAAGAAATATTTAGGGGAATGTACTATCTCTTCCCAGATTTCTAGGAATTTATCAAAAAAAAAAAAAAAAGCTATGAATGAGTATCAATTAGGGTTTGATCAGAGAAGCAGAACCACTTATGAGTGGTAGAGAGATCTGTGTAGAGATGAGACCTTCCACAGTTGTGGGAGCTGGTTCAGCAGTTTGTGTAAGACTGTGGCTCTTCATCCAGTGCCAGGCCTGCAGTCAGCAGGGCAGCAGCTAGAAAGGGAAGACACACATGAAATGGGAGAGAGTGAGGACAAATGGGAACACGGAGCCAACACTGAAAGAGCAGAAGCAAAACTTGTGTTTGCCTCTCACAACTTCCAAACATGTTACTTCAGTGATAAGAAGACTTGTAGAAGCTCTAGTGCATGTTTCCACAGGGCACACGTGTACCTGGGTCGATACATGGAGAAGTTGAAAGTCGAGATCTGGTGGGAGCTGGATGGGTTAGGCCGGGTACTGTCCCATGAAGAACTGACTGGAGTTGCCACAGGCTGCTGGCCCTTTTAACAAGATGAACTAGCAGAGCCACGACAATATGCTTGAGCTGTGACAGTGTCTGACCCAACACCAGTCTTCCAGGTATACGTATGACTGCTGCTTCATTTCTACCATCTAGATCTCATGCCAAAAAAAAAAAAATTGTTTTATGGCTCTTATTAACTCAAAATCATGCAGGGAAAGGAGTCTTGGGAAATGTAAGAGCAGCTTGCTGCTGCTGCTGCTAAGTCGCTTCATTCGTGTCCAACTCTGCAGCTCCATAGACGGCAGCCCACCAGGCTCTTCTGTCCCTGGGATTCTCCAGGCAAGAACACTGGAGTGGGTTGCCATTTCCTTCTCCAATGCAGGAAAGTGAAAAGTGAAAGTGAAGTTGCTCAGTTGTGTCCTACTCTTCACGACCCCATGGACTGCAGCCCACCCATGGGCTCCTCCGTCCATGGGACTTTCCAGGCAAGAGTACTGGAGCGGGTTACTTGACACAATACAAAAGTCACCAGGGAATGTGTGCCAAAATTAAACAGAGATATTCACTGCAGTGCTATTTATGATAAACAATAGAATATGACCTAACTGTCCAACAATACAGAAATTGTTAAACGTGTATGGTATACCAATATGTTGTTTTTTAGCTGCTAAGTCATATCTGACTTTTTTGTGAGCCTATAGACTGTAGCCCACCAGGTTCCTCTGTCCATGGGATTTTCCAGGCAGGAATACTGGATGGGGTTGCCATTCCCCTGTCCAGGGGATTTTCCCAACCAGGGATTGAACGGGTATCCCCTGCATTAGCAGGTGTATTCTTAACCACTGAGCCACCGGGGAAGCTCAATTTCTTACCCATTAGAACACAATATATTACAAAAGATGTAAAAGAATATTTATGCCCATAAACCTATGGTCACCACACAAGTATTATCGTGTCTGGTTGTATAAATACAAAGTTTTGACTGGAACACTATGGTAGGCTGACTAACAACCTCCCACAAATGTTCACATCCCAACACTCAGAACCTGTGAATATGTCACCTTACCTTACATGGCAAAGGAGAATTGAGGTTGCCAATCGACGGGGGAGGCCTGGCGTGCTGCAGTCCATGGGGTCGCAAAGAGTCGGACATGACTGAGCGACTGAATTGAACTGAACTGAACTGAATAGAGTTAAGGGTGATAACAAAGCTACCATAAAACTGGGAGATTATTCTCAATTATCCAGATAGGAGATTTAAGGGTACTTAAAAGTAGAAGATGGAGAAGGCAATGGCACCCCACTCCAGTACTCTTGCCTGGAAAATCCCATGGATGGAGGAGCCTGGTGGGCTGCAGTCCATGGGGTCGTGAAGAGTAGGACACAACTGAGCGACTTCACTTTCACTTTTCACTTTCATGCACTGGAGAGGGAAATGGCAACCCACTCCAGTGTTCTTGCCTGGAGAATCCCAGGGACGGGGGGAGCCTGTTGGGCTGCCGTCTCTGGGGTTGCACAGAGTTAGACATGACTGAAGCGACTTAGCAGCAGCAGCAAAAGTAGAAGAGGGAAGCAGAAGAGGGTCAGAGAAAGAAATGTGGTGGTGGAAGACCAACAGAGAGACGTATGACTTTGCTTGCTTTGATGATGGAGGAGTCCATAGCCAAGGAATCTGAGGAGTGGGTAAAAGCTAAAAATGGCAGGAAGGGTGTAGGAAAAGAGCAAAGTAGCCAGGATGGCTCTCTTGCCCCCACGGCCTATTGCTCTCGCCCCATGGTTATGCATCAGCTGAAATCATTCATACCACCATGCTTGTGCAATGACCTATGTAAGCAGCACCTGAAAAGCTCTTCTAGTCGAGTCCAGTTGCATTGAATGGTGTGGAGTTACAGCTGTGTCCACTGGGTCAACACTAGAAAAGACAGCATGTCTGCTGCTGCCGCCTTGCTGCTGAGCCAGTCAGGAGAGGATAAACATGTTGGTAGTTCCTATGGCTCCTCGCATCTTCTTCCAGCTTTCTAGCTTGCACCTTGCCTACCCTGGGTTCAGCAAACAACAAGACAGAGGGAATCCTCCCCTAAAATCTCCAGAAAGAAATGTGACCCTTTAATTTTAGGCCAGCAAGACCAATATCAGCCTTCTATCCCACAGAATAGCAATATAATAAATTTGTGTTGGTTAAGCTGCTAAGAGTGTAGTGATTCTTTGCAGCAGCTGTGGAAAATGAATACCAGCTCCATAAAATAGTAGATGTGAAAAATCCAAAGTGTGGTGCCAGAGATAAAGTAGGTGACCCACGACATGTTATATAGCTCAAAAAACCCGCAAGGAAGCTGTCCAAAGATTGTGGAAGTGAAGAGAGACCATTTTATGAAGAAGCTTTCTTTGGACAGAGCTGGGCAAAACTTGCTCTCTCCTTTTCCAAGGAGAGACAGAAGGAAACTGTCCCTTTACTTCAAGGCTAGTTAGAAGGGCTTAGAGAGCTTGATGTGTGTCTTCTTGAGTTTAGGGCCACAAAGGACTGAGTCTAACTGCAGCTCAAGAAACTTAAAGAGCAAGAGACATGAGTCGGTGACCGGCTTTGGTTTCAGAGGATGAAGAACTGCTGTTGCAATGGAATCAGTCTGTCTTCCCAGACTTTTTCCTCCAAACTAAATAAATGTTACCTGTGCAATTTAAACATTAAAACTGTGGAAAGAACGCAAGAAAAAAAAAGTCACCCAGGTTTATATAATAATGATCCTACCTGTCTTACGACTTGGGTTCACAAGCCTTGTCCCAATCCCATTATGTAGCTTACTAGGGGCATGACCCAGACTCCTCACTCTCTAGCCTCTGCTCTGTGCCCACATGGAGGGCGCTGTCTTGTGCCCTGCCAGAGGGCAGATGGTCGCCAACACAGTCTCTTTAATTATGACATTGTCGGCTTGGGACAGCCTTGCAGCTCTAACTCAGGGCTTTGATCCTGAGGTATTTGGCAAGAACATGGAGATTAACATATTTCACTCTTTAGGAGAAACCTGTATTCCTCCAATCTCCATCAACTAGAACATAACCTTTAAGAGAGCACTGGTCTTTTGTTTTGTTTTGTTTTGTTCACTGATGTGGTCCTAAGGTCTTGGCACATAATATACTCTTAGAACATTGAACAAAAAAATCTTTTTTTCCTGTAAAGCAAATGTCTAAGTCTTTTATAGGCAACACAGAAATATCTCATTTTTAAATTCTAGACAAAGACATCTGTGATTCCTCTCTCAACCTTCCTCTTTATCTCTTCCCCTAGGAGAAGTTGCTGACTGGTTAGACAGATACCCAGACAATGACTAGGCTCAGTTTTCTAGGAATAGAGGTTTCAGATGTTAAAATCTCAGTAAAATATTAGTTTTTAAGGAAATGATCCTTCCTCAAGTATCTTCCTTTTACATTTTCACCCTGTGGCTCCATCCCCCTGCTGCTATAAGCAGGCATGGGATATACCTTTCCTCAGATCTGAACTGATTTCAGGTCCAGGATTCAAGTTTAGTACTTGGAGAAGACTGTGAGTTCGATGAGGGCAGAGATCTTGTCAGTTTTCGCCTAATTATATTCTCAGCACCTAACATAGTGTCTGGCATTTCTATTATAGATAGATAGATAGGGAGATAAATAGAGATAGGTAGATACAGATAGAGACATACACAGAGAGAATCTCTAAATAATTCTATCAAAAGATTGTTTTGATTGAATGAATGTGGAAACATAGCACTCAAAGCATACTTTAGCTAATTTAGGAAAAAGAACCTTTCACATCATCTAGCTCAGCATACCAGATTTCTGCTTTGAATTGTCAGGTTATAATCAGCCCATTACAAAATGCCACTGTACCTTCTGTGTGCTGGTCATTGTCCCGTGCATATATTTTCGTCAAGAACCTTAACATTTCTCTGGTGATTCTCTGGTGATAAACTAGGAACCCCAAATCTCACCCTGTTTTCCAACGTAAGTCAATTTTTTTTAAAAGCCATAGTAGTTATGAAATTAATTAGCTATGAAATTAAGACACTTACTCCTTGGAAGAAAAGTTATGACCAACCTAGAGAGCATATTAAAGGCAGAGACATTACTTTGCCAACAAAGTTCTGTCTAGTCAAAGCTATCGTTTTTCAGCAGTCATGTATGCGTGTGAGAGTTGGACTATAAAGAAACCTGAGAGCCAAAGAATTGATGCTTTTTTGTTGGAGAAGACTCTTGAGAGTCCCTTGGACTGCAAGGAGATCCAACCAGTCCATCCTAAAAGAAATCAGTCCTGAATATTCATTGGAAGGACTGATGTTGAAGATGAAATGCCAATACTTTGGCCACCATGATGCAAACAACTGACTCACTGGGAAAGACCCTGATGCTGGGAAAGATTGAAGGCAGGAGGAGAAGGGGACGACAGAGGATGAGATGGTTGGATGGCATCACCGAATCAATGGACATGATTTTGAGTAAACTCTGGTAGCTGGTGATGGACAGGGAGGCCTGGCATGCTGCTGTCCATGGGGTCGCAAAGAGTCGGACATGACTGAGAAATTGAACTGAACTGAACTGAACTGATAGTATTTACACAAGAATTATACAGAGGCTTCTTAGAGGATGCATATCAGGATAACTGCTGCTGCTGCTGCTGCTAAGTTGCTTCAGTTGTGTCTGACTCTGTGCAACCCCATAGACGGCAGCCCACCAGGTTCCTCCATCCCTGGGATTCTCCAGGCAAGAACACAGGAGTGGGTTGCCATTTCCTTCTCCAGTGCATGAAAGTGATAAGTGAAAGTGAAGTCGCTCAGTTGTGTCCGACTCTTCGCGACCCCATGGACTGCAGCCCAGCAGGCTCCTCCGTCCATGGGATTTTCCAGGCAAGAGTTACTAGAGTGGAGTGCCATTGACTTCTCCGAGGATAACTGCTAGCCTTCCAAAAATCTCACTGATTTGAGATACAGATCCTTGGAGAAACACAGACCCTTGTACCTGGCACTAGATGAGCATCTGGGAGGGTCACAGCTGACCAGACTGTGGTCATTAGGTTGTGATTATCAGGTGTAAAACTCCTCGAAGTGGTGCTTTTCTCCTAAGGTTCAGTTCAGTTCAGTAGCTCAGTCGTGTCCGACTCTGCGACCCCATGAATCACAGCACACCAGGCCTCCCTGTCCATCACCATCTCCTGGAGTTCACTCAGACTCACGTCCATCGAGTCAGTGATGCCATCCAGCCATCTCATCCTCTGTCGTCCCCTTCTCCTCCTGCCCCCAATCCCTCCCAGCATCAGAGTCTTTTCCAATGAGTCAACTCTTTGCATGAGGTGGCCAAAGTACTGGAGTTTCAGCTTTAGCATCATTCCTTCCAAAGAAATCCCAGGGCTGATCTCCTTTAGAATGGACTGGTTGGATTTCCTTGCAGTCCAGGGGACTCTCAAGAGTCTTCTCCAACACTACAGTTCAAAAGCATCAATTCTTCAGTGCTCAGCTTTCTTTATAGTCCAACTCTCACATCCATACATGACCACAGGAAAAACCATAGCCTTGACTAGATGGACCTTTGTTAGCAAAGTAATGTCTCTGCTTTTGAATATGCTATCTAGGTTGGTCATAACTTTTCTTCCAAGGAGTAAGCGTCTTTTAATTTCATGGCTGCAGTCACCATCTGCAGTGATTCTGGAGCCCCCCCAAAATAAAGTCTGACACTGTTTCCACTGTTTCCCCATCCATTTCCCATGAAGTGATGGGACCAGATGCCATGATCTTCATTTTCTGAATGTTGAGTTTGAAGCCAACTTTTTCACTCTCCCCTTTCACTTTCATCAAGAGGCTTTTTAGTTCCTCTTCACTTTCTACCATAAGGTGTCATCTGCATATCTGAGGTTATTGATATTTCTCCCGGCAATTTTGATTCCAGCTTGTGCTTCTTCCAGCCCAGCGTTTCTCATGATGTACTCTGCATAGAAGTTAAATAAGCAGGGTGACAATATACAGCCTTGACATACTCCTTTTCCTATTTGGAACCAGTCTGTTGTTCCATGTCCAGTTCTAACTGTTGCTCCCTGACCTGCATAGAGGTTTCTCAAGAGGCAGGTCAGGTGGTCTGGTATTCCCATCTCTTTCAGAATTTTCCAGAGTTTATTGTGATCCACACAGTCAAAGGCTTTGGCATAGTCAATAAAGCAGAAATAGATGTTTTCTGGAACTCTCTTGCTTTTTCGATCACTTTTCAAACTTAAATTGCTTGCTAATCACCTGAGAAGCTTATTAAAATGCAGATTATGGTTCAGGAAGATTGCATTGGAGCCTGAAGTTCTATATATTTCTCACAAGCTGATCCAAGGACCACATTTTGAGTCACAAGGACCTAGGACACTGGCCATCTATTCTTTCCATGTGCAGGAGGTGCTTTTGCACCATGATAGTGGCGGAAAGGGCTTCCCAGGTGGTCCTAGGGGTAAAGAACCTGCCTGCCAAAGCAGGAGACATGAGAGACATGATCCCTGGTGGGGGAAGATACCCTGGAAGAGGGCATGGCAACCCACTCCAGTATTCTTGTCTGGAGAATCCATGGACAGAGGAGCCTGGTGGGCTGCTACAGTTATTAGTGTTGCAAAGAGTTGGACATGACTGAAGCAACTGAGCATGCAGGCAGAAGCAAACTATCACATATAGAATGGATAAACAACAAGATCCTATTATATATCACAGGAAACTAAATTCAAAATTCTGTGATAAACCATAATGGAAGATTATGAATAAGAACGTATATGTGTGAGTATATGTATATAACTGAACCACCGCTGTATAGCAGAAATTAACACAATATTTAAATCAACTATACTTCAATTTTTAAAGTCATTTTCACATAATTTTATCTTTATTAGGAGTTCTAATTCTATGTGTTCAAAATAAAGGGGGAAAACTGAAAAGTAAAGAAGGATTAGGTTTATACCAAATAACTTGAAGAGTCTTCCTTATAGTATTTATAGCCACTATAGCCTTATAGTATTTATAGCCTATAGTATTTATAGTCCTTCTCAATCTACTTTTGAGTAACAGCTCAATTTTGTTGCCTGGAGCCCATTTCATGCAGAGGTGGTGTGTATACCTGCATCCTCAGTCGCTCAGTCGTGTCCTATTCTTTGCGGCCCCATGGGCTATAGCCCACCAGGTACCTCTGTCTATGGAATTTTCCAGGCAAGAATACTGGAGTGTGTTGCCATGCCCTCCTCCAGGGGATCTTCCTGACCCAGGCATTGAACCTGTGTCTTTTGCATCTCCTGCATCGGTAGCTGGATTCATTACCACCAGTACCACCTGGGAAGCCCCTTTAAATTACCTACTCCCCAAATTCTAGGAGTTCCCAGGCAGTTTATCTCTCACCAAATACTTTGGCAGCAGCCCTGTGGGGGTATTGCAGTCTTCCACTAGGCTTACACTGATGCCTGGAGTCCAGATTGCACCAAACCTGCCCTCAGAACTGAGTTGTTCAGGTGGCTGCTAAGTGCCCTGGGAAGACAGGTCTTATTCACTTTGTATCTCCACACTCCATGCTCTCCACAGAGCTCAGACAGAAGTCTTCTGGGGCCTGGAACTAATCTACACAGAGAGATTTTAGAGATTTTGCTATCCAGGATCCCTCCTGACAGCTAAGGCTTTGTCTTCTACCACCAAGCTCCACAACCATGTGTGCAGAAAGATTTTTAATTAATCACCATATTGTGAAGAAGTGACTTTTTCTAGATTTATATTTCCCCTCTATGAATCTGGAAATACATAGGATGTAGTTAACTGACCAAAATATGACCAACAAACCAAACCCAGAAATGTCAGCTCAATATACATTATGCAACCACACAGGAGCAAAGTAATTTAAATATATATATATATATATATATATATATATATATATATATATATATATCTTCTTCTGCAGATACCTTGTTTTGAAATCTTAATCTACTTAATTATCTCAAGTTTCCATCATAAGCGTAATATAAATCCAAACCTGTGAGAAACTGGAATGTTATTTCTTTGTTTCTGAGTTTGGGGTGAGCACCATGCATATTAAGCAAGGAATCTGATCTGAAATTAAAGGACTCTTTTCTCTCAGCACTATTTTTATCATGCTTCTCATTTCTCTTTTCTTTTCAATATTATTTAATCATTCTTATAATCTTTTTTGTTTGTCAAATTGATTTTTTTGACCAAAAATATCTGACAATTCATCTCGGTTTTTTCCTTGATTATTTTACTACGGGCCTGAGAACTGTATAATTTTACACTGGCAACAAACATGATTATATTTGCAAAAGATTCCTGAGTCAATATTAATGGCCTTTTCTGATTTGCAACTTCTTAGGCTGGACTGAGTCATCACACAGAAGAGGGGGTCATGTGGCCACCAAATCCTAGTCCGCAGCAGCAGCGCGTGCAAAGGCAAGATCAAAAAGTAAGGGAGGAAATGGCATTTGTGGGGCGTTGAGGATGACGGTAGCAGGGATTCCTGGAGGAGAGCGGAGAGAGGTGAGGCTGGGGGATGGATAAGCAGGGGCTGGGTCAGAAAGGCCTTGCATGTCATGCCAAATTGCCAAACCTGGAGCCACTGGAAGACTTTTAATCAAGGGAATGTGCTGAGGCAGACATTTTTGGATTATCTTTTGATGCATTGCGTGGGAGAGAGAAACAAGAAAAGCAATTGGATGGTTGTTTGCTGATCTAGGCTTGATATGGAGATGACTGGAACTAGAGTAACAGTGAAATGAAGAGAAATGAATGGATTTCTAAGAGGGTAGAATAGACCCATAAATTGGATGCAACAAGGGAGAGAACCTCAAAAACAGGTAAGTAAGCCTCACCACAGTGATTTATGCAACATATGGAAAATAGATCTTTATGATGTGCAAATTTGAGGTGCTATGGCAAAGTGTAATTTTAGGTAGCATGGGTAATAGTAATCATTTTTGTTGTTCATTCAGTTGTGTCGGACTCTTTGCAACCCTGTGGACTGAAGCACACCAGGCTTCCCTGTCCTTAACCATATCCCAGAATTTGCTCTAACTCATGTCCATTGAGTCGGTGATGTCATTCAACCATCTCGTCCTCTGTCGCCCCCTTTTCCTCCTGCACTCGATCTTTCCCAACATCAGGGTCTTTTCCCATGAGTCATGTCTTTGTGTCAGGTGGCCAAAGTATTGGAGCTTCAGTTTCAGCATCAGTCCTTTCAATGAATATTCAGGGTTGATTTCCTTTAGGATTGACTGGTTTGATCTCTTTGCAGTCCAAGGGACTCTCAAGAGACACATATGATTCTCAAAATCATATGTGTGCTAAAAAGTTACAACATATAAGGAAATTGAGAACAGAAATGTGCTTAGCAGGAAATTATTTTTCCTGTTTTCTTCAATCCAGGAGTGCAATCATAAGAAAGGAGCTTGTGAATCTCAAGGACAAGATAGAGGAATGGAGTTTCCCTGCTCAAATCAGGAGGTACTCAGAAAGAGCTGAGAATGCTGTTGATGACCTAAAGTAACCCAGATAATCCCCTAGGTTTCACCACACTAAAACATTGTCAGATGTTGCAGAATCTAAGTCTTCTCATGCTCAGTGAAGAACTAACATTCTTTTTCTCCCCCATTCATGTATGCATGCATTCTGTGCATGTATATTTAAATTGAAGTATACTTGATTTACAATATCATTAGTTTCAAGTGTTCAATGTCATATTAATTTCAGGTGTACAACATAGTGATTCAGTATTTTTACAGACTAAAGTCAATGCTAAGTGTTAGTCAATCAGTCGCGTCCAACTCTTTGTGACCCCATGGACAGGTCTGCCAGGTTCCTCTGTCCATGGAATTTCCCAAACAAGAATACTGGCCTGGGTTGCCATTTCCTTCTCCAGGGGACCTTCCCAACCCAGGGATAGAACCCAAATCTCCTGCATCTCCTACATTGCAGGTGGATTCTTTACTGCTGAGCCACACGGGAAGCCTCATAAGCAAATACATGATCATATAGTTCTGATCAAATTAGTATAATCTTTTATGAAGTAAGTTAGCAATTTGTTTTTTTAATTAACTTAGCAGTTTAACTTTTAGAAATTTGCCCTAAAGAAACAACCAGAAACATATAAAATTATTTATTTATAAAGACATTCATTCATTTTCTAGTAGTGAAAAACTATAAGCAACATAAATGTTAATATCAACAAATGGGGAATTTGTTAAATAAATTATGGCAGTTTAGCACAGTGTCTCTCAGTGAGGGCTGTAGTATCAGATTACTTGAGTTTGAAACCCAAGCCTCTCCTTCTATGCCATGGACACTTGTGCAGGTAGCTTACGTTCTGTATTGCTTGGTTTTCCCATCTATAAAATAGGGCTGTTGTAAAAAATTATAAGTGTCTGGAGAGTTCACAGAACTGTACCTGGCACATACTAAGTGATCATAAAATAAATAATTTTCATGGTTAGTATGATGAAGAACCATCAATATTTAGCATGAGAGAGACTTGTACTCACTTCATATTGAAGTTCAGGTCAGTCCAGTCCCTCAGCCGTGTCTGACTCTGTGCGACCCCATGGACTGCAGCACGCCAGGCCTCCCTGTCCATCACCAACTCCCAGAGTCCACCCAGACCCATGTCCATTGTGTTGGTGATGCCATCCAACCATATCATCCTCTGTTGTCCCCTTCTCCTCCTGCCCTCAATCTTTCCCAGCATCCGAGTCTTTGAGTCAGCTCTTCACATCAGGTGGCCAAAGTATTGGATTTTCAGCTTCAACATCAGTCCTTCCAATGAATACCCAGGACTGATCTCCTTTAGGATGGACTGGCTGGATCACCTTGCAGTCCAAGGCATTCTCAAGAGTCTTCTCCAACACTACAGTTCAAAAGCATTAATTCTTCGGTGCTCAGCATTCTTTATAGTCCAACTCTCACATCCATACATGACTACTGGAAAAACCATAGCCTTGACTAGACAGACCTTAGTTGGCAAAGTAATGTCTCTGCTTTTGAATATGCTGTCTATGTTAGTCATAACTTTCCTTCCAAGGAGTAAGCGTCTTTTAATTTCATGGCTGCAGTCACCATCTGCAGTGATTTTGGAGCCCCCAAAATAAACTCTGATAGTTTCCACTGTTTCCCCATCCATTTCCCATGATGTGATGGAACCGGATGCCATGATCTTCATTTTCTGAATGTAGAGCTTTAAGCCAACTTTTTCACTCTCCTCTTTCACTTTCATCAAGAGGCTTTTAGTTCTTCTTCACTTTCTGCCATCAGAGTGGTGTCATCTGCATATCTGAGGTTATTGATATTTCTCCCAGCAATCTTGATTCCAGCTTGTGCTTGTTCCAGCCCAGCACTTCTCATGATGTACTCTGCACAGAAGTTAAATAAGTAAGGTGACAGTATACAGCCTTGATGTACTCTTTTTCCTGTTTGGAACCAGTCTGTTGTTCCAAGTCCAGTTCTAACTGTTGTTTCCTGACCTGCATACGGGTTCCTCAAGAGGCAGGTCAGGTGGCCTGGTATTCCCATCTCTTTCAGAATTTTCCACAGTTTATTGTGATCCACACAGTCAAAGGCTTTGGCATAGTCAATAAAGCAGAAATAGATGTTTTTCTGGAACTCTCTTGCTTTTTCCATGATCTAGCAGATGTTGGCAATTTGATCTCTGGTTCCTCTGCCTTTTCTAAAACCAGCTTGAACATCTGGAAGTTCACAGTTCACATATTGCTGAGAGTTGGCTTGGAGAATTTTGAGCATTACTTTATTAGCGTTGTGAGATGAGTGCAATTGTGTGATAGTTTTCGCATTCTTTGGCATTGCCTTTCTTTGGGATTGGAATGAAAACTGACCTTTTCCAGTCCTGTGGCCACTCCTGAGTTTTCCAGATTTGCTGACATATTGAGTGCAGCACTTTCACAGCATCATCTTTTAGGATTTGAAACAGCTCAACTGAAATTCCATCACTTTCACTAGCTTTGTTCATAGTGATGCTTCCTTCCTAAGGCCCACCTGACTTCACATTCCAGGGTGTCCGGCTCTAGGTGAGTGTGTGTGATCACACCATCATGATTATCTGGGTCATGAAGATCTTTTTGTATAATTCTTCTTTGTATTCTTGCCGCCTCTTCTTATTATCTTCTGCTTCTGTTAGGTCCATACCATTTCAGTCCTTTATTGAGCCTATCTTTGTATGAAATGTTCTCTTGGTATCTCTAATTTTCTTGAAGAGAACTCTAGTCTTTCCCATTCTATTGTTTTCCTCTATTTCTTTGCACTGATCGCTGAGGAAGGCTTTCTTATCTCTTCTTGCTATTCTTTGGAACTCTGAATTGAAATGGGTATATCTTTCCTTTTCTCCTTTGCCTTTCACCTCTCTTTTTTCACAACTATTTGTAACGCCTCCTTAGACAGCCATTTTACTTTTTGCATTTCTTTTTCTTGGGGATGGTCTTGCTCCCTGTCTCCTGTACAATGTCACGAACCTCATTCCATAGTTCATCAGACATTCTATCAGATCTAGTCTCTTAAATCTATTTCTCACTTCCACTAAAGAGTCATAAGGGATTTGATTTAGGTCATACCAGAATGGTCTAGCGGGTTTCCCCACTTTCTTCTATTGAAGTCTGAATTTGGCAATACAGAGTTCACAATCTGAGCCACAGTCAGCTCCTGGTCTTGTTTTTGTTGACTGTATAGAGCTTCTCCATCTTTGGCTGCAAAGGATATAATCAGTCTGATTTTGGTGTTGACCATCTGGTGATGTCCATGTGCAGAGTCTTCTCTTGTGTTTTTGGAAGAGCGTGTTTGCTATGACCAGTGCGTTCTCTTGGTAGAACTCTATTAGCCTTTTCCCTGCTTCATTCTGTACTCCAAGGCCAAATTTGCCTGTTACCCCAGGTGTTTTTTTGACTTTTGCATTCCAGTCCCCTATAATGAAAAGGACATCTTTTTGGGGTGTTAATTCTAGAAGGTCTAGTAGGTCTTCATAGAACCGTTCAACTTCAGCTTCTTCAGCATTACTGGTTGGGGCATAGACTTGAATTACTGTGATACTGAATCATTTGCCTTGGAAATGAACAGAGATCATTCTGTCGTTTTTGACAAAAATGTTTTTCCCTTCTCCAGGGGATCTTCCCAACCCAGGTATCAAACCCAGGTCTTCCACACTGCAGGCAGATTCTTTACCAGCTGAGCCACAAGGGAAGCCCCCTACTGAAAAGGGGTTAAAAAAAAAAAGGTCAAGTCTTCATCTGGCACCTTAACAGTAGTAGGCAGGTCTGAGTACTAGGTGTTCTTGCCAAAATGTAGCTACTGGAAAGGAGAACAGCCAAAGTAGGGGAGAAAGGTATATATAGAGAGGCATGGGCTTCCCAAGTGGCTCAGTGTGAAAGAACCCACCTGCCAATGCAGGAGATGTAGGTTTGATTCCTGGATTGGGAAGATCCCCTGGAGAAGGAAATAGCAAGCCACTCCAGTATTCTTGCTTGGAAAATCCCATGGACAGAGGAGCCTGCTGCCTGGTGGTTCGCAAAGGAGTTGGACGTGACTTATCGACTGAACAATAACAGGATACTCATAACAAACAGGGCCTGCCTGATGCTCTTGCCTGACCTGGCTATGCTTATAGAACATATTTACCAAACCATCAATGTGTAAAGTAATCAAGAGACAGACTTTTATTCTTGAGGAAGTATGACACTCAGGACAACTTGGCATTTAACAATAGCTCTGGATTAAGAAGATATAAGATTTTTTCTAGGTTTGTTTTCCAAGAGATATATCAAGTTCTTCAAGGGTTGTTTTTTGTATTCCTATCATGGAAAGATTGTGACTGCCCTTTGTATGATGTGAGGTTGATTTAATTGATAGCCTTCCCCTGGCTTTCTGAATCCAACTATTCAAAATATAGATTTAAGGGCAGGCATAAGCCTTAGAGGTCATTTACCTTAGGGAGTCTAATCTCTGTGTGCCATGGACTCCTTTAAAAGGCCTAATAAGGTCTGTGGACCTCTTCTCCAAATATTGTTTTAAAATGCATAAATATTTTTAAACATGGGACAAAGGAAACCAGTCACATTGAAGTGGGGTTATCAAAATTAAAAAGGAAATCATTTGTGAGAACACTATAGGTGCTTCATTATTAATGCATTATAAGATCTAGCCACAGGCTTAATAACTGTTGTTATTCTAAGAGTGCTGAGCACAAATGATGAGCTGAGATACATGCAACAGCCCTCCATGGGATGGGAGACTAACAGTGGTTTCTATTGGTGACAAAATCACAGTCACTGTGAATGCTAATGGAGCTTGCGGTCTGCATTCATAATGAAATAAATTGCTGAATTTCACTTAGAAATGAATGAAAATAAAAGTACAATTTTTCTCCCATTCAGATTTTATCCATAGACATCAGGTTAAGAATCCTGTTCTAGACTGAAACAATCCTGTCACAGATGAGTGAACTGTCTCCCAGCTTTTGACCCATGTACACTGTCTGATTACACAGCAGATTGAAGTCCTGGAACAGCATGTGTTCCCTCATTCCAAAATGCTTCATGTTGACTGGAATTTCAAGGATTGAGACTTGGAGCAATATATAAATGACTGAAGCCATACTAAACTATTCCGGAACAAAAGTAAAATTTGGATTTACACCATTTGGTTTTTCTCTCTAAAACAGAGCTTTACCTGCTTCCAGAAATTGTAATTGAGGCTTTCCATGATTCAGTGAGGTCTGTCTAAGCTATTTGTAGATAAAATTTATTTAGTCAAATATTTGGCCAATTAAAAAAATCCTGTCTGGTCTACTTTCAGAGTTTTGTTTTGGACAAGTATGATCCCTCCATACTTTAATAAAATCTTGACATCTGTGAGCCAAAATTCTGGAAATATGTTTCTGAGACACTCCATCTGTGAACACCCTTCAAAAAACGCCATCAGTGAGAGAGAGACTATAATTAGAGCACTTATTCCTGTTATTACAAAGCAAACAATGAAGCGTCCCATAAAGTTTTCCAGAAGTAAACAATGTTTTTAGCTCCTCGTTAATGATAATATAACCTGGTTCTTCACATACTATAAAGTCCCATCCAAGTAGTCCAATGTGCTTATAAAATTTGATTTATGTGGAAGAAAGCTTGGTCATAAGCGTTCCAGAGCATTCTTTCCTTTGCTAATTCTCTGACTTGATTTTAGGCTCTCTATTCTAACCTTGTCAGTCTGTCCAGGAGTATGTCTTTAAACACCTTTTCTCTGTATTAACTATATTTTCTTCTTTTCCATATTCTTTTTTTCCTTCCAGTTTTATTGAGATATAATTGATACATAGCACTGTATACGTTCAAGGTGTACAGCATAATGATTTGACTTCCATACATCATGAAATGATTATGTCTAGTGAACATCCATCGTCTTGTATAGATCTAAAATTAAATAAATAGAAAAAATTTTTTTCTTGTGATGAGAACTCAGGATTTGCTCTGTTAAAACTTTCATATATAATATACAGCAGTGTTAATTATATTTATCATGTTGTACATTACAGCCCTAGTACTTATTCATCTTATAACTGAAAGTTTACAGTCTTCATTTTTATTGAAGTATAGTTCATTTATGACGTTGTATTAATTTCTACTATACAGCCAAGTAACTCAGTTTCACACCTATCTACATTCTTTTTCTCCATTATGGTTTATCCCAGGATATTAAATTTAGTTCCCTGTGCTATACATTAAGACTTTGTTGTTTATCCATTCTATAGGTAATATTTAACGTCTATTAACCCTAAACTTCCAGTCCATTCTTCTGCTCTCCCTCTCCCCCTTGGCAACCACAAGTTTGTTCTCTACATCTATGAGTCTGTTTCATCAGTTCAGTTCCAGTTCAGTCACTCAGTTGTGTCCAACTCTCTGAGACCCCATGAATCGCAGCATGCCAGGCCTCCCTGTTCACCAACTTCCGGAGTTCACTCAGACTCACGTCCATCGAGTCCGTGATGCCATCCAACCATCTCATCCTCGGTCGTCCCCTTTTCCTCCTCCGCCCCAATCCCTCCCAGCATCAGAGTCTTTTCCAATGAGTCAACTCTTTGCATGAGATGGCCAAAGTACTGGAGTTTCAGCTTTAGCATCATTCCTTCCAAAGAAATCCCAGGGCTCATCTCCTTCAGAACGGACTGGTTGGATCTCCTTGCAGTCCAAGGGACTCTCAAGAGTCTTCTCCAACACCACAGTTCAGAAGCATCAGTTCTGCGGCGCTCAGCCTTCTTCACAGTCCAGCTCTCACATAGGCAGGTTCATTTTTGTCGCATTTTAGATTCCGCATATAAGTGATAATATGGTATTTGTCTTTCTCTTTCTGACTTACTTCATTTAGTATAATTTCTAGATGCATCCATGTTGCTGCAAATGGCATTAATGCCTTCTCTTTATGGCTGAACATTGTTTCTATAGACATCATATCTTCTTTGTCCATTCATCTGTTGATGGACAGTTAGGTTGCCTCCAAGCCTTGGCCATTGCGAATACCGCTACTGTGAACGTAGGGGCGTGTGTATCTTTTGGAATTATAGTTTTGTCTTACTGTTTTTAGTTTTCAGAGGAACCTCCACACTGTTTTCCATAGTGGCTGCACCAACTTACATTTCTACCAACAGTGTTGGAGGGTTCCCTTTAGCCACATTCTCTCCAGCATTCACTATTTGTTGACTTTTTAATGATGGCCATTCTGATCAGTGTGAGGTAGTACCTCACTATAGTTTTGATGTGCATTTCTCTAACAATTAGCCATGTTGAGCATCTTTTCTTTTCTGTATTCTTAATTCACTGGCATTTGGATCCTTGCGACTGGAAACCACCCCTCCCAGGGTTAACTAATTCCTGGAGATAATTTGCCTGCCAGCATGCCCTTTTGTGCAGACTGATTACTTTGAAGTCCATCCCCCAGCTCCCAGCTCCTTTTATCAAATTCAAAAATTAAGTGAAGGGTCAGGCAGATTTGGGGCTTCCTAAGTAGATTTTTTACTAGTGGTAAAGAATTTGCCTGCCAATGCAGGAAAGTAAGAGATGCAGGTTCGATACTGGAGTTAGGAAGATCCCCTGGAGAAGGAAATAGCAACACACTCTAATATTCTTGCCTGGGAAATCCCATGGACAGAGGAGCCTGGCAGGCTACAGTACACAGAGTTGCAAAGAGTCAGACACGACTGCGCAACTGAACACACACACTTTGTAAGGCAGATCTTACAAAGCAGTGGAGAGTGGAAGCAATGCCTTGGTCTAAGCTCCATCCCCTCCTCTGACATGGGGAAGAAGCTCTCTGGAGCCGAGCCTTTCCTTGAGCACCCTCCAGGTGCTCTCCTCTCTCCCTCTGCTCTCCCCACACATCTTCCTCTTCTCCTGGGTCTGCTTCCTCGGGAAGACTTCCTTCTGCATTCCTTCCTGCCTCCTGTGTCGGCTGTGCCAGACACAGATGATGTCCTTCCTTGCTTTCCTCTGAGTGCAGATGGACTCTGGGAGCTTCGGCTTAGGGAGGTTATAGGGGCCGGCTCCACTGCCAGAGCTGGGGCCAATCTCCTCAGCAGTTCCCTCAGACACGCCTCAGAAAAGCAGACCTTTGGTTTTTGCCCTGAAGACAACACAGGAGGAAAGTATATTCCTCCTATTAACAGGGATTTGACTGTGTTCCTTTCAAAACAGCAACCCTAGTTTTCTTTCACTAAGGAGCCTTTGACCATTGCCTGGGCTTGGGGTATACCATGAGTCACTGTGTCAGCTGTGAGTCACTCTATTTTAGTCATCTGAGACAGCTTTTTGGTTCCCAAATCTCTCTCCTAGAAGGAGAGGAGAGATGAAGATGTGGGAGTTCTCTTCTCCTGCTTGTGATTTTTCCTCTTGCTTCACATAGGCCCCCTTTCTTAACATTTCCTAAGAAGGCACAGGCAGGAAGCCTGGGGAAACAGGAGTATTAGGCAAGAGTGTTTTTCCACTTGTCTCTGTCATGGTCCTGCAGGAAACAGCTGGTTTGCAGTCTTTCATTCGAGAGAGGGACTTGAATTAATACAGGCACTATTTACAGAGGGTAAATAGCGAGCAGACTCTTCAGGCTGCTTAGGTTAAGAGCCCCACAAGGAATGGTGAAGACCAGGAACAAGCACACGCACATGCAGGCCTGTAGAAGCAAGGGGACCTGGCCTTGCTGGCCCCGGGAGAGCTGTAGCTGGGGAAGGCAGCAAAAGGAACATGACCACTGTAAAAACCATGGTCCAGCAAGGGGGCATGGTGGGATAAATGGGTCGATGACCCCTCTTTCTTCCTGCCCTCTGATCTTCCAGCACCGCCAAAGTCAGCTGGAAGCCAAGGGCCAGGAGCCTCTTGGGGCACAGGGCAAGGCCAAGAAAGGTGGAGGGGGGAGAGGGGTAAACAGAGAGTAACCAACACATAGTCAACATCTAGAAGTTTAAAAAAGTGCTCCACTTATTCCACAAAGCAAGCTACTGCTTGTAGTAAGCAAACAGCTTATTATACTTTACATTAGAATATTGGACTTCCCACATACCACAAAACTGCAACACTGCCTCGGAGAAGATCAGCACATAAACGGCAAACAGGGCACTGGTTCCTGATCTCTTTGTTGAGTAGGGCTTAGGTTTTCTCTCCCTGGCCCTCCACACCTCTCCTCTCTCTCTCAAGGACAATACAAATCTGTGCCAATATGTACATGTTTCTAGAATCTCAGGTTTTTGGAAGGCTATCTTGTTCATGCCCTACCCCATCTCCCCCACATCAGGAAGCCCTTTCATAGCACTGGTGTAAAAGTACTTGAGTAAAGTATCTTTGGTGGTGCTAGTGGTAAAGAATCCATCTGTCAGATGAATGGATAAGGAAATTGTGGTACATATACACAACGGAATATTACTCAGCTATAAAAAGAAAGGCATTTGAGTCAGTTCTAATGAGATGGATGAAATTGGAGCCTATTAAACAAGGTGAAGTAAGTCAGAAAGAGAAATACCAATACATATTATTAATATATATTAATATGTATATAATAATATATACACAATATATATTAATGCATATATATGGATTTAGAAAGATGGTAACAACGATCCTATATGCAAGGCAGCAAAAGAGACAGAGATGTGAAGAACAGATTTTGGACTCTGGGAGAAGGCGAGGGTGGGATGATTTGAGAGAATAGCACTCAAATGTGTATATTACCATATGTGAGACAGATGACCAGTGCAAGTTCGATGCCTGAAGCAGGGCACTCAAAGCCGGTGCCCTGGGACAACCCAGAGGATGGGTGGAGAAGGAGGTGGGGGGGGTTCAGGATGGGGGATACACGTGCACCCATGGTTGATTCATGTCAAGGTATGGCAGAAACCATCACAATATTGCAAAGTAATTATCCTCCAATTGAAATAAATTAATTTTTTAAAAATATAGAAAAAAGAATCTGTCTGCCAATGCAGGAGATGTAAGAGGTGTGGGTTTGACGCCTGGGAAGATCCCCTGGAGGGAGGAAATGGCACCCCACTCTCATATTCTTGCAGGGAAAATCTCATGAACAGAGGAGCCTGGTGGGCTACAGTCCACGGGGTTGCAGAGAGTTGGACACCATGTGTCTGAGCACACAAAATAACTTTATAAAGTACTTCACAAAGTATTTAAGTAAGTACTTTGGTGGCAAACTGTTTATTCACCCCTGAGGGAAACTTAGATGACAATTCTGTTTTTAAAAGTTATTCATACCAAGCCACAACAATCTTTTTATTTAAAAGTTTCCTCTTCAAAGTGACAAGTTTTATCAAAGTTAGGTCTTTAAAGGGCAACTTAAAAGTTGAAAGTTTTCTCAATTTAGCTGGTAACTTCAGCGTGATTCAACATCATCCATATTATTCGGCCATGTTTTCGTTCTCCTAAGGTGTTTTGTTAAATGGAGTCTGGAATTCTTTGCTGCTGCTTCAGAGTAAAATCAGATCAAGAGTGGAATGAAGGTGCTGGGCTAAGGGTGTAAAGAAGTTACCTGGGGACAAGAACTAGATACTTTTAGAGAGAAGAATAGGGACACAGTGATATTGTTGTTAAAGAAGTACTAGTTAAAGGTCGAAGAGGAAGAGAAACAGTATAAAATTAAACAGGGAATCTTTGTAGCACTCAGGAACCCAAATGTCTGAAAAAATAAAACCAGAAGATGCGGCGATGGTTTCTATTTATTCCTTTGCGTCTACTCTCACCCTTCTCCACTCTGCTGTGTCCTGAAGACTGACCTATATGTGCCACATCATCTTTCTTCTGGGTTTCAGATTAGCTTCTGTCATTTGGGACCAGGCAGGAGACTGGAGGGGAAGGGAATAAGGCTGGGATATTCACGCTCCCTCTCATTCTTCCTCCCTGTGGGGTTCCTGCAGGCTGGCTGCATCCCTCAACTCAAGACCATGGCCCCAGTATGGCTGCCCTTTTTACACTATTCTCATGTGTGTGTGTGTGTGTGTGTGTGTGTGTGTGTGTGTGTGTTTTCTGTTTGTCTCACTCTTTCTCTCTCTGGATTTCAGTAACCCTCTCCCATTCAGGTCTGGGCACTGCAAACCCCTTGTGCTTTCCCACACCCTGCCCACAACTTTGTAAATAGCCCTGTTCATTGTTAAATTGCCCAACTGGAATGATCCATTTTCTTCCTGCCAGCACCCTGACTGACACAGTCAGTCCCATTCTTCTCCCAACATTTACTGTGTAGCTACTATATGCCAAGTGTGTGTTTGTCGCTCAGTCGTGTCTGACTCTTTGCAGCCTCATGGACTGTAGCCTGTCAGGCTCCTCTGTCCATGAGATTCTCCAGGCAAGAATACTGGAGTGGGTTGCCATTTCCTTCTCCCACTATATGTCAAGGAAGGATAAAATGATAAATTAGACAGTTAGAACTCTCAGGGGGCTGTCTGGGGAGTGGAGACAGCCATAGGAATAGATCGGTATATCACAGCTTGGTAAGTGATGCAGAGAAGCACTGGATGGGGAGGTGGTTGTGTGCATGCATGCTAAGTCACTTTAGTCCAACTCTTTGCGACCCTATGGACTGTAGCCCTCCAGACTCCTCTGTCCGTGTATAAGATAGGGGTGTAGGCAGACACAGGTAAGGTTTCTTGATGGAAATGGTGTTGGGCAATTTTAGAGGCAGGGACATGCATAGGAAGTGGTCAGGAACTGGGAAAGAAGCCATGGACAGCAGGGCCAGACCATAGCGAGCCTTACACTGTGGGTGTTGTTGTTAAGTCACATCTGACTCTTCCGTGACTCCATGGACTACAGCCCACCAGGCCCCTCTGTCCATGGGATTTTCCAGGCAAGAATACTGGAATGGGTTGCCGTTTCCTTCTCCAGGGGATGTTCCACACCCAGGGATCAAACCTGTGTCTCCTGCATTGGCTGGCAGATTACTACCACTGGGCCACGGGTGAAGCCCCATACTGGGTCTTTTTCCCCCATTTGTTTACTCTCTTTTTCTTCCTTTCTTTTTATCATCAAGAGAAAACTAGAGACAGCAGTGAAGTCTGTAGCCTCTAAGTCTTAGACCTCAATCTTGGACCACTACCAGTGCGTGACACTCCTACTTCCTTGCCTAAAACCTGTCTTTTCCATTGAAAATCACACCCATACACCTCCTACACATTCTAAGGGCTTTCACAATGGCAACAGGACAATATGGTAAACAATTAATAGCCTGTGGAGATGAGCCACAGGAGGAGCTAGAAGTGAAGGTTCCCAAATGCATTCTAGGAGACCTCGCAGCCACAGCCCTGTTTTCTTTAACAGCAAAGATAATTCTGTCACTTTTCTTGTCTAGTGGGAAAGGGTGAACTGAGTGTTGGAAAGAGGGCAGGGAGTGAGTAAGCTCAGGCCACCAAGATGAGGCTTTAGTCCAAATACATTTGAACCGGCGGCACTTTTAAGACCCATTTATATAACATATGGGGAAGTCGAGGGTCCAAGAGGTGTCTGCTTTCTCTGTTAGGTGCTCACTGCCAGTAGTTTCCTTGCCAGATGAGGCCAGGTACACACTGTCTCACAGGCTCCTCCTTGACATCAAAGACAGCCAGTCCTCTAGGTGTGCAGCTTAGGGGGCTTCGTAAGTCAAAACTACACACAAAGCCCCCCGACGGACCCCTCTCTTCTGTTAACCGATCCTGCACACCACTGCCTTACTCAGCCTCCTCTCAGAGAAGGAAGAGACACGGGAAAAGTTAAAAGAAAGCGGTGGGTGTGGAACCTTCTGAACTCTTGCTCTCAACAATTAACCAGATCGGTTACTCGAGCTCTCGGCAAGCGCAGACGCCGACCACGAGATCCCCAGGGTGGGGCTAGTCTCTGAGCTGAGGGCCAGCTGCCCCCGCCCCGAGGCCCCGCATCCCGGGCAGGCCCGCGACAAAGCCCCCTCCCCGGGGCGGAGACAGCGCCGAAAGTCGACGCCGCGTCCCGCCGCAGGCCAGTCCCCGGGGGCCGCCGCCTCGCCGAGCTCTTCGCCGCCAGCGCGCGGGTATGGGGCGCTGATGGCCATGGAGGGCTACAGGGGCTTCTTGGCGCTGCTGGTGTCGGCGCTGCTCGTCGGCTTCCTGTCTGTGATCTTCACCCTCATCTGGGTCCTCCACTACCGAGAGGGGCTCGGCTGGGACGGGACCGCGCTCGAGTTTAACTGGCACCCGGTGCTCGTGGTCACCGGCTTCGTCTTCATCCTGGGCATCGGTACTGGCACTTCCTGGGACGCGGCGGGGGAGGAGGGGCCGGGGTTCCCGACCCAGTTCCAACCGAGGGCGGCTGGGCGAGGGAAGGGGTGAAGGAGTAGCGGGGGCCAGGGAGCCGAGTCGGCAGCGCAGAGGGAGGTGGCTGGTCCGGCGCCCGGGGGCCGCGGGCCGGGCGGACTGGGGCGAGCGCGGGAGCCGCGGCGGTGGGGCGGGGTGCGCGAGACTCGGGTTCGCTGGAAGACGCGTAGCTGGGTGGACCGACCCGGCTAGGTTAACTGTTTGCTGCGAGTGGCTGGGACGCTACGCCAGACTACACCAAGCCTGGGAGCAGAGGAGAGATGCAGGAGCGCGGTGCGGCCAGGCAGCCCGCGAGCCCCCCGAAAATCGCCCCCTGTGGGACCAAGCCTGCGCAGTCAGGGGCGCGGAGATCTCTTTAGGCAAGGCCTGTCGTTGAACTTGCTTTGAGGTTGCGGGTTAGGAGAAGAAGGCAACGGTGGTGGTGGTGGGGCTGGGGGACGGAGTGGGGAGAATTGGCCTCTTGTCTCATCTTCTCTAATTTTCTCTAAAGCCCTGAGCGAAGGGGCCGTCAGCGGGTGGCCTCACGGGTGAGTGAAGGCAGCATCAACTCTGGTTTCACTCCTAGAGCGTTAAACTCAGTCGAGCCCAAGAAGCTGCCAGGATTCAAAACGGTGTTTCGCTGCATCTCCAGGTTACTGGACAGTCTTAAGACCGACTTGCTTTTGCGGCTGCAGACTGGCGAAAGTTCCCCCGCGGGGCTTCCTGTTGGGCATCAGCCTGGGTCATGGGCCCGGAGATGCCCGCAGGGGGTTCCGTGGCCGCCCGGCTGAGTGAGAGAGATGCTTATGCTTGGGACTTTGGGTGTTTGCTGCCTCGGCCTGCATCCTCTCGGACGAGCCTGGCACGGAGGGAGGGCTCCGTGGATGGTTGTTTTTCGTTTTGAGCTATAATTGACATATTCGTTTCAGGTGTATAACATGATTATATATGGAAATACCTATTACTAATTAACATCCATCACCTCACACAGTTACAATTCTTTTCCCTTTGAGATGGGATGAGAACTAGATCTCATCTCACTTAGCATTTAGAACGTTGCTAAAGAATCTAGGCTCTTTCGCATTATTCAGATCTACAATATATTATTATTACTTGTCACCACCGTTCTGCTACATTGCATCCCTTTAGAACTGGAGGGCTGTACCTTTTGACCACCTTCACTGTTTGCCCGCCTACCTCCTCTCTCCTCAGTGGCAGATCTTCTTGTCTTTGTGCAGCAGCAGCAGCAGCAGCAGCACTCACAATGTGCTGACAGCTTTCTTTCTTTCAGCTGCTATCAGGCTGGAGGAGCCTCTAGCTAGTGGTGCAAGCGCCATTTATTTGTAACCACTTTGCAAAAGTGAAGTCAAGGCCTTGACAGAGAAAGCATTTAGAAAAAGGCAGGTGTAGTGGACTGGGGTTATGGAGAGGAAAGGACTGGGAAACAGATGCTCACCAGCTGACACCACTAGCCTTGCCTCTGAGCAGGCTGCCTTTTCTCCACCAGTATTTAACTTTCCCCAAACAAACAAGAGAACAAAAAAGCACCGACCTCATTCCTAAAGAAAAGAATAAAACTTGGGCAGCAGGCTTGGCCAGTGTGGCTGGATAAGTGGCCTCTTCCCACTCTGGGAGGCAGAGGAAGCTGCTGCCAGTGTCCAGCTGTGGAGACTTCCCTAGTGTGAGATTGGCATCCACCCGGGAGTGAATACCACTGGATAGCTGAGTCGTTTGTTGCGTAAGTCTCAAGTTATTTTGCCACTAAACTAAAATGAGAAAAACATCCTCGAGTTCCAAAGTCACTGTTGGCAGAAGCACTATTTCCTTCCGGGTGGAGCCCTCAAGTTTGACTGGAGCTGTCGAAACCTTCTGTTTGCTCAGAGCAGTAGAAACACTCTTCATCTCTTCTAACCCAGTCCTCTGAGCAGCGCCTAATACTAAGAAACTCTACCGAGGGGCTACAAAGTAATGGAAACAGGTGATAATACTTGTTTCCTGACTTCTAAAAAGGAGATAGCCTATCATTTATTGAGTGCCTCTGTGCACCCACTCAGGGCATTAATTCACAGATATACAGAAGCATAAACTGAGGCACGGAGCAGGTAAGTAATTTGCCCATAGAAGTAGTATACGTGTTTTCAGTGGTTTTATTTTCAAGTTCCATTTCTCTACTCTTAAGGCAATATGCATATTTTCTGTAAAAATATCCTTTTTAGAGAAGCAAAAAGCTTCATCTAAAAACACTTTGAAACTCTTTGTTCATGATATAGTCCATTACAGTTTTCCTAAAAGAATTTATAGTTTGTCTAAACTTTGGGCTTTTAAAAGTCTGTTTACATTCACTTTGCAGCAAAAATATGAACATGGATATTTTGGAAATTTTCATCTGCTGCCTTCATTTAAGCATGACTGCTGTATTTGTATTAGTTTTGGAATGTTTGTCCTATCAACATTACCCATCCTGTTTACTATTTGGATTCCAGGCATGCAAAACACTTTAATCAAATGACACATTTATTTTTTATTTTTAAAATTTATTCTGTTGAAGTATAGTTGACTTAAAATGTTGTGTTAATTTCTACTCTACAGCAAAATGATTCAGTAATACATATATATATTATTTTTCACATTCTTTTCCATGTTTTATCACAGGATGTTGAATACAGTTCCCTGTGCTATACAGTAGGACCTTATTGTTTATCCATTCTGTATGTAATGGTTTGCATTTGCTAATCCCAAACTCCCAATCCATCCCTCCCCACCCCCTGCCCCTTGGCAGCCACAAGTCTGTTCTCTACGTAGATGACACATTTAATTGACATGAATGTAAACTTTCTCATACATATAGGCACATGCATAGACCTCATGAGTTCTTGCAAGTTTTGGCCTATCTGCACTTCCTCACATCCCACAGTAAAAGGCTCCAGGAGAATGAGTAGGAGTAAAGAGTTGACTTTATAGGTGGGCTTGGAGCGGAGAAGGGGGACTCACATGTTTTAGACCATCCGTGTTATAAAAGCCTTTTGTACTGTGTGTAATTGATTTAAGGAGCAAATTTTTAGGCTATGTTATTTCAGATCTTGATGTAATTGAGTTCTGGGATAAACAGATGTTTAGAGATGAGAAGGAAGAGTCAAAGTCACTCAGTCATGTCCGACTCTTTGCAACCTCTATACAGTCTGCGGAATTCTCCAGGCCAGAATACTGGAGTGGGTAGCCTTTCCCTTCTCCAGGGGATCTTCCCAACCCAGGGAGCTAACCCAGGTCTCCCACATTGCAGGCGGATTCTTTACCAGCTGAATCACAAGGGAAGCCCAAGAGATGAGAGAAATACTTCACAAATGCAGACAGCAAACAATATTTAAAACTGTATGAGAGCTGGTATATGTCCTTTGAATCACTTGTAAGAAGTAAGCTCTGAAGAAAGCAAGGGTAATACAAAAGTTACAAAGTAAATGTCTCTGTGTGTCTTTTGGAAAATATACGTGTTCTAAAATAAAGTATAACAGACTATAGGATATTTAAAGCTGAAATAAAATTTTAAAATAGTAGGAAATCTAGCAAACATGAGTGAGGAAGTTTCAAAGAGACCTTTAGAAGAGCTTTGTGCTTCTCTGAAAAGAATGTTTCCCATGAAATAAGTATACTGCCAAGAAATCAGAGAAACAAAACTTGAAAAGGCCACAGAAAAGACTGAAACAAATGAATGCTCTCAAAGTAGCTGTTGACCCTTTAAAAGGTTCAGCTAGGTGGAACGTGTTTTTAGGAAAAGGTAGAAAATTCAGGTATATAAATTTAGTGAAAAGTCTCAGCAATCCTATACTCCTTAGTTTTCCATGTGGAGAACTCTTTTGACTATATAAACTACGGAAAGAGAAATTCAATAGTGTAATGATCTCAAGTTGGTTTTGTGAGAGAATATAGCTTCATTTAAGTCACATTTAAAAGACTAACAAGACGAAATTGAGTAATTCTTAAAAGGCAAGTGCTATATCTATTAATGTACCTAAAAGTGACCAAAAATTCCAAGACTACTTAAACATATTTGGAAAGGCTCTTGGGGTAAAACCTGGCAGAGAATGGAGAAAGTGCCTCAGATACCTATTCCAAAACCAGCCTTTGGAACACCATAAATAATAAAGCCTATCACTCATAAAGAAACGGGGGTTTTACAAAGCATAAATATTCAATTCAAGGCAACCCCAAACACATTTTTCTTTTTTGTTAAAAATAAGTGCATACAGATCTCTTTGTAGTGTAGCTAATAAAAATGTTTCAGACATGAATATTTCACTGTTGTGTCCCCAGTGTCTAGAATAACACCTAGAACTGGCACAAAGTAGGCCAATAAATAGTTGTTGAATGATGGTTCTCAGTACCATTGTTAACTGTAACAATGCACTTTTACAGCCACTCATTTGTGGAGATAGTAATGCGTTGTTGGGTGTGTGTGTTCAGTCATGTTCGACCCCATGGACTGTAGCCTGCCAGGCTCCTCTGTCTGTGAGAGTTTCCAGGCAAGAATACTGGAGCAGGTTGCCATTTTCTACTCCAGAGGTCTTCCCAACCTGGGACCGAACCCTCGACACAGTCTCTTGCGTCTCCTGCGTTGGCAGGCAGGTTCTGTACCGCTGCACCACCTGGGAAGTCAGGGATAGTAAGAGTAGCATCTAAAGGAGAAGTGCCCTCCCTTCTTGTCAGTGACTCTGCTGTTTATAGCTGGTTTGGAAGCACCTATTAAGTTAGCCTCAGGGGAGAATGGGCCTGATGGTGTATTGGAATTGGATCTCTGCTGTAAGGCCTTGAGCTTTATTAGAGTGTTACTGCCTGCACCTCTTCACTCCAGCAGTTCTCCCTTTTTCCTTGTGCATCAAGTTTCCACCCCATTGGATTATTTCCAATGAGTTATAATGTCTGTTATCTTAAAAACAACCACCCTCTTGACCTCATATTCCCCTCTCAGCTACTGCCTCAAATCTCTGCTTGCCTCATCACAGAACTGTTAGAAATAGTTGTCAATACCTGCAGTCTCCAGTTCCTCTCCTCCTATTGTCTCTTGACCCCGCTCTAATCAGGCTTCCTCTCTACTGCTGCACCAAAATTGCTCTTAACATAACCAGTTGCCTCCACATTGCTAATTCCAGCCATCATCAATTCTCAGTCCTCATCTTGCCTGACCAAAAAGCGACATTTGGCTGACCCACTATTTCTCCTTGGGGCACTTCTTCCCTTGGGCTTCTGGGACCCCTGACTCTCTCGGCTCTTCTGTCCTCACTGCCTACTCCTTTTAATGTCCTTTGCTGGCTCCTCATCTCCCTGATCCATTAAGGTGAGAGAGCCTGAGCTTCAGTCTTCTGACCACTTCTCCTTTCCTGATCCATTCATAATCTTAGTCATCTCATCTAGTCTTGTGGCTTTAAACACCATGTATCCCCCTGAATCCTCCAGTATTTATGTTCCACCTGGACCTCTCCCCTGAACCCCAGACTCAAATATCCATCTACTCAAACTCTCAACTTGTATGTCAGATAGACATGTCCAAATCACAACTCTCCGTCTTCCTCATACCCACCAAACCTCTCCTCCTATAGGCTTCCCCATCTTGTTAAATGGCGACTTCATCCTTCCAGATGTATGTTCATGTCAGAACTATATAGTCATCCTTGATGCCTCGCTTCTAACATACTTCTCATCCAACCCATCATAAAATCATATACATTCCAAATTCAAAATATAATATTAACCAAATTCTGACCACTGACTATTTTCTCCCTCCCTTCTGACTTCTCTTCCTCCCTTTGTTTCTTTCTTTCTTATTTTCCATTTGAATGTAAGTTCCCTTGTCTGTTTTCTTCACTGCTGTATCCATGGTGGGCAGAAAATTACCCAACATGTAATTGGCATTCAATAAATATTCACTAGATTAATGAAAATTTGGCCAGTCCTTTAAACCAGGGGTCATACGTACAAGGATGGCGTATAAAGTGAATATGTGAAGTGAGTTGGGTCTGTAGCACCCACCAGAGTGTCTTCTTGGCTTTAACTAAACATTCAAACACACGAATTCCTGGTCCACACTGGTCACCAGTCTGTGCAGGAGGAATGTAGGACAGGAACCGGAGTTTGCTGTCAGGGCAGTGACAGGTGCTCCTTAGTGGGCGTCCTTGCACCGTAAATCCCTCCATCAGCTCTCCTGTTCCCAGGTGACTGTCCAGACATCAGGAGATGAGATCTCCACTGATGGGATTGGGGCTTAAGGTCTCCATGGCCCTCAGGAACCAAAATCTCTTGTAAATACTCTATGGACCTGGTTTCTAGTGCCCTGAAAACAATACATGGTGATTGAACAGTGACTTCCAAAAAAAATATGTTCAAGTTTAATCTCAGTGACCTCTGAAAGGGGCTTAGCATGTTTGCAGATGTAATAGTTTTATATAATTTTGGTTTTTTTACCTATCTTTGGCTGTGCTGGGTCTTTGTTACTGCGTAGGCCTTTCTCTGGTTGTGGCAAGTGGGGGTCTGTGCTCTAGCTGCGGTGCGTGGGCTTCTCACTGCAGTGGCTTCTCCTTGCGAAGCATGGGCTGCAGGGCACAGGCTCAGTAACCCTGGCACATGGACTTAGTTGCTCCCTGGCATGTGGGATCTTCTCGGATCAGGGATCGAAGCATTAGCAGGGGATTCTTTACCACTGAGCCACCAGGGAAGCCCTTTGCAGATGTAATTAAGGATCTCAGGATTAGATCAGCCCGGGTTTAGAATGGGCCCTAAACCCAATACTTACTGTCCTTTTAAGAGAAAAGAGAAGGAAATTTGAGGCACAGACACATAGAGGGGAGGGCCTTGTGAAAATGGAGGCAGAGATTGGAGTCATCTGTGTGTAAGTCAGAGGAACACCAAGAATTGCCAGCAGCTCCCAGAAGCTAAGAGAGAGGAATGGATTCCCAGAGCCTCCTGAAGGAACCAGTCTTGCCAGCAATTTGATCTTAGACTTCTGGCTTCCAGAGTTGTGCTGCTGCTGCTAAGTCGCTTCAGTCGTGTCTGACTCTGTGACCCCATGGACGGCAGCCCACCAGGCTCCCCATCCCTGGGATTCTCCAGGCAAGAACACTGGAGTGGGTTGCCATTTCCTTCTCCAATGCATGAAAGTGAAAAGTGAAAGGGAAGTGCTCAGTCGTGTCTGACTCTTCGCGACCCCATGGACTGCAGAATACATTTCTGCTGTTTGAAGTCTCTCAGTTTGGGGGACTTTGTTACGGCAGCCCTAGGAAACCAATACAGGATATGACAGTTACACTGCACTCTGGGAAGCCTGAGTATGGCATTTTCTTCAGGTATTTGTAGACTTTTCATTGTTCTTCTCAGTCCAGACACAGTTTACCAATCAGTGGTCCATTTTATTATAAGCAGTGTTGCCTAATAACACTTGGGAGAAGCCACTCTGTTTACTAGCACAGTTAACCAAAGTTCAGATCCTTCTGCCACAGGGTATAGACATGGGCTTTGTGTGACGGGTAGGAACTGCAGGGAACTAAAGAGGGCCTCCTCCTGGCAAAATACAAAGCTCTTAGCTCCAGCAGGTTGGGGCAATGTGGGGATCCTCTCAGAGGTCAGAGCTTCTCATTATCCAAGAGAATCCAGATTTTTTTAAAAAAACTGGTTCAGTCTAAAAGTAAACCAGCCACAAAACCAAAACCCCCACATCATCATACTAATCAATCAAAACACTTCTGTGGACCAAATCCAGTCTCTATGTTCCAGTGACCTCTAGAGTTTTCTGTCTTGACTTAGCATTTCAACTTTTCCCTTAAAAAGTAGAACAATCTTCCCTTTTAAGAAAAATAGACCAGAAATCTTTGTTATAACTATTTTTTCCTATAGAAACTTTCTGAAAAGGTCGAAAACAGGCTTAAAAATGGTTGCAGACTTCAGCTGTACCTTCTAAGTCTGTTTATTCACTCATTCAATTTCTTCACATATTATCCTATTTATTTAACTAGCATACATTATTTAAGCACTTACTGTATGCCAGACACTGTGTAAAACAAATGAGTAAGATGTAGTCCTATCTGCAAGCTGTTCTCATTTGAGTTTGTTAGAGCTGAGCTATGGTTTTCTTTTAGAAAACCTGAGCCCTAAATATTTAGAGCTGTCTAGGACTTGAAGTTCAACTCCTAATTTTAGAGGTCAAATGCCTGACCAGGGTTAAACTTACCACCAGTGATATCAGAGCCAATACTATTTCTATTCTGTCATAATACTGATATGAGCCACAGGAAAATATAGCGAAAATGTAGCAGGTGTTTTTAACAATGCAAAATTTCTGGATATTTGTAAATGTCTAGCCAATTAATTGAATTTTGCTCTCTTCATACACTATTTGGTACCAAGAAGGTACCTTTATGAGGATTTTAGTCACTTCAAAGAGATGCTTCTAATGCCAATATACTAAAACAAATCTTCCAAATCACTCAGATCACTTCCTTCATTCTGATTCTCCAGAATCAGTTTTCAGTTTCATGACATTCATGCTGTGAGACAGTCTGAGTATACAGGCATGTTTCAGAGCTCAGATTCTCCCTGATAGTTGCTGTAGGAATCTTTTCAGGAAGCATACTTAAAGGGGGTTCTCTGCTTGTACATTTAAACTTGAGGTCCTTTGGATTGAGTCTGGTACATTCTGGGGGTACACAGGGAAATAAGTTATAAATCTTGATAGTCCTGTTTGGAACATTCTACCAAGGAGGTCAAAATAATACTTTATTCAAAGAGTTAAGAAAAGTGTGGTGGGTATACCATATTTAAGCAGAGTTTATAAAGGTCTTCAAATTCCAGTGTATTTTACTTTCAATAACTTACTCTTGTCTTATTTTGTGGTTCACTTAAAGCTTATCTAAAGCTATTAAGTGGGTCCAAGGGCAGAATACTTTTACTGATTTGAAAGGACCATTTGGTTTTATATGAGCTAACACTTGGGTCAGCAGTTAGGTCTGACTGCCTTTCCTGGAGAAGGAAATGGCAACCCACTCCAGTCTTCTTGCCTGGAGAATGACAAAGGAGCCTGGCAGGCTCTAGTCCATGGAGTCTCAAAGAGTCAGACACGATTGAGCATGCGCACACAACACTTGGGTCAGCAGTTGAAGTTTTGATCTGTGCATTTTAAAAGAGAGTCTGCTCATTTTCTGGGAAATAATAAATTACTGTACTTTATTAAGGTTTATATATTCAACACATACTTATTGAATTTCTGCTATGTGCTAGGTTCTGTGAGCTCCGTGCTAAATGCTGGGATCTGACCATGACCTAGACAGACATGCTCCTATCTTCGTAAATCACAAGATTCAAACACAGAAGAACTGGAGTCAAATTGTTTTCTATGTATGGGGACATTTCTCTCCCCCTCCAAGTGCCCTTCTCCCCACATTCACTTTGACAAAGCCTACATTTGCATTGTCGGCTATAAGACAGATTTGTGTATGTGGATAGTTTTGTAATGGTATATGGATGGAAAGCTGGTGTCTAACCAGAGATTACATCTTGGAGAATATGTATTTCACATAACCCTGAGTTGATTATGCTGCTTAGGAACTGAGAAAATTTCTAATAAGTAAATACAATTCAAGTTACTGTGTTTCCCTCTTCATTGTTGAAAGAATAATTGTACACAGGTCTTCCTCCCTCCCTCCCTTCTTGCCTGCCTGCCTTCCCTCCTTCCTTTTCAAGTTTATCACAACAGTATGTTCCACCATCAGCCAGCTTGGGTGGGAGGGGGTTTGGGGGAGAATGGATACATGTATACGCATGACTGAGTCCCTTCACTGTTCACCTGAAACTACCACAGCATTGTTAATCAGCTATATCCCAATACAAAATAAAAAGTTTAAAGTTAAAAAAATTTAAAACGTATTTTTCACATACATGTGTTCTTGTTTCCCCTCCTTTTCTTGCCCCAAATGGTTTTGCCATCTCAGGCTTGTAACAGAAAACCCTTGTTTCAGTCACAAGTAGCTGTTTGATAGCATTTACCCTCCTCGTGGACTTCTGAAAACTTTTTCTTCCTTCTCACTGAACCTCAGGAATGGTGTCTAGGTAAGTGCCAAGCCAGAGAAGCAAGAAATATTTAAATTCCACTCTACAGGCAGTTTTTACTGCTGTTGAAAAAGCTTCTTTTTGAAGAAATGTCGTTGATTTGTTAAGGTTGCCCTTTCTCCTGAAGTCCACTGTATTTGGGTTATTTATGCATTTTAAAAGGCACGTAAACACATTATGCAAATGCATCACTTTGGAGTTATCCTCCATTTATCCAGAGAGCATCTGAAACTTAGTCAGCTACCCTGCAGAACTTCTCTATCACCAGGACAGGTGCTGAAAACTCCGTGTCTCCCTCCTACGAGAGAGCCACTGAGGTTTCCACGAGCTCCCTGCTTAGAGGTGAGACTAATTGCCTGTTAGGTTAATTCAGTTCAGTTCAGTCGCACAGTCGTGTCTGACTCTTTGCGACCCCATGAATCACAGCACGCCAGGCCTCCCTGTCCATCACCATCTCCCGGAGTTCACTCAAACTCACGTCCATCGAGTCAGTGATGCCATCCAGCCATCTCATCCTCGGTCGTCCCCTTCTCCTCGTGCCCCCAATCCCTCCCAGCATCAGAGTCTTTTCCAATGAATCAACTCTTCGCATGAGGTGGCCAAAGTACTGGAGTTTCAGCTTTAGCATCATTCCTTCCAAAGAAATCCCAGGGCTGATCTCCTTCAGAATGGACTGGTTGGATCTCCTTGCAGTCCAAGGGACTCTCAAGAGTCTTATCCAACACCACAGTTCAAAAGCATCAATTCTTCGGTGCTCAGCCTTCTTCACAGTCCAACTCTCACATCCATACATGACCACAGGAAAAACCATAGCCTTGATTAGACAGACCTTAGTCGGAAAAGTAATGTCTCTGCTTTTGAAAATGCTGTCTAGGTTGGTCATAACTTCTCTTCCAAAGAGTAAGCATCTTTTAATTTCATGGCTGCAGTCACCATCTGCAGTGATTTTGGAGCCCCCTCCAAAATAAAGTCTGACATTGTTTCCATTGTTTCCCATCTATTTCCCATGAAGTGATGGGACCAGATGCCATGATCTTCGTTTTCTGAATGTTGAGCTTTAAGCCAACTTTTTCACTCTCCTCTTTCACTTTCATCAAGAGGCTTTTTAGCTCCTCTTCACTTTCTGCCATAAGGGTAGGGTCATCTGCATATCTGAGGTTAGTAGGCTTACAGAAATTTTATTCATGAACTCTTTCAACCATACAGAAACTAATAGATCCCCATGTACTCACCATCCATATTTAACAGATGTTAAAAGAGTTTTGCCATCCTAAAAATTTATCAACTAGAACTTAAAGCTGGTAGGAATAATAGATAGTGCGGGTTGATGAGAGGAAGGGTTGGAGGCAGGCACCCTAACCTGGGCAAGAAACTAAAAGAGGATAGAAAATTCTAAAACTAGACTCAAGGACTAGAGAAAACAAAAACATAATTATCTGGGCCCACTTGGATCAGAGGTAAGTACCTCTCCTGCTTCATAGTAATAGGACAGTATGTTTTACTGATAACCCCAAACCATCAATAAAAGATTAGATTGTATTCCACTCATGCTATTGATAGGGAAAGAAAGCTAGTGGGCAACCAACTAGAAAAACATTTGAGTAAATGTGAAAAGTTTAAAAATCAAGTTTTGACACTCAAAGAGGGTAGACTTTCAGTTTTGTGAAGAAATTTGACACATTTTTCTGGGGTTCTTGCAGTATTGAGAAGTAAAAGTTCTTTACTGGGAACATAGTTGTCTTTGAATTTTGGACATTTTTAAGGTACTTTTGTTTAAGAATCACATACATGCAGAAAAGTACCTAAATCATAAGGGACGTGTTTTCATCGCATGAGCACACTCATGCTAGCATCATGAAACAACATTCCAGGAGCCCCAGGATTCCCCCGGTAACACTTGAACTCTCCTCAGCCTTGAGAACTATTCCTCATTTCTAACATCTGAGCTTAGTTTTGATTTTGGAAATTTTGGGTATAATATGACCCAGATTAGGGAGGAAAAGCTGTCGTGATTCATGGCTCATAATCTGCTTTTCGGGAAACATCCTGAGTGTTTCCTTTATGCATGTGGGTGGATCCATTCAAGTCCTGCAGTCTAAGCCGTCCTTCCCCTGGGTGGTGCCTGGAGGACATGATGATGGTGACCATGACGATGATGATGATAACAATGATATTAATTTAAAACACAATAATATTGAACTATACTTCACCTCTCTGTGCCTCCACTTCCTCCCCTGTGTAGTGGTAATAGTAACTATGCCTTCCTCACAGAGTTGAGCTGATCATTATAATGTAAACAAGTAAAACACTTGGTATGGTGCCTACTACCTTGCAAGGGCTCAGGGTTTTGTGTGTGTGTGTGCCGTCATACTTCTGCCCTCAAAGACATTGAAGTAGGGATGACAAAGGATGTTGAACTAGCTTTTATTTTTTTAATTTCTTTTTCTTTTTCTTTTTTTGGCTTTGCCATACAGCTTGTGGGATCTCAGTTCCCTGACCAAGGATTGAACCTGGGCCACAACAGTGAAAGCCTGGAATCCTAACCACTAGGCAACCAGGAGCTTCCTGAACTAGCTTGTAAAAGCATACCTTTGGGAATTCTCTGGTGGACCAGTGGCCAGGACTTGGTGCTTCACTGTCAGGCCTGGGTTCAGTCCCTGGTTGGGGAACTAGGATCCTGGAAGCTACAGGGCAAAGCACCCTAAACATATACCTTAAGGTATTGTATTAAATGGTTTGAAAAGATTTATTGACTACAAAAATAATTACCTGCAAAGTTTCTATCTCCTCAAGGGAATATTGATATAATCAATCAACATTTATAAGATAGCCATATATGCACTAAAATGAGTAGGTGGTCAACCTTCAGAATTTGGATTAGATAAAAGGAATCTGTCCTAACTGTGATGCCTACCTCTCAAGTGTTAGAATGGAACCAAAGAATAGGAAGATTGACATCTTGTGCTGAGAGCTTTAAAGTGGCTGAATTCACATCTATTAATACCTTTGTAGGTTTTTTGTGTTTCTGCCTGAAAATGGACAAAATAATCTTTTACATTTTATGATCCAATTAAGTTTCTTATACTCAAAATATAAATGTCTTTGAAGGAAAAGGCAACAGCTTCTGCTTCTTTCTCTTTTCTGCAATTAAGACATTTATGTGACCCATTGCTAATATAATGGAACCCATTTTCCAAGAGAGTATTCTTTAAACTTTGCAACCTGCCATACATTTCCAGATATTTAAATTTTCCCTGAAATAAACATAAGGAGTGGGATGAGGGTAGGTTAGGGCAGGATATTGCCTTCTGAACAAAATTAATTGCATGCTGGATAGGGTGGCCATATAATCTATTAATTAAGCCAGGACACTAAGAAAAAGCTTTTCAAGAAACTTTTGCTGAAGTTTACTCTACATGGGGAAAAGCATATGTATAAATGTATAGCTTAAGGCATCTTCCCTCAGTGATTAAGTTGAAAATCAGATGATCAGCAGGAGCCCAGAAATCCCTTGTGCATTCCTTTCCAGTTGCTATACCCCTTCTTCACAAAGGCAGCCACTATCTTGACTTTTCAATTTTTAAATGTATCTAGCAATTAATTAGGTTTTGGCCACCTGGAGTCTTAGTTCCCTGACCAGGAATCAAACCCATGTCCCTTGCATTGGAAGCATGAAGTCTTAACCACTAAATTGCAAGAGAAATTCCTGTCTTGATTTTTCTTATTGCAAAGATGAGTGTTGCCTATTTTTATATTTCATATCAATTGAATCATACAGTGTATCTTTGTTTGTGTCTAGTTTCTTGGCATTGACATTATAGATTGATCCATATCATTGGGTGACGTTCTAGTTTTAGATCATTCATGGCATGGTATGAATATATCACAATTTATTTATTCATTCTCTTAATGATGAACATTAGAGAATTTCCCAGGTTTTGGCCACAACAAATAGTGTTATAATACTACTCTTAATACATGTCTTTTGGTGAACATATGTATATATTTCTTTGGGCGTATGCCCAGGAGTAGAATTAATAGATCATAATGGCTCGGTGGTAAAGAATCCACCTGTCAATGCAGGAGACATGGGTTTGATCCCTAGGTTGGGAAGATTCCCTGGAGAAAGAAATGGCAACCTACTCCAATACTGTTGCCTGGGAAATCCCATGGACAGGGGAGCCTGGTGGGCTACCATCCATGGGGTTGCAAAGAGTTAGACATGACTTAGCAACTAAATAACAACAAAAGGTATGCATAAGTTTAGCTTAAGTAGATACTGCTAGTTTTCCCAAGTGTGTGTTCTCATTTAAACTCTCAGCAGCAGGGCATGAGAGTTCTTGCTGTTTCATAGCCTCTCCAGTACTCAGTATTTTCTCTGTTCAGCCATTCAGACGTGTGGTAGAGGTATTCTCATTTCTCTGTTGATATCCTTATTATGTTTACTAGTCACTTGGATATACTCTTTTATGAAATACTTAGATATACTCTTTCATCTATTTAAATCTTTGCACTTATTTTTTTTCCTATTCTTTAGCCTGTCTTTTTCTTGTCAAATTAAGGCACTTATATGAAGAAACCAGACCATAAGATTAAGAATTTAGTTTTGGACATGTTGAGTTTGAGATATTTGAGAGGCATCTACGTGGAGATGTCAAGAAGCCATTGGACTATGTAGGTCTGAAGTTCAGAAGAAAGTTCTGGGCTGGAGATGAGAATTTTGGAGTCCCAACCATGGAGGTAGCATTTTAGTGAGAGGCTGAATGAGATCACCCACAGAGAGAGGAAGAAATCCTAAGACAGCCTAAGAGGCATCAAGGTTCATTCGTAAGTTGGGAGTAAAGAAGATGCCAGCAAAGAGCTCCAGAAGGAACCACTGAGAGGCAGGGAAGAGAGGACAATAGAAGTTAGCAGAAAAGGGTTTCATAGAAGGGGTGGTCACTGCGTCAAAATGTTCATCTCGTGTTGGTTAGACGAACAGCAACACTACATTCTGTCCACTTTCTTCTCCCCTGCAGCCATCATTGTGTACAGACTGCCATGGACCTGGAAATGCAGCAAGCTCCTGATGAAATCCATCCATGCGGGGCTAAACACTGTTGCTGCCATTCTTGCAATTATTTCTCTGGTGGCTGTTTTTGATTTCCACAATGCCAAGAAGATCCCCAATATGTACAGTCTGCACAGCTGGGTTGGACTGACAGCTGTCATTCTCTACATCTTACAGGTCAGTATCTCAGTGTATTTCTAAACAAGATACAAAAGTAAAATAATTTAGATACTGTTGATGTTTGCTGTTTATTCATAGTTTCTTGGAAATCATTTCATTTCCACTAGTCATCATTCAGTTTGTTTCCATTATAAGTATTTTCCCTTGAAAGGGCACCAGAATTCAGTTGAGCATGATTGTGAGGTTTTAAATATGGACATATGTATGTTGAAAAAGTGTCATCTCACCATTTCTAGGCTGCCATTGTTTGCACTTTAAATTCCATGTGCTGGATGAACTAGCACAGGCAAGAGCTCTATATTTCTTTCCTACATTCCCTGTCATTTCTATTTTCTAAGTTTACGAGTAAAGAGATGAATTTTTACTTCTTTTGTTAGATTTTGAAGGCTCAGTGATTGTTTTATTTTCATTTCACTTAGTAAATTCTTTATTTATTAAAAACACATACTCTTGAGAGCACTATTTTTAAACATGTTAATGGAATGAGATAGGAATTTGGCTGTTCAAGGTCACAAAGTAAAGGTTTATTTTTAAAGTTTTTGGTGTTAACCATTTTGTTGAAAAATCTTTGTAAACTATGTCAATTCATTTCCCTTCCTTAGTACATATATCCAACTCCTGATTGGGACATCATTATGAACTTACTTTTCTGTGGATATAGGAGAAGAAACGGGAGTGAGTTTGTAAAACCTCAAAGCATATCTTAGAATATAGGAATGTATGACCTCTTTAAATAGGGATCTTGTAGGCTGCAGTCCATGGGGTCGCTAAGAGTCAGACACGACTGAGTGACTTCACTTTCATGCATTGGAGAAGGAAATGGCAACCCACTCCAGTGTTCTTGCCTGGAGAATCCCAGGGATGGGTGAGCCTAGTGGGCTGCCATCTATGGGGTCGCACAGAGTCGGACACAACTGAAGCGACTTAGCAGCAGCAGCAGCAGCAGAAGACATTTTATTTGTCATTTTTCTTCTTCTTAAAGTAAGGATTTTAAAGCCTTAAGTCTTCTTTAATTTTAACTAAATAGAAGTTAGTAGCTATATGGACACTATTAATCGTTTAATTTGGATTAGCCCGCCAGGAGATAAGGATCAGGGGATTGAAAGGTGCCAGACAAGAGGGAGTAAAGGGAAAATCCTGTATCAAACACGATCTTCCTGATCCCATACTGGATGGCCGAGCCGAGCCCAGACCTTCTGCCCTCAAAGTTGATTTTCCCTCAGTGTTCTCATCTGGGAGATAGTGTCCTCCTCTGCTGCGGCCGGTGGGCCCTTTCCCTTCAGAGTAGGATGGTACGAGCAGGGGACATCCCCAGTTGCTTTGGGTGTCCCCTTGGCCTACTAGCATCTTTTCAGGACTTTCTCAGCTCACTGTTCTGCCTGCAGCTCTCTGTTCCCCTCACTTGCCTCACCTCCTGTGGGCCACACCAGAACGCAGTAAAGGAGAGCCAGAGCGCATTCTGCAAATAACACTCTGTGCACTAAGCAGATAGCATTCTGCTTACCTCCTGTAATCCCTTAAGTGAGATAACCTTTACGGTCACTGAGGAAGAACAAGTGGCAGAGCTAGGACTCAGGTCCTGGTCTTGCCAATCCTGAGCCCTCCCCACTTGGTTCTGCTGCCTCCACAACATCCCCATCATCACTCACCTGTGTGTGAGCATCCTCAGTGGAGGGCCGTGTCTCTCAGGAGCCGAATGGAAACCACCCACCCCACTCCATGTAGCTTCCCTGTGAAAGGGTTCTGTGGTTCTGAGTACAAAGTTAAAATGGATTCCATGAAATGCCTTTACTAAGTTAGTTATATGCCAAAGCATTCTCTGAACACTTGCAAAGATGTATCAGAATGTTAATGCTGATGATCTCTAGGTGGCTGGATTCTAGCTGATTATTTTTCTTTTCACTTTCTGTATCTTCTAAATATACATGCATTTCTTATATAACAATAAAAAGCTTTTTAAATGAAAACAAAGTTTCTTACACTAGATCTTTCAAGCTGGAATTTCTGAAAACCAATTTTATGCTGTGCTCTATATCTTAATATGTAAGATTAAGAAATATATATCAGAGAAGGCAATGGCAACCCACTCCAGTATTCTTGCCTGGAAAATCCCAGGGACAGGGGAGCCTGGTGGGCTGCCACCTATGGGGTCACACAGAGCTGGACATGACTGAAGTGACTGAGCAGGAGCAGCAGCAAGAAATATATAGGGATTAGCAAAAAAGAGAATATTTATTCTAAAATTTTGGGGTCTTAGATAAAATGGTCTCAAAGGAATATAGGCTTAAATGTGTTTATTTATTGAAAAAAAAACCTTAAAATATATAAATGAAGTATTCACTTAAGAAAATAAAAGGTTGATTATATCTCAGTAAAACAAGAAGGGAAAAAAGAAAATAAAAAAGGACAGCAAAATATACAAGGAATAGTAAAGACCCCCTCCCTCCCATCCAAAAAAAATCTGTGAACAATTGTATTATTTTCTGTTGTTGCCATAACAATTTACCACAAACATGGGGGCTTAAAACAACACAAACATATTACCTCACAGTTTCTGTACATCAGAAATCCATGTTGGCTTGGCTGGTTTCTCTGCTCAGGGTCTCACAAGGCCAAAGTCAAGGTGTTAGCTGGCCTGGGCTTTTATAGAAAGACTCTAGGGTAGAATCTACTTGCAAAATTGTTCAGGTTGTTGGCAGAATCTAGTTCCTTGTGTTTGTGAGCCTGAGGTCCCAGTCTCTCGCTGGCTATTAGCTCAAGATTGTTCTTAGCTTCTCATTCTGTTCTTTGCATATGGCCCCTCTCCATCAAACTGGCTTGGAATCTCTCTGACTTCTTCCTCTTTCTCCTCTTCATCTCTTCTTCCTCCAGCCAAAGTTCTCTGCTTTTGAAAGGGTTTATGTGTTTAGATTGGGCTGCCCATATAATCCAGGGTTTTCCCCTAGTCAGAAGCATTTATAACCCTTAATTACATCAGGAAAGTGTCTTTTGCCATGTAGCATAATGTATTCACAGCTTGCAGAGATTAAGTTGGAGACATCTTTGGGAAAGGGCATGATTTGGCTTATCAGAACCATAAATTTTTTTAAAAAATAGAAGAAATTATAGATAAAATGAAAAGCTGATTCTTTAAAACAAGTAGAATAAAATAAATGTGCATGCGTGCAAACTGCTTCAGTTGTGTCCAGCTCTTTGCAACTATGGACTGTAGCCCACCAGGCTTCTCTGCCCATCGTGTTCTCGAGGCAAGAATGCTGGAGTGGGTTGCCATGTCCTCCTCCAGGGGATCTTCCCATCCCAGGGATTGAACCCATAGCTCCTATGTCTACTGCATTGGTAGGTGTGTTTTTTACCACTAGCACCACCTGGGAAGCCCAGGATAAAAATAGATAAACCACAGCAAATCTGACTGAGAAAAAGCATAATATACACATCGTTCAGGATTTTAAAAATATAATCACAGATACAAAAAATATTTTAAAATTAGGACAGTTTATTAAATTTTAATAATACGGTAATATTTTAAAAATCATAAAGAAAAAATGATTATTTTCTTGCCAAGTATAAACTAACAATTTGACCCAAGAAGAATTAGAAAACCTAAGTAGACCAATAACATTAGAAGCAATTGGTAAGGTCATTTGAAATCTATCATTTAAAAAAGACATTAGTTCCAGATTGTTTTATACTTTGACCTACAAGGAACTAATACTTTAAACCGATCCAGTACACTGGGAGGAAACAAGCTCCTCGTTGACGTGGCCCCGTTGTGTACTGCATACTTCATCTAAGGAGGCAGCTTTAGTAACAAACACCTTCACCAACATCTAACAGCAAACAAAGCTTAAACTCTGAAATACTGAAAACATTTCCATTAAATAAATAAAACATTGATGTTTGCAACCTTTGTATTCAATTTCATTTTAGAGGTTTTAGCTAATGTACAGCTAATGAAAAAAATACCTATAAATAATAGAAAATTTGTGACCTTTTCCCCTGTTTTCAGATCATATGAATATCTAGAAATCTAAGAAATGACTAAATTATGAAAGAATTTGGAAAGGTATCTGGATAAAAGATAGCCAACAGAATCCAATAACTTTTCCCTATACTAGGAATAACCACTTAGAATAGGAAGTAGAATCCTGTAAATCTTACAGTGCAGCTATAAAATTTTACCAAATAACAGAAAATATGGTATGAAGAGAGGAATACCATGCTACTGAGAGAGAAAAATTAATATAGAAACATTCTTCCCTCTTCAACTGTATTTTTATTTATTATAATTTTAAACCCAATGGGAGTTTTAAACTTTATGCAAAAGAATAAGTACCCAAGGATAACCAAGAAAATTTTGAAGAAGTGCAGGTAGACCAGCTTTATTCAAAACAAGGTATTCCCACAGGAATAAACAAAATATATTCATGGCAAGAACACAGAGGACAGACAGTATATATAATAACTTTTTCTATGACATTATAGTATTTTAATTTACCAGGAAAAGAATGCTTATTTAATCAATGTTATTATCATAACTGGCTGCCCGTTTGAAGGAAACCAAACAAAAAGACTATGTACATCACACAAAAGGAAAAAAAGATTGCAGATACAATAGAGTAAAGATATGGATATTAAAAATACAAAATCAAACAAAAGAGAAAAAGAAAATTAAAAAGCATGTAATCTGTATAATACTGAGGTAGGGGAGGCTATAAGGTTGATAAGAAATCTAGAAGGAAAAGAAAGACATATATGGCTACATAAATTTTTTTTTAATTATTTTCATCTCTTAGTATCTTTGGGGGATTGGTTCTAGGACCCTCTCAGATACCAAATTCCAAAGATGCTCAAGCTTCTTGTTTAAATTGGTGTGGTATTTGCATATAGGACTTCCCTGGTGGCTCAGATGGTAAAGAATCAGCCTGCAATGAGGAAGACCTGGGTTCGATCCCTAGGTTGGGAAGATCCCTTGCAGGAGGGCATGGCAACCCACTCCAGTATTCTTGCCTGGAGAACCCCCATGGACAGAGGAGCCTGGCAGGCTACAGTCCGTGGAGTTGCAAAGAGTCAGACTCAACTGAGTGACTAAGCACACATTTGCATATAATCTATATGCATTCTCCCATATACTTTAAATCATCTGTAGATTACTTATAATACCTAATACAATGTAAATGCTATGTGAATACAATGTAAATCCTATATAAATATTTCCTGGTCTAAGGCAAATTCAAGTTTTGCTTTTTGGAACTTTCTGCAGTTATTTTTCTGAACATTTTTGTAATCTGTGGTTGGTGGAATTTATGGATTCTGGAACCTGGGGCTGTAGAGGATTGACTGTATATGTGATCAAAGATAATAAAGTTGGCAGAAACTGCTCAAGGAGATATGGGGAATAATCTTGTCATGTGTTAAGGGTTAATGTGTTTAATATACAAAACAACTCCCAAAATTAATAATTAAAAAGTCACCCTAACAGAACTATGAACAAAAGATTTGAACAGACAGTTCAGATAAGAAAGAATTAAATCACCAATGAGCATATGAGAAAATCTCCAACCTCACTAAGAATTTAGGGAAATGTAAATAAAAATAACAATAAAATATCATTTTCCCCATGAAATAGAACAATAATGATATCCATTGCTGGCATAGAGGTGAGGTAAGGGTACTCTCCAACACTGCTCCTGGAAAAGTGAGTTGCCACCAAATTAGGGAAGTAGTTTGTTAATATCTATTATTTTTTAAAATATATATATACTTACTCTTACACAACATTGTAACATATATGTGTGTTATGTGTTAGTCGCTCAGTCGTGCCCAACTCTTTGCAGACCCGGACTGCAATCCACCAGGTTCCTCTGTCTATGAGATTTTCCAAGCAAGGATACTGGAGTGGGTTGCCATTTCCTTCTCCAGGGAATCTTCCCAACCTAGGAATCGAACCCAGGCCTCCTGCACTGCAGGCAAATTCTTTACCGACTGAGCTACAAGGGAAGCCCTGTAACATATATACTTACTCTTTAACCTAGCAATCCCACATTTGGGGAGATCAAAAATTAAAAGCTGTCACAAAAGGAACTTGCAAAAGGATTTTTAGTGCAGCGGAGCTTGCAGGAAATGGGAAGCAAACTAAATGACCATCAATAAGAACTTGTGGCAAATCTGTTGACTATGACACAGCTATTACAAGGAATGTAGTTCTGTCTACTGTGTGACACGTGTGCATGCTCAGTTGTATCTCTTTGTGACCCCATAGACTGACTGTAGCCTGCTAGGCTCCTCTGTCCATGGGATTCTCCACGCAAGAATACTGGAGTGGGTTGCCATTTCCTTCTCCAGGGGATCTTCCTGACCCTGGGACTGAACCCAGCATCTCTTGCATGTCCTATATGTTCTTCAATGTAAAAAAATACTGAAGAATAATGTGTATAGTAAAGTGTCATTTGAGAAGGGAGAGGAAAGAAAGGGGAAAAAGCATTTTATGTGTAGATGGGTAAAGAAAGTTATGGGAGAATGTACCAGAGTACCATTGTGAGGTTGTTGGGGAATTATTTGTTCTGGGGGAGGGTATTAAAATTTTAAATGTATCTTGTTTTTCTTGCTTGAACTTGTGGCTCTTTTGTCTTAAAATATAAGTAAATCACATGTCACAAAAGATTATATATACACAATTTTGGAAACTAAATAGGCAAACAGTGTCCCCTCAAATCAGGTTGTGAACATTCATGTCATGTGTGGTAACTTCTGGTTGTTCGTTTGGAAACCAGATGAACCATTTCCTTCCTATTCCTTTTCTGGGACAGATGACTACATTCCAACTGTATTCGGTTATTGCATCCAAGCTGTTAAGTTACTTGCATTGCTTCCCTGAAGAAGTGACAGAAGAGATCACCCAGCTGTTCTCAGGAAGAAATTAAACGAAAGAATAGTTCCTATCCCCATGGAAAGAAACCAGTTCTAAGCTTGCTTTCTTCACTTTTGATAGGAGCTAAGCCTCTTTCTTAGACTTCCCTGGTGGCTCAGATGGTAAAGCGTCGGTCTGCAATGCAGGAGACCTGGGTTCGATCCCTGGAGTTGGGAAGACCCCCCTGGAGAAGGAAATGGGCACCCACTCCAGTACTCTTGCCTGGAAAATCCCATGGACGGAGGAGCCTGGTAGGCTACAGTCCCTGGTGTTGCAAAGAGTCTGACGCGACTTCACTTTCACTTTCAAGCCTCTTTCTTATTAAGATTTACAAAGATTCCTTCCTATTCTTAGTTGTAAAAATTCATGAACCATGAAAACATGCTTTGACAGAGATGTGCCTCTGTCAGATTAAGTTAGAAGTAAAAAGGGAAACCATTTTCTCCGTGAATCAGGATGAACTCTCTGCAAGTGGAGGTTCTCGGAGCTGCCACTTGCAGGTGGAGAACAGGAAGTCCCACCCTCTTGGAGCAAGTACAGCAGCCTGCTTGCTGCTCACTTGCACAGCTGCCAGCTGTGTGCACTTCAACTGCAAAGTATAATTGTGTGCAGGCCATTCATCCGAGTTTGTGAGGTCAGTTTGCATTCTTCCCAAGACCAACTCAGGAAACAAAGCTACCACAGGGTATGAAGAGCATGGGAGAGATTGCCAAGAGATTACCTTACTGATCTCGAACTTCGGTTTAACCACTTTAAAGTCAAGATTTACCGGCCAAATGAAGCCAGGGTCCAGGCTGTTTCAGTAAATGAAAGGAGCAAAGAAAGGGGACTAGCAACAAAGCAATACAACCAAAACAAGCTGAAAAGTCTTCACGCTTCCTGTGTTTGTCTATGAATTGCAAAGCATTTCAAGTTGTAGGCATTTTTTCCCTACTTGTGACATCTAGTCTCTAGGGATTTAAAAAAAAAAAAAAAAAAACAAGCCAGTATGTATATTTGTGTGTGTAGAAATTATGAAGCATAACAAAATTAACTCTCATAATTCCCCATCCACCTTAATTTAGAAAGCACAGAACCCTTCTCCCTCACCCCCAACTTGATCCCACATCTTTCTATCTGTTCCAACTCCTGCAGGTAACCATTCTCCAGAAGTTTTTTTCTCATTCCTGTCTTTCTTTGTAATTTTACCACATGCTATAAATTCCCAAACCATATGTTGTTTCGTTTGTATTTTTAGTTTTTTAAGAAACAGTGTCATAGGTATTCAATTACAATTTCTTTTCATTCTATTGATTCAACTATATTGATTCCTCTAGCTGTAGTTTAATCAGTTCTACTTTTATTCTGCTGCATAAATAGGCCCCTCATTTACTTATCTATTCTCCTGCTATTACACTTTTAGATGATTTTGAGTTGTTTTCTCTTTCTGACAATGCTGAATTGAACATTCATTTACACATCTCTATGCAAAGGTTTCTCTGGCGGTATTCTTACAGTAGCAGTTGTATACTCAGTCTATGTATTCTTACAATGCTGCTGCTGCTGCTGCTAAGTCGCTTCAGTCGTGTCCGACTCTGTGCGACCCCAGAGACGGCAGCCCACCAGGCTCCCCCGTCCCTGGGATTCTCCAGGCAAGAACACTGGAGTGGGTTGCCATTTCCTTCTCCAATGCATAAAAGTGAAGAGTGAAAGTGAAACTGCTCAGTCGTGTCTGACTCTCAGCGACCCCATGGACTGCAGCCCACCAGGCTCATCCATCCATGGGATTTTCCAGGCAAGAGTACTAGAGTGGGGTGCCACTGCCTTCTCCGATAGCATAGCAGTTGTATACTCAGTCTAAAATAGTGTCAACTTGTTTTCCAAAGTGTTTCCAATTATGTTGCTGTCAGCAGCAAATAAGAGTTAGCATATGGCACATTGTTGCCAACATGCATCCTCTTCAAACTTTTTAAATATTGCCAAAGTGGTGGATATAAACTGATATCTTGTGATTTTCTTGTTTATTTCAGTGGTTACTCATGGTTCACCTATAAAAAAAAGATACCTGTTCCTGTCTTTTGTGCATTTAAACAATGAGTTTGTTTTCCTTTTTCTTAAAGATTTGCAGGCATTCTGTGTCAGATTCCTTTTCATTTGTATGTTTTATATATTTCTTCAAGCATTGAGGCTTGTATTTTCTCTTAGCATTTTTTGACGAATAGAAATTCTTAATTTTAATGAAACAAATTGATCATCTTTTCCTTTAAGGTTATCATATTTTGTTTTGTTTTGATGACTTGTTTATGAAATCCTTCTGTACCCTGAAGTCAAAACAAACCATTTCTCATGTTCTACTCCAGACCTCCTAGATGAGAAACACAATGGAGGGTGGAGGAGTTGGGAGGTGGAAGGTGGGTGGGCCCAGCAATATGTGCTTTCATAGTCCCTGCAAGTGACTCAGATACATACTAATTAATATTTGAGAACAGTTGGTCAAAGACAAAAACCCATGAATAGCCAAGAGAGATTGTATTACAATAATATTATTGGAAATATTAATTTATTTTGTTTTCTATTAAAACTATTAAAGTTTTGTCTTTGATATGAAGTACTTAATTCATCTAGAATTAACTTAGTTCATGATGTGATATTGTTACTAACTTCATTTTTTCTCTATATTAATAAACTCTTTCCCCAGCACCATTTATTGAATTGTCCCTATCTTTGCCATTTATCTGCACTGCCAGTTTTGTCTCTTTTATTCTGCATCCAAGCCAGTGGAATTGAAGAGTATAGAAGTATTAAAGTACATTTTTGTTGTCATTTAGTCATTAAGTTGGGTCCAACTCTTTTGCGACCCTATGGACTGTAGTCCATGGGATTTTCCAGGTAAGAATACTGGCATGGATTTCCTTTTCCTTCTCTCAGGGGATCTTCCTGACCCAAGGATCAAACTCACATCTCCTGCATTGGCAGGCAGATTCTTTACAACTGAGCCACCAGGGAAGCCTGTTGAAGTACATAGAAGTAATATAGAATTATTTACAGGGTATAAAATAGAGGTAGAGATAAGAATCTGAACTATTCTTTTTTTTGAAGAGGATACTTCTAACATTTCACTATTCAATACAGATGCTTCACATTTTCTCTTATTCCCGTTTGTGAATTGGTTTTGTTTTTCTTTTGAAATCATGAAAGTGAAAGTCGCTCAGTCATGTCTGAGTCTTAGCAACCCCATGGACTGTACAGTCTATGGAATTCTCCAGGCCAGAATGCTGGAGTGGGTAGCAGTTCCCTTCTGCAGGGGATCGTCCCAACCCAGGGATTGAACCCAGGCCTCCCACGTTGCAGGCAGATTCTTTACCATCTGAGCCACCAGGAAGACCTGAAATCATGAATGAATGTAGAATTTTATAAGATATTTTTGTGTATGTTGAGATGTGACTTCAGTTTTTCCTCTTCAATCTGTTAATATAGTCAATCACAGCAATAGATCTTCTTATATTAAACTTGAGCAAATTGAAAACGTTTTTAATTGTTTCAAGATTCTCTTTTGCTCCCTGAAATATTCAGATTCTTATCTCTTATTGTTTTATCTGTGTACTAACTAGGCTTCTCAGAAATGTCACGTCACAACTTTATAACTTCTGCTTAGCAGGAGAAAATGTGGTCCCTGACTTTTTCCTTGCTTACATCCAAAGAGCTGGTAGTATTTATGAACACAGGACTTGGAATCCGGAAGACCTCAGTTTGAATCAGTTTCATTCATTTATAGTTTGCGACCTTTAGGCTTGTTATGGAACTTTTCTGGGCTTAGTTTGCTCACTTAGAAATTAAGGCTTTCATACATCCTTCACAACATCATAGGAACCAAGGACAAATAATGCATCAAAAGGCTCAGCCTAGGGCTCTGCATACTAGAATGACAGAAGTCAGCTGTTGTTATTAAAACTGGAAGCTTTGTGGTAGGCTCCTTTACAACCTGAAGATGCCATTTTTCATTTCAGCTATAGATCATTAACACCTTCATGGCTGAGAATATCATCTTATGTCATTGAAATTTTATTCATGACTTACCCATGGAAATATATTTTTTCCATATTCCTATTCTCCTGCCTCGACTGAGATGCCTAAGATTCTTATTGTTTTGAATGATTCTTACTGTTTTCTCTTATTTCTTTCAGGATTTATCTTGTGTGTCTCTTATAATCCCATAAGGCTCAATGATATAAGTAGATGGGACATCAGAAATTTGCTTACAGGACCCCATTTAACTCTGTTGGAAAATACCCATTTTTCAACAGAATACCTATTATGCATTGGATACCTCTCTAGCTTGTGAGGGATACATTGTTCCACAAGACAAGCATGGGCCCAAAGTGACATGCTTAGAAATCAAAGGAAATAAAGAATGATTCATATAAACCATAAATCTTTATGTTATAAGTTTGCATAATTTGGAACACTTAATAAAAAGATAAGCATCCTGTAATTTTTTTTCCTTTCTTTTTAAAAATAACTTGATGTTGAAAAAAATGTTTTCATAGCAAAAGTAAGACTTAGGAGAGCGAAATCACCCTGGAGTCCTATAAGTCTGATGTACACACACACACACACACACACACACACACACACACACAGTGCTGTGCTGTGCTAAATCACTTCAGTCGTGTCCAACTCTCTGTGACCCTATGGACTGTAGCCCTCCAGGCTCCTCTGTACATGGAATTCTCCATGCAAGAATACTGGAGTGGGTTGCCATGCCCTTCTCCAGGGGATCTTCCTGACCCAGGGATCAAACCCACATCCGTTACATCTCCTGCATTGGCAAGCGGGTTTTTACCAGTAGCGCCACCTGGGAAGACATGCACGCGCGTGCACACACACACACATTCTTTTTTCGATTCTTTCCATTTTAGGTTATTATAAGATATTGACTATAATTCCCTGTGCTATACAATAGGTCCTTTTTGGTTATCTATCTTATGTATAGTAGGGAGTATGTTTTAATCCCATCCTCTTAATTTATTCCTCCCCACCCTTTAACCTTTGGTAACCATAAGTTTATTTTCTATGTCTGACTCACTTTCTCTTTAAACACACACACACATATGCTTGTTTAGTCATAGAAATTTTATGAAAAGGTGCTTGAGAAAATCATAGTAGCTGTCACTTTTGAGTGGAACTAGAATGGGGAAACCTGGTTCTAAATGAAATGTTTTCTCGTTGTGCACATATTGCTTCTCTAACAATAATTTTAAAACAGTTAAAACTTACAGTTAATTGATAACCTCTGAATTTTTTTATGTTTAGCTTCTCCTAGGTTTTTTGTCTTTCTGCTTCCTTGGGCTCCACTTTCTCTCCGAGCACTTCTCATGCCCATACACGTTTATTCTGGACTTTTCATCTTTGGAACAGTGATTGCAACGGTACTTATGGGATTGACTGAGAAACTGATTTTTGCCCTGTAAGTTTCATAGTTTTCCTAACTGTAATTCTTCAGCTACAAAATATTAAATACTTGTTCATTGGACAAATATAAATGTGACAAAATTTTTTAAATGGTGAAAATAAAAATTTAAATATTTATTTAAAAATGTGTTATACATGTAATAGCATTAATAATGCTTGAAAGAAAAACCAAGCAGTCCAACAAATTGTACCACTCTTACAAAGCAACCTTTGAAGTTATACATGCCCTTTCAATTGTTTTGATATACATGTTTTTATATTAACTGTAATTATGATATACCTACATTTTTGTATCATCCTTTTTTGATTTTAAGTGGTACAAATGTTTTAGATGCTATATTATCTTCATACTTTATGAAATTTTTAACAGTTTTGTACTAATCTACTGAGTGAATTATATGAATTTCTTAATATCAAGCTTTAAGGGAATTTATGCTGAATGTACACACACTGTACCAGTGTGCCTTTTGAGCAAATAAATTCAAGACTGTTTGGCATGTTGCTGTATCACCCTGTTCGTAACTGGATGTACTCTCTCTTTGTCTGTAGGAAAAGTCCTTCATACAGTTCATTGCCACCAGAAGGTGTCTTCACAAACACCCTTGGCCTTCTGATTCTGGTGTTTGGGGCTCTCATTTTTTGGATAGTCACCAGACCACAATGGAAACGTCCTAAAGAACCAAATTCTGTCCTTCTTCAGCCAAACGGAGGTGCCCCAGAGGGAGTGGAAAGTTCCGTGGCAATGAACTTTGGCAATGTGGACAAATCAGATTCAGAGTTAAACAATGAAGCAGCAGCAAGGAAAAGAAACATCACCCTTGATGAGGCTGGACAGAGATCCACCATGTAAAATGTGGTAGCAATGTAGCCATATAAGTCCAATTTAAAAAACTAGCTCTCCAGTTTAGCTTCTCCTATTTACCCATGAGATGATTGAGGTCCACAGAGTCAATATTTATTCTAATCAGAAAATAGGGTGTCTTGAAAGTGTTGATATTGATTGAGGCTTATGAACTTACCCAAATTGAAAGGGAGATGGTCAATGTAAATGTTAATAACAGTAGATATAAATTACCTTTTTCTCATTGAGGACCAAAGCATTTAGCACAGTGCTTTGCATAGAACAAATGATCAAAATGTGTCTACAGTTGGTAAATCTGATAAACTGGCAGCTTCCCTGGCCTCTTATCATGTAGTCATTTTCTGTTTATTCTGGGAATCCAGTTATAAAGTTTTGGAATCAGATCATGAATATCTGGGACAGAGTTAATGCTACACAGGTATGACTAGAGCCCAGAAAAAATGTAGAAAAGGAACTGGCTCCCTTTTCCGTGTACCTGCCCTTTGCTCCCTCCCCAGCTGGTCTGTCCTTAGACTGGCCCTGGAGACCAGGGTTTATTTTCTCGCACTTTGGAGCAGTTATGGAACTGTAGGTTGCTGAAGGTCTCCTCTGGTCAGACCTAGAAGTTTTTCCAAATTGACTTACTCCCAAGGCTTCCTTGGGTTTGGTGTCTTTATGATCCAGATTCCAAACCTAATTATGATGAGAATATACCTGAATACATAAGCAGTATAAACTGCTCTACAAACCTCAAAGAACACTTTCCCCCAAGTGTCTGGTGTTTTTAAACATGGAACTTACTACTAAGTGCCAATACTATCCTAAGCACTTTATAAATCTTAGCTCATTCAATCCCCAGATATAACTTTTGCAGTAGGCACCATTAAAATCTTCACTTTACAGATGAGAGATCTGAGAGAGTTTAGTAACCTGCCTGAAGGTCACACAGCTAATGAGTAGTGAAACTGAGACTCCAAAACTGGCATTTTGGCACCTCAGGTCAGTCCATGGTTCACTATGCTGTTTTCATGCATGCATCTTAAGTCGCCCAGTCATTTCTCTGCGACCCCAGTCCCTGCCTGGCTTCTCTGTCCATGGGGTTCTCCAGACAAGAATCCTGGAGTGGGTTGCCAGATCTTCCCAACCCAGGGGCAAACCCAGATCTTCTGCACTGCAGGTGGATTCTTTACTCTCTGAGCCACTAGGGAAGCCCACACTAATTTACACTTGTTTTGACCCACCCTTGGATAAGCCTCATTTGGTGGGATGCTGCTGCTAAGTCGCTTCAGTCGTGTCCGACTCTGTGCGACCCCAGAGATGGCAGCCCACCAGGCTCCCCCGTCCCTGGGATTCTCCAGGCAAGAACACTGGAGTGGGTTGCCATTTCCTTCTCCAATGCATGAAAGTGAAAAGTGAAAGTGAAGTCATGTCCAACTCTTAGCGACCCCATGGACTGCAGCCTACCAGGCCCCTCCGTTCATGGGATTTTCCAGGCGAGTACTGGAATGGGTTGCCATTGCCTTCTCCGGTGGGATGCAGTAGAGTTTAAAAATTTACCTTCTGTCTCTGTTTACAAGGCGGATTCCTCAAATAAACAAGAAAGAGGGCCTACCCTTACCTGGAGATTCACCATCAGCACCCTACCACTGCCAACAAGCCGTGGCTTTCCTTGATGCTCCTTTGATCTTAAAATTGTGTCTTGGTAATAAAGAGGTTTAGGCAAGAACATCTATAGCTTTCAAAGTTCATCAATTATCATTTCGGTTCTTCAGAATCTTAGCTGCTAAACAGATTTGGGTTTGGAGGTAGGAGAGATGAATTCATGGTCTGCCCTTCCCTGGAGGCAAAAGCTAGGGTCCTTCCTGACTGGGTGGAATTCTAGGGAGTATCTTGTGCTTTGGGCTCTCAGTAGTGAATTAAGACTCAGAGGTGACAGTTTTCATGCATGAGATCTTTGTCTAGGCTCTGGCCTGTCTTAAAACCTAGAGTGGTGCCTATGCTGAAACAATGCATTTTATCTGAGTGTTGATTTTTAGTTTCCCTGCAATTTTAAACTGTTCCTACCAAATAAACTTAACGTTTTTGGTGTTTAGTGAATTTCCTTTTAGGGTAACTGGTAATTATGCCCATAGACTACGTACGAGCTACTCTCCATCACATCCCTGAAGTTTGATGATAATCATTCGAGTCGCTCGCCAAAACACTGTTGTCTTCTTCATTCTCTTGCCAAAATTTTGGCAATAGTCATCGGGATCCCCAGTGCCCAGCCCAGTGCCTGGGATATATGTATGCAATATGCACGTACATTCAGTAGAAGTAGAGCCTGCTGCAATTTGGGTCCTAAGTGGAAGGAGGAATTGAATTGTCACACAGAAACATATTTTGGTAAATGGATGTTTCATTACATAGAGGTGCACAAAATTCCAGGTATTTTGGGGGCAAGGGGTTAATGACCACCCCAAGGATTGAAGCTGCCATTCCATTTCATACAGGCCAGGAAAGAGGTTATCAATGAAAAGTTAATTATGGGTTTGGCACTAGACTGTGCTGCCCCCATTGAGAAGTATTAGAGCACTCCTCATCTCAGCCCTTTATTTTATCCTCTTGTGGGCTAATGTGAGGTTCATCTTACAGATATTATAGGAACTTCTTTTCTTTCTTTCTCAACCTTTGTGAAAACAATGCATAGTAAAAATATATCTAGAAAACCTTTCTGTTTGAGATTCTTTTAATGGACCTTTTATTCTAATGATAATTATAGCTTTATCTTTCATAAAGCTGGTATTTCCTACCTAAAGCATAGCCCCCCAAAATATCTCATTAAAAGTCCACAAAAGAACACGGGAGAAGAAAGCCTTAGGTGTCAATTCCAAAACAGTGATTGAAATCTTCCCAAATAATTATAGCTTATATCATCTACAGAGATTATCTGGCTTGCCTTACCCCATAATCTAATTTCAGGGAAAAAAAGCTATATTTTAACACACATCTAAATCAACACTAAAGCCTTTTGTCTCGAAGCATTTACTGAGAAACTCAGACGATTATACTTTTTGAATTGATGTTATCAAAAGTGTACACATTCCTGTGCTCATTGTGTCAAACTGAATCCACCCTCCAAAGCACCTTCCTCCCTTTCCTCTCCTGGTTTCATTTAAGCTCTGTGGGTTAGAAACAGTATCTCAGACCTTATGATCAAATGACAAAGGAGGTAATCGCACTTTTTAAGGAATACTGACAAGTGATTTTTGTTTCTAAAGGACAAAATAAAGAGGATGTCTTGCTTTTAATTAGGCTCTTTCCCTGCTGAGTTGTAAATTCCAGTGCAAAACTGACCGCAACTGCCAAAGTTGAAAGCCTGAAGTAAAGCTTTTGCTAATTTTATTGCAGCGTGATGGAATTTTTATCTTTGTATGTCCTTTTTAGATAACTCTGACAGAAAACTGTAACTGCTATGTCTTCGGGCTACACATAGTAAAGTATAGAAGAATGAAAACTTCTTTATCCTCTACAAAGTACCTGAAAACTCTAAGTGGAAAAGATTTCTCTGTTTAAATCTATCTTTTTAATCTCAATACATTTATGCAAAAATGTTACATAGCCTGAATATTTTATAATTTTGTAGAAAAATATGCATCTATTTTTTTCTTGTTTTTATATAGTAATAAAAGTTATTTTGGAAGCTATTTGTGTATATTATTTGTGTTGTAGCCATTGTTCTGAAAGTCTCTTTCCCAGATTTTTTGTTAGTTTTTCAATGGGGAAGAATTTTTTATTAAGTTTTGTGAAATGGAATATCAGTAAACAAGGATGTAACAGCCATCAGCGATTTCGGGCCTCCAAATGTGAATGAAGTCTCCCAAGGGGGAAAACATTACCTGCAATCCAGCACATGCCGCCACGCCCCCTGTGGTGATTGCCACGGAGCTGGGTGGGGAGTGGGGGGAGGGCCAGTGAGAAGTCAAAAAACAGAAACAGATGCTGGCCCAGATAGCTGGGATGCATATGAAAGGAATGACTTTAAAATCCCAGACTCGTGCCTCTTCCCATACACAGCAGAATGCTAAATTCCTTACCTTGCTATCTGATTTTCCTTGCTTAACAATAATCTTAAATGTTCAAACCGCTCGCCCCCTTCGTTGCAGACTCGTGTGTAGCCTGACGCGCTCCTCCTCGGAGCAGTCTCGCAGGTCTACCTGAGATCCTGTCTCCCAGACTTGAGGTCCTAAGGTTTTCCCACACAATAAACACTCTCTGCTTTCAGGTTGTAAACTAATTTTTTAGTCCACAGTTTATTATTGAAAACGCTGTCAGATTTCTCTAAACCGTGTCCTCTGAGTACCATACCTTTACATTGCCAGAAGGATCAGAGACTGTGTCAAAACTCTCATGGTGTTTTCCTCCATATAGGATCTAAGCTGGCACCATACTCTGTAGTATAGAAGGGAACCAAAATTTAGGCAATCAAAGTAGACACAGTGTAAGTTAGAAAAAGACTTCCTTTGGCGGTCCAGTGGCTAAGACTCCATGCTCCCAAAGTGGAGGTGCTTGGGTTTAGTCCTTGATCAGGAAACTAGATCTCACATTTCATAACTACGGATCCTGCTTACCCCTACTAAAACCCCTGGCTCAGTCAAATAAATATTTTAAAAATAATGAAACAGCTAGTTATTACAGAGCTCTGTATTTATGGTAACTTATTCTCAAGAAAGCCTTCTCAGGTGGCGCTAGTGGTAAAGAACCTGCTTCCCAATATAGCAGACACAAGAGACACAGGTTTGATCCCTGGGTTGGGAAGATTCCCTGGAGGAGGAAATGGTGATCTACTCCAGTATTCTTGCCCAGAGGATCCCATAAACAGAGGAGCCAGGTGGGCTATAATCCATGGGGTCACAAAGAGTTTGGACATGACTGACCAACTGAGCACACACACGCAATCTTTGAGAAAACACATAATTCACTATGGATGAATGGTTGAATTTTTTTTCCACACAAAAAAAAGATAATTAGTATCTGAGCAGTGTCAATATTCACTGAATCTTAATTTAATTGCTCATTTAGTCTTTTTCACCTACTTTTTGTCTCCTAGGAAATGTTAATGGTATTTTATGTTGTGTAGGTGTAATAACACTGTAATTGTGAATGTCCTATTATGCGATAGAGCCATGATATTGTGTAAATTGAATTTGTATAAGTTACATATTTTGTCACTGATTTATATTATCAATTTCAGGCATATCATATTTCACAGATTGATCTTAATTGGCAAGTACTTCTGACATTTTTAAAAATATATGACTCAAGCACACTGTCATGTAATTTTATATATATTAGCTCAATTTGCAAGTGGTCTAGACATGTGACAGTGCCCACCATGCCCTGGCCCCTCCAGGCAGCTCCATTTTACTGACCACACACAACCTGCATTTCCTCTGTCACAGTGAATTATACATATTATTATAAGTCCACAATGTGATGTTAGCAGTTTTGTTTTATATAATCATAAGTATTTTAAAGAAATGAAGATGTATTACATTCATGTTGCTTAGACCATATTTCAAATTAAAAATCTTAGAAAGAAAGAAATGCCCAAGTAGTTTTCCAGTGTTCGTCATCCTCTCCTGAAGTCTAAGTTTCCATCTGGCATCATTTACTTGAAGAACTTCCTTTAGCAATTCTTTAGTGTGGGTCTGCTGCTGATGAATTCTTATTTTCATTTTTCTAAAAATAGTCTATATAATTTTCATTTTTGAAAGATATATTCCCTCGGTGTAGAATTCTGGGTTGATAGATTTTTCATTTTGACACCCTAAAGATGTTATTCTACTGTGTTTTTGCCTCAGTAACTTATGATGTTTAGATAGTAGCTAGGGGAGTTCCCTGGTGGTCCAGTGGTTAGGACTCGGCCCTCTTGCTGCTAGAGTTGGGTTTCAACCCTGGGAACTAAGACCCTGCATATTGCATAATAGAGAAAAAAAAAAAGTAGCAGTAGTCAGTTGTATTATTGTTTCCTTGTATGTAATGTGTTTTTTTGTTTCTGGCCATTTTCAAGATTTTCTCTTTACCTTTCGTTTTGGCAGTTTAATTATGATATACTCAAGTGTATGCTTTTTAAAAAGTTGTACTTTAGGCTTACCGAGCCTCTTGAATCTATAAATTTATGTCTTCTACCAAACTTGGGGCGTTTTTAGCCATTGTGTCTCCAACTACTTTTTCTGCCCTATTCTCTCTTCTCTTTCTAGAACTCCATTTACAATGTGTTTGAGCATTTGATATTGCTCCCAGGTCACTGAGGCTCTGTTCATTTTTAAAAATTATATATATATTTTTAGTAAGAATTCAAGTCAGCGAACATTTCTGTACTTTATATTCCCTCTTCTACTTAAAAAAAAATGTAGTTTTGAAATAATATAGGCTCATAGGAAGTTGCAAAGATGATACAGAGGTATCATGTACTTTTGACCCAGTATGCCCCGATGATTATGTCATGCATAAATATGTGTGCGTGCATGCGTGCTAAGTCGCTTCAGTCACGCCCAACTCTTTGCAACCCTATGGACTGCAACCCACCAGATTCCTCTGCCCATGGGATTCTCCAGGCAAGAATACCTGAGTGGGTTGCCATGCCCCTCCAGGGGATCTTCCCAACCCAGGGATCACACCCGGGGGTCCCCTGTGGCTCCTGCATGCAGGAAGATTCTTTACCGCTGAGCCAGCGGGGAAGCCCTTGCGTTAAGTATGAAAGTGAAAGTGAAGTCGCTCAGTGGTGTCTGACTCTTTGCACCCCTGTGGACTATAGCCTACCAGGCTTCTCTGTCCATTGGATTCTCCAGGCAAGAATACTGAAGTGGGTTACCATTTCCTTCTCCAGGGGATCTTCCCAACCCAGGGATCGAACCTGGGTCTCCCGCATTGGAGGCAGACGCTTTAACCTCTTGAGCCACCAGGGAAGCAGAAGTATAGTATAATATAAACCTGTCAAGGGTGTAATGCGAGTTTATAGTTCTCTGCCACTTTATCATGTATAGATTCATGATACCACCACCACAATCAAGATCCAGAAGTACTGCATTACCACAAAGTTCTCTCACAAAACTCTTATATTCACATTTACTTCCTCTTCCCCATACCATTTATATTCTCTTCCCCCACCCACCAAGTTTTATTATGGTTATCTTAAGTATTCCCTCTACCTATTGAGAATCACATCAGATAGTGTATAATTTTTGATTCAACCATCCAAACAAAGTTTAGAAGACTCAAGATCAGGAAAAAAATCTACTGCATTTTCCATATATATTAATATTTACTCTCTCCTTTGTTATTCCTTCCTTTCCAATGTTCCAAAATTTCTTTCTTTTAGGAAACACTCTGTATCTGTTCTTTTAGGACAGGTCTTCTCACAAGACATTCTCTTAGTTTTCATCTTAGAATGACTTTATTTCCTCTTCATTCTTAAAGGATATTCTCAGTGAATATTGAATTCTGGATTCACAGTTTTTTCTTTCAGTACTTGGAGAACGTTACCCCATTCCCTTCTGGCCTCTATGGTTTGTGATGAGAAATCTGTGGTCATTTAAATAGTTTTTCCCTTATAGGTAAGGTAACTTCCTTTCTTCTTGTCTTGTTGTTTTCAAGACTTTTCCTTTGTTTTTTGTTTTGGGGAATTTGGTTGTGATCTGTATGGGCATGGGTTTCTGTGTCCATTCATTTCAAGCATGTTTCCCTTTCTGTTCCTGAGCATAACTGCTTTATAATTTTTGTCTACTGATACCAATGTCTTGATCATTTTGAGATGAGTTCCCACTGATTGCCTTTTCTCTTTAATGTGGGTTGCACTTGTATTTCTTAGTATGTCTACCAATTTTTATTGTATCCTAGACACTGTTAATGGTTGAGACTCTGGGTTATATTCCTCTAAAGCAGGGGTCCCCAAACTCGGGATCTAATGCCTAATGATCTGAGGTGGAGCTGATGTAATAATAACAGAAATAAAGCACACAAGAAAAGTAACATGCTTGAGTCATCCTGCAGTCACCCCTCCCACTCCTCACTTCATGGGAAAATTGTCTTCCATGAAACTGGTCTCTGGTACCAGAAAGGTTGGGGGCTGCTACTCTAAGGAGTACTGACCTTTTGCTTTAGTAGGCAGTAAACTTGGTCAGACTGAAGAGCAAACAGCAACTGAAGTTTCTGCCCAGTTCTTTTACAATCTGCTCATGCATATACAATGCAAGGGCAGCCAAAAGTGTGATTCGAGTTGATGTGCAGAATTAAAACTCTTCCTTAGAGCCTCTCTTCTGCCTAGGATTCTCTCCATTCTTTCAAGCTGCTGTGGTCACTCTGAACTTTGTCCTTTGGTTCTTCAAGCAGATAAAGCCTAGAGTTTTCTATTGAATTTCAGCCTCCTTGCTTTAGAGATCAGAGCCTCTCTTCAGCAAAAAAAATAAAAATGGAAACTTACCTAGTGCCAATCCCTTTTCCAAATGTAGGCTGTACTCCAATTTCTGCCTACTCTTCATCGCTTTCTGGTGTCTTCAGGTAGTTTAAAAAAAATTTTTTTCCAGGATTTTTAGCTGTTATCTGTGGAAGGGCTTGTCTAATAGAAGTTACTCCATTACTAGAAACTAGAACTTTGCAACACTTTTCATTGCTGTGCTGTGTGCTGTGCCTAGTCGCTCAGTTGTGTCCGACTCTTTGCAACCCCACGGACTGCAGCCCGCCAGGCTCCTCTGTCCATGGGATTCTCCAGGCAAGAATACTGGAGTGGGTTGCCATGTCCTCCTCCATGGGATCCTCCCGACCCAGGGATTTGAACCCAGGTCTCCCACATGGCAGGCAGATTCTTGACCATCTGAGCCACCAGGGAAGCCCAAGAATACTGGAATGGGTGGGCTATTCCTTCTCCATGGAATCTTCCCCATCCAGGAATCGAACCGGGGTCTCCTGCATTGCAGGCAGATTCTTTACCAGCTGAGCTACCAGGGAAGTCCTTTCATTGCTAATGATATGAATTAGCATATCATTATAACATGCTTATATGATGTGAATCTACAAGGCAGAGTATATAATATATAGTATTTTACTGATTTTGACCAGAAAGGTCTGTTTTGTTTGTTTTAATGGAATAGATGCAGAATGACTGCTTCGTGTTGGGAAAAGCTGATCAGAGAACAGCCTTATTCAAGATGTCCCTACAACTTCTTGCCAAAACCAGACCTTGCTTATTATCCATTTAGATTTAATTCTCACTTAACTAAATGCTGCAGAAAACATACCTATTTTAAATAGCCTGCAATTAAGGTGAGGGACTTCCTGGTGGCTCAGACAGTAAAGCGTCTGTCTACAATGTGGGAGACTCGGGTTCGATCCCTGGGTCGGGAAGATCCCCTGGAGAAGGAATGGCAATCCACTCCAGGACTATTGCCTGGAAAATCCCATGGACAGAGGAGCCTGGTAGGCTACAGTCCATGTGGTTGCAAAGAGTCGGACACGACTGAGCGACTTCAGGACGACAATGAAAGTGAGAGTTTGACCTTTGTTGTAAGGTAAAAACTGTAAGGGAATATTTTCTTTTCTTTTTTTTTAATTTTTATTTTTACTTTATTTTGCTTTACAATACTGTATTGGTTTTGCCGTACATTGACATGAATCCACCATGAGGTATACATGAGTTCCCTGTAAGGGAATATTAAGTGATCGTGATCTCCACTTAAAAATGTCTGAGCATCTAGGTTTGTGTCACTGGATAAGATAAATTTTCTGAATATGAGATCTTATTCTGACAGCTTGACACTTTGAGATGGGAATACAGACAAAGCAAATACATGCAAGGATAGGTTACTTGAGAGGATATGCACCATGTGAAAGCAAAGGCATTTTTCAGCTGGACTCTGAAAGGAGTCTGCTGGTGCTGCTGCTGCTGCTGCTGCGTCACTTCAGTCATGTCTGACTCTGTGCGACCCCATAGACGGCAGCCCACCAGGCTCCCCCATTCCTGGGATTCTCCAGGCAAGAATACTGGAGTGGGTTGCCATTTCCTTCTCCAATGCATGAAAGGGAAAAGTGAAAGTGAAGATGCTCTACTACTGATCAATTCAGTACTTTGTTCCAAGTGAGCAACCCAACTTTTTTTTTAATTTTAAATTGATCTTTCCCCAGGTGGTATCTTTGGCATAAGTTAATTTTCCCCTTTAGTACAGAAATCATATCTCTTTTTAGAATAAAAAGATTGTGAAGAAGAAGAGGGAAAAACAGATGGGAAAATCTTGTGAAGATAATGAAAGTGAAGTCGTTCAGTCGTGTCCGACTCTTTGCGACCCCATGGACTGTAGCCTACCAGGCTCCTCCCTCCATGGGATTCTCCAGGCAAGAGTACTGGAGTGGGGTGCCATTTCCTCCTCCAGGGGATCTTCCTGACCGGGATCTTCCTGACCCAGGGATCAAACCCAGGTCTCCTGCATTCCAGGCAGATGCTTTAACCCCTGAGCCAATACTGGTTACTAATTTATAAAGTACACAGAGTACCTAAAGCCCTATTGTATAGCATAATAGTCTCTGCAACTCTATTCTGGTTTACAATACTACACTGATATGGCAGATTAACTGCTTTAAGTACTGGTTCCTTTCTAGGCTTAGCACCAACCACCTCCCTGAAATAGCTTACAAGATGGTCAACATCTGGTAAAAGAGACCAAACATCACCCCACCTTCTGTGCCTTGCTAAATTCAGCATCTCCTCTAAAACCTGAGTCAGGCATCACCCAGGGCAGCCCCACTCTGGCTCCTGCTCCCTCCTATGCCCCTGCTCCCACTGCCCCTTGGTTTGGGTGGAGCATTTCCCCTCAGAGGGTTCACAGAACCTTGCTCCTGCCACAGGCCCAGGTAGCAAATCATACCTGTTGCTTTTCAGATCTCTAAAGAATCCCCCTGCTATGCAGGAAACCCCAGTTCAATCCCTGGGTCAGGAAGATCCCCTGGAGGAGGGAATGGCAACCCACTCTTGCCTGGATAATTCCATGGACAAAGGAGTCTGGCAAGCTAAGTCCACGGGGTCACAAAGATTTAGACACGACTGAGCGACTTTCACTTTTCCTGGTTTCTTTAAGTGCTAGAGAGTTGGAATTTGCATCCCCCAGGCTTACGGTAGGGCCAAATAGATAAATGTTGAATGTCTATGAAAGGTTAATCACAAAGATAGCAGATAGTGAGAGAGACAGCTGGTGGTGGGGAAGAGAAGCTGGTGTGGGAGCAGGACAGCTGAGAGTTGCTCCCCTCTGTGCCTGGACAGTGGGGGCTGTGGGGCTGAATTAAACCTCCCTTCCTGTTTTACTGGCCTTTTTTCTCCATGTCTTGCCTTTCTCATTTCTTAGTGACCTCTCATTTCTATTTTTCTCTTATCAAAAGCCATTTTTCACTAACTTGTGGCAAGATGAGGACAGAGAAGGGGGCACTTCAGTCTGAAAGAAGTTTCTCGGACCATTTAGAGAACTTGACATGTGCCCCTGGACCTTGGGGAGCTCAAAGGAGTCTTGTCTTTGCAAATGTAAAGAGTGGAGAGATGATTAGCCAGCTGCTCAAATGGTGGAAGTAAAGGAGGGGCTGGGCTGCACTGGGCCAGGAGGCCTGCTGCTCCAGACGCTGTTGGGCCAAAAAAAAAAAAAAAACACAAGTCAGCCAGACACTTCCTCTGTCCTTATAAGACCCAAGATGATTCTGTCTGTGTGCCTCCTAGGGTCCACATCTCTTCTTACTGAGATGTGGACCTTCTTCCCTGACTGCTGCTGCTGCTGCTGCTGCTAAGTCACTTCAGTCGTGTCCGACTCTATGTGACCCCATAGACGGTAGCCCACCAGGCTCCCCCATCCCTGGGATTCTCCAGGCAAGAACACTGGAGTGGGTTGCCACCTCCCTCTCCAATGCATGAAAGTGAAAAGTGAAAGTGAAGTCACTCAGTCATGTCCGACTCTATGTGGCCCCATAGACAGTAGCCCACCAGGCTCCCCCATCCCTGGGATTCTCCAAGCAAGAACACTGGAGTGGGTTGTCATTTCCTTCTCCACTTCCCTGACTATCAATGTCATAAAGAGCAATCCTGGAGCCCAGGGAATAAATCTTTAATAACAGAACATTAGACTTTAGGCAGCTAGGAAAGAAGAGGAGAGAGAGCATGCCGAGAAAGGGCTCCCTTTCACTTACCACAGAGGCATGCCCCATAAGACCACCCACTTGAAGGACAGGCAAATTTGGATGGAGAGAATGCTGGATAAGTAAAAGGTCTTGGACCCCACAGTCTGCCCACGTCTATTCATGTTGGAGGGAGCCCAGCATGCTAATTTATATTGCAAATCTGGATAAGAGTATACTTGTGTTTTGTCAGAAAAACAAAGAACACCTATAAAATTACCTTGTTGTTCAGTTATGAAGTCATGTTCAACTCTGCGACCCCATGGACTACAGCACGCCAGGTTTCACCAGCTCCTGGAATTTGCTAAAATTCATGTCCGTAGAACTGGTGATGCCATCCAAAAATTTCATCTCTGCCACTCTCTTCTCCTTTTGCCTTCAATCTTTCCCAGCATCAGGTCTTTTCTAAGGAGTCAGTTCTTTGCAACAGGGGGCCAAAGCATTGGAGCTTCAGCATCAGTCCTTACAATGAATATTCAGGACTGATTTCCTTTGTTTGATCTCCTTGCAGTCCAAGGGACTCTCAAGAGTCTTCAGCACCACAGGTCAAAAGCATCAATTCTTCGGCACTCAGCTTTCTTTATGGTCCAACTCTCACATCTGTACATGACCACTAGAAAAACTCTAGCTTTGACTATATGGACCTTTATCAGCAAAGTGATGTCTTTGCTTTTTAATACACTGTCTAGGTTTGTCATAGCTGTTCTTACAAGTCTGTTTATTCAGATCTTACTATAGGAGGGGAGTCAGCTACCATCATTTCCTCCTAGTCAGGGCTCAAAGATGTGTGAAAAGGAAGTGAGGTATATAGAGTAAAAGAAAGACATCTTATGATGGATTTGATTGGTGAGTGTGTCATTGAGGTAGATTTTTGGAAATGGGAGAGGGTTTCTGGTTGACTTTCACGTAGATGGTGATTCGTTCACTATCTACTGGTACATAACTGGGAGCTTTCCAGTCTGAGTTGGGTCATAGGTTTTCCTGTTTCATCTAGAAAGATATATGGCCCTCAGCTTCAGGATCAGACTCTTGAAAAACAAGTTCCTCCATTTGGTAAATATTAAGATTGAAGTTTGGGCTTCTCTGGTAGCTCAGCTGGTAAAGAATTAACCTGCAATGCAGGAGACCCTGATTGGATTCTTGGATTGGGAAGAACTTTAGGAGAAGGGATAGGCTACCCAATCCAGTATTCTTGGGCTTCCCTGGTGGCTCAGATGGTAAAGAAGCTGCCTTCAATGTGGGAGACCCGGGTTCGATCCCTGGGTCAGGAAGGTCCCCTGGAGAAGGGCATGGCAACCCACTCCAGCGTTCTTGTCTGGAGAATCCCCATGGACAGAGGAGCCTGGGGGCTACAGTCCATGGGGTCACAAAGAGTCAAACATGACTGAGCGACTAAACACAATGACAAAATGACAAGATTGAAATTTAGCCTGAAGCCTAGTCCAAATCAGGGTCTAATATGTGCTTATCGCTATTTATATGAGCCTATCACATTGAGGCTAAACTGAGACTTGTCACCAATATCCTTCATGTAGAATGAAAGTGAGTCTATACCCTGGTGACTCAGAGGTTAAAGCCTGCAATGTGGGAGACCTGGGTTCGATCCCTCGGTCAGGAAGATCCCTTGGAGAAGGAAATGGCAACCCACTCCAGTATTGTTGCCTGGAGAATCCCATGGATGGAGGAGCCTGGTGGGCTACAGTCCACGGGGTCGCAAAGAGTCCAGACACGACTGAGTGAAAGTGAAAGAAAGAAACATAAACATTGGATGAACATTGTGCTGGATTAGGTCTGGGATTTCCCCAATGTTAAGATTCTGAGGTGATATCCCCTGTTCTGTGGCTCAGGGACTGGAAGGACTTTGAAACTGGACCAGATCGATTCCAGGGGGCCAGCCCCCAGCTTAGCCCTGGCAACACAGGCAAGCTGGTGTCCAGGGGTCACTGAATGGTTTTCCATTCTCTACCAGGGCCCAGCCGGAGTGCAGGCAGAGAGCTGGAAGCAGCCTTGCCCTTCTCAGCCTAATCCTCTTCTATCAGAGCTCAGATTTCCCCTCAAATCTCTAGCTGAGGGACCTTTGAACAGACAGACTGGAAGATTCTGGGCCCAGTGAATTTACCTAGAACATTCAAATGGAAGAAGGAAAGTGAAAGAGAGCTGAGGTAAAGGGAGTAGTGACAACTTTTCATTTTTCCTTTCACTTCCTTTCATGCACTTGCATTGACCACACCACGCGGCATGTGGGATCTTAGTTCCCCAGCCAGGGACTGAGATCGTGCCCCTCGCACTGCGACTGTGAGGTCTTAGCCACTAGACTGCCAGGGAAGTCCTGGTAGTGATGACTTTCAAGTGTGACTTTATCCCAGGGGAGCAAAGGTACAAACATAACTCAAATGTGTGCATGAGTGTGGACTAGTGATTATGGTTCAGTTCCCATGGGGTAGAAAATCATTCCTTTTTACCTAGCCTTCTGCTCCCATTTTCTGTCTGTCTCCCCCTCTGTCTCATACACACACATACGCATACACACGTCCTTCCTAAACCTGCAGTCTGTCATTTTAAATCAGCATGGAGAACTGCCTACATATTCCTTTGCTTCATTAAAAAGACTTTTAAAATTCTATTTCCACCCTCCATAACTATATTTAAGTGTATGAAGTTGTTCTTCTCATTCCCCATTCAACTCCTAGGTCCCTGAACTTCCCAAGTGCAAACACTTTACTGATTTCAAGAAGAAAACCCACAGAATCTGCAGGTTGTGAAAATCTTTGAACTTCCTTCAGGGAGGAGGAAAAGAGGGGCCCAGAGGATGGGATGGCCAAAAGCTGTTTTCCTTGGACGATCTGCTAGACCCTTCCTTAGGCAACCCAATGCGTGCTGCCCTGCACCCTCTTATTTCCAGAGCACTGGCTTGCAAGCAAGTGGGAACTGAGAATCATTCTTGCCTTGTCTGTATGCAAATCATCTTTAAAGTTTTCTTGTCTTTGGAAACAATGTCCAATAGGCTGGACAAATAAAATGTTATGCTATAAAAAAATTATGTCATCAAAAATTATGTTGTGGGTGAGTACTTAATATGGAAAAATATTGTGAAGTAAAATAAACAATATATAAAACAATTGTAAATGTGAATGTGCATATATATGTGTGTGTGTGTATAAATGCATATATATTAGTACATAACCAAAAGCATAATATACCAAACAGTTAATTAGTTGATGATGGTTCTCTTTGGGGCAGAGTAGGATAATGGCGGGCTTCCCAGCTGGCGCTAGTGGTAAAGAACCCACCTGCCAAAGCAGGAGACATAAGACACTCAGGTTTGATCTCTGGGTCAGGAAGATCCCCTGGAGGAGGGCATGGTAACCCACTCCAACATTCTTAGCTGGAGAATCCCATGAACAGAGGAGCTTGGTGGGCTACAGTCGAAAGGGTAGCAAAAGTCAAACATGACTGAATGCAGGCACACATGGGCATTTAAAATTTACCTATCTTTATTTTACCTGTATTTCCTATAATTAACATACACTGCTTTTGTACTAAGATTAACATTTACAAGTACTTAAAATTATGTATTATTAGAAATCCATCTGCCTGGTTGACATTATCCAAATCTTGGTTTAATCTATTTAACAAGAAATCAGAGACAATATTTTTAAAAGTAAAATAAATGCTTCCTTAAACCCCAGGAAAGAGGACCAAAGCATCCTCTAAGAGCCCAGCTTGGTCAGACTTCAGACTGGCCTGTGGGTCCTCTTGCTTTGTAGCACTGTTGATCCCAGATCCCCAGGGCATAAACATTCATAAGTTTGCAAAGGTAATGCAAATTACTAGAAGCTGGGTAGTGTAGAAGCGTGAGAACTGGATACAACAGGATGATCTGGATTCTGCTAAGAACTCTAACGTTGTCCATGAGTGTAGCCTCAAACAAGTCACTTGATCTCCCCATTCTCTCCCCAAACAGGTCCTTCCTACTCACCAATTGCTTATTGAAGACCTCATCTGTGCACAGGTACTGCCCTAGGCTCAAGGTAGAATGCTGTGAGTCTCTGTTATTTTACAAACTGTACTCAGTTTACACTACCATTTCCATCTTTCTGTAGCAGAATCATCTAGAATTCTCAAGGCTTAAGGGTGGAGTAAAACTTTGTAATCTAGGTATTGAGGACTCTAGAAATGAGACGAAGTGAGTGGTCCTCGTAAAGGTGACAGAAAAGATAAAACTAGAGTAAGGAATAAAGAGAGGAAAGAGAGACGGACCAGAATCAAATCCATGTGGCTCAGAACAGCTGGAGGAAGGGAGCAAAGGGAGAAACCCTGAGCCAAAGCAATGGGGAAAATAGCATATCCTGGGGATGAATTCCTAAGCAAGATTGTCTAAATGCCTTACTTTCCTCGAAGTACAATACATTATTCTTTTAAGGCAAACACCATCTGAAGCAAACAATGCTGATTCTGTTTGCTGTTGCTGCGGGAGAGGGAGAGATTAAGCTAAATATCTTTGTCCTTGGAGAATTAATACTGTACCTAGTGGTTAAGATAGTAGATTTTGACCAATTTAGGGAAATCGAGCCAAAATCAATAAGCACTGGTGTTTTGTTCCAGAAAAACTACACAGACTAAACATAATCATTAAGGACATAATAGTGTCAGGGAAAGTTATTTTTACTTCTCAGAAGATATTTAGTTACATTGCTGGACACAACACTTTATTTAATATATCATCATTTGATTGTTTTTCCTCATTGCAAAACAACAGGCTTGCCAAGAAAATTCAAAGGACTATCAGCAATAACAACTGAGAAACTAACTGGAACATGCTCACATAAGGACGTGTGCTTATGTTCAAATGCAAACACACGGACAAAGGTAAATGCAATTAAAGAAAAGGAAACACAAGGTATTTGACAGGGAAAACTGATCACTCATCAAAATTTAACTTTGAGACCAAGAATACCTATGGGCAAAAGTTGGTGAGCATATTGCCTCTTTATGAGAATCCAAAAGCCCAATATCATGTTATATTAAAGGGCTCCCCTGTGTTCATTTCAGTTCATTCGCTCAGTTGTGTCTGACTCTTTGCGACCCCATTAATCGCAGCACACCAGGCCTCCCTGTCCATCACCAACTCCCGAAGTTCACTCAGACTCACATCCATCGAGTCGGTGATGCCATCCAGCCATCTCATCCTCTGTCGTCCCCTTCTCCTCCTGCCTCCAAACCCTCCCAGCGTCAGAGACTTTTCCAATGTGTCAACTCTTCACATGAGGTGGCCAGAGTACTGGAGCTTCAGCTTTAGCATCATTCCTTCCAAAGAAATCCCAGGGCTGAGCTCCTTTAGAATGGACTGGTTGGATCTCCTTGCAGTCCAAGGGACTCTCAAGAGTCTTTTCTAGCACCACTGTTCAAAAGCATTGATTCTTCGGTGCTCAGCCTTCTTTATAGTCCAACTCTCACTTAGCCCAATATGGAGCCAGCATTGCACACCAAACTGGAGAGTGGTTGATAGACGTGTAGAACTTGGTTAGTTGCTCTGAAGTCAGGACTGAAGCTGTTTTTGGTCATTATGACAGTTTGATTCTCTAAAAGAACAATTTTAATGCATCATTAAAGGAAGCCCACCAGAGGTAAAGAATTCACCTGCCAGTGCAAGAGACGTGGGTTTGATCCCTGGTCTAGGGAGATCTCACATGCCTTGGAGCAGCTAAGACTGTTTGCCACAACTGTTGAGCCTGTGCTCTGGAGCTGGGAGCCGCAACTACTGAAACCCCAGCGCCCCAGAGCCCATGCCCAACAAGAGAAGTCACCACAATGAGAAGCCCAAGCTTCGCAAATAGAGAGTAGCCTCCACTTGCCACAACTAGAGAAAAGTCCATGTAGCAATGAATGCCCAGCACAGCCAAAAATAACTATCTAAATAAAGAAAAATTATATTGAAAAAGAACACTGACAGCAGAATAAATTCTTATTTCATTACACACAAGAAGTAATCAAGGTCCTTGATTCATAACTCATATGGCTGGTAGGTTATTATCCTTGTGTTAAGAAGCTGCTGCTGCTAAGTCACTTCAGTCGTCTCCCGACTCTGTGCGACTCCATAGACAGCAGCCCACCAGGGTCCTCCGTCCCTGGGATTCTCCAGGCAAGAACACTGGAAAGGGTTGCCATTTCCTACTCCAATGCATGAAAGTGAAAAGTGAAAAGTGAAAGTGAAGTTGCTCAGTCATGTCCGACTCTTAGCAACTCCGTGGACTGTAGCCTACCAGGCTCCTCCGTCCATGGGATTATCCAGGCAAGAGTACTAGAGTGGGGTGCCATTGCCTTCTCCAGTTAAGAATCTAGAAAAGTTCAATTGAAATCATTTTAATGTTCACTCAATTAACAACTGAAATCATACGAATCCAGAAATGTGCCATTTGAGAATTTTTGCAGATATTGCATGCATGAACCAGTGCTCTGTGTATATTCTAACATTATTGGAGTATTTTATGTGTGCAAAGGCCTACTAGAAAGTTTCTGTCATGGCCTCCCTCTCCTTCACACCTCTACAGCTCTGTTTTCCTAGGTGAAACGTAGCGTTATAGCACTTTACAGATCATACATGAGATATTTTGTAATTAACTATGGAGAGTACACGCTATGGTTCTAAACTTTATCACTGACTAAGTGTAAGACCTTCAGCAAATCAGTCTCTGAAGTCTCTTTTGCATCTGCAAAATGGTGCTCAGGATGCCGTTTTATAGGTGGTTTTAAAACAAGTCCTCAAATTCTTTGACACTCTTCCCAGCAAGAGGTGGGCTTCCCTGCTGGCTCAGACAGTGAAGAATCTGCCTGCAATGCCAAAGACTCAGGTTCGATCTCGTGGAGAAGGAAATAGGTGATCACTCCAGTATTCTTACCTAGAAAATCCTGTGGACAGAGGAGCCTGACGGGCCACAGTCCATGGGTTGCAAACAGTCAGACACAACTCAGCAACTAACACTACTTTTCCAGGAATAGGTGAAGTCCAATTCCCCTCCACTTATACATGAGCCAGACTCAGTGACTCATGTCTAAAGAATGGAATGTGGCAGAAATAATACTAAGTGACTTTGGAGACGTTTTCTTCTGCCTCCCTCTCTTGGAATGCTTGTTCTTGGATAGTTTCACCATTTAGTGTCAAAGCCAAGCTGTGGCAGGGAAAGTTCATGCTCAGGTCACACGTTGTCAAGTGTAGGTATTCCAACAACAGTTAGCAATGAGCTCCCAGCAGACAGCCAGCATTAGCCACCAGACATGTCAGTGAGTGAGTTTTTGGGTGATCTAGCCACTAGTTTTCTTGAGGTGGCCCAGCTGACAAATGAGTACAGCAGAAACTATCCTCTCTAAGTTCTTCCAAAATTGTAGACTAATGAGTAAATAAACGTCATTGCTGTTTTAAGTCACCAAAGTTTAGGGTGGTTTGTTTTGTAGCAACAGATAACTAGAACAGGGTTTGATATCAAGACCAAGAAAAGTGAAAATATATGGCAACAACTTAGAGACTGGGCAGGAATTTGGGAGGGTCTTCAAGAGACCATTCAAGAGAACCTCATGGTTTTTGAAGATGTTATTGGTTAGGGCTGACAGGAAAGTGAGGGAATGTAACTTGAGGGAAATGTATAGTGACTGAAAGTTTACGGTAACATGGAAGATAGAAAATACACCAAATTACCTGAATGACCTAAGGAGATGTTCAGGAAGAGAACTGAAGGCGCTGCCTGGTTATTCTTACTACAATAAAATGCAAGAGGAGAGAGAAAATAAGAGCTGTTAACTATCTAGCAAACAGGAATTGCTAGGTTAACAATTTCCTCTTCCTTACCTCTCCGTTTAGCAAAAGAAGTGGCTTCCTGTGAAGATCAAATCTGGAGCATAGTCATGAAACACAGCCCGGAGATAAGCCAGGGTGTGACTATGGAACTCTTTGTTAAGACTTCAGGCAGGTGTTTTTTTTTTTCTTTTCTTTTCTTTCTTTTCTTTCTTTCTTTTTTTTTTTTTTGAGATTTGCTAGTTAAGTTTTATTTGGCGCAAAATGAGGCTTGCAGCCTGGGAGGCAGCACCTCACATAGCTCTGAGAGATTGCTCCAAAAAGGCAGTCAGGTGAAGACCTCAGGTAGTTTTAAGGTGTTGCTTCATACACACTTTCAAGGGTACAGAAGATGCAGACCATAAGAATGTTCTCAGACAGCAGTTTTGGATATACTAAGGTAGAGACAGGTGAAATGAGATGTGTAGGTATGGCTTTTGCTAAATGGAGTTGGTTATAAATTGATTGATAAGAAGCCTACATTAAAATATATATATATATATATAAAATCAGCTTAAGCCAAAAGAGACATTCAGGCCTTCAAATCCTCAAAGAGCAAGAAGCAGTCTACGAAGAGACTTCCCTGGTAGTCCTGGTCAAAAATCTGCCTGCCAAGGCAGGGGACACAGGTTGGATCCCTGGTCTGGGAAGATCCCGCATGCCACTAGACAGCTAAGCCTGTGCACCGCAACTTCTGGGCCCACTCTCTAGAGCTGGGGCTCCGCAGCAAGAGAAGCTCCAGCAGTAAGAAGCCTGTGCACCGCAACAAAGAGTAGCTTCCGCTCACAGAAAAGACCAAAATAAGATAAATAGACTTTTTAAAAAATGAAGAAGCTGTCTAAGAGAACTCCTCAGCTGCAAAGATGGGCTAAAATAATGACTCGGAGGGTGCAGTTGAGCCCAGCTATAGTGAACGACTTCTAGGAAGTAAGACTGAGGGAGCTGGCAGCAAGGCTCAGTGATTTCAGAACGGTTGTGGGCCAGGGCCTGCTACACACTCTCCATTTTGAACATCAGTGTCCGTAGCTTGAGCTGCCTCTGTGTATTGGGGGTGGTGGGCAGACAGCTTTTCTCTTGGTTCACAGATCTTCAGACTAGGAGGAGTTACACTCAGGGGACAGAACCCAAAGAGCCTCAACCATCCTGGGACCTGATCATGGACCTAAAACCTGATGCTACCTAGGGATCTGAAGGATCTAGAAAGAGGGGAGGGAGTATATCTTACATGTAGGGGGAAATGTAAATAATTCACGTCCAATGGGCAGATTGTGAGGTCCTAAAACATGTTTACAAATTCTTTGATATCCTTCCCAACCAAAGATAGAGCCCAATTCCCCTTCTCTTGAAAATGGCCAGCCTCTATGACTTGCTTCTAACAAATATTAATACAATATGGCAGAAGTGATCCTGTGTAACTTCTCAAGACCACAAAAGAGGAGGCAGTTTTGCCTTGTTTCCTTTCATGTTTGCCTTTGGAACCCAGCTCCCCTTGTGGGAGGCGGCCAGGCAGCCGCAGGGAAGGGCTGCGTGGAGGTGTTCTGGTCACAGCTCAGCTGCGGTCCCGGCTCCCAGCCGGCATCACCCAGCAGCCTGTGACTAAGCAAGCCTGCAGGTGGCCCCACCACCAGTCTAGCCACCCCGAGATATGCTGCAGGAAGCAAAGACAAACTGTCCTTGCCAAGCCCTACCCAAATTACGAAAGGAAAATAAAAGCAACCATTGTTTTAAGGCACTAGGTTTTGAGGTACTTTGTTATGTGGCCACAGACAACTGGAAGTTGTTGTATAAGTGCTGCTGGATGGTTACTAGAAATATCTGCATATGTGAATATAACCTTGTACCAATTACAGGGTTTTAAGCACTATAAATTACAATTTCTTTATGGTCCTCAGCTTTATCACTTACTAACTGTGGGATCTTTAGTAAATCAGTCTCCTGAGCTTCAGTTTCTGTAACTGTAAAATGGAGATGAAAATACTTTTCTTAAAAAATTATTTATGAAGATTATATAGCAACAAAGAAAACGATACATTATTGTAAGTTATAAAATTAGATGGAAATGATTACAACTGTAAAACTGTGCATATGAGAAATAGATTAGAGTAGTGGGCTTAAAAGTAAATTTTCCTTATATTTTCAAATTTCCATAAGATTATTTACTTTAGTAATGAAAAAGGAAAAAGTAAGTATTTTAAAAAATCCCACTCTGCACTTCAAGTCCACACTTAGGGAGTGAGCCAGTAGCTATTTCTTCTCAACTTTCCTGCCAGTTAAATCAGGTAAATGGTGTGGAAGAGGAACAAGAACAAAATGCCTCCTGTCCCTTGGAGTTTGGGGGTCAAGAGAGGATTGACTGGGGCTTCCCAGGTGGCGCTAGTGGTAAAGAATCTGCCTGCCAGTGCAGGAGAGACAAGAGACATCGTTCAATCCCTGGGTCAGGAAAATCCCCTGGAGGAGATCATGGCAACCCACTGCAGTATTCTTGCCAGGAGAATCCCATGGACAGAGGAGTCTGGTGGGCTGCAGTCCACAGGGTCGCAAAGAGTCAAATGCAACTGAAGTGACCTAGCATGCACGCATGCAGAGGACTGACTCCAGAACCCAGATTTCTTGCCAGTGTGCCATTTCTTCCACCTGTAACCTCGTAGGACTAGTTTTCACTATTTTGGCTGAGCTTTAGAACCAATGCCACACAAAATGCCTTTTATTTAAATAACCAGAAGTCCCAGCCACCTGAGCTTCAATTCAGTTCAGTCGCTCAGTCGTGTCCGACTCTTCGCAACCCCATGAAACATAGCACGCCAGGCATCTCTGTTCATCACCATCTTCTGGAGTTCACTCAGACTCACGTTCATCGAGTCCGTGATGCCATCCAGCCATCTCATCCTCTGTCATCCCTTTCTCCTCCTGCCCCCAATCCCTCCCAGCATCAGAGTCTTTTCCAATGAGTCAGCTCTTCTCATGAGGTGGCCAAAGGACTGGAGTTTCAGCTTTAGCATCATTCCTTCCAAAGAAATCCCAGGGCTGATCTCCTTCAGAATGGACTGGTTGGATGTCTTTGCAGTCCAAGGGACTCTCAAGAGTCTTCTCCAACACCACAGTTCAAAAGCATCAATTATTCAGCGCTCTGCCTTCTTCACAGTCCAACTCTCACATCCACACATGACCACAGGAAAAACCATAGCCTTGACTAGACGGACCTTAGTCGGCAAAGTAATGTCTCTGCTTTTGAACATACTAGCTAGGTTGGTCATAACTTTTCTTCCAAGGAGTGTCTTTTAATTTCACAGCTGCGATCACCATCTGCAGTCATTTTGGAGCCCCCCAAATTAAGTCTGACACTGTTTCCACTGTTTCCCCATCTATTTCCCATAAAGTGATGGGACTGGATGCCATGATCTTCGTTTTCTGAATGTTGAGCTTTAAGCCAACTTTTTCACTCTCCTCTTTCACTTTCATCAAGAAAATTTTTAGTTCCTCTTCACTTTCTGCCATAAGGGTGGTGTCATCTGCATATCTGAGGTGATTGATATTTCTCCCGGAAATCTTGATTCCAGCTTGTGTTTCTTCCACTCCAGCATTTCTCATGATGTACTCTGCATGTAAGTTAAATAAGCAGGGTGACAATATACAGCCTTGACATACTACTTTTCCTGTTTGGAACCAGTCTGTTGTTCCTTGTCCAGTTCTAACTGTTTCTTCCTGACCTGCATACAGATTTCTGAAGAGGCAGGTCAGGTGGTCTGGTATTCCCATCTCTTTCAGAATTTTCCACAGTTTCTTGTGATCCACACAGGCAAAGGCTTTGGCATAGTCAATAAAGCAGAAATAGATGTTTTTCTGGAACTCTCTTGCCTTTTCCATGATCCAGCGGATGTTGGCAATTTGATCTCTGGTTCCTCTGCCTTTTCTAAAACCAGCTTGAACATCAGGGAGTTCACGGTTCACGTATTGCTGAAGCCTGGCTTGGAGAATTTTGAGCATTACTTTACTAGCATGTGAGATGAGTGCAATTGTGCGGTAGTTTGAGCATTCTTTGGCATTGCCTTTCTTTGGAATTGGAATGAAAACTGACCTTTGCAGTCCTGTGGCCACTGCTGAGTTTTCCAAATTTGCTGGCATATTGAGTGCAGCACTTTCACAGCATCATCTTTCAGGATTTGAAACAGCTCCACTGGAATTCCATCACCTCCACTAGCTTTGTTCGTAGTGATGCTTTCTAAGGCCCACTTGACTTCACATTCCAAGATGTCTGGCTCTAGATTAGTGACCACATTATCATGATTATCTGGGTTGTGAAGATCTTTTTGTACAGTTCTTCCATGTATCCTTGCCACCTCTTCTTAATATCTTCTGCTTCTGTTAGGTCCAGATCATTTCTGTTCTTTATCGAGCCCATCTTTGCATGAACTGTTCCCTTGGTATCTCTAATTTTCTTGAAGAGATCTCTAGTCTTTCCCATTCTGTTCTTTTCCTCTATTTCTTTGCACTGATCACTGAAGAAGGCTTTCTTATCTCTTCTTGCTATTCTTTGAAACTCTGCATTCAGATGCTTATATCTTTCCTTTTCTCTTTTGCTTTTCACCTCTCTTCTTTTCCCCAGCTATTTGTAAGCCTTCCCCAGACAGCCATTTTGCTTCTCTGCATTTATTTTCCATGGGGATGATCTTGATCCCTGTCTCCTGTACAATGTCACGAACTTCATTCCATAGTTCTTCAGGCACTCTATCTATCAGATCTAGTCCCTTAAACCTATTTCTCACTTCCACTGTATAATCATAAGGGATTTGATTTAGGTCATACCTGAATGGTCTAGCAATTTTCCCTACTTTCTTCAATTTGAGTCTGAATTTGGCAAGAAGGAGTTCATGATCTGAGCCACAGTCAGCTCCCAGTCTTGTTTTTGCTGACTGTATAGAGCTTCTCCAACTTTGGCTGCAAAGAATATAATCAATCTGATTTTGGTGTTGATCATCTGGTGATGTCGATGTGTAGAGTCTTCTCTTGTGTTGTTGGAAGAGGGTGTTTGCTATGACCAGTGTATTTTCTTGGGAAAACTCTATTAGTCTTTGCCCTGCTCCATTCCGCATTCCAAGACCAAATTTGCCTGTTACTCCAGGTGTTTCTTGACTTCCTAGTTTAGCATTCCAGTCCCCTATAATGAAAAGGACATCTTTTTTGGGTATTAGTTCTAAAAGGTCTTGTAGGTCTTCATAGAACCGTTCAATTTCAGCTTCTTCAGCATTACTGGTTGGGGCATAGACTTCGATAACTGTGATATTGAATGGTTTGCCTTGGAGACGAACAGAGGTCATTCTGTCATTTTGCATCCAAGTACTGCATTTCGGACTCTTTTGTTGATCATGATGGCTACTCCATTTCTTCTGAGGGATTCCTGCTCGCAGTAGTAGATTATAATGGTCATCTGAGTTAAATTCACCCATTCCAGTCCATTTTAGTTCGCTGATTCCTAGAATGTCGACGTTCACCCTTACCATCTCTTGTTTGACCACTTCCAATTTGCCTTGATTCATGGACCTGACATTCCAGGTTCCTATGCAATATTGCTCTTTACAGCATCAGATCTTGCTTCTATCACGTCACATCCACAGCTGGATACTGATTTTGCTTTGGCTCCATCCCTTCATTCTTTCTGGAGTTATTTCTCCACTGACCTCCAGTGGCATATTGGGGACCTAATGACCTGGGGAGTTCCTCTTTTGGTATCCTATCATTTTGCCTTTTCATACTGTTCATGGGGTTCTCAAGGGAAGAATGCTGAAGTGGCTTGCCATTCCCTTCTCCAGTGGACCACGTTCTGTCAGCCCTCTCCACCATGACCTGCCCATCTTGGGCTGCCCCGCAGGCATGGCTTGGTTTCATTGAGTTAGACAAGGCTGTGGTCCTAGTGTGATTAGACTGACCAGTTTTCTGTGAGTATGGTTTTAGTGTGTCTGCTCTCTGATGCCCTCTTGCAACACCTACCATCTTACTTGGGTTTCTCTTACCTTGGGCGTGGGGTATCTCTTCACGGCTGCTCCAGCAAAGCACAGCCGCTGCTCCTTACCTTGGACGAGGGGTATCTCCTTACCGCCACCGTTCCTGACCTTCAGTGTGAGATAGCTCCTCTAGGCCCTCCTGCGCCTGCGTAGCCACCGCTCCTCGGGTTGCACCTGAGCTTAGAGACATGTAATCCAGCTATCAGAGGAGTTAGTCAAAATGTGTGGGTTGGAAACCTGCCTCCACCACATAATATCTGGAGGCTTTGCACATGTAGGTAATGATCTCGGGAGAAGATCATCCTGGATTATGAGGATTGGTCCTAAATCCAATGACACAGACATAGGACAGAGGGCCCTGTGAAGGTGGAAGCAGAGACTGCAGGGATGGAGCCCCGAACCAAGGAGTGTCTGAAGCTGTTAGAAGCTGGAAGAGGCAGGGAATGAACAGATGCTTCTGTGTCCTGAGGGAGGGAAAGACCTGAGGACACCTTGCTTACAGCTTCTAGCTCCCAGAACCATGAGAGAATGAACTGCTATTGCTTTAAGACACCAAGTTTATGGCAACTTGTTATAGTAGCCCTAGGAAAGTAATGCAATGGTTGAATCTCACAAACCATAACATTGAAGGAAAAAAAGATTCAAGTTACAGAAAAAAGCCATTTGAACACAGTTTTTAAAACATGAAAACACACTATATGTGTATATAGACATGTATAGAAAACACTATATATCTCTCTGTGTATACAAAGCATAAAGAGACAAATGGGGAGGACAAACACCGAATTCAGGGGGTCACAGGAGTGGAAAGTGGGAAGTGATGGGAAGGAGAGCACGCAGTGGTGGTTCATAGCGGGTTTCCCCGTGTTGATTACGTTGTGTTTCTTAAGCTGCAGCCCTGGTGGCTCACAGGGTAAAGAGTCTGCCTGCAATGTGGGAGACCCAGGTTTGATCCCTGGGTTGGGAAGATCCCCTGGAGAAGGAAATAGCAACCCACTCCAGTCTTCTTGCCTGGAGAATTCCCACGGACAGAGAAGCCTAGTGGGCTATAGTCCATGGGGTCTCGAAGAGTCAGACACGACTGAATGACTTCACTTCCCTTCTTAAGCTGAGTGATGGGGTCAGCCATGATCAATTTCATATTTTTATCGTGTAGGACTTAACTATTTAATAATAATTAAAATTTAAATAAAATTTAAAAGGAAAAAAGAAAAAGAATAGGAAGGAATTTCCATGATGGCAACTGGAAGGTGGAAGTTTCTTTCTTGAATAACACATAACCTTTCAAATGTCAGCCAGAACAACATGATTCGGCGCGTATGTATCTCTGGATATTTAATAAGCTGATGAAAATCACTTTGTTACTATTCAGTGTTCTGATGTCACTTATAAATAATTCCAGTGGTAATCTTTTTCACTGTACAATTTGACTCTGATTACTCCCTGTGGATATTTCTTAGCTAAAAATTAATATATCATACTTTCTAGAATGACAGACTGTGAGCTGGAATAAGAGAAAACAGTAATTTATAAGATGGAGTAATTACTGGAGGATCCAGGTACTATTTACTGACTTTCTTCTTTGTTCCCAAGCCAACAAAATTATTATTGAGTCCACATTCCCGGAGATTTTTATTAGCCTTAATCTTGGGTTGTCTGTCAAAAACAATATCGTTGTGGATTAATAAACACCACAAACCCATAATAAACCGCACAGGCCTTTCGGCTTCCAACGTAATAAGTGAGCTCAGCTGAAGCATTATAAAAGTGTCAGTGACTAGCTGGGTTGTGGAGCACTTGCTCCCTTGGGTGGCCAAGGCGGCCTCCCTGGCTGCACTACCTGAACTGCCCACGAGGTGGCAGCAACTGCACGACTCTCAACCTGCAGGCTCCAAGGGCACCAAGGCCGCCATTGACTTCTCACCACCAACGGGGAGGTCGTGGTTTCAGTCAGATTTGGTTGTTTCTTTTTAGTGTTGGGATTTAGAAAAACATTGTAACCATTTTCCATTAAAAATTATCCACATTTAATCACACGGAACATAAACAATAGTTTGATATCTGGTACAAATAGCCTCACATTCTTTTCATCCCTTTCTTTATTCAACACACTTGGTGAAATGCTTTTTATTTCAAAACCATGCCTATTTCCCAGAGTGTGCTAAGCATGTGAATGATTCCAGATAATAAGACATACATTTACGCTGTGAAGGTACAGAGGAAGTCAACAGCTAAAATATTCGGAGAAATAGTCCTTTAAACAATTCGCAATTTAGTAGCTCAGTGAATAGATACTCTGCCTGCAATGCAGGAGGCCCGGGTTCGATCCCTGGGTCGGGAAGATTCCCTGAAAAAGGCAATGGCAGCCCACTGCAGCACTCTTGCCTGGAGAATCCCATGGACGGAGGAGCCTGGCGGGCTACAGTCCATGGGGTCGCAAGAGTCAGACACGACTGAGCAGCTAAGCTACCAGGATTGTTTGACAGGAGGTAAATTACAGCTGGTTCCAGCAGACTCTTCTTGAGGACACTATTGCTGAAATCCAAATTCAGCCGGGATATGTCACACCAAGTCTCTGGTTGTCTTCCTCAGAAGCTCTGAACCCCTTAGCACCTAAGCCCCCAAAGTGTTACCAATTTAAGTCTTGCGGACCCTGCTCAGACCCTAGTCTGCCCATGGCCCTCTGCCTGTGTGGGGAAGTTTCTTTTCCTGTTAGGGTTGGTGCAGCTGAAAATAAAACCAAAGCTGAGACTGAAGCAGTGCAAGCTTTATTCAATGGCCAGAGAATGGAGAAGCGGGAACTTTGTTCACAAATGAACTTCTCGCACTCCTGGCAAGAAGGATTTGATGTTAGAGTGAAGACAGGGAGGAGGAGTGAAGCTAATGACGAGGAGGTACACGCAGTAGTTTTCCAGGGAAGGGGCAAGGCTCTCTGAGGAAGAGGGGTGCCACCCTCTTTTTATCCTTTTGGCCCTTTACTTCCCATTTCGGTGCCGCACCCAGAAGTGTGTCGTTTAACACGCTAATGTAGTGAAATTAGCATGTAATGAGACTCAGGATCTGTTGAGGGTCAGATTCATTGCCATCTTGGTTCCAGCTGGTTCCATCTGGTGTTTGTTTTTCTCTTCCTGTAGCTTCCTTTCTTATTTTCAGACTCTCTGACTTGGAGATTTACACTGGCTCCTGTTAAAGATGGGGGTTGGAGAGTTTTGAGCAAGGATCTGGCGACAAAACGATGACCGTGACAGTGGTCCTCAGAAATCTCTGAGCTGGCACTCCCTAATGTTCAGTGTAAAGGAAGACCCTTGCTCACCCCTCAGATATAAACTAAGTAGGCTTGAGCTGTGTTTAAAGAAAAAGAACCATGAACTAGAAAAACGCCTTCTTAAAGCTGAACATAAACTTGGAACACTAGGAACCATGTGGTGATGGAAGGAAGAACAGCCGCTTCAGCTCCTGGGAATCCAGATTCGGGCCCTCTCCCGAAAGAACTGTGAGACCTGAGCCATCTCCCCCACGTGATGGACTCAATACCTCTGCAGCTGACCTTCTGGGTTACTGTGGGACTCACAGGGAACAAAACATTCTAGGTGTTCAGTAAATGTTCGTTGCACATTGCTAAATAAAATGGTAGTGGGAAGATTTTAAAAACTATACTTTAATAAACAACCTAAAATATATGACCATAGGGTTTCATAACTAAACCACATGACGTAGTACATTGTTTTCAGAAATGAACTAACCATGAACATCCTCCCATCCAGCTGAGTGGTTCTCAACTCTGAGAAGCCCTTTAAAATTCCAAGTGCCAAGGGATTTGGGGGCAGAAACCAGTTCTTTTTTGTTGTTGTTTGTTTTGAAGCTCCCCAGGTGACAACAATATGTAGCCAGGATGAAAACCCATGGCTTTAGTGCAAAAGTGGGAGAAGGAAATGGCAACCCACTCCATGTTCTTGCCTGGAGAATCCCAGGGACGGGGAGCCTGGTGGGCTGCCGTCTCTGGGGTCGCACAGAGTCAGCCACGACTGAAGCGACTTAGCAGCAGCAGCAGCAGCAGTGCAAAAGTAAGTCCGTGTCAGTATTGAATATTGGCTCTAGTTGATTCAAAGCAGAAATGAATGTCTACTTGAAAAAAAAAATTCTATCATTTATAGCCATAAATACAGGGTTGTGTTCTTTGGTTATAACACTTATTCTTTCTCTTTGTACAAAACGAATATTGCTTTGATGCAGAAAATGTGAAAAGTGCAGTGGAAAAAAAAATCACTTTAAATCTGTAACCATTGCTAGCACATCAGCGTATGTTCTTTCAGTTTTTCTTGTTGTGCGTATCTGTGCATTTAAAACATGAAAATGGAATCAGGCCATACTTTGTAGCCAGCTTTGTTCACTCAGGAATATGATGTGTGTATTTTCCCAAGCCAATAAGCTTTCTCCTGTGACATGATTTTTAATGGCTTCTGCTGCTGCTGCTGCTAAGTCGTCTCAGTCGTGTCCAACTCTGTGTGACCCCATAGACAGCAGCCCACCAGGCGCCCCTCATCCCTGGGATTCTCCAGGCAAGAACACTGGGGTGGGTTGCCATTTCCTTCTCCACTCATGAAAGTGAAAAGTGAAAGTGAAGTCGCTCAGTCGTGTCCAACTCTTCGCGACCCCGTGGACTGCAGCCTACCAGGCTCCTCCATCCATGGGATTTTCCAGGCAAGAGTACTGGAGCGGGGTGCCATTGCCTCCTCCATTTTAATGGCTACTTTGCAGCCATTAGATGCACCATAATTTCTTTAATTTCTTGTTGATTAACATTAGATTCTTTTCAATTATTATTAAAAATATTTCTGAAATGGGGGAGTTGCACAAAGCTCTGATAATTTCTTTTTTTATTGTTAATATAAATTTTATTAATTTATTTTAATTGGAGGTTAATTACTTTACAATATTGTATTGGTTTTGCCATACATCAACATGAATCCACCACAGGTGTGCATGTGTTCCCCATCCTGAACCTCCTTCTCTCCTCCCCTCCCTGTACCATCCCTCTGGGTCGTCCCAGTGCACCAGCCCCAAGCATCCAGTATCCTGCATCGAACCTGGATTGGTGATTCACTTCATATATGATATTATACATGTTTCAGTGCCATTCTCCCAAATCATCCCACCCTCTCCCTCTCCTACAGAGTCCAAAGACTGTCCTATACATCTGTGTCTCTTTTGCTGTCTCACATACAGGGTTATCGTTACCATCTTTCTAAATTCCATATATATGTGTTAGTATACTGTATTGGTGTTTTTCTCTCTGGCTTACTTCACTCTCTATAATAGGCTCCAGTTTCATCCACCTCATTAGAATGGATTCAAATGTATTCTTTTAATGGCTGAGTAATACTCCATTATATATATGTACCACAGCTTTCTTATCCATTCATCTGCTGATGGACATCTAGGTTGTTTCCATGTCCTGGCTATTATAAACAGTGCTGCGATGAACATTGGGGTATATGTGTCTCTTTCAATTCTGGTTTCCTCGGTGTGTATGCCCAGCAGTGGGATTACTGGGTCATGATAATTTCTTTGAACAATTACCCCACCTTTCATCTTTACTCCTGATTTGTTTGGACAGGCTTTTTTTTAGATGAATCAACAAAGATGAGATTCTTGGAAGTGCTGATACCAATGACTGACCTCCACATTCCATAAGTGCTTCCAGAACAGCTGGATCTCTTAGCCAATACCATCAGATAGGGCAGCTCAGAAAGAGCTGAACATTCAATAGATCAATAGTTCTTAAAGTTAAATGTGCCTACAAATCACCTATCACACGCAGAGCCTGTCAAAATGCAGATCTAGGGTAGAGGTTGAGATTTTGATTGTCAAACAGCCTCCCAGGTAGCTGGTCAGGGGACAACACTTGAGTAGCAAAGACCAATATTACATCCCCAACACCTATGTCTTGTTTGGGGGCTTCCCAACTGTTGGCTCAGATGAAAAGAATCTGCCTGGAATGCAGGAGACCTGAGTTCCATCCCTGGGTTGGGAAGAGCCCCTGGATAAGGAAATGGCTACGCACTCCAGTATCCTTGCCTGGGAAGTCCCATGGACAAATGAACCTGGTGGGCTACAGTCACTGGGGTCACAGAGAGTCAGACATGGGGTCAAAGTGAGTGACTAACACTTTCATTTTCACTTTCAATTACATAAAATTGGCTTCCCTGGTGGCTCAGTGGTAAAGAATCTGCCTGCCAATGCAGAAGACACCAGTTCAGTCCCTGGGTCAGGAAGATCCCCTGGAGGATGGAATGTCTATGCGCTGCAGTATTCTTGTCTGGGAAATCCCGTGGACAGACCGAGCCTGGTGGGCTACAGTCCACAGGATCACACAAGAGTCAGACATGACTTTGCAACTGCTGCTGCTGCTGCTGCTGCTAAGTCGCTTCAATCGTGTCCGACTCTGCGAGCCCATAGATGGCAGCCCACCAGGCTCCCCCGTCTCTGGGATTCTCCAGGCAAGAACACTGGAGTGGGTTGCCATTTCCTTCTCCAACGCATGAAAGTGAAAAGTGAAAGTGAAGTCGCTCAGTCGTGTCCAACTCTTCGTGACCCCATGGACTGTAGCCCACCAGGGTCCTCCATCCATGGGATTTTCCAGGCAAGAGTACTGGAGTGGGGTGCCATTGCCTTCTCGATGACCTTGCAACTAAACAACAGCAAATTATGTAAAACAATGACCTCCACAAATAAAGGGCAGAGTTAACATGTGGTATCTACTTTCAATAATGTGTTTATTCAAGCCAGTTTGTGTGGACCATGCTTTTGAAAAAAAAAAATTGTTCTTTATTTTTAGTGCTCTCTTGAATTTTCAGGTGACTAAACAGATTTTCTTTCAAGACTAGTTGTTATATTAAAGAGAAAATTCAAGCTTCTATACCTGAGACTGATGAGATACTGTGGATCTCAAAGCGACTGTAGTGTACGCTTTGTCCACTGATTTTATGACTCTTTCCACCTTCTTGGTGGCTTATCTTGGAAACGTGAAGTGTGAAGAATATGCTTAGTAGCTGATAGGGCTTTTCAAGATCCATAGTTTTGGGGTTTTCTTAGCCAGCAAAAAGTAAGTAAAGGATTCATAGTTTTTATTTTAACAAGCTAAGGTAACCCACCATCTATCTACTTGGAACGTTGACAACACTTAGCATTTAAACAACTTTTATTACAAAAGAACAAAGCATGTTCATTGTAGGTAATTTAGGCAAGTTAAAAAGTAGAAAAAAATTACCTCCAAATCCCATCACCCAGAGATAATCATTGATAACAATCTATTACGAACCTCCCCAAGTCCCTCAGCAAGTCAGGAAAATCCTTGTTTCCCCTCTGGTTCATAAAACCCCTCCAGATACATTTTCTCCGCTCTATATCCTAGGAGGTAGGGACAGTAAACTTGAGACACTTAAGGACTATTTCTTTTTCACACCCTTCATCATTCATATTAAATGTTTTATTTGTGGAAAATTTTTATTAAATCATCTAAAATTTTATGATATTTATTTTCATAGTGGAAAATTTCCACTTGTTTTTACAAGTAGAAATTCAGTTGTTTAATGATTTTAATTTTTTTCCAACATCAATTTAGTAACCCTTTCTTGAGTCAGCTGCCCACACTACGACAAGCTAATGACGGTAACTCTTGAATGTCAGCTCATGTACTGTATTCAATCACTTAAAATACTGTAGGGCACCGCAGAATAATTACTAGAACTACAATTTGATCAGTGTTCCAGAGTCTACAATAGGTCCATATACAGACATTTCACAGGTGTACTTTATTATGTTGTCACCATAGCAACTGTATGAAACACTAGTTTTATTTCTGTTTTGTAAGTGACAAAACTCAAGATTCAAAACTGTTTAAGTGATTTGCTAAAAAAATCTCATATTTAGGGAGTGGCAAAACAGCAAAAATGGTACGTTTTCTGATTTTCTACTACAGACCAATTTTTGTTCTTTATTTCCTTATTAAAATATTTCAGAATAAGAAAGTCTTTGTGTAAAAATATAAGATACAAATATGCAGATGTCCATGCTTCCTGCTGTGCTGTAATAAATTCATTTATCTCTGAAAATAAAATTAATATATTAAGACATATATGGAAACTGCACTCTTTTCAGTTTTTCTATAAATCTAAAACTGTTCTAAAAAGTTGATTTAAATGTAAAAAAACTCATAAAATTATATATATTATATCAAAATATCTTTCGTATAAATAGTTCTTTCCTAATTTCCATTTCTGTCTTTACTGCTTTACAAATCCTATGATGCCCTGTAACCACAGACCTCTGGATCTCTTGATGCTGAAGGCTAGACTGCTGTGATTTTCCAGCCAAGAGACCACATTCTGCATAATCTAGAGGTTCTCAGTATAACGAAGCATCTTTTCCAGTGTGGCCTAGACATTCCCCCTCTAGGTTTCTAATTCTTTTAGTCTCAGAATGCACTAAGAGTCGGACACGACTGAGCAACTTTCACTTTTCACTTTCATACATTGGAGAAGGAAATGGCAACCCAATCTAGTGTTCTTGCCAGGAGAATCCCAGGGGTGGTGGGGAGCCTGGTGGGCTGCCATCTATGGAGTTGCACAGAGTCAGACACGACTGAAGCAACTTAGCAGCAGCAGCAGCAGGGATGTGCTGGCATCCACAAATTAAATTTCACTCATTTGGAAGATGAACATTACCAAGGATGACTGCCTTGGAACAATGGGTACATTTCAGATCCCAGTTCAACAAGCAGGTGCCCTTCGCTATCAGCCCACAGCATTGCCTCAGTCTTCTCTGGAATTTCACAGCAGTTCTTAGCAACTTTTCTGGTATTGAGAGAACCAGGGCCCTAACAAGATGAGATCACCTTGCCTCCCTGATGGTGTTATAGACGCCTCCCTTTTAGGAGTTTTTAAACAAAATCTACGTGCTTAGCACCCCATTTTTGTTCAAGAGGACTCCATCTTTGCCCACTGTTTGCCTTTCCATCTTCTGTCTTCCGAGGATAGATCTTCTAGACAGGTTCTTGAGGGCATTTTGAAGATTGAATTTGGAGGAAAGTCTGCGACCAAGAAGCCCTGAGGCTGGAGGTGGTGAAGAAATCTCTCAGAGAGAACCCCTGATTTTATCTGGGCAGGTGACCTTCCAGAATGCCTACCTTCCTTCGCAGTTAGGTCTGGCCATGTGGTATAGCCATATGACTAAGTTCTGGCCAATGGGATGTGAGCCAAAATATTGTGTGTAGCTTCTGGATTAAGCCTTTAAGAGTAAGGAGTATGTCTACCCTTTCCCTCTTTCTTCTAGCAGGGACACGGGTGGGAGAATGAATCATCCTGGTCACAAAGATGAGGGAAACATCCAAAAGATGACAGAGCAACAAGAGGGAAAAAGCTTTGCAAAGGAAAGTCACTATACTCCACAGGAGGCAGAGAGAATCTTCTAACTTGTCAAAGCCATTGGATACCACTTCCTGCCTGCTTGAATGGATTTTCTCCCCATGTGTCAGCCTGTGGAGGACACCTTTCAGTGCTCCCTGGCCCACTGTAATGAACCAGGGCAGGTTTGGGGGTACTGCAAGGTACGATTTGTTCTACACGTTCTTTCTCTTCTCTCTCTCTCCTGGGGTTCTTAGATAAGTTCTCTTTGAAAAGCATTACACAATGTTCTTTCTCTCGTTCTGTTCTCTGCTCTAAGCTTTCAGTCAATCAATCAATCTTCCTCCCTCTCTCTAAGGCTCTGTTATTAAGCTCACTACCTTTGTGTTGCTGGCAGCTATTAAGGCTGCAATTCTGTTGTTCTGCTTTTCACTCCCGGCCGACTTGTGGCACAGTAGAATGGGGCAATTTATCGCCTTCAGAAAGCCCTACCTCCACTTACATGGGAAAAGGACAGACTCTCTCACGTAAAGCCACTGTGAAGATTACTTTTCTAAGAAAACAAACTTCTCACTGCCATATCTCACAACACAGCTACTCTTAGAAGAACTAACTGGATCTCAACTGGATTCAAAGACTGAAATCAACTCCACCCCGTCCCTGTGGAAAAGCTAGCAGGTATCGCGGAGGTGGGCTGGAGGGTAGGGTGTGTGTAGGTTGTGAAGAGCTATTCACTCAAGCCAGAGAAAATCATATCTTGAGACAGAACAATTAGTAGTCCAGGCAAACCATTGGCACCAGCAAGATGCTGCAAGACTTACGGTAGCCTCTGTACTGGAGGGCAGAACATGGCTTTGTGAAACCTAGGAGCAAGCTGTCTTTGCAGAACTTGGCTTGCAGTTGGTAATCCGGAGGTCTGCCAGCAGACAGCAGGACTCCAGGCATAAGCTTAAGCACCCTAGAATAGTGACTCACCCGGGAGGTGATTTCGTCTCACCAAGGGACATGTGGCAATGTCTGGAGATATTTTAGATTATTATAATTGGGAGATGCTAATGGCATCTAATGAATAGAGGTCGAGAGTGCTGCTAAACGTTCTGGAAGGCACAGGGCAGCCCCTACACAGAGACACATCACAGAAAATTGCCCAGCGCAAATGCCGACAGGGCCAACATGGAGAAACCCTGCCCCAGAGATAAACCTTTATAGCGCTGGGCCGTATCCCAGGAATGTCAGGGGTTCCAAGCTGTCTGCCAAGATACAGGCTTGAAAAGGAAGCTAAGACCTGGCCCTGATTACCCAAGCTGGGCCGCGGGTCAGAGGAGCAGGATGGATTCCCCTCTAGTCAGACGGGGCACACTGTCATAGTCAGACTAGAAGCAGAGTACATTAAGCCCAATCTTCAGGGTATCCCCGGAGAAGGCGATGGCACCCCACTCCAGTACTCTTGCCTGGAAAATCCCATGGACAGAGGAGCCTGGTGGGCTGCAGTCCATGGGGTCGCGAAAAGTCGGACATGACTGAGCGACTTCACTTACACTTTTCACTTTCATGCATTGGAGAAGGAAATGGCAACCCACTCCAGTGTTCTTTCCTGGAGAATCGCAGGGATGGGGGAGCCTGGTGGGCTGCCATCTACGCGGTCACACAGAGTCGGACACGACTGACGCGACTTAGCAGCAGCAGCACAGGGTATCCCACTAGAACAGTCTGAACTCCTCCAGGAAGCCAGGAGAAATGTTCTAGAGCAGGATTGCCAACCTTGATCTAGAAACCTTTCAGAGGTTGGGGAAGATAAGGGGATCTTGAGATTCCTCAAATTGAGTGTAAAGTTATCTGTCTTTGCATTTTCCTGGGATAAGGATCCAAAACTTCTATCAGGTTCTAAAAGTGGGTGTCAGACCTAAACATCAAAACCACTGCTGAAAGCCTAGTGTATCAGGATAAGCCTGCAGGAGGGGAATACAATGTCTCAAGTAAAGGAAGAGGCATGTGCATGCAAGGTAATGTGCAAGGTAGTGTGCATGCTTAGTCGCTTCAGTGGGGTCCGACCCTTTGGGACCATATGGATTGTAGCCCTTCAGCTTCCTCTGTCCATGGGATTCTCCAGGCAAAAACACTGGAGTGGGTTTCCATTCCCTTCTCCAGGGGATCTTCCTGACCCAAGGTCAAACTTGGGTCTCCCCATTGCAGGCGGATTCTTTACTGTCTGAGTCACCAGGGAAACCCAGGATAACAGCTAGCAGAAATTAAACACTTACTGTTTACCAGGTACTGTCTTGTTGCCTGACTTGGATTAACTCATTTAATCCTCTTAACAATCTTATGAAGCAGATACTTTTTCAATCCCATTTTATACATGAAGAAACCGAGACTAAACTTTCTCCAAGGCAATGCTTCCCAACCTTCCTCCTATCCCAGCATAAACATACAAAAGCTATTACATAGAAAAATAGTTAAAATAGGAGAGTTTGGTAAATTTGCCATAAATAAGAGCAGTCGATAAAGTAAAATGGCATATCTGTGTTTCAGCAACAAATAATTAGAAAAAAAAATTTTAGGTACCAATTTTTTAAAAAAGTATAGTTTATGAGTGATTAAAAAAATGAATACACCACTGTAATTATATCCAGTTACCCCATGTCAAGCAAGAGTACATTAACCCCATTTTACAGATGAATAAACTGAGGCACAGAGAGGTTAAGTAATCTTCCCAGAGTCACACAGCTAAGGGGCTCAGCCTTGAAAAAAGATGCCTGTTATAATGGCAACTAGTTCTATGGTACCATGGAATAAATCTAACAAAATTGCTCAAGATCTTTACAGAGAGATCAAAAAGCTTTAGTAATATCCATCAAAGACACAGCAGAGTAAGGGGGTGAGGATACTTATGGCCAGAGACAGCCAGGCCAGAGGCTCCTGCAGCCCACGCTCACTCCTTACCCAGCTTCCTTGGCCTCCTCGGGTGTGAGAGTTTAAAACCCGATGCCCATTCAGAACACATGAGTTTGCTTACATGGCACACCAAACAGAACATTCTGCTATTATCATTAAAGTAATTTAAGTAGCAGCAACAAATTTTCCAACAAAGTAAACAGAAGGCCTCACTATTTCTAAAGGCAAGCACAGTCGAACACTCAAGACAGTTCCAATCATACATGAAATCTTGCAGAATAGAAAAATAAAGGGAAGATTACCCAACTCATTACCTAAGGCTAGCACAACCTTGGTACTAAAACCAGAAAAACCTGGGAAAACGAGTTTTCAGGCCACCGTTAGATCGAAAGACAAAATATAACTGTAAATCTACCCTTTAGCAATAAATATATAAAAGACACAATTAAAAGAAAGATACTACAGTGGAAACAAAAAACTTAAGGCACTTGGAATAGATTTGGCATTGCCTTCTCCAAGATCTAACAAGAGATGGCCAAATCCTTTATGGAAAAACATCATGAAACATCAGTAAAGGACATTAGTGAGGAAGTAAACAATTTTTGCTAAAATAACCTATAGAGTTAATGATATTCTATACATAGAACATGACAAGCTGCTTCTAAGATACTGGAGAACAAAGAGCCAAGAATGGCCAAAACAATCCTGGAGAAGAATCAGGAGAATTAATGGTCCTACTACCAGATATAAAGATTTGTTATAAAGTAATTAATAATTATGAACATGTTATCAGTTCAGAGATAGCTCAGTGGAACAAAACCATGTACAGAATAAGCCCTATGAATCTGTTTATATAAGGAAAATTTATGTATGACATTGTGGACTAGGATGAGGAGATGGACTATTCAATGTTAATGATTAGCCATACAAGGGGAAAAGTTAAGTGAACTATCTAACAACTGTACACTGAAGTCACTTCTCCATAGAAACAGGACTTAAAGATAGAACTTTAAAACTTCAGAAGATTATGTAGAGCATTACCTTTCTTGCTTTGAAGCAACAAAGGATTTCTTAACGTAAAACTGGAAGCATAAATTCAACTACATTAAAATAATAAAACTGCTATTCCTCAAAGAATATCAATATCAAGAGAGTGAAAATAGAAGTCAAAAATTGGAGGAAGATAGTCATTACACGTGTAGTGGACTCATGTTTAGTAACCAGACATATGACCTCCTTTGAATTAATAAGAAAAAGATAAAACTCTAATATACAAATGGACAAATATTAACATCCTTGCACAGAAGAACACATCTGTATGGTAAATAAACTTCATTAGTTACTGCTGCTGCTGCTGCTGCTGCTGCTAAGTCGCTTCAGTCATGTCCAACTCTGTGCGACCCCATAGACGGCAGCCCACCAGGCTCCTCTGTCCCTGGGATTCTCCAGGCAAGAACACTGGAGTGGGTTGCATTTCCTTCTCCAATGCATGAGTGAAAAGTTAAAGTGAAGTTGTTCAGTCGTGTCCAACTCTTCGTGACCCCATGGACTATAGCCTACCAGGCTCCTCCATCCATAGGATTTTCCAGGCAAGAGTACTGGAGTGGGGGTGCCATTGCCTTCTCCGTCATTAGTTACTAGAGAAATACAAATTCTTGTTTTATACCCACCAGATTAATTAAAATTTTAGTCTGACAATGGCAAGTATTGGTGAGAATTTGCAATAACGGCAGCCATCCTGCAGCGATAGGTAGTAATCTGAAACTATCTATTAATAGTAAAACTGACCCTGTGCATTAATGCTACCACCCACTGATATCTCTGCCTGTGCAGTAAGCAGACTTCCAAGACAGCTCCTGATGATCTCCACCTCCTGGTCTCCATAGCCATGTGCAATTCCCTTCCCTGGAGGACGACCTGCACCTAGGGATTTGCTTCTAATAGAATATAGCAAGAGGGATGGGATGCCATCCTGAGATTAGGTTTCAGAAACGGGACTTCTACCTAGCTTTTATTCTCTGTCTCTTCCTGTTTTCTTGCGAGAAGCAAGTTTTTTTAATATTTATTAATTTATTTTTTGCCTAAAGAGAGCACAGTTTGTATTTAAAGAAATAAAATATTAGTTATCATGAGCTGGCTTGTGGAGAATAATCAATAAATGCCTTTTCAATGGCCGGATACTGATACCAGGGACCCTTGCCTCTTGTACGCATTAATCTTCATACTTCCAGCTCCTTTAACCGTAATTCAGCCTTTTCAGCTTCAGTTTGAATGACAGTTATTGTTCTTTCATGATTCTTTTCAGGACCAACCAAGAAAGTTTGGGCAATCCATCTTTATATACAACGCTTGAAAAGTTTCTCTGCCCACATGCCAAGGAACCAAGGCCTGCAGAGAACAGAGAAACCAAGCAGACTTCAGCCCAAGAGCCTGGGGGGGAACTAATTCCCTCCAACAACCACATGGAGTGAGGTTGGAAGTGGATTCTTCCCCAGAAGACGATTGTGGTTCCTGGCCCACCCCCTGACAGCAGCCTTGTTAGATTCCCAAGCAAGAGGACCCAACTAAGCACATCTGGATTCCTGACCCATAGAAACTGTGAGATAATAGATGAATGCTGTTTTAAGCTGTTTAAATCAAGGGGAGGGGTAGTTTTTAATGCTGCAATAATTATTACATCTGAGTATAAATCTTAGCATAGCACTTTCCGGCAAGTGAAGCAAGGCACACTGCTATGTGGAGTGTGGATTACAAGAGAGCCCAGAAACTGCTCCTTCTATCCACAGGGATGCAAAGAACAGGTAGGTCAAGACACACCCAGGATAAGCAGAATTCAAGAGCATATTATCCCAGCCAAGGGCAGTTTCATTTGTCTACTCATGTGTCATACAATGTTATTGGTTTTTGTGCATACATACCATGATGTGCAAAAGGTAGGAAAGCCCTGGATTAGAAAATAACTTCCATTTCTTCCAGAATTGTGCTTGGTAATTTATATTTCCCATGACAGTGTTCTCAATATTTCATCACCTGGGAACTTACTAAAATTGCAAATTTTCAGACTCCATCTCAGACTCTAAGGAGTCATCCTGACAATCACTTTTCTTAAAAAGCTTCCAGGTGATTATGATACAAGCTGAAGTCTCAGAAATACTGTTGCAGGAGTTTGTGCGTTTCATCTGGTTTCAAATTTACTGGCAAATTATGTCCTCTTTCCAATTGCTAATGTTGTTAGTGTTTTTCTCCTCTTGGGCAACTCTGAATTATCACTACTATTAGTCTTTTCAAAAGACTATACTTAACTGTTCCTTTACTTTCTATTTATTAATTTTTTCTCTTATTATTTCCATCCTTCTGCCTTAAGATTTATTCTGAAATTCTGTTCCTGTTAACCAAATATTTGGGGGCACTTTTAAGCAAATATTTGGCTCAGACTGATTGAGGGAGGTAGTGGATAACACTGATGGTATAAATTCTGGCCTCAAACACATAATGACAAACTTGTGGTCAAATATTTTCCAAGTATTTTTCCCTATTTTTACATTTTATTTAGATCTAAGGACAAAGGTAAATCCCCTCCACTATCTCCCTTTCTAGAGCACCTCACCCTCACCATTACATCCCTAGTCAACACTCTTGAATGTACCTAGAACAACCTTTCTGGAATTCTGGCATCATATGGTTTAGAAAAGGCATAGGAACCAGAGATCAAATTGACAACATCCACTGGATCATGGAAAAAGCAAGAGAGTTCCAGAAGAACATCTATTTCTGCTTGATTGACTATGCCAAAGCCTTTGACTGTGTGGATCACAATAAATTGTGGAAAATTCTGAAAGAGAGGGGAATACCAGACCACCTGACCTGCCTCTTGAGAAACCTATATGCAGGTCAGGAGGCAACAGTTAGAACTGGACATGGAACAACAGACTGGTTCCAAATAGGAAAAGGAGTCCGTCAAGGCTGTATATTGTCACCCTGCTTATTTAACTTATATGCAGAGTACCTCATGAGAAACACTGGACTGGAAGAAACACAAGCTGGAATCAAGATTGCTGGGAGAAATATCAATAACCTCAGATCCACAGATGACACCACCCCTATGGCAGAAAGTGAAGAGGAACTCAAAAGCCGGAAAGTGAAAGAGGAGAGTGAAAAAGTTGGCTTGAAACTCAACATTCAGAAAACGAAGATCATGGCATCTGGTCCCATCACTTCATGGGAAATAGATGGGGAAACAGTGGAAACAGTATCAGACTTTATTTTTGGGGCTCCAAAATCACTGCAGATGGTGACTGCAGCCATGAAATTAAAAGACACTTACTCCTTGGAAGCAAAGTTATGACCAACCTTAGATGGCATATTCAAAAGAAAGGACATTACTTTGCCAAAAAGATCCGTCTAGTCAAGGCTATGGTTTTTCCTGTGGTCATGAATGGATGTGAGAGTTGAACTGTGAAGAAAGCTGAGTGCCGATGAATTGATGCTTTTGAACTGTGGTGTTGGATAAGATTCTTGAGAGTCCCTTGGACTGCAAGGGGATCCAACCAGTCCATTCTAAAGGAGATCAGCCCTAGGTGTTCTTTGGAAGGAATGATGCTAAAGCTGAAACTCCAGTCCTTTGGCCACCTCAAGCGAAGAGTTGACTCACTGGAAAAGACTCTGATGCTGGGAGGGATTGGGGGCAGGAGGAGAAGGGGACGACAGAGGATGAAATGGCTGGATGGCATCACGGACTTGATGGATGTGAGTCTGAGTGAACTCTGGGAGTTGGTGATGGACAGGGAGGCCTGGCGTGCTGTGATTCATGGGATTGCAAAGAGTCGGACACGACTGAGGGACTGAACTGAACTGAGCTAATGGATGTTTTCCTGTCTATCATCTCAGGTTTTTACAGGCCTCATGCTTGTGTCTGTCCTCCTCAGCATATGGCAAGACACCTCCTGGCAAATACCATCATCACATAGACTTACTTCTCTGAATTTTTACTTTCTTGTTATTTATTGCAAGGATATTCCTCCTTTCCCAATAGGCCACCCAAGTGCTTTTAAGGATTTTTGGGGAAGACCCCCAACTTTTTTCCTTTCGGCTTCCCTTTGGCTCAACTGATAAAGAATCTGCCTGTAATGAGGGAGACCTGGGTTTGATCCCTGGGTTGGGATGACCCCGTGGAGAAGGGAAAGGCTACCCATTCCAGTATTCTGGCCTGGAGAATTCCAAGGAATGAGTAGTTCATGGGGTCGCAAAGAGTAGGATGTGACTGAGCGACTGTCACTTTTCACTAAAGTTTATTTCATGCAGAATTTTTAGTTCCATAGTGGAAGACTTCTCTGGACATCTAGTCTTCCATATAACCAGAAATGAAAGTGATCATATTTGTAGCATTCTGTTTGTCTTTTCCTAACTTTTAAAGTTGAATGCTTATCTCATTCTTCAGGTTTTCTTAATTTTTTGTATTTTTAGCTATAAAATTTTCTCTGAATAGCACTTTACTGCACAATAAAAATTGAGTTAAAATTTTGAGTGTTTTCCACCACTATGCGACATTACTATTGCATAGTGCAATGCAAAATGCTCTTTGTATTTAATTTCACAAAACTTAATGTGATGTGTACCATTAGTATTCCTCATTTTATCAATGAAGAAACTGAAATGAAAAATTAATCTCCCTAAGATCACAAAGATAGGTAGCCTGCAGGGAAATGAGAATTCCAACCCAGGTCTGCCTGCATTCAAAATGAAGTTTGTGTAACTAATTCAATGTATTTTATAGGGGAAAGGTGGGGGCAACATTTGAAAGGAGGGGTAAAGGGAAAAATGACATCGTTTGGTTTAGAGTGTAAGAATAAAAATTATCTCACAATTTGAATTAACGGAGAGAACAAGAAGCAGGTTATTAAGGGAATAATAACAACCCAACCCAAATTCAGAGAACCCAGTGCAAACCGAGAGAGTGTGGCAAGCAGTAACAGGTGTGCCTGCATTGTGGGTGGCTTCCCAGGCACTCACAGTCACCCGTCTTTCCCTGCCTAATTCAAATCGCTATTAATTTGTGCTTTCCTGGCGATATCTCAATTTGCAGAAAGAAAGAAACAAATTTTAATCCAAATGGCCATGTTTGTAATGTATTGAGCCATCACTGGCAAACATATTTTTAGCCCCAAATAAAATAGTCTCTTCTGCTAATCCCAGGCCTTGGCTCCAAGCCAACTGGCTTCTTGCTTTTATTATTTGCAACAGAATCCAGGATTCAGAGGGAATAAAAGAGCCGAACAAGAATATAACTCCTGATAATATTGTCTCTGCACCTTGTGCACTTATCCTTTGTGTCTCTCCCCAGGGGAAAAGCAGTTATTCTTACTTATGCTAAATCCAGTTGTTCCCCACCGAGGCCATGTAAAACTTGGCACCAAGTACGTGGGGGAATAAAAAGTCAAGGCAGTGGGAGGTGCTCACACTAAAGCAACAGGCGGCCCCAAAGCCCCAGACTGTTCCATCCATTTTCTCCTAAAAATAAAGGGTTCTATTCATCAAAAACTTTTACATATTCCTGTGATTTTTCTTACAAAAAAAAGAAGCCAACATGATATGCAGGCAAAGAATAACAACTCCTGATTCCCAAACCATGCTATCCTTTCATTTCCCAGAGTAAGCAAATAATCCAGACAGAGGACGAATAGGAGAGGCTCAGGGTTTGCTGTACTCGCCAGACAAAAACCAAGTCTTCTGCAAAAGGGATCTGACCTCAAATTAGAGATCTAAATTGTTAGATTGAAAGGAAACCGTCTCCTTTCTGTATACCCATTTAATGAAATTAATTACACAACCCATACTTGTGAGAGGTGGTTGAACTTTGTTTTAACGTAATTTCTAAATATCATAGATTTATTTTCATTTTTTCCCAGGCAAGAAGAATTGATTAGTTAGAATTCACCAGGATTTAAAGATGATTTAGACTTTATTTTCCTACTCTCTCTCCCATTTCTTCTCAATTTTTAACAATGATCTTTCTGTTTAAGTCTAAATTATTTTGTGCTTTAGAATGTTTCCTCTAACACAATGTTAGCTAAAAATTTTAAGAGTTAAGACATCACAATTCCACCTCACTAAAAGTCAGCTGGCTTCCATTTTCCAGGCTTCCTTTATGCCCTGAATTTGCATGCATTCAGTTTACATAGTCATAATCCTGGCATGGTTTGGGTTTTTATTTCTCTCATTGAAGTATAGTTGATTTACAATATTGTGTTAGCGTCAGGTATACAGCATAGTGATTCAGAGTATTTGCAGATTATATTCCATTGTATTTTATTATAAGATACTGGGTATAATTCCCTGTGCTATACAGCATATCCTTGTTGCTTATCTGTTTTATATATCTTAGTTTGTGTCTATTAATTGCATACTGCTAATTTGTCCCTCCCCATCCTTCTCCCCTTTGTTTACCAGAAGTTTGTTTTCTATATCTGTGAATCTGTTTCTGTTTTGCATATCGATTCGTTTATATTTTATATTCCACATACAAATGATATCATACAGATTTGTCTTCCTCTGTCTGACTTCCTTCACTTAAGCATAAAAACTTCCGAGTCCATCCATAAGAACTTCCGAGTAGAATTTCATTCTTTCTTTTTCTTTGTGGCTGAGTAGTATCTCATTGTATGTATGTATGTATATGTATGCATATACACACACCACACCTTCTTTTTCCGTTCATCTGCTGATGGACACTTTGGTTGCTTCCATACATTGGGAATTGTAAATAATGCTTCATGAATACTGGGATGCATGGATCTTTTCAAATTAGTGTTTTTGGTGTGTTTTTGGTTTCTTTTGGTTACATACCCAGAAAAGGACTAGCTGAGTCATATGGTAGTTCTATTTTTAGTTTTTAAAGGAAACTTATAATTTTTTTCAGAGTGGCTGCACCAATTTACATTCTCACCAACAGTGTAGAAGAGTTCCATGTTCTCCACGGCCTCTCCAACATTTTTTACTTATAGACTTTTTAATGATAACCATTCTGACTGATGTGAGATGATACTTTATTGTGGTTTTGGTTTGCATTTCTCTTAAAATTAGTGGTTAAATATCTTTCCGTGTGTCTGTTAGCCATCTTTATGTTTTCTTTGAAAAAATATCTATTCTAGTCTTATCCCCATGTTTTGATTGGATTGTTTGTTTTTGAAATTGAGTTATATGAGCTGTTTGTATATTTTGAATATTAACCCTTGGTCAGTCACGTGATTTGCAAGTATTCTCTCCCATTTCATAGGTTGTCTTTTCATTTGTTGATGGTTTCCTTTGCTGTGCAAAAGCTTTAGGTTTAGTTAGGTCCAATTTGTTTTTTGCTCTTATTTCTTTTGCCTTAGGAGACTGATCCAAGAAAATAGTGCTATGATTTATGTCAGAGTATTCCAGCTATGTTCTCTTTTAGAAGCTTTATAGTTTCAGGTGTTAAGTTTAGGTTTTGAAACCATTTGAGTTTGTTTTGGTATATGGTGTGAGGAAGTGCTCTAATTTCATTGATTTACAGGTAGTTATCACTGCAGATGGTGGCTGCAGCCATGAAATTAAAAGACGCTTACTCCTTGGAAGAAAAGTTATGACCAACCTAGATAGCATATTCAAAAGCAGAGACGTTACTTTGCAGACTAAGGTCCGTCTAGTCAAGGCTATGGTTTTTCCTGTGGTCATGTATGGATGTGAGGGTTGGACTGTGAAGAAGGCTGAGCGCCGAAGAATTGATGCTTTTGAACTGTGGTGTAGGAGAAGACTCCTAAGAGTCCCTTGGACTGCAAGGAGATCCAACCAGTCCATTCTGAAAGAGATCAACCCTGGGATTTGTTTGGAAGGAATGATGCTAAAGCTGAAACTCCAGTACTTTGGCCACCTCATGCGAAGAGTTGACTCATTGGAAAAGACCCTGATGCTGGGAGGGATTGGGGCAGAAGGAGAAGGGGACGACCGAGGATGAGATGGCTGGATGGCATCACCGACTCGATGAACGTGAGTCTGAGTGAACTCCGGGAGTTGGTGATGAACAGGGAGGTCTGGCGTGCTGCGATTCATGGGGTCGCGAAGGGTTGGACATGACTGAGCGACTGAAAAAAAAAATGCAGTTTGCCTAGCACTACTTGTTGAAGGGACTTCTTTCCATTGTATATTCTTGCCTCATTTGTCATAGATTCAGTTCAGTTCAGTCGCTCACTTGTGTCCGAGTTGTCTGTAAGTGCATTGATTTATTTCTGGACTCTCTAGTCTGTTCCATTGATCTATGTGTCTGGTTTTGAGCCAATACTATGCTGCTTTGATTACTATAGCCTTGTAGGACAGTTTGAAGTCTATGAGGTTTATACCTCTCTCTTTGTTCTTTTTCTCAGGATTACTTTGGCAATTTGAGGTCTTCTATCCTGAAAGATGATGCTGTGAAATTGCTGCACTCAATATGCCAGCAAATTTGGAAAACTCAGCAGTGGCCACAGGACTGGAAAAGGTCAGTTTTCATTCCAATTCCAAAGAAAGGCAATGCCAAAGAATGTTCAAACTACCGCACAATTGCACTCATCTCACATGCTAGTAAAGTAATGCTCAAAATTCTCCAAGCCAGGCTTCAGCAATACATGAACCGTGAACTCCCTGATGTTCAAGCTGGTTTTAGAAAAGGCAGAGGAACCAGAGATCAAATTGCCAACATCCGCTGGATCATGGAAAAAGCAAGAGAGTTCCAGAAAAACATCTATTTCTGCTTTATTGACTATGCCAAAGCCTTTGCCTGTGTGGATCACAATAAATTGTGGAAAATTCTGAAAGAGATGGGAATACCAGACCACCTGACCTGCCTCTTGAGAAACTTACATGCAGGTCAGGAAGCAACAGTTAGAACTGGACATGGAACAACAGACTGGTTCCAAATAGGAAAAGGAGTCTGTCAAGGCTGTATATTGTCACCCTGCTTATTTAACTTATATGCAGAGTACATCATGAGAAACACTGGACTGGAAGAAACACAAGCTGGAATCAAGATTGGCAGGAGAAATATCAATAACCTCAGATCCACAGATGACACCACCCCTATGGCAGAAAGTGAAGAGGAACTCAAAAGCCTCTTGATGAAAGTGAAAGAGGAGAGTGAAAAAGTTGGCTTAAAGCTCAGTATTCAGAAAACGAAGATCATGGCATCTGGTCCCATCACTTCATGGGAAATAGATGAGGAGACAGTGGAAACAGTGTCAGACTTTATTTTTTGGGCTCCAAAATCCCTGCAGATGGTGACTGCAGCCATGAAATTAAAAGACGCTTACTCCTTGGAAGAAAAGTTATGACCAACCTAGACAGCATATTCAAAAGCAGAGACATTACTTTGCCGACTAAGGTCCATCTAGTCAAGGCTATGGTTTTTCCTGTGGTCATGTATGGATGTGAGAGTTGGACTGTGAAGAAGGCTGAGCACCGAAGAATTGATGCTTTTGAACTGTGGTGCTGGAGAAGACTCTTGAGAGTCTCTTGGACTGCAAGGACATCCAGCCAGTCCATTCTGAAGGAGATCAACCCTGGGATTTGTTTGGAAGGAATGATGCTAAAGCTGAAACTCCAGTCCTTTGGCCACCTCATGGGAAGAGTTGACTCACTGGAAAAACTCTGATGCTGGGAGGGATTGGGAGCAGGAGGAGAAGGGGACGACAGAGGATGAAATGGCTGGATGGCATCACGGACTCGATGGACGTGAGTCTGAGTGAACTCCGAGAGATGGTGATGAACAGGGAGGCCTGGTGTGCTGCGATTCATGGGGTCACAAAGAGTCGGACATGACTGAGTGACTGAACTGAACTGAACTGTGGTTCCATATAAATTTTGTGATTATTTGTTCTAATTGTTTGAAAAATGTCCTGGGTATTTTGATAGGGATTGCATTAGATCTTTAGATTGCTTTGGGTAGTATGGCCATGTTAATAATATTAGTTGTTCCAAATGGATTGGGCTTTTAAAATCTCTACCATTTTATCTGCCACTACCCCCCCACGCTGTATCCTCTTCATTAATATCCTGCTCAAGGACTGGAAAAGGAAACATTTCAAACTAGTATTTTAATTATTTTATTAAAGGTAATCGCCCATGCTTATAAAGAGAGTATATTTAGATTGATGTTGGAGATAACTGTGAAAATGAAGTGAGTAGATTATGGGTTTTATGTATCTTACATGTAAAGTGAAAAGAATCAGTTATGTAGAACAATCTAATAATGAAGCTATTTTAAAGATTGGTTGTATTTGGGGTTGGGCTGTTTTCTGTGGACAGAGGTCATAAAAATCTTGCACTGTAACTCAGGAAATCTGTATCATAAATCATCCTGGAGCCCAAATATCAGCATTTTAAAGAAGATTCTGGTGCTATGCTGCACAGGTTTTAAGAAACTTAACTAAGATACTCAAGTATTGTTATATAGCAGATAACACTTTGCAATATCCAGTAAGGCTTTCTCCCCAAGCTTTCTTGTAACTATTTCACTCCCTCTTCCTTTCAGACAGCAGGTGACTGCATGCTCACTGTCTTTAGCAAGAGAGTGTACAAAGGCAAGAACAAAGAAATCATTGTTTACCTTTGAGTTCCGATTTAGATTCTTAAGACTAAGAAGAGAAATGAAACTAATTTTGGAAGTAAATTTTCCAGGGCAGGAGCCAGACTGTATGAGAGAGGCAAGTCTGGTTGTGTTGTCTGAAAGGGCTCAATATGAAGAACATGAAGCAACAACACCCAGAGAGGAGAAGCTTACATGAACACATAAGAGCAGCTTACCTATCTTTCAAAAGTGAATTTTGAGCAGGTGATCGGAAAGAAGATTCTAGGAGAACTTATCCAGGACTTGGGTTTCATTCAGCCTGGCTAAATCATGTGTGACAGAGTGCAGACTGTTAAATGAAAGCTAGCATTTGGCGGCGGCGAAGGCGATGGCACCCCACTCCAGTACTCTTGCCTGGAAAATCCCATGGACGGAGGAGCCTGGTGGGCTGCAATCCATGGGGTTGTGAAGAGTCGGACACGACTGAATGACTTCCCTTTCATTTTTCACTTTCATGCATTGGAGAAGGAAATGGCAGCCCACTCCAGTATTCTTGCCTGGAGAATCCCAGGGACGGGGGAGCCTGGTGGGCTGCCGTCTATGGGGTCACACAAAGTCGGACACGACTGAAGCGACTTAGCAGCAGCAGCAGCATTTGGCGGGCTTCTGGACAGAGGAGCCTGGCAGGCTACAGTCCATGGAGTTGCAAAGACTCAGACATGACTGAGCATTCCTGCACGGACAGAAGGGGCTGTGCATGGGCCTGGAGGGGAGCTGAGGAGAGGGCAAACCTCACAGAGAACTGCTGCATCCAACACTGTTCCTGAGCAGACTGAGATATTGGTGGTGGGGCATGGGGCTTCAGGTAGATCTTGTCTTAGACTAGATTAGGGCTTCTCCAGCCTGCCTCCTAGGGCTTCCCAACTGGCGCTAGTGGTAAAGAATCTCCCTGCCAATGCAGGAGATGCAAGAGATGCAGGTTCAGTCCCTGGGTCAGGAAGATCCCCTGGAGAAGGGAATGGTAACCCACTGTAGAATTCTTACCTGTAAAAATCTCATGGATAAAAGAGCCTAAAGGGCTACAGCCCATGGGGTTGCAAAGACCCGTACACAGCTGAGCACACATTATTTTACTGTATTTGAACCTGCCTCTAGCACAGTAGGCAACACATCAGTGTCATAGGTTAGGGCATCCTGTCAGATCCAGTGTACTCCTGCATGGTTCAGGAAACACGACTAAGAGTCTCTGACCCTCAAAGAGGAAGTGGGAGTGACTGCTTGGGCCCCTGAAGGAGAAAGAGGCACAGTGTAGGGCCAGCCTCAGAATTATTGGGGTTAGGTCATCAGCCAGGGAGGCAATGAAGATAAAGGAGATCACCCAGGACCATGTGGGCCTCAGGGAGGGTGAACATTTCACAGGCCAGAGCTCCTTCTTGATCCCCATTCCTCTCCATGAGGGAGTATATATCCCTCTAGGAGAAAGGAAGGAGAACAGGGGAGGAAGAATTCCATATCTGATGTGTATTTATCCAAGAGAAACTGAGTTGAAACCAAAGATGACAGGTGAGTTAGAAAAGCATCTTTGCAAATCAGAGTCCTAAGACTTTCAAGTTCATACTATCTATACAAGGATGAATGTGCAAAGAGACCTTGGAAAAATCCAAATAATTAGACCTTAGAAAGACCAGAATGGGCAGTTGGGTGGGCTGTGGGACTTCACACTGGTATTTGGCCATTAATGTGATTCAGCTTCTTGCTCTTCATGTGTTTGCTCCCTTGTCCCTTCTCTCCCCTTCTAGCTGATTCTTTCTGTGTTTGCAGGCCAGTTTGCCTCGAGAGTGAATCACACTGGCCCAGCTCATTGTTCACACCAAGTCTCACCATAGTCAGGCAGCCTGAAGTCTTCCCTGTGTCAGTCTCATCACATGACGCATATACCCAGCCTCCCCACACTCCGCAACCCCCATGCAGGTACACGTGTACATGTGAAGACCAGCTAAAGTTGAGCAAGGCAGACGTGATGGATGATATTCCCAGTATCTACAGTTAAAACATGGAAGAAAAACATCCATTATACAAGTCACTGGGACCTAGATTTTTTCTGTTCGTGAACTTGAACTTAAATGAGGAAGTATGTGTGAGTGCTTCATACATGTCCTGGAGCCCTCAGTGTTGACTGTCATTACCAACAAAATTAGCTCAGAACAAAACCTTGGTTTTTAAGTCTCTTTGAAATTCTGTGTTTTTTTTTGTCTTCCTCAGGAATTTGTTAATCATTCTCTGCAATTATTCCACACATGTAAATCCTACTTCTCTACCAAGACAAAAAAATCCTTTAGGATTTTTTCCTATTTTTCTTTTGGACCTTCCACAGACTCTAGGGGAGTGTTAAGTACATTAAAACTGCTTCAGTGATAGAATATTTTCAGTTATTCATTTGCTCTGCTAGGTATTAATTAAATCAAACTGAAAGTTTATTGAATTGGATTTATTGAATTGAACTGAGATTTCCTGTTAATAAGACAGTAATCACTTGAATTTTACTAATGAACACCTCCAGAGCATTGAGACACACTGTTTGTAGTCTCTCGGACATGCCGGCCTCTTTCATGCCTGCCTGTCTTTGCTCATGCTATTAACCTGGAGAGCATGTTTTCATTCTCTCAAAGTGTTGTGCCAAGTTCACCTTCTTTGTGAAGTGTTTTTTTCAATACCACCCTAAGATGTAATGGACCAATCCCTTCTTCTGGCTTCTCTAAACTTTGTGACTATTTTAGTCACTTATTCTTTATGAATTATATGACATCTTCATCAGAGTGTAAACTCCATGAATTCAAGAACTGTATTTTATTAATCTTTGAACTTCCAACATCTTCCATGATTCTTTGGATGCCATGATCACATGTTAGTGTACATTGAATGTCAAGTGGCTACTGGACACCTACCAAGTGGCCGTACAGCTAATGTAATGGGAAAGCACAACTTGTCAAAGGGTAAGAGAGCTCGTCAGAGAACCAAGTGTCACAATGTGATGCCACCCTTTCTATGCTGCAAGCATTCTGACATGGAGAATAACAAAAGACGCAACAGCAGGAAGTACCAAATGGGTTCAGACCTACTTTATGAATCCAAAAGATAAATCAGTCATGTTTTAAACTTTTCTTCTGGTAGGCTTCAGACCTATATAAAAAAACTAGGATAGTTTAGCAGAATCTCTAACTTCAAGAATTGTCAATGTATGGCAAATCTTATACCATCTATACCCTAGTCTACTTTCTGTCTCTACTGGATTTTAGGGCTAAATCTAGCATTAAATCTTTACTTCTGTGAACATTGCCAGCTATATCTCTAAAACATAATTATGTATTAGATATAACCACAATGTCACTAACACTAAAAGATAATACTACTTTCATGGTATCATCAAATATCCAGTCAGTGTTCAAATGAGATCCATACTTTACGTTTGGTTGATGTTTTTTGTCTCTTTTAAACTATAGGCTCTCCCTCCCCACCCCCTTTTCCCCTTTGTAATTTATTGATTGAAACACCTAGATCATCTGTCTTAGTAGAGTTTCCAACATTCTGGATTTGGTGATTGAATCCTCACATTGTATGAATCATGTTCTTCTATTACCTGTACTTCTTAAAAACTAGCAGTTACATTTTCAGCCCTGTCCAACAAAATTTTCTATGAGGATAGAAAGGTTCTGTATCTGCACTAATGTGACTGAAAGACTGAATTATTTTATTTTGTTTTAATTAATTTAAATTTACACAGACACAAATGACTAGTGTCTAGCATACTGGTCAACACTTAGAGGTTAATTGAAATTTAAGTTAAATTAATTGAAATTGAAATATAGATGCATTGTTAATTGCCATTGCATTGGATTTGGGTTTGCTTGTTTATCAAGAATACTTCATAATGGTGAGCTTCCACTAGGGGGCGAAAAATGTCTGGTTGTTTCTGTAATGTCAGCAGCCCACTATCCACAAATTCATTAGAGGGTAGTAAAATGGTCATATTCTATTTCTATCATTCCTTCTTCATTTACTAGCCTAAATCTATCAAGTGACGGTTTCTCTCATCAACAATTTGATGATTGTCCTGAGGTATAATTAATACAGGGAAGTGAGAATAAAAGCTTATTTTTTTTTCCCCAGAAAAATGACTAGGTGCCCAGCATTCTCCAAAGATGAGCCTTCTTGGTTTTAGTGTGCTTCATTTCATTGCAGTTATTCATCTTGATGCTTGAATTGTCCCTATTGTAACCTACGGGAGTCTCTTCGTATTGGCTTTTGAATCCCTTTGTCATGACACCAGTACTTTTTCATAGTGTCCTGATTTTCTAACAAGGTATTCCAAGCTTGTCACAATCATTCCCTGCCCCGATTAATTAGCTGTTTCCCCAAGAGAGCTTAGCTGCTTTTGGTTGGAAGTTGTATTTAGAGACTGCAGTCTGGATGCCAGAATAGATCAGTGAGACTGGGTTCATCGTTATTCCTAGGCCTTTCCAGTAGATAGAACTAGGAAATATTTTTTAATAGAAAATGCATCATGCATTTATACTTTTAATTCAAATTTAGAGTTGCATATTTTTTACTTCTTATATTTTATAATTCTTTTATGTTGAAAATCTTGGCTTCTAAAGAACACAATTACTTATTTGTTTTATCTTATTACATATAATAGCTTAGAATAGCTGTATCAATATTATCATTAGCAATATGACTGCTGGAAAAATTCAAGTTTGTTTATTTTTATAGTTCTTTTGTATTAGGGTACATTTCAGTCAAATTATTGTTTTTAAAATACTTTTAAATAGTTCTCTGTGTAGTTAAGCCACCCACTCAATCCACAATTGGGTTTATTAATTTCATTTATTTTCATAGTTATTTTAATCATGTAAAACATTTACATGATTCCAAAGTCAAACATCTAAGTAACTTTAGAAATGTCTGGCTTCTATTACGATTCCCTCCTTTCTTCCCTTCCATCTCTCTGGGACATTTTTTAAAATTAGATTTTGGTTTATCTTCCACTTAAACTGATAAATCTGGGACTTAAGAAAATTACCATGTACCTTGAGTCACAAACACTCCCAATTTATTTCTGCAGGACTTGTCCCATTCTTCCTTTTTGCATTTGATTTGCCCAAAGTGAGGATGATGGCAGTAACAACCCAGTGACAGTTTGCATAAGTATGGTTCTGGTCAGCAGTCGAGAATGCCAAGAGGTTTCAAACTTCTTTTTATGTTTGTTACAGTCACAAGGTAGATCTGAAATCATTTTATACTCTCTGCTGATGTATGGTTTGTTCTTTGAGACTCAAGATGGTTGCAGCAGTGAAACTGGAGGAGCATCAAAACTCATATACCTTCAGTGAGGAAGGATCATGCATTTGCTAAATTCTGGAAAAAGAAAGCATTGGGGGAAATAATTTAGTCCATTACTCTGGGCCTGTAATTAATGCATTTTAGGTAACTATTATCATGATCAACACCAAAAATACACTTGTGATAGAGCTTTATGTGTGGGGGCCATGAAAATGCACCTTGTAGGTCTGTAACTACAGGGACTATAATTGACTTGGGGGGCAGGGGACAGGCAGCAACTGATATATTCTGAAATCCATTGCAGTGTTTTCAAAAAAATAACACCTTCACTGAGATGGAATTTACATACCATAAAACTCGTGCTTTCAAAGTATACAGTTCTTTAAGATAATAAAAATAATTTAAAACCCAGCAGTTTTTATTATGTGCATCACCATTATCTGATCCCATAACATTTTAATTACTCCAAAAGGAAGACCAGTCCCTATCAGCAGTCACTCTTCATTCTTCACTCCCTCCAGCTATGGCAAGCACTAACGTACTCTTTGTCTCCATGGATTTGCCTGGTCTTAACAAGAAAAGTTATGACCAACATAGATAGTATATTCAAAAGCAGAGACATTACTTTGCCGACTAAAGTCCATCTAGTCAAGGCTACGGTTTTTCCTGTGGTCATGTATGGATGTGAGAGTTAGACTGTGAAGAAAGCTGAGCGCCGAAGAGTTGATGCTTTTGAACTGTGGTGTTGAAGAAGACTCTGAGAGTCCCTTGGACTGCAAGGAGATCCAACCAGTCCATTCTAAAGATCAGTCCTGGGGTTCATTGGAAGGACTGATACTGAAGCTGAAACTCCAATATTTGGCCACCTCATGTGAAGAGTTGACTCACTGGAAAAGACCCTGATGCTGGGAGGGATTGGGGGCAGGAGGAGAAGGGGATGACAGAGGATGAGATAGCAAAATGGCATTACTGACTCGATGGACATGAGTTTGAATGAACTCCAGGAGTTGGTGATGGACAGGGAGGTCTGGCGTGCTGCGATTCATGGGGTCGCAAAGAGTCGAACACGACTGAGTGACTGAACTGACTGATGTATGTATACACACACACACGCACACACAGTTGTCCCTCTGTTTCCATGGGGCATTGGTTCGAGGACAGCTTCCCACCTTCTATGGATGTTCAAGTCCCTTTAGTATATGATCAGAAGTTGATTGAATCCATGGACATGGAATCCATGGATACAGAAGACTAATTGTATATTGACTGAAAAAACTTCACATATAGGTAGACTCACACATTCCAAACCTGTGTTGTTCAACAGTCAGCTATATATGTGTATATATGTATGTATGTGTATTCAGCACTGAGGGTAAAAAGCAAGGTCATGTGATCACATGTTGGGTCACAGTATGGCGTGGAGGAAGAGTTGTTCCCTATATAAAGGAAAGGGTTCAGGGTAGATAAAACCATATATGTCCACTACCATGGGTATCTGAAAAGTCTCAAAGTTGGGAAGGACAGATGGGCCTCATGCAAAAGAAGAACCAGGAGTCCAAAAAGAATCGAGAACTAAACAAGCTCTGTTCTTCATGGAGCCCCACGGCCTCTTGTCTCTGCTCTGTGTGTCTCTGTTTCATTCGTTGCTCATTCTGCAGTGTCGCTTTCTCTGCTTTTCTCTGGGGACTACAGGTGGCTGTCCTGCAGCTTCTGTGTCCAACTGAAACACTTTATTGTGTTGAAGAATACTGAAAGACAGTGATCTTTGCAAATTTTATATTACTAATTATAATTTTGATGCTTCACTTGTATCTTGGGCTTCCCTGGTAGCTTCCCTCATAAACCATCTCCCAGCCAATGCAGAAGACATGGGTTAGATCCCTGGGTCAGGAAGATTCCCTGGAGAAAGAAAGGGCAACCCACTCCAGTATTCTTGCCTGGGACATCCCATGGACAGAGGGGCCTGGCGGGATATAGTCAGATACTACTTAGTGACTAAACAACAACAGCTATCTTAGCCAAATAAGCTATGTGTATTATTTTTAAAGGTTCGGGAATATGTAACATTTGGATTTGGAATAGATCTAAAGCAAAACATGGCCTCTACTGAGAGTCTGTGTATATCATTCTAGTTAAACTGTTTAGTAAGTGAAGAATATTAAAACAAACAAACGAAAAACCAGAGACTGATGATCATCTCTTAGTATCTGGTGAAAATCTCTAGAATTATATTTTGGACCAAATGTCATTCTCTACTTCAGTAATTATGTATAACAAGTAACGGAGTCAGATAGTCAAGACATGGCTAAAGAGGCCCACTCTTTGGAAGGCTCTAGTTCTCGGGGATGGGGCCCATGTATTCAGCAGATACCCACACTATCTGCTACACTGTAGGAAACCAACAGTTTCTGCCCAAGTGTGGCACAGACAACTAGCTATCCATTAAGAGTCATGGTCCCACTTTCGTACAGTAGTAGCATTTGCACTGAGGATCAGCTACTCAGCACTACATTTCCCAACACTCCTTGCATCTGAGTGGGACCATGTGATGAACGCTCACCAATGGAATGTGGGCAGAAACGATGTATACCCTCCAGGCCTGGCTACCCCCACACCTCCCCAGCCCCCACTTCATATACACTTCATGTCAGCTCTCCTACCAGCTGGAGGCAGAAGACTCCGAAAGTCGAGAGAGAGATGGGTGATCTTTTATGTGAGGGCCATCCAGGCAGTAAATATCTTGTTTTGAGAGTCATACAGTGTCTGTTAAAAGTGCTCAACTCTGGAATATACACAAATATTGAATCATTATGTTGTACATCTGAAACAAATATAATGTCATACGTCAATTATATCTCATTAAAAAATAATAGATTATTAAGTAAAATTAGAAACAAAACAAGGAAAAGGAAACTACTCGTCTCATTGTAGTGCAAATGCAGCCATAGACAAAACAAAGAATGTGTGGCTGGATTTGGTTGTCAGGTCACATTTTAAGACTGCCTTTGTCCTGTGATCTTGGCTCCACATATGAACTCTGGCCTCAGTTTCTTCACCTGGGAAATGAATAAGTTAAACTTGATCTCAAAATCTCTGATAACTCCATGATTCTACAACTTCAGTGCATCAGTTATGATTATTTCCACTCAACTTCTAGCCAGGATGTAGTGTGTGTGTGTGTGTGTGTGCATTTTAAGAGATACATAAAATACAGATAACTTTCTTCACAGTATCTTGTAGAAGTCAGAGAAAATTAGCTCAAACATATATAGCAATTAACTTTTTTTCCCCAAGTTTGAGGGACAGTAAAGGAGAAAATTGTCAAGAGAAGAAGAAAAGCATTAGGTACTTCTACAGTTTATAGAACTTAACAGATTAAATACAACAAACAAGTTCGTGAATGAGTTCCAAGTGTACATTCTCATTGAACCAGACCACAGGGTGTTGGAACTTGATCACAGCCATCACACAAGAGGAAAATTGAAAGTCTTTCTTTGGGAACTTCACAGCATCATTTATTAAATAAGCACCCTGGGAGCTAAAGAATTGTTTAGCTCAACAGCAGCGAGACACATCAAGAAGAGACAAATGACGACATGAGTCTTCCCAACAATTGAGCAGTTTGCTCAGTGAAGGAAAGTTAATGTGTTAAAAAGAAACATCAGCTATAATGATAGTAATAATGACAAGTGAGATTTATATTTGTGTTCAGGAAGCAACCTACTTTCAAAAAGCTCTAAGCACATTAACCCTCTCAACCCCACATTGGTGGAATCCTAGCAAGTACTATACTAGTATTCCCATTAACCTGATGAAAAACCTGTAAAAGCACTTATTCACATTTATATCTGTCCAAGTTTCATTATACCCAGTAAGACATCAGAAGACATATTTTGTTGAAAATTGTATAGAAGTTATTCCACGCCAAAAGCAACGGTAGTGACTGATTCAGTATGACTAGTAGTATAATAACAATAAAACTCACTTTTCAAACATAAATTTTTGTGTTATTTTAACCTCCACAACAATGCAGTGAGGCTGCATTCGTAATGTGAGTCCCATGTGACACCTGAGGAAGTTGAGGCACAGGGAGATTCAGTGGCATGCCCACCCTCGCCACCTGGCTGGCAGCAAACCGAATGCCAGAATCTGGATCTCCTGACTCAGAAAATACTTCCATGTGTCATTACTCATCATTAACAAGCAAAAGCGAAATAGGACCAGAAATGTGTTTTCAGGACTAGCACCCTAAGTTGTATCTTCTAAAGCCCATGTTTCCTTATCATGACATTCGAAGGAGAGTAACCTCGGGTAACAGTGGTACTTCCTATTCATGGAAAGCAAAGCTGGGGTGTAACAAGAACCGGAATGACTGAGGGAGGTAAGAGGGTGCCCCTACTCATATTTTCTTCCAACTCTGCCCAAGAACAGCCAAGCAATCTTTCAGTCCAACTCTGCAGCCACTAATCTCAATATAGACAAGAAACACAGGCTAGTTTCTCACCTTGAATGCTCTTCTCCCAGCCTTCAGTTGTCATTTCCATCACAGCTTCCTTAGAGAAGCTTTCTCTGACCTCTGGTCCTTTGTAATATGCTCTCCTCTCTCCTTCAGCACTCTTAAGTTGGCTAGCAATTATGACACCCCACTCCAGTACTCTTGCCTGGAAAATCCCATGGATGGAGGAGCCTGGTGGGCTGCAGTCCATGGGGTCGCTAAGAGTTGGACACGACTGAGCGACTTCACTTTCACTTTTCACCTTCATGTATTGGAGAAGGAAATGGCAACCCACTCCAGTGTTCTTGCCTGGAGAATCCCAGGGACAGGGGAACCTGGTGAGTTGCTGTCTATGGGGTCGCACAGAGTCGGACATGACTGAAGCAACTTAGCATGCATGCATGCATGTCATATATTATCATGTATACGTCATGTATGTCAATTATATGATTATTGTCACTCTTCCCAGCTAAACGGGTTGAAAGTTCCGTGAGAGCAGAAAGCTTGTCTGTTTTTTGTTCTTCACCATATTTCTAGAACCTATCTGGCCATATAGCAGGTACTCATCTACTATCTGTTTGAATAAATCTGTAGATGGGTGAGTGGGTGTGTGGATGGATGGATGGAAGGGTGAGTGGATAAATAAGGGAATGAATGAAAGAGTGGATGGATGGAAATTAAAGCCCAGGATTAGAGTGGCCAGGTAAAAGGCAGGAAGCCCAGTTAAATTTGAATTCAAATAAGCAATGAAAACTTTTCAGTATAAGTAGAAAGTGAAGTCGTTCAGTTGTGTCCAACTCTTTGCGACCCTATGGATGGACAGCAGGCTCCTCTGTCCGTGGGGTTTTCTAGGCAAGAGTACTGGAGTGGGTTGGCATTTCTTTCTCCAGGGAATCTTCCTGACCCAGGGATTGAACCCAGGTCTCCTATATTGTAGACGGATGCTTTACTGTCTGAGCCACTAGGGAGGTCCCCTGTATAAGTATATTCTACACGATATTCAGTTCATATCCAGATTTAAAAATCACTCACTGTTTATCTGAAATTAAAATGTATTTATTTTTATTTGCTAAATGTAAATGTTGAAGCTAAAAGAAACCTTTGAGATGAAGATTCAAATCATTCATTTTAAAAGAAAAAGAAATTGGGACCAAGACGTATGAGTTTCAAGGGTATTTTCCTTAATGGTGATTGTAAACAGGACCTTAAAGTCTTTAAAGTGTGAATTATCTACTACTGTTGACAACAATCCCTTAGAAGAAATGGAGTAGCTCTCATAGTCAACAAAAGAGTTCGAAATGCAGTACTTGGATGCAATCTCCAAAATGACAGAATGATCTCTGTTGTCTCCAAGGCAAACCATTCAATATCACAGTAATCCAAGTCTATGCCCCAACCAGTAATGCTGAAGAAGCTGAAGTTGAACAGTTCTATGAAGACCTACAAGACCTTCTAGAATTAACACCCCAAAAAGATGTCATTTTCATTATAGGGGACTGGAATGCAAAAGTAGGAAGTGAAGAAATACTTGGAGTAACAGGCAAATCTGGCCTTGGAATACGGAATGAAGCAGGGCAAAGGCTAATAGAGTTCTGCCAAGAAAATGCACTGGTCATAGCAAACACCCTCTTCCAACAACACAAGAGAAGACTCTACACATGAACATCACCAGATGGTCAACACCAAAAATCAGACTGATTATATTCTTTGCAGCCAAAGATGGAGAAGCTCTATACAGTCAACAAAAACAAGACCGGGAGCTGACTGTGGCTCAGATCATGAACTCCTTCTTGCCAAATACAGACTGAAGTTGAAGAAAGTGGGGAAAACCACTAGACCATTCAGGTATGACCTAAATCAAATCCCTTATGATTATACAGTGGAAGTGAGAAATAGATTTAAGGGACTAGATCTGATAGACAGAGTGCCTGATGAACTATGGACAGAGTATCGTAACATTGTGCAGGAGACAGGGATCAAGACCATCCCCATGGAAAAGAAATGCAAAAAAGCAAAATGGCTGTCTGGGGGAGGCTTTACAAATAGCTGTGAGAAGAAGAGAAGCCAAAAGCAAAGGGAAAAAAAGGAGAGATATTTCATTTAAATGTAGAGTTCCAAACAATAGGAAGGAGAGATAAGAAAGCCTTCCTCAATGACCAGTGTAAAGAAATAGAGGAAAACAATAGAATGGGAAAGACTAGAGATCTCTTCAAGAAAATTAGAGATACCAAGGGAACATTTCATGCAAAGATGGGCTCAATAAAGGACAAAAATGTATGGACCTAACAGAAACAGAAGATATTAAGAAGAGGTGGCAAGAACACACAGAACTGTACAAAATAGATCTTCATGACCCAGATAATCACAATGGTGTGATCACTCATCTAGAGCCAAATATCCTGGAATGTGAAGTCAAGTGGGCCTTAGGAAGCATCACTACAAACAAAGCTAGTAGAGGTGATGGAATTCCACTTGAGCTATTTCAAGTCCTAAAAGATGATGCTGTGAAAGTGCTGCACTCAATATGCCAGCAAATTTGGAAAACTCAGCAGTGGTCACAGGAATGGAAAAGGTCAGTTTTCATTCCAATCCCAAAGAAAGGCAATGCCAAGGAATGCTCAGACTACCACACAATTGCACTCACCTCACACACTAGCAAAGTAATTCTCAAAATTCTCCAAGCCAGACTTCAGCAATATGTAAACCTTGAACTTCCAGATGTTCAAGCTGATTTTAGAAGAGGCAGAGGAACCATAGATCAAATTGCCAACATCTGCTGGATCATGGAAAAAGCAAGAGTTCCAGAAAAACATCTATTTCTGCTTTATCGACTATAGCCAAAGCCTTTGACTGTGTGGATCACAATAAACTCTGGAAAATTCTGAAAGAGATGAGAATACCAGGCCACTTGACCTGCCTCTTGAGAAATCTGTATGCAGGTCAGGAAGCAACAGTTAGAACTGGACATGGAACAACAGACTGGTTCCAAATAGGAAAAGGAGTATGTCAAGGCTGTATATTGTCACCCTGCTTATTTAACTTATATGCAGAGTACATCATGAGAAACGCTGGGCTGGATGAAGCACAAGCTGGAGTCAAGACTGCCAGGAGAAATATCAATCACCTCAGATATGCAGATGACACCACCCTTATGGCAGAAAGTGAAGAGGAACTAAAAATTTTCTTGATGAAAGTGAAAGAGGAGAGTGAAAATGTTGGCTTAAAGCTCAACATTCAGAAAACGAAGATCATGGCATTTCATCCCATCACTTCATGGCAAATAGATGGGGAAACAGTGGAAACAGTGTCAGATTTTAGTTTTGGGGGGCTCCAAAATGACTGCAGATGGTGACTGCAGCCATGAAATTAAAAGATATTCCTTGGAAGCAAAGTGATGACCAATCTAGACAGCATATTAAAAAGCAGAGACATTACTTTGCCAACAAAGGTCCATCTAGTAAAGGCTATGGTTTTCCAGTAGTCAGGTATGGATGTGAGAGTTGGACTGTGAAGAAGGCTGAGCACCGAAGAATTGATGCTTTTGAACTGTGGTGTTGGAGAAGACACTTGAGAGTCCCTTGGACTTCAAGGAGATCCAAGCAGTCTGTCCTAAAGGAAATCAGTCCTGAATGTTCGTTGGAAGAAATGATGCTGAAGCAGAAACTCCAATACTTTGGCCACTTGATGTGAAGAGCTGACTCATTTGAAAAGACCCTAATCTGGGAAAGATTGAAGGTGGGAGGGAAGGGGATGACAGAGAATGAGATGGTTGGATGGCGTCACTGACTCAATGGACATGAGTTTGAGTAATCTCTGGAAATTGGTGATGGACAGGGAGGCCTATGTGCTGCAGTCCATGGGGTTGCAAAGAGTCAGACACAGCTAAGTGACTGAACTGAATTGAACTGAACTGAGCCAGTAAATTCCCTTTATCATTTTTGGTTAAAAAAAAAAGCTGGTTTGAATGCTGTTTATCCCCTTTAACCTTGACAGTCCTCACTAACATTATAAACATTTCCACGATTTTTTATTCAGTTTGTTTGGCCAGTCATCATAGTGCCATTTAAATGACGGAAGCTCATTAAATATCTATTCAATAACTCATAGTCTTGGTTTTGGCTTCCCTGGTGGCTAGACGGTAAAGAATCCGCCTGCAATGCAGGAGACCTGAGTTTGATCCCTAGGTTGGGAAGACCCCCTGGAGAAGGGAATGGCTACCCAGTCCAGTACTCTGGCCTGGAGAATTCCATGGACAGAGGAGCCTGGCAGGCTACAGTCTATGGGGTCACAAAGAGTCGAACATGGCTGAGCGAGTTCCACTTTCACTGTTTTCATCCTTGGTTTAGCTGATCACTTTCAGTTTACCATTTAAACATTTTCCTTACCCAGACAATGGTTGGCTTTTGATTTGTTTTTAAGAAAATCTGAATTTCTTTGCCTAAGCACAAAACACTAAATATATCATTTTAAAAATGGAAACACCTAAAGCAAGGAAACCAGGAGTTAAATTGTATATCTGTACAACTTCCAGGGGATAGCTTATATGTACAAGTAGCCAGATTAAAGAATTCTGTGTTTCAAACCCTTCCATGTCTCTTCTCCAATTAGTCCCAATTTCTCAAAATAAGATGCCAAGATATAGACCTCTGAGATAGCTATTTAGAAATAAAACAGGTATTTTAACATTAATAAATTCCTAGATAATATATTTCTAAAGCTAAGACCCCCTTTCTTATAATTTATTAAATTTCTCTCAAAAGACAAAAACTTCTACTTTACAGAGGAGTGATTTCAGCGTATTTGTTTATTCATACCTAGGTGCAAACGTTTAGCCCCATGTCTGCTTAGCCAATTGAATGGCTAAGCTGGTGTTTCTCTTTCCTCGTCCTTTCCCCTTAATTCTTCAAGGCACTGGTATTTCTGACTGCAGATTCTATAGTTTTTGTTCAAGCAGCAGACCTTCCATAGCAGAGCTCTTAGATATTTGGCAGCCAGGATCTAAGACATTTTATATTCCCTCTCATGTGATTATTGATTTCTGGATTGTATATGGACCAACAGATACACACAAGCATAGCCTTCTAAACCACATGCTTTTCAAACATGACTTTCTCACCCCACCAACCCCCACCTCAAACAAATTCATTCCTTTACACTGAATTCCAGATCATTTCATCATGCTGCTGCTGCTGCTAAGTCACTTCAGTTGTGTCCGACTCTGTGTGACCCCATAGACGGCAGCCCACCAGGCTCCCCCGTCCCTGGGATTCTCCAGGCAAGAACACTGGAGTGGGTTGCCATTTCCTTCTCCAATGCATGAAAGTGAAAGTGAAGTAACTCAGTCGCGTCTCGACCCCATGGACTGCAGCCTACCAGGCTCCTCCATCCATGGGATTCTCCAGGCAGGAGTACTGGAGTGGGGTGCCATCGCCTTCTCCCAGTTCATCTTAGGTAGGTCTAAATTTTCTTCACATTAACTTTTAGGTGTTGAGGCAAGTTTCCTAGTAAAAGGAACACTGGAAAAAGTATTTTAAAATATTATAATCATTTAGATGGTTTTATCTTGATTTGTTTCCAAACTTGGAAGCTAATATTATTCAAAATAAATTTTAACATCATGATAACAAATATTCTTTTCATTCTAGCCAACATCATAACCATTTGAATATAACTGATGACTGATATTTTTGAGGAACTTCAGTGGTTTTCCCAAAAATGTTCTTTAGCCCTCTTCCTCATGTCTCATAGTACATTTACCAGCCTTTTCTTCGACACTCAAAAAGGAAGCTTTGAAACTGATTTCAGCTGTGAGTTCCTATAATGTTTACATTAAACATTTTGGGGTTCATTTGTTTGCTTTGGGTTTTGGTCTGTCTGATTTTGGATTCTGAATTACCACTAAGCCTCCCTGGGACTTAGGCTGCTAGCAGCAGTGGTAGAATTTGGTCACATATTTAGAGTCGTGGTTTATATGAAGTCATTTGTGCCAAGAATTTCTGGAGTTCTCACAGTTCCAATGCCATCCAGCAAAATTTTGCAAGCTTCCCCCTATGGTTGGAAACACATGTCTGTTGCTTGATATCTGATTTTTTTCTGACTTTTATTGGAGTATGGCTTTTGGTACTTTCTTGCTAAGCTGTCATAGTCTCCTCATGAACTTTTGAGGCTGCTCTTTGTCTCCAGCCCCTTTTCCTCAGATCTCAGGTTAAAGCTTTTTCCAGACTGAACAATTTTGATCTTAATTCATCCACATATCATACGGAAAGTGACATTAGGAATGAAATAAAATCTGAAACCAAGAGCCAGAAGGGCGATTTCCAGAGAGGCAGTAATATCTTTCAGAATTTAGCCCTTAAAAAGTAATGTCAGAGATATATCATTCTTTTTTTCCCAAGATTAATCCTGCTCCAAGTCTATGCCCCAACCAGTAACAGTGAAAAAGCTGAAGTTGAACAGTTCTATGAAGACCTACAAGACCTTTTAGAACTAACACCCAAAAAGATGTCCTTTTCATTATAGGGGACTAGAATGCAAAAGTAGGATGTCAAGAAACACCTGGAGTAACAGGCAAATCTGGCCTTGGGATACGAAATGAAGCAGGGCAAAGGCTAATAGAGTTCTGCCAAGAAAATGCACTGGTCATAGCAAACACCCTCTTCCAACAACACAAGAGAAGACTCTACACATGAACATCACCAGATGGTCAACACCAAAATCAGACTGATTATATTCTTTGCAGCCAAAGATGGAGAAGCTCTATACAGTCAACAAAAACAAGACCGGGAGCTGACTGTGGCTCAGATCATGAACTCCTTCTTGCCAAATACAGACTGAAGTTGAAGAAAGTGGGGAAAACCACTAGACCATTCAGGTATGACCTAAATCAAATCCCTTATGATTATACAGTGGAAGTGAGAAATAGATTTAAGGGACTAGATCTGATAGACAGAGTGCCTGATGAACTATGGACAGAGTATCGTAACATTGTGCAGGAGACAGGGATCAAGACCATCCCCATGGAAAAGAAATGCAAAAAGCAAAATGGCTGTCTGGGGAGGCCTTAAAAATAGCTGTGAAAAGAAGAGAAGCGAAAAGCAAAGGAGAAAAGGAGATATAAGCATCTGAATGTAGAGTTCCAAAGAATAAGAAAGATATAAGAATATCTTATTCCAAAGAATAAGAAGAGATAAGAAAGCCTTCCTCAGCGATCAGTGCAAAGAAATAGAGGAAAACAACAGAGTGGGAAAGACTAGAGATCTCTTCAAGAAAATTAGAGATACCAAGGGAACATTTCATGCAAAGATGGGCTCGATAAAGGACAGAAATGGCATGGACGTAACAGAAGCAGAAGATATTAAGAAGAGGTGGCAAGAATACACAGAAGAACTGTACAAAAAGATCTTCATGATCTAGATAATCATGATGATGTGATCACTCACCTAGAGCCAGACATCCTGGAATGTGAAGTCAAGTGGGCCTTAGGAAGCATCACTACGAACAAAGCTAGTAGAGGTGATGGAATTCCGCTTGAGCTATTTCAAATCCTGAAAGATGATGCTGTGAAAGTGCTGCACTCAATATGCCAGCAAATTTGGAAAACTCAGCAGTGGCCACAGGACTGGAAAAGGTCAGTTTTCATTCCAATCCCAAAGAAAGGCAATGCCAAAGAATGCTCAAACTGCCACATAATTGCACTCATCTCACACACTAGCAAAGAAATGCTCAAAATTCTCCAAGCCAGGCTTCAGTAGTATGTGAAACCAGAGCTTCCAGATGTTCAAGCTGGATTTAGAAAGATAGAGGAACCAGAGATCAAGTTTCCAACATCTACTGAATCATCAAAAAAGCAAGAGAGTTCCAGAAAATCATCTATTTCTGCTTTATTGACTATGCCAAAGCCTTTGACTGTGTGGATCACAATAAACTCTGGAAAATTCTGAAAGAGATGGGAATACCAGACCACCTCACCTGCCTCTTGAGAAACTTATATGCAGGTCAGGAAGCAACAGTTAGAACTGGATATGGAACAACAGACTGGTTCCAAATAGGAAAAGGAGTACGTCAAGGCTGTATATTGTCACCCTGCTTATTTAACTTCTATGCAGAGTACATCATGAGAAACACTGGGCTAGAAGACGCACAAGCTGGAATCAAGATTGCTGGGAGAAACATCAATCACCTCACATATTCAGATGACACCACCCTTATGACAGAAAGTGAAGAGGAACTAAAAAGCCTCTTGATGAAAGTGAAAGAGGAGAGTGAAAAAGTTGGCTTAAAGCTCAATAGTCAGAAAACGAGGATCATGGCATTTGGTCCCATCACTTCATGGGAAATAGATGGGGAAACAGTGGAAACAGTGTCAGACTTTATTTTGAGGGGGCTCCAAAATCACTGCAGACGGTAATTGCAGCCATGAAATTAAAAGACGAAGACGCTTACTCCTTGGAAGGAAAGTTATGACCAACTTAGATAGCATATTGAAAAGCAGAGACATTACTTTGCCAACAAAGGTCCGTCTAGTCAAGGCTATGGTTTTTCCAGCAGTCACGTATGAATGTGAGAGTTGGACTGTGAGAAAAACTGAGCGCTGAAGAATTGATGCTTTTGAACTTGGTGTTGGAGAAGACTCTTGAGAGTCCCTTGGACTGCAAGGAGATCCAACCAGTCCATTCTGAAGGAGATCAACCCTGGGATTTCTTTGGAAGGAATGATGTTAAAGCTGAAACTCCAGTCCTTTGGCCACCTCATGGGAAGAGTTGACTCATTGGAAAAGACTCTGATGCTGGGAGGGATTGGGGGCAGGAGGAGAAGGGGATGACAGAGGATGAGATGGCTGGATGGCATCACTGACTCGATGGACATGAGTCTGAGTGAACTCTGGGATATGGTGATGGACAGGGAGGCCTGGCATGGTGCAATTCATGGGGTCACAAAGAGTTGGACACGACTGAGTGACTGAACTGAACTGAATGACCTGGGACTTAACTCTCTCTTCCAAAATTTTGTGGGATGAAGAATAGGGATGATGTCCACAGAAAATCTCAATTTAAATGTTGCTTCTAACACTTACTGGCTCTCTCAGCAAGGAGAAAAATGCTATGTATGTTCTTTTTAAAAGCTATGTTTTTGAAATTGCCTCTTTTGATACCTGCTCTTGGTTGCTATTACTGACTAGGATGACCTATTTGCCAGTTCCAGCAAATGGCAGCAGTTTTCCTGGGCTGAGACAGTTTTATAAGTTTATGGGGTAGAAAAGAAAAAAAAAAAAGGCAATTAAGTTGAGGTGGTCTTGTAAAACAATGAATTAAAAATCTGAAGGGAACAGAGAATGTAATAATTTCTTCGCCATGACAGTTTCTGTTATAAATGTCCTTATTTTTAAATGAGTTTCCTGGGTGCTAAACCAATTAAATTAAGGCTATGCTGAAATAGTCTCTCTTAAGACCTATTTTAAAACAAAAAGTGAAGCTTGACTTGAAATTAACCTTTCTGAAATAAATAGTTCTGACTTTATGCTGGAGAGTACAAGAGTAAGTGACTGTCAAACTGCATTTTCTCAGAAAATGTACAACTACAATTCTTCAAAACGTGAACAGAGATAATAAAGGCAACTTGGTTTCAAAACTATAGAAATTCAATGTTTATGGTGGCTTTAGGTATATTTTTAAGGGTGATGTAATAATTTCATCATCTTCCCCTTAGATATGTTTTAATCCTTGGTATCAAATCTTTCTGTTGTTAAATTTAAAATTCACCATGAGACCAACATGACCAATCTGAGTCATTTATGGCTCTTCAAAGCTATCTAACCTTGTATGTACAATGTGAGAATGTTAGATTTGCTGCTACTGTTTTAAATGCCATGACTTATTGTATTTTGTGTGCTGTGCTTAGTCGCTTAGTCGTGTCCAACTCTTTGCGACCCCATGGACTGTAGCCTGCCAGACTCCTCTGTCCATGGAATTCTCCAGGCAAGAATATTGGAGTGGGTTGCCATGCCCCCTTCAGGGGATCTTCCCAACAGGGATTGAACCCAGGTCTCCAGCGTTGCAGGAGGATTCTTTACCATCTCAGCCACCAGGGCAGCCCAACTATATTTTACATGGATGAAAATAATATGTCCTTTGAAAGTTTTAAAATGCCATTGGAAAGCAGAGACACCTGAGGGTACTATAACCAACCTCCACACCCCACCCCCTGGCAATCTGCTGCTGCTGCTGCTGCTGCTGCTGTTGCTGCTAAGTCCCTTCAGTCGTGTCCGATTCTGTGCAACCCCATAGATGGCAGTCCACCAGGCTTCCCCATCATGGGATTCTCAAGGCAAGAACACTGGAGTGAGTTACCATCTGAGAGGTGTTTTAATAACAACCTTTAGGAGGGTAGTGGGGAGAGATGGACAGAAGAAGGTGTGTGCAAAGGTGGAAACTTTATCAATGACATTGATAAATTCTGACTTCTAACTGCAACCAAAACATGCAGTAGCTTCTTTAAAAATGCTAATTTAATGTTATTTTAAAACATTTAATGATCTAATGATGTAGCCACATTCTTTGCAAAAGAGAAGACATAGTGATGACTTACAATACAAAGCAGATAACAGAATGATTGTGAATGGTCAGCAACTCAGGATAAATCCCTGACTGGATGCATAGGTCATGTTAGAAAACGTTGACCTGGAACCAAAACTGAATGTACCAGAATGTGCCAAAATGGTACCGAGGAGCCCAAGAAGAAACCTCTGCTCTCATACAAGATGGCAGTTCAGTGAGATCTCTGAGATGATGCTGGAAAAACCGCTGAGGGCAGAAATGGAAAATGATGCACTGGCCTGAGTGTTTTCTTGGGTCTGTTTGTCAGTTTGTTGAATGGTGTTCGCCTGGAGTGGCCTTTTGTGCCAGGATCTATAGGGCCTTCGTGTTATACTCATGTAGATTCTAGACTGTAATGTTTGAGCACTGGGATTACAGATCGTACTGTTGCCCTTGTTGCTGGTGAATTTAAGGTTCTTGCTTCATTGCAAAAGAACTTGGAGATGAAGAAACAGGGAAGAAGTGGATTTATTTAGAGAGAAGCACACTCCACAGAGTAAGATGTAGGAAGCAGGGATACCCCAGGGATTCAACAGCAAATATTTGTGGACATTGTCTTTAGAGCACTGACAGCAAGGCAATTCTTCTATAATGACAGGGTCTCATTTTATTTGGCTGTCCCTCTGAAAATATTGACAATTTAGTATCTTTTTCTCCCTCCCTCCCCTCAAGTACCTCCAGGACAATGTTGAACTGGCAGTAATAATAATAGTGGGCATCCCTGTCTTATTCTTGACTTTAAAAAGAGTGACTTTCATATTGCACATTTAATGTTCACTATGTAATTGGAAAAGTGAATATGTAATGTTCCCTCTATATAATATGCTCACCTTTCATGAGAGTAAAAATTTCTTCCCGCTCCTCATTTGCTAAGCATTGTTTAAAATCATGAATTCTCACTGTATATTAAATCCTTTTTCTACACTGATTGAAATGTTTATGTGCTTTTTTTCTTGTAATGATAAAACTATGTTAAACTACCTCTCATTTTCTAAAATAAACCAAACCTCATCATGGTTTATTATTTCTTCATACATTGCTGGATTTAGGCTGGCAATATTTTACCTGTTTGTATATCTATGTTCATGAAAAGAATGCCCTATAAATTTTCTTTTTGTACTTGTGTGGTTTTTGGTATAAAGGCTATACTAGCTTTATAAAATGAGTTTGCGTTCTCTATTTTTCTATTCTCTAGAAGAGTTTCAGACTGGACGTCTCTCCCTTGAATGCTTGCCCCATTTGTCTCTGAGCTTCTGGATTCCTCTCACCTCATCTCCTCAGTCTTCTTCTCTCTTTACTTGCTCCCTCCTGCTGTAGTCACTTTTTTCTTCCTTAAAGAGTTTCTTTGACTTAAAAGAAGCAAAGAAACTGGGCTGAAACCCAAGTATCAGGATATTTTAACTGATGTTAAATATTACCAAATATAACATTTCTTTGTGTTCAGTGTGACCAATTAGTACTGCCTAGATGTGAAAAAAAAAATCTTGCAGTCATTTAAAATAATACTGATTGTTAAATGAGAATTTCAATCCTCTGTTGATAACTACCTATTTTGAAATATTTTTGAAACCAATTCAGTCACATTCATAACATGGTAATTCTAGACCTCTCTGCCTTGTGACACTCAGCAATGAAGGGAAACAATTCAGCTATGTAAAGAACACATCAAAATTTCATGGGGGCAAGAGCCTTTTCAAAAATAAGCTATGATGATTTTCCAGGTTTTTCTATAAACCTTCGGTGCTATGCTTTGTATTTCATAGATATATATCCTCTGCTCGCCTTTCAAATAGCACAAATGCAATTTTCTTGATGGAACATTATTTCTGAATTGTAAAGTTCACTTTAATTCTCTGTGAGAAAAATCTGGGTTTTCCTCCCCCTTTATTTTAGTTAAAATGTAAATATTTTTAAACTTTCCATGTTAATTTGATTGCTTTTCTTTTATTGACTTGGTAGCTAAATACCTAATGCTCTTACAAAATGCAAATCTTTTATTCAAAATACAATTAAATTATAGCACACACACTTTATAAGCAATTATAATCACATAATGTATATAATTTAGAATTTTTATAGAAAGTCTATAAACGTACAGTTACCACATTAGAATAAGAAATATTATAATTCTTTTTTGTAAATAAGATATATTATAGCAAAAATGTCCTTTCTAGGTAAGAATGTAAAGTAAGTAAAAGTAGGTATCTCTGAAAGAATACCAGTGTAGCCTGCCTCTGTGGGAGTTCTACAGGGACCCTACCAGGTAATTAGGTCATTTTATACTGAGAACATACACCAGCCTCAGACTGTAGAGTCATTCTGTGTTATGTACAGTGATTGTTAAGATTGCTAATGTCTGTTCTGTGTATCACTTCTCATGAGCAATCCCTCCTCAAAAAACCTTAAATGAATTGAAACATTAAAAAATAGTTTTCTGGGTTTTCATGGGTTTAATCAGAAACCCCATATTTCTCAATCCTTGTGTTGGTAGACACTGAGATGAGTTACCCAGAGAGCCCCATTCAGGAAGGACTTAGTTTCTTAGGGATGCTGCAAGAAAAATTACCCCATTTAAAACAACAAAAACTTAGTTTCTCCCAGTTCTGGTGGCGAGATGTCTGAAATCAAGGTGTCGGTGGGACTTCGCTCCCTCTGAAGGCTCTAGAGTAGAAGCTCCGTTGTTTATTCCAGCTTCTGGTGGCTCCAGGCGCCTCTTGGCTTGTGGTTGCATAACTCCAATCTACATCTCTGTCTTCTCATGGACATTCCCCCATGTCTCTGAGTCTTCTCCTCTTCCTGTTTTATAAAGACACTTGTCATTGGATTTAGGGCCCACCTAGGTAATCCAGGGTAGTCTCATCTTGAGATCTTTAACTTAATTACGATTGCAATGATGCTTTTTCCAAATGAAGTCGCATTCACAGGCTAGGATGTGTACGTATCACCTGGGGGCTGCTATTCAATCTGGCGCAGACGTAGTCTCCCTATTGGTAGGACTCTGAGAAGACAGTTCTCCACTCTCAGCTCTGTTTGAGAATTGTCTCTTTGAGGAACTTCCTCGTCCAGGGCTTCCTTCTATGGACAGCCCACATCCAAAGCTGATCAGAGTGGGTATAAAGCTTAAGCCTTTTGACCCAATTTGGAATGACTCTGGAAGACCACGCCCGTTCCAGAGCCCTACTATGCTTGGTGGAGGCCTTCATTCAGACTGCATCAGAGCTCATTTCTCTGCCTGGTCGTTCTCGTCCTCTTCCCTGCCTTCCTCTCTGTCTCTTGATTCTGCTTAACAGGAAATGCAGCCTGAAACACTTTTTAAAAACACTGAATTACAGGGACTTCCCTGGTGGTCCTATGGCTAAGACGGTACTCCGATGCAGGGGCCCTGGGCTCAATCCCTGGTCAGGACTAGACCCTGCTTGCCCCAGCTAAGGGCTCATATGCCACAACTAAGATTCAGTACAGCCAAATAAATAAATATTAAAAATTGAACTATCGTTGATTTATTGATACAATGTTGAGTTAGTTTCTGGTGTACAAGCAAAGTAATTCAGTTGTACACACATATCTATTCTTTTTCAGATTCTTTTCCATTATAAAATATTGAATATCATTGCATGTGCTATAAGTGGATTCCTATTGTTCATCTATTTTATATACAATAGTTTGTATCTATTAATCCCAAGCTCCTAATTTATCCCTTTGCCACCCTTTTCCCCTTTGGTAACTATAAGTTGGTTTTCTATGTCCATGAGTCTATTTATGTTTTGTAAATAAGCTCATTTGTATTATATTTTAGATCCCACCTATAAGTGATATCAGATAATATATGTCTTTCTCTGTCTTACTTCACTCAGTATGATAGTCTCCAGGTCTATCTATTTCCTTCAAATGACAATATTTTATTCTTTTTTATGGCTGAGTAATATTCCATTGTATATATGTAGCACATCTTTATCATTCTGAAACATTTGATAAAATTTATTCATTTATTCAATCACTTGATTTATTTAATTATATCAATAAATATTTATTAATCACCTACTATGGGCTAAGTGCTTTCTTTCAAAAGAATGGCACAATGAATATACTTAAATCTTTCTTTGCTAAATCGTGATATCTCAGTGACCATCCTGGGGCCTCATTTGTTAGTTGTAGATACTAAGGACTTAGGAGAAGACCTCAAAATTTATCTTGGAAGTTCTCTTCTGTTTTATATAAACTCCCACCTGACATAAGAGTCTTTTGCTGTGTTTTCCCCTAACAAAGGAGCCCACAAAACCCATTAACTGGTTGTCCTGCTGCATCAGGGTTTGCCTTGATTCTAGCCTTAGTGTTATTTTAGGCCCATCTTTTAACTTTATTAAGTCTCAATATGAAGATGAGGAAATGGAGACAGATTCATAGCACTAGAAGCATCACAGGATTACAGAAGTTTAAAGCACTGTCAGAATCAAGAGGTTTTGTGGGCAGCCCAACCTTCTTTCACTACAGATAGGAAAACAGAGTTTAACCCAGAATTACCTGAACCATGCAGTGTCTGTAACTTTTATCTGATTGTTTTGTGTAGGAGGAATTGCCTCCTACTAGGTGCCTCGCCACCTAGTTGGTAAACTCCTTCGGGGAGAATCTGAATCTCATACTTTTCCATCCTGCTCAGTGTCTAGAAAAATAAGAGATGGGTTTTGAATAAACAATTGACTGATCAAGTCCTCTTCATCCAGCAAAACTTCTTCAGTCACATGGGTAGTTATTTTAAATTAATTTTTATATGCAAAGACCTCTAGAGTAAATCCAGTAATCTCACCAATCCTAGGCTTAATAATGTTCACTGTCAATTATATACAACTAAATGGTGCTCTTACTAAAGGAACACAGTCATGAGACAAGGGCAGGGCTCAGCTGTCACCATCCACATGTCCAGCACACAGACACCAGGCTGGTGTGTCCTGTGTCGGCTCTCTGGGCTCCAGTCTCCTCCTCTCTGCAGATGGGCTCTTTCCAAGTCTGGTGGGTGTTATCGATGCCAGCACCTTTTTGTGTAAAGCTTCCTTCCCTCTTCCAACCTTGTGGAAACCAAATTGTTTAGAGCCAGCCCCTGATAGACAATGACAAACCATTCTGTTTTTTTCCCAAGGGCCTGTATATGATCAGACACGATACCATCTCCAGCCAGTCCAGTGATCTCCCAACATTAAATCCTATTCATTCATCTGGAAGGGGATCTTAGGCTAATGCTATGCTATTCAGCTGACTATCAGAACATCCAACACTGCAACAGTAGCAAGGGTTGGGAATGGTGGATTTGGGAAGAGGTGGGAGCTGAGAGGGAAATGCAGCTGCCTGATCTGAACAAGTCTTTCTTGTCCATAGACCTGCTTTTAATTTTTCTCCAGGAAGCAGTGAAAAATGGCTAATTTAATTATGTTTCTTGGGGACAAGGACTGTGTCTTCACTGGTGTCACTCATTGCCTGAAAGTGTTAGGAATAGTTAGCTGTTGTTCTTATACATTTAAAAGTAAGGCTTAAAATGCCATTACCTTCTTTATTATTATTATTATTATTATTTTTATTGGAGTAGAGTTGATTTACAATGTTGTGTGTTACTTTCTGCTGTACAACACAATTAATCAGTTACACATATATCCACTCTTTTAATAGACTCTTTTCCCATATAGATCATTACATGGTATTGAGTTGAGTTTTCTGGGCTATACGGTAGGTCCTTATTAGTTTTCTATTTTATATATAGTAGTGTGTATATGTCATTCCCAATCTCCCAGTTTATCCCTCCCTGCCCCATAACCATAAGATTGTTTTCTACATCTGTAACTATTTCTGTTTTGTAGATGAGTTAATTTGAACCATTTTTTTAGAGTCCGCATTTAAGCAATACCATATACTATTTGTCCTTTTCTATCTGACTGACTTCACTCAGTGTGACAATCTCTAGGTCCATCTATGCTGGTGCAAATGACATTATTTTGTTCTTTGTTTTGGCTGAGTAATGCCCCATTGTATATATATACGACATCTTCTTTATCCATTCCTCTGTTGATAGACACTTAGTTTGATTCTATGTCCTGGCTATTGTAAATGGTGCTCAATGAACACTGAGGTCCAAGTATCTTTTCAGATTATGGTTTTCTCCAGATATATCCCAGGAGTGGGATTACTGGATCATATAATAGTTTTCATTTTTAAGGAACCTCCATACTGTACCAGTTTACATTCTCACCAACAGTATAGAAGCATTTCCTTTTCTCCACACCCTCTCCAGCATGTATTGCTTGTAGATTATTTTGATGATGGCCATTTTGACCTGGGGCTTCCCATAGCTCAGTTGGTAAAGAAAAGAATCCACCTGCAATGCAGGAAACCCTAGTTCAATTCCTGGGTCGGGAAGATCCACTGGAAAAGGGATAGGCTACCCACTCCAGTATTCTTGGGCTTCCCTTGTGGCTCAGCTGGTAAAGAATCCGCCTGCAATGCAGGAGACCTGGTTTGATCCATGGCTTGGGAAGATCCCCTGGAGATCCCTGGAAGGCTACCCACTCCAGTATTCTGGCCTAGAGAATTCCATGGACCGTATAGTCCATGGAGTCGCAAAGAGTCGGAAACAACTGAACGACTTTCATTTTCATTTTGACCTGTGTGAGGTGATAAACCTCATTGCAGTTTTGATTTGCATTTTCTAATAATTAGTGATGTTGAGCATCATATCATGTGCTTTTTGTCCACCTATTTGTCTTCTCTGGAGAAATGTCTATTTAAATGTTCCATCTGCTTTTCAATTGGGTTGTTTACTTTTTTGTTATTGAGCTGCATGAGCTGTTTGTATATTTAAAAGAGTAATCCCTTGTACATTTTTTAAATAAAGGGCATAACAAAGTAGTTTACTTTTTCGAAACTTCCTTTAAAAAAATTCTATTTGTTAAATACTGTTAATTTGGAGGTGGGGGTAGAAATATCAGCTCTTTCAGAAGCCCCACCAGCACTGCCATGAAGTTAAAAGGCTGAAAGATGCCTGGGGACTGAGCCCTAAACCCCAGTGAAGGTCCCTGCGGCCACACTGAGCAGGAAGCACAGGGCCACCAGCAAAGCCACTCACTTTTGGATGAGGAGTTATCAGAAGTGCCGAGCACAATGAACTGAAGAGCAGAGGCTCTTCTCCAATTTCCTGGAGTTTCTTTCCTAATCTCAAGAGATGAGAGGGGACTGGAAAATTGCTGAGATTGGATTCCCTCGATTTTAAGAGAATAATGGCAAAGCCAGATTGAATCCTAGCTAGAATGATATATAACCACTTACGGCACTGTGGAGCAATCTATTCCTGTTATATTTTTAATTTTTAAAATTATGCAAATAAACAAATAGACAAAGAAAAGGAAAATAAAATCACATACCTGGCAGCTCCGAGATCACCACTCAATGTTTTGATGACAACTTTTCCTGAAAACAAACACACATACCTATATACATATTCATATATATGGGATCATACTTGTATGAATGCCCAGTTGCTCAGTTGTGACCAACTCTTTGTAACCCTATGAACTATAGCCCTCCAGGCCCCTCTGTCCATAGAACTTTCAAGACAAGAAGTGGGTTTCCATTTCCTACTCCAGGGAATTTTCCCGACCCAGGGATTGAACCTATGTATCTTGCATTGGCAGGCAGATTCTTTAGCACCATGCCATCTGGGCAGTCCTTCATGCTGGTGTACTGTTGTATAAACTGAACTTTTTTTATACAGCATAACATTGAAAATATGTTTCTATATCAACAAATACATTTCTATAATTATATTTCTGTAACATAATTTTGATAGCTACATAGTATTCCATTGTATAGAATTCATGTTCTGTATTGGAAGTAATGTGCACTACCAAATCATTAGTATAAAATTGTTAGACTTTTCTAATGTTATTTTGCTGTAATGAACAGCACTATGGTAATTGTAACTAAACTCTTTCAAGCATCCTTATTATACTCTTAGTTTCATTAGCATAATTTCTGAAAATGGAATTGCTGGCTCAAAGTGCTTGTACAATGTTAAGATTTAAAATACATATTACAAAAACTTGAGGCACATTTAAATATTTTTATTTCTTTACTTAGAGAAAATTGTATTGGTCTATTATTAATCATCATACCAAAATTTTCCCTTCTTTTTCTCTACTTAAGATTACATTATGATGACAATGAGTTTAGTACTCTGAAATTGTACTGGGTCTTATATTTACTCAAACTTAAAATTTATTTATCAGCTGTTTATTTTCTAGAATTTCTTCAATACTTAAAATTTCAATGACTGTGTTTGCAACCTAATCTTTTGGTCTCCTAATATAGGCAAATCTCTCTGGTAGTTCTATTCATTTTTGATTAAATTGATCATATTGCAAAGAACCATAATCTGTCACTATTTAAGTGAATTTAAAATTAGAATATGCTAGGCCTTTTGATGTGCAAATTTACATGTAAATTTTCAATTTACATGTGCAAAGCCATGTCCACATAGCAGGTTAAAAGCTCAGTCTTTTGATATTGGCACAGCATGAAAAGCAAGTTTTTATATTTTGGTAGCACACATTTACTTTAAAAATATGCATATATATATATGTACATGCATTCTAGAGGGATGTTTTATTGCTTGCAGATATGGAATAAATTATTTAACTACCAAGCCAAATATTTGTAAATGTGTTTTGCTGCTGCTTCTGCTCTGTGTAAAAAACCACTAGCTAGACACTCCCTTTTCTGCTATCTCAGCCTTAGGAAACAAAAGTATAATTTAGCATTATGCTTGATGATTAACTCTGTTCAAAGGCACAGAAAATGCCGATGGTTAGACAAGAGACAGAGTATTTTAACTTTAAATTTTAGGTTAAGTTCACAGCATGAACTACTTCTTCACTCACGCAAAACTGAAAAATGTATGAAAGGTATAAAAATATGACCCTTTTAGGGACAACTATTATGACATACATGAGTTTCTCTAAGTAAATATAATGCCTGTATACTAGATGCATTGAGACAATATGCTAATCCTATATATTTGGGAAGCATTGTGGACACGGGAATTGGCAAGTTATTTTTATAGGAAAGTCCGATTTTTAGACACACAACAAATTGGGCAGTGGTATGATGACTTTAATCATCTGGATGAAGCAATTAGATAATTACGGTTAATGACTCACTGCTGTACTTTCAACACCTTCAGGGATCAATTTCACCCAAAAGTGAACAGAGCCAGCACCACATGGTCTGCTATCAAGCACTGACCTCCCTGATTCAAATGCAAAATGCTATTGCAGATGAGATTCACTGGGACAAAATGTTCAATAGAAAGATTACATTTCAGCGGGGCAGAAAGATATTTGCCAGCATCTCATTAAGGCTCAGATACTGAATCTTGGATTTCAATCAGCATTGAGATAGAATGGCAATAATCCAGTAGCAAGAATGTAGCGAGGGCTTTGTTTCCTATGGCATGATGCATTTTTCCCATCTACAATAAAATCTTGAAAAATTTTCCAAGGGGATAGATATGGAAAGAAATAACCTTGTAGTCATTTTAATGTCAGCCACACAACGCATTTGGTGAAGCCTCTGCGGACAGATAACTTTGTCTCTCACTAGGGGAGGAGAAGGTGACATCATTTACATTTAGCTCAACACGTGAAAAAGCCTGAAATTCTCTGCGCCATAAATGTAGCATCAATTCTTCCACCTTTGCAGCCCCACCTCCCATCATTAATATAGTCCAGCCATTTTATTGCCGGCATTTTATCCTTTTCCCCTAGAAGTAATTTACCGACTTAATGGAAATGTGAGAGATTTGCTTTAACAGATTTTATGAATTTAAGCAAAAGGTCCTGCTGAACATTTCCCTCTAGAGAGAGGTTATTCTTTGGCCGGGAGGCATTTGTAATAGTTCAGTAATCAAAAAAGATTTGCCTCGGACTTGCTAATTTGCTCAGTCTCTTAAGTAACAAAAGGATCTAAACTCTGCCTCTCAATTTAAAGTGAGCCCATAAAAGCTTCCAGCTTAGCAAAAATCTAAGAATCCACAATCCGAGCTTTTAACCCCATTTCAATTTGTGCAAGTGTAATATCATTAGGGACTGATTTCTCCTTCGGGGTAGCTGTGGCTTTTCATGGAATTTAGTCCTTTATCTGAGAGATGGTGGGGTGGGAGAACACTTTGGAACAGACAAACTACCTAAGAAATAAAGCTTCTTCCCCTGAGGGATCAGAAGCTGGGGACACTGCAAATTTCAAGGGAAAGTCTCTTTCCTCTGAAGTTTTTGGTCAAATGAAGCCAGTAAGAATGCGGGACTGGGTTTTGAATAGGGGTTAGAAAATTCAATTGTATTCTTAATTTGCGTGGCTGCATCTGAAAAAGATAAGACTGGACAGAATTACGACACTGTGTTCACACCTGTATCCCCAGCATCTAGAACAGTGGCAGGCACTGGGATGCTCGGTAAAAACTGAGTGAACTGTAACAGAACAGAGCCATTGTCATGGGATATTGTCAGTATCAGGGAGAGACGTTGCCCTCTTGCCTAATTATATCTACTGCCTGCCATTCTTTGACTAGCTTCTTTGAACTGGTAGCTCCAGTTCCTCCTGCTTCCAAACACCTCTTCCTGGAGTTGACTAATCAAACTGCCCAACTTAATGGGAAAACGTATAATGAAGATTGGGGCTTCCCACTTGGCTCAGTGGTAAAGAATTCACCTGTGATGCAGGAGACACAAGAGATGCAGGTTTGAGCCCTGGGACTCGGAAGATCCCCTGGAGAAGGAAATAGCAACCCACGCCAGTGTTCTTGCCTGAAAATTCCATGTACAGAGGAGCCTGGTGGACTATAAGACTCCCAAGGGTCAGACAAGACTGAGCGCGTGCACACACACACACACACACACACACACACACACACACACACAATGAAGATTAGGGACTGTTAGCTCAAAACACAAGTAGAAGAAAACTCATCTGTAAGTCCATAATCTTGCCCAACTACCTTGGTACTTGAAAAAAAACACAAAACCCACAATTGAGAACCTGGGATAACACTTGCTAGAACTACTGAGACAGTTCTAATTTTTAAAATCTTGTCTCACTGCCTCACAAATCATTGCCTAACTGTGCGCTCATCATTATTAAACTAGAAGGCAGAGAGAGAACAGGAAGGAGGGAAGAGGTTTTGCCAAAGCTTAATTGAATTAAATTGACTCCTCTGGATATGTCATTTTAGGAGTTATTTAAAAATCCTACAAAGCAAGGATGGACAGCCCCCAGAAATAAAGTAAAAGAGTTAATAATGCAAGCGTAGGTAGTTCAGCATCTTTTGATATCCAAGGAATATCGGTAATGATGAAGCTAGTTATGTTTGGTTTATAAATGTATATGAAGAAGCAATTGGAAAGAAAACGTAGCACATTTAGGTAACAGCCAGTCGTTCAGTCTGACAGAAATATAACCCAGATTATTTCCTTCTCAGTACTCTTTTTCATCCCCGATACTCTTTCGGAAATGCCCTGCCATTCCTGGTACAGTTCTTCCTGATCACTTTGTACAGGTACCATCTGATCACCTTTACCTGGCCTGCATGTTGATTTGTTAATAGGCTAAATCATACTGTAGTCCTTCCAGTTTTAGAATCAAGAAATAAAATAAACATCACTCTGGTTAGAATAAAAGTTCCTGTGGATTACTTGCCATATGCAAAAGAGACAAAGAGAAAGAGATAAAGAAGAAAGAGGGGGCAACTTGTAAAAGAATTTTGCCTTTATAAATAACCCCTCCATTAGAAAATTTTTTTCAAAATGTTAAGACATATTTTGTCTTCATTTAAATTTTTAATTAATTAATGCACATATATAGTTTAAATGATACTACCAGTCAAATGATAATACCAGGACTCAGCCCCAAACTTCCTCTCCAATAATATCTGCTCTTTTAGCTGCTTATCCTTGTTTCTAAATAATATTCTCAGGCTACTATTTCTGGATTTTTTTTCAGTTTCAGATTTTATTTGAGTTCCTACTACGGAAGATGATAATTTCATTCTTATCCACATATTCTCCTCACCATCTTCTCTTCATTCTCCTATGTACTTATATTTTCATTTGAATCAATATTCAGTATCAATTTAATCAATATTTCATTTAATTCAATATTCATTTTGTTAATGATTATTATTCACAGTGAAGCTACATAGTGTTCTAGAACTACATTTTCTTTATGGTACAATAATTGCCTCATGTTTTTATTTGTTTAATTTTCTGATTCATCCCCAAACTCTCTGAAAGAAGTGTAAGTATCTTTCTAGTACATCAGACACACCAAGTAATCTAGCTGTTCCATTTTAATCATCTTACAGACATCTCACTGGAGTCTCACCTTCTCCAGCTCCCCGTGGCTCCTTGTATCCAGTACAGTTAGATGTTGAGAACGTCCTTCTCCCCTGCCCTGTATTTCCTCCCCTGGTTCCCATGCCCTATATCTTCTTTCTTGGCTTACTCCTTTGTTTTTGTATAAAGAATGTCATTAAATTCCTTTTCTTTCTCTTTTTTAAAAAATAATATAAATTTGTATCGGCAATGAAGATAACTTGTTGAGGGTTCTTTAGATACATATTTTTCAGACTTGCATTTTAATAGAATTTGCAATATACCTGAAAGTCAAAGACCACCAATGCCCCTTAGACCACCCTTTGAGAAGCTTTGTTAGTTCAAGAAACAATCAAAATGCAAATATAGTTAGACCTATTCTTGTTATGAGAAATGCAGAGAAAACATGACACATAAGGAGTTTACAGTCTGATTGAGAAGTGTGATAGGCAGAATAAGGACCCACCAAATCAGGTCCTAACTCTTCAAAACATGTGAATATGGTTTTTTTAATATAAATTTATTTATTTTAATTGGAGGTTAATTACTTTACAATATTGTATTGGTTTTGCCATACATCAACGTGAATTCGCCACAGGTATACACGTGTTCCCCATCCTGAACCCTCCTCCCTCCTCCCTCCCCCGTACCATCCCTCTGGGTTATCCCAGTTCACCAGCCCCAAGGATCCTGTCTCATGCATCGAACCTGGACTGTCAACTCGTTTCATATATGACATTATACATGTTTCAATGCCATTCTCCCAAATCATCCCACCCTCTCCCTCTCCCACAGCGTCCAAAAGACTGTTCTATACATCTGTGTCTCTTTTGCTGTCTTGCATACAGGGTTATCGTTACCATCTTTCTAAATTCCATATATATGCGTTAGTATACTGTATTGGTGTTTTTCTTTCTGGCTTACTTCACTCTGTATAATAGGCTCCAGTTTCATCCACCTCATTAGAACTGATTCAAATGTAATGAATATGTTATGTTACATGGCAAAAGGGAATGAAGGTTGCAGCTTATCTTAAAAGAAGATGATGATGATGTGAGTTGAGTGGGCCCAATGAATTCACATGGCTCCTTAAATGTGGGTGTGGGAGGCAGAAAGTTAGGTGAATACCCTCACCTAACTGTAGGCCACCGGAAACCTACTGTTAAAGATAGAATAATAGTGCTAGTCCCCAAATTTGTTTGTTGAGTCAGGGGTTTCATTTACTCTCATTAACTAGCTTTTCGGAGGTCTGGAAATCAATTACACTTGTGTGTAAAACTTATAAAATAGAGAAGTGAGCATGGATTCCTCCTCCTAAGTATGATTAGCCCCTTACATGAAGGCAAGATGCTTTCAAAGTTGATTTGGTTAAATCCCAAAACAATTGCATCTCAAGACCAATACCAAAAGAACTTTCCAATGCTCACTTATGCATCCTCTCATGCGCCACAGATACATCTTGCTGTATTTTTACTTTTCTTCACAATAAGCATTTCCAGTTGTCTTGCCTAAGAGTTTTCACGGGTAGATACTCTTTTCTCTGAAAATCTGAACTGTTGTTAGTGATTAGAATTCCAGAGCAAACATGCCAAGAAATGACTATAAGCGCCTGATTATCCCGTAAGAATATTCTTCAGTTGTTCATTATTTTTCACATCTGTACTTAGCAGCAATAAAAGCTTCTTCCCTTCCCTCTGTGGGAAGTTGTGACAATGTTTTCACTTGAGGCTCCAATCACTAGGGCTAAGTAGGAATTTTCAATGTTGAGAGTGCTACTTCAATGCCAAGAAGATAGGAATTTTTAAAGAGAGGAGTGCAGGTTTTCAAAAACAACATTATCAGACCCCTTATGTAAATCAAGATCCACCTTGACTGGTCTCTCACTGGTTGCAAGTGCTTGTGGTTTACAGAAAGTCGTTAGAGGAGAAAGACAAATGAATCCTCTACCCTAGCTGCTTTGTCTCATTTGCCGTTTGAAGGGAAACATTGTGCATTTGCATATATAACCTCTTTTTTTCCTCAGCACAGTGCCAGCCTTGAGAAGAGAAACTATGACAAAATCAAGGAAATAGAAGAAAAGAAATCAGAGGAAAATGGAGATCAGAAAATGTATGTTAAAAGACCAGGAGGCAAGGAGGAAAGAAACGGATTCTAAAAGACTCTCAATTCATTACATTGAATTATTTAAGCAAGTCAATAAGCAAGGGGCTTGCGAGGGTCTAGGATTTTTGTTTTGCAATGAATGTTTCAAAGTTTTTAATGTCTTCAGAGCTGAGTTACACATTTGGTCAGTGACAAATCTATAGAGCATCTATGATTTCAAGTTCTTAGAATGAAAAAGACTCAAGCCCAGGGAATATTATATAAGGGAATATTTCGGCTAGGATAATCAGAATTTGAATAATACATTCCTCCGGGTTCCCGGGGCTCAGCAATAAAGAATCTGCCTGCAATGCAGGAGCCACAGAAGACATGGATTTGATCACTGGGTTGGGAAGAAGCCCTGGAGGAGGAAATGGCAACCCACTCCAGTATTCTTGCCTGGAGAATCCCCATGGACAGAGGAGCCTGGTGGGCGACAGTCCATGGGGTTGCAAAGAGCAGGACACTACTGATGTGACTTAGTACAGCTGCTTCTTAAGAGGAACAAAATCCACCTTGTGGTTTTGGACACAGTGTTTTACTTGTATTCTACATTATTAATGTAGGGATGTTATAAGGAAAAAAAAAACTTTGTTTTTTTGGTTAGTAATTTTGCTGGAGTGAACTGAATAAATGGCAATAACCTTTCAGGGAATTTCTGAGAGAAAAGGAAATTTTCATGATCAAATTCTTAACTAAGAAAACAATGTATGTTATTTGATTCTAAATTAGCACTTTACAATAAAGTAAGCACAAAAGCAACAAATTTATTAATATATTGTTTTCATAGCTGCAGAAGACTTCAATTCAATGAAATACTGAGGAACAAAAGGATTGACATTAAAAGTGCCTACTATGTGGTGCGTACTGCATAGTAATTTACAGTGATATAATGCAGAGTTCCAAAGAATAGCAAGAAGAGATAAGAAAGCCTTCTTCAGTGATCAGTGCAAAGAAATAGAGGAAAACAACAGAATGGGAAAGACTAGAGATCTCTTCAAGAAAATTAGAGATACCAAGGGAACATTTCATGCAAAGATGGGCATAACAAAGGAAAGAGATGGTCTGGACCTAATAGAAGCAGAAGATATTAAGAAGAGGTGGCAAGAATACACAGAAAAACTGTACAAAATAGATCTTCATGACCCAGATAATCACGATGGTGTGATCACTCATCTAGAGCCAGACATCCTGGAATGTGAAGTCAAGTGGGCCTTAGAAAGCAGCACTACGAACAAAGCTAGTGGAGGTGATGAAATTCCAGTGGAGCTGTTTCAAATCCTGAAAGATGATGCTGTGAAAGTGCTGCACTCAATATGTCAGCAAATTTGGAAAACTCAGCAGTGGCCACAGGACTGGAAAAGGTCAGTTTTCATTCCAATCCCAAAGAAAGGCAATGCCAAAGAATGCTCAAACTACTGCACAATTGCATTCGTCTCACATGCTAGTAAAGTAATGCTCAAAATTCTCCAAGCCAGGCTTCAGCAATATGTGAACCGTGAACTTCCAGATGTTCCAGCTGGTTTTAGGAAAGGCAGAGGAACCAGAGATCAAATTGCCAACATCCGCTGGATCATGGAAAAAGCAAGAGAGTTCCAGAAAAACATCTATTTCTGCTTTATTGACTATGCCAAAGCCTTTGACTGTGTGGATCACAAGAAACTGTGGAAAATTCTGAAAGACAGGGGAATACCAGACCACCTGACCTGCCTCTTGAGAAATCTGTATGCAGGTCAGGAAGCAACAGTTAGAACTGGACATGGAACAACAGACTGGTTCCAAACAGGAAAAGGAGTACGTCAAGGCTGTATATTGTCACCCCGCTTATTTAACTTACATGCAGAGTACATCATGAGAAACGCTGGACTGGAAGAAACACAAGCTGGAATCAAGATTGCTGGGAGAAATATCAATAACCTCACATCTGCAGATGACACCACCATTATGGCAGAAAGTGAAGAGGAATTAAAAAGCCTCTTGATGAAAGTGAAAGTGGAGTGTTGTATGAAAGGAGAGAAGGTTAGCACTCCCCTTGACAAGGATGGAAGAGGCTCTCGGGCCTGACAACACGCATACGGTTAAGGCATTGCCACCTACTTCGTGGCATCTAACCACTGTTTTTTTGTGTTCACCTATGGCTGATTCATGTCAATGTATGGCAAAACAAATACAGTATTGTAATTAAAAAAATAAATAAATTTAATTAAAAAAAAAAGAAAGTGAAAGTGGAGAGTGAAAAAGTTGGCTTAAAGCTCAACATTCAGAAAACGAAGATCATGGCATCTGGTCCCATCATTTCATGGGAAATAGATGGGGAAACAGTGGAAACAGTGTCAGACTTTATTTTGGGGGCTCCAAAATCACTGTGGATGGTGACTGCAGCCATGAAATTAAAAGACGCTTACTCCTTGGAAGAAAAGTTATGACCAACCTAGATGGTATATTCAAAAGCAGAGACATTACTTTGCCGACTAAGGTCCGTCTAGTCAAGGCTATGGTTTTTCCTGTGGTCACGTATGGATGTGAGAGTTGGACTGTGAAGCTGAGCACCGAAGAATTGATGATTTGAACTGTGGTGTTGGAGAAGACTCTTGAGAGTCCCTTGGACTGCAAGGAGATCCAACCAGTCCATTCTGAAGGAGATCAGCCCTGGGTGTTCTTTGGAAGGAATGATGCTAAAGCTGAAACTCCAGTACTCTGGCCACCTCATGCAAAGAGTTGACTCATTGGAAAAGACCCTGATGCTGGGAGGGATTGGGGCAGAAGGAGAAGGGGATGACCGAGGATGAGATGGCTGGATGGCATCACCGACTCGATGGACGTGAGTCTTAGGGAACTCCGGGAGTTGGTGATGGACAGGGAGGCCTGGTGTGCTATGATTCATGGGGTCGCAAAGAGTAGGACATGACTGAGCGACTGAACTGAACTGAAGTGAATCCTCATTGAGGCACTGGTATTCTCATTTTTAAATGAGAAAATCGTGCTTCTGAGAGATAAGCAACTTGTCTGAGATCATATAATTTATTATTGACAGAACCTCCCCCAAATCCAGATCTGTCTTAATCTGAAGCATGAAATCATCCCACCTCTCCACTGTGACCCCAGAGAGTTGGCTAGTGTCTATTGGTGGATGTGACACTGAAAAACATATAACCTAATTAATGCTATAAATGCCTTTAGAGACACACATCTTAGTACTTCAAGGAGAGAGAGAGATCTCGCAGAGTTAGAAATAGCAAGTTCAGGCTTATTCTTCTCTGGAATTCGTTGGCACAGCAGAGTGGCAACCACCCAACCAGAACACTTTAGTCCTGCCTCAGAGTCCTCAGACATCGGTAGAGATGTGTTGCATCAGGAGTTAGATGAGTCTCCCTGAGAAAAGGTAGGCTCAGCACATTTCCAGCTTCTGCTCCAGAGGCCTGCTTGCTCTGACTCTTGCCAGGCTTGCTGGCTGCACCCATCTTATCTATGAGCCACCTTTTCTCGCTAACGCTGCCACCCAGGGTTTTTCTTCATTCCTCCAAGCTCTCTCTCTAACTCTCCTATGACGACTATTGCACAGGCCTCTGCCTACAATGTGCTCCAGCCTATCAGGACTTTTAGATGGAATCAGCAGAAACTGACTCTGGCCGATTGAGGCCTAAGAGAAATGGAATGTATTGGGTGGTTCCCAGAATTTCCAGGAAGACTGCAATACGAGCTTTGAAGATTAGGGAGAAATAAAGCAGAGCTGGACATACAGAACTTCAGGCAATATCATACCCAGAACCAGCCTGGAAGAGGGCTCTGCTGCCTTTGGAAGGGAATCCTAGTATCACTGCTCTAGAAACTGAATGTTGCTACTACACTCATTGCCATCAAAAGAAATTCTCAACTCTGCTTCTAGGTCTCACTAGTTTTACTGCCGTGGGCAAATGACTCTGACCGAGCCTGGGTCCCATTCCAAAACCCTAACTGCAAGGAAGGCTAGAAAAGAGAGTAGGTGGGCTTTGGAAAAGCCTGCCCTTTGCTGAGACTTGCTTCGTGAGCAGGCATTCAGGAAAGGAATTCAGATGCTAAGTAGCCCAAAGTTCCACCCTTCCCTTCTTTACCTGCTTGCCTTTTTAAGACTGACTCCTTTATGATTCAGATCTTTGTTGAACTAACTCCTCAGAGGGCTTCCCTGGACCATCTTATCTTAAAAGATCTTCAGTCTGTTGTTACCTGCGCTGGGCTGACACTTTCCCAGTACTTAGCACAGTTGATCACCATTCGTTTGGACTGTACAGTTCTTGAGTACCTTGACTGTATGGCTCACGTGGTTTCCCAGTGGCCATCACTAAGCCTTATACAGATGTTCACAGTAAATAGCTGTTGAATGAATGAATAAATGCAAGGATATTTAGGAAGGCAGAAGAGACTCTATATGCTTAATTTTCTTTGGATTCAATGCAGCTTTACACTGAAGGAGTTGCTACACGTTGCACCGGGAATTAATTGAATTACTTGATGGGCCTTCCCTGGTGGCTCATTGGTAAAGAATCCACCCGCCAGTGCAGGAGTCACAGGTTCGAGCAGAAGAAAATGGCCACCCACTACAGTATTCTTGCCTCGAAAATCTCATGGACATAGGAGCCTGGCAGGCTACAGTCCACAGGCTTGCAAAAGAGTTGAACGTGACTTAGCAACTAAACAGTATAGGCACAGTCATAGTCTTATTAATCAGCACAATTCTATGTTCAATTTTGCATTTCCGTTATTTTTCAGTTCAGTGGTAATACTTATCTAATTGGCACGTGATCATGCTATGGAATTTTTACTCAGCAGTTTCTGCTCATAATTGGCCACTTTTCTTAACTGAAAACATGGAAATTTAACAATACTTTTGAAAATACATATATTTTTCTCTGTAACAAATCAGGTATAATCTTGTGTGCTATTAAATGCCAGGGGTTTTTCTTATAGAGAACTTTGTAATTGAGACCCAGACATGGCATTAATGACTAATGACTTTCTGGCTGTGTCAGGAGAGATCATTAAACTTTTCAGGGATGTCTTCCTCACCATTATACTCTCAAGTCCCTTAATGGTGCCTTAATCGGGGCTTTTATTGACTGCAGCAGCTCAGTAAATATATTTTAAATTCATCATCAGCTTTACAGGAACAAGTATAATCACTCAGTCGCCACTTCCAGCAAGCTGCCTCCTGGCCCTGTGCCTCTGAACTTTGAACATGACTCTGGTCTAGTACTTCTCCACCGCAAGAATCTGAGACCCTGTCATCTAGAGCCTTACAGATATTTGCATTTTCCAGAATGTTCAACAGAGGCCTGGACACACACTAGTATTCCACTGAATGTTGGCTGCATGAGGTCAGTGGCTATTTTAAAATCTTTTTAAAATGTGTCTGTGTTCTATCTCCGCACTTAACATAGTGCTTTTAGACACTGTCTACAGTAACTGCAGCTGGCTCCCTGTCTCACCACCCTGGAAAGTCGAGAGCTTATGCTGAAAGGGCTTATTTCTTCAAAATCTGTGCAATATTTTGTGAATGTACTCAAGGAGAGGTTGCGTTTTCACCAGCCTCTCTGCATTAGAAAATTTCAAAATTACTGTTCCAGAGGCTTCTAAATCTCAAATTGTTTGTTGGAAGTTTAGTGGAGAAAGATTCTATCTACATGCACATTTCCTCTATTTGTATATTCCTAAAAGGGGGGAGGAATAGTGGCAACAGTGATGATAATAATAATTAAAAATGTTCACTGGACACTATGTGGTAGTCACTTTTCTAAATAAGTTTCATGTATTTTTTTTTTTCTTATGTCATCCTGAAGCCCTATAAAAGAAATGTCAGTCAAAGAATGATTTTAAGAAATGAGCGCACACACATGCAGAGATGCATTTTGGAATGGACCTCACTATTCTTTGAGTTAGCGTCAAGTATGAGGATCCATTTACTCTGTATATATATGTATTTCCTTTGATTTTTCTTTAAGTAGAATCCAAAATAGTGTCAAAATCAATGATTTGACACATCTTAATAATCTAGTCTGGTTGAGAAATTGGATGTAATAGATAATTTACTTTTTCAATTAACTGATGGTTTGCCAATTAATGCCTTAAGCCATCTTAATCAAAAAATCTCTATAAATAAGGTATAGAAGAGACACTGACTTCTGGATCTTTCCCTAAGTGTGAGGCTCTATTTCATTGTTAATAAAGTTGTTCAGACCACCCTCGTGAATGACTCCTTACTACTTCTACCCCAACTCAGATACTGTCGGAGGTTCCAGAACTGAGGGTAGACTAGAAAAATTAAATCAAGGTATTTTCCCAACGTGGGGCAAATCCTCACGTTTTCCTAATTTCTGTGTTTCCTCTCCTACTAGAGGGACTAGATTGTTAATCACCACACCTTATAAATGTGCATAATGAAAACCCACTGATTTGAGTTTGGTTCAGAAACTCTTCTCCTGAATACCTTCACCTGTGTTCTATCTCATCCCAACTGAGTCACTGGGTTCCTCTTAAAACTAGTTCACTAAGGTGACTTTGACCAAGTTAGATATGAAGAGCATAGTCAAAGATGGTTTCACAACTTTAAACAGCCTAGTGCAATGGCTAGTGGCTTCCTTCTTATGAAATCTGTAGATTACATAATCCCACCCACTCTTGACTCTTGTCTTTCTTTATTACTTTTATAATCACTTTGTTCCACCTGTTTCCTTGAATGCTGGTGTTCTCCAGGCTTCCATATACAGCTCTCTTCTATTTTTAGGTACATTGAATTCAAGGCATTGTTATCCATATCCACTTTCATTTATCTATACATATATGACTTTCAAATCTACATTTCCAGCCCAGTTCCTCTCTTGAACTCCAGATCCACAACTGGATCTCCTGTACATCTCCATCTTCTTCTCAAGGGGAAGATGGGGATATACAGTGGCTTGTCAAGGCAAACGTTTCACAAACTAAGTCACAATTTCCCCTCTTCTCCTATATTCCCTAATACATCCAGTTAGCCAAGATACTGCCTTCATTCAGCAAAGAGATTCCTTTCTCCTTACCTTACGTTTCCTTGTCGTGAGATCTCTTCCAGAGTACCACTCCTGCCCTCTTCCCATCCCTTCCCTTATTCCTCCCTGTAAGAGAAAGAGAGAATTATCTAATTGGTGAGTTTGGGAGAAAAACATTGGGTATAATCAGTTTCCTTCTTCCTCTGTTCTTTCTTGTTTCCTTTGGCATCCGTGTACTTAAAGAAAGCACACCCTCAGTTCTCCGATGTGAGCTTTATAGATGCTGTGCCTTCTCCAAGGAGAGCAGGTGCTGTTCAGGGCTGTGAGTGACTGACTAGGTAAGGCTGCCTAGTTCAAAGTGAATATGAGCATGTTACAGTGTCCTGCAGCTTTACCAATAATAAGGTGATGTTGCGATCTCCATCTGCCTGAATTCATCTTTCTCACTCTCTCTCTTAAATGATTCTGCAGTTAGGTGGAGAAAAAGGAAGTTATGGATCTATCTCCATAAAAAGCAATGCCTTTAAAGACTTCTAGAGTCCCCCATTTCCTTTCCTCCTCTGTATCCAATAAGTTCAAAATAAAAGTTGAGACGTTGCCCAACAAGATTCTATTATTAGAATTAATTTAAAATATGGTACCAGTTAACTCATTTCCACATGCAATTTCTTATATAAGTGACAAAATACACATTGTTCTCATTCCTGGAAAATATCGTCCTTGACTAGTGAAAACACATGCACACACTCCTTGTAGGCACTGTTCTAATCTCTGTTGAGTGTTTTATGACATGTACCTTCCCTGAGATGAAGTCAGTAGTTACAAATAGCTGAAATCCAAAACTTAGCATGCAAAGATGTCTACCAGAAAGTGAAAGTGAAGTCACTCAATCTTGTCTGACTCTTTGCAACCCCATGGACGACGGTAGCCTACCAGGCTCTGCCGTCCATGGGATTTTCCAGGCAAGAATACTGGAGTGGGCTGCCATTTCTTTCTCCAGGGGATCTTCCCAAACCAGGGATCGAACCCGGGTCTCTTGCGTTGCAGACAGATGCTTTACCGTCCTTAACTGTATAGCCTCAGGGCATATTTATTCTCTAGAAAGTGACTCTGGAGGAAGAGGTAGCTGGTGACAACAGGAAGAACACTTAGCCCCAGAACACTGGGTGGAGATAAGGGAACTCTGGAAAATTGACACTCCCACCCACCACCCCCAAGGAGGGAGACCTGATCCCTTTAGAGAGCACAGCATGAGGGTGGGGGGGTGGCCTGATGTCATCTGTCTACCAGAAACAAGTGTTTATTCTATTATTTGAATTAAAACAGCTTTAACAGGTCATCTGATACTCTCCCTATGATACTTTACCCCTCCACCCTGCTTTATCCTTCTCCACCCCTCTTTCTGCTTCAGGAGGCTGAGCTGCCTAGATCACCTCCTGTGCTCTCTGGCTTCTGAGTGGGTTTGGCTAACAGACAGCCCCAGAAGATTAGAGTGAGAGTGACATCCGGACACATAGTCCCCTAGTGGCTTCCTCGTAAGGTACACTTAGCTACCTGGGTTCCTGGCTAGAAGGTCACTGCTCCTCTCAAGTCTGTTCACACCCTAGAATCTTCTCTCCTCTCGGAATTCTGTCATTCTCCTTCCTCTCCTCTTTCAAGCTTCAGGACTGGTGGCAGCTCTGCAGCGTTGAGTTCCACGCTGGTTCCTGAGTATCACTCATTGTTCTTCCCTCAGTTCAGTTCAGTCCTCAGTTGTGTCCGACTCTTTGCAACCCCATGGACTGCAGCATGCCAGGATTTTCTGTTCATCACCAACACCCGGAGCTTGCCCAAACTATGTCCATCGAGTCGGTGATGCCATCCAACCATCGCATCCTCTGTCGTTTCCTTCTCCTGCCTTCAATCTTTCCCAGCATCAGGATCCTTTCTAATGAGTCAGTTCTTCGCATCAGATGGCCACAAGTATTTGAGTTTCGGCTTCAGCATCAGTCCTTCCAGTGAATATTCAGGACTGATTTCAATGATTATTCAGGACTGGTTAGGTTCTTCCCTAACCCCTCATATCTGGGAAAGTTATGGTCCCTTTGGTAAATGCATTCTCCTTGAGTTATTCTAATTTGAATGTGTCAACTCTTAGTCTACTGACTATGCTTTTGTTCAATAAAAGTAAATTAGCACACAAATTTCTACATTTGATTGCTTTTATATTCAAATTGTGTTCATAGAATATCACTTTGCTCCTAAGTTCATTACATGAACCAGATACACTGCTCAGAGTTCTCATGTGTACTATGCCCTGGAGTCTTACTGTTTCTGTAAGTATTTCTCAACTCTATTCCCAGTTCTCCCATTGTCCTCTTTCATCTCATCATTTCTCACTTAAATTACAAACTGATCTCCCTGCCTCTGTTCTTGGTTTGCCCACCCATCCATCTTCAAACAGCTACCAAAGATATGTCTTAGAATTAGAACATGTAACCCTCTGCTTACAAATGCATCAGTGATTCTGTTGCCATCAAGATAAACTCCCTAGCATTTGTAATGTGGGCCCTGACGCAGCTTCTTCCATTTTGCACAGTGGGCAGCTTCCAGATGGGGACTGTGGAACCTGAAGGCAGTAGTTTCCACTTTTAAGCAGTAGAACCTTTCTTCCCCCAATAAAATTTTCTCCTAAAACTCAAAGCCCAATACGGAAAAAGAGAAGACCAATGTTTTCTCAGCATTGGAGAAGGAAATGGCAACTCACTACAGTATTCTTGTCTCCAAAATTTTTGCCTGTTTAGACAGAGGAGCCTGGTGGGCTATAGTCCATGGGTTGCAGAGTTAGACACAACTAAGTGACTAACACTTTATCAGCATAGATTTATTTTATGTAGTCAGCTTTATAACACTCGACATTTACTAATACAGTTAATCAAAGAGCACACTTTGGATAAAAACATACATTTGAAACTAGGGTGAATGGATGATAGTTGCTATCTTAGTGATGTAAACATTGAAGAAATTTGAATCAGAGACTTACAGTTTTCCTAATATTATTACATATTGAATTCTGGGTTCTGTGGGACACAATTTGACAAACACTGTTTCAGCATCAAGTTCTTTCTGCAGGGCTGGACTTTCTCAGCCTTAACTGTCTAAAAGCTGCTAACGATCTGATGTTCTCTGATGTCACACTCCCTTTGTCCTTTGCATAGAGGATGTCATGCTTTCTGGAGAAAGTTTGGTTCTCCCTGAGTCATTTTATTTATATCCCCACCCAGTCAATGAAAACTTTTCCCTCTAGGACCATCCAGCTCTCCTTTACCAACTCCTCTTCTGGGCCCTGTTGTCTCGCCACACAGAGGCATTCACTCTTAACATTTTGGTGAGTTTCCCTCTAGTTTTTTCCCAGTGTAATTGTTTATAAGTGATTGATACCATACTCTATTTACAAACTTATATTTTTATTTTATTTTATTGTGAATCTTGAACTATTAGAATTGTAAATCTATAAGGCCCAAAGTGATAAATACCACTATAATATCATTGTAATTCGTTCAAAATTCAATGACTATTTCTTGAGCGTTCGCCATGGGCTAGGCGCAGTTCTCAGTGCCAAGGAAGCACTGACGCCAAGCAAGACAGAGGCCTGGTCTCCTGCAATCTACTGTTTTTACTTTGGTGACTTGATAGTCTGGAATACACTTGAGAACAGTGACATCAATGGCACAAATATTATTATTCCTTTGATACTGTGCAATTGTTCAGAGAAAAGCTTCTGAGGCAGTAAGTTAAAACAATGAGGGAGATGTTAGTGAGACAGTTATAAAAAGCACCCAGTGACAGCTGATGTGATGACCACTGGCCCCAAAGGCCTAGAAGCCAAAAGCTGATCTAACTCCACCTGCTCCTTTATTCCCAGTTCAGCTTCTCTGAGATTAACTGGCTTCAAGACCAGGGAAACAAAAGGACCATGGGATCTACTGCTCTGTGGCTCTGCCTGAGGTCACCCTTAATGCTGATTGAGTTCTCACCTTGTGTCTTCTAGCAAGTGACTCTTTTTCAGGCCTGTGTGACCTAGTCCCTGCCTACCCTCCCGACCCTGGGAGCCTCTACTTTGTGTCTCCACCCTGGCTTCTCTCGCCAATCTATTAGTTCTCTGAGCCCAGGGCTGTTGAGGTTGAACCTTAGCCCTGCTGGTCACTGTGCCTGGATTCTTATTTCCTGCTGCCACAGTTCCTGGGCAGTGTGAGGACCATCTGCCTGGATCTGATGCTAGCTAGAGTCACGCTTGCTGCAGCCTGCCTGCTCAGCACCACAGATGTCTTTCTGCTGCCTCCAGAAAATATTTAGGGAATGGAGTCAACAGTGATAGATGTGGGAGGTGAAAGGATGGTTTTGCAGGATTGTGGCTGGAATGACCGAAGGATATATGGTTTCCATTCAGTGAGATGGTGAACGAGGAGGAGCAGTCTTGCTGGGAAAGATGACTGGCCAGTTTCAGACATGCTCAATTTGACGTACCTGTAGATCTAAGGGAGATATCCAGTGGGGAGTTGGACGTGTGCTTTGGGAGCTTGGGGGATAGTGAGAGATATATACATGTGAAGCTCAGCACCTGTCAATGACCAAGATTTCTATATTCATGTATAGCTAAAAAGATCACTGAGGAACCCAAAGTTCTTTTCCCATTATACAAATCTGTACATGTTGTTAATCAACAGTTCTGTATAATTAGAAGCTCATTTCTGTGTTAACCACCCTGAAATTTGCCTAAAATCAGTAAGGTCAAATGTTGAATAAATATTTACTCAAAGAGGGATATTATAGATCAATGCTTCTAACCTGAAAATTAATCAGTCTGGGTCTGATGTGGGCTTTACACAGGGTTGACGGTTGTTTAAGTATATTACTGTGGTGGTTGTCGTTCAGTCACTAAGTTGTGTCTGACTCTTTGCAACCTCATAGACTGCAGCACGCCAGGCTTCCCTGTCCTTCACCATCTCCCTGAGTTTGCTCAAACTCATGTCCACTGAGTCAATGGACAATTACTGATTGTTGTTTTCCACCCCTACATTAGAAAGACAACATATTCATTGAATATGTAGTGATAGAAGATTTGGTTCTACCACAAGAAACTGAATCAATAGAAGTTCTGGGGGAGAAAGACTTCTTGCCACATTTGGGATGGGGGTATACACTCCCTTAATGCGGCACTCATAATTCCCGTTACAGTTAATGGAAGTTGCAGGTGTGTATCAAGAGGCACACAAGCCTTGCTGTCTCTATCAGAAAATGATTCCTTTTGTGTTGATCTCCTAGCTGTGTTTTCATTCTGCCTTTTAAAACCATTACACCTAACAGAGTTTTGAGTGCATTATAGGTAACTTTAAGAAGCCATCATTATCTCCTCTCTCTTAACCACATAATAGGGGGTAGAAAAGTGAGAGCACAGTATATACACCACGCTGAGGAGAAGAAACTTGCCTAGAATTTTTGAACCCTCAGCCTATTTTCTGTAATGCTCTGCGGTGAATCAGTCTTAAGAGCTCCATCATTCACTAGGATATGTACTTCCTGCCAAAGGTTACCAGATTACAAAAGTGTCCTCAGCTCAGAAGGGACTCATAATTCACCATCACCTTATTTTGACACTAAGAGAGAAAATATGTGCATCAAGACAAGTAGAGAAAATAATGGAAAAAAAAACCTATATTAAGTTAACAATGCAGTAAACACACCAAAGGGAAAAATACACACTAGAACAATAATAAAGATAATAGAAAAGTAGTGCTGTTAAATTATGAGGAGGGATTTGCTGGTCAGCTCATAAACACTTCCCTGATGCGCAGTTAGTTTCTTAAAGAGCTTCCCTTAGGCATGAGAGGAAATGGAAAAGTTAAGATCTCAAAGTTGGAAGAAAACAGTTAGTTGTGCAATGTTTCTAAAAGACAAGGTCAGATACATTTCCTGAAGGTAAAGTGGAAACATTTAGAAATATTAAAAACTCAAGTGACTTGGAAGGAATCGTTAACATGAAAAAGTTGAGCAGTCTTAAAAAAAAAAAAAAAGATGAGCAGTCTCAAAGCACAAAGGCAGGATGGTGGAAGTATCAGGAACACAACCAAAGTGAAATCTTATAGGATCTATGAATAACATGAGGAAGAAAGAAGAGAGATGCAACATTTATGAGAAGATCCCAGGAAATACATTCTTAGCCTGCTAAAAAGCTCACAGGAATGTACATATTAAGTTTCAGTATATTTCATTTTAGCAGAGTTATAATCAAGCAAGTGACATTTACAGAAAAATAATAAAAGAATAATTATCAGAAAGTTTTGTATCTCACTAATGTTGGTCTTTTTACATCATTTCATAAACTTTGTATGATGAGGGTACACACCACAAGGTGATGAACACTAGAGTCGACTACCTGGGGAAGACTGGAGTCCCCTGAATTTTTAGTGATACCTGGATCACTGGGTGACACATTTTTAACCCTTTCAAATTTCTTCCTCTTCTGATTTGAGTGTTACATCTTTCTGATGGTTTGTAAGTTTAACTGCAACAGCTTAACATGCTACTCTATTCTTCGCTTCTCTATTGAATATAGTCTATCTACAGTAAAGAGGACCGTACTTAAGGTAGAACTTCTTTTCACATGATGTAAATCCATAAAATTCATACAATTTTACAGTGTATAATTATACAATGAATTTTTCATATATAAATTTGCATAACCCTCCCACACCACAATATGGAACATTACAGCACCCCACAAACCTCACCATTTCCTCTTCAAGGCAATAGCCCCATACTCATAGCTGGTATTCTGATTTATATCAGAAGATTAGTTTTTCTTGCTTTAAACTTTCATATAAATGAAATCCTGAAAGTATGTTCAATATGTTACTTTTCTAAAATTTTCTGTATGTTGGCATATTGAGTTCAAGTGTAACTCTAGATATGAATGTGTTCAACAAATGCAATTTTTATCTATTTTACTTTCTCTTACAAACTATTCTAGGCAGTTTTAAAATGCAAGCTTCTCAGCTCTCCCTCTAAAATAAAAAACTCCTTCAGTACTAATACTTGCCTGATTCCTCCTCAGTCATGCCAATTTAAGAATCAGGAATAGCATGGTGGTTTGAACTAAATAATATCTGGAGTACTGATCTTTTCTTAGCCATTACAATTTTTTTAATCAACACTGATAATGTTTTTTTTTAAAGTGTTAAAAATGAAATGAAATGAAATAAAAACTTGTGTGGGTTTTTTTTGGAGTTGTTGTCACATGTTACTTTTTAAAAAAAAATTCAAATGGGCCACAGAACAAAGTCTTCATTTTACCCTAGATATCTAACCCTCTTTTCTAGACATTCATTATTACTCACTTCTTATGAATCGTTGCAAAAATAGCACACACATGGATGTTTCTTTTTTATAAAAATGGATTAATTCTACACAAATTATTCTGTATTTTGTTGTTGTTCAGTTCCTAAGTCATGTCTGACTCTTTGCGGACCCATGGACTGCAGCAAGCCAGGCTTCCCTGTCCTCACCATTTCCCGGAGTTTTCTCAAACTCACGTCCATTGAATTAGTGATACTATCCAACCATCTCATCCTCTGTTATCCCCTTCTCCTCCCACCCTCAATCTTTCCCAGCATCAGGGTCTTTTCCAATGTGTCAGCTTTTTGCATCAGGTGGCTAAAATACTGGAGCTGCAGCTTCAGTATCAGTCCTTCCAGTGAATATTCAGGACTGATTTCCTTTAGGATTGACTGGTTTGATCTCCTTGCAGTCCAAGGGACTCTCAAGAGTCTTCTCCAACACTACAGTTCAAAAGCATCAATTCTTCAGCACTCAGCCTTCTTGATGATCCAACTGTCACATCCGTACATGACCACTGGAAAACCATAGCTTTGACTCTACAAACCTTTGTTGGCAAAGTGATCCCTCTGGTTTTTAATATGCTGTTTAGGTTGGTCATAGCTTTTCCTCCAAGGAGCAAGCATCTTTTAATTTTGTGGCTATAGTCACAGTCTCTAGTGATTTTTGGAGCCCAAGAATATAAAATCTGCCACTGTTTCCACTTTTTCCCCATCTATTTGCAGTGAAGTGATGAGACCAGATACCGTGATCTTAACTTTTTTGAATTTTGAGTTTCAAGCCAGCTTTTTCACTCTCCTCTTTTACCTTCATCAAGAGGCTCTTTAGTTCCTCTTTGCTTTCTGCCATCTTAGAGTGGTATCATCTGCATATCTGAAGTTGCTGATATTTCTCCTGGCAATCTGAATTCCAGCTTGCATGATGTACTCTGCATATAAGTTAAATAAGCAGGATGACAATATATAGCCTTGATGTATTCTTTTCCCAATTTTGAAACAGTTCGTCCTTCTATGTCCAGTTCTAACTGTTGCTTTCTAATGTGTAGATACGTTTCTCTAGAGACAGCTAAGGTGGTCTGGTATTCCTATCTCCTTAAGAATTTTCCACAGTTTGTTGTGATCCACACAGCTTTAGTATAGTCAATGAAGCAGAAGTAGATGTTTTTCTGGAATTCCCTTGCTTTTTCTATGATCCAGCAGATGCTGGGAATTTGGTCTCTGATTCCTCTACATTGTTTAAATCCAGCTTGTACTCAGCCCAAGAATGTGAAATTCTCAGTTCACGTATTGTTGAAGCCTAGCTTGAAAGATTTTGAGCATTATCTTGACAGTATGTGAAATGAATGCAATTATGCAGTAGTTTGAGCATTCTTTGGCATTGCCTTTCTTTGGGATTGGAATGAAAACTGACCTTTTCCAGGCTGTGGCTATTGCTGAGTTTTCCAAATTTGCTGACATATTGAATGCAGCATTTTAATGGCATCATCTTTTAGGATTTTAAATAGCTCAGCTGGAATTCTATCATCTCCACTAGTTGTTCATAGTAATGCTTCCTAAGGCCCACTTGAGTTCACACTCCAGGATTTCTGGCTCTAGGTGAGTGAACACACCATCATGGTTATCCAGGTTATTAAGACATTTTGTGTATAGTTCTTCTGTGTATTCTTACCACCTCTTCTTAATATCTTCTGCTTTTGTTAGTCCTTGTTGTTTCTGTCCTTTATTGTGCCCCTCTTTGGATGAAATGTTCCCTTGGTATCTCTAATTGTCTTGAAGATATCTCTAGTCTCTCCCATTCTATTCTTTTCCTCTATTTATTTGCATTGATCACTGAAGAAGGCTTTCTTATCTCTCCTTGCTATTCTTTGGAACTCAGCATTCAAATGGGTATATCTTTCCTTTGCCTTTAACTTCTCTTCTTTTCTCAGCTATTTGTAGGGGCTCCTCAGACAACCATTTTGCCTTTCTGCGTATCTTTTCCTTTGAGATGGTTTTGGTCACCACCTCCTGAACACACCCCTGTCCATAGTTCTTTAGGCACTCTGTCTACCAGATCTAATCCCTTGAATCCATTCATCACCTCCACTGTATAATCATAAGAGATTTGATTTAGGTCATACCTGAATGGCTTAGTGCTTTTCCCCACTTTCTTCAACGTAAGTCTGAATTTTGCAATAAGGAGCTCATGATCTGAGCCACAGTCACCTCCAGGTCTTGTTTTTGCTGATGTATACAGCTGCTCCATCTTTGGCTGCAAAGAATATAATCAATCTGATTTTGGTATTGACCAACTGGTGATGTCCTTGTGTACAGACATCTCTTGTGTTGTTGGAAGAGGTTGTTGCTAGTGCATCCTCTCAGCAAAACTCTGTTAGCCTTTGCCTTGCTTCATTTTGTACTCTAAGCCCAAACTTGACTGTTATTCCAGGGATCGCTTGACATCTTATTTTTGTATTCCAATCCCCTATGAAGAAAAGGACATCTCTTTTTAGTGTTGGTTCTAGAAGTTCTTGTACATCTTCATGTAACCATTCAAACTAAGCTTTTTGGCATTAGTATTTGGGATATAGACTTGAATTACTCTGATGTTGAATGGTTTGCCTTGGAAACGAACCAAGATCATTTTGTCATTTTTGAGACTGCACCCAAGCACTGCATTTCAGACTCTTGTTGACTATGAGTGTGACTCCATTTCTTCTAAGGGATTGTTGTCCACAGTAGTAGATATAATTGTCATTCAAATTAAATTCACCCATTCCTGTCCATTTTAGTTCACTGATTCCTAAAATGTCAATGTTCACTCTTGCCATCTCCTGCTTGGCCACGTCCAATTTACCTTGATTAATGGACCTAACATTTCAGGTTCCTATGCAATATTGTTCTTACAGTATTGGACTTTACTATCACCACCAGACACATCCACAACTGGGTGTAATTTCTGTTTTGGTCCAAACTCTTCATTCTTTTTAGAGCTATTGCTCTACTCTTTCCTAATAACATATTGGATACCTATCGACCTAAGGGACTCATCTTCTGGTATCATCTCTTTTTGCCTTTTCATACGGTTCATGGGGTTCTCAAGGCAAGAGTACTGAAGTGGTTTGCCTTTTCCTTCACCAGTAGACCACATTTTTCCAGAACTCTCCACCATGACCTGCACATCTTGGGGGTCCCTGCACAGCATGGCTCAATGAGTTACACAAGTCTGTGATCAATTTTGGTTAACTTTCTGTGATTGTAGTTTTCATTCTGGAAAGTCTGTACCTTACTTTATTTTTAGACTTTATTTATTTTTTAATTTTTAAATTAATTTAGTTATTTTAATTGAAGGCTAATTACTTTACAATATTGTGGTGGCTTTTGCCATACATTGACATGAATCAACCATGGGTTGTCCCTTACTTTTTTCAATTGTAAATAATAATGAAGGTCATTTTCCATTAGCATATAGAGAACTACCACACTAATCTCAAAAGTTTCATGGTACTGCATTCTAAGGCTATATATACCTTTACTTACTTAATCAGATTTTAGGATTTGAAAAACAGATATGCATACCTGTTTGGACAGTGATTCTTTAATGACTGAGATAGAAATTTCATGACACTAGGAGATAGAAACTAATTAAAGGGTTTCACACAGTCTCTATTCCCTATTAAGTAGATGGAAATTATAAACTATATCTAGGTTTTTCCCACACCTCTTTCAGCTCGGTTTCTGAAAGCTGGAGTCATCAGTTCCTCCAGTCCAGAGCTGACATAGTTCCCTGTGTGAATAGGGCCAAATAATAGCTGAGGGGTTTTCTGTGGTCTTAAGAGAGACCAGACTCCATGAAATAATCTTGGTTACTCTTCTAATGAAAGGAGGAGATATTCTGACCTTTAAAAAAAAAGTAATTTCAAGGCTGTAAGTTTTTCCCCTTAGGGAACAAGGCAAGCGTGCTCTCTCTCATCACTTTATTCAACATTGTACCAGAAATTCTAGTCAATGAAATTAGGCAAGAAAAATAAATAAAATATGTGTAAATTGGAAAGAAGTAAAACTATCTCTATTCACAGGCGACATAACCTCATAGTGAACAGAAAATCCTAAAGAATCTACAAAAAAGTTGTTAGAGCAAATAAATGAATCCAGCAAAGTTTTAGGATGCAAGATGAACACACAAAGCTCAGCTATATTTTATACTCCAGCAATGAACAACCCAAAAGGAAATTAAAAATTCAACATATTTATAAAAGCATAAAAAAGAATTCAATAATTAAATAAAATTTAACCAAGGAGGCCAAAACCTGTATATTAAAAACCAAAACCAATGAAACAAACAAAAAAAAGAACAATTTATTGAAAGAAATTAAAGAAGGAGTCCCTTGGACTTCAAGGAGATCCAACCAGTCCATTCTAAAGGAGATCAACCCTGGGATTTCTTTGGAAGGAATGAGGCTAAAGCTGAAACTCCATTACTTTGGCCACCTCATGCGAAGAGTTGACTCATTGGAAAAGACTGATGCTGGGAGGAATTGGGGGCAGGAGAAGAAGGGGACGACAGAGAATGAGATGGCTGGATGGCATCACTGACTCGATGAATGTGAGTCTGAGTGAACTCCGGGAGATGGTGATGGACAGGGAAGCCTGGCGTGCTGCGATTCCTGGGGTCGCAAATAGTCGGACACAACTGAGCGACTGAACTGAACTGAACTGAAGATATTCTGTGGTCACAGAAGACTTTGAAAGGTCACAGACTGGAAGATACTAAGACAGCAGTACTCTCTGGAGAGTTCTTATTATAAATGAGTATTGAATTTTGTCAGAAGTTTTTTCTGCATCTACTGTGATGATCGTATGTTTTTCATTCTTCAGTTTGTTGATGTGGTGTATTACACTGATTGATTTGTGGATATTGAAAAGTCCTTTCATCCTTGGGATAAATTCTGCTTGATTGTGGTGTATGATCCTTTTAGTATATTGTTGGATTCTATCTGCTAGTATTTTGTTGAGAATGTTTACATCCATGTTTGTCAGTGATACTGGCTTGTAAATTTCTTTCTTTTGTGTGTGTGTGTGATATCTTTGTATGGTTTTGGTATCAGGGTGATAGTGGCCTCATAAGAGCGAGTTTGGGAGTGTTCCTTCCTCTGGATTTTTTTGGAAGAGTTTCAGAAGGTTATGTTAACGCACCACTGTTTGAGAGAATTAACCTATGAAGCCATCTGGTCTTAGATTTTTGTTTGTTGGAAGTTTTAAAATTATAGTTTCAATTTCAGTATTTGTGATTGGTCTGTTCATATTTTCTATTTCTTCCTGATTCATTCTTGGAAGAATAGACCTTTCTAATAATTTGTCCATTTCTTCTAGGTTGTCCATTTTATTGGCATACTGGTAACAGTCTCTTGTGATCCTTTGAATTTCTGTGGTATCCAGTGTAACTCCTCTTTTTTGTTTCTAGTTGTACTGTTTTGAGACTCCTCCCTCTTTTTCTTAATGAGTCTGGTTAAAGGTTTTAAAAAGAAAGAATGGCAGTGGTACTCCCTAAAGCAATATACAAATTCAATACAATCCATCCCGAAAATTTGTTCAGCTTTTTTTTTTTTGCTAGGAATAAAGATAACCATCCTAAAATTCATAGGGAACTTCAAGGGACTCAAAATAGCTAAAACAGTCTCAAAAAGAACAGTGTTGGAGGTCTCACACTTTCTGATTGCAAAATATACTACCAAGCCACAGTAATAGAATACTTCCACGACTCCAGAAGTTTCCTTTGCCTCCCTGACAGTTAGTTACTCTCTCCAGCCCAACTCAGGCAACCCCTGGCTTAATTTTTGTCATTGTTAGGATTCTGCCTGTCTAGAGTTTCACAAATATGAGATCAGTACATAGCCATTTATGTCTGGCTTCTTTAACTTAGCATGATGTTTTCAAGATTCATTCATGCCATTGTGTATATGAGTAGCTCATTCCTTGTGGTTGCTGAATAGTATTCCACAGGATGAATATATTACCATTTTATCCATTCATCAGTTAATGGAAATTTTTGTTATTTCCAGGATTGATTTTTTTTTTCATTTTTACAGTTAAATTCAGCTGTATCAAATTGTGGCTTTCTTTTCATTTATCCTGTTTGCAACTAACCAGAATTCTTGAATCTGTGAATTGGTGATTTTCACTAGTTACAGAAAACTGTATTTTCATCTGAAATTGCCTCTACTCTACTCTCTCTCTCCTTCTCATCTAAAATGTCATGAGACATTTGTTAGACCTACTCCTCCTATCCTCCACGTTTCTAAATCTTTCTTACCTTTTTTTTTTTCCTCTCCATATTGCATCCTAGAGAGTTCCTTCAGGTACTATCTTCTAGTACACAAATTTTATCTTCTTTACCTGTTCCTAATATTTCTAGGTCCCTGGCTGGAAAAGAGTACATCATATTCTTATTGATTCATTGATTGCAACAGAATATTTACAGACTCAAATAGACATTCCATGTGTACATGAAGAAATTTAAGAGGGAATATAGCAACCAGAGGTTTTATTGTTAATTTTCATAACTGCAATAATCCAGCTAATCAAGTTTACAACCATGAACTCTGGTGAAAACTGAGTAAAGATTTACAAATCTTTTTATAATCAAAGGCAATTTCTCACATTTTTGACAGTGAGGTTACACATATTTTCAAAAGTTAGATTTTGTATTATAGGTTTTGCTTAAACCTCTATAAGGTGTTTTTTTCTAATACTGGTATAAATATTTTAGAAATGTTCACCAAACGTGCAGTGTAATACATAGGTTCACCAGTTTTTAAAGTTAGGCCAATGTGGAATCAAATATCTTAAGATATAACACATACAACATTGTGAGCACTGACCAACTAAGGAGATTAAATTAAAGAGAACAGCTGGAAGCTTGTCTCTGGAATCTTGAAGGAAGGCCTCAAAGCGAACGCGAAAGAATAGGAAACACTACACGTCCCAGCATGCTTTGCGACTACTTGACTACAACCCCCAGAGTGCATTGCTCGCCGAATGCCGATTTCCCTCACAGCTGGGGCTTGTAGTTCTCTTTGGAGCCAGTGCGGCGAGGGTGGCGTTTTCTTAGCCGGACCCAGGCTATTAGGCTTAGTCTTCCAGTTTCGGCAAAGGGGAAACGCTTCAGGTCCTTGGGTGGAGTCTTTGTCCCATCTCTTGGCTACTGCTTTACCCAGGTAAGTGGTAGAGAGGCTGCTCCTCCCCGCAGCCGGGGCCTTGCCTTGCTTTCTGGGAGCGCCTTGGCTGGCGCGAAGCCGTTTGTCTCTAAGCTCTCGCCGTAGCAGCCGCCGCCCATCCCTCTTTGTGTGCTGGGGGAAGCCGCGGAGCTAGTGGCGGCGGCTGTTGCTGTTGCGGGCGAAGGAGAGGGACGTTACCGGGAAGTTGCTGGCAGGCGGCCTCTTCCCCATCCCGCCACCGAACAGGTGGGTGGACTGCCCTTCGTCTCCTTCTGTCTGCTGTGTCTCGCGTCGCGCCCCTAAGGGCGGCTTGGCCTGCGGACAGTGCCGCCCAGCCCAGCCCGGCCCTGGGAGGGAGAGGCGGGGAGTCAGGAAGGCCGGGGCCTCGACAGACCCACTCCCTTCTCTCTGGACCCTTCGGAGGGGCCCCGAGAAGCCTTGAGGCTCGTTCGAGGCCACCTCCCCAAGACGCCGCGCCCTCTTGGTCCGGTAATACCCGGGGAGAAGTGACTCCTTTACGCCTTGCTCACCCGGTGTGTGTCAGAAAGTACCCAGACGCGGAGATGGTAGCACAAAATTCCTGAGACTTTCTCTTTCTTGGAGTTGTAAGAAAGTGAATGTGTCAGGCCTGAAGGCTCCGGCCTCTCGCGGGTTGAGCGATTCTGTCAGCTGTATGCAGTTATTCAATCAGACTTTGTTGTTGGGCTTTGACTCAAAGTTTGGTAGACTCGTTCAGTCATGTCCGACTCTTTGCGACCCCAGCATACTTAAAAGTGTGTGTGTGTGTTGCATAGCCCGCCAGACTTCTCTGCCCGTGGGATTCTCTAAGCAAAAATACTGGAGTGGGTTGCCATTTCCTTTTCCAAAGGGATAAAATCCTGGTCTCCTGCACTGCAGGCAGATTTACCGCCTGAGCCACCAGGGAAGCTCTACCTTTAAGTACAATTGATAGTTATTGATGGTATATTTGTGTTTTGCTTCTCCATAGGATTACTATTGCATAGTAGTCTTAGAATTTATAGGAATTTTCTGTCTGACTGCCTGTTTTATCAGATTTCTAGGAGTGAATGCAAAACTGGTAGCAGATTTGCTGTGTCTTAGAGCTTGGCTTTTAATGGCAATCCATGTCCTCTGTTTTAAGAGCCAGAGACATTGTGTTAAATTTGAGCATGTGAACATTAAAGAGTTTACTGAGTGCTAATTACTATACTGAACTGAATATTTCCTATATACATCTGTTTATAATGATTTTCAGGTCTTAGTAGTATATATGCTTCTTTTATTTTAAAAGTAGAGTGTACGTGTCCTCATTTGATGACCTTGAACTTCATGGCCTTTCAAGACAGTTCTCTTCTTGAAAGAGTTTTGAAAGAGTGCTCCTTTTACCAACTAACTGATAATTGTAAATGATTGATGCTTCTTAAGGTTGCAAACATGTCTGACAAAAGTGAATTAAAGGCAGAGTTGGAACGTAAGAAGCAGCGATTGGCTCAAATCAGAGAGGAAAAGAAGAGAAAAGAAGAAGAAAGGAAGAAAAAGGAAGTATGTTTGACTTTTTTTTAAAGATAATATAAAATAATTGGATTTTAAGTGCTTATACTTTTAATACTTTCAGAATAGTTAAAATTCCAGCAGTTATGACTGCGCATATAGCACTCTAGGTAAAAGCTCAATATACATATTTAGTCTTCGAGGAATATGTTTACTATATAAAGTAAGGGGCATTTGCCTTGTAATTACTGATAAAACATGATATACATTATAACTTAGTTTGGACTTTGAGCTTATCTGAATATTTTACCAGTCAGAACTGCTAGTTGTCAGAATAAATCATGGCAAAGAGAAATATAGACTAGATTATTAATTAAGGGATTACTTAATTGATTGTCTCTCCTTTGTCATGAGTTGGTTATTGAAATATTTTTACCAGGTAGTGTATTTGATACTATCATGAGGGTGGGCTAGATACCTAGATCTGATTTTGGCATCATTTTATTATGTATGGCAAATATACATTGACCCTGAGCTAGAGCTATTTTGCTTGTTCCTGTCTTGAAATGAACATTTGTCCCTATGAAACCTGTGTAGACAGATTTGTATATTTTCATCTTCAGTGTTTTAAATGGCCAGTGTTTAGATAGTTTGTTTCTAATGTGACATTAGTATGAAGTTTTTCTATGTGATAGCCTGAATCAGGGGCCCCCAACCTCCAGCATCTAATGCCTGGTGATCTGAGGTGGAGCTGATGTAATAATAATAGAAATAAAGTGCACAATGAGTATAATGCGCTTGAATCATCCTGAAACCATTCTCCACCCCCTGTCCATGGACAAATTGTCTTCCACGAAACTTGTCCCTGGTGCCAAAAAGGTTGGGGACCACTGGCCTAAATAATAGCCAAGACTTCTTGAAATCTCTTAGGGAAAAAGAAAAACCAAAGGTACAATTTATGTGCAGCATTGCTATAATGCTGTAAAGGCCTACAATTGAAGAAATTTCTAGTTTATTCTGAACCTTGTTGTGATCCATTACTGTAAGAGTGTTGGACCTTTAGGTTAGCTATTTGATTAAAAACTAAGTGATAGAAGCATGAGTAAGACTGACAGAACCATTCCAAACTAGTACCTGTAGTCATAAACCCTTCAGAACTTAGAGCAAATTGGTGTTTGTTTTCTAAACATGGCTATAAGTGGCCGTACAGAATATCTATTGCATGATTTAAATCTAATTTAAAATTTATCAAACATTACAAGAGACATTAAATCAGTACTATTAAACAGTATAATTGTTACATATTGATACAGTGTTTGCTTGATAATATAGTCTCTTTGGCTATTTTATTGAAGTTTTCTGATGACTCTTTTAAGTTAACATGGTATGATAGAATATTATGACTAAAAAGTTCAGTGCCGAAAATTGTATGAGTAATGGTTGTCTTAGCTGAAATAGACTTTTGAGGTTTATACATAAGACTTTTCCCTTTAAGGCTTAAATTTCCCTTGAGATGTTGAGAGTATTGATCTGAGAATAAAACTATAAAATGGCTAAAATAAAAGTTGGTAAAAATTTCAGTAACAAAAAATGTTTTGTGCTATGCAAGAGTAAATTTTACCAAACCATGAAAATAAGACCAATAGTTGATAAAAATAAAACCTTTCTCCAGATGAATTTTTGACAAACATCCTCTATATAAAGTTGCATAAATACAATGAAGACTACATATAGAAGTTTGAGGCACTTGTACTTTTTCAACAAATCAAATTGTTCATTTACGTAAAATTTGTTATGTCTTAAATGATAGTCTTTATTTTTTTTTCATAGCATTGTGATATTTATGTATTTGTGAGATTTCCACAATTCTTGACCATGGATAGCAATTTCATATTATGAATTAAATAGAAATTGTACTTTTTGAACATACCTGTTCAGAATGTTTTTGTGAGAACTTCTTGATTGCATATAAAAATGAATCAATTTAATACATATCATTTGGAGATTTTTACTAAAACTCTGAGAATGATTTTCATTTAGTGACTATAATGTGTATTCAAAACTAAGCCCACCTCCAAATGTATACAGTGTTAGCATGTTATTTAAAACATACGTATTTTTGCAAATAGAAATGTTTCATACCATATGTAAATTTAAGTTTTAACTTAAAAATTTAGACTGATCAGAAGAAGGAAGCAGTTGCTCCTGTGCAAGAAGAATCAGATCTTGAAAAAAAAAGAAGAGAAGCTGAAGCATTTGCTTCAAAGCATGGGTCTAACTGCAGAATCCCCCATTGGTAAGGATAAGATTATATCTTAATAAAAGAGAGGCATAGATCTTACTCAGCTCAGATACACATGAGATGAGTGAGTTGATATAATGTATTTTGTATATCTTTCTTATTTGTGCCTCATAAAAAGCATTAATCTTATAATTTGTTTGGAATTGACTTTTTTCAGATGTGTTAATACATAGTATTCTGTTTGTTCAGAAGAGCTGCAAGGCTATATTTATTAACATAAACCAATTGACTTTTCTTGTTAAATCAGTAACTTATTTCGACAGACATTTGAACTAGTTTTCTGTGCTATACTGTGTTAAGCTCAAAGATGAATGGGATTCCTGATCTTCTTAACTCTATAATCCTTTCTATAAGTTAAAGAGACTTTAACTTTCTGGACTCTTCATTTTTATAACAGTACTAGACCAAAAAGCTGAAATAGTAAAAGTACTGAGGACAGTCTTGTTACATATAGACATTAAATGCTTACTTAAAATAATTCTGAACTGGGTGCTGTTACACAGTATTTTAGTTTGATGTGGCTTTTGTCGTCTAGGGACCTAAAATTTCAGGGTTAGTTTGTGGACTAATGCCATCTAGTCCAGAGGACAAATAACAAGGGAGTACCTGCTGTTTGCCTAGTTATGAACAGTAACATAACAGTCTTTAAGTATTATACCTGTCTTATTAGAATTACTGTTTCTAAAAAGTTTAAAGGTGAAAAAAGCTGGTTACTTCCATGGTTTGGCTTTATTGTTATTTCTTTCAGCTTATTGTGCTGTGCTTAGTCACTCAGTGGTATCCAACTCTTTGCAACCTGCATAGACTGTAACCCATCAGGCTCCTCTGTCCATGGGGATTCTCCAGGCAAGAATCCTGGAGTGGGTTGCCGTGCCTTCCTCCAGGGAAATCTTCCCAACCCAGGGATCAAACCCAGGGCTCTCACATTGCAGGCGGATTCTTTATCATCTGAGCCACCAGGGAAGCCCAAGAATACTGGAGTGGATAGCCTATCCCTTCTCCAAGGAATCTTCCTGACCTAGGAATCAAACTGGGTTCTCCTGTATTGCAGGCAGTTTCTTTACCAGCTGAGCTACCAGGGAAGCCCTTTCAGTTTATTTGTCTTTTTCTTATTGATAAAATTTGAAGGTTGAAATACTTTAATTTTTATGTCTTTTTTTTAATAAACTTATGTTGCATATTACAATTTTTAAAGTAAATGAATCAAAACACTTTTATCTTGTTAAGAAACTAATACCCTAGAACCTAAACTAAGTTACTTGTTTGCCGTATAGGCTTTAAGTGATCATTTTTTTCTGAGCCTTTGGCTTTGGTTTTCTCCTGTAGTATTTTTTTTTTCTTTTCTATTCTCTTTAAGACTTCAGTTTCACTAAATTCACTCGCTCATATTTCTCAATTTATGGCCCACCTCCATCATCTATTCTTGAATGTTCTTTAGTTGTGTGTGTGTTTCTCCTTCGTTACCTGTCTCCAATTCCATTCTCCTTCACAGTCTTGCATTAAGTACTGATTCTTGGGTTTTTAACATACATCCTTTTGATCAGTCTGGCACGTGTTGACAGTTTTCAAGTTTTTATATATCTGTGTGTGGATATGTTTTATATGCGTAAGTGGTATTGTGCTCTGTGTTTCACTTTGTTGTTTCCTTTTTTCAAAGCAGGTTTGTATTTGAGATTTACCCATATTCTTACATATACATCTAGTTATTTATTTCTGCCTGATATTTAATATTCTATCATATACTATATTTTACTTATCTGTTCCCTAGTGGTTTCTTCTATCTCTTTGCTTTGCTTTCACAAGCAGCGCTGCAAAGAATATATTCTTTTCCCTTGAAAGGACTGTGGAAGAGTTTCTCTGGAATGTATGCTGAAGAATTGGCTTGGTATGTTATTGTAGACTTACATGTTTTAGGTTCTACTACCACACTGAAGAATAACTAAGTTTATCCTTCTGCTACCAGTGTGTGAGGAAGTAACTTTCACTGTATCCACATCACTTGATATTATTCAACTTTCTAATTTTTGTCTACTTGACGGGTATAAAATAGTATGTCAAAATGTTTTAATATACATTTAGCTGTTTACAGTGAGAGTGACCATTTTTTCATTTATCTGCTTTTCACATTTTCCCTTCTATGAATTGCATATTCATGTTCTTTGTCCATTTACCATTAGGGTTCTTTATCTTGCTGTAGGAGTTCCTTGTATGCTTAAGAGAGGACTTCTTTGTTTTAGTCTTTTAAAAATACCTTCTCCTAGTTTATTATCTACAGTATTAAAAAAAAGTTTTTATTGAAGTATATAGTTGACTTAAAATGTTGTGTTAGTATCAGATGTGCAGCAAAGTGAATCAGTTAGGCCTGTTCATATGTCACTCTTTTTAGATTCTTTTCACATATAGTTCAAGTATTGAGAAGAGTTCCCTGTGCTATACAGTACTATTATGTATATGTCAGTCCAAATCTCCCAGTTTATCCCTTCTTCTTTCTTCCCCTGGTAACCATAAGTTTGTTTCCTGCATCTGTGACTCTATTTCTGTTTTATAAATAAGTTCATTTGTGCCTTTTTTTTTTTTAGATTCCATATATAAGTGATATCATATGATATGTTTTTCTCTGTCAGACTTCATTCAGTATGACAGCTTTAGGTCCATACATTTTGCTGCAAATGTCATTATTTTGCTTTTTTGTGGCTGAGTAATATTCCATTGTATATATATGTACCACATCTTCTTTACCCATTCCTCTGTCAGTGGACATTTAGATCACTTCCATCATAGTATCTTTTATTGAAACAGAATCCTTCATTTAAAAGAGTTATTCATTTGACTGCATTGGGTCTTGGTTGCAGCACCTGGGATCTTCTTTGCATCATGAGGGATCTTTGCTTGCAGTGTGTGGACTCTCTGTTTGGTGCTTGGGCTCGGTAGTTGGGACACACAGTCTCTCTAGGTGTGGCACACGGGCTCCGGGCTCCGGAGCGCATAGGCTCAGTAGTTGCAGCTAGTTGTTCTGGAACATGTGGGATCTTAGATCCCTGACCAAGGATCGAACATTTTGATATGTTTAAATCTTTTATTTTAGTAGTGGTCAGATCTATTATAGACAACCCCTCCCCACCTTTTTTTATCTTCTTTTAAAAGATATCCTTTCCTATTTTGAGAATACAAATATATTCTACATTTTCTTTATTATTATAGCTTTCACCTTTAGTTTTCTTATGCTGTTCATGTTCTGTGGCCACCATGGTTATGGTTTTAAATAAATTGGATAGCTTTCTCTTTTGCTGTTTTGTGGAGCAGTTGTAAAAGATAGATATTGTCTGTTCCTTAAACACTTGGTAGAACTCAACTGTAAAACTATCTTGAGAGTATGCTTTTTGTCCCCAGAGGATAGTGGAGAGCAGGAGTTATTCACCATTTCAGTTTTTCTAATGGTTATAGTCTATTTAAGTTTTTTGTTCTTGTATCAGTTTGATTAAAAAAAAATAATAAAGGTTTATTATCACTCATAGTTTCTGCCAGTCAGGAATTTGGTAGTGGCTTAGCTTGGTGGTTCTGGCTCAGGGTCTCTCATGAGGTTGAAGTCAAGATCAGTCAGAGCTGCAGTCATCTGTAGGCTTGATTGGGTCCTGAGGATTTGCTTTACCAGCCATATGATTTGCTCAGTCGCATGGCCAGCAGGTTGGCTTTGGTTGTTAGTGGGCGGCTTGAGTTCTCATCTATGTGGGCCATTCCCTAAAACTACCTGCCTGAGTATCCTTGAAGCATGTCACCTGGCTGCAGTGTGTCAGCAGTCCAAAGACAAAGAGAGCTGGAAAGAAGCTATCCTTTTTATGACTTACCCTTGGAAGTCAGGAGAACATGGCTTCTGCCATTTCCTGTCTGTTGGAAGAGAGTCACGAAGCCCACATTCACAAAGAATTTTGATATTCTTTAAAATCCCCAACTATGTATGACAAACTCATGGATCTCCTCATATTTTGAAATGATCATATGCTTTTTATTGCCTTTTAATATGTTAATATAATTTATATTATTAGATTTTCAAAGGTATAAGCATGCTTACATTTTGGAATAAATCTATCTTAGTTATGAGAAAATATTTTTCTTACATAACACTAATATTTAGGAATTCATCTGTAACTCAGAGTCAGGCCTATAGTTTTTTTCCTTTTACTATATTTTGTCTGGTTTTATTATAATGATTATAGTAATATCATTAAGTGAGTTGTGTAGTTTTCTACCTTCTGTTCTCTCACAAGTATCTAAAGATCTTTCCAGTATTTATTTGAAATTAGGCCTGGAGAATAAAGGATACAGGTGAAAGCATTGACTGTCAAACTTTCTTGCTAGTAACAATAAAAATAGTTTCTGTATCATAACCTGGATGGATACTTGTTTTTCTTTTCACTACAAATGTATTTATTAAATATTTTTAAATCATAGAAGTATGAAAATACCACTAGAATATTCAGAAGGATTTATTAAAAACATCAGTCTGGTTTTAGCTAAAATGGACTTTTTCCCTTTTTAAAAAAATTCTACTGAAAAGAATTAGTTTTTTTAAAGAAATACAGCTAATAAGACTGCTTTTAGCGTCTCTTTGCTGATAGAGTCTTATTTGATCACTTGATTGTTTTTTTTGTCAGAGGTTCTTGGGAACAGTGATAGCATGTTAATTTTTATCCCTGGTGTCCATTGCAAACTGGACGCTTCAATGATTGTTCAATTATTATAAGGTCATATGTCTTCCCACCTAGTAAGACCAATAAGACCCATCTGCTTTAAAAACAGTAACAACAAAATCTTGTTTAAATTTAAGCAAAATGCATAGTGGAAATTGAAATGTGAATATTTCACAAAAGAAATATGGCTTGATTATTTTTTTAATGAAATTTAAGTGGCAAGTCTTAAGAAAGCTAATTTTAGGCACAATTTTCAAGACATATTTTATCAAATGTGGAGTTAATAAACACTGATCTCCCCGCACCCCCAAAAAAGTGAATCTTTTTGAATGTGTGACTACTGTTTTAACCATCTTACAAAGAGATGATAACAGATTTTGTCAGTTGTTCTGTAGCCTGAATCTGTATCAGTAGGGCATAGTATATTGATTTTATATACTGTGATAATTAGTTTTTTATTAGGAATAAATGAAGTTTGGTAGTCAAAATAAGTATAGCTTCATTTATCTCCCTCTCTTGTAACTTCCAGTATTTTAAATCTGATTTTTCCAGTTTTATTGAGAAATAATTGACAGATAAAACACTCCATAAGTTTAACCTGTACATCATGATGGTTTGATTTATGTGTATATGTAATATGCATATGTGTGTGTATATATATATATACACACACACAGACACGTAGTGAAAGGATTACTACAGTAGGTATGGTTAATATCTATCATCTCATATAGATAAAATAAAAAGAAAAAAATTCTAATGAGAAGTTTTAGGATTTACTTTCTTAAAGTTTCCTATGTATTATATAGCAGTGTTATGTATGTGTTAACTCTAGTCATCATGTACAACATTCCTAGCACTTATTTATCTAATAACTAGTAATTCTGATTTTTAGATAGAATAGTTTCTGTTATCAAGTCATTTTTTGGTTAATTTTAACAATTCCTTATAGTATTTTAATGCTACAAAATTTTATTAATTTCTTTTAGAAAATTTACCTGTACTCTGAAACATTAAAGAGAATAAAGGAAACATTTAGGAGAGATTAGAGGAGGGATTTAATGCTATCAGAAGAAGGGGTCATAGGAAAGGAAGAAATTGATATTTCAGAAAATTAAAGTTTAAAGCATCATCTTTCAAGACAAGAAAGATGAAGTATGAAAAACTTAACAGTTATAGAAACACTTATAGCCACAAGAGGGCATCACTGTGTAACTTAGCCTTTGAGTGCAAAGTATCATAGATGAGCTATGTTTGGTTATCTCAGAAGCTCATTCCTCCCATTTGTGCCCTGCCAACACTCCCTACATTTACTTTCTTTGGCTGTCCACCTTTTCTGGGTTCTTCCTGGCAAGAGCTCCTTCTTGCTAGCAACTTTCTTTGAAAAATAATTGGGCTGTGCACCATCCTTGCTCATGTCTGTGACTTCTGTATAGTTCTCAATGGTTGACTCAAAATTGACTCTGGTTTCTGAATCTAGGTGCATACCCAGGTCCTTTGTGGTTTTAAAATTTCTAGTTGTTTTCTTCATAGACCAGTTGGCAGCAGTGTTAATTTTATATCCTGGGAAGGAAGGCCAAGCTCTAGCTAGTAGGAAAGGCCTTCTTAGTTCTTGGTTAGCTTTTTTGTAAAGAATCAGTGTCCCAGCCTTCCAGAATTACTTGCATGATCGGTGCAGTTAATGGGGGTAGATTTGTCTTTCAGTTTACTTCACATTTCTTCCTTGGTTTTTGAAGAAAGGATTAGATATCTCTGCTCTAAACTTCTAAGAAACTTAAATTCATTCATCTGATTCACTCATATGTTAATATTAAATCTTTTGTTTTGTGCCATTTTTAAAGCCTTATTTTAGACTATATACAGAACTGTACGGTGAAGGTAATCTGATTGAATCACTGTTCTAATCATGCAAATCATATTTCAGGTATTTGGCAAAAGCTAATTAATAAAGCTTATGTTATTTCTGAACTGAACTGAACTGATGTTATTTTAAAGCTGATTGTACTCTTAAACCATTTAAAAAAATGAATTCTAGAATTAAATCTTAGCTGAAATTTGAGTGGCTATGAGCTATTTAGTTTTTTTTTTTTTTTTAAGCCTTCCTGAGTACACACGTTTATTCATTTTTGAGTGTTGTTTATTGGAGGCTGGGAGTATAGTGACATTGCCTTATTATGCAGTTACTATATTCTTTGACTTTTCTAGACTAATTGGGTTAAAATAAGGTAGTCACCAAATAATGCTTCCTTTCCCTTTTTTTCCTGTTTACATTCTTCCTTTTTCAATGATATTCATCTTTTCTAGATTTGTCCCTTCTGTGGTATAGATTGATGCAAGATGAGTTTGGTGGGCCAGATAAAACTTTGAGTCCTTAATGAGTGTCTTTATCAGTTGATGTGAAAACTGTCTTTTGGTTGAAGGAATGGTTCTGGGAAAGAGATTTTTGTCTGGTTACAAACTTGAAGTTGTGATTTATTTTGCTTCTGGCTGAAGATCTGTGATAATTTGATTGCATCACTCCTGTGATTTATTTTTTATTTCTGAAACTTTTATTTGAGAATTGCCTAGATTAATGTATTTACTTATGTATGTATAACTACTGTTTAACCTGTTTTCATAAAATATTTGAGGTAGCATTTTTTTAACACAGTCTTAACTAGTTAAGATACTGGCGAGGAACTTATTGATTAGAGTTAAAGTCACCAGAAAGGGGAAAAACATTAACTGGAAAAAAATTTTATTATTTATCACAATTCAGTTCAGTTCAGTTGCTCAGTTGTGTCCAACTCTTTGGGACCCCATGAATCGCAGCATGCCAGGCCTCCCTGTCCATCACCATCTCCCGGAGTTCACTCAGACTCACGTCCATTGAGTCGGTGATGCCATCCAGCCATCTCATCCTCGGTCGTCCCCTTCTCCTCCTGCCCCCAATCCCTCCCAGCATCAGAGTCTTTTCCAATGAGTCAGCTCTTGGCATGAGGTGGCCAAAGGACTGGAGTTTCAGCTTTAGCATCATTCCTTACAATGAACACCCAGGACTGATCATCTTTAGAATGGACTGGTTGGATCTCCTTGCAGTCCAAGAGACTCTCAAGAGACTTCTCCAACACCACAGTTCAAAAGCATCAGTTCTTCGGCGCTCAGCTTTCTTCACAGTCCAACTCTCGCATCCATACATGACCACAGGAAAAACCATAGCCTTGACTAAACAGACCTTTGTTGGCAAGGTAATGTCTCTGCTTTTCATTATGCTATCTAGGTTGGTCATAACTTTTCTTCAAAGGACTAAGTGTCTTTTAATTTCATATCACTATTTTCCTCAAATCTTTTGTTTATGTATACTTAGAAAAATTATTTTCCTAAGCCTAAAGTTGAGTATGTAATTTAAAAAGCTAAAAATTTCTTCTTTGGAAATCTTTAATATGAAAACATTGTAGTACCTCACTACATTGTAGTAACTCAATACACATATTTGTGCTTATGCTTACAGCACAGTAGACAAACCACTCTTAGATATTACTTTTATTACTGTATCAGTTGGGACTTAAGGGGAAGCCTCACAGTGAGAGTTGGACAAAAAGATGAGGAAAAACTTAACCTAAGAGAAGTTCAGTTCAGTCTCTCAGTTGTGTCTGACTCTTTGCGACCCCATGGACTGCAGCACGCCAGGCTTTCCTGTCCATCACAAACTCCCTGAGTTTGCTCAAACTCATGTCCATTGAGTTGATGCCATCCAACCATCTCATCCTCTGTTGACCTTTCTCTTCCCGCCTTCAATCTTGCCCAGCATCAGGGTCTTTTCCAATGAGTCAGTTTTTATATCAGGTAGCTAAAGTATTGGAGCTTCAGCTTCAGCATCAGTCCTTCCAGTGACTATTCAGGATTGATTTTCTTTAGGATTGACTGGTTTGATATTCTTGCAGTCCAGGGGACTCTCAAGAGTCTTCTCCAACACTACAGTTCAGAAGCATCAGTTCTTCGATGCTCAGCTTTCTTTATGGTCCAACTCTCACATCCATACATGACTACTGGAAAAACCGTAAGTTTGACTAGATGGACCTTTGTTGGCACAGTAAGAGAAGTTAGGGGACATTGAAGTTCTTGTTCTTCAGATACAAGTCATGTTTGGCTACTTAGAGTTATACATGCAGCCCCTAGCACAGTTCTATCTACATGTGAATTATATAAAGGCAGTCTGGTTTTAGCTTTGTTTCTGAGAGATTTTAATTGCAAAATTAGAAACCTTTTATTATGTTTTTATGATCTTTTGAAATTTGAGCAAGAATTAACCACAGTATCTCAGGAAATCAATATTCTAGCTATGGTATTTTTCCTTCTAATCTTCCTATTGGTTTCCAGTAGAATTTGGCATTGAAAAATAAGGTTGATCTGTTCTGTACCTATGTTTAAGATATAAATCATTATACTGTACTTATGAATTTTGTTAGATTTGCAGACCCACTGTTTTTACAGAAGCATGTGTAAACATAATTTTAAGGATTCAGTGAATGTGACTATTCCAAAAACACAGACTTTTAATTAAGTACATATTTCTTTAGATTGTTCTTATATAACTAGGAACTTAACCTTCTTTTCAGTAAACTATTAAAAAAGAGCTTGCAGTTCAACATAAAATGTATTAGTCACTTGATATTGTACATTGAAAAATTATTTTAAAAAGATACTTGGGGTTGGGGACATTTATTGTAAAATTCAACCAGAAGATGGCAGTGATGATCCTCTTATACTCTCTGAAATGGTAATCAAAAAGTTTACAAGTGTAATAGCATGAAATACTCATGTTCAACTTTTGGTATCTAATGTTAAAAGTAACAGGTTAGGGAGAGCATTTGCTGTTTGTTTTATATACTATGAAAAATGTATATTTTTCTATAAGAAGGGATTAAGAATATTTTGGGTGTCTGTATCTTTGTCTGTACACTTCAGTTTTTTCTGAATACTGGGGTAAGGAAGTTACCATTAAGCCTTGCCTTGTTTAAGTTGCATGCGTCACTTTATGTTATGCATCATGTCTAGAACGCATGTTGTTTTATGGCCTGTTTGCATTTTTCACCCAAATTGCTGGAAACTAATGAACTTTTAAAGGAGTCATTCCTTTACTGGTAGTCATTTCTTTAAATTGGCTCTTTTTATTCATTTTTTTGGAGGGGAAAATTATATCATTTAAGATATTAATTTTTTTTGAAAGAAAAGATTGACAAAAATAAATGATCTGGTACTCTTAAAAGCAAAAAGTTAGAAAGGGGAGAAGGAATGCTTTCCTTTGAAAATTAGTACCCACATTTGGTGTTGGCCGAGATGAAAATGCATCCTTTCATAATCTTGCCTTTTTTTTTAAATATAAAGCCCAAATGCATTTTGCCAGAGAAATTGCATGAATTGTCAGCATGCGTTGTTAACTTTGTCTTTCTCCTCTTCTTTTACTGTTCATTTTCATTCATGTACTTTCATTTTTTGGTTTGCCATTATTTTTTATTTTTGTTAATTACTTCATATTAAATTACTTTTGAAACGTCATAAGCTGAGCAACCTCTGCGTGTAGTAACAGCGGATACCTGTCTATTTCACTATTTAGTCCCTCCTCCTATGTCTCCATCCTCCAAATCTGTGAGCACACCAAGTGAAGCTGGGAGCCAGGACTCTGGAGATGGCGCCGTGGGATCTAGGTACAGTAATTTTCTTTCAATATTTTAATGATAGAATGCATTTACTACCCAGTTACTGTCAGTGGTATAGAGCGACTCTAAATAGTTTTGTTGAGTTAGTTGTAACATTTTGAAATCTAAATGACACAGAAATTGTTGTAAATTGGGGGAAATTTTTTAAAAACATTGTTTTACTATCACACTTGATTAATTTAGCTACTGACTAGTTAACTGATTTATGCTGATTTTCTTATATTAAAAATAGTGTTAATTCATTAAATTTTTTTCTATTTAAGCAGCATTGTATTGGTTATTATGTGAGCGTTTTGGGTATAGATAGTGTAAAATCTCTCTTATGCTTAATTTCCATTTGGTAATTGAAATAAACAATTCGGTTAAACAGCCTAATTCTATTCTATTAAGTTTTCTAATTAGGTAGAAAATAATAATGCATAAAATATCAAGAATAAGGAATAATTGCTAAGGAAACATTGAGTGTTTACTGGCTTCAATAAAAATTTTAAAAGTATTTACTGGCTTGAGGGCATTATGCTAAGTGAAGAAATCAAAGGGAAAGACAAAAACTGTGTGATCTCACTTATAAGTGAAATTTAAAACTAGCTCATAGATACAGAGAAGAGATTGGTTCATTTTTATTTTCATTTAAAAAATGTTTGATGTTTGCCAGAGGTGGGGGAGGTAACGGGTAGGCAAAATGGGTAAAAGGGGTCAAAAGGTACAAACTTCCAGTCATAAAATAAGTCATGGAGATATACATGTACAGCATGGAGACTGTAGTTAACAGTTCACATATATGTAAATAAAAAACACCTTATGGTGGTTTAGTCGCTAAATGATGTCTGACTCTTGTGACCCCATGGGCTGTAGGCTGCCAGGCTCCTCTGTCCGTAGGATTTTCCAGGCAAGAATACTGGAGTGGGTAGCCATTTCCTTCTCCGGTAGTTAACAGTAATATGTTGTATATTTGAAAGTTGCTAAGAGATTGGGTCTTAAAGAGAAAGAGAAAATCATAAGAAAAATTTTGTAACTATGTAAAATGGATATTAACTAGACTTATTGTGATCATTTCACCATATATACAAATATTAAATCATTGTTATATACTTGAGACTGATATTATATGCCACTTATACCTCAATTAAAAAAGTTCGCTGCCAAGTTTTCCTGAACTTGCATCTTCCTTGTAAAACAGTATCTCACATTTGTTTTATCATCCTGCATACATGTTGGGACTTGATTTTCAAACATTCAGTAAGATTTCAACTTCTTTCCAAATACCATACTGAGAAAAGTATTATTTCTCTTTGTCACACTCCCAGGAATACCAAATCTTTATTTAACAACATCTTACATTTTTATTTCTTATGACAACTGAAATGAGACTAAACATAGCCAGTTAAAAATCTTTATTCAGAATCCTTATTTTGGGCTAGGAAGTTAAATGTCTTCCTCAGGAAAACCTAAACACACCTTTTAATGAGAAGTAAGCTAAGAAGTCTTATCTTCTATGTGCCCAGGCACCTCGATTGAAGTTACAAACAAGTAATGAGTATCTAAAAGACAAGACAAGAAAAGAAGAAAAGGAGCTAACTAATCCATAAACTCAGTCCTTTAATCAGTTTCTGAATAATCAAGTTGTCATTAGCAATTAGAAGACACAAAAGGCTCAACAGTCTGAATTTGAGATGTGCTTTCCAAACCTGTTCTGTTTATAGAACTGAAACTACAGATTTAAACAATACTCTTTTTGGATGTTAAGTGACATGATAAAATAATATATTATAGATTAAAGGCTGAATTTATTTAGTCTAAATTCATTTTTAAAGGCTAAATTTGTTTCATGCTTTTTTTGTCTGTATTTTTATACAAATATGTTAGTATTCCTTTCCTAGTAAAATAAGGGGCATTTTCAGAAGGGCTTTATTTTCCCCTTATAATACATTACCAAAGTAAAAATATTTCCCAAGGTAAAAAACAAAAATTTTTTTATTAAATTTCCATACTTGGTATTATATATTATTTTAATGCCTATACTGTATTGTGTTAATTCATTGTTCTTGATTTTGAGCAGGAATAGAAAGGTTACTGTAATCTAGCATCAACTAGTTTGCTTTCAAAAATGCTATGTAGCATGTATGCAAATTAAAATATGACCGCGTGAGTTTCACTGGAAAATCTAAAGACTATTAGACCCAATTGGAATATTGTAAATTGGTATAGGAAGTAAATAACTGTTAAGAAATATGTTTATTTTGTTAGAATACATATTAATTGAATTGCCAATTTAATGTTAAGTGCTATAGACTGTCAAAGAAAATAATGTTCCTGGTCCTTGCCTTCATGGAACTTGCATTCTAATGCTCATTAATGTACAAAAGTTAAATATAGTATTTACTGTATTGAAAAATCCTAAGAATAATATGCTAAATTGTGTTTAAAGTGTAGATTTGTAGATGTAAAACAAGAAAACGATTATTTGAGTATCTTTAGGGATATGTGTTTTTATTTTTATTTTTTAAATTATAATATGATAACATTTACAGGAGACTTGGAAAATACAGAACAAAGTTACATATAGTTCCACTATATTGCAATTTTTAAAAATATGTAAGTATTTTTAGTTGGAGTTGCAATGTCAAACTCTCAAAAATTAGTAGAGTGAACAGACAGAAAGTAGGATATACTAGACCTGAAAAATACTATGAACCAATTCAACATAATTAAAATTTATACAATTTTCACACAACAGCAGGATACAAATTCTATTCAAATTCCTATAGACTGTAGACCTGGAGACACTGGAACATATCCAGGGATATAGAACAAGATGCAGAAATTTCTTGGTCTAAAGGTATTGAAATCATACCTGTGCTCTCAAGTCTGTTATCACTGTGAAATTATGTTAGAAATCATGATCAATAGATATACTATAACAATCCACATATTTTCAAATGCAATGTGACAATTACCAAGAGAGATCTTTGACTTAGCTATTGAAAGCCTCAGAAAGTTAAAAGACTGAAAGATCACACAGGGTGGTTGCAGAGAAGAAAGCATTTGAGAAATTAATTCAAAATGAGAAATTAATATCAAAGATACTTTTTAAAAAGCGTATTTGTTTTTTATTAGAGAATGAGTACAAGATTAATGGGAGAGAAAAATAAATTCTTTTTCAATGAGATGACTTGATATCTTTTTAGTCTTACTATGTATGTCATCTCCTTTGAAAACCCAAACTAATTTTTAATTGCTAATTTTCAAGAGGACTAAATATTTCACTTTTAATATATATGTACACTCAGCGAGAAAACTATGAATTCCTTTAAATCATCTCTAGATTCCATAATAGAGAAATAATTAATATTGTTGATTAATTGATATTGGCAGTGAAGTAATCGCATTTTAAAGTATGTGACTTTTTAAAAGAATGCTAGAGTCTGAGAAAGAAAAAGAATGGATATAAATTGAGATGGCATGATGATAATGAAAAATAAACAGCAAAATGCATGAAGATGTGTGAGATGTATAAACCTATACACTCAACTCCTTTAGCTAGCTAAGACAGTTGACGATTTCTGCACTTGGGGGGTAGGAAAAAACATATTAGACGTTACCAAGTATGATATCAAAACATCTGAATCACAGTTTCTCAATGCCAAAAGTTTCTATTCAGCCTGGTGGTAATTTATGAATAAGTACATAGGAGGCCTTGAAAAATGATATTTCTGTAACTTTGCTGATTGGCAAGTTGCATATCATTAAGATTCCAGTTCACTTTCTCAATCACTTCTGTTAACTCTGAGATTTAGATAACAGTTATTCAATGAATAATCCATATTCCTTATTCCTTTTTGCATTCTTGATCAGTTTATCTCTTGGGCTTTTGATTATATGTGTCAGGATTATATTAAAATTTTAATTTATATGTCTGGAGATGCCTTTAATATAACCCCATACTTTGTGCAATATGTTTTCAGTACTGGCTCTGTTCTGAGGTAGAGTTTTACTCTATTTTAGACCAAAATGACATCCTTAACAAGGAGCTCTATGTCATTGGTAACAGCTCGAACTCTTAGAGAATGTAAAGGGTATGTACAGAACATTCCTTGGAGAGCATCTCATAGAACCTCTTCTGGTTTAACAAAGCCTGAGTTTGTTGCTATTCATTGCTTAATATAAAGTAAATCTTCACTGTGGCCTCTTCTTTCTTTGTGTACACACATTACCATTTAAATCCCAAAATCTTTCTTTATATTTTTAAAATGAAGTGTTTCTCTAGTTCATTTGATTGCTTTTACTGTTGTATAGGCAAGTAAAGATTTCATTTCTTATATTTAAATATTATAGTAGTTTTAGTTGTACATTGTAATTTGTTGCATAAATGAGAAACAAATATATTTGACAAAGATGGTAGCACTGAATGTATTGTGCTTAACTTTTAATAGGGATTCTAGCATCATATGGTACTATACATAATTATCTTACATATTGCTAATCTACAGGAGTACCAGTGTGGAAAGGACCTTTTATTCTAGTAATGACTAAATTTTCCTTAAGTCTTTTGGAAAGAGCCTGTGGAAGTTGTTTGCCCAATAGGCAAGGCTAAACACAACCAAATATTTATTTAGGATTGATATTCTCCGAAAGCTTAGTTAGTTTAGATAAATTCTTGGAACATAAAATATTTTTCCTGGCCAAAAAAAAGTCTGCTTTTTCCTAGAGACAGAAATCTTTAGTTGCTTTCTAAAGCAGATGACATGTAAGCCCAAGGCAGTGCTTAACCCATAAATTACATAAGGGTCACATTTTGGAAACTTAAGCTATTTTGTATCCCAGTGGAATAGTCTTTGGTTTTCTTACCCAAAGGCTTATGTGTTGACTCATTTCCTTTACCAATATGACAATTTCCTGCACACATTTAATGCTTTGGGCAAAATTATGATATGTTAACTAAGATGTTTTTACTAAAGCTTTTTTCATTAGGAAACTTCAAATTTCAACTATATGTATAGCCTAGCTTGTTATCATCCAAAAATAATGTGTTATTTGGGATGTTGGATGTTTTGTCTGTTCTTATTCCTTATTTTGCAAGATTAGTTTCTTATAATCTGAAAATACTGTCTTTTTTTTTTAACTATTCTAGGTTGTATGTTTGCATTGCATGAACTAGAGCATTTGAGTGATATCTCGTGTTTTTTTGTACTAACCGGAACATGTGGTTTTTAATTGTGAACAGTGCTTTAGCTATTCATAGAATGTATTTGCCTGACTAACTTATGGCCTTTTTTGCTAATGCTTCATGGTTGTCCTACAACCATTTAGGACGCTGCATTGGGATACAGATCCATCAGTTCTTCAGCTTCACTCAGATTCCGATTTGGGGTATTGAATAGATTTATTACCTTCCCTCTTTTATAATTAATTTGATTCTTTGTGAAATTGTCCTAATTTTATTTTTCTTAAATTTCTAACATGCAGATAATATGAAGAGTGGTATTTCACTGTGACACCTCATTTATCCTCTATCAGTAGTGAAAGAAATATTTTATGTATCTGATTTTATAGGTACCCTAAGTCTATGAATTTAAATGTCTAAATTACTTTTATTATTGCTATATTTTTTATGTAAGTTTTTCTACAGTGTATTACAAACTTCCTAAACTTTTAAAAATACATACTCTACATGCAATCTTTTCTAGGTTACTCAACATGAAATTTTATTTTCCTATATTAAAATTTCCTGATGATATTTAAGGTTTTGAGAGGAACAGAGCTGTCGGTTTCTACACTGTGGCTCCAGATTGCTGTTGATTTATTCATTTATTCATTTACTTATTTATTCTAGTCTCCAATGCAAACTATAAATGTTTACTTCTGCCACTGTGCCTGACTCAGATAGCTCTTTTCCCTTGATAGTTTGAAGCTTCTAAAATATATGTCCCTATACCTTTAGAAATTATGTCTAAGAGTAAATAAGCCTTACGTGCATGCTAAATTGCTTCAGTTCTGTCCAATTCGTTGCGACTCTTTGTACTGGATCCCCTATTTGTCGGATTCTCTAGGCAGTACTGGAATGGGTTGTCATGCCCTCCTCCAAGGTGATCTTCCCGACCCCAGGGATTGAACCCACATCTCTTATGTCTCAGGGCTCAAACTCACATCTCTTATGTATCTTGCATTGGCAGTTGGATTCTTTCCCTCTAGTGCTACCTGGGAAGCCCTTAAATCTTGAATTAGGCCATGTAAGAAAAGTATATGGGCTTTTTGTACCTTAGCTGGAAGTCCTCTCTGTTGGCTGCCCCTGAGGCTCCTCCACTCTCAACTGCTTGCTTGTTCTCAGTAAAAGTGGCTTTGGATAAGTAAGGTATTATCTCCCCAGATCTATCCCTAAATCTTATTTGTTTGTTTTAGTATTGTGATTTTTATCCATTAAACCCTATATGTACTCAGGTTAGTAACTTGTTTTTTTTTTCCCCCCAGATATACTTTTTTTTTTTAATTAATTTATTTTTTTAAATTACAATACTGTATTTGTTTTGCCATACATTGACACGAATCAGCCATAGGTGAATACAATCTCCCAGTGCCGAAGCCCCCTCCCACCTCCCACCCCACAGTAACTTGTTTTTAATGTTGTTGACTCAAGCGCTTTTTTTCAGATATGAAAAATATCTGAAATTATATTTCAAATACAAGTAATTTATTTTTCATATGGTTTACATCTTGAAAATTAGAATATAAAATTTATTTCAGATTTTGTTCTTATATTGCTAAGTTACTTCAAATCTTACTAAATTTTTCCATTTAATTCTTTGATTATGCTTTTTTTTCTTAAGATATTTCCAAGGTAGAAAACACATGAAAATTTTCTTGTGGCCCACATTTGGGACCTTAGAAAAATTAATTCTTTAAATGTACTAATTTTATTAAACTTTTTTGTACAGGATTTTGAAAAGGATGTTTATATAAGAACAAAGTTATATTGCCAAATATATATATATATATATTTCAAATCTCCAGCTTTATATTTTTGTAAGACAGATTCATTATTGAGAATTTTAGGAGTTTAGAAGCATGATATATTTGGTTTAGAATTTAGACATCTACTATAATAAAAATTTCCCCAGATATAGAATAAAATATTTTTCTTTTGGTACATTTTCATTATCCACAACTCTCTTCTTCTGTTTGTCAAAAAATAATGTATTTCACTTATTTAAGATAGGAGTGACTTGAATAATTTCATGATATTCTGAAGATATGTAGCTTTAGTTTAAATCTAAAATAATCTACACAATAGTTTGTCCATGTGTGAATCAAGGACAATATTGATCACACAGAGATTGGAGACTTAAAGTTTAAGTATTTTATTCTATAATCTAGATTGACTGTATGCGTCTCAATTTCTGCAAAATACAAGTAGAAAAAGTTGTTTTCAACAGAGAGTTATTTCTCTCTCTTAAAGCTGATGTCTTCTAATGGTGAAGGGAGACTAAATGTGATATGAGTGAGAACCATATATTTAACTCTTAACAAAAAATTCCAGAATTATATTCCTGTTAAAACCATTTCTCATAACCAACCATATTCAGCAGTCTACTTTGAAATTCCCATCCTCTTCCTCTGTTTTTACCCACACATTTGTTCTAAGAAACTAAATTATTTGCCTTTTTAAGGTGAAAAATAAACACCTTGAATGATTCAGAAATCTCTCTTGTTCTTGCTACCTTCTAATTCTTTTGTTAAAATAAAGCCAATTAATTGTTTATTTAACTATTCTTGAATAAAACGGGTTTAAATTACACTGTTGGATATACGATATTCTTACTTTTCCCCAAAAACATGGTTTGATGTAGTTAAAGTGTATCATTTGTAGTGTTTGAAAGTATTTGTGTTCACTTTATTCAGACGAGGACCTATTAAACTTGGAATGGCTAAAATTACACAAGTTGACTTTCCTCCTCGTGAAATTGTCACATACACAAAGGAAACTCAGACTCCAGTTATGGCTCAACCCAAAGAAGGTGAGTATCTGTCCTTAAATATGATTGTCATTAATCCCCATGTTAAATAAGGGGATTCTTTCTTTTTTTCCTTTGTTGTTTGGCATATTTTCTTAGAGGAACATTACGAAAATAATACTTTGGGTTTCTGTATTTATGTATTTGCTCTTTAGAGTTTGAAAACTTTTTCTTGTAGAATTTAATAGAAGTATAAGTTATATGTATGTTTTTAATTATGTTGGCATAAATACACATATTTCCATTTTCATTTTGTTGTTGCTATGTGCTGCTTTAGAAGCAAAAATAAACTTAAGAATGTTCTGTTTCTGTGTCATGAACGTAATTCTTCCCAAAATGAGAGTATATCCAATAGTAAATGAAATAATGTAAATTATTTTCTTTGGTGCATACTATATTCCGATATACTGCCAGTTATCTGTATTAATGAACAAATCTAGACCTAATTTATAAACTTCCTATTTTATGATCTACGGGCTCTACTATGTTGATTATATAGCAGCCTGTAATCTCTGTGAAACAGAAGGAATATACATAGACATTACATTGAATGTGAGTCCTTTGTGTCTTAAATCAAAAGGAGCTGACCATTTTTATAGTGGGGACTAATTTTAAAAATCTCATTGAATAGCTAATGATTTAAGCATAAACTTAATATGATAGTTTTTGTTTTTCCAGGGGAAGCTAATAAATTTATGTTTGATAGGAAAGAAGTTTACTTAAGATCCCTAATACAGTTTCACAATTTCTTATCTGAAACCTATCGAGGTGTGTGTGTGTATATATGTGTGTGTGTGTGTGTATGTGTATGGATTCAGAATTTTTTACATTTCAAAGAAGTAGTTAAGTACTGTATGTACCATATGTAAACACTTCAGCAGCATCTTGGGCATAAATATTCAACAGCAAAAGATACGAATATTCAAACTGAATGAGATAAATAATAATTATAGATACCTTTACTTTTGGTCATGTTAGGGTTTACCACCAAAAGAATTACAGATTTTAGAGTTGATGATATTTTGGAATTGTGGACCTATTGTAATCCTTTAAGCAGTCTGTACATAGAGAACATTTTTTTCTTCAGCCAGAAAAATTTATTATTGTTTAATTATAGAATATCAAGCATAAGCACTTTATCAAATGTTTAGGTTAATTTATCTCTAAAATTTCAATTAAATTTCCACATTTCTCCATTAAAGAGAAGTAAAAGTAATATTCATTGCAGAAAACCCCGAGATACAAGTAAGCAAGAGTGGGGGTGGGGGGAATCCTTGAAATTCCTAGCTTATTACCAATGAAAATCTTTAAATTTTCATACTTATATATACTTGAAAATGAGCCATTATAACTCTTTGTAGACTTTTAAAACTTAATAGTAGATCATCACATGTACTTTTAACAACTCTCCTTTCCTTGCCCCCTAAGGATGGAAATGAAATAAATATCATAAACTTTTCCTTTGATTTTCTTCTTGTTCCCAAAAGGACTTGACATTATCATGTGTACAGTTAAACTCAAAAATTTTGAGGAAATTGGGATAAGTTTTTGTCCAATAGTTTTTTTATAACTTGACCATGTGAATATTCATTTCTATGGATACGTATTTTTCATTCCTGCTGCTCCGTCGATTGGTAAAATAGCTTTCATATGTGCAAAATCCCTCATCTTACCAGAAAAAAACTCCTTGATGATAGATTTGTTTGAGGCATAAGCCACTTTAAAAAAAGAGGAAAGATAAAGTGCTGAACTACCAGTATGGAGAAAACTGATACTGTAGGAGTCTATAATTTCCAGAAAATATTATTTTACTAACTAATATTCAAAGTACTGAAATGTCTGTCTTTTGGGAGCTATATTATTAGATATGTTAAATGAGAAAAAGCTACGTAGGTTAAATAGAAAGTAAGCAAAATAGCCAAAATGAGGGTACAGTATCTCATTTAAAAAATAAATTTTATAATATAATATGAAGATTTAGTTTTATTTATGAAATACATTTTAGATTGTTTTAGAATATAAAGCAATTCTGAAGCAATTTTAGGTAATGCCTATTGTAACACACCTATAATTATATATATCGTTTAAAGGAAAACTTCCATTTTAAAAAAAATTTCTCTAATTTTTCTAATTAATGTAGTATATCATAGAGAATTTAGAGAAGACAGAAAGGATAGGAAATATGCCTGTGATACCACTATGTACTACCCATTGTTAATATTTTGTTTCCAGTCTGTTTTCTATGATACATTTTTTTCAAAATTATATATGTATACATATACAAGCACACATATGGTTTTATATCCTACCTGAAATCTTCATTTTTAGTTGATTATTCTTGACATGCATATAAATTTTAAAGTGAACATGTAATAATGTCTTTGAGCTTATTTGAATGTATAGCTACATAATATATGACTGGCAGTTCTTAAACGCTTTTTTTCCATTTTTATTTTGAAATTAATGGGAAAATTTAAAAGATTGTGATTTGTAAAGTAGGCTAATTACCCAGAAGTTCAAGACAACTGTATTTTTTCACTTGAAAATTAGTTGCATGAGTGCTAAGTCACTTTGGTCATGTCCAACTCTTTGCAACTCCATGGACTGTAGCCCGCCAGGCTCTTCTGTCCATGGAATCCTCCAGGCAAGCATACTGGAGTGGGTTGCCATGCCTTCCTCCAGGGAATCTTCCTGACCCAGGGATTGAACCTGTGTTTCTTATGCCTCCTGCATTGCAGACAGGTTCTTCTATTTAGGGCAAGGCTTTTAGCAACCATTGTACTTCAGCTTTTTGCCAAATTTTCCAGAACACGATAGGGACTGTTTTCTTCTTCATTGCTATAATGCCTGGTCTGGAGAGTGCATGATGTGTAATGAGTATAAACTCAGTAAATATTTGGTGAAGAAATTAATTGATTTTGCCTACTTAGGAGAATGATTTACTTATTTGAGATTTTTTTTCCCATGCCTTTTCTTGGGAAACTGCTGGGAAAATATTATTTTCCAGTGTTAATACTACAGTAACAGTATTGATGAAATTGGGTGAGAAAGTATAGTCTCAGTTCTTGATTTTAATATGACTATATCATGTTGTAATCATTATTTGCTCTTAGATCCATAAATGAAACATACATCCTCCCTTATAGCCTTCTCTAATTCCATGATGACCTAAATACAAACATATGCTGTTACTTTGTGTTCTGTGTATCCCTGTGAATTCTGTGAGCAAATTGGACCTGTTAGCATCTCTCAAATATATTATCTTAGCTACTTCTTTGTTACAGTTCTTCAAACCTCATGTTTAAATTGGTGACTGAAAATTGTAACAGCAGAGTGCTTACTACATATCAGGTATAGTGTAAGGCACTTTACGTTATCTCTAATCCTCCTACCAAAACCTTGAAAATTAAATACCAATTCTGTTTACATCTGAAGAAGCTGAAGCTGAGAGAAAGTTTATTAAGGGTAAGATTCTAAACCAAGTTTGGCTGATTCCAATGTATGCTTTCTCTCTTAAGCAGTCACTGAAGCAGCACTTTCATTCTTTTATGATAGCTACGTGTGGTAAGAAATTCAATTTATATTAATTACAGTCTAGTACAAATGTAGATACAGATGTATACAGACATCCTTCGAATTTCAAAAGTTCACTTATGCCACTTGGGGAGTATGACAAAGCCAAGCTCCTTCCCTGGAAACTACACTCAGCATCTCAGCACTAAGCTGCCATAACTTTAAACTGTCTCTGAGCATCTTGTATTTAGTCTGTGCACATGTTAGCAAGCTGTGTCCTAAAGTAATCACTTCTTCAGTTTACACCATTTCAGCTTAAGACAGTTTTCAAGGACTGCTCTAGTTTTGGAAAGCTGTTGGCGGGGGCGGGGTGGAGTGTCTTGTAACTGATATAAAAGTTTTTTGAAATAATACCTTCTCTGCTCTTACTGTATTTCAGTTTTTTCATTGTTGGCCATAACTAAATTGTTGGCTTTGACCTGTAGTTTGAAAAACATTTCATTAAAAGATAGCATGGCTTACTTGTTCATTGGTAAATTTGAATCAGATAATATTTTATAGTGATTGGCTCAGAGTAATGAATAAACAGCTTTGATCTTTCATGTTGTTAAATAGAATTTTTCTTATCTTTACTAATAGATGGTAAAAGTGGCAAGATATATAAACTGAGCCCAGTTTCTAATGGGTACACCTATGTACCACTCTTTACAATTTTCCTCTGTGGACTAGACTTAGATATTCATTTTATAAAGATCCATGTTTATTCATTTGCAACCTAACAAGAATTCAGTGATTCTACTAGTATATTGAGTGTATGCTATCTACTTGATTATTTTTTTTTAGTTGTGGCTCAGATGAAAAAGAATCTGCCTGCCAAGCAGGAGATCCAGGTTTGATTCCTAGGTTGGGAAGATTCTCTGGAAAAGAAGATGGCAACCCACTCTAGTATTCTCGCCTGGAGAATCCTATGGACAGAAGAGCCAGGAAGGCTACTGTTGGTGGGGTCGCAAAGGGTCAGATGTCATTAAGCCATTAACACTACACTACTACTAAGGTATATAGAAAGTGAAGTCGCTCAGTCGTGCCCGACTCTTTGCGACCCCATGGATCTGTCCATGGGATTTTCCAGGCAGGAGTACTGGAGTGGGTTGCTATTTCCTTCCAGGGAATCTTCCTCACCCAGGGATTGAACCCAGGTCTCCTGCATTGTAGACAGACGCTTTACCGTCTGAGCCACCAGGGAAGTCCTAAGGTATATAAGTGAAGGAGAATGACAAACATACTGTAATACCATGGGGCTGTCCTTAGCCTTTAGGACTATTTATAAAAATGAGATTTCCTGTCTGTATCATTACAGTTATTTTCATGTCCAGGGCTCTTACATTGTTTCATTTCCCAATTTATGGAAGTTTTAGAAACAGGGCTTAAAAACCCCTACACTTAAAGTTTTATAATGAGAACATTTTGTGCTTAACTCTACCTCTGCTTTTCCATTGGTTTAATACAGAGCTTCTCAAACTTAGCCTCCTTGGCTCGCATTTAAGAATATGTAATAAATCTCCAAACTATGAGACAAAATTGCGAAATTCACAGTTTGAGTGTAAAAGACAGTAAATTGAACTTGGGTAGGCAGTGTAATTAGTACAGAAGTAATGTTAGTTATCAAATTGAAGATAAAAATTGGTCTTAGACTTAACTCTCTTTTTATCTTTTAAAAAATGGCTGAATTTATTCTTTTGAAAAGCACATGTTCTTGCTTTCAAGTTTACTCTGTAAGTTGATAGTACCATTTCTGAACTGAGGTGCTTTGCTGTCTTAAAGCACCTACTGTGAATGAAATTGACTAGGAACATGTGACCTTAGTCAATTTTGCTCCCGGCAGGTAAAAAAAACTTCTCATGGCAGGAGTGTAATACCCACAGATACACGCCTGGAAAGTTACTTTCTTCCCTTATCTTTTAGAAGTTTTTAACTCTCTTGAAAATGGCATTGTCTTTTCTTATTCACCAAAAATCATCAGCATGGATTTTTGTTGTTGTTGCAATTTTTAGACACAGATTTTTAAAGAGGAAATTCCAGAGTTTAATCAGCGTGTTTACACTTGACAAAACTGAGACCCAAGAATGTTCATTGATGACCCTATGGTCACAATATAAAAGAATATCAGGCTACATTCAGAATGTGGTTCTTGATTTCCATGTTTCTTATATCATTCTACTTTCTTATCTGTGTGGAGTTTCATAATGATTTTTGGTATTGATTTAGTAATCATATTTTTCCTCGGGTACATGTTGGTTAGAATATATAATGTGTAAATAGCTCAAAATTTTTTATTACATGATCTTAACATCTGGAATCCACACCTCCCAAGTAGACTAAATTGTTAGGCCTTCTGGTTAATATTATTCTTGTCTAAAATGGATTAAAAAAATTTAGGAATAAATAACATACGTAATAAGTTAGTTTTAACCCTCAAAGAATCTGTGAGAATATAAAAATAAATGAAAATTGAAGCATTGGTTCTTAACCATGATTGAAAGACTTTAATCAGCATATTTAAAATTGTGGCCTCAGAAAAATGTAATATTTATGAGATCACAGATAACAGGATCTGTATTATTGATGCCAATACTGCCTAAATAAAATTTTACATAAAATGAGACAATGTAGAGAGACAAATTCTGTGTTAAAATAAATGGTATAATTAAAGTATTGCCCTCTTTTTATTTATCTCCCAAATTAGCATTAGATCTGTATTCAAAATATTTCCTGATTAAAATTTTCCCTTGTTAAATATCTAAATTGTTAAGAAACAAGTGACCTTGCATTCGATTCTAGGTGTTTAAAAAAATAAAAGGAATGAATTCCGCTGATACATTCCTAAAGTTTTGTCATAATATTTTCTTAATATTGATTTTTAAAGAGTAAAGAATATGAAATTATGGACAAATCGATCAAAATGAAGTGATTCAAAAGGATATTGAACCAGAAAAGAAAGGATTATTTTGAAAATATTAAAGGAAAATCATTCATGCCTAACATGTAATTTTAAACTTATGATTGAAGTATTTCCCTCTAATAGTCTCATTTTGTTTGTGAGGTTACTTATAAGTAGAATTTTTATAAATTAAATGTCTTTATGTGCAACACATTTTTCCTGATTTTTGGAATTCATGGGCAGTTTCCTTTGTAGTGAGTAATTATGCTACTTTGTAAATTAGGAATTCTTCATTAGGATATTAAACTATCTTAAAATAGAGTATATCAGTATGATGAGACTAGTTAATAAATTTATAGACAACTGTTTCCTAAATAGCATTAATGCACAAATGATATAGATTTTGACCTCATGCTAAGAATTAATTGTGATAAGTGATAGATTAAAGAGTATCAGTTTTAGTGAGTATTTTCTAGGATCTTGGCTATCCCTTGTTATGTGTTACAGTATTTTTAAATAATTCAAAGTGTGCTTTGTGGTTTATTCTTAGATATCTCTTTAACGCAGTGTGACATACAGATGAGAAAACTTGTTCTGCAGAGTCCTTCCTTCAGCTTAACAAAAGCCACCCATTTCACAGATGATTTAACTTTGATTAACCTACTCCATTGTAACAGATTATTCCAACAACTGGAATTTCATTCTTTCATGTTATTTCTAGGTGCAGCTTAATTTTTAGACCGCTTTTCTTTCCATCTCACCAAAATACATCACAATTTTGATGTTAACTCAGTAAAAATTTAATGGTTCATTAAACCTAATCTTAGCATTCATTGACAAGAGGTTTGTCATTTTAAAAGTAACTGCTACTTTTATGCATTCTTTATTGCTCAGTTTATAATCTTAGATTCCCTGTCAGAGAAAGCATGGAGTTAACTACTTAGCATATTGCTATGAATATTCATCAATAAATTGATGTGACATGGCAGTCACATTTTTCAGTCTTCCTGCTCTGTTGTAGTGTTTTTCAGTTTTAAATGTATTACGGCTTATCATATAATAGGGACTAGCTTAGAGAATCTTTAGAATTGTAATATTATATTTTTGGTCATGTTAATACTTTTTAGTAGCTAGTTGTATTCGTTTTTAATAAGAGTATTTGTTTCAGAGAAACAGTCTCTAATGATACTGATGTTAGGCATTTTTTTGCCAAATATTTGGTGTGTGTAGATAATTAGCTTAATAATAAAAATATTTTTAAAGCAGATCATTTTTGTAATGTTCTTGGAATTTTTCTTAGTGTTAGCCATTTAATGAAGCTTGATTCTTAAGTGTCTGATTTTTAAATCAGTTTTTAATTTTAATTTCAATCAGTTTTTAATAGAGTTAGTACCTCCATTCTAAAATAAAATCCTGAAAACAAATATTTAAATAGATTATAGTCATCATTCAGCTACAACTAAACTATATATGGGCAAATAAGCATGACAAATGCCAGGAAGTAGGCAGAGTTAGATCACTGTCTACCATACTTCATCTACATTTTAAATTTTAAAAGGAAAAGAGTGTCTGTAAGCATGATCTTTTCTGTTAAATGTGTAGATTATGAGGTCACTTAGCACTAAAGTACTGACCATATGCATTATGACAGGAATTTGACACCTGTCATTGGGAATGGTACTTAGAAGCCGTATAATGCAACAAAGTTGAGGGAGGAAGATATGATGTGGATAGGAGGCTGTAATTTATAATTCACAATGCTTCAGGATGACCTGTCCAGGGTGACTCAGATTCCCTGTCTTTGATTTTAGGATTTACATACAGTGAACTTACTAGTCAACAAAATTGATAACTGATGGTATCAGAAGAAAATAGAAAAATACGTATTTTCAGACTTAATTTTTAATTGAAGTAAATATCTTGTTATTCTAAAAGTCAGCTTAAGTGTAATTAAATTATTTTTATTACATTATACTGGTAGGTGACTTGATGGTAGAATTTCATCATAATGTTTGAGCAGTACAGTATGGAATTGTTACCAGATACACTGTTCTCAGATTATAATCCATTGTATATGAGAATTCATCTAAAAGGGAGTACTGTCTGTTTCTCTGTGTGATTATTTTGCCCCCAAAAAGCTTTCATTTTTTAAGTAGCACAAAAGCTGTAATTGGCATGCTTTGTAAGGAAGTGTCAATGTGCAGGAGAGTGGCGATCACTAAGAATTCTTTTGCGTGTTCTTTCCCCTTTGCACCACCGCCTCCTCAGCGGGGTCACTGAGATCACTAGCTTTTCTTGAAATGGCCATTTTCACTGGCAGGTGCATTATACCCTGTATTTTCAGATTGTTTTTCCATTCTGAATGTTTGGCAGGTTGATTGCTCTGGCTGCATTGACGGAGAAAGGGCTGACAAATGCGGTTGGGCTGGCTGAAAAGACAGTGATTACTGTTTTCCTTTGTGGCTGATTGAGGCCCTTGAAAGGAAAAATTTTAACCTTCACCATTTGGTTCAAAAGTATGAGCATATATTGAAATCATTCGTGCCATTTATCCTAGTTCTGTAAACTTGTCAGAACGTAAAATCGCTCAATTTCAAGTAATGTAGGATTGGCATACGTCATTATCATTTTGATTAAGTTGGAGGTTGTATCATTGTGTGCATTATACAGTGTCATTTAAAGCTTTCTTTCCTAAAGGTACAGTTATATTTTTATTGCTTATACTATAGAGTTAGAAAGATTTTCATAGCTTTCCAAACCTAACACTATGTGTGTGGTTTGGCAGCTGGTGTGGCCTACAAGCTGCATTTTGTTTGCAGGGTAAAGGCTTATCTGTAGGCCTCCTGGAGTGTGGGTAATTGCACAGGCTCGCCATTGGGGAGAGACAGGATTGGAAGCAGTCAAGCGGAAGAATGTTATGCCATCCCATTGCCACCTTGTAGCAGAAAGACACAATCTTAGCAGTGCCATCTGGTTGTTGCTATCTAGTCAGCTGGCCTGGCTGCTGGGACCATGACTTGGCAGCTGGTTCCCATACTACCGTTCTTTTGTGTATGTCGTATGTTAGTGTGTTTTAGATAATTTTGAACATGGGTCAGGGAAATGACTATAACAAGTGAAGTCCCCTTATTGAATAGGCTCTCATTACTTGAGATGGACTCTGCTACAGATGCCTGCTGCCATTCCCTCATAGATAAATGATGCATCTGTTTAGGCAATAAAAATAAGCATTTTCTTCATAAAAATCCATCTCTGTATGTAGTGAAAGAGGAGGTATGCAGAGTTGTATGTTCTATAACATTTTAAAATAAGTAATTTAAAGTTATTTCCTGGTTTGGTTGTATAAGAGGAGAGTTAGTCATTTTTAAAAGTCTTAGAAACATTGTCTATTGTCTCAATGTGTATTTTTATTCAAGTTAAGAAAACATTATTTTAAGTGCTTATTGCCACATCATATAACAGTAGATAATGAGACTTGCATTTAATATGACAGAATAGAAAATGTGGTCTCGTAGCTATTATCTTTAAAATCTGCCTCTCAAATAGCAACCTGAGAGTTAATGTAAGCCGTCTTTATGCCATATGAAGATCCATTAGACACTGATGGTTTCAGATCACAAGTAAGCAGCCAACTCTGTAGGCTGTTTTAGTCATTTGATTTTCTTCATTTTACAGCATTAATGTGTCAGCATGCTACAGAAAACTATGTAGGAGTTGCATGTTCTGTCTGGAATGATAAGTGCTTGCAAGCTTTTAGAGATTTACATGAGGAACTCATCCTAGTTGCTTATATATCTTATTTCAGTTTATGTAGCTACAGAATTTGATATGGCTGTTGCTGACTTACCATGTTAGGTATGTATAAAGAAGTTCCACTTAATTCTTTTTAAAAATTGTATTGATAAAATTTACATTATTTCTACTCATTCTGTCTTATGAGTGGTTCACTTGTGCTTTTACCTAAAAGTTGTGATACTTCCAGAAATAATTACCTCAAGAGCTTTCAGTTATTGTCATAAAAATAATTTTTGTGTTACTGTTTTGTTTTTATTCAGATGAAGAAGAAGATGATGACGTGGTGACTCCTAAACCACCTATTGAACCTGAGGAAGAGAAAACTTTAAAGAAAGATGAGGAAAGTGATAGTAAAGGTATCTTAAAGAATTTAACTTTAAAAAGAATTTTAAAAATTTTATTGATTCCTGTTAAGATTGTTTTTTTATTATTTATACACTAAAGTACAATAAAATGCTCTAAATTAAAGAGATGAATCTGCTTGAAAAATTAGTCGCATTCATTGATCTAAATTGTGATAGTGAGGTGACATGATTTGAGTGGCAAATACCAGACTTTAGAAAAACATTTGTTTTACAGCTCCTCCTCATGAGCTGACTGAAGAAGAAAAGCAGCAAATCTTGCACTCTGAGGAATTTTTAAGTTTCTTTGACCATTCCACAAGAATTGTAGAAAGAGCTCTTTCAGAGCAGATTAACATCTTCTTTGACTACAGTGGAAGAGATTTGGAAGACAAAGAAGGGTAAGTATAGTTGCTAAAATTACAGTGTCAGCAATGTTTAATTACTTTAAGAGTGGGAAGTTATAACAGTTGTTGGGTTTTTTTTGTTTTTGTTTTCTGTAGAGAGATTCAAGCAGGTGCTAAACTGTCATTAAATCGACAGTTTTTTGACGAACGTTGGTCAAAGCATCGGGTTGTTAGTTGTTTGGATTGGTCATCTCAGGTAAATTACAATAACAAAATTGGTTTATATTTACCCATTTTTGAATTACAGTAAGCAGGTAGTTGTATTTTAATTATGGAAAATTTGTATAATTAATGTATATTATAACAATGGATGATGGCTCTAATGTTATGGTTGCCTTATGTACTTAGGAAGAAAGGATTGGGAACACTATTTAAAACTCAAGGTTTTATTTATGCCACAGCTTAGTTTTACTTATTTTAATTGCTTACCTATTTTAATTCTGTCCTTTGGATAGAATTGCAACACATTTTAATAAAATGTTTTAACATTAAAACCTTTAAAATAATCTTACTAATTCAAAGTTTTACTAATGTTGCAGAGAGCATAACTCTAGAGATGTATTTATTGATGAAGTGTTAGGAATTTGCATTTTCAGAATAATTTAATAAAAACAGTTGAGTAACTAGGAATGTAAAACAGTTATTAAGTATAGCATTTTTTTCCCCACTTGATTCTTGTGATCAGTATCCAGAATTACTGGTGGCTTCCTATAACAACAACGAAGATGCTCCTCATGAGCCTGATGGTGTGGCCCTTGTATGGAATATGAAATACAAAAAAACGACTCCAGAGTATGTGTTTCACTGCCAGGTAAGATAGTCTTTTAGCAGTCTTCTCCCAGTTTTAGAATTCACTAATGAATTTAGACAGTGCCTTTTTCTTTTCTTGTCAACATAATGATTTCATTGGATTGGCATTTACTAAACCACCCCATATTTGCAAACAGATGTTAACAAAAACTGAAGACTTCTCTATTCAACATGATCTGTGTTTTCTAGCTTTTTTGATGTCTCTTATGTTTAATCACACCTAAAGTCCTTTGCTGTTGTGATTTTCTGTTATTGTGATTGACTGTATAAAAGGAATCTTTTATAAAATGTCTTTTCTGCAGGGAGTTTCTCAGGAACTTACTTGGTGAATATACAATTAGATGGTTGGCCCACTGAATTACTTATACATGGCCTGAGGAGTTGGAACTAGATAGTTTTAAGTAGAAACATATGTTTGAAGTAGGAAACAGATGCAGATTTTTAAAGTGGATTTAGTGGGAGGTTAGAATTTGCAAGCCTTTCTGGTTGCATAAGTTATAATCTTTTAATAATAATTCTGCAAAACACTTAACTGAATCAAAACTAGCATTATACTCTGTTGTCAGATTTCTGTCAAAGGCTAAAGTAGAGCCAATTATCTTTTGATTTAATGCTGTAATCAAATAGTTTTTGCTTTGTTGGATAAATTGCTTAAATATTTCTGTAAACAGTCATTACATTCAACTTTTAAGCAAAACTATTCTAGAGCTGTATCTTTATGTTCCTAAACAAAGTGACATTTTTAAATGTATTTATTTACTGGTGGTTTTAATCTCTGATAGCTTACAATAAAAGGGAAAATGTCTTTGGTTATAGATTTATTTGTATAACTTGTCACATTTCTTTCATTTGACCCTTAAATATAAAAATCTTACTTATTTGCAGTCAGCCGTTATGTCTGCTACATTTGCAAAATTTCATCCAAATCTGGTTGTGGGTGGTACATATTCAGGCCAAATTGTGCTGTGGGATAACCGTAGCAATAAAAGAACTCCAGTGCAAAGAACTCCACTGTCAGCTGCAGCACACACAGTAAGTAAAGAGGTTATTTCCATTAGATTTCCTTCATCATTAAATACTTAGTTGCGTCTGTCAAAATAGTCTCAAATTATGTTTCCTTTAATGTATGAATTCCTCATCATTTAGCAACTAAGAATGAGGGCTTTTTTTTTTTAATTTTTGGAAATGTATTTTATTAGAAACTTATCTCTCTTCTAAAACAATCTATTGTTAATCCACAGAATAGGATCAAACTTCACATTAAAAATGCCCTTATGATGGGAGACTGTTTGGATATGAAACAGAATATCTGTGATGATACAGTAAAAATTATTTCATCTTTTTGGTGAAAATAATTCCAGAGAACTTTCTTTAATATTTCTTTCTTTAGCATCCTGTATATTGTGTAAATGTTGTTGGGACACAGAATGCTCACAACCTGATTAGTATCTCTACTGATGGAAAAATTTGTTCGTGGAGTCTGGACATGCTTTCCCATCCACAGGTAGGTTAAACTGGGAAAACTCTGAAGTTTTGAGCTAAATACTGTTTTTTTTAAGTCTATATAAACCCATATATTTTTCATAAGTGTTTTATAATATAGTAACAGTTTATAAATCTAAACATGTATTAAATATGATCTGTGATATATATACTTCATTTTCAAACCTGCTTCTTTTAATCAATTAAATTTATGTCAGCAGTATAGTAAAAGAAGGTTTACAAACTAAGACTAGAAAATGTTCTTAAAAATTTAAAAATTGTAAGTTTACAAAATAATCTCAATTTTTTCTGTGTAGGATAGCATGGAATTGGTTCATAAACAGTCAAAGGCAGTTGCTGTGACATCTATGTCCTTCCCTGTTGGAGATGTCAACAACTTCGTTGTTGGAAGTGAAGAAGGTTCTGTGTACACAGCATGTCGCCATGGCAGGTAAATCTAAACTGGAATTTGCAATTATTTAAAATTCTCCCTTGAATAATCTCATTAAAATAATTTGCCTCTTAATTCAAGTAGGAATCTCTCTTAGAGCTACTTACTTGTGACAGGTTATTTAAGTTCAGGTATGTAAAATTAAATCCTTTTTAAAAATAAAAGGTCATTTTAGATCATAATGTGTTCTAGCAATAGATTTTGAGGGGTGTGGTATGTTGTGATTTTCATATATGTGGACGTGCTCACAAAAGTTAGTGGTAGGAAGTAACATTCCACAGTTTCAAATACAAAAACTCATATACCACATACTGGCCTTTAAAGTTGTAAATAAGATTTTCAGTTGTTTTTCTGTTTCGATTTATTTGGACATTGAGCTTTCTTGGCTCAAAGTTCACTTCTCCTGATAATTGTACAGTAATGTCACGTACACATTTTAAATTGACTAGTATTTCTCCTGCTGTTCAATCTGTTTTGAAATTGTCTAGCTGTACCTTATCAATTGCTTCCTGTAAAAAAAAAAAATTGAGTGTTCAGATTTCATCGCAAATACAGATCACCTTCACTTGAAAGCTTTTGTTTTAAAAGTAACCTAGGTTCTCTTGCATGTAGCATCTCTTTGTCTCTGTTCAACCACCTCAGAACCTTGGACATTGGACTTTTGAGTTCTGTCATCAATAGCATCATGATTATGGTTCCAAAATGTACTTACTACTGCTTTAGTGGTGTTATCAAATATGGATAGAGTAACAAACATCATTATTTTGATGTGTTATGAGCACAGAGTTAAGTTTATTGACATTGTGTCAAAGTATAATAGATAAATCTATGATAACGATATTTGTAAGTGGTCTACTTACAAGAGGTTTCCCTGTTTTCACTCTTATGAAATAGCAAAGCTGGAATCAGTGAGATGTTCGAAGGACATCAAGGACCAATTACTGGCATTCATTGTCATTCAGCTGTTGGAGCTGTGGACTTCTCACATCTTTTGTCACTTCATCATTTGACTGGACAGTAAAACTTTGGACAACGAAGGTATCTAAAAACAGATGTCTGACCAGGTGCTCAAGTTTCTGACACAAGGTGGTGCTCTAATACTACATGGAAAAGATGAAAAGCCTCCTAATAGCTTGGAATGATTTACTGATAAATCAAACCTAGAAAGTTACACAGAACATGAATGAAAACTAGATGCTAAAGTTTTTAAAAAATATGCTCACAGGTATGATAAACTCCACTCATAACTAAGACCAGTTGTCCCACCACTTCTGGCATTTCAGGCATACAAATTGTTATTCTGAACTGAGCTGGGGGAAAACCCTCTGAAGATCTCACATGACTCTTATATAGCTCCCCTATAGCCTGGCACAAAAGCTGTGCATTTGCTCTTTGAAGAGCTTTTAGAAGATGTTCAGAACTGCAGTGACTCACAGAGCTGGTGGAAACTGGAGAAAGATAAAAACTGTTGTACAGTAAGACTCTGTCATAAACTTGAGTCATTAGGAAAGTATTGTGTAAATACTTACAAATTATTATAAGTAAATTTATATTATTTCATATTAAAATTATTTTATATTAAATAAGTAAATTTATTATAAATAAATACTTATATATAAGTAAATACTTATACTTATGGATGCATATATATTTTTGTTGACCACAATACATAATACAAGTTGTTTGTGTTTAAATAAGCCTTGGAAAACCTTTTATGTTAAGCAGTGCTTCCTGATCCTCCAGCAATTCCAGAAATATGTGACTTTGCCCTGAGTTACTGAAAGTCTCAAGGCAAATCCAAAGTGCCTTTACTTTGCTGTCTAGCTTTTCTGCAGTGTTACATTGTTGCTGACAAAGTTCCATTCTTAGAATATCATATTCTATTTAAGTTAAATTTTAAGCTGTGTTTTTTCATGTTTTCATCTGCCTTATCTTGACTTTGATTCTTCAGTTTCTTAGGGAAAACCTGGTGCTTTTAAGATTTTCTTCACTATTACAGTGGAATCATTTATTTATCAAATGTTGACCTTGGAAATCAGGGATGAACTCACTGTTCATTCTTGTCCTTCCTGATGCTTTCTTTCAGTGTAGTAGGAAGTGAGGTAGCAAATTGCCTCTTAAAATTCAACGTTTTCATGTTTGGGATTGGCTTTCCTGATAAAGAATCTGCCTGCAATGTAGGAGACCTTGGTTTGATTCCTGGGTGGGAAAGTTCCCCTGGAGGAAGGGATAGGCTCCCCATCTCCAGTTTTCTTGGACTTCCCTGGTGGCTCAGATGGTAAAGAATCTGCCTACAATGCGGGAGACCTGGGTTCTGTCCCTAGTTTGGGAAGATCCCCTGGAAGAGGGCATGGCAACCCACTCAGTATTCTTGCCTGAAGAATCCCCTCTGGACAGAGGAGCCTGACAGGCTGTAGTCCATAGAGTCGCAAGGAATCGGACATGACTGAACGACTAAGCACGTTTGGGATTAATTCCGTTCAGTTCAGTCTCTCAGTCGTGTCCAATTCTTTGCGACCCCATGAATCGCAGCACACCAGGCCTCCCTGTCCATCACCAGCTCCTGGAGTCCACTCAAACTCATTTCCATCGAGTCGGTGATGCCATCTAGCCACCTCATCTTTTGTCGTCCGCTTCTCCTCCTGCCCCCAATCCCTCCCAGTCAACTCTTCGCATGAGGTGGCCAAAGTATTGGAGTTTCAGCTTTAGCATCAATCCTTCCAGTGAACACCCAGGACTGATCTCCTTTAGAATGGACTGGTTGGATCTTGCAATCCAAAGAATTCTCAAGAGTCTTCTCCAACACCACAGTTCAAACACATCAATTCTTCGGTGCTCAACTTTCTTCACAGTCCAACTCTCACATCCATACGTGACCACTGGAAAAACCATAGCCTTGACTAGAAGAACCTTTGTTGGCAAAGTAATGTCTCTGGAATTAATTAGCAGGCATTAAAAACATCATTTAAGTCTAATGAAGGAAATGTATTAAAAATTGTTTAACAATGTCTATCTAGCATGAAAGAGACTTCACAGTGTTCATTCAGTTCCTCCTTTTCTCCTCCATGGAGATCAGGCAGAGTGTTAATGCATTTAGTTTATCATCTGTTTTCTTTCCTGGATTGCTCTTGAATTTTTGCTTTTGAGTGAGATTTATACAGTGGAGAAAGGTAGAGGTAGAAGACTCTCATGTCTTTAAGCAAAGAATTGCATAATCCGGCTGGCAAAAACAAAGCAAGATGCAGAATTGGAGAGATGAAGGCAGTTGTTTCTCTCTGCGCTGTAGATGGCCACGTAAGTGGCTAGATTTCTGGATATCTGGATACCTTACATCTTAGATTGTTGGCCAATACCATTTGAAAAGAATCTTTTCTCTATTTGTAGATTTGTTATTTTTAATATCTCAGGGCTTCAGTTTGCCATCCTTTTATCTTTAAATTTGAGGCTTCCATTCTTAAATATACCACCAAATAGGACTAGAAAAATGAAGACTTCATCTTGCCTAAATAAAAACAGTACTTACGTCTGTGGTAGTGGACTGACTGGTGCTTGCTTTTGTGTACTACGCAGCTGGTAGATTGGTGGTTGATATTTTTGTTTTTGTATTTTCCTGTATTTCAATGTAAAACTGCCTACTGAATAAGAATGACAGCCAGCCATATCTCTTCTTTGCTAATTGAGCTAGGCATTCTTCCTTCTTAAGCTTCATATAGAAGACTCATTTATTCATTCAACTGTAAAAATGGCTCTCCCTGCCCCCACACCACCCTATTCTTCCGTCACTCCAGTGTTAGTGACCAAAGAATAGGACAACACAGAACAAGGTGATTTTATAGAAGATAAATCACGTACCCTCAAAACTATATCAGAAGAATTACCTTTTTATTCTGAGTTTTCATCACACAAATAGTTCTAGTCTGTGAAGGAAGAAAGAGCAACAATCTGCTAAGTATTTTTTTATTTGGCCATATTATGACTCCCTAAGTCATTATTGCTTTGATCTTGGATTTATACTTCATGGTTAATTGTGTTACTGGTCTTCATTTCTTCTCTAAAAACTTGGTAGAGCCTCTCTGCTCTCCAATACAATAATAATGAATAATAGGCAAAATTTTAAGATAATCTCTTCTTAAAAACATTGTTCCAGCTTAAAAAGCTTTAAGCTTTTTAAAGCAATGTCTTCAAATTCGTAAATTTAACAGACTTTAAGTGTTTTTCTCTTTGCCTCTACTTTTTAAGTGTTTTCTGACTCTAGGAATTGAGTTCCCATAAACTGGAAGAATAAATCATTAGATATTGCTGTATCTTTGTATCCTTTAAGATCTGACTCTGCCCCTGTAGCGAAGCAAGATTCTTTTCTCCCTTTCTATAAGTCCTCTGTCTATGACTTGAAATCTCAGTTTGGTACTGCCTCAAATTTAGTTTCAAGTAATCTTATCTTCTGTCATCTTGTAGTTTTTGCAGAGTCAGGGATTTTAATGCAGTGACAGGGTTCTGGATCATCAGATTGTTTTCTTTACTTTTTGGAACTCAGTTATTTTTAATAAAGAAGATAAAGATAGATAGTTTTCCACATTTTGGTGAAGTTTAATTTAAACCAACCAAGATATTGCTTCTAAAATACTTAAAGGACACTGTTTACTTTTTAAAATACCAAATTTGAAAATTTACAAGAGAAGTACTTTGGCAGTTCTGAAAAATGGTAGGAGGAATAGAATAGTTGTCTTGAAGATAACTTGAGGATTCCATGAGCACTTGATGAGGGGTAGACCTGATAAAATGAGCTTAATATTCCAACCACATTCAACTGTACTTACTACAGATTACTCTTAAAATATAAGAATTACTTATTTGGAGGACAAAATGTATTAATATATGCACAATATATTCTAATCTCAGAACTGATGCCTTTCAGGAGCATATTTACCACAAAGTGACAAAGTTAAAATCATTAATGTATTTCTCAGAATAGGTAGTTCTTGAACTTTTATAGTCCATATACACCTTAAAATTGTTTCACAGTTTCTGATGTCTTAAATTCCCTCCTTATTTGAAAAGCTTTCACCTATTTAACTCTTGGAAAGTATCTGCGTTAAAACAGGGTTAAAGAGATTTTACTAATGCTTCTAATAGCAACTATGCACCTATTAGACAAATTAAAATGAAGAAATGCTCTGAAGTTGGAATGTTTTTTAGAAAATGCTGACTGACCATCAGGACCCAGTCCTCCAGGGCAACATTTACTGTAATAACTTGCTGTTGACCAGTGTCCAGCCTGACCTTTGCATATTGAGAAACTCAGTTTTATCAGTCTACTAGAGTTGATTAGCTAGGGAGTGCTAGTTAGAACTCACAGGTGTCTAAGACACTGATACATGGGAGAAGGTCAATGTATTAATTTACAGTGAGAAACAACTGCCAGAAGGCCCCGAAACTCATACTTGCCTGACCAGTTCATTGTTTCCCTGTATTGGACAACCCACATGGGAAGCCAAATTATAATCAGAAGGTTGCTTGGTGAGCAAGGGATTGGAGCAAAAGATGTTTTCTAATTTGAATGCTTAATGGCATCAAGCAAAGATAGCCTGATTCATTCATCTTCACATAGAGATACCCTGCCATAGGTGGTAATCCTCACAATCCATTGACAGAGATACTATCTCCAGGACAGTGCTTGAATTAGGTGTTTCTTCAGTTTTCTTACAAGATTGTTTCTTTATATTTCCATTTCTTTTAAAGGATACATACATTCCTTCTCAAAAAGTTAGTATCATCTTTCAGGTTATATAGAAAGGTATTTGTGCCCTTGGAATTGTTTCTTTTTCATGAGAATCTGTTTATTTCTAACTTGATTCAAGTGAGGACGTACTTATTTCCCACTTCTCTGGAGAGTACCTCACTGCTATGTTCATGGATTTACTACAGGGACTCTTTGGTTATTAATCTAGAACTCCACAAATGCCCCCAGAAAATATAGAATTACTGTATTCATTTCCTGAGGCTGCCATATCAGATTGTCACAAACTGGATAACTTAAAACAATAAAAGTTTATTCTCTCACAGGAGGGAGAAGTCTGAAATCAAGATGTTGGCAAGGTTGGTTACTTCTGGAGGCTCTGAGGAAGAATGTAGCCCTCTTTCCCTGTCTCTTTTCTAGTTTTCAGGGTTGCTAACAATCTTGTGCTTTTTGGCTTCCAGGTGCATCACTCCAGTTTTTGCCCCTGTCATCACATGGCACTCTCCCTACATGTCCAGATTTTTCTCTTCTTTTAAGACAACAGTCATGCTAGATTCAGGGCCTACTCTAAGCAGAATAACCCCAGTTTAATTAAGTCTGCAAAAGACCCTTTTTCCAATACTGTCACATTTACAAGTTCCAAACAGACTTGAATTTGGTAGGGAGTTGGGGGGCTGGGGTGGGCAGGACACTATTTAACCCAATACATAACTGTAAAGAACTAAAAAAATATATATATGGTTTGTCTCTTGACCATTCAGTGTTTACTTTCACCATGTACTACAGTGAGCTGCCTTTGGTTATTCAAATACTATCTGTTGTCCAAGAAACAGTACATTCTTTTGATTCATTCTTTTTGGCAAATGTATTTGCAGACCTTTTGTTTATAAGGATTTTAGAGCGGCAGTGACCTTTAGACATCATCTAGTTCAGTAGCTCTCAGTTTTGGTCATGTTAGAATCACCTTGGCAATTTTTAAAACTTTTAGTGCTCACCTGGCACCTGAGACTGATTAAATCATAATATCTAAGAAGACTTGGCAACAGCATAATTTTGAAAATCCCTCCAGGATTAGGGGATTACAATGTATAGTCAAAGTTCAGAACCAGTGATACAGAACTTTTGTTCTGCAAATAAGGAAGTAGGGGCCTGCAATGATAAGATAACTTCTCCAAAGCCTTAAAGCCCTGAAATAAGAGTCTAGGTCCTGTGTCCCTCTTCAGCTCTTTCCTGCTGCCTCTCTTCCATTTAGGCAGAAGTTCTCATGAAATTAAGAAAAGATATTGCTATTAAAAAGTATTTCAAATGATCCATTTGGGATTTTAATTTGAAGTGTCATATATAAAATTAATATAGTAACGAACAATTTTGGAATAGTGTGTATTCTTTCTTTCTCTTTGAGGGGGAGATTTGTTAATCCTTGGCTGACTGTGTTTTCTAAATTAAACTTGAAAAAATTACCAGAGGTTTCTAATTACATTTTATAAATTTGGAAACATGTTGCCATTTATTGTATTTTTATTTTTAATATAATCTTTTACCCAGTTTTAATGCATCCTGCTCTTTTTCCTCTGGCTGCATCATAGTCCACTAAATTAGATGAAGAATTTTATTAATAATTTCTTGAGACATTCCATAATCCTTTTCATTTTATATATAATTTTTGTGTGTTTTAATCAAATTAGTATATTAAATTTTTCATATTTTATAAAAATGGAATCATGATATGTACTTATTTGTGTTTGGCTTTTTTGTTTATTATGTTTGTGAGAGTCATTGCATTTTGTTGAATGTAGTTGTAGATTGTTAGATGTTCATTGTCTCAGATATATAGTATTCCCTTATATAAATATACTATAATTTATCAGTTCTGCTGCTGATGGTATGTGGGTTAATTGTAGTTTGGGGTTGGGTTATGATAATGTTGCTATGAGCATAGTTGTAGGTGTCTTGTGGTGAACATAAGCATTTGTTTGTTGGGCATATACCTAGGAGGGAGATACTTCGCCACAGAGTTGAGCATGTATGTGTACATGACTGTGAACAGCTGTTTTAAGTCTTTGATGAAAGACCATAAAATTGCCTAAAAACAGGATTTTCTTGAAGTATACAATCATCTCAGGATTTATAGACCTTGTTGTTCAGTTGCTAAGTCATGTCCAGCTCTTTACAACCCCATGGACTACAGCATGCTAGGCTTCCCTGTCCTTTACTGTCTCCCGGAGTTTGCACAAACTTGTGTCCATTAAGTTGGTGATGCCATTCAATCTTCTCATCCTGTGTCACCCCCTTTCCCTGCCTTCAGTCTTTCCCAGCATCAGGGTCTTTTCCAATGAGTTCGCATCAGGTGGCCCAAGTATTGGAGCTTCAGCTTCATCAGTCTTTCTGGTGAATATTCAGGGTTGCTATCCTTTAGGATGGACTGGTTTGATATCCTTGCTGTCCAAGGGACTCTCAAGAGTCTTCTCCAGCATCACAATTCAAAAGTATCAAATTGTTTGGGTACTCAGCCTTCTGTATGTTCCAACTCTCACATCCGTACATGACTATTGGAAAACGATAGCTTTGAGTATATATGGACCTTTGTTGGCAAAGTGATGTCTCTGCTTTGCAAAACACTGTCTAGGTTTTGTCGTAGCTTTTCTTCCAAGGAGCAAGTGCCTTTTAGTTTCATTGCTGCAGTCACTGCAGTGATTTTGGAGCCCAGGAAAATCATTCACTGTTTTCCACATTTTCCCCACTCTTAGTCTTTGAATGTTGAGTTTTAAGCCAGCTTTTTCACTCTCCTTTTTCACCCTCTTTAACAGGCTCTTTAATTCCTCTTCACTTTCTGCCATCATCTGCATGTCTGATTCCAGCTTGTGATTCATCCAGCCTGGCATTTCACATGATGTATTCTGCATATAAGTTAAATAAGCCTTGACATATTCCTTTCCCAATTTTGAACCAGTGCATTGTTCCATGTCCAGTTCTAAGTGGTGCTTGACCTGCATACAGGTTTCTCAGGAGGCAGTAAGGTGGTCTGGTATTTCCATCTCCTAAGAATTTTCAGTTTGTCGTCATCCATATAGTCAACGGCTTTAGTGTAGAACATGAAGCAAAAGTAGATGCTTTTTCTAGAATTCCCTTGCTTTTTCTATGATCCATCAGATGTTGGCAATTTGATCTCTGGTTCTTCTGCCTTTCCTACATCCACCTTGTACATCTGGAAGTTCTCGGTGCAAGTACAATTGAAGCCTAGCTTGAAAGATTTTGAACATTACCTTGCTGGCATGTGAAATGAGCACAATTATATGGTAGTTTGAGCATTATTTGGCATTGTCTTGCTTTGGGATTGGAATGAAAACTGACCTTTTCCAGTCCTGTGGCCACTGCTGAGTTTTCCAAATCTGCTGGCATATTGAGTACAGCATTTTAACAGCATCATCTTTAGGATTTTAAATAGCTCAGCTGGAATTCCATCACCTCCACTAGCTTTGTTCATAGTAATGCTTCTTAAGACCCACTTGATTTCACATTCCAGGATGTCTGGCTCCAGGTGAATGACCACACCATTGTGATTATCCGGGTCATTAAGACATTATTGTGTAGTTCTTCTGTGTATTCTTGCCACTCTTCTTAACTCTTCTGCTGCTGTTAGGTCCTTGCCACTTCTCTCCTTTATTGTGCCCATCTTTTCTTGTAATGTTCCCTTGGTATCTCCAGTTTTGTTGAAGAGATCTCTAGTCTTTGCCATTCTGTTATTTCTTTGCAGTGTTCACTTAAGAAATCTTTTTTATCTTTCCTTGCTGTTTCTAAGCAGGGTGTTTCTTAATCATTGATGTGCATCAGAACCTTTAGTGGAGCAACACCAGAGAGATTCACGATGCACATTGAAGGTGGGACCCTGCATCTGGATTTCTTAAAAGCTTTGCACATGATTGTGATACTCATTGTTGCCAAGGGGAATTATAGGAAAATAATGATCTTAAGAAGGGAAAAAACTCTTACTTTCTGTTTTTAGCTTAATTTTAAGTTCGGTTAAAATTTTTATTTTCTTAATTACAAACAGATTTTTTTTGGCTTTTAAGATAATCGTGCAGTTGACATTTACTTTGATACCTGGAAAATTTTAGATTTATAATTTTAAGCTTTTTTTATAGAAAATTCCAAATAGATACAAAAGAGGAGTATAATTAAACTGTTGTGCTCATTACCTAGCTCCTAAAATTATCAACACATGACCAGCCTTGTTTGATCTATTCCTGTATACATTCCCTCCCTACCACTGGCTTATATTAAACAATGACTTATAGTATGCAGTATTATATATACAAAACAAAAAAACCTGTTAATACTACCATATCATTGTTGTACCCTCCCCCAAATGAATAGTGATTCCTTAATTTCATCAAATAGGCGATCTGTGCTCAATTAAAACAATTTCTTTTTCTTTTTACCTTTTATTTGTTTGAAGCCAAATCCAGATGAGGTTCATTTATTTGTGATTGACCAATCGTTTGAGCCCTTCTCTTAAAAACAAGGTTTCCTTCTCTTGTTATCTTGATGCTACTGCTGTTGAAGAAAAGAGTTTGGTTGTCCTGTTAGTTTCTCACAGTCTGGATTTTGCATTCTGTGGTACCGTTCATACTGTTTTGTATAGTTGCAGATTGTTTATAATTCTGTATGGAGAAGCTTAGTGTCCCCCAGTCCTTATGTTGACATCTCTTCTTTCTTTTTGGTCATCTGGAGCTTCTTCTGCAATAGATCCTCAGGAGGTGCTCATGGGTGCATTATTCCTGTATTCACAAGAGTCTGTTTATGAAGGTCAGTTTGTGCTATCTGCTAAGTCACTTCAGTCATGTCCAATTCTTGTGACCCCAGGCACTGTAGCCCACCAGGCTCCTCTGTCTATGGGATTCTTCAGGCAAAAATACTGTAGTGTGTTGCCGTGGCCTCCTCCAGGGGATCTTCCTGACCCAGGGATCAAACCCATGTCTCCTGTTTCTCTTGCATTGCAAGTGACTCTTCACCACTGAGCCACTGGGGAAACCAGTTTGGCTGTATATAAAATCTACAGTTTACATTTTTTGATTACCTTATATATGTTACTCTTGTTTTCTGGCAAAAGCATTGTCAAAAGTCTGATGACAATCCTATTTTTTTTTCATTACCTCATGACTTGGTCTTTAAAAATCTAAATGATCAAATTTTTTTTTTTTTTTTTAGGGGTTGATTGTGTAGATACACAAAATACTCTAATATGAATCTCAGGCTGTCTTTTATTTTAGGAGAGTTCTCTAAAATTACTGGTTTTGTATTCTGTAGTATTGCTTTGATTTTCTTTTTTAGGGCTTGCCTTTACAGGTATATCTTTGTTAATCTCATTTGTCTATCACTTTCAAAAAAATTCAATTTATCTCTTCTTTTTTTTAAATAATGGTATTATTGAGATATAATTCAGATACCATAAGATTCATCATTTTACAGTGTACTTCAGTGGTTTGGGGATTTTATTTAAGCCCTCCTCCTGGTGGTGTGAAATGATATTCCATTGTAGTTTTGATTTGCATTCCCATAATGGATAATGATATTGGACATCTTTTCATCTTATTTGTATTTGTAGATCTTCTCTGGAGAAATGCCTGTTAAAACTTTGCCCAAGTTTTAATTGGGTTGTTTGCCTTTTTATTAAAGTTTTGTTAAGAGTTGTAGATACAAGTTACTTATAGATATATTATTTCCAAATATTTTTGCCCATTGTATAGGTTCTCTTTTCACTTTCTTGAGGGCATTATTTGAAGCACAAGGGTTTTAAGTTTTTATTTACCCCAATATATATACTTTTTGTTGTCATTTGTGCTTTTATCTCATCTAAGAAATCATTGACAAGTCCAAAAGTCACAATGACTTACTCCTGTGCTTTCTCCTAAGTTTTAGTTTTTACCTCTTGTATTTAGAAGTTGTGTTATTTTACCTCTTATATTTCAGATCTAGGATATTTTTGAGTTAATTTCTGGGTTTGATGTGGGGAAGGAGGGGTCCAGCTTCATTCTTCTGCGTGTGTATATACAGTTGTCCCAGCGTCACTTGTTGAAAAGACTGTTCTTTTCGCATTTAATTGTCATGACATCTTTATACTCGTTAAAGATCTGTCACAATAACTTTGTGTGAGGTTTAACTGAGATCCTTTTTTTTGTTCCTTATTATCTAGCAGTGAAATGAGTTTTTTCTGTGTTTGAGGAGGAGGAACGGGCATAGACAACTTTTCTAGTTTCATGTTGTTTAGTCGCTCAGTTGTGTCCTACTCTTTGCGATCCCATGGACTATAACCCACCAGACTCTTCTGTTCATGGGATTTTCCAGGCAAGAATACTGGAATGGGTTGCCATTTCCTTCTCCAGGGGATCTTCCTGAATCAGGGATAGAACCTGTGTCTCCTGCTTTGGCAGGTGGATTCTTTACCACTGAGCTACCTGGGAAGTCCTTTCTAGTTTTGTAGTCTAGGTTAAAGCTCTCCTGGGTTTTTTGCAAAGTATGTATATATCTCTCTGTGTCTTGTACTTTCTGAAATGTATCTTTTCCGTTCCTCCACCACCTTTATCTGAACCTTCTCTTTCCCTTGTCCCTATTGTACTGTATTCCACAACTTGGATTCCATTCCCTTCAGTTTCTTTTGTTGAGACTTGGTCTTGGAAAGGCAGCTTTGATTTGTTAATTTTGCGAGTTTTTCGGGGCTCAGACTGCATCATTAGACCTTCTGTCACAATGGAGTCTGCCTTCGGTGTGTAAATGGAATTGTGTTGACTCCCTCCCAGTCTCTACTGCTGTTCTCAGACTGACCCCCATGCTGTCCAGTGATCACCTGCTGTGTACCATGAGGCTTTTCTGTTCTTTTCTCCAGCTGTGCGAAGCCCTCGTGCCTTCCTGTACTTCTTCTCACACCGATGTGCCATGCAGATCTCATAGCTGGCCCAGATTTCCACCTGTTAACATTTGAAGTTTTATCTCCAGATTTTGTTGTAGATGTTGTTTATGAATCTTTGGTTTTTGCTATCCTCAGTGCTTTGTCTGGGTTTATGGGGAGATTTAGAGGAGATTCAAAAAGTATACTACCATTGCTCTCATCTTTCCAGAATCTTCTCATTGAAATGTTTTTAAAGCACATCTTATTCCTTTTTAAAAACAGTATGGTGTCTACAAGTTAAATAGAAAATGCAATCCAGTTGTTGATTCGTACTTCATAACTCCAGGTAATTCTATAGTGAAACAGATTATAGGAACTTTTTCTAGGCTGAGTTAAGTATCATAAAATGTTATCATACTTATGGATGTGTCATATTTTGACTGTGCTAAAAATCAACTTTTCCCTTTCAGAATAACAAGCCTTTGTACTCATTTGAAGATAATTCAGACTATGTTTATGATGTTATGTGGTCACCCACTCACCCAGCCCTGTTTGCCTGTGTGGATGGCATGGGTAGGCTGGATTTGTGGAATCTCAATAATGACACAGAGGTGAGCAGGAAAATAACAAAAATTGCACTGAAAAATAGAAAATTGGAGATTTATTGAATAATTTGTGAAATTCCTTTTATCCCAAGGAATGTGAAAGGACTCTGTGATTGTAGCTTCATCACAAAGAAAGCAAATAAGCTTTGTACCCTAAATAATAAACAGCCTGCTGTGCAGAACTGAAGGGAGAAATATTGTTGCCAGGAGCACTGGGGCATTCCTTTTACTTCTGAAAGCATTGTCACATCTCTTCATGTCCTGGCAAAGTCTCATTCATAAGGCAACTGGGATATTTTTCATTCATAGGCTAGAAAGCAGATAGTTTCAGGCTGTTGACATACGTTAACCTTAATTCTGAATTTTTGAATCATCTCTTAGCCTTGGTAGAATTGTATATTACCAATAAATACTAGCCTTAGGCTGACTTGAGTGACACAAAATGTATTTTCATGACTTGCTCTGTGAAAGATTAAAAACAGTGTTACTGTTACTATAAAATTAATATAGAAATAATCAAATTTCCTAATTATACTAAAATGAGTTATTTGGAATGAAATTTAACTGCAGCTATTATTTATTTTTAACTATGTTTGTTTTTACTAATGTAGGCAGAAGCTTAGAGTGTTCTTAGAGTTTTGTATTGCAATGTGGTGGTTAAGAAGTAACATTAGCAGTTCTATCAATAAAAGTTGTTGAGAAAGTCTCTTGGTGCCTTCTCCCTCAGCCACTGTTTCTCACATCTCTTCTTATTTCTAGTGGCTAAATATATGTTATCATAATCCTTTAAGTAAATTAGTTGATTATACAGGACAAGGAATTTATATATTGGAAATACAAGTATTTTAACATCATGCTAACTTCTGCTCTAGTAGTTTGAAGAGCAACATTTAGATACTGCTAGGGAAAGATACTGAGTCCTGGATACATGACTGGACTTAATTATACATTTCTAGTTACCTAGAGTGGTACCAGTTTTCTTCATTTGGATTTTCATGTTAGGCATTTGTGGTTACAATTAAATTTGGATCTGTTCTATAATTTAACTCATAATAAAGCTAAGTTATAATTTTTCTCTTACAACTATTTTGGCATTCTAGAAGGTTAAATTAGTCATTTGGGGATGACTTGTGTCAAATAGAAGGATTATTTTTAATCAGGTTTCAAAAATTTAAAACTATTGTGATTCTGTTCTGAGTCAGACATTGAAAGTTTGCTCTGTGAGTGGCAGATAATCTCTTTACCCTCTGCATAGCAGAGGGCACAGCCATATCCAAGGGGTGGTGCCATGGTGTTGGTAGAGCCATGGTTCATGGGACAAAGACTTTGGACTGATCCATACTGCATCTTTGGTATGAACGGTAGAATCTGTGGATCAAATAACAGGTTTTAGCTAACAGAGACACAAGCTACAAAAGTAACTCCTGTCCTCTAAAATTGAACCATAATCTGTTTATGCGGGCTTCAGAGATGTTTCTTTAAATGAGGCCATCTGTTTTCAAACGGCTTGACTTCTTAAGTCAAAACAACAAAGAATCCTTTATTAAAGAGAAGATTTCTCAAAATGATGTGTCCAGTCATGTGAAGATTTTTTATGAAAGGACTTAAGTTATTTTTCCAAACCATTTTCAAGGATTGACTGTAATGTCATTCAGAATGTATCACTGAACAGGAAGAAATTTGGGGAAATTCTTTATCTATTTTCATCTTTGTTTTCAAAAACCTAGCCAGATTGGAAGAAAAAGGAATTACTATTTTACATGTTTATAGAAATCCTGATGAAACTTTTAACACTGAACTGTATTTTAAATGACTTTAGGTGCCAACTGCAAGCATTTCTGTGGAAGGTAATCCTGCTCTTAATCGTGTAAGATGGACCCATTCTGGAAGAGAGATTGCTGTGGGTGATTCTGAAGGACAGATTGTTATATATGATGTGGGAGAGGTACGGGGCTCACTGCCTATAATTTTGACACATCTATTTAGCTTTCATGGAACTATAGTGACAGTATCTTTGTGGTTAAGTCTAGTCTTTGAGGTTCATGAATTGAATAACCCATATGTTTGTAAAGATAAAACTTACTTTTCATTACAGAAGCAACTCTTGAGATGAGTTTCCTTTCTAAACTGAATGTCCTGTGTCCCTATGCAACAAATTTTGAGGGTAGTATATGTCAAAAGTACTTTCCAGCATGCATTGCTGGAAATTAGAAATTCTTTGAGCAGAAGAAATTTAGTTATAGTTGGACTTGGGGGCTTTACAGAATTGACATTGAGATAAGATTTTATTTTCTGTATTCATAGATTTGTTTGGACCAAGTAGCTCAAATAAAAGTAGTATCTTTTAAGAGCTATCTAATGACTATGTGAAATGTCATTCTTGACTCCTTGAGCCTTGCTGCAAAGCCATTATGAGTGAACCCAACAGGATGAGTTGCAGCCCTCTCATCTTTACTGTTTGGGTTGACTGTGCACAATGCTTAGGAGTGGTTTCCTCATGTTTTAGCCCTGGCTAGTGCCTTAGTCACTCTTTTCTTTTGCTGTGCCTTATGATTCTCCATCCTCTCTGGAAATCCCACAGCCTCTAGCAACTGCACCTGGAGAGAGGTAAATTGGATCATTTAGAGCAGCCAGTTGAATTGTCTGCATAGATGGAATTACTCTGTATCTGCACCATCCAACATGGTAGCCATTAACCAGATTTGGCTACTGAACACTTAAAATGTGGCTAGAACAATTGAATAACTGAATTTTCAGTTTTATTTCATTTTAAGTAATTTAAATGTAAATAGTCACATTTGTCTGGAAGCTGCAATACTGGTATCACTGTCCCATCTAGTCTAAATTCATACATTAGATTTAGAAGCAGGCACATCCATTTGCCACACTGAATGCTCTGTGCCCTAATAAGGCATACTAGATTCCTCCAATATTATAAGGACAGCTGTCAAAAATTTTTGGTTATTGAACTGCTTCAGTGAGGGAAATATATCACAAGCGTCCTTTCCCCTTTTACTATTGGTGTGTCACTGAATGGGTAAGTAGCAGCATACCTTTTGACAAAAGGTTTAAGATACATCAAGAAAGATTATCTTATACTCCAAACAAAAATACTTAAACAAGAAACCAGCCTCTTATGAACCATGTTTCAAAAGTTACTTCATATTCATGTGCAAGAAGTAAAAATTCTTCAGGAATTCCTGCTCACCAGAATCCATGAGATAGTGCATAGGAGTTATATTTACAGAGCATCATTGTCATTCTCTCTTGCACAGATGCTGATAATAGCAAAATCATTTCTGAGGCTGTCACAACACACTTCTTAAACATTATCTTTTGTTTTGAAATGTTATAAATTATTGGTATAGTAGCTGTAATTATGGAAGGGACATTCAAGTCAATTATTACTTTTTAATGGAAAAATTATTTAAAAACACTGAAAAATAGTGGGTAAGATGGTCTTTTATTTCAGTGTACATAAAGCATTGTATTTCTTTTAACAGCAGATTGCTGTCCCCGAAATGATGAATGGGCACGGTTTGGCCGAACACTTGCAGAAATTAATGCAAACCGAGCGGATGCAGAGGAGGAAGCAGCTACCCGAATACCTGCTTAGCTCCTGAAGAGACAATATCTAGCCTTAGTGGATTTGGGGAAGACTCAAGTAGATCCTAGAACTATTTGCATGCTTCTGTCTAAATGATAATTAAAAAGAAATTTCGTGGATTAAACTATGGATTTAATGCAGCAAGCAAGTCTTACAAAATCCTTTTTATATATATAACATGCATCTTGTTTTGAATTTGTGTCATTTTTAATACAACTGATTGACTTTACAGAATGCAACCTTTTCTGAATTCTTATACACAGGTGTATATTTGGTATTCTTTTGACATCTTTTCAGTTTATAACACTATATACAGTTATTTCTAAAGCACAGATTATGGTCTACATATTTTTAAATAACCACAATTCACTGTTATACTGATAATGTGCTCACTAACCATAATATGTAGGAACATTGTTTATTCTTAGCTATAGCATGAAAACTATCCAGTTCCATTCTGATATTCTCTTTTTCTTTACAATTCTTGTGATAAGTGTCTATAAATACAAACAAATATGCTTTAACTTTTCAAATTTTCATTTTGATTTACTCCTTGCAATTAAAAGTTTATTAAATTCTGTCTCTCTTAACAAGGTTTCCTGTCTTCATCTTGCTTTAAGCTCCTGTTGTAAGCAGCTACCTCAAGTCCTGTAAAGCTTTGTGCCTTAAATTACCATACAGTATACTGTAGATCTCCCAGTTCATTATGAGCTGATGTCTAGGTAATCTAAGTGAAAAAAATTTCTTCTAGGTTATTTTTGTTTTACTCCCTTTTTCTTCCCATCTAAGATATACATGGTGTAAAGAATAAACAGAAAGCTGCCTATTGTTTTTGCTAATTGAGATTATATGTGAGCCCTCTGAGACTGAACCTCCTTTGAGAGAAATTGATCTTGTGGTGTAGTAGCCATGAAGCAAAGTGCTCAAATTAAGTTTTTGCCATTGAATCAACTCCACATCTTGAGATCTGTTACAACTTTGTCTATAAGCCTGAAAGTTAAGTGGCAAATATCTAAGAATTTGTGTTGAAATCAGCCTGTTTCAGGACTAGAGAAAAGGATTATGCTCAGACGTTGAATTTATTTACTTTAAGTTGTCTAGTTCCTTGATCTCGTTCCTTGACCTTTTGTCCTTCTAAAGTTTAACTGTCGTTTATTCAGCACCATGAACTACGAAGGAAGAATAGATAGCAGATTTTAAACATTTTTGTTTGATTTTCTTAACCTAACAAATATCTGTTGGGAAAGAAATTTCCAAGTAATTTATTCTTAACCATGAGTATTGTATACTGTGAGGAATAATTGACCTGGAATATTAACCCCAAGTTTTAGCTTTGGCACTTATGAGGAGTGTGGTTTTTGCCAACCAAGTTTTATATCTGACTTTTTATCTAGGAGTTAAGATTAGATGATTTCTAAATTTCCTTCCAGCTCTAAAATTATTGATTGTAATTACTTCAGGCAATTCTCTATTTTTATATATTCAGTTTTCATAGGTTTACACCCCATAATTTCCTGTTATATACCAGAGTATTCTTTATATCAGCAGCAAATAAGTTACCTCATGGTAGTAATGTCTGCGAGCCAAAAATTCAATCTTAGCAGGGTCACACTGTCTTAGTATAGAACTCGTGTAATCACTAAAATAGTTATTATATTCTTGCCCTCCATTTGTATAAATGAGTACAAAAAGAGAAGACACAGTTATGATTAAGGTTGGAAATCACGAGAGGTGGCAAACCTAGCTGCTCATTGGATTCAAGTTGACGCATCCAATTGTGAAAGCATAAAATTGGTAAGTGTTAGTAAAAAATACTTCTCACCAAAGAGTTCTTGCTTTTGGGAAATAACTTTCTTTCCTCTCCCCCAAAATACAATGTGGGCCTTTATCTTTGCCCATTTAACTTTAGCCTACATTTTTAGTAACACATGAATTTAATGGGAGGAATTGCCTTTTAAAGTTAACTGTGAAAAAAAAGTTAACTGTGTAAAAGCAAAATACAAAGTACTGAGGGTGTAAATATTGATATGAAATCTGACAGATTAAGCTGCTTAGAAAAGTATCTCAACTCTTCTGTTTTAGAAATGGAAACCTTACAAGTTTAAAAAAATCCACTTATGGAAATTGTACCTTATATGTTACCAGTTATACTTTTTTTCCTGAGTGGGAAACAAGCCGTAGCTTTCTGGCTAATTTCTCATTTTGTGTTTGTTGTTTGGTTATTTTCTTTTCTGATGAGAAATTAAGTTGGTTACCTTTGAATAGAAGAAGAATACTCAGTTTTGCAGATGACAGTTAGCTTGTAAACCTCAGAAATAATCTTTTTTTTGTATTAATAACCAAAAAAATCTTCCAGTTTATAAATCTAGTTCCCTACAAAGTTTAGAAAGTCTCTAGATATAAAACATTGTTTCAGTAATGCAGAGATATTGCATATTGAAGGAATGGGTGACTTAAAATTTAGGAGTAAGAAGTAAAGCAAAGCAGTTTTAGGAATGATCCTAGTCTTTCAAAATTGTAAGAATGTTGATTCATTCTGTTTTGTACTAGTAGTAATAGATTGTAACCTCTACCACTTGAACCACATGGAAAAAGGTGTTTGAATGAGTGAATAAGTTGTGAAGAATATAATCTTTCATCTTTCCATTCTGTCAGGCATTTGCTTTTTTATAGTTTTTAAAATATGTATTTTGGCTGACTCGGTCTTCATCACGAGCTTTCTCTAGTTGTGGTAAGCTGGGGCCACTCCAGTTGCAGAGCATGGGCTCTAACACGTGTGGGCTTGGTAGTTGTTCACAGGCTTAGCTGCCCTATAGCATGTGAAGTCTTCCCAGAGCAGGGATCAAACCTATGTCCCCTGCATTGGCAGGAAGATTCTTAACCACAGACCCACCAGGGAAGTCCTCAGGCAATGCTTTTTAAATGTCTTTCCCACAATCCTCGTATTTCAGCATTGGCATTGTGGTATTTCATAATTAGAAAAAACTGTACAATTAAGTACATTGCAGAGAACAGAGCCTCAGTTACAACTCCAGCTGCTCAGTGGCTGTGAGAACCAAGTTATTTCAAACATAACATAGTACCCAACATGACAGCCTGAATCTTGGGCTTATAGCTAAAAAGCTATAGCTTTGCCTTCTTTGGTGATTTAGTTATGGGATGGTGATTCCCATTGAGGTCCAGCCCCTCCACCATGCCAGAGGCAAGAAAGGAGTTCTTGCTTTCCTGCTATTATCTTGCTAATTGCTAGGCAACTAGGGACCTTACAGGTTTGGGAAAAATACCTGGGAATCTTATTTTTTATTCATTTAAAACCATGCTGAAGAAATTACTTAGTGCTTCCCAGGTGGCACCAGTGGTAAAGAAGCTACCTACAAGTACAAGAGACATGAGAGATGCAGGTTCGATCCCTGGGTCAGAAAGATCCCCTGGAGGAGGGCATGACAATCCACTCTGGTATTCTTGCCTGGAGAATCCCATGGACAGAGGAGCTTGGCGGGCTACAGTCCATGGGGTTGCAAAGAGTTCAGGCACGACTGAAGTAACTTAGGAGAAGCAGGAAATTATTTACTTAGAGATCTGGTTTACAGACTGGGGGATCTCTATTGCTACCAAGGAAGAGGAAATTTGCCCCAAAGGCAAGAAGGGAGCAGCATGTTTATGATTTCTTTTGAAGAAGAGGATTACAATTAACATTCTTTTAACTAATCAATTTTAATGCTCCAAGAAGGTAGTAATTTGCTTGCACTTAATATATGGTAAAATTTTTGAATCCTTTTCACATATAAGAAACACATTTTAGAAGATCCTATATCCTAGCCAGAATGCCAACTGGAAGGCTTTGAATAGTCATCATATTGTAATCCTTTTTCAACAGGCCAGTGCTCTCAGACCTTTTGTTGGAATTTAGATGTACAGATTCTCTGCCTGCCATGTTCACAATCCCTGAACTTCTTAAAAGTTAAAATGGATTTCTGAGTATTTAAGTTTTCAGAATGTAGCCTCCGGCCCCGAGAGTTTAAACATGGCCAATCAGCAATCTTTTACAAACTTTTCTAAAATTACAGTATTTTGTGTTGTTAGTTTCATAGCAGGAATCTCAGTTTCAGCTTCTTAATATTCCATTACCAGTTTCCAGTCAGAGGATGGAACAGCTTGCACTCAGGTAAGCTTTCAGAAAGGTCTGTTTCACTTTGTGAGGTCATTTATTCAGGTCCGTGGTAATGTATTATCCTGCCTCTCTTGTAATGTACTTGATTTGATCAGAAAGCTGTAGGGCAGTGATTGTGTAGGGTGTAGAACACACCTACATGGTGCTGAACATGCCGAGACGTGACTGTGTGACTCTGGAAATCAGTATGCCACCAGTAAGGCTTTGATGGCAAGTCATTTTATCTTTGTGAATTTTTGTACTAGATTTTTAAAAACTTTTATGAACAAATAGAAATGCTTTGGAACAGAATCTTTTATACTTAAGGGTGGCTTGGTATAAGAAAAAAGAATACTGGTCTCAAAGTCCCAAGTTCTCTTCCTGATACTCCTCATTTCCAGTAATATCACCTGAATAAAGTATCAGTATTCTCATCTGTTAAGTGATGAAAATTTTTGCTTTGTGTGAAGGTTATGTGACATATGTATGTGAAGACTTGTAAATTATGAATTACCATACAAATAATGGATTGTTTTTTAAAAGAATATAAGAATGGAGAGAGATCACTTTATGTAGCCATCTGGGTAATGTAACAAAAGCTAATCTAAAGATTAGGTGGCTTAGTATCGAAGAAAAAATTTTTAATTCTAAGAAATCACATCACAGTTTGAATCCTCAGATGTTTAAGAGTATCAGTGAACTGAGGGAGAAATATTTATTGTCCTTAATGATACTTTTCCTAGGAGTACTTTCTCTTATTGCATTCTGTGGTAAAATTACAAATTATGCCAGTAGGAAAAAAGACCCATTCAATTTTTAGTCACTATGTAGCTCTTGCTCTTATGTTAGTTTCAGATGTGGGTTGCAATATCTGGAGCCTTAGAAGAGGTGGAATGCCTTCTTCAAATCAATGAGAAAACACAGGTGATCCAGCTACCTTCTAGAGTCAGTCACGCCCACAAATATCTGGGGAACAGTAATTACTCAACTGTTACAACTTAGGAAGTACCCATCCCTCCCTAGGGTCAGTCCCCTTGGAAATAACATGGGCTTACTCTAGGAAGATGGTCACTAGAAAGAGAAGCTTTAGTCTTAAAGAACCTGTGTGTAGTTGCCAGGCTTAGAGGAAGCCCTAAAATTAGTCTTGCAGGAATAGCCTTTGTCTAATTCATGGTCAACAAAAGAGTCTGAAATGTAGTACTTGGATGCAATCTCAAAAACGACAGAATGATCTCTGTTCATTTCCAAGGCAAACCATTCAATATCACAGTTATCTAAGTCTATGCCCCAACCAGTAATGCTGAATAAGCTGAAGTTGAACAGTTTTATGAAGACCTACAAGACCTTTTAGAACTAACACCCAAAAAAGATGTCCTTTTCATTACAGGAGATGGAATGCTAAAGTAGGAAGTCAAGAAACACCTGGAGTAACAGGCAAATTTGGCCTTGGAATGCAGAATGAAGCAGGGCAAAGACTAATAGAGTTTTGCCAAGAAAATACACTGGTCATAGCAAACACCCTCTTCCAACAACACAAGAGAACACTCTACACATGGACATCACCAGATGTTCAACACCAAAATCAGATTGATTATATTCTTTGCAGCCAAAGATGGAGAAGCTCTATACAGTCAACAAAAACAAGACCGGGAGCTGACTGGCTCAGATTATGAACTCCTTATTACCAAATTCAGACTGAAATTGAAGAAAGTAGGGAAAACCGCTAGAACATTCAGGTATGACCTAAATCAAATCCCTTATGATTATACAGTGGAAGTGAGAAATAGATTTAAGGGCCTAGATCTGATAGATTGAGTGCCTGATGAACTATGGAATGAGGTTTGTGACATTGTACAGGAGACAGGGATCAAGACCATCCCCATGGAAAAGAAATGCAAAAAAGCAAAATGGCTGTTTGGGGAGGACTTACAAATAGCTGTGAAAAGAAAAGAGGTGAAAAGCAAAGGAGAAAAGGAAAGATATAAGCATCTGAATGCAGAGTTTCAAAGAATAACAAGATGAGATAAGAAAGCCTTCTTCAGCGATCAATGCAAAGAAATAGAGGAAAACAACAGAATGGGAAAGACTAGAGATCTCTTCAAGAAAATTAGAGATACCAAGGGAACATTTCATGCAAAAATGGGCTCGAGAAAGGACAGAAATGGTATGGACCTAACAGAAGCAGAAGATATTAAGAAGAGGTGGCGAGAATACTTGGAAGAACTGTACAAAAAAGATCTTCACGACCCAGATAATCATGATGATGTGATCACTAATCTAGAGCCAGACATCTTGGAATGTGAAGTGAAGTGGGCCTTAGAAAGCATCACTACGAACAAAGCTAGTGGAGGTGATGGAATTCCAGTGGAGGTGTTTCAAATCCTGAAAGATGATGCTGTGAAAGTGCTGCACTTAATATGCCAGCAAATTTGGAAAACTCAGCAGTGGCCACAGGACTGGAAAAGGTCAGTTTCCATTCCAATTCCAAAGAAAGGCAATGCCAAAGAATGCTCAAACTACCGCACAACTGCACTTATCTCACATGCTAGTAAAGTAACGCTCAAAATTCTCCAAGCCAGGCTTCAGCAATACGTGAACCATGAACTCCCTGATGTTCAAGCTGGTTTTAGAAAAGGCAGAGGAACCAGAGATCAAATTGCCAACATCCGCTGGATCATGGAAAAAGCAAGAGAGTTCCAGAAAAACATCTATTTCTGCTCTATTGACTATGCCAAAGCCTTTGACTGTGTGCATCACAACAAACTGGAAAACTCTGAAAGAGATGGGAATACCAGACCACCTGACCTGCCTCTTGAGAAATCTGTATGCAGGTCAGGAAGCAACAGTTAGAACTGGACATGGAACAACAGACTGGTTCCAAATAGGAAAAGGAGTCTGTCAAGGCTGTATATTGTCACCCTGCTTATTTAACTTATATGCAGAGTACATCATGAGAAATGCTGGACTGGAAGAAACATAAGCTGGAATCAAGATTGCTGGGAGAAATATCAATAACCTCAGATATGCGGATGACACCACCCTTATGGCAGAAAGTTAAGAGGAGCTAAAAAGCCTCTTGTTGAAAGGAGAGTGAAATAGTTGGCTTAAAGCTCAACATTCAGAAAATGAAGATCATGGCATCCAGTCCCATCACTTCATGGGAAATAGACGGGGAAACAGTGTCAGACTTTATTTTTGGGGGCTCCAGAATCACTGCAGATGGTGACTGCAGCCATGAAATTAAAAGACGCTTACTCCTTGGAAGAAAAGTTATGACCAACCTAGATAATATATTCAAAAGCAGAGACATTACTTTGCTGACTAAAGTCCGTCTAGTCAAGGCTATGGTTTTTCCTGTGGTTATATATGGATGTGAGAATTGGACTGTGAAGAAGGCTGAGCACCGAAGAATTGATGCTTTTGAACTGTGGTATTAGAGAAGACTCTTGAGAGTCCCTCGGACTGCAAGGAGATCCAACCAGTCCATTCTAAAGGAGATCAACCCTAGGATTTCTTTGGAAGGAATGATGCTGAAGCTGAAACTCCAGTATGTTGGCCACCTCATGAGAAGAATTGACTCATTGGAAAAGACTCTGATCCTGGGAGGGCTTGGGGGCAGGAGGAGAAGGGGACGACCGAGGATGAGATGGCTGGATGGCATCACCGACTCGATGGACGTGAGTCTGAGTGAACTCCAAGAGATGGTGATGAACAGGGAGGCCTGGCGTGCTGCGATTCATGGGGTCACAAAGAGTCAGACACGACTGAGTGACTGAACTGAACTGAATTCATTTTAAGATCTGTGCTGTCGCATTATATCCAAGTTATGATTTCCAGAAATAAGTCAAAACCTGACTTGATAACAAATACTTGGTAAAATAACTATGCCCTTCTTGATTGTCCCCACTTCCAATATGTTTGATACAATCAATGAATTTGTCAGTACACTGAGGGTCCTTAGATGGATTTGGGGGATGCTTCATCAAACAGAAGAAATGGCCTTAGCCCTTCTGAAACTCAGGAGTTTAAGTAGAATTTAAAAGGACTTGTATATTTTGTGCTAAAAATCAGATAAAGGAGTACAGTGTGATTCTTCATGGAAGACTATCCCTGGGTTTTCCTGCTCCTTATTTTAGGCAAGTCTTTCATTTCTCTAGACCATCATCCTCTGTTGCAAAATGGATGCTGCTGTAATATCAGTGTTATATTAGAATAACTAGAATAATGCATCCACATAGATCAGAAGCTCTAAAAGGCTAACTGTGAAAGATACTGTGCTTTAGTTTGAAATTATATCAACTGAGAGGAAACTAAATCCTAATGTTTGGTTGGTAAACCTCTTCAAAAATGAGGGTCCTGAGATTTGTATTTCTAGTTCAGTGTCTTAGACTTAGTGTCAACTTGTGTTGAAACTCAGTTAACCATACATTTGAGCAAATGTCTTCATCTAAGTTTATTTCCTCATCTCCCACTTCACAGGGCTGTGTAAAAATGAAGCACTGTACAAATAAGAGGCATGTTATAATGGGAGGTGATGATAACTTCCAATAGTTTTACTACCTGCTCTTCAATAGCTTCAACAAGTTTGTAGGTGCTCTCTCTTGGCTGTGAGAAGTTAAAAAGAAGCTTTTAGAAATTCAGAGATCTCTACCAACACCTCTGCTTTACCACAAAGGGCTTTCTGGCTTGACCAGTTAGGATTACTGTCTAATCTTAGCTCCCTTCCCCTCCGCTTTCTCTACTGAGAAAGACCACAAAACCTGTATGAAATAAATTTCAAAGAAATAGAATTGGGAAGATCAGTAGTACAAAGATCTTGTACTAACACTTTATATTTAGTGGAAGTATATGTCTGTTTCCAAAGTTTGTTTCCTCTGCTTTGTAAACCCTGGCCTTAGTATATTCTGACCATGTATTAACAACCGGTAGCATTTATTGAGCATTTGCTGCATGATTCTGTCACACACACACACGTTCTCATTTATCTAAGCTCCCCTGTAATGTGGGAACTACTGTTATTACTAACTTAAAAACAGAAACCAGTTTGAACAATGTGTGAAGTAAATACTTCCACCGTAGCCAACAGCAAACTACTAATGATGTCACTGAACATGGGGTTGGGAAAATAAACATGTAATGGGCTCTCCCTGAGCTGGTGCAAGCCACGTCCAGCATGTTGTCACTGTGCTTGGGGGACACTAACTGACTCACAATCTAGGAACTAAACCCAACCATTGTTATTATAGAGTTGTGTACTTAACCACTATACCACACTGCCTTTATGATCTTAGTCTACCAACAAATCATTTTTTTATTCAGATAAGGTTGCGTACAGTGGCACAGGCATAAAAGGACCATGAAATAACTTTGTAACAGAGGAATTAGGATTAGTGTTCTGGCTTTGAGGAACCTATAAAGATATTTTATAACTTTATATTGTCCCTCTGGTTAACTCAAACTTCAGGAAGGAACGGATTAGATATGGAAATGGAAATGTTCACTGGCTGAAGATGGCGGTAGCTCTTAAGTAGTCAACTTCCCTGCAACTGATCAGGACTCCTTTGTGACATCTCTAGTAAGAAGGACTCTGCCTGAAATCTATTTAGCAATCGCTGCCTTTCTCTTTGCTAAATCCTGCCCCTAATATCTGCAGGGCCTGAGGAAACAGGTCAAAATATTTTGATGTGATAAAAGTCAAGCTAACAAGCTATTATGTTCACACAACATGCACATGCAGCTTGGATTTTAGAATTTTCTGATTTCTCAGAATTCCAGAGGTGGTAGCCAGGGGAGAGCCAGCCCACAGCCCATTCCTCTCCTCCTCTTCCACCATTCAGTCTCTTAATAGCCACTAAGGAGCTTCTGTGGGTTCTTCAGCCTACATGCCTAAGTTTTGTCCCCCTGCAAAGAGCCACCTCTTGACCATCCTTAAATATAAGGCTACATTTTTGGGAAAATGAGCGTGGAAGCTAGGCAGAAAGTTTGAGTCCCAGGTACCTTAAACTTGACCTAGACTGAAATGAAATGGGCTTCAGGTGGTCATATCCTATTGGCCCTGCAGATGGGGGACACAGCTGCTTAAAAGCCTAGGCACAGAATTAAGAGGCCCTCTCACATGAGGCAGCTGAGGGTAGTACTAGGCTTTTTCCTAAAGTCAATAGGGTACAACTTTTAACATTTTTACTGAGTTATATAGTAAACTATATAACATTGTGTAAGTTTAAGTGTACAAAGACTTCCCTGGTGGCTCAGACAGTAAAGAATCCACATGGAGGCCAGGGTTCAATGTATTGATTTGATATGTTTATCTATTGCTTTATATAAGGAGGTATAGCGTGATAGAGGTTTAGCATTAGCTCCATGTTGTCACAAATGGAAGGAACTCCTCATCTCTTGCGGCTAACACTCCACCGTATGTGTGTCTGTGTAACTGCTGCCCATCTGCTGATGGACGCAGGTCGCTTCCATGTGTGTCGGCTATTGTGGATGACGCTGCAGTAAACAGTGTGTGTGTGTCTCATTAATATCCTACTTTCATTTCTCTGCGTATATACCCAGACGTGGAATTGCTGGGTCCTAAGGTAGTTTTGTTTTTTATTTCTTGAGGAATTGTACTGTTTTCCATAGTGGCTGTACCAATTTACATTCCCACCAACAGGGTACGAGGAAGGGTTCCTTATCCTTCCACGCTCACAACTTTTATATTCTTGATGACACCCATTCTAACATATGAGGTTTTGATTTACATTTCCCTGATGATTAGTGATGTTAAGCACTGTGTCATATATCTTTTCTTCTTTGGAAAAATGTTTGGTTCTATACCCATCTTTTAATCAGATTGTTTAATTTGTTTGGTTTCTATATTTTGGCTATTAATTACTTGATAAATGCTTTGCAAATACTGTCTCCCATTCCATGTGTTGTTTTGCTTTTTGCTGTGCAGAAGGTTTTTACTTTGTAGCCCTACTTGTTGATTTTTCTTTTGCTGCTTGTACTCTTGGTGTCATATCTAAAATATCACTACACTGATCAGTATCAAGGAGCTTCTTTTTGTTTTCTTCTAGGAGCTTTATGGGATCAAGTCTTATGTTTTAAGTCTTTAATCCACTTCAAGTTAATTTTTGTGAGTGATGTAAGATAGAGGTGTCATTTTTCTGCATGTGGTTATCCAGTTTTCCCAGCACCATTTATTGACGAGACTCTCCTTTCCCCATTGAGTGTTGTTGGCTCCCTTATCAAATATTGTTTATGCAGCGGGTTATTTCTGGGCTCTCTGTTCTATTGATCTATGTGTGTGTGTTATGCTAGTAACATACTATTTTAATTACTAAAGCTTTGTAGTACAGTTTGAAATAAAGAAGTATAATCCTGGTGGCTTTTTTCTTTCTCAGGGTTGTTTTTGATATTTGGGGTCTTTTGTTTTAAATCTCATATGAATGTTAGGATTATTTTTTCTATTCCTGTGGAAAATGCCATGGGGATTTTGATAGGGATTACATTGACTCTAGAGATGACTTTAGGTAATATGGACATTTTAGCAATATTAATTCTTCCAGTTTGTGAACACAGGATATCTTTCCATTTGTTTGTGACTTCTTCAGTTTCTTTCATCAAAGTTCATAGTTTTCACTGTTCAGATCTTTCACTTCCTTGGTTAAATTTATTTCTAAATGTTTTCTTGTTTTGATGCCATTGTAAGTGGGGTAATTTTTCTTTTCAGCTATTTTGTTATTGGTATTATATAAATGTGGGGCTCCCAGGTGGTTCAGAATCTGCCTGCCAGTGCAGGAGAGGCAGGTTTGATTCCTGGGTTGAGAAGATCCCCTGGAGAAGGAAATGGCAACCCACTCCAGTATTCTTGCCTGAAAATCCTATGGACAGAGGAGCCTGGCAGGCTACAATCCATGGGGTCAGAGAGTCAGATGTGACTGAGCATGCAAGCATGCATGCAACTGATTCTGTATATTGCTTTTATATTCACACCTTTTACCAGTGTGTTGTATACTTTCCCATTTTCATGTCATTGACTAGCATCTTTTCATTCCAGCTTCAAAGAACTCCTTTCAGTGTTTCTTGCAAAGCAAGTCTAGTGGACTCCCTCAGCTTTTGTTTTTCTGGGAAAGTATTTCTCCTTCATATCTCAGGGTTAAGTTTGTCAGATAAAGTATTTCTGGCTGGCAGTTCTTTCTTTCAGTGAACACTTTGAATATGTTATTCCACTCTCTTCTGACCTGTTTGTTGGGTTTCTGCTGAGAAATTTGTGTATAGCCTAATGGTGGTGACTTTGTAAGTTATATAATCTTTTTTTCCTGACTGCTTTCAGAATTCTCTGATTTTTTTGACAGCTTTATTATAATGTGTCTTAAAGGAGGTCTTTTGCACTGAGATCGTAGGTTGACCTGTTATCTTCATGAATTTGGATATCCAAATCTCTCCTCAGGTTTCTGTTCAGCTGTTATTTCTTTGAGTAAATTTTCTGCCCCCTTCTCCCTCTCTGCTTTTTCTGGAACACTGATTATTCATACATTTGCTTTTTAGAAGGACTCTCATAGATAACATTGACTTTCTTTACTCTTCTTCACTCATTTTTCCTTTTCTGCTCTCATTTCACAGTTCCTGTCTTCCAGGTCATGTATCTTGTCTTCCATTTGCTTCACAGTGCTATAGATGCTATCACATCTTTCATTTCTTTCATTGAATTTCTTCAGCTCCAGAATTGTTTTTTATAATATCTATTCTTTGGGTAAACATCTCATCTTGTTCATGTACGTTTTCCCTGATAAAATTGAATTTTTTTTTGTAATTCATTGAATTTCTTCAAAATAGTTGTTTTGAAGAATCAGCTAGATCACGCCATACATATGGAGCTCAGTTATTGGGAAATTATTCTTTTGGTGATGACATGTTTACTTTTCCACGTTCTTTGTAATCTGGCATTGCTGCTCTCACATCTGAAGTACATGACATCTTAATTGAATCTCTAGTGGTTGGCTTCAGATGGGGTATACTGTTCTTTGGGGCTGTTACATATGGAGATTTCTTGACCTTTGTATAGGAATACCCACTGCACTCTTTTGCTCCCTCTTGTGGCAGAATTCTTTAAGCTTTTATGTCTTCTGTTCTTACCACTCGGCTGACTGGCTGCAGGAGACCTCTTGTTTTCCAGAAGATGGCGCTATAGCTCCAGTTTGTGGTTGCTCTCTCGCCCACCAATCCTGGTGTATTTTTCTGAGTGTTCACTTGCCTTATTCTCACAGCTGCACCCCAGAAGTGCCTAAGGACCTGGCCACAGAGTAGAGGAGACAGGAGTTTAGCATTCATTGCTAAAAAGGGAGGGACAAAAAGGAATGTCTTACCCTACCGTGATGCTGACCAACTGAGTAGTTTTTAAGATCTATTGTCTCTGGATCTTTCAATGCAAATAAAATAGGTTATTACCAAATACTATTTTGTGACCCCTAACAGTATTCACTAGTAGGATTTGCTTTTGAGTATCCGTCGGTTCATCACAAAGTTGTGCATACTAGGACGCAGAGAAAAAGAGCTGGTATTTCAATAATTCCTTGTAAATACTACTTTCTGTGAATGGCTGAGTTCAGCACATTTTGTAACTATAGGACCAGCTCAGGAGCCACTGCAATACTAGTTCTTTTCAAGAAAACTAACTGGAGCAAAAGGGACAGTACAAAAATTAGTTGTTACTTAAATTAACATAGTAGTAGTGAGCCTGGATCAATGCCACCCACTCCAGTACTCTTGCCTGGAAACTCCATGGACGGAGGAGCCTGGTAGGCTGCGGTCCATGGGCTTGCTGAGAGTCAGACATGACTGAGCGACTTCATTTTTGCTTTTTACTTTCATGCATTGGAGAAGGAAATGGCAACCCACTCCAGTGTTCCTGCCTGGAGAATCCCAGGGACTGGGGAGCCTGTTGGGCTGCCATCTATGGGGTCGCACAGAGTTGGACACGACTGAAGCGACTTAGCAGCAGCAGCAGTGAGCCTGGATGAAGGTGGCAGGTGGAACAGAAGCATCTACTCTCTCAACCCTAAATTCCATAAGGTGCTAGAGTAGAAGAAAAATAAGAAATATGCTATAGCGCTGAAAATGAGAGGGCTAGAAATGGAACTGAAATTGTGAGGAATGCCAAAAGATAGAGTGCAGATGGGATTAAGGCTATAGGCAAATAAAATGAGAGAAAATCACAACACTAAACAAATAGAGGAATGGGCTGGAGCCCAGAATCAATAGATACAAAAAGTAGGAGAGTGCCCATGAAGACTTGGCAGAGAGGTTCATTAGGGAGCTGACTGAGAATAGCTAGACCAGCCCCATCCCCCAACCATGGGCCAAGTTGGGTATTGATGGGGTGTTTACACCCAGCCTATACCCTAATGTGGGTGAAGCCACTGGAACTGGAGAAGCAGGGCAGTGCCTTATAGGTACGTGCTTACCCTCAAGAGGAATAAAAGCCTATATCCAGAATTCAACTACTGATAGATCTTTGCCTGGAAGCACAACCTACGTATCTCATCACTGGCTCTGATAAACAGAACAACATCCACAAAAAGAGTCTCTAATCAGCAACTAAATGAGCAACTAAGCAACTTACAACTATGAATCACCAAAATACTTCAAGAAAGCCCTAAAGAAAAGCTTGAAAAAAAAATCCACAGAAGAAAGAAGATAAGTGATTCCATATCCCAAGGACAGAGAAGAAATCATAGGCATTAAATAAAGACTAAATACCAGAGGGGTACAGCTGAAGAGCAAAGCTGTGAGCAGGATGACCATAAAGCAAGATTCATTACTCAGCCTAGAAGCACAGATGGAGAAAGTATCAAGGAAAGCTAAAAGATACAGGTTCAAATATTACAATATATAACTACACAGGAGCTAAAAGTATGTAGAGAGGCAGAGTAGAGTAGATTCAGGCATGGGGGTGGTCTGAAAAGTCTTAGGATAAAAGGGTTCATCCCTACACAGCACAGAATCAGATGAATTTTTAAAAGGCAAAATTTCAAAATAACCATGATTAACAAATCTTAAAAGCTGCTAGCTGCCAAAAAACAGGTTATGTACAAGTTACTACTACTGTCATCGGGCTTCTCTGACAATAATGTATGAGAAAGGAACTTACTTTGAACTAAGAATCCTAGACTTCCAGTTTCCAGTCCTGCATGTAAGCAGCTTATACACTGCTGCTGCTGCTAAGTCGCTTCAGTCATGTCCGACTCTACGACCCCATAGATGGCAGCCCGCCAGGCTCTCCCATCCCTGGGATTCTCCAGGCAAGAACACTGGAATAGGTTGCCATTTCCTTCTCCAATGCATGAAAGTGAAAAGTGAAAGTGAAGTCGCTCAGTCGTGTCTGACTCTTTGTGATCCCATGGACTGCAGCCCACCAGGCTCCTCCATCCATGGGATTTTCCAGGCAAGAGTACTGGAGTGGGGTGCCACTGCCTGCTAGTTCATCATAAAAGGAGGTAAAAAGCTAACTGAAAATAACTCCTCCTAGATCTATAAAGGAAGTAAGGTCACTGTCTCCAGAATTAGACTGACAGGCACATACAGAAAATCACAACATATTGCAGCAGTAAACTCTTGAGAAACGAATGCCAGAGTAAGGGAACCTGAACCATAATAGACAAATCACTGGAGGTTCAGTGTGGACAACTCTAAGTTAAAACGCCAGGGGAACCCAATCATGCAGCGGGTAGGATGGGGACACTTGTGTTTTACCTCTTCAGTGTCTACCAGTTTCTCACAGTGAATGTATGAGAATAATTCCAGTGTGTTTCTGGGAAGAGGAAAGGAACTATTCTGAAATACATGAGAGCATTTTGCTTTATTTAGTAAAGTCTACCCTTGGAGAAACTATTTAAACAAAGCCAAACTGACCTGGGAGGACAGAAGTACCCAACTCCCACTCTAGCCATCCCGTCCCACCTAAGTGTGGTGGACTGGGGGACTGAGAAACATCTAATTCACAGTCCAGAGGCATCAGTCAGACTGTTTGCAACCCCATGTACTGCAGCACGCCAGTCTTCCCTGTCCATTACCAACTCCTAGAGCTTGGCTCAAACTCATGTCCATCAAGTTGGGGATGCCATCCAACCATCTCATCCTCTGCCGTCCCCTTCTCCTCCTGCCTTCAGTCTCTCCCAGCATCAGAGTCTTTTCCAATGAGTCAGTTCTTCGCATCAGGTGGCCAAAGTATTGGAGCTTCAGCATCAGTCCTTCCAATGAATATTCAGGACTGATTTCCTTTAGGACTGACTGGTTTGATCTCCTTGCAGTCCAAGGGACTCTCAAGAGTCAACACTAGGGGATCTTCCCAACCCAGGATTGGACCCAGGTCTCCTGCAATGCAGGCAGATTCTTTACCATCTGAGTTACCAGGGAAGCCCATTCAGAGGCATAGGCCCACTTGAAAGGCTGAGCTCTAATCACAGACATATACACGTCTTCCCCCCACATCATCACATCACCAAAGGCCTATTTACATTAATTCCTTTTACTTGGTTCGTCATGCTCATTTGTCAGGAAAAAAATTACAGGCATACCAAAACTAAAGACACACAGTTGGAAGAGACAGCAAATATCAAAATTGTAATATGGCACATGTGTCATATGGCAGATGTGGAGGGATGTTAGAATTATCAGGCTGAGATAAAACTACAAAACGTTAAGGACTCTATTGAGGCAGCATGGAAGAACAAGTGGGCAACTTAGCAGAGACAGGAATTCTAAGAATCAAAAGAAATTCTAGAGATAAAAACACTGCAACAAATGAATAATACCTTTGATGGACTTATGAGTAGGCTGGACATGGCTGAGAAAAGAATCTCTGACCTTGAGGGTATCTCATTAGAAATCTCTAAAACTGAAAAACAGAGAAAAAGTACTGTAAACAAACAAAACCCCAAGAATATCTAAGAATTGTAGGACAACTGCAGAAGGTGTAACATATGTGTAACAGAAATACTGAAGGAGAGGAAAGGGACAAAACAAATATCTGAAACAATAGGATTTCCCCCAAATTTATGTCAGACACCAAAACCACAAATCTAGTATGCTTAGAGATAAATGCTACAAAACCAAAAAAACCCTACACTTAGGTACACAGTATTGAAACTACAGATCAAAGATTTTAAAAATCCTGAAAGAAGCCAGAGGAAATAAAATTCAATTTATCCTCAGAAACCATGAAAGCAAGAGGAAAGATGAATGAAATATTTAAAGTGTTGACAGAAAAAAGAACCCACCAACCTAGAATTCTATTGCCTGTGAAATTATCCTTCAAAAGTGAAGGGAGAAGCAGTTTCAAAAGTTTGAAATAGGAAGACTCTGAGCTCACCTCCTTTCATGGTTCACACCAAAATTACAACCATTTATAGAACAGCTATCAATGAAAAAGGCCAGAACTTACAAGAAAAGATCTACAACTAAAAAGAAGGAACTCCAAGACAGGAAGGGTAGAGTTGTGGTATACTCAGGACACAGACTCCCAGGCGGCTGACCCAGAGACAGAATAATTACAATTACAGAATTCTCCCTCAGCAAGGATCTGAGCCCCACACAAAATCCCCCAGCCCAGGGGGACAAAAGCCTAGAACACTGGTTTTGAAGGCTAGAGGGGCTTTACTTTCAGGAGAACCATAAGGCTGTGGAAATACAAACTCCGTTCTTAAAGGGCACACACATAATCTCACACACATCAGAATACAGGGCAGAAGCAGTCATATGAAAGAAGCCTGGTTCAGACCTACCTGTTGATCTTGGAGAGTCTTGAAGAGGAAGGTGGCAACTGGAGCTTACCCTGGGGACACAGATCAAGGGATCAATCCAAGAAGAATACATAACAACTGTAAACGCATATGCAACCAAAATAGGATCACCTAAATACATAAAGGAAACATTCCCTGGTGGCTCGGAGGGTAAAGCGTCTGCCTGCAATGCAGGAGACCCAGGTGCGATCCCTGGGTCGGGAAGGTCTCCTGGAGAAGGAAATGGCAACCCACTCCAGTATTCTTGCCTGGAGAATCCCATGGACATGGATGGAGGAGCCTGGTAGGCTACAGTCCATGGGGTCGCAAAGAGTTGGAGATGACTGAGTGACTTCACTTTACACTTTACCAGACTTAAAGGGAGAAACTGATAGTAATAGAATAATAGGGAATTTAACACTCCACTTACATCAACGGACAGGTAATCCAGACAGAAAATCAATAACAAACACTGGCCTTAAATGACATATTAGACTAGATGGACTTAATAGATTATATATACGTAGGAAGAGGGAACATTCCATCCCAAAGCAACAAACTAAATGTTAAAGCACTCACGGAACGTTCTCCAGGATAGACTGATTCCATGCTAGGACATAAAACAAGCCTCAGCAAACTTAAAAAAAATTGAAATCATGTTAAGCATCTTTTCCAACCACAATGCTATGAGACTAGAAAACTATGAGAACAAAACACAAACATCTGGAAGCTAAACAATAACTAACAGTAACTAACCAACCAATGGATCACTAAGGAAATCAAACAAAAAATTAAAAAAAAATACTTGAAGACAAATGAAAAAGAAAACACAATGATCCAAAACTTAAGGGACACAACAAATACAGTTCTAAGAGGAAAGTTTATAGCAATATAAGCTTATCTTAAATAAATAACCTAACCTTACACTTACAGGAACTAAAAAGGAACAAAACCCAAAATTAATGGAAGGAAATCATAAAGATCAGGGCAGATATTAAATAAGAGATTTAAAAATAAAGATTAATGAAAGTAGAGCTGGTTTCTTTGCAAAGATAAAACTGATTAACCTTTAGCCAGACCCTTCAAGAAAAAAAAAGAGACAGGGGAAAAACCAAAAAAATAAGATATAAAAAAGGAGATGTTACAACCAACACCATATAATACAAAAGACAAGAAATTACTATGAATAATTAAAAGCCAATAAAATGGACAACCTAGAAATGTACAATTTCCCAGGACTGAAGCAAGAAGGAAATATGAAGAGACCAATTACTACTAATGAATTTGATTCAGTAATTCAACAATAACAACAACAACAAAAAACCCAACAAACAGAAGTTGAGGACCAGGGCTTCCCTGGTGGTCTAGCGGCTGAGACTGCGCTCACAGTGCGGGGGGACCCAGGTTTGATTTCTGGTCAGGGAACTATATTCCACATGCCACAGATCCCTCATGTCGCAACTAAGACTTGGTGCAGCCAAATAACTAATATTTTTAAAAAGTCAAGGACCAGATTTGCTTCACAGGTAAATAATACCAAATACCCACAGGTGAATAATGCCCAACATTTAGAGAAGAGTTAACACCTATCCTTCTCAAACTATGCTCAAAAAACAGCTGAGGAAGAACACTTATGAACTCATTCTGAATCCAGCATCCCTCTAATACCAAAACAGACAAAAATACCACATACACACAAAAAAGGAAAATTACAGGCCAATGTCACTTATGTACATAGATGCAAAAATCTGCAACAAAATAGCAAACTGAATCCAACAATACTTTAAAAGGACCCCATGATCAAGTGGGATTTATCCCAGAGATGCAGGGACAGTTCAGAATCTGCAAATCAATCAATATGATACATCACAAGAACAATAATCTCAACAGATGCAGAAGTAGATAAGATCTCTAACAGATGCATAAATAGATACGATCATCTCAGCAGATGTATATAAAAAGCTTTTGACAAAATTCAACATGTGTGATCACTCAATTGTGTCCAACACTTTGTGACCCCATGGACAGTAGTGCACCAGGTTCGTCTATCCATGGAGTTTTCCAAGCAAGAATACTGGAGCAGGTTGCCATTTCCTAGTCCAGGAGATCTTCCTGATCCAGGGATCGAACCCATCCATGTCTCCCGTGTCTCCTGCCTTAGCAGGCAAATTCTTCACCACTGCATAAGCAAGGAAGCCCACACACTCCTTCATCCAACAGCAACAGAACATACACTGTTCTCAAGCTCACACTGAGCGTTCACCAAGGTAGACCACATTCTGGGCTATGATATATAAATAAGTTTTAACCAACAGAAATCATGTAGCGGTGCTGGAGAAAACTCCTGAGAGTCCCTTGGACAGCAAGGAGATCAAACCAGTCAATCCTAAAGGAAGTAAAACCTGAATATGCATTGGAAGGACAAAAGCTGAAGCTCCAATACCCTGGCCACCTGATACGAAAGCTGACTCATTGGAAAAGACCCTGATGCTGGGAAAGACGGAAGGCAAAAGGAGAAGGGGGCGGCAGATGGTTAGATAGCAACACTGACTCAACAGACATGAATTTGAGCAAATTCCAGGAGACACTGGAGGCCAGAGGAAGGTGTGCTGCAACCATAGGGTTCCAAAGAGTGGGACCACGACTGGGCGACTGAACAACGCCTCCTCTAAGACCATGATGTAATTAAACTAGAAATAAGTAACAGAAAGGCAACTGGAAAAACCCATATGTGGAAATTAACATAGTTGAAGTAACATAAGGGCCAAAGAGGAAGTATCAAGAGAAATTTTTTAAATATTTTGAACTAACTTATCAAAATTTGTGGGATGCAACAAAGCAGTGTTCAGAGGGCAATTTATAGCATTGAGTGATCATATTAGAAAGGAAAAAGATCTAAAAATAATCATTTAAGTTTCCATCTTAGAAAACTAGAACAAGAGCAAATTAAATCTGAAGCAAGCATCAGCCTTTGACTGCATGGATTACAATAAACTGTGGAAAATTCTGAAAGAGATGTGACTACCAAACCACCTGACCTGCCTCTTGAGAAACCTGTATGCAGGTCAGGAAGCAACAGTTAGAACTGGGCATGGAAGAACAGACTGGTTTCAAATAGGAAAAGGAGTACGTCAAGGCTATGTATTGTCACCCTGCTTATTTAACTTATATGCAGAGTACATCATGAGAAACACTGGGCTGGAGGAAGCACAAGCTGGAATCAAGATTGCCGGGAGAAATATCTATCACCTCAGATATGCAGATGACACCACCCTTATGGCAGAAAGTGAAGAACTAAAGAGCCTCTTGATGAAAGTCAAAGAGGAGAGTGAAAAAGTTGGCTTAAAGCTCAACATTCAGAAAACTAACATGGCATCTGGTCCCATCATGGCAAATAGATGTGGAAACAGTGCCTGACTTTATATTTCCGGGCTCCAGAATCACTACGGATGGTGATTGCAGCCATGAAATTAAAAGACACTTACTCCTTGGAAGGAAAGTTATGACCAACCTAGACAGCATATTGAAAAGTAGACAAATTACTTTGCCAGCAAAGGTCCGTCTAGTCAAGGCTGTTTTTTCCAGTGGTCATATAAGGATGTGAGAGTTGGACTATAAAGAAAGCTGAGCACCAAACAATTGACGCTTTTGAACTGGGGTGTTGGAGAAGACTCTTGAGGGTCCCTTGGACTGCAAGAGGATCCAACCAGTCTATCCTAAAGGAGATCAGCCCTGGGTGTTCTTTGGAAGGACTGATGTTGAAGCTGAAACTCCAATACGTTGGCTACCTGATGCAAAGAGATGACTCATTTGAAAAGACCCTAATGCTGGGAAAGGTTGAGGGCAGGAGGAGAAGGGGACGACAGAGGATGAGATGGCTGGATGGCATCACTGACTCGATGGATGTGAGTCTGAGTGAACTCTGGGAGTTGGTGATGGACAGGGAGGCCTGGCGTGCTGCAGTTCATGGGGTCACAAAGAGTCAGACACGACTGAGTGACTGAAGTATAAGCATCAGAAAATAAATTATAAAAGCTAGAGCAGAATTAAATTAAAAGTAGTACATTAATAGAAAAAAATTTTTAAAAACTTTTTTGTTTCTTTAAAAATGTCAATAAAATTGACAAGTTTCTAGCCAGGCTATGAAAGAAAGAGACTAATTATTAATTACTAATAACAGAAGAAAGAAGGAATATCAGTACAGATTTCAAGGACATTAAAAGGACAATAAGCAAAACTGTGAAAAATTCTGCCCATATACTTAATGTTATCACCTAGATGAAATAGACAAATTTTTGAAAGACACAAAAGAAGAAACAGATCATCTGAATAGGATTATATCAAAGAAATTGAATCAATAATAATTAACCCTCAAAAAAGAAAGCAGCACACCCAGAAGGGTTCACTGGCGAATTCCACCAAACATTTAAGGAAGAAATTTCACTAATTCTCTACAATCTCTTTCAGAGGATACAAGAAGAAGGAATATTTCCTAACTCATTCTATGAGGACAGCATAACCTACTACTAGGCCAGACAAAGCACTACAAGAAAACTGTAAACCAGTATCTCTCTTAAGTGCAAATGCAAAAATCCTAAATAAAGTGTTAGGAAATCAAATTTAATGATGTATAAAAAGAATTATATAACAAAACAGACTGGGATTTATCCAAGGCAATACTGGTTCAACATTACATTTGAAAATCAGTGTAATCCCCATCCATAAGCTAAAAAGAAAAATCACATGATCACATTGATAAAGAAAAAGCATTAAAAAAAAATCAAACATTCATGATAAAAACTTTCAGTAAACTAGGAAGAGAGGGGGATTTCCTCACCGTGATAGAAAAAAAAAATCTACAAAAAATGTACACTAACATCATACTAGATGGTGAGAAGCTTCCTCATTAAGATGGAAGAGGAACAGCTTTCCACTAGGAGGAAGAAGGCAAAAAGAATCTAGAGATGAACCAGAGAATCCAGAGATGAACCCTTATATGCACAGTCAATTCATTTTTGACAAAAGCACCCAAAGCAATTCATTGGGAAAAGGACAGTCTCTCCAACAAATGATGCCGAGAAAATTAGCCGAATGCAAAAAGATATATTTAGACCCTTCACAGCATACATAAAAATTAGCTCAAAATATATCACAGGTCTAAATGTAAGAACTAACTACTCATTGGAAGGACTGATGATGAAGCTGAAGCTGAAGCTCCAACACTTTGGCCACCTGAGGCAAACAGCTGACTTGCTGGTAAAGACCCTGATGCTGGGAAGATTGAAGGCATAAGAAGAAGGTGACAAGAGGATGAGATAGTTGGATGGCATCACTGATTCAGTGGACATGAACCTGGACAAACTCCAGGAGACAGGGAAAGACAAGGAGGCCTGAAATGCTGCAGTCCGTGGGGTTGCAGAGTTGGACATGACTTGGCAACTGAACAACAACAACAAAAGATAATGTCAAAAAAAAAAAAAAAAAAACCAAGAGAAAATCTTGATGGTCTTATTTAGGCAGTTTTTAGATGATACCAAACACATGATCCATAAAATTTTACAATTAATAAATTGGACCTAAAATGTAAAACTCGTGTGTTTCAAAAGACCATTAAGAAAACAGACTAGGAGAAAATAATTGCAAATCTTATATAAGACTCATATCCTATAAATATGTATAAAGAACTCTTACAAGTCAGTAATAGAAGGGCATATCCCATCTTAAAAATAAAGACTTAAACACAAATATCTACAAGCACATGAAAAGATGCCCAATGTCTTCAGTCCTTGGGGAAATGCAAATGAAAACCAAAATGTAGTATCACTTCACACCCATTGAATAATTATAAGATAGACAGTAATAAATTGTTGCTGAGAATGTGTAAAGTAGATATGTTATTTTCCCTGGGGGAGGTGATGGAAACACATTAAAATTGGATTGTGGTGATGGTTACACAGCTCTGTAAAGAATACCTTAGTAGAGCTATTAAAAGAAAATTTCACCGCTAAACTAAACTAACTTCCTGTTTACATACTGGAACAAGTTAGACAACACCATGAGGAAAGAATCAGGTATAAAATGTGGGACATTCTATAAGAAACAATTTACAATGTTAAGGACAAAAAGCAGGGGATTGCAGAATTAAAGACTAAAGGTACACAGCAACCTAGAATAATGTATAAATCTTGATCAGATTCTGCACTGGAAAAACAAAAGACATTTCTGGAGCTGTTGGGGAAGTCTGAATTTTGACTGAATATTAGAGATATTATGAAATTATTGGTCAATTTTTATGCATGATAATGGTATTGTTCAGTGGCAGTATGTCTTCTTTCATAGTATATGGATGCTGAACTATTTAGGGATGATATTTAGGGATGAAGTACCATGTCTGCAACATACTTTAAAATGGTTCAGCAAATATAAATGTGTATTTGTAAAGATAAAGCAAATAGGGAAGTGAACCTGGTTGAAAGGTATTAAAAAAGTTCATTTTAACCTCTTCAAACTTTTCTGTAGGTTTAAATTTTTTTAAAATAAAAAGTGGGGAAACGTCATTCAAGCATTCTTGGAATGACATTAAGAAATATATACATGTGTGTATATGCCTGTATACATGTGTATATATATATAGCATCTAAATATATGACTTACATAGGAATGAATATATATATTTATACATACAATGTTCAGGATCTCTTTGGTGATTATAAAACTTTATTAAGACATTAAAAGGACTTAGAATAAGACATATAACATGTTCATGGATTAGAAGGCCCAATATAATGACACTAATTCTCTCCAAATGGCCCACAGAATCATGATCAAATCAGGCCCACCCTTTTTTTTTTTTTTTAAGTTTTGGGGAGGAAATTGACAAGCTGTTTCTAAAATGGACATGGAAGAACAACAAACCAAGAAGAGCCACAAGCTCTTGAAGAACAACAGCAAGGTGGAAGGACTTGCTATACCATATATTAAAACTTTTTTAAAAAGATAAGAGTATTGAAGAGAGTGTATACAACACAGGAGAAATCAATAAAACAAAATTAAAAGTCCAGAAATAAATCTTTGCATATATCAACCCATAATATATAACTGAAAAGGCACTTTAAAGCAGTAGGAAAAAGGAAAATTTTTTCAACAAATGGTACTAGAACAACAGATTAGCCACATAAAGATACAAAAAAAGAAAAAAAATTACCACATCTCAAAGACAGTTCCAAGTAGGATGAAACCTCAGTGAGAGAGGCAAAACTATAAACCATTTAAGAAAATATCATCTTCATAACCTGGAGAGAGAAAAAGTTTTTAAGTGAAACATAAAACATGCTACCCATAAGCAAAAATTAATATATATGAACATATGAAAATGTTAATCAAAATAGTATAAAAAGACAAGCCACAAATTGAGAAAAGATTCTGCAATACCACTCATAAAGAAGTAGTATCCAGAATATATAAAGAACCCCCTGTAAATGCTTAAGAAAAACAGACAAAAACTTGAACACATATTTCACTCACCAAAGATGAAATCCAAATAGTCAATAAACTTAGAATATTTTCCCATGCTATCAGTCAGAAAGTAAATTAGTAGTCTTTTCTGAAGAACAATGTGGTAATATACACGAACAGATGAAAGGTGTTCAGCCTCATCTGATATAAGGGATATGCTAATTAAAACCACAAGATAACATTATACACTCAACAGATTAGTAAAAATTAAAGTGTTGCTACATTCTTGATGGAATAAAAATCAGTACGAACATCTCTGGGAAATAGTTTGGCATGATCTAGCTAAGTTGACTGTAATAAACCCTGTACCCCTGGGGCTCTGCTCTTAGGTATATTTCCTTTTAAAAACACATGCAGAAGTTCTTTTTAGTCATTAAGTCATATCTGACTTTGTGCAACCCCAAGGACTATATCCCACCAAGCTCCTCTGTCCATGGGATTTCCCAGGCAAGAATACTGTAGTGGGTTGCCATTTCCTTCTCCAGGGGATCTTCCTGACCCAGAGATCCAACCCAGATCTCCCGCCTGGCAGGCTGATTCTTTACCACTGAGCCAGCTGGGAAACGTTTCAAAACGCATACTCCAAATTTGAAAAAAATAAACAAAAAAACTCCTCCAAAACACACATACAAAATATCCAGAGCAGCACCATTTGTAATATCCCCAAATTAGAAACAAACCACATGCAGATGTTCAGGGTAAAACATCAAAATAAATTATTATATTCTAACAATGGAATAAGCGAACTACAGCTTATACAGCAACTTACAGGGATGAATCTTGTAATGTTTAGAAAAGGGAACAAGTCTTGAAAGTGTACGGTATAATTTGATTCACAAAAATTAAAAAAATAGGAACTAAAAAGTGTGTTTAAGAATGTACATGTGGGTGGTAAAACTATAAAGAAATGCTAAGAAATGAAGAGCCAGGATGGTACTAAAGAGGACAACAGGAGTTGTGATGGAAGGATCCTCTGAGGGAACTTCTGAGGTGTCAGAAATATTCTTTCGTGACCTGGGTAGTTACATAGGTGTTCATGACCATCTCCTTAAAAATATCTATGTGTATATACCTGTGTAGACATACACAAAAAGATGTTTTCATAGACTTCCTGCATACTCTACAATAACAACAAGATACACAAATGGTCACTAAATGCAAAAAGACATTTGACCTCACTAGTAATTAGTAAAATGAAAACTAAAACAGCATTGATTACCTATCACAATTTGCCGAAAATGTAAGATTGACAATATCCATTTTTGCTGAAGCTGCAAAGAAATAAGAGTTCTCCTTATGCTGTCAGAAGGAAAGTAAATTCATAAAGCCTTTTTGAAGCAATGTGACAATATATATAAAAATGTAAAACCCATATATCTCACGAAGTACCAATTTCAATTTTAAATATCAATCCTAAGGAAACACTAGCACATGTACAAAACATGTATAGAAAGGTGTTTACTGTTCACTATACCTTTGCTTGCAATAGTTAAAAAAATGAGTAAGTGTCAATAAGGGAATATTTATGAAAAGTATCATAACCCATATACTGGAATACTATGCAGCTATTAAAAATTAAGATAACTCTTTATGAACTGACATGCAAAGATCTCAAAAGTGAACAAGTGAACGAAAGCAAGTCACAGAACACATACACAGCATAATTCTATTTTAAAAATATAAAAATGTATATGAATTTATACATATATATGTATGAAAACAGACTAAAATTTTATACTTTAAGTTGTGAGCAGTGATTACCTGTGGGGCAGGGAGGGGAAGGGAGAAGTAGGGGAAAGAGGGTACTTTTACATTTTAGGCTATATTTCTGAATTTTTGTTTAAGAACACATCCACAGACTACTTGTTCATTTTTAACAGGTGGTAATAGAAAAACAACCGTGTTGCTATTTATTCCATTCCAATGAGAACAACTGAATACATTTGGAAATAACTTGCTTTCAAAGCTAATTCTTTTGTTCCTGGAAGGCCTCAAAGAGAGCCTACCGTGTGTTACAGGGCTGTCAGCCATCAACTGATGAACCATGCGTAGGATATGAAGCGACTTGGTTCATCTCCAGGCTCACCCTTTGAAAATATTTGCATACATTCTCCTATCCCAGCTCATTGGCAACAACAATAATGTTTTCCCAAAGCACTTTGCTAAAGTAAATAAATTCTGATGCTACACATCAAATCACAAAGAGCAAAGTGTAGATGTTGCTGTCAAGATGTATGTTTAGATCTAAATTAGCAATCACACCCTTGGTGAGTGACTTTCAGAATAAGCAGCTTCTATTTAGATTCGTAAGGAAGAAGCTAGAGCCCACTAAATCTTCTCCACTTACTCCACCATAGCTTTTTCCAAGTCAAATGATTTCCTATAAAAGTGGGAAAGAGGGAAGCCTGATCACTAGTCACTGGCAACTGGTAGTGAATCAAAATCACAAGCACTATCAGTACATTTATGAAGGAAAATCCAACTCCACGCATACATTTCGGTGTGCATTTTATTTTGGATTGGAATCATATCCATACGAATGAAAACTGCCAAAGTATTCTTTACTCTTTTGAAAGCTGGGTCCTTGCCTTGCTGTGTCAGAGGAAGGCAAAAACTAAGCCGGTAATGCTGGAGACCTCCCTGCTATATGCACACTGACAGGAGAGGCACTGCCTAGGAAATGCCTTTTGGTTGATGAACAGGGGAGGATCTATACACACATGAAATACAAATGGAAACACATCAGCACACGCAATTCGTTAGCCTGGTCCTCCGGCATCCGCTGGCATGCATCTGTTCCAAAGGGCCTCTTATTCAGTGGTGTCAGCACTTGGTCTCGTTATGCCTCTTATCAGCAAATACCTTTCTACTCCAGAATGGAAAACAAGCGCTGAATTCATTACATCCAATACTGATGCATTATTTCCGTAAGTCACCAGTAAAAGAATGAATTTAATTTTAATACATTTATTTTCGTGTGGTTCTTAATAAAACACTTTCAAAACATTCTGTACATTTCAAGCCACTCAGAACTGCATTACATTCTATAAATGAGATTTGTTGGGATGAGGTGCCAAGATGTCTCTGTACAAAGATGTACAATATGTACAGTCGCTGTAAGTGCAAGCTGTGCAAAGCAGTCTAGAACACTAATTCATGCCAAGGCTTAGAAAACATTTCAACACATAAAACTAAAGCTTCAAACTGCATTGCAATTTTTTTTTCCTGGGCAAATGATTAGTTTATAAACAAATATATGTATATGTCATATAGAAAGAATAATTTGATTCTTCAGCTCAGTCAGCACCATGCAGCTGACTGGATACATCACAAGGCTGCTCTCCTAGGCTTCTCTTTCTAGGGTGCCATTTCGCCCCACTGAATGGTTGTCTCATCACTGAGCTGCCGCCGCCACCTTTGGCTGAACCACAGCAACACTAGGAGATTTAAATTTGGGGAGATAAAGGCCAAACTTGTTCTCAATGCCAGCAAAAGTGGCGGTGGCGAGTCTGTATCCACCGATGTGATCAGGATTGGCAGGAGGAAGGTCTGCGATGCGTGACTTAGGTGTTGGTTCTGAGCCAGAGGGTTTGCTGTGGATAGGAAACATCAGTGGGTCAGTGTGTGCAGCGTTGATGACCAGCAGACACACGGCACTGTGGAGCAACTAACTATACTCTAAAAAAACAAACAAAAATGAAGATGACACACCACTGAACACTTTCCGTCTGACCCATGTGTCACCAGGAAGAGTGTCCAATGATTTCCTGGTCAATTATGCTGCACTAGTCATGATTTATAGCTGCAATGAAAGCGACATATTCACATATCTGATTTAGAAGAGAAATGGCCTCCACTTCATAAACATACATAGATCCACAGAAAGAGAGACCGGAAAGAAATACACTCATATATTACCACTCTGGGAAGTAGGATTACGAATGGTTTTTCTATTTTCCCAATTTTTACACTAAGCATAAAGTAACTGCAGAAAATTTACATTTTCTTTTATTTTGACATAATTTTAAAAGCTGACTTTTAAAGTAATAAGCTCATGAAGGTTATTACTAAAATTATTTAAAGAGAAGTAAATATAATTCTGACTTTTTCCAGAATGCAAAAGTATTGAAAAGCCTGAAACTTTTGAGACTATCCTTACTTTCTTTATATAAGTCCCTCAACTTCTTGGTTCAACAGCTAACTCCCTACCTGGCTTCTGAGCAGGAAAAGAATTAATAGGTTTATGGAGTAAAGACTCAGATACAGAATTTGATCTTCTGCTGAAAATCTGGTAATTGCTTGCTTTGGGCACAACCTTCCCCTCTCAGCAAATTCAAGTGATTCCTCTTGTCCATGATGAAAGCTTCAAGTACTAACCGTCAAAAGGCCCAATTTGTGGCCTAAATCTCACCAGTGATTATGTCCATAGGCATAACCTTTCTGTGAACCTTTTTTTTCTTTTTTTTCTGCAGAGAATTAGTTCAAGAACTTCTAAACCTTTCTAATAATAAATCATGGTGAATAATGAAATCATGAGGGTGTGAAAGGGCTTGACTGAGTTTTCAAAAGTTTACAAAAGTGTAACTAACACAAATTTATATTACTTCCGGTAAAAAGGCCAAATAAGGACCTAAATCCATGAAGCTCAGTATCTGCTTACACTAAAAAGACAACTATTCATATTACATTTTAATTTGCTTCCTCTCTAAACTTTCCCCAAGCAGTTGCTTAATGCTGTGTATGGGGTCACCCTGTCCAAGTCTTACTCCTCTAACAGTGAAGAGTCTTAGGCCCATGGTTTGTTTTAAATGTATTGCTCCTGCAGGGTCCTCTGTCCTGTCAGTTGCTATCCCAAAAATGCCTTGATAGGTTGAACAAACACCTGTCTGGGGTTTTGGTGCTTTCTTTATAAGAGAGTTTGAAAAGTTGCACTTACAGGCCTCCAAAATCAATGTAAAACCACCGCTGGAGAAGTTCATAGGTGACCAAAGTAACACCAAACTGCGGAGAGGATCGAAACACTCGAGCTGAAAGAGGGAGAGGGGGAGGGGGACAGTTAACAGCAGGATGGGGACAGCAAAGCCCACAGGCGAGTAATGGGAGCCCGACCCCAAAGCCAACCAGCCTTCCCGCACGGCGCCAGCCCCCACCTGCAGTTCCTTTCCAAAATGCCGAGGGCCCTTCTTCCCGGAGTATCTTCCTGAAACAGTCGATGACACCACTGTACGTCGTCTGGCCGGCGCGGGCAGCCACCTGCAGTCTTGTCTTGATGACATCAGCAGGGGTCACCAGAGAAGCAGCAGGCACACCTTCCAGGAGAAAGGCACATTTAATTCATCCCAAATACCTTACAAAGGATAGACAGACTGCTAACGACCAACAGAACAATTAGCATCTTTAACTGCTTTAACTCAATGCTTCTTATATAGAAACCTTGGGCACTAATGGAAAAAGGCTATATAATCCCACTAGCTGCTTCAGTGGAGTCAGGGCAAAACTCTTTCACTCGTTCTGAATTAGGAAAATCACTCTATGTTGCATGATCCCAGAGAACAGTGAGAGGAATAAATGAAACAATATTACTAGGACAATTCCCAGTGTTCCCCTTTGGGTTCTAATTATTTTATTACCTCTTTTAAAGAATGAGGATAATGTCAATTTGATGAGCTGCTAAATATATCTGATAGCAAACTGTAGTGTTTTTTGTTTTTGTTTTTTTGCTGATTCCTGTCACCTTACTGTATGAGGTGAATATGAATACTCATATCCACTCACCCTCTGAGGGGCTGACTTGAGAGTTGACTGTGCCTCCTTTCAGACATGCTTACATGACAGAGTCACTGCAACTGAAGCAGAGGAGGCCAGGCAACCAGTTAGGGAATGGGGGGGGGCGGGGGGGGACTGACCATCAAAAGGCCTTGTCAGCTGTTCCCTGTGCCCCAGCTCCCTGGGGCCACGCTGAGGCTCATCAGCAGCAGGACACTCAAGAAGGATTTCACAACAACACCTTTCACTTATAAAACAAAACAGGAAACAAAGGAGCAAGATGATCTTCCTCAGGGGGAAGAAATTCAATGTGGCCTGAATTTCACTGAATCATCCCTAGGCAGATGGAGCCGGCCACTCGGGGTAGGTAGTTGGGGCGGCCGGGCGGGGAGTGCTGTTAGAGACGGTGCAAACATCCTCCCGCCAAGCCCTACACCTTATTCACGTGAAACTTGGTAAATTGCTGCCTTTGGAATGTTCTGAATCCTGAATGTTCTTAGTGCCTGCCAGCAAAGCTTTACAGATAAAAATTAGAAAAATTCACCTCTAATTCTGAAAACTGACATCAAATGTCTGTGGGCAAGAAACTGGTGCTGACGGCTCCATGAAAATGTTTACTTGGTTCCATCAGCCACTGGCAAAATGCCTGTCCATGATTAAAGGATTCTTTGCTGCTGTCTGGATAGCAGAGAGCAAAGATGAGGAAAGATGTGCTGGCCCTCACTTCAACTGGGGAGGCTTTGGTGTATACGTGAAAGGAGCTGGATGAACACTCAGTGCCAAGACTGAGCGGGTAGCTTTACTGGCTTTTGAATTATAACTGCAAGTAACCGCCCCAAATAAGGGCTCAAGGCTCCCTGGGAGTTTCTTACTCATCACGAGTCATTCCCTGTCATCATGGATGAGAATAACATGTCCACCCAGCAACCCTGGAACCCAGGGTTCCTGCTCCATACCGCACCCCCAGGGGGTGCCCAGGCTGTCCTGCTTTGCTGAGCCCGCAGCCCAGAGGAGAGGCACGCCGTGCAGGAGCCTGGGGGGTCAGGAGCCACCTGAGCCACACTGGGCTTGCGTTCATTCACCTCACCCATCTCTCTCCCTAGGCAGCAGTGATGCCAAGTAAACACATGCCCTTTCCTTCTTCTGCCACGTCAGAGGATTGCCGCAGTGAAGGACAGCCTGGTCCTGCCCTTCCATCTGGAATCAGCTCCCTCTCAACACAAGGCAAAGGCTGGAGCATGGGACTGAGAGGAGGCTTCTCAGCACCTTCCTCCATTTGAAACCCCTGCCTTCAAGGGGCTCCGGGCACAGGAGAGAGGGCAGAATTTATGTAAACAACCATTAATAAAAGACAGAGCATGGTAAGAGCCAAGAAGAGATGCCCCCACGGGGTGGTGCTACTGAGGAAGTATGGCTTTGTTTGGTCTGAGGATGATGGCAGAAGGAATATGGACAGTTTCAAACTCAAGTTGGAGCCAAATCATGTTGATTCCACTATACAGAATAAGAAAGTGAGGGGATGCTAGACCTGTGCATCAGGATGAGGTGCAACAAAGCAACTGATGTGATGAAGAACTTTTCTACGTTAATGCTCAGCTTGACTGCACCCAAGGTTTCAGGGGCAGAGGAGGCTAAGAAACACAGTACTGATGAAAGCCCAGTTGAGACGGGCAGAGTTAATTTGGCTGCGAGTTCCTAAGCTGCATTAAGCTGTTTACCCACATTATGCAAATGTAATTAACGCTCATCAGAATTATAGCATAACCCACAAAGGAGAAAAAGCGATCGTATTTAAACTAAGTCAGATACAAACAATAACTTTCCAGAAATAAAGAAGAGGAGCACAGAGATTCTGTACTTAGAGAATGGGGGTGGGGTGGGTAGGGACTCTTTTCTTAAAAAAAAAAAAAAAGTTACCTGCCATGGCTCCAGCTGCAAGGAGATTTATACCTCCCACGTGTCCATTTTCATCAGCCAGAAGTAGTTTGCAGTGAGCATAAACAGGAAAATAAATTGCAGAGAAGGGAATGTCTCGGAGGAAACACGCTTTGGCACCCTGTCACAGAGTGAGGAAACAGTGCAAAACAGTTGTATAAACAAGGTGTGAATGACCACGAGGGATCCAGGGTGACAAGCCTGAGCTGTCCCTCAGACAGCACTGAGACTGACGTGGAAGAAGGAAACAGGATAACAAGTCAGGCGCAGGGAAATCGAGACGTGGCTCAAAGTTTGAGAAAGTCTGGTGGATTTGGGAGTCCTAGAGTTAGTTAACAATGGTATTCTGACAACTAACAATTTCTGGCATTTCCAGTATGGATTCAGATTTTAAGGTTAATAAAAATTCAATGTTCAGACCTCTAGGCTGCTAGTTCTGGTTCGCCTTGGTGAGTGCCAGGGGGTGGGGTGTGGCTGGGAACAGAGTTAGAAACCCAGTATCGACAGCTTGATTTCAAAGCAACCAACGAAGGCAGCTCCTCAAACTAACAAATTACCAACTCAATCCACCTCAGCTGGGAGCCCCTGAAGTACCAGCTAGGAAGCTGTGGGTAGGAGCCATGGAAAAGGCAGGGAGCTTCCGGTGGCTCAGATGGTAAAGAATCTGCCCCCAGTGCAGGAAACTTGCGTTTGATCCCTGGGCTGGGAAGATGCCCTGGAGAAGGGAATGGCTACCCACTCCAGTATTCTTGCCTGGAGAATTCCACGGACAGAGGAGCCTGGTGGGCTACAGTCCATGGGGTCCCAAGGAGTCAGACACAATTAAACGACTAACGCATTCTAGGGAAGGGGAAAAGAAACCACCAAACTTCCCTCCTCACTTCCTATGTCCTAAATGGCAGAGGACAGGGAAACCCAGACAGAATATTTTAACAGGAAGCTTCCCAGAGAGTAGAAATCCAGTCAGACAGCTTGTCTCGGTGACTGACACTGCCCCTTCCTCAGCCCACACTAGCCTACTGCTCAGGAAACAACCCATCGGTACTTGTTTTCCGGATGGCTCTGTTTTTTAAAAGACAAACTCAAACATTAAAGAAAAAAAAAAATTCCTGGGACTCTCTGAGGGATGCTACAGAGAGAAATAATTTTAATAAAGTCAGTTTTCAAAGAGAATTCTGAAAAGGATGGCAGTTGGGGGCAGAAAGGAGAGTATGTATGGAACACTCAGGACAGGCATCACTGGTTTACTGGTCTCCTAAGAGACCAGTCTGTAGTTTGTAGCTGTGTGATTCTAATCGAGAGAATTTCTAATTCCCAATTTGCAGCTACAGAAGCCAATTTACACATTTCTACAGTGATGGGTCTATAAATAAATCAGACGCTGTGGAAACACAGTTGTCTATAAAAGCTAAATTTTCGTATCCCTCCCCTTACACCAGGCAAAAGAAGAGAAAGAAATACTCTTCCTTGTTTAAGAAAAATAATAGCTTCTGCTCCATTACATCTGATCTGTAATGATGGGAGTAAGCATACCTGCAGGGAAGGAATCTGTTGACTGGCATTTTGCTAAAGTACAGTACACTCTGGTTTGCTTTTGTTTTGCTTTTTTAAAATGCAATTCATTATTGACAAATCCCACCACTTAACTTCTTAAAGACCTGAATCCTACCAAACTCTACTACTGTTTCACTGTGGTCAAATTATTAAGACAAAGACAAGCTCCTACTGGGAAGATAACAATAGAGATAGCTCAGACTCAAAATAAACATAAGACTATTTTGAAGTCAGTCCTAAACCAGCCCTAAAAGAACACCAAAGAAACTTTTCCCCTATCTACCGGTAAATAAACGGCTGTGAGCCTGAAGCCAGCGGGTCCGTGGCGCTGGCCTCCCTGCTGGCGGCTCCATAAAAGCCTGAAGATGCCAAGAGGACGGCGTGGCTGTGCCTCCCACTGCCTCTAATAGAAGTGTCCTGATTTTCTCTTTTGTTTTGATTTTCTACTATAGGAACTACCCTGCTGGACAAGATTGCTTTTCCATTTATGGGGAAGAAGTCTGGTTTTGACATTTTTTCACATTTCTATGGAGTACACTACAACCTTTCTATTGAGATGACCCAAGGGAATCTACCCACCTTATACAGACCAAAGAGTCCCAGGTCCCGCAGCACATTCAGGGCACTGACCCTGGGTCCTGTGGTGATCTCTCCAGCTACCTGTAGGCGAATCTTTACTATCTCCAGAGGGTTAGTAAAGATGACCTGAGAGCCGCCAGCCTGCAGGCAAGAAAGGAGAGACAGAGCAGATTTCAATATCAGAGCCCAACTGACCTAGAGTACAGCCAAAAAAATCTGGGGACCTCCACACTGTACCTCTTTACCCCTCCCCCTCTGCAGGGAGGGCAATGAGAGCCCGATGCTTTGGTTGATGCTGGAAGGGCTCACAGGGATGGCCCCAAACTCTGTCTCAAATCAGCTTATGTCTACTTTTACTTCTATTTGAAATGTCAGGAGTATTTCCCAGACCAGTCTTTCCTGGGTCAACCCAGCCATATCCAAAATGGCAAAACTAATAAACTCATTTGGAAAACAAAAGTGAAGCCAGATGTGGCAGCTGGTGCTCCAACGAAAGGGAAAGAGATGGTAGGAGACTGACTGGTATCTTCTACCAAGCTGGAGCCAAAACTCGGATCTACGCAGCTTCTTTCCTCTTCTTGAAAGCAAGCAGTCTCCTTAGCTCAGCCACTCGCTGCCACTTTCTTGGCGTGCAGAGCAATTAACACAGAGGTGGTTTTGCCCCACGCTAGTCAAAGGTGGAAAGTCTCCTCTGGTTCAAATTCTAAAATGTATTATCCTGAACAAAACTCTGCAACTACATCCACACAAAAGAAGATAATCTGGAAGGACAATTGCAGTATCATTCCAAGACCGAACTAGACACACTGTTGAAGACAGAGATGGGAAATGGAGCATCTAGTTTTCACAAGTACAAGAGAGGGCAAACCAAAGCCATACTCCACACTCACCAGTGGTGAGCGACCATAGGGATATTCAAATTTAGATAATGAAAGTGTATGTGCACTGGAAATCTGTTGGGGGAGGAGAGAGAATGTTTAACAAAACTGCTACCAACCCCTTTTTGGTTTCCCTAAGGAAAAAAAAATGTGTATGTGTACACATAGGGATACATAAAAATAAATAAAAATTTTAAAACATAAATATATATACATTTCCATTCATGAAGTGAAAAAATTTTCATTTGCACATTGTCATCTTAAGTGTAGCTGTTTACATTATATAATCAGAACCACACTCATATAATCATAATTACATTACATAATCATAACTTCACTGTAATAGCATGTCACATGTGAAACAGGAGCCTCATTGGGCACTGGAATTCCACAGGTACAGAAGGACTATAAACAACACCCATAAAACCACAAGCCACATTCAATGTCACCTCAATATTCTACCTTCACCCATATTCCTGTTCATTTTTCTAAAACCCACAGCCCTCCACACCCCCTTTCCAAGGGGCAGCAAAAAGTCCTGGACCATTCTCCTAACTGACCAGGGGCTATAAACCAACAAAACACCCCTGTTCTCACCCTGATCCCTCATTCCTATCAACATCCACAACTGCCAACACTGATACAAGATTCCTTTCCTCTTGGTGGGAAGTTGATTGCCCTGGATTCCTCAGGGCCCTAATCCTCTTTTTGTCTGAGTACTGAGGGTGCAGCAATTTGCTGTCTCTCTCTGGACTTCCTACAACTCCCAAATCTATACAACCCATACCACTGGCACAAAGGTTCCTGAATGACGACTGATCCAATTTTATATGTTGATTTGCCCCTGCTTCTGCCTCTTAATCTGTTGCACTGCAGGCAGGAGAAAGTATTTCAATGTTTCAATCCAAGGAGACAATACTTTGAAAAGGATTGCTGGGTGAAAAATTATGTTAAAATGATAATCCAAGTAATTGCTCCTGTAGCTAGTATTAAAGACCAAACCAATTATAAAAGTTTACTACTTCCTTGAAATCTCTTGTTTAAATAATGGTTGCAGAGACTATCTCTGGGAAAATGCGCTTTATGTTCTAAACTAAAGCAGATTAAAAAAAAAGCATAAATTTTTATTATAATCCCCCAATTCACCACCACCAGATGATGTCAACCCCTGGGTTCTACTCATTAAATATGGACATTATGTTTAAATAAATACAAAGTTCTTTCATGTTTTTAATCATTAGTAAACTATACCATTCTGCAGAGTAGGAATACTTCAAATAGCACTGTGCCCCCAACCACACAGACACAGCTTCCTCCTCCTCTTCCGTCTCTCACAGACCCTTCTAGAAATAACTGTCAGTTTAGTGAAGTTTGTATTTAACAACTCTCCAAATTTCTTCCCACCTGTACATTCAATTAAAACAGTACTACTAAAAGAAGGAAAACACAAACACATTAACCATTACACGCCTTTAAGATTTGTTACCCAGCACCTGTTCTATATACACAAAAAGGGCCATATAGTCAAAGCTATGGTTTTCCCAGCAGTCTTGTACAGATGTGAGAGTCGGACCATAAAAGAGGCTTTTCTTTCAGCTTGCTTTCATCAGTTAGAAAGAATTGATAATTTCAAACTGTGGTGCTGGAGAAGATTTGAGAGTCCCTTGGACAGCAAGGAGATCAAACCAGTCAATCCTAAAGGAAACCAATCCTGAATATTCATTGGAAGGACTGATGCTGAAGCTGAAGCTCCAATACTTTGGCCACCGGATGCGAAGACATGCCTCACTGGAAAAGACCCTGATGCTGGAAAAAACTGAAGGCAGGAGAAGGGGGGCGACAGAGGATGAGACAGATGGTCGGATGGCATCACCGACTCAAAGACTATGAATTTGAACAAACTCAGGGAGATGGTGAAGGATGGGGAAGCCCGGCATACTGCACTCCGTGGCGTCACAAAATTAGACACAACTGAGCAACTGAACAATAATAACAACATATACTAAGTCCCATCAACACACTGGACACAATCACAAAACTAAACATACATATATTTATGTTCATATATATGTAAAATACATGAAATATAACAAGTGAATGTGTAAACAATGAAATGACACTATAAGCAAGGCACACACCTATGTGTTTGTTTCACACCTATGTATGTACTCCACTATGACTGAAGGAGAAAATTTCTACCAATTTCATGATCTATATATTCTTTAAAAATAATCATTTTTAAGAACTTTATGACAGACCTAGGAATATATAGACAATATCCAGATGAAACGGAACAAGATCCTGTGAGATCCTTTCTGTCTCCCATTTCTAGTTTGTAGGAAATAGGGTTCCTTCAGCCTCCCTGACCTTCCCTGAGTTCCAAAGGACAGAGTCAAAGAGTTGTTTTTCAGGAAAGGGAGGGAGCAGAAGCCCAGAGACAAAGCAGGAGCAGTCAAGTAACAGCAATGCAGCAGGAGGCAGGGTTCTGGTTCCTCCCCAAGAAATATACATAACAAATTACCTTGGACTTCTATAGGAAGGCAGGCCCCCCATGCAGCAGGAGGAAGGCAACTTCAGGCTTAGTACAAGACTGCAGCAGCCCTGCCCTATTCTCTCACCACTGACTCTGTACACAGTGGAAGATAATGAAGACTGATTCCCCCCCCAAATGATTCTCCCTTTAAAAACTTTCATGGTTGAGCAGAATCTTTGAAGGTGGTTTTGGACACGAGTCTGCCTTCTGCCCAGATTGCTGGCCTCTTGAATTAAGCAATCTTTCCTTTTCTAACCAATACTTATTTCTCAAGTACTGGCTTTCAAGATGCAAGCAGCCAAGCTTGAGTTCAATAACACAGAAACACTGAATAATAAAGACTGCTATCTGATTTGTCTAAAACTTTGGGTACGTTATAACACTTAAAGGAAAACACACAAGGCAAATATGCACTGTCCTTTTTAAGCTCTGAGGTTAACCACTCTCATACATATTAAACTAGGAACAGGGAAAAGGGGGAATAAAATCTGTAACTAATTCAATTACTCTGATAAGAAAATCTGGTGACAAAGAACAAGATTATGATGTTATCACATCCTTAACTGCCCTCTGAGAAACAAACACATCAGAAAAATATCATTTCTCCTCTATTTTAAGACTCTACTGATTTTGATATCATAAATTTAGTAACAGATATTCACAGGGAAAAAAACACTACTTACAGTAAATATAATCACTAAATATACAGAATTTCAGATGTGTTAAAGTGTGAAATAAAAATATAGTAACTTTTCAATTAAAATAGTATCTGTATTTTTACAAGTAGGCTGACATTTGCTATTTTTAAAAGCAACAAAATTAAACAAAAAATTAAAATGACCCATAAGTAAATATTTAAGCACAAATAATTCTATGCTCTTATTCAGTCTGTAATATTAGGTAATAAAATCATGCTAAATGACATAAATAGAACATAAAACATTAGGCACCCATTTATCACAAATATGTCAAAATTTGCAATCCACTCCAGTACTACTGCCTGGAAAATCCCATGGGCACAAGAGCCTGGTAGGCTACAGTCCATGGGGTCGCAAAGAGTCGGACACGACTGAGCAACTTCACGTTCACGTTATCGAAAGCAAAACAGCTTAGAGATGAAAATATTGGTTGTACCCCTGGGAGGAGAAGTAAATAACTAGGAGAAAGAATTTGCATCATATGCCATTATATCTTTTAAATTCTGAATCAAATGAATGTATTAACTACTCAAAAACAAAAAATAACACCCCCTCCCCCACCACCAGAAATAAGAAACAGAACTGGTCTTAGAAACAATGGCTCTTTTTACAGACCAGGTCCTCTCTCATACATGCTTCCCCATGGTAAACTTGGGAATTCATATACTTTAAATGTATTTGAAAAAACTAGTTAGCCCTAGTTATCTGTGGATCCAAAATTTTTAATAGGCTTATCTACCTATGCATATATGGACATCAAAAAAAATCAAACTAAGTAAAGCTAGTGATCTGAAATAATAGACACTGAGATAAATAAAACTTCAGGTTAAAACATGATGATACACAGCTATGTAGTCTTAAATGAACTGTGTAATTTGATGTCTTCCTACCTTGTACTTGTGTTAACTAGCACACCATTTCATACAGTAATACCTTTGGTGAATTTTTTTCACTCATCAAATCACCAAAATTAATTTCTAACCTCTAACTGCTAAACTTCCCTCTCAAACTTGTTGTTTATTTTTTTAAATAGATGCAAGCATTAATATTAAAACTGACTTAGATGCTTCCATTTTTCAGTATTAGGTTGTCATTTCTTTGTTCCAGAACTGAATTACAAATGACACCATGAGACAGAACAAATTTCATTTTGAATGAGGCTTACCCACATCCAACAGAAAACAGAGAATGGAAAAACCTCCATATCATCTTGTGTTGCATAATTTTTTAATGGAAAAATAAACCAACTAAAGCTGACAGCTTTAGTTATTAAAGCTTTAGTGACTTCCCTGGTGACAGGAAAGAATCTGCCTGTAATACAGGAGACCCAGGTTCGATCCGTAGGTAAGGAAGATCCCCTGGAGAAAGGAATGGCAAGCCACTTCAATATTCTGGCCTGGAGAATTCCATGGACAGAGGAGCCTGGCAGGCTACAGTCCACGGGGTCGCAAAGAGTTGGACATGACTGAGTGAATAACAGACAAAGCTGACAGCAAAAGTTAGGAAAAAGGATGTAATACTGAGATGTCACCACTCACCTTTGATGTGCCTGAGACCAAGGGGCTGCACACAGGACTGGGCCTGTTCGACCTGCCCGCATAATCCTACCCAGGGGCAAAGACCACAAAGACGCTGGGGATCCAGCCACCGGCTGCGTGACCCCCACCCCACCCCCTCCACCCCCCGAGCACCAAGTCCCCTGTTTACTTCCCTCTTTGATCTGTTGTCTCTTGTAGTTTGAAACTATTTCTCTCCAACTGCCAAATGTCCAATCTAAACAATTCATTTTACAAAGTCTTCCCTTACAGAGACAAATGAAAATCTAACTTCAATTTAAGGCCATATCAGCTCCTTGAACAGATGTACAAAATATGTGCATTTAAAACAGCCAGAAAAACAAATAAGAGTCATAGAATTAGTTGTCACTTTGACTCAAGCAGGATGAAGAGAGACAGTGGCTCTGGCTCACAATGCCATCAACCGAGCATTATTTTATAAAGCAACGGGAAACACTATGGGTTCGCTCTAAAGCAGCCCAAGACAGTCACAGTTTAAAAGGAGTGATTGATGATAAATGCCAGGGTGTTCAGAGGTATGAATAGATTAAATTACACATACTGACATAATATATGTGGACTTTTAATATATGTGCATATGCATGTGTGTTCACGTAAGTATGCAAGGATAAAGTTGAGACCACACTGGTTCCTGGGGATGGGAGCTGAAGAGACCATTTCCAAACAGCTCTTTATAGAGGTCTGCAAGCTTAGCTTGCTGAGAAAGACATGGCTTAGGGAGCTAGTGAGCTACCACTTCGGGCTCCCAGGATTAGTAAATGCTCCAGCTGACAAGTGGGAGCATGCTACACTCTTGCTACACCTATATGGGCATGGATATGGTGGGGTGTGAGCCCATGTGCACACACAGGCCAAAGGGAGAAAAAAAGAACACAAAGATTCCGGGTTTGGAAAGCTGTCGACCTATATCATTGTAAGCTTTGTAACTGTAGATAGGTCATAACCTTTTCATTCCTTGGTTTCCTAATATGACAATAGAGATTCCATCATCTACCTTATCTACCTCACATAGCTCCTGTGCAGTAACCAAGGTGAGAGCACCACACTGACCAAAAGCAAGGTAAAAGGGAAGGGATGCGTTCTCCAAGACGTATGTTCATACAGGGCTATGAAAACGCCTGCAGCATACTGGGGCCATCACTCCTGTGTTGAGCAATATATACATTTTGAATTTTATGACTTGTATCCTTTTAGAAGTAGGCAAATATGATCAGCTAGGCAAGTGCTCTGTGCTGTACTTAGTTGCTCAGTCGTGTCTGACTCTTTGCGACTCCACTGACTGTAGGCCGTCAGGCTTCTCTGTCCATGGGGATTCTCCAGGCAAGAATACTGAAGTGGGTTACCATGCCCTCCTCTAGGAGATCTTCCCAAACCAGTGTTCAAACCCAGATCTCCCGCACTGCAGGCAGATTCTTTACTGTCTGAGCCACAAGGGAAGCCCAAGAGTACTGGAGGGGGAGCCTATCCCTTCTCCAGGGGATCTTCCAGATCCAGGAATCGATCCAGGGTCTCCCGCATTGCAGGCAGATTCTTTATCAGCTGAGCTACCAGGGAAGCTTCTAAGTGCTCTGGCTAGAGTTTAACAACATGAAAAACAGACACTTAACCAGAGAGATCATTAGAAAATACATATAGGTCAGTCCCTTTAGAATTTTCAAGGGACTTCTCTGTTGACTCAGAGAGACAGTAAATTTTTTCCCACTTAGGTTTACGGACATGTCTAAGAAATTCACATAATCCTTTTCTTTAATAAAACCACTACAGAGACCATTAAGATAATTAATAGGTAAGTCACAGACTGGGAAGAATATTCATAACACATATATCTGACAACAGACTGTATCCATGATGTATACAGAACTCCTACAAATTAACAGTAACAATGAGTAACCTAATAAAAACAGACTAGAACAGATAATTCACCTAAAAAGATAAACGGCCAATAAACACATGAAAGGATGCTCAATATCTTTAGGCATCAGAGAAATGCAAACTAAAACCACAACAAGGTATCATTTCAGACCAATCAGAACAACTGAAACAGACTAAAAATATCAAACATTTTGAGGGTGGGGAGTAACTGGAATATTTGTACACTGCCGATGAGACTGTAAAATGATACATCCATGTCAAAGAACCAACTGGCAGTTTCTTTTATAATAAACTGAATATACATCTACCCTAGTCTACTCTTAGGTACTAAATAATGTTTATAACAACCTTATTTATAATAGATAAAAACTGAAAACAACCCAAAATGTCCTTCAACAGAAGCATGGAAAGCAAATTGTAGTTAATTCATACCATGGAATAATGTTCAGTAAAATTAAAACAAACAAAAAACCAATACTGATACCCACACAAGGATGACTCTTGAACATACTTTATTAAGCAAAAGAGGCCAACCATAAAAGAAGGCATTTTGTATGAATCTGTTGATATGAAATCCAAGAAGAAACAAAACTGTTGACAGAAATCAAAACAGTGGCTGCTTGGGCAAGGGGAAGCATGACTGACTGGAAAGAGGCATGAATTAATTTCCTGGGGTGAAATGTTCTTCATCTCACTCTTGAGTGCTGATTTCATGGGTGTATACAACTGTTAAAACTCATTAAGCTGATATCTAAGATTTTTTTATACATTTTATATCTAAATAACATATATATTCAGATATATGTTAAATTATTATAATATACATCCATATAGTATTTTCCAAAAAAGAAAAGCCACTACAAAGTTGAATGGACTCATCTAGATTTATGTTGATAAATGGACAAGGCCTTGATTTGATTTCCTAAGATAGTATTACAGAACAAAAGGAGTTGATCTTAAAATCAAAATACTTGGGAATATATGAAAACTGCAGCATATATTAGCTGTGTGATCTGAGGTGAGAGGTAGACTTTCTGAACTTCTGTTGTTCATCTACCCATTTTATAGGAGATGATAATAGTGTACGTGAAAGTACTTTGAAAAATTCTGAGTTGACATAGTATTATTCTGCACACAACAGATATCATAATTAAACAATTATATTTATGTCTGATATGGACATGTAATGTGTGTACATACAAATATGTATATACTTATACATATATAAAGAGAGTTTCTTATAGAAAAATAAAAACATACAGCCTGATAAAGGATGGCTTACCTATAAGAACAATGAGAAAAATTATTTGAAGCTTGCTGTTACATATACATTACTCATATGCACCCATAACAGACATTTACTGAGTAACTGTACCTACATGTATAGACTCTTATCCCATCTCCACCTAAAAAGGGTGGAGAAATTATTACATCTAAAATCCAAGTTATACAAACAACAACAACAAAAACAAGCAATCACACCTAAATCATAAATTCTGAACGAGTAAGTGTTTCTTGAGAAGACTTTAATACAGATATAAAGTAAGTCTGGATAATGTTCATGATGAAGATTTCAATTATGAAAATGCACATAATTGTTTTCCCAAAGGTCGTATCTATTTCCACAGTGAGAAGCTCCAGTGATTTTCTGCTGCCCTTAAAAGCAGTGAGAGCTGCTTGCATTTCCAATCAGGAAGTCAGACTTAACAAAACTTGGACCTGGCTTAAAAAGATTGTGCATGCATGTGTGGATGTGCCCACGCACATGCACACGATCATGTATATGCAAACATTAAGAGGAAATATAGCAAGGTAGAAAATAAAACCTTCATTTGGTATTATCTCTGCTCAAAGCAAAATGCTGCAAAATAAGGTTAAAAATTTGTGTGAAAGATCAAAGAGCTAAATGTAAGATCTAAAACTATAAAACTCCTAGGAAAAAATAGAGGTATAAATCTTTATGATCTTGGATTAGACAATGACTTCTTAGCTATGACATGAAAAGCACAAACACAAAAAATAAAGGTAAGTTGGACTTCATTAAAATCAAAGTTCAGTTCTGCAAAAGGACAGTCAAGAAGGTGAAGAATATCTGGAAATCATATATCTGATAAGGTACACTAAATATATAAAGAACTCCTATAATTCAATAATAAGACAAACAACCCAACTATAAATGGCCAAATATTCTGAATAGATTGCTCTTCAAAGATATATAAATGCCAGTACATTCATGAAAAAATGCTCAACAGAGTCAGTCATTAGGTCACAGTAAGATAACACTACATACCCACTAGGATGGCTATAAAGGACAGATAGTAAGTATTGGCAAGGATGTGGAAAAATAAGAACCCTCATACATTGCTGAAAGGACTGCAAAATGGTGCAGATACTTTGGACAATGATCTCACAGGTCCTCAGAATACTAATTAGAGTTACCATACAACCTACCAATTCTACTCCTAAGTATATACACAAGAGAAATGAAAACATATGTCCACAAAACTCTTTACATGAATGTTCATAGCAGCACTTAATCATAAAGCTAAAAGGTGGAAAAAACCCAAATGTTTAACAACTGATGAATGAATAAATAAAATATGGTATTATCTATATATTATTTATAGGTATTACTTATATTATATATAGGTATTACCTATATACAATTATGTTGAAATATTATTCAGCAATAAAAGGCTTGAAATACTGATACATACCACAACATGAATGAACCTTGAAAACACTACTCTGAGTCAAAGGAGCCAGAAAAAAAGGCCACATGTTGTTTGATTCCATGTAAAAGAAATGTCCAGAAATGGTGAATCATTAGAGACAGGGTAGTAGGTTTCTTTTGGGGGATAAGAATGTTCTAAAATTAACTACAGTGATAATTGCACAGCTCTACGAATATACTCGGAGAAGGCAATGGCACCCCACTCCAATACTCTTGCCTGGAAAGTCCCATGGACGGAAGAGCCTGGTAGGCTGCAGTCCATGGGGTCACTAAGAGTCGGACATGATTGAGCGACTTCACTTTCACTTTTCACTTTCATGCACTGGAGAAGGAAATGGCAACCCACTCCAGTGTTCTTGCCTGGAGAATCTCAGGGACGGGGGAGCCTGGTGGGCTGCCATCTGCGGGGCTGCACAGAGTCGGACATGCCTGAAGTGACTTAGCAGCAACATGAATATACTAAAAGCTACTGAACTGTTCATGTGTGGGGAATTACATGATATATGAATTCTATCTCAATAAAGCTATTATTTCAAAACTTTTCCTTAAACATAGCAATCATTCAATGAATGAGAGAATGAATGAAAGACTGAATAGAAACATATACCAAATATGAAAGAATACAGATTTAGAGACAGAAGTGGTTTGAATCTCAATTTTTCCATTTACTAAGTGCTTGATTTCAGAGCTTTTAGTTTCTCCAACTGTATTAATAGCTGGGAATAACAAAGAGATAATGCCTATAAAGTATTCAGTCTAGTACAAGATGCTCAAGAAATGGTAGCTATTATGATGAATTATAATCATAAGCATGTATTTTCTTTGGTGATATGTAGAAATGAAGTAAATCATGATAAGAAATTCTACTTCCAAATTACCAAAGTGGAATATGATTAGACTCTGATGAGAATGGTCAGAACTACCCTTTTTCTATGAGATATAAACATATCTTAAGTCTGGTTCCTTGCACAGGAGGAAACTCTAAATCTTTCTCAGCCTTGACAGCTTGTTCAATGAGAATGAATAAAAGAAAGAAAGAGAGAATGAAAACATACCAAATATGTACTAACAGAGATTTGGAGACAAAAGTGGTTTGACTGACAATTTTGTCATTCACTAAGTGCTATATCTTCTCTCAGGTTTTATTTTCTTCAACTCCAATTAGAAAGAATAATGAGCCTATGCCTATAAAATGTTCAACCCAATAAGAAAAGTCCCTACTGCTCATTAGCATTCTAGCAGATCAGTACTAGAGTAAAAACAAAAACCAGCATCAATGATAATAGCAATATTTAGTTGGAGTGGTAGGTTTATGGATGCTCATTTTATTATAACTTTTAATCTATATAATGCATTCTCTTTCACATGTATCTAATATCATATACTTTAAAAAATAGATCACAAAACAAAAAATATGAAAATACATAATGCTTAAGGATCAGATAGTTCCATTTCTTGGTTACTGCATGATCCAGTCAGTGTACATCATTTTGCCTAAAGGACAGCACAGTCATTTTCAGAGCGGCAGACTTTCCCTTGCACATGTAGCGAACCTGAGGCCCTGGTCCTAGCTGACCCTTCTGCTAAGAGAAAAACCTATAAAGTCAATACTACTTCTTCTGAATTAACTTGCGTTAGGCTAACACATTAAGTACATCTTTAAAACTGAGTGACCACACTCCCATTGCCTGGTGGCACTCACAGCATTTAGCCAAACACCCATAGGGCACTCCACATTCTATCACTGCCCACACCCAGGATCCTAAGGTTTTTATGATCAGGCTTCCCTGGTGGCTCAGACTGTAAAGAATCTGCCTGCAACGCAGGAGACCCAGGTTCAATCCCTGGGTTGGGAAGATCGCCTGGAGAAGGGAATGGCTATCCACTTCAGTATTCTTGCCTGGAGAATTCCATGGACAGAGGAGGTTGGTGGGCCACAGTCCACAAAGTTGCAAAGAGTTGGAAATGACTAAGCAACACACACACACAGGGACAGGGAGCTTGGCTCCTGGCTACAGTCCATGGAGTTGCAAAGAATCAGACATGACTAAGCAACACACACACACACACACACAGACACCCCACCCTACTACCTACCTCTCAGGTAGCCACTCTTCCTAGTGTTTACCTGGTGAATGCTTACCAGATTTCATTCAGCAAAAAAACTATTCCTATATTCCACAATGCCTGATAGTCTATCAACAGAGAAATCTTCTTTGTTTAGGGCTTCATTCTCTATTGAAATAAGCAGACTTTCGGGAGAAGCAGCAGATTGTGCTTCACCACTTACACTGCAGTGTGATCGAATTTATCAGTGGAAACTTGATAATTGTACATTTCCTTTTATCCTTGAATGAAGAGACTTAGAGGGAAGAGGGAAGCAGAAGTGTTTATGGTGAAGAATTGCAGACAATGAAATCATTCTGCCTAGAGCCCAACCTAACTATTTTTCATGCTGTCAGTTTCCAGCTAGACAATCCAGAAATGAGTCATGATTAAGGAAGAAATGTAGAGTGTCAGTACAACCCTCGAGGAACCCCAGACTTCAACAGAAATCCCCAAAGTTCAAACCTAGAAACAGTGTCTTTACCCAGGAAGAACAAAGGAACCAAATACCTGATCATAATGTAACTGCAAGTCAGTTTCATGGGCAAAAACCTCTGGATATTATAAATGGAAACAAATAATTATCTATATGGAACAAGAGAACATGGCTTGAGAGATTCCTAACAAATGTATAATATGTGTTGTGACAAAACTGAGTGAGGAAATTTCTTAACCAAATTAAAACTAAAACCACTGAGAAAAGCAATATGATTTGCAATGGGTCTTTAATTTGAAGAGAAACGACTGTAGCATCTAATTGGAGAAAAGACGAAGAGAAATACAGTAAGAGCTAGCAAAGGTCTTGGTCTATCCTTATTATTTGTCCTTCATGAAAAAAAGAGAGATACCCAAAGACATGAGTCTTTCTGAGAATGCACTTGGGCCTACGTGAAGGTGCAGAAGAAAACACACATAAACACACAAGGGAGTCCACCAAGCTACCCTTCCGTAAGAGCTTCGGTTGCAGAAAGGTAAGGACTTAGGTATGTGCCAGGCTGACAAATACCATGAAGGAGAATCCAGAGTGACCTCTCTCTCTGACCCTCAGGGCATCTTCTCTGAATTAAAAGCTGCAAAGGTCACTGACCTCATCACCTCAGTTCCACAAACAACTGAAGAGGATTGAGCCAAGACTGTCAGCCAAGTCAAATGTTAAGTCATTAAAGGTTTCAGGGACAAAATGGATTAAACAAATTAGGTACTACTAAATGTGAAAGGGACACCACAAATTAGCTGAGCTGCAAACTTAGATTTGAGAATTGGACAAAATCCAATGTCATGCTCACACTTTAAAGATAAAGTCTCTGTGTTCAGAATTGTCAACAGCTTCAACATATTTATGGTTGCTTGCTCTGGTCCCTAAAAGAAGGGAAATTGTAATGATACTACAATGATTTACTCAATCGTACACCTAAAATAAAAGGGCCCAATTAATCAGTCACCTCACACTTATTCCAGTCAATAAAAATAAATGGTAACTCTACCCACTATTCTGTTTTCTGTGGTATTTAAAAAGAAACAGAATTAGAACTTCAAAAAGTGTGAAAGGTAATGTTTCAGGAGCTTCTAACAGACTGAGCTAACAAAAATACTCTTTTCTACCTCAAAACCAGTTAGATTATGCAATAAAGTATTTTTAAAAAATCATACAATCTGAGAAAACGGCTTAGAATTCCTTGAGCTCGAGGGGATGTCACTCAGGTATTATATCTGGTGTGCAAAAAGGCTAAAGGAACACAGTTGTCGTGAGAAATCACAGTATTAATACTTACACAACCTCCAGCGAGGATTTCTGCTAAAAGTGGAATGGAGCCATCTCTCCTGGTAAATTTGTCCCGGACAAAATCATTAACCTAATTAGAAAGACAACATTAATCAACTAGAACGCCCAATCATTGCCTTTAGTGGTACATTATTAGTTTTCCAAGTCAGCAAAATACTTGTCTCATATAAAATTTAAAATTAGCAGATGTCTACATATAAATTCAAAATTTTACAAATGCCTCGACAGTGTGCTAGTCTTAGCAACATCAGTTTGGGTTTGTTTGGTTTTTTAAATTTTTTTTGCCATGCCGCACAGCATGAGGGATCTTAGTTCCCCAACCAGGGACTGAACCTGTGGGCCCTGCAATGAAAGTGTGGGGCTTAACCATGGATCACCAGGGAAGTCTCAGCAGCAGTTTTAATCTTTGGCTTAGTGATAATCTAAACAAATGACATAAATTCAATGAGTTAGCCACTTACAGTCAGTTTAATGGCCTTCTCTGGAGCAACCCCTATAAGTTGCGGTATCAGACCTAGGTAAACAGAGAGAATTGTTAGCAACATAGATGTACTAGACACGAACATACCCAGATTATTTACCCATCAAACACTTAGGATTTTCATAAAAATGGGAAAAAATGGATTATCCTAAAAACTATGCATATGTATATAATAATTATTTATGTCAAATACAATGTTATACTGTCTGTTGCTATAAATCCTTTTCTTAAGCAATCTTCCTTTAAAGCCTAGTTATCTAACACCTCTCAAAAAGTACGAGGAAGAAATGGAGCCCATGGATCTTCTCTACTTCATAACACTACCAATGACAATAGAACCACATTCCCTCTCTTTACAACCAACAACATACTAACGTACATAGACATTTTAGAGAAGCCCGTGATGTATGCCTGGAAAAGCTCTGGAAAGCATCCTGTTAAGCAGACCCAGGTTCTGCCACAAATGATGCTACCTCTGTAATAGCACACAGTGGCTTGGCTATTATAGAAAATCAGCTCCCATAATTTTTTCTTTAGAGAAATGCAGAACTTAGTGCTCATTTAAAAGAAAGCCAAAACTATAAAGAAAATGCAGCTTAAAGTATCAATTAATGGGTATGCTCTACAAGCAAAACACAGCCCACTGTTAGCCTAGGTACTAACATACGTCAAACATAAGTCATCTCAAAAGAATTCTCCTAAAATAAAGGAAACTACTATTCTTAGAAAGTTAAAATTTCCAGCCTGGCTGAAAAAGAAAAAATATATAAACAATTCAACATCTGTAGCTATTCACAGGGCTCAACTTTCTAAAGCACACAGATTATCCAAATCGTTAAAATACATTTTTGCATACAGTTTTTAAAGATGCTAACAATAAACACATTATAGCCTTTAAATCATCCAGGCAAGGGGAAATTATGTATGTGTTTGCATGCTCACTGTTGATCTTAAGCCTACTTTGAGGATATTGCTGAGTGATTTTCTACAAGTTAAGAGCCAGCAAGTAATCGTATATACAGGCTACTGTCAGTCAAACTGAATTATCAATGACAAACACAAATCTGCACACACCTTTAATGGGTAGCAGCTGATTTAAAAGAATAAATCAGCAGATGGCAGTCTTAACTTTCTCTCATGATTATCAGGCCTTATTACTTTTAATCTGATCCCCATACAACCATGTCAGCACGAGTATTTGTTTTACAACTTGCCTCAGTAAGGCTCATAGAATTTTAATATAGTACTGATAGCTTATGTCATTTTATCATTGCCTAGAAATTTAGGCTAATCCGTCAACAGTTTTGTCAATCATCTGACAAAATAATGGACCAGCTCTAAACAATATATGACAATCTCAACACAGGGTTCATATACAGGACTCCTACAATCTTCCCTCCAGTATAAGAGTTTCTCATTTAAAGGACTGATTTTATCAGCTCACATCTTAAATGAAGCGAATAATTTCTTCCCCCCTACCCCCAACTTGCTATCCTGGACCCAAATAATATGACATCTCTCTCAAATAAAATCTTCTGTAAGCATCCATCTACTGAGAAGGTAAACCGTGCAGTGTCTATGTCTAGGTTCCTTCTCTTTCAAAGTATACCCAACAGGGAGAAAGAGTCTTATTCAACAAAGAAAGATTGGCGATGTCAAAGGAAAAAACCACTTAGCACCACTTAACCCTCAGGTTTCATATAAACAGAATTCAGATATGCAGTGATTAATAAAGTCTCAAACAAGACTGACATGCACAGATCTGCATTCTAGATAATGTACACCTCTGCACACGTTGTACAGTTAGAATTTTGTTGTACAGCTAGAATTTAAGATAGGCTAGAGTTCTGAATATCTTAAGAAAATTCATTACATTCCTTCTCAAGGGCAGGGTATTTGAGCCTAACTTGATTCCAGAACCACTCTCTTCTCTTGTTCTAAATAAAATACCAAAAATGAACATCCTTGTGGCCCTCTCCTTCAAGTATATCAGAACTACATTTTCACTTGAGTATCCGCACATATTACCAATCAGAAGTGTTTCTCCTCCTGTCCACGAGCATAAAGCTTTGTTCAGGCCCAGTCTTTGTTGAGGCTCAGAATTAGCTCAGGATTAATCTGACTGTGTGCAAACAAACAAGTACAGTAAATTACATAAATGCCCTGGACCTGAGCATGTAGAGAGTTTTTCAAAGAATTCCAAGTGGCGCCCAAAGGGATTAAAAATTAATCTCCCTCCCAAAGGAAACTCTAAATTCTAATGTGAAAACACGTACATGAAAGTCTCCCTCTCCCAAGAGAACAAGTTCCTACAAAGCCGACGGTGGTGGGGAGAATCCTGCACGGGCTGCTGCCTCTGAACGCCGACAGCACTGTGCTCAGCTTACAGCTGGTGATCACATTCCCTGCTCAGCGCCTCTAAGCTAAGAGGAGGAATGGAGCAAGAATGAGACGTGGAGCAAAAAGCTTTCCTTTTTTTTTTTTTTTAAACTTCAGATGACTCACTGGCAAAGACTTATGAATGGTCTCCTTGGAAGAGACAAAAAAATTCACTACTTCTTTCAGCTGAAACAAGTGAATAGAGAGTAAACTCACCTCCAAGGGGCAGCTTGGCTTCTCTTTCACAGAGAAGAGGTGTTATTTCTCCTTTATAATCCACTGAGAAAAGCAGCTCTCTGTTTCTTACCTGTCATCCTTGTATTCCACCTGCAGACCTGTGCCTCAGTCGGTAAGAGCACAGTGACTACAAACCCATGTTGGGACAAATGCAGACTTTGGATGGCAGAAATAAGAAATAAAGACCTTGTTTGCAGACTAATACAGCTAGTCACCAGCAAGAATGGAAAAAGGGGAAACGAACAAGGAGACAACAAAAAGAACAGCAGCCCTGGTCTGACTGAACAGGTTATGCACTGATTTTCATAATGAGTGAGGCCAAGTCTGCTGCGGTGAGACAAACGCACTAACTTCAGCAGCTGAGATTCCCTTACTCACCCCGGTAGAGTCCAAAGAAGCCCTCATAACGCAAGACTTTCTTAAAACAGTCAAAGCTGTTTTTGTACATCAGCTCTCCCACAACAGAGCCGGTGCCACGCTGGTTTTGCATGCGGGTCTTCACCAGATCTATAGGATATACTGCGGTGGCTCCCACAGCTACAAATAAAACAAACCATTTTTAGGCTTAAGAGAGAGCACAATTAAATGGAGAATCTGTAAGGACAACAAATCTCACCTCAGAGGACTAGGAAATAGAACACAGAATCTATTCTCACAAAAGAGACTTTCTGTAGTTTTTCTGTCTTTCATACACAGCTGAAGGATCAGAGGCTAGCAACCACTGGGACCCATAAATACAGCTGCTACAGAGAACAACTGTAGCAAATTTTCAAGTTGTCACCAACATAGTCAACACACAATTTTCTTTCACACTAAACTATTATATATAACATATTTTTCATATGTTCCAATAAGTGTCCATATATTATACCAGTTACCCCTTAAAATAATTATGTATGTACACAGAAGTGGCTATAAATTTACAATTTAGTTTACTATAGCACTTTGGTAAATTGACCTTAGTTACAGCTATAATATTGGAACCAATATTATAGCATGATCCTCCCCCTACTTACAGAACCCAGTTTTGTTTTGTTTTTTAAAAAAAGGCCAGGCTACAGAATATCTCAGGCACTAAAAAATTTATAACATGAATTAGAGTATTAAATTTTTCAACTGTTGAAAACCAAAACATGCTTTGCAACTTCTAAAACTGAGACTGAAAAGAAAAATAATAGTTTCATCAGTTCAGGCTTGTTTTGAAAAATCGTAAGTATTTTAATCACATCTACTAGGTTCTTCTCAACAAAGCAACTTCAGCTTTTACACATATTCTACGGAGAGATTAAGTCAGGAAAAAAAAAAAACCCTCTTAAATTTTGCCCAAGAGCAGAGAAGGGAGGTTCATTTTAGCAAATCACTAACAAGTCTAGATATTCTTCAACCAACAAAAGATAAAAGGGGGAAAAAAAGGCAAGACACCAAACACAAGCAGAAAAGCAAACGTGAATCACTTTAAGAGGTTCTTTTATTTCTTAAGCATCTGGGATTTGTACCCCAAATCTTGATTTCCCACCTTCCCTCACTCCTAACACCAAAAAACAGTCTTAGTCTCCATTTCTTCATACTGGCTTTAACCATAATAACTAGCGGAATGCAGCACGCATCCAAGACGTTCACGTGATTCCAGAGGTTTTTGTCCTGAAGACAGACTGGAGCCAGAGGGGCCATGGCTGTGCTATGACAAGTCCTCTGATCATAGGTAAAAATAAAGAACACTTCAGAAAGCCCTGAACTCGTGACCCCTGTGAACAATGAACTGCACCTTTGCTGATCTGTCCCAGTCTAGTGAGATAATATTACACGAACACAAGCTTGAAACAGCACACAGACATGTCACTCACCTCCAGCAACTGAGCCCAGAGTGAATCTGTAAGCAGACTCGGCAATCTGGAGCCAGATAGGCCTGCCTAAACCATGAGATTGCTGTGGGGGAGAAGAAAATGTTAAAAAAAAATGGAAAAGGATATAGCAAATGAAAAAAGCTATAATTTGGCTATGTTTATATAAGATTCTGAAATAGATACTTCTACTATCGACATTTAAAAACCGTATCTGGCCAATAGATAGAGTAGCTTTCCCCATCGTTTTCACAAGCCTGTTATGCCTCATTTATCTGCTACTATTGGGAAACACACTATCATTCTACAGGAGTGAATCTTTCAGGTAAATAAATATTTTAGGTATAAAATCTTTAGGCCTTTGCTTTAATCAACTTAAAATTGAAAACTCTTTCCAAAATGTACAAAAACTATCTTGTTTCCTCAATCAGAGAACACCGATCATAATCTACCATCTCTGGTAGATTAGATGAAGGTCAACATTAGACAGAAGGTCAACATATTCATACAACTATCATACGACCGTTCATACGACCAGGATCTAAGGCAACTGTTTGTGCTATCTTTCCATGTTTGACAGCTATAACTGCTTTTACCAACAGCCTCCTAGTTTGATTTTGATGCTTCCCTCTCATCTACCAAGGCTGGAGAAATCACATAGCTAGAACTATCAGGATTAGACATAAGCAAGGTCAAAGACGTCTTTTTGGGCTAATGTGAAAAACTTTTAATATATGGAAGAAACCATTATTTAAGTATACTGCTATATTTCAAGAGTTCAGAGCCTTTGCCCCTTTTCTTCTGGCTCTGAAGCTTAACCACTGAGGTTATCACTAGATAATTATAGTCCTTCTCACCTATGCTATTGAGCATCTGCTCTCCTACATCTATGTTTTCCTCACTTCTGCCTATGCAAAGAGAACACCTGAAAGACTTCAAGATATCCTTGAGGCCTGGGGCTTGTAAATTTTTAAAAGGCTTCAAATCATCCTGCTGTATAGTTAGGTAGAGAGCCACTGTGCTAGCCATATTTGTAGTTCTAATACAAAATCTGTTTTGAAAAAAAAAAACAAATGGGAAAATCCTGTTATGATTCAGAATGGTATTTCATTGGTATCTTACAGCATTAACAACCTGAAATAATTTGTCTATAGTAATTGTCAGTCTTCTTTAATATTTTGATTATGAAAAATGGCAGCTACAAATGATAACAGTGTGAATGAAATACTGTTTTATCATAAGAAAACTTGAAAAATATCAACTTGAACAAGCTTTTAAAACACTAGTATAATAAAAAAAAGTTTAGATACTCTCACTAGAATAATTTAATGGAAAGGGACTCCATGCCTAAAATCTACAGGAAAGAAAAAAGTAAGCTAATCTATTTTGATTTGCTTTCATTTGCCAATCTCTTCAAAGTTCAATGAAGCAAGCTAAAACTGACAAAACCAGATATTTATTAACAATTTGGGAAACAGCCTATAGAAAGGTTTTGTGGTCTTTTTTGTAAATTGTACACCACAGTAAACATTTCTTTTAACAAAAGCATCTGATATCTAAATACTAATATTTACTACTCCGAATGTGATCTCTGTAGGCAGAGATCTTTAAAACCTCATTATGCTTGTCACAGTGTTATGGTTCAATAAATTCTATAGTAAGAAGGAAAATCAGTAATGTTTGATGAAAAGTCAATATGAAACCCTTGGAAAATCTGGCAATTAGTCAAATATCATTACTTCAAATAAAATCACTATTGTATAAATGTCAACTGCCCCAGTATACCAAAGTTGTGTGCTTAGTCGCTCAGTCGTATCTGACTCTTTGTGACCCCATGGACTGCAGCTCACCAGGCTTCTCTGTCCATGGCGATTCTCCAGACAAGAATACTGGAGTGGGTTGTCATGGCCTCCTCCAGGGGCTCTTCCCAATCCAGGAATCAAACCCAGGTCTCCCGCATTGCAGATCGATTCTTTACCATCTGAGCCACCAGGGAAATCCAAACAATTAGCTGAAAATGTAGACTGCAGTCCATGAGGTTGCTAAGAGTTGGACACGACTGAGCGACTTCACTTTCACGCATTGGAGAAGGAAATGGCAACCCACTCCAGTGTTCTTGCCTGGAAAATCCCAGGGACAGGGGAGCCTGGTGGGCTGCCGTCTGTGGGGTCACACAGAGTCGGACACGACTGAAGCGACTTAGCAGCAGCAGCATCATACATCCATTACATCTAAAACGGAATTTAATATATGGAAGAAAGCATTATTTAAAAGGTGAGGGCTTCTCTGGTGCTCTAGGGGTTAAGAATCTGCCTGCTAATGCAGGGGACATGGTTCAATACCTGATGGGGAGGATCCCACATACCACAGGGCAGCGAAGTCCTTGAGCCACAACTACTGAGCCCCTACACACGCCTAGATTCTGTGCTCTGCAACTAGAGAAAGCCCAACAAAAAGCTCCCTGCTCTCTACGACTGGAGAAAGCCCCAGCACAGCCAAAAATAAACCAATAAGTGAATCTTAAATAGAATAAAAAGGTGAAAAATTGCACATAGGACATATTATGATTTTGTAGGGGATACATTCTTTTCCTAGTAAGTTAGCCCAAGCAACTACATAGTCATCCGTTTGATTTATATGCTGTAATAAAAGTGAGCAATAAATCATTTAACACTGATATTAGAAATTTAAAAAGGAAAGAGAATATTTTAACAAAAGCTTGTGTATAGTCTAATTTTTATTTATTCAGAGAACAGTAAAAAAAATATGCCATCCAAAAACATAATTACTTTTTGTTCCATTTATTACTATAATAATGCTATTAATTTTATTTAGAGATTTGCTGTCCTCCAAAAGATGAAAGCACTTTAGCAAGCACTCAGGATTGGTGACCAAATGTAGCCCTCAAGGGGTCCAATGTTTTTCTTTCTTTCTTGTTTTTTATGGGAATAAAATTGCTTTACAATGTGTGGTAGTTTCTGGGGGTCCAATGTTTTTCAATCTTCTGAAAATAAATTCCCTGGTGAGACCATCAGAAGGGAGCTTGCTCTCAGCAATTTCTACCCACAGTTGAGACCAGCCTGTACTAATTTGTCAGTCAGTCCACTATACACACACAGGTCAGATAGCCACACTGTGGACAGGACAGGTGACTTGCCAAAGGTCTTACTGTGAAATGGGGAGCGAGCAGAGCGGCGGCCTGTGTCACCCCACCATTTTCTCCATCATTCTGTAAGTCAACAGACTCCAGCAACTGTTTCTGACTGAACACTCCTGCTAGGTACTATATGATTTCATTTATAAGTTATATGCATGTTTCCTTGTATTGATTATATGCATACAAATCTAAATAATACATTATTAAATTACATACAATATGTATTGTAAACATACAAAAATAGAAATTATACAAGAAGGAGATGAAATTATATAAGAATGAGAGTGAAAAAGTTGGCTTAAAGTTCAACATTCAGAAAACTAAGATCATGGCATCCAGTCCCATCACTTGATGGCAAACAGATGGGGAAACAGTGGAAACAGTATCAGACTTTATTTTGGGGGCTCCAAAATCACTGCAAATGGTGACTGCAGCCATGAAATTAAAACACGCTTACTCCTTGGAAGGAAAGTTATGACCAACCTAGACAGCATATTCAAAAGCAGAGACATTACTTTGCCAACAAAGGTCTGTCTAGTCAAGGCTATGGTTTTTCCAGTGGTCATGTATGGATGTGAGAGTTGGACTATAAAGAAAGCTGAGCACCAAAGAATTGATGCTTTTGAACTGTGGTGTTGGAGAAGACTCTTGAGAGTCCCTTGGACTGCAAAGAGATCCAACCAGTCCATCCTAAAGGAGATCATTTCTGGGTGTTCACTGGAAGGACTAATGTTGAAGCTGAAACTCCAATACTTTGGCCACCTCATGCAAAGAGCTGACTCATTTGAAAAGATCCTCATGCTAGGAAAGATTGAGGGCAAGAGGAGAAGGGGACGACAGAGGATGAGATGGTTGGATGGCATCACCGACTCAATGGACATGGGTTTGGATAGGCTCCAGGAGTTGGTGATGGACAGGGAGGCTGGTGTGCTGTGGTTCATGGGGTCACAAAGAGTCAGACACGACTGAGCAACTGAACTGAACTGAAACAAAATAATTTAAATTTTATTTTGCATTTATTAATGCAAAATCCTTCTTGGTGTCACTTTAAAGTATTATATTAACTGAGAATGCTTCAGTCAGTTTTTCAAATATTGATTGAATACAATGAGGCTAACCAGTTAATTCTGCTATGCTGTTTCAAGGACAATTCATTTGAAAACAAACATAATCTGTAACTTTGAGGCAAAGACGATGTTCAACATCAAATATTTTAAAGAAATTAAAATTATGGCATTTTGGCTTAGATTTTAAAATCTTTCATAACCAATATAGCTGTTATACTACCTCTATAGCACATATACTTTTAATCTCTAATCATGTGCACGTGAAACTTTTCTGAAATTGGACTTTCTCAATCACAACACTGGGTGAAAATAAATCTCATTCTCATAGAATATGAATTATCTCCAATCATGACTCCTTTCAAAAGAATATGTTGAATTTAAAACTCACTGACTAAAACAGCTGTAACCGCAAATAAGAATTAGGTATTGGGGAGGGACAAGGTAGGGGTGTGGGCCAAATGGTATCCTGATAAGTGGAACCTAAAATATGACAAAAAGGCTATCTATGAAACAGACACACAGATATAGAGAACAGAACTGTGGTTGCCAGGTAGGCGAGGGAGGGAAGGATTGGGAGTTTCGGATTAGCAGACACAAACCATTACATATAGGATGGATAAACAAGGTTTTACCGTATAGCAGAGGGAATTAAATTCAATAGCTTGAAGCATAACAGAAAAGACTATGAAAAAACAGTGAATGTATATGTGTATAACTGAGTCGCTTTGCTGTACAGTAGAAATTAAACACAACATTATAAATCAACTGTACAATAAAATTTAAAAAAAATTAAAACTAAAGGGGGAGTATGTGATTAAGGGACAACCCTCTATGTACAAAATAAAGAAGCAAAAAGGATATATCATACAGGGAAATACAGTCATTATTTTGTAATAACTTTAAATGGAGTGTAATCTATAAAAATACTGAACCACTGTTACCTACCTGAAATTAATGTAACATTTTAAGTCAACTATACCTCAATTAAAGAAAGAATCAAGTAACCACTAATTCCCTTATTCATATAAAAGGTTTCTCCTGTGTTCAATCATATATTTTCTTTATATGCTCGTCCTTTAAAGAACGTTTTTAAGCCCTACAAAATCCTATGAACACTGTAGGATTATACTGTGATTTAATCCTTAACTAAAAACATCTTTAACTCTAAATACCCAAATGCCTTTTGAAAGAAATGTCATCTCCACCCTTATTAAATAGCATTTATTTTTTTAAAAGCATACAATATACGGCTACTAAGGGTTTTTTTCTTTTTTTAGGCTTAGCTATCACTCATGGTTCACTTATATTCAGGTATGTAAATTAATGTAATTAATGCTATGGATTTCACTTCATGAATATTCATAAGCACAATGCTACTGTAGCTGTCATCTCTATTAATGACTGTATACTGACTTTTTTAGCATTTAGGCTGAAAGAAAATCTCAGCACTAAGAAGATCACCCATCGTGAACAAATGGGCCAAAGGAAAGAGGCACTCTTTTCCTTAAGGTTATGATTATGATCATGAAGGTGATATTTAACAAGATTAGTTGTTTTTCAAAGCACAATAAGAGCTGAGAACCTTAAACGATTTTTAACCAGATCTCTAAGCTATGTGGATGATAGGAAACGAGGAAACGGTTCAAGATCTCATTTGCAGAAGAGAAAGTTCTTTTACTTTGTTGTTAACCGTAACTCATCCTATAAATGAGAATTAGCTAAGGCAAGATCATGTCAGTTAACAAGTCAAGCACCCTGCCCAAACCAAGCTACTTCATGTAGTATGCCAAACCCAATAAAAAGAAGTGTCTCTTCCAAATGGTACACTGTTGATGAACAGGAAAAAAAAAAAAAGGAAAGGCTCAAGTTTTTATACTGAGCATGGGTTGGGGCGGGAGGGGAAAACCAGACTTTATACCAACTAAAATGTATGACTGTAATGGCAAAATGTGCTGTGCTAAATCACTTCAGTCCTTTCTCTTTTGAATCCTATGGACTATATTATGCTTGCCAGGCTCCTCTGTCCATGGGATTCTCCAGGGAAGAATACTAGCATGGGTTGCCATACCCTCCTCCAGGGGAATCTTTCCAACCCAGGGATCAAACCCACATTTCTTATGTCTCTTGCATTGGCAGGAGGGTTCTTTACCACTAGGGCAACCTGGGAAGCTCCCTAAAGTGTTAGGAAAATTAAACAAAATTCTTTCGTCTGCAAACCCCATCTACAAATTTAACACACCCGAATTTGAGCTCACAAAACAAGATTATAATCCAAAATTGTGACAGTCTATGAGATGGAAGAAAAAAAATTATACATACATACACACACACACACACACACACACGTGGTGGTATAATCACTAAGTCATGTCTGACTCTTGCAATCCTATGGACTGTAACCTGCCAGACTCCTCTGTCCATGGGATTTCCCAGGGAAGAATACTAGAATGGGTTGCCATTTCCTTCTCTCGGGAATCTTTCCCACTCAGGGATGGAACTGCTGTCTGCAATCCACGTCTCTTTCATTGTAGGCAGATTTTTCACCACTGAGCCAGCAGGGAAGCCCATATTTGCATATATATTTCTCCCCAATGCTAAATAATATATACTTCTTTCTAAGAAGTGAGGTTAAATTGTGTTAAAAACTGTAATAAGTCTTTAATTATAACACTTTAAATGAGGTAAATGGTTAATAAATAGACAAATCTAGTATAGAAAGTTAATCTCTTCTTTTCTGAGAACAGACTTCATTTACGGTAAAATTATCACAGATGACAGGTGTTAAAAATTTTAAAAAAAAAAAAACAGGAATCAGCAACTGGATTATAATGCTTCTATTTACTTTACTCAGCAGCTATCCAAAGTTTTAAAGGTCTATTAGAATGAAAAACACACAGACAAACTCCCATGTCTAAGAAATGCTATACATGAAACAGAGGGAAAAATCATTCTAATAATGTTCTGACAGAACCCAAGCCATCTTATATTTCAAAAGTTTCTTGTGCGAGTGGGCTGCAGCTTAAATATAATTTCCCATAGAAACAAAACTTTTAAAAAGTATGTATATTCCCAAGCAGGTCCATCATAGATAAAATTCACCCCATATATTTTAAAAAGTAATTATGTGATATACAGTAAAGAAAAAATAAAGAAATTGTCTACCTATTCTCATATTGGACTACAATTGGTCTTTAATCTCCAAAGCACTTCATGGTCCAAAAATGTCACATTCTTTTCTCTCTGCAACCCACCTTCTTTAACTCATTTTAATCAAATGAAAATTTCCATTTTTCTCATTGTTTATCTCTATTCCTCCACCTCCTAAACAACAATTGCCACTGTCAGATGTAATTCTGGCCAATCTGGATAGTATAAAATGGTATCTAATTGTAGTTTTAATATGTATTTTTTCTGTTTACTAATGATAGGAATTTTCTTTCCTCCTTTCTTTCTTCCCCTCCCTCCTTCCTTTCCCCCATTTAGATATCTTCTTTCTCTTCTGTGTAACCTGTCTTCTTACCCTTTCGGTGATATGTTTTAATGAACAAAGGTTCTTAAATTTAATGAAGTTCAACTTTTTTTTTTATGACAAGTACTTTATTTCCTGTTTGTAAAAATCTCTGTTTATCTTTTCATTATGAATATAATCTCCTAAAAATAAACTCAAAATGGATTAAAGATCTAAATGTAAGACCAAGAAACTATAAAACTCCTACAGGAGAACATAGGCAAAACACACTCTGACATAAATCACAGCAGGATCCTCTATGATCCATCTCCCAGAATACTGGAAATAAAAGCAAAAATAAACAAATGGGATCTAATTAAAATTAAAAGCTTCTGCACAACAAAGGAAACTATAAGCAAGGTGAAAAGACAGCCTTCTGAATGGGAGAAAATAACAGCAAATGAAGCAACTGACAAACAACTAACATCAAAAATATACAAGCAACTTATGCAGCTCAATTCCAGAAAAAAAATGACCCAATCAAAAAATGGACCAAAGAACTAAATAGACATTTCTCCAAAGAAGACATACGGATGGCTAACAAACACATGAAAAGATGCTCAACATCACTCATTATCAGAGAAATGCAAATCAAGACTACAATGAGGTACCATTTCATACCAGTCAGAATGGCTGCAGTCCAAAAGCCTACCAGCAATAAATGCTGGAGAGGGTGTGGAGAAAAAGGAACCTTCTTACACTGTTGGTGGGAATGCAAACTAGTACAGCCACTATGGAGAACAGTGTGGAGATTTCTTAAAAAACTGCAAATAGAACTGCTTTATGACCCAGCAATCCCATTGCTGGGCATACACATCGAGGAAACTAGAATTGAAAGAGACATGTGTACCCCAATGTTCATCACAGCACTGTTTATAAGAGCCAGGACATGGAAGCAACCTAGATGTCTATCAGCAGATGAATGGATAAGAAAGCTGTGGTACATATACACAATGGAGTATTACTCAGCCATTAAAAAGAATACATTTGAATCAGTTCCAACGAGGTGGATGAAACTGGAGCCTATTATACAGAGTGAAGTAAGCCAGAAAGAAAAACACCAATATAGTATACTAACACATATATATGGAATTTAGAAAGATGGTAATGATAACCCTGTATGCGAGACAGCAAAAGAGACACAGCTGTAAAGAATAGACTTTTGGACTCTGTGGGATGATTTGGGAGAATGGCATTGAAACATGTACACTATCATGTAAGAAACAAATTGCTAGTCTAGGTTCGATACAGGATACAGGATGCTTGGGGCTGGTGCACTGAGATCACCCAGAGAGATGATACAGGGAGGGACGTGGGAGGGGGTTCAGGGTTAGGAACTCATGTACACCTATGGTGGATTTATGTCAACGTATGGCAAAACCAATACAGTACTGTAAAGTAAAAAGAATAATAATAATTAAAATTTAAAAAATGAATATAATCTCCTATGTTATCCTCTCTAAGCTTTCATCTTTCAAATTTAGAACACCCCAGGTGGAATAGATTTTGGGGTATGGTGTGGGGTGGGAATTTTTTTCATGTATGATATCCGTCAATCACAATTTAAAAAAAATACAATATAGAATTTCAGCCAGCACAAAAATTTAAAAAGTGAAACATTTCAGGCAATAAAGGAGAAGACACAAGATATAATTCTTCCTCACTTGCCATTCTCCTAAGGAAAGTAGATGAGGGTGAATGAAGGATTGTGTCATATCTATCTGTGCGTTCAACTTGGAGTTTGCTCAGATAGCCTTCGCATATTTAACAACTACCACCACAACAATAATAGCAGTTAACATGTATTGCATACTTAGTAGGTATAAGTGCATGATCTCATGTAATTCTCACCATCCTGTGAGATGGATACTATGCTCTCTACTTAATAAATGATGAAACTGAGACAGGAAAGTGTTACCTAATCAGCACCCAAGTTCTTAAACTCTGCCTCTCTTATAACTTTTATTTCTGAGCTCAGAGATCCTCCATCAAGCACATGTGTTTTCATAACTTTCACAGGTTGAGATAACACAACATGCCATTCTTCCTATTTTTTGTCTAGGTTTCAAGAAAATTCCTATAGGGGAATACTCTACATACAAAATGTAAATAATTATGTACTCCTAGTTTGATAACATAGAAAAATTACAAGAGAATCAAAAGTGTCTTCTGGAAGTAACATGGACATAGTTACGGTTGGCAGTACTGTGATTTTGTGGTCTAGAGAAGTTTTAAAAACAAGTCACTAAAATTACAGTCTATGTGGCTACCTTAGAATGCTTCATATTAATAAGTTTAAAATAATTTAAGAAAAGCTTTTTCTAGACTGAAAACTGCAGAAAGTTTATTACTTTGTTTGCTGTAAGAACTCAGGCATATTTTTATATTATTCTACTTAGGTCTTAGCCTATATTCCTCATAAAGCTTTTAATGTTACAAGGAAAATGGAGATATATTAAATTTCTTGAAAAAGAAAAAAATCCATTGCTTCACATAATTTTTACAGGATGCAGGAACTTGAAGGATTCTTAGAAAGATCTGCAGGTACTCATTTTACTAAAGGAGAAACTGAGGTCCATAGAAACTTATACCAGATCCCAAAGACAGTAAAGGTCAGATTTTACAATGGCTGTAAATCCCTCTTAAATAATATTCATGTATCTGTTTCCGTGAAATTCTAAAAATTATTTGTGACTTAAGTTTTATTTTTTCCATGTGTTGTTTTTATAATGATTTACAGGAAAAAAAACAGAGTTTAAATCTTCATTTTTATTTCTTTATTCCAAACTCTCAGCAATGTGTGAGCAATGTGTGTTTGTGTTCAATCGTTCAGTCATGTCCAACTCTGTGCAAGCCCACGGACTGTAGCTTTCTAGTTCCTTTGTCCATGGACTTTTCCAGGCGAGAATACTGGAGTGGGGTACCATTTCTTCCTCCAGAGGATCTTTACGACCCAAAGACCAAACCCCGCATCTCTTAACATCTCCTGCGTTGGCAGGTGGATTCCTCACCTGTGCCACCTGGGAAGCCCAACTCCTCAGCAATAAGACTACACTAGCTAACTGATATGTGAAAGGAAAAATAAACAATACAGGCTCTGTCTGAGCTTCCTCCTATGGGACCAATATAAGTACACCCAGGATGTCTACCTCTTCTCTGGAGACTGCAGGTTCCCGTGCCATTCTACCAGTTAGGGAAAAGGAAGAGAGCAAGAGATAATGGTGGTTTCTATCACTGCCCATTTTCTAAGTAACTGACCAGAGCTTTGAGCATCAGTGCTGCCACTGAAGGCAACAAATCTTCCAATCTGTCTTCAAGAAAATTTCCACTAGTGGCAGAATTACAACACCTTCCTAAGGAATCAGAACTATGAGCAATGCAGACTCAGGGCGCCAAAGATTACAAAAGCAACCTTCATTGATGGCCTCCAGCAAAATAGCTAGGGGCGAGAAAGGCCAGTAAAATAAGAGCACCAGAAAGGCTGAAAAAGGAGGAAATGAGTTGGGTTTTTTAATTCATTACACTGTTTTTAATAAGCTAAATGAGATATTCCCCAGTTAACAATTATTAAGGACACCCCCAAGGAAAGCTTTATTCATAAACATGTAACACACACACACACAAAAACAAACTCCTTTTGAAATGAAATTTTTCAAACTTCAAGAAAAAATGCTTGTTTATAAAATGTGTACTATAAAATATAAAATTATACTCATAAAAGCTCTTTAAATATTTTAACACATTTCCAAATGTTAAATAATTTTATTAAATTTTACTATAAATCAATGAATTGGAATAAATCCACCTATTTTTTTTTTAAGGATCTGAGAACTTACAACAAAAATAAACTTTGAAGGCAGCAAATAAGAGCTTTTTACTACTGCTGCTGCTGCTGCTGCTAAGTCACTTCAGTTGTGTCCGACTCTGTGCGACCCCATAGACGGCAGCCCACTAGGCTCCTCTGTCTCAGATTCTCTAGGCAAGAACACTGGAGTGGGTTGCTATTTCCTTCTCCAATGCATGAAAGTGAAAAGTGAAAGGGAAGTCGCTCAGTCATGTCCAACTCTTAGCTACCCCATGGACTGCAGCCTACCAGGCTCCTCCGTCCATGGGATTTTCCAGGCAAGAGTACTGGAGTGGGGTGCCATTGCCTTCTCCATTTTACTACTAAAGAGGCTAAATCTCAGTGGGTTACTGATATATTTTAATTTACAGGAAGCTTTACTACACCCCAAGCAAACAAAGTATTAACATAAAATGTAGATATAAAAGCAATTAGTTGCCATTTTCAATTTACTTACCTGACTATAGCACTATTATAAAAACTTTTAACTGAAATCCTGTTTTGTAAATTTCTTAGCAACCTTTAAATAAGATCTTATAATACCTATGAAGTTCCTGATTATTACACAGAGTAAAACTGAAAATTCTAATTTGTTTCAGAGGCAGAATCATCATTCCATGGAGCTCAAACAGAAGAAAGTTTTGCTACTGAAACTCCCCACAGTGAACCACACTCAGATACCTTGATCTTTTGCTAGGACATCTGGCTACTCATCAGTGTGGTAGCAGCAAAACAGACAGGGGCCTTTCCATGGTATACCAATGTAGCTTCTCTCTCTGTCTCTCTCTCATCTCCTGTCCTCTCCCCCCGCCCCCATCTCCCCTCACCTCCCCACGTCTCCTAGCCTCACAGTATATCACAGTCTTCTAAAGAATCATGAGGGACACAGGTCTCATGTCTGTTAGACAAGGACTAGCCCTCCTATAACCTTCATCCCCACCCCCAAAACTATGTGACCACCACTGCACCCGAGGCTTCTTCCAAATACCTCAGAAATAGGGTTTCAGTTTAAAATAAGATTTTTAAAAATCTGCTCAATTCCACTCTTCAAGGTAATATCATGGAGTTTATCTTCCTACCAAGAGAGTATTTTTGAAACCAGAAATAAGGCTGTATTAACTTTATAGGACTCGGAAGTTACTGCTTTTATTACTCAATATAAACAAAGAACAAATATTATCAAAAATGTAATAATAATCAAGGTTTTCTTTCTGATTCATTATTTACAGTTTTCCTGTGTTATTGTTGTAATCTGTAAGACACTAATAGTGAAAGATTCTCAGTCAAAGATTCATTTCAGTAGAGGAATGTCTTGTACTTTAAAAACGCTATAAATACCAGTTTGATAATACGAAGTGAACCTCACACTAATCTTTCAATGTCACTAGACAAACGAAAGGAAAAGACTGCTGCCCTTGGGGAGGGAGGCAAAGCCCATATATGTCTACACTCTTATTTTCCTTATCTTAAAAAGCTAAAAGAAAAAAAAAAAAACACCAGAAACATAAATCTAGCTGCCCCATAAGAATACTCTGTAAGGGTGGGGCTAACAGCTTTACAAAGGTAATCTTTGTGCTAAGTGAAGTCTTTCTGTAAATCATGTTTTCATTTCCATAGATTCAGAAGGTTCAGGCTGTCATTCCCATACTACTTTAGCATTTTTGAAGACGATTCTGTTTATGACATGCCTCCTACCTGTCTCTGAAGTTCTGCCAGGTTGTAAGGTAAGGCTCCTTCAGCCAGTGGGGCTATTCTCTCAATATCTGCCAAAGTCAAGCGCCTTCAGGCAAAAATATGGGAAAGAAAGAACTGTTAGACATCAACAGACATCTCATACTAAGATTACCTTTCTTCAGAAAGAAAAGGGTGAAAAAGAACTATGGTTTAAAAGTAGTATTTCCCTATTCACACAGATAATTTTAGTAAGAGGGAAAAATAACCTTCAGACCTTGCTTGCCACACAAAAACCAAAAGACGCTAAAGAAATAATAGACAGTACATAAATTTAATGACTTTAAAGATAGATTACAAAAACTAAAGAAATAATTCTTCTCAGAAGCAAAGTATAAACACTGACTGTTCAGTTCATACACATTGAATATATTTCTTTAGTATACATCTTTAATGCTTAAGTGCAAAGTATCTTGAGAAGGATAAACACAAAAGTGATAGATACTGGTTGCCTTTAAGGGCAGAAGGGAGAAGGGGTGGATGGGAGATGTTTTTACAGCAGGCTCTTTAAAACTCTTTGAGTTCTGAACCAAGTGAATGAACTACTGTTTTAACATAAGTGTATTCCATGATCCAGGTAGTAGGTCACTTCAGACCCAGTTTTGAGAAGCACTTTTTAAGCTTTTATTATCATGAAGGATGTTCAATACCTTTACTACAAATGTAAATTCTAGATGGATGAGGTATGGCCTGATATTTCATGTCAATCATCAAAGACTGGCTGGTTTATCCAGTATCAACTCCAGCTTGACAATTTAACTTGAAGGCAATAAATTATCTATGTACACTCAGCTTCTACTAGTCTTCAGTTCTAGGGTTAAAACCTATTTTTCAGATATGCCTACACTTACGTAACTGTTAAAACCTGATTACTTAGTAGATCATGAGTCCCCTATCCCAAGGTCCTACTGGATGCCCACACACAAAGCTTTTTCATCTGGATTTGTGTAAGACTTCACAAATTAAATACTGTCTATGTGCTCTGGATTTTTTCAATCTATAAAAGAGACAGAAAACATCTAAGCTTAATTATGATAATAAGCAGGATAATAATGTCACAAGCATATTTCAAGAAAATGATACCCTCCAACACAAAAATGGTATATACTGTTTAGGAAAATGCCCACTCACAATGAATCAAAAGAAGGTTATAAGATTCCTGAACATGTACTTCAATTTACTTTATAAATTCAGGCAAATATCCACAAATCTCCAAAAATTTCTAACCACCTCTACAGAGTCCAGATTAAATCAATTCTTCTGTCCCTCACTTACTTCTCGTTGCCCTCTTTGCCTCCTCTGTCATTCTTCCTTCCCCATTTCCCTCTCATACTCAACAACCCTTACTCCCTTCTTTGCCTCTCTCTCCGTTTCTTCCCTTCCTTTCTCTTCCCCTCCCCTTCTTGCTTTCCCTTTCCCTTCCTCCATTTCCCCTACCTTTAGTCTGTCTTCACCTGTCTCATCCTCCTCCCCTATTTCTCATATCTGCTTGTGTCTTTTTCTTGAAATTTAGAGACTGAGCAAACCACTGTTATAAATGAACTAAAAGAACACCACTGCTTCACATTAAAGTAACTGTGCTAAAAAGTATCATGAGGAATTACTGGAACAGTTACCCTGTAGCATTATATAAGTCTGAAAGCTGGTACAGGATGTCAATTTCTAGTGGGGTGACTTGTCCATAGCGTATGGCACTCTGGGCAAATTCCTCTGGAAGAAAAAGAAAATACTTTAAAATCTTCAAAGACTCTTAACACATAACAAGCTTCTACCTTAGCTATTACCTGAAAGCTAAAAGCATTTTAGTATTATTTTAAAAATCTAAAACTGAATTTCAATATCTAAGTTCAGCTACATATAAATAACTACAAAAATATGAAAACTGGCAAAATATAAAATGTTAAGATGATGGAACAGTAAAAGCAGGTAAAGTAATTTCAGAGGTAAAACAATCTCTTTAGGTTCCTCTAACCTCACCTTGTTTATTTGCTTTGGTCTCCAGAGCTACAAGATAAAAGAACTGGCTCTTCTCCAGTCACTTAAAACATCCCACTACAATTCAGCAAAAGGAGTAACCCTGCCCCGTCTTTCTGTGGCCACTCCCTCCTCATACAAAGAAGCCGTTGCCACTGACCTGTTTGACAGACGGGGCCACGGTTCTTTTAAAACTGTCAAAGCCACTTTTCCACTCCTGACCTCAGCATCCCATTAAATCCAATTGGATTTTTGGAGAGCATGATGGTCCAAGTGAAATATACACACATGGTAACATACTTTCTAGATGTGGCTTCACAGTAGTAAACCTAAATCAACCTCTCACCCTAGATAAAGAAAAGTGAAAATGCTAAGATTCGCATCAATATGTATTTTAAAAATCTTACCCTTTGTGACTTCAACATCTTTCCTTGTGCCAGCTAGAGTGCTATATATCTTACGAACAAGCTCCATGTTATTCAGTAAGGAGTTAAACGCATTGAAGTATGAGAAGCTAACCTGGTGTGAGATACTTCCTCCGGCTGCCTAGGAAATGACAACACAGCAAGTTAAACAAGCAAAAACAAAAGCACATTTATGGACACTGAACTTTCTCAAAGAAGAACCAAAGGAGTCTTCATTACTAAAATGATAAACGACCAGTCCGTAAACACAAGGAAGGCATCATGCTGAAACACTGTCAGTGCGTTTCAAGCCCTCGGGAAAGTCTATGTAATTTAGGTGTTAAGGAAGAAAGCAACATCTGGAAGTTGGACTTCATGGTTCATCTACCTATAAGGTCAAAAACAACAAATATAATTATCACAGATCAAAACCAATGATTATTTAAACAGGATTTTCAAGACCTTCAACTATGAAACTCCTGCTATTTCTGGATAATCCAAACCTCAACATACAATATAAGAAACATTTTTTAAACTTGCTTTTTTTCCACACCCATATACAAAAACCAGTGGTAACTTTAAATTTTAAGACTATTTTGCTTTATCAACTTTACTAATCTTTTCTTTTTAAGCTCCTTGTTATAATTAACATATAGAATGGTCTGTGCTGAGCTCTGAATCTCTGTGACAAAATGTAAAACTACCAAAAAACTCCAAAAAGATGTAGAGAAAATCTAGGGAGGATTTACTTGCTATAAATATGTCTTTAGTGGAATAGTGCTAAAGAGGCTCTCTCATGCCTGGGGAAGAAGGGGGGCAATACAGGCTACCCTACTCTGCAGGGTAGGAGGTAACTTCTCCCTCTACCCAACAGTTGGACATAAACTCAAAAGAGAATATTTTTCGTAGCTTGCAGACATTTAATTTCTAAGTCAAGAGTCAGAGGAATCCAGATGATTAAAAACATTCTCTATTAAAAACTCAAATACTTATGGAAATGACAGTGTAACAACCTTAATCATAAAGATCTATATTAAGGACAGTATAGGTAATGATGGGCATATGTTCCCACCCCCATCCCTCACACACAAGCTTTAACCCAAATATCTGTGATATTTGTATTAGCCTAAATTTGGATACCAGTGACCCAAAAAGCCAGATCCAAATTATTTAACACATTCCTCCAGAAACTGAGATGGCATTTGGTAAACTGAGGCTATAACAGCTCTGTCTAACCAACTGGAAAAGATTACACAGGTTCCCTCACTCCAAGGTACTGAGTCCTTCTCTCCTCCCTCTCTCCCTTACTTTCTTTTCTTCCTCCTTTCATTTTTTTTGGCTAGGGTATGAGGTGAGGGTAGGGGAGTGGAAGATGGGTGTCAAGGAGGTGAAATGTATAAGAGAAAGTGACATGCTCCATGTTCAAATTCACTGAAGAAAAAGAACAGAAGTTGATCTTTCTACCCTGGTCTAAATCAGGGATAATGATCTTCAGCTGAGACAACAAAAGCGCTCATTGGCTTCCCTCCATTTAAAACAAGCAGCAATCAAAAAGTTACACATAAGTACAATACAGGAACAAGAAAACCCGTAAGTGAGGACAGTTTCACCATTCTTTGTGAGGAAGTGGATGACATCAGTTTGCTATTGGCCCAGATGCTTACTTTACAGAGTTTAGCAGTTTTAAGAACGAAAAACTCTCTGGTCCATGCAGACTGAATGCCCAGGTGAAGGGGCAGAGAGAGGAGTGAGCCACAGAGGCTGACGCCCACATATTTCCTCCATACCTTCTGCCACAGCCATGGTTATTAAAACAGTGTAGAGGCCAGTGATGATCCCTCTAGCAAACAGCACCCTGCAGGCAACAAAGGAAGGAGCCATCCTTATAGCAAGGCTTTGGGAGCCTGGTGGGATGGAAAGAGGCCAAAGGTGAAGGCAGTAGTGTCTGTGAGAAGTACTGCCCTTGGGAAAAGCAACGGCACACCCCTGTCTACATACTCCCCTGTTTTCTTTAGGTGGACTCTGTAAATTTGGAAAGATATGAGAGCAAGATTGTGGTGCTGATCTGGGGAAAATACTATCACCCCCCACCAACATACACACACCCCTCCCATACACACATCTGATTACCTCCTACCAACTAAGAGTAAAGTTACAACAGATGAGAGGCAGATATGCCGAGGGATGCAATCCAGGACGATGGTTTCAAAGGTTTGAGGAAATACAAAGTTGAAGTCATTGCTTTTACTTACTGAAACTAAGTTCTCCTCCACGAAAGGAGTAAGCATATGAGACCGGATGGTAACCATGATGTCACTGAAATCCAGGCCAGAAATCAGGCCACTTTTGCTTTTGTCTTTGAGAGCAAAGGCTTGCCTTGCATGTTCCAATTGTAGTTCCTGGAGGAAGAAGTCAGAAACAGGGCCTCAGGCTGACGGAAGCATACCCCAAATGTGTGTTTTAGAAAACCAGAGACATCCTTCCTCTACATACATTTACTTTAAAAATGAGTAACATACATCTCTGAATGTACAGCAAAACTCATGTCTTTTCAAAAGCACATTTTCCTGAAAATATACTTCCTACATGTTATTTCTCAGAAAGAAAAGTGAGTCACAGAATGTCAATTAAAAGGGAGAGGGGGAAACCTTTGTTTACTTGAAAGTTTTCATTACTGAAAAGAGTATTTTTTCAGTGCTTTAAGTTTTTGCTTTTAAAATATGTAGTAACTCTCCTGCTTGAAGAAGTTCTTGTCATCCCAGAGCACTTTTTAGATTACAGGTGGCTCTCCCTATCCGAGGGTTTCATGTCCTTAGATTCAACCAACCACAGCTCAAATTCTAATATGAAAGTTATAAATAATAAACTGCATAAACACTATTCATCTATCACTCTATGTGGCTTTAAGTAATACCCATTAATTGTAAAACAATCCAGAATATCGTGGAACTTTTCAACTACTGGGCAGCCAAACTTTGTAGTAGGTGACATCAATTAAAATTAAAAAAAAAAAAAAGTGGGCTTCCCTGGTGGTCCAGTGATTACCAATCCACCTACCAAAATCAGGGTATGCAGGTTTGATACCTGATCCAGGAAGATCCCACATGCTGTGGGACAATTAAGCCCGTGTGCCGTAACTACTGAGCCCACAAGCCCTAGATACCATGCTCTCCAACAAGAGAGCCCCTGCTTGTTGCAACTAGAGAAAGTCCCTGCACAGCCGAAAATTAATTAATTAAAATTTTTAAGTGCAAGTAATACCCTAGTTCAGTTCAGTCGCTCAGTCATGTCCGACTCTGCGACCCCATGAATGGTAGCATGCCAGGCCTCCCTGTCCATCACCAACTCCCGGAGTTCACTCAGGCTCACGTCCATCGAGTTGGTGATGACATCCAGCCATCTCATCCTCTGTCATCCCCTTCTCCTCCTGCCCCCAATCCCTCCCAGCATCAGGGTCTTTTCCAATGAGTCAACTCTTCGCATGAGGTGGCCAAAGTACTGGAGCTTCAGCTTTAGCATCAGTCCTTCCAAAGAACACCCAGGGCTGATCTCCTTTAGAATGGACTGGTTGGCTCTCCTTGCAGTCCAAGGGACTCTCAAGAGTCTTCTCCAACACCACAGTTCAAAAGCATCAATTCTTCGGCGCGCAGCTTTCTTCACAGTCCAACTCTCACATCCACACATGACTACTGGAAAAACCATAGCCTTGACTAGACGGACCTTTGTTGGCAAAGTAATGTCTCTGCTTTTCAATATGCTGTCTAGGTTGGTCATAATTTTCCTTCCAAGGAGTAAGCATCTTTTAATTTCATGGCTGCAGTCACCATTTGCAGTGATTTTGGAGCCCCCAAAATAAAGTCTGTTACTGTTTCCACTGTTTCTCCATCTATTTCCCATGAAGTGATGGGACCGGATGCCATGATCTTAGTTTTGTGAATGTTGAGCTTTAAGCCAACTTTTTCACTCTCCTCTTTCACTTTCATCAAGAGGCTTTTTAGTTCCTCTTCACTTTCTGCCATAAGGGTGGTGTCATCTGCATATCTGAGGTGACTGATATTTCTCCCAGCAATCTTGATTCCAGCTTGTACTTCTTCCACCCCAGCATTTCTCATGATATACTCTGCATAGAAGTTAAATAAGCAGGGTGACAATATACAGCCTTGACGTACTCCTTTTCCTATTTGGAACCAGTCTGTTGTTCCATGTCCAGTTCTAACTGTTGCTTCTTGACCTGCATACAGGCTTCTCAAGAAGCAGGTCAGGTGGTCTGGTATTCCCATCTCCAAAATGGCAACCCACTCCAATGTTCTTGCCTGGAGAATCCCAGGGATGGCAGAGCCTGATGGGTTGCCATCTATGGGGTTGCACAGTGTTGGACATGACTGAAGCAACTTAGCAGCAGCAGCAGCAGCAGCAGGGACTATTTAAAAGTCAAAATTAGAGCATTTCTTTCCTAGGACATAGGACACACAAATAAATCTGTTATCACAACATCATAATAGTGCTATTAGATGCCATTTTCACACTATTTGCAACTCTGGAAATAATGAAAGTGAGTCATTCAGCTGTGTCCGACTCTGTGACCCCATGGACTGTGGTGCTCCAGGTCCTCTGTCCATGGAATTCTCCAGGCAAGAATACTAGAGTGGGTTGCCAGTTCCTTTTCCAGGGTATCTTCCCTATGGATTTCAGTCTGAGCCACCAGGGAAGCTCTTGGAAACAATATTCCTATCTAAATATATAAATATTATTCACAGAAGATATATTAAACATTGCAATTAGCATTATCATTCATTTATAAAAGCCTACAAATCAATGTTGCTTTACCCTTTTCTGACATTTAAAATAGCTTTTGATAGAAGTTTCGCCATTTTATTAATTATATTTTTCTGTATCTCAAGAGTGGTTGAAAGACATTAAAATTGGTTTTACTCATAATTCATTAAACTATACATTTGTTTTATTTGTGTATAAAATATACATATAAATATATCCATAGTTGTATGATATTTAACAATAAAACAAATTTTTAAGTATTTTCTTAGCAGGCTGACAAGCTAGAGACAAGTTTATCACATCTACTAAATCTTTCAATAATCTTAACTTTTAAAAAATTTAATAATATCATCACACATATTTGGATTTTCTTGAAAAGACAAACAGAGGCAGAGAAACTAAAAATCAACTGGTAAAAATATATGAAAAATAGAGTACAAAATAAACAACCAGTATGATTTAACAAGGACGTCTAGGTGGCACTAATGGTGAAAAAAATCCACCAGGCAATCCTGAAGACTCAAGAGATGTGGGTTCAACCCCTGGGTCAAGACGATCCTCTGAAGCAGGAAATTTATTTGGATTATGTCATATGTCCTAGGAAAGAAATGCTCTAATTTTGACTTTTAAATAGTCCTTGCTGCTGCTGCTGCTGCTGCTGCTGCTAAGTTGCTTCAGTCGTGTCCGAAAATTCCATGGACAGAGGAGCCTGGCAGGTTATAGTCCATGGGGCTGCAGATAGTCAGGCACAACTGAGCAACTAAGCACACACATGATTTGACAAAGTAGTTTTCTTTTCCACCCCTTCTACTTTTAAAATTCCAACTTATTAAAGTATGATTGACAAATGATGACAAATGAAATTGTAGCATATTTAAAATGTGTACAACGTTATGATTTGACATATGTATACATTGTGCAAGGACTCCCACCACTGAGTTAACTAACACATCCATCACTTCACATACTTTTTTTTTTTGACAAGAACACTTAATTTCAGTTATACAATACAGTATTTTCATCACCATGTTATATATTAGATATTCAGATTTTATTCATCTTACAATAAAATTTATGCCCTTTTCCAGCCTCTTCCTATTTCTCCTACCCCCCCCAATCATAATCGTTATTCTACTCTGTTTCTACGTATACAATGTTTTATTTTTTAAGTGATACCAGGAAGTATTTGTCTTTCTGTGTCTGGCTTATGTCACTTAGTAGAATGCCCTCCAAGTTCAGCCATACAGTTGCAAATGACAGGATTTCCTTTCCTGTTGTTGCTGAATAGTATTCCATTGCGTAAATGTGGAATGAGATGTGTGTGTGTGTGTGTGTGTACACACACATACATGACACATTTTCTTTAATCATTCTTTTGTCAATGGACACTTGTTTCTACACCTTTGGCTACTATGATAGTGCTGTAATAAACAAGAATACAGATAGTGTGAGATGATGATTTTGTTTGCTTTGGCTACACACTCAGAAGTAGGATTGCTGCATTACAGAGGCTCTTTTAACTCCTTGAGAAGTTCCCGTATTGTCTTCCATGGTGGCCGTACCAGTTTACTTTCCCATCAAGAGTGTACACAGGCTCCCTTTCCTCCACATCCTTGACGATATTTGTCGTGTCTGGTCTTTTCACTAACAGACAATGCATTAAGTGTGAGGTGATATTTCATTGTGGTTTTGATTCACATTTTCCTGATTAGCAGTTCTGAGCAAGTTTTCATCTATCTGTTGGCGATCTGTGTGTCATCTTTGGAAAAATGTTTATTCTGGCCCCTTGTCCATTCTGTAATTGCATTTGAGGGTGTTTCCTTTGTTCTGCTCCTGAGCTGAATGAGTTCCTTGCATTGTTTTGGATATGAATCCTTTATCAGATATATAGTTTGAAAATATGTTCTCCCATTCCACAGCTTTTCATTTTGTTGTTGGTTTTCTCTGCTGTGCAGCTTTTCAGTTTGATGTAGTCTTATGTTTATTTTTCCTTTGTTGCCTTTGCTTGTGGTGTCAAATTCAAAAAAATCATTGCCAAGATGGATGTCAAGGAGCTTACTCTCCATGTTTTCTTCCAGGGGTTTAAAGTTTCAGGTCTTACATTCAAGTTTTTAATCCATTTTGAACTGGCTTTTGTGTATGGTTTAAGATAGGAGTCCCATTTCCCCAACACTATTTATTAAAGAGACTGATGTTGAAGCTGAAACTCCAATACTTTGGCCACCTAATGCGAAGAGCTGACTCATTTGAAAAGACCCTGATGCTAGGAAAGATTGAGGGCAGGAGGAGAAGGGGGATGACAGAGGATGAGATGGTTGGACACAATGGACCTGGGTTTGGTGAACTACGGGAGTTGGTGATGAACAGTGAGGCCTGGATTGCTGCGGTTCATGAGGTTGCAAAGAGTCGGACACGACTGAGCGACGGAACTGAACTGAACCCTTTCTCCACATATACATGGCTTTATTTCTGGGCTCTGTGTTCTGCTCCACTGATCTATAGGTCTGTTTTATGACAATATCATACTGTTTTGAATGCTATACCTTCACACCATAGTTTGAATTCAGGAAGTGTCATCCCTGCAGCTTTGTTCTTTCTCAAGATAGATTTGGTGATTTGGGTTTTGTGTGTGTGTGTGATTCCATACAAATTTGAGGGTTTTTTCCATTTCTGTGAAAAATGCTGCTGGAATTTTGACAGGGATTGCACTGAATCCATAAATCGTTTTGAGTATTATGGATATTTTAACAATATTAATTTCTCAATTCATGAATACAAAATCTTTTCATTTATGTCTTCAATTTCTTTCATCAACATCTTATCTTTCACTTAAATTTACTCTGTTTTCCTTCTTTTTCATATTATTATGAAACAATCTTAATTTACCTTTCCAATAGTTTGTTGCTAGTGTACAGAAATGCTACTCAGTTTTGTATACTAATTTTATATCTGACAATTTTCCTGAAATTATTTTTAGTTCTAACAGTATTTTCAATTCAGTTCAGTCATTCAGTCGTGTCCAACTCTTTGCAGCCCCATGAATTGCAGCACAGTATTTTGTGTAAGCATAAAATCTTCAGGGCAGTCTACATATCTTATGTCCTCTGCAAGCAAGGACAACTTTAATTTTTCCTTTCCAACTTGGATGTCTTTTGCTTCTTTTCCTTGCCTAATTGCTCTGGTTAGGACTTCCATTCCCTTGTTTTTAATTTAAAATTTTTTTTAATTTATTTTTGGCTATACTGGGTCTTCATTGCCATGCACGGGCTTTCTCTAGTTGCAGGGAATGGGGGCTATCCTCTAGTTGGGTCTCAGGGCTTCTCATTGTGGTGCCCTCCTTTGTCACGGAGCACGGCTCTAAGGCATGCTGGTTTCAGTAGTTGTGGGCTTAGTTGCCTGGTGGCATGTGGAATCTTCCTAGACAAAGAATCAAAGCCATGTCCCCTGCATTGCTAGGCAGATTCTTTACCACTGGGTCACCAGCAAAGTCCTTCCATTACCTTTTGAATAACAGTGATAATAGTGGACATCCTTGACTTGTTTCTGATCTTAGAGGAAAAGCTTTCAGCTTTTGACTATTGAGTGTGACGCTAGCTATAGACTTGTCATCTACAGCCTTTATTATGTCAGTATATTCCATCTACATCTAATTTGAGTTTTTATCATGAAAGGATCTTGACTTTTATCAAATGCTTTTTCTGCATCTATATTGAAATGATCATGATTTTTAATCCTTCATTTTGTTAATATGGTCTATCATATTTAATGATTAGCATATGTTGAATCATCCTTACATCTCAGGAGTAAGTTCCACTTGATTATGATCCTTTTAGTCTACTATTGAATTCAGTTTGCTAATATTTTGTTGAGAATATGTCCATCTATCTTTATTAGGGATACTGACCTGTTCTTTTCTTTTCTTATAGTGCCCTTGTCTGGCTTTGGTATCAGGATAATACCGATCTTGTACAATGAATTTGGAAGAAGTGGACTCTCCTCTGGTTTTTGGAAGAGTTTGAGAAGGATTGGTATTAATTCTTCTTAAAATGCTTGGCAATATTCATCAGTGAAGTCACAATCACTGCAGATTGTGACTGCAGCCATGAAATTAAGACAATTGCTCCTTGGAAGAAAAGCTATGACAAACCTAGACAGTATATTAAAAAGCAGAGACAACACTTTGCCAACAAAGGGCCCTATAGTCAAAGCTATGGTTTTTCCAGTAGGCATGTACAAATGTGAGAGCTGGGCCATAAGGAAGGCTTAGCACCAAAGAATGAATGATTTCCTCCAGTGGTACTAGAGGAGACTCTTGAGGGTCCTTTGGACAGTGAGGTGATCAAACCAGTCGACCTTAAAGGAAATCAACTGTGAACATTCACTGGAAGGACTGATGCTAAAGCTGAAGCTCCAATATTCTGGCCACCTGATGTGAAGGGCCAACTCACTGGAAAAGACCATGATTATGGCAAAGACTTAGGGCAGGAGGAGAAGGTGGCAACAGAGGATGAGATGGTTGGATGGGATCATCAACTCAATGGACATGAATCTGAGCAAACTCTGGGAGATGGTGAAGGACAGAGAAGCCTGGTGTGTTGCAGTCCATAGGGGTCACAAGGAGTCGAAGACAACTGAGTAACTGAACAACAGTGAAGCCATCTGGTCCTGGACTTTTCTCTATTGAGAGGTTTTTATTTACTAATTCAATCTCTTTGCTAGTAACTGGTCGGTTTAGATTTTCCATTTCTTCATGAAATGGAGGTAGGTTGTATGTTTCTAGGAATTTATCCATTTCTTCTAGGTTATCTCATTTGTTGGTATATAACTGTTTATAGCAGTTTCTTATGATCTTTATCAGTTGTAATCAGTCTCCTCTTTCTGATTTTATTTGAGTCTTTTTTTCTTAGTGTAGCTAAATGTTTGTTGATTTTACTTTTTAAAAAACCCATTCTTGGTTTCACTGATCTTTCCTATTGTCTTTCTAGTCTCTATTTCATTTATTTCTGCTTTGATCTTTGTTAATTCCTTCTGACTTTGAGCTTATTCTCTTTCTAGTTCCTTGACGTACAAAGGTAGACTGAGTATTTTTTTTTTGTAATGTAGGTGTTTATCACTATAACCTTCCCTCTTAGAACTGCTTTTACTAAGCACCAAAGAATGAATGCTTTGGTATGCCGTGTTTCCGTTTTCATTTGTCTCAAGATATTTTTTTACTTTCCTTTTGATTCCGTCTATGAACCATTATTTAGGAGCATGTTGTTCAATCTCCAATTTATAAATATTTTTCCTCTTCTACTTTAGTCCTTCTCCCTAACCCACTTCATATTTTTATCACCTCAGTTCCGACCACATCATCCTTCAAATGAAGCAGGCACTTTAAATCTCTATTTCAGCCTTAAAATATGGTTGAAAGCAATCCCCAAGGAAAGGATATTCCTGAGCAGCATCAGAAGCAGACACACATCTACTCCATCTTATATAGGCTTTCTCTCCCTCACTCCTACTTATTTTCTTCCCTATTTATGCCTTTGTTATATCTTTGTCTTCTCCATGCATGCATCTTAACCTCTCAGAAATATCCAGTGGCAACCATGGGCATGATTAAGCCTTATTAATGACAGTACTGAAGAAAAGGTGCACCTTCATGTTAAAGACAAAGCAGAATCCTCATTGCAAGACTAATGTCAGAAGAACAGATTTTCTATTTTCTATCAGGTCAACACTTGAAGGACTCTTGTATCTTTTAAAGCTATATATATTTGAAGTATCACATATGCAGCTATAGATTAAATGGAATTGGCTTCCAAATTCTCAAGTAGGGAACAGAGTGGAAAATATAGGTAAAAAAATTAATAAATAACTGGTCAATATATAATTGCTGAAGCCGGTTGATGGGTAAATGGTGTGTTTTTTTTAATATAGACATCTTTCAAAATAAAAAGTTAAAAAATTAAAATTAAGGCCTTCAAAAGAAGCAACTAAAGGAAAAAAGTTCTGCACATAAGCTCTCCATTTATGTAGTATAATCAAAACATCTGGGTAGAATAGATAACGTGATCACTCTAATGAAAAAAAAACCACTCCGGACTTAGATAAAATAAAGATATTCTAAAGAGATTAAAATATTCTAATAAATAAAAGAAAATAAATCTGCTTCTAGATTGAAAGGGCAGGAAAAGGAACTGAGGGAAAGGTTAAATAAAGGAATTTATACTAAAGCTAAAGATCTTGTGTTCTTAGAAATGCATCTCATCTAACTCTGAGATAAAAATAGCAGAGCTTCAGAAATACTGTGGCTTTGAATGAGACTGAACTCATACATTTAGCTCTGTCTTTCAAAACTATTCCTCACCAAAAATCACAGTTAAGAATGAAAAACAAAACAGAAGCTCAAAGACAACGAGAACAAAAAAAGAAGGCAGCAACCACATTTTTAAGTTTAGAGTGCAAAGAGGCGAATGATAACTGGCTTAGAAGGCCCAAGAAAACTACAAAAGCAAAATAAGCAATCCAATGCACATAACAGAGTCTGTCAAAGACTCATGCATTGGCTGTACCAACACCCCTAGAGTGACGGCGAAGGTGGAACTGAGAATGGGAAACCGAGACGGAAGTTCGTTTATAAAGCAGTCAGTTGCTGCCATAATCCCCCAGAGCCAGGCCTCTGGCCCTTTCCCAATCCTGGCAGACAACGATGTGAGTTTTAACAGAGGGTCTCTGGACTAAGAGAGACAAGGAGGAAAATAAATGAAAATAACGAAATTTCCTTCTCCAATGCATGAAAGTGAAGTCGCTTCAGCCATGTCCGACTCTGTGTGACCCCACAGACAGCAGCCTACCAGGCTCCTCCGTCCATGGGATTTGCCAGGCAAGAGTACTGGAGTGGGGGTGCCATTGCCTTCTCCAACTGGAGTATAGTTGCTTTATAATAGAGGAGGAAAGGGCAACCCACTCCAGTATTCTTATCTGGAAAAATTCATGAACTGAGGAGTTTGGCAGGCTACAGTCTATAAGGCTGCAAAAAGTCGGACATGACTCCACACTGAATATTGAGACCTGTAACCCTCTTGTCTTACTCAGCAACCAGAATATCAAAAGCCAGGTCTAATACTTCAGATGGGAAGCCAAACGATTATTCTGATTTCCCTGTCCAAAATAAAAGACCTGAACTAGACGGTCCCCAGTAAGACCACCCACCCAGAGAACTTTACAGTAAGGTACATGAACCCAAAGCTCCCAGTAAGCCTCAATCCTAATTTTAATATGAGCAGAGGAAGACTTGGAAGAAGAGCTGCTAACATGAAAATCAGAGATCTGAACAAAAAGAAATAAAGTAACTTGAAGGAAAAGGCAGATTGCAAGAAGAAAATTTAAAAACAAAACATCTGTCTGTAATATTTTTGGAGAAGTGAGAGAAAATAATACATTCATGAAAGAAGAACAGTATAGTTTTTTAAAAGGAATATTAGGAAACCAAAAAGAACCCTGAAAATTAGAAATATAATAAAAACAACTTAATAGAAGATTCAGGAGAGAAAAGAGAACTAAAGGATAATACAGTTATTATATTTACTAGTTGAAAACAAGAAAAAAATAGAAGAATATTTTCAAGAATTGAAGTACACAGCTTTCAAATTAAAAGAGCCCCTGAATGTCGAACACAATGAATAAAAATAAACTCACATCAAGGTACATCATCATGAAATTTCAAAACACTGAAAATAAAAATCTTAAAACCCTCTGGGAGGGGGGATGTCAAAAGAGAACCAAAAATTAGAATGGTAATTAACTACTCAGTGGCAACACTGGATGTTAAAGGAAAAAAAAGAGATTTATTTTCAAATTAGGTGGAAAATAAATTTCTATTAAAATTCTACACCTGGCCAAACTAAATGTAATGATAGAGCAGAGGTTTTCAGAGATAAAAAGTCTCACCAAAGAATTATTTTACTTTCCTTAGGAAGCCCCTGCAATAAGTATTCTACCAAAAAGAGGGGAAAAATCATAGCAAATGAAGAGATGAAATCCAGCAAATGGAAGGTTCAACATAACAGGAAGGCAAATGGACTCCCCAGCATGAAGGTGAAGGGCGATCACAAGCTGATAGCTACGTAGTAAGTACAAAGTCGGGTATCAGAAAGTTCCAGAAAAGTGGTGCAGGGGCTGTGGAAAACTGTCTGGTAGTTCCTCAAAAAGTTAAAATTATCATATGCTCCAATAATCCCACATCTTAGAGATATACTCAAAAGATTCGAAAACAGGTATTCAAACAAATACATGTACACCAATGTTCACAGCAGCACTATTCGTAACAGCCGAAAGCCGAGAACCCAAGTAAGTGCCCATCAACTAATGAATAGACAGACAAGATACGATATACCCATACAATGGAATACTGTTCAGCCACAAAAAGAACGAAGTACTAATAACTGCTACACGTAGGTAATCCTTGAAAACACTATGCTAAGATAAAGCCAGACACAAGAATTCACATTGTATGATTCCACTTATCCGGAATAAGTAACTCCGTAGAGACAGAAAGTAAACTGGTGGCTTCACGAGATGAGGAGAGGCAAGAATGGAGTGTGACTGCTTCTTCGGTACAGGGTTTTCTTTCGGGGTAATGAAAAGGTTTTAGAATTAGAGCTGGTGAATGTACTAAATGCCACTAAATTGTGCATTTTCACATGGCTAATTTAATGTTAAGTGAATTTTACCTCAAAATTTTTTTAAAAAGAAAGCTCTTGGATTGCTCCAAAAGAACAAAACTGATCAAACGCTTATTCTGTTTTAAACATACTAAAAATGAGAGTTTAATAAGAGTCTGAGAATGAATTAGCATTAATACCCACATAATGAACCAATAAAAATTAGAGTCTCTAAGAAAAGTGATCATTTTAGTCATGCACGGTGTACAAAATTGTGGTGATTCAAGTATGATAAAATAAGCAGAATCATGACATAATTCTATGGAGGGTGGGGACAGAAAATGTCTGAGAGGGAGAGGTGAAAGAGCTAGTTGCCAATCTTCAATTGTTCAAATTAAATTTAAAAAATATCTAAGAGTGAAAAATTAAAAATTGAAGTATCAGCAGTTCAAAACATTTAAATAATGTTTATTATTTAAAGCTATGAAAGTAAACACTGAAGGAAAGAAACAATCATAAGAATTTAAATAAGTTGCCTCTGGGAGTGGGAAATGAAAAATGAGGTTAAAATTCCACAGAGAATTGCCATTTTTGGTAATAAACCTAATAAAAGTAAAAGGGAAGGAGATGGAATGTTATATATTTACACTGGTTATGAAAAACTAAGCTCACCTGAAGAAACTGTGTGAATTCTGTGTAGTTAAGGTGCTTCTTCCGATTATGCCCAAAATGTAGCCGGATAAATTCACAGTCCCAATTAAAAGGGATATGATGATGAATAGTAGTCTGTCCAAAAATTTCTTTGACATTTTCTTGAAAAGGAAAATAAAAAGAAATAAATTATATCTGGAATAAGTAGTTTAGTCCACTGCAATGTTCCTACAGAAAGAAATTAAGAGAAATTTTAAAAGTCAATATTATCTGCTTCTATTAAGATTAGCTGCAAAATTTTTGTGCCCAGAAACCATGCACAGGAACACAATTGATACAAAATATAATTTTACAGTTAAGATTGTGTACCATTACATATAAGGCCATGAGATTCTTAATTTCTCTTGATTTAATTTTAATTAGTTAGTGATTTATGTCTTGCACTATAAATGGCTGCTACTTTGCATTCCAGTATAAAATCAATAGTGTTTTCCCGGTTCCTCAAGGAGTCGAATTAAGCCCTTTATCAGAAGCATGAATACCTAAATTACGGTATAATGCAATATTTGTCATACTAAGTATGGCTTGATTGAGGCTTGATTATTACATTCACACTAGCCTGAATATATCTATTGAAGATAGGTATAAGAAATACTACCCAAAGCGTATCATTAGCTCAGCAGCAAGCACCTTATTAAAAGCTTCTGATATTGTCAAAAATATGGTCTTGACACAAAGCTTCAAAATCCCCATAAAAACCATGATTATTAGTCTCAGCCATTAAAATATTTTAAGATAAGTGAAATTAGTGATTCACTTTTAAATAAAGAAGGACTAAACACAGTATACTAACTTTTAGATAGGAACCAGTCACACCATGTAATATACAACCAAAACCCTCTGACCGCTTGTCTTCATGCACTGACAATGGCATTCACTTTCTTACAGAGTTCTACTCTTACTAGAAAAGTCAATTCACAAATGACTGGTACTTTAACAAGCATAGACTGGATAGACTAATTTAGAAGCTCATGCCAAAAAAAAAAAAAAAATCATTAACAAAGTTAAGAAAGCAGGAAGCCTCTTTTACTGATGTCTTAAGAACAAAATTATTTTCAAATTTAAGCCAATTATATTAGTGGAAGGGTTTTACTATCTATAGCTATCAATTATATTAAGAATTAGTAAATATAAGCTTAATGTTTTATAATCTCCAACTATGCTATTTTATCTAATTTCTGAAAATTCTCTAAACAGATATAAATCTCACATTGTAAATGGTTTAATGGATTCCCTTTAGCTTTAACATTCTTTTTCTTTTTTTTTTTTTGATAAAAGCATTGCTATGGTGGGGAAGTAGGGGAAGTGTAAGAATCCTGAACTGGAAATCCTACCAGTCTGGACTCAACACGACAGCTCTGAATAGGTCACAGCGATCGGTCAGTTGGAAGGCAGCATTGGATGTCACTGGGGAGATGGGATTCTCATCTTTTCTTTCAAATGGAATGTAGCATCTATTTCTGGCCTAAATAGCAACAGTATTTCAGAGTTTTCAAATCATGTCAATTATTTTCATCTTCCGTAAACAAAAATCAGATATGAGCTTTAGTTTCTGAAAGGAAAGAATTAATGCAGTAGCAAGTTATGGGATTCTAAGCAACACAGAGGATGACCCTCAACTCTATGTGAGATTTCAACAAGTTGTAAAATATATTAAAGTTTACAAAATTATTAAAACAACAAGGATGGCAGAAAACTCTTTTGAGCTAAAAATACGATGGCAGTTTAGCAAAGATTTTTAGGATCCTACCTGCTTCTCTTTCCAAATTAATTTGGTTTCTTATTTTAAGTATTAAACTAAGGGAATATGAAGAAATTGATGGAAAGTATATTGGAATAACTTAACTACATTAAGAGAAATTATTAAAGGGAATAAGTTATTTTATAACCTTTATTTAAAGGTTAAAACTCTCAAAACTCAAGTGCTTGATAAGAAATATACTTACTGCTACCTAAGTAAGTTTTATACAATAACAGAATAAAACTGAATTCCCTTTGTATGTCTGGAAAATACCAGAATCTCATGTGAAACTGTTATCAAATAAAACCAGACTCAAAATCTTTCAAACTTATGAAAATTTAATGAACCATAAAAATTGCTTTTTCTATCACAAAAGGACATTTATAAACCAAAATTACAATGTGTAATTTACATTCAGAAAAAAATAGCACTTAATAAAAACATTTAACTAAAATCCTATTTAGTAAACTTCTTAGCAACCTTTAAATAAGATCTTACAATACCTTTGAAACAATTAAGCTGATGGCTTAAATTACTCATATTAATTTCTCCAAATATAAAGTGTCATTTTCCATGAATACTTGTTTAAACATTTCCCACTTCTCCCAAAGTGGTCAGTTGACAGTTTTGTACATGGTTTTATTATGTCCATTATTATGTGCTATGGTTTATTAACTACCCCCAGACACTTTTAATTATTTTAGCCATGTCACAGGTTGCAAACTTTCAAACCTACTCTGGCATCTCTTGATGTATCCCACTTCCTTTCTGTTATTGTTTCCACTACCAACTCCCTAAGGCTAAATCAGGAAGCTTAGAGAAATAATTAGTACAACTACTGTTTTAAAGTCAAATTCATAATTACCACTTTACTTTTACCAGGATATGTTTATCAAAAAAAAAAAAAAAGTTGTACAAAAGCTCCAGAACTGGAGAGCTTAATACTGAGGCAATAGCCCAAAGCCCTAATGATCTCCTCTTATCCAGTTTTATCAGGCTCTGTATGATATGAACGGGGGCACCAATAATCTCAAAAACACCCAATGTATCCAACTGAAACTACATAGTAAGTTTCTCCCCAGAGAGAATCCCGTCTTTCCAGTGGCAAACAAAGGTCTTTATCTCTCTAAGCAGTGCTATTTCAGTGGCCACAGTTCTGGCCTGGATGAAAGTGATAGGAGAGTCACATCTTATTGGCAACAGGATCATGATCGAGTGTTTTATATCAGGCTGGCATTGCTAAGGGAAATAGGAATCCATTTGTTTTCTGACATACAGAAAACAAAAGACCACTTTTTTCACTTCCTGCGGAGCATGGGCTTATAAAAGAGATGGTTTATAATTCCTTTGAAAGGGGAAATGGGGTCAGATACAAAAGTTGCCTGTCATGTTCTCTTTGCTTAAAGGAGAGGAGCACAGTGATTTGTCAGGAGGGCAGGTAAATGGTGATAACTGTGATTAAGTAAAAATGTTCACAGACCTATAGCATTAGTCAATTTAGCTGTATCAGTCACTTATGATGATTGGACTAAATGAAATACACGGAAGCACATATATTAAGGTAAATATGTCTTAACAGAGGTTTTGATTTCCCCAGCAGCCCACACTGTGTCTCCCCATCTTATCCACCCTCATCCCTCCCCTGGTCCTTACGGGAGCTTCCTACTGGTCTTGTTCACCTTTCTGCAGTACAAAATTACCTCTGACCGGGGCTGGCACTCTTCTCCAAGACTGCCACCATGCCTGTTCCATGAATGAGCCTGGAAGGAGCTGCTGTACCAACGGTGTGGCCAGAGAACTCCTCCTGTAGGTATACAAGCCATCAGCCCTGTGACACAGCCCACCTACCATCAGCCCAACGACATCCTGATTCCAAGGATCCAGCCCAGCAGGAGCCACTGCTTCCAGCTTACAGGCTTGAGAGCAAACATTTTTATTGTCAGAGGGGAAAAAAGAGAGTCCTCAACAGCTGTTTCACCTGCACAGTTCTCAAAGTGAAGTCAGAGAGGCTTTTAAAAGGACTCCCACCATGAACAATGAATATCCTTGTGTATAACTGAACAAAAACAATGGCAAGACTTGTGGAAGAGTTTCTCAGAGAAAGAAAACTTGAGGGGAAAGAAGAGGAACAACCAAGAGACTGAAAAAGAAAACAAAGGAAAACAAACAACAACAATAAAAGATCAACAACAGGAGCTTGTAGAAGTCCCAGTCAACACAGCATGTCAAGCCAGCCTTCTAAGTCCTACTTCGGGTGGCTTGTTAATTTCTGGGGTGACCTTCTCTGTTTTACTGAGGGAAAAGTTTTTCTATTAACCCCTTTACCTACCTCCAAAAGGGACTACTGTACAATCAGTCCACACAGTAGTCCTGCTGCCAAATATACGTAAAGGTCCATTTCTCAGGAAAAATGAGTTTACATTTAAAGAGCATCTATTACTGTAGATGGTAGATGCTTCAACAATCTATCACCAAATGGCATAAAAACAAGTGATACCATGTCCTTTTGTTTTTTACCTCAAACTCTAAGCATTCTTGAGTATTAATGTGACCTTCTCTGTAATATCTGAGTCTCAAAAATTCTTACTGATTTAATTCAAACACCCAAGTGAAGCTCTCATTCTTACCAAGTTAAACTAGGTATTTATTACCATTAGGATTTCATATTACACCATATCTATAGCTTTGTTCCCACTGACAGAGGATATGACATTTTCCATGTCTAGACTTCCATCTCCTAAACCTTTTAACCATAGCAGCAGTCATGCCTAAAACACTCTAATCTGATTATTATGCCCTTTATGGAAAAAGAGCATTTTAGAGGCACAAATGGAACACGTATTTATTTGCTATACATACTGGTGGTCAAACAGCATAAAATTAAAAGGAATCCCTACTTTTGAGAGTTACACAGTCATACTGATGGTCAAACAGCATAAAATCAAAAGGAAACCCTACTTATCGAGAGTTCTACAGTTAAGGGATAAAGATACACCCCTGGAAAAGTTTCCTTATAACAGTTCCCATTCCTAGGCAAACACTTTTAGAACACAATATTGATGAGATTTTTAATAGGAAATTTAGAATACATAACATGTTTTATATTCATTTATTAGTTAATAGGTAAGAGTATTGTTGGGTTTTTAGAATCCTTGTTAAAGCAATAGGTTTCTGGTTTTTTTTTTTAAACTTAGGACAAAGGTATGGCAACTATTGACAACACAGTGTGGAAGCGCTGGTTATCTTGGTTACCTCAATCCAATTCTACTGAGCACCCAGTACACTAGTGGAAGATAGTGAAAGCAAGGCAAGTCACACTGTATCTAGCACACACCAGTCATGCAATGGCCCGTAGAAGGCTCATGCCACCAGGCAGAAACAGATATACAAGCCATTAAGAAATCATCCACAGCATGCATTAGAAGTTTCACTAAAAGAACACCAAAGAAGAAACAACTAATGATGTTATTCATTCTTTTAAAAACTTCAGAACCCTCTCCTGAGCTTGTACATTCTGAAATGGATTATCAACATCTTGATCTACGTCCTCTCCCCTACAGCAAAGGCATCTTTAAAAAAAAACTTGTCCAGCATTCAAGAAAATGTTATTCAATACTGCTATATATATAAATGCTTGCAAAGATATACACAATTTAAGTACACAATTTGATGTGTATAAAAGCCATATCTAAAAAACAAAAGCATAGATGAGAACAATATATATAGACATACACATAAATCATCAGAGTCCAAGAGATAGAGATAATACTGATGGCATAATAGTTTTCCCCTGTTCCATTATATTTTGCATCCAATATTCTCTCCTGGCTTTCTCTCCTGATGTGCACAAGAAAAAAACTACACTTTAAATAAGCTCCAAACTAGAAAACATTAAGTCCATCACGTGAAAAGGACTGAGTTAGAATGGATCTAAATTTTCTTTCTACCTAAACATACATCTGTAAAGATACAAGCATAATTCTTTTAAGTGAGTACAAACATGAAAACTGACCTTTATCACAGATCCAAATTTCTATCAAAATTAACTCCAGGTTAATTATTTCCTTATGCTGAAATTCTGTAGTCGAATACAGCCTGAAATGAGTGGGCCTTAGAAATCTTGTTAAATGGCATTTGTAACAGTTTCAGTGCTTTTTCTCTCCTCCATTATGACTCTTTTCATTATAGTTAAGAAGGCTCGTCTAAAAATGAATCCTCAACATTAGGGAAAAGAATGGTCCAAGTCCCTGAGATTTAGGTGAACACCATCAAGAGAACCATTCAGTTGGCCAGGGATCACAAGAACAACTTCAAAAGGGAGTTCAAATTCATCTTATTCTGTAAGAATTTTCCCAACTCTAATATGGAGCAGTAGAATGAAGGATTCTGGAGGAATTACATGTTCTGTTTACACCAGGTGCTATAAAAACTAAAACTGATTCGTTTTGCTTTTAATTCTATTTGCATTTTCTTAAAGTCTTAACTCATAAATCCGTATGAGGGGAAAAACAAAAGATCTATAAAATGCTAAAGCTGGAGTCTAATAACTATAAGCTTTCATTTGCATGAAATAATATGGTGTGTATAAACCATTCAGCTACTTCCTACACATTTTAATCCACTAATCAGCAATGGCATGAGTCTCTATTGTTAGTCTATTGAATAAACTGACTTGAGTGACTTATTTTTAAAATAGAAATTGGAAAAGGTAATCAAAGAATCATAATACCAAGGTAAAAGGGACAAAGTAAGTTAGAATTTGGCTTTGGGAAATCTAATTTTTAAGCAAGCACACAGGACAGAAGTATGGGCATACTGTCACTAATACAGATATTTATATCAAGTCCTATTTCCCAAGCATCTGTGCACCACATTCAGAAGTAAGGCATACGAACACGTGTGGTAACTATTGAAAATAGAAAATGCAGCATTCTTAGAAGTACAAAGTTAATGCTGAATGATGAGATGATAAAGTTTATGTTTTAAACTATAAAATCTAGGCTTTTCTGAGGAAAGTCAACATTCTTTAAGAGGCAGAAAAGGCCAGGGCTTGCTCCAAGGAGAGAATGCCAAGATAAACGCAGACACCTAAAGAGCTCTGCGTGGGTATTTATTTGGGAAAATGTTCTTACACAGAAGACAACTGGGTCAGTGGGCTGAAGAAATCCATTAACACCATGCTAGAACATATGCCCACGAAGATGACAGCAAAGCCACACGAGTCCTTTCCAATGCCTGCACTTTCGCACCATTCTCACCACAGCAGTGATGCTTCTCCCTTTGGGTTTAACAAAAGGATATTTGTTTTCCAACAAACACTACAGTGAATAAATATTTAGCCCCATGGCTCAGGGGAAGCTGGATTTTCAGGAGTCTCTCTAACACAAACTGCTGCTAATTCACAGTGCACACCGCTGAAAGGGCTCAAGTTCAGTTTTACAAGATGAAAAAGTTCTGGAGATGTGTTTCATGACAAGGTGAATATACTCAACACTACTGACCTGTACGCTTACAAATGGTTATGATGCTAAGGCTAATGTTAAGTACTGTTTACCACAATGAAAAAAATTCAAATATTAAAAATAGGGAGGAGTGCTCTAGGTCCTTGAAAACACCACTTTTAATTGAAAAGCCTATTGCAGGAAAAATTAGCTAATACTTTTACTAAACACATACTAATTTCTGGAAGTAAGCCTCTTTTAAAAAACTAATATATAGCTATATATAGAAATCCTAGTTTGTACACTTTTCAGACATCCACAGTGTGCTCAATGATGTGCCTACCAAATGATTTAAATGGATTTCTACACCCAGTTCAGAAGGCAACTTTAATATTCTAGCCTTCTTTTCTAAAATCAAAAATTTTAAATGGGGCTTCAGAGAATGCTAACTATTCCTGCCTTAACTCCTTCCTTTAGTTCCATTCTTGGGCGTTAAAATGACACAGTAGCAATTTTCCAAAGAGGCTCCAGAGAAGCTCTGAATTCCCTACCCTGAAACCCCTTAAAGAATGAGATGATTACTCTATGCTGTTCAGTCTGTTTCATAAAAAATCTATCCCAGGCTGGCCCAGAACAAGGTAATTTTATACCACCAACTTTAGGAATGTGACAGTGTCAGAGAGGCAATGAGTTGAAGCAACAACATTCCTACGTTCCTTAATTTTTTTTTGCAATAGTTTAATGTTTTAAAGAAAATAAAACCATTTTAATTTTATCTACATAAATTCTTTTAGGAAATTAAAACTTCATTTTCTGACTAGCTCTTAAATAAGCAACAATCTGTATGCAGTTACTAAATTTAGCAATTAAAGATTGAACCAGCCTCACTAACTTCACTTAACTATATAATCTTTTTTTTTCTTACCAAATGTCACCTCTCCATTTCCACTCTTGTCAAACAATTGAAAGCCACTATGAACATAGAATCTGGAGCACATAATACAGATTCAAATGCCAAAAACTCTTGATAGGAGATCAACCTGGAATAAAATATAAAATATCATCAGCTGGTAACCTGCCTTTACAGTATGAACTATAGCTCAGGGTAACCAAATAACTGATGATGGGAAGTTTCTCTATAGTGATACTCCAGATAATAAATGAAGAAAGAATGATAAAATATTGGTTGGTGATGGTGTAGTCGCTAAGCTGTGTTCAGCTCCTGTGACTCAATGGATTGCAGCCAACCAGGCTCCTCAGTCCATAGTATTTTTCAGGTAAGCATAGTGGAGTGGGTTGCCATTTCCTTTTCCAGGGAATTTTGCTGACTCAGGGACTACCTTCGTCTCCTGCACTGGCAGGTGGATTCTTTACCTCTGAACCATCAGGGAAGCCCATGATAGAATATTACCCTTTTGTAAACTCTTAACACATTAATGGATCTAAATAATAATCAACAGTCCCTAAATATCACAGAAAGAAAGAGACTGGATGAAAAATAATTGAAACGGAATCTGACCAAGTCTCTATTAGATCAGAGTTTCTAAACCTCTGCACTCAACAGTGACATTTGAAGCTGGATAACTCTGCTGTGGGGACCTCCTACGCACTGTATCACGTTGAGCAACATCACTGACCTCTATCCACTAGACGCCAACAATACCCAGCACATTGAGAAGCAATGTTTTAGATGTAATCAACAATTTGCAGAAAAAATATAAAAGACAAAGAAATACGTTAAATTAAACATTACAACAGAAACACAATCAGCAAAAATGCAGACTGTGGGAAATTAGAAGTAAACATTCTGGAGTTGGGAAAAAAATTTTTTAAAGAAGATATGGAAGCAAACCAAATTAAAGACCTAAAAGATACAGCAATTAATTACAAAGATACATATCTTATTTGGATTCTGATTAAAACAAAGTAAAAAATATTTTTTAGTTTATAAGAAAATCAGGAAATGAAAATACTGATATAACACAAATGCCTGATAATACTGAGACATCAACATCTTTGAGGTTTGTTTTTGGTAATATTTATCTTTTAGAAATATACATTGAGATATTTACAGATGAAATATGTCACTTGGAATTTGCTTTGAAATAATCCAGGGATGGAGGAATGGTGGAGATATAAGTGAAACAAATTTAGTAATTATCTTCACAATTATTAAAAGTAGGTGTATTTTAAAAAAGGTGTAGTCACACTTTATTAAAGTGAACTCTAACATGAACTGGGGTGATTACATGCATCAGTGCAGTTCATCCTTGGTTTAAAAAAGTCTTAAAAAGAATTAATACTCAAGGGGGAAAATTTTGACAAAGTTTTGTTTCACTTTTACATATATATATTATATGTGTATGTGTGCTTGTGCACTGTGATGTAAAATCTACTTTTAGATCAAAAGAGTTTGTAGGCCACTGTAGTTAAACTATACTGGCAAATAAAAGCACAAATTAACCTCAAAAAAAGTGGGTGATGAGTATATTGAATTCATTACACTACTCTGTTTTATATATTTGAAATGTCACTAATAAAAACTTTAAAGGAAAATTCAAAACAAAAAGGAAAACCAAAGTTTGCCAAAACTACACTGAAATAGCCTTCAATGATTTTTGTTCTAATTTATTTTTTTATTGAAGGATAATTGCTTTACAGAATTTTGCTGTTTTCGTTCAAACCTCAACATGAGTCAGCCATAGGTATACATACATCCCCTCCCTATTGAACCTCCCTCCCATCTCCCTCCCCATCCCACCCGTCTAGATTGATACAGAGCCCCTGTTTCAGTTTCCCAAGCCATACAGCAAATTCCCGTTGGCTATCTATTTTACATATGGTAATGTAAGTTTCCATGAAACTCTTTCCATACATCTCACCCTTTCTTCCCTTCTCCCCATGTCCATAAGTCTATTCTCTGTCTGTTTCTCTATGTCTGTTTCTCTATGTCTGCTGCCCTATAAATATATATTCTTCAGCACCATTTTTCTAGATTGCGTATATATGTGCTAGAACACATTTACCTTTCTCTTTCTGACTCATTTCACTCTGTATAATAGGTTCTAGGTTCATTCACCTCATCAGAACTGACTCAAATGCATTCCTTTTTATGGCTCAATAATATTCCATTGTGTATATATATCACAATTTCTTTATCCATTCATCTGTCAATGGACATCTAGATTGCTTCCATGTTCTAGCTTTGCAAATAGTGCTGCAATAAACTATGGGAAACATGTATCTTTTTCAATTTTGGTTTCCTGAGGGTATAATGCCTAGGAGTGGGATTGCTGGGTCATATGGTGGTTTTATTCTTAGTTTCTTTAAGGAATCTCCATACCATCTTCATAGTGGCTGTCTCCAACAGTGCAACAGTGGAACTCCAACAGTTCCACCAACACTGCAAGAGTATTCTCTTTTCTGAACACCATCTCCGGCATTTATTCCTAACACCATACACAAAGATAAACTCAAAATGGATTAAAGACCTCAATGTAAAACCAGAAACTAGAAAATTCTTAGAGGAAAATATAGGCAGAACACTTGACATAAATCTAAGCAAGATCCTCTGTCCTCCTAGAGTAATGGAAATAAAAACAAAAGTAAATAAGTGGGACCTGATTAAACTTAAAAGCTTTTGCACAGCAAAGGAAACTATAAGCAAGATGGAAAAACAACCCTCAGCATCGGAGAAAATAATAGCAATGAAACAAATAACAAAGGATTAATTTCCAAAATATATAAGCAGTTCATACAACTCAATGCCAGAAAAACAAACAAACAAAGTGGGAAACAGCCTTCAATGATTTTATGGAGCATTTGGTCTTCCCTTGTGGTTCAACAGTAAAAAAAAAAAAAAAAATCCACCTGCTAATGCAGGTTCAATTCCCTAGGTCGGGAAGATCCCCTGGAGAAGGAAATGGCAACCCACTGCAGTATTTTTGCCTGGGAAATCCCATTTACAGAGGAGCCTGGTGGGCTACAGTCCTCGGGATTGCAAAAAGCCAACTAAGCACACACACAATGTTTACATAGCTCATTTCAAATATCATTTCCTCAAGAGAATCATCTTAAAGTCCCCAGATGATTTCACAGCCTTACAGCATTTGCTCCGTGCCCCTCACAAAATTCCTGTTAAAGTAATTACAGAATTCATTATTTCAAATCTAATTCCCTGTCATAAAGTAGGCTTGCCAGAACACAGGCTTGATTCAGGGCAGGAACTCATATATTCTTGAAGAAACTCAATTTAGGATATATGACTTTTTAGAGACATGTTTTCCAACAGATTTTTAAGAAAATGACTACACTTCACATTTCATTTTATGCCCTCACTCACCTAAGTCACGTTACACATTCAAAGTTACATTTTTATTACTGAAAACATTTTGAAGTATGTTTAAATTACACAAATTACATTATATCCAAAAGCAATGCTGCTGCTATTTAGTTGCTAAGTTATGTCCAACTCTTTGGCAACCACGTGGACTGTAGCCTACCAGGCTCCCCTGACCATGGGATACTCTAGGCAAGAATACAGGAGTGGGTTGCCACTTCCTCCTCCAGGGGATCTTCCCAACACAGGGATTGAATCTGAGTCTCCTGCTTGACAGGCAGATTTATCATGAACCACCTGGGAAGCCCAATATACTCTATGCCTTTGCACTTTATTGAGGGAAAAGAACGGCTTTGTGGCGGCAGTATTCAGGGCACTGGAGACTATGCCCTCACTGTGCTCATGCCAAAGAATCCTGGGAGGAACAAGCCAAAAACTGTTTATCAAGCCACATGTCATATAACACATCTTATACATTACTAAAAATATAGTAAAACTCTATAAAGTATGATTATCAGTACACAAATTTTAGGATAGTAAAAACAGTGGTATCATCATAACTATATCCACACACTCCTAAAAAGCAATGAGCAATTTGTGGTTTTAAGTTCTGAACAAAACTCAAGATCAATGACAATGTATAACACAAATACAATAGTGATTTAGGGAACCAGTTAGAGTAGGTTGTCACTTTCTACATTATGTAATTTAGAAACATTTGAAAATTTTAAATTTATAATGAAGAATTAGCACTATCTCTTCTACTCATAACATTAACTATTAAAATAAAAATTAAAAGTCGCTAGGCTGATTATAGGGGGAAGAACAATGCACAGCATCTTGATTTTTCCAAAACATGCCAAGTCTCAGCAGTTAGACATAAAATACAATTACCCTGAAATACAGAATATTAGATTTTAAACATATTTCATGTTCAATAGTAAAACTTTCTGTATTTATGGGAAGAGGTCAAAGGTTTTTTCCTTAACTAGCAAAGGTCATAAATTGTTGGCTGGCAAACCAATCATTTGCTTTTTAGGAGTGTGTGGATAGTCACGTTGGTATCACTTACAGGTGGAATCTAAAATATGTCACAAGTGAACATATCTACAAAACTTCAGACAGACTCACAGACACGGAGAACAGACTTGTGGTTACCAAAGGGGAGGCGAGGAGGGAAAGGGATGAACTGGGAGTCTGGGGTTGGTAGAGGCAAACTATTACATTTAGAATGGACAAATGACAAGGACCTCGTGTATAGCACAGGAACTATATTCTGTGATAAACCATAAAGGAAAAGAAAACTGAAAAAAAGAATGTATACATGTATATAAGTGAGTCATTCTGCTGTACGCCAGAGATTGGCACAACACTGTAAACCAACTATACTTCAATTTTAAAAAAATGTTCTATATTAACCTAAATGGAAAAAGAATTTGAAAAGAATAAATGCATATATATGCATAAGTGAATCACTTTCCAATACACTTGAAACTAACACAACATTGTTGATCAATGATATACTCCAATGTAAAATACAAGTTAAAAAATAAAATAGTTAAATTAATAAAACAAAAAGCAGAGAGAGAAAAAATATATACACATTCTAATTACTTTATTAAATATCTACATTTTTATTTACTAGTATATCCAGAAAGGCAAATCATATATTTATGCAATTTAGACCCTTAGAAAATTCAAAGAACTGATGTGTACAAAGACATTCAACAACTCAGTGACCCACGGTGAAGACTCAATTCCTACCTTCAGTCAATCCAGTGTACACCATCCTGTTCCCCAACCTCAAATTTAAAGTTATAGCTGAAAAACAGAAAGGGTATCTGGTATCTCTAGTAAGTAGAATATTATTATAAGAAGACATTTGGGGGATACTGAGCCAAACCTTAATACTCAGTTACTTTTGTTATATAGGATGATTTATTTGAAGAAAATCAAGAAACACAAAAGCATCAGCAACTTCAAAATAAGTCACTTTGTACTATTCAGTCTTAAAAAGGAATGAAATTCTGATACATGCTACAACATGAATGAATCTTTAAAACACCATGCTAAGTGAAATAAGCCACATGCAAGAGGACAAATATTATTTCACTGATATGAAGTACTTAGAAAAAATCCATAAAGACAGAAAATAGAATAGTGGTTACCTGAAACTGGGTATTGGAGGAGAATGGGGACTTGTTTAATGAGTGTGGAGTTTTAGTACGGGAAAATGAAAAAGTTCTGGAGCTGAACAGTGGTGACAAAATGAATGTGAAGGTGCTTCAGTTCAGTTAGTCAGTTGTGTCCGACTTTGTGACTCCATGAACTGCAGCATGCCAGGCTTCCCTGTCCATCCCCAACTCCCAGAGCTTACTCAAACTCACGTCCATTGAGACAGTCATGGACCATCTTATCCTCTGTCCTCTCCTTCTCCTCCGACCTTCAACCTTTCCCAGCATCAGGGTCTTTTCCAACGAGTCAGCTCTTCACATCAGGTGGCCAAAGTACTGGAGTTTCAGCTTCAGCATCAGTCCCTCCAATGAATATTCAGGACTCATTTCCTTTAGGATGGACTGACTGGATGTCCTTGCAGTCCAAGGGACTCTTAAGAGTCTTTTCCAACACTGCAGTTCAAAAGCATCGATTCTCTGGCACTCAGCATTCTTTGTAGTCCAACTCTCGTATCCATACATAACCAGTGGAAAAAACTATAGCTTTACTAGATAGACGTTTGTTGGCAAAGTAACGTTTCTCCTTTTTAACATGCTGTCTAGGTTGGTCATAGCTTTTCTTCCAAGAAGTAAGGGTCTTTTAACTTCATGGCTGCAGTCACCATTTGCAGTGATTTTGGAACCCCCCTCCCAAAAAAAAATAGTCTTTCACTGTTTCCATGGTTTCCCCACCTATTTCCATGAAGTGATGGGACCAGATGCCATGATCTTCGTTTTCTGAATGTTGAGCTTTAAGCCAACTTTTTCACTTTCCTCTTTCACTTTCATCAAGAGGCTCTTTAGTTCCTCTTCACTTTCTGCCATAAGGGTGGTGTCTGCATATCTGAGGTTATGGATATTTCTCTGGGCAATCTTGATTCCAGCTTGTGCTTTATCCAGCCCAGCGTTTCTCCTGATGTACTCTGTATATAAGTTAAATAAGCAAGGTGACAATATACAGTCTTGACGTACTCCTTTTCCTATTTGGAACCAATCATGTTCCAGTCCTGTTTGTTGTTCCATGTCCAATTCTAACTGTTGCTTCCTGACCTGCATACAGATTTCTCAAGAGGTAGGTCAGGTGGTCTGGTATTTCCATCCTTTGAAGAACTTTTCAAAGTTTGTCATAATCCACACAGTCAAAGGTTTTGGCATAGTCAATAAAGCAGAAGCAGATGTTTTTCTGGAACTCTCTTGCTTTTTTGATGATCCAAAGGATGTTTGCAATTTGATCTCTGGTTCCTCTGCCTTTTGTAAACCCAGCTTGTACATCTGGAAGTTCATGGTTCATGTACTGTTGCAGCCTGGGTTGGAGAATTTTGAGCATTACTTTACTAGCGTGTGAGATAAGTGCAATTGTGCGATAGTCTGAACATTCTTTGGTATCGCCTCTCTTTGGGACTGGAGTGAAAAACGGACCTTTTCCAGTCCTGTGGCCACTGCTCGGTTTTCCAAATTTGCTGGCATATTGAGTGCAGCACTTTCACAGCATCATCTTTCAGGATTTGAAATAGCTCAACTGGAATTCTATCACCTCCACTAGCTCTGTTCATAGTGATGCTTCCTAAGGCCCACTTGACTTCACATTCCAGGATGTCTGGCTCTAGGTGAGTGATCACACCATCGTGATTATCTGGGTCATGAAGATCTATTTTGTACAGTTCTTCTGTGTATTCCTACCACCTCTTAATATCTTCTACTTCTGTTAGGTCCATACCATTTCTGTCCTTTATTATGCCCATCTTTGCGTGAAATGTTCCCTTGGTATCTCTAATTTTCTTGAAGAGATCTCTAGAATTTTCCCATTCTACTGTTTTCCTCTATTTCTTTCCACTGAACGTTGAGGAAGGCTTTCTTATCTCTCCTTGCTATTCTTTGGAACTACATTCAAATGGGTGTATCTTTCCTTTTCTCCTTTGCCTTTTGCATTTTTTTCTTTTCTCAGCTATTTGTAAGGCCTCCTCAGACAACCATTTTGCCTTTTGATTTCTTTTTCTTGGGGATGGTCTTGATTCGTGTCTCCTGTACAATGTCATGAACCTCTATCTGTAGTTCTTCAGGCACTCTATCAGATCTAATCCCTTGAAACTATTTCTCACTTTCACTGCATAATCGTAAAGGATTTAATTTAGGTCATACCTGAATGGTCTAGTGGTTTTCCCTACTTTCTTCAGTTTAAGTCTGAATTTGGCAATAAGGAGTTCATGATTAGAGTCACAGTCAGCTCCCAGTCTTGTTTTTGCTAACTGTATAGAGCTTCTCCATCTTTGGCTGCAAAGAAGATAATCAATCTGATTTCAGTATTAACCATTTGGTGATGTCCATGTGTAGATTCTTCTCTTGTGTTGTTGGAAGAGGGTGTTTGCTATGACCAGTGCATTCTCTTGACAAAATTCTGTTAGCCTTTGCCCTGCTTTATTCTGTACTCCAAGGCCAAATCTGTCTGTTACTCTAGGTATCTCTTGACTTCCTATTTTTGCATTCCAGTCCCCTATAATGAAAAGGACATCTTTTGGGGGTGTTAGTTCTAGAAGGTCTTGTAGGTTTTCACAGAACTGTTCAACTTCAGCTTCTTCAGCATTACTGGTTGGGGCACAGACTTGGATTACTATGACATTGAATGGTTTGCCTTGGAAACGAACAGAGATTATTCTATCATTTTTGAGACTGCATCTAAGTACTGCATTTCAGACTCTCTTGTTGACTATGAGGGCTACTCCATTTCTTCTAAGGGATTGTTGCCCACAATAGTAGATATAATGGTCATCTGAGTTAAATTCACCCATTCTAGTCCATTTTAGTTCACTGATTCCTAGAATGTCAGTGTTCACTCTTGCCATCTCCTGTTTGACCACTTCCAATTTGCCTTGATTCATGGACCTAACATTCCAGGTTCCTATGCAATATTGCTCTTTACAGCATCGGACTTTACTTCCATCACCAGTCACATCAACAGCTGGGTGTTGTTTTTGCTTTGACTCCATCTCTTCATTCTTTCTGAAGTTATTTCTCCACTGATCTCCAGTAGAATATTGGGCACCTACTGACCTGGGGAGTTCATCTTTCAGTGTCCCATCTTTTGCCTTTTCATACTGTTCATGGGGCTCTCAAGGCAAAAATACTGAAGTGGTTTGCCATTCCCTTCTCCAGTGGACCACGTTTTGTCAGAACTCTCCACCGTGACCTTGGGGGCCCTATACCACATGGTTCATGGTTCCACTGAATTAGACAAGGCTGTAGTCCATGTAACCAACCTAGACAGCATATTAAAAAGCAGAGACATTACTTTGCCAACAAAGGTCTGTCTAGTTAAAGCTATGATTTTTCCAGTAGTCATGTATGGAGAGTTGGACTATAGACAAAGCTGAGCACTAAAGAACTGATGCTTTTGAACTTGATGTTGGAGAAGACTCTTGAGAGTCCCTTGGACAGCAAGGAGATCCAACCAGTCAATCCTAAAGGAAATCAGTCCTGAATATTCATTGGAACGACTGATGCTGAAACTCCAATACTTTGGCCACCTGATGCGAAGAACTGACTCATTGGAAAGACCCTGATTCTGGGAAAGACTGTAGGCAGAAGAAGGAGACGACAGAGGATGAGATGATCCATCACCAACTTGATGGACATGAATTTGAGTAAGCTCTGGAAGTTGGTCATGGACAGGGAGGCCTGGTGTGCTGCACTCCCTGGGATCGCAAAGTCAGACTCGACTGAGCGACTGAACTGTAACTGAATCTGTAATGAAGATAATGGCAATTTCCTTCAAAGGGGCCCATGCAGGCACTGTTGCACTCAGTGCCCCCAACCCTGCGCCAGGCCACCGTCAACCCACGGTGAACACTCATGGCAAGTCTCAGTCAGTCTCTTGTGGGGTCACTGATCCTTTCTCCTGGGTCCTGTTGGGCACAAGTTTTTGTTTGTGCCCTCCAAGAGTCTGTTTTCCCAGTCCTGTTTAAGTTCTGGTGGCTCTGTGGTGGGGTTAATGGTGACCTCCAAGAGGGCTTATGCCATACCCAGGTCTGCTGCACAGAGCCCCTGCAGCAGGCCACTACTGATCTGTCCCTTCACAGGAGACACTCAAACACTCAAAGGCAGGTCTGGCTCACTCTCTGTGGAGTCTCCTGGTGTGCACAGGTTTTTTTGAGCCCTCCGAGCGTCTCTGGCAGGTGTGGGGTTTGATTCTAAACATGATTTCGCCCCTCCTGCTGACTTGCTGGGGCTTCTCCTTTGCCCTTGGATGTGGGGCACCTTTTTGGTGGGATCCCACATTCTCCTGTCTACAGCTCCTGTTCAGCAGCGAGTTTTAATTTTGGAGTTCTCACAGGTTGCACACTTCAAATGCATACACATGTCTCCATTCTTTCTGTTTTGTAAGTTCATTCGTATCATTTCTTTTTAGATTCCACATATAAATGATGTCATACAATATTTCTCCTCTGTCTGACTTACTTGACTCAGCATGACAATCTCTAGGTTCAGCCAAGGTGCTGCAATAGCATTCATTCTCTTTAATGGCTGAGTAGTATTCTACTACATGTATGTACCATATTTTCTTTATCCATTCCTCTGTTGATGGAAATTTTGGAAAACTCAGCAGTGGTCACAGGACTGGAAAAGGTCAGTTTTCATTCCAATCCCAAAGAAAGGCAAGGCCAAAGAATGCTCAAACTACCACACAATTGCACTCATCTCACACGCTAGTAAAGTAATGCTCAAAATTCTCCAAGCCAGGCTTCAACAACACGGAAACTGTGAACTTCCAGATGTTCAAGCTGGATTTAAAAAACAGAGGAACCAGAGATCAAATTGCCAATATCTGCTGGATCATTGAAAAGCAAGAGAGTTCCAGAAAAACATCTATTTCTGCTTTATTGACTATGCCAAAGCCTTTGACTGTGTGGATCACAATAAACTGTGGAAAATTCTTCAAGGGATGGGAATACCAAACCATTTGACCTGCCTCTTCAGAAATCTGTATGCAGGTCAGGAAGCAACAGTTAGAACTGGACATGGAACAACAGACTGGTTCAAATAGGAAAAGAGTACGTCAAGGTTGTATATTGTCACCCTGCTTATTTAACTTATATGTAGAGTACATCATGAGAAACGCTGGGCTGGAGGAAGCACAAGCTGGAATCAAGATTGCTGGGAGAAATAGCAATAACCTCAGATATGCAAATGACACCACCCTTATGGCAGAAAGTGAAGAAGAACTAAAGAGACTCTTCATGAAAAAGAAAGAGGAGCATGAAAAAAGTTGGCTTAAAGCTCAACATTCAGAAAACTAACATCATGGCATCTGGTCCCATCACTTCAAGGCAAATAGATGGGGAAACAGTGACAGACTTTATTTTGGGGAGCTCCAAAATCACTGCAAATGGTGACTGCAGCCATGAAAGTAAAAGATGCTGACTCCTTGGAAGTAAAGTTATGACCAACCTAGATAGTATATTAAAAAGCAGAGACATCACTTTGTCAACCAAGGTCCGTCTAGTCAAGGCTATGGTTTTTCCAGTAGTCATGTATGGATGTGAGAGTTGGACTATAAAGAAAGCTGAATGCTGAAGAATTGATGCTTTTGAACTGTGGTGTTGGAAAAGACTCTTGAGAGTCCCTTGGACTGCAAGGAGATCCAACCAGTCCATCCTAAAGGAGATCAGTCCTGGGTATTCATTGGAAGGACTGATGCTAAAGCTGAAACTCCAGTACTTTGGCCACCTCATGCGAAGAGTTGACTCATTGGAAAAGACCCTGATGCTGGGAGGGATTGGGGCAGGAGGAGAAGGGGACGAGAGAGGATGAGATGACTGGGTGGCATCACCGACTCAGTGGAGATGAGTTTGAGTGAACTCTGGGACTGGTGATGGACAGAGACCTGGTGTGCTGTGGTCCATGGGGTCAGGAAGAGTCAGACACGACTGAGTGACTGACCTGAACTGAATGGCTTTCACTTTTAGACAAACTATCATGCTATTTATACAATGTTGTTTCTCCATGGCTCTCCAGGGACTTTCCTGCCAGTTCAGTGGTTAAGACTCCAAGCTTCCAATGCGAGGGCCAGGTTTTGATCTCTGTTCAGAGAACTAAGATCTCATATGCCATGTGGCACAGCCAAACAAAATATTTAGAAAACAAAAACAATTTTAAAAATACATGGCTGTCCATAGCAAGCACTTGTATCAAAACACTCTTGCTTACTTTACTATTTATTAGAGGAAAGGGAGCCAGGAGAAGAGAAAAGGAGCAGTTAACATGCTAAGAAAAGAAGGGAGGGCAGGCAAGGATAGAACACAAAAGGGACACAGTATTAACCACCCCTAAACCTGCTTTGATGCTTTTGAACTGTGATGTTGGAGAAGACTCTTGAGAGTCCCTTGGACTGCAAGGAGATCCAACCAGTCCATTCTAAAGGAGATCAGCCCTGGGTGTTCTTTGGAAGGAACGATTCTAAAGCTGAAACTCCAATACTTTGGCCACCTCATCGAAGAGTTGACTCGTTGGAAAGGACCCTGATGCTGGTAGGGATTGGGGGCAGGAGGAGAAGGGGACAACAGAGGATGAGATGGCTGGATGGTATCACCGACTCGATGGACGTGAGTTTGAGTGAACTCTGGGAGTTGCTGATGGATAGGGAGGCCTGGTGTGCTGCGATTCATGGAGTTGCAAAGAGTCGGACACAACTGAGTGACTGAACTGAAATGAACGCTGCTTTTCTCATACACTTAACTAAATCACTCAAACTTGTTTATACTAGTTCTATTAATTCAGATTTGGTCTGGAGTAATTATAAACATTATTATGTGATTCTTGTCAGGTTACATACCTATAGGCCATGCTGTGCTTGTTCATATCCGACTCTTTGCAACGCCATGGACTATAGTCCATTGTCCACAGAATTTTCCAGGCAGGAATTCTGGAGTGGGTTGCCATTTCCTACTCCAGGGGATCTTTCTAACCCAGGGATCTAATCCATGTCTCTTGCGTCTCCTGCATTGGCAGGCAGATTCTTTACCACTGTGCCACTAGGAAGCCCATATATCTACAGTACTTGTCCTCAAAAAACTATAACAGAATCAAGGAGTACCTCTTGGAGTTAGAAAAAAGATAAACCAACTAAAGTATCCTAACTTTCATCACTGCCCTGCTTAAAGGAGTATGAAATGGAATAGAAAAAAATAGCTTTTAAAAATGATTACAAGAAGATGAGCTAAAAATAAGAGAATTAATCGTATATTATTGGACAAGTCAGTCAATCTCTCTGGAGTTCATTTTCCTTAAATGTGAAATGAGGAAGGGCTGGCTACTTGGAATAAATTTAAACATCATCAATGCCTTTGATTTTCTTAAATTAAAAGTATTTTTAAAAAAACTTTAACAATGACATTTAACTCTTCTGAAATCATAGACCCTTTGAAAAACCTGTCATTTCTCCCTAGAAAAATGAAAATACAAAATCATTCATTTTTGCATTATATTTCAGTAAGTTCAGGAAACTATGACAACCATCCATGAATGGGAGGTTTCTAGAAAATTCCACCTTTCTCTGCTTTTAGAAAAAATCTATATGTTTATAATTTTTATGACCTAACTCTATGAATCAAATTTCCTACCCAATCTCAATCTGATTTATTCTAAGGAGGGAGGGGAAAAAAGGAAGTTTAAGCAGTTTTTAAATTTTTAAATAGAACAGATATACCTTTTCAAAAGAGAAACAGCTTGCTTTTTTTAAGTAAACAGTATTCAACATTATTAGATTCTTTACTAGCCAAAACCCATCTTTAATCGATTCTACTCTGGCAACTTAAACACTCAATTCCACTTGACCACACTTTAACAACACAGCTGCTTCTGACAGAACAACACGAAGCTTCAAATAAGATACACCCGTGGAATGGTTCAGAACATATGGTCACAAAAGGAAGCATCTGAAAAGATACGGAGGAAGCATCTGAAAAAGTATGTCTGGCAAGTCTCAGACCAAGTTAATGACAATAATTAAAATTTCTAAGTTTGAAGAAGGAATTCTGATTAAATACAATTAATTTTTATATGCCTCACTGTCTAATCGCTATTGAGAGACCCAATGACTGAATGGTCCACAGTAGCCTAGCAGCCAATTTGACTTTTTCTAGAGACTGGGCACAAAATGTATACAAGTTCCTCAATATCTGTCAGTGATGAATTATATAAAATCGTTCCAAGATATAAAATACTCATAGTAAATTTCATGCACTGTGCTAAATTCTGTGAGAAAATATTGAATACAATAACCCTGGATTCAAAAAACTTAGAAACCAACACTTCCACTGTATTATGACAGCCTTCTAAACATTTTAAACAGTTAAAACTAATTTTGCCTAGTTTTTCACACAAGCCCCTCTATAGGCAAGAATAAGAAACTGGGCTCTTGGAGTCCTGGAGCTGTAGCTTGGAATTCACAAAGCAAAGAATACAAATACTCCATTCCCTCCATAATACAGTCCTACTAGATTTTAATATAAAAAGGCCCTTCCCCCTTGATTTGAGTAAACTGACACTCAAGTAAGATGCACTTTGTAATTACTGTGACTGCACACATGCCTACAATGCTAGGCTAAAAATACCTCCAAGTCTGAGAGTCACAAGCCTATAGGATACAGTCAAAGCTTAGCACACAAGGTCCCAGCTGTGCCCCGACCATTACTCTGACAACCTGCCCACTGTGCAGGCAATACAGACATGCAGGTGCCCCTTGATGGGTTTTGTGGGGGGAGGTGAGGTAGAAAGAATAGCTTTATTGCTTTGCTAGGCAAAGGGGACACAGTAGGCTAATGCCCTCAGAACTGCGTGTCCCTGCCCCTTGATGTTTCATGCCAATTGTTCCCTTTCCTGGAATGCTCCCTCTGTGTCCAGCAAACTCTTTTTGTCTTGCCAGCTTCACTCAAGCATCACTTCTTCTAGGATGCTCTCCTGAACATCCAAAACAGAGTTAATTATGCTGTCTGAGGTGTCCTTTGTATATTTCATATGGTTCTATCATAGCACCTTATTCCCAAAATATTACTTTTTCTCTTTGTTTACTCATCCTTTCTCACTAAGCCATGAGTTTCTTCTCAAGGTCATGAACCTCATTTTGTTTACATTTCTAATGTTCAACAGTACCTGGCAAATGATGGCTGTCTCATAAATACCTGACAGATAAATGAATAAGTATCACTCTAAATGCTTCCTTATTATTCCTTCTAGCAATTATAACCACCTAACGTTATAGTTTACTTTTAAATTTTGTTTATTGTTTTCTGTGGTTTTTTCACTGATGGAATTCTAGTACACAGGACGTGCCTAAAACATAGTAAGTACTCAATAGTTACTGAATGAGTGAATAAAAGATAACTTAGCTATCTGAAAACCATTCTGCTTAGATTATTCAACATAAAATACAGCTTTGCATGTTTTTTTTTTCAAAAAAAAGAAAGAAATGCAAGTATATTTGATAATGGCAGTAAATAACAATTTTTTAAACTTCTAAGAAAAAATATGGTTTATTAATATTAAAAATCTAAATGGTCATGGGTAAGTTTATGGTTTTCCTTTTTTTTAGTATGATACTGAAAAACATTAGCTTTTAAGAACAGCATAGAAGTTCTTACCCATCCTTGGTTTGATCGGCTACTCCTGCCAAGAGCTGCACAATCTTCGGATTGCTATTTGGATCATTATACAGTCCAAGATAGCGCTGGACAAAGTCTTCCGGGGTCATGTAATGTTCTCCATCAACCTCAGTACTGGCATACTAAAAAGTAAATAATGTATACTTAATATTAAAATTGTTCAGTATCGTTTTGTACCCAACAAAAGTTTTCTGAAAAAGTAAATTAAATGCCAGTATCAAGAAATGCCGAAGTTTTCTCTGGATAGTCCAAAAACAGACACCCAGAGCCTGAGTTCAGAACATTAGCAAAGTATCGATACACGCTACAATATGGATGAACCCTGAAAACACTTTAACTTTCTAAAGAAACCACACAAAGATCACATACCACATGACCTCATTTATATGAACTGTCCACATATAGGCAAATCCATAGCATCAGAAAAGTACAGGAGTAGTTGCCAGGAACCAGAAGGAGGGGGGGATGGAGTTAACCACTTTACGTAGGGGGTTTCTTTTGGGGTGATAAAAATGCTCTGGAATTAGACAGTGGTGATAGTCACACAACATTGTAAATAAACTGAAAAAAACCCCACCGACTTGGACACTTTAAAATGGTGAATTTTATGGTGTATATATGTGTGTATATATACACATGAAGAAATATGAGAAAGATAAAGAAAGGTGAAAGGGCAACCAAGGTAAAAGCCTCAAAGCCTCTGGAGGCTTCCTGACGGCAAGAGATGGGGGTGGAGACACACCTGCCAAACCGTAAAACGGAAACGAACAACAACATAACAAACAAGACCTTCCAACACAGGTATTCCTTCTAAGTACCAGGAGCTGGAAAAGAGAAACAAAAAATTCTGCCTTTTATGTCAATAATTTTAGAGAATAAAATAATAATAATACCTGCTTATTAAATAAACACCTCAATATATAGTAAGGGTTTTATGTGCTGTAGTAAAGAAAGCTCAGCACCAAAGAATTGACGCTTTTGAATTGTGGTGTTGAAGAAGACTCTTGAGAGTCCCTTGGACTGCAAGGAGATCCAACCAGTCCATCCTAAAGGAGATCAGTCCTGGGTGTTCATTGCAAGGACTGATGTCGAAGCTGAAACTCCAATACGTTAGCCACCTGATGTGAAGAGCTGACTCATTGGAAAAGACCCTGATGCTGGGAAAGACTGAAGGCAGGAGGAGAAGGGGACGACAGAGGATGAGGTGGATGGATGGCATCACCGACTCAATGGATATGAGTTTGAGTAAACTCTGGGAGCTGGTGATGAACAGGGAGGCCTGGCGTGCTGCAGTCCATAAGGGTGCAAAGAGTCGGACATGACTGAACTGAACTGACTGACCTGGTGACCAAACATGAACAACCAAAGCCTTCCTCTATGGGGTGCAGTTGATTAACTTAGCTACTTCAGTCAACTATCAAAGTAGTAACATCAGAACATTTCCCAGAATTGAGAAATACAAGGGGCCACTAAGTGCCAAGCACAGTCAATTAAATCAAAACAAAAACCCACACCAGGGCTTGACTCATCATCATAAAATTATAGAACATCAGAATAAAGAGAAAATCTTAAATGTTTTCAGAGGGAAAAAATAGGTCATGTATAAACAATTATGAATCATGTTTCCCAACAGAAACTTTGAAAGCTTGAAGACAATGCAGTAAGGCACTAAAAATGCAAAAAGAAATGATTTCTAACCAAGAATTCTAAACTGAGCCAAACTTTCAATCAACCGTAAGGGTAGGTTAACAGTACTTTGGAATATCCATATTCTCAATATGCTTTTTCTCCCTTTTATGTACCCTTTCTCAGGAAGCTATGGATAATTTGCCCCATCAAAAAGACAGCATGAACCAAGTAATAGAAAGATGGAGGATCCAGGAAACCAGATGATCCAACCCAGTGAAGTGGCCAAGGAAATCCCGGGACAACATTTGTGCTGCAGGTCTCTGGAGTGCCAGTCCTGGCTGGCAGAGGCAGGGCTCCAAGACAGCAAGCCGCTAGGGAAACTGCAATGTCAGATTATTCGAGGTATTTGGCTTTGGGGAAAATAACCCTGGGAGGAGCCTAAATCTTTACACAAATGTCACCTTCTCAATGAGACTTACCCTTTATCACCCTATTTAGCATTGACGCCCAGACTTGTATTTATATTCCCAATTCCCTTCTGGTGTTCTGCTTTCCCCCTTGGCACCTATCAACTACCACACTATGTATTTTACTTATTATGTTTGTTGTCTATCTCGCAAGTGGCATGTAAATATCACAAAAGAAGGAATTTTTGCCCAGTATGTTCACTGATGTATCCCAAGCACCAAGAATAATAGCTGACACATGGCAGGCACTCAGTAAATATTTGTTAAGGGATCAGTAACAGGTACACAAATCACTAAATAAACAAAAAAGCAATTTTTAACTCTATAAAAAAGTAAATTATTAACAAGTATTTCTGTCATATAAAAATAGAAACCATTACATGAGCTGGCAGAAAATAAACAATTTAGAGTTATAACAATGTAGATACCAAATATTAATTTAATGACAATTATAAATATACTGATAAGCATGGACGGAGAAGAATGGGAGAGGAAGTAAAATACTTCAGCTGCTATAAGAGAAAGTCAATAGTGTCTAGAAGCAGCAGTACAAAGATATGAAATATTTCTATATTTTATGAGAAGTACAGCAATACTTCTATTCATGAAAAATGAATAGCTAGAAAAGTTACAAGTTACAAGAGGTTGCTTCTAGGAAAGACAAGGATCAAAAGATCAAAGGACTGTTGGTTTGCTTTTGATTAAGCATTTCAAATGTCCTCATTTGGGAATCTGACTAAACCAAGCCATTAACTCTTTCAATAAGGATAGAATTAAATTTTAAATTGTTTCCTTTGTTGTATTCTGAAAAATATCATTAAGGTTATCACAGCAAATGCTCTATCAGCCAACATAAGAAGTAGCCCAAAGGTGGACACATTCTTAATAGCTGGTACTACCAAAAGCACCTAACTTGTATAACCCCAAAATAAAATCATGTTCTCTCTACATGCTATAAAGGTCATACCTGAAAGGTTCCTGTGTTTACAACCTGGCTCTAAACTTATTCACTGTGAGTCCTTCAACAATTCCATTCTCCTCCCAGGCCTCTAGATATATATCACATATCTATACAATGAAAACTAAACAATCTTTGACATTTCAAAATAGGCATGCAAACAGGATAAAGAAAAAATAAACTGTATGATATTGAGTGGATTCTACTAATTCTAATCAATTGCTTCTTCTCCTCAAAATTCTTCAATGTATAACATAATCTGACACATTTACCAAGATATGAAAACCACCAGGGTAAAAGACAGGTAGGAGTGGAGAAAGGCACAATGTTGGCAAGACTACTGGAGCTGGAAAGAGGGATCAATACAAGGAAGTCTAAAAATAGAATTTAAGCAACTGATACGTGAGTAATTAAGTAGAATGAGAGCCAAAGGTATGAGAAACACACAATGGAAACAAAAATAAATGATTCATTTTGAGAATAGATGGCAGGGAGTTGGTGAGAGGAAAAAAGAAAACAATGTTCAGAACAGGCCTTGAAAGCAAAATTCAGTTTTAACTGCAAATCGAGAGAAAGGGTATCTCAGGCTTAAAAAAAAAAAAAAACACAGAAAATTTAAAAATGAATTTCTTTTTGAGAGGAGGAGGTTGTTGTCTGGAGAAAGATAACAAAGAGAGGGTATATAAAGATATGTAGAAGTGATACTGAAAAGGCAATTTGAGACCAGATAGTGGAAGACTTGGAATGCTAAAACAAAGAGTTGGAACTTTATCCTATGGGCCATGGGATACCACTGAAAATTTTAGGAAGTGAGAGACATAATCTGACATGTGCTTTCCCCAGCAGCAATGTGAAAGATGGACTGGAGAGAAGACAAGCTAACTGGGGGCAGTGAGACCAAGCAGTGGCTACTGCAAAGATCCAGGAGAAAGAGATTGAGGCCTGCACCAAAGTGGGAGTGAAAATAAAAAACAACGGGGATTTTCACCCATTGCTAGAGGCTTTTGTTTTATTTATGGTTTTAATACTGTCAATTCACAGCATTCAAAATAAGAACATACAATGAAAAATCTTCCTCTCACCTCTTCCCATTCATTCAGTTCCTCACTCCAGAGGTAATCAATTTCTCACACATGCTTCCAGAGATTTTTTTGTGCATAAACAAGTAAATTTTATAGGTAAGAAATATATATATATATATAGACACCAATATTCAGGCATGCATGCTAAGTTGCTTCAGTTGGTCCAACTCTTCACAACCCTATGGACTGTAGCCCATCAGGCTTCTCTGCCCATGGAGATTCTCTAGGCAAAAATACTGGGTTGTCATGCCCTTCATCAGGAGATCTTCCCAAACCATGGAATGAACCCACATTTTTATGTCTCTTATATCTCCACCAGCACCACCTGAGAAGCCCCATATATGCCAATATATACATATAAATATGTATGATTATTCTTATCCATGTCTTTTTAACACAAATGATAACATACTATTCACACTGTTCTATCCATCTTGCTTTTTCACATTCAGTCCTTTAAAAAGGTGATTCAGCTATACAGCAAATACCAACACAATACTGTAATTATCCTCCAATTAAAAAAATTAAACAAAAAAGTAATTTAGCAATATATAAATATATATATATATAAAGCAATATATAAATATATAAATATATATAAAAAGAACTATCAGTCAGTCAGTTCAGTCGCTCAGTTGTATCTTACTCTGCAACAACTCCCTGTACTGCAGCACGCCAGGATTCCCTGTCCATCACCAACTCCAGGAGCTTACTCAAACTCATGTCCATCGAATTGGTGATGCCATCCAACCATCTCATCCTGTCATTCCCTTCTCCTCCTGCCTTCAATCTTTCCCAGGATCAGGGTCTTTTCCAATGAGTCACTTCTTCTCATCAGGTGGCCAAAGTATTGAGAGTTTCAGCTTCAGCATCAGTCCTTCCAATGAACATTCAGGACTGATTTCCTTTAGGATTTACTGGTTGGATCTCCTTGTAGTCCAAGGGACTCTCAAGCGTCTTCTCCATCAACACAGTTCAAAAGCATCAATTTGTGACCCCATGGATTATACACTCCATGGAATTATCCAAGCCAGATACTGAGTGGGTAGCCTTTCCCTTCTCCAGGGGATCTTCCCAACCCAGGGACTGAACCCAGGTCTCCTGCATTGCAGGCGGATTCTTTACCAGCTGAGCCACAAGGGAAGCCCATAAAGAACCATAAAATGCTCATATTCATTGACAAAGACTCCTGGGCCAACTTCTATCAGAAATTTAAAATAATAAAGAACTAAATAGAAAACAAGTAAATATAAGAGATGGGTTATGGTGATCTTTGTTCTCTCACTTCCCAATTGAGTTGCTTTAATTACCAGATACTAATTTTCAAAAGGAACAATATGAAAACATTTCAGCTAGTATTAACAAAATAAAGCAAGAAGTGTCCATTTGATGTTTTTGAACTGTGGTGTTGGAGAAGACTCTTGAGAGTCCCTTGGACTGCAAGGAAATCCAACCAGTCCATCCTAAAGAAAATCAGTCCTGAATATTCATTGAAAGGACTGATGCTGAAGCTGAAACTCCAATATTTTGGCCACCTGATGTGAAGAGCTGACTCATTTGAAAAGACGCTGAAGCTGAGAAAGATTGGAGGCGGGAGGAAAAGGGGACGACAGAGGATGAGATGGTTGGATGGCATCACTGACTCAATGGACATGAGTCTGAGTTAACTCTGGGAGATGGTGATGGACAGGGAGGCCTAGCATGCTGCAGTCCATGGGGTCACAAACAGTCAGATACAACTGAGTGACTGAACTGAACTGACTGAAGTGTCCGTTTCTTTTTGTCACAAAGGTGTTTGACATCTAATACCTGAATCTTATTCCCAACTATCATCACTATATACACAGATTACATACACACAAAAATACCAACATTCTTAACTTTAAAACTACCAGGAAATGGAGCAGCCTTAGCACAAACCACCAAGGACACAGTAGTCAGCAAGGAAATCAACTGCCTTTGTTGACATGTACTTGGAACAGGCTTTGCCAGTATCTGGGGTTATAAATGATGCCACAGAATCCCTTACCCTGAGGTATTTTGCTAGAGTTTTTCCCAACTCTCCTAGTCTATTTTAACTGAAAGATAAAGTGCATAGCTCAGAGGAAAACACACAAGTCTTCTCAGCCACAAGGAGTCAGTACTTGACTTCTGCAGGAGACAGTTAACTAATTAACTCATTAAATCAGAGACAATTACTTGGCAATGTCACTGAGCCTGCCGCCTGAACAGACAAAACAGAAGAGGGAATTTAGATCTGAAACTGGAATCTACCCACAGTCAGCCAAAAGGCTAGAACACTTCCTTAACAAAGAAATGCAGGTACCTCAAAAATGGGTGATGCATTTAAACTAAAAATATTTTTAAAATAAGAATGACCTATTTATTTTAAATAACTTCATTACTTTTAATGCTGATTTTAATTGACTGGATAATAACGCTCGCTGCTGCTGCTGCTGCTAAGTCGCTTCAGTCGTGTCCAAAGCTTAAAACAAAAAAAGAAACATGGCCTAAAGTAACACAGCTAGAAACAAGAAAAGGTTAAGTGGGCTTACTAAGACTTTTTCTGCTAACCAAAATGACTTGCATGTTTACACAAAAAATGAAAAAAAAAGCAATTTAAGACAAACTTTTGGATCTCCTAGGCTTATACTTATGCTAAAAAATTAATGTATTAATTTAGTTGCACAATATTGTTTCTGTTTTGTTCCTGTCATTTCAAAGACTGAACTAAAATGACTTGAAATGAAATTAGCCAAGTATTATATCCATACTCCAAATAACTTTAGAGTTAATCATTTGCCATTTCAAAGATGTTTCTTAAGCAGTCATAAATCCTTCTAGGGCAAGAAGTCAAGGACTCATAAAAGACATAGACAAGAAGTAGCTGACAGTATCAGGAAAAAAATAGGTGGTCTATTTTCTCAATTAAACTTTTAAAAACCTAACTGAAGTGTTTTAATGTAAAAGTGCCCATAGTTTTGGCATTTTCAGAACTATTTTGAGTATAGTTAATATGTGTTTGAAAAAGCCTTGACATTCTGAAGCATGAGAAAGAAAATGAATGTTAATGAAAGATTAGAATCTTTATATATTTAATCAAAATCATTGCTGATAAAAGACAGTATGGTTTCATACACAGATTTATGTTATACTTTCACTGAACTACCTCAAGCTTCAAAAGAGACGATCATATTATCCAGAAATGTTCTATCAAGCCAACAGATCAACACATCAAGACCCACGTGACTGTAGTTAACTGGATACTAATAACTCCTTTGCAATTTTACCAAATAGAACCTTAAGTAACCTTTAGAATGTATGCAACCAACATCACAGGTTAATTATAAAATAGACTTTACGAAGATTTTACACACTACATTTCCACTGAATAAGGGAAGAAAAAAAAGGTTAACTTAAAATTCAAGAACAGGAGTAAGTAAATAGGCTCAAATAGTTTTAACAAGAACATGAATGAGTAAATAGGCCCAAATAGTTCTAATGATATAAATTAGCTGTTTAAATGGTGTAAGTTTAAAAACAGACGTTTTTGATTTTTATATTTCTAAAAGATTTTCCAGAAATTATAAAGGAAAGTTCTGATAGGCTGTGACTAGAAAGTTGGTTACTTTTTAAAAATTATACAGTGTGTCAAGATCAAGGATTTTCTTTTTCAGTACGCCCACCAAAACCAAGGTAATATATCTAGAAGCACTTCTTATTAAGCCAAAAATCTGCTTAAATCTTTCAGGTTATTTTTCATTCATTTTAAAACATTTATCAAGTACCAACTTCGTGCTGGGCACTAGGCCTAGCACTAGGGATGCAGAATCAAGAAAACATAGTTCCTGCCCTCAAGTCACTCAGAGACCATGATGGACACTGAAACTAAGGTCAGAAAAGAGGTTCTCATCTCCTGCGTTGTTAAATAGTAGAGATTTCTGAAACACACACTTCTCAGAGTCTCTTTAACGAGAAATTACAGAAAGGTAGATCTTTTTAATGGAAAAAGTGAGATCTCGAACATCAAAGTACTTGAAAATTGTAAAGCTAATGCAGATTAACATAGTTATTCTAAAATGCTTAGAAACACAGAAAAGCAGCAGATCCCAGTTTCCTCCTTGCATACTGAATTTTTCTGCTGCTGCTCAAACATGAAGGAGTTACTAACTCTTCACCCTTATTCTAACCAAGGTTTTCTTGGGGTTGGCTTCTACTATTCTTGGGTTTATCAGAAAATCAGTCCTGACTGGTCTAGGCAGCTTCATCTCTGCTTATCCAATATGTGGCTGTAACATGAGTCAAAACAAACTGTTCCTCCCTGACTTTGTTCCAATTGAGATAAACTGACATTTTCAGATTGCAACATCCTTGCAATTTCTAACTCTCAAAGGACAATGTCACAAAATTTGGTAACTACAAATATCACACAGAGCATTTCCTACACAGAAAAAGAAATTACATGAGCAAAGGAAGAGAAAGACTTCTACCATGGCAGGAGTTGAGCACATGAAGCTAATCTTGTTGTCCTTCACTATTACTGCTCTTACTTCTAATGCAAGCCAAATTTAGTCTGGAATGCATGCCCTTTCACTACTCAAGCACTCTGTGTAACAAGCAAAGACCACAACAGATCCAACAACACAAACTCTGTTACAATAGTGCAATGTGGAATTCAATAGCAGAAATAATATTTTAATGAGAAAAAATGATTAATACATATAGCCACATTGATTTTAGTAACTCTATGAAGCCACATTAATTTTTTTAAAACAGATTTTAATGAGTGACACAAAATTTTTCTGGTATTTACTATAATCTACACATGCATTTGAGGAGCCTGGTGGGCTACAGTCCATGGGGTCGCAAAAGTCGGACACAACTGAGTGACTTCACTTTCACTTTTCACTTTCATACATTGGAGAAGGAAATGGCAACCCACTCCAGTGTTCTTGCCTGGAGAATCCCAGGGAGGGAGCCTGGTGGGCTGCCGTCTATGGGGTCGCACAGAGTCGGACACGACTGAAGTGACTTAGCAGCAGCAGCAGCACACATGCATTTTTTAGGAAAAGGCAGTTTTATACATCTAATTAGCATTTTCAGTTGCATATTTCACTTACACTGGAAATAAAACCTATTTAATATTTCAAAAGAATTCTCCAGAAACCAGCCTTTCTCAGATTGTTTCATGAAATACTATCTTCTTTAATATGTGTATTTTTACTATCCGTTACATCAAGGCCTACTGTCAGCTACCATGCAATGTCTAACAAAGTGAGGAGGTGCAAGACTCCAGTTAATCACTGAAATTAACAGAAGTTACCATAATAAGCTAAGTCTTTCAAAACAATTTAACCCCTAAAAATGGCCAAAAACCTTGGAAATAATGACCCCAGAGAATTCAGTAACTGGAACTAGAATGTTTCATAGCAGATTAAGTTGAATAATTTGCATTGTTCTTAAAAACACTTCAATTTCTTGGTCTAAGTAACCATGAGAACATTCAAGGGGCATATATATTTACAAGCCTGGACAAATCATGTGTTTAATAATCAAGGTGTAGCTCCCAGGTGTATCAAATGCTTTACTATCAGTAAGCCTTGATTACATAGCAAGATTTTTGCCATAAGGAAAAAAGGCCTTTTATCCTGGCAGGGAGCAGTGATGACAGATCAACAAAATGCAATGTAGGAACCTGGCTTAGATCCTGATTTTAATAAAATAACTTAAAAAAGAAAGAAAGAAAGAAAGAAACAAGCATGGAAACTGCAACTCTGAACTGAAATTCATTTGTTAAGGAAGAATTTTAGGTGCAAGAAAGTATTGTGGTTTATTTGGTTTGTTTTTCAGAGTCATCATCTTTTAGAGATACACACTGAAGTATTTATGGATGCAGTGATAAGGTGTCTGAGAATTGCTTCAAAATAATCCCCTGCAGCTGCAATATAAATGAAGCAAAATTAGCCATGATAGTCGAAGACTAGTGATGGTAGATGGCAATTCATTATGCTATTTTCTTTAAATTCATATATGTTTGAAATTTTTCATAATAAAAAAGGCTACCCCAAAATGAGACGATTCTATATGTACTACCATACCTGCATTGCCATACAATGTTAGGTAAATAAGGCAAGTTGTATTAACATACATAAAGCAAGTCTCCTTCATTTACTATATTACCTTGAGCAGGTTGCTTAACCGTTTTGGGGCTCAGTTTTCTCATCTATAAAATGGGAATGTTAATGGCACCTACCTTATAGAGCTGTCCTGAGGATTACATACAGTGATTTGTATAAAAAGCTTAAAATAATCCCTGCAACGTAACAGTTAACAAACAACCGTACAGTTCTAGAAGCCATGGCTCTGGTTTCAGTGAGCCATGTCTCAGAAATTTCAGCAGTGCTAAGAGAAAGCTGAACAGAACAGGTAGATGATTTTTCACAAACTACAAACATAATGAATTATAAGTCTCTCTTTCAGGTCTGCATCTTGGTGTTCCTTGGTTGGACTACTATTCCTTCTCTGGTTAAGACAGAGCAACAGAAGGTTTAAATGAAAACTCTGCACATACTTCCACAGTCTCCCAGTTTTTAATCATGGCTCTACCTCTTCTCAGGATCTATATGCTTGAGAGAGAAATTATCTTTTGTGGAGATATTTCTGAATATAAGGATTTGTGAAGATCTTCAGATGTATATCTCAAAACTGTAATTAGTAATTAACTGATTACATGTACATAATCATAAATTAGTTATTAGCATTCTTAGTCACTTTCTAGGTCCAGCATAGTTACCTGGGGAACACAAGAGACTGAGATTCTTTTCAGGATCTCAGAAAAGTCTTCAGCTCAGAAGAATAGGAAACGAACAAAGAACTAAGTTTTACCAGGAGTGCCAGGCACTACTTACACATTATCTTATCTTTGTAATATCCCTATATGCTAGATGCAGTTATCCTTTCTTAGACAGATGAGAAGACAGACTCCCACAGAAATGTAAACACCTAAGGTCACTCAGCAAAAGGGATCAAAGGGGATTCAGATTCTGGTTAGATTACAAAACCCATGTAAGGTTCTGGCTACATTCTGTTGCCTCCTGGATGAAATGGAGTCAACCAAGGCCCAGATCAAGATATCCTAAGAATGCTATGGACAGGAGGAAATTAAATCGGAACAATCACAGTTTACTCAAGGTAGAGTAGAAAATCCATGAGAAAGCACAGAAATATATGCGAAAGCTTACATTTCAATATGATCTATCTTTAAGTACAATCGATTTAACATATAAACTGAATCATTCAACTTTCAAGGTGAAAGACCTCCGACAGGTTCCACAACATTTTTAGAAAAGAATCCAAACTCTTCTTCATGGCCTATAAACAAGGTCCTGCTTGGCGTGTTCCTTCAGCCTCATCCCTTACTGGCCATTCACCCCCTCACGCACTGAGGCTTCAGGAGCACTAGCCTCATTCTTGTTTGTTGAATATACCAAATCCTATCCACACCCAGGCCTTTGCACATGTGGACTTTCTGTACTTAGTTTCAGTTCTCAGCCCTGATATCACTTCCTTAGGGGCTTGGCCACCATCTTGAAAAATGATCACCTTTTCTATCATTCTACTTATTAGAACTGTCACAATCCTGTGGTTAATATTTGTTTTTTTAATGTGTGGTCTTTGTTATTGTCTGTCTCACCCCTACCTAGAATGTGAGGTCATACCTCCACTAAACAGCTCTGTTGTACCTACAAACCTCGCACAGCGCCTAGCCTATTAGGCAATTAAAAATGTATTGACTGGTAGTAGGACATAGATAGCATTTAATAACTCTAATGTTTTAATCTTAATTATTTTTTCATCTGTCTAGTTGATTCAAGGATAAAGTCTTCACTATGTTGCTCAGTTCAGTCGTGTCCGACTCTGCGCTACCCCACAGAAGGCAGCCCCTTGGGCTCCGCCATCCCTGGGATTCTCCAGGCAAGAACACTGGAGTGGGTTGCCATTTCCTTCTCCAATGCATGAAAGTGGAAAGTGAAAGTGAAGTTACTCAGTCGTGTCTGACACTTTGTGACCCCATGAATCGCAGCACGCCAGGCCACTATGTTGCTAGCATGCCCTTAATGCCTAATACTTTAAAAAAAATAAGAACTCTATATAGTTTATGGCAAATACTTTATAAACCAAAGATAAAGGCTATTATCTGCAATTCCTATAGCATGTAAAAGTGGTGAAAATCCTTAATCAGGGTGGCTAAGAAAACTATAGATCCCTTTCTATGTGTCTCTTATCGGTTTCTTCAACCCAATTCATGCTGGGAAGTCTCTTTTAACTTCATGTTCTGATGGCTCAGACGGTAAAGTGTCTACCTACACTGCAGGAGACCTGGGTTCAGTCCCTGGGTTGGGAAGATCTCCTGGAGAAAGAAATGGCAACCCACTCCAGTATTCTTGCCTGGAAAATCCCATGGACAGAGAAGCTGGTAGGCTACAGTCCATGGGGTCGCAAAGAGCCAGACATGACTGAGCAACTTCACTTCTGAATTACTATGGAGAAGGCAATGGCAGCCCACTCCAGTATTCTTGCCTGGAAAAGCCCATGGGCGGAGGGAGCCTGATAGGCTGCAGTCCATGGGGTCGCTAAAAGTCGGACACAACTGAACGACTTCACTTTCACTTTTCACTTTCATGCATTGGAGAAGGAAATGGCAACCCACTCCAGCATTCTTGCCTAGAGAATCCCAGGGACGGGGGAGCCTGGAGGGCTGCCATCTATGGGGTCGTACAGAGTTGGACACGACTGAAGCGACTTGGTGACAGCAGCTGAATTACTAAGTTCTTACTTTTAAATTATGCACTTGCTCAAAATTTAACACATACACATTGAGATTTTGTTTTTATTTCCCCTGAATTCTTACCTCAACCAAGTTAACATTATTTATCCTTCCGTATATACACCTGTCTTTCCTTATTTATAAAGAAAAAGAAAGTGTTAGTCGATCAGTTGTGTCCCACTCTTTGTGAGCCCATGGAGTACAGCATGACAGGTTCCTCTGTCCATGGAATTCTCCAGGCAAGAATACTGGCATGGGTAACCATTCTCTTCTCCAGGGATCCTCCTGATTGAACCTGGGTCTTCTGACTGCAGGCAGATTCTTTACCATCTGAGCCACCAGGAAAGCCCTAAGAATACTGGAGTGGGTAGCCATTTCCTTCTCCAGGAGATCTTCCTGATTCAGGGGTCAAACCTCTGTCTCCCACACTGCAGGCAGACTCATTTATAGTACATTTGAAATCCCTCTAAATCAGCTGGAGGAAGTCTAACTCATTCTTTTTAGTATCTGCTTAATTTTCCATGGTTGTTATTTCATAATTTTTCTAACACTGCCCTTTGATAGCATTTATTTTGTGCCCCCAACTTTTTTTTGTTGTTTCTGAGGAACTGAGTGCTGCCACTAACAATATTGTATATATATATTCTTATGAGTATTTTTATTTCTCTGGGATAAATATCCCCAAAATAGGATTGTTTCTTTAAATGGTTATCTTTTTATTTTAAACCATTGCCAATTGCTTTGCAAAGAGTCTTTGTTTCCACAAATGCACTATGAGAGCACCATTTTTCTCCACATTTGGCCTCAGCAGATGTTATCATCTTTCAATACCTAATTCTCTTATTATAACTATAATATTGTGATACACTTCCTACACTTTGGAAAACAGCCCTAACTCATATTTCAACAAAATAGAATAGTCTCCTGCTAAAAGCTAATTCCCTTTTCAGCTGCAGGTTATTGCCAAAAGCAAATAAATATATAATATGTAAAAAAATATGTATTGAATAAAGGACATTTCTTTCAATTAAAAATTTATGTTATAATAAAAACCCTAAAGAAGATTCACTGTATGCTTTACATTAGCGGCAGCATCTTCTACTTATTTTCTAATGTAAAATAAACATGACAGAAAAAATGGATTTTCATAATTTGATAAGGGATACGATCTTCTAGTTACACTGGTCATGAGAAAAAAGGATTAAAACAGAATTTGATTTCTACATTTTGGGTCTAGCATATATTATGCTATAGTCTCAACATGTATTGCCTTTATCATAGAATACATTGGTAAATGAGCAACAGAAAAATCTATCAATTTAAAAAGAAAAAAAAAGAGAGATCTTCAAAAATCTTAAAACAGTGTTTTGGTTTTGGGCAGCACTGTACGGCCTGCAGGATCTTAATTCCCCCAACCAGGGAATGAACACAGGGCCACAGCAGTGAAAGAGCCAAGTCCTAATAATAACTGGGCCACCAGGAAGTCCCTTAAAACTGCTTTTTGATAAACCTACTTTGCGACAAAACACAGACCAAACCAGATTAACTCTTCATTTTTAAATTTGCCAGGTTTATAACAAACAGCCTATGACATCCCTGTTGTCCTTACCTCACCTTCCTCTTCACTGCTTCCATTGTCTCCTTTTGCTACTATATACTTCTGATATAGCAGATTTGGGTCAATGATAGCGCGTGGCTGAGAGAGGTAACTGCAAAGTCACTTCAGTTGTGTCCGACTCTGTGCAACCCCATAGACGGCAGCCCACCAGGCTCCCCCGTCCCTGGGACTCTCCAGGTAAGAACACTGGAGTGGGTTGCCATTTCCCTCTCCAATGCATGAAAGTGAAAGTGAAGTCGCTCAGTCGTGTCCAACCCTCAGCGACCCCATGGAATGCAGCCTTCCAGGCTACTCCGTCCACGGGATTTTCCAGGCAAGAGTACTGGAGTGGGGTGCCATTGGAGAGAGGTAAAAGAAGATATAAATCCAGAATTGACAACTTCAAGGGTGCTAACAGTAAAATATGAGCTTGACAGCCAGTTGTAAAATTACAGCAGTCTAATACATAAGAATTCATTTCCTGTGCTCCAATTTTATGTACTGGGGGGAGGGAGCAGGAAAAAGAATCCTAGTGAATACTATGGTTCTTTTCTTTTAATTAATAGAAAACACGGCTTATCAAAATTTGAGAAATGATGAACATAAAAAACCTATTTCTCTATACTCAGAATCAAAATGCTTACTTACTCATCAACTTGCACCTAAATAGACTTGCACAAAAAATGGAGTGTCATTAAACATAGGTATAATATCACTTTCAAACAGGAGTATTTTGCTGTTTACAAAACAAATGACTGTGAGCCACATCAGCTAGCTGTGAATTTAGAGTCAATGCCATAGATCTAAATTTTCCAGAATTTTTCAATTGCATTCTAAAATTCAAAATTATATCTTCTCTGTAGTCTTTAATTAGCTCAAACGACCCTGAATTCAAGACCCTCAAATTCTACCAAAACAAAATTATATTAATAACAGAAAAATCTAGATTTTACTCTCTGACTAGACCCTTTTCTGTGATACTCTAAACTCCCATGAGCCCATTCTCCTTCACTTCCACTCCTCCTCCTTCCATTTCAATTGATAATATCACTTATAAATCAGTCCTTTATTCCCTGTCTTGTTTATTTTATAATTAATCCTCCTAAGCCAAGGTTTCATCTACCAGCTATACAAAACTTATATCTGACTTCAATTTATTGGGACACATTTATTTAGCAACCAAACTTTAACAATGTCCTCACCCAACTCCTAAAATAGATGCCTTATAAATTAACATCTATCATAAAAATGCTAGATTCACTACTCTTTCCTTTACTTTCATATTTAATACCACATTCAATTGATTTCATCCCTTCCAAAGTCCCTGGTATCGTCCTTCCATTCCATTTCCCCAGCCATCAGCCACTCCAGGTCATTATCTCCCACACGAATTATTTCAATGGCCTCTTAACAGATCTCTCTACCTACTTTCAACCTCTCCACACTTTATCCAACATACACAAAGAGCTGCCAGAATTTACCCACTTCAATTTGCCCACTGAGAAACCCAGAGTGCCTTCCTACTGTTTCAAATCCAAAGTCCTTGGCCAAATGTTCTAGATAGTCACAGTGGAAAGGTATTATATTTCATCACCTAAGAAACCAGTTTTTTTTTCTTTAATTTCTTAACAAACACAGTTGTGGTTAGACTTTTATATGCCTCTAGCTTTTAGCAGCAGCAGCAGCTTTCAAAAGTCATTCCAGTTCAAGAACCCACAAGTGGTTATCATGTAAGGGTTAAGAATATGGATTCTAGAGTTTGACTAGAATCCAGGTTCCACCATTTATGAGCTAAGGGACATTAACCAACTCATTCAACTTCATCTGTTTAACAGGAGGGGTTTCCCAGGTGGCTCAGTGGTAAAGACTCTGTCTGCCAATGAAGGAGAATCAAGAGATACAGGTATGATCCCTGAGTTGGGAAAATCCCCTGCAGAAGGAAATGGCAACCCGCTCCAGTATTCCTGCCTAGAAAAATCTCATGGACAGAGGAGCCTGGTGGGCTACAGTCAATGCGGTCATAGAGGCAGACACAACTTAGCGACTGAGCATGATTTAACAGGGACAATAATGCTGTCTCCTAAGGTTGTTAAAGAATCCGCCTGCAATGCTGGAGATCCGGGTTCAACCCCTGGATTAGGAAGATCCTTTGTAGAAGGAAATGGCAACCCACTGCAGTATTCTTGCCTGGAGAATCCAATGGACAAAGGAGCCTGGTGGGCTACAGTCCATGGGGTCACAAAGAGTCAGACGTGACTGAGTGACTAAGCATACAGAAAGGTTGTTATGAAAATTAATAAGATATCCTTACCTGAAACATTGTAAATTAACTATACGTCAGTTTAAAAAGAAAAAAATTAATATAATACCCAAAAAGACTACACCAATGCTCAGCATACTTCAGAATGATCAGTAAATGATAGCCATTGTCATTATTATTACATGACCACAAGAATTTAGACAAATCAATTTGACTATCATACCAGAGGTTATATATTCCCCCTTCATTGTTCTTGACTCCCTCAACCACAAGTTGTGGATATGGGACAGGTCTCAAAGAGGGACTAGTCACCTTTACCTGTCCATTCAAGTCTTGGCTCAATTCTTCCCCTTAATTATTTAACATGTTAGTGTCTACTACTAAACTAACTACAAGTACATACATGACACACAGTAAATAATTCCCAGTGACTATTTTGATAAATATGTTAAGTTGCTAAAGTAATGCATAGTATGTATTTTTGCCTATTGTTTCTAAAATATTTAAAAAATGCATCTAAAACAAAACTGTTTCTAAATAATGTCCTATAGTTTCAAGTAACTATAGTTTGAAGTATTTAAGATATAAATTTAAAATCTATGTTACTTGCTAATAGCCCTCAAACTGATTCAACTAACTATATTCTATATCAAGCTGTTTCAGTTACCAGAAGGTAGTATCTATGTTCTGACCCTTATCAATAACTCTTGGGTCAATGCTTTACCGTTACTGCTAAACATATAGTTAACGAATTCCACAAATTTTCAGTATAAAAAGTAAGGGTATCATCAAAATAACGTGTAAAAGATAAAATTTGAAAGTTTTCAAAAAGCTAGGCATAGTCCCAGCCCTCTCCTCTCCAAAATCAAATCCATACAGAATCACAGATTTTTTTCCACAAGATTTTTAAAGCTGAAAGGACTTCAATTCCCATTCCTTATAGCCCATTGAGAACTACATGAGAAGATGAAGCCCAGGAAGGCCAGATAATTAGCTCACAGGTAAAACCACAAGATAGGGGCAGGACTGGCAATTGAACCCAGTGTTGCCAACACCTGGTCAGTACTCTGTTCATTAGTTCATGAAACATTTCCACTCATTTTTTCTATGTCTACTTCATTTAGAAAACAAAATTAACTATATCACATGAATTCCTCATGAAACAATTGAGCACATGGCGTGGTTAACACTGACATATTTTTAGTTATTTTCAAGAACACTGTGAAAAATCAAGGTTTCGAACCACAAACAGAATATTTCTATTACAATTACTTTTGTTCTGGAAATGATGCTTCCCTTTACCAGAGTTTATAAAATTCAAGATTCTCATTTTCAATAACTGATCATCTATGCAGCCTCCTCCCCAACAATAGCTTAAGCAATCCACATTTCTCAGATAAAAATGTCATCTGCACCAGGCTGATGCGCATGTTAGAATCTGTTCCTAATATAGAATCATAGACTTTTGGAGTTGGAAGGAACCTTGGAAGATCACCTCTCATTTTACAACACCCAGCAGGGACCTGCCCAAGGTCAAAGTTTCTATACAAGAACAGATCCAGAATAGACCCGTTCTCAAAAATTCTCAAAAGAATTCAGACAAAAATACAGTATTTGGTAGGTCACCTAAGCTTGTCTCCCTTTATATGTACTTAAACACAATTTCCTGCATGCAGAACTTCTGAAATTAAGAAATAAAGCAAAACAAAAAACTAAGCCAATTTTTAAAAAGTCTACAGCCAAGTCACTGATCATAAAAATTAGCAGAATTGAAGGTGGATTCTTACAAGATAGTAACATTTTGTAACACAACCCCCAAAGCCCATGGATATAATAAAAATAAACGGAGGAAGAAAAAGGAAGAAAAGACATACACAAATTAAGAATAACTATATTATTATCTCTGTAACAAATTGCAAAGAGAGTTGCTTAGAAGTAGGAAAACTTTATAAACATAATTTTCAAAGAACAAAGAATTTTAATCATACCTATCAATTGCACAAGTGTGTCAATATGTTTTGAAATTTTATTTTGGTCACAATGCTTAAGGGAAGCTGCAATTTTTCTCCTTAGTGATTTTTTTAAATATCTTAAGTCATTTAAAAAGAATAATTTGAGGGAAATCCTTTTATCAAATCTTAATAAAATAAGTTATAATCTATATTATTTATTCTCATGTTCTGAAGGAAACATGAAAATACTGATAAAACATTCCTGAAAGCTAAGGCCTAAAAAGTACTAGACTTACTCCTTCCCCCATCCCAGCCCTACCAAGAAGCACAGCACAGAAGCCATTACCTGTAGGAATATGTTTCTTAACTCCTGAGGATCACCTCGCTTGGTTGTCTGTAAGGGAAAAAAAAAAAAAAAAAGCCAGTTAATGCTTCACTAGAGATCACATAATCTCCGCAGATTAGAGTTCACAGATGCTAACAATCAATGCTCTTATCTTTTACAAGTGCATTTAGTTGAAAACAAATTAAAAGCACTAATACTGATAACAACTGTCAAATTGGAGTTGTGCGATCACATGGTGAAAAGACAAGTGTGAGGAGCCTAAGAAACAGCACATCTATCAGACAGATTTCCCTGGGCTGGAAAGGAAAGGCCATGAGGAGCAAGCCCTTTACTCCACATCCACCAGCGACACAGTCAGCATCCACCCACCTTCAAACCAAGAGTCCAGCAAGAGTAGAAACAACAGCAAAGTTGGAACACCCAAATTAATCGCACGGCCTACTGGCTTTTCTTCCCGTGGAAAGCAATACAGAATATAATTATCTCCACGCCTCTTTCTTTCTCCACCCAACCTAAAATAGTGAAAGCAGCTACAACGTTTCTAAATACTTTAGACATCCTGTCACCTGCAGCTCAAATGCCAACCGCTGCCCCTGGCTCCAGAGGCCCCCAAATACTCAATTACTCATCCCCTCCCCCAACACAATACACGGATGCCTTGGGTATCCCCGGCTTTCCATGCCACTTCCTCCCACTCCCTTTCTGATGCCCTCCAACTGCTGGCTCACAATCCCATGCACCTAGGGCAGGATACTCCTTCTCCTTCACGGACCAGTGGTCCTTACAAGCCCCTCCAACTCACAATCCCTCCTCCTTCCCCTCCCCCGCCGGGCATCCTCTCCCTCCGGTCCAAGCCCCGCACAGTTCTCCCTGGAGCCCCAGGACACGCCATCTAACAATCAGGCCAAAAAGTCAATGGGAAGAGGTGAGGGGCTGCAGGCAGGGTCCCTGGGATGTCTCTTATGAAATAAAGGCAGCAGCAGAGAGTTAGAGTCACCTTGACCGCCATGCTGTGCTCGGAAGCCGGGGACGAGCGAGTGAGCGAGCAGGGCCGAGCTGTCAGGGCGCGCGCGCGCGCCTCCCCGGCCGCGCCCGCCCTCCCGCTCGCCGGCGCCGCGCGCGTCCCTATGCAAATGAGCCCGGGGCGGGCGGGGCGGCTTGAGGGGCCGCGTCCCGGCCAGAAGTGGCTGGTCCGCGGCGCGGAGGAAGGGGACTGGCCTCCCACGGGGACGACCTCGGTGCCAAGCCATGGGATTCCGACGCGCCGCGTGGTTGCCAGCAGCTGAGTAGCTGCCAGAAAGCCCCAGGTCTCTTAAGGCCTCTTGGAGGGTGTGGCTTTGGGCGCCGACTTCAGCCAAAGTCGTTTTCCCTTGAGACTTACAGGAACACTTGAGGCCTAGATTGAGTAGGATTTCGAAGGATCAAAGAACGCGTCTCAATAATAACAACAATAATAATTGAATCGTTGACGAGAGGGAAATACAATAAAACAGATTAGGACTCATTCATTCTGGGGCAAACCTAGGTAAATGTAACTTGAGAAATATGCCCTTAAATTGGCATGGGATGAATACACTTATAGAGTGCCTCCTGAACTGTTATAAAACTTTATTAGTAGACTCCACCTTCCTAATCACCCAGATCCCTTTCTGGTTGAGGTGGGACACAAATGTTTAGGGGGAAAAAAATCCATCTGCCAGGGATGGCGCTGAATCCTGGCCCAACTGCCCTCTACAAAACATTTCCAGCCCCATCCAAAAATAAGTAGCTCTACTTTGAACCAAAATAATGTCTCTCAAACTGAGTCTTGCCATTACCACTATATTGAGCTGAATATTGAGTCACTCAACAGTCGTTTGCTGGGCATCTATTATATGCCAGATACAGTCCTGCTTATAAAGAATACAAAGATTAATAACATATAGTCCCTACTTCTAGTTTACAGGTGGGCAGTACATCCTGCAGTCCCAGCTCTGTGTATTTCGTTTGTTTGTGTCTTTAAAGGAAGCATGAAAGTGAGGTGTTAGTCGTTCAGTCTCGTACAACTCTTTGCAACGCCATGGACTGTGGCCCACCAGGCTCTTCTGTTCATAGAGTTCTCCAGACAAGAATATGGGAGTAGGTAGTCATTCCCGTTCGTTAGGGAATCTCCCAACCCAGGGATTGAACCCAAGTCTGTTGCACTACAGGCAGATTCTTTACCATCTGAGCCACCAGAGAAGCCCAAAGAAAGCATACTCCCTATCAAAAACAAAAAAAGTCTAACACTCCAAGCTTTATCTTACCTCATTTAGTGCAATAATTCCTCCTCCACCCCTTCTCATGTTTCCAGTGTTGAATCTCACAAGAGGTTTCCCTTTTCTAAAGTCTCACTAATGGTTTTATTTCTGTTAAGTATCCAAGTTAATGGGCTTTCCAGGTGGGCTCTAGTGGTGAAGACTCTGCCTGTCAAAGCTGGAGACACAGTAGGTTGGGTCAGGAAGATCCCTCTGAAAGAGGAAATGGCAAGCCTCTCCAGGAAAGTTTCCTTGCCTGGAAAGTTCCATAGACAGAGAAGCCTGGAAGGGTACAGTTCATCAGGCTGCAAAGAGTCATACATGACTGAGCACCCCGAACACACAGCCAGAGAAATGAGGAAAGTGCAGCGGCAGATGGGAGTTGTGGATAAGGAACAATATATGACAAGTACTCCTAAAGTGAGCTTTCCTTCTGCAGTAGATTTAACTGTCTGCCACCATCACATCTCTTTCTTCAGTCTGTTCAAACTTCTTTTAACAGTGTAACTGGATATACATACTAAGTCACTTCAGTCATGTCCTACTCTTTGGACATGTAAATCTTGGACCCTGTGGACCAAGATTTAGAAATTCTTAATTTCTTTTACTAGTACCTTATGTCCCTGACACTCTGCTCTCTTATTTTATGAAGTTTCTCTAAGAAGGAATCTCAAGATGTTTATTGTATGTTACTTTTCAAGGGAAGGATGTCTGTTTGTAGCCCAAAGTCCCTCAGTTCGAATAAAAGTACTTAAGGGAAAGGAAGGCATTTATTTAAATGATGGGATTATTTGCTAATGGAACATATTGTTGTTTGCCAAATCCATACTGTTGGAGTGAAATTTAGGGTCAGATTGGCCACTTGGAGAGAGGAAGACAACACTACATTTAGACAGAACTCACTACAATATTTCATAGGAATAAACAGCAAGCCATAGTAACAATTTTCTTGGATAAAAAAATAGATGATTTTTAAGCAAGTTTAAGAGTTTCACTGGTGCCAGTCTAGTCACAATGGAGATAATATTAACAACTTAAAACTAAGGCTGCCAGCTACCCTAAATAATTCGGTTAGAAAAACTCAGCTACCCTAAATAAAGGTGAATTTTGCTGGATTTTTCATCTATCCAAATATAACAAACAATAAAGTGAATAAAGATATTAAAAGTAGGCACTATGGGATGAACTAAGTATTAAAAGGACTACAAAAGCAAATGAATTGGAGCATCTGCCCTCAAAAATTTTGCAATCTGCCGTTCTGTTATGATGATTGGCTAACAATATTATTAGATATTAAAACTTATTTTTTCTCAATTGTAGATGATCAGGGTTGAGGGAAAACTTATGAGTTAATGGGATAGCAAAAGACAAACCTGTCAAATAAAATTCACAGTATATTTGGGAAAAGGAGGTAAAAACTTTTACAATTAAAAAAATCCCGATATAGTAATTTATAACTCTTTCTTTAGATTGCAAAGTGATATTTATAAACAAGAAGTAATTTTAAAACTGTGGCACAACAACTATAAGTTGAAAACTTGAAGATTGAGTCAAAAGAATAACATTGCAGAAAGCAAAATTGGAAGTTAAAGGTTAAGAGACTAGCTGCAAAAGTATTGTCATCAATAGTCACTTTTTAGTGTTGGTTTCATAAAATATTTAATATGTGGCTTGACTGAGCTGGGAATTTAAATCTGCCTGTGAAGTCCTTGCCCAAAAAATATTACCCCTAAATGCAAAAGCAAAGTATGAGCTTACTAGACCAATCCGCAGAAATATGTCTCCAACTTCCAGGCAGCTTACACTGTATTAACTTTGTAGGTGAAAGTTAGAATTATGCTAATGCTTAGTGCCCTGATAAACCAATTATTAATTATTAGAACAAGAGGCAATTTCCAATGAGCCTGTTCTGCCACAACTCTTGGCCCTCCTTTTATCTTTAATAACATATACTTTCGGTTTATTTTCTAGCTTCCTCTCATTATTTTGAGAGGTGAGAGATTCTGCATAGGCCATCGGTGTGTATGTGCTCAGCTGTGTCTGACTCTTTGTGACCCCATGGGCTGTAGCCTGCCAGGCTCTTCTGTCCATAGGATTCTTCAGGCAAGAATACTGGAGTGGGTTGCCACTTCCTACTTCAGGGGATCTTCCAGATCCAGGGATCCAACCCACATTTCCTGCATTGGTAGGCATATTCTTTACTACTAGCGCCACCTGGGAAGCCCTACTGACAGGAATTTTGTTCGTTTCCACATCCCACACAGGTATGATGGATATCATCTTTCAAGAAGTAAACTTACAAACACTAGTAGAGCTAGACTAATTAAACCAGGAGTGGGGCTCCTCCTAGACTGAAGGTACTTATGCCATCACTATGACACTATGATGAGGAAGAAGCTGGATTGTATTCCTCCCCCACATCAAGATGCTCACTTAGAATACTTAGAATAGGGGCTTTCCTGGTGGTCCAGTGATTAAGAATCCCACAAAGGACATAGTTCGATCCCTGGTCTGAGACATTCCCACATGCTGCAGAGCAACTGAGCATGTATGTCACAACTGCTGAGCTCATGCTCTAGAGTCCGTGAACCACAACTACTGAACCCATGAGCTTCAGCTACTGAAGCCCATTCACCTGTAGCTTGTGCTCCACAAGGGAGAAGCCCACCGCAATGAGAACCCCATGCATCACAACAGAGTATCCCCCACTCACAGCAACTAGACCCTTGCTAAGAGTCTATATGCCACTCATAGTTAGATACTAGATAAATGACACAATTTAGGACTTCTCTATACTGTACAAGTATCATATTCCCTGTAGAAACATTTGCTCTAATTGAAATAAATTCTCATTTTGGTGGAGAGGGAAGAGTGGCATATCAGAATCAGATGAAATAGCTGTACTCTTACAATTGCATATGCCTAAGGGCTTCCCTGGTGGCTCAGATGGTAAAGCGTCTGCCTATAACGTAGAAGACCAGGGTTCGATCCCTGGGTTGGAAAGATCCCCTGGAGAAGGAAATGACAACCCACTCCAGTATTCTTGCCTGGAAAATTCCATGGACTGAGGAGCCTGGTAGGCTACTGTTCATGGGTTTGCAAAGAGTCGGACATGACTGAGCAACTTTACTTCAAGCTGCTCTTCCTCCCAGTCTGACTCTAAGTTCTCTAAATTATGCAGTGGGAATAACAGTGATCTTAGTTTGGGACCACAGTCTTCTTTATTCCCTTATGGAAGCAGTAACAGTCAGGTTTTCGTTTTGTTTTGTTTTTCCCAGTGGATTTTGAAAGGAATTCATGGAATGAACTGTTGTAGATGCTTAAGGCTGTGAGTACCCTATTACTATATAAGTCAGTACAAGCTGGTATTTAGTGGGAAACCTTATGATCAGATGGAGGATTGAATAGGTTAGCTTTAATGCTTCTTTTAACACTCTGATAGTATGACTTGTAGTAACACAAATTTTAGTTAACAAAATTTATTTAGTGCCTTGTGTTGGTACTAAACTAGCTCTTGCAGCTATAGGAAATATGAAAAGAATAGATAGCATGATTCTGAAAGTGTGGAGAATGTTTTACTGCAGCAACTACTATCATTAATTTTTTCAATGAATATAGCTGAAAGCATGAGACCAAAACTTTTGCATATGCCAAAGGTCAAGGCAGCTTTAGGTAATAATGTGGTAAAAACTCTGTGGTTTGTCACATATTCCCATTCCAATCAAAAGTATATAACTGGGAGAACAAACATCCTGCCTGGTCCCTCAACCACCCACCCCTAACCCCACTCTCCGGAGATTTACTTGGATCTTGGTTTTTGCCTCCCTCCTACTTAGAGGTCAGTAAGGAAGGAAGCTTTGGATCTGATCCAAAGTAAAAAAAAAAAATTGCACTTTAAAAACTGCTGAGAGAAAAGCAAGCAAAGGCCTCAGAATATCCAAAGCAAACTTGGAAAAGAACAAAGTTAAAGGACTTACACTTCCTGGCTTCAGTATCTAGTACAAAGCTAAAGAAATCAACTCAGTATGGTACTGGCTGGCAAAAGGACTGATAAATAGATCAATGGAACTGAATAGAGAGCCGAGAAATAGTTACAAAAATTATAAAGTCATTTGATTTCTAACAAAAGTATTATACTAATGCAATCCAGTGGGGGCAAGGAAACTTTTCAACAAATGACACTTGACTAGATACATATCTATGTGGGAATATAAAGAAACTTCAACCTCTACTTCCAAATATATACTAAAATAAATTTCAGGTGAATCATAGAGCTAAATGCAAAAGCTAAAACCATAAAGCTTTTAGTAGAAAACATTAAGGAATATCTTCATGACTCAGAAATAGGTAAAGTCTTTTACTCAGAACAGAAAAATCAATAACCATAAATTAATAAACTGATAAATTAGATTTCACTAAACTCAAAAATGTCTACTTGTCAAAAGACAGCATTAAAGTAATTAATAGGATTACTTCTCTGGTGGCACAGTGAATAAGAATGTGCCTGCCAATGCAGGGGACATGGGTTCAGTCCCTGGTCCAGGAAGTTTCCACATGTCGTGAAGCAACTAAGAACATGTTCTACAACTTTTGAGTCTGAGCTCTAGAGCCCATGAGCCACAACTAATGAGCCCCTATGCTGCAGCTACTGAAGTCCACTCACCCAAGTGCCAGCAAGTTGCAGCTACTGAAGCCTAGGGCCTATACTCTGCAACAAGAGAAGCCGCCATAATGAGGCGCCTGTGCACCACAGCTAGAGAGTAGCCCCCATTTTCCACAACTAAAGAAAGTCCAAGTGCAGCAACGAAGACCAGCGCAGCCAAAAATAAATAAATACATATAGCTGTGTATACATGTCAAAAAATTTTTTTCTAAATAAAATAAAGTAGGGTAGGGGGAAAAAGGAAATTAATAGGAAAAAAAATGGAAAGAAATAGGCATGTCATATCTGGGAGAAAAATTAGGAAATATATATACAGCAAAAGACTGATATCCAGGATATAAAGAACTCTTAGAACTCAGTGATAAATAAACAGCCTAGTTTGAAAATGGGCAAAAGAGGTGAATATTTCACAAAAGATGATATACTAGTAGCCAATATGCATATGAAAACTGTATATCATTAGTCATCAGGGAATGCAAATTAAGTCACAGTAAAAGATAGCACTACACACCCACCAGATGGCTAAAATTAAAAAGAATGAACACACCAGATTCTGGCAAGGATGTGGAGCAACCAGAGCTCTCATGCACTGTAGTGGAAGTGTAAATGGTATAATTACTTTGGGAAAAGATCAAGCAGGTTCTTATAAAACTAAACAGACAGTACACTATGACTCAGCAATTCTACTTATCAGGATTTAACCAAGAGAAATGAAAATATGGTCAACATTCTTGACCGAGTCTTAAAAGACTCAGTCAAGAGTGTTCACAACTACTTTATTCATAGAAGCCAAACTGGAAACACCCCAGTGATTCATCAATAGGAGAATGGATAAACAAACTGCTATATTCACAGAACATCTGGAAGTTCACAGTTCATGTATTGCAGAAGCCTGGCTTGGAGAATTTTGAGCATTACTTTACTAGCATGTGAGATGAGTGCAATTGTGTGGTAGTTTGAGCATTTTTTGGCATTGCCTTTCTTTAGGATTGGAATGAAAACTGACCTTTTCCAGTCCTGTGGCCACTGCTGAGTTTTCCAAATTTGCTGGCATACTGAGTGCAGCACTTTCACAGCATCATCTTTTAGGAGTTTAAATAGCTCAACTGGAATTCCATCACCTCCGCTAGCTTTGTTTGTAGTGATGCTTCCTAAGGCCCACTTCACATTCCAGGATGTCTGGCTCTAGGTGAGTGATCACACCATCATGATTATCTGGGTCATGAAGATGTTTTTTGTACAGTTCTTCTGTGTATTCCTGCCACCTCTTCTTAATATCTTCTGCTTCTGTTAGGTCCATACCATTTCTGTCCTTTATCGAGCCCATCTTTGCATAAAATGTTCCCTTGGTATCTCTAATTTTCTTGAAGAGATCTCTAGACTTTCAAATTCTATTGTTTTCCTCTATTTCTTTGCATTGATCACTGAAGAAGGCTTTATCTCTCCTTGCTATTCTTTGGAATTCTGCATTCAGATGGGTATATCTTTCCTTTTCTCCTTTGCTTTCCACTTCTCTTCTTTTCACAGCTATATGTAAGGCCTCTTCAAACAGCCATTTTGCTTTTTGCAATTCTTTTCTTGGGGATGGTCTTGATCACTGCCTCCTATACAATGTCATGAACCTCCATCCATAGTTGATCAGGCACTCTGTCTATCAGATCTAGTTCCTTAAATCTATTTCTCACTTCCACTGTATAGTCATAAGGGATTTGATTTAGGTCATACCTGGATGGTCTAGTGGTATTCCCCATTTTCTTCAATTTCAGTCTGAATTTGGCAATAAGGAGTTCATGATCTGAGCCAGTCAGCTCCTGGTCTTGTTTTTGCTGACTGTATAGAGCTTCTCTATCTTTGGCTGCAAAAAGATAATCAATCTGATTTTGGTATTGACCATCTGGTGATGTCCATGCATAGAGTCTTTTGTGTTGTTGGAAGAGGGTGTTTGCTATGACCAGTGCATTCTCTTGGCAGAACTCTATTAGCCTTTGCCCTGATTCATTCTGTACTCCAAGGCCAAATTTGCCTGTTACTCCAGGTGTTTCTTGACTTCCTACTTTTGCATTCCAGTCCCCTATAATGAAAAACATCATTTTGGGGTGTTAGTTCTTTCTAGAAGATCTTGTAGGTCTTCATGCTGCTAAGTCGCTTCAGTCATGTTCAACTCTGCGACTCCATAGACGGCAGCCTACTAGGCTCCCCCGTCCCTGGGATTCTCCAGGCAAGAACACTGGAGTGGGTTGCCATTTCCTTCTCCAATGCATGAAAGTGAAAAGTGAAAGGGAAGTCGCTCAGTCATGTCCGACTCTTAGCGATGCCATGGACTGCAGCCTACGAGGCTCCTCCGTCCATGGGATTTTCCAGGCAAGAGTACTGGAGTGGGGTGCCATTGCCTTCTCCAAAGGTCCTTCTAGTCAAGGCTAATGTTTTTCCAGTGATCATGTATGGATGTAAGAGTTGGACTATAAAGAAAGCTGAGCACCAAAGAATTGATGCTTTTAAACTGTGGTGTTGGTGAAGACTCTTGAGAGTCCCTTAGACAGCAAGGAGATCCAATGAGTCCATCCTAAAGGAGATCAGTCCTGGGTGTTCATTGGCAGGACTGATGTTGAAGCTAAAACTCAAATACTTTGGCCACCTGATACAAAGAGCTGACTCATTTGAAAAGACCCTGATGCTGGGAAAGACTGAAGGCAGGAAGAGAAGGGGACAATAGAGGATGAGATGGTTGGATGGCATCACTGACTCAATGGACATGGGTTTGGGTGGACTCCGGGAGTTGGTGATGGACAGGGAGGCCTGGCATGCTGTGGTTCATGGGGTCACAAAGAGTCGGACATAACTGAGCAACTGAACTGAAGTGAACTGATATTCACAGAATGGAATACTATCCATTAATATAAGAGAGCAAACTACTAAAAACACAACATGGATGAGTCTTAAAAGTATCATACTATGCGTAAAATAGATAGCTGGTGGGAAGTGGCTGTATAACACAGGGAGCTCAGCCTGGGACTCTGTGACAACCTAAAGGAGTGGGATGGGGTATGGAGTCGGTGGGAGGCTCATGAGGGAGGGGATATATGTGTCCTTATGACTGATTCACATTGTTGTACAGCAGAAACCAACACAAGATTGTAAAGCAATTATCTTACAATTAAAAAAAAGTATCATGCTAAATGAAAGAAGCTTTACATACTACAAAAGCGCATAGACTATAAGATTACATTTATGTAATGTTCTAGAACAAGCAAAACTAACCTATGGTAGAAAAAATCAGAACCATGGTTGTTTAGGGAGAGGAATCGACTGTAAAGAGGTATGAGGGAATTTGGAGCGATAGTAATCGTCTATGTCTTGCTAGGGGTTTAGGTCACACATGTATGTATTTTCCAAAATTTAATGAATAAGTTTAAAATAAAGTTTATAAATTTCATTGTGTGTAAATTTTTCCTAAAAAAAAAAAAAAAAAAACTGGGGACTTTCCTGACAGTCCAGGTTAAAAAAAAAAAAATCTGTAAATAAATATTGAACTCTAAGTGATGACATGAAGTACTTAAGGAGAAGACTGCTGGTATATTAAATTTACATTGAAATCCATTAAAAAAATGAGAGAATGAATGGGTAGATACATAGACAATGTGATACCCAACTGGGGCATGTGTTAGTGTATTCTCTTTGCAACTCCATGGACTGTATGGAGCCCACCAGGCTCCTCTGTCCATGGAATTCTTCAGGCAAGAGTAGTGGAGTGGGTAGCCCCACCACCCCACCTCAGTTTTCAGATACTATAAAAATTCAGTTGTTATTGAGGAAACTGAGGCACTCTGGGGTGGGGGGTGGTATTTGGGAATTCACTACAGAACTTCTCTTAACTTCTGTATACTTTTGAAATTTTTCATAATCAAATGCTGGGGGAAGTTGTGCCAATCTTTTGAAGCTGAAAATGTTACCCAGTTATGTAATTCTGTTATTTGGCTGGAAATTGTAATGGAACTTGTTACTTAAACACTGACATGGCTCTGTGCATTGTTGGAGAGTAGCGAAAAGAAACTGAAACTGATTGACAAATAGTGTGTCTCTAGTATTGGCAGCAAAATCTGCGAAAGATATATCGCACTGAGAAAAAAAATTTTTCCTTATCATGGATTTAGACAGTAATTATATGTCCTTGGGAGTTGTGTGCTTGTGTCCATGTGTCTGTTTGGTCTAATAGTTACCCACAGGAAAGCTAGAGGAAAAATGTCGAGGAATATTTGCATACCATACTGACAGAAATGTTGGAAAGTATCAGACTTGGAAACTGAAGGCTGCCCTGGGACTCCCTTGCTGAAATGTCCCTAGAGCGTAAATCTAGGCTAAGAAACTCAAGACTTTGATGGGAAATATCCTGCAAAGGGTCACTGTGTCCTTGGATTGCCATTTGGGGAAAGGAGAACTCATCCTAATTTGAAACCAACCTCAGAGAGTGGAGAGTTTCCAAAAAGCCAAGGGTAGATTTGTAGTGAGAGACCTAAAGAAAGGACTCATTAAAGGAAGAGAGGGCCACAAATCTCAAGAGAAGGAAGCTAGGAACCAGGGTGTGCTCAGGAAGAAACTCCTTCTGAAGAATCACTATAAAGGAATAATGTAATATTGATCAGCATAAAATTCTGGTCTAATTCTAGTGACCATAAAAACATAATCCGAAAGTTTAAGAGAGAAAGTTATGGAAAAACGCCATGAATGAGCTAGACCTAGAGCAGAGTTAGACCTTGTTCAGTTCAGTTCAGTCGCTTAGTCGTGTCCAACTCTTTGCAACCCCATGAATCGCAGCACGCCAGGCCTCCCTGTCCATCACCAGCTCCGGGAGTTCACTCAGACTCACGTCCATCAAGTCAGTGATCCCATCCAGCCATCTCATCCTCTGTTGTCCCCTTCTCCTCCTGCCCCCAATCCCTCCCAGCATCAGGGTCTTTTCCAGTGAGTCAACTCTTCACATGAGGTGGCCAACGTACTGGAGTTTTGGCTTTAGCATCATTCCCTCCAAAGAAATCCCAGGGCTGATCTCCTTCAGAATGGACTGGTTGGATCTCCTTGCAGTCCAAGGGACTCTCAAGAGTCTTCTCCAACACCACAGTTCAAAAGCATCATTTCTTCAGCGCTCAGCTTTCTTCGCAGTCCAACTCTCACATCCATACATGACCACTGAAAAAACCATAGCCTTGATTAGACGGACCTTTGTTGGCAAAGTAATGTCTCTGCTTTTGAATATGCTATCTAGGTTGGTCATAACTTTTCTTCCAAGGAGTAAGCGTCTTTTACTTTCATGGCTGCAGTCACCATCTGCAGTGATTTTGGAGCCTCCAAAAATAAAGTCTGACAGTGTTTCCACTGTTTCCCCATCTATTTCCCATGAAGTGATGGGATCAGATGCCATGATCTTCATTCTCTGAATGGTGAGCTTTAAGCCAACTTTTTCACTCTTCACTTCCACTTTCATCAAGAGGCTTTTTAGTTTCTCTTCACTTTCTGCCATAAGGGTGGTGTCATCTGCATATCTGAGGTTATTGATATTTCTCCCAGCAATCTTGATTCCAGCTTGTGTTTCTTCCAGCCCAGCGTTTCTCATGATGTACTCTACATATAAGTTAAATAAGCAGGGTGACAACATACAGCCTTGACATACTCTTTTTCCTATTTGGAACCAGTCTGTTGTTCCATGTCCAGTTCTAACTGTTGCTTCCTGACCTGCATAGAGGTTTCCCAAGAGGCAGGTGAGGTGGTCTGGTATTCCCCTGTCTTTCAGAATTTTCCACAGTTTCTTGTGATCCACACAGTCAAAGGCTTTGGCATAGTCAATAAAGCAGAAATAGATGTTTTTCTGGAACTCTCTTGCTTTTTCCATGATCCAGCAGATGTTGGCAATTTGATCTCTGGTTCCTCTGCCTTTTCTAAAACCAGCTTGAACATCTGGAAGTTCACGGTTCACATAGTGCTGAAACCTGGCATGGAGAATTTTGAGCATTACTTTACTAGCCTGTGAGATGAGTGCAATTGTGTGGTAGTTTGAGCATTCTTTGGCCTTGCCTTTGTTTGGGATTGGAATGAAAACTGACCTTTTCCAGTCCTGTGGCCACTGCTGAAAGTGAAAGTGAAGTCGCTGAGTCGTGTCCGACTCTTTGCGACCCTGTGGACTGTAGCCTAACAGGCTTCTCTGTCCATGGGATTCTCTAGGCAAGTGGAGTGGGTTACCATTTCCTTCTCCAGGGGATCTTCCCGACCCAGGATTGAACCCTGGTCTCCCGCATCAGAGGCAGATGCTTTAACCTCTGAGCCACCAGGGCAGCCCACTTTTCCAAATTTGCTGGCATATTGAGTGCAGCACTTTCACAGCATCATCTTTCAGGATTTGAAATAGCTCAACTGGAATTCCATCACCTCCACTAGCTTTGCTCGTAGTCATAGTTTTCTAAGGCCCACTTGACTTCACATTCCAGGATGTCTGTCTTTAGGTGAGTGATGTGGAAAGACACAAATCAAGGAGGAAAAGTGGGCAGAATTGTGGAATGATTGGCTTTCTTTTGATTGGAAGAAGTCAGAAGCTGAGAACACACAAGGAACTTGACCAAGAACTGTTAAAAGGTCTCAAAGTAGTATGCTGCATTTTCCATTCCCAGTGGCCCTGACAATAGGATATATACCACCTTAAGATAGTGACTTCCCTGGTGGCTCAGATGGTAAATAATCTGCTTGCAATGCAAACAGGCCCATGTCCAATCCCTGGATTGGGAAGATCCCCTGAATACGGGAATGGCAACCCACTTCAATATTCTTGCCTGGAGAATTCCATGGATAGAGGAGCCTGACGGGCTACAGTCCATGGGGTCTCAAAGAGTCAGACATGACTGACTAATATTTCAGTTTACTTCAAGGTAATGACAATATCACAAAAACGTGACAGTGAAATAGTTATAAGAAGCCTTCACTGTGGTGTAAGGTCTCTGTAGTTCAAAAGATGTCACAATGGATAAGAATCAATTTATACATTAAAGGGATTAACTAGGGAATTCCTTGATGGCCTAGTGGTTAGGATTCAGCACTTTGCGGAGGGCTGGGTTTGATTCCTGGTCAAGGAATCATCCTGCAGGTTTTGTGATGCAGCAAAAATATCAAAAAAAAAAAAAGAGAGAGAGAGAGAGAGTTAACTATATCCTGTGGTTTTGAGGAAGCTTCTGGGTAACCCTAACCTGCAGCTTCTTCATTGACTCTGGTCAGCATGGGAAAAAATCAGAGTTACAGATCTACATGGTCTTGCCTGTATTATCTCTTATTTTTAAGGCTTGGTAAGAAGCCCCAGAAAATAATCATTGTTTGCTCATCCTGCTCTTCCCTCAGCCTGGATGGATGAATGGAATGGACTTACCCAGGCAGTACAGGATGAGGATGGGGAATAAGACAGTCAGCAGTTATACTTCCCTTAATCATCCCCAAACTTTCAATAAAGCATTTTATGTGAACTAGTTTTGTGTTAATGGTATGGAAGAAAAATTAAGGTTCAGTAATGCTAAATGTAGCCTTCCTCATATCACTCCTTCACTGAGATCCATGTGGCAGCAGTAACATCATTTCATCAAAGACAGTAGGTTCAGAGTTCTAGGTAGGGAACAGCAGCCAAGTGAATGAAACCCAAGGCATGGTAAAGAGGGGACATGGATCACAGAGAAGAAACTGCTCAGTAGTAGCAGAGACAAACCCCACTTTGTTCAAACATACTAGAGAACCATAGAAAGATGATACAGCATTTCATCATATGGAATTCTAAATGGCCATGAAGTTCTACTCCATCTCTTAGACACAGTATCCACAATAAGTCAGGAAATATAAAGGCAATATAATTATTCCTCTCTATAAAGATCTCACCATTATGGTAGAAAGTGAAGAAGAACTAAAGAGCCTCTTGATGAAAGTGAAAGAGGAGAGTGAAAAAAGTTGACTTAAAGCTCAACATTCAGAAAACAAAGATCATAGCATCTGGTCCCATCACTTCAAGGCAAATAGATGGAGAAACAGTGGAAACAGTGACTAACTTTATTTTGGGGGCTTCAAAATCACTGCAGATGGTGACTGCAGCCATGAAATTAAAAGACGTGCACTCCTTGAGAGAAAAGTTATGGCCAACCTAGACAGCATATTAAAAAGTAGAGACGTTACTTTGCCAACAAAGGTCCGTCCAGTCAAGGCTATGGTTTTTCCAGTAGTCATGTATGGATGTGAGAGTTGGACTGCAAAGAAAGCTGAGCACCAAAGAAGTGATGCTTTTGAACTGTGGTGTTGGAGAAGACTCTTGAGAGTCCCTTGGGCTGCAAGGAGATCCAACCAACCAGTCCATCCTAAAGGAAATCAGTCCTGAATATTCACTGGAAGGACTGATGTTGAAGCTGAAACTCTAATACTTTGGCCACCTGATGCAAAGAGCTGACTCATTTGAAAAGACCCTCATGCTGGCAGGGATTGGAGGTGGGAGGAGAAGGGAACGACAGAGGATGACATGGTTGGATGGCATCACTGACTCAATAGACATGAGTCTGGGTAAACTCTGGGAGTTGGTGATGGACCGGGAGGCCTGGCGTGCTGCAGTCCATGGGGTTGCAAAGAGTCGGACACGACTGAGTGACTAAACTGAACTGATAAAGATTTCATAATGTATTAACAAGAAAAAAACACAGGTAATACCTAACAATGCAGGGGACTCCCCTGGTGGTCCAATGGCAAAGACTCTGTGCTCCCAATGTAGGGGGTCTGGGTTCAACCCCTGGTTAGGGAACATGCTGCAACTAAGAGTTTGAATGTTGCAACTAAAGATTCCACATGCTACAACCAAGACCTGGTACAGCCAGGGTGTGAAAGTGTTAGTCACTCAGTCATGTCCAACTCTTTGTGACCCCATGGACTGTAGCCCACCAGGCTCCTCTGTCCATAGAATTCTCCATGCAAGAATACTGGAATGGGTTGTCATTTCCTTCTCCAAGGGATCTTCCCAACCCAGAGGTTGAACCCAGGTCTCCCGCATTGTAGGCAGACTTTTACTGACTGAACCACCAGAGAAAATGTGCAGCCAAATAATAAAATAAATGTTAAAAAGTAATGCATATACTTAACTGTGGTAAATATGCAATATATTTCAGAAAAAAAAATCAGTTCAAGCTGAGTGATATTTAGAAGGTTTCATGGAAACCATGATTTGCTACTTTTTGAATTCATGATTCCTGTTTCTTCAAGGACGTATCTTATTATCCTATCCTTCCTTCTTGGCCCTAACACTTATCTAAATGCTTGACATTAACTACATAGGTACCACTTAAATGTTTATTAGTCCTGTTATCAATATTTCCTAAGTAAAGACCATTAGCACTGCTTCTGGTTCAAGGTGGCAGAGTAGAAGGATGTGTGCTCATCTCCTGCTGCGAGAGCACCAAAATTGCAACTAGCAGTTGAACAACCATTGACAGGAGAACACTGGAACCCACCAAAAAAAAAAAAAAACCCTCACATTCAAAGACAAAGAAGCCACAGCAAGACAGTAGGAGGGGCGCAATCACGATAAAATAAAACCCCATACCCCCTGTGCGGGTGACCCAAAAACCAGAGAACAATAATACCAAAGAAGTTCTCCTACTGTTTGGAAGATTCTGAACCCCATGTCGGGCTTCCCAGTTTGGCCATCTGACAAGGACTGGGAATCCCCAGGGAATCTGATCTTGAAGGCCAGTGGGATTTGATTATAGGACTTCCATAGGACTGGGGGAAACAGAGACTCCAGTCTTGGAAGGCACAAACAAAAGTTTGCACACACCAAGACTCAGAGGAGAGGAGCAGCGACCCCACAGGAGACTGAACCCAAACTACCTGCTTATGTTGGAGGGCCTCCTGTGGGAGGTGGGGGGTGGTGGATCTACAGGGGCTCATCACAGGGACAGGGGCGCTGGCAGCAGCAGTCTGGAAAGGTCCCTCTTGGTGGCAACCCTCTTGCTGCTGCTACTGCTGCTAAGTCGCTTCAGTCGTGTCCGACTCTGTGTGACCCCATAGACGGCAGCCCACCAGGCTCTGACATCCCTGGGATTCTCCAGGCAAGAACACTGGAGTGGGTTGCCATTTCCTTCTCCAGTGCATGAAAGTGAAAACTGAAAGTGAAGTCACTCAGTAGTGTCCAACTCTTCGAGACCCCATGGACTGCAGCCTACCAGGCTCCTTGTCCATGGGATTTTCTAGGCAAGAGTACTGGAGTGCCCTTGTCCATGGGATTTTCCAGGCAAGAGTACTGGAGTGCAGGCCCTATGGTGGTGTTAATGGCAATCCTCTTAGAGGTCTTCATTAACACCACCATAGGGCCTGCACATCCTAGGTGGCCTCAGGCCAAACAACTACCAGGGAGGGAGTATAACCCCACCCATCTGCTGATTCCCTTGTAGCTCAGTTGGTAAAGAATCTGCCTGCAATGCAGGAGACCTGTGTTAGATCTCTGGGTTGGGAAGATCCCCTGGAAAAGGAAATGTCAACCCACTCCAGTATTCTTGCCTGGAAAATCCCATGGACAAAGAAGCCTGGAAGGCTACAGTCCAGGGGGTCAAAAGAGTCAGACATAACTTAGTGACTAAAACACCATAATATCAGCAGATAATTTGATTAAAGCTTTACTGAACAAGGCCCTGCCCACCAGAGCAAGACTCAGTTTTTCCCATTGCCAGTCCCTCCCATCAGGAAGCTTACACAAGCCTCTTGGCATCCTCCATCAGAGGGCACACAGAAGCAAGAAGAACCACAATCCCGCAGCAGCCAAAACAAAAGCCATATTACAGAAAGTTAATCAGGATGAAAAAGCAGAAGGTTATGTCCCAGAGGAAGGGACAAGATAAAACTCCAGAAAAAGAACGAAATTAAGTGGAGATAGGCAATCTTCCAGAAAAAGACCATTACCATTGCCTTAGTGGCTCAAGCCAGAAAGCTGGGTATCAGGCTCTTCCTTACGCCACACATCCAAATAGCTGCCCAGTCCTGTGTTTTTCATTTCCTTCAGTCTTTTTAAGATCTCTTCTCTTGATTAAAATGGCCTTTATTGTGCCTCCTAATTGCTCTCCATGCCTCCAGTTCTCCACTTTCTGCCTCCTGTCACTATCCTCAAATCCGTTCTTCACAGTTCTAGCAAATGTTCAATACAAAACAGATACTAAATTTTGTCATTTCCCCATCCTCTAGTAGCTCTCTAGAGATGTCAATATAAAATCCAAGCTCCTCAGATGATGAAGAGTAGAAGCTCCCTGATCTGGCCCCTTCCTCTTACTTATATGTTACTGTTATACTTGTTCCTTTAGTTGCAAGGATTTTTGAGCTTTTATGCTATTTTATTTACTGGAAATATATTACTCCACATTTATTATAATTAGTCTAGCCTTTAAAATACAGATCAAGAATCCCTCTTCCAGAATACAATCCTTAACTCCCCTTTTCACCACAGTATTTATCACATTGTGTTGCAAATGCCTCTTTGTTTATTGGCTTTTCCATTGGTGGCTTTCCAACTTTATTGACCCAGACTTAAGTAGTAAAAAATATGTTTTTAAATCACAACCCCAGGACACAATGAAATAAAAATTCCATGAAGCAATATTGAACTTTATTACATGCAATGTACTCTGGTATTTACTATCCTATACTATTCGATCTTTTTAACTCAAGTTTCAACATACTGAATTGATTTCATGACCCATACTTTAAAAATACTGTCATAGATCGTGAACTTACATAGATTCTCAAGCATAGTAGATGCTCAAAGTAATTAAGAAGATGATATAAACAAAATCTCTGTCCTTAGCAATTAGCAGAGGGCTTCTCTGGTGACTCAGACAGTAAAGAGTCTGCCTACAATGCAGGAGACCTGGATTCGATCCCTGGGTCGGGAAGATTCCCTGGAGAAGGAAATGGCAACCCACTCCAGTACTCTTGCCTGGAAAATCCCATGGACAGAGGAGCCTGGAGTCCATGGGGTCGCAAAAAGTCGGACATGACTGAACGACTTCACTTCACTTCAGCAATTAACAGAGGTTAAACACATAGCAGTGTTAAATAAAGATGCTTGATAGAAGGATAAATGCACTCTCGTGGAGCAGACCATTCTCATGAATCATCATTTTCCCTCCATCATTTCCCTTTTAAGAATAAGATTTTGCTACAACACATGTAATTTTACATTACAAAATATACACATGGAAGCACAGATACAGGGCTTCCCTGGCAGCTCAACAGCAAAGAATCCACTTGCAATGCAGGAGACCTGGGTTCAGTCCCTTGGTTGAGAAGATCCCCTAGAGAAAGAAATGGCAACCCACTCGTGGGAAACTCCATGGACAGAGGAGCATGGGAGGTTACAGTCCATGGGGCCGCAAAAGAGTTGGACATGACTTAGTGACTCGTGACTAAACAGCAACCACAGGTACAGATTTAGGCAAAACTGGAGAAGGACTTTGAAAATTGCTGTACTTGAAGAACATAATGAGACAGAGAGGCATGACTTCCAAAGGCCAACTGTTTGGTCTTCTCAAAGGAGGCCAGGATTTGGTAAGAAATTGTCTTCTAAACGGCCCAAAGATCATTTACACTAACCAAGTTCACAAGATACCGATGAATAGCTAATATTAACTAATATTTATTATTGAGTACTTAGTGTGTGTCAAAATATTCTAAGCACTTTTTATGATGCTATCCTCAAAAAAACACTGTGAAATATGGTTATCTCCTGCTAATATTTCCATTTCAAAGATGAGGAAGCAGACAGATATTAAACAGCTTTCCCAATGTTATACAGCTACTGAGTGGTAAAAAGTTAGTCAAAGCATTGTAATTAAACTGTTGTAAAAATCTCAGAAAGTAGGACAATACACAAAGAATCAAAGGAAAACAAATTTAAATACAGATAGTTAAATCAGGGGAACTAATTATTGGCTACTAGGATATCCAAAGAAAATAAAGATTTTAAATTATGGGGATGAAATTAGCAAAGAAAAACAATGAGAATTTCCCAAATTCAAAAGATGAGTTTTGAGTTTCAAAGTGTCCTCTGTGTATCCAGAACAATGAAAGGAAAAGGTTCAATACCAAGGCAGGTTAGAATATACCAGAACATGAGATTAAAAAGGATCTCCTGTAGTACTAACCCATGTACTAAATAAAAGAGGAAGTAAAAATGGACCTCTATTACAACAAATAATCCACTGAAGAAATTTTTGCTTTTCTTCCCAACGTTAGGCTCATGCTTTTTGAGATCTTATATCTAAGGGAGGAATGCTTCCATCAGGATTCAGATGAGTTGGAAGTTGAAAATTCCCCTGGCTATCGTTGGCTTCTGGAGCTATAGAATTAAAGGCAGAAAAAGGTCACCATAGCCATGTGGTGATTAATCCCAGTCATCAAAGGGAAATTCAGTTGCTGCTATACATGGGACATAGATGATGTTTGAAATCCAACTGAGGCAACTCAGTGAAGATAGCCAATGTAAGTCCAAAAATAACTCCATAGTGAACCAAAATCATTTGGGAATAAAGATTTAGGCACTGAACTAGATAAAGAATGCAAGGTCAAGATGCTTAGAAGGAGAAAGGGATGTGAAATGAAGGGTTGAAAAATGAAGTTATGAGTATCAACATAGGCCTCATGGCCACCTACAGAAGGCAAGGTTCAGTAGCAGCTGTACGTTACATTATTCTCACTCCCCACCCTACCCCCACCTTATATAAAGAGCACTGGCATTGGCTAACATTTTAAATTTAATTATGTGATGACATGATACCTGATAGGACTGTGTGTGTCCAATGCACTGGGGATATGGATTGCATCCAAGAAATAATGTGTGGATTTCCTGTAAGTCAAGAGACACCAGGAAGATATTAGTGCTTGAATTGTTTTTGCAGTGTTCCACCAAAAGGGAAGACTCCTTAACAAAGTATTGAGTTGGAGTGGCCAAACAGTTTGTTCAGGTTTTTCCATAAGATGTCATGGAAAACACAAGTAAACAAATCCAATAAATAACACAGAAAGGTGCCAGAGTTTCCTGTGAGGATGTTGGTACAATACCGAGGTCCCTTCTGCTTACTGAAGGAACTGATGTGTGCTATGGGAGAGGCAGTTTGGAACACTGAGGGCAGTCAGTGGCAGCTGGAAAAGCACAGGTAACCAAGACAAAGAGCAAGATTCATTTCTCCTCTATTCCTACTTCTAGGCCTCAATACCAGAGGAATTAGCCTTGCAAAAGAAAGAGGAAAAAATCCTAGAACCAGACACCCAGCCCAGTCTTCAGGGGCCCGATGAGGGGGAAGGAGTGAAACATTGGTTATACTCCCCTTCTTCATTTCACGTCCTCTTGGCTGCAAGTCTGGAGGGGGTTTTAGGACACCAAAATTTTAGAAACTAGGCCAGGCTGGACTTTGAGTAACTTAAAAGAGCAGAAAACTATGGAATCTGCCTGTGAAGAAAGGGTGTTTATTCAACATAGTACAGTGCTAACAGTGACTAGAGGAAAAATACAATATTTTATGTTTATATCCCCACCAAGATCAGATTTCTTAGTAACTTGGTCACATAAAAGTAGAATGCAGTTTATGATATAATGTTAAATGAATTAAACAGAACTTAAAACTGTGCATATATAGCACGTACAATTGTATGAGTAATCTGAATATATTAAACAAGCCCAGGAGCAGATAACTGAATTTTCTCTAAATCACAATTTTTCATAGGATCAGCAATGATCATATATCTAATTGAACATGCATGCATGTATGTTCAGTCTCTCAGTCATATCCAATTCTTTGCAATCCCATGGGCTGTAGCTCACCAGGCTCCTCTGTCCATGGGATTTCCCAGACAAGAATATAGTGGAGTGGGTTGCTCTTTCCTACTCCGAGGGATCTTCCCGACCCAGATATCGAACCTGGGTCTCCTGCATTGCAGGCAGATTCTTTACCACTGTGCCATACTATTATACACACTTCTTTTTGCTGTTTATTTAAGAAGTAAAATAAGTTTATTTAGTAAGATTGCTTTTCACAAACTCATATTAGACAATGAATACTTGGCCACCCTCTGTGGACTTAAAATTACAGGGTTTTTTGTTTGTTTTGTTGTTTTTGTTTTGTTTTGTTTTGTTTTTCTAAAGATTAACACCATGGTATTTCAAAGAAGACTAAACAGAGTATGATCTTCCAGTTCCTCCCTTTTCCATTAAAATTGAGTATTAGGCTTGACTTTTTCCATTACCTGCAATCATTCAAGTTTGCAGGGAGCCCATACATATAATTGTTAATATTGTGCAGATATTGCACAAAACATGTCTTTGAGCCCTCTAGTGAAGATTCCTTTAAGCCCACCTGATGTGAAATCATCTACCATAACTTATTCTATCTTCCATTCCAATTTCTATGGCATTATTGGTAATATTTATACAAGTACTCTAATATATGAAGTCTTTCTCCTACATTGGAATATTTTAGGACACTGGGGCAGGGTAAGAATTTCCTGTGGCATATTGATACCATGCATCAGTTAGTTCAATTCAGTTCAGTCGCTCAGTCGTGTCCGACTCTTTGCGACCCTATGAATTGCAGCACGCCAGGCCTCCCTGTCCATCACCAACTCCCGGAGTTCACTCAGACTCACGTCCATCATGTCCATGATGCCATCCACCCATCTCATCCTCTGTCATCCCCTTCTCCTCCTGCCTCCAATCCCTCCTAGCATCAGAGTCTTTTCCAATGAGTCAACTCTTTGCATGAGGTGTCCAAAGTACTGGAGTTTCAGCTTTGGCATCATTCCTTCCAAAGAAATCCCAGGGCTGATCTCCTTCAGAATGGACTGGTTGGATCTCCTTACAGTCCAAGGGACTCTCAAGAGTCTTCTCCAACAGCACAATTCAAAAACATCAATTCTTTGGCGTTCAGCTTTCTTCACAGTCCAACTCTCACATCCATACATGACCACTGGAAAAACCGTAGCCTTGACTAGACGGACCTTTGTTGGCAAAGTAATGTCTGTGCTTTTCAATATGCTGTCTAGGTTGATCATAACTTTCCTTCCAAGGAGTAAGCGTCTTTTAATTTCATGGCTACAGTCACCATCTGCAGTGATTTTGGAGCCCCCAAAATAAAGTCTGACGCTGTTTCTACTGTTGCCATTTGGCACTCCTGATTGCCAAATTTAGACTTAAATTGAAGAAAGTAGGGAAAACCACTAGACCATTCAGGTATGACCTAAATCAAATCCCTTAATATTTTACAGTAGAAGTGAGAAATAGATTTAAGGGACTAGATCTGATAGATAGAGTGCCTGATGAACTATGGATGGAGGTTCCTGACATTGTACAGGAGACAGGGATCAAGACCAACCCCAGGGAAAAGAAATGCAAAAAGCAAAATGGCTGTCTGAGGAGGCCTTACAAATAGCTGTGAAAAGAAGAGAAGTGAAAAGCAAAGGAGAAAAGAAAATATATAAGCATCTGAATGCAGAGTTCCAAAGAATATCAAGAAGAGATAAGAAAGCCTTCTTCAACGATCAATGCAAAGAAATAGAGGAAAACAACAGAATGGGAAAGACTAGAGATCTCTTCAAGAAAATCAGAGATACCAAGAGAACATTTCATGCAAAGATGGGCTCAATAAAGGACAGAAATGGTCTGGACCTAACAGAAGCAGAAGATATTAAGAAGAGGTGGCAGGAATACACAGAAGAACTGTACAAAAAAGATCTTCACGACCAAGATAATCATGATGGTGTGATCACTCATCTAGAGCCAGACATCCTGGAATGTGAAGTCAAGTGGGCCTTAGGAAGCATCACTACGAACAAAGCTAGCGGAGGTGATGGAATTCCAGTTGAGCTATTTAAACTCCTAAAAGATGATGCTGTGAAAGTGCTGCACTCAGTATGCCAGCAAATTTGGAAAACTCAGCAGTGGCCACAGGACTGGAAAAGGTCAGTTTTCATTCCAATCCTAAAGAAAGGCAATGCCAAAGAATGCTCAAACTACCACACAATTGCACTCATCTCACACGCTAGTAAAGTAATGCTTAAAATTCTCCAAGCCAGGCTTCAGCAATACGTGAACCGTGAACTCCCTGATGTTCAAGCTGGTTTTAGAAAAGGCAGAGGAACCAGAGATCAAATTGCCAACATCCGCTGGATCATGGAAAAAGCAAGAGAGTTCCAGAAAAACATCTATTTCTGCTCTATTGACTATGCCAAAGCCGTTGACTGTGTGGATCACAGTAAACTGTGGAAAATTCTGAGAGATGGGAATATCAGACCACCTAACCTGCCTCTTGAGAAATCTGTATGCAGGTCAGGAATCAACAGTTAGAACTGGACATGGAACAACAGACTGGTTCCAAATAGCATGGAACAACAGACTGGTTCCAAATAGGAAAAGGAGTACGTCAAGGCTGTATATCGTCACCCTGCTTATTTAACTTATATGCAGAATACATCATGAAAAATGCTGGACTGGAAGAAGCACAAGCTGGAATCAAGATTGCTGGGAGAAATATGAATAACCTCAGATATGCAGATGACACCACCCTTATGGCAGAAAGTGAAGAGGAACTAAAAGCCTCTTGATGAAAGTGGAGAGTGAAAAAAGTTGGCTTAAAGTTCAACATTCAGAAAGTGAAGATCGTGGCATCTGGTCCCATCCACTTCATGGCAAATAGATGGGGAAACAGTGGATACCATGCATAGTAAAGCCTTTTAACCCCTTCTTAACCCAAGCCTGCTGCTGCTGCTAAGTCACTTCAGTCGTGGCCGACTCTGTGCAACCCCATAGATGACAGCTCACCAGGCTCCCCCATCCCTGGGATTCTCCAGGCAAGACACTGGATTAGGTTGCCATTTCTTTCTCCAATGCATGAAAGTGAAAAGTGAAAGTGAAGTCGCTCACTTGTGCCCAACTATTTGCGACCCCATGGACTGTAGCCCACCAGCCTCCTCCGTCCATGGGATTTTCCAGGCAAGAGTTCTGGAGTGGATTGCCATTGCCTTCTCCAACCCAAGCCTAGTAAGAGATAAAAAGTTTATGGCTCTCTTTTTTAAATTTCAGCCCTTATGACCCCAGTGAGAAATATATATGAACTAGATAGCATAAAAATAAAATAAGGCTCACCGAAGAATGACCTTTCAAATTACAGTTATTATTCTGTTACAGTAACAATTTAGGTAAGTATTTATCTACCTTTAATAAATGGATAACATGTTATACATGTTTTGAATTTTTAATATTTATTTTTATTTATTTGGCTACTCCAGATCTTAGTTGTGGCATGCAGGTTCTAGTCCCCTGAGCAGGATCAAACCCAGGTCCTCTTCGTTAGGCATGGAGTCTTAGCCACTGAACTACCAGAGAAGTTCCTAACTGTGCAGCTTTCATTTCTGCTTAGATAAGGGCTCATATACAATTAAGTCTCCTAATAATAAAATTGTCATTTAGCATTTAAACATATTATCTAATTTATTTTATTTAACAGAAAGCAAAGCAAAACTTTAGATATTTAAATCATACTAATATTATTTAAATGAACTGGACATTTGTCATCTCCCTGATACAGTCCTTCTGTGCATTTTACTCAAAAGAACAACATGTAGTTCAAGGTCTGAGAATAAAATAACTTGAAAGTCTGCTTGACAAGGGAAGAAAAGCAAGAATTACCAAATGAAAGAAACAGACAATTTAGCTTAACAGGGCTTTTACACATCCAAGGGCAATGTAGATGTGCAGTCACACTTTTTTGAAAATGAAAATTTTTGTCCTGCTTTTTCTTGTGATTTTGGTCTAACAAAACTTATATAACATAAGATGTTATAATTATTTGTTAATATTTTAAATATTTTAGGAATCCTTTGACATTATTCCTATGACTTTTTTAAAAGGGAAGTTTTCACTTCTCCAAGTATTCATTCTTAACTGAGAATATTATATATTTTTTAAAGTTAATATTCAGACTTTTAGATAAGATTTCATAAATGGAGAATATAAGATAGTATTGCAGTAAATAAATAATTTCACTTATATAAGGATAGACCTTAAGGACCAGACAGAGAAGGGGAAGGAGACAAACATGAGAGTGGGCCTAAGAAGAAAGGATATAGGCAAATTTAAATATTAATGTATTCAATACAACAGTTAATTTGAATAAAAATCTTTAGTAAATGTTACTTAAAAAAATTGTTCTCACTTCAGGAAGAACTTGAAGGCAAAATAGTTTCAGGTCTGGAGGAGTTATCAATAAGAAGTAAATAGGTTTAAGAGTGGAGTAGGTGATCATTCAGAATTATTCCCTAGGAGGACAGATCAGAAAGTGAGGCAATCCTTCTGTGATAAGCAGAGTGAACACGGCAGACCCCCGATACGACACGCCTCAGTGAAGAAAAGTGGAGAGAAGTGAGGGGAGAGAATAAAAGCCTCAGTTGGGGTGAAGCATGGGGCTGCTGCCAGTTACAGCATGACCACATCCCTGTTTGTTGTGGGAAATCCAGGGAGAAAAGAAAGAACAGACTGTTATAGCCCCTATACCACTTATTCAACATTCACTTCTCTTGGACTGTGTGAGTAGATTCCAAATAGGGCCTGGGTTTGGGGAGATGGCAGTTTACATTTAGTGCCTAAACATTTGGGTGCTGAACTGATTGAGAGAGAGAAAGAAGTATAGAGAAGGAGGGTAAGCTCCTAATTAGGAAGCTGGCTACATAGGCTTAGAGCTGTGTAAGAAAGCCAGAACTTAATCTGAGTTAAAATTTTCTGGGGAAAGCCAAGGGTACTGATGATTTGGGTTTGTCTATAAGAATACCTGTGTCCCATGGAATCTTGTCTTTTCAGCCATTGTGCTGCTGCTGCTTAAGTCATTTCAGTCATGTCCGACTCTGTGCAGCCCCATAGACAGCAGCCCACCAGGCTCCCCCCGTCCCTGGGATTCTCCAGGCAAGAACACTGGAGTGGGTTGCCATTTCCTTCTCCAATGCATGAAAGTGAAAAGTGAAAGTGAAGTCACTCAGTCGTGTCTGACTCTTAGCGACCATTGTATTGGGGATTAATTTACTCTGGCAAAAGATCATCTCCTGAGGATTGTATTGATCACTCTCTACTCCCTGATGACATCCAGAGAACAATTTAATAGAAGAAAAACACCTGTGTTATATACATGTTGGTAGTAATGGGTTAACATGGATAAAGTAGGGACTTCCCCCGTGGTCCAGTGGCTAAGACTCTGCACTCCCAGTGTAAAGGTTCTGGATTCCATCTCTGGTCAGGGAATTAGATCCCAAGTACCGCAGCTAAAGAGTTCTCGTGACCCACCGAAAAATCATGTATGCTGAATCGAAGATCAAAAATCCGACATGCTGCAGTTAAGACTCAGCACAGTGAAATAAATAAATAAAAATACATATTAAAAGAAAAACCCAAACATGGATAAGTTAATTTTTAGTCTCTTTGATTCTAATCACACGCTCATGGATGTTTTAAAACAAGAAAACAGCAGTTTCCAATACCAGGAACCACGGAATGCTTAAACAAAAGTGGAAGTTTAGATGTTTTGGGGATTAATTGTGTTCTTGATGGTGTTACTGCAAAGTCATTTAACAAATATTTATTAGATATCAATCACATGCTTTCAACCTCTGCACCACCAGGGAAGCCCCAATCACATGCTAGACCCAGTAAATTTCTTTGCAAATTAAAGTATTTCTTGAAGGAAATAGCCCTTTGTATAGAAAGAAAGGAAATAAAACAATGGGAAAACATAGGACCAAACTGAGAGACTTAGATCACAGTATCAGCTTTGCTAGTTATTTGCTAAAGAACCTCAAGCAAAGGGTGTTTTAAGACAGGGATCTTCAGGGGTGCATAGGTGAACAACTGAGATAGAAAATATTTAAAAATGAGCATTCATATTCTCTTTTGTCTGAAAAATTAAAACTTAATAATACCAATATTTAACACAGGAATTAAAAGGAGATATGAGCAAAAGTTTTTATGCACATGCATACCAAATTAAAAAAAAACCATGACAATGACTAGATTACCTGATCTCTAAAATCACTTTGTTCTGAAATTCCTGATTCTATATTATTTAAACACCTTAATTGCTCTTAAACTATAATAAAAAATAATACCATATCTATAATAACACAAACTGCCTCATATATAACAAAACTTTATAAAGATATGTGAGAGAAAGCCATTTATTATTTAAATGTATCCTAACCCTACCAAAATTGGAGAAGGAAATGGCAGCCCACTCCAGTGTTCTTGCCTGGAGAATCCCAGGGATGGGGGGAGCCTGGTGGGCTGCCGTCTATGGGGTCGCACAGGGTCAGACACGACTGAAGCGACTTAGGAGCAGCAGCAACAACCCTACCAACACACTCTTTTTATCTGATGAAACAGGTTCTCTTTGTATTATATGGAGCCAGTTAGCATGATAGTTTCTTCCTCTTTGCTCATTAAATTCTGGATTCCCTCTAGCAACATTTTTAGAAAGAAATAATGTTACTAATTTGCAGAGTGATTGGTAGCTCTAGCTTGTTAACAATTATATGTTGATATATTCCCTCAAAATTCTGATTTGAAGAAACATTACTATAAAGCTGTCTTATTTTATCATCCTTTTAAGGAACAGTTTTAGGAACTAAACACTCAACAGTATTATATAGCTGGTATAAAAACTCTTCACTTTGTATATCCAGATCATAGGAAGTTAACAGTCTTATTTGCATAGTGATATGAGTAAACAGGTTACAAAAGAGGTGGCTAAAAACCAGTCCACTAGAATGACACGTTCACAACAACGTGAATATATTTAGTGCTACTGAACTGTATGCTTACCAATGATTAAGACTGTCAATTTATGTTGTGTATTTTTACCACAATAAAAAAGACAGAATGATTGAAACAATATATCAGTTTAGAATGAATATTACTAGTCATAATTTTCACCACTTTTTATTCTTAATTATGTAACATTCCCTGGTGGCTCACATGGTAAAGAATCCGCCTGCAATGTGGGAGACCTGAGTTCGATCCCTGGGTTGGGAAGATCCCCTGGAGAGGGCATGGCAACCCACTCCAGTATTCTTGCCTGAAGAATCCCCATGGATAGAGGAGCCTGGTGGGCTACAGTCCATGGGGATGCAAAGAGTCAGACACGACTGAGAAACTAAGCACAGCACATTTAATAACAAAGTGGCTTTGGTAGTTTTCTTCACCCTCCTCCTATACTGAAACTCTTCCACCTTAAGGTACAACACAAGCAACAGCAAAAAAGTTTAAAACAGAGGAGTAATGGTCATTTTTCCATTGGCTAAACCTGAAAAAGAATTAATATTTGAAGTAATAACTATGAAATACGAACTATCATAAGCATTATTATATTACTCACCCTAAGTAGATGTATACAATTAAAGCATTTTTACAAACTACAGTTTCAAAAAGTAAACTGGGCATCCCTGACTGGTCACTTTATAAACAAGAATAAGCAATTATAGTCCTCTTTTCTCTTTCTGACTATTCTTTGCTTATAAATAATGACAGAATGCAAAACCAGAAATATTAATTTTCAACTAATGTTCTTTGTGCCAATTAAGCTGCTTCTCTTTATTCTGTGTATCATAATTTACCAGACATAAAGAAGAGTGTAGAGTTAGTCACCATGTCTAAAAACTTCCAAAAGATTATTGTTTTTAATTATAAAAGAAACCAACATATCCTCATTAAAAGAAAACTTTTTTAAAAATCCCTGATTAATCCTCATCTCCAAATTCTGTCTCTTACAAGTAGCCACAGTTAAACTAGTTGGTTATGATTCCAGATGTTTTGTTTATATCAAAATATACTTCTTTAGACAAGTAAAATTGGGCTTCCCTGATGGCTCAGATGGTAAAGAATCTGCTTGCAATGCAGCAGACCTGGGTTTGATCTCTGGGTTGGGAAGTGTCCCTGGAGAAGGAAATGGCAACCCACTCTAGTATTCTTGCCTGGAGAATTCCATAGACAGAGGAGCCTGGCCTACATTTCCTGGGGTCTCAAAGAGTCAGACGTGACTGAGCAACTAACACTATGCACTATACAAGTAAAATAGCATTATAATAAGAGAAAACTCTACACATGGACATCACCAGATGGTCAACACCGAAATCAGATTGATTATATTCTATGCAGCCAAAGATGGAGAAGCTCTATACAGTCAACAAAAACAAGACCAGGAGCTGACTGTGGCTCAGATCATGAACTCCTTATTACCAAATTCAGACTTAAATTGAAGAAAGTAGGGAAAACAGCTAGACCATTCAGGTATGACCTAAATCAAATCCCTTGTGATTATACAGTGGAAGTGAGACATAGATTTAAGGGACTAGATCTGACTGATAGAGTGCCTGATGAACTATGGAACGAGGTTCGTGACACTGTACGGGAGACAGGGATCAAGACCATCCCCATGGAAAAAAAAATGCAAAAAGCAAAATGGCTGTCTGGGGAGGCCTTACAAACAGCTGTGAAAAGAAGAAAAGTGAAAAGCAAAGGAGAAAAGGAAAGAGGTAAGCATCTGAATTCAGAGTTCCAAAGAATATCAAGAAGAGATAAGAAAGCCTTCTTCAGCGATCAATGCAAAGAAATAGAGGAAAACAACAGAATGGGAAAGACTAGAGATCTCTTCAAGAAAATCAGAGATACCAAGAGAACATTTCATGCAAAGATGGGCTCAATAAAGGACAGAAATGGTCTGGACCTAACAGAAGCAGAAGATATTAAGAAGAGGTGGCAGGAATACACAGAAGAACTGTACAAAAAAGATTTTCATGACCCAGATAATCATGATGATGTGATCACTTATCTAGAGCCAGACACTTTGGAATATGAAGTCAAGTGGGCCTTAGAAAGCATCACTATGAACAAAGCTAATGGAGGTGATGGAATTCCAGTGGAGCTGTTTCAAATCCTGAAAGATGATGCTGTGTAAGTGCTGCACTCAATATGCCAGCAAATTTGGAAGACTCAGCAGTGGCCACAGGACTGGAAAAGGTCAGTTTTCATTCCAATCCCAAACAAAGGCAAGGCCAAAGAACGCTCAAACTACCGCACAATTGCACTCATCTCACATGCTAGTAAAGTAATGCTTAAAATTCTGCAAGCCAGGCTTCAGCAATATGTGAACCGTGAACTCCCTGATGTTCAAGCTGGTTTTAGAAAAGGCAGAGGAACCAGAGATCAAATTGCCAACATCCACTGGATCATGGAAAAAGCAAGAGAGTTCCAGAAAAACATCTATTTCTGCTCTATTGACTATGCCAAAGCCATTGACTGTGTGGATCACAATAAACTGTGGAAAATTCTTCAAGAGATGGGAATACCAGACCACCTAACCTGCCTCTTGAGAAACCTGTATGCAGGTCAGGAATCAACAGTTAGAACTGGACATGGAACAACAGACTGGTTCCAAATAGGAAAAGGAGTACATCAGGGCTGTATATTGTCACCCTGCTTATTAACTTCTATGCAGAGTACATCATGAGAAACGCTGGACGGGAAGAAACACAAGCTGGAATCAAGATTGCTGCGAGAAATATCAGTAACCTCAGATATGCAGATGACGCCACCCTTATGGCAGAAAGTGAAGAGGAGCTAAAAAGCCTCTTGATGAAAGTGAAAGAGGAGAGTGAAAAAGTTGGCTTAAAGCTCAACATTCAGAAAACGAAGATCATGGCATCCAGTCCCATCACTTCCTGGGAAATAGATGGGGAAACAGTGGAAAGTATCAGACTTTATTTTTGGGGGCTAAAAAATCACTGTGGATGGTGACTGCAGCCATGAAATTAAAAGACACTTACTCCTTGGAAGAAAAGTTATGACCAACCTAGATAGTATATTCAAAAGCAGAGATATTACTTTTCTGACTAAGGTCTGTCTAGTGAAGGCTATGGTTTTTCCCGTGGTCATGTATGGATGTGAGAGTTGGACTGTGAAGAAGGCTGAGCGCTGAAGAACTGATGCTTTTGAACTGTGGTGTTGGAGAAGATTCTTGAGAGTCCCTTGGACTGCAAGGAGATCCAACCAGTCCATTCTGAAGGAGATCAACCCTGGGATTTCTTTGGAAGGAATGATGCTGAAGCTGAAACTCCAGTACTTTGGCCACCTCATTCGAAGAGTTGACTCATTGGAAAAGACTCTGATGGGGGGCAGGAGGAGAAAGGGGACGACAGAGGATGAGATGGGTGGATGGCATCATGGACTTGATGGACGTGAGTCTGAGTGAACTCCGAGAGAGATGGTGACGAACAGGGAGGCCTGGCGTGCTGCCATTCATGGGGTCGCAAAGAGTCGGACACGACTGAGCGACTGAACTGAATGTTATATAACTTACTTTTAACCTATTATATAGTAGGCATTTCCTCAAGTCAGTACATATTAGCTAGCTCCTTTTGATGAATATTTCAGCTCCTTTTGATGAATAATTCTTTTAGTTCAGCTGAACTAGAAGAATTGATGCTTTTGAACTGTGGTGTTGGAGAAGACTCTTGAGATTTCCTTGGACAGCAAGGAGATCAAATCATTCAATCCTAAAGAAAATCAATCTTGAATATTCATTGGAAGGACTGATGCTGAAGCTGAAGCTCCAATACTTTGGCCACCTGATGCAAAGAGCCGACTCATTAGAAAAGACCCTGATGCTGGGAAAGATTGCAGGCAGGAGGAGAAGGGGATGACAGAAGACGAGATGGTTGGAATGGCATCACTGACTCAATGGACATGAGTTTGAGCAAGCTCCGGGAGATGATGAAGGACAGGGAGGCCTGGCGTGCTGCAGTCCACGGGTTGCAAAGAGATGGACATGACTGAGCGAATGAATAACAATAGTGTATTTCCCCAAGTCAGTACATTTTAGCTAGCTCCTTTTGATTAATGTTTACACTATTTCCAATGTGCCAGTAAAATTAATGCTGCCTTGAACATCTTTGATTATCTTTGCATTCTTATGCAAATAGTTTTGTAGGAGAAATACTTTTAAGTGGACCGACTACTTCAAAGATATACAAATTAAAATACGTTAAATTTGTTAAAATTGCTAAATTGCCTCTCAAAAAGTACTAGTTGACACACCTATAGGTAGTATATGAGAACCGAAAAATGGAATGTGTAAACTGTTGGTACTGTCCCTCTTAAGCTATTCCTCTAACATTACTTTTCAATTTTTATTTTCTTTCATCTCATATGAAAGTCATCTATCTGGGTAGGGGATTCTGGATAATTGTTCTGGGAACTGACACTCATACCCCACACCCCCACCATTTCCAGTATGTGTTAAACAAATGAATTAACTGGTTATTGTTATTTGTTTGTGGAGAGGCATATATTTTGAAATAAAGACACATCAAGTACCTGCATTTTTCTTTTGGATCTCAAATTTCCTCCATCCACTTTCTGATAACCATCTTTTTAATACCATGTTTTGTTTTGTTTTGTTTTTTAAATCCCTTGTGGAGGTTTCAGGATAGGATGACAAAATTTACTAGCCCATATGCACTGAACATGTACAAAACATATGGTTGCTAGTTCATTCCTAGCAATGTAATATGCCTATTTGCTATGGAGAAAAATGCCTTTTCCAAATTTCCTATTCTAGAATAAATGGTATATTAGTACCACCTCATATTAACATAGAATTTTTATAGTTTATAAACCTCTTTCCTAAATATCATTCCATTTGCTTTTCATAACAACCCAATGCGATGAATGGGAAGGTATTATTATCTCCACTTAATAGTGGAAACAAGGTCTACCAAGGAGTAGAACTGAACTTTTCATACCACAATGCAACCTCCTCCATATACCTCAGAACAGCAGATTCCTTTTGCAGAAATTTTACACTGTGGCAGTAATATTCACTTTCTAAATCCCCTTTAGAAAAAAGTAAAATATAAATTTAAAAAGAAGGGGAACATCTTAAAAATATATTTTTCCTTTTTGGTAATTTTACTATTACTTTTCTGAAAGAAGTCATTTATTTAGCTTTTAGCTAAACTAGTGAAACACATATTCTGTGACTTTTTTCCATTTTATTTTTATTTATTTATTTTTGGCTGCCCTGTGCAGGCATGCAGGGTCCTAGTTCCCAGACCAGGGATCCAACCCATGCCGCTTGCACTGGGAGCACAGATTCTTAACCACTGGACCACCAGAGAAGCCCATGACATTTTAATAAATATGCATGAAGAGTTCTAAAACAAGGGCAATTTAAAACTGTAACCTCAATTCTGCAAGCAAATCATAATACTAAATGTTTGTCACAAAATATATATGTCATATTTTTTCATATTTAGGTTCTTACTCATCATTTGCATGCTGTGCCGTGTTTAGTCGCTCAGTCATATCTGATTCTTTGCGACCCCATGGACTGTAGCCTGCCAGGCTCCTCTGTCCATGAGATTCTCCAGGCAAGATACCAGAGTGGGTTGCCATGGCCTCCTCTAGAGGGTATTCCCGACCCAGGGATCGAACTTGCATCTTGTGTGTTTGCAGGTGGGTTCTTTACCACTAGTGCCACTTGGGAAGCCCACAGCTAACTATGAAGTCATATAAAGTCATAAACTCTTTCAGATTTGCTACATTAAGACAACTCCCTTTTAATTTCTTGTTTTAAGAATCATAATTGCCAGTCAGCTATTGATCAATCTACAGGTAAGGTAGTTTTGGAAAGAAATGATGAATCTTGCCATTTTGAAAAAATGATTATATAAAAAGATTGTTCTCCATTTTTGATCAGTAATGTCAGTAGTGACAATGATTTCAGTTTCCTTCTTAATATTATGATCATAATTTCTTGTGTTTCATTAAGGCTTAAAGGAAAGGGATCTGAGCATTCTCAGTACCTTTTCTGATCTTTATCTTCAAAAGAGCCATATCCATGTAGTGAAATACTGAGCTGAGAATCTGGAAACCTGGGCTCTTGTATAAGCTGTATACTGAATGTGAATTTGGGTAATTCTCTTTTCTGGGTTTAGTTTCCTCATCTTTAAAAGAAGGAAGTGTGTTAGTTCTTGATTGTCATCCCAATGGTCCATTTTAGCTCTAGTATCATCATTATAAAATCTATTAACCAACGTTTGTTGAGACAAGGCATTCTAGTATATGGACATGTGGGAATAATTGTGGATACCTACACAGGGGCTTCCCAGGTGGCTCAGTAGTAAAGAATCTGCCTGCCAACGCAGAAGACTCTGGTTGGATTCCTGGGTCTGGAAGATCCCTGGAGAAGGAAATAGCAACCCACTGCGGCATTTTTGCCTGGGAAATCCCATGGAGAGAGGAGCCTGGCGGACTGCAATCCATGGGGTAGCAAAGTCTGACAGGACTGAAGAACTGAGGACGCAGACACGCAAACAGCGGTTTATACTCTGGGACAGTTTCAGCAGCTACTAAACACTAACAAGCCCTGTGGCTCAAATCGGGTAGCATCCTGTGCTGTGGTTTCGGCCACTAGGACTTGAGACATGTAGGAGCAGAACAGGTCACCTGAGGTATTACTGGGTAGCAATTTCGGTATACTAAACTCGCGTGGGCTTCCCTTGTAGCTCACTCAGTAAAAAGTCTGACTGCAACGCAGGAGACCTGGGTTCCATCCCTGCGTTGGGAAGATCCCCTGGAGAAGGAAATGGTAACCCACTCCGGTATTCTTGCCTGAAAAATCCCATGGACAGAAGAGCCTGGCAGGCTGCAGTCTATGAGGTCGCAAGAGTCGGACACGACTGAGCGACTAAGCGCAGTGCAAACTCTTGCGTAATAAACTTAAAGTGAAAACAGAGTACCTAAGTCTCACACCGTATACATATTGTTAAAAAACATGAAAGAAAAACGATGTTAAACAAGTATTTACCGCAAAAATATAAACAAGTGAAAATTTCTCCGGAAACCACAACTCAGTCCCTGTATTTTACCGACAGGGCTCGGGTGTTTGAATCTACCGTCCAGGCCAAGTGGAAAGTTTCTCTTCCACTCCCAAAGATCGCAAAGGAGGTACAGAAAACTGTCATAAGGTATGTATACATTCAAATCAAGCCGATAGAAACTCTCCTCGAGCCAGCGAGCGTCTTAACAGAGAATATCCCTTCGCGGCCTCCTCCAGCAATTCAAGCCTGCAAAGGGACTGACTGCGCTCGCTGTGGCTAGGCAACCGTCCGAGCCCGCCCCGCCGCTTTAGCCCCGCCTCTCAAGACGCTTCCACCACCCCGCGCCTCGAACCTCCTTCTCTCATTGGCCAGCTACAGGCCAGGGGTGGGCGGGGGAAATGCGTCAGAAAGTGGGCTCACTTCCGGCCTGGGAGCGCGCGCGGTTGATTCGTCCTCCCTCAGCCGCGGGTGCTCGCAGCTCGGAAATGGCGGGTAAGTTCCCGGGAAAAGTTTACCAAGGGGAGAGGGTGGGCAGGTTTGGGAACGAACACCGAGACGGAGGTGACAGTACCCGCCTGGAACTTTCGAGCTCCTGCCTGGGGTTTAGAAGGCCTGTTTCAACCTGGGAGCGCGGAACTGTCAGCCCAGCTCCTTTTCCGCCGAGATTCGTGCCCCCGCCCCCAACTGCTCGGGGTTCTGCACCTTCAGCGGGCAACTCGGCCCCTGAGAGGGACCAAGACCCCCGGGAAAAGAGTGGTGGTTTGGCCTTGTAAGGTGCCAGGTGCCTGGACGCCTGTTTCTGTCCTCGTTCCCTTTGCCCACTGCTGCCCCAGCCTCTAGTCTGAGCCTGTTCCCGCCAGCTGATTTTAATGCTCAGACCCTCCTCTTCCAGGTCTTCCTCTACCCTATACTTCAACTTCTGAGCCAGCGCAGTGCTGCCTTACCCTGCGCCAAGGCTCTCGTTTGACTCTTGTTTGACTTCATAGTAGTCTCCTTAATCTCTGACATTTAGTAGTCCTAGGATTTATGTAGATTTCCTTTGAGAAAGAGGATTAAGCATTCTTCCTTCATCTAAACTCTTTTAGAGGATGTCTAATATAATTCTGTGTTTATTCCATTCTGCTTTCTTTATTGAATCTCTTAAATTTAGCGTTTAATAACTAATTATTGCCATTATTTTGTACGTGTATTAAGATTGTTTTGGTGTGGTATATGCTTTTTTTCTTATTCCCGGTTACATATCTTTTGAAATGATGGACAGTTTCTTTTTATCTTTTCCCAGTGCCTTCCTAGTAGTCTCAGTAGACGTTTATGGATGTGCTGGATAGACAGGGTATAGCGTGAGCTCTACAGATATTTATTTAACGAAGACCTCTTCTACCAGATAGAGACTGTAGGATTTTAGGGTCCATTGGTACTGTCTTAAGAGGGGGGGACCCGTGTATTGCATTAGGTGAACTGTTATAAGAATTCCACCTAAATTCGAATTTAGTAATCGAGTGACCTTTAAGCAACCAAACGTCTCTCTAAGCCTGAGCTTTTGAATATGAAAGGGGGCTGATAAAGTATCTACTTGTCTTGTAGAATTGTGAAGATTAAACTAATGTATGATTTGTTGCTTAGATTTATACATAAATGCCTTGAGGTTACTTCATTTTTATAGATGAAGTTTGAGGTAGGTTCTCTTACACTCTTTTTATCCATTTGTTCAGAGAAGCCAAGTAATGTGCTCTGAGTCATAGATGCAGTAAGCAAATGATGAAGCCTGGCTTTGAATCCAGCAATTATGACTCCAAACTGTTAATCTGTACTGCCTCAAGTGTTCCCCATTTTCTGTGTACCTGTGTTGTAACCACTTATTGAAGTTCATGGCATGTCATTGTACCTTGTTTTTCATTTCTGCTCCTGACTTTTTTACCTGAGTTTTCCCTAATTTTTATGATTACTTTGTCAGGAGATTTATTGCCATCTTTGCTTGAAAGTTTCTCTTGATATTGGTTTCTTCCATTGTTAATTATCATATACATTGATGGATAGCCACCTTGTAGTAAAACCACTTGATTATTCCAACAGCCTGTGTCTTTGCACATGGTTAAAAAATTTCTTTCCTAATCATGTCCTTGTTCCTTCTCTTTTATACTAGAAATAGCAGTGTTTACTGGTTTCTTGTGTATCCTTCCTGAGATAATCTTTCTATGCATTATTAATTGTTGGTTTTGAAACAGTTGATTTGAAAGTACTTTGGGTAGAATTTTTCCAGTATTATGAATAAAATGCTATCTTGTAATTATTGCAGGACATTCTTACCTCGATTCTTAGTGGAGCAGTAGAATCCTTTTTATATTTCTTTTTAAAAGGCTGCTGCTGCTGCTACTTAGGTATAAATCCTAGCAGGTAATTTATATTAATATTAAATATTTAGAAATGTCAGTAGTCTATTATCAGACTACTGTTGTTAATTATCAAGTTTACTCATTTCTGTAAAGCCAGTCTGGTTCACAAGCCTCTATCTCAAAAGTGATGTTTATTCTGTTTTATAATGAGACAGTCATATTATGTAGGAGTATTTGGAAATCTGTGGTCTGTTAGCATATTTAAAGACCTACCTTTATTCCACTTCTAGTAAGAACCCTTTTTTAAGGTTTGATTAATCACTTCCAACTAGTCTTTTTAAAAATCCTGTTTCTTAGGATTTGGTGCTATGGAGAAGTTTTTGGTTGAATACAAGAGTGCAGTTGAGAAGAAACTGGCCGAGTACAAATGTAACACCAACACAGCAATTGAACTGAAATTAGGTATGTATGCCTTTTCTAAGTAGTGTTAGGTACATGAAGGAGAATTTTGTGTAAGAGCAGTTGTTTATGGCACTTGTATGGCTTATTTTATTGTTTATTGCAATTTATGTTTAGTTTTCTATACTAATTGAGCAATCCAGATTTTATAAAGTCTTGATTTATATCATGGAGTGGGTAGATGTTTGAGAGATGGCAGAGTTTACAGGTCAAAAGTTCAGTGTGGCAAAATAATGACAAGTAGAAATGGTCTTAACCTCTTAAAAACATTTACCTTTACCTTTTTGCTTATGAAAATAAGTGTTGGTGAGAATGTGGAAAGAGACTCATATTCCTGGTGAGCGCATAAAATGATGCAGTTACTTTGGGAAACAGTTTTGCAGTTACTTTGGAAAACAGTTTGGCAGGATCTTAAAGAATAAACATATATTTGCTATATCACTGAACAGTTCAACTCCTAGACGTCTACCCAAGAGAATTTAAAATGTTTGTCCATCCAAAAACTTGTATGTCAATGTTTACAGGAGTATTATTCACAATAGCCAAAGGATATAACCTAGATACCAGTCAGCTGGTAAATGGTTAAACAAAGTATGGTATATCCATGTGATGGGATACTATTTGACGGTAAAAAGGAGTGAAGGGCTGATACATGCTACAGCATAGGTGAACCTCAAAAACATTCTAAAGTGAAAGAAACCAGACATACTGTATGATTCCATTTGTGTGAGTGTTCAGAAAAAGCAAATGCACAGAAACAGAAAGGTCAGTGGTTACCGGGTCTGAGAGTGGCAACAGAGAATGACTGTAGATTAGATTTCTTTTGGGTAATGGTAGTATTTTAAAATTAGATTGTGGTAGTGGTACACAAGTCTAAATTTACTAAAAATCTTAAAATTATACTCTTAAAATAATTGAGTTTATGGATTGTAAATTTATAACTCAATAAGGCTGTTTAAAAAATAATTATGTGCTGATGAGTTCTGGTTCCATCACTTTCCGTTCCTTAGATTTTTCATCTTTAAAATGGAATTAATATTATTTGTAGTGAATTAAATATGAGGTTAAATACAAGTAAAGTGCTTGAAAAACTTGATTTAGACAGTCACAGTAAATGTTAGCTATAATTATTTAAAACAGTACAAACGTGACAAATACAGAGAAGGTGATAAAGAAGATACTTGTGTCCTGACACCTCACTAAAAAGATAATACTGATCAAAGTTTTTTTTCTGGTACATATATTGTTTCATTAAAACCAGGATCCTGTTGTAAGGCTGTTTTGTTATTTAGCTTAACCATAACTTGAATATCATTGTTTGTAACTATATATAGATCTACCTCATTCTTTTAAATTATGTAATTCAGAATGACTATATCATAACTTACCTAAGTTATGATACTTTTTTAAACTTACTCTCTATTGTGAGATTTGCTTCTCCTTTTTGCTATTAAAAGTGATTCTCCAGTAAATACCCTTGTGTATATATGTACCCACTTGTGTTGAGTGATCTGTAGAATGTGTGGCTAGAAGTTGAAATGCTGGATTAGAGTTTTTCAGTTTCAACACTGTTAACATTTTGGGTTAGGTAATTGTTAGGAAATGGCAGCCCATCCCAGGTGGCGCTAGTGGTAAAGAACCCAATTGCCACTGCAGGAGACATTAGAGACATGGGTTCTGGAAGATCCCCTAGAGGAGGAAGTGGCAGCCCACACCAGTATTCTTGCCTGGAGAATCCCATGGACAGAGGAGCCTTGTGGGCTGCAGTCCAAAGAGGTGGACATGACTGAAGCGACTTAACAGCAGCCAGTATTTTTGCCTGGGAAATACCATGGACAAGGTTACAGTCCATGAGGTCACAAAAGAGTCCGAACAACTTAGCAACTAAACAACAAAAGAATTCTTTGCTATTTTATACTTTGTAGTATGTTTAGCAGCACTCTTGGTCTGATAACTAGATGCCAGTAACATTCTCCTCCAGTTGTGACAACCAAAAATATCTTCTGACATTGCCATACCTCCTAAGGATGGTGTGTAAAATTGTCTCTGTTTAAGAACTGTGCTAGATCAAAGGGTTACAAACATATTCTACTTTAATAGCTGTTGTTAAATTGCCTTCCAGAAAAAGTATGTGTGCTTATACTGCTACAGTCTCATATCTGAGATAGTCCTTTACCTCTACCCTGATCATTGTTGCATATTATCATTTTTTAAAAGGCAAAAACACCTTGCCCCTGTGATGTGTGAAAGGTAGCTTCTTATTTCTGTTTGCAATTGTTGTGAGAAACATATAACTTAAAATTTACTATTTTTTAAAGTGTACAGTTCTATAGTATTTAGTATACTCTCATTGTTGTGCAACTAGTCTCCAGAACTTTCTCATTTTGTAAAGTTGAAACTATATTCATTAAAGAAAGAACTCCTTATTTTCCCCCTCTCACTGGCCCCTTGCTAATACCTTTCTACTGTTTTAAAATTTGACTGCTTTAGATACCTCATATAAATGCAGGTATACAGTATTTGTTGTCTTGTGACTGGCCTATCTCTGTAGCATAATATCCTCAAGATTCATCCATGTTGTAGCACTTGGCAGACATTCCTTCCTTTTAAGATAGGATATATTATATATATTATATATAATGTAAACATAATATTTTATTATATTTAATATTATATGTATTATATGTAATTATAAAATTACTACAATGTTATAGTATTTATAATGTTTACATTATATATTTTACATTATCTATATATAGACATATACATACATACTGCATTTTATTTATCCATTCATCCATTGATAGATACTTAAGTTGCTTCCTTCTCTTGGCTATTTGAATAATGCTGCTGTGAATAGGGATGTGCAACTATCTGTTTGAGATCAGTTTCAAGTTCTCTTGGATATATATCCAGAAGTGGAATTGCTGGATCATATAGTTTAATTCTTTGGGGAACCTCCGTAATTTCCATAGTGGTTATTACAATTCCATTTTACATAGCCACCAACAGTGCACAAAAGTTGCAGTTTCTCCACATCCTTGCCAACACTTACTGTTCAGTGAAGTTTTTCACTGTGTTTTTTACTATTTTTTAATTTGAGAATTAAAATTGATTTTTAATTCTAAGAGAAGTATATCCTTTATATTTAAACGAACCAGCCCTCCTTTTGTCATATTTTGCAAATACTTTGACACCTGTTTTGACTTCTGTTATGTAGAAGTTAAAACTTTTATCTAGGGAAATTTCTTTTTCTTTTATGAGTTTTCATTGTGTCTTATATAAAGGGCCTTCCTTCTCTAAGATTATGAAAATATTTATTGTTTATTTTAATAATGTTTAATTTTTTTCTTTTTTAATTGAACCTTTGAATCTTTTATCTTGATAAAGCATAGAGTAGGAATCCAGCTTTATACTTTGCCAGACGGTTTAGCCCGTTATCTGCCTGCCAGTTTGTTGTCTCTTAAACAATTAAAATTTCTTTTTTTAATCACACTAAAGTATCATCTATATTCTTGGGTGTACTTTGAGGCCTTTTGTTCCCCTTGAGCCATTAGTGTACTATTACAATAAATATGATTAGTGTATGGTGTAACTAGATCCCACTCATTACTCTTCAAGTGTCTCTAATGTTTTTCTTCTAATGAACATTTTACTAAGTTCCAAAGAGATGTTTTGTTAATTTTTTAAAACTGAAATCCTATTAAAATTTAAGTTTAATATGGGGAAAAGTAACATCCTTACATTATTGAGCCTTCTTTACTAATAGCAAGCATATCTTTCTACTTATTAAGGCCTTTTTTGTCTAACTGTAGAGTTTTACATTTTATGTATAGATGATAAACATTTCTTATTGTTTATTCCTAGGGATTTCATCTATTTTACTGCTATTATGAAGTGGCATCTTCTCTTCTGTTGTACTTTCTATCTTTATTGTATGTAGGAGAATGATGGAAAGTAATTTTTAATATATATATATTTTACCACATCAAGATCCCATTTACATATATTCTACATATATTTGACATAACTAAAGTTGACTGGGTTATTTGGGCAATCTAATTCCTACTGTCAGTAGCAATAATTTGCTTCCCTCAAACCAACCTTTCTTTCTATCTCCCTCTTTTCCCATTCCCCTTTCTTTGGAGAAATGTTTATCAGAACATACTGATAGACATTGTGCTGGACACATGGGATAATAACTTTAACTCTTGACTGCATACCAATATAATCCCACTAAGGTTTATCCCAAGATTCTTCTCCATTAATAAGCTATTTTCACTTCGTGTGTGAGAGATTGACAGGTGTACTTTTCCTGCAGAGATCCAGTGTTCTGGGGGATAGGTTGCTATAGAAAAAGTGAATCTTTTTTTATTACACCAAACTCTGTACCTGTTAAGCAGAAATTCTGCATTCTCCTTTCCCTCCAGCTCCTGGTAACCTCTAATCTACCTTGTCTGTATGAATTAGCAATTTTAGATACTTTGTTTAAGTGGAATGTTTATCCTTTTCTGTCTAGCTTATTTCACTTAGCATATTTTCAGCTTATTTACTCAGCAAATGTTTCATGTTGTACCATGTATCAGAATTCCGCTCCTGTTAATGGCTGAATAATATTCCACTGTATGCCACACTTTGTTTTATTGAGTCATCTGCTGATGAACACTTAGGTTGTTTCCACCTTCTGGCAATTGTGAATAATGCTGCTGTGAGCATCAAGATAGAATTATGTGTTGTCCTTGTTTTCAGTTCTTTTGACTATATAGCTAGGAACAGAATTGCTGGGTCATATAATAAATCTTTGTTTAGCTTTTTGAGTAACTGCCAAATTATTTTCCACAGTGGATACACCATTTTACATTCCCACCAGCAATGTATAAGAGTTCCACTTTTACTGTATTCTTGTTGGCACTTAATTATTTTTATATGTAGCCAATCCTAGTAGGTGTGAAATGATATTGCAGGTTTTTTTGCATTTCCCTAATGACTGATATTGAGCATCTTTTCGTGTGCTTATTGTCACTGTGTATCTTTTTGTAGAACTATCTGTTCAAATCTTTTGCCTAATTTTTAATTGAAGTATTTTTATTTAATATATTTGTTGGTTTTTTTTAAATGTATTTTAAGACAGATAATCTTACTGGATTCTTCTGCTGTTTTTGGAGAGTGGTTTCAGCTGATTTTCTTAGTTTTTTACTGGCATGCAGTCATATCTGAACATTTTAGTAAATTCACTTCCTTTTTTATAAATATGCCTCTTATTTTGTTCTCTTTCCAATTTGCATATTCTAGCACTTTCAGAACACTGTTTCAAAAATGATAGTGGTCATTCCTTTCACTTAAAGTAATGAAGATGGTTATAGTAATTCTCCAGTAAATCTCAAATCCTGGCTTGTTACATTGAAAAGTGTTTTTCAGTTTTCAAAATTTTTTATTCAGATATACATATTAGAGTACATTGAGGGCCATTTCAGTTTACATGGAAATAATTTTGATAATGTTGTCTTGTATACAATGTAATGCATAAATATTAAATTATTTTTTTGTTTTTAGATATTGAATCATCCTTTTATTTCAGTACCACAATATATTTTGTTTCTATGAAGACTATTTTCTATTATCTTTAAATATTCTTATATTATTGTCTGTAGGTGAGCTTGGTCTGTTTTCTCCTCTTTGCTTTCTTTTTAGCGGAGGTGAGAGTCAATTTTTGTAGTCTTTGTGTACATTTCTCATGGCCTTCCCACTTTACTGTTCCCACTCTGAATAGTTTTTAAAGCATTAGATAGATACAGTTGTTTGTTGAAAGAATTCACCTTAATGACTATGAAGAGATTGTTCTTTTATGCCATTTAATGCTTTCTTTGCCTGAATACAATTTAGATTGCATTTTCAGGTTTTGTGCTTTATGATACATTTTAAAATTTTATTTATTTAGTTTGCTCCGGCTCTTCATTGCTGCACGTGGGCTTTCTTTAGTTGTGGCAAGTGAGGGCTGCTCCCTAGCTGCAGTGCGTGGGCATTTCTTTGAGGTGGCTTCTCTTGTTGCCAAGCGCAGACAGACCCTAGGGCAGGTGTCAGTATTTGCAGCACGAGGGTTCAGCAGTTGTGGCACACCTGCTTAGTTGCCCCTTGGCATGTGGAATCTTCATGGACCAGGGGTTGAACCCATGTCCCCTGCATTGGCAGGCAGATTCTTAACCACTGGACCACCAGGGAGGTCCTGCAGTGTCACTTTTAGTAGTGAAAAGCAAAAGGAAAAAAACTAGCGACAACATAAACAGCATCATCATCTTGCACTCATAAAGAATGATGTGATGATATGAGTTTCATCAAACTCAGATTATTCTTGTTCTCAGAATGTTTCCTAAGCACTTTGTTTCCTTTGTACTAGCTTTTCTCATCTCAATGTGCCTCTTTTTGGTTTTGTTCTCTTTTACTCTTTGCATTGTGTACGAACTTAACAGAAAATAAAAACTAAATTAAATGCCTCTGTCATACCTAGGTTTCTAATTCTTAGACTAAGTAAGGTTTTGATGCTGAAGCACTTAAAGTAACATTCTGATTTTCATTGTTTGTCACATGAGAATCCAGTGTAAATCATATAATGGAAAAGTGACATTTTTAAGTTAAAAAAAAAAAAAGTTGGCTATATCCTGATTATAATGAGATTCTCAAAGTGGAAATACCTATCACCTTTAATGTCTTTAATATCTCTATATTTTTTATTCTTTTAAACAGTTCGTTTTCCTGAAGATCTTGAGAATGACATTAGAACTTTCTTTCCTGAGTATACCCATCAACTCTTTGGGGATGAGTAAGTAACTTAGTAAGATATTTGTCAAATTAGTAGGAAAACACATTTTTTTTTTTAATTTAGAAATCAGTTTATTTTCTTTCTTATTATTTTTCATGTTTCTTTTAAAATATATTAGAATGGCATGTTTTATATTGAGACACCAATCTACTGTATAATACCTATCATTTAGTGTTATACTATAGGTACTGTATGATATTTAATTTGCATAATCTTAGCAATGGTATCATCATCTGTAACATTAACATTGGTGGGGTTGGATAGTTGCTTAGGGACATATGAATGACTGTATTTCAGATTCAGTCAGTCAGACTGTAGAGCCCATATTCATAACTACTTGTTTTGCATGATTTTGCTATACTGCTTCTAGAAAACACTCCTCCAACACTGGAAAGCTCAAGTTTTTTTCTATGAGAAATAAATAACCAGTTAAGAGAAATTTATTTTCAGAAGCAAGTTTGAAGATATGTTCTGGATGTTCAGCACAATTTTAAAAATTTCTAATGCCTTCATTATGTTATTAGAACAGTCCTTTTGATTTTGAAGAAAATGTCAACTTTGCAGTAAGTTTCAAGAATAATATTCTGTATATTCTTTACATACATTAGTTATTAACATTTAGCTATATTAGCTTTAATCATTCTTATATATATTGATAGATTGTTGTTGAACCATTTGAGAGTTGTTTGCAGATATATCTTCTCTTACTCCTAAACTCTTTAGTATGTATTTTCTAAAAATAGGGACAGTATTGTGAAATTATCCAAACTCAGGAAATCTAACAGTAGTATATTTTCTAAAATATAATCCACATTTCAAACTTTGCCAACTGATTCCCAGTAATCCTTTTGTGGTATCTCTAATTTTCTTGAACAGATCTCTAGTCTTTCCCATTCTGTTGTTTTCCTCTCTTTCTTTGCATTGATCGCTGAAGAAGGCTTTCTTATCTCTTCTTGATATTCTTTGGAACTCTAAATTCAGATGCTTATATCTTTCTTTTTCTCCTTGGCTTTTCACCTCTCTTTTCACAGCTATTTGTAAGGCCTCCCCAGACAGCCATTTTGCTTTTTTGCATTTCTTTTCCATGGGGATGGTCTTGATCCCTGTCTCCCATACAATGTCACGAACCTCATCCCATAGTTCATCAGGCACTCTATCTATCAGATCTAGTCCCTTAAATCTATGTCTCACTTCCACTGTATAATCACAAGGGATTTGATTTAGGTCATACCTGAATGGTCTAGCTGTTTTCCCTACTTTCTTCAGTTTGAGTCTGAATTTGGTAATAAGGAGTTCATGATCTGAGCCACAGTCAGCTCCTGGTCTTGTTTTTGTTGACTGTATAGAGCTTCTCTATCTTTGGCTGAATAGAATATAATCAGTCTGATTTCAGTGTTGACCATCTGGTGATGTCCATGTGTAGTCTCTTCTCTTGTGTTGTTGGAAGAGGGTGTTTGCTATGACCAGTGCATTTTCTTGGCAAAACTCCATTAGTCTTTGCCTTGCTTCATTCCGCATTCCAAGGCCAAATTTGCCTGTTACTCCAGGTGTTTCTTGACTTCCTACTTTAGCATTCCAGTCCCCTATAATGAAAAGGATATCTTTTAGGGTGTTAGTTCTGAAAGGTCTTGTAGGTCTTCATAAAACCGTTCAACTTCAGCTTCTTCAGCATTACTGGTTGGGGCATAGACTTGGTTAACTGTGATATCTAGAGATCTCTTCAAGAAAATTAGAGATACCAAGGGAACACAGAAATGGTCTGGACCTAACAGAAGCAGAAGATATTAAGAAGAGGTGGCAAGAATACATGGAAGAACTGTACAAAAAGATCTTCACGACCCAGATAATCATGATGATGTGATCACTAATCTAGAGCCAGACATCTTGGAATGTGAAGTCAAGTGGGCCTTAGAAAGCATCACTACGAACAAAGCTAGTGGAGGTGATGGAATTCCAATGGAGCTGTTTCAAATCCTGAAAGATGATGCTGTGAAAGTGCTGCACTCAATATGCCAGCAAATTTGGAAAACTCAGCAGTGGCCACAGGACTGGAAAAGGTCAGTTTTCATTCCAATCCCAAACAAAGGCAAGGCCAAAGAATGCTCAAACTACCGCGCAATTGTACTCATCTCACATGCTAGTAAAGTAATGCTCAAAATTCTCCAAGCTAGGCTTCAGCAATACATGAACCGTGAACTCCCTGATGTTCAAGCTGGTTTTGAAAAGGTAGAGGAACCAGAGATCAAATTGCTAACATCTGCTGGATCATGGAAAAAGCAAGAGAGTTCCAGAAAAACATCTAGTTCTGCTCTATTGACTATGCCAAAGCCATTGACTGTGTGGATCACAATAAACTGTGGAAAATTCTGAAAAAGATGGGAATACCAGACCACCTAACCTGCCTCTTGAGAAACCTATATGCAGGTCAGGAATCAATTAGAACTGGATATGGAACAACAGACTGGTTCCAAATAGGAAAAGGAGTATGTCAAGGCTGTATATTGTCATCCTGCTTATTTAACTTACATGCAGAGTACATCATGAGAAACGCTGGACTGGAGGAAACACAAGCTGGAATCAAGATTGCTGGGAGAAATATCAATAACCTCAGATATGCAGATAACACCACCCTTACGGCAGAAAGTGAAGAGGAACTAAAAGCCTCTTGATGAAAGTGAAAGAGGAGAGTGAAAAAGTTGGCTTAAAGCTCAACATTCAGAAAACGAAGATCATGGTATCTGGTCCTATCACTTCATGGGAAATAGATGGGGAAACAGTGTCAGACTTTATTTTTTGGGGCTCCAAAATCACTGTGGATGGTGACTGCAGCCATGAAATTAGAAGACGCTTACTCCTTGGAAGAAAAGTTATGACCAACCTAGATAGCATATTCAAAAGCAGAGACATTACTTTGCCGATTAAGGTCCGTCTAGTCAAGGTTATGGTTTTTCCTGTGGTCATGTATGGATGTAAGAGTTGGACTGTGAAGAAGGTTGAGCTCTGAAGAATTGATGCTTTTGAACTGTGGTGTTGGAGAAGACTCTTGAGAGTCCTTTGGACTGCAAGGAGATCCAACCAGTCCATTCTGAAGGAGATCAGCCCTGGTATTTCTTTGGAAGGAATGATGCTAAAGCTGAAACTCCAGTACGTTGGCCACCTCATGTGAAGAGTTGACTCATTGGAAAAGACCCTGATGCTGGGAGAGATTGCGGGCAGGAGGAGAAGGGTACAACAGAGGATGAGATGGCTGGATGGCATCACGGACTCGATGGACGTGAGTCTGAGTGCACTCTGAGAGATGGTGATGAACAGGGAGGTCTGGCGTGCTGCGATTCATGGGGTCACAGAGTCAGACACGACTCTGAACTGAATCCTTTTTGTGTATACTCAATAAATTCAGTAATTCCTCATCCTTGATCCAGTCTATAATCATGTATTGCTTTTAGTTGTTATCTTTCTTTAGTCCCTTTCGGCTGGAACAGTTCCACAGACTTTTATTTTCCATGTCATTCATTTGTAGAGAATAGGGCTAGTTTTGTAAACCTTCATTTTGGACTAGTTTGATCGTTTCTTCATGATTAAATTCAGATAATGCATATATTTATAGTACCGCAGTAGAAGTTGTATCTGTCCTTCTCAATGTGTCATATCAGAATGTCCATGATGTCAGTTTGTCCCATTGTTGGTTAACTTGGGTCATTAAGTTTGGAGCTATCTGTAATGTTTCTCCACTGTAGGGTTTTTTTCTTTGTTACTTATATGTAACCTGTGAGGAGATACTCTTGAGAGTGAAAATACCCTGGTTCCCATCAAACTTTCATTCAGTAGTTTTAAATCTGTTAATGATTGTTAGTATTATACTGTGATTCTAAAAGGGCGAAATTCTAATGCTGCCACATTTTCAACAGTTATTAGTTTGCATTCTGCTGTAAAAGAGTGACTCTTCTTCCCCTTACATATTTTTGTTTATATCAGAATAGACTCAGGATTTTTAACTTAATGAGTTATTGTCTGTTACTGTTTTTAATGTTGATGCTCAGATCATCCCAGATTCAACAAGTGGCTCTTCTTTCAAACTGGCTTTTGAGTCCTTTTGATATACCATCATCGTTTTGGGGACACTTTACTTTGTGATACAATCAAGTGTTGCACATTCACCCTGTACTTTACTAGTTCTCCAGAGTGAATTGGCCATATCCTCAAGGAACCATGGATTTTTTTCTTAGTAGGAAAGGGTGTTTAGACATAGTTGACATTTAAAATATTCTTCTGTATTGCTCTTTTCCCTATGCATTATTTCAGCATTTTTGACATATTTATTTAATATATTTTCAAATTGACAAATGTCTCTTCATGGAACAAGTTTTTAAGAATTTCTGGTGAATATATCAGGTTAGGTATTTTATGTGCTTTTAAGTATTCAGTTATTAAACTGAATTTTATAATTGATTCATGCCAAAATTTGAGCCTCTCATATTTTAAACAGGTTTTATTACAGCATAAAAATAAGAATGCTTTCTTCTGAAACTCTGTCTTTAAGGAGTGTTTTGTCTTCCTCTCTTCCTCTTACTGCTACTTGAAATCTCTTCCTAAGGTAATATCTTAGTGAGTAGGATCTAGTTTCACAAGTACTGCTTTTTTGTGGCATTTTGCACGCTCACTTTGCACATCATTAAAAGTGGTGTGCTTGCACACCCCTCTAAGGTAGACGGAAGAGAGTCACATGATCATGATAACTCTGTATTTTGGGAACCATTACATTGATCTTCATCCTAGGATCATTGCCACTGTTTTCTACTACACATAATTTCCAGAGTCCTGGAATGGGCACTTCTTACATTTTGTTTTGGTAACCTAGACAGAAATCTGAAAATGACACTGCTTCTTTCTAGCATTCTTTCAGAATTCATCTTAAAAAACCTTTTATCATACAATAATATTTTTAAAGTGTACAGTTCCATGGGTTTTAGCATATTGAAAGTTGCATAATCATCACCACAACCAATTTTGGAACCTTTTCATCATTTCCACCAAAATTCCCATTGTGACCAGTTAGCAGTGGCTCCTTCTTTCCCATACCCTCCCTATCCCTGGATAGTAACTAATCTACTTTCTGTCTTCATAGATTTACCTATTCTGGACTTTTTTGGGGGCTACACCATGTTCTTGGTGGAATATTTGTTCTCGACACAGGGATTGAACCTGGGTCATAGCAGTGAAGGTACCGAGTCTTAACCACTGGACCACCAGGGAACTTGCCTGGCTACTTTAGAATTCTCTTTTAGAAGACTTCTTTTTTTCTTTAAAGGAAATAGAAAGGCATAGATGGATATCAGGGAGCAAGGTTGGGAAAATAGCAGCAGCTCCCCATGTGCTTTCTGAGTTCGTAAGTGGGGTGTGGTCAGGTGCTACCACTTAGCGCTTTCAGCAGCTCTGGATGTTTGTGTTGGACATGCAAGTGATAAGTTGGGAGAACTGGGCTATAAGTTGGGAGAACTATAAGTTGGGCTCTATAGCTCCATCTTAACTGCTTGCCTAACCAGGAATCAGTTTTACATTACTTATCTCTGATATGAAATAGCTCATAATAGTAGCAAGAGTAAAAGCAGCAACAGTAGCTGTAGTACACTTGTATAATGTGCCAGTGAATGTAATGAGCAATGTATATGTATTGACTTGTTTATATAACCCATATAACATCCCTAAGGTAGGTGTTATTTTTCTGTTACTTTATAAACTAGGTCAGACAGCTGAGGCACAGTTTCATTACAGTATGTTTTTTTTTGTTTTGTTTTTAGTAAGTATAGTTTAAAATGTTGAAACTACCCATGAAGTTAAACCTGTTTCTGTGTAGAGTTAATACTTTGTATGTAATGACTTTGTTCATTTTTTGGTCTTAGATTACTGCTTTTTTTCCCTTTCAGTGAAACTGCTTTTGGTTACAAGGGTCTGAAGATCTTGTTATATTATATTGCTGGGAGCCTGTCGACAATGTTCCGTGTTGAATATGCATCTAAAGTTGATGAGAACTTTGACTGTGTAGAGGTAAGAACAGAAATAAATTTATTTTTAACTGTTTCCTAATTGAGTATAATAAGACAGATTATAAAATGTTAAAGATTTGAGGGAGGAGAGAATCTGTTATATTATAGCTTTAAAACCACATATTTAACATTTAATTATGGAGATGATTATCTGCCTGTCATTCCAGTTAAACCTGTGATCGTGATCCTTAGTCTTTTCTGTAAAAATCTTCACTTTTTTGATCAGAGTTTTATTTCATTTACCAACTTTAGGTCTGTTGTTTAAAGCATATATTCATGTGGAAAGGAAAACTTGTAAGAAATGAACTTGGTTATTGAGCTGAGGAGTTTTATGAACAAAGTATTGAAGCTGTGGCCTGCTTTCTTGCCACTTAAAGTATAAGAAGAAAGAGAGAAATTGAGAGAAGCACGGTTACGTAAAAAAGATCTAGGACTTGATTTGGGAAATTCTCAGCCTGTTCTGAAGACACTAAATTTAGAAAATTCATTGGTGGGGAAGTGTGCTCTGGGGAGAAAGCCAATAGTAATCTTGGCTAAATAATCTTGTTTTGCTGAATAGACAGGCATGACTCATTGATCTCCTCAGTAATCTCATCAAAGCCAGAAATAAGGATTGAATTCTGTGATATAAATTCAGGGAGCACCTGTGGAGGACCATGTTGTCTATTGGAGTGAACTTTCATGGCATACATACGTGACCCAGAAAGTGTTCCAGAGTGTCATATCAGCAGAAATATAGCCAGTTTGGACTGACAGAATACGGGAAGGCTAATGGACTTCTGAAATCCAATAGACAAGAGACAGGTTGATAACTCTGTTCATCTGCAAACATGCTACCTTTCAAGAAAAAGGATGAATGATTTTGAAGGAGGAGCTTCAGGCTCAGAGGGTAGTGTCATGGACCACAGTATTCCTAAGTCTGATGAAATTTGAGCCTTCTGGGGTGGCTAAGCAGTAAAGAGTCTACCTGCCAATGCAGGAGATGTGGGTTTGATCCCTGGGTTGGGAAGATCCCCGGAGAAGGGAATGGCAACCCACTCCAGTATTCTTGCCTAGAGAATTCCATGGACAGAAGAGCCTGGCAGGCTACAGTCCATGGGGTTGCAAAGAATCGGACATGACTTAGAGACTGTACAACAACAATGGAATTTGACCTATTGGATTTTGAAATCATTTGGTGACCTATTTCTTCCTACCGTTTTCTCCCTTTGAGAATGACAAAATCTATAACTTTTATCCTGTGCTTGTCTTGCCTTTGTTCTTTGGAAGTGATAACTTGTTTTCTAGTTTCACAGGTGGAAAGGAATTTTGCCCCATGATACGTCATACCCATAGTCTCACCTGTACCTTATTTGAATAACATAGATGATGAGATTTTAGACTTGAGTTGATCTTGGTGGATGTTGGGGAGGGGGTTGTCTTTGGCATGTTTGGATGGACATGAATCTTTAAGGGACCTTCAAAAATTGTATATTTTAGAGTTTTCTGTTCCTAGACATTCCTATTTAAACATTTTCAAATTTTAACTTGTTTAAATTCCTGATATAAGTCTTTTCCCAGCCTCATGCTCCACTCTTTTATTGTTAAAACCTTCTCTCATTACAGGGATTGGTTGATTTGCCCCCTTTTTATTATTTGTTTGTTTGCTTGTTTCATTTTATTGTAAGGGACTTGTCCAAAGTCACACAACTAGTAAATAATCTGTATTGCACACGGGAGAGAATCACTTATCGTAGTATGCATAATATATAGTAATATCCTCCTCAAAGATGTTAGAACTATTTATGACCTGTTCTAAATGGTCCTGGGCTTTTGTGCTTGTTAGGTTTTATTTCTGTTTTTCACAGTGTATGTTTTATTTATTTGCCTGCTCCCATACTTTTATGCTATTAGCTCTCAGTTTATTGCTAACGTAAGAGACTTCCCTCTTGCAAACAGTCCCCTTATGGGTAACAATTCCGTATTAGGAAGCTTAAAGGAATGGAAACGTGAGTGACATATAGCATAAAAGAAATCTGAAATACTCTCTTATGTCCATTATTCAACTTCAGTGTCAGAAATATTTTGAGCACTAACTTTTTTAGTTCTCATTTGCCACCCCTATTTGAGATGACTCAGCTTGTTAGATAAATATATATAACTTTCACTTAATATTTGTTTTTTCAGTGGTTTGTGTCCCTTAGATATTTTTGAAAATTTGCAGCTATAAAAATGTCTCATTGACTAATACTGTAGTTTTGGTGATTTGATATTTGAAAAAGATTTAATCTTAGATAAACTAGCATTTAACACAGAGTTTACTAAAATGGAGCTTTTTATAATCAAATATTTGTTAAATTTTCAAGCCCAGCTACTCTTAAAAATTGTATTTTTTTCTTTGTGTTGTACAAAATTCAGTGTTGTTTGAGGGGTTTGCTGGTTTTTTGTGTTTAAGTTCTGGCTGGTAGTGCTGAATTGATTTCTTCTGAAGGAACTATTAGTTATTGATAAATCTTTCAGATATTATGTGCAGTAAAATAGCTCTGTATTTGCATTGACTTCTAATTGTTCCATTCTTGAAAACGAGATTTCTCCATTTAGAAGTACTGTGTTAGGAGTAAGGAATCAGTCTTTTATAATGTCTTTTTGTAGGATTATTTATTTGCTTCATTGTCAGAGATCATTTATTTAAATTGCATGTTCAAGCAGAGACCTCTTTTTCCCCTTGTAAAAAAAAAGAATGGGTAGCAGATGTGGGGGAACAGGCTTGGCTCTTTCCCATTTGCAGTGAGAATGTTCATTTCACAGGGGTATAATGGCAAACAAAGCAAAGTCACTGTTCTTATGACACTTACGTTCTTGCCAAGAGGAGCAGTCAACAAATAGATATTAAATAAACAAATTAATATGTATGAAGAAATGTTTTGCTGGTTTCTGAATGAAGAGTAGCCACTCATGTGGTTATCTGAAGGGATCAGCCTATGCAGAGGCCCTGAAATGAGAACATTCTTGGCATTTTTGTTGTCCAGAAAGATCACTGTTGTTAAATTGTGATGAGAGAAGAAGGGTAGGAGATAGTTGAAGAGGGTTGGCAAAACTCGGTCAATGGAATAAGAGTAGTTGAAGCCCTTGGAAGTTTTAAGTAGGTGGGGGTTACGTGATAATGTTTATATTGTTGAAAGATGATTCTGCCTGCTATGCAGAGAACCCACTGTAGAGGGCAAGAGTGAAAGAAGAGAGACCAGAACATTGCAGGGTTATGGGCAACACTGCATTTACCTGCTTGAGGGTATTTCTTTGGTTGTTGATCAGTCGCTGTGTCTGACTCTTTGTGACCCCCGTGGAATGCAGCACACCAGGCTCCTCTGTCCTTCACTGTCTCCAGGAGTTTGCTCAGACTCATGTCCATTGAGTCGGTGATGCTATCTAACCTCTGCTGCCCCCTTCCTCTTTTGCCTTCAGTCTTTCCCAGCATCAGTGTTCTTTCCAGTGAGTCACCTCCTCAGAGATAGAGTCAGCAGCATCTGTTACTGAGTTAAATGTGATTGTTGAGGGAAAGAGGAATGAGGAGGATGCCATTGCTTTAGTGGTGGTGGTACTATTCCCTGAGATAGGGACTATTGGAGAAGTAGATTTAAGTGGAAAAAACCCAAGATTTTTGTTTTAGATGTATAAGGTTTGAGACTATAATATGTCATAATTGAGTTTATGCACACGATGCTTTGTAGTATTATTTTTGCATGTGAAAAATATACCCTTTTAGATGGTCAGAAACCAGACCACATCTGCTTAGAAGTTATTTGCGTATTAAAATTTTGCCATTATATTCATCTTTCATCATCCATTCTTTTTCTTTTGCAAACTCTCTGTGGCACCTAAATTTTTTTAGTCACAAGATGTCTGTAGAACATCTCCATAGCTATCATCTTTAAAGATAATGTAATTGTTTTGAATTTTGCAATATAATAAACTTGATTATTCAGACACTGATGGTTTGTTCATCTTATGGTTTTGCTTTTATCAGTACCTCCAGCCCTCTTGTAAGGTAATTTCATTGCTTTTTAGTAGAAGAATGTGTAACAAAAATTGTTCGGTCTTGCTGATTGCTGACATTTTAGGGAAGGGTTTGTTGAAGAAAGTTGAAATACATGGATAAAGTTTGTATTATCTGTGAGTTTCAGTCATCTATTTTATCCTTGTCTCTCTTTAATTTGGATTCAATTTGGGAGTAGATGAGAGCAAATTTCTTTAATCTTTTGGATTCCTGAGGGCTTTTTAAATAGAAAAATCCTGTGTATGTATGAAAATTTAATCTTGAGAAAGTAAAAAAATACTTTGGTAGACTAATAATATTTCCTAGTGAATTCCACTGCATTCCTTTTTGATAATGGTGACAGTATCATAAAAAGCTTTAAAATTATGTATTTAGATCTTTATCTTGGAACATCGTTGTGAGTTTGGTGGTGGTGGTTTAGTTGCTAAGTCATGTCTGACTCTTGCAACTCCATGGACTGTAGCCCGCCAGGCTCCTCTGTCCATGGGATTCTCCAGGCAAGAATGCTGGAGTGGCTTGCCATTTCCTTATCCAGAGGATCTTCCCTACCCAGGAATCAAACCCAGGTCTCCTGCATTGCAGGCAGATTGTCTCTACTTAATTTCTCCAACAATGCTGAAATTTCTGCAGCTTGCATATTGTCAGCAAATGTAAGGTTGAGCAAGTTTATGTAGATGTGGAGTTTTTGGCTTGTTTTTGCAGCATATCTTGGGTATTCTTAGAATTACAGTTAATGTTAACTCTCTGAGACTTTAGCCAAGCCTTAACATGCCTTCAAAATTGGTATTTCAAAAATTACACACCACAGACAAATTTAGACAAATGCTGCTATTTAGGTTAAGAGGCTAAAGAGGTAATTTGTTTTTTAAATCTGTATTAAATGAATGTGTACGAATTCTATCCGACTACCAGTTAAGTCTTAGTCCCATTGCTTTATGCAGTGATGAGGAAATGTAAAAATTGCTTCATGGAAACATCAGATATGTAACAGTGTACAGAACACTGGAAGTTGAAATGACCATAGTCAGAGAATATACAATCCAAAACATTTCGTCTGAAGTCACCTAAGAGAAGACCTAAATAGAAGGGTTACCTTTATGCTTTCCTTATTAAAAAGACATTGCCAGTTGTTAGGAAAACATTTGTAAGGCATGTCTTTATTAATTAAACATACCATGCTGTACTCTAGATTCTTGATCAGCTTAATTTCTTATCCTTTCTATAACTATGGACTTCCCAGGGGGTGCTAGTGATGGAAAACCTGCAGGCCAGTGCAGGAGATATGAGAGATGTGGATTCAATCCTTGGTCAGGAAGACCCCCTGGAGGGAGAGCATGGCAACTCATTCCAGTGCTCTTGCCTGGAGAGACCCGTGACAGAGAAGCCTGGTGGGCTACAGTCCATGGGGTTGCACAGAGTCGTACATGATTGAGTGACTTAGCACACATAACTGTATTTCTGTATAGTTTTGATTAAAATTTAGAATACTCTTGCTGCTGCTGCTGCTGCTGCTAAGTCGCTTCAGTTGTGTCCGACTCTCTATGACCCCCATAGACGGCAGCCCGCCAGGCTCCCCCGTCACTGGGATTCTCCAGGCAAGAACACTGGAGTGGGTTGCCATTTCCTTCTCCAGTGAAAGAAAGTGAAAAGTGAAAGTGAAGTCGCTCAGTCATGTCCAACTTTTAGCAACCCCTTGGACTCTAGCCTACCAGGCTCCTCCGACAATAGGATTTTCCAGGCGAGAGTACTGGAGTGGGTTGCTGTTGCCTTCTCCAGAATACTCTTGAAGATAGGGAATTTTTCAGTGATCTTCAGAAATAGAATCTAAACCTTTAACCACAAGTGTTGGAACTTGTGTAAGTTTCAATTAATGTTTAATTCTACATTCAATTTAAAAAGATTATATGAGGATTTTCTCCAGTGATAACTATTACCTGGCCAGTAATCCAGTATGATAGATGAATATTTAACTGAACTAAAATAAATTTATTCTTTTAGAAAAGAGTGTAGATCTATAAAATATGATAGTTACAGGATTTTTTTTTCCCTTAAAGCAGAATCCATTTAATAGAGAAATGCAGACATTTCTCCTTTACTGATACAAAGTTCTGAATTCCAAGTTTGAAGAGCTGTTGGTTTTATGTTTCATATTTTTATAATAGATATACATTTTCTCTAGTGTATTACATGTTAACAGATTACTTATTTTTAAACGTGGCCCTTTTTTCCTCTGTAAAAGTTCTTAAAATAATGTATAAACTTGCCCAGAGCAAAATATTTATTTGAAGATATTACAGTAAATAGATATTCTTCGAAGGCTGAAAGTTAAACATTAACTATCTTTCAGCTTTGTTGAGCTCAAATCTTTGCGCTGCTCTATAGTCCACCAGAACTGCTACTTGAAACTTAGAGTTTCAAAGAAATCTTTGAAGTACATTTGGTGCTGGATATGTGAAGTTATTTGATCATGCTTTGCAGTGCCTTGTTGAGAAGACATGACACTGGGGAAAGTTTTTTAAAGTTATAATTATATATACTATATATGTCTTGAAGTGTTTTCTTTTAAACTGATAGATTATAAACCTCTTTATTTAAAACTAGTGTTTCTTGACTTTTAAAATTTTGAATTAATACTATCTTTACCCATTGCTACTTTGGATTTTAATTGCCACACAACAGACATATTAGACCTATCCCTTATTATTACACTTTCTTCTTACAAGTATTGAAATTGTACAAATTCTATAAAATATGCTTAAGATCATCTCTTCATATTAGTTAGCAGTTTCAAGAGAAAATATTTACCAAATAGTACTTCAGAAATAAGCAAAAGTAGTTCTGTCAAATGTAGTGCATTTAACCTTGAGCATGAATGGATTGTACACACTGGTGTACATGTTAGAAATAAGCTGTTGGGTAAAATGTTGAGCTATATTTTTAAATAATAGCTCTTTTTTATAGCTATAAACAAGTTATATATAAATGTTGGTGTACCAGAGCATTGAAAATAAAACTTGTTTGTAATAAACTCCATCCCTGGTTCTCTATCCTGAAATGTAACTGAATGATAATAAAGTGCTATTCATCTGCAGGTGCATTGCTTCTGCTTAGTTAAAAGATGGTTGAAAGGACAGGAATTAGTAGCATGTTGTATTAGCCTTTTGTAGTGTATTTTGTCCTAAGCATCTTAATTTCCCTGTTTTGAATGCTAAGTAGCAAGGGTCTTGGTTTAGAACTAATACCCATCATGCATGTAAACGGTATGAAAGAGCTGCTTAGTAAGTTAACACAAAGTGTTCTTGTGTCAGTCCTTGTGGAAATAGATACAATACAAACATTACAGCTGAACTCACGGCAAACTCCATTAAGTAAAAACCTGGCCTCATTGTTCAGGAAAAAGTTTGAATAGAATGCAAGCTCATTTTGTTGAATGTAATGTCAGGCTTTTAGGGACTGTATTGAGGGATAAGGTTTTGTTAAGTTGAGACCAATTCATTAAGTTTTATTGCCTGGTGAGAAGCAGTAATACTTTATTGTAAGACTTCATCAAATATTCATGGTTAAAGAGAAGTAGTAAATGTATTCAATCAAGTGGTCTTTTGGGGTTCTGAAAAGGATTATGAAGTCTGCTCAGCTGATAGTTTAACATTCATTGAGGTTGTTTAACAAGGGTAATTTTAATCTCTGAGTTTAATTTTGTTGTCCAGGCTTGTCTCTTTTTACTGTCACAAATCCAACTCTGTAAAAATTCTGTCACCTTATAGGATGAGTGGATAATATATCCAGTCATATAATTTATGTATTTCCCAAGTGGGCATATTTTAAATATCTTAATTTTGAGTTTTGGTGTGAGGGAGTTAATGACCTGCTTGCTCCTGGTGAGGTTGCCGTTTGTTTGGTCTGACTCTAGCCTCACCTCACTACTGCTGGTGATCCTTTCATATCTTGAATAATATACTCTTCTTGACACATGTAACTTAATAAGCAGCCATGTAAAATAATAACCAGTCTTTTGTTTTGGCCAGTTCAAATTGTCTTGAAGGGGTGTAGTCAGCCTTCTCTACATGATGTTAGAGATTTCTATAGGGTTGGATTCATTCTTGCAGTTGATTTCAGACTCCCCACCTCCTCTCTTTTTATTTCTTTGTTATACTTGTGTTCATCTCACATTTTGTGGCAGTATCTTGCACACATGAAACTTATCCTTTCTCAGTTTGCTATGTGTTCACTTCTTTAGTTTAACAGTGAATTAAAGTTTCGTGAATTTTGTCCCTTTCAAAAAAACTAAGCATATTCGACTAGGTCAGAGTTATTAATTTCTGTGTGTGTCCTTTAATCTCCATTCCTTAGGCAGATGATGTTGAGGGCAAAATTAGACAAATCATTCCACCTGGATTTTGCACAAACACGAATGATTTTCTTTCGTTGCTGGAAAAAGAAGCTGATTTCAAGCCATTTGGAACCTTACTTCACACATACTCTGTTCTCAGTCCAACAGGAGGAGAAAACTTTACCTTTCAGATTTATAAGGTAAAGATAGATCTAAATGTTCCCTTACTTAATTTGCCTGAAACTCATGTTCTGTTTTGATGTGTTATTTTCAGTGTTTTATTCTAACTTCAGGAAACAAGTCTTTGTCAGCAGTAAAAACAAAGATCTGTTTTGTATGTGTGTCTGTGTACACATCTTAATCTGAGACTTCTAAACATTTTCCCACAGAATAGTTTTGTGTTCTGCAGACTTTCACTTACCTCTGTGATGAGTTTCACCTGACTTTTCCTGGCTTTTTCCCTAGGCTGACATGACATGTAGAGGCTTTCGAGAATATCATGAAAGGCTTCAGACCTTTTGATGTGGTTTATTGAAACTGCTAGCTTTATTGACGTGGATGATGAAAGATGGCACTACTTTCTAGTGTAAGTACAGTTCTAAAGCAACAGTAGACCTTATTACCTCCACAAAGCCAGCATTTTAATTGTGGCAGCCCAATTATTGGGACAGTATAATGATATTTTTCCCAGGAAAGAAAAACTATTGTTTATGAGGCTTGAGTTTTCCTTCATTATGCTTTGGGAGACCTTGAGAATAGAGCCGAATTAAATGCTGTTGTCCGTTAGGGCTCTGAATGTAGGCTTAAACAGTAAAATGAGCTTTGCCTGTGTTTTCTTTTACTTGCCACCTATTCATCTTTATAATAGGCAAGTGCACTGAAGTGATGTAAAGAGGTCTGATTTATCCAAGTTGCTGCACACCAATTAAGTGAATTGTATATTCAGAACATAGCAGGTGTACCCATTGGGCCCTCACAGAGTAGCTTGCTGACACTGAAAATTCAGTCAGAGAATGGAAAAGAAAATGGACACTGCATGGGAGCGCGACTGTAATTGACCTGCTTGGCTTTCTGTTTTATCTGCAGATTTGAGAAGTATAATAAGGATGGAGCTACACTCTTTGCGACCGTAGGCTACATGACAGTCTATAATTACTATGTGTACCCAGACAAAACCCGGCCACGTGTAAGGTAATTGGCAGTATAACACGTGCCTTGTCTTTTATTTCAGAAGAAGGAACTGCTGAAGTTTCTAATACTTATTATAATAGTGTTGATTTGTTTTAAAAAAATCACCATTATTCATTGGCTGTGTACTGATTTATTTCATTGTTCCTTTTGAAACAGTTTGGAAGATTAAATGTTTACGATTTTGAGTGTCTCAGTGATTTTTGGAATTCTTAAAGATGGATTGAAAAACTACACAAACTTGAAAATGTTTTGTATTACTGTAGTGATTTGCAGTCTGTAAACTGGTCAGGTTGTAATATTTTAATATAATTTCTTTACTATAGTCAAATGCTGATATTGACTCCATTTCAAGGTCAAGGCCATGGTGCTCAACTTCTTGAAACAGTTCATAGATACTACATTGCATCTCCTTCTGTTCTTGACATTACAGGTATGTAAATTTTGTTACTGAAAAAGCTTTTCTAAATCTCTTCTTTGCTAATTTTGGTTTTGTCAGAAATAACTTTTGTTTTAAATAGCAGCAGTCTCCTGAGGTCTTTTTGGAACTGTTTAAAGATGACTTAAGTTTCATTTTAAATCATAAGCCCTTTGTGAAATTGGATTGCATCTCTGAGTGTGAAGTGCTTAATTAGTTGAACAAATTGAGGATAATGAACTGAATATAAAATGGTCAGGAATATATATATATTGCAAGTATGGTATGACTGTTCAATCTATTTCTCAAGCATTTTATAAAGTTGATTTATCTTTTCTTCTAACTTTATTGCTACTGTTAAATGATTTGGGAACTTGGGAGATGAAGTAATTACTAAAGTTAGTTTATATCAAAAGTTATAAATTGACACTTTCACTAGCTTAGTGACTTGTAAAATTATAGAAATTTTATACAATCAGTAACACTTCTTTTTAGCTAAGCTGAAAGTTGTTTAGCTTCTGTTTACTTATAGAGCTTGGACTTCGTACTACATGAAGGGACTTTTTGGTGATTTTAGTCTGGAGATTAGGGTTTCCATAAGTAGTCTTTGTCTTCTCTAGTGGGTAATGTGCCAGCAGGGTTGTTTCTGTGAAGCCTCTTAACCACTTTCTTCTGTCTACTCTAGCCTATAAAGTCCTTGATACTTAGTGCCAATTAGCAGATAAAGAATTTTATTTCTTAAATCTCAGTGAAGAGTCATCAATAGTGGTAGCCTTTATTCATTGCAAACTGAAGTCTCTAAAGAGAAAATGCTGAACATGTTAAAGGACTTCTGAATTTGAAAACTGGGTATTGGCCTTTATTTTCAGTGTTAACATTTCTTAGCAAATTACTAAAAATCACTGATACATTTGTTCTCATTAAGATAATTCTCCTAGATTTCCATTCTTGGTCTTTTTAAAAAAGGATAGAGTTCTCTCTTTGGTTGTTTTAGTTGTGTATAGATCCATTATTTTGCATATTTTTAAAACTTATTGGATCTTTTGCAGGCTCTGGATTTCCCTTTGCAACCCAGAATATTCCTTATACTGAGATGGCCTTTTGCTTAACTGACATATAGCCAGATATAGTAAAAATTCAAACCTAACCATCGATGGCCTATGTTACAGGATAAGTTTTTGTGGTATAATTGCCACCCATTTTCTTTTCTTAGCACTTTTCTTCAGCACATTTGTGCCTCATGACTTGCAGGATCTCATTTCCCAGACCAGGCATCGAACTTTGGCCCTGGCAGTGAGAGTGTCGAGTCCTAACAGCTGAACCACCAGAGAATTCCCTTTTTTTAGCACTTAAAGTAAAATACTAGAAAACAGTTCTTTATATCATGTGCCATTTTTCCTTTTGAGGATGTCAGTATCGTAAGATATACAGTGTTTTAACATATCTTGGTTGTATGACCTTACATATAGAATCAATGATTTATTTCTTCCAGAATTGCAAAGAGAGTTGCGTTTGACAGTCGAAATTGATCCTGGGCAATATATCAGTGTTATTAACCTATCAGTGTATATTAAGAGTTAATTAAATCTGTTCTTTAAATATTCCATGTAGTACTGGAATATGTTACATGGCTTTTAGAATTTTATCTGTAAATGTTTTGTAATATGAAGAGTTAAAAGATTATTTTTTAAAATGATAGAAGAGTATTAATGTTGGCAGATGATATATTCAACTTGGGAAAAAAACTGAAGCTTTGAGCCCATGTATAACTATCAATTTATATCCAAGCAAATTTCATCTTTTAAGTGCATCACTTATGTAGCATAGAAACAAAGCAATTGAAGGATGTCACAAATTAATGGGTGTTGTCATTTCAGGTTCATTTTCACGCTGACACCTTTAGTTAAAGTGCTTAAAGTTGGAGTAGTGACTTGGCCACTTAAACTAATATGAAACTACAAACAAAGTATTGTTAGTCTGTAATGGCTTATTTAAACCTGAGTGGAAATTTTTTTTACACAAGTTTTTAATTTATGTAAAAATTACAGATAAGAATGTGGTGTGAATTTTTTAGATTTTTCTCAACTGTAATTCTCTTACCTTTGATGTGTTTTCCTGTAAAATTCTGGGGGATATTAGTTACTTAAGATACTTAAGCTATCACCCATACTAAATTTTATTTTATACTGCTATTAGCAACACGGTTCTTTTTTTCCAAACCAGTTCAGAAACAGGTAGACTGGGATAAGCATGTGTGTTGTTATTAGCACTTCAAAAACTTTTTTTCAAGAGATGCTTGCTTAAGAGTTTGTCACTTAGTAGAGATTTCATTAAAGCAGCTTTATTGAGGTCTGATTTCCATACCATTAAATTCATCCATTTTAAGTGTATATATAGTTCAGTATTTTTAATACACTTGCCTAGTTTTGTGGCCTGTTTTAGAATATTTCTGTCACCATAAAAAGATTCCCTCGTGTCTATCCCCAGTCAGTCCCCATCCCCAGTCTCTTGTTTTGAGATCCATTTTGAGGTAAAGTTTGTGCATTATGTGCGGAAAGTTTCTAAATTAATCTTCTTTACATGTGATCATACAGTTTTTCCAGCAGCTTGCTAAAAAGACTATCCTTTCCTCTGTTGAATTGCCTTGGTACCTTTGTTCAAAATAGGTTGACCGTAAACATAAAGATTTGTTTCTGGACTCTCGAATCATCTGCGTCTGTAGTGCTGCTGGAACCATCCTGTCTTGGTATTTTTATTGGGTTTTCTTGCTGAGGTTTTTTTGTGTGCGTGTTTTGCCTTAACAGTAATGTCAAGTTTAGCCTGTTAAATGCATACGTTGAATTTGTGGAGCCTGTTTTGCCGGGGGGCTGTAAACTAAACAGACAGTTCTTCAAATGATTGATGAGTAGAGGTAGAAATGGGTTCTGGCCTTGGCCAGGTGGGTGGGAATGGAGCAGAGAAGTGAGGCCTCAGGGACCCAGAGGCACACACTCCCAGAAGACAGTCCTGCTCTCCGTGAGCATCTAGACAACACAGACTAGGGCTGGTTGCTACAAACTCATCATCAGTGGAGCGTGGGTTTGCTGATCTCCTTGAGACTCAAATGCTGCCTCACCCAGCCTTTTTGGCCTTGCTTTTGCTCTCTGTGGGCCTCAGTGGTAGCAGAGCCTCGACCTCCATGTTGAGTTTTGAAATTGGGAAATGAAAGTCCGTTGTGTCCTTTTTCAGAATTGTTTTGGTGTGTTTTCATTAAAATTTTTCTTTTGTTTTCTACTTCATTGATTTCCACTTTAACTTTTACTGTGTGTGTTAGTCGCTCAGTAGTGCCCGACTCTTTTCGACCCCATGGACTGCAATCCACCAGGTTCCTCTATCCATGAGATTTTCCAGGCAAGGATACGGGAGTGGGTTGCCATTTCCTTCTCCAGGGAATCTTCCCAACCCAGGGGTCAAACCCAGGTCTCTCACATTGTAGACAGACGCTTTACTGTCTGAGCCACCAGGGAAGTCTTAACTTTTACTATTTTCTTCTTATTGCTTTGAGATTAACTTACTCTTTCTAGTTAAGATTGAAACTTAGGTTATTGATTTGATGTCCTTTTTTTCTAATAATATAGCTACCTAAATAATACTTAAATATTATATAAATACAAGTACTGGTTTTACTAATCATATAAATTTTCATAAATTGTGCTTTCATTTCATTCAGTTCACGCTGAAGTTTGATTATGATGTGTTTAGATATGTAACATTATGTTTTTCCTAGTTGAAGCTTGTTGAGCTTCCTGGATGTATAGATAAAATTTTTTTCATCAAATTTGGAAAGTTTTTGGCCAGTATTTCCTCAACTATCAACAGTAAACCCTTTCTTTGAGACACACATTACAGTTACATTGGCATACTTGAATGGTTTTAATTTAGGTTTGTGTCTATCCATTTTACACTTTATAAAGCTGCAGAGTACAAGTGAGGGAAATAAGGTTATTGTAGTAGTTGAAAAAAAAAACACTGGTGGCAGCACATAGGAGAGGAATCAGAGTGTCCTTCATGTTTCTGGGTGACTTGTATAACTGCATGATGTGACCAGATTAATAAGAAAAAGACTGAGGAATTAGACAAAGTAACTAATTACAGTGTTATGTTTATTTGGTGATTTTCTGTAGGTCTGCATTTGTTATTTGGTTTACTGTTGATTTCATTTTCTGTGTATTCCTAATCTCAATTTCATACCAAACCGATGCCATGACAGAATTTTACTTTACCACCTTAAAGCCATAGTCATATAATGTTACTTAATAATTACATGTATATGAAGTGCTGCATAGAAGTATAAAGACAGCATTTAGTACATATAGATTGAATGAATGACTCAATCATAAAACATTACCATTAGCTCAAACTTTTTTTCTATAAAAATTTTATTGCGATATCGTTAACATGTCATACAGTTCTCTTATTTAAAGTGTTCAGTTTTTCAAAAACATGTTTACAGTGCAGCCATCACCTTAACCTAATTTTGGAGTATTTCATTCTCCCAAAAGAAACCCAGTACTCATTAGCAGTCACTTCTTTCCTCTTATTTCCCTACCCTTTCAACCCCCCACCGGTGCTACACAGCCATTAATCTACATTTTGTCTCTGTAGATTTGCCTCTTTTGGACATTGGAATCGTACAATAAAATGACTGACTTCTTTCACTTGGCATAATGTTTTCAAGGTTCATCCTTGTTGTAGCATCCATTAGTACTTTATTTTTATTACCAAATACTATTCCATTGTATGGATACACTATATTTATCCATTCATCAGTTGATGGACATTTGGGTTGTTTCTACTTTTTGGCTCTTCTAAATAATGGTATTATAAATATTCGTGTACAGTTTTTGTGTGGACTTGTGTTTCCATATCTCTTGGGTACATACCTAAGAGTGGAAATGGTGGAAAGTCTGGTAACTGTGTTTCCCCTTTTAAAGAAACAGCAGACTGTTTTCCAAAGTGGCTGTGCCATTTTTATATTTCCATCAGCAAGTAGATGAGGATTTCAGTTTATCCACATCCTTGCTGATTCTTGTTATTGTCTTTTTCATTCTAGTCATCCTAGTGGACAAGAAATGGTATTTCATGGTGGTTTTGATTTGCATTTCCCTTTGTCTAATAATGTTAAACATCCTTTCATGTGCTTACTGTATGTATTTATATCTTCTTGAGAAATTCCTATTTAGATTCTTTGCCCATTTTCTAATTGGGTGGTGGATATTTGACCTTTTCTTATTGAATTACAAAGTTTTTTCTATAGCAAGTCTGGTTACAGTTATATATCATATATATGAATTGGGAATATTTTACCCCACCTATAAGTTATCTTATAATTTTCTTAAAGATTATCACTTGAAGCACAAAAGTTATAAATTTTTATATAGCCCTGTTTATCTACTTTTTCCTTAGTTGCTTGTGCTTCTGGTTCTGTTATCTAAGAAACCATTGCTTAACCAAAGGTCTTGAAGGTTTACTCCTCTATTTTCATTTAGGTCTATGATCTGTTTTGAGTTAATTTTTGTGTACTGTGTGAGGAAAGGGGGCCAACCAACTTCATTCTTTTTGCTTATGGAGATCCAGTTGTCCAAGTACCATTTGTTAAAAGACTATTCTTTCCCTCATTGAATTGTTAAGGCACCCTTCTCAGAAATGAATGGACCAAAAATGTATGGGTTTATTTTAAACTTTCAACTCAGTCCCATTGACCTACATGTCCATCTTTATACTGGTATCACAGTCTTGATTACTGTTGCTTTGGAGTACATTTTGAAATCAGGAAATGTGAGTCCTCTAACTTTTGTTCTTTTTCAAGGTTGTTTTGGCTATTCTGATTTCCTTGCATATCAGTTTTAGGATGAGTTTGTTAATTTCTGCAATAAAAAAAGCCAGCTGGGATTTTGATAGGGATTGCATTGAACAGTTGGTAGAGAATTGATACTGTAACAAAACTGTTTTATGACCCATGAGCCAGCTCAGACTTCAACATTTTTGTTTATACTATCTACTAATTAGAAAATGAGGGCTCAGAGAAATGAGATAATTTGCCTAAAGTCCTTCATCTATGAATGACAGAACTGGGACTCAAACTCATTCTCTGACTATGCAGTGTTTTTTCTGCCTATATGTTTTGGTATCTTCCTTGTCCACTACTCAGTCTAATGTAGATAACATAGACAAACATAAAGGAAGATCTATGCTACTCAGATGCAATGAAGAAAGAATCAAAATCGGCAAAACCAATACAGTATTGTAAAGTAAAATAAAGTAAAAATACAAATTTTTTTTTTAAAAAGAAAGAATCAAAATCATATTCTGTAAGTGGAAAAAGAGTGTTTTGTAAAAGGAAGAACTTTTTAAAAAAATTAGGTTAAAGAAGCATAGAAGACTTTGAAGTTTCTTAGATTAAAATAAGAGAGTTATAAACTTAGCTTTGGAACCCTTAGCTGTCAGGAAATGGCTTTTGGAATTGATTATCCAAACTTGAATCTCTTGTGTATACAGCTGCTTTAACTGAAAATAAAACTAAGGTACATATGACAACAAACTAGTCAAAAATTTATATTTAATGGGAGAATGGCAATTGAAACATATAAAATATCATATGTGAAACATATTGCCAGTCCAGGTTTGATGCATGATACAGGGTGCTTGGGGCTGGTGGACTGGGATGACCCAGAGGGATGGGATGGGGATGGAGGTGGGAGGGGGGTTCAGGATGCGGAACACATGTACACCTGTGGCAGATTCATGTCCGTGTATGGCAACACCAATACAATATTGTAAAATAAATTAATTAAAAAATTATATTTGAAAAGGGTAGATAATATATATGTATTATTTGCAAACGGATTGTACCTATAACTTTATTTGACAAAGATGGTAGTGCTATTATTTGATTTATAATCTTTCATATTGTAACTTTTGTATTATATAAATCATTGAAAATATTTGCCTTTCTAAGGTTAGTGTGTATACTGAGGTTGCAGATGATGAATAAGTTATGCTGGGTAAGGGAAATGTTATTCTGCTTGCTTTCTTTAGCGGAAGATCCATCCAAAAGCTATGTGAAATTGAGAGACTTTGTGCTTGTGAAGTTTTGTCAAGATTTGCCCTGTTTTTCCCGGGAAAAGTTAATGCAAGGATTCAGTGAAGATATGGCAATAGAGGCTCAACAGAAGTTCAAAATAAATAAGGTATTTTTATTCTGTAGAAAGCAAACATTTATATTTTGAAAAAAATCACTTAAGTACATAATTTATAAACGTTGCAAATACATTAAGAATACATGTGTAGGAAGTAGCAGTGGTTAAGAATACAGGCCCTGGGACTTGCCTGGTGGTTCAGTGGTTAAGACCGCATTTTTACTGCAGCAGGCATGGGTTTGATCTCTGGTCAGGGAACTAAGACTAAGATCCCACATGCCAAAAAAGAAAAAAAAAAAAGGGCCCTGAAGCCAGATCGCCCAGGATCAAATCTGGCTTTACCACTTGCTCTTAGGGCAATTTAGTTTACTTCCTTGTGCCTCAATTTTCTCATTAATAGAATGGAAAGATAATTGATTTCATGGCTGCATTAAAGAAAATGTTTATTTAAACTGGTAAAGTAGTTAGTGCCCCTGGAGACTATATTGATGGGAGGAGGATTGGAATAAAACATACAATTTTCACTTTTTATACTTCTAGATGTATTTGTTTGGATTTTAAAGTAATATCTTAAGGTAAGTACAGACAAATAATACAGGAATTCAGAGGAAGTTAATATATTTATGTTAGCAAGAAATCAAAATATTTCATAGTGGGGATACATTTGATCTAAGCCTTGAACAATGGGTAGGTTTTGGAATATAAAAGTATGAGGGATGAAGAGTATTCCAGTAATGAGGACTAGTACTTGGTGCCGTTGACCTTCCCGCCCCTGACTTCTAAGGCACTGCAGTTCCTAGCTTTTCAGTTAACCACTGTGCTTATCTTCTTTGAGATATTGTCACTGGCTTCTACATTTTTGTATGCTCCCTAAATATAATTCTTCCCCAGAGTTTTTTTTATCCAGTCCTCATTTTTTCTCATTCTACTTAATTCTGCCTGAGAGTGCTCATCTGTTACATCTGCAATCCAGATTTTCCTCCTGAGGTCCAAAACTATGCCAAACGTTCACTGGTCACTGACCTTCAACAAACAGTTTGAATTGAAACTTTCCATCTTCTCCTGCATAAAAACACTTTAATGGGTTCATGGTTTTAAGATTTAGTAATAATGTATATCTCAGACTGTATTAAACCTTTAATTAACTAGAATTTATTTAATAGCTCAGCTTTCAAGAGAAAATGAACACATTATTACTGAGATTAAAGCTCCTCAGTATGGCACACAGACACCATCATCATCTGGCATGTGCTTGCCTTGCTCGCCTCAGCTTCCTCCCACTTTCCCATATGCTTTGGCTCTACTGAACCTCCTGCCGTTTCCCAGCTACTACAACTTTACTCCTTTTGCTGCTGCTGCTGCTAATTTGCTTCAGTCGTGTTCAACTCTGTGTGACCCCATAGACGGCACCCCAACAGGCTCCCCCTATCCCTGGGATTCTACAGGCAAGAACACTGGAGTGGGTTGCCATTTCCTTCTCCAATGCATGAAAGTGAAAAGGGAAAGTGAAGTCGCTCAGTCGTGTCCAACTCTTAGCGACCTCATGGACTGCAGCCTACCAGGCTCCTCCGTCATGGGATTCTCCAGGCAAGAGTTACTCCTTTTATGTACCTGTGTATCAGCTCTTCCCTTTGCCCTGATACCCCCTTCTCTAGTTTCTTCATCTTTGCCTGGCCTGGCAGTACATTTTTCAGGCTCAGTTCAGGTGTGTTTTCCAGAAATTTCAGTATTAACCTATGTATACCTGACCTCTTCCTCACTCCCAATAAATAAGTGAAATGACAGAAATAAGAAAACTATAGGCCTACTCCTTTGGCTTCAGTGTTAGCAAAACTTCCTGATTTTTCTCATATTTTTCTTGACTGTTTTGTCAGCTCATTAACTGGCACTATACTACAGGGTTCTGACCTCCTCTCCCCACACACAACTCCCGTCTGCACTGTGTGTGTTTTCCTTGGACTGTCTTAACCATTAACCAGTCTTAAGGTTTAAACTCTCTATTGATATCGCTTAAATCCCTGTCCTTGGTCTAGAATTTTCTTCAGATTTATATGTTCTCTTGCCTCCTAAATCTCTCCTACTCTGTGAAAATCTCACTGTCATTCCATGCCCTCCTCCACAGTCTTCCTCCTCTTTATTCCTAGAATTCTTGTCCCCTTAGTATTACTGTTTGTGCTGTCTCAGTTAATACCATCATAATTTTTTGCCTGATTTAATAACTGAGCTTTCTGATTGATCTCTTTACCCTTCTTTTGCTACCATTTTCATTTGTGTCCCAGCAGTGTTAAACTATTTCTGCACGTGTGTACGTGAGACATGCACACACATAGAGTGCCCTGCCCTGTTTTAAGAACAGCATACGCCCTTTCCTTTAAGATGCATCAGGTTTTATTCCCCCAGGAATCCTCTTCTAACACTGTTCCCCCATTCTCAGGCTGTGCTGCCGTAGTGTCCTGTGCACATTTCTATCATGAAATTAACCATACCTCATTCATTTGTGTTACACAGTAGACTACTTCCTTCTTGAGGGCAGAGACTATCTTTTATTGCTTTTTGTGTGGCACCAAACACAATTTCTGGCCTCTGGCAGGTATTCAGTATATGATGTGTTCTTTTGGGAAAGTGTTACTATTTGTAATTTGAAATGTTCATGTTCTTCTTTGGTTTATTAGCAACATGCTAGACGGGTTTATGAAATTCTTCGACTACTGGTAACTGACATGAGTGATGCTGAACAATACAGAAGCTATAGACTGGATATTAAAAGAAGACTAATTAGCCCATATAAGGTAGGACTTTGAAGAGTCTTAAACATTATATTCTTGTCACTGTTGAAAATGAAGAATATCTAGCAAATACCAATGTGTGGGAGAGTCCAAATCATTCTGCTAAAATAACTTTACAAAAGTGAAAATATTCTTCCAGTTAGTTATAAAAATTCTCCCTGTCATAATTTTCCAGTGTAACTATAAATATTTCCATTCACTTAAAAACTAATCCCATGGATAGTTTACTCATGGTTATTTTTTTCATTTGTATGCATCTTTTAAAAAACTGAATGCCCAGAATCTTCCCTAACAAATTATCTTGGTTTTTTTTTTCCATTGTTTTATTTGTCCCTATATTCTGCTTACATTTGCTTCTTTCTTCATAAATATAGCCTTGGTTGCCTTTTGTAACCCCTGTACTTGACCATAGCTGAAATCGCAACTTAGTGTTGTTTACCTGTTTTGTAATTGTTCTTGCTTCTTTACCCCCTGCTTTTTTCATTTCCTTTTTCTTTAACTGAAAAATATTCCCCTCCTAGATCAGGTCCTGGCCTCCTCATCTTTTGGCCATTATTAAAGTAGATATTGTCCATGCTCTTGTGTGGAGGAAGATTTGTGATTCTTGTAGTTGGGCAGTAATCTGATTGGAGAGAATATTCATTTATTTATTTAACAACTAATTACTGAGTGCTGCCTTTGTATATACTATACCTAGAGGCTTATACAGCACCATAGTTGGGAACATGAATGACAAATTTGAATCTGTCTTAAGGTTTAAGGAGAAAGTCAGTTAGTAATGAGTAATATATCAAGTGCATAGTTATGATTTTTATGATTTTTCTAAGTTAATCCAAGTTTTATTTATCATAGATTCTGCTTTATAGAGCCAGTCTTTTGAGTGTTAATGGTATATAGGGTTGCACTACTTGTTGAATCTCAGCTTTTTCCTTTATCACATCTTGTTTGCAATGTAACTATTTCTTAATTTATTATAATTCTAAATATAGCACATTCTGAATATAAAAATAATTATTTGCCTGACATAGAAATCCTTGTGTCTGGAATTCATATATTTTTTCTTCATAGTGCCATTTCATTAAGCAATTAATGGAATACTTAAATTTAATCAATTAATAAAATCAATTTAATTGATTTTCTAACTTAGGAACTACCATCTGCATATAACAGGTTGTAATAAATTATAACAACTATTCCCCAAAATTTGTCAGAAATAACATTTTATTCTTTATCAGTCTTTATGTTTGTCAACTCAGAAGCTTCAGAAAATTGGTAGAAATGGTACTTTCCAAAGATTTTGATCTTTAATTTAACTTGTTAGCTGGAAAATTTCTTTATGATGAAATGGGGGCATATAGAACAATATAATTAGATGTTAGCATGACAACATTTAAGAGTATTAAAACTTTTAGTAATTTATTAAATTATGTATCTCAGATACTTGTGATATTTTATATAGGCAGATGCAGCAAATAAAAGATGATTTCTAAGTATAAACAGCCGTCATGAAGTTATGCCAAATAATGGGAATATCTTTAGTTCATAAAAGCAAGTATTGTCTGCGCTTAAGAATGATTTTTTAAATATTATTAAGTATCGTCACCTGTCTAGCAAGTTCACCTTTTCTAAAAGACGACCAAAAACTGGTTATTAAACTATTTAAGTTCTTAACAGCCAAAATCGGTATCACCACCCTTGCACTTACACAGAATATTAAATTCTTTAGATACTTGCTCAAACCCTATTTATAATATCCCAATTTTAACGAGTTTAGTTATCCAGTATTCTGTCTCATTGAGAAAACCAAGAAATCTTGTTCTGGGTTGATAGCGTCAGGGTGATAGAAAACCTTCCACAAACTTAGTAAAAGCCTAGAAATAATTGAATGCCCTATATGCAAGGGAAGAGTTAGAAGATTCCTTTGTTGAATGTATACAGATGGTTTTCTCCAATTTTTCATTCCAAGCTGATATTTGTATAGTGTGCTGTGCTATCACAGCATTCTCAAATGCAAAATTACATTTAAGAATAAAGTAAAATTGCTTAATACTGAGTGTGATTTTGAATTTTCTAAAAATCTTTAAAATATATGCCAAATGGGGAAAGTTTGGAATCTAGAATTTGTTTTACTTTAACACATTTTATGATAAGAAAGTGTAACTTAGATTGTCTTAAGTTATTACGGAGGAATGGAATTGTTTATTGATAGCAAAGTCCACCAATTCTGTGCTGCCTTTTTTAAGGGCTTAAATTTCCATATCAGTTTAGTCCCACTAAGAAATTTTTTTGGATAGATATTAGAAGTAGTTGTACCTTACTTTAAAAGTTCTTTAAGTACTGATAATTTATTTGTATCAGTATCAAGAAGGGATAAAAATAATTTGTATTAACTAGAATCATTTTTAAAGCACAAAAAGAAATTCTTTAGTACAGAAGTAATTTTCAGCTGTTTAAGAAAAGATAAATTTGAACAATTTGACTAAAAGAAAAGTTGGTGCAGCTGCTTGGTTTTAGCATTTAAATTTTTATATTGTTTCATAGGCATATTTCAATTCATAATTGGTTTGCAAGTACAAAATTTAGAATCATTGTTATAATAGCATTGGATTTGGAATCAGAAAACTCAATTTTGAGGTCTAGTTTTAACTTATACAAATTGTATGTGTTGACAATTTATTAAAATCTGGGTATTAGGCTTCTCTTCTAAAATGGAAATACTTGCATAGGAACTGAAGAGAAAGAAATACAATACAGTGTGCATGTTTTTAAAGATAACCTTTCGATAAGTCTTAAGACTTGTTATATGTCTCCACACCATTATTATTTTTAAATTCTTGCAAAAGAACCTTATTTCTGTAGTTCACAAAAGAGACTGGTTGAGCAGATGGAAATTAAGGTGCTCTTAGAGGTGGTGGAATTTTGAGATATTTGTAAACCTTCTTGGAACCTCTGAAAACTAGGCAAGAAGAAAGTAGTTTTTGGACCTTAAATAAACTGACACTAATATGATCTTTAATTAATTTTTCTGCATTAATTAAAATTATCCACAGTCTTAATCTATGAAGGAATTAGCTTTTTGGTTTTTTTTTAAACACAGTTTAAAAGATGAATTTATAATATTTCCTGCATATACAAAGCAGTATACATACACAGTTTTAGAAATATTAAAATCAATAATACAAATAGCTCAAATAACTTATTTTTAAAAATGAACCATAGTTTACATGCTCATGAGGAACTTCTATAATAGTTTCATAGTTTTCCATAAAGCTAGTACATGTATATTTTATTCCTAGGTACTGAGAGCTCTTAAATTTAATTCAGAGATGTACTGCCATGTGAATAAAAATTATAATAGAAATTAATTCTGACATCCATCTGAGAAAAACTGACAGTGAAACTGAAGGTGGCAGTGCAGGGGAGATAAGCTGGGGAAGTAAACACTCTTAAGAGACCTGCTGTTTTTGTTCAGTCACTAAGTTGTGCCTGACTCTTTGTGACCCCATGGACTGCAGTTCACCAGGGGTCCCTGTTGTTCCCTGTCTCCTGGAGTTTGCTCAGATTCATGTCCATTGAGTCAGTGATGCTGTCTAACCATCTCATCCTCTGCTGCCTCCCTCTCCTTTGGCCTTCAGTCTTTCCCAGCATCAGGGTCTTTCCCAGGGAGTCAGCTCTTCACATCAGGTGGCCAAAGTATTGGAGCTTCAGCTTTGGCATCAGTCTTTCTAATGAATATTCAGGGTTGATTTCCTTTAGGATTGATTGGTTTGATCTTGCAGTTCAAGGGACTCTCAAGAGTCTTCTCTAGCACTACAGTTCAAAAGCATCAGTTCTTCAGTGCTCAGCCACTTTTATCGTCCAGTTCTTACGTTGTACATTTGTCAGCAAAGTAATGTGTCTGTTTTTTAGTAAGGTGTCTAGTTTTGTCATAGCTTTCCTTCCAAGGAGCAAGCATCTTTTACTTTCAGGGCTGCAGTCACCGTCTGCAGTGATTTTGGAGCCCAAGAAAATAAAATCCGTCACTGTTTCCACGTTGTCCTCTTCTGTTTGCCATGATGGGACCAGATACCATGATCTTAGTTTTCTTAATGTTGAGTTTTAAAACAAGTTAATAATTTAAAACAGTATGTCACTGGCACATGATTCATTCTGTAGGTTATTTGTAGCAGAATTGATAGTTAAGAATATTTAAGAATTAAAATGATGGTTCTGTTGTATACAAGAATTTAATATGATTGGAGGCATAGTCAAGCAATGGGGTTAGATTATTTTATAAATGTTATAACTGGTTAGCAGTTTAGAAGAATTTTTTTTTCTTATAACATACCATGATAATTTTTGGATGCATTACCTTTTAGTTCCTGAGCTGTTTCCTTAACTTGGGTGCCGCCAAGAGGCAGTTGTTTGTGCCTCTTGGCAAAAAAAAGTAACTCACAGCAGAAACAAAGCATTTATTATCCACATGATTGAAGAGTGAGGAATATACTGTCCTTCCAGGCCTTGGGAGTAATAAATCTGAATTTTCATTACTTCTCTAGAACTACTATTCACAATGTAACTAGAAGATCAGCAACATTGGGAATTCTCTGGTGATCCAGTGATTAAGATTGTGCTTCCACTGCAGGGGCCATGGGTTCAATCCCTGGTTGGCAAACTAAGAATCCCCCAAGCAGTGCAGCCATACACACACACACACACACACACACACACACTCCAAGTCAGCAACATTAACATCATCCAGGAGCACTTTTTAGAACCACAGACTCTCACCCCACCCCAGACCTACTAAATGAGAACCTGCATTTTAATTTTAACAAGGTTCCCAGTTGATCTTTGTGTATGTTTAAATTTGAGAAGCTCTGCATGTCTTATATTCCAAAACTATTAGGGTTTCCTTTAAGAGACATTTATTAGTTTTTAGGATGGAGTTAAGATACTGTTTTCAGGTGTTTTTTTTTTTTCTTTTAATTGTATTTGGTAAGCAGTTATGGAATTCAGAATACAAACTTCTCATTAGATCATTAGGGGTTGGATCCAGGCTTCTCGGCTTACTGCCTCTATGACAAGTTATTAACACCTGCACCTTTTTTTTCCTTTATTAATTGAAGAAAGTTATAGTACCTGTCTCATAGTCTTTAGGATTACGTGAATTAATATATGTGATTTCTGATCTCTATATAAAGTTAGCTCTTTATTAAATGCTTAAGTGAAAGAGGATATGATCTAGAACAGTTTATCCAAAATGTATGAAAGCAAAAGTCTCTCTGTTGTGTTCAGCTCTTTGCAACCGTGGACTGTAGCTGCAGGCTCCTCTGTCCATGGAATTCTCCAGGTCAGAATACTGGAGTGGGTAGCTGTTTCTTTTCTAGGGGATCTTCCCAACCCAGGAATAGGACCCAGGTTTCCCCACACTGCAGGCAGATTCTTTGAGCCACCAGGGAAGCCCAAGAATACTGGAGTGGGGATCCTATCCCTTTTCCAGCAGATCTTCACGACCCAGGAATCGAAACAGAGTCTTCTGCATTTCAGGTGGATTCTTTACCAGCTGAGCTACCAGGGAAGTTGAAAATGTATTGAAGTTTCGTATATTACAGTGTTTTATATAATGCAATATTGTCACCCACCTAGGAATCTTGGAGTCATTCTACATTCTTTCCCCACATCATCCAATGTTTTCTTCCCTAAATCTGTTCTGTACCTTCCATCTCTGCTTAGTCTGTTACTAAGCAGACTTGGTCTAGGCTTTCATCATCTCTTGAATTCTTAAACTAACTGCTAACTTGGTCCCCTCCAGTCCCATCCTCAGCATACTAACCGTATTGTTCTGATAGTGACCTGTCTAAAAGTTGTTACCAGATTCTTCAGTTCAGTTCAGTCGCTCAGTCGTGTCTGACTCTTTGCGACCCCATGAATCGCAGCACGCCAGGCCTCCCTGTCCATCACCAACTCCCGGAGTTCACTCAGACTCATGCCCATCGAGTCAGTGATGCCATCCAGCCATCTCATTCTCTGTTGTCCCCTTCTCCTCCTGACCCCAGATTCTTAGGGTGGTGCAAATCTCAGTTTCCTGAGAAATGGTAGTTTGCCTTCTCAGTGAAATGGAGAGGGTTTAATAAGGTAATGTATGTCTAGACAGTAGAGACTCGATAAATGCTAGTTAATACTGTTTTTTAAAGTGTGACAGTTTTTGGCTTATCTTCCTGAAACTCTCCCAACAGTTTATGGTAAAATTAATATGTGGTCCATAAATACATTGCTGGGTAAAGGAACTCAGAAATAATAGTGGCAGAAGATGCCAGCCCAGCTTGGAATTAAGATTAATGTAATTAATGATTAAATTGATGAAATAATAGCACTTAATTTCAGTTGTCTTTCTTCAGTTACAGTACCTTATTTATTAAAGAAATATTTGAGTATCTGTACTGGCCAGTTCTTTATTATGCTTTGGAGAGGGGCCTGTCACTCACATACCTATCTATATTTACCATTTATACAAATTCCATGTCTTTTGGAACCCTCTTTTTAGAGGGCTTGTAGTTCATGTTAACATTATGTTTCGGCTTCCTTAAAAATGTATGGGATAGATTTGGGCATATTCCTACTATTATTATTTTTAACACTGGAGACATTTTTTATATCAGCTTTCTTAGTCTAACCAATAATCGTGTTTGTTACTTAGAAAAAACAGAGAGATCTTGCTAAAATGAGAAAATGTCTCAGACCGGAAGAACTGACAAACCAGATGAACCAGATAGAAATAAGCATGCAACATGAACAGCTGGAAGAAAGCTTTCAGGAACTCGTGGAAGATTATCGACGTGTCATTGAACGCCTCGCTCAAGAGTAGAGGTTATACTTCTCTGTACAGAAAGTTTGCAGATTTCTGTACATGTGTTGTGAAAATCAGATGATGACTTTAATTTTAAAAAATCTTGTAACATTTTGCTTACATTAAAAGTTATCTATCTTTAGTTGAATATTTTCTTTTGGAGAGATTGTATATTTTAAAATACTGTTTAGAGTTTATGAGCATATATTACATTAAAAAGATATAGCTTCTGAAATACCACTGCAGTTACTTCCCTTCTTAAATAGTGTAATAAATGCTTAGTTGTGATATGTTAATGTGTGCTGATATGATTCTTGAATACTTAGGATTAACTTCTTCTATCTTGTTAAAAACCTTTAGGTTTTAAGCTTTTATTATTCTTCCCACACTTTGCTTCTAAGCTTTTAACACATTTCTTTAATATCTTCCTAGTAATCTTAGTCTTGCTATGTGATTTTTCTAAGTAGAAAATGTTCTTAAAGTAGAACTATTTTAAATAAACTATTAACCACTTGTTAGGAGTAGGGTGGGTAAGAGAGAGGAAGAAAACTAAATATAGCCTGAAACCTAGATGTTTGGCACCAAATATTAATTGAAGATAATTCAGAAGTTGCCATAAACATTTTATTTTTAAAAATATAAATTTATTTTAATTGAAGGTTTATAAGCATTTTATAAATAGTAACATACAAATCAATTAACAAAAGTCTAGTTTACACACTGTTGTTGAAATATGTAAAATGAAGTATGTTGAAGTCTAAGAAGGGGAAAAAAGATAAATTGCTTAATATATTATTTTATTGAAGTAGAACTAAATAAGTTGCTTGATAGTCCTTAAAAGTAATTGATTTTTTTAACATGTGCCAGTAAGCCAAGTATTGTATAACATCAAAAATGGGATGTAAGTTGAACTTTAACTTTTTTTTTTAGTTGAACTTTACTTTTAAAATCTGATTTGTTCAATGCTCAAGGCAAAATCCCATCTTGGACAAGCACTAACTTGTCCTTCATCAGCTTTTTTTTCATCAGTAAATTCTGTCAAACATAGAAGCAAAGTGAGTAGTACCCTCTGGACATAAAATAGTTGTGGCCACCAGCATACCAATGGCACTAAAGCCAGACCTTTAAAATAAGAGTTCTGTGAACATTTCAGACAGTCTCATCTCAGTTTGTATACATAAAACTTGATTTCCGAACACGTACCTAAGTTGTACAGATAGAATGAACCAATGCAAAGTCCTTTTGAAGCTATATGGAAAAAATGTGTTTTCCATCTGAATTTATTATAAGATTAAAAATTTTTTAATTTGGAAATTAACAATTGATGCCTAAAAATGAGCTCTGAGGAGAAAAAAATCAGTACAATCTAAATAAATTATCTTTCAACATCCTTCTTTATGTAGAAACCAGACAAAGTCAATGTGATACCAGTTTCTGTAGTTTTTTTTTTTAAATACAATGTTCTATGGTTAAAGGTCTAGTTTATTAGCATTAATCTTTCAGACTTGAAAGGCGGTACTTTCATTTTGAGTTAGAAGAGTAAGCCTGATAGTAAGATCTGTACTTAGAACAGGATAGTTAAACACCAGGATAGACACATAGGACTGTGTGTGAAACCCAGCGCAGCTACCTTTTGGGCTTAGAGGTCACTTCTCACCCTAGGGTAGCAGCCTTCATCCCCTTTACCATCCACATACACATAGATGTCCAGTATTTTATTTGCTGCCTCACCTTTTTCCTTTCCTCCCCTCTGCTACTACTGTTTTTCCGTATCTTCTCCACGTTGCATTTCCTCTACATGTAATACCATGTTTCCTTTCGTGGAAACATAGAAACAGTGAAAAACACGGATGTAAAATGAGGTTGTATTAGACTTGTCTCCAGGCTTCCACCCTGTTCTAATATCTGTGCTTTTTTTTTTTTTTTCATCTTTTCTCATCGCTCTTGAGCTTTTCTACTCAGATGTGGATATAGATGTGGTATATATCTAAAATAATTTTTTTAATAAATCACAAAATTCAGTTCATACCTGAGTTAATGTATAAGAGGAAGAGAAAAACCCACTATATGTCCCTGTCTCCAAATTGCAGAGGCCTCAGCTTGCTGTACGAGAGTCTTGTCTACTCTGAAGATTTACCTCACCCACCATTATCTTGTCCACTAGAGTTTCCTCACAGCAAAACCTTCAGTGCTGTATCGAAGAAATAAAGAATCACAGACCTCAGAGGTCAAATGATCGAATTCCTCAAATTCATTCTTAAGTTCTTTTTATTAGAATTTACAGGCCAGTTTTATTTTTTTTACAGGCCAGTTTTAAAATATTAAATGCTGATTAAGATACCCATACTTCTTCCAAGTGAAATTATTTTATATTTGAATATTATCTCTGTATACATTGAACAGAGTAGCATTTTCTTTTTAGCATTTCTAGTGTTCAAAATGGTTCTCAAAGATGTACAGTATTTCAAGTTGACATTCCCATATTAAACCTTTTGCCTAGCTTTTTTCTTTATTACAACATTCAAATGAATTAATATCTTCATTATTAATATATATATATCTGTATCCATTAAGTATCCCAATTCCTGGGAAGTACAGTTACTGAGTCAAAGGGTAGGACTATCTCCATGGTTCAGTTATGTAAACATGCCATATTTTCCAGAATGCTTTATAATTACAGATATTAATGTTTGTACTGATTTTAACAGAATTTCAGTGGTATAGTATGTTGATTTTATTGTTGTCTCCACAGGTATAAAATCTCAAATTTGTATTCCTTTTGCTTAATGGGAAATCTGAATACTTTTCCATATTTTTGTGAAATTTTTTCCCTTAGGAATAGGAATTATCCATTTCATTTTTCAAATTTGACTTTTAGGGGCTACACTCTCATTTTTACAGACAGACAATAGATCCGAAAGTTCACTTGCCTAAGGTCACACTGAACTAGTGGCAAAGCCAGGACTATAATACCTGGCTTCCACTCCTCCATTTCATTTTCTATCAAGTAGGCTGACCAAGTTGTAAGCATGCCAACCCACGAGGCTCTTCCTAAGTGGGGCTTGCTTTTATCGCCATGTGGGAAATACCTCACTTGCATGTTTGATGTAGTCAAAGGACAAATACCCCAGCTGTCCTCTGTTCAAAACCTTAAGTATCAGGAAAAAGGATGTTTATGTATAATGACCGAGATTATTGGTGCCTCATTTGAAGCATGGCTTGAAGTTCCTCATTTCGTCTCAACATTTTCAGTTACTCAACATCTACAACTTTGATGTTTCCATATGCCTTTACACCTTTATTGTAACACATATTTCATTCTCCTTGTATTATGCATTGCAGTAGCATTACACAGCACATTGAATTTACTCCTTGACTTAGGCAGAGCTGTCTATATAAAAAGTAGTATGCACACAGCACAAAAATGGAAAAGGGCACACTGAAAAGTTCCTTGCCCCAAACCTTCAGAAACAACTGCTGTTTTGGGGTGTGGGTTTTTTTTTTGGCTGTGCAGTGCAGCCTAGGAGATCTTAGTTCCCCGACCAGGGATTGAACCCATGCCCCCTACAGTGGAAGCACAAAGTCCTAGCCACTGAACCACCTGAGAAGTCCCTAAAGTTAATGGTATCCTGAAATCATTAACGCTATGGCTGCATGGTAGCCACTGTACAGATATACCGTAAGTTACTCTACCAGTTCCCTATTATTTGTAGTTTCTAGTATTTTTCATTACAAACAATGCTGCAGTGCATGCACGTTCTTGTACATGTGCTGTGTGTAGAGATTAAAGTCCTAGAAATCATGACCTTTAGTCTGAACTCAATCTTACAGTGACTATACTACTGTTTACAGCAGTTAAAATTATTAACACCAACTAAGGTTACAGATGCTTGATCCTGTACCAGTCTAGAATTAGCTGTGTAAACAAGAGCATTTTGGACCTCTCCAACCATCTTCCTACACAGCTAGAAATAATGAATTACCTTAAAGGCACAGTGATTTGAATACTTAGGCATAGGCCCATGACTTCTTGTCTCTTCCTTTAGTCTTGCTTAGCTCTTCTCAAACCTTATCATCCAGGAGAACTGCCCTACAGCAGGGTTTCTCATCCTCAGGACTGTCGGCATTTTGGGCCAGATCACTGTTGTGCTGCCTCATGTTCAGTCTCTAAGTTGTGACCCCATGGACTGTAGCCCTCCAGGATCCTCTGTCCCTGGGCTTTTCCAGGCAAGAATACTGAAGTGGGTTGCTATTTCCTTGTCTAGGGAATCTTCCCTACCCGTAATCGAACCTGCATCTCCTGCACTGCAGGCAAATTCTTTACTGCTGAGCCACCAGGGAAGCCCACTGACCTGTGTTAGCGCTGGTTAAGCGCATCTGTGGCCTCTACCCCCGAGATGCCAGCAGTACAGTCCCCACCTCCAGCTGTAACAACCAAGCATGTCTCCAGATACTGCCACATGTACCCCAGAGGGGAAAAATCACCCTTGGTTGAGAACCACTGCTATATGAGATTAAATATTCATTGACATTTAAGCAATGATTTTTTAATTATGTAACATGAACACGAAATTCAAAATAAGAGTATTTGATAAGTAAACTGCCCTCCCTTCCACCCAGTCACCTAAGTCACTTCTCCAGAGGCAGTTACTTTTCCCAGTTTCTCTTTGCCCCTCAGAGTTAATTATCAGTTTGCAAACACCCATCACTTTGTTTCAATGCAAATGGTTATATACTACATGCAGTACTTAGAATCTCTTCCAGTTAAATTTAACTTATCTTTATTAGTACATATCAGAATACTTCAGTTCTAAACATGCTGATTCTAAACAGCTGTTTGATACTTATTCCATAGTTTGGTTTCAGAGTCAGCTATTCGATACTTATTCCATAGTCTGGTTTCAGTTTGTTTAACCCAATCCCATATTAATGGACATTTAGGCCGTTTCCTATCTTCTGCTCTCATAGGCAGTGCTGCAGTGAATGTTCTTGTGTGTACTTCATTTTGTGCATGTGGTGGGGGTATATATGCAACACAGTGATAGAATCGCTGAGTGGAACGGCATGGACATTTTATATTTGGTAGATTTTTGCATACATTTGAGACAATAGAGAAATCTGAGTATGGACTCTATATTAGATGATATGAGATTTTTTAAATTTTATTAGATGTGATCATGGTATTGTGATGAGGTAGGCAAATGTCTTTATTCCTAGAAGTCACATGCAAAACTGTTCAGGACATCTGTAACTGACATTCAAATGGTCCAGAAAAAAAGTATGTGTAAATGGCATACACACACACACAGATATTTGTACATATGACAAAAGTCTTAAATTATTGAATCTAGGTGCAAGGGATATACAGATGTTCACCACTGTGATTCTTTCAACCTGTATGTTTTCAAGTTTTCAAAATAAGACTTGGGAAAGATTGCCTATATGAAATAAAAACAATACTATAAAGTAAGAACAATCAGTGAATAAGGAAGAATTCTCAGAAATTTAAAATGAGTGTGTTATATAATTAATGCAATGGAAACTTGGGATATAAAGTTGAAAAAGTTCGCAGAACATCAAAAAGAGAAAACAGGAGAGAAAAGAGAATTCAATGTAGGAAATCTGATGGCTGGCTTATTTTCAGAGACGAAAAGCAAACAAGGACGTTATCAAATAAAGGGGAGATAGTTCCTTAGAGTGGCAGACGTGAATCTTCAAATTAGAAGACTTCACTGAAGGCTGAGCAGAATAATCACTAATGTTTATGGAAAGCTGACTATTTGCCAACCACCTGCAACAGTGAGAATCTCAGTTCTCACAATCCTCAGAGGTACACATGGTATGTATCCTCCTTGAGTGAGGACTAGGGAGATTATTTCGCCCAAAGTCACACAGCTGGGAGGTGGCAGACAGGATTTGGGTCCAAGCAGTATAATTCACTTTTGTTTTTAACCACTATACCACTTACCTAAAAGGATATACATGTACACTAAATTATTAAATTTCAGAACACTGAGCATGAAAGTTCTAGATTCCTTCAGAGAGAAAAACATAGGAAACTTGGGAGAGAAGTCAGAATTTAAATAGCACCAGCCTATCAGTTATACTTCATGCTGAAAGACAATGGAATGATGAATTCAAAGTTCTGACGGAAAGTTATTTTCCATCTAGAATCCTGTACCCAAGTGTGAAAGCAAAAGAAAGGTGGTTTTAGAAATCTATGAAACCAGAAAACTTAGTTCATAAACTTTATAATGAAGTTACCAGTTGATCTATTTCAGCGTCACGAAGGTGAAATCAAAGAGAATGTAAGATGTGGAGGACAAGAAATAGTAAAACAAATCTGAGGATGGCAACGGAATCGTGTGCCTACAAAAGTAATTGGTCCAAATTAGGAAATTATGAACTCCAGGAAAACGTAAAGAAAATGAGAGTCTAAATATAATAAAGTATAATTGGCATGGGTCTGAACAGTAACTAGAAAGAAAAACAGTCAAATTGGTTAAGTCGGGTCAGATTGGGAGACAGCAGGATGGGAGACTATTGCTTTTTGTTGTAAATTTTATTATTGCATGTTTTTAAAAACCATGTGTTACTCTGATATAACATTTTAATATTACTATATTGTTCAAATAAAATAGAACTAAAGAAATTTTAAAAATAAGTTTATCTGAAGCACATAAGTAGCACCTTTAAATAGACTGTGTTCAGGACTTTCACAAAGCAGAAATTGCCAAAAGACAGTGAAGAAGTTTCTTTTAAAAAAAACCTAATAACAATACAACTATACTTCTTTTTTTGGAAACTGATGGTAAAAGGAAGCATAGTTTACCAGGTACTTTATTTGGCTATTTCAAAAGCAAACTGTCTCCACCTCTGACACACCAGCCCTGTGAATCAACACACACTAAATGTAAAAGCAAAGCTTTGAAATTTTTCATGTCATAATTTGGGGGGCTTTTATTACCCTGTGGAGAGATTTAATGCCATAAAAGTGTATCACATGAATATCTGAAGAGCTGTTGTGTGTAAAATGGTACAAGAAATACCTTATAAATTTCTTATTAAAAAAATGTTTTTAAGACCTCCATTGTTCAAATGTACCCAGGCTGGAGAAGGGACGAATCATCTTCGACTGAAAGGGCCCCACTAAGCTCACCTTAAAACTAGAAGAGGCAGAGTTGGATTAGGTGATCTGTGAAGCCCTTTCCAGTTCTTCAACTGTATTCTTCCTCTTCTAGCTTCATAAAAGACCAGTTGGAAAATGTCCTCTGGTTAGTCTCTGTTCACCTGCCCAGTTCTTTGTAGACTTTTCATGAATTATATTGGCAGGTGAATCTGCACGGAAGTCTCGCGCTGTGCAGTGTGCTTGCCTGGCTCCCTGAATCCCCCTTTGTGAAGGCTGTGGGGCCACCACAGTGAGGCCTGTTTGCTGTCTGCAACCAGAGCAGCTGCCGCCTTTCTTCCTTTATCCTTGCTCCAGCAAAGGGAAACGCGGTGATGTTTGTGTGCTTCAGACGAGGAGAATGCTCTCCAGACAGGTTATTCTCTGGCTTAAAGTGGATGGGGAGCGCAGCTCAATGGGAAGAGAGGTCGAGGCAGCATCTGCCCCCTTGTTTGTTTCAACAGCTTCCGTCTTGAATATAGAATTTGTTGAGTGAGAGGCGAGCAGAAGAAGTTGAGAAATGCAGTTCAAGCGGTGGTGCGTTTCTGCTTAGTTTGTCAGCCGGTGTGGGGGATGGAGGCGGAGGGTGGGAGACAAGAAAGGGACATACAGCTAGTTGTTTCTATGATTAAATTCCTTGTTATTTCATAATCTCCACTTCGAAGGTTCTTACTGCAGTGTATTCAGTGTGACTGTTGACTAACCAAGGAGTACTGTTTCATGCTTCTAGACAGGAAATACCAAAACTGTAAATATTTCCAACCTCTGATCTTAGTGGTCCAACTGCTTTCTGTAAGAACTGGTCTCACAAAATCCTACAGGACCATATTTTACCAAAACACACTACAGCAAACAGAATCATAAAACCAGCAGAAGAAAAAATATGAGCAGGTAACCAGAAATGTACCATTATTTCAGGAAGGAAAAGGAAAAACAGTAAAAGGAGTAATCATATAGAAGGGTGTAAATATTGGGAGGAGAGAAACAAAGGCAGAGTGAAGGCCAAACGGAAAAAGAATGTACAGTAGACAGCAACAAAGATAGGTAATAAATACTGTGTATTCCTGTCCTCTTGAGTATGGTTTGCCCAGGCGGCTGCTTTTTATTGTATATAGATGTGTGACTGCTGCTGCCAAGTCACTTCAGTCGTGTCCAACTCTGTGCGACCCCATAGACAGCCTCCCACCAGGCTCCTCTGTCCCTGGGGTTCTCCAGGCAAGAACACTGGAGTGGGTTGCCTAGTCACAGTAAAAATAGATACCTTCCCTTAGAAAGTTCAGCAAATGGTATATGCACAGAAGGAAATCTGGACAAATAGGTGTTGTGCTAAGTTGCTTTTAGTCATGTCTAATTTTTGGTGTCCTGATAGGCTATAGCCCATCAGTTTTCTCTGTCCATGGGATTCTCTAAGGCAAGAATATTGGAGTGGGTTGCCATGACCTTCCAGGGGATCTTCCCAACCCAGGGATTGAACCTGCATCTCATGTCTCCTGCACTGGCAGACAAGTTCTTTACCAATAGTGTCACCTGGGAAGCCCTCTGGATGGATATACATCAATTCAGTAACAATGATTACCCAGAGAGAGCTTTTCTAGGGGACTTCTACTTTCTGTATTTTCCATTTCTGTGTTTTTAAAATGTTTTTAAAGAGCATATGTTACATACATGTGTAAACAAACAAAAAGACTAAAAATTCTAACAGGATCGAGAGCATTTTCCTTTCTCTTTTATAAATGTGGATTCAAGACGCCAAAGGAAGCAGTATTTCGCTTTTACCATCATCTCTGCAGGAAGGATTTTAAACAGGTGCAAGTTTCCTGAGAATTTATTAGCGTTCAGCATTTTTCTCAGTTCTTGGCAGCCAGGGATAGCGAAAATCTGACTCCTCGCACCTGGTGTTGCTCCTATAAGGCTTATAGTCTCAAGGTTACTTGCTCTTTCTTTACGGACAATTTTGTGAGCATGTTAGTCTCAGCTTTCCGATTAATTTCCTAAGAACCAAAATAACATCATAATCTCCTTGGAGCCGAGTATGCACTTAAGTATTTATTGATCGGCTGATTGACTGATCACTAAATTCTCTTGGAAACTTTTGCCTTTCTGCCTTAATCTGCATGGATTCTTCATTCTCCAGAAGACTGTAAGCAGGCGCTACTTTTCAGAACTTACTAATTGAGAATAGATAATAGTTGACAATGGTACATGTTTCTATTTAGATAAACCAACTTTTCCTTAGAGCCAGTGCCAAGAAATGAGGTCAGGGAAGCCCTGTCGCTTAAGATAAAACTCAGCAGCCACTGTGAAATACATTTTAGAGGCTCCTCAAAAAACTAAAAATAGGAGTACCATGCTGCTGCTGCTGCTGCTGCTGCTGCTAAGTCACTTCAGTCGTGTCCAACTCTGTGCAACCCCAGAGACGGCAGCCCACCAAGGTCCCCCGTCCCTGGGATTCTCCAGGCAAGAACACTGGAGTGGGTTGCCATGTCCTTCTCCAATGCATGAAAGTGAAAAGTGAAAGTGAAGTCACTCAGTCGTATCCAACTCCTAGCGACCCCGTGGACTGCAGCCTACCAGACTCCCTCCGTCCATGGGATTCTTCAGGCAAGAGTACTGGAGTGGGGTGCCATTGCCTTCTCCAAGGACTACCATATGACCCAGCAATTCCACTTCCTGGGTATATATCCAAAGAAAACTCTAACTTGAAAAGGTACATGTGCCTCAGTGTTAATACCAGCATTATTTACAATGGCCAAGAAATAACTAAGGGTCCATGAACAGGTAAATGAATAAAAAGATGGCAGTATATATACATTGGGGCTTCCATGGTAGCTCAGCTGGTAAAGAAGCCACCTGCAAAGCAGAAGACCCCGGGTTGATTCCTGGGTCAGGAAGATCCCCTGAAGAAGGGACAAGCTACTCACTATAATATTCTTGGGCTTCCTTGGTGGCTCAGATGGTAGCGAATCTGCCTGCAATGTGGGAGATCTGGGTTCAATCCCTGGGTTGGGAAGATGCCTTGGAGGAGGGCATGGCAGCCCACCCCGGTATTCTTGCCTCAAAAATCCCCATGGACAGAGGAGCCTGGTGGGCTACAGTCCATGGGGTTGCCAAGAGTAAGACACAACTGAGCAACTAAGCACATATGTACGGTGGAATACTATGCAGTCATAAAAAATAATGAAATTTTCAATATTTGAAAATAATGAAATGTTGTTGCAACAACATGGGTTGACCTGGAGGGTAGTATGCTTATTGAAATAAGTCAGACAGAGAAAGACACATACGTTATCACTTGTATGTGGATTCTATAAGATAAACTAGTGAGTATAACACAAACAAACTCACAGAGAACAAACTAGTAGTTATTGGTGGGGAGCAGCAAGGGGAGAAGGGCACGAAAGGGGTGGGGGATTAAGAAGGACACAGTACTATGCATAAAGTAAATAAGCTACAGGATATATTTCACAATGCAGGGAATACAGCCAACATTTTATAAAGCTATAAATGGAACACGCATGATTGCATGCGTGCTAAGTCACTTCAGTCGTGTCCGACTCTTTGTGATGCTATGGACTGTAGCCCCCTAGGCTCCTCTGTCCATGGGATTCTCCAGGCAAGAATACTGGAGTGGGTTGCCATACCCTCCGCCAGGGGATCTTCCGGACCCGGGGATCGAAACCAAGTTTCTTGCATCTGCTGTACTGGCAGGTGTATCCTTTAGCACTAGCACCACCTGGGAAGCCCGTAAATGGAATATAATCTATAAAATGTTTGAATCATTTTGAAATTAATGTAATATTGTAAATCAACTATAACTCATTAAAAAATAAAGATAAAACTCAAATGCATCAATGAGTGAGGTCTTGGGCCACCCTCATCCTCATCCTTACAGTCTTCCCACCCCTTCCCTCTCTTGGCCCCTGCCACCATTCCAGGTAGGCTGCTGCCCCAACAGATAGGCTGTTATGCTGAAGCACTATTTCTGCTTACAAATCTCCCGTATCTTTCAAGCCAAGAGGCTGAAGCAGCTTGAAATGAATGCAGGCCAGACTGTGCCTGAGAGCAACTCCCTGGGGACAAAGTTTGGTCTTACCCTACAGCTAAGTTAGCCCTCTCTAATCCCATTCTTCTCTACTTAATCACACTGACCGGCTGCTCAGGAGGGAGCAACATGCTCTTCTCTGAGCCCACTTGGATGATGCCTATAAGCGGCTATAGATTCACAAAATCTTCAGAATTTCTATGTAGGAAGGTCACAGGCAATCTTGTTGGAAAGGGGTGGAACATAAAGTGTCACTGGCCCAGGAATTATATGATCCAGAAAATGTCATTATACAAATCAAAAATGGGAGGGGCAGGAGGGCCACATATGATTAGAGCACCCTCTCTGCCTCCTGGTTTCCTCTAGGCATTGCCAGAGACGAGGGAAGCAGGGCACAGCAGCAAGGAGAAACCCCCTTGATTTCTATAACTGTCTTGCATATGACATTACTTGTCCTCAAAAAAACATGGAGCATTTATACATTTTTCTCTAAGGGTCCCCCTAGATTGGGTGCTAAGTTGCTTCAGTTGTGTCCAATTCTTGGTGAGCTTGTGGACCACAGCCCATCAGGCTCTTCTGTCCATGGGATTCTCCAGGCAAGAATACTGGAGTCGGTTGCCATGTCCTCCTCCAGGGGATCTTCCCGACCCAGGGCTTCAACCCACATCTCTTAGGTCTCCTGTATTGATAGGCGGGTTCTTTACCACTAGCGCCACCTGGGAAGCCCCAGAGATTACCCAGTAACATGTCTACCATTGTCTCAAGTGGTTCAGGAAACAATATTCTGCCAACAAGCTGGCTAAGAGAATGCCCTACCAACTTTCTGCCTGAACATATATAATCGTGTGAAGCTGGACCTTAACTTTAGGGGGTCCAGTCAGCTATGGAGACAGGTCCCTGTTAAATATGCAACTTATGCAGGACTCCAAGTTCTTGAAAAGAATGTTCACTTGACTTTTTAAGAAATGTAAATAAATAAAAGCATTTCCTCACACTAAAACTGAACACACTGGAGGGCAGGATGGGAAATATTCTTCCCAAGCCATAGAGTTCCTTAGCCAAATGCTAAGAAACGATCCTGATGTAAAACCAAAAGGCTAATTTTCCTGGTTCAGATGGCAAATTGAGAAGTAAGTTCAGGCAGAATGAAAGCTCCTGGGGTTGACAGCTCCACTGGAGCTAGGCAGGTCCCAGGACACCAGTTCCCCAGCAGGCTGCTGTAATGCCTGGCAGGAAACAACACACTCTCTCAGTTAGTCTCATGTGTTTGTATGTAACAAGTTTCTTCTGCAGATACATACCTTAGTGTAAGGGCTAAGGGCTTCTACACCTTAGTCTTTACGTTGCATTATAGGTAATCTTCGTAAGTATATAAAAACCTAGTGAGACAAGTTACAGGATGCTGCTGCTGCTAAGTCGCTTCAGTCGTGTCCCACTCTGTGCAACCCCATAGATGGCAGCCCACCAGGCTCCCCCATCCCTGGGATTCTCCAGGCAAGAACACTGGAGTGGGTTGCCATTTCCTTCTCCAATGCATGAGTGAAAAGTGAAAGTGAAGTCGCTCAGTCGTGTCTTACTCTTGGAGACCCCATGGACTGCAGCCTACCAGGCTCCTCCATCCATGGGATTTTCCAGGCAAGAGTACTGGAGTGGGTTGCCATTGCCTTCTCAGGTTACAGGATGATGTCTTTAGAAAGCAAAAGTCATTTTTAAAGGGATTTACTTCAGGTAGCAAAATCTCTAGAGCTTTTAAATTGCGAATTTGAATCATAAATTCAGGATCTTCATTATGGGAACCAAAATAATTTCAATTTTACTACAAACTATATATACAGTATTTGAAAAAGTTATGTAGTATGTCTATAATAAAATATTAAGTAGAAGAAGAGGGAAGGAAAAAATTACTTAAAAATGAGAATATCAGAATTTATTTCTGATGTATCTCTTTAATAAAAGAAGATTAAAAGATATAAAAGATGCCAATAAGAAAACCTTTTAAAAACCGAGGAATGGGACTTCCCTGGTAGTTCAGCGGTTAAAAATTCATCTGCCTTGCAGTGCAAGGGATGTGGGTTCAATCCCTAGTAGGGAAAGGAACTAAGATCCCACATGCCATGGAGCAACTAAGCCTCTGAGACACAGCTAGCAAGTCCATGTGACACAATGAAAGGTCCTGCATGATGCAATGAGGGGCTGGCCTATGGCAACTAAGACTGGATGCAGCCAACAAGGTAAAAACTATAAAACAATAATTAATCACAGTAAAAGTATTTTAACATTGCAGAATGAACTTCTGGATATAGAAACTGAAGGTATTAAGAAGTTACCCTTTATTTCTTGAACTCTGGTTTTGAAAAATTATTCAACATATTTTTTCAAGAAAGACAAAATCCGAAAAATAGTGGAAGTTAAAATCAATGAAGTGCCACAACATAGCCTTCATTTCATAGGAAAGATGGGCTGAAACAGAGAAGAGAGTCAGTAGTAGATACTCACCTAAATGAAAGCAATCTAATGCCCTTATACCCAGGATCACAGATGTTAGAATTACTAGGGATCTTTTAAAGGGCTTCCCTGATGGCTCAGAGAGTAAAGAATCCATCTACCATGCAGGAGACCTGGGTTCAAATCCCTGAGCTGGGAAGATTCCTCTGAAGAAGGTACTGGCTACCTACGCCAGTATTCTCTCCTAGAGAATTCCATGGACAGAGGAGTGGTCGCAAAGAGTCGAACACGACTGTACGACTAACACTTTTACTTAGATGCCAGGAGTCTAGCCCTTTATATGGTCGATCAGTATGCATATATCTTATATAAATTGATGATTTTGGAGGACACACGCTGGCAGTTCTTAATCTTTCCAATGTCAGAAGCATGTTATGAAAGAAGCTAAATCAAGAATCAGTGGACAAGTTATTACCTGTGCAAGTTCATATCTGCTTCATTTCTAGCTCATCCTGGATGTCCACCTGCTACACTGAATTTACTGGCGACTCCCTCACTGGATTACAGTATAGTGGTGCCACCTGATCGTCATGTTTCCTTTTCCTTCTAGTTGAAGGGGGATAAATTGTGCATTTGTTTTTCAAGGATTGGTGGTAGTTTAGTCCCTCAGTCATGTCTGACTCTGTATTACCCCAAGGACTGTAGACTGCCAGGCTCTTCTGTCCACGGGATTATCCAGGCAAGAATACTGGAGTTGGTTGCCATGTCCTTCCCCAGGGGATCTTCCTGACCTGGGCATCTAACCTGGGTCTCTTGAACTGCAGGCAGATTCTTTACTGACTGAACCACCAGGGAAGCCCAAGGATTGGCTGAGCTGAATTACATAAACATGTGCTCCATTTCAGCTGCGTTTAAAATTGGGCTTAATGCCCTCTGACATTTCTCTAGGGACTTCTAGGTTTCTTTTTTCTGCACACTTCTTGAGACTGATGCTCTGCTAACTTTCAGGTTCCTTTCTTTCTGCACTCAGGTTGTTGGCTTCAGTTACACCGAGGACAGATTACCACATTAAAAAACTCTCTCCTTGGAACTGATCTGCATTTGAAAAAGGTGGGGCTTAAAGTCACCTGAAAGAGTATTTTTCATTCTCATCCTTGTGCATCTTATCTACCTCAGTGTAAAACATTTTTTTTCCCCTTTATCTTTCAAGGTGACCCAAAAGCATACAAAACTGGGTCTCCAAGAATTATAGGTGTGTCCTCTAATGAACTACCCAAATTCACTCTCCTTAGAAGTAAAATTATCAGGATTATGGAGGCATTAAAAAGAATGAGCTCTAACTAAGTATTCTAAGATTTGATGTTTCTGATGAGTGGAAAAGCAATTTTGTAACAGTAAGTATGTGATTCTACTTAAAATATTTACATATATTTGCCTGTAAAAGGCATGGGATGACTGCACACGGTGGCTGACTGGAGAGTGGGATTGTGGTGTGTAGACAGGGTGAGGAAGGGGACTTAACGCTTAAAAAAAAAAAATCATTTCTGAATTGTCTGGGTTTTTCACTGTGTAGTTAAGTTACATTCTTAAACGTTAAGTAGGTGACATCACACACGTTCACCAAGAATCCTTATCAGTCTTCACCGCATTTGGAAACTGTTACATTGTTGGTTTGACTGTGTTCATGCAGAGTTCAATTTCTTCATCAGACATTCCTTCATTCCTTGAATATCAGGTTCATCGCTGGGTACCAAGATGAATAATACCTGCTCTGCGACAGGAAGGAAATGTGCCCCAGAATGCAGATAAGAGGAATAGTGAATTTGGGCACCGTCATCACTAGGGATCCATCAGCTCCCTCACTTGGTTCATAATCGGCCTTCTGAAGGCTTCATCTTTTGGCAGCACAATTAGCAGACATCATCCTCTCATTCTTAAAAGTCACATTTAGGATTAAGACTCCAGTTAACATCACTGAGCTGGAGGTGTCCTCGGGGGAAGAGAAGTCCCCTGAATATACCCACTGTGGAACCCAGAATAGATTTTGCAGCTGCACACAGATCCTGTCTTGTCTGTTGTCTCTGCTGAGTAATGTAGATTCTGGGACAGCCAAGGGGTCAGGCAGCTGGTGACTTGGAACCAAATTTTACCTTTCAGCTGAATCCAGGGAAAAATAGGCAACAAAGTGGCAGACGATGCAAAGTGCCATGTTGAACGCTAGATTGTGCTTTATTTTTTTCCTCCCAACTTCACGTTTCCATGCACCAAAATGTTGATGCTACAAATATTGGATACCACGCTTACCTGACAGGCTTCTTCCATCCCACCTGGGCGCGGGGGCTCAGAGAGTGCGCGAACCGCTGCTGCAGCCCGCCTCTCGTGGCTGGAGCGGGCTCGGCCGGCCGCGGGATCCCCTACTGGCCCGGGTGCCCAGCCGCTCCGCCGCCAGAGCTCCCGCAGTCGGCCCCCGGCGCGCACGCGCGCTCGCCTCCGGCGGCCTCGGCGCCTCTGGTTTTTGGCAGGGCGGCGAGTGGAAGGCTCCGTCGGGCGGGGGCGGGGGCGGGGCGAGGTGCGAGAGTTTGGGGCCACGTGACCGACGCCAACATGGCGGCGCCCAGCGGCTTGCACCTGTTCGTCCGAAGAGGTAAGTTCCCAAAGGTGCGCGAGGATTCTCATCGTTGCTCACTTGCTACGCAGTCGGGTTCAAGGGATGCACGTCCGCGATCAGAAATCTCGGCGTATCAGATTGTGCTTTCAGTCCTGCGGACATATGCAGGCACACGTTACCACTTGACACAGAAACAGATCCGCGTGTGTTCGTCACTTGCTTAGATCACGTCACTGCGTGGCATCTATTTGCAGTCCCTCATTGAGATTTACGGGACATTATCTGAAGTTTTCTTCGCTAACGTCACCTTTGTGATTGGTGCAGCAAACTTATTTATTCTGGCTGCAGAGCGATGAACCTACAGTAACGGAAATGCTCCTTGACACCCAGTTGCCGCAGAGACAGCAACTTTTATCTATTGGCATTATCCAACACGGCTTTGGGGCAACTTGCAAAATGTGATTATTCTCTTCCACTGTCTTAAGAAGAGGAGAAATTATGTCTGGTTAGCTTTAAATAGGTGCCATTCTATTATTCTTGTGTGGTGGTTTAGTCGCTCAGTCATGTCCGACTCTGTGCGACCCCATTGACTTTAGCGCGCCAGGCTCTTCTGTTCAAGGGATTCTCCAGGCAAGAATACTGGATTGCGTTGCCATGTCCTTCTCCAGGGGATCTTTCTGATCCAGGAATCGAACTTGGGTCTCCTGCACGGCAGGCGGATACTTTACTGAGCGAGCCCCCAGGGAAGCCCTTGTGTAAGTGGTGAAATTTTAGTAAATGTGCAAATAGTTTTGCAGATGAATCTTTGTTGGATTTGAACTGGTTTCTGAATCTTTGTTGGAAAGAATTGGAAAGTTTTTTTCAAAACTGGGGAAGGAAGGGAATTGAAATATTTTGAAGAACACTTTAGGTGTCAGGTATGTAGGAACAACCGTCTTGTGAGGCAGATATTACTTTCACAGAAAATAGCTACCATTTTTAAGTGCCTTTTATGTGTTAATACGTAATACCGTGTTAAGCATCTTACATGTGCTAACTACTTTTTGGGGGAGGGGGGCGCGGTGCTGCATGTGGTATATTAGTTTCTGGACCTGCAGAGAGGAGGGAACTCCAGTTCCTGGCATTGGGAGTCTTAACTACTGAACCACCAGGGAAGTCGTGCTAATTGCCTTTTAAAACTCAATGAGTTAGGTATTATTATGTTTGCTGATGAGAAAAGTGAGACAAAGAGGTTAAGTAATAAGACCATGATTGCAGATTGTAAGAGGCAAAATGGGCATTTGAATATGTCTCTGATTTTTTTTTAAGGGTTCAGTCCTCTGCCCTGCATGGCATGGTCTCTTCACAGAAATCAGTGAGCAAAGTAGAAAATCAGAGACAGGACAAATATGATGAGCGTGTGTGGAAAGTAAAGAGAAAGATGTTTTCAGAGAAGAAGGAGGTTGGTAGGAGGATAGACCTGTCTTTTTGTGTGTTAGTGGAGTGAGGAACCACCGGAAGATTTGAGGTGAGAGATGTGTAAAGGGACGGATGTAGGTAGTGATTTGGACTGGTTGGATGGGAGAGTGGAAACCTATGTGAAAGTACAGCCTTGTGAAAAGAGCACCAATTCATACCTCTTAAGATCTGGGCTCCAATCCAAACTCTATTTACTAATCAAGTTACTTTTTGTTTCCTCTTTTGACAAGAACTAATGGTGTTTAAACCTGTTTTAGGAACTGCAGGTAATGGTGAAGAGGATCTGGGCAGATGGTCAAGGTAGAGAAAGAGCCAGAACACAAACATGTATCATATACACACATATATATGTATGCATGTGTATAGAATCTTTGCGGATTATAGAAATAAGATATTCATCGTTTTTCTCATTTATGATTTTGACAAATGATGGTTCAGACAATCTTGGAAAAAGCTCTTACAGAAAAAGCTGTAGTAATGCTTCCCACTACACCCCATGAGGGTTATCTTCTGACTCGAAGTGGGGGATCTTCTGATTAGAAGAGGGGGGGAAAATGTGTCATCAGGAAGAAGTCTGGCGATGGGGAAAGGCCCCTTTATGGACTATTCATAACTAGTTTTATGTTGCAGACAGGTTGTCCTGTACCACCCCTCAGGGTTGAAAATGAAGGATAAATTTATTGAGTCCTCTCTCCTCTTTCTCCTTTTCACCCCTTTAGATTGATGTAAATTAATCCACTCTAAGTCTTTGTGCCAGAATTTACCATCAGGATCTGTGTGCACATTTCCATTCTGGAAAATGGGAAGAAAAGACTTTTTAACTGCTTAAGACGGTCATAAGAGCCTCAAGCCCTGAGGTTTGGCCATACTTGTTCTCTTCTGTCATGAGCTAAGGGATGGATTAAAACTATGAGTAGTGACACTGGAAAGGGGAAAGGATATATTAGTCTCTTGAAACATACAGAGAAGGTAACAAGCCCTTTAGGGATGGAACTATTCCTGGTATTAACACTGTCAATAAATCCCAGATCACAGTGCAGAATCCCTAACTGGGTCCCAGGAACTGTTTAATCTCACTCCCACCTCCCACTTATTAGAATCTTTGTTCCAGCTCGCAAAGCTTCGTAAGATTCACGTTGAACAGTGAGTATGGGAAGGAAAAGTGTGGGGCAGACAAAGAAGGAGACATATTTTCTCTTTTACACTCATATTCCTTTTATGAGCCAGTCTGTCCTGGCTTGCCCCCGTTTCTCTGATTTTCCTGGACTTTGGCTAGGCTTTTCTTCTACTTCTAGGTTTATAAACATTAGTGTTCTTTAAGATTCTTTTCTAAGCCCTCATCCCTGTTTCCTCTCCTGGTTGTCAGGATCATGTTTACCCACCTCAAATGACTGCCAAATCTATACATTTTTTATTTTTGTTTTTTTTTTGAAATTTCACAGAAGATATACATTTTTTTAAAAAAATCAGTGGAATATCCCTAGAACTGAACACCGGCCTTAATGCCCACTCTCTGTTAGGCATCTTTTCCTGCTGTCTCACAGATCCCTTAAGTTCAACAGGTTCAACATGGAAGTGAATATTTTTTTCCCACGTCTTCTGCTCCTCCATATATATACTCTATCTCCATTAATGGCATCACCGTCCAGGCACTACCTAAGTATAAGCATTTAAGTTCTTTTTGTCCTTGCCACCGCCTTCAGCGTCTATGTTCAGTGAGTCAGTAAATCCCATTTCTTGGATGCCTCCATCTTTTTGCATGGTCTGGGTACAAGTCTTTACCAACCCTTGTAATTAGTTTCCACCTTTGTCTTCTTCCCTACAACTGTCTTTCTAGAATTCGGGTCTGATTATGATGCTTCCCTACTTAAAAAACACAAACAAACCCTGAAAACTCTTCATTGCTGGTTTAAAGTCTGAATCTCTTAGGATCAAAGGATAATTCCATCTCAGCCTGGCCTCAATTTCCTGCCTCATCTCCTGCCAGTTTCCTAAACTCATATCTGCTGAGGTTTGCCATTGTGTACCTCCTTAATTGTTTTGCCTGCAGTGTCCTTTATTCACCCAGCAAATTATTCATCCTTCAAGGCCACACTTAAATGTCATCTCTCCTTTGAAGCTGTCTTTGCTTCTACCCATCTGAACTAACCCAGTCTGCTTCAATAGCACTCAGGGCATGCCCTTATCACAATGCTTATTACCCTGAATCAGAGTATATACACTTATCTGAAAAGTATTATTTTACACCTCCATCTCTCCTGCTAGAATGGGAGTTTCTTACAGACAAGAATCTTATCTTCTTCATCTCTGTCTTCCCGAAATGTGGCGTACAATATATGTACATAGTAAGTACTCATTTTCATAACTGAATGAAAGACCTTTCAGAATACAACCTCCTGTAGAAATATTTGTGCGCAAAAGTTATATAGTAGGCCTAAAGAATAATTTATCTCAAAATGTCAGTTTTTGTCATATGACTGGTGTAGATAGTGACTTTGTCCACTGCCCACCCTCTTATGTTCCATCTCCCTCCAAGATTATTTTAAGGCAGTTTTACTTCTGTATATCTTTTGGGGCAACTGTGAGAATTTTGTTCCATGGAATTTGAGTTGTGAGTCAGACTTATTAGAGATAATTAGAAACAAGAGGTTGGGAAAGGGGAAGGGAAGACACCTGAAAGAGAAATGCTTGAGGTGTAAGCAGTGTCATCAGAGGAGAGATGAAGAAAGCTCATGGAAGTAAACCTATGGAGCGAACTGCAGCCAGCGAGAGGAGAGGGGACAGACTGTGAGTAAGTCCAGCAGAAAGTCTAAGAAAGGCACAGTTGGTGGGTATGTGAAATAGTTTGGCCTTTCCAGAGGGCAGTGTGGCAATGTGTATCAAGGTGTAAGGTATACATATGTTTTAGCTAACAATTCTGCTTTTAGGAATTTATCTGGAGAGAACAATAGGATGAGTGTACCAAGATGGATGAATAAGAATGTAACTTTATAATAATAGTGATTGGGAAATATTCACCAGAATCTGAATCTGAAATGGCTTGGTAAGAGAATGACCACATAAATTATGGTTCATCCATGCAATGGGGTGCTATGCAGTCATTATAAAGGATGATGTAGATGTACTGTAGACTGAAGTATTCATGGGCATATATGGAGGAGAAAAACCTGGGAATAGAACAGTAAATCCTACTTGCATCAAGTTTGTATTTTTGCTTCCTTATATGTATACATGCCCAAGAGATATCTAGGATGATGTTCACCCAAGTGTTCATAGCAGTTATTTCCAAATGGTGACATTGGACTGATTTTTATTTTATGCTCGGTGTGTTTGAATTTTATTCATTGAAAAGATAACATTTTTATTTTCCAAAGCTTTTGTTTAGACTGTATAAAAACTGTATAAAAGAAACAAACGAATACAGAAGATAGCAACTGTTTGAATGGGACCAGATTCAAGGGGAAATTATCTTTTACTGTGCATATTCTCTGCAACAAAGCAAAGTGTCTATGTAAATTATAATATAGAAAAGGAACACCTTTACAATTTCCATGATCAAAGAATGGTAACTGGAAATTACTTATATATACTATAGTTTAAGATACATTTAAAGCTATTAACATTTTATCATTATTTTTTAAACAAATATGCAAAATAGTTACAAGTGCTTTTGTTTATTTGTGACTCTAAGGTATTAGATTTCTTTCATTAAGAATTTTCTTTTGATAGTGGTTTTTCAAAAATTTAGCCTCCAGATAGCAGAGGGGTATTTTACCTCAGAAATTAGGTGCTTTAAACTTTTGTCAACAACCTGAGATCCTTGGGAAACAGTGGCTGACTATATTTTTCTGGGCTCCAAAATCACTGCAGATGGTGATTGCAGCAATGAAATTAAAAGACGCTTACTCCTTGGAAGGAAAGTTACAACCAACCTAGATAGCGTATTCTAAAGCAGAGCCATTACTTTGCCAACAAAGGTCCGTCTAGTCAAGGCTATGGTTTTTCCAGTGGTCATGTATGGATATGAGAGTTGGACTATAAAGAAAGCTGAGCACTGAAGAATGGATGCTTTTGAACTGTGGTGTTGGAGAGACTCTTGAGAGTCCCTTGAACTGCAAGGAGATCCAACCAGTCCATTCTAAAGGAGATCAGCCCTGGGTGTTCTTTGGAAGGAATGATGCTAAAGCTGAAACTCCAGTACTTTGGCCACCTGATGCGAAGAGCTGAGTTGTTTGAAAAGACTCTGATGCTAGGAAAGATTGAGGGCAGGAGGAGAAGGGGACAACAGAGAATGAGATGGTTGGATGGCATCACCGACTCAATGGACATGGGTTTGAGTGAACATCGGGAGTTGGTGATGGACAGGGAGGCCTGGCATGCTGCGGTTCATGGGGTCGTAAAGAGTCGGACACAACTGAATGACTGAACTGAACTGGATGCAGCCCATGGGTGATTTGGAAAATACTGTTAATAAGGAGAGCTTCTTGTGACTTAAACTCTATGTGGATAACCGGAGAATGGAGATGGATTTTTGCTATATGTTTTTAACAAATAGCTTTCAACTCTGTTATGGCTTGTTACTATATAAATTAAAGCATGCTTAATTAACAATCAAATCATGGCCCCAAAGTCCCTACAGTCAGACTTGTCCTTCAAGTCATATATGCTCTTGTGTCTTCCCTCTGCCTGAGATAGCTTTCTTTCACAAAGTTCCTGTCTCCTGTTGAAATTATGAATTATAGTGCACAGTATAGAATGTAGACTCTCAGTGATACTTATTGTGAAGTCATTAACCAGAAAAGATGTTGGCCTGTATTGTGGACAATAATGATATTCATAACATATGTTATTTGGAAAATACAAGTTATAGAGTATTTTAATGCAATGTCATTTTGTGAAATCAAATACTGATATTCCCGTGTGTCAAACTGTATAACAGAGAGAAAGAGAGGTGGGGTGAGGGAAATGGAATTCACCTAAATAAATATTCACAGTTTTATGAAATGCTCACTTTCCCCAAGCATTGGGAGTCTTTGAAAATGCAGAGTGGATGCTATATACCTCCAGGAATTTGGCAAAGATGGGAGAAGAGTAATATATATGCAGAGTTTCATTTGAACATCATCTTTTTGCAGTTAAAACAGTTTTTTCTTGTAAAGATTGGTTTTCTTTTTAGCTTTTGAATGTGCAGAATTTTAAACATACAGAAAAGCAGAGAAAGCCATACATACCCATCACCTAGTTACAACAGTCATCAGTTTATAGCGGCTTGTTTCATCTTTTTTCCCCAACCACTTCTCTTCCCCAAGCTGGGTTATTTTGAAGCACATTTCAGATATAAAATTTCATCTGTAGATTCTTCATTATGTAAGTCTAAAAGCCAGGAGCCTTTAAAATTTTCTTCGTATATTGTACTTAACAGTTCTAGAATTTGCATTTGGTTCTTTGCGTATACATTTCTCTGTTGAGGCTTCCCAGCTGTTTACTCATGTCTATCTTTTCCCTTAAGTACTTGTACATACATATTTATAATGGCTGTTTTATAGTCCTTATCTGTCAGTCTGTCATCTGGACAAAATCAGGATCTGTTCTGTTCTATTGACTGCTTTTTTTTCCTTGACCATGGGTCACATTTTTCTATTCTTCGTATGTTATCTAGTATATAATTATATATATGACATAATGAATAATAACCTTGTGGAGATTATGTTGCTCTTCCAGGCTTGGTTTTCTTCTTTGGTTGAGTGGATCTGTTTTGTTTTCCTCCAAGTTCTAGAGTGTGGCCCTTACTCTAGGACTTTGCAGAGTTCCACGGAGTTTTTCTATAAAGGGCCAGGTAGTAAATATCTTAGACTTTTGTGGACCCTGTGGTTTCTTATTGCAACAACTCAAGTCTGCTAATACAGTACAAAGGCAGCCTAGACAGTGTGTAAACAAATGAGCATAGCTTATGTTCCATTAAAATTTATTTACAAAAAAGACAGTGAGTTGGGTTGGCTCACAGGCCTTAATTCACTCACATTTGTTCTGCTTCTGTGTGGTTCTTACTCCCGAGGTCTCAGGTGATCGTTCTGGTTCCAGTTGAATGCCTGTGGGCCTTAGTGAGGTCTTTCTACTCTGGTTTGGCTAAGACTTCAACTTCTTCCAGCCCTGCAACCTCTAGAACCTCTATTCGGCTCTCAGCCTTGCAGCAGCCTTACTGTCTGGTAGACCCTGTGTCTTCCTGTTTTCCAGAACCCTCAGTACCCTGCCTCGCAAATCCCAGCTGCTTCACAACCAACCCTCTGCTCTCTAATGAAACAGCAAGGTGCTGTGCTTGGCTTGGGCTCCATCTCCCAATTAAAAATGTGGGATGGTTTTCCCAGGTAGAACACTGCAACCCAGCTGGACTCACCTTGTGCATTTGCTTATCCTCAAGGTTCTCTGTCTTACATTGTTCAACAGCCAGTGCCAAAAAAATAGCTCCTTCACATTTTGTCTAGTTTAAGGCAGGAAGGAATTCTAGTACCAGTTATGCCACATGGCTTGAAGAGGATGTCAATTTGTTTTATTCAGTAAGTTTATTTTCCCTTTTTTTTCCAGGAAATTTATTTGTTGAAGCAACTGATATATCTCTCTGCCCTAATGGGGCTTTCCACATTCTGTATTTTGCTGATTGTATGCATATATCCAGTAGAGTCGTTTAAAATGTTCTAGGGACTTCCCTGGTGGTCCAGTGGTTAAGACTCCACACTCTCAACACAGAGGGCATTGGTTCGACTCCTGGTCAGGGAACTAAGACCCCTGCATGCCCTGCTGTGCAGCCAAAACCAGACTATTTCACTCAGAGTAAAAGCCACAGTCCTTACAATGTCCTGTAAGGCCCTACTCATACTGCTTAACACTTTCTAACACACTGTATGACTTACTTATTTGTCATGTTATTTTTTGCCTACCTCCTCAACTAGAACATAAGCTCAGTCAAGAGTTTTGTTCTTGGTATAGCCCAAGTACCTAGAACAATGCCTGGCACATTATAAGCATTCAGGAAAGAATTATTGAATGAATCAGAGAAGAGTAGCTGATTAATAATGATACAAAAAATTATTAATAATGAATCTTTGAGTCAAATAACATGTTAAAATACATAAAGCAAGAGCTGTTAAAAGGAAAAATAGATAAAAACCACAATCATAATAGGAAACTTTAACACACCTCTAATTTGACAATTTAAGTAGGCATAAGGTTGGATTTTAGAATGTTATTATTAGTAAATTTGATTTAATATTAAATTTGATACTTTGACTAGGATTCTTTTTACAAATATACATGAAATAGAGCAAAGGATAGTAAGTTATGCCACTAAAAACCTTCACAAGTGCTAGAAAGAAAAATTGTACATTCTGCATTCTCTCATCATGAAGCAGTAATGCACAGACTAACGAATAAAAAGGAGATTTGCCACAGGTGTTGCGGAGATAGAGAAGGAACTTAGATAGTGGGGGATATGTCATTTACAGTGTACTGGCCTTGGAATACACAGTTCTTGTCCTCCATGAGTTCACAGTCCTTGGTGGAATCAGACATGTAAATAAATTTTGCAGTAGAGTAAGAAGGATACACAGATAGAGGTGAGCAAATGGTGCAGTGGGGTCATCCAGTAGTGACTAAGGAACCTTCACCTTCACAGAGGAGATAAAGACTAGGCTGAGTCCTGCTGTGCCAGGAGGGCCTGGTCAGAGGAAGGAGTCAAGAAACAGGGAGGCCCCTGGTCCCAAGGCAGAGGTGGAGTGAGAGCCTATTTAACTTTCTGGGAGCTCTGCTGCTCTAATACAGCAGGCAGGCAGGGTGATAGCTAGCAGGCAGCCAGTTGGAGATACTCCTTTTGACAGTAACGTGTACAGGACTGGGGGCCATCTGGACAGGACAGCTGAGGGCATGTGTGTGAAAAGGGAGAGAGAAACCAGACTCCTGCTCCCTTAGTGTTGGAGGGAAGATGGATGAACATGCAGATAGATTTTCATCTGGAAGAGGGGACAGAAAATTGAAGAAGCTCCTTGTCCCTCAATTACTTTAGTTTCTTTCTGTACATTTTTGCCGAGGTTAGAGATGAAATGAGGTAGGGGATTGGGAAATCGGAGGGAAAAAATGACAAGAGATAATAGAAGGATTGCCCAGCAATGTTGAGATCCACGTGAACTTAGAGACCGTGTATCTGCAGTGACCCCATTCATTGTCACTGTGTGATTTTCTTCAAATGGGCATGATCCTGTGTGTATAAATGAGTAAAAGTAGATAGTTAGATTGATGGAATTTTCCAGATGGATGCACTGGAAGGAGTAGGGAGTAACAGAAAAGGGGAATGGGGGATTAGCAAGAGGGGGATTGAATTAGTGAATCCTAGACTCCAGTACTCTTGCCTGGAAAAGGCTGCAGTCCATGGGGTCGTGAAGAATTGGACACGACTGAGCGACTTCCCTTTCACCTTTCACTTTCATGCGTTGGAGAAGGACATGGCAACCCTCTCCAGTGTTCTTGCCTGGAGAGTCCCAGGGATGGGGGAGCCTGGTGGGCTGCCGTCTCTGGGGTCTCACAGAGTCGGACACGACTGAAGCGACTTAGCAGCAGCAGCAGCAGAGTCTAGTCTAAGCTAGATATTTCCCAAGGGCAAGGACCTTGTCTATTTTGTTTGTCTATTTTGTTTGCTCATTATTATACAGTGAATAATCTATAGAGTATAGAAGTAAAAAGGAAAGAGGCTGATACCTGGGGGGGGGGTGCGGGGGAGGAGTTGTCCTAAGATGAGAATTTCCTGCAAAAGCAAGGAACAGATATAGTAGGATGAGAAGTGAGGGAAAGAGAAAGTTCAGTGGCAGTAGTCTTCTGAACTGGGTCAGACAGTTTTTAATTTAGTTGGAGAAGGAAGCCTCATATGTATGACAAAAACAGTATGATAGTTTTATTTTTTCAGTCTTTAAAAAAATTCTCTTAATGGAAAAGATTTCAGCTTTCTTGAATATTATAAAGGGCACCTGGAAAAGACTGGGGGAAGATAGAATTATGAAATTGCCTATGAAATGGCAGAAGATAGTGGAACAAAACAGTGAATTTGTTGTTCAGTGAAGTTCTTGGTGAAACAAACAACAACATACAAACCAGTATGATAGTGCTTTGGGAATAAGAGAGAAGAAAGATAATTAAGGGCTGGAGTGATCTCTTCACAGAACTGGGCCTTGAAGGATGAGTAAGGTGGTTGGCAGAAAGGTGGAATGGTGGGAGAGGATCATTCCTAAGGGGGTAAGGCAGAGCAGTGATGGAGAAAGAGTGTGAATACAGGAAAGTCAAGACCTATTCAGAGGGTTCTGGATTGGAGGGTTTGGCTGGAGCTGAGAATTTGCATAAGAGAGTTATAGGAGAGGCAGATTAATAATGAAGTTAGGGCCAGTTGATGGAAAGCCTGAAGGCCAGCTTAGGGTTTATCTTACAGGCAGCAGAGACTGATGAAAGTTTTTGACAAATAAGTGAAATGGTGTCTCTGTTCTAACCTGACACTGTTTAATCCTGTTTAACACTGCTTAATTTAAACTGACCTGTTTAATTCAGGTGGTGCCCTGAATGCACTGATGAGTGAAAACTATCACATCAGTTGGGAGATATTGGCAGAAACAAAGTGATGGGGCCTGAATTAGTGCGTTGACTGCAGGATGGAAAGGAAGAGATGGATGCAAGGGAAATGGTACAGAGAAGGAGGACTCAGGACCTGGTGGTTGGAAAGGGGACCTGAAGGAGAGGAGCTGTCAAAGCATTAAAGGAGGAGCTGGCGCAAACAGAGAACCTAGTGAGGAAAAAGAGGCTCAGGAGGAAATTTCAGGATGACTCAGTAAGCGTCAGTGAAATTGACCATTTGGAAGTCATAGTGACTTAGACCAAAATTTTAGCAGTGGAAAGATAGATGAAAAATGATGGAAGTGGCTGCAGAGAAAGGTGGGGATTCTTGGACTCTTTTTAAAAATAACTTCTTTATCAAGGTATAATTCACAGATTTTGAAATTAAAAGATACTTGTTCCTTGGAAGGAAAGTTATAACCAACCTAAGACAGCATATTCAAAAGCAGAGACATTACTTTGCCAACAAAGGTCTGTCTAGTCAAAGCTATGATTCTTCCAGTAGTCATGTATAGATGAGAGAGTTGGACTATAAGGAAAGCTGAGCAATGAAGATTTGATGCTTTTGAACTGTGGTGTTGGAGAAGACTCGAGATTCCCTTGGACTGCAAGGAGATCCAACCAGGCTATCCTAAAGGAAATCAGTCCTGTATATTCATTGGAAGGACTGATGCTGAAGCTGAAACTCCAATACTTTGGCCACCTGATGCGAAGAACTAACTCGTTGGAAAAGACCCTGATGCTGGGAAAGACTGAAGGCAGGAGAAGGGGACGACAGAGGGTGAGATGGTTGGATGGCATCACCGACTCAATGGACATGAGTTTGAATTAACTCTGAGAGCTGGTGATAGACCAGGAGGCTTGGCATGCTGCAGTCCATGGCATGGCAAAAAGTCAGACACAACTGAGCGACTGAACTGAACTGAATTCACAGATTATACAGTTCACACCTACTTAAAGTGTACAGTTCAGTGGTATTTAGTGTACTCAAAGAGTTGTGCAGCCACTACCACCATCAATTTTACATTTTCATCACCCCTGAAACAAACCTTTTGCGTGCCTGCTAAGTCGCTTCAGTTGTGTCCAACTCTTTGTGACCCTGCAGACTGTAGCCCACCAGGCTCCTGTATCTGGGATTCTCCAGGCAAGAATACCAGAGTGGGTTGCCTTGCCCTCCTCCAGGGGATCTTCCCGACCCAAAGGATCCAGGATGTCTCTTACATCTCCTGCGTTGGCAGGCGAGCTCTTTTCCACTAGCAACCACCTAGTGGAAATGGGAGAGGCTGCTTGGAGAAGGCAATGGGACCCCACTCCAGTACTCTTGCCTGGCAAATCCCATAGACGGAGGAGCCTGGTAGGCTGCAGGCCATGGGGTCTCTAGGAGTTGGACACGACTGAGCGACTTCACTTTCACTTTTCACTTTCATGCATTGCAGAAGGAAATGGCGACCCACTCCAGTGTTCTTGCCTGGAGAATCCCAGGGATGGGGAAGCCTGGTGGGCTGCCGTCTCTGGGGTCGCACAGAGTCAGATACGACTGAAGTGACTTAGCAGCAGCAACCACCTGGACAGCAATGAAACAAACCTCTTACCCATGAAGAGTTACTCCCCAGGCCCCCTATCCTCACCAGCCCTAGGTAATGACTCATCTGCTTTCTAGCTCTATAGATTTTCTATTCTGGACATTTCAAGTGGAACCACACAATGTATGGTCTTCTATGACTGGCTTCTTTCACTTAGGACGATGTTTTCAAGGTTTATCCATGTTAGAGTATATATCAGTACTTCATCCCTTTTTTATTGCCAAATAATGTCCCATTGAGTAAGGTATCACGTTTCCTTTACTTGCTGGACATCTGGGTTACATCCATTTTTTGACTCTTGCAAATAATGCTGCTGTGGACATTGGTGTGCAAGTTTTGTGTGGACATACATTTTGTTTTTGACATAGAAGCCCTGGCTGTGTTTAGAAGCAGAGGGAAACGCAGCAAATGGTAAGGAATAAGGACCACTGGAAATCCTGGAAAGCAGGGGCTTCCTAGAAAGAGAGAGGACCTGAAAGAGGTGGAAAGGAATGGAAAGAAGAGAAGGGGGAAATGTCCCCTTGGAAGTGGCGAGAGTGTCTCTATTTCCACAACAGGAGTGAGGAACACTTGGGGAGTGGTTCTTCTAGGAATAAAAAGACTTTGAAAATATACTTTCTGATTATAAAAGTAATACAAAGAAGGCTGTATAAACAGAAATTAAGAACATGGGGTGTCAAATCAGGCTCCTTAGGTTCGAATCCTGCTGCTGCTATTTACTAGTTAGCAACCATCTTGGCTGCCACACGGTTCTTAATAGTAAGCCCTTCATAACTGCTGTTGGCTCTTGAACCACACAGATTTGAACTGCACAAGTCCACTTACACATGAATTTTGTTTTTATAGTAGGTACCACAGAGCTACACAGTCCACAGATAATATTTATTCATAGATGTTCTCCTGCGAGGAGGATCAGCACCCTTGAAACCAGGTTGTTCAATGGTCAACTATATTCATAGTGGAAGTATTAAGCTACTATAAAAATATATAAAGAAGAGGGAATTCCCTGGCAGTTCAGTGGTGAGGACTCAGTATTTTCATCTGAGTGGCCTGGAATCAATCCCTGGTTGGGGAACTAAGATCCCACAAGCTGTGTGGCATAGCCAAAACCCAAAAAGTATAAAGAAGAAAGTAAAAAGTCAATCCAGCCCACTGTTTAGTTAGAATTGGCATTTCTAAAGTGTTTTTCCCCTAAGGAGGGCTACTAGTAATAGAACCATGATTTCTAAAAATTCCTTCCACTTCCAAGAGAAAGCTTATTAATTACTGAAATATTAATTTAGGAAAATTACTTTTGAGGTCCTTTTGTCTCTCACATTTGGATTCTATTTATTACACTTGTTTATCCTTCTGCTCAGCCTTGTGATGATTCTGAATTTGGGGCATCACATACTCTGTCTCTGGCATCAGTAAGATTATGATTTTCCTATAAGACCAAGTAGAAATAGGTCACGGATGAAAAGAACACCCTCGCCGCACTCCCCGCCAACTGGCTGGTGCATGCAGCTGAAAACCAGCCCCTCTAAGAACTGATGTTACAAAAGGCAGCTCCTCTCTGTCGTCTTCTGTCATTTCTCCCTGACTTTATGCTCTGTGAATAGCAGCTGTTCAGGGCATTGCCAGGCGAGCGCAGGGGTGCTGCAATCAGAAATGCGAGTGAGGGACACAGCAGGAGAAGGCTAGGGTGGAGGGAGGTGCGATCTGCTGATACAGCGAGTAAGTGGGAGACACGACAGACAGCAGTACGATGGCCCATGGGGAAGCATGTGAAGGATGATCAGTTACCTCGATTTAAAAAAAAAAGGAAGTCTCTTTCACTAGCAGAGAAAAATCACAGCTGCCGAGGAGAGTCTTGTAAAGTCTCTTAGGGGGATTGGTACCTTGTGCTAGCTTCTTTTAGGGTCAGATAACTTTCTAATACTGTCTTATACTTTAATGTTATTGCTTTAATCATTAGACTACCACCAATTCCTTCAGGCAATAGGAAGTGATTGAAGATTTAATGAGATTCATATTGCTTGTCCTTAAATGTTGATGACTTCCTGCATCCATATTAATCATTCCTGACCTTGATCTTCAATTCCTTCCCAGCACAGATTCTCATCAAGCATACCTAGTGGATCCCACAGTGTTCACCAGACACCTGGTTTGTTTCCAAAAGTATGTTAACTCTTATGTTCAGTGTACATCAGATTTTTTTCAGTACCTTTGTCTGCTTTGTCTTGTATTTCTTACTATTAATATGATGATAAATCTGGAAAATTTAGGGGCAGAAAAACCAGCAACTCTGAACAGGGGATTTAGCCTAGTTTAGAAGATTGTTCTGTTCAGCAGACCTTGAACATGCCTTAATTGGTTGTCTAGGTCAGGATGTCCAACTGGCAACTCTCAGACCCCATCCAGGCCACAGAGCGTTTCTGGGTGTCTGAAGTGTGTGTGCTCCGGCTGGCGAGCAGCAGGACTCAGCCTTTGTCCCCTGTTCTGGCGGCCCCAGCCTTTAGTTCAGGCCCACCCCCTCCTGCCACGGGGGCCTGGGAAACCCTGGCTGGCCACCTGGTCTCCTCACGCCCAGCATCCGTGCGTCTGCACCCCTACCCTCGCCCCAATTATTCCCCCAGCCACCTTGGCAGATTTTCTGACCAACAGCCCTTCCCTGAACAAGGACCCAGGACAGGAGCTTGTGAGAGAGGGGAGGCCTGAGGATTCTGGGGAAAGATGCAAGTGAGCAGACGGGTGTGGGAGAGAGGGAGAAAGGATCAGATCAACTGAAGAGAAAATAAATATGTCAGACCTTGAGCATGAGGCGGGTCTGTCTATAGGACAATGAATAAGTAGGAAGGAGCAGGTAAGGAGGTGAAAGCCTGTGTGTCTTGATGCCAGTCGCTGAGATGAGGAACAAAAGAGGTAAATTTGCGTGTGAAAGAGGCCACTTGTGAGAGGTTGGAAGAGAAAATGGAGAGACCAAAACAGCTCTGCTTCGTTGAACCTGACCAGCCGCATCACTGGGAGACACAGTCTGACAAAGCATTTTTTTTCAGCTTTGTGAATATATTTATAACAAAGATACTGTTATAAAAAAGTTAAATCACAAATAGATGGACCTTTAGAAGCTTAGATTACATTGAGGTTCTTTTAGGATGTCCCAAATTCTGGCTATGATGATTGTTTTAAATGTGGTTCATCCCAACCGAGAAGTTGAACAGTATGGATTTTGATGACGTGCTTACCATTTTGAGACAACAAGAGACACAGAGGTATAGAGTGGACTTTTGGACTCTGAGGGAGAGGGAAAGGGTGGGATGGTATGGGAGAATGGCAATGAAACATGTATATTTTCCCGTAAGAAACGAAACGCTAATCTATGTTCAATGTAGGATGCAGGATGCATGGGGCTGATGCACAGGATGATTCAAGTAGAGGATGGGGGTGGGAGGTGGGAGGGGATTCGGCATTGGGAGATTGTGTTCACCTATGGCTGATTCGTGTCAATGTATGGCAAAACAAATACAGTATTGTAATTTTAAAAATAAATAAATTTAATTTAAAAAAAAAAAAAAATAAAAATAAAAACAAATAATTGGAGTACTTTTTACATACAAATGGAAGTTTTTCATCTTTTTAAATAATCTTCTGTTGATATCATTTAACTGGATAAGTAGGAAGATATCCTTTGTGTGAAGTAGATTTTCATATTTAATGATCAAAATCTTTATCCCTTAAAAAACTTTTTAAAAATAGTCAGAAATTTTCATACCTATTTTTAAAAATTAAAAAAAAGATTTAAAAAATTTTTTGACTGTGCCATGTAGCATGTGGAATCTTAGTTCCCCGACCAGGTATTGAACCAGAATCCCATGCATTGGAAGCCACACGGTCTTAACCACTGGTCCACCAAGGAATTCTCTCAGATTTCATACCTTTGAACTCAATTATTTAATTCCACTTTGAGAAGTCTGTATTCAGAAAATAACTAGAGATGTTGGCCAAGATTTTGTTTCAGGGATATCTATTACGGTGTTAACCTATATTAGCAAAGTACTAGAAATTCCTTAAATGTCTAATAAAATAGATGATTAAATTATGATACATCCATAAGATGAGAGAGACTATTATATAGTCACTAAATTACTTTTTCCAATATATCTCCACGCTATACTCAGGTGGCATTTTAAATAGCACATTGAATCAGTTCACTCCCCCTTAAAACCTTTCCTTGGCTTTCCATTGCACTAACCTTGAAAATCCTAACCTCCAAGGCTTAGTACCCCAGCTCTCCAGTCCTTCCACTCCTGTCTACTGGCCTGTCTTTCAGGGGCTCTTATTCCCTAAGCCCTTTCCTCCTCAGGACCTTTACACAGGAACTGCTCCTTCCCAGTTCTTATCTGGCTAAGTCCTGCTTGTACTTGAGGCCTTAGCTTCATCAAAGGGATTTACTGACCCTCTCTACTACCCCTGAGCATGCAGGGACAATATCCAGGACAGTTCCTCTGTACTGGCCCCCAGGGAGTTAAGCTGCCACCACCTCCAACCACTTCTGGATACTCACAAAGCCAATGCGGGAAGCCAGTGGAGGACGCTGCTCAGAAAACCCTAACGTTTCCACATCGTGCTCACTAGCCAAAGAAAGAATGACAGACTCAGCCGAAATGATGCCTCTATCACATTCCCTGCTTCAAATCTCCCACAAATGTTTCTAATTGGTAGGGTGAAATTCAGATGTAGAACCTCCATGTAGGGGAGTCTGGGAAACAGAGTTCTTAGTTCTTAAGTCTCTGCTGTATAGAAGATGAGTGAGGAGGAGCTTGGAATGGATGCTGAGATGATCATTTTTCCCACGATCACTTACTGTGAGCCATGGGCTGTTATATTGGTGATAGTTTTCACACTAACCTTGTCACATCAGTGGATTACCAAGTCTTCTAAGGCAGGAGTATGAGTAATTCCTATACCCTGCCACAGTAAATACACAAGATTTTGTAGAGGGTAAGAACTAAATAACTATATGAGTGAAATGTAGTCATCTTGCCAAGAGTAGCATCATTATTTGGATATAAAGGAAAACCTTTTAACCCAAAATGAGACAAGATAGTAATTAAAAGAAAGTCTTTAAAACTCCAGGGAAAATTTCAGTTTGTTTATGTGAAAAATGGAAGTTTAATTGCGATTGTAGCTACAAATAACTTCTTTTTTCTAATGTTGAAAGGAGCATCTCAATGATGCTAACGTCTTTGAATAACAGCCCTATCAGAGAGGTGCCACTGCCATTGATGTTTGAAATGAGAAAACTCAGGGTAGTCGACAGAACTGAGTCCTGTAAACTTGTGTCTGCTTATTAAGAACAGAGATAGATAACTTGGAGAAGGCAAGGGCAACCCACTTCAGTACTCTTGCCTGGACGGAGGAGCCTGGTAGGCTGCAGTCCATGGGGTCACTAAGAGTCGGATAAGACTGAGTGTCTTCACTTTCACTTTTCACTTTCATGCATTGGAGAAGGAAATGGCAACCCACTCCAGTGTTCTTGCCTGGAGAATCCCAGGGATGGGGGAGCCTCGTGGGCTGCTGTCTATGGGGTGCGCAGAGTTGGACACGACTGAAGCGACTTAGCAGCAAGGACTCTAATAAATTGCAGTCAGGATTTGAAGGATAACTTATTCTGTGGGATATAACAAGATAAAATATAATTAGAAATGGTTTCTTTATCTGTGATAAGAGGCTTACTTAAGAGATACTTCCATAAGTAGTACAGAAGTTGGAATACAAGACTGAATGAGGAGTGGTAACTTCAGCTCTGGGTGTAACTTGCCATGTGACCTCAGGCAGGTCCGGTAGTTGGCAGCCTGTGGCTTCAGCTGCCACTCCTTTGCTGACCCATCTATCTATTCATTCTCCAGCGCTAACTGTCCTCTAAGAGTTAGATATAGGCTATCCCAGTTCTAAACTGTATTATGCATTTAGAATCACAAGTCTTTAGTGTCTTCCCACAGTTTTTTACGCTCCTTATTTTAGAACACAAAGCTTTCCATATTTTGACACTCAGCCTGCATCTCTGTTCTTGTGATGGGCACTCTTCTCTCAAACCATGACACCTAGAGGTTTTACAAAGACTATTCTCTGTGTGAAATGCATATATCACCACTAGTTTTCATCAGGTATTATGTTTATGCTCATTTTTTAAAACTCGGTGCAAATACCCTTTGATTGGTAATGCACCATCTCTTGGTTCCAGCAGCATCCTTCTGGTACCTCTAGTGCTGTTTTATAACTGTGGGTTGCAGCCATGTGTGTGTGCTCAGTTGCTCAGTCATGCTGGACTCTTTGTGACCTCAGTGGCTCAGTGGTAACAAATCTGCCTGCAGTGCAGGAGACTCGGGTTTGGAGATGCAGGTTCCATCCCTGGGTCTGGACAGGAAGATCCCCTGGAGAAGGAAATGGTGACCCACTCCAGTGTTCTTGCCCAGAAAATCCCATGGACAGAGGAGCCTGGTGGGCTACAGTCCTTAGGATCTCAAAGAATCTGACACTGAGAGCAACTAAATCACAACCACCATGGGTTAATTGATTTATCTTTTTTTCCCTTCTGGGCAATAAATTGCCTGAACATTGGGATTCTGTAGTAGATATGGGGCAGGGCCTGGAACTTTGTACGTTCAACAAGCTTCTTGGAGAATTCTGAAGACTCAGACCTCAGTTTTAGTTGGTTTCTAAGATCTTTCAATTCAAATGTCAAGACTTTTCCTCCTTGCATTTTAACTGGCATTGCAGAGGGGGAAAGGCCTTTGGGTAGTTTATTAAAGACAGAGAAAAGCAAAGGGAGTCTTCTTCCATGCCTACCTTTCCTTTGCTTAATCTGTTCAACTTTTATTAATTCTGAGACTGTTTATTGAGGGCTTGCTATGAACTGCTTTTCTAGTCATTTGAAGCACATCAATGAACAAAACAAACAAAAATCCCTACACTCAAGGAGCTTACTCTGATAGGCAATAAATATATTAAATAAATTGCAGAGTATTTTAGAAGGTGATAAAAACTGAGGGGATAATGGAACAGAGAGGGACAAGTTTCTTTTATTTTGTTAGGACTTAATAATGAATTACTGGAAAGAATAGCTTATTTAATTTGAGTTGTTTAAATAAACCATACTTTAAAAGGCAGAATTTAACCTGCACCCAGTTGGAAGAGAACCTGGGATTTGCAAAATTCAAGTCTGGTTTCCTTTTATAGAATTGACAATAACTGTCTTTCTCATTATGTTATTACATGTTAGTAGAGAAATAATTTAAGGAATTGCTCTCAAGGAGTCCTAGTAAATTATATGATATAAATTTTTACCACTATAAAGAAAAAGGAAACAGAATTAAGCCACAAAGCAGTAAAAAGAAGTTTGTGTTTTATACTGATCTGCAAAGGCTGATTTATTAATTAAAAAAGAACAAACACGTAATTCCAAAGCCTCTTTCCTTATCTCTCCACTTCCCCTTTTTAATTTTTAGTTTGGATTTTCATGTTTAGGTAAAAAGTTTGGGTTGTTTTAGAATTTATAAGGAAGCCTTGTTGTATGGATGAGAAGCACGGGACTTTAGCTTTACCTCTTGGGTGCTCAGGAGTAAGCTGGTTTTGTGGAGAAAATCACGTATCCATCTTTACTTTCAAATAACTTCATCAAAAGATCAAATATTTCACCGTAAACAGTCTTAAAAGTCAAACTGATGTTGCCTGCAAAGTCAGCTAAAAGAGTGATGAGTATTGTTTTGCACAGCAGTTGAAATTGTTTTCCAAGTCCTTCCACAGTGAGGTAGAAAATGACTTTTCTCGTACTCCTTAAAAAACTACAACTCTGTGGCAATTCTGATGACTGTCAGTTCCTGTGGGGTATTTACACAAAGATACTTTTAAATGAAGAGTCATTTTTAGAGCAATTAGAGACAGAGGCTAGACAGAGACTAGCCCAGCTCCGGCCCTGGCAGGTCGGGGTTAAGGTTTATTGACAGGACAGGGTCAGACGTCTGCTCCACCGCTCCTGGCCCTGGTACCTGCCCTCCGGATACACCCAAGACCTCAGCCAGCCAGCCGGCCTGGGCTCCCTGCCATAAGCACCCCTCCCACCCCCCAACCCCGTACAATGCGGGAAGGAAAGAAGAAAGGAAGAAGAATGGGCGAAGTTCTGCGGAAACAGTACAGGTCAGTCGTGAGATACAAATTTGAAAACATTCGTTTCTATTTTTTCTGGCAGACATTGTGTCACATTAGGAAGAAAGAAATTTTAAAACATACAAAGAATTATCTGTTCCTTCAGCTTTGTAGTTTGCAGTTATTGCATTCTGCAGAAAGAAATTGTCTGGCCAAAGTAGCCTTTTAATTTCATTTTTCAGTTTTGAGTTACAGGTTTCTGGCAAGCTCTCTGACCACTACTGTTACCTGGTGGCGCCTATATTTCATTGAATTTACGAGTACAGACTACCTGGATCCAGGCCCAAAGGAACTGTTTGTGACTGATAAACATGATACGCCCTGCCCCCATGCAGGCTCTTGCTTTTCCCTTTAAGGGAATCTAAGACTGAGTCCCAGGGTCCCCAAGGGAGTTAAAGAAAAATGTGTTCCGGTATTCTGTTCGGGTAGTGAGCTTGCTCTGTGGTTTTCTGTGCTGCATCTCTGCTTGCCCAGAGGCTGGTGAACATCCCAGCCGTGCCCCTGCTTCTCCAGTGTTGGTAATTAATGCAGGGAAAAAATTTTTGTTTTTAATAAAAACAAGCAGAGACATCTATCAGTACCCACAGTCAAGGCAGAATTTGTTTGACATCTTGTGATTGCTGCTTACAAAAAGAATGACAGCAGTTATTAAACAAATAAGAAAAAAGCTGCTGTTTATGGGTCGTTTGCAGATACCCTAAGAATATCCTTGGAACATTACTGCTTTTGCTTGCATGAGTAGAAAATAGTAGAATGAACAGAATCATTAATTTTTGCGATCTGGGTTCTAAGAGATTCAGAATAATAATAAAAATTCAAATATTAAGGAAATGTATTATTTTTAGCTGTGTAATATATGAGGGGCTTTTCCTTTCATTAGAGTATATTTCAAACATTTGTTTTTATGATTGCAGGGGGAGTATTAGCATTCAATGTAATTAAACTTAATTGCATTTCCTATGTGAATTATTTTTAGTCTCTTTTTAAAATGCATTTATGATTCTTTTCCTCTATACTAACTATTCCTGGAGGTTTTCCCTGATAAAACATTAAAGACAAATTGTCTATTTTCTTGGAAATAGTCAGAAGTCACAAATCAGATTTGAATTCAATTTAGAATTTTTAAAGTGAAATTTGGAGATATAATCAAGTACATAAAGCATAAAACTCTTCAGGGTTTGAGGGTTTGGTTCTCATGTCATGTTCATGTGATCTGAGAAAAGATTAGCCCGGGGCTGTTATTCTGTTTGAGAACTGTTGATAATAATTTCAGTCCCTGATGGTGTGGATTTCCATAGGTACTGGGTAAGCGTGGGGTTTGCTGGAAAGAGGAGAGAAAGAGCTTCTGCAGTGTTGGAGACAGTCTGTATCTTAATAGGTATTTGGTTACACAGGTGTATACATTTGTCAGAACTCATCAAATGATGTACTTAAGATTCGAAGTTTTGTGCATATGTATGCTTTACCTCAAAATACAGAAAAAAAGGAACTCTAAACACATACTCCAGTTTGATTTTATACATGTTGAAATATGGGGGAAAAGGTTACTGTCTTTGAAACTTTACTTTGAAATGCTTCCAAAGAAAAAAAAGAGGGTGGGTAGTGGAATATTTAGAAATCTGACAAAAAGCAAATATAGTGTTCATTGTAGAATCTAGGTAATGTGTTTACTGTAAAATTCTTTGAACATTTTTTGTATGTTTGAAAATGTTCATAAAATGTTGGAGAAAAGGTGAAGGCACCGATTATGCTTATTAGAGGATTTGTGTACCTCCATTTTAAATTCTGTCCCCTGTTAATTTGAAATTAAGCCATTTGGATTAATATCAGAAGTGGGGAGGGAAGTGAATGTGAGCCCTTTGGGTAAATAGAAAAATGTACCCACCTCATACTCTAGTATCTTTCAAAAGGCCATTACCAAGCATGGAAGCCAAGAGTGTCTCTACAAACAAGAAGAGCTCCAAGAAACCCACATCATGCCCTCAACCAATGACTTCTCTGGGCAGATAAAAGTTGCCTCCACACCCCTACCCATGGAAAAGGACGTGACCTCCTGACACACAATCTTCACTAATGGTAAGCAGGTAAACTGCTGCTGTATACCTTATACTACGGCCCTATCAAATGAAAAGAGACTTTCAGTTTTCAGCCGTATCTTAGGGGTTTGGCCACAAACACCTCTACTTTTATCAGAATGCCAAGCTATCTCTTATATCCTGATAGAGGTCTCTTTTAAAGATATATGGGACCCCTGTGGTACTTATGTTGTATGTGTTTTAATCTCAAAGGGTTAAAAGGGTAAATTGCTTGTGGTGGAATTTGAACCAAACTTTTATTTTATTTTTTTAAATAAAGTTTTATTAAAGTATAAAGGAGATAGAGGAAGCTTCTGACGTAGGCATCAGAAGGGGGCAGAAAGAGTACCCCTGAACTAAACTTTTAAATGATAATGTATTTTAAATGAGGCCATGTTGCTCAGAGCTTAAACAATAAACTGGAAAGTCAAGATTTGAAAACCTCAAAAATCTCAGCTCCTTCAGCGTCTCAAACTGAACTCTGGCCAGTTAATTTATCTCTCTTCTTTGATTTTCTCACTTGGAAAATGAGAAGTGAAGCCTGACACAAAATGACCAGTCAGGGGTTCTCTGACTTTATTGTTTATAAGAATCATTTCTATAAGAAACTTCAGTGTGTATAAAAATCATTTAGTTTGTTAAAGGAGAGATCCCAGCTTGAGTTTTCTGAATTAGTAGGTCTGGGGCATAGCTCAGAAATCTGCATTTTAATAAATGGCTGGTGTGATACTGATGTAATTATTGGACCACATGAGAACTGGTGTAGGTGTGTTTTGATGGTACTATGTTAACTGATAGATTATTTTAGCTTTTGCTTAGGAAAATTTTAAACATATACTAAAGTAGAGAGAATGGCACAATGGTAATCCCATGGGCCTATCACCCAGCTTCAACAATCTTGGTTCATTTACCTCTACCCCTATCTACTCCCTGTACCCTTTTCCCACAGATTATTTGCAGAACAAATCTTGGACATATTTAGTATACAACTTTAAATGTTGAATGTACTGTAAACAAAATACCATATTAAACATTATAAAATTTGAGCATAATTCCCTAGTATCAAATATATCTTGTGTCTAGATTTCTTTGATTCTTTCTCTCTCTTTTTTTTCCCAAGGTTGATTTGTTGGAATCAGGAACCAAACACAGTTTCCACATTGCATTTGATTGATGTATCCCTTTAATCTTTTAATCTAGAGGTTTCCCTTCCCTTCCTTTTTTTCCCCCTTGTGATTTATTTGTTGAAGAAACTAGGTCATTTATTCCACAGGTTTTCTCAGTCTAGATTTTCTGATTTTATCCCCATGATGTCATTTATCATTTTTCTTTCCCCTGTGTATCCTATAAATTCCACCACTTCCATCCTGAAGTTTGATCAGATTAAAGTTCAATTTGGGGACTAAAATGCACCATTGGTAATGTCGTATCCTTCCATCAGAAGGCACATGTCTGTTTATCTCTCTTTATGTCGTGTTAGCAGCTGAGAGCTATTCTTACCTAGGGAGAGCCCTGTATTTTGACTTAGTAAGTAGTCCATGGAAGAACTTTCTCCTTCTCATCATGGGTTTTTCCTTTTCTAGGTTAGGCTTTTAAAGCTTTCACAGTGAATCCATAGCTGCCTACTTAGACATTGTGTTTGCTACAGAAACCAGAAAAGCTTTCTTGCTTTTATACTTCGTCTCATTTTCACAATATAGTAACCTGTAAAATTTGTCCTAGTGCCTTCAACATTTTTTTCAATTTCTGAAACATCTTAAGATGAATGGATAACCACACAATTGAGCAGAAATCGGGGCCCTATAATGAAACCACAGTTGCAGGCAAAGTGACCTGGCAGAAGTACTAGTGAGTCAGAGCATCCCATCCTGAGGGGAAGACGATGAGTTTTTAATACCTGTATTAATTTATTTTCTCCTAAAAGCAAACATGAGGTTTCTGAATTGGGGGCAGACAATTCTTTCTTACAGCAATAACCGCATTGGTTCTCTAGACCCCAGTTCTCTCCTTCAGTGCTGTGTGAAGGGGTCTAGAATAATGATGGTGGATATGCCAAGATCGCTCTAGTTACCAGGAATGAATGGGTTCATTTCTTCATTCAACAGCCACATAATGATGGTTACATATATGTGGATAGTGAGTCCACACTGGGGAGGATGATAAATACTAGAGTACTCCCAACCTAACACATCAAACCGTAGACCTCTCTGTCTAGAATTTGCCATTGTGTCATCTTATAGGTAATCAAATATATATATTTATATATTTATGTGTGTGTATTTGATTTTATATATATGTGTATAATTTTATATATATGTATAGGCACATATGTGTGTATTTACTTTTATATATGTGTATATAATTTTATATACATATAAGCACATATAGATGTATTATTTGATTTTCCCCTCTGATTTACACTGTAATTTCAAAAATCATTTTCTTAAATTATATGGTGGCTCAACTTGTCTTTAGTTCTCAGCCATTTCTGCTTGAGCTATGAGATACACATAATCCAGCCCACAATCTTTCTGAAGTGTGTTCTTAAGTCTTTGTTCTATCCTGAATTATGTACTACCTGGAATTAAACCAACTCACTTGAAGTTGCAGAAAAAATAATAATAATTTTCCTCACTTTTAATTTATCTATAAGTGTCATTTCCACTGACATTTTCATGAAGTTTTCTCATCTCTAGCTTTTCAGGTAGCAAGTTACTTTCTACCCACTGCAGAGTTTACTCATGTGACTAGTTCTTTTGATAAGAAAGTGAAATCCAAGTTGTGAAAATTAGACTCTGAGAAGAAAATTCCAATGCAGAGTACTAAAGATTTCCCACAGCAGGAGAGGGTAGGTGCTGTGGGTTAGGCCTGGTGGAGCTGGTATCCTGCGAGGGGAGACGAGAAGCCACGATTAAACAGGATAACTCTGCAATGGGAAAGTGCTTGGAAGGAAATAAACAAAGTTAAGAGGGAGAGAGTAGCTGGGGAGACCGCTTTAGAGAGAGTGGTCCCAGAAGGCCTCCCTGATGAAGCGACATTTGAGCTGAGGCCTGAAGGATGTGAATGAGCCAGTGACGTGAGGAGCTGGTGAAAGAGCAGATGCAGAGACGAGAAAGGACTTAGTGTGTCTGAGAAGCGGAAAGGGGGCCTGGTGGCTTGCTGGCTGTGAGTGACAGGGAGAGAAGCAGGCAGGGCCAAACCACGCAGGACCTCATCAACTCTGAGAAACGAATTCTGTTCTAAAAGTTGTTGATGAACACTGGAGAGTTTTAAGCAGGGAAACTTAGTCATTCTCTTCACCTAGGCTTTGTTTTTCTATGCATGTGCAAACCTCTATGCATGTGTGTTTCTACTGTAGCATGCTACGTGATCTTCAACTTAGTTTTTTTGTTTACCAGTAACATCATGGGCATTATGAAAGGAAGATTTATAAGGAAAAATAAGTTTAATTTGCTATGATCAACATGACAAATATATATAGATACGTAAGAACTTGAAGCTATGACTAAAAATCAGTTTCTTAGGGGTAATAAATGAAGGACAGTGTTTGTTTTTAGTGTCCATTATAGATGTAAATTCACTTAAATAATTTAAGAATATTAGAAACATGTTCTAACTTGGTCCTTGCTTTTCTCATCAGCTTATCATGATTAGTATGCTCCTTTAACCATGTATTTATTGTTAAAACAGCCTTATACTAGTGAAAGTCACTCAGTCGTATCCAACTCTTTGCAATCTCATGGACTATACAATTCATGGAATTCTCCAGGCCAGAATACTGGAGTGGGTAGCCTTTCCCTTCTCCAGGGAATCTTTCCAACCCAGGGATTGAACCCAGGTCTCCCACATTGCAGGCAGATTCTTTACCAGCTGAGCCACAAAGGAAGCCCAACCTTATAGGCCCTTATAGTCTATGTAAATGTTATAGGCTTATAGGCCGTTTTTAGTCTTCTTGATACAACACAATTTGAATAAAGAAGGAAAACAGAAGAATAAGAATTCAGCAAGAAGTATGTGGTAAAACCATAACAAACGAAGAAATGATCAAGAAACTCTGCAGAGAATGTGTCACCTTTCGAAGTACAGTTTACTTTTGTCAATAATTATAAATGTACTTATTTATTCACTTTTAGAATATCTCATTTTTGTGAAAAATAAACCTAAAACTCCTTGAACTATAGAAACTCCAGCATCGTTTAGTTCTTGCCCATTTGTAAAATCTAAGCAAAAGCTTGAATAGAACAAACTGTCTATATTACAGTGAAGCAAAGACAGGAATTGTGTTTCCTGGTCTTCGAGTCCATGGTAGTATGAGCTTTATGGCAAACATTTTCCAAAATAGCAGGTGGATGAACAGTTATAGTCTACAAAAGTAACTACCTCAAACTCATGCAACCTGACTTAGCTCATTTTTAAAGCTACATTACAAAACAAAAAACAGCAAACCATATTGCAGAGGTGGAAATGAACTGAAGCAGCCAAGAAATAAGGGGGCTGAGGATGTGTGATGCAACATTGCTATCACATTACAGGAGAGATATCCTGGACAGACCTCTGTCTGCATTCTTAACCCATGAACCCTGGCCCCAGCCTTCAGTATCTGAAAGTATCTTTTAAAATTCAAAGTCTTGGTGTGCTAAAGTCACAAGCAATAGTAATGCAGTCATCTGTTACCTTTCTGCCTTTTATGTCAAGTTGGAGACCCTGGAACAACATCAATTAGTTTCTTAATAAAGTCTTTCATGTAATTTTCTTCTGTACTTAAAAATGGAAATATATTTAACTTCTCCAAATATTTAATTGAATGTGATGCATTTTCTAAAAGATGTCTTAATTCTATAATTTAACACTCCTACGTATGTATATACATATGTATGAATGATACATCAAGAAATATTTCTGTTGCTTAGTTTTAAGAATTTGTTTTATATAGTAAATACTAAATATAATTTAGAAATATTTCATTGTAAGAGCTTCTCATTTTCAAAAACTAGTAATTCAGAAATATTTCACTGGAAAGGGAGGCTAAAGACATTTATAATTTTTGCCCCTCACAGCTTCATGTTTATGAAACAGCTTATTAACAATTGTTAACTGAAAACAATGGAAGGGTCTGCTGGCTTCCAAATATCTCCACTCTACAGCCTGTAAAACCAAAAATTTCCAACAATTAGAATCATTCCTTTGGGTTAAGGGAATATCCACACAAAACCTTTGTTTAATAGGTGTTATCATTCCTGTGATTGGCTAAGACTGGATTAGAAGAAATGAGTTGGTGTGTTTTTCATAGTCTTAGTGAAGAGGTAGAGAGGAGGATGGGCATTCTTGGTGGGAGAGAAGGGAGATACTCCAGTTCCAAGGGCTCCAAAAGAGGCCTTCAGGCTGTGGGAAAGGCAGAGCCTCTACTTGCTGATTATGAAATGACTGCTCATGCGGGAGCCGTGTTTAAAGCTGATTGTACTGCACTCATCTGAGTTGTAGAATGGGTATAAGCAGATGGACCGTGTCACTCACAAACGCTTCTGTCTCATTTTTGAGCAGAATGCCACAGGGTGTGCAGAATAACTTGGCACCTTCACTGGTTGGGGGAGAGTCTGGGGGAGAGTCCAGAAAACAGTCTAGTTGAATTCTTAGATGGGCTTTTGGCAAGCACACAAGGTTGCTTTATACAGCCTGTCTCCGATGTTTTTCCCCAAGTGTCTGAAAGAAAAGGGAGGATTTGTGGACCTGATTAAAACAAGGAAGTAACCCAGTGACTTAGAGAGGCGCGCTGTGGAATTTGAATCCTAAAATACAGCCCTCCCTCGTTGACTTTTCAGCCATGGGAATAACCAGTTGCTTCACTGTGTGTTTTGTCAAAGTGCCTCAGCCGTTTGGCCAGCCTGATGGTTACCTGCTGCCTCTTTTATAGCCTCCGTGTCCTTTGTTGTTGCCTGGCTGGTCAAACATATGTAACGGTGCCCTAGGGCACCAAGTGTGCCCTCGGGGAGCTAAGTGCTGCCAGATGTGGGGAGAAAGGGTTGATTCACATGGCCATAATTTCCAATAGCTAATTTTACCTGTTTTCTTTTGGTTTTGGATTTCTTTCTTAAAGAAAAATCCATTTGGAGTTGGCTTGCCCCCTCCTTTAAATTGCAGTCTTGTCTTTTTACCTCTAATCTTCTAGCCCCACCCACCTCCCCCACAAGTGGAAGTGTGAGAAGAAAAGGATGGAGAAGATATATGATATATTAAGCCCGAGTGACTAATGTTTTTACTTTATGATAAAAATTAATGAAATGTTTCTGAGTCTGACCAGTATTTTTACTTCCCAAGTGCAATTAAATTTCACTGACTCAGTCTTTCATATAGAAATCATTTACATAGAAATAAATGATATTTTACATTAGCATCTTTTAGATACAGGTTTTATCTAATCTCTGATGAGGAACACTAAATTTATTGTTCAAAGCCCTGCGTTTTTAACTAGCTATCCTGAAAACTGGTGAAGTAGGGAGAAAGGATCAAGGCTTTAGCTTGATTCTCTGTATGAACTGAACCTCAGGCCGACCAGACAGTAATCTGGGAAAAGAAAGAATTTCTTTACAGAGATATTCCTGCCAACAAATTAAGAAGGACTAATGAAATATTACCACTTGGCAAACCCCTAAGGAATCAATGGATCTAGGCACTGTCAGGGGCTGCTAGTATGTCTATAAGAGAGACAACTGTCAGAGCACCACCACCCCTTAAATATTCTTGCCAATAAAATAAAAGAAAAAGAACTTGAATCAGAACAAGTCACTGGGTTTAATATTAGTCCATAGGAAATATACGGAAAGGAGACACCACTAGATATAACTAGTGAATTCCAGTATAAGGGAGATGCTAAGGGCAAAGAAATGCATTTCTTTAACAAATAAATTACATGGAAGAAAAAAGGAGAAGCATTGATTAAACAGGCATAAGAGACATGTCAGTCAAATGCAATGTGTAGCTCTTTGAATCCTGTTTTTAAAAACCATTTGTTTAATAAATAATTTATATGATTATATATACAATTGTCATATATATATTTAACAAAAGGAGAGTACCTAAAGACTACAGCTATTTGATATATTAAGGAATTACTATTAGTTTTTAGATATAATGTTAGATTGTTTATTCTTTATAAAATGTCCTTATCTTTTAGGTATACATACAGAAATATTTACAGATATGGTGTCTAGGATTGGTTTCCAAATAGTTCAGTGGGAAGGGAAGATGGTTGTAGGTTAAATAAGATCAGCATGAGTGGATAATTGTTAAAGCTAGATGACGGGTACATGGGAGTTTGTTATAGTAATCTGTCTATCCTTGCATATGTTTCTAATTTTCTATTTTTTTAAGTTAAAAAAAAATAGATTTAGGTTTGAAACTTAGATCTGCCACTTGTAACTTTTGTGATCTTGTGGAAATCCCTTAACCCCCTTGAGTCTCAGGGGTTTTTGCTTGTAAAACACATGCAGGAATATCTTTGCAGTTTACTTTACACAGGTTGTTGGACCAAATTAAATAATCCGTATGGAATTGTTTTTAAAATTTCTGCAGACGTGTCAGTTGTTTTACCATAGTTACTATAAAGTTTCTGAAAGAATACGGTTTTCCCGCTAAGAAAGTTTCGTAGCTTTTTCTGCTTCTGCAAGCAATATTGTCGTTCCATGTATATTACAGTAGCCAAAAAGTCCTAGAATAAGAATAGTTACATGCCATCAAGTATATTTATTAACTAGTTTTTAGTAATAGAGTAATTATGAGAATTCATTTTAATTTTTTTCTAATATAACTTTCTCATAGTTTAGTCGATTAATTATAACATAGACTGTATGAAGGTCCCTCAGTCATGTCCATCTCTTTGCATCCCCATGAACTGTAGCCCGCCAGGCTTCTCTGTCCTTGGAATTCTCCAGGCCAGAATACTGGAGTGGGTAGCTGTTCCCTTCTCCAGGGGATCTTCCCAACCCAGGGATAGAACCCAGGAATCCCTCATTGCAGGCAGATTCTTTACCATCTGAACCATCAGGGAAGCATAATATAGATAACTATGCTAGTAATATTTTCATTGTATAGTAAGAATTGTGAATTATTTGATTTCCTATTTTCCTTGATTTTTAAAAATTGCTTGAATTTAACATATTAAGAAATATTTTTAATTACTTGCTCATTATAGTACACAGAAACCAAGTTGTTAGAATCTTTCTCATATTGTTTTGGCTTATTTTGTTTTCTAATTCTGGCTTTATCCCTCCCTCCCTCCTTCTTTCCTTTCTTCTTTTCCTGCCTTCTTCCTCTTTCCCCTCTAGGACTTCATTGCGTGTATAATGTACAAAGAGAACCGTATGCAAAACAAATGAGTAATTTAATGAATGATTATAAAACACATATATTACTACTGTGCCAGTTTAAAAAAAGAAATCAGAACATTGCCTGTACCTCAGAAGAGCGCTCATTGTCTTTCCCAGTCTACATCTCTTTATCATCTTCCAGCTAATCACAGTCTTGACTTTAATAGTATTCACTTTCTTGCTATTGCTTATAGTTTTACTCCTATGTATAGATTCCTAAAGAGTATGATGCAGTTTTGCTTGTTTTTTTCTTTTTATAAATAAAATCACAGATTCTCTTTTTCTGTTTCTGACTGATGATTTTATATTTTGAAGATCCATCCTTATTATTGTCTGTAGCTACATTTGTTTTGATTCCTGTTATCAGTCAGTTCAGTTCAGTTCAGTCACTCAGTCATGTCTGACTCTTTGCAACCCCATGAATCGCAGCACGCCAGGCCTCCCTGTCCATCACCAACTCCCAGAGTTCACTCAAACTCATGTCCATCGAGTTGGTGATGCCATCCAGCCACCTCATCCTCTGTCGTCCGCTTCTCCTCCTGCCCCCAGTCCCTCCCAACATCAGAGTCTTTTCCAATGAGTCAACTGTTCGCATGAGGTGGCCAAAGTATTGGAGCTTCAGCTTCAGCATCAGTCCTTCCAAGGAACACCCAGGACTGATCTCCTTCAGAATGGACTGGTTGGATCTCCTTGCAGTCCAAGGGACTCTCAAGAGTCTTCTCCAACACCACAGTTCAAAAGCATCAGTTCTTAACAGTGCTCAGCTTTCTTCACAGTCCAACTCTCACATCCATACCTGACCACTGGAGAAACCAGCTTTCCATTTTATGAATTTATCATAATTTACCCATGCTATTGTTGTTGGGCATTTGGGTTAGTTCCACTGTTTTCTATTACAGACATTCTTGTAGATGGCTCTTGGTGCTTCTCTGTAACCTCTATGCATGTTTGTTATCTGTATTTCTAGGAGTGAAGTAGTGACTTCATTCTGACAATTTTGCAATGTGGTTGAACCAATCAACACTCTCTTCCAGCAGTATCTGAGTGCCAGCTGCCATGCTCAGCTTCTTGATCTCTGGGTGCCAGGTGCCATACTGATAAGTACTTAATACCTATGAACTTATTTTAATCCTCATAATTTTTTAGTTTCCCCTTTTTTAACAGATGAAGAAACTGAGGCACAAAATGGTTATGTAACTTGCTGAAGGTTGGTAGCTAGTAAATCTTAGAACTGAAGTTAGACGCCTCAGCCCCACTGGCTCCACCTAAGTTATGAATGGACCTCCGGCCTGTATTGGTGAACTCTGGGCAGAGTGACGGTAGTCGGGGAGAACCACTATGTTTCCTGTCCGGGTGGCTGTACTGGGGCTTGAAATGTTCATTCCAGTGCTAAGTGTCGGGAGGGGGTATTGCTTGAACTTCAAAGCGGACTTGCTTACTTTCACTTGCTCTACAAGTTGGAATAAGCTGAAGCAACATGAGGATCCTGCCTCTGGGGCTGGTACAGCTCTTATGAGAAGGAATGAGACTTGGCTTTCTCTCCTCTGTAGTATTTTCAGGACCGCTCAGCCTGCATCCCGTTTCTAGTGGGAGCTGGAGAGGAAGAGGCCATAGAGTGGACATTTCACTTTCCCTCATTGTCCAGATAGAATATCTTTTCCTCTAGAAAGCACACTGTAAATGGGAGCAACATTCCCAGGCTAGCCCAGAAAACCCATAATGTAGCTGAAATATTAGGCGTTTGCCACTGAATTGTTTCCTAGCTTTTTGTTTTCATTGTAAACATGTAGTATTTTAGTTACATTTTGGGCAAATAGGTTAGCCTAGAACTTAGCCACACTGTTTATGTCGAAAAATGTTTTCCAACAGCTAAGACCACATATTTATCTTGGTGTAGAACTAACTTTATCCATAGTATGGATCACTGACTACCTGAGTATTCTGCTCCAAGCAAACTGTACAGCATACATTTATTTGATAGTAAGATGAAAAACATCTCTAATAAGATAGGGAATCATTTTCTGTGGACACACTCTGACAGGGACCGAGCTTTAATTAGCTAAGATATTTAAAATTTTAGCAATACAAAAATCCATCTGCTTTTCCTTTGTCATATACGAGCCTACATTTACCAGCCTACATGGAACATTGAAACGTTGATGTCGCTACCTGAACCACTTATAGATCTTCAGATCTGTGTGAGAAAAGGAACAATAATTATAAGCTGCTTCAGGCTAGAATAATTCAAAAGGAAATGTGCATTACTAATATGGCAGAGCTCATAAAATTTCAGGGTCAGTTTGCCACTTGTGGTTGAAAATTGAGTCAGGCTGGTTGGCTAGAGGCAAAAAGACTAGAGTTACATAATATTTATGAGGTCTGAAGTTAGCAGCCACCAAACCCAAATACTGCCAGCTTTCAGACTGGTCAGTGAGGTCAGCATCATCTAGTCATGGCAAGAGCTGGGTGGATTTGGTAATGATGAAACATTACTTCTAAGTATAAATTCTGTCTATGTCATTCCACTGCTACCTCCTTCGTAGGATTTTTAGCCTTCCGATTTTATATATCATCCCCAAGATACTTTCCTGAGGAGCCCCATACGTTTGTACAGTGCTTGCTGCCTAAGGTTTATGACACAAAGGTGGGAGTGGAACCTTCCTTGCTGCAGTATTTCTGCAGCACTTCCAGTGTGGAACTTCTGTGAAGACTCCCTGCCTCTCTGTGCATCATCAGAGTGGCCAAGTTCAGCCAGCACCTTATATCATCCTGTGCTCAGGACCACTTTGATGTCCAAACCTGTTACTTACATATACTCATAGTATATGTAAGTAACTCATCTACTCATGGTGTATGTAAGTAAGCAGCTAAAACTCAACCCCAGGATGACTCCCAAGAAGCGCATGTTGTGAACTGAAGATTCGAAATGTATGGATAACTGTACAGTTTCTGCCATCAAGAAGCAATCAGCCCTGGGGCTGTTCCTGACAGGAGCAGCTGAAAGTTGATGCTCATTTTAAATGCTTTGTTTCTCACGTGTAAACAGCATCCTAGATTTAAAGTAACTTTTTGATTTCCTATACTTCTTTGAATTCATAAAAAAAAATTATGTTTTTCAGTGCTAAATCAAATGCTCTTTGGATGTTTTATTATTGGAAGTTTCAAAATATAGGTAAAAGTAGAGAAAAGGGTATAATCCCCCATGCTATTACCTGTGGATAAGATATTTATAATGGAAAAAATGAGTCTCTTTTTTTTTCCCTGCCAAGAGTATGTCATAGGGATTTCACATACTTGCAGGTGGAGTTGGAATTAGAATTCTAAAACTCGTGGAAGAGAATACATCAGGAAGGCATTTGCTCTGAGGAGAACAAATCCTCAAAAGAAAGGATTTGGCCCCACACACCTTGGCTCCTTTTTTTACAACTTCAAGACAGATTTGTCTTCCCAAGGGAAAGTCAAACTGAATACAAAAGGAAACTAAAGCTATGCAGCGACCTTGTTCAGAAATCTGGCAGATTACTTTTAAATTTATTTTAAATTAAAGTTCTGGATCTGCAACTTCCCTGGTGTTCCAGTGGCTAAGACTCCATGCTCTCAATGCCCAGGTCCCTGGTCAGGGACCAAGATCCCACCACAGCCAAGAGTTTGCATTCCACAACTAAAGATCCCATGAGCCACAGTTACGGCTGCAGAATGCGGAAGGGCTCCATGGAGACAGGAACCCAACCACTGAAAAGATTAGAGTTGTCCCAACCTACCCCAGACACATAACACAAAATCAAGACTAAGGCGTAAAATTAGGTAACTGTAGAATAATAATAAGTCTTAAAACGTTTTAATGTCCCCCCCAACCCTTCATAATTAGGTCATTGCTTTTGAGGGCAAATAATCTTTTAAAGTATTTTTATTTTTAAAAAATATTCTAATTTATTTATTGGTCTGCATCAGTTTCTAGTTGCAGCAGGCAAACTCTTAGTTGTGATGTGTGGTCTAGTTCTCTGACCAGGGATCAAACCCAGGCCCCCTGCATTGGGACCACAGAGTCTTAGCCACTGGGCTAGCAGGAAAGTCCCAAGGGAAAAATATTTTAAAATCAAACCTTTCCAAAAAATCTGTTCTTTTTTGGTGCTTTTAATTTACCAGCACTTTCAGCACCTGTTAAACCTATTGGGTTCAGCACTTCATATATGAGAAGAAGGACGGTAACCCTGGGGAAAGACAAGGTAAGGGGGTAAGCTGGCAGTGATGGAAAGCAAAGTCCAGTGAACCCTGCTCAGCCCCAACACACTTCTTTCCACTGGAAAAAGTATGCGAGTCTGATATTAAGGCACATAAATGTATGACCCTGGAGTGTTAAATCAGCTTTTTTAAACTTAAGGTTTTTTTTTTTTTTCTTTTTAAGTTATTGTTCTACGTACTGTGCTGTGCTTAGTCACTCAGTCATGTCTGACTATTTAGGCAGAAGATATAATGGAAAAATTCCATTTATAATAGCAACTCAAAGTATAAAATATCCTGGAGTAAACAAATAATAAAGAATACACACCGAGATATATTAAAGAAGACTGCAGTAAAGAACCCACCTGCCAGTATAGGAGCTATAAGAGACGTGGGTTCAATCCCTGTGTTGGGAAGATCCCCTGGAGAGGGACATGGCAACCTACTCCAGTATTTTTGCCTGGAGAATCCCGTGGACAGAGGAGCCTGGTGGGCTACAGTCCATAGGATCGCAAAGAGTCGGACATCACTGAAGCAACTTAGCATGCATGCATGCAGTAAATACAAGGACATCTCTTAAATAAAACAACTGAATATTTTAGAGAGTCAGTCTCCCTGAGTGAGTGGAGTGAGTGAGTGAGTGAGTGAAGTCGCTCAGTCGTGTCTGACTCTTTGGAACCCCATGGACTGTAGCCTAACCAGGTTCCTCCGTCCGTGGGATTTTCCAGGCAAGAATACTGGAGTGGGTTGCCATTTCCTTCTCCAGGAAATCTTCCTGACCCAGGGATTGAACCCAGGTCTCCTGCATTGTAGGCAGACACTTTACTATCTAAGCTACCAGGGAAGATCCATAGTCTCCCTAGATTAATCTATAAATTCAATATAAACCCAGTCGTATGGCTGAACACACTTTAAAACAAGGTTGAAATGGAAATGGAAAACTGAAAAAAATTGAAACAATATACTATACAAACATTTAATGTTTCTAATTCACAGAGCACACTTAAAAGTAAATCCAGTAAAAATCAACCTGTAAAAGGCCTAAATGGGGAATTCATAAAAGTATATCAGTACATAAAGAAATCTTCAATCTCAGGAGTATCTGAAAAAATAAGTAAAAGTGAGATGCCATTTTTCATTTATCAGACTGACAAAGATTTCATCACTAATAATATTGGTGAGGGTGTAGGGAAGTTGACACCTTTGGGAATATAAATTTCTCTTTGTGGAGAGCAGTTGTGCAGATATGTCAGAGTTTTGTATATTTTTAGCTCAAGAATTCTATTTCTGGGAAATTTAAGCTAAAGAGAATAATTACAAATACATATATTTGTATAAAGTGTATTTTGCAGGGCAAAAAACAAAAGAGCTCACCTAAATGCTCATCACCGGTTCAATAAAGGACTATTTTACTCATCCATATAAAGGAATACTGTGAAACCAGTAACCTAAGAGGATAAAAAGTTTTGTGTAGACTGAAGCAACTTAACGCACACACAGAGAAAGGGTCTAAAGTATGTTTGCTGAATGTTGCTGCTGCTAAGTCGCTTTAGTCCTGTCTGACTCTGTGCGACCCCAGAGACGGCAGCCCACCAGGCTCTGCTGTCCCTGGGACTCTCCAGCCAAGAACACTGGAGTGGATTGCCCTTTACTTCTCCAATGCATGAAAGTGAAAAGTGAAAGTGAAGTCACTCAGTCATGTCCAACTCTCAGCGACCCCATGGACTGCAGCCCACCAGGCTCCTCTGTCCATGGGAGTTTCCAGGCAAGAGTAGTGGGGTGCCATTGCTGGATGTTAACAGTGGTCATTTGAGGAAGCTCTTTATCCTTTTATTCTTTATACTGTTCATGCTTTCTCAATGTTGTTATGTGTGTGTACGTGCTAAATCGCTTCAGTCATGTCTGACTCTGTGATTCCGTGGACTGTAGCCCAATAGGCTCCTCTGTCCCTGGGATTTTCCCTGCAATAGTACTGGAGTGGGTTGCCATTTCCTCCTCCAAGGGATCTTCCCGATCCAAGGATCAAACTCTCATCTCCTGCATTGCAGGCAGATTATTTACCTGCTGAGCCATTGGGAAGCCCCCAGTATTGTCATTAAAATGTTTAATATCATCCATATACCATTTCATAATCAGGGGGAAGAAAAGTAAGTTTCCAATGAAGTCTGGCTCATTCTGTGTGGTTTCAGGCGAGGACAGAGTGCATCTTCTCAGGAAAATGACCCTTGAGAAGTAGATTCAGAAAGAAAAAGTTAGTATCAGACACTGGCTTCTTCACAGCTGCCAATGACCTGCTCAGGAGTTTCCAGTGGGCGGAAAGTGATGCATGTGGCATCCATCCATTTATTAGAAAGGGCCTAATTCATGTAGAACAAAGTGGTGAGATGGTTCTGCAGAATCGTCTTCCAGCATGTTGCCTAGCCGTGTAGACCAGAGCTGCATTCCTTGGTTAGACTCAGTGCAGAGGTCAGTCATGATGCTAAAGATAGGAGGAAAGTAAAGTTGCTGTTCAGAGCTTCACATCTGTCGATTTCCATGTTCCTTACCGGATTCGTTTTATGCAGAGCTAGATCGAGGTGATCTGTAGCTATTTCTAAAGGGCAGTTCTGCTTTTCCTGTTTCTTCTTCCCGTCACTTCTTAGGAGCCTTCAGTGTGTGGGGACATAATGCTGCGTCCTCGTGTATGGGGGGCTGTCGTTTTAGTCGTGTCTAACTCTTGGCAGCCTTGTGGACTGTAGCCCGCCAGGCTCCTCTGTCCATGGGAATCTCCAAGTGAGACTACTAGAGTGCATTGCCATGCCTTCCTCTAGGGAATCTTCCCAACCCAGGGATCAAACCCGCGTCTCTTTTGTGTCCTGCACTGGCAGGCGAGTTCTTTCACCACTAGCACAACCTGGGAAGCCTGTGTCCTCATCTATACTGCTGTATATTTGTATAATATGGGTCTGATTGTGTCCTTGGGGCCTCGGCCCCTTTGCAGCTGGGTTCCAAAATTTTTTTCTTTCTTCTCTAATGGAAGCGTTTTCATAGATTTCCATCTGATGCTTTTTTTTTTTTAACTACAGTTTGGTATCTCAGAAATCTGTCCCTGTGGGTGTTCACTTGTATTCTGAAAATAGAGCTAGGGTCTTGAAATGGTTTCTGAACAAATAATGAAACATGTGTTCAAAGTCTGTAACTCTTCCTTCTCCTTAACCACATCCTAGATAACCTGCCATGGTAAGTGTCATTTGTGTGAATAGATTCTCCAGTTTTAGTTTTCAAGGCCTTCTTTTTCATTCTAGCTGTCTGGATGATTAATGTGACTAGGAAAATACTGTTGACCCATTTAAATCATGTCAAACAACATCTATTGCTCATCTACATAATGAAATACACACTGAACATTACATCTTAAGTGTGGGAACCAGTGAACTACAAAATAATGTTTTACTCCTGTAGCTTATGAAATAAAATAAAAGACATTAGGACTAACTGTAGCATTAAATATTAAACCATTCAAATGGTAATTGTCAGTGAAAATCACCTGTAAACTGAAACAGCTAATGCCATTTCTGCTTTAGTAGCTAATTAGAAGAAGTGAGGTGGTTACATGCAACAGGGTGAGTTTTAGATAAATCTTTATGTCAAAGCATGTTTTAATATCACTTGACTACTATGGGATTTATTGTATATAGTTGAGTTTTTTTCAGTTGTTAATCAGTGGTTGTGAAAATAACAGTTCACTGAAAAATTAGAAAAAATTGTTAGACATTTTTATCATGGTTTCATTAAATTGGTCCCTGAATACCTTTAAAGACAGCTGATTTATAGTTGAAACTATTTTGATCTGTGATCAGTTAACAAGGGTAAGCTTTGACTACTTTTGAAATATTTAAATTTTATAAAGACATCGGTTGGCATAGTATTTAAATAAATGCAAATTTTAAAGGCACTCAATTTAGGCTATCAGGTTACCATGGTTACACCTTTCCATGTTATTCTGTGCATCTCGTGTAAATAGATCTGTGAGTCACTGATAATTATTTGTTTTTTTGTTTGTTCTGTTGGTAATTCTGTGTTTAACTGAATTTAATACAGTTCACACAGCTTGCTTTGGTTTCTGTATATTTTAGTGTTTGTGATTGACAGTGATTGAGCATTTCTTATGGAGTGCTTGCCTTTTTTGTTGTAAATGATGTATGTTGGTAGTGCTTGAAATGTAAATAAGTTCCTCTTGTATTACTGTTTAATAAACAGGAATTTTTATGCAAAGAAGACTTTTTAGTACATTTAAACAATAAGGTTCAGTGAGCTCTAGAATATTTGTATTAAACAGTCTCATGCCAAAAAAATATGTTTAAACTCTTACAGACTTGGAGGTACTAAAGTTAACAAGGACAACGTAACAGTTTATGGATAAGCAAAACAATGACTAAACATCATTTAGTAACAGAATAAAAATAGCAACATTCTGATATCTCAAAATTATTTGTGATAGGCAACTTTACAGAAAATGTCTTCGTAACTGAGTAGAATATTTCTAGAACACAATTTCTTTCAGTCCACCCCTTGCACAAATATAAAATCTATTCAATATACTAATGTGTTTGGAAGGATATGATTCTTGAAAAAGCTAGACTCTTTTATGCTTCTAAATGGAAGAAGATATTTTCCTTAGACTGTACTATCAGCTTTCTAGCAAGGCCCCACCAAGAACTCTCAGAAAAACATCAAAATTAGGAAAACTAGGCTGTGCATAATTCATCCTCCTGAGTTTAAGCATTCTCTCAATATGCTGCAGTCAGATGCTGTTCAGTTTGTATTTATACATCTGCAGTCTCATTTGATGGTCAGAGTATTCCTGTGATGAAGGCAGGAGAGGACCAGTGCTTTGGGGAGAGTGGCTTTTAAGTGGCAGTTCTGGAACCCAACCTAGGATCTCATGACTGTTTTGTGAGTCACTTACTTTATAGTTATCCAAAACACATTTCAGCATTCAGTCTGGTTTCTGCCTAGTTCATTATAGAGTGGCTTCTCCCACAGCCGGGGAACCAGCGATCATGACAACCTTTATGTGCTTATCTTGTGCCCCTTCCACACCTTGTATCATACAGTTGTCAAAGCAACCCTGTGAGGAAGGTATTACTATTCCTGTGAACATTTGAGCAAACTAAGGCTTAGGAGAACTTGCCAAAGGAAACCAACTAATGCTTGGAGAAGAGAAACCAACTTAAACAGGAACTCAAGTAAGTATCATTAGGAAGGCACACCTTTGGGAGGGAAATCTATGTCATACTCACAAACAAAATGTAAAGTGTTTGAAATTCCACTGTTTCTTTCTTTTTACCTCCAATTGGACTATATTTTATTGAGGCATTTTGGGGGTTGGTATTTTTTTCTTTTGTAACACTCTCATGGAAGTATAGTTCAAAAAATGTTCACATTAGACAATAGCATGCTTCAAATATTGTATCCATCGAATATTTCAGAACTGTGGCTCTACTGAAGACTTTAATCTAAAAATGAGATGACAAGTTTGTCATTCTATCAAGTGTGAATGACCTCTGTCGGCTAAGGATTTTAAGAAATATTATATTTTCAAATATGAGAGGCAGTCTGCTTTATACAGATAAAGAGAACACATTTGGGTAGTGGTGATGGTTTTCATTTTTAATCTTTCTGTACAGAAAATAATGATTTTATAGCTGAGCATCTATATCTGAAAAAGAAAAAAAATGAGACAGTTTGTAAGCAGTCTTTAAACCTGTTGTATTTTAATACATTGTACTTTCTGCATTAATTCTGAAAGCAGTGGAGTGGTTATTTAGTCATATGGTCAACTACAGCTACACAGTTGAATTAAATATAAAGTTATTGTGGCAACATAACTATATAACTTCAAAAAGCTGCCTTCAGATAATTTGGAACCTTTTCTTTTGCTAAAAAAATGACTGCATTTTCTCTCTCTCTCTTCTCTTGTGAAAAGAACTCCTTGATGAGTGATCTTGGATTCTATTGTCTTGAATCTGTGCAGTCTCAACTGCAGAAGGCTGGAAATACATTGTTTTCCTAGAGTTTAGCTTTCTCATTTTCAGTTGTGATTATTGACCTACCTACCTACCTACCTACCTACCACTTCTATTGCCTGGTTACAGGGCAAAGACAAAGCTCCCTAATTGTCAAAATACCGCTGTAGTATCTATATTCAAATAGTTTCTTTTATTTCATGCCTTTCACTTGTAGTTGTACATTGAAAACATTCTCAGGAAAATATTAAGATGTAGTTTTATGGGGTTTTAGTAGGGGAGTGCTACGTGCTCAGTCGTGTCCAACTCTTTGTGACCCTGTGGACTGTAGCCTGCCAGGTTCTTCTGTCCATGGGGATTCTCCACACAAGAATACTGGAGTGGATTGCCATGCCCTCCTCCAGGGGATCTTCCCAACCCAGGGTTCAAACCCAGGTCTCCTGCATTGTAGGCAGATTCTTTACTGTCTACGCCACCAGGGAAGCTAAGGATACTGAAGTTCGGGTGAAAGCTCTGAACAAGTTTATATCAGTTGCTTGCATAAATAACTTTAAAGGGCTCATAGAAAGAAAGAAAGGAAGAGAGGAAAGAAATACATCCAACAATATAACTATATCATGTTGCATGTAGAATTCAGTTGACCTTGTTGTGACAGACTAAAATTGTACTTTTCAATGCTTTAATACAATTGAAAATATTCATACTAAAGCTGTACCTTTGATCATAAATTATAAGTTCCAATGTCTTCTGTTACTTGATATTTTTATCCAAATAGCTAATATTTTGAGCAGTATTTTACATGACAGTAGTATTTAAGAACAGTCTTTTTAAAGAAGTAAAGAACTTTCTTAGTATGTGAATTCTTAAGCTGATTATATTTTTATATAGACGTTCTCTAAAATTGAATTCCATGTGTCATTTCTGTGAAATTGCTCTTTCTAATGCTTTCTTGTGTTCTCTAATATAATTTTTTTCTATTTTTTCCTCTGCTTTAACCCAAGTATGTGAGGTAACAGAATTTTTTTTTTTTTTGAGAGACGTTGGAAAGTTGAAGTTTGCCAGATGTTATGTGCTAACCTAGAAGTGTGCATTTTCTGGGTATCAGGACTGTGTGAAATTCTTTCCTGTTACTTTGACAGAATGAATGTTTGCTTTTGGGTCATTTTGGTGTCGTACTTCTACTCTGATCAGAGCTTGTCTTTTATTCTGTATTTAAATGATATCTCGGCATGCAGAAAATCTGGCAAAGAAAATGATATTTTGATGACATTTTTCACAGGGCTCAACTAGAATGACTTATTACATTTTAACCACGGCCCTAATAAACAGCTCCTTTATTTCCCATGAAAGGATACAATATTTCTTTGTCCAAGAAGTTGCCTGAGTATATGTATTGTTGAAGTGTTAAAAAGCTGCTTTTCTCTAAACTTTAGCTGAGACACAATGGGATTTTCTAAGCATATACTATTTCAATGTGACTCAATATTTTATGATTATAAAAATGAATTTAAATTCAAATTTTGAACTAAACATTTTTCACCTTAAATGGAGAAATTTCATATAACAGCCTTAGTTCCTTTTACAGATTAATCATTTCTATGGAACATCCACTTATCCACTTAAATGATCTGCTTTTAGTTTTAGATTTTGTGTTTTACTATAATCTTTGACATTCTTCCCCAGGCTAGAGTTGGGCTGGCCTAAAGGAACTTTTTTCTAGTTTCACAAATGTGACTCTACTTTATTAAATAGGTATACTTATTGATCTGTGTTTCCAGAATAGGTTGGGTTGTTTTTGTGGCCCAAAAAGAGAGGAATGCTTTTTGTTTAAATAACAGATCCCTAGTTGCTGGTGGTGTAAATTAATGAATAATCACATATTATCCAGTTCGCTCTTGTCAAGAAATGAAATATTTTTCCTCAACCCATTTCTGAACTTGTCATTGACATTATACTCTATCAGTTAGTACTGATACATTTTTAAAAGGAAAAGGGATGTAGCACGAAGCCAGCTTCGTGATGGAGCCGCCGGAAGGTCGTGGTTTTGCCTTGGACCCAGGCATCTTTCCTGAATGTTTTTATTATTGGTGGAGGGTGCCCTTAGGCGCTGCCCATTCCTCTCCCAGAAGTGCTCTGTGGCTGACTTTCCAGCTCATCTTCTCTAGAACCAGGATTCCCAGGCTTTGGTTTGGGGGCCTGATGATGAGTTCTGACATCCGTAGCCTTGTGTGTGCGATAAGGACTACGATCTCACCTTCATTTGACTATTTAGTTGGTTTTTTATTACTATTGTATTTGCTTATTTATAGCTGCTCTGAGTCCTCCCTGGCTGCACAGGCTTTTCTCTAGTTGTGGCTCGCGGGGCTACTCTTCGTGCAGTGTGTGCGCTTCTAATTGCAGCCACCTCTCGTTGCGCAGTTTGGGCTCTAGGGTGTGAGGGCTTCAGCAGTTGCAGCACATGGGTTCAGTAGTTGTGGCTCCTGGGCTCTAGAGCACAGACTCAGTAGTTGTGGTACACGGGCTTAGTTGCTCCCCCGGCATGTGGGATCTTCCTGGGTCAGGGATCGAACCCATGTCTCCTGCATAGACAGGCAGCTTCTTTATCACTGAGCCACCAGGGAAGCCCTGGCTAGTTAGTTTTATTTGTTGTAGTGGCTCAATTCTATTTTAATATGAGAATGATAAAATCTCATGAAATTTGCAAATTTAGACCTTTAAGCAACTAGGACAAATTTTCATGTTTTAGCATAAAAGTGACTTGTGACTTTTTTTCCTAATCACTTAAAATACTTTGCATATTTCTTTTTTTATTTCCGTGGAATCTTTGTTGCTGTTTTAGCAGTCTTAGCTATAAATAACTTCAAGGACAACACTGTTGGATGTCAAGTAGAACCTTTATTTCAGACAAGTATTTATGCTAGTATACTCTAGACTGTGTGCTTTATTTTGAGCATTAAGGAAAGTGATCTGTTTTCCAGTACCTGCATAACAATTGGCCTGCATCCTCTTGAGAAATGTTGTTTAATAAACACTGGAGCTTTATTGTGCAGAGGCTGTTGCCAAATGCTGTTAATTAAGGGGAAAAAAGGTTTTTTACAGGTTTGTGAAACAGATCCACTCTTCTCCTTGTAATGGCATCTTAGGTTGAAATCCAGGAAGTAATGGTGTATGGTGTCCATATCCATGATTTCCTGAGTTGAAGAAAAAGTGTGGAACGCATCTGGGGAAAAAGGAGGCTCTTTACCAGCTTGTTTCCTGTAAGCTCAATTGGAAGACCTTGTCTGTGCAAATAGATTTCAAAATAGAGCCTGCCCTTTGACTGTCTCCATAATTACATGGCTTGCTCTGTATTTTATTTGGCAGCCAGAGCAGTTAACCCCTGGAAGGAAGGGGCTGATGGTATGGCCAGCTTAGCTCTCCAGACATGTCCATGGGAATGAATAAAGCACTGTTTGGAGAAGCCCATGGCTAAAAACACACCAGAACTCAACTGAAACTTTTAAAAAACAAGTTTAATAATGTTTGCTAAGATTGGGTTAAAACCGTACTTTATCCTTATTGTGTAGATTGTAGAGAGGTATTAATTGTTTTAAAAAAAAATTATGAGTTGGGGGAGTTTCTTGTTGCTTTGATGTAATCAACATCTGTCAACAGAATGAATTTGCTTTTGTTTAGTTCCAAGGGCCCTTGTCCTTTAGCTTTGCCCAATCAGTATCTCTTCAGCCTGGGGCATTCCCCTAGCTGTTTGGATTCCCGCTCCCCCACCTCCACCCCGCCACCAGCTTCTTCTTCAACAGATGCACAAGTTATTTCTTGTGAAATGTGAGCTTTTCTCCTCTGTAGTCTCCTTGAAATGGGAAGAAACTTTCCATCTTTCTCATTTACTTTTGAAACATGTACCTCTTAGTACTGGATTATAAAAATCAATGGGAGCTACAGCGAGTGAGACAGATTATTTAATTTTCCTTTCACGACTTTTGTGCAAGTTATCAAGCCTATCAAGCGGACAGTCAGTGTTTTAGGTCAGGAAATATGCATGGCTGAGTTCCCATGCTATGAGAGCCCGCGCTTCTTTCCTGGGTAATTGGTTGGCATTCATGAAGTGCCATCTTTTTGTGGTTCTAAATCAGCACCTTGAAAATGTCTTTCTGTGGGACATTCCCTCCTGAGCCTACTGTAGTAACCAATATTTCTAAACAGTTCAAAATATCTCAGATTGCTGTCACAAAGTTGCTTTTCTCTAACATTAATATATTATTTTAGGAAATAATTTGATTTAAAATTAAAATCATCAATGAGTGTAAGAGCCATATTTGAAAATGAATTAGTGAAACATTGTTGTTTTTTTCTCTTAGTAATCATAAATCATTTAAATCTGGCAGGCATTCCTCCCTCCATCCAAAATAATTGCCTCCATTTGTAAAATCAATTAGATGTTGATACGCTATAAATAATAGTTTTGTTACTAGACTTTGGCATTTGCTCATCATTATGAACAAATACATTCAGCAAGACATTTTACAGGGTGTCTTTTAAATTGCATATTATCTCTGGTTGAGATTGTTGGCTAATGTAAAGTTACACAGGCCACTTTATTGTGTTGTTTTCTGCCCAGATACTTGAAGCCTCTGAAATATCCCATAGCTTCGAATTGATGGCACTGTGCAGGGTAAAAGTGCTGCCCTGGAAATGTACAATGAAACAGAGGTACTGGTAGCCCACACTTGAGTACAACGTACTTTGTTCAGTTTTACAACTGCTTAAGATAATAAGCATTTTAAATGTCTCTTTGAAAGTTCATTCAGAACGCTCCCTTAAAAATACTTGTTGACCAAAAGAAAACTTGCATTTCCAAGGGTAAAATCAGTTTAATTAAGGGTCATTAGTAGAGGTGCAGATAAAAACCCAGGGCTCAGTGGGTGAAATGGAAGCATTTCATTATGTGGTATAGAATGCATGCACAGATAACAATTAAAACGGACCCTGAGTAAGAGGCCAATGAATATAGGGCATGTAGTGTACAGCAATATTAGTTATTTTGAATGCATTCCTCCCCCATCATACTTGAATTCAGCGGTCTCACCTTTCAGACTTAATTGGTAAAGGGAAATAAAATGCAGCTTTTAGAAATTGATGTTATTACTGAACATGAAAATATTTAAAACCATAATGTAGATTTACATTGCAAATGCAAATTTAGGATATGAAAAATGTGCCGCAGGATCCAAAGGACATACAGCAATTTCAAGAGACATTAGGCCACACTGTATGCCCCTCTGTGGAGGGAAAGAAGCCTGTTGTTTTCAACGTTCAGCTTAAACTAGGAGCTGATAGAGTTTTTATGACACTGAAAATAAATTCTTATTATTACCCGTGATAACTAAATATTCTAGTATTCATAACAAATAATGTATAGATTTACTGCCTGAGGAAACTATATAGAGTTTCTGTTCCATAATTGATAGTGACAACACTCACTATGATCATGTGTTTTAAGATCAAATTAGTCCAAAGCAGCTCCTTGCTGATCAGGGCTCTCTTCTGTGGTTTCTGATGATTTCCTACTAGCATGTCCTAAAGTTCAGATTAGTCAATGTGCTCCTTCTTTCCTGAAAATAACTTTTAACAAAAGAGGATTTGCTGTGTGTCTTGGGTGTATGATGGTTCCTAGAAGACCAAGGGCCCAGTCCTGAGGCTGATGGAAACCTACCTGGTGTCCCTACCTCTGATGATGGACCTCCATGCATCAAATTGACTGTAACATTGACAGTAGCAAGTTGGAAATTAGATATAGTTATAAAAGTTCTTCTTATAACTATATCTGTTCTTCTTATATTATATTGTTCTTACAATATTGTATTATTCTTATATTGTTCTTCTTATAACTGTATTAGCCATTCTTCTATTTAATTATCTTTTAAAATTGACATATAGCTGATGTGTCTCATATGTATTCATTTTGGATGTACGAGGGAGTGCTTTTACAAAGAAAGGAAATATATAGGAAATTCAACAAACCTTTTCTAGAATAATCTCTAACAGATAATGTAGTCTGTGACCCTGAATGTAACTGGGATAGGAGATTTTAATTTTGGTCACTCTGCATCTAGAAAATTTGCTAATTGCTGTTTTGTTTTTTTTTTAATTGTTCGTTTATTTGTGGCTGTGCTGTATCTTTGTTGCTGTGCGGGCTTTTCTCCAGATGTGGCGAGTGGGGGTCACTCTCTCGTGGTGGCGCAGGGCTTTTCATCGTGGTGCCTTCCCCCTGCTGCAGAGCACAGGCCCTAGGGCAAGCAGGCTTCAGTAGTTGGGGCCCAAGGGCTTCGTTGCTCCCTGGCATGTGGGATCTTCCCGATCAGGGACTGAACCTGTGCCTCCTGTCTTGGCAGGTGGATTCTTTACCGCTGAGTCCCCAGGGAAGTCCAGTTGCTGTTTATTAATTACACTATAATAAGCAAAGTTAAGGATCCCCCATTTTTATGCCACATTAATTGGAGAGCCATTATCTTCTAAAGGCACATATTGATGCAAGACCATTTCTTCATTTCACCTGTAAAAACACTAAATTGGTATTTTTTCTGGTTTGTAATGAATAGTTAGTGGAATAAACACAGTATGATACCTTATTATCCTGTTACTTTGTGACAACATTTATAGGGTATCTTTTATCAGATTGAAAAAGAGATTTTGCTTCCAATAAAAAATATCTTATGAAAGTAGAGTTGCTGAGTACTTTGCAAAACCGTAATTGTCAACAGATTGGATATGTTCAGGCTATGCTCCCAATGTTTAAGTCATTTGTGTATGTGTTGGGGGATGCCTGCCTCTTGTTTGGCAGCGAGCTCATTATTTAGCAGAACAGGTATGCTGGCAACGCTGTTCATTTTAGAAATGAATGTCTCAAAAGCCTCATTCAGATATCCTAGTAGAGGCCTGATGACTTCATGCCTTGAGTTTAAGGACACAGGAAAGATTCCCCTGTAATGACTGTCTACTTGAACTTGATAATACTGACAAAGGATGCTCTCTCTTTCGTGTTATCAGCTGCATTGAAAAAAACCTTCATGAGTCATAAAATTGATCAGATTCCACATCATCCCACGGCCTGGGGTGTAGCATGATAGAAGTCAGTAGCCGCCGAATGAAGGCACAACTATCAGAGCTGAAAGAGGCCGCAAAGGTTAGTGAAGTTCAGCGCCCCCCTGTAATGTCTTCTGCGCATGTGTGCTCAGTGCTCAGTCATGTTCGCCTTTTTGCGACCGCATGGACTGTAGCCCGCCAGGCTCTTCTCTCCATGGGATTTCCCAAGCAAGAGTACTGGAGTGGGTTGCCGTTTCTTTCTCCAGCGGCTCTTGTCCACTCAGAAATCAAACTGCGTTTCTGACGCCTCCTGCGTTGGCAGGCGGATTCTTTGCCGATGAGCTGTCTGGGGAGCTCGAGTCTTCTGTGGCAGCGGGTAGCGTCTGAAGTGCTCAGCACAGAGCGTGGCACGAGGAAGCTCTCAGCCAGTGTGCACTGTGCTTACTGCTCAAGGTCACATACTTAGTTCCTGGCAGGTCCAGGCGCAGAATCTCTCGCTCCGGTGCTGTGTCACTTGGGCCGATTTTCCATCAAGAATATCACCATCTGATGTAATTGAATGTATCCGTTGGCTTGCGTCTTGCCCGTGTCTCACCACGGAATGTGAGCACCCAGAGAAGGACTTTGTCACTTCGTTCACCTCATGTCTGAAGCATGACATATAGGAGGAGCGCAGTAGTGAAGGTCGCTTAGCTGGGTCTGACCCTTTATGACCCCCATGGACTATACAGTCCATGGAATTCTCCAGGCCAGAATACTGGAGTGGGAAGTCGTTCCCTTCTCCAGGGGATCTTCCCAACTCAGGGATGAAAGCCAAGTCTCCCCTCACTATAGGTTGATTCTTTACCAGCTGAGCCCCCAGGGAAGCCCAGGAGGAGCTCAATAAGTAATTGTCAAATAAAAGAATAAGCACATTTTGAGGCCTGAGGTAAACATGTTGAGTGTTGAGAGGGGAAAGAAAAAGACATAAACATTTATGGAGCAACTCCTTTTTTTTTTTTTGGCCACAGTATATGGCTTGTGGGATCTCAGTTCCCCCGACCAGGGGTTGAACTCAGGCCACAGCAGTGAAAGCCTAGAATTCTAACTACTAGGTCATCAGGGAATTCTCCCACAGAGCACCTACTTTTTAAAGATGGTTTGAGGATAATGTTATTTCTGCTAATATTCACAACAGCCTTGTGGTGAGGAAAGCACTACTGTTCCCATTTAGTGGTGGAGAAAGTGGGGCTCAGAAGCTTTGCTAACTCAAGATCTGTCTGACTTCAAAGCTCGTATTATTCTCACTACTGCAGTGCCTCCCGGTTAGATCAATTCTAAGACTTTTCATGAAAAATACGTTCTTTCTGAATGTTGGCTGGTCTCATGATGTTTATTTTTTTCATGATTAAAAAATATTTCTTTGAAATTGAATCCCTGAAAAACACACTTTCTAGCCAAGCATGCCAGCTACTAGAACCTGTGCACACTGTTGAAAGGCAGCTTGAGCAGCAGAGCCAGCCCTGGATTGGGACTTCCAGGACTCTAGCTGGGGCCGCCAGAGGTGTGTCTTGGTTCCTCATCCATAAAGTAGTGACATCAACAGCTGTCTCCTCCCTAACAGCACTGGCAAGAGCTAGTGTGTGTGGAGCACCCAGCTAACTCACTTCAGTCGTGTCCGAGTCTGTGCGATCCCATAGACAGCAGCCCACCAGGCTCCCCCATCCCTGGGATTCTCCAGGCAAGAACACTGGAGTGGGTTGCCATTTCAGTCATGTCCGACTCTTTGCGACCCCATGGACTATAGCCTACCAGGCTCCTCTCTCCATGAGATTCTCCAGGCAAGAGTACTGGAGTGGGTTGCCGTTTCCTTCTCCATGGGATCTTCCCGACCCAGGGATCGAACTCTGGTCTCCTGCATTCCAGGCAGACACTTTAACCTCTGAGCCACCAGGGAAGTCTCCTCCTTCTCAGAACTCTGCTTAATTATAGAAACTGGCTATGAAGTGTTAACCACTATCACTGTTACTATTTTTATAGTCTTACCATCATTAATAGTCATCATAATACATGCTTTTCTCAGAAGGGAAACATTTGGGAGCTTAACTTTGGTCCTACCTAGGGATGCAGTTAGGGAGCCTAGAATCATGGATTGATTCCATCCGAGCCATTCCTTGGTGATAGCTGGGATCCAGATTTTCCATTCTGTATCCACAGACTAAAGAGCCTCTTGATGAGAGTGAAAGAAGAGAGTGACAAATATGGCTTAAAGCTCAACATCAAAAAACAAAGATCATGGCATCTGGTCCCATCACTTCACAGCAAATAGATGGGGAAATAATAGAAATAGTGACAGACTTTGTTTTCTTGGGCTCCAGAATCACTGCAGATGGTGACTGCAGCCATGAAATTAAGACGCTTGCTCTTAAGACGCTTGGAAGAAAAGCTATGACCAACCTAAACAGCATATTAAAAGCAGAGACATTACTTTGCTGGCAAAGATTAGTATAGTCAAACTATGTTTTTTTCAGTTAGTCATGTATGGATGTGAGAGTTGGACCATAACGAAGGCCGAGTGCTGAAGAACTGATGCTTTTGAACTGTGGTATTAGAAAAGACTCTTGAGAGTCTGTTGGACTGCAAGGAGATCCAACCAGTCAATCCTAAAGGAAATCAACGCTGAATATTCATTAGGAGGACTGATGCTGAAGCTGAAGCTGCAATACTTTGGCCACCTGATGGGAAGAGCTGACTCACTGGAAAAGACCTTGATGCTGGGATAGATTGAAGGCAGGAGGAGAAGCGGGTGACAGAGGATGAGATGGTTGGATAGCATAACCGACTCAATGCACATGAGTTTGAGTAAGTTCTGGGAGATGGCAAAGGACAGGGAAGCCTGGCATGCTGCAGTCCATGGGGTCGTAAAGTCAGACATGATTGACCAGTTGAACAACAACAACAATTCACTGACTGTCCAGCCAAACCTCTGTCAGTCACCTCCCTGCAGCATGTATGTGGTCAACAAAGGGCATTTGGCTTGAGAAAGACGATGGATTAGACCAACCCATCACCACTTTGGGGAAAAAAAAATAGTAACTTTTAGTAGTTTTCGGATGACTTTTACATTTTCAGAGTGTTTCCTTGTGTGTTGTTAGCTCATGTTTCTTATGCTTGGAAGAGGAATATACTTTATGAAGGCAAATTGACCTGGGTCCCCTCAGCCTTGCACTCTGGGGGTATTTACCTTTGTGTACCTCCACATCTTCAACTGTGGAGTGCAGTGATAACAGGTCACAACTTCATGGTTCTCATGAAGGTTAATGAGCTAACATATGTAAAGGGCATAGTGCAGTAATTGATACATAATAAGTTCTCAGTGAAAAAGCTATGACAAACCTAGACGGCATATTAAAAAGCAGAGACATCACTTTGCTCTTAAAGGTCCATCTAGTCAAAGTTATGGTTTTTCCAGTAGTCATGTATGGATGTAAGAGTTGGACCATAAAAAAGCTGAGCACCAAAGAACTGATGCTTTTGAACTGTGGTGTTGGAGAAGACTCTTACAGCAAAGAGATCAAACCAGTCCATCCTAAAGGAAATCAACCCTGAGTATTCTTTGGAAGGACTGATAGTGAAGCTGAAGCTCCAATACTTTGGCCACCCAATGTGAAGAGCATTGAGGGGACCCCAATGCTGGGAATGATTGAAGGCAGAAGGATATGAGGGTGGCAGAGAGTGAGATGGTTGGATGGCATCGTTGACTTAATGGATATGAATTTGAGCCAACTCTGGGAATAGTGAAGGACAGGGAAGCCTGGCACGCTGTGCTTCATGGGGTCGCAAACAGTCGTCTCAGACACCACTTAGCAACTGAACAACAACCATTAAGTTCTCAGTACCTGAAGCTATAGTGAAGCCCATAGTTTCTTTCTCATTTTGCTTTTAAGTATTCTTGAAGGAACTACTGTTTTTTGAACATCTACTAAATGTACAGCACTTTCACATACTTTATTCCAATTAATTCTCACTTGAGACTGAAAACAAGATTCTTACTCAAGGCCCACACAGCTGAGAAGTAGTAGAGCTGAGACAAAAATCCAGTCTTCTGATTTCTAGCTATCTGTTTTCACTAGGAAACTGCCCTGCCCGCTCTTAGACCAGGTAACACCTCTGGGGATGGTGTGGTGTCTTTAGGGAAATATTGTACTTTACAAACTTCAGGGAATATGTATCTGCGTCTATCAAACAAAGGTGATATTCCTGGCAGTATTTTGTCTGATATTTGGAATTGTTTAACATATTATTTAAAATATAATACCTGAAACAGCTCTGTAAGTTTTATTCAACAATATTTTATTCAGCTTTCTGGAAGAACATAAATGAGTGAAACTTTTGACACTGACAGTCTTCCCTGGTGGCTCAGATGATGGTAAAGAATCTTCCTGCAATACAGGAGACCTGGCTTCAATCCCTGGGTGGGGAAGATCCCCTAGAGAAGGAAATGGTTACCCATTCCAGTAATCTTCCCTAGAGAACTCCATGGACAGAGGAGCCTGGTGGGCTGCAGTTCAAGGGGTCACAAAATAGTGAGACATCACTGAGTGACTAGCTTTCTACTGTGATACTGAATCAATGACCATTGGAGTCTGTTTGCATCTATGCCTTTTTTCCAATCACTTAGAGATCTTGAGTTTGGGGGCCAATAACTCGCCTGCAATTTGTTTCCATTACTCTAGGCCAGTAATTCTGAAACTTTAGTGTGCATCAGAATCACCCTGGGTGAGGGTTTGTTAAACACAGATTGCTGAATTCATCCCACAGTTTGGGTCAGTAAATTGAGGAGGGGCCCAAGAATTTGCATCTTTTCCCTTTGTGATATTCAGATGCTGGTCTGGGTATCACATTTTGAGAACCAGTTCTCTAGATCGGGAGTTGACAAACCTCTTCTCTAAGGGGCAGGTAGTAAGTATGTTAGGCTTTGTGAACAACATGTTCTGTGTCACAGCTATTCAACTCTGCTGCTGTCGTGCAAAAAAGCAGTCATGACTAATTATAAGTGAATGAGTATAACTATGTTCCAATAAATCTTTACTTATGGATTTATGGGCACTGAAGTTTGAATTTTGCATAACTTCATGTTATAAAATGGGATTTTTCTTATCATTTTTTTCAACCATTCATAAACATAAAGATCATTTTCAAGTTGTTGGCTCTATGAAAACAGGAAGCAGGCTGGATTCGCCCTTTGGGTTGTAGTTTGCCAGCCCCTGACATGCAATTATGGCATGTAAGGGAGATTTAAACAACTGTTTTAATTATAAAAATAATGCAAGTGAATGTTCCTAAAAGTCTGTTGGTTTAGAGAAAATAGAATGAATCAGGAAGTCTTCCTTCCCACCCCAGCCCCAATCAGATGCCCCAGAAATAACCACTATTGATGAATATCAATCTTCAGAAATTTTATAGGCATATACAAATGTATATAAATGCATAAGCTCTTTTTACCTAAATGAGTTTTTCATATGTACTGCTCAGCATTTCCGAGCAATATATTGTGACCTCTTCCCATATCAATATGCAGAGATGAGTTAGCTTTTTCTCTTTAATACCTCTCTACTTTTCTGTCTTCTGTTGTGTGGATTTACCGTAATATATTTAACCAATCCCCCATGGATGGACATTTGGATTATTGCTCATTTTTTTCTACCACAAACAGTGCTGCAGTTGATCCTCATACTTCCATCACTGCATACGGGAGAGTCCTAGGAGATGAGCCACGAGGCAAAGGATCTGTGCATTTAAAATTTTGATAAATATTTCTAAATTCCTATTGTGGGTACTTTTGGAGCCTACATTCATTTTCTTTCAGGGTTGCACCCTACATTTTTACTATTTAGTCTTTATCTGACTTGAGCATTCATTACAGTGAATTTCAGTATAATGCCTCGCTGCACATGAACTTAACACAGAGTAGTAATCCTATCGAGGGCAAAAAGTGCAGCTGGCAATTTGTCCAGGATTCATCAAAGGAAAACGACCTTAAAGAATATAATGCCACCCAAACAGTCCCCTGAATCTAGGGTCATCCTGGACATGGCTGCGTTTAGGGTACCACAGCACAAATTGCTCTTTTTATAGACCTGGTGTTTAGCAGATGTTTCCATATGTTTGTTTCCCACGAGGACAGAGTTTTCCATTGTCAAACATTTAAGTAAACATAGCATTAGCTAATAAATACGCTGTACTACTATTGTAGTAGAACTCAGAATATCACTGCTTTCCTTTCTGTTTGGAGCTTTTTCGTTTTTTGAACCAATAAAGGATTATTATGATGATTTAATAGCAACGACGTAACAACTGAAAACGTAGCACTAAGTAGGTTTTGTTTTGTTATTTACTTAACATACATCTATTTCTGTTCCCAGGTTGTCATAGGATTTTCTTGTCACCACTCAATCATATCTACTTACACACACAGTCAACCAGTCAACAAAGAAGAAATTTCTTTTTCCGGAGACAAAGAGAGATTTCCCACAGTATAGTTTTGCCGGCTGCAGTTTCTTCAGCTCATCCAGTCCCTAAGGTACTGCATTGCCTATTATCCGTTGCTTTTTCCAGCCAAGATAAAGGTTAACTCCAGAAGCGATGGAGTGTTTTTGCACCTTTGATTTCTGAGCCATCTGAATTATAATTTTTAAACTTGGTCTGTGATATAAAACTGTGATTTGGGAAGTGTTAACATCCTGCAGTTCTATAATATTCACTTTTTAAAATAAGGCACTGAGCTTCTAACTGCTTAATTCTTTAGAATTTAAATTTCTATGAAATTTTCCATATTAAATTTCTACCATGAAGATAAGATTCTATGTATGTAGTTTCTTAACTTAAAAAAATTTTTTTTGACAACAGTTGGAATCACTTAAGAAAGATTCCTTGAAACCAATACACTAGGCGTTTTTTTCCTAAAGCTTGCTGTTACATTTTCTGTGTTACTATTAATGCTGTCTTTCAATTGCCTTTAGAGTAAATTAAATAAAACATCTTGTCTCAAAGCATTCTTGATTTTTTTCAGAGAGTATAATTCTGTGAAAGACAATCTATCCATTTTTCCAGATGCAATGTAAAGGAGGTGTGGGGATCATTTAGGAAGAGCGAGAATGGCTGAAAGAAACAAAGATTTGCCATGAAAATCACCCGCTTTCCCTCTTTCTATGGCTTTTTTGCGGGGCTGTAAATCCACATTAAGTATATCATACTCCCTGACGGTGAGTGGCCCATTTTTGTGACAAGGGCTGACAAGACAGGCCACCAGAACCCGGAGTATGTTTCTGGAGTATTTCCTTAGTAGAAAACAAAAAAGTTTCCAGAGAGGTGAATGTATTGTTTTAGAATTTCAGTGATGAGCCAACAGCCCTTCCGCCTGTGGTTGTAACCTGGCCAGACTGCAAAGCCGGGACGAGGCGGGGCCGTGGAGACAGGATGCTTCGTGGGCACTGGCACCACAGCCGCAGGGGGAAGATGCTCACTCCACGCTTGGCGGTGGCAGCCCAAGTGGTGGTGTCACCCGTGTCAGAAAGGCCCATCTGAACACAGGAGTAAGGGAAGGTCCTTAACCTGTGTGATGCAGTTCGCAAAGCGTGGAGCCCTAACCCTAGCCCTTCCAGAGTTGCTGTGATGTTCACCAAATAGTGTTACCTCCCTCCGCTTCCTGTCCCCAGAGTCTGTGTAGCCTTACTGGATGCTGTTCAGCAAAGCTCATGTAGCAGTTGCCATAAGTAGTTGGTAAAGAGCTGTGCAAAACCTGGGTCTGAAAGGAGCTCTATGTGTGAGACAGTATTTATTTGCTGAATACTGCCCATGGATTTACGTTAGTGGGGGAGAAGGTTTGCCAAGGGTGGTCAGAGTTGAACATTTGAGTTTCAGAGGAGGGAGGAGTTTGTTTTTGACAAATTATGAAAGTGTCCAAAAGTATTTTTCATGCACTTGGGGGAAAAGAAAGGAGAAGGCAAAAGAGCTGTTTTGTTTTGTCCTCTAGTCCCTTCTTAGTTTGGGTACAATTGCAACGTGTAGGGGACATGTGTATTTGATAGGTATCCATGAACTTGACAGTCTGCCTTTTACATACATTCATTGAGAGGGGGTGTTGTGGGCTACCCTTTGCATAAATTTTATCTTTGTGTCGAAGAGATGAAAGCACTCTTAATTAACCATTTGGCAGTTGGGGAACTGGGTGCTATTTGTCATCAATAGCAATTCTAATAGCATTGGAGGAGGAAGAAAAGAAAACTCCTGTTTGTTTTGACCAGAAGTCTCCTTCAGTCCAGTGTGACTCAAAGCACCAGTAAGGTTAACAGACCATCCAGAGGCAGCACTAACAGGCCACATTAAGTTCAAAAGGGCAGGGGAAGGAACCGGGGGCAGCCTGGAGGGTCTGTTGTGCTGGCTTCGGAGGTCGGTGCTCCGGGCAGGAAGGGCAGAGCTCCATGAAGCAGGAGGCTGTGTGCGAGAAAATGATCCCATTGTCGTGCGCTGGGTTCTGATCTTCGTTTTCAATCCTTTTTCCTCAAGCACATAAAGAAGCCAGACTATGTGACGACAGGAATTGTACCCGACTGGGGAGACAGCATAGAAGTTAAGAATGAAGATCAGATTCAAGGGCTTCGCCAGGCTTGTCAGCTGGCCCGACATGTCCTCCTCTTGGCCGGGAAGAGCTTAAAGGTGGCGTCTCACGAAGCCTCGAAAGACTTGCATAAAGGGCAGCAGGCCTTCCCTGCTTTTCCCTATTTCCTTTAACTCTCCTTCTGTACACATCTAATTTGTTAAAAATTAAGTAAAACCTTGGGATAGGGGACAGGAATTGTGTATTTTCTGTTTATTCAAAAGATAGTTTTAAACCCAAAGTCAATGTTAAGTAGCAGAATTCTGAAGATAGCTTGGGCTCAGTCAGCCTATCCAAGTTGCTCCATGACAGACAGCTTTGACTTCTGCCCTCTTTTTCCTGCCTGTAATTTCTGCTTTTATTCCCCACATTATTTCTTGTGCCTAAAGAGTTGCTTTGCCTCATACTTTTTCTCCTATTTTCTTGCGTTGGTTCTGCAAAGAAAGATCAGACCAGACACACCAAGCTGTAGGTAATTCAGCAATGTAATTGTATGCAACTATCTTACTATGAGATTTAAGTCTTTCAGAATAATCTGAAACTGAATCTGAAGCCTGCTATGTAAGGATCATAAAAGAAAATACCAGCCTATAGTTTCCAAAAGGTGGGCAGCATTTAGGAAATGAGACTCAAATATGAAACACTTAGTGTAACATCTATGTGATAGACTTGTTATCAATGAACCATAATGTGAATATAAAATAACATAAAGAAAACAGTTGAAGGAATGTTAATTTCCAATAACAGATCTTGTTTTAGACTTTTACTTATGATATTTGAGTTTATGGAGACAGTCTTCTTGTGCCCACAAAACTTGATTTTAGTTTTCTTTTAGTCTGAGAGCAATTGGATATCTCCTAGTAAGGGAAAAATATTTTTAAAAACACACTGATTTGTTTTGGTATGAAAGAAATCAAGATTTGTGAACCAGAATCTTTACAAAATGTATCAAACTAATTTTTTCAGATGATGATCCATAACCTCCATGCCATCACTGCAAAACCCAAGTAAAGTTTTGCTGGGATAAAAAGGCATGGGTTGACCTACTTTTCAAGCTTTGTCACCTCAACTGAAGATCCTTTTGAGAATTTATATGCTTTGATCAGCCGAGGCCACTAACCATTGAGGAAGAGGAAGGAATTGCCTCAGAACGTGTTTTTGAAATCTCCAGGCTAAAAGGAATCCTGTCATTCAATGATTCACAAATGATTGAAAGGATCTTAGAGTTTAAAATGGCCATTTCCTAATAGCCCCTTACACCACCATATACCCAAACAATTGTCAGAAAGGCACAGTTTAGGATTTTGGTGTTAATCATAATTAATTAAAATGTTGTATCACACGTTTATCACAGTAAATTTGTATAGCCTCATCTGGAAGGGCTGTAGCTATAGGCATAGTCAATAAATATAGGAGATCTCTCCAACTGTCACTTCACAGTTTCTTTATTTAATATTTCAGGTTGACATGACAACTGAAGAGATAGATGCTCTTGTTCATCAGGAAATAATCAGTCATGATGCCTACCCCTCACCTCTAGGCTATGGAGGTTTTCCAAAATCTGTTTGTACCTCTGTAAACAACGTGCTTTGTCATGGTATTCCTGACAGGTATTCATTGCTTAATAACATATTGTTCCTTTGGAAACTGAAATGTGAAACTAAGATCTATAATGTATGTTGAAAGACACTATAGTTTAATTGAAACCTGCCTGCAAACTTTTGAAACTGATTATGGTAAAGCAACAATTTTGAAGTATTTCATTTCTAAATGGACATAATACCACCATTTAATGTTTGTTAAAGCAATATGTAATCTGAAAAAGTGGTTGTACATTAAATATTTCTTTTACCATCTCAAATTTTTAACCATCTACTATTGTTTTGGCTCTTTGCAAAATTAAGGTAATGATAAGTATATTTTGTTGAGAATAAGTAGATTTTTAAACAGTGATGCTGCATGTTCATACTATGTATTTCTAATAAAAATGATATGACTAATATAAATTAAAGATTAGATACAGTTATTCCACTCAGTCCTCCTCCACTCTGAATTAGCATCACTACTCACTGGGCTTCTGATTGCAGTCATTAGGCATTTATTTTTATATTCCTTTTATTGGGATCTATCACCATTTTTTTTTTCTGTTTATGTTTCAGTCGACCTCTTCAGGATGGAGATATTATCAACATTGATGTCACGGTGAGTAAATCATATAAAAACAGTCTTTGATCAACTTCAGAATTGCTGGTAGCAACAGGAAGAAGAGTGGATTGAAAACGTGAACTGCGCCGATGGAAGCGCTGTTTACTTCTAGACCCAGACGCAAGCAGCTGGTTTCCTTTTTTGTCTTTAACGCTGTGTTTATTCCAAGTAAACCCAGGCCTGACTTGAATTTAGGGCTGGAATCAGATGCACTGAGATCAATGTTGGCCTAAGTGAAATGTCAACCCAATCCTGCTATGTGTCATGTTTTTGAGAAGGTGTAATTGTTATTGATCCACTGTGTAGTTAATGCAGAGCCCTACAGCACTGGGCAGCTGCTGAAGCTGGATATATATGAGATGAGCTAAGGCGAAGAAAGCCAGCATTTTTCCTTCACTCTGCCAAGATTGATCTTCCTCTTCCTGCTGATTTTGAGTGGGGCCTGTCATTATCTTACTCTGTCATTAGGGGCTACATTGGCCTGTGTGTGTCAGTCTATTTGGACAGAAACTCTTTTGCTAGCAGTGTTCCTTAGATTTATTAAAATCCCTGAAGGTAACGTTGTGTTCCATTTCTGGTATAGACAGCCTTGAACTCGAAGCGTACATGCAGAGTGCTTTTCTCTCTTGAACTTAAGTTTTCACCAAATGGTTAACAGCCTTTCTTTCAAATAACAGCCCCAGGTAATTTAACACAGGAACTTCAAACTGTACAAGCTCTAACCTTTTCTAATTTTCTTAGCCTTTCACAGTTCTCAGACTTAGGTTATTTGTGCTTTGGCAGTTCATTTTACTAAAAAATTATGTAATGGTACCTTAGGATAATGGAGATTGTAAATAAATTCTATCCATCTGATGATTAATAAGTATATTCTAAATAAATAAATATAAAGTAAACATCTGCTGAGAACTAGTTGAGACAGACAGCATTCAAGGAGTATTTTCTCTGTTAGTAAGAAAATATTCTTAATAATATGATTTCATATCCAGGTCATGAAACTTGGATGGGAGTGGAAATGTGGTAGAGGTTGGCATCCAGTAGTTTAGTTCAGTCTGATTTTTAGTTGTTTAAATTAATTCAACCTTTTCTCTTCATATCAATTTGTCTTAGTATATAGCCAAAAATTCTTTTATGGTGGATACTCTCCATATCATTTTGTCCTGGTTACTTGGAATACATGAACATTTGCTCCACATATATTGTTGCTTTCTCTCCAGCTCAGAATATGTTGGCGGTATTTTATAAAGTATACATGAAATAAAGTATTTTTCATTATGCACTTTTCTTTAGATTATAGCTGACTTAGAAGCTATCCATTTATTACCTCACCTAATCATCCCTAATAAAATATTGCTGCTTTCAATGAAATCAGCATGCCTTTCCCGCCTGTTTCCAATGTGCCAAGAGAGAATAGTCTCTGCCTTTCCTAAGTTTCCTGAAGACTTTCAGTAAACAATTTCATTTTTAACATTCAAGTGATCAAAGTGAAATGTTTTCGAGTGTCTCGAAATATGAGGACTTTTCACATGGCACAGTGGTAAAGAACCTGCCTGCCAGTGCAGGAGACACAAGAGATGTGGGTTCAATCCTGGGTCAGGAAGATCCCCTGGAGAAGGGAATGACAGCCCACTCCAGTGTTCTTGCTTGGGAAATGCCATGGGCAGAGGAGCCTGGCGGGCTACAGTCCATGGGGTTGCAAAGAGTTGGACACAACTAAGCTCACGCACAGAGCAATGTGAAGGGACCAAAGAAACATACAGGTCAGTAACTGAAATTATATTTCTTATGAAATATTTTATTAAATGAAAGCCTTCATTACTTATCAAAAAATACTCATTACATTTTATAATTGTTTACATCTAGTATATATCACAAGAAAATAGACATCCCCTTGAATGTTGAATGTTTTTAAAAAAGATGATGTGATATTCCATAATAGTTGTTCAATAAACATTTTAAATGTTATTAAATTATTAATAAATAAATGAAGTATAAAACAAGAATAGTTTGTGGATAAAACCAGTAATTATAGATAACTGCCACAGACTTTCAAAAGTATTATTTCCATATATATTGAATCTTTCAAGTAGTCATTTTCAGACTAGTGAAAAGTAATATGAAAAGGCAAATAATGATTTTTTAAATACATTTTTACTTAAATAGCAACTATAGAAACAGAGTTACAGTTTTGCCTTAATAATTACTCTTATTAATAAATGTTATATTCCCATGTATAAAGTAAAAATTTGTACTCTCTTGGGTTACAAATGGGAATAAATATATAAAACACTGTTGTATTGCAAGGTGACTTGATATAGTAGTAAAAACACTTGATTAGAAGTCAAGAATCCATCATATTGACCTGGATCTGCCTTTTGTTTTCTGCCACTAACCTTAGACAAGTCACTTGTCTATGCTTCTGTTTCCTGACTTGAAAAGTGAAGATAAAGATTTCTCCTGCCTCCCTTACAGAGCATACAAGAGTATCTTTATTGAAGATGAGTATACAGATTAATTCCATATTAAAACAGAAAGCTCAGATAAACATCTTTTTTATTACAGTTCCTGCATTCTACCTCATGAGAAAGAGAAATGTGAAAAATATTTACATAGGACAAATTTATGCAAAATAGCAAATTCCATGCTATATCAAAGGATCAATATTCAACCAGTCTCCTCTACCTTCTGTATTTATTACAGTGTTTGGTGTTTATTGATTTTTATAATGAATATGGTGTCTTTCAAGATCCTGCAGGGCCTTCTGAGTCATTGAAGACAGATAAAATGCTATTTTCTGTAATTTTATTCTTAAACCTGTTTTGTTATATTCTGATTCTTTAAAAATCCATGTATAGTGTTTTCTGTTAACATACTGCTATCTGGAATATTTGATTAAGATTTCACTTCCAGACAGGATTTTTCTATAACTTATTTCATTCCGATATTGAGCCACTTCAGTTCTCGGAACTGAATTCTTCTTCTGTCTGTTGTAACACTGACATATCTATCTTATTTCTTCTTGTCATTATCTATCACTTCCAAGTGTGGGACTGGTAAATAAAAGATAAGTATCTTTAGGACACTTTAAGAAACTCTTCACTGTGTTAAATACTTCTGAATTCTCTAACCCTATTGTAGTAATCATGGGCCAGTGTCTTTAGTCACTATTTCTGCATATATAATTTTGCCTCAGAAGTAAAATGAGGACTCAGAATGTTAAAGAATATTGATAATCATAGTGCTGAAAGAGCCATGCTAGCCATGTATTTATTTAAACTTTTGTAATATCATTGTGTGTCTTTTTCATGTTTCTGTAGGATCGTTTCTTCTTTGTTTGTAGGTGAACTTAATAATTCTGGAAGGGTGAAACACATGAATTTACTAAATATATAAAGGAATGCAATGTAGACTGTCGGAGAATAGATTTTTAAACAAGGACATATTTGTAAATTTCTGCCTATGTTTAGGTTTACTACAATGGCTACCATGGAGACACCTCTGAAACATTTTTGGTGGGCAACGTGGATGAATGTGGTAAAAAGTTAGTGGAGGTTGCCAGGAGGTGCAGAGATGAAGCAATTGCGGCTTGCAGAGCAGGGGCTCCCTTCTCTGTCATTGGAAACACAATCAGGTAAGCCTTACAGTGACAAATAAAGGGAGGGTTGGCAGATGGTACAAAGGTTATTGGTGGCTTGGTGTAAAGTTGATGACATGTTTTATGATTCAGAACCATCATTTCAGTCTGATATCAGTATGTGAACTGCCAGGGTGCAATGCTGTTCCTTGAGTTTAAAAAAAAAAACGACTTCAAAAAAGTGAATTATATCAGGTCAACAAAGAAACTTATGGAAGCAGCAAGCAATATTCATATGACTGCTGTAGTTTTAGCTCGACGTGTTGGTCTGTAGTGTTCCTATATTCAAACTCATACCAAACATGGAAGAGTAGCTAAGAAAAGGTTAGTATCTCAAATCTTGAATAGGAGACAGGAGAAAAGCTAGATTTTATAAAGGCATGAAGTGAAATTGTTCCTGTGACAGAAAGATAAAAAGCATTAGCTCAAGCAAGGCTTACCTTTCAAATTAGTGGATTAGCAAACAGCCTGAAAGGGTGATCTTTTTTTTTTTTTTTGGTCTGGTTCATTTTCCTGTAAACCACTGTTTACTTTCCACACAGCCTCCTCTGCTTGCTTTTTGAGAGTATGTGTATTTTCTGAATTCAAGACTTTTCTTTATAATTTGTTACCTATTTTAGATCTCTTTTTTCCCCTAACTGTTTTGAAGTAGATGTGCAGAATATGTGTTTTCATTTAAAAGTAACATATTTTCTTAAAGATGGTTGCATTAGTACCTTTTAAAGTACTGCTCTCATTAATATGAACCATTGAATACTTCCCATTTGCCTGAAGGATGGAAGGCTTAGTCACCTTGAAAGATGCTGCCTTTTTTCTTCGTAAGCCTTCGAATACTCTAAGAAAAAAGGCAGTAAAATATCAGTTAAATGTATTTATGGCTTTAAAAATATTGTAACAGTGTCTGAATCAAACTTTAGTAAAATCTCTTTGGGTTATATCGGAGAAGCTTTTATTGAAGACTTTGAACAAAATTGTGTTTTTGACAGTTTTAAATTATAGGCTAACTAGCCTGGGAAAAAGGATAGTGTCTCTCTGTTCTTTCATAGGAAATGTTGAATCAGACCCCTACTGGGAAAAGAAATTTAATGCATATCTCACTATCTTACTGTCCATGAATATAATAGAAATGAATTCAAAATGCAGTTTTATTTTTGCAAATGGGATGAGTCGATAGATGTACCTCATATTTTTGAACACCTAGGGTTCAACAAATTTACTGGTGGTGCTCTTGCATTTTAACAAAATTTATTCTTCAGTAGAAGGGGGCAGAGAACACTAGATTCTTATTCAAGCATTCTATCGAGCTCTGCATTCATGGCTGTGTCTAAAGGGCATGTCAGCCTTTGATTCTCTCTGAGAGGTAATTATCCTTTTCCTGTCACGGAACAACAAATGATAGCTAACTACAGAGGCACATTTGCAGTAGTCACATTCATCAACTGCAGGAAAAAAAAATTCAATTTAATTGTGCAACACAGCTGCACATGGGCTGTTGAGCGTTTCTGTTGTTCTCCCTGTCTCGCTATTCCTCCCTCCAGATCCATTTTTTAAACTTTTTTTTCTGTTTTTTTCCCCCCCTTTTTTTGTCTCTTCTTCCATTTTTACTCTCTGTACTTTCTTGTTAAAGTAATTTTCCTTTGTGGCTCTCATTCTTTTTTCCCCATTGAAGGCTATGAATGTAGAAAATTATCACAATTACTCATATAATTGAGCCTCTTTGTAGCAAGTGCAACTCCAGTAGCCTTTCTCCATCATGAAAATGGTTTCATTATAGGGTTTTTCATATTCTCTGACACCATCTACACAGAGGAACAGGCGTGCAGATGAGACGTACTAGGAACAGGCTAGATCAGTAAGGTCACAGTAGGAATAATTAGCTCTGCTATGGAAAGAGCATCTAGGCCTTTTACTGCTACATAAATGTACTGTCCGTGGCTTTTAGTCACAAAAAAACTTACTAACAAATGGAGCTCCCGCCTACTACTTTGAAAAAAGATTTGTATCAACACTACAATTTTCCATCATTAAGACTAATAACACAGAGCCTAGTATACATCAAGGGGAATAAAAAGAAAAATCTCACATTCAAGTGGCGGCTGGGTGCTGACCTTTGTTCCCTTTTTTGTGTATGACTTAACTCTTTACAAAAAGAGCCACACGCCCACCAACATGCAGGTGAACTCCAGCTAGCACTAGCGAAGCGTTGCATTCAGTCGGAAAATCTGATAAATCTCCATGCAGGATAATGCACTTCATTACATATTCACTACATTAATTCTAGCTACATAAAAAAAAAAAAAGAAGAAGAGTAAAATTGAAAGTGACATTGAATTTTAGCTATCTGGATGCAAAGGTCAGTTTTCGTAGTGAATGAATTTGCATGTACAAGCTCCTTTGAAAACCAGATCAGTCCCAACAACTGCACTTACAAAACTATGTGAAAAATAACATAGACAATGAACTTTTTCCGTTACTCTAATGCATTTCATTATTTAGATGGTTTGTGTCTGCCTCTGAGGAGGAAACTGGCCCCGAGTCTAACAAATATTTGTTCTGATGTGTTAAGGCAGTGTTTCTGGACATCTGTTATTTCGCCTTTTCTTATTCAGGCAAACCCTCAAGGGAGTAAATAAACAGTCTCCACCTTTAAGCCAGAAGTACTGGAATCATTATAGACCAAAGGTTTACAAACATCTTTCAACTCAGCCTCGATTAGGATATTCACCATCGTTTGCATAGCCTCTCTCTACTGGTACACCATTGAAAGAACACTGAAGCATCTTTCAGTAGGATCATGTCAAAACCTGGTGATCTTTATAGGAAATTTTGAAATTCTCTGAAACCTAAAGAATAGGATGGTATCTCCGAAGAAGTGTTGGCTAAAAGAGCTCTCCCTGTGCCCTTCTTTTTATGAGGGTGTCTAGTGATCTTTAGGTTACAGCGTTATTATGCTCACTGTACCTCCATTCGCGTTGAAATATTTCTATGTCTGTATTTTCGTAATTATCCTTCGATGATATGAGCTGTACATATGAGGATACTGTGAATGTGTAGATTCGTGCATCACAAATATGTGACAGTTCAATCAAAAATAATTTAAACTTATCCTTGTAAATGTTATGGTGAAAGTATCAATGAATGGTTTTTAATGTTTAATTCATAAGTATATGTTTTGATATTAATTTAGAAGGATATAAAGCAGATTTTTAAAAATAATCTCTTTCTATTAGATTATGCACATTTAAACAATAAGTGGCTCAGGCAAAATAAGTCATTTTAATGTCATCTGTGATGGATTTTTTCTTGACAGCTACTGTAAATTACAATTACACTGCTTCTCTCTGCACATGAAAGTAAGCATTGCAATAAATTATCTTTTATTTCAATCCATCATGTCTGCTTTTCAGAAACAGAAAACCTCAAATAAAAGTTCAGCACTATTGTAAGAAAAATACAGTAATTTGTAATCCAGTTTGAAACAAAAAAAAAATGTACTCCTCTTTTGGAAAACAGTTGTTGGCTTTCAAAAATATTACTAATTGTACTTAAACATTCCTTTTCAATTAGAAGGAATCCTTGAATTTGTGCATTCCTTCATCCAAAGACTTGGAGAAGGAAATGGCAACCCACTCCAGTATTCTTGCCTGGAGAATCCCAGGGACTGGGGAGCCTGGTGGGCTGCCGTCTATGGGGTCGCACAGAGTCGGACACGACTGAAGCAACTTAGCAGCAGCATCCAAAGACTACTGCTTAAAATAAAAATCTGAAAAAAATTAAGTGAATTCCATGACTTAGAAAATCAGGTGCCATTTGAGACCCTTTAATTAGAGATGTGACCATTTGGAAATCAGTTCTGTTGATAGAATTCATGTAGAAACAGTAATAAAACTATTTCCATGTACATTTTTATTCCTTTAGAAGAGTGTATACTTAAAAATAGTACTCCTCTGCCCTCTTGGGGAATGTATTCTTAGTCATGAAATATAGTTAAAATGTATCAAGAATTTTAATTTATCTAGACAAAACTTTTGTTGGGAAAACTATCTCATGGAAGGGAATTCAATTAAGAGAACAGTCACAGGATGCAGTTCCTTAAGAGAGATCTCTCTTAACTCTAAACCACACCTGAAACATGACCTGTAACACAGAATAATTTTCAAGTAAGTTCATAAACTACTTTTATACATCTCTCTCCTCCTCCCCCAAATATTCCACATGAAGGGCTTCAAATCCCAAATGTGCTCAGACTTAAATAAGTGAGCTGCTGTCTTAGAGAGTTTTTAGTTAGAAAAATCAGAACAGAAGAGTTAATCCTCGGAGAGTTCTTTTTAGCAGATTTCAACAAAAAGAAGGCAGATTTCATCTGTGTAATATCCAAGGCAAGAAGACCTTCATGCTCAGAAACAGGTCACAATCCGTGATGGCCGGTGTTAAGGAGTAGCCAGATGCTTTGTGGGCACCCCTGCCCACCCAACACTTCCACTTTCCCCAACACTAGTCAGGAGAAGCCTGCGTGCTCCACTTTCCTGTGCCTCAACTAGGGTTTCTAGTACTTGATTTCCCTTTAGAGCAGACATTTGCTCCTACAGATCGCTTGGATTGTCTCCAGGAATTTAGATTTAAATCTTAGAATCATGTAAATTAATCTTGGGCTTCCCTTATATTGCAAAATAGAAGAACAGTACACAGTACAATAGTAGAAGGGGCATGCTTTTCATCAGTAATTAGAAACATTAAAGAGATGTTATTCCATTCGGTCCCAGGAAGTATGTGTTAAAACAGCTAACTACCAATCCAAAAGGAAAAGACCCTAAAAAGCAGACAGGAGTTTTTATTTAGTTCCTGGGAATCAACCACTGAGACAGGTACTCCACCAAGGAGCTGAGGGAAATTTGTCCTGATCTTTTCCTCTTTTCACATGGCTGTGAAATCCTCTGACCTTGGCATCCATGACACATACATTCCATGATCCTCCTGCAACCAAAAGTTTCAGCAGGATCCAGGCAGTAAATTGTTGTAGAATGCACTCAGATATCTTTAGCTACCTAGTAATTGCACAGCTTCTTTTATGAAGAGGAATGAGAGATATGAGGGGGAGGGACCCCAAGTGTTTTTTCATAGTGGGCTTTCTTCCTATCCTCTCATCAGAAATTAAAATGAAGATTGCCACATTCACAGTGTAGCTGTGACACTTGCCAATCAGTTAGAGCCTTTTTTTTTTTTTAAGAAAAGAAAATAGAAGAACAGTTTATAGTGAATCCTCTTAGAATTATTAAGGTTTGTTGGGACATAGATAACATAATGGGTAGATGGGTAGATAAGACCTATTCTTTAAAAAAAAATCTAGATCAACATATTTTACTGAATAATCTGTCTTCCGACCTCTATCTACTCTCCATCCTGAGTTTTTATTCAGGAATTGTGTGGTACAAATAGAAGCAACTTGGAAAAGTTGTTATACCTCCTGTCCAGAGTGAAAAGACACACAGAAATAAGTATAACCATAAAGAACAAATAAAGAGATGAAAGCATTCACTTACCGTTCCTCTCCTCAACACATGTATAGCTCACCTATTTCTATTACATGGAAGTTAAATCTGAACGAGAGACTGCCCATCTGATATTTATGGTGACATCCTGGCCTAAGTGAAGACATTTTACAGGTCTGGAGATGAAGGTTAAAAATGTCTAGAGAAAAGTATTTTGACAGGAATGCTCATAAAGATGCTGGCTAAATGCCTTTGAGTTTGTGGTAAACCAAACCAAAGAGCTGCTGAAAACTAGCTTGGGATCCAAGAACTTTGGTTTGGTTAAGAATTTAAATAGTAGTCCTGTAAATCCCAATCCATTATTATGGTTAGGGTTAAGGCACTTTGCTCTTCATCTGCATGAAAATATAAATTGTTCATGGTATGTACGTTCTTGTCTTTCTGGTGCTCCCAGAAATGAACATGTCTACCTGATTCCAAAAACAACTCCTTAATCTTGTAGGTGAAGATTTTAGGGTTGGATTCTAAGATTTCACTTATATGGAATAAATGGAATCCAAAAGATTTGCATGTAGAAGTAACTAATGTAGCATTAAGAATTAAGAATCACAATACTAGCTTCTCTTAAGCATCATAGCAATTAAAAAGCATATTTTATGAATTCTGTTAATAGTATAGGTCTTGAGTAGAAATCTCAAATAATCACAAAGTTTTGAAGTGCTTCAAGAGTATTGACAAAGCAGATGTGACCTTTTGTATAAATGTGTCTATAAAATGTTTGATGTTCTGAAATAGACCAGAATAAGCAATTATAGAAGTCACATTTCAGATTGTAATTTTTTTTGTTTGGTTCCCAAGTCAGTAATAATTTGCACAGTCTTTTAGTGAAACTCCATACAAATCAGGGAGGTTTGTATGACCTGCATTACCTGCACATATATCTTGGTTATATTGCACTGTATATATGTGCATAAATACTCATTGTCTAAAAGTGACCTTGTTTGAATGCTGTACTAAAGTAATTGAAGCAAGCTATTGTGTTAGCTACATATCTTTTCTCATCATGTATCCAAAGGAAGTTGTTGCAAGCTGTGACAAAATATAAAATTTTTCCAGAATAATGAGAACAAATTGTTACCATATGACTCTAAATAGAACTGATTTTTTTTTTTTCTTTTTCAGAGAATACTTTGAAGGGACTTTGTCTTATCTATATATGCACTTAAAATGATCCAATTTAATTCAGTATTTTGTTTGGTCACTTTTAAAGCCAGATAACTCATCAGAATGGTTTGCAAGTCTGTCCACATTTTGTGGGACATGGGATAGGATCTTACTTTCATGGACATCCAGAAATTTGGCATCATGGTAAGAAAGTTAGTTTGGGAGCTGCTTATTGAAAAGAATCAAGATAAAGCAGTTTTGCTCCTGAATCTCTTGCTGCAATGTGGAATTCACATTGTCATCCTTCCCGATGAGGGGGTGTGTGTGTGTGTTGGGAGGGGGTCCTATTTAATCCTAACCAGCATGTTACTATGTTACTGAATTAGAGCCCAGCCATTTCAATCCCCCAATAAGCTTTGTTTTGCTTTTTGTCTTCTCCTGAAGGGTGATGGCTGGAAGGCACAAGGGATATTTGTCTAGAAAAAGTTACTGAAAACAAAACACCACTGCATCAATGTCCCAGCAGCATGCACATAGGACTGTTTTCTGTTTTTCTTTTCTACTCCCTTCTCTAACTGCTGACTGTTGTGGTTAAACTTCATTACATCTTACACAGCGTTGACAGCTGATGTATTTAGCAGCGTGTACTCTTTAGTGATTCCTAGATTATACCCAGAGTCTCCCGTTTTTCACTGCCTGGATGTTCTCCCTACGATGAGAAGGCAAGGGTGGGCCAGAAGGGGTGGGGGATTTGGGTTAGACTATGAAGCAGTTCTGTGGAGTGTCCCCAAGAGGCAGCATACCTGGACAAGCACCAAAGGAAAGTTGATCCTGGGGCTTTGGCCTGTGTGCTTGGGGATGGGAACAGCCCCACAGAGGAACTACTAGCTGGAATCCACCCCCTGAAAGATCCCTGGACACTCAGCAGGTCAAAACTTCCTTTAGGCCAAAGAACTTCACCTGAGGCAGCTGTGAGAGGCCCAGGCTGGAGTGCAGAGAGGGCCTCTCAGGTGAATGCCCACCCAGTGCCAAGCCCTGGAAATATTTCAGGTCACCCCTGTTCTTCCCTCCTACCAACCTACCTTCCCTTTGTCTCAGTTCCCAAGATGTCTTCCCCTTTCCCTTGGGAGGTGGAAGCCAGCAAACCTCAGAGCAAGGCAACATAGAGAGAGGAGCCCAAAAAGTGTCTCAGGCGCCTGGGCTGCTCAGCCTTGGTGCACTCTTCCTAGGGGCCCTGATCTCAAGCTCAGAAAATGCAAAGGCTGAGGGCCCAGGAGCCCTGTGCTTAACCCCTAGGTAGCCACCACTCAAGATTCTAGCAACCTCTTCCTAAAAGAAAAATAAAATGACCACTGTTTTTGTGCAGCCTAACCCTTCTAATCCATTTCTCTCTGTTCTCACCATATCCCATCCGCGCGCCCCACACTGGTATTTTTGTCTTACAGCGAATGACAGCGATCTACTCATGGAGGAGGGCATGGCGTTCACCATAGGTTAGTGCTAAGTTCCTCTTCAGAGAGCAGGGGCTCCCTGGCACGGCGCAGCAGCGCTGGCCTAGGCCAGGCAGTCCGGTGAAGGACTAATAAAGCCAATCAGTATAATGAAATAATTCAGATGCATAGTAAACCTGATTAAATAATATCCTCGAGCCCCATCTTCCTAAATCAGATACTTACCGACACATTTAGGAGACGGCAGCCGTCCAACCTTTAATTCTGTTACCAACATAATGTGGTGTTTGGTTTTTTGTGTTGCTTTTTTGTGGGGTTTTTTCTTCTTTCATTAACACCTTCTTCTTCTTTTTATTAACTAGAGGCGATTAAGTCCCTTGCTCCCTGTCAGCAAGTGGCATATACTCTCTGTTGACCTATTCCTGGCTGATCATGTGACTGGTGTCACCACCAAATTCCAATCACCTAAAGCCCCGAAGGCATCATATTTCTGACTGTGGGGCTTAATGGAGAAGCAATTAGAGTGAAATAAGAAAATTGTTATTTGCTGATTAATGAACATTTTGAGCATGTTTTAAAAATTCAAATATTTAAAAAAACCCGACTGATATTTATAAGAGGGACTGGTGTTTGGGTGGTTATTATCCACAGGGTCCTAATTAAGTCTTGATTAAAATGCCCTTTTTTCCTCTAAAAAATTACGAAGTAGGCAACTTCATACATTTTTGAATGCCATAGCGCTTCCTCTTCCTACTGTTTAGTTTGTAGCATACTATGTAAGCAGCATCAATTAGCGCTCGCGAGATGACAACATGAACTCGTGGGGGAAGCACTGGGAGGGAGGGGAGAGAACCTTCTTCTTTTTTTTTTTAATAATCAGTTGAAACAATGTTTGACAAGAATTTGATTAGATCACTGCAGTAAATATTTTCCTTCTTACAGAGCCAATTGTAACTGAGGGATCCCCTGAATTTAAAGTGCTGGAGGACTCGTGGACTGTGGTCTCCTTGGACAATCAAAGGTGTTTGCTTTCTGCCCGGTTGCTTTTAAATTGTATTGAAAGGGCCGGTTCGTCCCACGACGCGGGCGAGCTGCTGATCCCTGCCCCGCCGGCGCTTGAGCTCGCTGATCTCTGTCTTGTGTTGTTTTAGGTCTGCCCAATTCGAGCACACAGTTCTCATCACGTCCAGGGGCGTGCAGATCCTGACCAAATTGCCCCACGAGGCCTGAGGAGCAATATGAAGCTCGCAAGAGACCCGGGACCCTTTTTCTTAAATTGCTGAAATCCAGCTGGAGAACTTTTAGAAGAAATTGGCTAACGGCAGGTCCCAGAGTAACCTACCTAGCACCTAGCAGCGCCCGCTAGGAAAAACGCGGTAGGGCTTGGGAGCCGTTCCGAACACCAATCTGAAGCCCCGAAGTGGCCGTGCGCATTCGGAGAGACGGATCCCGGCGCGTCTCCTGTTTCCCAACGCGGGAAACGCATCTGGAAAGGAATGGGGACGCCCTCATTTGGAAGACTAGGAAGTCTTGAAATGCATACTTTTCTCTTTCCCTAGCCTTGACTCTGCCCGAATAGAAAGCTTTCACCCCTTAAAACCACAGTGTCTTGCGGTTAATTTTTGAGTCTCTGAACTTTTCACTCGCGCGCGCAGGAAGAAAACCCGAGCCTAGCTATTAGGATTTTTTTGTTGTTGTTGTCTCTTTTCCTGCCCCCTTTGTGGGTTCCACATTGGCCGGCCTCGGAGGGCGCTGGCCGGGCCAGCTGCCCCTCAGCCCTTCCGGTTCTTTCCCCTTCATAGCTGCTTTGCGATGAAAAGATTAGCCGGCGAATGGAGGAGTTAGTTGCAAACATTTCCTTGCCTCTAGACCCTGGGCCTGGGATTATCAGTCCCCAGATTTGCCTTTTCTGGTCCTCTGTGGTTCCTTCTCCCCGCCCTCAAACTGCTCCGCCGGGCCATCCCAAAGGTTACTTTGGAGAGACCCTCTCACCAACATACAGAGGCAAGCTAAGGATTTTTCTGCTCTGGGAGTTGGAGCATCAGTCCCACCTGCCCAGATGTGAGCAGTGTCAGGCGGGTATCCTCCTTAAATCGATCTCTCCCAACACTGGCTTTCTTCAGACCCGCACTAATACACTGGAGACCCAGCACATCCCTGACAGAGGAGACACGGGGTATTTTTTTAGGGCGAGGGCCTAGTTAGGATTGGAGCTAACGAGTTTAATTCAGCCTGCCAGCCGCTCCTCCTGCTTTAGAAGCGGGAAATTCAAGAGTCCACACTGAGTCTCCCAAGGCTCATCCCTGCCCTGGGTACTGTCTTCCCTTACCTGAGCTCCTGGGGACCTCCTCACACCTGGGCTCAGAGATGGAGAGGATTGGATTCCTAGCAAAGTAGTGTCCCCCTGTGGCCATGATTTTGGGGTGTTCTACCAGCCAGTGGTTGTGCTAACTCTTGTTTCTACTGAAACGGGTTATACAAAGCTGCCATCCACTAAATATAGATTGGACTCAGCTCCAGAGCACCAAGGAAGTGTGGACACCTGTCGCTGCCATGACAGGTGGCCTCTGTGATAGGACTGGAGAGCCAGTTCATCCCCACACTCAGAGTGTGGGGAAAGTCAGAGGAAACAGGCCAAAGAGCGAGATTGGAAAAGTGACTAGTTTGAGCTTTTCCCTGAATTTGGGATTCTCTTGGGCTTTCTTCCTCTCATCCAGGCAGAACTTGGACAGAGGTAATTCCAATTCTAGCAGATCTGAGAGCTGGAAAAGATGAGGGAGGCGTTGCAGATTTACGAGATCCACGGAAAAACTTTAGGGGTGCTGGAAGATTTGGCCAAGTAAAGGCCTAGAGACTGAGGCTGCTGTCCCCAGAACAACCGGAATTTTCTAGAGAGGAACAAAGCCAGATCACCTTAGGAGAGTTTTGCCAGACATCGATTTCACTTCTTTCCTAGATTAGGCAGATTGCAATGAGTAGCCAATATCTTATCCACAGATCCATTTACCCCAAGATTCCCCAAGAATAATTTCTTTAGGAATACAGAATTTTACCAGCCACTGGGATAACTCACTGCTTATGCAGTAATTTTTCTGAGGTGGAGGTATTTGTGAGACAGATTTATAATCCTACTTATTAAAGTGAGTAAAGTTTAAATATTATACATATATATGCATATATACTAGCACCAGCCAATAGTCAGTAGATCTGTAGGAAACAAACTTGAATTAGATCGAATTCCATTAAACACGCTTTGAAGTTGAAGTTAAGAAACAGATTTTAGAATATCTTTTCCAAGCTCCCACCCTCAACTCAGATAACTCAACTGGCCCCAAACCTCACCCCTGGTTGCAGGGTTTCCAGCCATGCGTGACTACTGCTAACACCACCAGGCGCCCGGTCCCTGGAGTCTCCAATAGGTTCTACTCGGAATCTGGGGCGCTCAGGATAAATGGGAGAATTTTGTTTGCTCTCTGAGGTGGGACAGGCGAAGATCTAAGCAAAGCGGCGTTTCAGAACAGGTGTCGCCTTAGAGGTGGGGGGTTGGAAGGGAGGCACCCTGGGCTCTTAGGCGTAAGATCACACACTGAGAAGCTAGTCAAGGCCGGGCGTCTCGGAGCCCGAGGGCCCGAGTTCAGCCACCCTTCCCCGAACCTGCTTCTCTGGGGCTAAGAAATAATTCCGGAGTGTAGACACTCCTTCGCCCAGATATAATCGATTTTTAAAAAATAAGCCAGGCTCTGAAGCCGTTTCCCGTGCGGGTCCTTTGTTCCCCGGATTCAACCCGGTCCCCTGCGCTGCGACACTTGGATCTCTCCTCCAGATGTGAACCAGAGAGCCCTAGAGACCGTCGCAACCTACGGCCGCCTCTCTCCCCTTCCCCCACCCTTCAGTTCTTTGGAAGAAGCTGGCCCGAGGCAGACCAGCCGTCGAGTTTCCTCGCCCGTTGCCCAGAGTACCCGGAATCGCAAGCCCTGCTTCCCTCCGTCCCAATCCCGACCTCGCGCCAGCCGCGGAGATCACTTACGTGGGCAGGGCCCGCGAGGCGCGCGGGAGACAAGGGGCCAGGGCGGCATCCTCTGCTGTGCAGGGCTTACCTCACTCCACACCCCAAAACAGGCACTAGGAAAGAGCAATTAAAATCACAAGTGCAACACGGAAATCAGGAGGAGTGTAACGGCTCCGGGAGTTGTCTGGTGGCCGAGTCATTAGCTGGTTGTTGCTACAGAGCCTCGCCGTGTGCTTCGATGATTAAGGAGCAAAAAAAGGGGGGGAGGGTGGAGAAAGTACGAAAGAAAAAGAAAAAAGAAAGAAAAATCTTTTTAAACGCTGGCAAACCCGTTATTGGTTTGGAGGATTGGTTGTTTTGTTTTGCTTGGGTTTTGTTTTTCTTTTGCTCCAACCACGCTGCCTGAAATATCTCTACCCCCAACAACGCACCCTTAAACCAGAGGGGAGGAATTCCGCGGGCAGCAGCTGCTGCTACAGAAGTTAAAAAAGAGAAGCCCCTTCCGCTAGTATCTGTAACGACAGCTCCGATGTAATTTGTTTTGAATGTTCATTTTTATTGGTGTTCTCTCTGCCAAAATGTGCTTGATTACAGAGGTTTGTCCTGTGATCACTGCGCACTCTAGACAGGGGAAGGTGCATCGGCGAAGGTTCAGCTCAGGCCAGATCAAATCCCGGGCTGTTTAACGCTGAAAGGCTGCATGTTGCTATTAGTGTTAAATATATGGCTAATTATGCGTATGAAAATTAAACATCAGTGTTATGCTAATGGGGCGCCTTCAGCTGCGGATCCGAGCACTTGAGACTACCATTTAATCAAATGAATCAGTAACTAATACATCTGCACGTGTGAACTTTCACAAGATCATTTCCCCGTTCCCGTCACACCGCTAAATTATGAAAGAAATAATTATCAACACTTTCTAATTACCTAACAAAGTAATTTGGGATTCACCGTAGGGTTGGCGGGATAGGAAACCAACAGCCCCTTCGCAGCCAGCGTGGTGCGCGCCACGCCTCACGGGGGGTGGTGGCTGAGAGGGGGTGGGGGAGAGCTTTTGTGCGCTTTTCTGTACCTAGCGCTCCAGAACACAGAAGGCACCTTGGCAGCTTTTGCCCCCACTAGCCCTGCCCTGGGCTCGGTGGCGCCCGCTTTGACCCTGGAGATGAGAATCCTGGGCGACCACGAGAGACGTGTCCACACAGAGAAACGCGAGCCTGCGACTGGCCTGGTTTTGCCGCGGGTTTTGGTGTCCCTCAGGACTCCTGCACCTCGGGTTCTATCGCCAGACCCCAGGAGGCCGGAAAATGACCACCTAGCACCCGCGGCTCAAGCCGAACGGAGCCCGCCAGCTCCTAGGCTCAACTCTGTGCTTTGCCCTTGGGGCGAGTGAGCCGGGGCGCTCCGCGCAGAGGGAATGGAGAGGGGAGGGGGAGGCGGAGGAAGGTTGGGAGGGAAAGAGGAGGTGGGTGTTGGGGAGAGGGGGCGGTGCAGCAGCCTTTCCTGGGAGGAGAAGCGTGGGTTTCCTGGCTCTCTGCTCGCACTGTTTTAATCAGACCGGTGCAGCCTCGAGCTGGAGTGGCCAGCTTGGCCTGGAGCAATGCGAGCGGGCCCCAGAGAGCGGCGGCGGCGCGGCGGCCGAGTGAGTGAGTTCGCCCGGAGAGCCCCAAACCCGCCCCCAGGGATGTGGCAGAGGGGACCCAGGCCAGGGAGGCGCGGCCAGGAGAGCGCTGCGTTAGGCACAAGACTCTCTGGAGGATAGCGCTCGGTGGCCCTCCTCCAGCGCCCAGATTGCGCGACTCAGCGTACGGCAGGCCGTGGCCGGGCTCCAGAGCCGCCCTAGTTCTGCACCGGACGAGTAGCGATGGTTAGAAAAAGAGGTGCCCTGGGCCCCGGTGCTGGGGGCGGGCGGAGGGTGGGAACTGTAGGAGGTGGTGGGCGATGGTGCCAATCCGTTAGTTTCTAGGAAGCAAAGCGCGCCGGAGAGACGGGAGGCTGAAGAGCCGCGGGCCGCGGAGGGCCCGGCGCGGGCGCCGCAGCCCATTGTGCGCCTCACGCTGCGCGCTCTGTTGCAGCGGAGCCCCGGCCTAGAAGTGTGGATGCGTCTCTCCGGAGGCCCGGCAGCCTCGCCCGCTCTAGTCCAGCGGAGCCGGAGCGCTTCGGACCAATCCCCGGTGATTATGCAAGACAGCGGACCAATCAGCTCCGCCAGCTCATGAATATTTATGACCTTGGCTGAGTCAAAGCTTTGAAGCGAGTTTGGGGAGCTCGGCAGCATCATGCTTAGACTTTTCAAAGAGACAAACTCCATTTTCTTATGAATGGAAAGTGAAAACCCCTGTTCCGCTTAAATTGGGTTCCTTCTTGTCCTGAGAAACACAGAGACCCCTAAAAGGGAAGCAGAGGAGAGAGAGAGACCCACACCCAGACCCCGCGAGAAGAGATGACCATGACTACCATGCCAGAAAGTCTCAACAGCCCCGTGTCGGGCAAGGCGGTGTTCATGGAGTTTGGGCCGCCCAACCAGCAAATGTCTCCTTCTCCCATGTCCCACGGGCACTACTCCATGCACTGTTTACACTCGGCGGGCCATTCGCAGCCCGACGGCGCCTACAGCTCGGCCTCGTCCTTCTCCCGACCGCTGGGCTACCCCCTACGTCAACTCGGTCAGCAGCCACGCGTCCAGCCCCTACATCAGTTCGGTGCAGTCCTACCCGGGCAGCGCCAGCCTCGCCCAGAGCCGCCTGGAGGACCCAGGTACGTGCGCCTGCCAGGGAAAGGAAGAGGTACGGAGGGAGGGAGAGAGGGAGGGGGAGAGAGAGAGAGAGAAAGGAGGGAGACGAGAGGAGGAGAGAGAGGTGGGATGGGGGTGGGGAGGGCGCCGGAGCAGTAAAAGGTTTCGGGTATCAATCTTCTGCATCCCTGTCACAGGAAAGAAATTTTAAAAATATATATCCACCCAATTTGCAACTATCCAGCAAAGGATAAATCCAAGAGCGTCCCCTGGCATTGGCTGGGCCTCTGGGCGGCTCCGTGCGCCAAGCACACAATGCCCTGCTGGAAAACAGAAACCCACATGAGCACGTATTAGTCTCGGTAATTATTTATTGCGTAGCGCTATAAACAATGTATGCAATTAAGGGTAATTAAACCTCAACTACCGCCTGCAAAAATAGCAAACTTTCCCTGCAAAGGCAGGAGCGCGCGCCTGCAAACTGCCCCAGTCCTCCTGCAGCTCCCGGGATCGGGCCCTTTGGACTTGGCCAGACCCTTCCCCAGCTTCCGGAGTTTCTTGAGCGATCTCCCTCCTGCTCCTTCCTCTGCCACCCCTCTGTGGTTCCTTGCTCTCGGCAGCTAAGGCAGTCCCTCGCCTTAACAACGGCCCCCACTTCTGCTGTCCCTCCAGGGGCTGACTCGGAGAAGAGCACGGTGGTGGAAGGCGGTGAAGTGCGCTTCAATGGCAAGGGGAAAAAGATTCGCAAACCCAGGACGATTTATTCCAGTTTGCAGTTGCAGGCTTTGAACCGGAGGTTCCAGCAAACTCAGTACCTAGCTCTGCCCGAGAGGGCGGAGCTCGCGGCCTCTTTGGGACTCACGCAGACGCAGGTACCTCGCCGCTGCCCCACCGTGGCGCCGTGCAGGCTTCCCGCGGCCCACCTGCCCCCAGCAGCTTCATTTCTTGCTCTCTGGGCCTCGGGGGTCGGTATGCGTGTGTGTTTGTGTGTCCTATCCCTCGCTCTTACAACATCTCTCCTTCCTCCATAGTTTTCTCTGCCCTAGCTCTGTCGCTGCACTCTGTACTCCGGGCTGCCAGCCGCGCGGCCCTCCGTCCCTGGACAATCTGATTAGGGGCGCAAGAAGGATTTCCCTAGGCGTTTTGTTTGGGGACTCTGAGGTCACACGTGCCCGAACAACTGGAACAATAGACTCGGGGTTAATCCCTTCTTTGCCTTTAAAGTGTGTGACTAATCACTCGGGGCCTGGGCCCAAGCCTCTATCTCCCTCCTCCTTCTCACCGACTTTGGTTGGGGGTGGGGGATATCCTTTCCTCCGTCCTCTCACCTCCCAAGTCCCAGAGCCTGGAGGAGAAACGGACCCTTCCTTCCCTGTTTTCTCTAAGATTCTGGGGACCCCTTGGACGTTCTGATCACGACTGCCGCGGGTTTCCAACGTCGAGGCCGGGATTAGGAGCAGAACTGGGAGATGCTAACTAAGGAAAGGTTGATTTGAGTCCAAACGAAAAGTTTAACAAAACCCGGTGGTCTCCTCAGCTCACTCAAGGGCAGAAATGATGGAGCAAAGAGAAGGCGGGTAACATTGCAAATAAATTTCCTCCACTTCTTTTCTCCACTCTTTTATTGATGTTCACACTGGAATTGAAGGCTCGGTGTTTTGTGGGCTCTGAGTCTTATCCAGACGGTTGCCGGCCTCGGGCTGAAGGCCTGGATCCCGGCGCTGCTCACCACCACGCCCCCTGGCTCTCAGAGAGCGGCTCCAGCCGGCCTCCGGGGCGGGCGATGAGGCCTCCCAGCCTTTGGTTCTTAGGCGGGAAGGACTACGTGTATGCTTCTCCAGCAGGGAGCCGCCGGGTTCCGCAGAGCTGGGGGCCTGTGTGTGGGTGTGTGTCGGGGGTATCCGCGTATCCTCTCACGCTGTCCCAGGGCTCCCTTATCTCCCCAGGACCAAGGTAGTTGCACTGGACCTAGACTGAGTCACTTTGTTGTCCGCTCTTGCAGGTCAAGATCTGGTTCCAGAACAAGCGCTCCAAGTTCAAGAAGCTGATGAAGCAGGGCGGGGCGGCTCTGGAGGGTAGTGCGCTGGCCAACGGCCGGGCGCTGTCTGCCGGTTCCCCGCCCGTGCCGCCCGGCTGGAACCCCAACTCCTCTTCCGGGAAGGGCTCGGGCGGCAGCGCGGGCTCCTACATCCCCAGTTACACGTCGTGGTACCCCTCGGCGCACCAAGAAGCTCTGCAGCAACCCCAGCTCATGTGAGGTTGCGCGCTCGCACCCGCCCGCCTCCCTCCCGTCTCCCATGGCCCGGGCCCCTCCCGCCTCCCGGTCCATCCACCCCGTCCGCGTACCCTGGGTCTGGAGAAGAAAGGCCCAGTGGGGAAGAAGGAACAATGAAGGCAGGACGCCCGCCGCCTCCTCCGAGTCTCGCGCGCTCTGGCCCGGCGACTTCCCCGGTGCCCACGCCCGACCTCGGCCGCACAGTGACAGCAGAAAGCGGCCTGGAAGCGCAGGTACAGCGGTCCGAGCCAGCGGGCAAGGCAGCCAGAGCCCGCCGGACCCGACCGCCGACCCACAGCTGTATGGGACTATCAGGAAAACACAACCATGTAGAAAAAGCAAAAGCTCTTTTCTGTCCTGTCCGTCTCTTGTCTCCTTTCGCTCTGTATCTGTGCGCTAACGAAGTCGAGGTTCTCGTCCGTCCGCTGTCCCTAGTTCTTCGGCCTCTGAAAAAAGTCATCAGGTCGGAGGAGGCTTGGTCCACCGGGCCACCGAGTTCCGGATACTGGATCGTTTTGTCTTTTCGGATCTTTTCCTGGACCTGCCTAACCATCGACGTGGCTCGTTCGGGGATTGGGGGAAACGAGGGAGGGGGTTTTTATTTATTGAGAAATGGACTTCTCCTGAGGGTGAAGGAAGGTTCGGCCCATTCGCGATTTTGCGGGGCGCGAGGAGAGGAGGGTCCAAACGTACCCATTCCTTTAAACGCACTCGGAAAAACGAATGAGGAGGACCTGGTGATTTTTAACTTATACAGTAACTTTTGTACTTCGCTGGTATGGAGAGGTTGGAGCCGAATGGTTTGCATTTTTTACATGTCCCGTATTATTTTAAAAGAAGAAAATAAAGAAATGAAGCCAACAAAGTTTCCTCATCTCGGGAAGAACGCTTGATCACTTTGCCTGGTTAAGAAGAAAGATCCTAAATTCTTTCCTTGTGGGGAGAGCGAGCGAGCGAACTAAGGGGCAGGGAGAGAAAAAAATAGGCAGGGTGCACCAATGCCCTAATGCCAGGGGTAAATAAGAGGAAAGCAGCTTTACAACAATCCCCAGAGGCTCGACCACAGAGCACCACCTTGAATGCACAGTCTCCGGTGCAGGATCTATTTGCTGTACATATTATTATTGTTATTATTGTTCTGTAAACATGTTGCACAAACTTAGCTTTTTCCATTCTGTTGTGTGTGCTGTAAAACCCAATGCTTTGTGAAATGAGAATCTTGACATTTTACTTGTGAAATTTGGAAAATGTGATCAATTGAAATCAACCGTGTTTTGTGTTCTCTATGTCAAAGTTTAGTTTTATATTGAGAATGTTAACTTATTGCTTTGTATCTGGGGGGGGAGAACTTTGTAAATAAGTTATAAAGTTTCTTTGAGACAGTAAAATTATGGTTTCAAGAAAGAGTTGGCTGTCTAGTGTGCTGTGTGAGGGGGTGCTGGGGCTGCACCAGCAGGCTCCCACCTCTGGGGACAGAGAAGACAGGGGCAGCCCCTCCTGGCTCCAGACATAGCAGGATAGGAGTGGAGGCTTGTGAAGCCCCTGCTAGGACCATTCCTCAAACCGAGCTCCTGCCCATCAAGGGTCTGATCCCTGCCTGAGTGAGAGGGTAGTGGCAAAGGTCCCTGGGAAGGGGAATCAGGAAGAGGTGCGGCCTCGCAGAGCCAGGGCTCAGGAACCAAAGGGACTGTGAAGGCCGCCTGAGGTGAGATGGAAGCAGAGCTCACAAGTAGCCACCCTGTGAGTCGTGTGTGTCCCCTGTGCCCAGCCAGCCCGTGAGGCCTGGAAGCCTGAAAGTGGAGACACCCGACTTTGTCCCTTGCCTCTGCTGGGATCTGACCTCCTAGCTTTTTCAGGCCCGAGGGGCGCTGGATCTTGACCAGACACCGGAAAGGGGCCGGAAGGACACGTCTGTCATGCTACCCCCCAATCAATCAGCAGCTCCGGGGGACAGTCCCAAGGCGCCACTGGGCCCCTCCAGAGCCACTCCCACCCACCCAGGCCCATCCATAACAAGAGTACCCTGCCTGCCTAATGACCCCGGGCTTTTCTCTTCAGCTAGGAGATGCTGAGGTGCTGAGGGAGGGTCAGGTGGGTTCCGCTGACTCGTTGGAACCTGAGAGCTTGTCAAGTCAAACCCCTATCCCACCACCATCCCCAAAGTCCCAAGGCCAGGCGGTTAAGGGCACCTCCAGAGGACCATTTTGATCAGTTCACTCCTGAAGAAGGTGGGCTCTGAGCCGTTAGTTTTAGTCTGGCACCCTCCTCCTGGGCCTCAGACCAACCTCAGCCCCAGAGTCCACAGCGACCCGAAAGAGCTCAGGAAAGCTGCGGGCCCCGAAGGGCTGCTTTGAATAATTCCTGCTTCCCTCAAACTCGCCTTTCGACATTGCTTCCCGCGGGGGGCTGGCCCTCTGCCTTTGGGGGCCTTTTGCAGCGCGGTGGGGAGCAGAGAGAGGAAGGCAGTGATCTGTGTTGTGACAAGCACCCATTTTTCAATTGGTGCTGGTGAAAGATCAGATGCGCCAGGGTTTTCCGACTCCCTTTAGGAGAGGGAGGGAAAGAGAGGGGGTGGTGGTTAGTGATGGAGGGAGCAGGGAGGTAGTAGGGGATGGAGCCCGTTACCTCGAGGCTCCTTCAGGGCCTGAGATTGGAGCTTTTCCTCTTCTACAGGCCCCCAGAACCTAGAGCACTAATGGCGATGATGGGACCTCGGAGACCTGGATGCGGGCTGGGCAGTTGTTGGCAGAAGCTAAGGAGAGAGAACTGGTTTCCCGGGTGGGATCCCATGGGGAGGCAGGGACCTTCTTAGATTTGGTTTCCCTTGCAAGATGTGACTTTGCTAGAGGGGAGGTTTTAGCAGATTTCCCCCATGCATCCAACTCTGGTGCCTCAGACAACAGACAGGGCCCAACGCCTGAAGCCACAGACAAAATCTGTTTGGTCAAGCGGATTTTAATACTTTGAGATATTAGCTTATACTAATTTAATAATCTCTTGCTAACAGTTCAAATAGAGAAATTATTAGTTTTAGCTCAACGAAGGCGGTCTTTAGTTAGGCTCTATTATAATCATAAGCGGTTGTACTTTTAAAAAATGTTAATCTCAATATAGGCCTAATTAATGCTGCCTTGTTACTGACAAGTAGTTCATCAAATATCTGATTCAAAGATTTTCATAATGAGTACATTAATTAAACTATGAATAATCTAAAGGTGGTTATATTTAAACAATACCTCATTATAATGATTAAATACTGATTTTGAATATTATGTCTTAACAATTGTCACTTAGAAAACACAACCTTTCCTTATGTATGAGTCTGTAATGGCAAAATGCAATTTTGGGATTTTTTCCCCTTGTTAAAAAAAATGTGAACCTCATTTTAAAACACTTCTGAAATAGGTTACACACAGCTTAATGATTATCAAAATGACTCTTTTCTGCAAAAAAGACCCCAAAGTGCGCGTACAGCTGCAAACCCAAGAGGGTCAGCATCATTTCACTGTATTCTCTTCTTGATTACAAGCCGGGCCCATCAAACACAACATAATTACAGTAATTTCAGGTTTATTTATTCTAATGCAGTTTCCCCATCTCTCTGGTAATTATGAGCAATTTTTTTCGCCCAGGGAATCTTTTTGCATTAACAAAAGAGATAACGCACTGAAAGCCAAATTTGCTGTGCATTGAGAAAAGGGAAAAAAAAATCAAATAGGTGCGAGCTGCCATCTCTGCAATTCTCCGGTACCGGAGCCGGCAAATTGCTTGCAGGTGTATGGAACAAGCTTGTCAATGGCCGGGCCTCCAAATTAGCAAATGCACAGCATCGAAGTAATGAAGACAGACTTAGCAAAATTGCTAAACAACAGATACCTCTTTAATATCTTCTCTCACACACTCTTTCTAAAATGGGTAAGGGTAGGGGTAGAGGGGCAGAAGCAACAATCCCCAGCCCCCCTCCTCACTGGTCTTGGGTTTCATAAGCCTGGGACTTTGTGGTCCCCCAAGTTGTGGTCTAGTTGTGGAAGAAACATTCTCCTAAATCTAGGCAATATAATACAAAATTGGAAATATGTTTATAATTCACAACTTTCCTTCATTGCTTATTATGTTTTATTTTTCTTTCTTTGTTTCTTTTTGAGCTCTGCAGCAGGCTGGGTCGGATGGCGCTCCAGCTTTCCCTATTCTGCAGTAGTTTTAAGAGCCACAAAAAGTTTTAGAATTCCCCCACCTGCATGCACAGAAGTATGAGTTTATTCTTAGAGTCATTTGATGTAGAAATAACCAAATCTCTCCCCTTGAAGAAATCATCCATTTCTGTCACCTAAGGAAAGGTAGATCTGGGAGCTGGATGTAAAACCTGAGATACGTGATCCCAAGAAAAAGTGGGAGGAAAGAAGCAACCCCGGCCCCTAGTTATATATTTTTACCTTGCTGCCCATGACTTGCATTCTGAATCTTTGAAAAAATGATTTCAAAATTCTCCAGCTTTTGTCATCTCACTGCCTGGGTTAAACATCCTTAAATCAGGGGCTAAAGCGAACTTTTCTGCTCCTCATCCCTCATGGCCATAGAAATCTCTATCAAATGCAGAGAGTAAGGGTCTCTCCCTCCCATAGCTCAGAAGAAACCCTCCTTCCGCCCCAGCTCCACAACAAACCCCAATTCCGTGTTGGCTGGCAAACGGTTCTACAGGGTATTTTACCCAGGCTCAAGAAACTGTCACCCCCACCCACTCCTTTCCTTACGCCCTCCCTCATTCCCCCAACCTTCAGGGATTAACACTTCCTGAAACATCAAGTGTTTTTATAAAAAGGAAAAAAAATAATCCTGACATAGCTGACAAGAAGTTTTGATGGAAGAATTAGCTGGTGCATACATAATCACTCCCCCACCCTCCTACTCCCGGAGTGGGAGCCGCTGCGGCGGGTGCAGCTCAGCCTTCCAACCCTCTGAAAAATGAAACCGGTTTCCACCCTTACCTTCTTCAGTGTCAATTTCAGACAATCTGGACACAATCTTTGCTACATCAAATCAAAAGGGTCGAAGGCGGCTTTTGGCTGGGAGAATGAAAGGAAAGAAAAGGCAAAAAGAAAAAAAAACAAAAACAAAAAACAAAAATAGGAAATACGAAACTGACCAAAGCGAGCAAAACAAAACCAGAAAACCAAAAAGAATCCCCCAACCCCATCCTCCTATCCTGAGGTAAAGAGTGGAAAGAGGTCCCCAGGACCAGGAGCCTGCGAGCGCCGGAGGCTTTTTGCAGCGCTGCGCTTGCAGAATAGGACTGAAAATTTCGGCTATATAGCCTCTGTCTTTATAGCTGATGAAAAAAATTGCAGATTATTAGCATAAATGTTTACTCTTCATTACGCTGATGACATTGTGCACTCGAGATCTTGGTAATCTTTGGGAAAATTATGAGTAATTTTTAAAAATTTTAAAGCAGCAGCAGTTACCATGCAATTCAGGCTAATTCTGCGTAGGCTCCGAACGGATATAATTATCGAGGAGTCAAGATGTTATGCTAAAAACTATGCATTGATATTCCCATTTATTATGTACATACAACTTTGACAATGTTGATGCTTGAAATAGCAGGAAATTGTCTTGCGCAAAAATTACAGTCCATATTAGGACATCTGAAATTGCGAAGAATTATATAGTAATTGCAGGCTTTCAGATGGGAGAGCCAGAATGCTCAAACTAGTGCAAATGTGGATAAAATTACAGATCAGAGCAAAAATTAGGGAAAAAAGGGGGTCTGGGATTTTTCAGGTTGGCTATAGGATTCCGGAAGTGTCTAATGCCACATGATTGCTGCAGCTTTAGGGGAAACATTCATGCCTCAAATAGCGCCTTGGCCAGGGTGGCTTTAATTGAATTTCTTGGGCTTTTTCTTTTAATAGGGGCAAATGAGAAAATTGGCCACCCAAGGCAAAATTTCACTCTTCTCCCCTGAACGTGTCGGGAAGAGAATCCCTTTTCCCGCGTGCCTGCTGGCCCTAGCTGAGATACCCGCGAGGCCGGGCCCCCGATCCTAAAGGTGGTAACTGGGCAAGAAAGTGCCTGAGCCGGATGCCCACCTCTTCCCAACACCTATTCTTTTTTTTTTTCCCCCAGTTCTCTCTTCTTTCCTTAGCTCCCTTCCCTAGATTCTTGTAAATCCCCTCCAGAGCGCAGCCAGGTAGGGCCCTGGAAATCTGCAGGCCGAGTCCAGGGAGCGGAAGGTGGGGTGCAGGGGTAGCTGGCTGAGGAACTGATGTGAGGCGATCATCACTCCAGGACAGAGTGCCGCTAGGTGCCGGCGGGCACGAGCCTGTTTTGGAAGCTCTGGGACGGGGCAAGGGAAGGATCTGAAGATCCTCGGGGACCGCCCCGCGACCTCCTCGGCGTTCCTTTGATCTCCACCGGGCAGAGATAGACCCCCACCCCACCCCACCCCCATTCCCGTGCGGGCGGCGCTCCTCTGGGGCACTGAGACAGCCTGCGACTTTAAGAAGCTAAGAGCAGCGCTGCCAGGAGACGGGGCGGGGCGGGGGCGGGGGTTGCGGCGGCTCCCGGCCGGAGAGAGGCCACCCGGGACGCCGCTCGGAGCAGCCCGGACTCCGTCGGGTTCCGGGGCCAGAAATCGCCATTGTTCCGTGAGCGACGATTTCATGTTTAGGGTATCTGAGCCTCCTGGACGACAAAAGGAGGGTAGGAGCGCGAGTAGGCGAGGGCCGCCATGTTTGTTCCGTGCGGGCCCCAGTCGGCCCGCTGCGATCACCCTGGCGCGCTCCGACTTCAATCCCGCCTCTCCCTCGCCTTTTCTCCTTCCCGGGAGTTCTAACCCTTTGGCCCGCAGCCCTGGCCCGCCACGGGGAGCCTTTCTCCACCTTCTCGGGCTCCGCGCCCAGCCTTCAATCCGCCTGCTTCCGCCCTCCAGCTCTCAGCCTTGGCTGAACCCGACCCGGGACGCAGACAGTGGCACCAGGACTCCTGAGGATTCCCCACCCCCCCCCACCTCCAAAAAAAAAAAAAAAAAAAAGGCCTCCGGAGACTACTGGGAGCGCTGCGCAGCCCGCCCACGGCTAAGATGTTGCACTGTTGGCGGTCTGGCCCGACCGGGAGGACGGAGAGGAGTCCAGGCGGCCGGGGAAAGAAAGGTCTATTGAGAGATTCTGCCTGCGTTCTCACGTGCAGGCGGAGTGGCTGCTCCTCCAAGACCTGCCTGCCTGCTCCTTTCTTTTCGAGAAACACAGCTTCTCTCCTCGCCCCTGCCCGGGCCCAGGCCCCGGGGTGGAATGTAAAATCTTGTAATGTGGCAATCACTGCCAAACCCGTCCCCTCCAGGGGAACTCCCGGCAGGGGGCCTTGGAGAGTTGTGGGGCCTCTGCATCCGCCCGCGCAGTTGAGTTTGCGGGGGGCGGATGGGAGGCTGGGCAGCGGGTTAGGCTTGCGTGGGGGCGGCGAGGGCAGATCCCAGAAGGGGAAGGAGGCTTCCTTGGGGGCGGTTTTGGGTATCTCGACCCTGTGAGAGCCACAGGCTCGGGCGATCCTGGTCAGACCCGCCAGGGGCCCGAGTAATCAAGACCGCAACATCGGGCTTCCTTGCTGGTTCAGTGGCTAAGACTCCCGGCTCCGAACATAGGGGGCCGGGTTCGACCCCTGGTCAAGGACTGCAATGAAGAGTTTAAAAAAAAAAAAAAAAAAGACTGCAGGATCGCATCCTACCCACCGGCTTACCGGGCCACCAAAGTCAAATGCAAAGGGACCACTATTTAAGGGGGGAGAGTCTGTGGTTTCATGCTTGAAGAGGTCTCTGACCACAAACAGGCTCGAGGCACTGATGGTCGCTGTCCCCCAACGGGAAAAGACCCGGCGTGTGAAACCTCAGGGAGTGCGTGGGACGGGGACAGGGAAGGGGGTGTTTTGGGGAGGTCTGAGTTGTTTCTGGGTTTTACAGAAGGACGTCAGTGAGGACGTCTCTGAGGGGGGCTTTCTGCTCCTGGACATCATTCTCCTTCTCGGGACCTTTTAACAGTGGGGAAACCATCGGACCACTTCCTAACTCCTTTCTTTACCCCTTCTTTCCGCCGGCCCCCTTCTACCAAAGAACTGTTTGTAAACAAAACTCCGGTCTTCCAGCACTCTCTCCACCCCCGGCAAACTTGATACTTCCCCAAACTCGCCCCACAAGTCTCGGAAATCCTTACACAGGACGGATATTCATAATTTTCACAAGTAATCCTGAAAGAAGGCGGAGGGGAAGCCTCCTAAACGATCCCACATTGCAGCCGCACTGATTAGGCCTGGGATCCGTTCCCTTTCTCTCCTCCCCCTCCCACCCCCCAACCCCAGCCTGGGAGCGGCGGGAATTCGGGGCAGCGGGTGGGGTGTGTGTCTACACCCAAGAAACACCCAGGGCAGGGTGGCCCGCGGCGGGGCGCGTGCAGGGCACGGGTTGGGGAGGGTATTGGCGGAGGTGGCGGGGGGATGCGCGGAGCAGGGGCTCAGGAGCTCCCGGAGTGCCTGCAGTGGGAGTTGGAACTCAGTGCTCTGCCGGAGTTCCGAGCGACCCTGCCGGGGTGTGGGGGTTTGTGTGTCTGTGTGTGTGTGTGTGTGTGTGTGTGTGTGTGTGTGTGTGTGTGTGTGTGTAGCGGAAGGCGTCGGGCACCCCTCACTCTTCGGCTTCCCTCCCCCTGCTTCCCAGCGCTTGTCATATCCTGTCTCTGGCCTGATATTTCACGAGAGCAAATGGAAGGGGATTACAATGAAGATTTATGTGTGTTTCAAGCGGGGCTGGTTTCCCAGTGTAGGGAGCCGGGATCGCCGCTTCCCATTTCCATTTTTCATTCGCGCTTTGGGGAGCGCAGTCCGGCGCGGGGGAGCCTGTCTGCGCCGCGGTGGGCTGATCACAGGCTCCGCGTCTCCCGGCAGGCTGCGAGACTGGGAGAAGGCCTCGCTAGCGCGTCGCCCCCCGGCAGGGCTGGAGCCGGCCCCCGCCTCCCCCAACCCGGCTTTGTTTCTCTCTCCGCTCACCCCTCCTCCTCCCCCGCCCCCTTACTTCTGGGACCCCGGTACATCCTTTGCCTTCCCTTCTCTTTGCCCTTCTCCTGGTCTGCGGAAACGCCCCCTTCCTCTGGCCCCTGCACCCTTCTGCTCTCAGCTTCAAGGGCTTCCCGGGGAAAGGCGCGCCGTGGCCCGGCCCGACCCCGCCGCTGCCAGGTGCCAGGTTCGGTGACTCCGGCGAGTCTGCGGAGCCGCGGCCCACCCCGGAGCTGGGGCCGCCCGCCCTCCCGGCTCCCAGGCTCGCTCATGCCAAGGCCTGTTGCGTGATTCCAACTTGGGCTGACATTCCCTGCCCCGGGCGCTCCGGCGTAGGCCTCTTAATCATCTTGTCTGCTGCAGATCCTCGACACCAGCCAATTTACTGCCCCGTCTCTCCTCGCTGGTTTCAGGAGGGGGAGGGGAGTGCGTGCAAAGGAGGGGAGGGCATAGTCAACCGCAGAAAGAAGGCTGGCACCAGCTACTGGCACTCAAAGAAAACCACAGAATGTGGCGGTGGGAGGCGAGGGGAGGAAGGGTAGCAGGAATGGGGGTCTGCTGCTAGGCGCCGACTGCTTAGGGAAGTCAGAATCGTGGGGTCAATGAGCTTCATCCCAGGCCTTCCCAGCCCGGGAAAACAATGCAGGAATGCAAACGGACACTTGACTGAGCAGCCTCCCCGCCTTCCCCAGAGCCCCAGCTCCTTGGACCACGCTCTGATGTAAATCAGATTCAATGCAGGCCTCAAACCAATCTGGTTAGAAAAGTCAATCTTCTCAGGGATGCCTAGAAGGTCACCCTTGTCCCACGTCTGTTTTTTGGTAGAGATTAGTTGAGGACACACAGCAAGGATGGCCTGGCAGAGAGGAGGCCTGAATTTGGCAAGGAGGGCTGTCTGACTTGCCCCCAGCCTCCTCTCCAGTTAAAACTGACCCCTTCAGAGGGGATGGCTAAGGTTCAGGTTCTCATATAAGAAGGGGCCAGAGCTCTTGCAGCCCTAGAATGCTGTTCTCCCACACAAGGTGAAGTTGGAAAGGACTCGGTGAAACACTGGACCTCATAATTGCAGGCAAAAGTAAAACCTCACTATTTGGAGGCATTGGGGTAAAACTATGCTGTGCTGTGCTAAGTTGTTTCAGCCATGTCCAACTCTGCAACCTCCGACTCTGTGCAACCCTATGGACTGTAGCCTGCCAGGCTCCTCTCTCCATGGGATTCTCCAGGCAAGAATACTGGAGTGGGTTGCCATGCCCTCCTCCAGAGGAGCTTCCCGACCCAGGGATTGAACTCACCTCTCTTAAGTCTCCTGCAATGGCAGGTGGATTCTTTACCACTGGTGCCACCTGGGAAGCCCATATACGACTATACTGCTAAGCAAAATTTTATTGAGCATTGACCATGTGCCACACACTGGGTTACATCATTGCCTGGTTAAATGCTCACAACTCTGACATAGCTATTATTATCTATTCCATCTTATAGGTCTGCAAAAAGCACAGAAAGTTTAAATGGGTAGCCTAAAGTCACCCAGTGATTGAAGTCAAGAAGTTTCCAAGTGTAGGCCTTAGTGCTTTCAAGGAAAAACAAAATAAACTCTTAGTTCTGCAGACTTAGGTCTGCATTACACACCTACCCCGGGCCTTTGAAGGAAATGCCAGAAATTAGGGTCACTTCCAAAGCTGGACACTAGCTGTGTGGGACCCAAGGTAGAAAGCAGAGCTGAATCACGTTTGGACCTTTCCCCTCCGAGATGGTGAGGTGGAGCATCTGTGGATGGTGCTGATGCCGAAGGAATTTGCATCGGTCCCCGTCGGAACGTGCATGAATTTGTGTCAGTGTGATTCGTATGTGATAGTATGGATGTGCTTGTGAGAGTCACAGTGTGTGACTGCGTGTGCTGCGTGTGTGCTAATGCAGCCCTGTGTGCCCGTGGTGGCCCCCGCATTCCCAGTCTCCTGAGAGCCTGGGTGACTCACTGAGTTCTCCATTCGGTCAGCCCCAGAAGAGCTGCAGGGCAGAGGGGGAGGGTCTGAGGTAGGGGTCTGACCCGGCTTCGGCAGGTTCCCCGCGGCGGCGGCCTGAGTGTACTGCCCGGCCAGCACCGCGGGCGCGGGGGCGGCTGAGACCGCCCAGACGCGGGGCTATGGCGCTGGCGCCGGCGCCGGAGGGGCCGGGCGGGTGGAGGCTGGAGCCACCGGGCGCTGAGTGACTCACCGCGACGAGAGCTGGCGAACCTCGAGCCGGGACTCGCATGCGGGCAGAGCGGGAACCCTCGCGGCGGCTCTGCGCTGAGTGCGCCTGTCCTCACCTCGCCGCACCTTACCGCAACTCGCAGCCTGTCACTCTCGACCGACCCGGTTCCCCCTGGGCAGCAGCTCGAGCTTCCAGGTTGTGACACCAAGGAAAAAGTGCACACATCCAATGAAAACAATAATTTATTTAAATAATCTCTTCATATTGTAAAATCAACATTAAGCATGTTGTTTTCATAATAAATAACCCCAAAATACCTTTCACTTCAAGAACAAAGACTTTAGGAATAAGATAAATCCAAATCAGTAGCTTAAACTGAGAAAATCTTTCAAGGGAAAAAGAAAACGGAGGGGTGCTGAGGTCACTGCTAAACCGCAGTTTTCACAAGTGGGGGTTTACAAAAAAATGTCTGAAAAGATGAGTATGTTTATACAAATAAATCAGTGGGAAAATCTGCACAGACACGTTTATTTACAAACGCTATGTCCAAGTCCAGGCTAATAATCCTGAATAAGTTTTAAAAAAGATAATTTAAACACATTTTTTTTGCAGTGTCCACATATTAAAAAATCGTTTTTCCCCAACATCAAAATGAGGTCATCCGCAAAGGCACCTAAACTTTTAAAAAATAAAAATAAAAAAACTCCACTGGTGAAGGATGAGGAGAGAGCGAAGGAAGGGAGGGGAGCGTTCCTGTGAGGAGAGCTAAGTCGGGGGAGGGACGGGGGCTCCAAGTGCTGGCAACAGCCGGGCAGAAAAAAGCGGCGAGCCGTCGGGGTCAAGGGGGCGTGTGGGGGGTTGGGCAGGCAGGCTGGACCCGGGAGGTCAATAACCCCAGAGGACAGGAGCTGAGCCTGGGGGCGGGCGAGGAGAAAAGGAGCCTCCAGAGGGCCCGGGCAGCCTCTCGGGCGGGGGAGGCGTCCCTCTCCGGGACTCAGCTCGCGGCCCGCGGCGAAAACGGCGCCGGGCTGCCTCGCCGGGCGGGGAGGGAGGGGAAGCTAGTCTGAGGCGGGGCTCGGGTCGGCAAGGCCGCCGTGGCAGGGTTTCTCCCGCGGATGCCGAGTTTCTCGGAGAGGAGCCCGGGGCGCGAGAACACGCCTTCCAGTCCCCGAGGGTAGCAGGGCCTGGGGGCAGGCCGTCTCGGGCAGCCACCTCCGCGAGCGGCGGGTGGCATCCTCAGGCCGGACGGAGGGACCCCCTGGCTCTGGGGGGCGAGCAGTGAGGATAACTGGTCTCTGCACTCTCAGTCTCTGGCGCGGCCTCCAGGGGTTAGAAGATCGTCCCGGCGCTCACCGGGGCGCCCCCGCCGCCACCGTGGTGGTGCTGATGGTGGTGGTGGTGCGGCTGCGGGGTTTGCGTCGGGTGCAGCAGCGGCGCGGCGGCCTGCAGGTGCGAAGCGGAGCCGGAGGCCTGGTGGTACCACGGGTAGTTGCCCAGGAACGCCGAGGCCGCGCTGCTTGGGCTGGAGCCGGAGCTGCCCGCCCCGCTGCCGCCGCTGCCCGGGCCGCCGCCGCCGCCCCCCATCCTCTGCGGCGCGCCGAAGTCCCAGGAGGCCGGCGCCGAGGCCGGCGGCGAAGCACAAGGTGGCGAGGCGCTGGCCCCCGGGTGCTGCTCCGAAGGGATCTCACCGCTTTTCCACATCTTCTTGAACTTGGATCGGCGGTTCTGGAACCAAATTTTGACCTTTGTGGAAAAGGGACCTGGGCATTAGTGGAGGAAACGGCCTGGGGTAGGGGAAGGGAGGAAACTTAGGAAGACCGCCGCTAAGGGGCGCGGGGTGAGAGTGGGGTGGGTTGTCAGCCTGGGCAGGTAACCGGATCACGTGCTGCGGCCTAGGAGGCTGTGTCTGTTCCTAGGAGCGGTATTCTCAAAACAACAACAACAGTAACAACAAACCGAGGCAGCAGATGTGTGTGCACCGAGACTGATGGTGACCGCGGAGGGGGTCAGGAGGATCAACTGTTGTACCCGCTTAATTGGCAGTGCGCAGGACAACTTGGCACGGGATTTCTGCCCACACTGGCACTTCCCTTCCATCACATCACCTGGGGGATGTCAGCTTTGGGCGTAAAAGGTTCAAGGCGCGGCCTCGAAATCCTTAAAATTACTTAAGAAAAACACAGTCCTCAGCCTGCCTGCTGCCCGGCCATCCCGGGCCAGCGCCCTCCTCATGCCTCCCAGGCCGTGAACCCTCACCTGAGTCTGGGTGAGGCCCAGAGACGCCGCCAGCTCAGCTCGCTCGGGAAGTGCCAGGTATTGAGTCTTTGGAAACGCCGCTGAAGGGCCGCCAGCTGGAAACTGGAGTAGATGGTTCGAGGTTTCCGGACTTTCTTTGGCTTCCCGTTTACTATCCGGATTTCAGGCTCGAGGTCTTCCTTCTCTGCAATGGGATGGAATCGTGAGAAACACGCAACCGTGGGAGCCCACGAGTGCCCGCCCGCAGGGAGGGTAAACTGGAACTTTGCCTAAGCCGGGAGGCGGGTTATTGGAGACGCTGCTTTGCGCCCTGGCGCAACTTTGCAACGCGCCGACCCATGCCGCCCACGAACCCGGGAGCTGGTCCCTCCTGGGAAGGGGAAGACCGGCGCAAACTTTGGAGAAAGGAGCAGCCGGTAGTAGGAAAATGAGGCTACCGTGAGGCATGTACCTCGGCTGACGAGGCCGCCTGTTGCCACCACCTGAGGTCCCACCACCTGAGGGATATCCGGTGACCCTCGGCCGATTGAAGATTTAGGAGGGTAAAGGGCGCGAGGTGAGCAGGGAGCAAGCAATGTGAAAGGCCAGGTCTCTAGATAGATCCCGCCCCAAACATTTTTATCCGCCCTCCACCCCCAGTAACTAGACCGATTTGGCACCCGTGATGCCAACTTTAGGCATACCAGGTTCGTTGTTGGCCGGGGACGAACTGGTCCCGTAGGGCGCGTAAGAGGTGTAGGCGGCGGTGTAGCCCAGATCGTAGCCGCTCTTGGCTGAATATGGGACGTTGTTGAGGCCGCTGGCGTGGTACTGGTAGGAACCCATGTGCGCGTAGGGCGAGCCGCCGCCGCCCGCCGGGTGTTGCTGGTTGGTGTAGTAGCTGCTGTCGGTAGCTGTGGACACCGGGAGAGTGGGCGACTCCTGAGGCTTGTGGAGGCTGCTGCCGTTGCTGCCGCCGGGGCCAGCGCCGCCGCCGCTCGGGGGCTGCTGGTGCTGGTGGTACGTGCTGGAGGCCGTGATCTGGGTCGAGTGCATATCAGCCACCAGACTGTCAAAGACTCCAGTCATCCTGGCCCGGGACGGGAAAGAGCAAGGGTGGCGGGCGCGAGGGGGTAGCGAGGCGCCTCCTCCGTCTCTCCCAGTCCCCTCCAGCAGCCAATGTAATTACAGAGGGGGAGGGGGGAGGAAAACAAGAAATGTAGCAACGGTCTAGGGCAACTCCTCCTCCGGGGGAGGCGATCACCGTGCACTGCTCGGGACAGCTGCCGCCGGCCGCATCCTCTCTCCGCCTCTCCGGGCTGCTCGGCTCCTTGCCCAGCGCGGGCTCGGGCAGGGGGCGGAAAGCGGAGGGGGCAAGGGTGGCGGGGCCTGGCCTGGGCTCCGGGAGGAGGTGGGAGCAGGTGAGCAGCCCAGAGCGGCTTTACGATTGTCTGTGGGGCGGGCTCCTGCAGGGTGGGCATTTAACACTCATCACGTGAGCTCAGGCGACGTCACCTAGCAACGGCCAATCCGAGGCTCCCGGCCACACGGCTCCTGGCGCCCTGGAACGCCGGACCGGGGCGGGGGTGGGGGGACGGTGTCATGGGGCGGGCGCTGTGGCTGCTGGTCGTGGGTGCAGACAGGCTGCTGCCTAATGTGAGCCGAGAGGCTGGAGGGCGGGGGACGGTGGGGAGTCAAGGTGGCCGATAGCAGGAGAACAGAAGGCGTGAATACGGAGACGATCATTTCGCCTCTGAGGAAGAAGAAATGGGGTCTTCCATCCCATTCTGTGTACAAGTGTCGCCCAATGCCAGTGATTCCTACTTTCATGTCCGAGGTCAGCATTCAGATATTAATCGAAATAAAGCGATCCCGAGACCGCGGCCAGTTCCAGCTCCGCTTTTCCTGGAAGGGTCTGACATTTGCGGTTGTCAGCCCCTAGACACTTGACATAGCCAACTGATTTAGATTAACCACAATACCTGCTTCCTAACCAACCCAGAGGGATATTAAAGCAATTAATACGGTAATAGTTAAACTATTTTCTTTCTTCCTTGAGAGAAGAGCTATATAAATTCAAAGATATTATTGCTAATGATATATTTGAAACCATTTTCCCTTTATACTTTGAGACTCTGAGTAATTACGTGTATTTGATGGCTAATTGACAACCAGAACATGATCCCGGTGATTTCCTCTCTAGGTTGGAAAGCTAGACCAGACTGGTCACATGGCCTTTCAAGTTCATTCTAACTCTAAATTCCATATTTTTACGAAAAAGAAATGGGATAATACTTTGATGAGTGTTGTCTTGATATTACAAATCTTGGTAAACTTACAGAAGCAAATAGAAAAGTTTTATCTCGTGTACTTGAGATTTTTTAAGTCATTTTCATCTCAGGATCCTACTTAACCCTATCGCTGCAATTTATTTTTCTTTTAAATCTGGTAGCGACTTCTTATCTCTTTCCTCGCGGTTGGAACCATGGCCCGGTGTTGAGGGACACTCGCCTGTACTGGACTCCGCAGTTCCTGCCTTGTGGCGCCACCTGGTGGAGATATTCGTGATTGCGGTGGACCCAGTAGACAGTCTAATGACGCCGAGGCGCCAGCCTCTGAAACCCCCAAAAGAACAAAATAGTAATTAAAAGCCACAAAATTGTGCTAGTGCGTGCCATCTGAAGCACCCCGTCCTGAAGACATAACAGGTCGCTGAAAGAACTTGTTACAACAACTGCCTAATGGAAAACAAGTTGATACTTTGAAAAATATCTTTGGTTTTCTTCCTCAGAAAAAGCAAGTATGTAATTAAAACTCCAGCATCCACAGAGCTCACTCTCCGCGGAATAGTGAGGAAGGTAATCCGCCTTCAAAACTGCCTGGATTTAATTCCCAGCCGTCCTTTTGGTTACAAAAGGCCCCTAGATGGAGAAGGATGAGCGGGTTTAGAAAGCCTTGGGAGGTAGGGCTTAGCACTGGGGTGCAGCTTGCTGCTTTGGGGGCTCCAGTCACAGACTTAACCTCTTGATAAGTAATGAGGATTGCTTTTTGGTGTCTTCACACCACATGACGAATCTTTCTGTCATCACAGTGGTAGCTGTTTTGACCTAAGGTAGAAACTTGTTGTCCTATTGAAAATGAAACATAAAAGATCCAGTTTCCATAGTCTTGACTCTCTCTGTTCCTTTGTTCCCACTAGACTTTTTCATGGTGGCAAGTGTGTTGAATTTTATTAACCGTGAGAACCTGCATTAATGGCATGAAGTCTAGGTCAGCTGAGATCTGGAAAATGACATCTTCCTGGAAGGAAATATGACCCCAGTTCCCCTTTAACTGGAAAACAAGGGACTTGTGTGTGTGGGAGAAAAGACCAGAGGCAGTGAGCAAAGAGAGAGGGAGAGTGTCGCAGAATTTAAAACTGCATTTGGAGAATCAAGTAAAGACCTGAGATGTTAATTCTGATAATCTGGGTTTACCTAAATTATCTGATCGCTGCATCACAATATCCAGATGATTTCCTCCCTTTGGTCTAAAGTCAAGGAGGCAGTATTGTAGAGGACTGAGAGTCTCTTCAGCAGTTCAGAGTAGGGGCATGCCTTTCTCCATAATGATTGGAGAGGAGTTTAGCGGGGCTCAGACCGAGTTTGGGGTAATTAGACATGTCTTCTTGCGGCCAAAATTCCTCCTCCACCTCAATGCACCCTCCTTCCCGTTTTCTGCTTTCAGTTTTCTAGAGAAGGAGGGGGGGAAGGAGGGGTCTCAGTGTCTGTGCTCTCGTCTTGTATGTTCCACATCATCGCGGAGACCTTCCTGTTGGATTCCAGGCCCACCAGGGTGTCCCCAGGGCACTTTATCTGGTCGAGGAGTCTCACTGTCTCCTTCCTTGGGAGCCTTGTGACAACCCTTGCAGACAAGGACGTAATCATCGTTCCCATTGTACACAGGAACACTGAGGCTCCAGGGTAAAACTACTTCCTTTGAGTTAAGTACACCTCCTTTCTCTGTTGCCATAGTGTAAACCGCAGGGTATTTACTGTAAGCCTCGGTTGAACAGCTACCGATCTCCGGAAGACAGCGAGCGGCTCTTTGAACAGATCTGCTGCGCCTGGCTTTCAGTTCCTGCCCCACCGCTGGCCTGGGTCAGGAGTCCAGGGCGTCCCCTGGCTCAGCGCATCGCGTCTGCGGGACCACCGGGCGTCCCTCCATTACACAAAAAGCCAACTCCGAGGGGTGCCTAGGGGAGAGGATGCCCCCTGCCGGCAGAGGATGGGCGCCCAAGGGCCGTTCGTGCACAGCCAGGACAGTCTCATTCTCATTCACCCACTTCGCTCGGGGTCACACGCGCTGCTGCTAGACTGCCCTCTGTCCCCACTCTGCCGTCGAGGGTCCCAGGGACACGGATTTCCGGGCCATTGGTCCGAGAGGCGTTCTTTCGTGTTTTTGTTCCCAAAGTATTACCTCTAGGGTCTTGCAATTTCAGGTCTTTTGGGAATTCGTTCTAGAAGTCACAGACCTCGGGAGAGGGTTTGGTTTATGCTGCTGCTGCTGCTGCTGCTAAGTCACTTCAGTCGTGTCCGACTCTGTGCGACCCCATAGACGGCAGCCCACCAGGGTCCCCCGTCCCTGGGATTGTCCAGGCACGAACCATGGAGTGGGTTGCCATTTCTTTCTCCAATGCAGAAAAGTGAAAGGGATGTTGCCCAGTCGTGTCTGACTCTTCGAGACCCCATGGACTGCAGCCCACCAGGTTCCTCCGTCCATGGGATTTTCCAGGCAAGAGCACCGGAGCGAGGAGCCATCGCTTGGTTTATGGGAACCTCTCATCTCCATCTTTCCAGGAGCAGCCTGGCCGTGCACTGGCCGTGGCATCTTCTGGGGCCCAACTCTCACTCAGTCTTTTCGCTGAGAAAAGTGTCCTCAACTTGGTTCCACCTCCCACCCCCGCCCCCAGCCCGTAAAGAGGCCTCGAGGGACTCGTGGTGTGGCTAGCCCCTCCCAGCCCCTCTGGTCTGTAGGCAGGAGGGATAAATGTTCTTGAATCCCCCACATTTTTTGTCTCCCTTGCATGGACTCGAGGAGAGGACATGGTAGACACGCTCTGACTGGAAGGAAAAAACCCTCTGGAAATTCTTCGGGGACTGCGCCTGGGGCCCAGGGTCCGTGCAGAGAGTAGCAGGCCTTAGGGTCGCCTACCTTATGCAGCCCTGGCAGACCCCAGCCGCATCCTCACCTCACCTCTCCAGTCTTGATTTACAGACTCTGGCGTTTCCGCACCTTTGGCGGCCCCTCGCCTCATCTCCCCTCCCCGGCCTTCCGCATGAACTTGAGTGTCTCAGCCAGCCAGTGCCGCGGGCCACTTACCATGCCGGGTACCTTGCCAGCTATTGGGGGTGCTTGTCTCCCGGTACCTTACAGTCTCGTGGAAAAAAACACGTATTGCCATGACTAATAGTGATGGCCATCATTTATTTCTTGAGCGTTTCAGGATCGCCAGGAGTTCTGCCAAGGACTGAGCCCTGGGAACTGTCTTATGTGGTCGGGACACAATTATCACGTCGCGAAAACCAAGGCTTAGAGAGACTTTTTTCTTTTTCTTTTTTTTGCTTCAGGAAACGTAGCGGCGTCGGGAACTGCAGGTCCGGGCCACAGAGGCGAGGCCGCTGTCACCCGAGGCCGAGTTTGAGGCCTGGGGAATCCCTGGCAGGGGCTCCGAGGCAGCGGCGCCAGGGGGTGGACCGGAGGAGCTTCTCCGGGAGACTAGCCTAAGCCGGCCCTGCCCGGAGGGTCCCCAGCGGACTAGGGAGACCCCCGGAACACACTCGAGGGTCCCTGTAGGGGGCGCTAGGGGAAGGCGGGCGCCCCCTGCCGCCTCGCCCGCGAGCCCCAGCTCCTCGACCCGAGTTCTGTCCCCGCCGAGTTTGCAAACCTGAGCCACCTGCTCTAGTGGGTAAACCCGAAGGGCCTGGCTAGAGAGAGAGACGCTCGGCGTTGCAGAGCCGCGACCCGCTGCGTCCTGGCGCTGGGTGCTCAGTTCAGCGTGCTTCTTTCTAGAACTTTCAGACCAATTTCCCGGACTACCTTCTAGGTCTTCCTGAACCAGATCCAAGCCCCTGTCGCTTTATCGCCTAGTCCGCGATAGTTAAAGCAAAGTTTCCTGACCAGACCAGGGCGCCCACAATGGTCGAAGGGTTTCCCGGGCTCGGAGGCGCTGCCAGGGGCGGACACTCGGCAAGGCGGGCAAATGTCAGCGGGCGAGAGGGACGCCTCCTCCTTCCGCGGCTACAAGCTTCAGATCTCAGGCCCATCAGGCGGGCCGTGCGCGCTGATGGAGTAAGTTACCCGCTCATCCCCAACCCCGTCGCCAACTCCGATCCCTAGCTCAGAACACTGGGACCTTCACTTTCAGCTGCAGCAACGTAGCATGATAAGAGCTGTGCAAACAGATGGCCGCCAACAGGGTTTATTCTTGAAGCTGAAAGGAAAACAGTCTCTGACATGCCCTGCCCTCTGCTCGGGGCTCCGTACCGCGGACGCCTCAGGGAATGTTAGAGCCGGGCGAGCTCAGGTGCGGGCGCTCGCGGGCTGCATGCGGGGCTGGCCAGGGAGAGCTACTTTCATTGTAGAACTTTCTGCCCTCTGCGGTGCCCAGCCACGGCTGCCTGCTGCCCGTCTGGTTTGAAAGGGCAACTCTTCCCATAAGAGAGTCGGAAGTGAACCCCTCCCTATGCGCGCGCCCAAACTCGACGGTCACCCCTCGAAGCTCATGCATGCGGGGGTTGTCAGTTATAGCTTGCTTCGGAAACTTTCAGAGCCAATTTCGCCTTCTGCCTTACTGATCTTAGACTTTAATTCAGGTTCGATTCACTTTATTGTCTATTCAGTGGTTAAAGCATCCCCTTCTTCCCTCACCAGCACCAAACAGGAAAACAACTTGAAGGGACCTTTGAAACTTAAAGTATCCTTTTAGGTACTCGAATTCCTTTTTCTTCACCCCCCGCCCACGCCCACCGCTCATTGCACACTAAAAGATGTGCCACCTCCTGCGGATGCAAAGAGAATGTGCTTGCAGACTCCTTGTCTCTGGAGCCAGACTTTGTTGGGCTGAATCGCTGCTGTTACTGTGTGACCTTGGGGCAAGGACTTCATTTTTCTGTGCTTCACTGTTTGCATCTGTAGAATGAGAGTAATAATAATACCTTCCGAGGGAGAGGGGCAAAACAGGTGAAGAGGGTTAAGAGGTATAAGTTACAGGGATATAATGTATAGCACAGGGAATACAGCCAATATTTTATAATAAGTATATAGGGAATATAATCTATAAAAATGCTGAGTCATTTGTTGTAAACCTGAAACTGACATAATACTATAAGTCAACTATACTTAAATAAAAAACAAAAGCAAACAAAAAACCCAATACCTTCCTCCTAGGATTATTGCCTGGGAATAACACATGTTTTCTTGTCTGCTGCCCATGTATCTGAAGAACTGGGCATTCTCTGGTCTAGGCACTGCAGGTTCTAAGAGGCCAAGGCAAGGGTGTTGCCCGGTTTTCTTCTCCAGGGCATAAGGACTCCTTCTCTAGGCAGAGGGCTGAGAGCAGAGGAGGCCTGCTGACTCCAGTGGACCAGAGCCGTCTGGGGATATAGGCATGCGCCTCCCAATCCCCAGGGCATGGCCCATGTGTCTTAAGGAATGGTCAGGAGTACAGGGCTGCCTGCAGCACCGAATTTAGGAGAGGCTCTGAAGGCTGTTCCTAACCCGTGTGGCATTGCACTACCCGTATTCAGTCCCCTGGGCAGAGCCCAACCGTGCAGAGCCTTAAGTACTTTCCATGTGTGGCATACCCAGGCTGCTTCTACACCTCTTTTGAAACTAAAGAGGGGGATAAAGAGGAGCCTTGCAGTTTGTTCATAAGAAGCCCTGTATAGCTATGGCCAGCTCCTTGCCTCCTTGTGAAATAAAAAATTACAAAGTAATTTGTAAGAGAAGCAAACAGTATTAGAAATATATTGGAGTGGTTTAAAGTATAGACTCTGGGCTCCATTTCTTTCTTTCCTTTTTTTAAAGACCATATCCCCGGCCTATCTTTCTTTCTTTTTAAAATTTTTTTTTTTTTTTGGCTGCTCTGGGTCTTAGTTGTGGCATATGGGATCTAGTTCCCTGACCAGGGATAGAATTCAGGTCCCCTGCATTGGGACCTCAGAATCTCAGCCACTGGACCACTAGGGAAGTCTCCTGGGCTCATTTTGTAACTTGGCCATTTGCTAGTCGTGTGACCTTGGGAAAATTACTTAACTACGCTGTGCCTCAATTTAGTGTTTAATCAGAATAAAACCTCATCATTTGGGATAGTGATGGAAAACTGTGGAATAGACCAAGTGCTGTCTCCCCAAATCTGATTTTTTTGGGAACACAGTTAGACCACCATTTCCATATGACCCTTGCAGTTAGATTAAAGATGTAATTCAGTTCTGGGCAGTCGATGGACCAGAGTCACTCGTGCCCCTCCTAGGATGCGACATTGAAGACCGAGTTGAGACTCTGCCCTGCTCTTCTTCTACTGGTTGGAACCAGAGTCAACGAGGCAGATGACATGGCCCTAGAGTAGTCACTCAGAGGAATCTCTCTTAAGGAATCTTCAGTACTTGCCTTGAATGGTTACCTGGCCAAGAAATAAACTTCTCATAGTTTAAGCTACTGACTTTTGGGATTTTAAAAATATATTTATAGCAGCCTAACTACTGTAACTAATATGACCTTGGAGTCAGGATATGATGACTTTGTCAGCAAGTTACAGAAAGAAAAAAAAACCAACCCAGAACGTATTTTATCTGTGAAAGCTAGAGATGGAATTAGAAGCTAAGTGTAGAACTCAAACCATTTGATTCCGCAGTGTATTCAGTCCATGAATAGAAATAGGTCAGCGCAGCTCGTTGTTCTCATTAGGAACTTAAGTCTTAAGATGATCGTTGTTGAGATTCTGGCAAGTCTAAGTCTAAATCATATATGTTTCTTTTTAAAGGTGACGGGTTGCAGAAGTTTTGTCACCCTGCTATGCGTGGCCCTCCTCTTCATGTCATTGTCAGTCTTGCTTTCGGCACATGCTTATTACTCTTAGGAGTTGTCCTGAGGGAATAAGCCCACTTCCTATTGCAGTCTATTTTGGATCCACAGTATTGCATTCTCTTAGCAGAATTCAGTTAGCCTTTGCCCTGCTTTATTTTGTCTCCAAGGCCAAATTTGCCTGTTACTCCAGGTATCTCTTGACTTCCTACTTTTGCATTCCAATACCCAGTGATGAATAGAACATCTTTTTTTTTTTTTTTTTGGTGTTAGTTCTAGATGGTCTCCTAGGTCTTTGTAGAACTGAACAACTTCAGTGCCTTTGGCATAGATGGTAGGGATATAGACTTGGATTACTGTGATGTTGAATGGCTTGCCTTGGAAATGAACTGACATCATTCTGTCATTTTTGAGGTTGTGCAGAGTACTGCCTTTTGGACTCTTTTGTTGATTATGAGGGTTATTCCATTTCATCTATGGGATTCTTGCCCACAGTAGTAGATATAATGGTCATCTGAATTAAATTCGCCCATTCCGGTCCATTTAGTTCACTGATTCCTAAGATGTCGATGTTTATTCTTACCATCTCCTCCTTGACCGCATCCAGTTTACTTTGATTCATGGACCTGATATTCCAAGTTCTTGTGCAAAACTGCTCTTTGCAGCATCAGATTTTACTTTCATCACCAGACACATCCACAACTGAGTATCGTTTCTACTTTGGCCCAGCCGCTCCATTCTCTCCGAGGCTATTAGTGTTCTCCCCCGCTCTTCCCCAGTAGCATATTGGGTACCTTCAGACCTGGGGGACTCATCTTTCAGTGTCGTATCTTTTGTCCTTGTATATGGTTCCTGAGGTCTCACGACAAGTATACTGAGGTGGTTTGCCATTTCCTCCACCAGTGAATCCCGTTTACCAGAATTCCCCGCTATGACCCATCTGTCTTGGGTCACACACAACAACGCAGCATAGCTATGTAGCTACATGGCTCTTAGCTTCATCGAGTTATGCAAGTCCCTTCACCACAGTTAGGCAGTGATCTGTGAAGACTGTCTAAGCTAATAGGATGGGCCAAAATAAAGGCAGTACAAGGGCAAGAGGTACTGATAATGAAATAACTTAAAATAGAAAACACATTCATATTGATGCATGGCAAAACCCACCACATATTGTAAAGTAATTATCCTCCAGTTAAAATATATATAAATTAATTTAAAAAAGAAAGGAAGCATGGCAGGAAATGTCCCACTAAATGGGCCCTAAAGGCTTTCCTTTAAGGAGAGTATATACAAACCTAAGTGAAAGGACTCTGAGATGTCATTTTAGACCATTTCAAGATTGTAGTTTTGCTTATTGCCTGGTTCTCAGTAGTGTTCTCCTTGCCTATGTCAAACTACATAGTTAAGTTTTAGATGGATAATATGCTTTGATTCCATCCAGAACTGAGCAAAATTTATTTCCTCCAGAAAAATTTGACCACTAAGGAGTCACATGGACGGCTGCTACACCTAAGACTTTGATGACACCCAGAAATCATTTAACATAGTGTTTTCCTCTACATCAGCCCAATTAGTAATAGAACCAACAAACTGTATGTTTTACTATAAGGAAAGTGCTGTTTGCTTTAAAAAAAAACAAAAAAACAAAATGTAATCATTTACCAATAACATCAGTAATCCCCCAGACTCTTCACATCTTGTAAAGGAAGAGGTAGCTGAACTTTGTAGCCCCAATTGTGGGGCATGTAGGATCTTAGTTCTCTGACCAGGGATGAAAACCGTGGCCCCTGCAAAGTCCTAACCACTGGCCCACCAAGGAAGACCCAAGCCCTGACTCTTGTACCCTAATAGTTTCTCCTTGGGCGTGTCTCACTATATGGAGGATTCCACAACACTCTTTTTCCATTACACTTTTGATACTCTGACCGTCTGGTCTTATCCTAATCCAAAGCATAGCTCAGGGAATCCTGAGATGTTTAAACAAGATTTTACTTAAGTCTTGGAATAATAGGGGAAAATAAACACCAAAAGTATCCTGGACCCAGATGGCCAAATGCTGTAAACTCTTTGTTGGTTTGGACCATCTGTGTCTTATATGCAGGATCCCATCACCTCGTGAGTGACTGAGTGAGAAAAGTGACTCATCAAAGACTTGAAGGGTAAATTAGACTTAGCAAGGTAAAAAGTTGAGAAGAAGATTATAGGAAGAAAGAATAACGTGCAAATTTCAGAGTCTTAAAGGGATATTTGCAGACATGGAAGAAGATCAGTTAGGTTGGACCACGGAACCTGAGAAGAGTGTGCAAGAAAAAGCTGGCAAGGTAGGAAGGAGCTCGATCGTATAGGACCTAATAGATTTTTGACCTAGGAACAATGGGAAAGCTAAAGGTTCAAAGGACTTAAAAATGAAACTTATTTTAATTATAGATTCCCATGCAGTTGTAAGAAATAATAGACATCTTTTGTACTCTTTACTCAGTTTTCTTCCAATGGCAAGGTCTTACAAAGTTATAGTATAAATCACAACCACTCCCACCTGCTTCTTGACCCCTCATAATGACTAAATCTGTTCTCCATTGCTATAATCTTTGTCATTTCAATAATGTTGTATAAATGGAATCATATGAAACCTTTGGGTTTGGCTTTTTCATCAGCATAATTCTCTGGAGAGAATTCATCCAGATTGTATGCATCAATATTTTATAATTTTAAAAACTTGTTTAGTAAAGTGGTGTACTACTAGTTTAACCATTCACCCCCTTTAAGACACCTGATTGTTTTCAGATTTGGTTATTATGAATGAAGCTGCTATGGATATGTGTGTATACGTTTTTGTGTTAACAAGGTCTTTGTTCCTCTGATATATATGGTCAGGGGTACTAATCCAATATGACTGTGTCTTTGTGAAAAGCAGAGATTAGGACACAGACACACACACAGAGGGAAGGCTGTGTGAAGACACAGGGAGAAGACAGCCTCTATAAGCCAAAGGAGAGGCCTCAGAAGAAAGCAACCCTCTGTGGGAGATGTTAGCAAAAGCAGAGTGACAAACATTTTGCAACATGCAAGTGTACCAGATGAAATTGTATATCTTAAACATACACAATGTTATATGTGAAATATATCTCAGTAAACTTGGAATGAAAAAAAGAAGCAGCGGACACTACTGAAACTTTGATCTGTAACTCCTAGCCTCTGGAATTATAAGAAAACAAACGCCTGCTGTTTAAAGTGTTCTTTAAAAAAGAGAAGACAAGAAAAACGCTGCAACAGAGCCTATTAAGAGGATGATAACTGCAAATAACATATCCATCAAAGACTTGGATACATAACCAATCTCTGGTTCTTGGCTGTGGTGGCCCTACAAATTAATACACTGCTGAATTGTTGAACAGAGTGGCTGTACCATTTCATATTCTCGCTAGCACTGTATGAATCTAGTTTCTCACCTTTGACCTCACCAAATTCACAAGCAGACTGAATTGTTGCTGAATTGTTGAACAGAGTGGCTGTACCATTTCATATTCTCGCTAGCACTGTATGAATCTAGTTTCTCACCTTTGACCTCACCAAATTCCTTTAATTCTACTTCCTAAATATTTCTGGAATTCACTCATTTCTAACATTTTCTCTCTGTCCACTTAGTTTAGCAACTAAGTTACAAGGGAAAAAGATACTTGATTGTCATTGTAGTGATCATTAGCACTTCTATCATATTGCATAATTATCAGCTCTGAGTTTAGTTTTAAACAATAAGTCTGAGGTATCTCCATCAGTTACCTATTGCTATGTCATAACCTACCCCCAGACTCAGTAGCTTCAAGCAAACCCTGCACCAACAGTCTCCATGACCTCAGTCTGCTTGTGAGTTGGTTTATTTCCAAAGCCTAGGGACTCCATTTTCTCACTGGGATATTTTGAGGATTTGTATCTTAAAATACATCAGACATTTCAAGTGAAAAGTGTTGTAGAAGGAGGGCAAAGAATCATTTATCTAATTTTCATGTTTACATAGCATTTGTTTTAAAGTAGTGAGAATCTAAATTCCAAATGTGGTTACAAAATCAGCCTCCACTTAAACTAGTAAGTGCATTTTAATGAAGCTTAATTTAAAAGCATGCATTTACATATTGAAATTTGCTTGAACCAATTTGTAGAGTGTGATCTCCAGAGCACGGGTTTTCCTGTTTTCTGAAAATGTCGTAGTTCTTTCAAATTACTTTTCATGGCCTGGAAATCTTAGCTCAGTTGGTATAAGGGTTAGTAAAATGGAGAAGGTTCAAATTAAATTGTGGTATTAGTTACAATACTTTTCCAAGTCATTCTTGGAATGTTCTTGGGATTGTTTAGAAGTCAAATGTCATGTTTTGGAATAATGTGTTAAACCTGTGTCTGTGCATGCTTAGTCACTTGGGTGTGTCCTATTCTTTGTGATCCCATGGATTGTAGCTTGCAGGGCTCTTCTGTCCATGGGATTCTCCTGGCAAGAATACCGGAGTGAGTTGCCATTTCCTCTTCCAGGGGATCTTCCTGACCTAGGGAGTGAACTCTTCTCTTCTGCATTGGCAGGCTGATTCTTTACCCCTGAGCCACCTAGGAAGCCATGTTAAATGTACTTTTATGTCCACAGCTTTTATTCTCAGTTCAGTTCAGTTGCTCAGTCGTATCCGACTCTTTGCGACTCCATGAATCGCAGCACGCCAGGCATCCCTGTTCATCACCAACTCCCGGAGTTCACTCAGACTCAGGTCCATCGAGTCACTGATGCCATCCAGCCATCTCATCCTCTGTTGTCCCCTTCTCCTCCTGCCCCCAATCCCTCCCAGCATCTGAGTCTTTTCCAATGAGTCAACTCTTCGCATGAGATGGCCAACGTACTGGAGTTTCAGCTTCAGCATCATTCCTTCCGAAGAAATCCCAGGGCTGATCTCCATCAGAATGGACTGGTTGGATCTCCTTGCTGTCCAAGGGACTCTCAAGAGTCTTCTCTAACACCACAGTTCAAAAGCATCAATTCTTCGGTGCTCAGCCTTCTTCACAGTCCAACTCTCACATCCATACATAACCACAGGAAAAACCATAGCCTTGACTAGACGGACCTTAGTCGGCAAAGTAATGCCTCTGCTTTTGAATATACTGTCTAGGTTGATCATAATTTTTCTTCCAAGGAGTAAGTGTCTTTTAATTTCATGGCTGCAATCACCATCTGCAGTGATTTTGGAGCCCCCAAAATTAAGTCTGACACTGTTTCCACTGTTTCCCCATCTATTTCCCATGAAGTGATGGGACCGGATGCCATGATCTTCGTTTTCTGAATGTTGAGCTTTAAGCCAACTTTTTCGCTTTCCTCTTTCACTTTCATCAAGAGGCTTTTTAGTTCCTCTTCACTTTCTGCCATAAGGGTGGTGTCATCTGCATATCTGAGGTTATTGATATTTCTCCTGGTGATCTTGATTCCAGCTTGTGTTTCTTCCAGTCCAGCATTTCTCATGATGTGCTCTGCATATAAGTTTAATAAGCAAGGTGACAATATACAGCCTTGACGCACTCCTTTTCCTATTTGGAACCAGTCTGTTGTTCCATGTCCAGTTCTAACTGTTGCTTCCTAACCTGCATACAGATTTCTCAAGAGGCAGGTTAGGTGGTCTGGTATTCTCATCTCTTTCAGAATTTTCCATAGTTTATTGTGATCCACACAAAGGCTTTGGCATAGTCAATAAAGCAGAAATAGATGTTTTTCTGGAACTCTCTTGCTTTTTCCGTGATCTAGCGGATGTTGGCAATTTGATCTCTGGTTCCTCTGCCTTTTCTAAAACCAGCTTGAACATCAGGGAGTTCACGGTTCACGTATTGCTGAAGCCTGGCTTGGAGAATTTTGAGCATTACTTTACTAGCATGTGAGATGAATGCAATTGTGCAGTAGTTTGAGCATTCTTTGGCATTGCCTTTCTTTGGAATTTGAATGAAAACTGACCTTTTCCAGTCCTGTGGCCACTGTTGAGTTTTCCAAATTTGCTGGCATATTGAGTCCAACATTTTCACAGCATCATCTTTCAGGATTTGAAACAGCTCCACTGGAATTCCACCACCGCAACTAGCTTTGTTCGTAGTGGTGCTTTCTAAGGCCCGCTTGACTTCACATTCCAAGATGTCTGGCTCTAGATTAGTGATCACATCATCATGATTATCTGGGTCGTGAAGATCTTTTTGTACAGTTCTTCCAAGTATTCTTGCCACCTCTTCTTAATATCTTCTGCTTCTGTTAGGTCCATACCATTTCTGTCCTTTATCGAGCCCATCTTTGCATGAAATGTTCCCTTGGTATTTCTCATTTTATTGAAGAGATCTCTAGTCTTTCCCATTCTACAACTCATCTATATTTAAATCAACAGGCATGAGAACTTAACATATGGGAATTTATCAAGTCAGAAATAGTTGGTTTCCACTTTGCATACGTTCATCCAAACATCAAGGTGTATTAATACACTTGTTAAAATCTAATAATTCCAAAGGGACTTCTCTAGTTATATAAAGTGAGGTTGATTTATTTATTCTAAACCTTTATTGGGCTTCCTTGAGCTCAGTGGGTAAAGAATTTGCCTGCAGGCAAATTCTTTACCCACTGAGCTACAAGGAAGCCCAATAAAGAAGGAGACCTGGGTTCGATCCCTGGGTTGGGAAGATCCCCTGGAGAAAGGTAGGGCAACCCACTCCAGTATCCTTGCCTGGAAAATCTCATGGACAAAAGAACCTGGTGGGTTGCAGTCCATGGGGTCACAAAGAGTCGGGCATGACTGAGCCACTAACACAATGCGACTAACATGACAACAAACCGTTATTAATTGTGAAAGATAACACACATATAGAGGTGCATAAAACACAAAGTATGATAGAAAATTATAAGGTAGATACAATTAGGAAAAAACACAAAATGCCACCCAGATTAAAAATAAATGGAAAATTGCTGCTGCTGCCTGAACGGCTCCCTCCGTTCCCGTCCGCACCACCTCTCTCGCAACCTTCATCGTCTCTCCAGGTGGCCACTAGCCTGACTTCTATGGTCACCACTTCCTTGCTTTTTAAAAATTTTGCCTGTTTTTGAACTTTATGCCTAGATGGACTAATACTAACAAACACTGACTGGGACCTCCCCGGAAGTCCAGTGGTTAAGACCACATTTCTAATGCAGGCAGCATGGATTTGACCCTTAGTCAGGAGCTGAGATCCCACATGCTGTGTGGCATGGCCAAATGAATAAATGAAAAGAGAAACCCTGACTTGGCTACCTAGCCTGCCCATATCAGATGTGAACCTGGCTAGGTAACACAAAGCCACAGCTGATTAGCCTCTCTGTGTGGCTTGTGAGGCTTTGTTCTCCTAGTATCCATCCAAGAAAAGTCTTGGTCTTTTTGGGTTTAAGTGACCCACCCAACTTCTTGTCCCCCCAGTTTCAGCTTCCAGAGTCTAGATTTCCTTCCTTGTTTATAAATCTCTTGCTTCCCTTCCCACTGGATTGTTTGGAAGGAAATCCAACATATCAAATGATTTTATCCATAAATATTCAGCATGTATCCCTAAAAGGTAAGGATTGTTTAAAAACACACAACCATAATGCGTTATTGCACAAATAAAACTAACGATTCTTTAATATCATTGAATATTTTCTGAGGATCCAAGTTTTCTCCATTGCCTCATGAGTGCTTTGTTATGATTGGTTTGTTAGAATCAGGGTCTTATGAGGTAGGCATATTGCATTTGGTTTCTAGATCCTCTTATTTACCTGTTTTCCTCACCCTCTTTCTTTTCTTGCCCTTGATTTATTGATTAAACTATATCATTTGTCGAGTAGAGTTTTTCTGTCTTAGATATTTATAATTTTATTCCTGTGGCGATCTGAATTTTATTTCTGTGGTGAGAAACACCATTTTAAACCATAGAATAGTAGTTATAATTTTAGTATCTTTTAAGAAAATGCATAATGATAAAAGGCTACCAAAAATTCACTAGTAGTCAATGTGTCCTCAGTCGTGTCCAGCTCTTTGCAGCCGCATGGACTGTAGCCTGCCAGGCTCCCCTGCCCAAGAGATTCCCCAGGCAAGAAAATTGGAGTGGGCTGCCATTTCCTACTCCAGGGGGTCTTCCTGACCCAGGGATCCAACCTGAGTCTCTTGCATCTCCTGTACTAGCACGTGGAGTCTTTACCACTGCACCCCCTGGGAAGCCAAAAATTCAGTAACACTTTCAAATTAATTTTTGTATGTGTGTGTGTGTGAGAGAGAGAGAAATAGCCAAAAAATTGTAAGTCAACGAGTTCTCAAATTTTGTGGTCAGGACTCATTTACTATTGAGGAGCTATAATCAAATAAAAGTTACTTGTTTGATTATTGATATCTATTGTATTAGAAATTAAAACACCAATTAAAATACTTGTTCATTGATTCATTTTAAAAACAATAGTGAATCCATTAGATTTTAACAAATAATACAGTTGTGAGAAAGGTGACAATGTTTTCTAAAACCAAAAAATTTAGCAAGTATGATACTGCTTTCTTTGTAGATCTCTTTAACGTTTTGCTTGATAGAAACCAGTTAGATTTTTATATCTAGTTTGGCATTCAATCTGTTTCAGTTTTACAGACTGAGTTGCCTCTGAATATTTGGCTGTACATTTTTTTGTGTGTGTCTATGTGGCCAGGTCACTTGGCATACAGGATCTTCGTTCCCTGACCAGGGTTAAACCATTGCCCCCTGCAGTTGGAAGCATGGTCTTAACCACTCGACTGCCAGAGATGTCCGTGCGGTACATTTTTGAGAGATTGACAGTGAAAAAGGCAAATAAAATTTTTGTTTTATTGTGAAAACAATTTTGACCTCTTGGAGCCTCTGAAAGTGTCTGATGAATGGAAGATGTTATTATTAGTAGTAGTACTATGTAGAGAATGCTTAGTAAAGGTGTGTATTTGAGCAGCCCTTGCAAAAGTATTTCTTAGCTTCCCTTTCCTGGAGCTCCACGATTTCTTCCTCCTTGCCCCAAGTTTGAGACTGGCAATCCAAAAATATTCTGTAGATGTAGTGATGGCATTTTAATGATGTTGCATGTCTTTTAAAAAGTGCTTATAATCTCTCCACACATTATTCATCCTCTGCCCCCCCACCCAGCCTCAATTCCTTAACAAGCTTCATAATTTTTTCCTGAGAGAGCTTCCCGATTTTTTTCATAATTTGGAAGTGTGAATTCTAGTCCCAGGCCTGTTTTCAGAGAGCAGGGTGACTTTGGGCAAGCCATTTACTCTCTCCAAACTTCTGTTTCTTTAGCTATGAAATATGAGCTCAATCAGGTTATTTTGATGCCTTTTCTGGATCCTAAATCCAAGAAATGCTCTTATGGCTCATAAATAAGTCCATCCTGATGTTTCCTTTAGCTCAGGAATTTAACATTGGCCTAACACACAGAGGGGCCCACAGCAACCTGAGAAGAGGGGATTAGGACTCTGTCCGGTGAGTCAGAGGGTGAGCAAGGATTGAATACACCAAGACAGATTCACAATGGAAACAGGAGTTCCTTGCTGAGGAGTTTTGCAAGATTTCCCACACCAAAAAATATCCGCAGAGAAAGAACCAAAGCCCAGCACTTTTTTTCCTCCTAAGATCTTTTTAGCCTTCTAAACTTCATTCTCTAAGGAAAGTGTCATTAAACTATAGCCTGGAAATTAAGACTGGTTTTTACACTTTCAAATGGTTGAAAAAAAATCAAAAGATGAATACTATTTTTTGACATGAGAAAATTGTGTAAAATCCAGATTTCCGTGCCCATCAGTGAAGTCTTTTTAGACCCAGTCACACTCATTCATTTATATAGTCTGGGGCTGCTTTTGTGCCTAATGGCAGAGTTGGGGTGATGGGACAAATACAGTAGGGCTTGCAAATATTTACTATCTGACCATTTCCAAGAATTTACAGACCCCTGCCCTAGTACAGACCTATAATTTGCATTTTATAGCTGTCCTTTCAAAGGCTGATCAGAATCAACGAATACTTCTAAACACTCGTTCACACACCTTCTCTGACAGACTTCTGAACACCAGTTCAGGCACCTTCTCTGACTAACATTTGGTTTGACTTTAAGATTCTCTTAGGTCTTTAATGGCTTCTGTGTCAAATCTTTCTTTTAATATAAAAACTCTACTCTGACACCTTTAATTAGACATCTCAGCACCTGTTCTAGGGAAGTCTGCGGGCTGAAACAGATGCTTTTCCGTGATCCACTCCTCTTCAGATCTAACTGAAGCCCCCTATCCTGGCTTCACCTACAAAATTCCTCAAATTCAACACCACCTGCGCCGTTCAGCTGTCTATTTCCAAGGCCTCCTTTCTTATAGCAATTATTGAGAGTGGCGGGAGGAAGAGGTGATTTTACATTTTTGTTTTTAACTCGGGTACAGTCTGCTCAGCTAGGTCCCATTTGTAGTTTTGTCACTTCATGGTTTTCAGTGATCTTTTCTGCTTTTCAAGGACATAAGCTGAAGTTTGGATGAGCTGGATAAAGTTAATTCAACAATTAAAATGAAAAACAAAACACAATGGTCCCTCTTCCTCTCTTGGAAATCCTTGGAATTTTTAAAGAAACATAGCTACCTGTTCTAAAACTATTCCTAGGATTTAATTTATAGAGGTTTGAGGTTTGGCATGAAGATGTCAGTGCTGTTGAATGAAGATTTTACATTGCATCATGTAAGGCCCCCCGGGAAAGGATGGGCAGGAGAGGGGAGGGGAGGAATCATTAAGAAGCCTTTCTTGGTGAAAGGCAAGGTAGGACAGAATGGTTTAGAACTGGCTAGCTTGAATAACTGCCTTAGGCCTTGGGACATAGGGGCTGTCCCTTGTTGCTTGGTAACTGACCCTCAATTTAATTTAGGGTGGGGAAATATTGGCTAGATTGTGTGAGAGTTAGATAAAGAGATCATTGGGGGTATAGATGGGAGATTGATTGGTTTGCATATGAAAGGTGTGTTCCTTGGCAAGTTGTTATTACTTTTAGGAATTAGTCAAGCCTGGAAGGGGCAGTCTCTCTCTGGGTCTGCAAAGGCCCCAGAATATCAAGAATACAGAAAATAAGAGAATATTGTTAACATAATTGGCTCTATGATGAATGGATGCCAGGTAGACAAATATGTAATCTAAGAAAACACAGACCATTAAAAAAGTAGCAAATTAATTGAATTTATATATTGATTGGAATGATGATTTTTACCATTAAAAATAGAAATGTTGAGTTTGAACTGGTTTAAAAATTAATAACAAGAGGCATAGAAAATCAAAAATTTAAAACCTGTGTAAAAATGTATAATGTGAAAATTAAAAAGATTTTTTCCACACCTCTTACTAATCTCATTTCTCACTTAACCATTATTAATGTGTTTTTTTTTTCCTAATATGCTTTTCAATGGTGAAGAATCCACCTGCAATGCAGGAGACCCAGGTTCAATCCCTGGGTCAGGAAGATCCTCTGGAGAAGAAAATGGCAACCCGGTCCAGTATTCTTGCCTGGAGAAATTTATGGACAGAGGAGACTTGTGAGCTACAGTCCATGGGGTTGCAGACTCGAACATGGCTTAGTGACTAACGTACGCACCCCATCTCACTCAGGGTGAAAGCAGTGTCCTCACAAGTCTACAAGGCCCCGTTAGCCCTGACTGTGCTCCTGCTTGCTCAGCCCCTCCTTCCCCACCAGCTGGAACCATCTAGGCATGCTCCTGCCTCAGAGCTTCTGCTTCTAGTTAATTCCCAGGCTCCTCCTCGGGACAGCAGCCTGACAATCTCCCTCACTTCCTTCCATGTTTTACTCAAATATACTTCCTAGTGGTCTAGACCAGACATTTCTATCCTCCTTCCCTGATTTAAAAAAAAAAATTCCTTATCTCTTTGTACGTATACCTTTTGCTTTTTCTCTAATTTATTATCCATCTTGCCCACTGGAATGTAAATTCTGTATAGGCAGAGATTTTTGTGTAGTGCCTGGTACACAGAAGATGCTCAATAAATATTTCCTGATTGAATGAATATCAAGCACATTTATATATGATATATATTTATTTGTATAATTTTCTTTATTGAGGGGATCACATTATACATGTGATTTCCAAGTTTTTTTTTTCAGTCCATAAAGGAATCTTGGCTGTTTTTCCATGTGAGTACATCTGGATCTGGATGCAGTTTATTCTTTAAAGTAGTACATAGTATTCTGGAGTATAAATAAATTCTAAGTTATTTAACCAGTCATTTTCTAATAGTCATTAGGATGTTGAGAATTTCACCGTTTCCTACAATAACAACAAATCAAGGAAAAGAATGCACACCAGATTCAGGGTATAAGACTTGTTCTAGAATGACTTGGAGACTATTGGTTATTTTCTGACTTTCTTGTGCTATAATTTATATTTTTCTTTACTCTTTGCTACTCAGATGGGAAAAAGGTTGCTCCGACGAGGTATAGGCAGAGATGGACGTTGAGAGCATCACAAGTACTTACAATAATTCTACATTAATACCCAGTTCCTAGAGCTGAGGGCAGACCTCCTTGCAGGCAGGCTACAGGCATGTGGTGGGAGGCCTGTCACCCGCAGAAGTCTGTGGTAGGGAAAGGAAGGGGAGGACCCCTCCATTTCCTTTGACCTAAGGCACCCCACTTATCCACACCTGTGTCTGGTCCTATATGCCTCTTGTTGATTTGTCCATTCATCTACCATGTGCCTTCAAAATTAATACCTGACTCCATGTGCTGGCCTATTTCTCTTCTCTGCAGTCATATCTTTCTCTGTCTTTCATTCATTTAGACCTTGCTTCTCAATCTTTTCCTCTGTAGAACATAGTCACGCAGTCTATTTCCCCATTGAAATCTGCCCAGTCTCTGACATCTTCCATACAAAAGTTCAAGCTTCATCTCTCAGTGATGCTTAATGATATGGTCTTCATCTTGCCTTTCATTTCCTCCCTGGCCCTGCACCAGACCATCTGTTCCTCCCTAGCCTCTCTGTTGCTTTAATCTACTGCTGCCGCTGATCTGTGCTCGTTACACCTGCAAGCCCAGCCCATATAATATGCTCTTCCTCCCTAACTTTCAGAAACCTCATCTGCTTCCCCTGACCGGTTCCAGTCATCCAGGCTTCCCTGAGCCCTTCTGCAGGCGACTGCAGAGAGGTGTTCTCTTAGGGACTGGGGGTTTACTCTCTATGCTATATCCTGTTTAGCACTTTTGAATGTTTCCAGTGTGGCTTAATTAGGGTGCTATGGGCTTCCAGTGCAGAGGAGACCAAGCCGGGGCACAGGAATGATGGGAAGGGCTGGTGAGGTGGCTGCCAAACCTGGTGTCACTGGGTTCCTGGTGCCCCCAGCTCCTCTAAGGTGCCATTAAGAGAGAGATCACTGTTTCAGGAGGGAGGGGCAACTGGGTTTTAGAAAATACTGCTGGATTATAGAAAATATTAATTTTACTAAAAGTTAGTGGTGTGTGTGCGTGCTAAGTCACCTCAGTCATGTCCAACTCTTTGGACTTTTTTCTATGGACTGTAGCTCTCCAGTTTCCTCTGTCCCTGGGATTCCCCAGGCAAGAATACTGGAGTGAGTTGCCATGCGTCCCTCCAGGGGATCTTCCCACCCAGGGATGGAACTCTTAGGTCTCCTGCAGGTGGATTCTTTATCACTAGTGCTACCCAGGGAGCCCAAGATAGTAGTTTTTAGTGGTTTTTCCCCAGTAATGTGGGCCTCTTGATGATAGCTATGAACCTTCTTTCCAAACAAACACACATAGACACAGATTTTTGAAGGAGCTTCCAAGATGTACCAAGACCCCTGAAGACCACTAAAGATACCATGATCCCCCAGCTTAGAACCAAGCTCTCTAGATCGTGTTTCATATGCTCTTTGCTGTTGTATTCCTCCCACCCCCTGACCTGTTCACTCATTGTGACTGGAAAGCATTGTCTTAAGGAGATAATGAAACAGACGCAAATGACTCTTGTGGCATCTTTTTTTTTTTCCTCTTAGTTTTGGAACAAATTTTACTTTTCTTTGGAAATGTTCTATATTGGGATTTAAAGAGTTCGGTAAAGCTCTTTCCCTACACCATGCATAAATTTAGTATCACCGGGTTCTGTCTTGTATCTGAGTTATTGGTTTTGTGGTGCAGATTGGTGGGAACTTCCCTCTGTGTTGCACGGGGAATTCTTCAGTACTGGTTCTTTTCTTTCTTTCTTACACAACTCTGTTTAGCACTGGTGGAATGAGTAGGAACAAAGGGAATAACAGAGCTAGGATAGCCTAGGCATTAAGAGCAAGGGTTCCCATAGGCAGGCTGATTTGAGTTAGTTAACTCAGAATCTTAAACTGGTCATTCAAATGCCAGAGAAACCAGTGGGTCATTTTTGTTTTTCCTGCCCAGCATTTCCTGAAACAAAGTTATCTTGTTCTCAGTAAAAGATGCTATCTTGATCTCAGTAAAAGCAATATGTAATTATTTGCCTTATACTGACCCTCATAAAGTGTTATGCCAATTGCCTGACCTGGGGCAGTTGAGTTTAGGGTTTCGCTTCCCCATTGGTAAATCGGGCAGGATGCCTATCTCAAAGCCCTGTGTGACTCATGAATATAAGAACTAAATGAGTTTGCCTGTAAATTCTGAACAAATTGTACATCTGACTGTAAATAATAATCCACAGTGATGGATACCTTAAGAAGTGCTAGAAGCATGGAGATGGGGGAATTGGGACAGATGGAGCTGAGAGAAGCTGAATCAATTTGAGAGTAAACTAGGCGTGTTTGCTGGGAAAGTTACTTAAAGTGGGATAGTGCAGTTTGGTCCAGAAAGCTGCATAACAGCAGCCTGGAGTTGCTGGCACACAGCTCAGAGAAGTCAACACCCAGGGTTCTGCTGGAATGGCAACAGGCGGTTTCCACTGCTGTTTCTTGCAGGGGAGGTGAAGGTCTCTGTCCAGGCCTCTTTTCTGTGGACTCTGTCACCCTCAGGCCTTCTGTTCTTCCCACAGCTGCCTTCTTCCACTGCCCACTGCTTGGATCTCACAGCTGGTTTCAGACACAGAAATGCTTTTGATGCGGCAACGTCCTCCACAGTTCCGGAAGGTAGGCCTGCGGTGCCAGGGCTGCATCCTGGGTGTCTGGAGCTCATTTTAGTCAGCAGTGATGAAGCTCCCCTAGGACTTCCATGTGCTTCCTAGGACCCCCCTTGGCTTGGCTCAGCACTGGCCTCTCAGTGACTTGGATTCTGTTGTTGTCTGTGGGAGGGGGAGGATTGTGTCAGGTGAACACCTGATGGGGTAGGTAGGCAGACTTCTCCTGACGTTAGGTGTGGGCTCAGCTGCATCATCAAGGAGCACAGACTGCCATCAGATGTGGAGAGTCTGAGGGTGGGGCTGTGGCTGGAATGGGGATGGGGATAACGTTTCCAGTGTTGGCGTGAGCTCAGAAATTAGGACTAAAGACCTGGGGTTCAAATCTCAGCTCAGCTATTTACAAGCTGTCCAACCTTGGGCAAATCACCTAATCCCCTGGAGTCTCAGTTTTATCATCTGTAAAATGGGAGTAATAATAGTACCTACTTCAGTGGTTTGCTGTAAAGATTATATACACGTGTGTGTTTGTGTGTGTGTGTGTACATGTACTTGCTTACAAGCGTTAGCTGCAATGATGAATTATTAGTATAATGCCAGGGCTTGGATTGCTGGACTGGGCCTTAGAGGTGGGCACTGGTCAGGGCTGGGGACTGGAATGAAGCTAAATATGAATGAATGAATGAATGAATGAAATATTGCGTTGAGGACAAGCATTAGAAAAGCTGGGATTAGGGTTGGTTTGGGAATATAGCTCAGGCTAGCACATTTGCTGCAGACTTCTCGAGGTGGGGAGCAAAGGGGTTTCCCTGATAACTCAGTTGGTAAAGAATCCGCCTGCAATACGGGAGACCTGGGTCCGATCTCTGGGTTGGGAAGATCCCCTGGAGAAGGCAAAGGCTCCTCACTCCAGTATTCTGGCCCGGAGAATTCCAGAACTTTATATAGTCCATGGGGTCACAAAGAGTCAGACACGACTGAGTGACTTTCACTTCACTTCTCGAGGGAGTGAGAGGTGGAGGGAAGAAGCTGGGGGTGGGGACGAAGGCAGTCCCCACCGCCACCCCAGTCCATGAACAGCAGCATGAACACACATATGTACTCTTGTCTCTTCCACTAGACCAGGGTCCCTGTGGCTCTGCAAGAGGATAAAATGGGAGAGGGAAGGTTCTGAGTTCTTGGACCGTAACTTGAGAGTGATGGTGATGGTAGCCAGCGCCAAAGGCTGGCTGATGGGGAAATGTAACTGCTGTTGTCATCTGCCTCCCAGGTCTCCTCCCCGTCATGACGCTCCTGCTGCCGTGGTTGGGAAAACCCAAGAGATGTCTTAGGAGTAGTCTTGAATGCCTAGGAGAGTGGAGACGACACCAAGCTTCCCCTTGGCTGCTCTGACAGCAGTAAAGCTTGGACAGCGGGCTGGGGAGGATGGGGTTCCCTGGAAAAGACCTCCTTGCGGAGGTGGTGCATCCGGTCTATACACTTGGGTCCTGGTGCCATTGTACCTGACGGTGTGTTGCCCTGTATTCCTGACCATGGTCTTTATCACTTGGAGGCAGCTAGTGGCTGAGCTTGGTTCTGAAAAGCAGGGGAGGTGTGCAGGAGGTGGAGAAGGTCTGAGGCCAGAGAAGGGCAGAGTCTCTCCATGAGTTCCAGGATACTTTACAGTTTCAGCCCGCTTTCAGTTAGGTAGAGGGGATGGAACAAGAATTGGCTCAAGCATGGGTGGGTGGGTAGACCAAGGAAAGAGCCAGTGTCCACCAGAGTCATTGTCTGGGGCAGGAGCAAAGTAATTCTTTTATATCATTTCAGTATGTTGTTCATGTTTTGTGGTTATTAAGACATACACACAGTTGCGATCTGCTTATTCGTATGGTGCTGCCAGGACTCACCATGGGAATACATGTGTTTATAACAAGGGTGCCAGCTTTTGATGTTCTTAGAGCTGCAGGAACTGCCTTAGCCACAAGTGCTGTGGATGTGCTGGAGCCGTTGAGGCATCAGCGCTGTCCCACCACCCTCCACAGCCTCTCAGTCCCAGGAGTGGCGTAGCTTGGGCGTGCTACATCTGGTTGTGTGTGTGTGTGTGTGTGTGTATATTCAACAGAGGCAAAGGGATGCTTTCACATTGTGGTTTAGGAACAGAAAGGAAACTTCTCTGAGAGCTAACCACCCTGGTATTATTAAGACTTAGATTATTACATTAGGATTATTTTAAGTGGTCTGTAGTAAGAGTAAAGTGAAAGGAAGTGAGCCCATGAGAGGTTGCTAGGCTCCAGATGTGAAAATCAGAATGAGGAAGCACCAGAGGCCTTCCCTTAGAACCCTGAAAAGATTACAAGAACACCCGTCATTACCATTATCATTCGATGTCTTTCCCAGTTAGTCACTAGTGCAATAAAAGATGAAACAGAAACAAGATTTAGATTGTTGGAAAGGAAAAGACAAAATTTTATTATTTGCAAATGATATGATTTTATACCTGGCCTACTTAGAGAATCAAACAAAAGAACCCCCAACCAATGGGTTTTAATAAGAAAGTGTAGTGTGCTGGCTGCAAGCACAATAGATTTACTCAAACGTTTTTCACACGCTAGCGTGGATGGGCTTTAAAATATAATGAGAGAAAGAGAGAGATTGAGTTTGTAAAAACAAAACTCACACAATACCCAGGAATAAGCTTAATGAGAAATATGTTCTGGGATCTATATAAAAGAAAGAAAGAAACAAAAATCTCCTGAGAGTAAAAATGTGAATAGAGAACCATATCACATTTTCCTCCTGATTACAAGTGGTACATTTCTATCTTCCTTAATGCTTTTCAATATATGCTATGGGTTGGGGATTCAGTGGTGAAAAACACAGATATCTTTATGGAATTTATGTTTGAAAGAAGGAGATATTGATAAAAGAATAAAGTTTTTACATAAATGCATCTTGCAGTAAGGATAAAGAAACATGGCCTTTCTCTTTGACTTTTGTGAGAGAGCTCCCCAACACCCCTCTGTTAGATTTTTGAAATACCCCAAACTTTTTTTTTTTTTTAACTGCAAATACACTTATTATAGCAAGTTTGTTAAATAATCAACAGATGATTTAAATCTTATTTAACTAAGGATATATACAAACAGGGCAGCATAAATCACTCAGCTCTCAGTTGTGGTATTCAGAGCTCCCTGAGTACTAGGTTCTTTCTTTTAAAAGGAAATCTGTTTTCTTTTGTTTTGTTTAAATGTATTCTTTCGGGAATTCCTTGGTGGTCCAGTGGTTGGAACTCTTGTGCTTTCCTAACCAGAGGGCACAGGTTCAGTCCCTTGATGGGAAACTAAGATGCTGCAAGCCTCACAGAGTGGCACCAAAAAAAAAAAGGATTCTTGCATATGCCACGTGAAAGATAGGAGAGGCTGATTTGGCCTGTGTCCTTGAGGCGTGGGGCGGCCCGCCTCTGGGTTTCACGGTAGCCATATCTGAACTCTGCTAGCTAGTCATAAGAATGTAGTGGCTTCTCCACTCTGGGAACTATCACAGTTTTGTGGACTGCTGCTTGACTTGGATGGTTAACCAGGGAAGGATGCTGTTTAAATATTTTCTCATCATTATTTATTATAAAAATGAACAGGGTAGAAAATACCATTGAAGTATAGTGTAGTGAACTGAATGTGGAGAAAGAATCAGTCTCCAGGTTGTTTTTTTCTTTTAAGTATTTTCTTCATTTCTTCTCCGATCTCTTACACTTTACATCTTCTTCATCTGCCCTGGTCACACCCTGGATGAAAGTTCACTGATTTCCTTTGCAGTTTCTACCCAGATCTTCCATCATCTTCTATCCTTTGGCTCTGTCAGAGGTTTCCAAGGGGGCCTATTGTTAACAGACAATATTCAGCTTTAAAGAATAAAGGAAGCTGATAACCATATTCCACACAGAGTGTCCTCCTTTGATGCTCTCTTTATATAGCATGCTAAGTCCATATGGAATTAATTTCTTTCTGAGGCTTCACAAGTTGCCATCTCACACATTTGTTTCCAAAAGGAAAGTAAATATAGGCCAGGTGTGGAGGTAGGTTAGTTTTTTTTCCCTTTATGGGCATATAGTTTACTTACATTGTTGTGTTAGCTTCAGGTGTACAACAGAGTGGATCAGTTATACATATATCCACTCTTTTAACTCTTTCCCCATATAGGTCATTACAGAATACTGAGTAGAGTTCCCTGAACTGTAAGTAGGTCTTTATTGTTACCTATTTTATTTATAGTAGTATGTATATGTCAATCCCAATCTCCCAATTTATGACCTCCCTCCCTTTACCCCCTAGTAACCATAAGTTTGTTTTCTACATCTATAATTCTATTTCTGGTTTGTAGATAATTTCATTTGTAGCTTTTTTTTTTTAAGTTTCCACATATAAGTGATATTATATATTTGTCTTTGTCTTACTTATTCAATATGACAGTCTCTAGGTCTGTCCCTATCGCTACAAATGGCATTATTTTGTTCTTTTTTATGGCTGAGTAATATTCTATTGTATATGTATACCACATTATCTTTATCCATTCCTCTGTTGATGGACATTTAGGTTGCTTCCGTGTCCTGGTTATTGTAAATCATGTTGTAATGAAAATGTTTCTCTTTGGAGAAGAACTGAGGATGCTACTGTAACATGACAGCAGCCAAGAATTTGAGGCCTGGTCTCAAGGAGGAGACTTAGCCCTAGCTTTGCCTTCTGGGACAAGGTGATCGATATGTCTATTCCAGGAAGCAGGGACTTGAATGATAAGCTGTGAGAGCTTGAAGAGAACTTTAAAAATATTCATTCCAATTACCCCCTAAACTAATGAAGAAATGGAAGCCCTGAGAGGTGAAATGACGTTCTCAGAGAGATTCCCAATTTTTAGCCCAGTGGTATTCCCAATATACCTTGGAATCCGTTGTAAACTTTGGAAACCACTTGTCGGAATCCACTAGTGATCTGAACAGAGGATAAGGAAGTCTTATGGTATCTTTTCTTGTAGAGACTGGGAGAATGATCCATCTTTAAGTCACAAGAGACAATGACAGATTCCTAAAGCTGCACACATCCATGAGAAAATGATAAACACATGAGGTTCTGAAGCAGAAAAATGCTCCCAGTGACGACAGCTGTGAAGAGGGAACACTGGCACTCTTCTGGGCAGTGGGAATCATGCTTTGCTTGGAACAGGTGTGAGTTCAGCTTCAAGTGTGTCAAGAGGGTCAGAGTAGAAGGCATATGAAACAAAAGATAATTTACAAAGACATGGGGACTGTTTACCATTCAGGATCATGAAGGAATCACACACACACGCACACACACGCACACACACGTTGAGGCAATGTGCAAGTCTCTGCCCCCAACATTTTAGTTGAAAAATTTCAAATCTATAGGAAAGGTGAAAGGATAATCAAATTAACATCTATACATCGTTCACCTAGATTTACCAGTTGTTAATATTTGAAATTAGGTCAGGAAGCAACAGTTAGAATTGGACATGGAACAACAGACTGGTTCCAAATACGAAAAGGAGTACGTCAAGGCTGTATATTGTCACCCTGCTTATTTAACTTCTATGCAGAGTACATCATGAGAAACGCTGGGCTGGAAGCACAAGCTGGAATCAAGATTGCTGAAATATCAATAACCTCAGATATGCAGATGACACCACCCTTATGGCAGAAATCGAAGAACTAAAGAGTCTCTTGATGAAAGAGGTGAGTGAAAAATTTGGCTTAAAGCTCAACATTCAGAAAACGAAGATCATGGCATCTGGTCCCATCACTTCATGGAAATAGATGGGGAAACAGTGGAAACAGTGTCAGACTATTTTTGGGGGCTCCAAAATCACCACAGATGGTGACTGCAGCCATGAAATTAAAAGATGCTTGCTCCTTGGAAGGAAAGTTATGACCAAACTAGATAGCATATTCAAAAGCAGAGACATTACTTTGCTGACTAAGGTCCATCTAGTCAAGGCAATGGTTTTTCCTGTGGTCATGTATGGGTGTGAGAGTTAGGCTATGAAGAAAGCTGAGCGCCGAAGAATTGATGCTTTTGAACTGTGGTGTTAGAGAAGACTCTTGAGAGTCCCTTGGACTGCAAGGAGGTCCAACCAGTCCATTCTAAAGGAGATCAGTCCTGGGTGTTCATTGGAAGAACTGATGCTAAAGCTGAAACTCCAGTACTTAGGCCACCTCATGCGAAGAGTTGACTCACTGGAAAAGACTCTGATGCTGGGAGGGATTTGGAGCAGGAGGAGAAGGGGACTACAGAGGATGAGATGGCTGGATGGCATCACTGACTCGATGGACATGAGTTTACTCAAACTCATAGAAGTTGGCGATGGACAGGGAGGCTTAGCATACTGTGATTCATGTGGTTGCAAAGAGTCAGACACGACTGAGTGACTGAACTGAACTGAATATTTGAAAGTTGGAAATCCTGTATGACTTTAGCATGCATCTCTTGAGAATAATGCTGTTTCCCTTATGTAAACAAAATACCACAATCATACCTGAGAAAATTAGCAATAATTCTGATGCACAATTTGTATTCAGTTTCTCCCTAAATGCCTTTGTAATTTTTTAATCATTTAAAAACATTTTTGGCTATGTTGCAAGGCTGGCAGGATCTTAGCTCCCTGACCAGGGATTGAATCTGTGCCCTCTGCAGTGGAAGCATAGAGTTCTAACTACTGAACAGCCAGTGAATTCCCTCAAATGTCGTTCTATGACTATTTTTTTTCAATCTGGGATCTATTAATCATCAAGATTCATAAATTATGTTTAATTATTATGTCTTCAGTCTCATTTCATACAGAATAACTGCCTACTCCTTTTTAATGACACTGATTTTTTTGAAGAGAGGAAGCCAGTTGCCTTGTAGAATGTATCATGGCTGGCATTGGTCTGATCGTTTTCTCTTGATTACTTTTAGGTCAACATTTTTGGCAAAAATGTTACATACCTGAGATTGTATGTCTCTTTTTGTAACTCACTGGGAGGCATATAACATGCTGCTAAGTATAGTCATTCAGTTGGTGACCCACTAGCTAGTGAAGTGTTCCCCCATATGTCTGCATTTCCCCCTTTATAGTTAGTAAGTCCTCGTGCAGTCGTACTTTGAGTCCATGTGAATATACTGTCTCCCTGCTTTCTTCGCATCCATTGCCTGAGTTGATAGTTACATCACAGGTTGCAAACTAGTCATTTTCTAATCCTATCATTCCTTCTATAAGGAAAATCTCTTTCTCCTTCTCTCTTTTGAGTATCACTATGGAGCATGGACGGAGAAGGCAATGGCACCCCACTCCAATACTCTTGCCTGGAAAATCCCACAGACGGAGGAGCCTGGTGGGCTGCAGTCCATGGGGTCGCTGAGAGTCGGGCATGACTGAGTGCCTTCACTTTCCCTTTTCACTTTCATTCATTGGAGAAGGAAATGGCAACCCCCTCCAATCTTCTTGCCTGGAGAATCCCAGGGACAGAGGAGCCTGGTGGACTGCCATCTATGGGGTTGCACAGAGTCGGACATGACTGAAGCGACTTAGCAGCAGCAGCAGCAGCAGCAGCAGCATGGAACATGGATGATTATTATTATTGTTCACAAACAGTTCATTGAGTTATAGCCCCTTATTATCATTACTCTATTTTTCCACTTGCTGCTCAGGTTGTCTCAAGTTTGGGCAGCAAAAACTCTTTCATGCTGCCTCCTGTAACCTCCTGTAACCTTTTGCCAAGTCCTGGTCAGTCTCTGGCTCTTTGGGGTTTTGCTGTGGCGCTTGGGCTCCAGAGCATGCAGGCTTCAGCGGTTGTGGTGCACAGGCTTAGCTGTTCCGTGGCATGTAGGATCCTATTTCTTCGACCAGTGTCTTCTGCACCACAAGGTGGACTCTTAACCACTGGACCGCCAGCAAAGTCCTGCTTTCAATTTTTTGGATATGTTGTTCTGCTTTAAATCATTTAGAGAAGCCAAGACTCTGCCTGACTTAGGTCCTCAATGCCAGAAGCATGTGGTTCTGTCATCCATTGCTGATAACTGGGTAACTCTTTCCACTTGAAAGAGCCTTTTTCCTGGGCAAGCTTCTGCTCCCCAGTCTACTCTCATCTCAGAGATGGGGTGGGCCTGGGGAATTTGGACAGCACTTTTACATCTACATACATAGTTCCTGAGAAAACTGATTTGATTATTTTAGTCAATCAACACATTTCTTCTGAGCATCTGTACTATGAAACGGACCATGCCGGGACACTTGGAGGATAGGAAGAGATCTGAATTATGATCCTTGCTCACCAGTGCTGGCCAGCGAGATGATGCTTGCATGCAAAGAACTCTAAAACCAGGCACTTGACAAATGGCCTGTGCCAGGTACAGGACAGAGGGAGGACAGAGGGAGCCCTGCTTCCTGGGGTGACAAGAGGGGCTTTATTTAGGAGGCATCACTAGAAATGAATGCAGGCTAATAATAGGTGAGGCATTGTTGTTAGTCGCTAGGTTTGTGTGCAACTCTTGACGACCCCATGGACTGCGGCACACTAGGCTCCTCTGTCCTCCATTCTCTCTTAGAGTTTGCTCAAAGAAGTGTCCAGGTGAAGCACTGGGGAAGGTGTTTTTCATGGCAAAAATGTGGCAGTAGGAAATTCAGTGTGTAGATAAGTTTGGCTAGAGCAAGGATTAATATAGGGCAAGAAGACTGATAGAGGATTTGGTTGCAAAGGATTGAGAGTGTGCACTTTATCCTGGACCAAAATAGAATCTGGTGGGGAGAAGTCTAATAACTGGGGATAAATCTTAATTTCATTTTATGGCTGTAAATCTGGGGTGATCTTTAGTCGTGATGTGTGGCCATAGTTTAGAATCGTTACTCTTGCTAAGTCTTTGAGAGCCTTCCTCTGTTTAGTCATTTATTTTTGGCTTCTCTGATACTTATTGATACTCCTTCTGAGAACTTGCCCAGCAGGTAAATTATAAGCCTACACTAGAGTGTATTCTGTGGAACATTGCTTCTGCGAATAAGATTCCATGCTCAAAAACATTTGAGAATCATTGTGTGGTGGCTCTCTCTCTAGAAGGTTCACAGTGCTCGTAAAAGAGTTAAAGGCTTTGCAAAATTCTGCAGCAAAAAAATTGGCTTAATTTGTTTAGTTCAGCCTTTCCTAAACTTATCTACTGTAGCGGGTCAAATGATTCCCCCTTAAAAGATACATCCACAGTAATCCCTGGAAATGGTGAATGTTACTTTATTTGGAAAAAGAGTCTTTACAATTGTAACTAAATTAAGGATCTCAAGAACAGATCACTCTGAATTATAGGAGTGGGTCCTAAATCCAATGATAGGTCCATATAGGAGAAACATAGAGGGAATTTGTGACATACAGAAGAGAAGACAGGTAGAGAAGAGAGACAATGTGAAAACTGAGGCAGTTTGGAGGGATGTGGCCATGAACCAGGAGAGCTGAGGATGCCGACAGCTACCGGAAACTGGGGGCCAGAAAGATTTGCCCCCAGAACCTCTAGAGGAAGAGCAGACAGCTTGATTGCAGACTGCTGGCCTCCAGAACTCCGTGGGAATATATTTCTGTCATTTTAACCTGCCCAGTTGGTGGCAATTTGTTACGGCAGTCCTCAGAAACCATAGGCACACCTCATTTTATTGTGCTTTGCAGATATTGCCTTTAAAAAAAAACAAAAAAAAATTGAAAGTTTGTGGCAACCCTTGGTTGTCAAATGATGGTTAACACTTTTTAGCAATAAAGTTTAAAGAAATTAAGATGTGTACATTTCTAAAGATATAATGCTTTTGCACACTTAATAGACTACAGGGTTTCCCAGGTGGTGCTAGTGGTAAAGAACCTGCCTGTCTGCCAGTGCAGGAGACTTAAGAGACGCTGGTTCAATCCCTGGGTCAGGAAGATCGCCTGGAGTAGAAAATGGCAACCCACTCCAGTATTCTTGCCTGGAAAATTCCATGGACAGAGGAGCCTGGTGGGGTAGAGTCCATAGGGTCCCAGGGAGTCAGACAAACTGAAGTGACTTAGTATGCACACAGTGTAAGTAAAACTTTTATATGCAATGGGAAACCAAAAAGTCACATGACTCGATTTATTGCAGTATTTGCTTTATTGAGGTGGTCTGGTACCAAACCCACAATGTCTCTGAGGTATGCCTGTAGTCCATTTGCCCATAAAACTCTTAAAAAAAAAAAACTTTTCATGGAACAACTACTGTCTATGCCCAAATATGAAGTGAGGTTTTCTTTTCCCAAATTATCCTTCATGGATATATAAGATGGAGATGGATATTTAAGATACATAAGATGGAGTTTCCTTATATTCAAGGGCTTTCAAGAGCTCATATTTCAAAAGCCAGTTTCTCAGTCATTTACTTTTGAAGAACTAAAATACTGTGTGAGGAAAACTTGATCCTAAGACAACTTTAATCTGTGTTCGTTTTAATTGCTGGTAAATGTTGTCTGATGGAATTAGTTTTTAAAAAAAGAAGGGAACAAATAAATATAATCCAAAATTGGTAACTATTCTTGAGAGCATGAAGCAGATGCTACGGACCAGCTTGCTCATTGTCTTTTCTAATTTTATTCTGATCTGTTTTCTTATATTGAAGAAACTGGAAACTTCTTAGAAGTTTTCTTAGACACTGTAGTGAGCATTTTGGATGTACTTTAGGTTCCAAAAAGAGATTCACTTGCATGAAACTTGACTTGAACAAGCCATCCACTTTGGTTTGTGGATGGTCAGCAGAGGTGATGTGCAACAGCAGACTCTCAGCTCCGCCAGCAGCATTCTGACTATTGCAGAAATGGCCCAATATCGGTGTGTGCCACAGCAGCAGAGCCAGATTCGGCTTGTGGCTTCTTGTTCTCTGGCTGGTCCTCTGGTGTGGCTTTGGAATTATTTTTAGAAGCTCAGCCTAGAGTCTATTTCTTGCCAAACTCCCCACTCCAGTGATTCTGAAAATTATATGATACCCTGTTACAAATCTCCTCTTGCTTAAACTAGTCAGAACAGATTCTGTTCTCTAAGGCTAGACCCTTACTGATACAGGGTATGACCTCTCTATGCAAATATTTGGTATGCATGTAAAAAGCAATGATTAAAAAGCAATATAGTTAAGGATTATGTCAAAGAGATAAATCTAAACCTATAGCACAAATTTGAAAAAAAAATCCTGAATTTATATAATCATGGTTTAGTATTAAAATGTCCAGTGACAGCACTATACATGGATTTAAAAAATACTGCATGCAAACAAAAGCAACTGTGTTAGATGCTTTAAGAAGGGCTTCTTGGGATGACTGAGCTATTGAAAGACTCAGGTTAGAGTTTAAATAAAATTGAGTCATAAAAAGCTAGAGGAAAAAAACAATATTGCAATATCAACCTGCTATTTCACATGTTAATTACACTTTAAAATGTAACTAAAGGGATGAAGTAAATCCTATAGACAGACGTTTAACTCTCTTACCTATTGCTGAAATATTTATATTTTCAAGTTGGCCAAAAGGCCCCAAAACCTCAACCGTGTTTTTGAGAGGTTTTTCCCTTGCAAAATGTGAGATTTCTCTATATTCAGAATTACCTGATTCTCAAATTCTATGACATTAATATGGCCTGAGACTAATGCGCAGGGGGCAACCTTTGAGGAATGCTGGCCTACTGAACCAAGGAGAGCAATTTGGTGTTCGATAAACTATTCAAATGACACAAAATTGCTGTCGTGACACAGCTTCTTTCTTCCGTTGTCTTCACTGTTCCCGGGGTCTGCACAGCTTGGATTTCCCCCTACTCCTAACAGTAAGACATGGTCTCAGCCTCAGGGAGCGTGCAGCTCCAGTAATCAGGATGGTGTGCAGATGTGATTCTCAGAGGAGAGCGCCTCACACAGGCCATGACAGTGAACAGGGGACACTTCTACTTACCCAGGGGTGGATTTCAAGAAGGAGGTGGCATTGAGGGTCGAGCCTGCATATAGTCAGTTCTACTAGCCATAGATTTTACTAGACCATAAGGGTCATTCTTCAGATAAAAATTAATAGTTTCTTCCTTGGACTTTATAAATGACCACTTGTCTAGAATTCTAAATAAAATACTGCAGGCATCTCACACCAGAACTTTCTGGCAAGTTGATTTTCACCCAGAGGCTGAATGCTGTAAGAACGACCTGTGAGTTTAGCAAGTGTCTTGGCAAACAGATCGCCTCCCTCCGTTTACAAAGTCGGAAAGAGACTCTTCTTCCACATCACCTTTTCTTGAGACTTACTGGCGGGAGGCGGTGACTCTCCGGGTCCTTGCCCCACCGGTTGCCCGGGGGGCCGTCGGGCGCAGTTTCCCCGGAGGCCCGCTGGGTCGCACTGTGGCCCTACGGATGCGCACCCGGGCCAGGCAGGGGCGCTCGGGAGCGGCCGGCGTAAGCCTTGCGCGCAGGTGGAGACGGCGGGTCGCGGTGCAGCTGCTGCCAGGCCTCCGGGGGCGGCGGCGGACGCAGAGGTTTCCAAATTCCGGCGGAGTTTGTATTTGACAGTATATCCCAGGGGCTGTACCTCGCCCTCCCGCGGAGCTGCCCTGCGCCACCATCTGGTAGGCCGTGAGTTCCGGCCGTCCCCGCTGTCCACCGTCTTGCCGGGTTGGCGCCTCGATATATTGTCGCCCCCTAGGATGGCACGAAAGAGTGGTCCCTTTCGTGGGAGAGAGGGCTGGGGGATGGGGGAGAGGCTTCGATCGCGGTTAGGGCAGCGCGTGGTCCTCGGGCTCCGCCGCACTGGTTTGCTCTGCTGTTCGCTGGTGGAAAGCGCTACTCCGTTTTTTCGTCGCGTCGCTTTAATTTTCTTTATATCTGCACGTCTTTGATTTTATTTAAAAAATTGTCTGTGTTTGACTTTCCACGAATGCTCGTTGCTGGACTGGGATATGAAGTCTCCGTTCTCCTGACCCAAGAGCTCAAAACACCATGGAATCTCCCACTCTGCTTAAATATTAATGTTTATTGAAAGCAATTAGCTAATAAAAAAATTTTTTTAGTATCTCTTTCTCCCTTCCTCTCTTTGATAGTTATTCTTTTCGTTCCCCACCCCCACCTTTGGCCATGCCGTGCAGCTTGTGGAATCTTAAATCCCCCATCAGGGATTGAACCCCGGCCTTTGGCAGTGGAAAGTATGGCATCCTAACCACTGATCCGCCAGGAATCCCCGATTAGCTAGTTTTTAAAATGGAAAAATAATAAATACATATGGTAGAAAATGCAAGCAGTGCAGAAACCTTCCCCCCTTTATATGGCCCCAAGCCCCTTTCTCAGAGGCAGCCGTTTTTAGTACTTTCTTTTGATTTATTCCAGAACAAAAGTATATGGATATCTCCTGTTAAGCTTCTGTGCACAAAACCTGTGCAGGGCTTCTTTTCTCCCTTTATAATACATCTTGGCGATGGCCTCACTTCAGCACAGGTGGATCCAGGACATTCTTTTAGAATGGCTGCCTGGTGGTGTTCTGATAGTTGGCAAATTGTAATTATTCAGTCAGTCTTTGACTGAAGGATATCGAGGTTGTTTCCAGTCTTTTGCTGTTAACAAACAATTCAGTGAACATCTGTGTGTATGTGCTTGAACCATGTGTGTAACTGTGTCTTTAGGATAAATTTCTAGAAGAGGAGCTGTCTTGATGAAGAATATTTTCATTTTTAATTTTCTATATCTTTCTGGCCTTCCCTGGTGGATCAGATGGTAAAGAATCTGCCTGCAAGGCGGGAGACCTGGGTTCGATCCCTGGGTCGGGAGGATCCCTTGGAGAAGGGAATGACAACCCACTCCATTGATCTTGCCTGGAGAATTTCATGGACAGAGGATCCTGGCGTGCAACCGAACGGTCCATAGGGTCGAAGAGAGTTGGACATTACTGAGTGACTTTCACTTTCTTTCTTTGCAATTAAAGTTAGCACCAAGTCATAAAGTCCTCAGTGGCTACTCCCCAACCCCGCTTTGTTAACAATAGGTTTGCTGCTGCTGCTGCTGCTGCTGCTGGTTTATTGACCTTTAAAATACTACTTGCCAGTGTGAAAGATTAAAAAGTAGCATGTCGTTGTTTTAATTTGCATTCTTTAAATTTTGAGTGAGGTCTGTTTTTTTCACATGAGTAAAGCAATTTGAATTCTGTGAGCAGATCTTTTTTCCTTTGCCTGCTTTCTGTTGGATTGTTGGACGTTTTCTTATGGATTGAAAATTCTTTTTATATACTAAAGAAATTAGACTTTTGGCTCATATCTATTTATCCTTTTGACTTCATTTACAGTATTTACGTTTCATAAATTTTCATATTTACAGAGTCAAATGTATTAGTCTCTTACTTAGCTTCTGGGTTTTCTGTTTTGTTTAAAAGACCTTCCTGACCCAAATATTGCATCTACATATTCCCAGTCTACAGTTTTAGTCTGGCAGCCTCTCCACAGAGACCCAGATACATGAAGAACTTCCTGGGTGCTAGAACAGAAGAGAAAGTATTATTTTTTCCATAAGGCAAATATATAATCTGAAGTCAAATAAGTGCGAACCAGGAATCGAACCAGGGTCTTCTGCATTGCAGGTGGATTCTTTACTGTCTGAGCTACCACCTGCCAGGGAAGCCCTAAACACATTATCTTACTTACACAATAAAAAGTAATTCAAGAATTTAAAATCATGCTTAGAAGAATACTTAATACCCTGAGAAAATTTCCATAGACTATGCTATATTTTTTAAATTAGGTTACAAAATATAAGGGGTATGAATTATATATATATATATATGTGTATACACACACACACACACACACACACACAGAGTTATCATTGTTTTTCTCTAAGTGGTAGAATTATCAGTGACTTTTGTTTCTTCCTTATATCATTGCACATTTCCATATTCCCTACAATGAACCTAATCTTTGAAAACAGGTAGAAAATGTTATTTTTAAAAAGGTCTGAGTGACTGTAACTTAAAGATAATGTGTTTAACCAGTCCTGTGCTGTGCTGTGCTTAGTTGCTTAGTTGTGTCTGACTCTTTGCGACCCCATGAATTGTAGCCTGCCAGTCTCCTTTGTCCATGGAATTCTCCAGACAAGAATACTGGAGTGGGTTGCTATGCCCTGCTCCAGGGGATCTTTCTACCCCAGGGATCGAACCCAGGTCTGCGTCATTACAGGCAGTTTCTTTACTGTCTGAGCCATCAGGCAAGCTCAGGAATACTAGAGTGGGGAGCCTATCCCTTTTCCAGGGGATTTTCCCGACCCAGGAATCGAACCAGAGTCTCCTGCATTGCAGGTGGATTCTTTACCAGCTGGACTACCAGGGAAGGATATTAGGGAGTCTCTAATTTTTCACTCTTGAGCAAGTTGTGATAATATGCATCTCTTTTTTCTTCTCACTTAGCCAATTCTGTAAGGGTAAAATGTACTGCAAAGAATGGAGAATATGGGTTTAGTTTTGGGATGGAGCTTTCCTGTGCCTAACTACCTCTTTGCATGTGATCAGTTAATCTCTGGCTATAATGCGCCAGGACGCCTATAGATTCTATACTTTCCTTTAATATCTTTTTGGGAAGTATCCATACTTTTGCACATAAAGAGAAAAGCAAGTCAACTATTTCCTCATGGTTTTCATATTTCAGTGCTTGCCTGACAGACTAAAAATGGAAATTTCCTTTTTAAACTGTATAGCATCTCTGAAGCTCAGAGTGAGAAACTATAAGTGTTATTACTTGTTCATCAAGAAAACATGTCAGAGACCATCTGGTCCAGTCCCTTCATTTAGGTGAGGAAGTTGGGGTTCAGAGATGTTATCTGAGTCCTGTATTCCTTAGCTGCATGAGGTGGTGCAGGATTCACATTGGAGTTTCTACTGCTTATTATCTGAATTGTACATTCTTTCTTCAGTGCAATTTTTGTGTGTGGGTAAACTGGCTTTGATTACAGAATTTCTGAATACAGCATATTTCTGTAGAATCCTGGCTGAGCCAGATGCCTGACTTCTCTCGAAAGCTCAGCTCCACGTACAGTCTTTTCACCTTCTCCTTCTGCTCTACCATTTGCACCGAAAAAGTTCCTTTGTGAATTTCCTTTCTTGTCAACCATTTTCCGTTGGTTTAGACAGTTTAACCAATTTTATGCTGCATTTTTGCTTCAGTTACTTATCAGGCTTTTATTTTGCTTCTCATTGAGAAAGCAGAACTTACTATAAACCCTCATCCGTAGGGCTTTCATTTATACTGTAAAATAATGCTTTAGATGAGCATTCTGAAAGTCTTGGAGAATTGAGGTTGGTTAGTTCTGGTCCTTACTGTTCCTGAACTAAGACATCATCAAGACTGACTCTCTCTTTCCCTACCCTTTGTAGATTGTGCAGACAGTTCTCTCCTTTACTTTTAAATAAAGGCTTTTTTTCCCTTCTTTTAAAGAAAAGGTTAGAGAAATTATTTTTCTCTGGACTTGGATTCTGATAAATTATATGACCTTGGGGAAATTCCATATAGAAAGTTCCTTGTACCTCCTTTTCCTGAAGAAAAATAGGATATCCTCCTTAACAATGACATTCAGAATATTAGAATATAGACTATGACTTTGAATCTTGAGTTTGACTGATAGTCACAGTCTTGCGGTGTTTTGTTAAAACTCCAGTGAGGAAATGGAGATATTAATTAGTTAGGACCCTGTAAGTTGCAAGGGAGAAAACCAACAGAATCTAGCTTAAGCCACAAGGAGGAATTCATTGATCCTTACTAATGGGAAGGCCAAGGGAAGTAATTGTGATTTCAAATGTGACTGAATCTGGAACTTAAGGTGATGCCATCAGCTCTGTCCTTCATTCTCCTTTTTTCAACTCTGTTTATCTCTGCCTGACTTTATTCAAGCCTCTGTGATCTTGAGCTTAAGATCCTGCAGTAAGAGAGAGAACATTTCTCTTCTAGTGCCCCCATGTCAAATCTTAGGGAAGATTCTAACTGTTCCAGGTTAGGACACTTGCCCATCGCTGGACAACTAATTGTAGTTAGGAGAATGGGGTACTGTGATGGGCCAGCGAGAGCCGTGAGCCTATCCTTTGAGGCGGGATGGGGATTGTGGCACCATGATAGACAACTCTACCAGGATCCCATGGAGTCAGATGAGGATAGTTTAGTTCCAAATGCAAAGGGACGCTCAGCAGGCCAAACCAGTACTACAGAAGCCTTTGCATGAAGTGTGAGTGTGTTAGGTATTGATTTGTTCAGTGTTTAGACATGATTATATCTCTCCGAAAATACCGCTTGTGCATACACTCATATTTCATTTGATTTCACTATAAAGCTTAAGCTCCGTTGAATGGAAGCAGCACCATAGTAAGCCTAGCAAAGCTGTGGTATTAATACAGAAATATATATCAGGCTAGAGAAATAAAAGTAAGAAGATGATTTTTCAAGCTTCAGTATCCTAGAGACATCATATTTATGATAGTTTTTCTTGGCCTCTTTTATCATATCATTTAGAAAAGATTTTCAAACCATTTCTAAAATTCTTCAGTTCAGTTCAGTTCAATTGCTCAGTCATGTCCAACTCTTTGTGACTCCATGGACTGCAGCACGCCACGCTTCCCTGTCCATCACCAACTCTTGGAGCTTGCTCAAACTCATGTCCATCGAGTCGGTGATGCCATGCAAGCATCTCATCCTCTGTTGTCCCCTTCTCCTCCTGCCTTTAATCTTGCCCAGCATCAGGGTCTTTTCCAATGAGTCAGTTCTTTGCATTAGGGGGCCAAAGTATTGGAGTTTCAGCTTCAGTATCAGTCCTTCCAATGAATATTCAGGACTGATTGCCTTTGGGATGGACTGGTTGGATCTCCTTGCAGTCCAAGGGACTCTCAAGAGTCTTCTCCAACACCACAGTTCAAAAGCATCAATTGTTCGGCGCTCAGCCTTCTTTATGGTCCAACTCTCACATCCATACATGACCACTGGAAAAACCATATCTTTGACTAGATGGAACTTGGTTGGCAAAATAATGTCTCTGCTTTTTGATATGCTGTCTAGGTTTGTCATAGCTTTTCTTCCAAGGAGCAAGCATCTTTTAATTTCATGGCTGCAGTCACCATCTGCAGTGATTTTGGAGCCTAAGAAAATAAAGTTTCTCACTGTTTCCATTGTTTCCCCATCTTTTACCATGAAGAAGTGGGACTGGATGCCATGATCTTCGTTTTCTGAATGTTGAGCTTTAAGCCAACTTTTTCACTCTCTTCTTTCACTTTGAAGAGGCTGTTTAGTTCTTCTTCGCTTTCTGCCATAAAGGTGGTGTCATCTGCCTACCTGAGGTTATTGATATTTCTCCTGGCAGTCTTGCTTCTAGCTTGTGCTTCATTCAGCCCAGCATTTCATATGATGTATTCTGCATATAAGTTAAGTAAGCAGGGTGACAATATACAGCCTTGGTATACTCCTTACCCGATTTGGAACCAGTCTGTTGTTCCATGTCCAGTTCTAACTGTTGCTTCTTGACATGCATACAGATTTCTCAGGAGGCAGGTAAGGTGGTCTGGTATTCCCATCTCTTTCAGAATTTTCCACAGTTTGTTGTGATCCACACAGTCAAAGGCTTTGGCATAGTCAGTCAAGCAGAAGTAGATGTTTTTCTGGAACTCTCTTGCTTTTTAGATGATCCAACCTTTTCTAAATCCAGCTTGAACATCTGGAAGTTCACGGGTCAAGCAGCAAAAAGGATATAAAATAAAAGAGAAGTTCCCTTTACCTCTCATACCTCCAGAAATAGAATAATTTCTTTTGTATCATTCCAGAAACTTACCATGTACTTGCAAGAATATATGTATTTTAAAATATTTTATATAAACAAATGGAATAATTCTGTATAGATGCACTGCAGCTTGTATTCTCCACTTAGTGCCCTATCTTGGAATCTTCCTTTGTTGGCACAGACAAAGCTTCATTTCAACAATTGCACAGTTTTCTGTGGTATGGATGTGTAGCTCATCCCTTCATCAGCAGGTTTTAAGGTGCTTTACAAAGCAGTACTCCTTGGCCTCTCCTGTCTGTGGGAAGCCTGGTGGGGCTAGAGGGCCTGTGGCTCAGAGTTGGGCCAGGCCTTGCCTATGGATGATAGATGCAGTAGTAGCTGAGATACCATCAGCTGTTTCTCAGAGGGAGCAAGCTTCCTCCAGAGTTGAGTTATAGCCAGAATCTGATCCTATTGCATCCCTACCTACTGCCCTCCCAGCAGTTAACCAGGAAGGAGGCCCATTATTGAACAGATTGGAATGTCTGAGAAATTTGCAAGAGTGGGACTTGTGGCTACATGGAAGGGGATCACACTCATTTCACAGGATTACTAGGTACTTGTCTTCTCCAGCCTCTTGAGTGGGCTCCTTGGTGTCCTTCATCTATTTGCAGATATCAGCACACATTACTGGGTTATGGCTGATCATAGGTAATTACTTTACATCTGGTTTGGAAATGCTCATATCAGATGTAATTCCCCATGGTTGCTCAGTCTGTTTCTCACCGCTGAGTTACCAAGACTGTCCTAAAAGCCAGGCTGGGTTGGAGGGACTGTAACCAGGATAGGCTGAAAGGGCAGCTCTGAGACAGATGAGAAAAGATGCCACTTCAACTCAGTTTTCTGATGAAGAAAAGACCTTTGGTCCTCCTCATCTCCAACCTCTGCCTCCCAATATTCTTCCCTGTGCCTCTTCCTGCTCATTCCCATCAGCATCCATGTCAAGGACAAGGCTTCCCTTCATTCAAAAAACGTTCCTCTGCTGGAGTCTCCTGGCCAGATGAATGACTCCAGAGTTGCAGTGACCTGGGAGCTGCAATTTAAGACCAGAAGCTGCCTCTTTCCTCTATTTCTCTCTCAAACATTTCTTTCTGCCTTTCATGGCCCTCCCACATGGCTTTGCCTGTTGGAATTCTCATCATTCTAGACTCAGCTCTGATGCCACCACGAAGGTGTCTCTGGGCATCCCAGTGGGCAGGGGTCCCTCATCTCTACTGCATGTGCCAGCTGCTCATTGCTTCCCTCACTGGACCGCTGACGTTCCTGGAGGCCTTGTCTTGGGAGGGCTGGAGTAGGCAAGCTTTGTCTCTTCCTTACCAGCCTGTCCCACTGCCCCTCTCAGGGCTCAGAAGGCACTGTATTCTTAGCAAGAGCATGATGCCTGGCACATAGTAGGTACTAAGTTCATCTATTGAAAATATGAATCTGTCTAATTCAAGATCTGCTGCGAAGACTTGGACCTGGTTTTACAATTAAATCACTGGCATCCTTTTTGGGTCCCTCTATTTGCTCCCTTTGTTGGTGTTTGAGTACTGGTGACGCTTTACTATTTTAAAAATATACATTTATAGTTTTAAATGGAAACTCCCCACTTCCCTGCTTTAGTCCCCTAGCAGAGCTTAAAACTATTAGATTCTAGGGGAAGTAACTGCACAGGGACAGGTTGTACGTAAGTCTTAATTGTTTTGTAAATTCTAAGGTCAGAGGGAAAGAGAAGCACTAAATGTAAAAAGACCCCAGGAAGTAGCATCTTGCCATGTGAGGGGTTGGGCTCACTTTTCATCATGCCATGATATATTTTTGGACCCTGGAAACCCTCCTGAGTGTCTCTCCAACATAAGGAGGAACCCGCAATCACGAGTACAATGGCACTCTTTAGCTCGCTAGGGTGGCTGTGGCACGAGCTCAGGGGCTCACGTGGGTGTTGGTTCGGGCATGGGAATGCGCTCTGAGAGAGGTTCTGTCTGTTTCTTGACAGAGCTGTAAATGGCAACCCTTGAGGCCTTCGCTAAGCAGACATTTACTCCTTGGGTTTTCTGTCCCGGGACACCACCTCCTTCTTCTCCCTGGATGATGGCGGTTCTGCCTCAAATATGCCACAAAAGCCATCTTTGGTTTTTATTGCCTCACGAAGGCAGCTCAGTCTCTTACTGTGCATTTTCAAGGCCCCACAAGACCACCTCCGGGTCTGACCTGTAGTTGGGATGATAAGTCTAGAAACTATGGGAGGATCCTTCTCCAATTTTTAAGTGGAAAAGATCAGCATTTCTCCTGTTTTCAAAGACCTCTAGCAAAATTTCTGTGACTTCTATTTGATGATCAATTTTCACATGTGATCGATCTCTTTGGGGGAATTTTGATTGACTTTAACCGTCTCCATTTCCCTTAGGAAGCCTATCATGTAGTTTAGGGAATTTTCCTTTGTTTATTCTTTTCAGACCTTATATGTAATTAGATTTCCCCCCTCCCTAATAGTGGGCTTATTGGGCTGCACCCTACAGGCCTGCAAATCTTGTAACTGCCCAGCCACGAGACTGAACAAACAGCCCAGAGACAGCGACATCAGTGGTTTGTTGAAGCTTACGTGTCTGAAGCTGAGCTGTGGAGAGACACCCCACTCTGTGCAGCAGACAGTAGGCAGAACGTGGCAGCAGCCTTTACTACTGCGGGGGAAGGAGGCTACTTCTTATAGAGGGAACTGACGTCAGGTTGGCTCATCAGTTACCAGGGTATGCAGGCAATTACTGATTAAGCCCTATAATTAAGAGGATTGGCTAGTCACGTGTGTTGGTACAGGTGAAGCAGGGACTGGCCAAGCAGGGGAGGTAAAGAGAGCTAGAGAACAGCCATCTTGAATGGCCCGACTCTACAGTGTTCATTGAAGATCAGAAAAACACAAAACAGCATAAAGAAAATATAAGTAGTCCTAATTTTGTCTGCAAGATAATCTTGCAGCTCTGGGAAATGTTCTTTCATCGTTTTTGAGGGGCTCATCTCTCTTCTGGATGTATCCTTCGTGCGTCTGTCATCCTTTTCTCTTCTGGGAGGATTCGTCTGTTGTTGACTCTCCACCTGTCAGCTCTCATAGTCTGTGTTCTGTGTTTGTCCACTCTGCTATATAGCTCGTCTACTGGATTTTTAAAGACCGAGTTTTTTTTTTTTGAAGGATGGGAGAGGGGGTGCTGGATGGTAAGTTCCCTTAGTTGTAATTGGTGTCTCTGTGTTACAGTAAAGGTTTTCTTCAACTATTCTGTGATTTGTGATTGTGTATGTGTATCTGGGCCATCGAGAGGCCCGGATGATGTCTCTGAGAACATGCTGTCCTCTGCTGGCAGGGCAGCGGCAGGGTGTGAGCCCAGGCGGGGTGAGTCAGTGGAGTCTTCCAGCCGAGACACTTCCACTCCTCCTGGGTGAGGCCAGCTACTAGAAGTACCACCTTGCTTCTCTGGCCCAAAATATGCCCCCTTGGGCTTACTGCTCCTACGAGCTGGGTGTGTGTGTGTGTTGGTAACCACTTGGCTTGGCTGCCCTTCCAGTTCTGATGGTGGCCAGAACCTTGTTATCCACACAGGCTCCCAGGATCTTCTCCCTCTTGTTAGGATCCCTTGAAGCCATCCCCACCACTGTCCCCTCCTGCGTATGTTTTAGGGTCATGATCTGACTCCTTCTGAACTTTGTCTTTTGGGGAGGGCTCATTGTTACTGGTCCCAGAGGCTGCCTTTCTTTGCTTGCCTTCAGTTTTCTAATTTATTTATTTAAAACTTTTCCCCTGTCATTTCTGATGATTTGGCAAGGGAAGGGTAGGATGGAACACATCAGCCTTCTTCATCCAATCTTCTCAGGTGATTTTTTTTTTTTCCAAAGTCATTTGAGGTTTTCTTGTGGCCTAAGAATTCAGTATTGATCATCAGAGGAGGAAATAGCTTAATATTTGCCTCCCAGTACCTTAATAGATGTTAGGAATTAAAAATCTAAATACAGAGAAAGCATAGTTGGGGGCCATCCACTTGACAAAATCCAAACTTTCTTTATTGGCAATTAAGGGCCACTTTCTCAGAAGCTGCTTTTCTGACTCCGGGCAACCTTGCTGGAGAACTTCAGTGGCCTAATCGGAGACCAGCACCTCCTGGGCTGAGAGTGCTGTTCTAAAGCGTTGCAACCTAGGGAGTGGTATGGGTGGGGTCATGTTCCAGCTGCACCCCATAACATTTCCCACGTCCTGGCTGTATTGACAGCTGGTGCTGTCTGCGGTTCGCTGTCCGGGCCCACGAAGGTAGAAGAACTGCTTGCGTTGAGAAAATGTTGACTCACCCAGCAGCCTCGGGCTGTGGTTTACTCACATGCCTTTATAGCCCTCTGGGGCTGGCATTTCTGTGAATTCTGTCAAGTTCATTCCTGTTCCTCAGGCTCACCCCTTCACAAGTGCTTGCTTGCCCTGCATGCCTAAAATGACAGAAGGACATCATCTCTGCAGGATAACTTTCCAGTGACTTTTTTCCTAGAATTTTCCTGTGACAGTGTGATATCATATTTATGTTTGTGCAACATACCATTAAAGGTACTTTGTTCTTCTCTAAATCCTTTCCCCTGAAGACTTTTTGAATGTCTAAGGGCAAGTTGTTTGTAATCCTCATAATTTTTCAGTCTGAGATAGATGTTCCTTTGTTAATTTTTAAGGCAATAACTATGACTTTGAAGATAGCACAGTGGGCTTTTATTTTTTTTACCACAGAGCCAAAGGACTCTATCCTAGGCCTGTGTAGAAATGTGGCATTTCATACATATTAGGAGTGTGAATACATGTACAGGCTTTTTTTTTTTTTACTTAGTGTATTTTAGTAAAGTTGATTACAGACTGTTTGTCCCCAAAAGTATTCTGTTCCACCAACATTTTTTGATTTGTAATTAGAGATTTTTCAATATGGAAAAATTCTACCAGAAGCTGTCTAAATTTTGTGAGGCAGTACTAAGGAGAGAGTTTATCTCTTTGGTGTCTGGAATGGTAATTCTTTACCGTGTCTGCACAAAAATCACTTAAAAGCTTTTAAAAAGTACTCACGCTTGAAGTCTAGAGACTGGAACAGAGCAGTGGTGTCTAGGGCTGGGGTGAGTGCAGGGACTGCCTGAAACTGGCACTGGGGAGTTTTGGGGTGAAGAGAAGGATCCGTTCCAGACTGTAGTTCTGGGTGCACAACTGTATAAGTTTACTCAAAAAAAAGTCACTAAACTTACAATGGATGAATTTTATGGTATGTAAATTGCACCTCCATAAAGGTCTTTAAAAAACCTTGCCTGGGTATCACTTTATGCCAATAAAATCAGAATCTCTGGAAGCAGGATTCTGGCACTGGCATTTTTAAAAAGCTCCCCAGCTGATTTGAATGTCCAGCCAGGGCAAAGAGCCACTGGCCAAACCATTATTTGTCTTGGTAGGACAATCCTGCCCTAGGGCCAAGAACCTTCCAGATAATATGGCTTAATGAGGTTTGGCTTTTTTGCCTATCCCTTAGAGTAAGAAAGGCTCATGAGATTCAGATATAAAGACGGATGATGCATGTGGATTATAGTAAAATGGTTTTAGTTTAGGTGACAGGGCTATGTTAGAAATACAGGAGAATGAGTGGATGAGTTATTGGTGTTTTGAGGAAACCCCAGACTTTGCATGCCTGGTGATTCTCCATGTGGCTGCTCAGCACCCAGATGAGGGTAAGGTGTGTAAATCCCTTATCTTGGGTGACAAATTTAAGGGAGCACCAAAAAACCCTCAGTAATCAAGGCAAATACTATTTTAATGCAATTAAAAAATGAAAATTAATGTGAAAAAAATCCATGTGGACAAAATATCAAAATTTAAAGAAAGGTAGGATTCTCCTAATGTCTCTGATGAGACTTGGCTCTCTGCCCCTTCCTCTTAACGGTCAGGCCCCCATCAAGCTGGTTCCATAAGAAAGGGGCCCTGGTGACTCTCTGTGCCTGAGACGGGGGACCCACATGCAGTTCTGGCTGCTGCTGGTGTCCCTGCTGGCAGCACAGATGAGTGGAAGGAAGCCAGTTTTCTGGGGACTCATGGGTCCCCAAGTACATACTGAACCCAATCTGGAGTGATGAGGAGCAACTCTTAACTCTCCTGCTTTCTCCCCTTGGGCTCAGCAGAGTGAAAGTGACCTTGAGGGTTGTCTCTGCTGTTATCCATATTCTGTAGGTCTCTGATTCTCTGATTTCTAGATCTGAAGCTAGAAAATGAGTCTCTAATTTAAGAAATTCATGGTCTCATCCAGAGGGTAGGTCCAGGTTTTGTGGAGTCTGAAGCTTTACTATTTTGAAGGGCCTTCTTTAAGAAAAAGAATAAAAATGTGTAAAGAAAAATTTAAATTTAGAGCTTTAGAAAGAGCCTCTTGCAACAAGAGCACTGGAGCTTCATCAACTGCATGGAAAAATTGTCTTCAGTCTCAATTTAATATTTCATTTTCCTTATACGTTTGCAAGACTTATCCCTGTGATTTATTAGCTCACAATGCCTATAGACTATATCACTATGTCTCATGTCTTGTCTTCCAATTTCATACTTTAAAAAGCCCCAGAGTATTTTCCTTTGTCTGATAGTGAAACGATTAAGAGAATTGGTTCTAATGTTAAACTGGATGATTTTGTATTCTGGTTCTGCCAAGCTAGCTGTATGACTTGGGCAAATTAGTCTTTTGGCCTCTATTTCCCTCTCTATTCTTATTTTATAGGGTTTTACTGGGGCAGGACTAGATGAGATGATGCATGTGTAGGACTTGGCACGACACCTGACATGGCGAAGTCATACAATAAACATTTAGTGTATCAGCTACCGTTCTTGATTCTAAGCACAGAAACTTACTCTGGCTACCTTAAATGGAAAAATAATTTATTGGAAAGATGTTGAATAGTTCACAGAATTGACATGAAGTTTGGAAAAGCAGATGCTTACAATAGATAGGAACTAAGGGAGGCCAGGCAGCAGAATTCATCTAACCAGGACATTCTGATCCCATTTCTGGGCCCAAGTACCACTGTTGGACTCTGCTGTTGTTGCAACCTAATCTACCCATCCCTTCTTCCTGCGGTCTCTTTCTTAAGATTCAAAATTACAGGTGATCTTGTCTAATAGATTGAGAGGAGGGTCTATCTAGTTTAGCTTCTGTAATAGAAGTTGGGGCCATTTACATCGGAGGATTTCACCCAAATAGGAAGAGGATTTGGATACTGGGGAACAAAGAATTCCCAAACTAACAGTTTTTGTTTCTGATGTGACTCCTTCCGTATCTTCTTTGATACCTAATAGATCTGAGCTGCAGTATGTTATCTGCCTGTAGGCGTCACCCTTTAACATTTGAGTATGTATATACCTCACAACTTCACCCGTGGCTCAGTGGTAAAGAATCTGCCTGCAATGCAGGGGACACAGGAGATGCACGTCTGATCCTGGGTTGGCAAGACCCCCTGGAGAAGGGCATCATAACCCACTCCAGTATTCTTGCCTGGAGAATCCCATGGACTGAGGAACCTGGTGGGCTACAGTCCATAGGGGTGCAAAGAGTCAGGCCCGGCTGAGGGGACTGAGCGCGCACACATGCATGCATATACCTCAGCCACTAACCTCAGCCATTCAAAAGTAATCTGCGGAAATGAACATATAGAACAGTGGCGTTTTCCCGCTGAAGTCAAACTATTGTGGTAATATATCAGGTCACAGAAAATGGATTCAGTTCTCTGAAACAAAAGCTTGTTGTCCGTAAAATTTATGTTAATTCTTGGTACTTGTTGCTACTTATCTAATTATTATTATGAACATCTAATAAGTTTAATAGGAAAACACAAAACTGGCTTATTAGGTTTGGTTTACTTTTTTTTTTTTCATGATGTGCTTTTAGGATCGTAATATTATATTGCCTCTGTGTAAAATGCCATTATTTCCTGCAGGAAGTATTTTCCTAGAATGTGATAGAATTAAATAGAAACATGGCATTTCCAAAAGGCCAGGCATGGATTGGTGTTGTTCCAAGAGCAGAAAATTGCATCAACAGAGGAGCCTGGCGGGCTACAGTCCATGGGGCTGCAAAGAGTTGGACACAACTGAGCACACACACAAAGGCACTGCTGGTCCACAGGCTCCCAGGCCATCTTTTGCTTATGAATGCATGCTTAGCATAGTTCTTGACACAGGTAGTCCTTAAATAAACAGAGGAAGGGATGACCATCACAGAATGACCAGTACCACCTGGACCTGTTGAGAATCACTGCCATGATCAGAGGAGTCCATCTTGAAGTTTAACTTCCTCTATGGACTTCCCTGGTGGCTCAGACAATAAAGCGTCTGCCCACAGTGCAGAGACCCTGGTTTGATCCCTGGGTCGGGAAGATCCCCTGGAGAAGGAAATGGCAACCGACTCCAGTATTCTTGCCTGGAGAATCCCATGGACAGAGGAGCCTGGTGGGCTACATGGGGTTGCACAGAGTTGGACATGACCGAGCGACTAACACTTTCACTTCCACTTTTCTCCTGGAGGGCAGAAGTCTAAATTGAATCTTAAAATTATTTAAAGTGTCCAGAAATCCAGAAATTATATACTAGGATATGCTAAACATCACTATCAGGTGAAAAATTTAGCACAGTGCTTGGAACACGGTAGATTCTCAATCATAAATAGTAATGAATTAGTTAATTGGTTTAGGAATACTTGTACTATATAGGCTGGTGTGATTTGTAGCATGCTGCTAAATATAGGCTTGGTTTTCTAGAACCCATAAGTCGAATTCATGCATTTAATCCCCCGTTACCTGGTTAGTTCACATGTAGAAAAAGTCTGTTTCAAGGTCATAAATAAAAACTCAGAGCCCATTTGAGCCCAGGAAGCATGACAAGGGCTCACTACAGCTCCACCATCACTGGGAAAAGTGAGGAAAGTGGTGTTCTGTGGCAAATGAGTGTCACGGGACAGCATATGTGTCTCCACATCCAGCAGGTTTGCCTCTACCTGGGCATCCGTCCAGAAGGTCTTCTTTATTTTTGAAGACAGAAACCTACCAATAGCTATGCAAGGAAGGCCAATGAGAGTTTATTAATTAGATTAAGATTACATTTCTATTCCTTGTAATAAGTATTTCCATCCACCCCTCATGAGCCACCAAAAGAAACAGTTTTTTTTTTTCCCCCTTGTAGAGGGGACTTCTTAGAATACATTTCCAAAAGAAATCTTGGTTAAATTGACTGGTGTTTGGGAGTGTGTTTGTCTTGCTGGCATACTGTTCAAGTTTTAGAAACTTATTTCATAAAGGGAAAAGGTTTGTCTTAAAATTCTTTCTTTTGAAGTAGAAATGTAACTTCAAGTTTTATAACCTTTCTATCTGGTTCTCTGCTTTGCTTAGCTAAAACCGTGCAGAACCATGATTCAGGTCATATTTCAATTTGTTTCCCTTATCAGCAATAAGTGGGAGATGGGACTGAGGTGGCCTGGGTCATGTGGGTATGTGAGGACAGGAGGTAAGATGTCAGAAAAGGTACACAAGTCAGCCAAGGGTTTGTTTATGACTAAGACACTTGCATTTTGTGAAGATGGTCATGGATCCTCCCCCTGTGTAACCAAAGGATCATCTTTCCTCCTCTTCTCTTTTTCCTCTTTCTCCTCCTTCTTCATCAGTTCCCTGATCAGGGATTGAACCTGGGCCACAGCAGTGAAAGCCCAGAATCCTATCCACTAGACCACTGGGGAACTCCCAGATTGCCTCTACTCCTTGAACATTACTTCTTACCTCTGATTTTTGAGAAATTTGAGTAGAAAACTTCCTGGCATGTGCAGGAAGTAAACAGTAAAGAGCCACCTGCATAGACTTTGCTGCTTTAACTAAATTGATTTACAACCCAGTTAATCTGATACATGTTCAATGATTAAAAAAAATGATTTTGTGTTCCACTGGAGAAAATAACACTTCCAATAAATGAAGATACTTTTAAACAGTCAACTTAACATTTTAGGTGTTATTTTCTCCTTCTGTTTACCTAGGACTCATAACATCTCTGCTGCCCCTCTTTTCTTTGATGATCTGTGCCTTTTAATGGAAACTTGCTCACACTCATCTATATACATCTTAATGGCCCCAGGTCTGTTACTGGAAGCTGAAAGTCTGATCTCCTGCTGAAATCCCACTCCTCAGAACTGATATGCCTCGGGACTCTTAACTGTATTTCTAGTATAACTTCTCAAACTTGAAGCAGTTGCTTCTGGCCCCCATACCAAACAAAGTCATGGTTTCTCCTGTGAACGGGGAATGCTTTCATTGTTGTTGTTGTTTTTTTAATGCGGCTCTGGGATGGTTCCCGTTTATTTGACCTAGAGGGATAAAACAGCTTTTGCCTTAAGTTCAAAGATTAGTGAGAGCGAGAGCGAGAGCGAGCAGCACGAGAGAGAGAGAGAGAGACAGAGACAGAGAGAGAGAGAGAGAGAGGAAGCCTTATAATTCAGGTTATGAGTGTATGGTGGGGATGCTCAAGTGTGTGATGGAGCACAAGGGAGGCTCTGACAGATCCAGGGGAGGTGAGGAGAGTCTCCCGTAGGAGGTGATATCTCAGCTGAGTCTTGGAGAACAAATGAGAACAAACCAGACATAGATGGATGGGACAGGTATTCCAGATGCGAAGGTACATGTGAAGGCAGGAGTTAATGGAGAGCGTGGCAGCTTCCAGGGGCCGCAGTGGCACGGTGCAGATGGCTGGCGCAGGATTTGAGTAGAGAATGATCAGTGACCAGGCTGAGGTCTTTCCTGGGGGACTTCTATGGCGTTGTGAGGAGCCCGGACTTTATGCTATGGGAGGCCCTTGAAGGAGTTCGGACAAAGGAGAGACACGGTCATATTTGGTTTTAGAACAATCACTGTGGACAGGCTAGAGACTGGTTAGGATGTGAGCAATGTCTGAAGTAAGATAATAGCAGAGGAGGCAGAGAAGAGGAGGGATTCTGGAGACACGAGGCAGATAGAATTAATAGGACAGTTCATCTTGTTGGATATAGGCCACGAGGGGGGAGAGAAGAAAGGCAAATTTCCAGCTTCGGTGAACTTCTGACTTTAAGAGGAGAAGGAAAGATTTGGGGGAAAGATGCTGCGGTCCATGTGGGACACGTGGATGTGAAATACTTGTGGGAACGTATCTGGAGGTGTCCGGCAGGAAGTGGGACCTTTGTGTAGGGACCATGCGGGATTCTGAACTGGAGGAGTGGAGGGACGCACTCCGGAAGGAAGTGGATGTGAAAATGGAAGGAGGCAAAACCTCTGGGTCTATTAATTTCCTCTCTCTCTATCACCCTAAGGGCTTAAAGAGGGCTCTGGGGTCTCCCTTGCTAAGGTTGGCCTGCTCTGGCCTCCCTGCCTCTGGTTCCTCCTGGCCTTTGATGTGCTCACAGGGTGACGTTCCAGAATGTGGGGAAGGGAAATCCAGTTGCAATTCCTTAGCTTGGCCATTCCCTTTGTCTGGAAAACTGCTTACCCAGACACCCCCTTTCGCTTGCTCCCTCAATTCAAGCTTTTGCTTAAAAGTGAAGTTTTCAGTAAGGCTGAGGTTAAATGGGGTTAGAAAGCCATGCGATTGTCAGGAGCCGTAGTGACTGTTTATATGGTAGCTTGCAAATCACTTGGCTCTTCTGGCCCCAATTAATGTACTTTTTTTGGTACACAAAGTGTTTTTTGCAGATAGAGTTGTCTGGGAGGACTTGTTGGTGAGGGAGTTCTGTGAGTTCTATCCACCTGTTTCATCATAACTCAAGGGGTAGAAGAGTAGACAGCCATGTAATAGGCAGGCATGCAACTGGCTGGGTCATCACAACACCCGCTCCTTGACTTACCCACTTTGGTAAACATGTGCTGGGAAGTTGGGGCATGGAGGTTAATGGATGAGGGCAGAGTGACCTTATAACCCTGCCCTGAAAATAAGCTCTGGTCCATTTTTGCAGAGAAGTATTCCTACTCCAGAGTAGAATATGGTTGTCTGCTATCTCCCTTTCCACACCAGCAAGAAGGATTTAGATTGGTGAAGAAAGGTTGGAATTCTGACTTACAGCCAGCTGTGCTTGTCCACTCTTGACCCTCTCCCTGTTCCCTAACTGGGGCCTTCATGGGAGTTTGTCTTTGTAATGGTCTTGTATGGGGCTGGATTAGTAAAGAGGAGAAATTGTATCTATCTTTCACAGTATTCATTGTATGAATGCCTTTCTAAGTTACAGCCACGTGGAAATACTCAGGGACCTCCTTTCATCCTTATTTCTTTACCTGTTTCTCTTCCAGGGGCAAAAGCTGCCTGGCTTATTTATAGATATCAAGGGTATCTCTGTTTATAGGTATCTCCTACACCACCTTTTGGGTTTCAACGGTGGCTCAGATGGTAAAGAATTGCCTGCAATGCAGGTGACCTGGGTTTGATCCCTGGGTCAGGAAGATACCCCAGAGAAGGGAATGGCAACCCATTCCAGTATTCTTGCCTGGAGAATCCCATGGACAGAGGAGCCTGGTGGGCTATGGGGTCGCAAAGAATTGGACACGACTGACTCACACACACACACACACACACACACACACACATACACACACACACATTGCCTTAGAGAGGCAAGGACAGGCCCATCTGCCATCTGTTTGCTCCAGCAGATAGCTCTAGGAAGTAAGATGGGTTTTTATGGCACTGTCCCTTCTGTGGAGCTCATGAAGGGATTGGCAGAGTGATCCTGGACTACCAAGAGGGATTGTGGTCAGGAGGAGACATGCCCTCTCAGTCAGGGTTGATAATTCTGAGGCAGCCATGGGCTTCTTTTTCTCTGAGCCTGGATAGATAAAATATCTTCTTATTAGTTAGAAATGTATTTTCCTGTCTGAAAGCCAGAAGAGGGCTTGAAGGACCTCCGCATGGAGGCTGCTCCTCTGTGTCTATTTCTTTTCTTTTTTTAACTTGAGGGAACCAATGTTGAACAAAGGCTGAGATAGCAGAAGAGTCCATTTATAGAACTTGTGAAAAACAGAGTCAGGAAAAGAGCAGATATTCTCTCCTGGGACGGCAATTTTCAAGGCTATGCATTGTGAAATAGCCTAAAGAGGGAAGTGGCTTTGATCTGATTCATATCTGACCCCTCTCTCCATGTTCATAAAGATGGTGAGTCCAGGCTCAGGGCAAAGGGTGACTTTTGACTCGAGAGCTCAATTGTCAAATATTTTGTGCAGGTTGCAGGGCATGCCTGATGCAGCTCTCGAAGTCTCCTGACCCTCCCAATTCCATTTCTCACTCTTGCTAAGTAGTCTTAGTGAAAACACTGGAGTATGAAGATGATAAACCAGAGAAAGGCACACTGCTGAGCAGTGAAACATTATTAGTAGGGGACTGAGTCATGGACTAATATCATTTAGAGAATTTTTTTCCTTAAGTATTCCCAGAGTAAACTATTTCTCTTTATGAAACTTTGGAGTTTATTCTTGCCCTTATCAAATTTTCTAACAACTTTCTATTCGCTCTTGCTTCAATTTGTCTTTATAACACTAAATGTTTGCCATGAAATATTAAACCAGGAGAAGAAGGGGCAAAAACCTGTACATCCTCATCCATTCTCTCTCCTGGGGCCATGCCGTCAGATGGAATATTGCCCAGTGAGCTGCCCCTCGGGAAGAGCCTAATCAGTGGTGTAGGATGAGTTCAGATGAGTTTGAAATCGTCTGAGCCAGGGGTGGTACAGGGGCAGGAGGGATTTGAGCTGGGCCTCAACGGGGCAAGATTTGGTTGGGAAGAAGTGAATGGGGGAAGGCTTTTGCAGAAAAGGACATGTCATAGGCAGAAGCATGGAAGGAAAAGCACAGGGTTGACTGAGGCAGTGATAAGTGACTGATGGTAATGGAAGATGAGCCTGGAAAAGTAAATTGGCTCAGCCTGAGGGTCTCAAATGCCAGGAATTTAGCACCCTGGCAGTGACAGAGGTTTCTGAATAGGGACCTTGCCTCTATGGTGTTCAGTCCTTCATGTTGTGGTAGATAGCCTTCCCTGTCTGTACACATATGTTATTCGTTCCCTGAAGAGATGGAGCCTACCCCACTTCCCCTTAAATCTGGGTTGGCCTTAGTGACTTCCTTAACCAATAGATTATTGTAGAAATGACATTCTGAGACTTCGAAGAATAGGTCATAAGAAGCCTTGCAGCTTCCTCCTGGGCCCCTTGGAATATCCAATCTTGGGATGCTCTCTATAATTGGAGAAAACTGATTTGAAAAGATATATGCACCCCGTTGGTCATAGCAGCACTATTCACAATAGCTAAGTCATGGAAGCAACCTAAATGACCACTGACAGATGAATAGATAAAGAAGATGAGGTACGGATATACAGTAGAACACTGCTGCTGCTAAGTCGCTTCAGTCGTGTCCGACTCTGTGCGACCCCACAGATGGCAGCCCATTAGGCTCCCACCATCCCTGGGATTCTCCAGTCAAGAACACTGGAGTGGGTTGCCATTTCCTTCTCCAATGTATGAAAATGAAAAGTGAAAGTGAAGTTGCTCAGTCGTGTCCGACTTTTAGCGACCCCAGGGACTGCAGCCCACCAGGCTCCTCTGTCCATGGGATTTTCCAGGCAAGAGTACTGGAGTGGGGTGCCACTGCCTTCTCCACCATAGAACACTGCTCAGCCAGAAAAAGAATGAAATGATGCCATTTAAAGCAACATGGATGGACCTAGAGGTTTTTAAAAAATATTTCTTTATTATTTATATATTTGGCTGCATTGGGTCTTAGCTGCAGCACACGGAATCTTTCCTAGAGGGGCACAGGCCCCAGTGTTCAGGGGCTCAGTAGCTGTGGCATGGGGGCTTAGTTACTCTGCAGCATGTAGGATCTTAGTTCCCCACCAGAGACTGAACCCATCATTGCAAGGTGCATTGTTAACCACTGGACCACCAGGGACGTCCCAGACCTAGATATTATCATACCAAGTGAAATAAGTCAGACAGAGAAAGACAAATATCGTACGATAGCACTTTTATGTGGAATCTAAAATATGATTCAAATGAACTTACTTACAAAACAGAAACAGACTCACAGACATAGAAAACAAACTTCTGATGGTTACCAAAGGGGAAAGGTGGTTGTTGTTCAGTCACCCAGTTGTGGTCGACTCTTTGTGGCCCCATGGACTGCAGTAAGCCAGGCTCCCTGTCCCTCACCATCTCCCAGAGTTTGCACAAGTCCATGTCCATTGCATCGGTGATGCCATCCAGTCATCTCATCCTCTGATGCCCTCTTCTCCTTCTGCCCTCAATCTTTCCCAGCATCAGGGATTTTCCAATGAGTCAGATGTTCGAATCAGATGACCAAAATACTGGAGCTTCAACTTTAGCATCAGTCCTTCCAATAAGTATTCAGGGTTGATCTCCCTTAAGATTGACTGGTTTGATCTCCTTGCTGTCCAAGGGACTTTCAGGAGTCTTCTCTAGCACCACGGTTCGAAGACATCAGTTCTTTCATGTTCTGCAAAATTTATTTATGGTCCAGCTCTCACAGCTATATGTGACCACTGGGAAGACCATAGCCTTGACTATATGGACCTTTGTCAGCAGAGTAATGTCTCTGCTTTTCATCGCACTGTCTAGGTTTGTCATAGCTTTCTTGCCAAGAAGCAATCATCTGATTTCATGGCTGCAGTCACCATCTGCAGTCATTTTAGAGACCAAGAAGAGAACTGTCACTGCTTCCACATTTTTCCCTTCTATTTACCATGAAGTAATGGGGCCAGATACCATGATCTTAGTTTTTTAAATATTTAGTTTTAAGCTGGTTCTTTCTCTCTCCTCCTTCACCCTCATCAAGAGGCTCTTTAGTTCCTCTTTGGTTTCTGCCATTAGAGTACCATACACATATCTGAGGTTGTTGATGGGGAAAGGAGGGAGGAACAAATTAGGAGTTTGGGATTAGCATACAAACTATTATATATAAAATGGATAAATGATAAAGTCCTACTCTGTAATACAGTGAACTGTTTTCAATATTGTGTGATAAACCATAGTGAAAAAGAATATGAAAAACAATATATGTATCTATATAACTGAATCACTTTGCTGTACTCCAGAAACTAACACAGTGTTGTAAATCAACTATAGAAAAGGAGAAAGTATTAATCACTTAGTCATGTCTGACTCTTTGCAGCCCCATGGATTGTAGCTTGCCAGGCTTCTCTGTCCATGGAATCCTCCAGTTAACAATGCTAAAGTGGATAGCCAGTCCCTTCTCCAGGGGATCTTCCCAACCCAGGGACTGAACCTTTGTATCCCACATTGCAGGCAAATTCTTTACCATCTGAGCCACCACAGCTATACTTCAGTAAAACAACAACAACAACAAAAAAAAACCTTAGGATGCTCCCTCTTGGAACCCAGCCACCATGTGAGAAGACCAATACACATAGAGAGGTCGCGTGTTTGGGCTCTGACTGGAAGCCCAAGCCGAGCTCCTCCACAGTATCAGAGCATAAAGAAGGATGGAACTTGGATTCGTGATGATATAGTCAAGTCACTGACTCAAATCCAACCCTGGCTTCCAGTGTAGGGAACCAATAAAACAATTTTATTGTTTTTAGTCAGTTTGAGTTTATTTTATTTTTACCATGAAATGGATTCTAAATGATATAGAGGAGTACTGGATACATACTAGTTACAGTTCTCTCCTCTTAACTCTGAAATCCAGCACGAATGTCTCTTAACCTGCTTCCTTATTTCTGCACCTTTAAGGGATGCTTTATGTGGCTGATCTTCCTAAAGTATCCCACACTTTTGCTTCAAGTAAAAGCATAGCTCTCTCCTGGCCCTTGTTCTATGCACACTGAGAAATTTCTCTCCCATCAATTACTTTTACATTTTAGAACCATTTACTGTCTGTTTGCTCCATGCATTAAAGCTACTCTACCCTTAATTTCTGGCAACCCACTCCAGTGATCTTGCCTGGAGAATCCCAGGGACGGGTAGCCTGGTGGGCTGCCATCTATGGGGTTGCATAGAGTCGGACACGACTGAAGCAACTTAGCAGCAGCAGCAGCACCCTTTAATTTGACCTGTCTCTTGAGAAACCTATATGCATGTCAGGAAGCAACAGTTAGAACTGGACATGGAACAACAGACTGGTTCCAAATAGGAAAAGGAGTACGTCAAAGCGATATATTGTCACCCTGCTTATTTAACTTCTGTGCAGAGTACATCATGAGAAACGCTGGGCTGGATGAAGCACAAGCTGGAATCAAGATTGCCAGGAGAAATATCAATAACCTCAGATATGCAGATGACACCACCCTTATGGCAGAAAGTGAAGACGAACTAAAAACCTCTTGATGAAAGGGAAAGAGGAGAGTGAAAAAGTTGGCCTAAAGCTCAACATTCAGAAAACGAAGATCATGGCATCTGGTCCCATCACTTCATGGGAAATAGATGAGGAAACAGTGGAAACTGTCAGACTTTATTTTTGGGGCTCCAAAATCACTGCAGATGGTGATTGCAGCCATGAAATTAAAAGACGCTTGCTCCTTGGAAGAAAAGTTATGACCAACCTAGACAGCATATTGAAAAGCAGAGACATTACTTTGCCAACTAAGGTCTGTCTAGTCAAGGCTATGGTTTTTCCTGTGGTCATGTATGGATGTGAGAGTTGGACTGTGAAGAAGGCTGAGCGCCAAAGAATTGATGCTTTTGAACTGTGGTGTTGGAGAAGACTCTTGAGAGTCCCTTGGACTGCAAAGAGATCCAACCAGTCCATTCTAAAGGAGATCAGCCCTGGGTGTTCTTTGGAGGAATGATGCTAAAGCTGAAACTCCAGTACTTTGGCCACCTCATGCGAAGAGTTGGCTCATTGGAAAAGAGTCTGATGCTGGGAGGGATTGGGGGCAGGAGGAGAAGGGGACGACAGAGGATGAGATGGCTGGATGGCATCACTGACTCGATGGACGTGAGTCTGAGTGAACTCCAGCAGTTGGTGATGGACAGGGAGGCCTGGTGTGCTGTGATTCATGGGGCTGCAGAGTCGGACATGACTGAGTGACTGAACTGAGCTGAACTGAAGCCTTAATTTGACATGTAACACTTATTATAACATTCTCAAATGTCTACCTTTTTTTTCAATAATACCACTCTCACTAAAGAACCTCTGTATAGAGGAGGGGTGTCCTGATTGGAGCATGCAAGTGTCGAATCCTAAGAAAGATTTTACTCAGTTTAATTCAGTAAATTACCTCTTAATTAAAAACCAGTGTTGACAATTTGGATAAAATGAATAGCTCTCCTTCGGTCTAACTATCTATGGTTAAGCCAACTTCCAGCTCTGAAACAATGCCCCAATCTGTGAAATCCAGCCCAGATGGTACCCAAAGAGACCTTAGTCTTATTCAGGCTAAATTTCCTCTGTAACTTATGGGGTTCCTGTCTCCAGGGATTTTGAAGGGGGCTTCACAGGTGGCTCAGTGGTAAAGCATCTGCCTGCCAGTGCTGGAGATGCAGGAAGATCTCCTCCTGGGGATCTTCCCTGGTTGATTGGCAAAATCCCCTGAAGGAGGAAATGGCAACTTGCTCCAGTATTCTTGCCTGAAGAATCCCATGGACAGAGGAGTCTGGTGGGCTACAATCCATGGGGTGGTGAAGAGTTGGACACGACTGAGCGACTGAGGGTGACTGCACGTCCTCCTGTTCTCAGTCATAACTCAAGTTGTGTAAGGGTCTGGGTCTCCTGAAATGAAATAAATATCAGGCCTAAGCAAGTTGGAATTACTAACCTGGAATAGATATTGTCTTAGGGCTCTGAGAAGTATTGCAGTTGTCATCCTTTTTAGCCCTACCTGGAGAGATAGAAGCTTTCAGTTTCTCATCATCACTGGCTCTGTGAAGGGAGGGGATGTCAATGACATGGTTAGGAAGTTCTAGTTAAGAGCCATAAACCTCAAATGTATGGATGTCAGCCTCAGGCATACACATTCATTCCCATCCTGCAGGAGTTCTGTATTCTACCCTCACGTAAGGGAGTCAAAATTATACCTTTGGCATTTGACTTAATAGCCAACATCTGTCGGATCATGGAAAAAGCAAGAGAGTTCCAGAACAACATCTACTTCTGCTTTATTGACTATGCCAAAGCCTTTGACTGTGTGGATCACAATAAACTGTGGAAAATTCTGAAAGAGATGGGAATACCAGACCACCTGACCTGCCTCTTGAGAAATCTGTATGCAGGTCAGGAAGCAACAGTTAGAACTGGACATGGAACAACAGACTGGTTCCAAATAGGAAAAGGAGTGCGTCAAGGCTGTATATTGTCACCCTGCTTATTTAACTTATATGCAGAGTACATCATGAGAAACACTGGGCTGGGAGAAGCACTGGCTGGAATCAAGATTGCTGTGAGAAATATCAATAACCTCAGATATGCAGAGGACACCACCCTTATGGCAGAAAGTGAAGAGGAACTAAAAAGCCTCTTGATGAAAGTGAAAGAGGAGAGTGAAAAAGTTGGCCTAAAGCTCAACATTCAGAAAACGAAGATCATGGCATCTGGTCCCTTCACTTCATGGGAAATAGATGGGGAAACAGTGGAAACAGTGTCAGACTTTATTTTCTTGGGCTCCAAAATCACTGCAGATGGTGATTGCAGCCATGAAATTAAAAGACGCTTGCTCCTTGGAAGACAAGTTATGACCAATCTAGATAGTATATTCAAAAGCAGAGACATTACTTTGCCAACTAAGGTCTGTCTAGTCAAGGCTATGGTTTTTCCTGTGGTCATGTATGGATGTGAGAGTTGGACTGTGAAGAAGGCTGAGCGCCAAAGAATTGATGCTTTTGAACTGTGGTGTTGGAGAAGACTCTTGAGAGTCCCTTGGACAGCAAGGAGATCCAACCAGTCCATTCTGGAAGGAGATCAGCCCTGGGATTTCTTTGGAAGGAATGATGCTAAAGCTGAAACTCCAGTACTTTGGCCACCTCATGCGAAGAGTTGACTCATTGGAAAAGAGTCTGATGCTGGGAGGGATTGGGGGTAGGGGGAGAAGGGGACGACAGAGGATGAGATGGCTGGTTGGCATCACTAACTCGATGGACATAAGTTTGAGTGAACTCCGGGGAGTTGGTGATGGACAGGGAGGCCTGGCGTGCTGCGATTCATGGGGTTGCAAAGAGTCGGACATGACTGAGTGACTGAACTGACTGAACTGAATACATTCCAGCCCCGTCTCAGAGCATTCAGGAGCAGGAGACCTGAGCTCTAGGATGTCTTTGAATTTATTAGACCTTTGTCTTGGGAAAGTCATTAGAAGACACAGTTTGTATGCAAGTAAAATAATTGCCACCTCAGGGCTAGGAGATGAGACAAACAAGGCTATGAATCAGTGCCGGGATCCAGCCCCAGTGGATCCAGGGAATTCGAAGGGGGAACGGAGTCGGCATCTTAGGAAAGAATTATTTAATTAGAAAAGAGAGATTAGGCAAGAATAGTGTAGTAGGAAAATTAATGGAGAAAAGATGCTGAATAACTTGGTTTACGTGGAAAACCAATAAAGTTCCAAGACAAGGAACTTGCACCATCCACGTAGGCCACCAGCGCCTGCTTGAATAGCGGAGGGTGGCCCCCTCCCTCTCGTGTGGGTCTTAGAAGCCAGGGCAAATAGTAGATTCAGTGAGCCTCTGCGTTCCAAGGGATCAACCTGAAAAGGAGAGGGAGGGAGGGAGTGGGAGAAAGAGAGAGAGAGTCGAAACGAGGGGCGGGTGGGGGCGGCCAAGCTTGTGCAAAACCCCATAACTTTATTTTTAAAGGTGTTTATATACCCTAAGTTTTACATAATGGAAGATACAGAGTCATGCAGGGGCAGCAGTCCTGACCCTTTCTGTGTATCTTTTTGTATATAGTAGGTCTCAGGTGATTTACATTATCTTCTGGCCAAGAGGCCTGTTAACACTTTCTGGCTCTCTTCCTTAATGAATGTTAATCTCATTTCCCCTGAGGTGTTTTTCTTTAGTCTGCATCACCCTCAAAGCACTAAAGTTACATCCCTATAGAACAAAGGTGCATTGGGTTATAACAAAGAAGGTACTTAACTCAAAGATCTATGTTGCTACTTGTTTTTTTTTTTTCTATATTCCAACTATATCAACAAATAAAAGATATGAAAATTTGACAGCAAGTATTGGCTCAACAAATGAAACCTTTAATCAGTCCTATTGTAATGATTTTGACTCCTCGGAAGCCCCTACATTCCCTGGATGTTTTGAGCTTCCTGTGCCTCTCGCAGTCGGAAGGTGGCACACAATACTACATGCAGCTGTAAGAGTCCTGTAGGCAGGCTGGAAAGCCATCAGAGGGTTTTCTGGATTGAAATACTCGTATTATGCCCAGGAAACTTATTATCTAAAAGCTCTAAATTAACTTTTTCCAGAAAAAGGTGGTGGAGGGGACAGCCCCCTGTTAATGTCAGAAAAGTAGGTGAAAAGCACAATGCAGTAAGGCTGGCAGACTCTGGTTTTGGGGCAGATGCACGAGCAGATTCAGTCAGGCTCCCTTAAGGCTGGACTCGCCTTTGCCTGTCTGACCCCTTAACCTCATGACCTTTGCCATGGGCGGGACTCCTCGTGCTGGCTCCCGGCAAAACAGCACTTTAAAAACTCTGAAGCCCTTGTCTGTGCATCTATCCCTCTTTGTTCTCTGTACTTTCACAGGTAAGCATATTTTTTGGTGGAATGCGTGAAACCATCAGAAGTGAATATTGCTTACAACAAAAGCCAGGGTTGGAACATTGTAAATAAATCCTGTAAATCATGGGCCCAGGTGGCCTAATTTCTCCTGTTAGCCCAAGTAAGTTTGGGAGGGAAAAGGATGGAAGGGGAAATGGTGAGATATGGAAGAAAGAGAAGGAACAAATGGAGAAGCCCCAGTGGACGCTTTGCAGTTTGTCTGCATATCATGTTGGAGACTCGGCAATTATTTGGTTAATTTAATCGTTGTAGACAGACATCAGATAATTACAAGGAGAAACATTAGCTTTGGGACATGATTTGCCCAGATTGACTGTCTAGAATGATTTAATTATCGAGCTCACCAGCAAATATTCATTTTACTTGAGGCTATAGTGAGTTATGGCCAGTTTTATATCATTGGGAGCAATGCTTAGAAATATTTATTTCTGGTTTAGTGCTAGTAGAGATTTTTGAAGCATTTTGCTTAGGGAGTTGTATTTAGAACAAAACCTTACATCAAATTTCCAGTCCCTCATTGTGTTTCCATCTGACGTATATTTTCAGTGTTTCCCATGCATGAGTTATGGTTTATTTAACACTAATACATATTTTAAACTCCCCCTTCCCCTTATTTCACTAATGACGAAAAGATTACAGCCTACGATCACAGTCTTCATAAAAAGGAAAAAGGAAATTGGTTGGTTCTTCTCTTATTTATTCATCTTCTCCAACTTCCTAAGTTCCCCAAATTACCTTCTGGGTTGTGTGCCACCAGAGTGGTTAGCGTGCTATTGATGTGGGAGTCCATTTCCTGCTCGCTGGCCTTCTAACTGGAGTGCCATGTTGCTTTTTAAAAATTAAACCCCTTAAGCAGTTCAGCTAAGAGTTGGGCTAAAAGTGCTCACATGCCTGACTTGCATTACACTTAGATTCTCAGCAGCCACAGTGTGGCCTCTGATGTTAAAATGGCAGACTATTATCCTCAGGGCTGGAGAAAGCACCGTGGAAGGCAGCAATGGAAAGTAACTCTGCAGTGTATTGTTCTCAGGGCAAAAGGTTTTCAAAACTAACAGCACAACAAAAGAGTGAAGAGAAAGTGCTTTTTGTCACCCTGGAGAATTCTTTGCCAAAATTCCCCTGTACTTGGAGAGGATGAAGAGCTTTTACAAGGTTGGGAACAAAGCAGGCAAGTATGGCTCCATTCCCATATTGGGACCTGCTATTTCTGGGTGGATACAGAAGGGCGCTTGTGCAAGTGCACTCAATTATAGCAAAGGAGCATTTATGAGCAAAAGTGTGGCATGCTTGGCAAAGGCTTATAGCCTTTCTTCCTCCCCCCAAACATAAAATGACTGTTTGATAGAGGGGGATTTTGTTCATTTTGACAGGACAATAGCAGCGGTGTTCTAATTTCCATTGTCTTCTTGCTTGAAATTACCCTCCCTTAATAATCAAAAGCCTTCCTAGTACAGTGAGTACTGAATAAAATAGGTGTTAGAAAGACTGTAGATTTCAGACTGTGGGGCGATCTGGGATTTAAATTCAAATTCATGTCATTAGAAAAATGACCAATAATATGTGCCATCTGTTTCACTGGAATCAGTTGGTTTTTGCGCGTGTGTGTGTGTGTGTGTGTGTGTGTGTGTGTGTGTTTCTGGCACAGTGGTTTTCAGACATTACCTACATCAGAATCATCTGGAGGGCTTGTTAAACACAAATTGCTGAGCCCCACCGTCCATGATTTCTGTCTTTTAGTAGGCTGGGTGAGACTTGAACATTTGTATTTCTAACAAGTTCATAGGTGATGCTGACGCTGATGCTGCTGGTTTGGGAAACATACTTTGAGAACCACAGGTAGAGCTGTGTTGTACTTGGTTGCTCAGCTGTGTTCAACTCTGTGTGACCCTACGGACTATTGCCCACCAGGCTTCTCTGTCCACGGGGATTCTCCAGGCAAGAACACTGGAATGGATTGCCCTCCTCCAGGGAATCTTCCCAACCCAGGGATTGAACCAAGGTCTCCCACATTGCAGGTGAATTCCTTACCATCTGAGCCACCAGGGAAGCCCACAGGTAGAAAGGGTTAATTGTTAACCCATTAATTATTAATTGTTAAATGGCTAAAATTGTGACCTGACTTGTATCAGTCTGGTACAAAGCAAATAGTTGAGTTTTTAACCAACTGCTTTCTAGTTGAACTTAACAAGTAGCCTTGTATTGGCGGGTCAGACTGATGGACTCAGTTCACATCTGGGTTTTAACTGTTATAGGCACTATCAGAGGAATCATTTTTGTATACACCCTGGAGAAGGAATATGAAGGAAAAATGTACAAGGGTTTTGAGGATGGTGAAGATATAAATTGGCAAAAAGTCTCAGTATAGGCCTTGTGCTGTAGAATCATTTTTATTGCCCTAAATTTCCCTTCTTAATTCTGAATTATTTTAATCTATAGATCTAAAATTTATTTATAAGGAGGGCTGGATTTGAGAATATTATGCTCTGTGCTGCTCCTAGGATAAGCCTTGGGATCTTTTGTTCTTCAGTGCCTGTCCTGTAACAGAAAGCCTTTCTTGGAACCAGGTCCCAAGATTTTGGGGACTTCTACTTCCGGTGAAATGTAATACAGGCAGGTGGGGAAGGTGCCACAACCCAGCCTTACACAAATGGAAATCATTGCAGTGTCAAATGATAAAACTAAAACAATTCAGTAGTGAGTTTTCTGTCCTTCGTACAAGGGGAGTCAGTCCATGGACTGGGGGAGTCCAGTGCCTCATGGAGTGGAGCTCTCTTCTGGAGGACTTCTGCGCACGAGCGAGTCTTAGAGTGTATTAGAAGAGGCAACATGGAAACAGCACATGATTGGCTAGGAGGCTGGGAACTTTCCTATAAGGCCAGCAGGTCCTGTTTTTAGGGTAAGGTGAGCTTGCTAAAGCCGAGTTGGAGGATTGTTATTGAGGTTAGACAAGGTTCCCTGACAGATGTTTCCCCTAAGTGCAGGCTGACTTAGGTTTATATTTGCCATGTGTGCTGGGCTGTGGGGGTGACCTCCATTCTGTGGGTCCCCTTATAGGAGTTGTGTTAGTTGCTCAGTTGAGTTTGACTTTCGCGACCCTGTGGACTGTAGCCCACCAGCCTACAGTGGGCTCTGTCCGTGGGATTCTCCAGGCAAGAATACGGGAGTGGGTTGCCATTTCCTCCTCCAGGGGATTCCCAAACCAGGGAGTGAACCCGAGTGTCCCTCATTTTCATTACCATTTGAGGCACTAGGGAAGCCCTCAGATGGTAAAGAATCTACCTGCAATGAGGGCCTTTTTTAAAAACAGGAATTGACTTTATTAGGAATGTTGTAGGATGGGGTAGAAGGGGACTTCGAGGTCATCTCTTTCACTCTCCTTCTGGTCAGCAGACCTCGCCAGGGTGTTTGAAGGAGATAGCTCTGTGGCACATGCACAAGCTTGCATGGCCCTGGTGATGGGTCTGGCGAGGGAGGTCTTCAGGATCAAAGGCCAGCACATTCTCTTGTCTTGCTTGTGCTGGCACCACGCTTGATGTGTGGCCATGCCTCTGTGAGCTGCTGTGTGGAGGCAGAGGACTCCAGCTCTGAGAAGAGGAGGACATCATTGGCCTTGGCAGCCAGACTTGACACCACCATCCCTTGGATTTCATTGAGTCTGTAGTTTCATTGGGAGGCTAGCCAACTCGCTGTCTGCTGTTGAGTGTGGGTGAGGAAGTGGGAGGAAAGAACTGGGTGATGAGAGAGTAGGAGGACAAAGAGAAACCATAAGGAGTGGAAAATTTGTTGAAGGGAGTGAAGAAGAGGCGAGTGAGACACAACAGCCCCAATCTAAAATATACAACCTAAAGGACTCTACCACATCGAGCAGACCAAGGGACTTGAGGAGTCCTGTTGCTTAAGCCTTGCAGCCTTGTGCTGGCTTTGCGGCCCGCAGAGCAGGGGCTCTGCGCCTCAGGACAGCCAGCTCTAGGGTGTGTTTGCCAGGTGGCATCTGGATGGTGTGTCCAGTGGAAGGCGTTGGTAGGACTGAAAGGTTGGGAGGTGGGAGAAGCCAGGGAGGTCCCCTTCCCCTCCCTCACCTCTCCCTTGGGAAGCTGTTCTGGCTGCAGCTGCAGATGAGCGCTCAGAGACCTAGCTTCCTCAGCTGACCCTGGACTTCCATAACTTCATCTCCTCTCTTTGTCTTCCACTCCAGGGTCAGCAGCAGCTTCCTGCCTTGTCTCAGCTTCCCCTTCATCAGTGGAAATAATTCCCTGCATTGAGCTCTTTCTAGTGCAAACGCTTAAAAGTAGTTTCTGTTTTATTGGTTAGATACTGAAACAGATTAGATTCTTATTCCTAGTGAACAAAAGAGCAAATGGAGGCATATATATGATAAATAAAGTGTCCAAGGTCATCACAACTAGCCAGTGATAAAATTGGTATTCACAATGGAAGACTGCAGCGCTCACACCCCTTGATACAGTACCATGTGGCCTCTCAGAATGAGTTTGAAGGAATTAAGAAAAAGGAAGAAAAATCTCTTCATGTATGAAATGGTAATGGTGTGAAAACATTGCTTTGACCTTAAGAAATTAGGTAATCTCTGTGGTAGAGTGTGTGTGCCCAGTGTTTCATAGTGCTAAATCTTGGTAAATTAATTCAACTCAGGCACTGGTGCTACTCTTTCATTATTCTTTGTTTTCTTGGTTGATCATAAGGGGTTGCTTATTTCCACTCATCTATTCCATTTCAATTTGTGGAAATGTGACCTGAGCCTTGCTTTGGAACTCAGGTTGCTATGGAAACCTTTGACTGGAGGTGGATGGATCATGAAGGTTTATTAATGAGAATTTCCTTCTTCTACCTCTGGGCTCTGTTTGTGTGAAAATCCATGAAAGGCTCATTAATTTTTGTATTAGGTTTCTCCAGAGAAATAGGCCCAATAGGATGTATACAGATAGACAAAGAAGTTTATTTTAAGGAATTGGCTTGTATGATGAGGGAGGCAGGAGAGAGATGTAGTTCCAGTCTGAATGGTGGCAGGCTTGAGGCCCAGAAAGACTGGATGTTTCTGTCTTTCTTCCAAAGGTAGGAAGAAAAGGATGTCCCAGCAGGAGGCAGTCAGGCAGTTCTTTTTAACTTGGGAAGGTGAGTTTGTTTTCTTCAGACCTTCAACTGATTGGATGAGGCCCACCCATTTAAGGAAGAGCAATCTGTTTTAATCAGTTTACTGATTTGAATGTTAATTAATCTCATCCAAAATTACCCTCAAAAACACACCCAGAATAATGCTGGATCCTGTAATATCTGGGCACCCTGTGGCCCAGTTAAATTGCACATAAAATTAACTCTCGTGGTTCTCACTGCTAAAGGCTGACTTTTCAGCCTGTTTGGTGATCAAAGCTGATGATTTTTCCAAGGATCCAAATGAAAAATGGTTACTTGAAAAAGTTTTAACATCTGCCGCAAATTTGTGCCAAACTGTATTGTTTGTTATGTTATTTGGTGACCTTTACATAAAGAAATGCATGGTGCTTCTTTTCTTTAGAATTTAGTAACAGGAAGACATTTATTTCTAGATAAAGTTATGTGCTTCCCTTTTATTTTGGAGTAGAAAATATGTTTCTATTTTCACTTGTTTTGCTAGGAAGCTCGGAGCTGAAATTCATGACTGTTTCATATCTTTCCCTTTCTTTTTCAAATAGTAAACTTTTTTCCTAAGTGTCTATTTTATTAGCTGTCTTATAGCATGTTTTTTCTCTGAACTACATATTTTGGCCAGGCAATTAGGAGATAAATTATAAATAAATGCAGATATTATTATCTTTTCCAAATGCAATTCTTACAGCAATGTTATAACTTATTTTCAAGTTTTACAGATCATTCTACCATGTTCATGCATCATAACTACATCATGAACTTAAGAGACAGAATTGGTGCAACATGAGTAAGGGGTGAAGTGGGTGGAGGCCTCTTTTACTCTAAGAATAGATGCTTTGGTAATTACATGATACTCTCAACTTACACTTTTGTGGGAGGGTAGTGTGGTAATCATATCACAAGTCTCAAAATTATGTACACTGTTAGACTCAAAATTGAACGTCTGGCTTTTTTTTCTAAGAAAATAATTTAGGAAATGGGCAAAGGTTAATAGTTATGTAATATCTAATGCATTTTAAACTCATGGTCAGTGCTTTATATGTATTATCTCATTTAAAAGACAGGCACCACTTACCTTCACTTAGCAGATGGGGAATCTGAGGCCTAGAGAGTTTAAATGACTTGCCTGCGGTCACTCTCAGCTAATGCAGGCAGTGTCTGGGACTCAAACCAAAGCAAGCCTACTCTAAAGCCCAGACTTTTAATTGTTATTCCCAGTGCAGCCGTGAGAGCAAAATCTGGAAACAATAAAAATATTCAACAATAGGAATATATTAAATGAATTAACCCATACATTGTAATATCTTGCTACCACTTAGAGTATTATAAAATTGATTTATTGACATGGGTATCTATTCACTAAATATTGCTGAGTAAAAAAAAGCATGCTAGGTGTGATGTACACATGTCTGTTTGTGTGTATGGTTCTGTGTGTGTGAGGCGACTGACACTTTGAAAAGGGCCTAGAGCAGTGGTTCCCAGATTTTCTGGAGGCTTAGAATCTCTGGAGGTAACTTTAAAAAACAGTGATGCTGAGGACTTCCCTGGTGGCCCAGCAGTTAAGACTCCACACTCCCAATGCAGGGGGCCAGGGTTTGATCCCCTGTCAGGGAACCAGAGCCTGCATGTCCCAACTGAAGATCCTGCATATCCTAACGAAGATCCCACACATGGCAACTAAGACCTGGCACAGCAAAAACAAAAACAAAAAAAACTGATGCCAGACCCATAAAATCCGATAAGACCAATGAAATCAGAATCTCTGGGGGCTATGTCCATGCTTCACTATTTTACAAAAGCTTCCCAGGTTACTCCAATATGTTGTCAAGGTTAGGGACCATGTATCGAGCTGCGGTTCATGGGGTCACAAAGAGTCGGACACGGCTGAGCGACTGAACTGAACTGAACTGAACAGAGCTGGAAGTGTATGAGTGGCTATACTTGAATAAGGTCTTCCCAGGTGGCACTAGTGGTAAAGAACCTGCCCACTGACGTAGGAGATATAAAAGGCATGAGTTCGATCCTTGGGTGGAGGAGGGCATGGCAACCCACTCCAGTATTCATGCTGGGAGAATCCCACAGACAGCCTGGCAGGCTACAGTCCATAGGGTCGCAAAGAGTTGGACATGACTGAAGCGACTTAGCACACACCACATACTTGAATAGAATGGAAGTCGGCTCTTTTATTTTTTCTCTTTTCTGTATACTTTTTTAATAATGAGGATATTACTTACAATTAGAAAAAAATTTAATCAAAATAAGTATGATTCAGAGCCTAGGAAATGAAATGTTTTATTCCTTTTGTTTTCCCTTACTTTTATAAACATAACTTACTCTTTTATTTTCTCGCATGTAAATATAAAATGTTTACAGCAGAGGTATACGGTGTGTATATGTGTGTGTGTGTCTGTGCATCTTGAGTTCTCCATGGTACCTGCCAGGGAAGGAAGGGGTACTGGGTAGAGTGTATAGCCTCTGGGAGCCTCGCCATGGCATACGTGCCTGGGGGACCAAGCCAGGAACAACAGTCCCAGTTCTCCAACAGCCTGGGGTGGTGCAGCCTTGACCTGCTCAGTCCTCACCAGGAAGCACTCCTGCAGTTTCCTCTGTGCCTGCTAGGGTGACCTCTCATCCCAGTTTGCCTGCCACTCTTCTGCCTTTAGCACTGAGTATCTCGAGTATTGAGAAGAACCCCAGTCTTGGGCAAACAGGAGAGTTGGTCACCCTGTCCCTGCTCCGCTGGGCACTGTCGTCATTTACTCTCAATCTCTCTCTGAGCCTCAGCACTGACACCCCTACAGGTGGCAGCTGTAACCACCTGATGCAACATACGGGGCAGGGATGAAGCAAGCTACATTGGCACTGGCTCCAGGGCTAAAGTACAAATAAAAAATGCATTTTCCTTCTCTCTCTCTCTCTCTCTCTTTTTTTTTTTTTTTTTTTAAGGAAGATTTATCTAAGCCTAACAGTACCAAGATTTGCTCTCTTTTATTTTGCTCTGGGCTGTCCTTAATGGCCTTGAACATGCTCAAATTTCTAATCTATAGGAGAGCTACTGTGTTCTTGCTGAATAGTACATTTTAAAAATATTCCTGAATCATAATACATTTCTCTAGGGTATGTTAGAGGCTTACCAGCCAGCCCTTCATTGTGATTTGCCTTAGGTAGGTTTTTGTAAAAAGCTGGCCTGGATTTCGCTTAGATGACAGTAGAAATGCAATCAAAACAATCTATTTGTCCCTGTTTCTCTTCCTATATTGCTGTTTGAGCTTGTCATTTTCTGCTAAATTTTAGCACCTGTTTCAAAATGCACATCACTCTTTACATGGTTTGACTGACATAGCAAACCTCTGAAATTCACAAAGTATGCCAAACCTTTTTGATTACTTACAATATTTGCAGTATAACAGCACTGTGTATATATCATTCTTTTTCTTGGTGCATCAAAAATTTCTGCATTTATTTGTCCTCTATCATTTTTACCCATCAATTCCCAATGAATAATGGCTCACAGCTGACCCAAAGCAGTTAAGTTGAAGTGTTTCTGATTTATTAAAAAATTGTAAGAACCAAAGCTAAGCTGCAGTAAGGTCTAACTTGTCAGATAGAACTAGATTTGAGGACAAGGTTGTATTAAGTGTGGTAAGGTTGTATGATCTATTTACAAACATGGACACTGAACTGGTTATTGATCAGAAGTGGCTAAAATATTTACCCCTCCTTTTGCTGTAGTTGCTCACTTAGGAAAAACTGATTTCATTGGGTAAAATTTCCCCCAGACTTTTTACTTAATTTAGATACCTTTGGTACATTACAAAATTACTCTTTCTACAAGAGACAAAATAATTCTTCTCTAACAATTATAACACTTCCTTCAAAATGTGAATGAAAGATAACCCTGCCGTTTATTGAGCTAGCATATTGGTACTATAGGGGAATGACTTTTCTCTGTTTCTGTAAACACCTGGCTGGTTTTAGACAAATAGGAAGAAAGCTGAGTAAATAGGACTCTCCCCATCCATCTGGTCATGGCAGGGGTCCTTCTACTATGAAAACACATTTTCCTGAAGGTTTGTGGGTAGAGGAGCTGGTATCGGTGGCTCTCTTTTAGGAACCTTTGGACTTTGGCTGCCTTGCACATTTTTCTTCTATGCCCTTAAGAAATACTTCTGTTTCCATCTCTTTTTAGTGAAATGTCATGTTTTACTACTAATAATTCAGCAGATGCCAGTTCCTTCCTAAGTTATGGGTGCTTTTATTCCTTTTAATTTTGAACATTATCTTTCCCTAACTCCCCACAACAGGGATGGATATATTTAGAGGAAACAGTGGGCTATTTCTAAATATGTAAGATATACTGCATTTTAAAACCCTCGCTGGTGGAGGTCCAGTTACTGAGACCGAGGCAATCTGACCTAACTCACTCTTCCTACCCATTTCAACATCTCCGTGTTTGCACCCATCCTTTCTTCCTTCCTCATATCACAAAAGCAGAAGTACCCATAGTTAATACTTTCTTGCTGCATCTTATATCCCATCCCCTCCTGCCTTTTCTTCTCCTTTTCTTTTGTGTCATTTGTCTGATTTTCATTCTGATCTTTTCCACTGAACCCTTCTCAGCCTCCAAACATGTTCTAGCTTCCTCCTAAAAGTAACCTGCTCTAGTTTCACTGCCATACTCCCTTCCTCTTCACTGCTGAGCTTCTCCCTGCCTAATCTCAAAAATACAAAACTTCTCTTCATTCAAGACCCAGCTCAAACACTTGTAACCTCCAGCTAGCAAGGACCTTATGCCCCTGCCCTCTGCTCCCCAGAGTTGCCTCCTTCCACAGGAAATACCCTCATTCTCAGCATAGCCTTCCTCTGTCCTCTGGCTTCCACAGCAGTGTGCTAAACCACAGGGCTGAGATTCAAGATCGAGTTTTCCCTTAGTATAAACCACCAGTGGGAACAGTATTTAGCTTGATCCCTGGACTAGTTGACCTGTTAAACTTAAGTATCCTCCAAGCAGACAATCAATGGGGAAGAAGGTGGTGAATAATTAAGTAAGAAATCTCTTTAAGAAAAGAAATATTTCCTCCTTTAGCAAGAAGCCTGGTCCTGTTTTGGGAGGTTACTACCTGCTATATGTTAGTTGCTCAGTCGTGTCCAACTCTTTGAAACCCCGTGGACTGTAGCCCACCAGGCTCCTCTGCCTATGGAATTCTCCAGGCAAGAATACTGGAGTGGGTTGCCATTTCCTTCTGCAGGGGATCTTCCCAACCCAGGGACTGAACCCAGGTCTCCCGAGTTGCAGGCAGATTCTTTACCATCTGAGCCACCAGGGAAGTTTTTGGGAAGTTCCTGGGCTTCCATTATTATGTGACTTAGCATTAGTTTCTACCCATTTAGTTTCTTTGCCTGATGGGTGGGAATCTATCACTGTAAAAGAGGAGCTATGCCAGTTTTTAATGGATCTTTTGTTACGCAAAGAAGGGCGCTAGCATTCCATCAAATTTTAATGCTCTTTCTGTTCCATTTAGTTTAGTATTTCTCAGCAAGGGTCCTTTGCATATTTCATCCAGGACATTTATTCTTTGACTACTATATGATGTATATGAAGCAAACATCCTTGCTTCCTCCCATGTTCTAATATCCCCAAGGTGAGGCGGGGAACCACTGTCAACAGTGGTTGAAAACACAGTATTTTTACATAAATGCATGCCTATTGTGGCAGGTAGAATTCTAAGATGACCCCCAATGACCTACACAATTATCTAGTCTCCTCTCCTTGAATGTCAATCAAAGAGAACCTGTGACTAGGATGAGATGCCATGGACTTGACCTAATTCAGTGGGCCCTTTAAAAGCACAGTGTTTTCTCTGACTGGTTCCCGGAAGAAAGTCAGAGATTCAAAGCAAAATGATTCTGTTGATAGGTGCCGTTGCTGGCTTGAAGGTAGAGGCCATGTGGCAAGAGAGGGAGGTGGTGTCTAGGAGCTGATAGCAGCCTGGCTGACTTTCATGGAGGAGATGGGGATCTCAGTCTTATAACTGCAAGGGAGAGAATTCTGCCTACAACTTGAATAAGTTTGGAAAAGGATACCGAGCCCCAGCTGAGAAGCTCAGACCATCTGGATTTCGACCCTGTGAGATCTGAACAGAGAACCCAACCACTCTATGCCTAGACCTCTAACCTACAAGACTGTGAGAGAATCAGCTTGTGGTAATTTGTTAACATAGCAATAGAAAAACAATATACACGTATTTGTCTTTAAAAAGTATATAGCTTTCCCCAATGAATTATAATGCTCTCAATTACAGGATTGGCGCCTGATACATCTTGGGTTTATCACCATGCCAGTGAAGCCTCATCATCACAGAACTCAATTAATGCCTGTCTAGTGAATGAATGACCCTTTAAGAGTCATCTTAAGGAGGGGGATAGGGAGAAAGAAGTAATCATTGCTTATAAGTTGTCCCACTTTCAGGAGAACAACATTGCTTTAGAACTTGCTGTGTTAAGGCACTAATCAAGTGCTGTGACATACTGATTTCTTTCAGTGGCTGAAGATATTCAGCCAAACTTGATTTTTGCCTGGACTTCACTGAAGATTTTCTTCCTTGGTAAGAATTTAACAAGAAGGAGCCAGCTCTACATATGATTTTATTAGTTTTATCCTACAGACACTCTGCAGCATGTGTATGGTCTAGTCGGCTGTTGGAAATGACACAGTGATAACTGATTTTATAGTTGTTTTTCCTGATTCTCAGTGTAGTCTCAGGTCCCTGCAGCAGGAGAGAGAGCCAGTGGTGTCTGAGGCAATGGCTAAACATGAGCTGGTCCTTGAATATGGTATGGAGTGATGGTGAAGGTTTACTTTGATAAGGCGTAGGGTATTCAGTTGTAGCCTTGCCCCTCACTGGGACATGCCTTTGTCTCTGTACTTGGCTGAGGAGCCAAGGGCCCAAGGGCCCACAGGGCCTGGAGGAGTTGATGATGGTACTGCCTTATGGGATGGCTGGGGAGTCAACCAAATAATGCCTGTAAAATGCTCAGCATGGTGCCTGGTGTTAGGCAGCTCTCAAATATTAGCTATTATTGATCCCTGTAAATGTTTGCCCTTTCTTTTCTATAGTTTGTGTTGCGAAAATAATCAAGTTTTCCAGTATAAAATGGCATGCTACTAATTTTGCTTTTTGACTAAAACATCCTCCTGGAGAGCCTTGTTCCTATGCTCCTGGATAGGCTCCTCCTGAGGGCCAGGCTTGCTGGCCCCTCAGGAACCACCAGCCCTAGACCCAGAGAAAAATAACTGAAACTGCTTTAGGGTTAACGAAGGTCTCAGGTCACCCTGGTCTTGCCCCAGGCCTGGAGCTCAGATGCACTGAACCAGGCTGTTAGGAAGCTGGAAGGGACTCCCTGGCACAGATGTGGGTAGCCTGGGGCGGGGGGATTGGGCTTGTCCAGAGGAAGCCGGGTTCAGGCTGTTGGTCCTAAGTTCTTGCAAAGCCAGGTGTTGCCTTTTGTGGGTGTGTGGTCCAGGTAACTTAGTGATAAGAGCCAGGTTGGAGAGGCCGAGAAGAAAACAGAATTTCAAAACTACGACAGGAACCTGTGGAAGCTGCTCTCCTGGTTGGTTGGGTGTTGGATTTCTCAGGAAGAATAGAACAGGCTTCCCATAGAAGGTGATGGAAACGCTGAGGTTTGTTTTGCTGCAGAGCAGCAAAGAAGGAAAGAATTCGGTGCTAGTGAAATCCCCTTGCTGTTCCTTCGGAATCTCGTTTTGAAATGGCATCTAGATTTCAGCAACATGCTTGCACTTGAAAAATGAAAACATTGGACAGAACTGGTGGTTACGAGTGTGAACTTGCTCTGGCATCCAGTGTAATTGTTTTTGGCTGTATAAATGCCATTCTTCCCATCTGTTCCTCCAAGCAGATCTTTGTGAAAGAGGAGTTTCAGCTGGTGAGATCTTAGCTGCTTTGTTAAAAATGTGCTAGTGTGGTAGATGGAAGGGGTTTTCCTGTCTCTAGCAAAGGAGAATTTACATGGACACTTACCCTCAACAGGAAAGGAGAAAGGAAATGTGTATTTGCATCCAAAGAGCGCAACGTAGTATTGACTCATCTACTTCTCTTCGGTTGCTTAGGGGTTCCAACTGCTTAGCTTAGGCCTTTCCTGGTCGGAAGATACTCTCATCAGGCCCCAAGGGAGGGCTCTGTGTGTGGGTACAGTCAGGATTCTCTGGGTCTCAATTCAGGGCCTGCCTGACTTGCTTATGTTCCAGTCACCATCTGTGTGACAGTTTTGACCTTTATTAGCAGCCTTATTTTTTTGTGAAGAGAGTAGTGCTGTGTGAAATACAAGGTAAAATACAAGACCCTGGTTACATTTGAATTTCAGATAAGCAACAAATAATTTTTTAAGAGAAAAGTATGCACAAATATGGCATGGGACATACACTAAAGAATACCTGAGCTGGAGTGAGGTAGCACATGCCAGGAAGATAGTGGGGTTCATTTCCCGGAGATTTTTCCGTGGTGGCTTGTGATGAGAAAGTGACACCAAAGAGTTCCCTCCCCAACAAGTCTGCTAAGTAACAGGAAGCTGTATGGAACCAGAAAGGCGCGGATCCCCTGATTAAGGGCGCCTCTGCACTCTCCCCTCGTCTATGGGGTTGCACAGAGTCAGACACGACTGAAGCGACTTAGCAGCAGCAGCTCTCTCCTCAGTGGGCAGTGAAAATCTCGCCTTCTCAAACTGGCCTCTCCTTCTCAGAGAACAGCCTCCACTGGCTGCAGCCAGTCTCTGATGGCCTGGCGCTGCATCATCTGTTGGTGCAGTGAGCTGTTATTCTAATTCCTAAGCTGGGAAATGATGCTCGTGCTTCCCGCAGAGGGATGGCACCAAAACGTCTTATTGTTGTTAAGGCTAGTAACCACGGGAGTGAAATCAGAAATTAGCATGAAGATAACGTACATGGGAGATTCAGCAGGTGGCAGCAACAGGGGAAATTTACAGTCAGGTAGAACTGGGTTCAGAGTCTGGGACCACCGCTTGCTCATTGTTGGATCTTGGGGCTGGGGCTCAGTTTCCTCACCTCTAAAATGGAGTGGGGAGTGATACTTAACCTCAGAAGGTTGGGGTGTGGGTTCAATGAAACAGTATAGTCAAGGCTATCTAGATAGTGTGTGTGATTTCAGTTCAGTTCAGTTCAGTTGCTCAGTCGTGCCCGACTCTTTTCGACCCCATGAATCGCAGCACGCCAGGCCTCCCTGTCCATCACCAACTCCCGGAGTTCACTCAGACTCACGTCCATCGAGTCAGTGATGCCATCCAGCCATCTCATCCTCTGTCGTCCCCTTCTCCTCCTGCCCCCAATCCCTCCCAGCATCAGAGTCTTTTCCAATGAGTCAACTCGTGCATGAGGTGGCCAAAGTACTGGAGTTTCAGCTTTAGCATCATTCCTTCCAAAGAAATCCCAGGGCTAATCTCCTTCAGAATGGACTGGTTGGATCTCCTTGCAGTCCAAGGGACTCTCAAGAGTCTTCTCCAACACCACAGTTCAAAAGCATCAATTCTTTGGCGCTCAGCTTTCTTCACAATCCAGCTCTTGCATCCATACATGACCACAGGAAAAACCATAGCCTTGACTAGACGGACCTTAGTTGGCAAAGTAATGTCTCTGCTTTTGAAAATACTATCTAGGTTGGTCATAACTTTTCTTCCAAGGAGCAAGCGTCTTTTAATTTCATGGCTGTAGTCACCATCTGCAGTGATTTTGGAGCCCCCAAAATAAAGTCTGACACTGTTTCCACTGTTTCCCCATCTATTTCCCATGAAGTGATGGGACCAGATGCTATGATCTTCATTTTCTGAGTGTGAGCTTTAAGTCAACTTTTTCACTCTCCTCTTTCACTTTCATCAAGAGGCTTTTTAGTTTCTCTTCACTTTCTGCCATAAGGGTGGTGTCATCTGCATATCTGAGGTTATTGATAATTTCTCCTGCCAATCTTGATTCCAGCTTGTGTTTCTTCCAGTCTAGTGTTTCTCATGATGTGCTCTGCATATAAGTTAAATAAGCGGGGTGACAATATACAGCCTTGATGTACTCCTTTTCCTATTTGGAACCAGTCTGTTGTTCAATGTCCAGTTCTAACTGTTGCTTCCTGACCTGCATACAGGTTTTTCAAGAGGCAGGTGTATGATTTGGCAGATGCTAAATTAATGGCAGGGCTTATTGCCACAGCCACACAACAGTTTAGTCTGCCCTGGGCCACTGTGTTTGTCTCAATGATCTTAGTTAAGTCTTGCCACGCACCAGGGAAATGGGCTGTCTTTGTGATAGAAAAAAGCTGATTGACTGGCCTCTGAAGCTACTTCTAGAAAGACTCTGGGGTATCTTGGCATCATAATCAACGGCTGTACTTGGGCTGTCAAGCTGCAACTTCAAGGTGGGGATCAGGTTTTAGGGCTCCTCGTGACTCCATGAGCTCTAACTCTAAACTTCTCCATTGCTGTTCAGTCACTAGGTCATGACCGACTCTTTGCGACCCCATGGACTGCAGCACCCCAGGCTTCCCTCTCTTTCACTATCTTCCAGAGTTTGCTCAAACTCGTGTCCATTGAGTCAGTGATGCCATTCAGCCATCTTGTCCTCTGTCACCCCTTTCTCCTCTTGCCCTCAATCTTTCCCAGCATAATAGGGTCACAAAGAGTCGGACATGACTGAAGTGACTTAGCATACAGGCATAGAGGAAACATGAGTAGATTAAAGGGAGGCTTTAGTGGGTCAGATAGGCTTTTAGAAAGGGCCTTAAGAGAAAGTTCCTGTGACGTTTTAGTTGATTACATATAACAATGGGAGAGGCTTTTATGGGGATCTGGGTCATATATTGTGGGCTTGGAGGCTGAGGCTGAGGCTGCCTGAGGATTTGGGCTCTAGGAGAGGGAGAAACCAACGCAGTGGCTTATTCTCCTAGAACTGGCAGCTGGGGCCAGCCTTGCTGCTCCGGCCCTCCAAGGCCCCCCGGAGAGTCAGCTGGCTGGTGGGTTGGCTGACGGGGCTGGTGTGTGCTGAATCCTTTTCCAAGGAGGAGGAGGAGATGCCAGTTATTCCATACATCAGCCTCTCCACCTGCCAAGGAGGCAAGATACTGCTGTGGAGAAAACAGCTTTTACTCATTCCTTTGTATGTGGGGCTGAATAAGAGCCAGAAGCAGTAGGGTTTGTTCCATAAATCAGATGCAAGTCATGTAGATGGGAGTGCTATAGTCTGGAACATCAGGCTGGGGAGCGTGTGATTGAGTGTTGAGAATCTGAGGGTGTTATCCTCCCTAACGTTCCACTTTTGGAGCTGCAATCATGTTGTGGCTGGTGTGAGCAGCCAGCTGTGACAGGGAGGGACAGGCAAGGGTCAGTGGCAGACGTCTATAATGTGATCACTACAGGGTTAGATGAGAGCAAGCTGTTGCCTTGCTTCCTGAGTAGTGAAGATGGAGGGTAGAGACATTTTGCTTTATGTCCAAAGAAAAAGAGGAGACCCAGGTGCTACCCCCAAATACAATCAGATGTGTTTAGGTTGTGTTTCCTTTGGTGTTATCACTCATGATGGCCAAATTAGATACCACACACAGAGAAAGGAGCCACCATGGTCAATGGAAATGCTTTTAGGGTTGAAGACACTGTGGTTTGGCACTGTTTTTCCTCCATCTGGTTGTGGTGTGTCTTACTACTCAGCTCTCACTTTGGCTCAGGTCTGAGTTTCATGCTGTTGCTCTCAACCATCCCTTCCAGAGATCCTGTTATACTCCGCAAAGCTGCTCCCAGTAAGTAATATGCAGTGCTAATGGGACTTGGTTTCATCATTGAGTTCGGGGTGGGGAGGGAGGGTGGCGCTTTGCTCAACTCAGATCTCCCCATGGCAGAATGTTCATGAAGTGTGCACAAGTTATCAGAATGTTATTTTCTAGTTTACATGAGTCATGTTCATGAAAATAGGGGCTATCACTTTTCCACTAACTGTTGTCCTCATGCCTTTCATCTCCCATCTTGCCCCCAAATACACCCGTACCCTTCATTGGCCCCCTTCTTCCCTCTTCTGATCACTAGTAAGTTTATGAGTTAATTATACTTGAAAAGGGCTTCCTGGTGGCTCAGATGGTAAAGAATCCACCAGCAATTCAGGAGACCCAGGTTCAATCCCTGGGTCAGGAAGATCCCTTGGAGAAGGAAATGGTAACCCACTCCAGTATTCTTGCCTGGAGAATCCTATGGACAGAGGAGCCTGGCAGACTGTTGTCCATGGGGTCACAAAGAATCCGACATGACTGAGTGCCACTAAAACACATACTTGAAAAGGCTTCAGTATTTTCTTGAGCCATGGTGATGAGCTAGCTTCTCCCCACTGCCTGGCTTCCTGAGTCATTGCCCAGCCCAGCTGCCAGTGAGAGTTAGCAGGAGGAGGGAAGGGTGACTAATGACATAGGAGAATCTGTAGCCTGGAGAGTGATTTCCCTGCTTTCTTTACATCAAGCCACTGTGTGAAAGGAGTGTGTATGTGTGTGTGAGTGTGTGTGTATGCATGTGCATACATGCATATGTGTGTGTGGACATGCCAGAGCCTTGTCCAAAACCAAGTGCCTTCTCAGCATCACCTGGGGCCTTGCTGTGGGAAGGTGGTCTGACATCATGCTCCTTTTCTTCTTGCTCTCAAACTAGAGTCCAACATTAGCTTTGTTGTTCCTGCCAGATGAGGAAATAGGCCCTGTGGAACTCATTTTAAAAATCATGTTCAATGAATGTTCTTGAGTTTCCTTGGATAGATCAAGGGTGAGCAACCCTTACACTGTTTTTTTTAATCTCCCCTTCTTTCAAATTTCTGTTTTCCCAAAACTGTGAAAATGAGCATATGCTCCTTCAAATGGAAGTCGCTCCATAAACAACTCTATCGAAGAAAGGAAATTAAAATCCTTCAGCAAACTCTTTGCTTCCTGGGCCCCCAGAGAAGGGATTGGTTTGAGAGATGGGTATCATGTACTCAAACATTACGCCTCCATGCACTCTGAAAAGAGGATCTGTGCCTTTATTTATAATGTATTTACCCAGTGCGGCAGCCATTGAAGAAGTCTGTTTAATGAAATGTTGGACTTGTATGTAGATGGGCCTATTGGAAATCATTATGAGTAAACATGTGTAGAGATTTATTTTCCTCCCCCCAGAGGTCTCTTGGAGGTCCCCAAAGATAAATATTTGCCCAGTTGGTATTTCCTCAGTCTTAATGTGGTGCTGAGCCAAGTGGATTGCCTTCTTCCACAAGAGCTTGTTAACATGCACAGAACTGCTCTCCTCCCCCGGCGGCTGTGACATCTTAACCCTGCCCTGGAGACAGTGGGTGCCAGCCACTTATCCAACCTAGAACATTGGTACAGGCACAGGCTTGCTGCTGTTTGAAGCAACCAGTGCTGCTCAGCGAGGACTAGACCACTTTGTTTCACCTTATGTTCAGCAAGCCCCACTCCCTCCCCTGTGTGAATCTACTTTGTTGCTTCTATGTTATGGAATTCAAGGGCAGTAGACAAAATTCTAGAGCCTTTTGAAATGGAGACCTCTTGAATTTTAATGTTCTCTCTGGGAAGCTGATTTCAACTTTCTTTCAAAAATTTCCTTTTCCTTCAGACCCTTAAAAATCCAGAACAAACCAGGATATGTTATCTAAGATCAGGAAAAAAAAATTCTTTTGATTGGTCTTTGTCTCTTGGGCAAAAGTGAAGGGAGAAGGAATTATATTTTATGTGGCTAACATACATTTTAAAAATTTAACTACAAATTAGGTAACTGGGCTTAAGGTTACTCTGTAAAGGACATGACTGGTCATTTTAGAGTGCATTTCCATTAGCATAAAATGTGGTTAAGAAGAGGTCCAGGACTATTCAACTTACTTTATAGCTTTATTCTTGAGAATTGCAGAGGTCTTAGAAATTGGATCTGAAGAAATTTAGGAAATATTTTCAGCTCAGACTCAAAATATTCCTTACTATAAGATATCTATAGTAGCATAACCTAAGAAATACTATATGCTCATGGCTGAAATCTTGAAATGGCTACACAGATGTATGGACAGGCTTTCGGAACACTGGAGTCACCTGTCAGGGACTTGGAAAAGGCTAGTCAGTTTGAATTTAGCTTAGCTTGTAAAATATGTCAATCTAAGTATATATTGCCCAGCAAGCATGGCAGCTGCATCCTGCAAGAATCAGCAATTGATGTTTTTAAGACTGTTGTTGGAATTTCAGGACTGAAAGCTATTTACAAAATCCTGCTCCTTGTGGAGCCAGCCATCCAGTCCATGTGAATTGTCCTGTCATGAGAAAGCAGAGTGCTGGAGGCCAGTGAACTTTTTGAGAAACTGGCAGCCCAGCAGACATGCTGACGCCAGCAGGACACCAGCGGGAACTGAAGGTCTTTGTACCAGGAAGAAAACAGTGCTTCTTCCCTGAAGGAGAGGGAGCCCTGACACTGGAGGGCCCTTGGTAGAAACCGGGTAGTGAAGTCTGGGGGAAGGGCCTCTCTCAGGATGGAAACACAAGGGATGTCGCCATGGGAAGGGGGTGGGGAGAATGGTTGAGACTGTCCTTGGAGAAGTGACCCTTCTTCTTGTGGAAAGCCCTCTCCTTGTTTTCAGTGAAACCTCTCAGGAACTGCTTCACGCCAGCAGATTTATTTTGGGAACCAGTGGAAGGGCACTTGGGTTTAGGGTAGGTGGAGAAACTGAAGAATGGCCGCAGATTCCGGCTGCAGGAGGATCGCACACCCCAGGGGAATTAGCAGGGCTCTAGGGGAGAGGCCTTTGGACTGTCCTGGACTGTAGAATTGGTGGGTTCAGGACAATGTCGTCCAGATGTTACAGGGCAAGAAGACCTGCCCCTAACTTTGGATCACATCTTTAAAATCAATGCCCTAATAAAGACTTGTTCTTTAAACTCGTGTTCTATCAGGCTGGCTGAACAACTCCAACCGTGGATTCGCCGCGATCGATGATGAGCACGGAATGGGAAGGGAGGATCCCCAGGAGCGAGCTTTGGAAACCGGGCCAGCCCGGAGGAAGGCCGAGAGCACGGCCAGGCTGCCGGGCGCGCCTCGCCGGGCGGGTGGAGCGGTTCCGCGCGCCCGGCCTCCGGGCACCTCGCACCCGCGGCGGCGGTGGGCGGCCGGCGGCGGCGCGGGGAAGGCCGGGGGTGCTGTCAGCGGTGGGCGGCGCGGGGCGCAGCGCGCTCCGGGACAGCTGGAGGCTCCGCGGCAGCGCGGCGAACAGTGACAGGTTCCGCAAATAACAGCTGCGGCGCAGTCTTTCTGTTTGGACAACGTGGGAAGGACCATTGTTCACAAATTGGTCTCTTCAACAACACCTGCACGCACAGATAATAATCCAACTGTCGGTCTCGGGGCTTTCAAAGACAAAAGACAGCCGTGGAAGGAGGAGCAAACAGTTCCTGGAGATAGCGGGACAACTTTGGAACCACGGAGAGTGCAAACGAGGACTCCTTGTTCTGTTCCCGCGTCCGGCAGCGGGGCTTGTCATTCACGGTGGGGCTCGCTTTCCTTTGCCGGTAGTGAGCACCAGATCTTTCATCCCCCAGGCCGCCGCCCCGCCGCCGCCGCACCACCATCATTTCCTATGCAGAGCGTGCTCCACTGCACACCAGCGATCAATACTGGTAGAGTGGCCCTAGGATAGGGAAGGTCACGCGTGTGTATGTAAATCGAAAGGTTATTGAGGCGCAGGTGGCTTGCATTCCTCGGAAATTGCAGTATTAGCATGTCAAAGCTAGGCTGGAACCAAGGTATACACGCAGTCTCTTCCTGTGGCTCCAGGAAGGCCTGAGCATTACCCTCTTGATCCTGCAGTTGAACATCCCTTGGTGGCCCCAGATGCGGCCACCATATTGTTAATGCATCCAGCACCTTCCGTTTGCACACTGCTCTGCAGCTTAAGGTTAGTCTTCCTACTTGCATTTCTCATTTTAGCCTCAAGGACAGTGGAAGGTCTACAGTGAGTAAAAGCCGAATTTTAACAGAAGAGGAACCTTAAGGACCACATCTGGTGTTCTGTCCACTCTGCCATTTGGCACAGCTACAGTGAACATTTGGTTATTTGGATCCTGTTTAATATTTTTTTCCTTTTTCTATCTTTATTGAAGAGCTACTACCAGGTCTGAGATGAGTTAACAGGCACACAGAGACATAGGAAATTCACTCCTTACCCTGGATGTCCAGTATGTGCCACCTAACCACAGGTGGCTGTTAAAATGTATATCCTAATTAAAATTAAATAAAATGTAAAATTCAGTTCCTCATTTGTACCACCCCATTTAAAGATCTTAATAGCCGTGTATACCTAATGGCTACTGTATCAGACAGAGCAGAAAGTTCTACTGGTCAACACTGTGTGTAGAGGTAACAATCAGTTTGGGGAAAGAATTCCTCTTTTCTGTCCTATTTGCTATGTCTTTGAAGTTGAGTTGTTTCTTGGTGCATATATGCCTCTTGCTTTCTAAAAGCCTGAGCAGTTTCACTTTCTCAGTAAAGAGGTATAATGTGTATACAAGAGATGCGTTCATTTTGATGCTCAATTTAGTGAGTTTTGCTAATGTAAATATTATTGTGTTGTTGTTCCATTTCTAGGACATCTTCGACTCTTTGTGACCCCATGGATTGCATTACTTTAGGCTTCCCTGTCCTTTACTATCTCCCAGAGCTTGCTCAAATCCTTGTCCATTGAGTTGGTGATGCTGTCTAGCCATCTCATCTTCTGCTGCCCTCTTCTTCTTTTGCCTTCAATCTTTCCTAGCATCAGGGTCTTTTCCAATGTGTTGGTTCTACATATCAGGTGGCTAAAGTACTGGAGCATCAACTTCAGCATCAGTCCTCCCAATGAATAGTCAGGGTTGATTTCCTTTAGGATTGACTGGTTTGATCTCCTTGCTGTCCAAGGGACTCTCAAGAGTCTTCTCTAGCACTACAGTTTAAAAGCACCAACTCTTCAGTGCTCAGACTTCTTTATGGTCTGACTCTCACATCAATACATGACTACTGGAAAAACCATAGCTTTGACTATATAGATCTTTGTCAGCAAAGTGATGTCTCTGCTTTTTAATATGCTATCTAGGTTTGTCATAGCTTTCCTTCCATGGAGCAAATGTCTTTTAATTTCGTGGATGCAGTCACCATCCACAGTGATTTTGGAGCCCAAGAGAATAAAATCTGTCATTTCTTCTCCTTGGACCTAACATTCCAGGTTCCTATGCAGTACTATTCTTTACAGCATCGGACTTTACTTTCACCACCAGCCACAACTGAGTGTCATTTGTGCTTTGGCCCAGCAGTTCTGGAGCTATTAGTAAATGCCCTCTTGTCTTCCCCAGTAGCATATTGGATACCTTCCAACCTGGGGGCCTCATCTTTGGAGTCATATCTTTTTACCTTTTCATACTATTCATGGGGTTCTTGCAGCAAGAACACTGGAGTGGTCTCACATTCCCTCCTCCAGCGGGTCGCAATTTGTCAGAACTCTCCACTATGATCCCTCCATCTTGGGTGGCCCTGCATGGCATGGCTCATAGCTTTGTTGAGTTACACAAGCCCCTTTGCCATGATAAAGCTGTGATCCACGAAGGGGAAGTAGCATTGTAGTCATCACCATTGAGACACAGAACTTTCGTATCTTTCCAAAATGTTCCCTTGTGCCTCTTCCCAGTTAATCTTACTGTTAACCCTTGGTCTAGGCAAACACTGATCTCAGTTCAGTTCAATTCAGTTGCTCAGTAGTGTCTGACTCTTTGTGACCCCATGAATCGCAGCACACCAGGCCTCCCTGTCCATCACCAACTCCCAGAGTTCACTCAGACTCGTGTCCATCGTCAGTGATGCCATCCAGCCATCTCATCCTCGGTCGTCCCCCTTCTCCTCCTGCCCCCAATCCCTCCCAGCATCAAAGTCTTTTCCAATGAGTCAACTCTTTGCATGAGGTGGCCAAAGTCCTGGAGTTTCAGCTTTAGCATCATTCCTTCCAAAGAAATCCCAGGGCTGATCTCCTTCAAAATGGACTGGTTGGATCTCCTTGCAGTCCAAGGGACTCTCAAGAGTCTTCTCCAACACCACAGTTCAAAAGCATCAATTCTTCTGAGCTCTGTCATTATATATTTGTAGTTCCTGGAGTTTTATATAAATGGAATCATATAATATTGTTTTGTCTGCCTCCTTTTGTGGACAATTTTCAAATTAATCCATGAGATTCATCCATGTTGCTGTGTGTATTACTAGTTGGTTCCTTTTTATCACTGAGTAGTGTTCTTTTGCAGAGAAGGCAATGGCACCACACTCCAGTACTCTTGCCTGGAGAATCCCAGGGACGGGGGAGCCTGGTGGGTTGCCGTCTATGGGGCAGCACAGAGTCGGACACGACTGAAGCGGCTTAGCAGCAGCAGCAGTGTTCTTTCCTAGGGAAATATCACAGTTTGTTTATCTACACACCTGTTGATGGATATTTGGGTTGTTTTTAGTTTTGTTTGTTATGAATATTTGCATACCCATCTTTGTGAGGACATGTTTCCATTTCCTTAAAGTGAAACTTCTAGGTCATATGGTAAGTGTGTGTTTAACTCTATAAGAAACTGCCAAACCGTTTCCAACATGACTATATCATTTTGCATCCTATTTAGCAAGGTGGCAGGGTACAAGCTCAACATATAAAAAACAACTGTATTTCTATATGATATATACAATTAGACTGAAACTTTAAAATGTAAATAACAGCATAAAGTATGAAATTCTTAGGGTTAAATTTAGCATATGGCCTGAGCATTGAAAATAACAAAATACCGCTGAAATTTTAAAAGACCTAAGTAAATGGAGAGAAATATCCTTTGTGCATGGATTAAAAACATGATTTTATTAAGATGTCATTTCTCCCCAGATTTTTTTTGGTAGGAACTGACAAACTGAAAATGGAAATCTAAAGCATCTAAAAAGTCAAAGCAATACTGAAAAGATAAACAAAGTTGGAAGCTCTACATGACTTAATTTCAGGACTTATTTTGAAGTTAAAATAATTAGGATGACATGGTTCTGTTATAAAGAGAGTCTTGATAGAAGATACTGAAATACTGACTGGAGCAGGGAAAGATTTAGGAAAAGCTTTATGGGAAGGGGTCAAATAAATCTGCGGTTTTGAGTTCATAAGGAGAGGCTTATAAAGAGGAGTTAGTGCAGAGAACAGAAAAATCAAATGGGGATTTTATTTTTACTGTCTGACATATGATATAATTCTTCCTCCGTGACAACCTTAAATCTTAAGTTCTTAAGCTCATAAGATGCTTGGTTTAAGGCAAATTTTTGTAGTGATCCACAGAGGGTGGAACCAAGATGGCAGACTCGGATGCAGGAGAGGAGTTGAGGGGCATAAAATATCCAGGGGACGTAGTATGATCCAGAAGTAAGTAGGATACACTCTGTAAATGTCTGAAGTAAGATCAAGCATTTTTATAAAAGTATGGGAAAGGCTTTAGAATGTTCCCAAGCTGTAGAAGACAGGTTCAGATCATAGTCAGTCATATTCTCTGTGTCCAGGTAAAGACTTTTCTTATGTAGAGAAAATTCCTGAATCCAATGCTGGTTTAATGTACAACTCCAGGGGCACTGTTTTCATGTTATCTGAATTCTCAGTGAAAGTTGGTCCTGGGGTTGTGCAACCCAGCTCAGCAGCCCTCATCAACTGAGTCTAAAAGTCAGCATTTTAAAAAGGCCATGGGAGTGTGAGGTTTGCAAAATACTTTTCAATATTATATATTACCTCTTTTTGTATTCCTCACCTTTATCCCTAAAATATGTTACTGTCCTAACTTCTCAGATAAAGACTCAGTAGCAAAGACAGGCAAGGGACACAGTGAAGCCACTGTTATCAAATGAGACCCCCAAAAGGAATTTTTTGTTTTTTCTACCTTTAATGTTCTCTGATTTAGGGAATCAGAAAAAAGGAGGAAATCTCTTATTCACACAGCCTGGACTAAACTTTGAATCAGTTCTATCTAGGTTTTAATTTCATACTTTCATATATCCTTTCTTTTTGGACATTCCAAATAATTAAGCATGTCTGTAGCAGAAAGTAAAGCACTTCTACTGCTTTTTAACATCAGACATCCATTTCCCCTTCTGTAGTAGTGGTAGCCTGCTTTCCCTCTGGGGAATCTCCCTTACCTTGCTCTGGGTAGAGTTGATCGTTTTCTAAGTACAGAGCCACTCTTGCTCAAGACAAGGAGAGCTTTTACTATTGGGTCTCCAGGTGGGGCACGTGACTTAAGTTGGACCAATCAAAGTGAGGCTCATAACCTTGTGGAAAAGACTTCCTTCTATGCTACATTGAAAGTTGGAAGTGTTATCAACAGCTCCTTTATCTCCCTTTAGAAGTTAGTTTAGCTCAGGTTTAATAGTATCTCAAAGCAAAAGAACCTTAAATGTAACACTGAATTTATTATCTCAGCCTCTAAGCCCATCTCGACTTCCTGTATTTGTGGTTAAAATGGCGTGACTGTTGTTTTTCGTCTCAGGATAAGTTAATAGAGGTAACAAATGATGCCAGCGTGTCAGTGGCTTACCACGCGAGCCATGTGAAGCCCGGGTGGTGCTTCTGTTTGGCGGGCAGACTTTCACGTGGGCCTCCTTCAATCTTGTGGATCTGACTCCCCTTCAGCCTTAGGGCCCTCTCCATTTATCAGGAGGATGGAAAGGAGAGTGGAGAAACACAGGTGGGAGATTTTTATGGACCAGACCTGGCCGCGGGACACATGACTTCTGTTCACAGTCTTTCCTCTGTGGTATACTCAGCTGCAAAGGAGGCTGGGAAAGAGGGTCTACTGGTGGCTCCCAAAGAAGCAGCTACTCTCAAGCTTCAGGATTAAAAAGTGTGGTTAGTATTTATTCTTCTCTTTGAGTTACATTAGGCCTTCCCCAGGGGCTCTGATGGTAAAGGACCTGCCTGCATTGCAGGAGGCCTTTGTTTGATCCCTGGGTTGGGAAGGTTCCCTGGAGAAGGAAATGGTATAACCCACTCCAGTATTCTGGCCTGAAGAATTCCATGGGCAGAGGAGGCTGGCAGCCTGCAGTCCATGGGATCACAGAGTTGATTACTTAGCGACTAACACTTTCACTTTCTTCAAGTTACAATATTCAGCCAGCCATCAAGTCCTGTTTATGTTTACTTTGCAGTGTCTCTCATCTCTTCCTCTTTCCCCCTTTCACTGCCCTAATTTTTCTTCCTTAACCCAGCTCCAACTCTTGCTTTCTGCTGTTCAACCCATTCTGCATCCCCCACCCCCACCCCCTGCCAGGCTCCTCAAGGGCAGCCGCTGTCTTCTCCAGCTTTGTATTCTCAGTGCCTGCAGACACCTCATAAGCATCAAGAAATGCTTGCCCTTAGAAACCCTGACAGACTAATCTTCTTTGCTCCAATTTTAGCATGTCATTCCCTTGCTCAGAAATCTTCAGGAGCTCTTGCAAAGTAATCCAGAGTTGACTTTGTCAGCCTTGTATTTACTGCTTCCCTTCAAGCATGTGTGCCCTTCTTTCTGTCCTACTCCATAGCCTTTTCCTCTTCTCCCCAGGCCCAGCTCCAGCCCAAGTGTGCCTGTCTTTTGGGGACTTGAACGTACCACTATGCCTTCCCTGAAATGCATTCTTTGTTCATCTCTTTCCTCTGTCTTTCCAAGTACAGGTCTTCCTTGACTTTTGATGGGATCACATCCTGATAAACCCACACTGCTGCTGCCGCTAAATTGCTTCAGTTGTGTCCGACTCTGTGCAACCCCATAGATGGCAGCCCACCAGGCTCCCTCGTCCCTTGGATTCTCCAGGCAAGAACACTGGGCTGGGTTGCCATTTCCTTCTCCAATGCATGAAAATGAAAAGTGAAAGTGAAGTCGCTCAGTCATGTCCTACTCTTCGCGATCCCATGGACTGCAGCCAACTAGGCTCCTCCGTCCATGGGATTTTCCAGGCAAGAGTTCTGGAGTGGAGTGCCATTGCCTTCTCTGGATAAACCCATAGAATGTTGAAAATATTGTTAGTTGAAAATGCATTTAATATACTTAACCTACCAAGCATCATAGCTTAGTGTAGCCTATGTTAAATGTGCTCAGAACACACACATTAGCCTACAATTGGGCAAATCACCTAATACAGTCTATTTTATAATAAAGTATTAAATATCTCATGTAACTTATTGAGTACTATATTAAAGGTGAAAAATAGAATGGTTTCTGGGTACAGAGCAACCATACATATATTGATTGTTTACTCTTGTGACTGCATCGCTGACTGGGAGCTATAGCTTGCCACCACAAATTGCTACCCAGGAAAAGATAAAAATTCAAACTTTGAAGTACGAGTTCTACTGAATGCAGAGCACTTTTGCACCACTGTAAAGTCAAAATATGGTAAGCTGAACTGTTGTGGGTTGGAAACACTCTGTACCATCTTCCTTCAAGGACCATCCAAACCGTGGCTCCTCTATGACCCTTTCCCATTCTTCTCCTGCCCTCTTTGAGCTCCCCCTTTTCTGAACCCTGGCTGCTTATACTGTTGATAATCAGAGTGGCCCTATGTCCTTGCTTTTCTGAGAAAACCCTGAATGCACATGATCTGTCTTGTTGTCTGACACATCAGCATAAAAAATAGATAAAGATGGAGCTGCTCTGAATGCAGGAAGGTGGGGAGACACCACACCTCCTGCCCCAGCATATTCTTGCAACCTTTTGCGGAATAGAGCTTAAAACTATTGATCCAGTATAATCCCTTCATTTTGCAGGTGAGGAAAATGAAGCAACCAGAGAGGTAGACTTGCCTACGATCATAGCTGATTGAAATAATCAGAACCCACAGCTCCTGACTCCTCATGCTGGCACTCTTTCCTAGGAGCTAGCTGTCTCCTTCTTAGCCTGTCTTGCTTTTGTCTCCGATACACCTATGTCAGAGATCGTAAACTCTATAGGGCAACAGTAGCCTGGTAGCCTTCCCATGGCTGAGATTTAAGTAATAATGAATGCTCAATTCATACTTATCGACTTGAATTTCATTTCATATTTGAAATCTGATGAAACTAGGCAGGATCTGTGACTAAAACTGTGAACCCATTTTATATACATGTGACAAAGATTAGAGGAGAATTCATAAAAATAAGAATAATTTAATTTGATGGCTGGTAGGATTATGGGTGTGTTTCTTCTATTTGTGCGAGATGTGAGGATGACAATTTAATAAAATTAACTGGTCTAGATAACTTCAATGCTCCTTTCAATGCAGATGAAAACAGTCTTATTTTTCATCTCTTTTTTTCTTATTTCAAAGCTTACTAATTCCAATGTTCTCTCTTCTTTGAAGTTCCCTCTAATCTCTTTTTCATTCAAAACCACCCCAGGCATTTGAGAGTGTAATAAATAAAATTCACAGAAATTTATTATTAATAATATCAGAGAAATGAATACTATAATTTTTATACCATAATTTTAAACATGGAGGAGCACTTGCAGAGGCATGGACCTTGCCTGAAAGGTTATACTGTGCACACTGCATGTCGATATGTGGCATGAATAAATCTGTTTAGATAAGATGACTATTGGATCTCAAGGATAGAGAACTCTCAATTCTGTTCAATAATAATACAAATCAATTGTTCCTAAAGAGACTATTCCCAAAGAACAGAGAACAAAGGCAGGAAGGAAGGTGCTTTGAAGAAAGGCTTGAAAGAGACATGGGTTGGGCCTGGCGTGTGGCTGGGAGCTGGCCAGGTTACAGCCACAGAGTGTGAATTTAGTGGCATCTCAGAGCTGCCATCCTTTGAAAGGCAAGATTCTGTGGACTTTTTTTTCCCCACTAGAATCAGGGACAAGGATCAAGAACTGCATGTGTATGAGCATGGTGTTTTTATTTCTCAGCTGTTAAGAGCTGGGGTCCAGTTTTGAAAGGCCATTATTAGCAAAATTTGTCAGATTACAATCTGGTACAAAGGGAAGAAATAAAATACTGCTTTAAAGTACTTTAAATCACAAAGAAGTTGAAGAGTCATCTGTAAGTATCTCTTATGGGCCTTGTTAGGAATATTATTATGAAGATCTTGCTGAATGGGGGCCAGGGCTGCCCCCCATAAGCTTGAGCAATATTAGGGTACTGCACAAAGACCTGGGCTAAGGTGGTGAATCAATCTTGGTTCTACTTATTGAGCTCTGTACTGGTACAAAGGAAGGGTACTTTTTCTAACTTACCCAAAGCTGCTTGCCAAGCCAAGTGCTCAGAGGGTGTGCACCTTTCTAACTTGCACAAAGACACTGAATAGGTTCATAGTGGCCTGGGAAAGGATGTAAGGGAGGCTGAAAAGAGAGAGGGTGGGACTTCCCTGGGGTCTAGTGGTTAAGACTCCACACTTCCACAAACCAGGAGCACAGGTTTGAACCCTGGTTGAGGAACTGAGATTCCACATGCTTCAAGGCATGGGCCCCCTCCAATGAAAGGAGAGGGAGCGGTTAACAGTAGAGGAAGAAGATAACATGGAGAATTTAATTGAGTTGGGAAGAGAAATATTCAGAAAGCATTACAAGATCCCATCCAATCTATTGTGCCATTCCTGCCAGGATTCCATTTTCCTGTTTCTTCTGCTCTGCTCCCTGCCTTCTATCCTCATTGATTTTCTCCAAGCCCATGGCGTCACCATCCGGGTAGATGCCCAAGACTCCCAAATTCCTATCTCTGGCTGTGACTTCTCTCTTTAACTTTAGGACCATCTGTCCAAAAACTTCCCTGGTGGCTCAGCGGTAAAGAACCCACTTGCAATGCAGAAGACAGGGGTTCCATCCCCTGGGTTGGAAAGATCCCTTAGAGGAGGGCATGGAAACCCACTCCAGTATTCTTGCCTGGAGAATCCCATGGACAGAGGAGCCTGGCAGGCTACTGTCCATAGCGTCGCAAAGATTCAGGCACGACTGAGTGAGTAAGCCATCACCAGTTCCAAAAGTTATGTTGGAAATATCTACCTGGGTAGCCCTGCTGTATCTTACACTCAATATGTACCAACCTGTATTCATTATCTCCCTCTGCCGTAAACTTGTTCTACATTCTTGACCTTGCAAATCCACGTTCTTCTCTTTATTTCCACTGCCAATGTCTCTGTTCAAGTCTAATAGCATCATAACTGATCTGCCTGCCTCCAACCTCTCCTCAGTTTACTATGCAAGCAGAGTCTTTACTGTCTCAGCTGCCAGGGAAGCCCACTATGTCCTCCACATTTTGCCAATTTTCTTACAAGAAAATTCTTTTTACCTCTCTCTTCCTTGAAACTCTGCTGGTTCTTTTTGAGATATAAGATCTCCATGATCTGATCTCTGTAAACCTCTCTCCATTCTTAATTCCCCCTTCTGCTGTCTTTATAACAGCTCTGACCTGGAGCATCCTACACTTCACCTCTTCATGCCTTTCTTCTTGAGGATCCCTCTGCCCGTGATGTCTCGCCTTCCTTGTCTACCAGTTAAACTTGTTATTCACAGCTTTGCTTCTACCAGGAAGCTTTCTCTTAGAGAAGTACTCATTCTTTTTGTGCTACCCAATGTCTTGTACTGTTTTAGAACATTTGTTTTTATGTGTCAGTCTCTCCTGCGGGATGGGGCTCTTGTTCAGTCACTAAGTCGTGTCTGACTCTGCGACTTCATGGACTGCAACAGGCCAGATTTCTGTGTCCGTTACTATCTCCTGGTATTTTCTCAGATTCATGTCCATTGAGTTGATGGTGCCATCCAGCTGTCTCATTCTCTGTTGCCCTCTTCTCCTCCCTGCCCTCAGTCTTTCCCAGCATTAGGGTCTTTTTGAATGAATCAGCTCTTTGCATCAGGTGGCCAAAGTATTGGAGTTTCAGCTTCATCATCAATCCTGCCAATGAATATTCAGGGTTGATTTCCTTTGGGATTCACTGCTTTGATCTTCTTGCTGTCCAAGGGACTCTCAAGAGTCTTCTCCAGCATCACAGTTCAAAAACATCAATTCTTCTACTCTCAGCCTTCTTTATAGTCCAACTCTCACATCCATACCTGCCTACTGGAAAAACCATAGCTCTGACTATTATGGACCTTTGTTGGCAAAGTGATGTCTCTGCTTTTTCACATGCTGCCTACGTTTGTCACAGCTTCTCTTCCAAGGAGCAAGCGTCTTTTCATTTCATGGCTGCAATCTCTATGATGGCTAATTTTATGTCACCGTGACTGGGCTAAGGGATGTCCACTTAGCTTGTAAAATATCATTTTTTGGATAGGTATCATTCTTGGAAGGTATTTTCAGAAGAGATTAGTATTAGCATTTGGATCAGCAAACTGGTGATGACAATCACGGTCACCAGTGTGGGTGGATATCGTCCAGTCCATTGAAGGCCTGGATGGGACAAAAACCAGAGAAAGAGCAGATCTACTCTGTTTGAACTGGGGCATTGCTCTTCTCCTGCCCTTGGACATTGGTGCTTCTGCCTCTTGGGCCTTTAGATTCAGATTAGGCCTTACTCCTTGGCTCCCCTAGTTCTCAGGCTTTTGTAGTAGGATTGAGTTACATCACAAGCTGTCCTGCTTCTCTGGCTTGCAGATGCCAGTTCATGGGACTTCTTGGCCTCCATAATCTTGTGAACCAATTCCCCCTAAATCTCCTCTTATATATATTTGTATCTATATATATATCCTATTGGTTCTGTCTCCCTGGAGAACCCTAATACAGGCTCCATGACATTAAGGGTGAAGGCTTGGTCATCTATGTGTAACCCATGCCTGTAAGTTTCAGGCCTCATCAGCCTGTGCCTATTCTCGAAATTCATGTAATGTGTGTCATACCCAAATGGTAATGGCACAAGTCTTCTCCCATCTACTTGCTAGAAATGGGGCTTCTAGGTTACTCCCACTGTGGTTTTTGAATGAAGAGGACTCATGTAGACACTAGCCTACAACTGCTATCAGAAATAACCATCTCTAGGAGTTAAAGGTCACACATAAACTGGCTGCACCATGGCTCAGTATCAGATCCTGTGACATCCTTGTCTCTTCCCTTATCTCTCATTTCTTCTTAGTGTCCCCCTCCCCCAGCCCAGAAAATTAGGTTGAATAGCTCTCTGTTTTTTCCACCTCAACAGCAGGGACCTGATTAACACTTGTTGAATTACACCATATGAATTTAAAAAGAGAAAGAGCATGTAAGTTGCTGTGGTCAAGTAAGGCTTCCTGGAAGAACTAGGACTTTGGTTGGAGAAGGGTAGAGGGAGCGATATTCCAGGCCTGAGACAGAGCATAGTACATAATCCCAGGTCATGCCAAGGAAAGGGCTGGTTAGAGAGCAGTGGCCTGTAGTTGTGTGAGGATGCTGAAGGCGTGAGAGTCCTCACATGGTTTTTCAGGCTGCCAACAGCCCTCCCTTCAATTTCTCCAAGTCATCATTTGAATTAGTCTGACCCCAAAACTTGGGAAAGACAAAGAATGACTATTAAAGAAATCATACTACGCCGTGGAAGATGGAAAGGTAAAATTGTGCTGTAATAATCCCATAGACAGAATAAATGTCATAGTGGATTATTATGTTGTCTAAAGGCAATCTTTGTGGATGGTGAATGACACTTGTGAAATTTGCAGCTATTTGCTTTGCGGTGCTTCCATCTCCATTCCTTTTGGAGTGATGGTTTCTCTTTTTCCATGCCTCCCCCCTTTCCTTCATCCTGGCAGTGGGAAATAACCTGACAAGGTGTTTTCAGGAACTCTCTCAAGTGCTCCAAAATTCAGGAAAGTTCTTCTTTCAATCATGTTAATGTGTGTGTGTGAGAGAGAGAGAGAGAGAGAGAACTACAAAAGAGAACAGGCAGCGCTGGCCAGCTGCCGTGGAGACAGATATCTGTGAAGAGGTATTTGTGCAGAAACAGTCCAAGGGTTGGGGAACTCCTTCAAGATAAAGCAAAACCCTTTGCCATGCTGGAGCTTTGTAGAACAAACCTAAATGTGGTTTATGCACCTTTCTAAACCCAAACTTTTCTAGCATTTAAAATTAATGTTTAATATGTCATTGGCCTTAGAAACTAGGCAGTGCATTCATGCAGAATATTTAATATTTGCATGAAAATTTATAATGAAAATTAAATCTCTTTCCCTTTCCTATGCCCTAGTCTAACAGGATCTTTCTTTGGAGACACTTTAAAAACGACGCCCCTCCTAGCAATCAGAATCCAGCAACACATTAAAAAGATCGTACACCATGACCAAGTGGGCTTTATCCCAGGGATGAAGGATTCTTCAATATCCGCAAGTCAATCAATGTAATTCATCACATTAACAAACTGAGAAATAAAAATCATATGATTATCTCAATAGATGCAGAAAAAGCCTTTGACAAAATTCAGCATCCATTTATGATAAAAACTCTCAGAAAGCAGGAATAGAAGGAAACATACCTCAACATAATAAAAGCTATATATGACAAACCCACAGCTAACATTATCCTCAATGGCGAAAAATTGAAACCATTTCCCTAAAGTCAGGAACAAGACAAGGGTGTCCACTTTCACCACTACTCTTCAACATCGTACTGGAAGTTTTGGCCACAGCAATCAGAGCAGAAAAAGAAATACAAGGAATCCAAATTGGAAAAAGAAGAAGTAAAACTCTCACTGTTTGCAGATGACATGATCCTCTACATAGAAAATCCTAAAGACTCGACCCAGAAAACTACTAGAGCTAATCAGTGAATATAGTAAAGTTGCAGGATATAAAATCAACACTCAGAAATCCCTTGCATTCCTATACACTAATAATGAGAAAGTAGAAAAAGAAGTTAAGGAAACAATTCCATTCACCATTGCAACGAAAAGAATAAAATACTTAGGAATATTCCTACCTAAAGAAACTAAAGACCTATATATTGAAAACTATAAAACACTGATGAAAGAAATCAAAGAAAACACTAATAGATGGAGGAATATACCATGCTCATGGGTTGGAAGAATCAATATAGTGAAAATGAGTATACTACCCAAAGCAATCTACAGATTCAATGCAATTCCCATCAAGCTACCAGCAGTATTTTTCTCAGAACTAGATCAAATAATCTCAAGATTTGTATGGAAATACAAAAACCCTCGAATAGCCAAAGCAATCTTGAGAAAGAAAATGGAACTGGAGGAATCAACTTGCCTGACTTCAGGCTCTACTACAAAGCCACAGTCATTAAGACAGTATGGTACTGGCACAAAGACAGAAATATAGATCAATGGAACAAAATCAGAAGGCCCTGAGATTAACCCACATACCTATGGACACCTTATCTTCGACAAAGGAGGCAGAATATACAATGGAGTAAAGACAGTCTCTTTAACAGGTGGTGCTGGGAAAACTGGTCAACCACTTGTAAAAGAATGAAATTAGACCCCTCTCTAACACCATACACAAAAATAAACTCAAAATGGATTAAAGATCTAAATGTAAGACCAGAAACTATAAAACTCCTAGAGGAGAACATAGGCAAAACACTCTCCGACATAAATCACAGCAGGATCCTCTATGATCCATCTCCCAGTATACTGGAAATAAAAGCAAAGATAAACGAATGGGATCTAATTAAAATTAAAAGCTTCGCACAACAAAGGAAACTATAAGCAAGGTGAAAAGACAGCCTTCTGAATGGGAGAAAACAATAGCAAATGAAACAACTGACAAAAAACTAATCTCAAAGATATATAAGCAACTTATGCAGCTCAACTCCAGAAAAATAAATGATCCAATAAAAAAATGGGCCAAAGAACTAAATAGGCATTTCTCAAAGAAGACATACGGATGGCTAACAAACACATGAAAAGATGCTCAACATCACTCATTATCAGAGAAATGCAAATCAAGACCACAATGAGGTATCATTTCACACCAGTCAGAATGGCTGCGATCCAAAAGTCTACAAGCAATAAATGCTGGAGAGGGTGTGGAGAAAAGGGAACCCTCTTACACTGCTGGTGGGAATGCAAACTAGTACAGCCATTATGGAAAACAGTGTGGAGATTCCTTAAAAAATTGCAAATAGAACTGCCTTATGACCCAGCAATCCCACTGCTGGGCATCACACACTGAGGAAACCAGAATTGAAAGAGACACATGTACCCCAATGTTCATTGCAGCGCTGTTTATAATAGCCAGGACATGGAAGCAACCTAGATGTCCATCAGCAGATGAATGGATAAGAAAGCTGTGGTTCATATACACTATGGAATACTACTCAGCCCTTAAAAAGAATAAATTTGACTCAGTTCTAATGAGATGGATGAAATTGGAACCGATTATACAGAGTGAAGTAAGCCAGAAAGAAAAACACCAATACAGTATACTGACACATATATATGGAATTTAGAAGACAGTAATGATGACCCTATATGTGAGACAACAAGAGACACAGAGGTATAGAGTGGACTTTTGGACTCTGAGGGAGAGGGAAAGGGTGGGATGGTTTGGGAGAATGGCAGTGAAGCATGTTTCCTGTAAGAAACGAGCGCTAATCTATGTTTGGTGTAGGATGCAGGATGCATGGGGCTGATGCACAGGATGATTCAGGTAGAGGATGTGGGGTGGGAGGTGGGAGGGGGCTTCGGCATTGGGCGATTGTGTTCACCTATGGCTGATTCGTGTCAATGTATGGCAAAACAAATACAGTATTGTAATTTTAAAAATAAATAAATTTAATTATAAGAAAAAAAAACGAGCGCCCCTTTTCCCTAGGCAACATAATTCTCCTAAAAGAAAAGGGGGGAATGAGAGAGTCATTTCCTAGGCAAGTTGATAAGAAGTCTAGGGGTCCCCAAGGAGAGAGGGGTCTAGAATTCTCAAGGAGGAAGAAAGGACAAACTTATTTCTCTACATTCCTTAGGATTATATAACAATGTATTCTGCCTGAGGGCAGTCTCTAGATTAAACCTCTTTAAAGGATTATATAACAGCAATGTATTATGTATTCTGCCTGAGGACAGTCTCTGGATTAAACCTTCTGGCTAATTCTGTTATCTTAAAATGTAAATTATGGGAGTAGGTCTGGTGAGGTCTTTACAACCTCCAGACCTTCTTTGGATTAGTTGGAGAATATATAAACTCATTGCTAAAATTAACAAGCGGGTACTCTTTCTACCCCCTTCTGATGCCTATGTCAGAAGCTTTCTCTATCTCCTTTTACTTTAATAAAACTTTATTACACACACACACACACACACACACACAAATATGACTTTCAAGACAGTCCATGCATCCACCGGCACAGGATATATATCATTTTCTTCTCCTTTTAAATGCAAATGACAGCAAACCATGCACACTGGTTTATACTTAAATTTTTCATTACTTAGTATGTATCTTGGGGCTTCCCTGGTGGGTCAGTGATAAAGAATTCACCTGCTGATACAGTAGATTTGGGTTCTATCCCTGGGTCAGAAAGATCCCCTGGAGAAGGGAATGGCAACCCATTCTAGTATTCTTGCCTGGAGAATTCCATGGATGGAGGAGCCTGGCAGGCTACAGTCTATCGGGTCACAAAGGGTCAGACAACTAGACAACAACAACCACTGTATATATCTTGGGGATGATTCCAGGACATGGAATTTCAGGATGTAGGTGCTGCCTCTTTTTAATGGCTCTGTGGCATTTATTCTGTTGCATAAATGTGCCATCGCTTGTGTGACAGGCTTTCTCTTGTTGGCAGCATTGGCTGAGCTGTGTTCCCTCAAGATCCACAAGCTGCAGTCCTGAACTCCAGACATATGAAATGTGATTGCATGTAGAGAGAGGGCTTTTAAAGAGGTGTGTGCATGCTCAGTTGCTTCAGTCGTGACTGACTGTGACTCCATGGACAGAGAAGCCTGGTTGTCCCTGGGATTCTCCAGGCAAGAATACTGGAGTGGGCTGCCATGCCCTCCTTCAGGGGACCTTCCTGACCCTGTGATCAAGCCCGCAGCTCATGTGTCTCCTGCATTGACAGTCAAATTCTTTACCACTGAACCACCGGGGAAGCCCTTTGATACATATATACGTATATATATATATGTATATAGACATATACATGTCTATATTTACATATATATATGCTGAAGCCCTATTTAGTTTAAAAAAAAACCCAAACCAGGGCATAAGGGAAAAAGAGATTGTTTTAGATTATATAATGTTAAAATGGAGAGACCTGTAAAACCCCTCTAGATTTAATCTCCTTGTTAGGCATATGAGGAAACTGCTCAGACAATGTGAACATGAGTGGGTGGACCACACCACAATACAACACACCACACTACAATACAACATAACACACCACAATTCAACACACCACACCACAATTCAACACACCACACCACAATACAACACACCACACCGCAGTACAACACAACACACCGCAATACAACACACCACACCACAATACAACATAACACACCACAATTCAAACACCACACCACAATTCAACACACCACCACACCACAATTCAACACACCACACCACAATTCAACACACCACACCACAATACAACACACCACACCGCAGTACAACACACCACACCATACCACAATACACACACCACACCACAATATACCACACCACACCACAATTCAACACACACATCACAATTCAACACAGCACACCACAGCACAACACAACACACCACAATACAACACAACACACCACAGCACAACACAACACACCACAATACAATACACCACACCACAATACAACACAACACACCGCAGCACAACACACCACACTGCAATACAACACAGCACACCTCAGCACAACACAACATACCACACCGCAGCACAACACAACACACCACAATACAACACAACACACCACAGCACAACATACCATACCATAATACAACACAACACACCACAGCACAACACACCATACCACAATACAACACAATACACCACAATACAACACAACACACCACAGCACAACACACCACAGCACAAAACACCATACCACAATGCAACACACCACACCACAATATACCACACCACACCACAATACAACATACCACACCATAGCACACCACAGCACAACACACCACACCACAGCACACCACAGCACAAGACACCATACCACAATACAACACACCAGACCACAGCACAACACACCATACCGCAACACAACACACCACAATACACCACAGCACACCACACCACACCACACCACAATACAACACAACACACCTCAGCACAATACACCACACCGCGATACAACACAACACACCTCAGCACAACACACCACACCACAATACAACACACCACACCACACCACACCACAATACAATACAATACAATACAACACACCGCAGCACAACACACCATACCATAATACAACACACCATAGCACACCACACCACACCACAGCATACAACAGCACAACACACCATACCACAGTACAACACACCACACCACAACACACCATACCACAACACAGTACACCACACCACAATATACCACACTACACCACAATACAACACAACACACCACAGCACACCACACCATACCACAATACAACACACCAGACCACAGCACAACACAACACACCACAATACAACACAACACACCACAGCACACCACACCATACCACAATACAACACACCAGACCACAGCACACCACACCATACCATAACACAACACACCACACCACACCACACCACAATAAAACACATCACACCACAATACAACACACCACACCACAATACAACATACCACACGACAATACAACACATCACACCACAGCATACCACAGCACAACACACCATACCACAATACAACACATCACACCACAATATACCACACTACACCACAATACAACACACCACACCACAGCACAACACAACACACCACACCACAGCATACAACAGCACAACACACCACACCACAGCACAACACACCATACCACAACACAGTACACCACACCACAATATACCACACTACACCACAATACAACACACCACACCACAGCACAACACAACACACCACAATACAACACAACACAACACAGCACACCACACCATACCACAACACAACACACCACACCACACACACCACAATAAAATACATCACACCACAATACAACACACCACACCACAATACAACACACCACACGACAATACAACACACCACACCACAGCACACCACAGCACACCACACCACAATACAACACACCACACCACAATATACCACACTACACCACAATACAACACACCACACCACAGCACAACACACCACACCACAATACAACACAACACACCATACCACAATACAACACACCAGACCACAGCACACCACACCATACCACAACACAACACAACACACCACACCACAATACAACACATCACACCACAATACAACACACCACACCACAATACAACACACCACAATACAACACACCACACCACAATACAACACACCACACCACAGCACACCACACCATACCACAACACAACACAACACACCACAGCACAACACACCATACCACAATACCACACACCACAGCACAACACACCATACCACACCATACCACACCACAATGCAATACACCACACCACAGCACAACACACCACACCACAATACAACATACCTGGGTCTCCCGATATCCTGTTGACATGATTTTTCACTATAACCTGAGATTTATTTGGGGAAAATAGAGGGTGATTTTACCATAGGAAGGTGGTTAAAGTATCAGTATTACCATGGAGCCATCCTAAAATTAAGTAATGAAACCTCTCCCAAGAGGTTGTTTACAGATCTGAATTTCAAATATCAGTGTTTAAAATCTGTAGTATTGTTCATCAAACTCCAAAGCCAAATTTCTAGGAGCAGATATAACTGCTCATCACTTTGACAATAAGCATAAGAGCTACTACTTGTCACATGCCTGCTGTGTCAAACAACACCAGGTCCTTAAATACACTTTTTCTTGATCTCAGTTTGGTTCAGTTCAGTTCAGTCGCTCAGTCGCCCTGAACGGACACTGCTGTGTGTCTTTGTTCACACATGGGGGCCTCTCAGTGACTGACCTGAACCGGCCTCCCAAAAGAGTTCCAGGGTGTCCTTGATCTCACCTCTGAGTTGTTTTTCACTGCATGGATCTAGAGCAGGGGGCTTTGCTCCCAATGGCTCATGAATTTTAAGCTCCATAGCCCTTTCCTGTTTTATTTGCTGTCCCCTTTTCCTAGAATTCATCTGGGAGTCCTTGAGGACTGTGCTTTCTGATTCTAGGGTCCTACCCCGGTCTAAAGTATATTTGCTTCTGTCTTTCTCTTGAGGAGGGTTTTCCAGGAGACCACGGACAGCTACTGGATACAGGTTTGCCTCTTTCCTCCATAGAACCTTTTTTCCCTTTTAAAAAAATTACTTTTAAATTGAAATATAGTTGATTTACAGTATTGTGTTGATTTATAATATTGTGTTAATTTCTGCTGTGCAGAAAGTGACTGAGTCATATACATATATACATTCTTTTCTATATTATTCTCCATTATGATTTATCTGTGGATATTGAATATAGTTAGTTCTCTGTGACAATAACCTTTGGAAGCCAATATTTTTCCTGTGTCTGGGTGAAGTTAAAGCCCAGGGGGTTGAAATAACTTGCTAAGGTTGCCCAGAAAAGTAGTGGTAGAACCAGGCTCCCTGATTCTTAGCCTAGTGCTTCTTTCTCAGATAAGTGGCCTTCCAGCTCTCTCTCTCCTTTTAAACTCCAAATATCTCTTTTTTTCAAATGAAATTGTTCAAGAAGTGCAACATGTGAAACAAATATGGCTGGACCTTCCCTATATGAAAACAGGATGAATGTGGGGTTTCTACAGTTCAGCTGTCCCTTCCCCAAGGGCAGCTTGGCCCCAGGCTTTGTCTGAGGAAGTATTCCCAAAACGCTGCTGCCAGAGTACCCAATATTACCAAGAACACTGACGAGCTGTCTATTCCATCAAAAAGGACATTTCCCACCCTGAAGGGATGCACGGTCATTTTCATACAGGCCAGTCAGGAACACAGTTTTATCTGGTGGGGATTTATGCTTTCTCGTCCCTGCACACCACCTGCCCCCCACTCCCCATACTTCTCCTGAGTCACATCTCTAGCACTCTGTGTTTAATCTCTCAGTTATCTCTTCTGCCTTGCTAGCTCCTGGAGATGAGATGCTTTCATCCTGGCAGGTGATCACCACCACAAGCCTTAAGGAGTGGTAAAATGAGATGGACAAGTAATCAGAGGCCCTAAGGCTGCTTTAGGTGATGTTTGTTCAATTTCACCCCCTCTCCTGCTGAGCTTCAGGTTTTCTATTCAGGCTCATGAATGCCACGCCTGGGGCATTCCAACTGAGCTGTCTGTAGCTGAGCCAGGGTTTGTAGATGGCTGGAGAAACTATGTGCTGAAGAAGCAAGATCTCTGTGCTGTCATCCTATTGGATGACATCCCAGTAGCCTCAGCCAGGCCTTGTATGACCAGGTGCTGAGATGGTCTGCCCTGTGTGGTGAAAAATGTGAGGGGGAGTGAGCAGCACCCCGAAGCCCTCTCCCTCCCTGCCTGAGCTGGGAGTGACTGCAGGATGAGCAGGCATCAAGGGTGCACTTTGGAGCAGACACACCAAAGTGAGAGAGCTATGTAGGAGCCACTGAGAATGACTCACGGGCTTTCCACCTGATACTGGAATGTTGGCCCTTCCTGGTTACGCTCTTGGAGATGTTCATTTCTAGTAAAACCTCCCCAGGAGCCACATGCTGCCAACTCCACACTGTTCCTGTTTTCCAGATAGGGAGAAATAAGGCTATAGAAGGGAAGCTGGATTCCAAAGTGAAACTTAGGGACACTTCCGTGTTTCTGGTGAGAATTCTGATTTAAAATGGCTATTGACACAGGGAGACGGTGTCAAGAGTGTGAGTCTTCCTGAAACTGCACATTCTGTGACTGATGGCTATTCCCATGGCTCCTTTCCAGAAGGCAGCTCTGCTTTGTGATGAGTAACCATAACTCACATTTCCATAGCAGTGTATAGTTCCAGAAGCTCTTTCCAATATATATCAAACAGAGTCCAGGGCAGGTAACAGTAACCACTTTAGAAGTTTAGGCAGAAAGATTTAGTATAGAGAATCGAGTGCTTAGAAGAAACAGTGTTCAGGCTGGTCTTCCACAAGTGACTACCAGAGCTGGATCCCAGAACTGGCTCTACCCAGGGAGCATCTACTTCTGCCATCATCAGGAAGCCAGTCCCAGAAATTTTGGCTCTAAGAATATAATTCATTGTAAGTTGGAGGTCAGAACTCTGGGTTCTAGTTCCAGTTTTGCTTTGTGCTAGCAGAATCCGTACCTCATGCCTTCTTAACTTTCTAAATCCAAGTCATTTGAAAACAGAGTCTGGAAATTAGGTTTTTATCTTTCCAGCCTCTGTGATATAGAAGGGCACACTAGAAAACTGGATTGATGCATCAGCTCTGTATCTGCCATCCCATACTACTTCTCAGTATTCACAGGAAATCTGAAAGTGATAGAAGAAGTGATAGTCTCATTTATTCAGCACATAAAGAAAGAGGGTGTGGTGGTGAGGCTAGAAGGAGAAGAACAGGGAGATGCAAGGGTCAGGAACTGTTGAAGTGAGGTTTGTGTTGAGCAAATTAAGTTTGTGTTGAGCTCTAGAGAATGCAAGGGCTAGAATGCATCAGCTAGATGAAGGGTTGAGCAGGAACTGTATTCCGGGCAGGAATAGCAGGGGTAAATGTTCTGAGACTAGAGAGAGTGTGATACCAGTGTAGAATTGAAAGCATGGGGGCGTACCTGTGGGGCAGGGAGAAGGAAGCGGAATGAGGCTGGAGAAGCACCAGGGACAGGCAGGCAAGCCCCGTACGCCCCATTGAGAATTTCACCTTTGTCCTGAGAGCAGTGGGAGGGAGATGTTGGAAGTGTGTGAGGGCCCTGATTGTGTTTAATTTTGAAAAAGTGACTGACTACAATGAGTGTCCTAATACCACACCCAGATTCACTTAACCACTATCTGCAATTTGCCGTCAAACTATCACTCTTACATAGTACAAAAGGGGTTTATTTTCGTACCATCCTCATTCTTTCATTCCAAGCAACAGGAGGAAAACAAGAAGAGGTCTACAAATCTGGGAAGGTATTTATAGGGATTTTACATTTGTGTAAATAAAAGCCTCTAGGAGAAACCATTAATTTCCTTTGTAGCTGCTTTAGGGTGTTGGGAGTGGGGCGGGACTCGGTGTGTGCTGTTGACTTGTTTCTACATATTGTTCTGTAGGTGGAGCTTGACAAGGTGTGGAAATGAATCAGCGGGCGAGGTCTCTGACGGTGCCTCTGATCCTCTAGAAATGGGCAGTGCTGGGCCGCCTTGGCTTCCCTCAGGGAGAGCTTGGTGGAGGGTGGGTCTCCTCTCACTGACCAGCCGCTCATGGGCTTGGTAGCTCGTGGTCAAGTCCTGTTTCAAAGAGATTAAAGATCAGAAATTTAAAAAACAGACTGATTGTACACCAAAAAAGGCCACATGTTTTAACAGGACTGGCCCCTGAGATTTCCAGGACTCAACTTCTTCCAGAAACCTTCCTTCCCAGTGGAACCCAGTTCTGTTAGCACCTTCCTCCAAGGAGGGCTCGGCATCCAGTAGGCAGACTCACCTCCGAGGAGACTCAGTCTCCTCACCAGGTTCAAGCTTCTTGAAGGAAGGGATTATACCTTTCACAAGTGTTTTTATTTGCTACAATGTTGGTTGTGGTTGGTTTATGATCTGAGCTGAAAGTATTCACAAATCCCAAGATTCCTGACCTTTGGGTCATGGGGCCATGGGATACGATGTTTATGAACCCAAGCTGGAAACTTTTCCTTAGAAGAAACCTTCTACAGCACATCTCAGAAGTGAACCGCTTTCTGGTTCTCTCAAGCCTGTACACTGAGGGGTTGTCCACCCTGGCCCAAGACCAGTGACGGGGTGCAGGAGGCGTGCTTGGTGAGGTTCCCCTGGAAGAAGCTGCAGTCTTGTGGGCACCGCCTTCCCCTTCCTGCAGAGGCGTGCAGAGCCAGGGCTGGTCTGCAGATGCGTTACACGACAGGGTGTTAACAACCATTCAGCTGCGTGGGCCCAAAACGCTGATGGTCATTGCTTGCTCTGTTTCTTTTATGGATTTCCCAGAGAGATTGTTAAGGTGGGGAGCCCCGTGTGGCTCATGTGCTGGTGTGGCTCACACATCAGCTGGCTGCCTTTCCAAGCGCCGGCTGTGCGCCTGGGGAAAGCACTGGATTGTGGCATTTGGGGGTCTCTTTGTATGAGTAGCTAGCGTGTGTTGCATTTGGTGCTCTGAAGCTCACTTCTGTGTTCATTTGGAGGCCTCTCTGGCCTTCCCTATTTCTCTATCTGTAGCTACCCAGTAGAAATAGAAACTCAGGAGAATCATTTCTGTTTATATTTGGGGAGTTCTTAAAGAAATAAATACCAAGAATTCAAAGCATTACCCATTTTTTTCCGTTAAAAATGATAATGATGACGTGATAAATGATGCATGAAGTAAAGCACAATGGGCGGATAGTGTCTTCAGATTCATAGAGACAGAAGGGAAATTGGTGGTTACTAGTGCTGGATGGGAAGAGAGGATGGAGAGTTTTGGTTTTTGAGCACAGAGGTCCACTTTGGGGAGATGAAAAGTTCTGGGGATGGATGGTGGTGATGGTTGTACAACGGTGTGGATGCTCTTCATGCTGCTGAACTGTACACTGAAAAATGGTTAGAAGGGTACGTTTTATGTAATGTATATTTTGCCACAATAGAAAACAGCCACTGTGAACAGAATTGCCTCAACTAAGAGACCCTAAACTTGTTGAGTTTTAGCTTGGGGCTGTGCGTGTGTATTTATATTAAAAGTAGCCAGTTTCCTGAAAACATATAACCTGCTCCTGGCCCAAAGGCTCTTTTCCTGTGCTTTTGTGCATCCTGAAGCTGTCTCCACAGTGTGTTGGTCAGGAAGTGGGTGACTCATGGGGTGTTTATGACAGATCCCTGAGTCACACACACACACTGACACTCTCTCTCTCACACACAAATATACACACAAGTCACCTCTCCCAGAGGCTTCAAAGACAGGCAGGGATTTGGACGCTGCCAGAGAAATTGCCAGGGGCAGGCAGGAGGTGGCCGGCTGCCTGTTGCCAGGTGCATTCCTGAGCGACCTCTCCGGTGCCTTAGTAATGAACGGAGGCTGCGGCCGCAGCTGCCAGCCCCAGGCCCAGTGTTGCTCCTCTCGGAGTCTCTGCTAAGGTCAGCTGAGTGGTGGCAGCCCTGGAAGCAGCTGGGACCAGCAGTGCTGGTGCCTGCCGGCCGCCGCGGGCCGCGCCTGTCTTACGGCCTCTGCAGTGAGTGATGCTGGGTGCAGACTCCCAAGATGGCAGGCGTGTGGAGGGTGCCATGGTCAGGGTAATCACAGGGCTGGTCTGACATCTTCCTGGTGCTCCTGAACTGGTTTGGGAGCTACTCAGCTTCATACAGCAGTGGAGGAGTGAGCGGGACATTAGCAGACCTGGGCTTAGACTAGACTCTTACTAGCGCCTCTAGTTACCATGGTAAACCACTCAAGTGTTCCAGCCTCGGTTTCCTCCTAGATCAGGACTGCCTGGCACACATCTCCCAAGCCGCCTATCCTCCTGCATCCACAGCAGACTCCACTCACTGCTCACACACTCTCCCCGAGCCTAGATGCCCTCTCATGGTCCTTCCCACATGGCTCTCTTGCACCTCTTTCAGTGAATTGGAGTTAGCATTTCAGATGACACCTTTTTGCTTCATAAGGTTGGCTCTTGGTTCTGACTTAGAATCACTGAACAGCATTTACAAAATACAGATGTCTGAACCCTGCCTGTATGGGTTCTGATCTAATTGGTCTGGGACAATCCCCAGGCATTAATGTATTTTAAAGCTCCCCATGTGATTCTGTTGTGTAGCCAGGATTGATGGGGCACTATTAGATGGTCACTAACAGCTCATATCCAAGCCTCTACGTACAAATGTTGGCATTAAGATGGCAATGTGACTAGGCCAGTTGGGCCACACTCTGGTGGCAAGAATATAAGGTTGAGATCCAGGAGACTGGATTCGTGTTTATAGTGTTCACTCATCATTCACTGTGATCTTGGCTGAATTACTTATTCTTTTGAGCTTTAGATTCCACACATATAAACTGGAAGTAATAATCTCTTGAGCTTCCTATTTCACCATATTTTAGGAGGATGTTATGGTAAAAGATAAATGATAAAAGTTCAACATCAAGTGTTACATAAATTATTCCCTTCTAATAACCCCAAGTGCCCCCAATACTGTTTTAAAATTTTGAAATAAGAAATTGAATCTGTCTTAAGAGGATTTTGTGAAGATCGAGTGAGATAAAATACACAACAGCACCCAGTATGATTCCTGGCAGGTGTGCAATAAATGCTTGTTTAGAAATCTTGGTGGAGATTAGTGCAACAGTACATCACACATGGAGTTTTATGTGCCTTAGAAGAAGGATAAGCTCATTTCTGTGGTTGCTTTGTTAGAACCGGTTCTATGATTTTAAGATAAAAAATTGTGAATGTTAATTCCTGAAATAACCTCCTTATAAAATATGCAAGTGATACAGAAGTAAAACAGCAAAATCTGAAAGTTTTTCTTATTTTCCCCACTCTACTACTTCCTCCCTGTCCAGAAATAATAGCCAACAGTGATTCAAGTGTATCCGTCCAGTTAGGTGTCTTTCTGTACATTTACATCACACATACCCACAAATGCACATATTAAATTATTTTCATAGAAATGGAATCTACAGTGCAATGTGCTTAATTAACAATGTGTTTTAGGGGTCATTCCATGACTTCTGATAAGTTATTTAACTCTTAATGGTATAAAGTTTGAATTAGTTCATATTTGTGGAGTGCTGAAAACAGTGTCTAGCACTTTTCTATGGTTAAGCTCACAATCTTACAGAAATAGAGGTTTCAGGGCTAATTCTAAAAGATACCCACCTCTCTGCAAGTTAAGAGGCCATTTTGAAAGCATGTATATCCCTTACCAGTTGTTCATACTTCACACAGGGAGTGATGGGCACTGGGGCCCAAGCTTGGGGACTTTGGTGATTTTATCCTAATGGATATCCTGATCTCAGCCTTTTCTTTTCAGTTTTGTATCTCAATTTCTCTACTGAAAAGTGAGATACAATATTATCCAGAAGACAAGGGGTGCCTGGAAGAAATGGACTCAAGGTGGTTACAGCTCGTGTTAGCTCATGACATTCCAAAGTGTTCACCAGCATGGCTGAGGAGCAGTGGGTCATGACCTTGCCTTTAACTTCTCTTTAGATTTTGTTAGGGAAGGTTCTAGGCAGAAGGTATTGGCATTTTGCCCCAGGAAGAATTTTGATCAAGGATAAACATATTCCAAGATGCTGTGAAGTTGAAGTCACATGAATGCTAAGTGATTTCTTGGCATCAGAAATCAATCTCTTTCATGTCAGTCCTAAAAAAAATAAACACTTTTACTTTCTTCAGTACCGGGAATAGCCAGGTTGGCTTCAGCTATTACAGCAAAAGCTTTTAAAATAATTACTTCTAGAATATGATAATATTAATGATTAGCTTTGTGTTAAAATTGAAGAGATAAGTAGTTAAATACTAGGAATAATAAACCTTGGAAGTGTCATTGTGTAATAAGTTTGCCCTTTACAAGTATCATTTTTCAATGATTTTGCTCATAGTAAATTGTTCAGGAAAAATTAAACCCCTTGCTAAGTAACCCTCTTTCTACAATTTAGGTAACTGCTTAAAAAATGATCTTTGATTTTCATACCTTAGAGTCGGACCCTTCAAAACAACAGAAGCGATTACACTCTCATTTAAGGAGTATTTTCTATGTGCTGGGCACATGCATGCACAATCTTATTAACTCTGCAAAATAGCCCCATGGAGTGATAGTGATTATTATCACCCCATTTTAGAGATGTAAAAATCGAGGCTTAGAGAGGTTAAGTAATTGGTCAAATGAACACAGCATGTGAATAGCACATGCACTGCATTTGTTGTAAGGTCTCTTTAGCTTCCCTTCATCTGAAACAGTTCCTCAACATCCCCCTACCCTGGCCCCTGCTTCTTTATGTCACTGACATTTTTTGAAATGCTCGAGTAAGTTGTTTTGCAGAATATCTCTCAGTATGGATTCAACTGGCTATTTTCTAATGGTTAAATTTATAAGACCCAGTTTATAGACTCAAGTGACTCAGCTGGTATTTTTAATACTATATTTATATGTTATCTATATATACAGATAAAAATATAGATGCATTTCTGTTACAGAAGTTATGTAATGACATGATTGGAGAACTTAAATGGCTTTAGAAAATACACAATAACAAATGAAGTTTTCCTGGCCCAGGCCCTTTCTCTAACGTGATTCTGTTGACAAGTTTCTGTTTCTATCCTGAAAGACATTTATGTGTCCACTGCTAGATCCAGGTCCATGCTTACAGATGCCATTTTGTTTCCCCAAAGGTATCACGCAAGCGAAGACTCAGATCCTTGAACCACCTTCGTGTTTCAGAGAAGGAAAATTGCCGGGGTGAAATGCATCTCTTGGCCCTTCCCTGGTTTGTGGGAAATCTCCACGTACTGCTCTCCATCTCACCTGTGTGAGAGTCGGGAGGGCGGGGGGCGGGAGGGCTTGCCCTGAGACAGCAGCATATTCTGATGACTAGGACAGACCAAGGTCGGTGTGCGCCGAAGCTGTGTGGCGTTGGCCTTCCTAATCAAATCGTTTCCTTATGGGGCTGATTGGGAAAAACTGGTGGTTGATTAACTCAGGGAAACTTTTAACAAGGCTAAACTCAAGGGTATGAGGGCCTCCACTAAAGATGATGGTTATCTACATTTTTTCATATTTTTTCCATTATGATTTATTATAGGATATTGAATGTAGTTCCCTCTGCTATACAGTAGGATCTTGTTTATCCATTCTATATATATAACAGTTTGCATCTGTTAATCCCAAACTCCGAGTCCATTCCTCCCTGCTCAATCTCCACCCCCAGTCACAAGTCTGTTCTCTGAGTCTGTTTTTGTTTCATGGAAATTCATTTATGCCATATTTTAGATTCCACATATAAATGATATCATATGATATGTGTCTTTCTCTGTCTGATTTGCTTCACTTAGTGTGATAAATCTCTAGGTCCATTATGTTGTTGCAAATGGTATTATGCCATTCTTTTTTAGGACTGAGTAATATTCCACATTACTTTATCCATCTTCTTTGGCTAAAGTAATCTTCTTTATCCATTCTTCTGTCAATGGACATTTAGGTTGCTTCCATGTCTTGGTTATTGTAAATAATGCTATTGTGAATGTACGGGTGCATGTATCTTTTTCAGTTACAGTTTTGTCCGGATATATTGATGGCCAGTTGTTCAATGTCACTGCAAAAGTTGGATTGAAGAGGCCCTTCTTGCATGGGACTTTAAAAACCATATAATTTTTTGTATGGTTTAATATGCCAAATAAATTGTTTTAAAATGATTAGGTCCCGGCCAACTAATGGCTGATAATCTCTGAAAGGGAAAAGCTGGAAGGATTTCTTGACTGGAAGTAGAGCCTCTAAGGTTTATGACACAGTACTTGCTTTTTTCCCTACCAACCCTTTTATTGCAGCCCCTCCTAGATGACAGGCCACAGGCCCTCTAAGCTACTCAAATAATTGCCCCGTTCATGAGTCAGATGGAACAGAACAGTTGTTCCTCACAGGGTGGTTTAAGGATGCGGCAGCCTCAGTACCAGCTGATGCCAGCTCCTAGTTACCATCAGCAGCTGCTTCCCTTGCTTCTTGTCTGCTCAGCACAAGAAAAATCCCAGGAAACATCCTCGCCTTTGAACAAAAGATTTCCGAATTTCTACTCTCAATACTGCCTGCTGGTTGCTCCAGCCAGAATCTATACTGTGATTTTGTGTGTGTGTGTGTGTGTTTGTCTAGTATCACCTAGACAGGGATTAGCAAGAAACTCCGTAGGAATTCATTTGATGGCTAATATGGAAAATCCCAGAATTTTAAAAGTCCAGGAAAAAAAAAAAAAGCCTGATGTGCTTTCCAGACAGTTGTAAAAGCTCTACCTTCCCTATAATTAAAATCTTGAGGCTCACAGAGGGCAGGGAGAGAAGGAAGCACAGGCCTTGAGAGCAGGAAGAAAACATTCAGCTGCTGACCCCTTGGTGGCACCGAGCATTGTTTAAGAGGTGAGATCTGCTGAGGAATAGCCGATTTCCCTGTCCCCCTCCCAGCTTCTCTTAGTCTTTGTCATACTTACAACATTTTAAAGGCTTCAGCGACAAAGGGCATCCTGCAAGGCGTACACGCACATCCTGAGGGAAGGCTCCAAGGCCTGCCTTCCATTTTTCCTGTGGCGTAGATCCTGCCCCTCCACAGAGATTGTTTCTCTGCCCCCAGCCAGCTGAGGCCTCCTCAGGTACTCCCGTTGCTCTTGTCCATCAATCCTCCCTTATTTTCTTTTCGAGTCCCTCTCGGAATGCTGCCAGTCACACCCTCCCTGGCTGAGGTGTTGCATCAGAAGGGCAGGCTTGCTTTCTCCGTGGACCATGGCTGCCCATGGCCCACCAAAATATCACGTCCCACAGCTGACATTCTTCCAAGACCTCTGTGCGTGGTCAGCTAGTGCAGCAGGAGGGGTTTATTTTTTGATCACATAACTTGGTCTTGGAAGGTACTGGGACGTTCAAAACAAACAGAACAGGCTTTCTGACAGCATGTTTTTGAGATCCACTTGGGAATCTGGGTGGGGCTGGAAGAAACCAAGTGTCTGGCCTATCCCAGGGGATATTAGTCACCCAAATAATGTTTTAGGACTTTAAAAATGTTAGACAAGTTTGTACATGGTAGTAACTGTCAGACTGGCCCCTCCTTCTTGAAGCTTGAGGTTTTGGAATTCTCATCTGCCTTCTTGAAGAATGTGTTTTTCAAAAGTAAAAAAAAAAAGCCAATGGAGAAGGATTCTGGGTACTTCTGGAATATAATTTCCTTACCAAGGTGTATTAACAGTTAAAAAGGAAGAGGGACACAACAAAGGTAGGCATGATTGAAACAGGTGCCAACCCCCAAGGTGGTCTCTGCACTAAGCGTGTGCCATGAGCAGTGGGGCTGCTGAGTGCCGCCCTGGGCCCTGCCCAGCAGGAGAGAGAGGCTAAGGACAGCTGCAGACAGAGGCGGACGCCGAGACCAAAGGGCTTCAGGATGCACAGAGCAGCTGTGCTGCTGCCGCCTGCGGTTCTCAGAAGAGTGGGCCTCTTCATGGAGCAGCTTAAAGGCCCCGCATTAGGGGATGCGGAGCGAGTCAGAGATAACCCAGTGGCCCAGGAAGGGTTGACAGGCTCTTATTTACCAAGACTCAAACAGGGAAGCCCTCATGGGACTGGCTTCAGCCAGGGACTATTGAAAAATAGTTTCTGTATAAGAGACCCCTAAAATGTAAAGGAATTATCCCCAATGATTTTCAGGTTGAAAATGGAAGACATCTAAGCCATGGAGGATGGATTTCCGTCCGTTGAAGATGAGAATTATAAGGAAAAGTGGCTATTATTTAAAAATCAAAAGAAAGCTTGCATCCTCTGAAGTTAGCAATGAGAGGTGATTTTGAATATTGACGCCTCCCCTGCAGCTAACATTTATATTCTTCTAGAGACATCCAGTATGGAAGCCACTGGCCACATGTGGCTATTCAGCACTTGAAATTTATATTTATCAGTTATTCCTCAAGGGAGTTTAACAAAAGATGCAGGTAGTTCAGATTAAGATGTATATAAAATATATGCTGGAATGCAAAGACAGCATGAAAAAAAGAATATAAAATAACTCATTAATAATTTTTTCACATGGATACTTTAAGGTGATAATATTTTAGGTGTATTGGGCTAAATGAAGTATATTAACATTAACTTCACCTCATATTTATTTTTAACATGGCTACTAGAAAATGTAAACATTATGTGTGTGGCTTACACTTGTGGCTCACACTCTGTTTTTGTTGGGGAGTGTTGCTTTCCAGGGCTTCGCTAGTAATCATGGCTACGATCAGGCTTAATGGGGATGCTCCTTCTTTGTTCACACTGGCCCAAGCACGTACTGCGTTGACCTGTGGCATGGCTGGAATGTCCAAAGTCAGTGTACCAAAGGTCAGGGGCATGCCACCAGAGCAGGGACACAGAGCGTCTTATTGGTGAAACAAGGATTTTAAACTTGCCCTTCTGAAGCTGCTTTAATTGGGACCTGACCTGAGGGCTTCTGATAATAATAGGTATCTAATACTAGTGTTTGGTTCATTTGCTTAAGGCACTTAGAACAGTTTCCATAGAAAATGCTTGAAAACATTTGTTATTACTCACCCCTTTCTTGAATGAAAATGAACCTCTTTAAATAAATGGGTTTCCCTGGCACTAATAACATTCCTTTGTTTTTCTCCCAATTTTTAGTGTGGGGAATCGTGGCCCCTATTTGTCTCAGTTCAGTTCAGTCGCTCAGTCATGTCGGACTCTTTGTGACCCCATGAATCGCAGCACGCCAGGCCTCCCCTGTCCATCACCAACTCCCAGAGTTCACTCAGACTCACGTCCATCAAGTCCGTGATGCCATCCAGCCATCTCATCCTCGGTCGTCCCCTTCTCCTCCTGCCCCCAATCCCTCCCACCATCAGAGTCTTTTCCAAGGAGTCAACTCTTCACATGAGGTGGCCAAAGTACTGGAGTTTCAGCTTTAGCATCATTCCTTCCAAAGAACACCCAGGACTGATCTCCTCTAGAACAGACTGGTTGGATCCCCCTACAGTCCAAGGGACTCTCAAGAGTCTTCTCCAACACCACAGTTCAAAAGCATCAATTCTTCGGTGCTCAGCTTTCTTCACAGCCCTATTTGCCCATCTACCAGTTATTAGGGGATGCCATTAATTGGGCCTGTCCAAATGGAGCTTGAATCAGTGGTAGACTACAGACTGTCTTTCTAGTTCCTAAGTTTTGGACGTGGTCTGTGGTTCCCTAAGCCACTCTTTTGTTGTCTGGGATGGATTTTATTTCCGGGGCATTTACTTAAGTACTCAGTGTCATTTTCCTGCCTGCCTTCCCTAGTGTCCTGCCTGGGCTCCATGTCCTTTTTGCTTTGGTCATGGTGTCATTAGCTGAAAGCGCCCCCACCTCACCATATGGTCCCTACTCAATTAGTGTGGTTACAGTTAATGATGATTACTTACAAATGATAAGGAAATTTGGTTTTGAGCAAGCTACTGGTAATAGATAATGTGGATCTCAAGTTGTTCAGCTACTGTTAAGATCATCCAGATCAGTGGCTCTGAACAAGGAGGAAACATCAAGATTTCTTGAGAGCATTTTCAAAGGACACATCCTTGGGGCCCACTCTCAGAAATTCTGATTTAGTGGTTTGAGGTGTGACCTTGACATTCATGCTTCTGAAAAGCTCCCAAAGTGATTCAGTTAAATACATTCGATTGAGACCTACTAGCCAGACAGTAACCATTTGAAACAGACATTTTCCTACTATCACTTTGGTTGTTAAGCAATTAATTTATTTGATATCGAGGTTAGATGGTTAATGTTTTAGTTCAAATTTCATAGCTATGTTTATAGACAGACACATGTGTGTGTGTGTGGGGTTTGCCTTTTGCACTGAACATTCTCAGCATAATTGCCTGGCACATAGCAAGCTCTGACTAAATGATTACTGAATTGATGACTATGTATATTGACTATACATATTTGATGGATGTATATATATATAATTGATGACTATACATATTTGCAGTGAAAGTACCTTTAAAATGCATTTCATGAAATTTTTAGATACCTTTAAAATATCTTTTAAAAAGTCTTGAAGGTTCCTATCAAATTTCATGTGTTTTAAATAAAAGAGAAATGTCCTTTGGAAGAGTCTGGAAGGTGGCCATTTGGGGAAGGCTGGCTTCAGAGCTACCTCTGCACAGAAGTGAAAGGAGTAGCTTGTTTGTTTCCGAGCATACAGGAGAGGTGCAGCTGCAGGAGGGGTGCAGCCGCAGGAGTGGCCTTTGTAGACGCCCAGCTCTGCTCTGCGGCAGTTACTGCTTCCTCTCTGAATGGAGGAAGACTGTCTGCTGTTTGCACCCCCAAGGGCAGCGTTGAAGGTGGTGGAGAGTTAAGAAAGGAAAGTCAGGGGCCAGTTGGCCAGTGGGAGCCTAGTGTGTGCTGTTAGCTCCGGGAATGATGCTCACAGGTCAGCTGATCCCGTGGGGCTGCCCTGGGTAGGGCCGCACCTGGACTGCAAATGCCGCTGTTGGCCTCTTCCCCGGCTTACCTCCCTGCCCTGAGGACCCCCAGGCCCAGATGCTCCTTGGTGGCTAGGTCTGATGTTTCCACAGGCCCATCTGTGCTACCCTTGCACCCCACCCAGCCTTCCATCTCTTAGAGAAGAAGCAGCCTGTCTAGAAACAACTCAACCGGTGCGGAATTCTAAAAATGACTGAAGAATAACACTTACGGGGTCTGAGCCTGTATTCAAAGCAGGACTTTCAAGGGCCCTGCAGGAAATCCACGCCCACGTGGCTTGGCTAGTTCCATCTTTTCACCCACATTAGATGGTGAGTTTAGTTTGGTTTTAATTTAGCAAGAATTTGTCCACTGACATTCCACTTTCACCAGCCCTTTGTCAGAGGAGGAGGAAGGGTTCTGTCCTCACATTGTCAGTCCCTTTCACTCTTTGATAAAATTCCTGTTGTCCTGCTCCTTCTTCCCAGCCAGGTGTGACCCCCACCTCTGACTCCCCAAGCCCCTAGGGGCCTTTGTAAGGGTGCAGAAAGGAAGAACTCAAATTAGTTTGAGTGCAAGGGCGACAGAGGCAGAAGACAGAGGAACTGGGGTGCACAGACTTTCCACAGGGGACACTGCAAGGCCTGAGCTGCCCTTTGCACGCCAGCCCCCAGCCCCACCCCGCCCAGGCCTCGCTGGCCACGAGGGCAGGTCAGGCAAGCAATCTAAGAAACCACGGGCTACCCCAGGGCCTGTTGACACCTCTGGCTCAACAGAAAGTGAGTCTCTACTGGGAATGGACCATCCCTAAGTGTGGGTGAACACAGCTGGTCTGAGATTCGGAATTTGAGGAGGAACAAGCAAGGAAGTCTTCACAGATACAAAAACACTGGGAACCTGGACTTCTAGTCGGGATATCGGGGCTTTCTTCCTAGTTAGTGCTGGGAGTTTTCACTTTGTAGAGACAAGTGTTCAGTCAACACATATTAATTGGGTGTCTTCTGTGAGTCAGGCATGACGCTGGCTGCTGGGAATACAGTGGTGAGCAAGAGTCCTGCTTTCACAGAGCTGAGAGGAGTGGGCTCCAAATTTCAGTCACTGCAAGCCCCTGTAGGAAAAAGGGCTTCCCAGGTAAAGAACCCACCTACCAATGCAGGAGACATAAGAGGCACAGGTTTGATCCCTGGGTTAGGAAGATTCCCTGGAGGAGGGCATGGTAACCCACTCCGGTATTCTTGCCCTGGAGAATCCCCAAGGACAGAGAGGATCCTGGTGGGCTGCAGTCCATGGGGTCTCAAAGAGTTTGACACAAGTGACTGAATATGCACAGAGGAAAATAATTGAGCCTATCTATGCTGTTTTTATTTATTTATAGATTATGTAATGTATTACTTATGTACATCATAAAATATATGCATTATAAAACTGACATACAAAATAAAATAATTAGGATGAAATAAATAACTATGTACATATATATAGAGATAGATAGATTCTAGTATTTTCTTCCCACCCTCCAATGGCTTACCTTGTACAACTTCTGGGGAGGCAGACACCCACATGTGGAGACCACAGATGGGATTAAGAATGTTATCTGGAGTCAGATTTTGTGGCCTCAGATTCTCCATTTCTAAATTGGGTGTTATAATAATGCCTTCCCCAGAGGTGCAGTAAGATTAAATGAGATAATCCATGTGGAGTGCTTAGAAGACTTCCCAGTATGTGGAGAGAGCTCAGTAAGTGTTAGTTATAATTTATACAGTCTGTTTGGGAAGAGAAACACTAATTAACCAACTAAGTACTTCATTTCAATTGTGATAAATACCATGAAGGGCACGTACAGGATGTCGGAAGGCTGTTTGTGAGGGGGACGTAACCTCGTCACTTATGGGCTGTGTTTTGCGTTTCGGGGGAGTCAGGGTGAGAGCAGAGTGAAGCATTCTCGGCTGAGGGGCGGCTGGCCTGGAGGCCCGAGGCAGGAAGGAACGTGGCCCACTGGAGGAAGGGACAGAGGCCCTGTGAGGAGGGGGGCTCTGCCAGATGCAGTGGGCGAAGCAGGCTGCCTGCAGAGCATGCAGAGCTCCGGGGCATTACACCTCTCGAGCATCTTTGTTATTAACAACAGAACCCACTCACCATAGTTGAAGCAGAAAAGGTCTTTCTGGAAAGATATTAAGACACTGAGAACCTACAGGGGAGTCAGAGAGGCAGGCTTGGAGGTCAGGAAGCCCAAACAGGGCTTGGAGCAGCCACGCCTTGGGTTGCATCGGCAGAGGGCTCTGCTGCCGCCTCCAGGTCTAGACTCCCCAGCACAGCTCATGCCACTGTTGCCTGTGAGCGCGGGACACCCACCACCGCCTTTTTCTAGGAAATGGATTTGGCACAGTTGACGTCCTCCTGTGGCTCACCTCTGAATGGAGCTTTGTGTAAGCACATTTGACTGGCAGAGTTTGAATCACGTGGATGAGGCCTTAGCTGCAAGAGAAGCAGGCAAACTGAGTTTTTGGTATCTGCTGAGAGGAGGTGAGCACTGCTAAGGTGGGACATTCCCCAAGTATAAGAACAACGTCAAGGGTTTTGGGCTTACCTGCTCTCACAGTGGGCTTCCCAGGTGGCTCAGGGGTAAAGAATCTGCCTGCCAGCGCAGGAGATGCGAGTTTATATCTAGGTCAGGAAGATCCCCTGGAGGAGGAAATGGCGACCCAACTCCAGTATTCTTGCCTGGGAAATCCTGGGGAGAGAGGAGCCTGGTGGGCTTCAGTCCATGAGGTCACAAAGAGTCAGACACAACTTAGGGACTAAGCATGTATGCTATGCACACTCTCACAACACCAGATGTTTGCTTTGCTGTGGTTGGTAGGATTGGAGAGGGACAGAGAGATTCAGTGTTCCTCTTTGCAGAAATGGAAGAGAAAAAACAAGCCCCAAACAACCGAACTCCAAAACGACTTTTTTCATTTAAGAATTGAAAAAGTGCTAGCCCCTGAAAATGTTGTCCCTAAGCAGTAAGTTTAGCAAACCATTTTCAAGGGGTGGTGGTAAAGGAGATAATGTGTGAGTTTGGATGTATGGGCAACCAACGCTGAACAAGCATCCATATTTGAAAGGTATGTCATTCTAGATTACAGTTTTTCTCAAACCAGTTGTAGATCTTTTCTCTCAAAGTAACAAACTAGAAAGTCCTGATTCAGAATCCAAAATCAGGTTTTCCTGTGAGGTGATGGGACAAGGTTTGGAAGGGACTGCAGGGACAGAAATATGAGATGAATATTTTGTATGTCAGAGAAAGATGGTTGTCTTATTCAAAGATCGAACAAGGAAAGCTACTTTCTTAAGAAAAGCAGCTTTCTTTTTCAAAGTAACCTTAATTGATACCATGATTTTTGTTGATTCAGAAAGCTGGTTGAGTTGGCAGAGCTTTTTGTATTAACAGAAACAAATTACTGCTTTAGTTCAAGTAATAAATGATGCATTTCTAAACATGGAACAAATATATTTAAAAGATAGCTGCAGAGAAGAAGGTCAAAATGAAACTGCAGTAGGGTGATTTCTATGCAGCCTGATATTTTCTGTTTAGTAGTCTGACTTATGGCCCAATATAGAATCCTTGTAAGCTGTATTATTCAAAATAAAAGGGTCCAGTACTTTAAAGGGCTTCCCTTGTGGCTCAGCTGGTAAAGAATCTGCCTGTAATGAGGGAGACCTGGGTTCAATCCCTGGGTTAGGAAGATCCCCTGGAGAAGGGAAAGTCTGCCCATTCCAATGTTCTGGCCTGGAGAATTCCATGTACTGTATAATCCTTGTGGTCGCAAAGAGTTGGACAGTATGAGCGACTTTCACTTTCACAACATTTGTATTTGTGTTGGACTTTAAAAGTAGAAGGTTTATCGCTCCTCTAGTATTATAATGAGAACCCTTTTAGAGAAGTAAATCTTAAGTCTTCATTCTAATGCTTTAATAATATGACAAGTTCTTAACTGCACGGGATGATTCAGGGAGAGCATATGGGGTGGGAGGTGGGAGGGGGCTTTGGCATTGGGAGATTGTGGACACCTGTGGCTGATTCATGTCAATGTATGGCAAAACAATAAATAAATTAAAAAAAAAAAAAACAAAAAAAAAATTGCAAACCAGTGTAACATAATAAACCTTTTCTTCACATAGCGTAAAAGTGCATCTTCTTCTTTTTTTCTTTTTTAAAGCGTTGTGGTTCAAAAAACAGTTTGACTAAGTTTTTGGTAGCTCTCCCTGAGACCTGTACTATTTGTTGTTTCATGCCTTTTCTCCTAAAACAGCAGCTCTTAATTTTTTGGCAGGTGGGATCCTGGATCCCTTTAGTCTCTGATGAAAGCCATGGGCTCTTTCCTGAAGAAATGTAGTCTCGTCTTACTCCTGCAGCAGCTTGCTGTGTGATTTCAAGGACCCCGCGTTAAATTCCTGCTTTAAGCCTTGGCTTTCTTCCCATACGTCATGGGGACGGGAGACAGGAAGCTCCGGCCGGTGGTCAGTGATGATGTCCTTGGCGGTGGACAGTCCCAAATGTGACAGGGTCAGTAGCCCTTCAGTATGTTGTCCTCTGAAGTCCTGAGCTTGGTGGTGCGGGTTAATGACCAAGAGGCGCTTTGCACCAGAAACTAATCAATCGGTTTTATTAACTGCAACAGGCTAGGTAGGATGGAAATGAAAATGCCCACAGCACTGCTGCCCCTGGCTCTTCAGGACTTCACCTTCTTAAACAAAGTCTGCCAGGATCAACACTCTGTCTTCCTCTCAGGAATTCTGAGGTGTTAGTGTTTTGAATAACATGTTCTTGTTAAAGAGAATAGCTTGCTGGTTGAGTTTCTACTTCTGGGTAGACATGTGCATTTTGAAAGGAAGGGGATTTTAATGTTTTAGCCCAAAGGCGGTGTCTTCTCTGGAAGGTCAAGTTGTGGGAACAGAGGTTAGGAGTGGAATTTGGGACAGGTCCTTTGTTGATTTTCTGAAACCTCTGAACAGAAGATAAACACTTTTAATTGCAAAATTACCCAGAAGGGTGAAGTGAAATATGCCTTTGGATGGGTAGCAGGAAATAAAAATTTCTATGAGGAAGTGACTGATAGCAGTTCTTTTCCAAAGAGGCTACGGTGCAGCGCGGTGTCAAGACTTGGGGATTTAGGGTGAAAAATCTTCTCTAATCCTGCCTCTGCCTCTTACTGACTCAGTGGGGATAGGGAGCTTTGAGGCTCCTCAGAAAGTGACATAGGCCTCACTTTGTGGCTTCAAGGTTTGAACACTGCTGGTGAAACTATCACAGCAGAATTAACCCTGCTGCTGTTGCTGCTGCTAAGTCGCTTCAGTCGTGTCTGACTCTGTGCGACCCCATAGATAGCAGGCAGCCCACCAGGCTCCCCCCGTCCCTGGGATTCTCCAGGCAAGAACACACTTAGTCTCGATACTTCTTCCCCTTCAAGCTTCCATGGGATTTCCAAGGCAAGAAGTGCTGGAGTGGGTTGCCATTTCCTTCTCCAGGGAATCTTCCCAACCCAGGGATCAAACCTGGTCTCCTGCATTCCAGGCAGACACTTTAACCTCTGAGCCACCAGGGAAGTCCAACCATTTAGTGATTAACTGTCTGACACACCTCTGTAACACCTCTTTGTCCTCAGGTTTTTGGCTGTATAATACTAATTTTGTTATGTGATTTTCCATAGAGAGAATAGGCAGGCATTCAGTATTCCTTCTCTGTGGTTGATGGAGAATTGTTTTTTACTTCAGATAATTTAGAGAGGTATTTTCCAGTTTCACTACTTATTTTAGGTAATGTCAAGTAAATTTTTAGGATTGTCAAATTTGGGGAAACCTTTACGAAGTTTCTTTCGTACGGGAGTGATAAGATTTGGAAGAATTTTCCATGGGCTAATTTTTGGCTTTGTACACTTCAGACCTTGTTTTTTTTTGTTTGTTTTTTTTTACCACTACTCACACTGTATACCTCTGGTCAGCATAGTGGGACATGTTGATATTCGATATAATCTGAAGCCCTGTGCCCGAGGGTCTCACCTCAGGAGAGCTGGCGGAGTGGAGGGTGGAAGAGGTGGACACCATCACTCTACCAGAATGACTAACCATCACTTGACTGCATGAATGTGACTGCGACCCACTGAACCCAGACTAAATGTATCCCCAACTCAGCTTCCCTTTTAAGAAGATCCCCAAATTGCCCATGACTGCTCCAGTGCCACCCAACACAGGGGGAAGTGGGACAGACTGGAAGTCAGAGTGCAAAGAGACAGTGGTCTGATTGCAACTAAAATATCTTTTGCAAACTTTACAAAAAATATGGGGATGTGAACACCCTGCTGGGGCCCCTCTGGGAACCCTGGGAGGATCTGTGGAAGTGCAGGGCCTTGAGGCTTATTGTTTCCTTAGCTTCACAATGAGTACACCCTGGATGTCATCCTTCAATTCATTGATAGTGGTTTTGCTTTTCTGGTGGTGCATAAAATAAGGGATATGTTACAGCTGGTGGCAATTTAGATTCTACGATGCATGTAAAGCATTCCACGCAGCGCCTAGCACATACCAGGGGCTCAGTAAGTATTCCTTTCTTCTTCCTCTTAGCGAAAGCCCCCAAACAGGGCTCCATCAATGGAGGGGACTGTGCCCTTCAAGTGCGTTATTGAAGAATCAGCTTTGCATAAGTTGATATACCATTTGCCTATAAAATTTTAAATTGAGGTTTTAAAATTCGTGGATCTTAGTATAGAGTCAATAAAAAGTGATTGATGGGTAACCAGTGAGCGCCCAGGGACAGAAGATGTCCTGTTGCTTTGTCAACAGTCGATAATAGTGTACTCACCTCCAGCCAATCACTTACAAGGAAAGCCCATTGCTAAGAAACAGGAAAAAAGTGGCTACTGACTTAAGCGGAGTAAAGGAGAATTTTCCCTGGTATTAGCTCTGATGCTGCCTCTCTGTCTTTCTGAAGGGCATATGGAAGAAAATCTGAGCTCACGCCTAGAGTGGGGACGCAATGAAAGCCTCTGTGTTTTATTTTCCTTTCTACGTCCTTCTTCATCTCCTCTTTCACTCTTTCCTTTCCTCCATTTTGCCGATATTTTCTAAATTGCTTTCTTTTTGTCACTTTCTGAAAAAGAAAAAGGATTCTACTTTTCATTGTGTTCATGCTCTTGGGCATCCTCGTTCTCCCCGTCAGTGGTATTTGTACACAAAGGATGACGGCGTGGACTGACACAGGGGTCTGGGAAGCCCATTTCTGAGTCAGTTAAAAGGCGTATGTATTTTCTTTCTCTGATGCCAATTTAAATTTGCCATAATTCTGAGACTGCCTATACGTTTCACGTACGACTATGTGTTAATGCACCCAGTTTGCCCCACAGCATGGGCCAAGCTGTGTTTCAGAGTTGGTATAATTATGATGGTGTTATTTCATGAACTATAACGACTGTGCATAATCAAGATTCCTTCTAGAATGAGCAAGAAATTTACCGGAATAAAGGGATGTAATAAAAAAGCAAGACTCTTTCCATTTCTAACAAGGATCTTGGCTGTATGTAATCTGATTTTGTAACAATTGTTTCCCTTTGGATGCTACATTAGTTCTAATTATTATGATTTCCTGTTTAGAACCCAGATACCTTCTTGATACATCCCCCACAGTATATTTCTGGAAATGACTTCAACCAATTACATTAGCTCTTATTCCCTTGGTTTCAATGTGGTTCACCAGACAGGAACCAGGCTGCTTGAGTGTGCAGCCCAGATAGTGCGAGGCAGTGGGTAGAAGGTTAAAATTACCCGAAGGTGCTGTGAGGTCTGAAGGGGGCCTAAGTGGAGGAATGACCGCAGCTGAGCGTTCTGATGGGTGGGGCTGGGGCTGTTTTGATGTCTGCAGTGTCTGACCAGCTGTTACTTTAGGGATGGTGTTGGTGACTGTTTCCTCTGGTACCAAGTCTACTTTCCGTGTTTGACTAAGGAAGGTGACAGTGATGTTAGCAATAATGAAATTTGCCTTCAAAAAGTTTCCCTTTAAGTGTTGTAGAGGTAGCTGCTTAGGACAAATCAGAGAAAAGTCCTTACAGTCTTCTTAATGTTACTGCTGGTGTGGATAATAATGCTGTGTCATTTACAAAGACTTTGCGTATCGTGGGGCGGATACCACTGCCCCCACTTTACAGGTGTTTAAACTGAGGTGCAGAGAGGTCCAGGAATGTATTCAGTGTTGCTTAGAGTAAGCAGCAGAGATGGGACCTGAACCCCAGTTGCCTGTTCCCGCTGCTCCCCTAGCGATGTCTTCCCCATGCCCACTGGTGGCAGGGGTTCACAGAAGTTGACAGGGGTCTTCAGGCCCCTCTGGATACCCTCTGCACTCTGTAAACCTGCCAGGGGAAACACGCTCCAAGACTGTCCTTACAGGGTGTGTGCCTTCTCCCTGTACATTTACTGGCTGTCAGAGGACTAAGGAATTCTGTGTAAGAGGGATTTTTAGAGCATCTGCATTGACCTACTCAAAGGTCCAGAAGCATCGTCCAGCTGCACAGGACTAGCTAGGATTTAAGGCATTTAGCTTGGGGGAAACACCCAGAGTCATTTTCAGCTATTATCCAGAAAAAGAGGGCAGACTTACCTTGGGCCAAAAGAAGGTGTTTGTATATGCGTGGGTTTCTCCTTTTCCCCTGTGAAGTCACATTTCATGGCACATTTGGCAGTTTCCCACTGAAGAGCTAAAGGCAAAGACAGAAACTGCAGACAATTGATGGTATTCTGTGCTGTCCTGTCCTCCTAATACTCTGAAAAAATACACAGAATAAAGGCTCAGTGGGGTTCTTGCAAAAAATTCAACCTACCAGAACGACTGAGAAGGAGACACTCAGAAAGTAGAGACCTCCTAAACCTCATTTGGTGAAACCAGTGCTTCAGCCACTCCTCTACTGTCACGCAGTAGCGGCGCACAAAACCTGGGAGAAACAGACAATGGGCCAACAGGTTTAATTTCCTCTCAGGTGTATAAGCGGAGAAGGCAGTGGCACCCCATTCCAGCACTCTTGCCTGGAAAAATCCCATGGACGGAGGAGCCTGGTGGGCTGCAGTCCATGACTGAGCGACTTCACTTTCACTTTCCACTTTCATGCATTGGAGAAGGAAATGGCAACCCACTCCGGTGTACTTGCCTGGAGAATCCCAGGGACGGGGGGAGCCTGGTGGGCTGCCGTCTATGGGGTCACACAGAGTCAGACACGACTGAAGTGACTTAGCAGCAGCAGCAGCAGGGTTTATAAGAGCAGGTAACTTGAGACCGGTTGAATGAAATAACTCTTGGATTTCAGTGGCTGATGACTCTGGGCCAGAAAGCCCAGAACCGCCATGGTTACTAAGGATGTGGTGGACAGGGGGCTGTGAGCCCAGAGGCTGTGGTAATTATGGGTCAAAGCAGGCCCTTAAAAATGGTCCCCTAGTCGTGCTGTTAGGCTTGAGAGTGTGGAGGCCTTTGAGAAGGTCAGTGAGGGCCCCGGGGGTCACAGGGTTTGTGTCTGCGGCTGTGCTCTGCTCTGAATCCCGTCTACCTGGGCTGTGCGTAGCTTGCCATCAACTGTGCAGTAGTGTTTCCCTGTGCCAGGGCCGCTGGGGAGGTGACGGGGTCCTTTGGAGTTTGAATTCTAACAGTTTGGGGTTAGGTATATGCCTGAACAGTCTCTGGACACAGTCAAGTCCGAGCTGTCCATGTGTGGGGGAGAAGTTTGTACTCCTGATGAGCAGAACTGGTGCTGTGTCCCTCTCTTGCTTTTCCTGACAGGCACGAAGGGTTGTTGACACAATGCGCTGATGGTGGGGGTAAGGCCACGGAATTTGGAGTCGGATCTACTCATTTTCAAATCCTGCCACCACCTCTGCCCCTTATTCTGTGACCTCAGCAAATTAACGGTTTTTGAACTATCATTTTTTCAGCTAGAAAATGGCAGTAATAATAACAAACCATGTAGAATGGATGGGAAGATGAAATGAAATAGGTATACCACGTGCCCATCTCCTACATGGCCAAAGGTAGGCACTTGGCCATTTTGGCCATGGAGAAATACCACTTGCTCAGCTAGCTGAAGTTTGCAGAAAACACCTGATATATTACTCTTTGTGAGAAAATTAGGGGTGCAGAGTGTCAATTTCAAAATTTTCAATTCAGTTCATCTAACATATACTTAATGGAGAAGGCAATGGCACCCCTCCAGTACTCTTGCCTGGAAACTCCCATGGGTGGAGGAGCCTGGAAGGCTGCAGTCCATGGGGTCGCAAAGAGTTGGACACGACTGAGCGACTTAACTATTCACTTTCATGCATTGGAGAAGGAAATGGCAACCCACTCCAATGTTCTTGCCTGGAGAATCCCAGGGACGGGGAAGCCTGGTGGGCGGCCGTCTATGGGGTCGCACAGAGTCAGACACGACTGAAGCGACTTAGCAGCAGCAGCAGCAGCAACATATACTTAAAGTGTCTTATATACCAGGCACTGAGGACCCAGAGATGAATAAAGCAGAGCTCTGGCCTTAGAAAAAGTACCTTCTGGTGCAGTGGGTTTCAGGCCTTTGACTATGACCCATGGTAGGAAATAATCACCACGCAGTACACACTCACCACATAGTATTTATACAAAAATTGGAACAAAAGTTTCTTGAGATAATACTTGCCTTTGCATGCAAGGCACTCTATTTTAATGCTATTTTATTTCACTTTAAAAATGCTGATGGTGACTCACACTAAATTGATTTTACCTTGCTAATGGATCACAACCTTTAGTTTGAAAAATACTAACTCTGACCTTCAGTTTGACCACGGCTGACATGAGCCTTTGTGAAAACTGTATGGAAGCCTAGGGAACAGCTCACATGGGGCAGCAGTGGGTCTGGATCTTGATTATTCTAAGCCAGTCCTGAATTCTGTCCCCTTTACCTTGGGTTCTTAGTTTAGAGATGGACATGTGACCAATTCTTGTCACGATGTGACAGGGAGACAATGAGGCAAGGGAGGACGTCTTCAGTGGGGCCCCTGGGACTGGCTCTCTCTGTTCTAAGAAAGGGGCCAGGCGAAGGGGTGTTTCTTTTCCTGCCCTAGGTGCAGCTGCCTACCTGTGCTGCCGGGACCTGGGGCAGGACCGTAGTTAAACAACAGTATTATAATACGTGAGCCCCAAACCTGGCCATTACAGAGTATGACGGAGAGGAAGAGCCTGGGCTCCTGGTAACATTTTGGAGCCACTGAATTAATCAACTTTGGAATTGCCCTCCTTCTGGACTAGTTATGTGAGATAATACATTTTTCTTATTGTTTAAGCTTCTTTTAGTTTGAGAGTTGTGTTAGTCACTCAGTTGTGTCCAACTCTTTGCGAGCCCATGGACTATAACCCACCAGGCTCCTCTGTCCATGGAATTCTCCAGGCAAGAATACTGGAGTGGGTTGCCACTTCCTTCTCCAGGGGATCTTCCTGACTCAGGGATCGAACCTAAATCTCCCTCATTGCAGGCAGATTCTTTATTGTTTAAACTACCTAGAAAGCCTGCTTTAGTTGGGGCTTCTCTGTTACTTGTGGGCTTCGAAGGTGGGGCTCAGTGGTAAAGAATTCACCTGCCAAACAAGAGATGTAGGTTCAATCCCTGGTTCAGGAAGATCCCCGGAGAAGGAAATGGGAACCCACTCCAGTGTTCTTGCCTGGAAAATCCTATGGACAGAGGAACCTGGGGGTTGCAGTCCATGGGGGTGCAGAATCAGACATGACTTAGTGACTAAATAGCAAACAGCAGCTATTACTTATATCCCAAAAAATCGACTGGTTTACCTGTCTCTCTCTCTTTTTTAATTGAGGTATACTTGCTTTAAAATATTATATGTTTCAGGTGTACAACATAGTAATTCACAATTTTTAAAGCTCCACTTATAGTTATTATAAAATATTGGCTGTATTCTCTGTGCTGTGCAATATGTCCTTGCAGCTTATTTATTTTCTACATCATAGTTTATATCTCTTAATCTCCTATCCCTGTCTTGCCCTTCCCCCTTCTCTCTCCCCACTGGTAGCCACTAATTCGTTCTTTATAGCTGTGAGTCTGTTTCTTTATAGAATTATATTCAATAGTCTTATGTTTTAGATTCTCCATCATGCAGTATTTGTATGATTTATTGTACTGAGCGTAATACCCTCTAAGCCCATCCACACTGTTGCAAATGGCAAAATTTCACTCTCTTTTCATGACCGAGTAGTGTTCCATCGTAAATATGCACCCCATCTTCTTTATCCGTTCGTCTATTGATGGACACTTAGGTTGCTTCTATACCTATGCATCTTTTCCAGTTAGTGTTTTTATTTTATTCAGATGTATACCCAGGGGTGAAATTGCTGGACCATATGGAAGTTGTTTTTTCTTAGTTTCTTGAGGAACTTCCATACTGTTTTCCACAGTGGCCACACCAATTCGCATTCCCACCAAGACTGTAGGAGGGGTCCCTTTTCTCTACTTCCTTGACAACACTTGCTTATGTGTGGTCTTTTTGATGATAACCATTCTGACAGGTGTGAGGTGATATCTCATTGTGGTTTGTATTTGCATTTTTCTGATGATTAATGACATCATGCATCTTTTCATGTACCTGTTGGCCATCTGTGTGTCTTCTTTGAAACAGAAGTCTGTTTGGGTCTTCCTGCCATTTTTTAATTGGGTTGTTTTTTGATATTGAGTTGTGTGAGCTGTTTATATATTTTGGATATTAACCCCTTATCAGTCATATCATTTGCGGATAGTTTCTCTCACTCAGTAAATTGCTGATGGTTTCATTTACTAAGCAAAAGCTTTTAAGTTTAATTAGGTCTCATTTGTTTATTTTTGCTTTTGTTTGCATTGCCTTAGGAGACAGGTTCAAAAAATACTGCTATGATTTATGCCAAAGAATTTTCCACCTATGTTTTTTTCTAGGAGTTTTATGGTTTCCAATCTTATATTTTGGCTTTGGACAGGGAGTTGGTAATGGACAGAGAAGCCTGGTGTGCTGCAGGCCATGGGGTCACAAAGAGTCAGACATGACTGAGCGACTGAACTGAACTGAGTCTTATATTTAGTTCTTTGATCCACTTAAAATTTTATTTTTGTATATGGTGTTAGAAAATGCTCTAATTTTATTTTTACATGTAACTATCCAGTTTTTCCCAGCTACCTGTCTTTGGCATCTGGAGCATGTGCTATGAATTTTTAACTTTGAATCACTTGGGAACCAGTAGAATCAGATTAAGGCCACTTAATTGCCCCCTTAAGCATGGTGTTTAATTAAGGTCACATTATATAAATGGACACCTTCTAATTATAAACTGTGGAATGAGTAAATTGATTTAAAATTTTTAACCAGAACAAGTCATTCAGCTGTGTGATTTGGGGCAAATTATCTAACATCTCTGTGCCTCCATTTCTTCATCTGTTTATAAAACAAGAACATTGGACTAGGGAGTATTTTCATATCTAAGATTTTGTGATGCTCTAGAATAATACTGAGTGAAATTCCACAGAGAAAGGAGTCTGCTTTTAAGCGGATGTCATGACTACTTGTAGGACCTGTATGTTTGGACAGAAAATTTTATTTTGGAAGTTGGGGATGGTGGTCGTGATGTCTTAAGGTTTTTATAGGACAGGGTTAGCAATCTGAGGCTCTAGATTTAGATCCTGGCTCTATTGTTTGGTGGCTGTAAAAACCTCATAGGTTACATCATTCCTGTTTACAAAACTGCCTTGGATACTCTATGGGCATCTGTTGCCCCTTCCATAAAATAGAGATAATAGTCCATACCTTATCTGTTGACTTTTCAAAGGAGTGTGAGAATCAAATGAAGGAATATAGATAAAAGCAAAGCACTTGGTCAACCAGTAATGTGTCATGCAAAAGATGTTGCTATCTTGGTGATGTCTATTCATTTAGCTTGTGAAATTCTGTGCTGTGTTTGCAACAAACACTCAGAAAACACTTAGATCCCAGTTTTATATCAGAGAAATAACCATGCTCCTTGGCTGTGCCCTCAGGCTCTGCCTTTATTCCCTTCCTAGTTTCTAAAGAACTAACTGTTCATGGCTTTATAGTGGGCACAGTTCCCTGGTTTTATTCTGTGACTTTTCTCACTTGCTAATAAATAACTTCCACGGTTTATAAAATAAGGGAACTGAGTAAATGACTTGAAGGGTGCAGAGGTGAGTTTTGAGGTGAATATAGATCTGCCTGGAGTTGACTTTCTCTTAGAAAAAAACATTTTTATTCAAATACAGAATTGGCTTAGAAATTAGAACACTTAATGGTCCTTGGTAGGCAAGTCAATGAGTTAAGCATAAATAAACAAACATGTTGATCTGTTGTCCCCTGACAGTGTGCTCTGGTTGTAAAAAGAAAAGGAATAGTTAATATTCCAAACTAAATGTGAGGAGTCAGGCTTTTCCTGCCTTTTTCTCTCCAATCTGAAATTGTACAGGTCTTACTCATTTTCATTGGTGATCTAATCTGAGTACCAGGAGGTTAAATGATTTCCCCTAACTAGTGAGTGTCTCTTGCAAAATCTGGCATTGGAGCTGGGGCCCAGTGCCTGGGCTCTCTGCTGCTGATGACCATCCCATATGTCTCTATAAATAGACTGTTATCAAATGCTTTTTATCAGGCTTGGATTGGACAACAACCATGACTTTTAATGTCCCTTCCTTCCCTTGCATCTGATTTTAAATTATCTCTGACAGTCAGGATGTGATAAGTCTGCTGTGCTCAGAGTTCTGAACAAAATTTTCCAGCATAAGGCAGGCAAGAAATACATATTTTAGACAAAACATGGAAATCCTACCAATTGGTGGTGAATTCCCTCTGAGTTGCTCTCTTCCCTTTCAGGAAGTGTGGCTTGAGTCTCCTGTCCTTGTTAGCACCAGCTCCTCCTGTCTAGCGCTAAATCATCACCTTGGCAACACCACTTCCCACAATCTGCAAAGCTTTGGATAGCCAGTCTTTGTTTTGCCTTTGTCTCCCTTTCTTTGGCCAATAGGGTATAGGAGCTCATGACCTTGCTCATCCCAGCTTTGTTTTGTCCAAACTGTTTTGTGCAAAGGGGAAAACCAGGTTTCTGAAGCATGTTCTGGACTGACATGGTCCACTGCAGAATAAATCACAGCTCCTGTGTTTTACAGCAGCTGGATATTAGCACTTTTGATGGACAGGAGAGTCTGGCCAAAACAGGACTGGGATGAACAGGGTCATCTTTTCAGAAGGCTGATGCTGGACAGAGAATGCCTCTTCCCTGTTTTCATATGTCACGAGCCCCCTTCCCTTTCAGGCAGCGGCTGAGATGGTTCCTGCAGCAAGCATAGTACTCACAGCCACATGCTGGCCATACAGGCTGGGCACAGTCCGTATCTTTCACATCTGCCTGCACACAAGTCACTAACCCTGCGAAAGTCAGGAGAGGAGGTTCAGTTTAATAAAATGAGTTAAAATGTAAACACAGCTCACATTTATAGCCAACAGTTTCATCTTTAGCCTTCACAAGGCTATACCAAGTGGTTGCACTGGGAAAAAGGACTAACATTTACTGAGAGCTCACTGCTAAAAGCAAATTAAATTCTCATAACAACCCTCTGAAGCCGATACTATTTTGGCTTCATCCACCCGCTTTGGAGGTTATGCCAAGCAGTGCTGGTGGTGGTGGTGGCTGTTGACACTGGCAAGGAAAGGGGTTTCAAAGGCAGTACCTAAGTTGCATGCCTTTAATTGTCCTGGGAGCATCCCTGGATAAGTAAGTAGATCTGACAGGACTTTAATGGGCAAGGGTTCAAGCATGACCCATAAGCACGTGGGGAAGCATACTATATCACCCCATCAGATTATGTTGAACTGAATTGCATGCCTCGGTTGTGGGATAAAAATGGTTCCGTCTCCCATGTCTTATACCCAGTAATTTTTAAGACTGTGTCTCAGTTTGGGCTGCTATAACAGAGTATCATAAACTGGTGGCTTAAACCACAAACATTTATTTCTCATGGTTCTGTAGGCTAAGAAGTCTGAGAATAAGGTGGTAGCAGATCTAGTATCCGTGAGGATATTCTTCTTGGTTTGCAGAGGAGCATCTTCTTATTATAGCCTCATATGGCCAAGAGAAAAATCATCTCTCTTGTGTTTCTTCTTATAATGGTATAAGCCCATTTATGAGGGCTTCATCTCTCAAGGCCCCACCTCATAATACCCTCACATGGGGCTTAGAATTTCAACATATGAATTTGGGGGAACTCAAAATTTAATCCATGACAGTGTGGTTTCAATGTCTCTGAGGGTATCAGATTCATCATAGGGGCTTAAAGTTGAAAAAAATATATATTTTTTCACTTGGTTGCACTGGATCTTAATTGCAGCATGCAGGATCTTTAGTTGCAGAACACAGCATCTTTTTAGTTGCAGCATTCGAACTCTTAGTTGTGGCATGCAAATTCTTAGTTGCAGCGTGTGAGATCTTGTTCCCTGACCAGGGAGCAAGGTTTCCAGGGACCAGGTTTGAACTGGGGCCCCCTGCATTGGGAGTGTGGAGTCTTGGCCACTGGACCAGCAGGGAAGTCCCCATCAAAGGGACTTGAGTACTTGAGTATGGATGCACCTGTATGATCTGACTTTTCATGCAGTCTAGCTAGTAGCAGCTTAGGAGCTGGGGTAGGAGAGGGAATCTTGAAGTTCTGCACCCAAGCGGCAGTAGGGTATAGAGTTTGAATTCAGAGTGAGTTTTATCATCCAAATTCTCCTCTTTGTTTCATGTGTGACATTAGACAAGTTACTGAACCTCTCCATGTCTCAGTTTCCTCGTCTATAACATAGAAATGATAAATATGATGCTTACCTCCAGAAGTTGTGAAGATTGCATGAGTCAGAGTATGTCATAGTGAAAGCAGTGCCTGGCATTTAGCAAACCTTGTGCAAGTGTTTGCTGTTATTGTTGTTATGGTGCTTGTATTTGTTTGTCAGGGTGCCATAACAAAAACCACAGACTGGTTGGCTTAAACAATAGAAATCTATTTCCTCAAGTTCTGGAGGCTAGAAGTCCAAGATCAAATTTGGATCTCTTCTAAGGCCCTTGAGGGCAGGATCTGTTCCTGGCCTCTCTCCTTGGCTTGGAAATGGCCATCTTCTCTCTGTGTTTGCAAATGGTCTTCCTTCTGTGTGTGTCTTTATCCAGATTTCCTTTTCTCATAAGCACTTCAGCCATACTGGATTTGGGGCCCACCCTAATGACCTTATTTTAACTTGCTTCCTTAAATACCCTATTTTCAAATAAGGTCATATTCTAAGGGATTTGTAATTCAACATACGAATTTTCATTTTACCATATGAATTTTTTTTTGAAATGCACAAGCCCACAATAGTGCCTAAACAAAGTTCTTGTTGAAAATCACTTGCAGAGTAAATTTTATTCATACAAAGTTGACTGTTTTTTTTTTCCTTTTTTTTTTTTTTTTGAGTAATTAGTGCAAATTTTTTTCCTTTCTCATATTATTTCCTACTTGCAGACTATTTTAAAAAATTCACGTTAAGTATCTTGGTCAAAGTTCTGTGGGTGCTAGACAGGATGGATTCAATCGTCCCCTCTCCCAAGGGAAAAATCCTTGGAATTGTAAATCAAGTAATAACTCAGTATCTAAACTTAGGATAGAATATACATCATTATATATGTAATTCATTATAACACACTTAAGTTTTGGGGGATGCTTTATCATTTTCTTATTGATAACAAACTATGAACAATCACTTTTTCAACAGATTATTATTTAGGAAATACCAGATCAGTCAGTCCCCAAATGCTGGTGGCTGGCATGAAGAGACAGCTCTGAGTGTGAGCTGGGGCTGCTCCGGTATGGCTGAGCACTAGCGGAATTCACTGGGGTTTGGCTGTCTACACATGGTCGTTCTCACACAGGCTGGGCATGGTAAGGAAGATTCTTTGGGTGACAAATGTCAGGAACCAAGTCTAGCTAGCTTAAGCAGAAAAAATGCTATATGGGAGGAAACTGGGAAAACTCAGCAAGTCCCAGGAATCACCGATTTCCCAGGTCTCAGGGGGAAGGGGGACCAGGGTAGGAGTCCTGGGCCCGTGCTAGGTCATTTCCATTTGCCTCTCCAGTCGGCTTTCTACCCTTCCCACTCTGTTCTCTGCTTCTGTGAACTATGATGGGCTTTAGGGACTGTATCAGTGGGTTCCTGTTCTCTTGATTTCTAGTTGGGTTTGGCCCATGGTATAGCCTGCCAGGAAATCAGAGGAAGAAAGGAGAATGAGATCAGTATGCTTCTTCCCCGGGCCCCTAACTTGGGAAATGCCTTGGGTTGGCCAGTCTCTTGGCCGGCAATCACAGGTTACCTTCTCAGCATGACTCTCTGCTTCCAAGTTCTAGCGGCCCCTCTTGCCTTTCATCTCTTCGGACTCCGCTGCGGTAATAGCTCTATTATGACCATCCCCGGGGAACTGCAGCCCCTTGTGATTTCCCTGCTCCCTGACTCTTGCTGTGGACAAGATGATGTGGCTGAGTACCTGCCAGGGGCCCATCCCCAAAAATGGAGATTGGGGATTTCCAGAGAAGAGAACGTGCGTCCAGAGTGATGTTCTGTATTTTACTTATGCTTTAGTTGTTCAGAGAAAACACCCAACCATATACTGTTTCGTGAATTCTGCTGATTAAGTGCTTTCAAAGGGAAAAATGGCAAAAATGAGGGCAACTTGAAATGATTCTTTATGTAAGCTGTGTCTGTGAGAAGGAGTCGGGATGTGTTTACGAGCTGCAGGCTGGTGCTCCACAGTTCCTCTTGAGGTTGATGGTCTAACACACCTCTTGCTCATCTGAAATCTAGGTTGAGGATGGCAAACGTAGGAACCCATGATTTTGTCTCTTGCCAGGCCCATGGCAATGCCAGTACACTGCAGAATTTCTTACTGCTGAGCTTCAGAATCCTTCTCAACACAGCTCTCCGGGAGACTGGCACTAAGTAAGCAGGTGGCACACGAGAAACAGCCATTTGTCATTCCTGCCCAGGAGGCTTTCTGGGCACCTTATTGTGGAGCTTGCTTGAGCGACTGGAGCCAGCATTTTAGTGGCACGTGTGGCTGTTTGGATGGAGATTGCTGTTCTGAGCAGACTAGGGGCAGGGGGCTCTCAAGTCACCAAGGTCACGCCATCCTCTGTGGTCTTGCTACGGAGCCAAGGAAGCCAGACTGAGTCCTGTCTCTGAGGAGCATCAAACAGACCAAGGCTGCCTGGTTGAGTTTAAGGCAGGTAAGGGATTCTGTGGGTCAGAGTTGGGAAGATGAGTGAGCGAGCAGTCATAGGCCTCTGGCATCAGACAACCCAGGAGGGGACTCTTTAGAGTACCTAGGGAGTATTTCTTCCTTGGTCCAGGGCAGGGGCCAGCCGAGGAAGAGATACCAGAGAAGCCCACTTCCTTCATGCCCAGTATCTCAGGCCTCCGTCCCCAGCAGCAGCTGATGGACCTGGCAGGAGTCCAGTCACAAACACTGCACAGTCCATTATGAAGCCAAACCTGATCTCCTTATTCATCCCCCCCTCCACCCTGCCCCGTTTCCTGGTAGTTAAGTAAATAATCAAATGTAGGGTGATTTTGCTTGAATGAAAGCCTCAGAATTAAATGTTTAGCTCCCCTCAGGACATTTGTGTTTCCTATTATTTAGGGGTCACCTTGTGACTTGATTCATCCTCTCTCAGCCACTCCTCGGCTTTGAGAAAGGCTTTGCAGCACGTGGACGTGCGGAAGCTTGGGCTGCCTCTTTCAGGCTGGGTGTTCTGTTCAACGGCCTCTGCCTCTCTGGGTCTCAGTCATCTCATTTTTAAATTTTGGGGCCTGTTTGGTGACTGAGTTCCTTTTCAAGTTAGCTCTGAGCTATCATTCTAAGCTCTGCTTCTTTCAATCACTAAATAATAATAACAAACAATTATTGAGACTTACTGCATGCTTGGAATTGTGCTAAGAATTTTATGCACATTCTCTCATTTAGTTCTCACAAACTCGGGGTGAGGTAGTTGCTGATCTTATCCTTGTATCAATTAATATTAAGTTCAGCTGCTTATGCAGAAATATCCTAAACAATAATGGCTTAAATAAGATAGAAGTTAATTTTTCTCCCATGTAAATAAAAAATAAAATACTTAGAAGTAGGCCGGGCTGCTACTGATATGGTGGCTCCATGGTGTCATGAGAGAGATCAATCTTTCTGTTCCACCATATGGAGCTTATAGATTCATGTTTTCCTCAGTAGCTCCAATCATCACATCTCTGTTTCAGGCAGCAAGAAGCAGGAAAGGAGGGTGAAGGGGCCACCTTGTCTTATTCTTAAAAATCCAAACAATACTTCTGCTTACATTTCATTGGTTAGAATTTAGTTACATGTTTATATCTAGCTGCAAGGGAGGCTGAGAAATCTAATCTTACTGGTTCATAGTCAGAAATGTAAATATTTGAGTCCTAAGGAAGAAGATGGGAGTGGATATTGGAGTAAATCCTTAATTTCTTCACATCTTGTTTGACCAGCAAGGAAGCAAAGCCCTAAGACATATAGTTGGTGGGTGACTGAGGCAGGATTTGAACCCAGCCCACCTGGATCCAGGGCCTGTGTTCTAAAGTGCTGTATTGTCAGATTCCCCCTCCCCCAAAGTTGCCTGCTGCTTCTTTCTCCTTCTTATCAGAAGCTTCGTGCAGGCTCCAGCTCTAAGCTTTGGTTATCTTTCTGTATCAGGAAAACCCCTTATTGAAGCTACCTGTGCAGGAAAGTTGGGCAGGACTGTAAGCCCAAGGCCAACCTGCCTTTCATCAGGATCCTCCATCACTGGTGGAAGGCACGGCATACCTATAGCATCGCCTCTGGTCCCCAGCTCCGGCCTTCCTTCCATCATTCCTGGTCCCTCCCCATTTCTGCATCCCTTAGCTCCCCTCATGGTGTCCCCAACACCCCATAGTACCCTTACTGCCTGTCCTCACCAAAACCTGGAATAAATTGATATCTCTCTTCATCTATATTAAGAAGATGAAGGAGTAACTTACTTTGGGTGGCAGGCTTTTCCCTCCCTCTTTTGGAAATGGAAGGTCATTACCAAGCAGAGCCCTTGAAATATGCTACAAAGGCACCACCTCTGATGACCCCTAGTCAGACTGGGTTGTCACCAAAGCCGCTGCTCTTGTCTATTCACTGAGGTATAAGAGGCAGATTCTCAGTCTGAGTAGGGGACCAGCAGCATCAGTGTCACCTAGGAACTATTAGAGATGTAGGACCTCAGCCCCACCCCAGACCTACAGAGTCAGAATCAGATTTAACAAAGCCCAGAGACTCCTTCCAGTATTCTTGCCTGGAGAACCCCCATGGACAGAGGAGCCTGGTGGGCTGTAGGCTATGCAGTCGCAAAGAGTTGGACATGACTGAGCGACTAAGCACAGCACGGCACAGAGAATCCCTGTATACCCCACAAGCTTCTGACTCACTGACCTAGGACAGCCAAAACGTAGGCTTTCTAGTGAGTGATTATAAATGCAAGAAATTCACCTAAGAGTTTGCTTATTAAAGGCATTGCTTGTTTTAGAAGAAACTGGACTGAGAAAAATAGAGCAAATAAAAGTCAGGTATTGACATACATAATTGCTATTTGGGGGCACAACCATGGACCTCATATCTACCCAGTGCACCATGCGAATATAAACCATTCATTGACTGATGTATTAGAATAGGTAGCCAGACAAGAGCAGATAAAAAGTCTCGTGTTTAGATTTCTTCTTCAGATTCTCTTGAAAAGCTACTCATATCAGTGCACTTAAGTCTCCAAATGGCTTTTGCAAACCAGATAAGCTTAGTGTTTTGGGTTCACATAATTGGCCAGCTTTGCTAAGAGACTGCCAAAAACATCAATGTCGTCTAAACAACTGTTATTTTAGTTTAAGGATACAATCTAGGTTTAAAAGCCAACATGTAACTCACTTTAATACTGTTAAAAGCTCAGAGGAGAGAGCTGCTGTACTCCCAATCTCCTTTTTATATGCCACAGTAGTTTAGACACCTGGAAGAATAACAGTGCTGTTTCTTTCTGTGAGTTTAGGCTTAAATTGTGGAAAGCCTTCAAGAGTTTCACATTTGGTACTTTTAGAATGTTTGCCCCTCACTCTGGGTTCTTCGTGAACAGAGAGATTCATGAAGAGATTTTTCCTTAAGGAGGCAGCGTGGGGATTTCCCTGGTGGTCCAGTGCTAAGACTCTGCATTCCCAATGCAGGGAGCCTGGGTTCAGTCCCTGGTCAGGGAACTAGATCCCACATGCCACAGCTAAGACCCAGCACAGCCAAATAAATACACGAATATTTCTAAGAAAGGAGGCAGTATGATGTAATAGTTTAAAATGTGGGTTGTAGCTCCTGGGCATATACCTGGAGAAAAACATGGTCTGAAAGGGTGCAAGCATCCCAGTGTTCATTGTAGCACTGTTCACAAGAGTCAAGATGCAGAAATAACCTAGATGTCCTTTGACAGAAGAATGGATAAAGAAAATGTGGTGTCTATGTACAGTGGAATAGTAGTCGTTAAAAAGAATGAGATAATGCCATTTGCAGCAACATGCTATTATTGACTGAAGTGTCAGATGAAGAAAGAGAAATATCAAATGTGGAATCTAAAAAAAATTATACAAATGAACTTATTTACAAAATAGAAACAAATTCGCAGTCTTAAAGAAAGAACTTTTGGTTACCAGAGGTGGAGGGTTCAGGGAAGGGATAGTTAGGGAATTTGGGATTGATATGTATACACTGCTGTATTTAAAATAGATAATCAACAACGACCTCCTATATAGCACAGGGGACTCTGCCCAATATTCTGTAACAACATGGTTGGGAAAAGAATTTAAAAATGAATCAGTTCAGTTCAGTTCAGCTGCTCAGTCGCGTCCGACTCTTTACGACCCCATGGACTACAGCATGGCAGCCTTCCCTGTCCATTACCAACTCCCGGAGCTTGCCCAAACTCACGTCCATTGACTTGGTGAAGCCATCCAACCATCTCACTTCTGCCATCCCCTTCTCCTGCCTTCAGTCTTTCCCAGAATTAGGGTCTTTTCCAGTGAATCAGTTCATTGCATCAGGTGGGCAAAGTATTGCTGCTTCAGTTTCAGCATCAGTCCTTCCAATGAATGTTCAGGACTGATTTCCTTTAGGATTAGATACATGTATATGTATAACTGAATCACTCTGTCTACAGTTGAAACTACCACAACATCGTCCATCAGCTTTACTCCAATATACAAATAAAAGTTTCTTAAAAAGTGTGGGCTGTAGGACTTGACCACCTGGCTTCAAACATAACCATTACCACCTCTGAAAGGTGGGGAAAATAACCTCTTACCTTTATGGGCTGCCATGATCATGGAGTTTATAGGAGTGAAGGCACAGAAGAATGGCTGGCCTGCCCTGAGTGCTAGACAGGCACAGCCTATTGCTGTGTACATGTGGCACTGTCTACAGTACCTAGACATCTGGCTCACCTTCTTAATCTTACAAATGAGAACACAGGGCCCTAGAGAGGTTCAGGATCTGTCTGCTGCGTGTCCTGAGCTGGGGAGCCTTCCCTTGTCCTCCTGGGGGCCGCTCTGTGCTGGGTCAGGCCCCACATGCTCCATTTCACACAGATACACTCCGGGGCTCAGGTGAGGGTCAATGGTGAGAAGAGAATCAGAGACTGATTCAGGTTCTGACTTTTCTCTGTACATTAGGGTCTCCCCTCACTCCTGCTCCCAAAGTTATTTTCACCTTTCCACCCCTGACCAGGCACATGTAGTCTAGAGTGTAGCTGGAAAGTGAGACAGTCTGTGACATCTGAGAGACCAGAGCCCCAGCCTCCGCTGCTGTTTGCAGCAGAACAGTTTGAAGTGACTACAGTTGAAGCTACTCCTTCCCCAGGGTTTTGGTAATTCCTCCTGCCAATTATAGCACTTTGCTAAGATTAACTAATTAATCCTCACCATATACCCGAGAGACGAAATTAAAGCTCATTCTTCCACACGTGTAAAGTACCTTTCATCTGAGGATTATTAACACTGATGCATTTGTCTCCCATGGCGACATTGCAAGTTTCGGGGATGAAAAGGAAAATCATTACCATTTTAAAGACTGGGAACAAAGAAAACTCCCCCTCCAGGACCCAGAGGAGGAGGGAGGGTCACTGAACAGGTCTGTGGTAGCAGGGTGAGCATCGGAGGACACCTGTGTTCCTGGGCGGTCTGAAAGGGAACTCCTAGGTGGGGCTGTGACCCCATCTGGTCACCGCTCTTCACGGTTCTTCATTGTTCTCAGTTCCCCGGGGATCATGTCTGAGATGAGGGATGAGAGAAGATTCCACAAGGCTGTTCAAGACTGCGTTTGGCTTTCTAAGCAACCTCCCCACTTCTCCCCATCCTGTCTCCAAAACGCTGGTTCCTCCTCACCTCTATCTGCCGACATTTTATTTGTGATTGAGAAGAAATGGAGCCAGTGAGGAGAGAACCAGAAAAAAAATGACAAATCGAGGACCTCAGAGGGGATGGGGATTTAGGCGAGTGGCGGGGCTGTCAGGCACAACTGCCCCATCTTTCCAACCCCTTTCACCCCTCAACGCCAGGCTCAGGCGTATAGCCTCTAGCTAGGCCTCTGGACTCTTTGTGCTGCACAGTTGAATCTCTTGGGGAGACTCTGGGGAGGAAGATGTTGAAACCATGTAAAGAGAAGGGCGGTGGCTTCTTGTTACCTGATCCCTAGGATGGCTCAAAGTTGGCTGTTCAGCTCTTCTTTCCATCCTGTGAGTTATTTTGGGTTCCTTTCAGTAATGTTGTCTTTATGTCAGCTGGAGTCTACAAAAGAAGCCTAAATTACAGCCTCCCCTTGCTCAGGTCTTCTCACTCCGGGTCAGTGACTTTTCATCATACCAAGTAAATGCAAAATTGCAAAGCGCCTTGAAGGAGAGACAGTGAACTGAGAAGGAGCATTGCTGGCAGTAAAGCGTTTCTCTAAGCCCAGCAGGCTGTGCGTCTTTCCCCAGAGTGTCACATCAGGATCCATCCATGCGGATGCACGTCACATTTTACTGCAGTCATGGAGCTGGCACATACCTGCATTCGCCCACAACCAGCCTCTTTCAGATTCTGTTCTTGTTCTATTTTTGTGGGATGTGTCTTTGCTGGTTGGCTGATTCTTAAGTGTATTTGGCTATGGGTCAGTCTTTGTGTTTTCTAGACCCTACTGATCTGGCAAATGATCAGAAATAGCTGATGTGGTTCAGACAGAGAAGTAAAAATGTAGCAGCTAGTAAATTTGTGGCAAGTGGAAGACATCTTTTCAGGGGAATGAAAAGTGAAGTTGCTCTGTCGTGTCTGACTCTTTGCGACCCATGGACTGTAGCCCACCAAGCTCCTCCGTCCATGAGATTCTCCAGGCAAGAATACTGGAGTGGGTTGCCATTTCCTTCTCCAGGGGATCTTCCTGACCCAGGGATCGAACCCAGGTCTCCCACATTGCAGGCAGATGCTTTAACCTCTGCACCACCGGTATGCTAAAACATACAATCCAGCATTTTACTACTTCATAGCAACTACAATCCCAGAATCTATACTCATGGAAACATATGTGCTATGCTGTGCCAAGTCGCTTCAGTAGTGTCTGACTCTTTTCGACCCTATGGACTGCAGCCTTCCAGGCTCCTCTGTCCATGGGATTCTCCAGGGAAGAATACTGGAGTGGGTAGCCATTTCCTTCTTCAGGAGATCTTCCTGACCCAGGGATTGAACCTGCATCTCTTAAGTCTCCTGCATTGGCAGGCAGATTCGTTACCACTGAGCCCCCTAGGATGCCCCTTGGAAACATATAACCCCATGTTAAAACACAAGACCCTCTCCCTCTGGAGACTCTTCTTGTGCTTTCTACAGTGGCATTAAATTAAGGGTGGGGAATCTCTTTCATGCACTGAATCTCTTCTAGGTAAAACTAAAAATTACTAAATCTGAATTGTTAACTCTTTGGAATGTTTCTAGCCCAAGGCTGGATCCTCAAGGGAGTTAAAAGTGATCCTAAGGCTTTTGAAGTTTCTTCTACACAGTAGTTGAGTGATTTAGTGATTGGATGAATGGAGTTAGGGGTGGGAGGAATCCAAGAAGCCTAGACCTGAAGGAACCTGGTGCTCACTCAATACAACCCCACAGTAGTTATCTATGACTGCATAACAGATCACCCCAAACCATAGTGCTTGAATATAAGCACCATTTATTTCTTCCCATAGTTTCTGTGGGTATGGAGTGCAGAGCAGCCTGGCTGGGTGCTCCTGGCTCCAAGTCTCTCATACGGCTGCAGTCAGATGTCACCTGGGCTGCAGTCCTTGACTGAGGCTGGAAGATCGGACTCCCAGGTAACTCAAACATGTGGCTGGCAAGTTGGTGCAAGTTGCTGGTGGGAAGTTTCTCTCCCTGTGTGCCTCTTCACAGAGCTACATGAGTATCTTCTAGCATGGCAGATGGCTTACCTAGAGTAGGTGATGCAAGAGAGCAAGGCAGGAGCTCCAACATCTGTCATAACCTAGTATCAGAAGACACACGTCATCACTTAAGGGAGATCGCTGCACAAGGATGTGAATACCAGGAGGCCAGGGTCATGGGACTATCTTGTGTCCTGATGCTACTAATCCCTTCTCCTAAAACATGATGTAAAAATTTATTGTGAAATATTTTTAGACATATAAAAGGATTAAAAAGAGCATTAAACTTAAAAACAAGGATTAAAATGTACTTGTGTACCTACCTACCTCCCTTTTCAAGAAATAAAGTATAATCAATTCAATTGGCCCTCCCCAAGCACTCACCCTGACTGCATCTTCCTCCTTCCCTGTCCCACTGTCCTTTGCTGTTATTTCCTCGCTCAGTTTATGCAACTTCATGGACTGTAGCCCACCGGGCTCTTCTGTACATGGGTTTTCCAGGCAAGAATACTGGAGTGGGTTGCCATTTCCTCCTCCAGGGGATCTTCCCAACCCAGGGATCGAACCCACATCTCCTGCTTTGGCAGGCGGATTCTTTACCACTGAGCCACCAAGAAAGCCCTTTCCCACTGCCCTTAGGAAACTAGCATTCTGAATTTGGTGTTGATCCTTCCAGGCATTCTTTTCTATTTCCACCACAAATTTGTGTAGACCTATTTTTCCAGTAGTCATGTATGGATGTGAGAGTTGGACTGTGAGGAAGACTGAGCACCGAAGAATTGCTGCTTTTGAACTGTGGTGATGGAGAAGACTCTTGAGAGTCCCTTGAACTGCAAGGAGATCCAACCAGTCCATTCTGATGGAGATCAGCACTGGGATTTCTTTGGAAGAAATGATGCTAAAGCTGAAACTCCAGTACTTTGGCCACCTCATGCGACGAGTTGACTCATTGGAAAAGACTCTGATGCTGGGAGGGATTGAGGGCAGGAGGAGAAGGGGACGACCGAGGATGAGATGGCTGGATGGCCTCAGTGACTCGATGGACGTAAGTCTGAGTGAACTCCGGGAGTTGGTGATGGACAGGGAGGCCTGGCATGCTGCAATTCATGGGGTTGCAAAGAGTCGGACACGACTGAGTGACTGAACTGAACTGAAACAAAATATGGAGTTGTTGGACATGTTCTCAAGCTTTGTGTGTAGCGTCATCCTGTGTGATTCTTTTGCAACCTTCTCTCTTTGTTCAGTTATATTTGTGAGATCCATCTATATTAATCTGCATGGCTCTAATTATTTTTAGTGACTATAAAGCATTCCACTGTGTTAGCACATCACAGTTTGTTTATTCTTTTTCCAGTTTACGAACATTCAGGTTGCTTGTAATATTTTTATTTTGCTACTGCACACAATGTTGTTATGAATGTCCTTGCACAGCCTCCTTGTTGCCCAGGTGCAAGAGTTTTTCCAGCATACCAGTCTAAAGGTGGAATGGTTAGGTCATATGATATGTACACTTTGACTTTTCTCAATAGCATCAAATTCTCTAAAACAGCTGCACTAATTCATACAACTTCTAACAGTGGTTGAGTTCCCTTGTTCTGTATTCTAGTGTTGCAGATTAAAAATTTTATGCAAAGCTGATGGATGTGAAATGGTATCTATGGTTTTAATTTGCTTTTCCCTAATTATAGATGCTCTCGAACTGTGGTATTGGAGAAGACTCTTGAGAGTCCCTTGGACAGCAAGGAGATCAAACCAGTCAATCCTAAAGGAAATCAACCCTAAATATTCATTGGAGGAACTGACGCTGAAGCTGAAGGTCCAGTACTTTGGCCACCTGTTGTGAAGAGCTGACTCACTGGAAAAGACTCTGATGCTGGGAAAGATGAAGGCAGGAGGAGAAGGGGGTGACAAAGGATAAGATGGTTGGATGGCATCACCGATTCAATGGACATGAGTTTGAGCAAGCTCCAAGAGATAGTGAAGGACAGGGAAGCCTGGTGTGCTGCAGTTGATGGGGTCACAAAGAGTTGGATAGGACTTAGTGAATAAACAACAATTATTCACGAGGCTGATTATTTTTCTCACATGTGTATTGGCTACTTGGGTTTCTTCTGAGGACTGCTTGTTTACATCTTTTGCCTACTTTTCTGTTGTTTTTCTCTTTTTCTTATTGATTTGAAAGAATTCATAGATTCTATATACTAATTTTTGTCAATCATATATGTTGCTAACATTTTCCTCTTGTCTGATGCTTACCTTTTTAACCTTTCTGTTGTCTTTGTTGAATAGAATTTTTAAGTTAATGTAGTTAAATGTTATCATTCATTTCCTTTATAGTTTGTTTATGTGGCAGAGACTGCTAGCTGTCTGCTAGCATCTGCATCTTTCTTTTCTAGCAAGAGAGCTATGGATGGCTGTGCTGTGGAATGTGTCTAGAAGAGATATATGCAACACTGACTTCACTCACTTCAAAGGAAATCTTTGTCTCCAGATGTCCACTCTTTCCCCCTGCAGCAGGCTGGAATATTGTTATTATCCCATCTTTACCTACGGGGAAACCAGTGTTAGACTGCCAAGGTGAGCCCGTTGTCTCCATGCCCCGGCTCCTCCTTTTGTGCCCTTTTGCTCTATCATGCCCCGAGAGAGATAATTCAGCCTAATAAAATCCAACAGATGTGTATTAAGCCCCTCCTACATGCTAAGGTTTGCATTAATGGCACCAGGATGAATTAGACACAGAAACACAGTCTCTGGTCTGAGGAGCTTACAGTCTGATTGGGAACAAGGAGACTCTCTTAAGTGTCCAGGTATATGTACGTGAATACTTTCTGCTCAGGGGATCAAAAAATCCTCATGATATTTGAAATTTCATCAGACAACCTGGGGGAAGGGCATTCTAGGGGCAGGGACAATTTGAACAAAAGCCCACAAGCTGAAAAGCAAAAGGTGTGTTTAGGACACAACCAGAGGTTGAGTTTGATTGGAGCAAGGTCGGTGAGAGGCTGTGGGAGATGAGGCTGATCCACAGCCCAGCTGTTTGAATGAAAGAACAGCAGCAGCCACCAGAGGTGTGGGGTAGGGACTGTTGGGGGAGGGGAGGGGGTACTCTTGGGGGTCAGTTAAAATCATTCTTGTTTTTTGTGTGTGTTCAGTCACTCAGTTGTGTCTGACGCTTTGTGACCTCATGGACTGTAGCTCACCAGGTTCCTAGGTCCAAGGGATTTCCCAGGTAAGAATACTGGAGTGAGTTGCCATTTCCTGCTCCAGGGGATCTTCCTGACCCAGGGATCGAACCCACACCTCTGGTATCTCTTGCTTAGCCGGTGGATTCTTTACCATTGCACCACCTGGGAAGCCAGCTTTAAACTGTTATAGCACAGTCTGTATCACTGCATTCTGGTAGGGTCTCTAAACTTTGTAGACCCTCATATGAAAGGCAAGAAAGGAGAATACAGAAACAAATTATCGTCCTAGGATTTCTTCCAGGGCCACCTCTATGCTTGTGGAGTTGGCATAGGGTGCACCTGTTTACAGACCCTGAGAGAGCTGGATATGGGTCTCTGACTTGATATCAACTACTTGGAGCAGAATTTCTTAGCTCTCTGTGAGTTTCTTCACCAGCTCATGCTTAGGTACTGCTTAAGGTGACCAGTCTTCTCCAAACAAACTTCAGGGATGGAACCCCTGCCTCGTTCATTGTTACGTCTCTAAAGCCTGGCCCCATGCTGGGCTCAGGGCAGGCAGTCTACACACATTTGGGAGCTAAGTAAGCAAATGCTGGGAGGGAGGGAGAGAATGAATTCCCCAAACCTGTGCACAGGGGCTGTTGCAGCAACACTGTGCCCTGGACAGCCACGACATGCAACTTCACAGGAGGCCAGAAAGTGTCCCTGAAATTCTATAGTAATTAAGATACAATTCCAGTTGCTGTCACAGGGATCCAGCTTAGACACAATAGAGGTGTGTTTCTTTTCCATGTAAAAGCCATAGGCAGCATGTGCTTAGTGCTATAGAGACCCAGTCAGAGACCCAGGGTTTTTCTGTTCTTTGCTCTACCATCCCTGGAGTGCTGTCTTACCCACACATCCACATTCTAAGCAGGAGGAAGGGAAGAGGGAGGAAAAGAAGGCATGCTCCTGTTTAAGGGCACGGTTGGGAAGTTGTACGTTCCTCTCTGCTCACAGCGCTTTAGCCAGAACCTAGTACCTTGGTCACGCGTCGCTGCAAAGGAAGATGGGAAGTGTGTAGTCTTGTTCTGACGGCCAATACCAGGTTAATTATCATCTGATAATTAGGAAGAGAGACTAGATATCGGTGAACAACTGACCATTCCTGCCAGAAGTCATTTTCGCACTGTGTGGCGTAGATGGGAGGCACAGTGGCAGACAGATGAACCTGGTTGTCCACCAAGAGAAAGATTTATCTTGAATAAATGTGTCAGTGTTGATGCTAAAAGCTATAGCTTGCAATTATGTGAGTACAGGACCAAAGGTGGCCTTATCTTCAAATGCAGAGAAGAGTGGCATGTTCTCATGAGTTTGGTTTGGTCATTATAAATCTTCCATCTGCTTCTGAGTGGAGAGAAAGTGGTCAAAGAGGCCACTGCATTGCCTTCGTAAAAGTGACAGTGCTGTGTCAGATGCGATGGAGGTTGAGGACAAAGTGCACCAGACCTGGTCACGGTGTAACTGGACACATTCCTTTTAATTAATCAGCCTCTTTCGTCACAACTTCTTCTTGAGGGGGCACATCATGGCTGGTATTGGTAGCTGTCCACTGTATCTGTCTTCCCCTTCTTCCTGGGTATGTGAAGTGAAGTGAAAGTTGCTCAGTCGTGTCCAACTCTTTGCAACCCCATGGACTGTAGCACGCCAGGCTCTTCTGTCCATGGGATTCTCCAGGCCAGAATACTGGAGTGGGTTGCCATTTCCTGTTCCAGCGGATCCTCCCAACCCAGGGATCAAACTCAGGTCTTCTGCATCGCAAGCAGCTTCTTTACCATCTGAGCCACCAGGGAAGCCAAGAATACTGGAGTTGGCAGCCTATTCCTTCTGACTCAAACCAGGGTCTCCTGCATTGCAGGTGGATTCTTTAGCTGCTGAGCTACCAGGGAAGTCCCATGCTTTTCCTACCAAATATCAGAATTACTAAAATGCTACAATATGTAAATCAATCTGATATTATTTCAAGAGAAGACTTACAAATTAATGGATATAAGAATATAAGATAGAAAATCTGATATTTGTGTAAGCTTTCACACACATGTATGTGAATTTTGTACATTATAAATGTATGCTTTATATTTATAAGGAAAGGTTACACTGCTCAATTCATAGTCATAGGATGATAATTGGTTGGCTAAGCAGAAAAAAGTTATGTATTTATCACATAAACAATAGGATTGATAGGATTGAATTTTTAAAAAGGAAATTATTTTTAAGATAAAATATAGGTAAACATTTACCAGTCTTGTAGTGAGAAAGCAAAAGATGAAATTATGAAAGAAGCACTGATAGATTAGATTGCCTAAGAATTTTAAAATTTAAGTAAAAAGACCATTAATGTGTGTGTTAAGTCGCTGCAGTCGTGTCCAGCTCTTTGTGACCCTATGAACTATGACCCGCCAGGCTTCTCTGTCCATGAGATTCTTCAGGCGAGAACACTGGAGTAGGTTACCATGCCCTCCTCCAGGGGATCTTCCAGAGCCAGGAACTGAAACTGCATCTCTTAGGTTTGTCTCCTGCACTGGCAGGCAGGTTCTTTACCACCAGTGCTACCTGGGAAGCCCCGAAAGACCATAAGCAAACACAAAAGATAATTAAGAACTGAGAAAACCGCTCCAGCAAATAAGCAGCTTTACATACAAGAACTTTTCAAATCAATAAGAAAAAAACAGTAAAAAGTGGATTAAAGTCCTGATCAGACAACTTGAGATGAACATGTGAAAACTTCTACTTCAGTAATGATCAAGTAAATGATCATTAAAGTAACAATGTCATACAGGTCTTCATTTATCAACTTGCCAAAGATTTTTAAAAATTGTCATATGCAGCAGTGAAATGGAAATTCTTACACATAGAATTATAGATTATCAGACCCTTTCTGGGCAAATTTGGCAATGTGTACACAAAACCTTTTACATATTTATATTCTTTAATTAATTACACTTCCAGGAATTTATCGTATGAACTTGATCAAAGGTTTGCCAGGTTTGTCTGTTAATCATCATCCTATTAGTAACAGATTAAAATGACCACAAAATATATCATTTGAATACATTATGGTTGTCCACGTGGTGTGATTTTATTGTCGTTACAGAGTTACGTTTTTGAAGGAAATATGAAGTTGGGGAATTTACCTACTATCATAATTCGTGCGTGCTTCGTCGCTCAGTTGTGTCTCACTCTTTGCGACCCCATGGACTGTGGCCTGCCGGGCTCCTCTGTCCATGGAGTTCTCCAGGCAAGGATACTGGAGTAGGTTGCCAAGCCCTCCTCCAGGGGATCATCAACCCAGGGATTGAACCCAGGTCTTCTGCATTGCAGGCAGATTCTTTACTATATGAGCCACTAGGGAAGCCCCACTATCACAATAAGTGAGACAAAATGGGATATGCAGTGACCTGCAGGCTTTCCATAAGCTGACTCCCCCAAATCAACTCCTGTTCCTGTACTCTGCCCCGCTACCCCGGCTCATGCCTGTTCTTCCAGCGTGTCCAGTGTTTGCGGCCCTAGGACTTTGCACTTGCTCTTCGCTCTGCCTGAAATACTCGCTCAGCTGCTTCTTCACTTTCTTCAGCCTCTGGTTGACGCTCACCTTGTCAGCCACATCGTCCCTGGCTATTCCATATAAAATAGGAGGGCCGTGAGCAGGTTCTCATCTACCATGAGCAGGCACTATTGTCCCACTTCTCACTGCTCCTCACTTACTTAAAAATAATTATCCAAGTGCAAGGTGTGGCCACCCCTCGAAAACCGGGAGCACACCCAGGATGACTAGTGGGCGCACGGGCCTGGGCTTGAGGAAGAGAGTCATCAGAGCATGACAGGACGGAGCTCCTCCCCAGGGCCCTGGAGGTGGTGAGCATTTTTAAGGTGACTTGGATGACGTTCAGTTATAATTTGCAGACACTAGGCGGGGGAGGGCTTGTGGGCTGCAGGGAAGCCGTCAGCAGTAGGACAGCATGGGCTTTGTTTGAGCAAAGATGACTATATGCTGGTGGTGGGAGAGCGCCCCACCCTGGGGCTCCATGCTGGCCATGGAGCCCAGGCCCCTGTCCAGGGGAGGGCCTTTTCTTGCTGGCACCTTAAATGTGGGTTATAAGCGTGGTAGTGTCACCTTCTTAGAATGTACAGCAATGTGTTTAGCAGTCCTTGGTATTTCTGAACCACAGCTGCCCTGGAAAGAACCTAAAAATGCCTCCATTTTCCAAGGTCAGTCTCTACAGCCATTTAGAAATCCCCAGTGCCTCCAATTGGTCCCCTCCTCTGTACTTTCTGAGCATGCTGGGCTTGCCTTTGCATATCACTCCTATACATAAATTCTCTGTTCACGTGTTTGTTCCGCCTTCTAGACACCATGTCTTCTTGTACGTGTTGTTGCAGTGTCTGGCACAAAGGAGGTGCTCAGTCAGTATTTCACGAATCTGTTTTTGGAATCTCTTTGAAAGTTCATTTAAAGATATTCCATAAAATGCTGATTCCTTGGAAATTTTTTTATTTGTGGCAAGGCTCATGGGGTTACTCCTTGGATTGCCTGTTTCTGAGTCCTCAAATGCTGAATAGGGAGGGATCTTTAGGGCATCAGGGGCACATGCCTTAAATAGGATTTGTTTCTTTGATTTGATAGAACAATTGTAACAGTGAAAATGTCTTACACATGTCTGACATGCCACCCTGGAAAGCTCTTTCAATTTTCTTACCTTATTATGATGTTCTGATTTCTAAGGCATGATATAAGGCATATTTTAAAATCTTATGAAAATCAGATACCCTTTGTGGTTTATCTGAAAGTTATTTTTAAAATCAAGCACCGTTTTTCATTCATTCGACACATGTTTACTGCATATCCATTATGTGCCAGACACTGTAGAAGGCTCTGAATATACAGAGATGGAAAGTCAAAATCCTGCTCAGATTAGAGGCATTGATACAAAGTGATGAGGACTGTCATCAAGATGTCACTAAAGATTGTGGGAGTAATGGGCAGGAGTGCTTGATTTTGCCTGGAGAGAAGTTGGGGGAGGTATCAGACCAAGATGATGGTGATCCTGATGGTGATGAAGAGGAGTATGATGACGATGATACTATCAGTAATATACAGTGTCTGCCATGTGCCAGACATTGTTCTAAGGTGGTTTGCACAACATTAAGTCTCTTAATCCTCACAACCTCCATATGAGGTTGGGGCTCTTATTATTCCCATTTTACAGATGAGAAAATTGAGGCACACAGAGATTGGATAAATTGCTCAAGATTGTGCCAGTAAGTAAGTGGTGGAGATTATCTGCTGTTTCTTGAGTTTTTGGACCAATAGCAACGATAATACTGGCCAAGGACAGTCTTCTGCTACTGCCAAAACCCACTTTCCTTGGCCCCCCTCCTGAGGTCAGCCCACGTATTTCTTGAGCCAGCCTTTGAGCTTGGCAGTACATCGAAGGCTTTCCTGTCCAGATGGAGAGCCTGCTTTGTGGCCCTGGCCCCAGTCAGTACCAGCCCATGATGGATAAAGGGTTCTGGTTAAGATGTGGGATTCCCAACTGGATAGCCTTGGACTAGACCTCTGGTCTTGTCAGTCCTCAGCTATCGACCTCTGAGCCTTAGGCTTCCACCTATAAAATGGGAGGAACTACTGTATCCATGCCTCTGTGGTCTCACATCGGGCTACTTCTTACTCATCTCCACCCCTAGACACAAGACGAGGCCCCTGAACCACACAGATGCTGAAAACCAGCCAACTTGGAAGCCTGTGGAGTTCCCTGGCTTAACTGGAGCCATTGTTCTGCAGCTGTGGGTGGGGTGAGGGTGGGCCCGCTGGCAGGGGAGGGGCCTAGGGCTTCAGGGCCTTCAGCAGATGTCTGCCTCAAGATTTCCCCCGCCTTGCTGTAAGCTTTCCCTTCAGACTCTGAAGCAAATGGAGTTGAAAGCAGCAACTTTCTGGGACAACAGTTGTGATGGGCTGGGGGCCGGCAGGAAGACTGGAAGTGGGCTTCGCCTGGAGCTGCGTCCCTGGAGAAACCCTGGGGCCAGCCGCATGCTCTCTGTTTACTCAGGGGTTTCCTCCCTGAACCTGCTGAGGAAACGACTTTGTAAGGAAAGGGAAAACATGATTTCGGCAAGGGCCTCTTTGGCCCTGATGGAGCTCAAGTGGCTGTCTATAAATTGCCTCCCACCAAGGAGGGCACAGGCTATACCCACGTTCTTGCCCTGCCTGGACTCGGGGCCAGCTGTGAGCTCCACCTCTTGGAGGGCCACCTCCTGGTACACCTGGTGCCATTTGGGAGTGCCATTAGCTCTTTCAGGCCTCTAAAGTAATTTCTCAGAGGAAGAAATTTGCTTTTTTATGGCAAAACTGTCTGTCTCTTCACTCACTTTATTCCACTTCACCTCTATCCTTGGTGGAAGGAGTTTTTAAAGCAAAAATTACATCAGAATTTTACTATGCAAGGTTTTTAATAGTAGTAAGAAGGAAGTTTACCTAAGGAAGGCTCCATTTGGAAAAAGAATTCATGCCTTTTTTTTTTTTCCCAGAATGAAGGGCAGGCTCCAGAGGCCTCGTAGCTCCAGGCTCTGGGGGAGGCTAGCCCTAGGGGCAGGGGGCGGGCGGGCAGAGGCAGAGGGTGGAGGAAGGAGGGAGGGATCCTGAGGAAGCAGGAACTTACTCACCATCAGAGTACAACTCCGCGGGTCTGCGAAGTGAGACTTAGTCACAGAGTAGGACTCTGTGGGGCCTGCAAGGTGACTCGATTGACAGTGAATAGGTGATTTTATCACCCTTTAGACTCTCAGCTGCAAGAAACATCAGATCTTTCCAGAACTGGATGGCGGGGAGATGAAATAGCACGGCTGATTCAATGGCGCGTGTCTCTCGGGTGTCCCTGAACCACACTGCTTGCTGCAGGGAGACCTGTGGGTGTGCAGTGGGGACTCTTGCTGAGCAGACAGTTTCTGCAGTGACGATTATGGTCAGCAGGGATTGACTGAAGATCCAGTGAGATCCTCTTGCGGGTGGGGGGTCAAGCGGGAGCATCACTGAGGAGGCAGGGCTTCTTGTCCTTGCATCCTTGCGAAAGTGCCAGACAGAAATAGGGGATGGGACTGGGAGTGCGGCCAGGGTCTCGACATTCCAGAGCAGGCTTTTCAACCTGGCTGCAGTAAGGGCTTTGAGGGAAAACCCTTCCCCTGCCTAGAGATCTTCCTTCCTACCAGGGGTTACTGGCTCCTGCTCAGTCAGTACCTAGCGCTCCAGGCTACATTGAAGGGCCTGGCCAGTGTGGGTTTGAGGGCTCAGGGAATTCTCTGGACTCTGGGCTCTTTGGCATCCTGGCAAAGACTCACCAATTATATGCCTACACTGGGAAATAAGGAAAACCAAGGTAGACCCAGACTTTGCTGGAGAGAGTTTCCACTGAGCGGAGAACAGGAGGCTACAGACCATACAAGCGTTGGGCAGGGTTCAAGCACGTGGCCCTGCTCCGAGGGGTGCAGCGGGTGCCCACCTGGCTTCAAAGTACCTGGTGAACCACATTAGCTGTGACGTTCAGGTCCACAAACTTCCTGGTTCCTCCTCCAGGGACTTTCACCAGATACAGCATTATGTGACCTGGACTGTTCTACCCAGGACTAACCCCTCACCACACCCTGCCTTGTTTATCTGACCCTCTTTCCCATGGGCAGGTTAAACCTCCAAAAATATGTTTGCTTTCTTCTCCCCCACCTTTGCAACTATTTCAAAAATGTTCTCCTTTTGTTTTCTCCTTCAAGAATTTTGTAGGAAAGAAATATCACAGGATGGTTGGTTCAGACAGTGAGAAAAGCAGGACTGGGTGGGTAGCTGCAGTGTCAGGGGATTTGGACCAAGAAATACTTCTTTTCCCTTGTCACTGCACCCAGTGGAGAAATAATTTTAGCCATTCTGAGAAATGTGAGCAACGCAGAGGGTTTTTATGGGCCTCGGTTGCAAAGTGCATTCATATGCAGTTATATTCATGAGAAGATTTTAAACATAATCAAGAATTTTTTAACAGTCATTCTGAAGCCAGGGAAAGATGTTAGGGATTGATCTCAGACCACTGCCAGCATTTGCTGCAGGGCCTATGGTGTACAAAGGATCTGAGTGTCAGCTGAGTGCTCTCCCATCTACCACCTCCAAGGGGCGGACCCAGAGAGGAAAGGTTTTTCTAGAGTGGTACAGCAGTCCTTAGGATTCACTGCTTTATTCTGCTTTAACGAGAGCAGTATTGTCATATTGTCTCACACTGTAGACTGTTAAAAATTTGCAGAATGTGCTTTTAGAGCGTCATTTAACGTGTGCTCTGATGACACATTATTCTGTCTCAAGGTTTGTTTGTTTTTGAGATCTGAGTGTGTTTGACCAAAATTCTCAAAGTAGAGTCTGTGTTAAGGCTTTTGGTTGTTGTTGGCTAGTCACTAAGTCATGTCAAACTCTTTGTGAGCCCATGAACTATAGCCCACCAGGCTCCTCTTTCCATGGATTTTCTATGCAAGAATACTGGAATGGGTTCCCATGCCCTCCTCCAAGGGATTTTCCCAACCCAGGGATCAAACCACATCTCCTGCATTAACAGGAAAGTTCTTTACCAGCGTGTCACCAGAGAAGCACATAAGGTCTTTGGTACTTAGCTTATTTATTATTTCCAACTGGAAAAGTTTTAATAATAGAATCTTTTCCTTTCCTTCCCTTCCCATTCTTTCCCTTTTTCCTTCTTCCCTCTTTCCCTCCCATCCTTCTTTTTTCCTTCCTTTCTATATTCTTTTTGTCAAAACAAAGTCTTCTCGGTGTGAAATTTTCAGCACAATGTTATATTCTCCATTGCCACGTTGTTCTGGAAGATGCATACCTTAATCCTGCTCCTACTTTCAAACACCCTTGGCAGTTCTCATGGCTCAAGTCCTTATCATCTCTTCTTTTATTACTGTAATTATGTAACTGCTTTTCTTATCTCACTCTTATTCCCCTTCCTATCCATTAACCACATGGTTGTCAAACTGAACTTTGTTAAGTACAGATCTAAGAAAGTTGACAACACACGGGCCAGTATATGTGGCAATGAGCCATCTCAGAGATGCTGTGGGTGTGAATGGGTGCCCCTTTGAAAGGCACTATGGTCATGTCTATCAGAGTTATAAAAACAGACACCCTTCGATTCAATTCTTCCAGGAATTTATTCTATAGATATCCTTGTACATGCAAAGATATATGTGTGAGAATGTCCATTGTGGTATTGCTTACAACAGCAAGATACTAGAAACAAGTTGAAGGATCGTTGGTAAGAGCTATGGAAATGAATGATGGTAACTGGATGATGGACTTTGTAAGGACCATTTGCTGGTTTATTCTAAAATCCATTCCCTATATCCCCGGTGGCTCAGAGGTTAAAGCGTCTGCCTGGAATGCAGGAGACCCGGGTTCGATCCCTGGGTTGGGAAGATTCCCTGGAGAAGGAAACGGCTACCCACTCCAGTACTCTTGCTTGGAGAATCCCATGGAGGGAGGAGCCTGGTAGGCTACAGTCCATGGGGTCGCAAAGAGTTGGATACGACTGAGCGACTTCATTTCACTTCACTTCAATGATTGCTTGGTGTTGATCCCTGTCCCATCCATCTCTAGGGGTAGACCCAGTTGGTGGAAGCCAGTCAGTCCATCATGTTTCCCTGGCCTCAGGACTGTTTCATGGAAAATAAAATCTTATCCAATCAGGATGAATATGAGACTTGGAGCAGCTGTAGTTGGGAGGAAAGCCTGGAGCTCCCACAAGACCTGAAGCCAGACCCTGAGGCAGGAGCTAAGCCAAGGGAGTGTGGCTGGAGAATGGAGCCTGCTGAAGTCCAGCTGGTGACATGCTGAAGCTGGGTGAGTGCCCTTTGCCTTCTGGTTCTTATTTCAGCTGCTTTGAGGTAAGCATTCACTTACTACCATAGGATGCTAGGCACTAAAGAATGCTCAGAGCCTACTTTTGTCCAGGTGGATTTCTGTCTGTGGTGCTCTTTAAGTGAGGGTGTTGTTGTTCAGTGGCCCAGTCACGTCTGACTCTTTGCAACCCCATGGACTGCAGCACGCCAGGCCTCTCTGTCCCTCACCATCTTCCGGAGTCTGCCCAAGTTCATGTCCTTTGCTCTGGTGTTGCCATCCAGCCCTCTCATCCTCTGACACCCTCTTCTCCTTCTGCCTTCAATCTTTCCCAGCATCAGGGACTTTTCCAATGAGTCAGCTGTTAGCATCAGGTGACCAAAATACCAAAATGAAAGTATTACACAATGAATACAGAATATCATTCCTTCTACATAAATAAAAGATATGAGAATGAGTGAGTGCCTCTGTGTGTGTGTGTATCACATGTATAAACAGTCTTGGTCAACCCATGCAACCTTTAAACAAGTTAGGAATAGATGGCTCCTCTGGTATATCCAGCCCATGCAAGAGACCAACTTGGCAGGCTAGGGTGTAGTGGACTCGTTCCCTGGGCTGAGTGGATTTGTGCCCAACAATCTAATCCTTTATGAATATACTTATGTACGATATTTCTGGTATAAGATATACACAGAACTAGAGAGAGAGGTTGCTCATGGGTTACGAAGACTCAGAGTTTGGTGGTAGTGGGTAGAAAGGCTTATCTTCTGTACGGCTCTTGGGAGAGTTTGAATTTTGCTGACATGTGCACAAATTGCTTTTCAAAACTAGTTCATTTAAATGAACAAGTAGGAAAGCAAAGAAGAACATCGATTTGATCTTAGTTACTTCCTTGCTTAAAATGTAAAAACGAAAACCTTCAAGGAATCCTCCTGGAGAAATTCCAGATCCTTCAGCACATGACGCAGAGGCGCGACCAGCCTCAGTGGGCTGCCCACCTTATCCCCAGCCACTCTCTTCCTTCGCCCTGCGCTTCAGCAGGCAGGCGTGGCCATGCGCTGTCTTCCCTGGGGGTGTGAGCGCCGCACACCTTGGCCTTTGCACGTGTTCCTCTCGTGGCTCTTCCCCATGTTCCACTCAGGGCACTGCTGACACCCTCTGGCACCTTCCTTCTTGGGCGCCCACAGGGCTTGGTGGTGCCTTTCTCTTTCTTGCTATCAACCACATTTTCTTGTAAGTATGTGTTTATACCTACACCACTCTCTCTTCTGTGAGTGAGCTCTTTGAGGGACCTGGGTCTCCCTGGACCTAGGACAATCAGTGCTTGTGACATGATGGGAAGAGGCACCTCATAACTGTCCCCTGAGCAAAAAGAGGTAGGTTCAGATTCCAGCTGTCTTTTTTCTAAATTCTTCAGTCATTTTCAGATGTCTTTTTTCTCTAGGCTGCAAATGCTTACCTGTCCTTTGTCTGTCTGCCCAGTAGTGATCAGCCAGGTTGTAGCAGAGCTAGAGTTCCCAGATTGCATTTCCAGCCCAGATTGCATTTCCTCACTGTTAGCAGCTGGAGGGAGTCCTCTTTCACTTCACCCAGGCTGCATCTGAGATTCACAGCACGTCCAGTGACCTGCTCTTTTCTGCCTTGACAGGCATAGGGTGTCATAAAGTATTCATCCAGTTCAGAAAATTTTAAAAGTTGGGGGAGAATTGAAGAGTGAAAAGAGAATTCGTGGAAATATATTCACTTGGGCATCCATCCCATTCAGCAGCCCGCTCCCTTGGAAAGCCAGGTAACCTGGATATGTGTACTGGAGCCATTCCCATGGAGCCATCATTCCTATTTAATAATCACCAAGCCCAGGAGAAATCTGTCATCTGCAGATGAAATCAGCGAGGCAGAGCCCTTCCAGGAAAGAGGCACAGTGAGGCAATAGTGCAAGCCTCATTCATGCAGAAACACTGGTGGAAATCGCTCAGGGAGGTGCTGACCCACTGCCCGGCCTGACACTGCCGCGGCAGCCTCAGGGCCCAGGAAGGACCTCGCTGGCTGTTGGCTGGCTAGTGATGCACAAGGAAAATGATGAGCCATCAATCCCGTTTCTGGTTTCCACCTTCAAGAGCAATGACAGGCTGAGGTTGTTAGCCGTTGGGATCTGAGGAAGATGCAGTGTCCAAGACATTGGACAACAGATTCGGAGCTGCCACTAGCCTATACTGTGTTTTTGCCACAAATCAGGAGAGAAGACACCCACTCTGGGCTGACCCAGCTCCACTGTAGGGCAGAGGGCTTGCATTTGGAGATGCCTCTATCCAAAGAAGGGCTTCTCAGGTGGCACTAGTGGTAAAGAACCTGCCTGCCAATGCAGGAGACATGAGAAGTGGGTTTGATCGCTGGGTCAGGAAGATTCCCTGGAGAAGGAAATACTCCACTCCATTATTCTTGCTTGGAGAACCCCATTTACAGAGGAGCCCGGCGGGCTACAGTCCTTGGGGTCGCAAAGAGTCAGATGTGACTAAAGTGACTTGGCATGCACGCTATCCAAAGAAAGAGCACTTGTTCCTTTGGGTGGGCACGGTCCCATGCCAGGCACCTGGATCTCTGTGCCCTCTTGCCTTCTCAGCTGGGATCTGTTAGGTAGTGTGGGAACCACGTGGCTATACTTGTGTCCTAGAAGGTACAGCTTTCAGGGTCTTTAGAAAGGAGAGGTGAGAGAAAAGGGAATTGATTATTCAGGGTGGTTTTTCTCAATGTGTGGAACTCCCAATCAGAATCTCCTAAGGTACTTGGTAAGAACCCATATTTCCTGGGACCCAATTCAAAACAACTGAGTGAAACTCTCTAAAGGGTGAGGGCCCGCAGTCTGGTTATTTAACCAGCCCCCTGAAGGACTCTGATCCTGCCTGCCCAGCTTAAGTGCGGGTTTAGCTGCTGTTGTATCGGCAGTCCTGTGCCAAGTCTAGTCGTGTCTGACTCTGTGTGACCCTGTGGACTGTAGCCCGCCAGGCTCCTCTGTCCATGGGATTTTCCAGGCAAGAATACTGGAGTGGGTTGCCATTTCCTCCTCCAGGGGGTCTTCCCGACCCAGGGACTGAACTAGCGTCTCTTAGTTCTCCTGCATTGGCGGGCGGGTTCTTTACCACTAGCGCCACCTGGCAAGCCCCTGGCATGCGTGTATTCAGGAATCCAGAACTATCTGACTGGGCAGAGCAGAAACAGACAATCCTCAGCTGTGCACTGTCACCTCTTCAGGCGTCCTTGATGTCTTCCTGAAGGCTGCTTCTCTAGGGTTCTTCTCTAGGGTTTGGGGCTGATGTCATTGTTTTTCCTGGCACCAGGGCTGTGCTGTTTCCAAAAAGCACTTTTAAAAGTATCAGCTTTTAGGATAAAAACTCAAGGAATCTGGAAACAAAGAGTGGGTAGGACCCAGATAATTCCACACTTGTCCTTCCTCCTCAGCCTCGGGCTGCTTTCCTGTCTTCTGGTCCCGTGGCAGAGAACATTTCTGGCTGAGCCACTTCAAGGATATCTCCTGGAGATGCTGTGTTTCCATTTTGGTTTCAGTCTTACAGGAAGGTTAAATTACATTGCCCTAAATTCCAAGGGGCTGATCAGTTTGCTTTGTTGAACTGGTATTTCTGTCATTTGAGTAAGGCTTGAAACATGGTGTGATCAGCCCATAATCTGGCCGCTTTTCTTTTATTAGGGGAGTTTCACCGGAACAGAATTTTGACTAAGCCCCCCACGTGCTAGGGCTTCTCTTGTGGCTCAGCTGGTAAAGAATCTTCCTGCAATTCAGGAGACCTAGGTTTGATTCCTGGGTTGGGAAGATCCCCTGGAGAAGGAAATGGCAACCTACTCCAGTATTCTAGCCTGGAGAATCCCATTGACAGAGAAGCCTGGTAGGTTCCCAGTCCATGGGGTCACATGAGTTAGCAACTAAACCAACCTCGTGCTAACTTGCACCTTATATTATAGACAGCTGTTTCTCTGGGCCACAGGGAGGCACCCGTACACCCAGCCTCCCTTCTTGGGGGATGAAGTCATTCATAGACACTGTTCACTGTGATCAATGGGATGTTTGTGTTCCTCAGAATTCATATGTTAAACCCTATCCCCCAATGTGATGGTATTAGGAGGTGGGACTTTTGGGGCGGTAATTAGGTCATGAGGGTAGAGCCCTCATGAATTGGATAAAAGATACCCCAGAAAACTTCTTTATCCCTTCTGCTGTATGAGGATACAGTAAAAGATGGCCAACTTTGAATCAGGAATGGCCAGCTATGAACCAGAAATCTGGTTGTCACCAGACACTGAATCTGCTGGTCTTAATCGTGGACTTCTCAGCTTCCAGAACTCTGAGAAATAAATATTTGTTGTTTAAACCACCAGTCTGTGGAATTTCTGTTAGAGCAGCCCGAGTGGATGAGGACATTCACACTGCTGACTGTGTGCTGAGCACAGAGCAAGATATTAAGAGTGTGAGGCGTTGAGACTCTGGCCTGCCTCCCAGGAGTTTGTTAGACACCTGCTGTCCCATGTGGTAGCCACCAGCCTCAGGTGGCTATCAGGCACTTGAAATGCTCAGATGAAGATATGCTGTAAAATACACACCAGCCGGCAAAGCTTTGTAAGAAAAGAAGCGCCTATAAAATATCTCATTAACTATTGTTTATACTGGCTACATGTTGAAATCATATTATTTTTGATATATTAGGTTAAACAAAATTTATTATTAAATTATTTTCACCTTTTTTGTTTTTTTAATGAGGCTGCTAGAAAATTTTCATTGTGTGTGTAGCTGGCATTATGACTATTGGACAATGTCCTCTAGAGGACGAGAAAAACAAGTAATTGATTATCATAAGGTAATATGATTAGTGTTGGGATAAGGAGAGGGACAGGGTGAGCTAGGAACAGACTGAAAGAGCCTTATTCAGCCTTGGGAGCTAGCAGAAGGCTTCCAGGAGGAGGTGCTATCTAATTAAGACTCAGAAGCTGAGTAGGAGTGAGGTGTGGAGCTGGTGAGGATTGTGGGAGGTGATGGGTGTGGTGCATTCCTGGAACTGTGAGTGGTTCAGCAAGGCTGTAGCTGAGTGGGGGTGGGGAATGGAGAGAGACAGGCTAAAGAAGGAGGGTGGATCAGGATGTGGGGAGGGGGCACTCTGCTTCTTTCTGCACCATAGAGCTATGACTTCCTTGTCCTGGAAATGGGATTGGAGGTGTTAGAGAGATGAAAGGGTATTTGCTTTCCTTTCCAGCTGGGGTAGGCACTGGAGTGAGGGGAGACCCTCAGCAATATTGGTGGTTAGGAGAAAGTACTTAAATTTTTGCCCCTTTGCCAAGTGTGGAACTGATGAGTTAAAACAGCTCTTATCAATGAGATTACATATATGAAAAGGCTTTGTGTGTGTAATGCCCAGTACAAACATTAGTTTATTTGTTCTGTTTAATTGGACCTTGATCAGAATATTGAAATTATAAATTTTACCTTTAGTAAAGTTGGAATATTTGCTTCAGATATAAGCCTGTTTTGTTTTTAGAGGAGGTGAGTCTCAACAACTATCGTAATAATAATAATGATAATCCTTTTTAAAGCAAAAGAATCTTCAGAGACTGAGAGTTCTGACACAGAGAGTTCAGAATTTTGTAAGAATGGGACAGCTCAGGTCATAAACCAAGGACACTATACCATTTCCCCTTTTCTCAGGACGCCATGCCTGCAGAAGTAAAAGGCAGAAGATGTATACCCAAAAGCATTGTCAGAATCCCTCCGTTCTTATACAGTGCACCTTTACCCAGATGCCTAGTATTGTCATCAAAATTCCAGCAGGGCAGTCAGCTAATGCTTGGTGGGGGATGTTCAGGAAGTTTCACTTCTGTGTGTGGCTTGGCTTCGCTCTTCAGTTCAGTTGAGTTGCTCAGTCGTGTCCGACTCTTTGCAGCCCCACGGACTGCAGCACACCAGGCTTCCCTGTCCATCACCAACTCCAGGAGCTTGCTCAAACTCATGTCCCTCGAGTTGGTGATGCCATCCAACCACCTCATCCTCTGCTTTGCTTTTAACAGGCAGTAAAATTGTTAGCATCTGAGAGTACACTTATGAAGTGGTTAGTTTGCATGTTGCTTTCTTTGCCTTGGGCTTTCTCTAGGCTTGGGGGAAAGGCAGAATTTGTTCAGTTTTCCACACGTAAATGTCCCTTGGCCCCTAGATGGCTCAGAATTGGATTATATCCTCCTAAGCAAAAAGATTCTCCAAGGAAAAAGGATGATTTTGGATATCTGCTCATTCATTCTTTCCACTTACTGGCACCTACTATGTGCCAGGGGCTGTACTAATCACTCCCAGAGAAAAGATGAATGCAACAGGAGCCCTTACTTGGACTGCACTCATAATCAGAGAGGTGGACTTGTAATCAGTGACTCAGCTCCACTGTGGTTTACTGTTACTCCAGGGGTAGGTACGCACAGCTATGAAAGACTATGAAGGGAGGCAGGCATTCGAGTTCTGTGTGGATGTGGGTAGAAAATGCAGGAAAGCCCTCATCTAGGCGATGACATTGGAGCTGGGCTAAACGTAAGCAGCAGAAGTTAAAGGCTATTTAGGGGCTATGAAAGTGCATGGCCTGCTCACCGAGTGGGGGGCTGGTGAGTGAGGCACCTGAAGGAGAGAGTGTTGAGAAGGGACAGGTGGGTCCAGGAAGAACTGGGTATGACACCAGAGGGTGTGCACTTCTTCCAGGAGAGTGTCCAGTTGGAGAGAGACAAACTCTAGTCTGTGGTAGAAAGATCATCAGCAGTGGTAAAACCTGGATTGGCGGAGTCCGGACCAGGCAGCAGCCTGGAGGCCGGCGCGTTGGAGAACTGCGGCTGTCTGCAGTTCCTTTCCTTCTCTCTGGACGATGTCCAGGCGGCCTGATGGCCCCCAGCTAAAGGCAACCTTGTCTTAAAGCAAAAGAAGCCTCAGGCTTCTTACACAGGGTGCTCACACACGTATGTCTTGGGGATCCAGACAGACAGCCCCTTGCCTGCTCCTGATGGATTTCCCCATTGGCCCACACTCCTGGCTTAGAAAGAACTTTAGTTGCCAGGTGGGGATGGCTGAGTCTCAGGGCCCGGCCTCCAGTGGCAGGGGTTGGCTGGCTTGTGGTTTGAGGGCCTGGCTCTGGCCTGGTGCCTGTGTCTCCAGGGCTGGCTGGGAGGCTGGACTCTCTCCACTGGGTGATGCTGGGTCTGCAGGACCACTGCTGAGTGGCAGGAACCTTGGTGAAATGTGAAATTTCCGCTGGCCGCTTGCCACTGTTCCCACTGCATACTGACACTCCACCCAGAGGCAGGATGCCCTGCCCTGTGGAGCGGTTGGGAGTGATAAATACATTTGTTTTTGAATTAGAACCTTTCCTGGCATTGGGGGAAATGCAGCTGCAGCCGCCTGGCCTCGATGCTCTCCAAGACTCGATGCAGTCTGCCCACTCCCCCTACAATCTGGAGCTGAAGGTGATTACCCTGGTTTGCCTGACCCCAAACTTCCAAGGACAAGCACTGAGATGAAGGGCCCTCAGGCGGATTATCAACATCAAAGGTACCTTAATCACACCACTCCAGGTAATCAAAGCCCGGCATGGCCTTTCCTGTCATTTCCCTTGTTATGGCAACGTACTCTGCTTGCCTCCGCCCTGAGAGTGGAGGTCAGATTGCCCGGGCCACCTTAAGGAAGGAGGCGTGGCACTTACCCAGGTGGCGAAGCAGTCTTCATTTCACTCTTCACCCGCTCAGCAAAGTTGAGCAATTTTTGCTTTTAGAAAATGCTCCAGAGGCTTCTGTCAACTCCAGATCCCAGAGGCAGCCCTAATAGTAGAAGTGCCCTTGGCAGGAGCAGGCTGGCCAGCAGAGATGTGCCAGGAGAAACAGCGGTGGGGCTCCCTGGGCTGCTCGCCAGACGGCTGGCCACGGCATTGTGAACATCCCTGTGCAGCGCACCCATAGGTGGATATTCCCTGCTGGGCACCTGTGTGTGCCAAGTGCTGTGCTGTTCATGTGAGCACAAAAGGGCAATTTTCATTTAAGCTGCAGTGTGTAATAATAACAGGGAATTCATCTGGATAGCCAGTTCTCCTTGGTTAATATGTTTTGGCTAATTTATTAGGAGAGAGAAGTTAAGGCATTGGAAATCATTTTGCTTTTCATTGTCCCAAGCTGGTTAAAATATCTCTTGATAAAAAACAAAACTCAGAAGTCAACACTTCATTTTCTAAGTCATGGCTCTTCTGTTTCAGTATAACTTCAGGAGGGCCTGAGGGCCATAGACTTGCTGACAAACAGTACAACAGTGTAGTTAAGAATATTCAATCATGAGGCACAGCTACTTGGTCAGATTCTCCCAAAGCTCCCAGGCAATTACGCAGTTACCCTGTCTAAGTTCAATTTCTTCACTCATAAAAGGGAGACATATTACCTACTTCATAAGTTTATTGTGAAGATTAAAAGGACACACAGGCAAAGGTACTGAATAAGTATTCAGTAAACTGGAATCAAGATTGCTGGGAGAAATATCAATAATCTCAGAAATGCAGATGATGCCACCCTTATGGCAGAAAGTAAAGAGGAACTAAAGAGCCTCTTGATGAAGGTGAAAGAGGAGAGTGAAAAAGCTGGCTTACAGCTCAGCATTCAAAATACCAATATCATGGCATCTGGTCCCATCACATCTTGGCAAAATCAATGGGGAAACAATGGAAACAGTGAAGACTTTAGTTTCTTTGGCTCCAAAATCACTGCAGATGGTGACCGCAACTATGAAATTAAAAGATGCTTACTGCTGGGAAGAAAAGTTATGACCAACCTAGACAGAATATTAAAAGGCAGAGACATTACTTTGCCAACAAAAGTCTGTCTAGTCAAGGCTATGGTTTTTCCAGTAGTCAGGTATGGATTTAACCATTGGACCATAAAAAAGGCTGAGCACCGAAGAATTGATGCTTTTGATCTGTGGTGTGGGAAAAGACTCTTGAGAATCCCTTGGACTGCAGAGAGATCAAACTAGTCAATCCTAAAGGAAATCAATCCTGAATATTCATTGGAGGAACTGGTGCTGAAGCTGAAGCTCCAATACTTTGGCCACCTGATGTGAAGAGGTGACTTATCAGAAAAGACCCTGATGCTGGGAAAGATTGAAGGCAGGAGGAGAAGGGGACAACAGAGGATGAGATAGTTGGATGGCATTACTGACTTGATGGACATGAGTTTGAGCAAGCTCCAGGAGATGATGAAGGATGGGGAAGCCTGGTGTGCTACAGTCCATGGGGTCGCAAAGAGTCGGACATGACTGAGCGACTGAACAATAAAATACTGTTAAGTGCCTACTCTGTCCCAGGCAAGTGGAGCATAAATACTCATATTCTAGATGAAGAGAATATGGTCCTTATCTATAGGAATTTCAGAACTAGTGTGGAAAGCAGATATTGGCACATATACCAAACTTGGAAATACAGGCAGGTACAAAGTACCACTGAACTCAGGAGTATCCATTGGGTAACCAGGAAAGACTTCACAGAAGAGGCAACCTTTAGCTGAGTACTGAAGGATGACTAGGAGTTCACCAGGTAGACAAAGCTGGGGAAGAGCATTCTGAACAGTGTCAGCAGTTTGTACAAAGGGAGGCAGGAAAGAGTGTGGCCCAATCAGAGACCCCTAGGAGTTCTTAAAAGATAAAAAATTTAAAAGGATAAAATTTGACTCATGGATTTATAAATTGAGCACCTGTCAAAGGTTTTATTGAACTCATTAATTAATGAGAAAATCAGTATGATGTTATAAATGGTTCAAAGGAGAATTCAAGCAACATTCATCTATAAATGATCAGGAATGATGAAAAGATGTTGAGAATAGATGCAGAACGGTTCAATACCACAGGGTGATAATCTATTGCATCTCCAGGGATACAATTTGCAGTTCCATGGCCAAGAATCACTTATATCACTTTCACTAGCATACGACTTACAGAAGTAAAACATAACATAGTCTGCAACTCAACAGAAATAAAATAGCTCAAAACCAGAAAAGATAACGATAACCCAGTAGGCTGCACCAGACAGAACATCCAGTAATCTATTTTTGACCTGTTTCAAAATTTTTGCATTTTTCCTGGCAGAGTGGGTTAGTTTTATTGGAGAGCCATAGGGGAGGGTGGGACATGGATAGGGGAGATGAGGCCTAAAGTGTAGACAGGGACCATATTGCAAAGAGCCTAGACCATCATGCAAGGAAGTCTGAATTTTACTGTTCAGCTTGCAGGGTGCAGGATGGACTTGGGGAGACCAAGCCTGGAAGACTGAACCTGATGGGGTGGCTGCAGGGAGAAGTAAGGAGGTCCTGAAACAAGGTGATGAGAAGAGAAATGGAGATATGGGATTGACAGAGTAGAGGGTGAAGGGACATCCAGTGACTTGGGTGTCAGGAGGACAGAGGGACATGACAAGATAATCAGAGGAGGCTTTGAGGGAAGTCTTCTGCACGTGCACCCAGGGAGATGTTTTCTCCAGGGGCCTTTATTTTTTCTGTTGAAACGTGAACCTTCGACTCTGATCTGCCTTTTCAGTTAAAGAGAAGACACATTCAGATGGGTATCTTTCTTGGGGGAGAATGCACACCGTAATTTTCTCTGGATTTTCTAAATGCTCAGATTCTTAAGTTATAGTTTGGAAAATTCTTATAAGTCCACTTCTTTCTCTGACCCATTTGGATCCCTTGATTCTGTCATGTACACGGGTGTTCATTTTGCTGGTTTCCCTCTGTTTGCCTCAGTAACTGCTGGCCTACCCCTTCTTCTTTCTCCCACTTTCTCCGCCCTGTCCCGGGGAATGGCTGATTTCCCCAAACTGTATCACCTGGGCCCCCGTCCTCTGCCTTCTGATTGGCTTTGGTGCCTGAGAGCGGGATGAGAGAGAAGGCAGAATATTTCTTTCTCGGCCCCCCTTCCTGCTTTGGTAGTTTCAGGCCGTGTTGTGTCCCTAGTGACAGCAACATTCCTGAGCTTCAGCTTTCAACCAGGGTCTCCCACATCTCTCCTTCCTTTGCCTCTCCGGGCCTAGGATGGTGTTAGGGGTGGAATTGTGTCCTTCCAAAATTTCTGTTGAAATCCTAACCCCCAGAAGCTCAGAAAGTGACCTTACTTGGAGTGGGGATTATTGGCAAATGTAATTAGCTAAGATGAAGTCATCCTGGTCCAATATGGCCAGTGTCCTTATAAAAAGGGGAAATTTGGATACAGACATGTGCATGTGGAGAATGCCATGTGAAGACTGAACCTCCGCTGCCGCACACCAAGGAGCAGCCAGAATCTGGGTGAGGAGTTGGAACAGATTTTTGCTAGAATCTTCAAAGGAAGCAACTCTGTTAACACCTTGATGTTAGTTAGCTAGACTCCAGAGCTGTGAGATGATAAACTGCAGTTGTGTAAACCGCCCAGCTGGAGGTGACCTGTGCCAGCATCTCTAGCAAGTGAATACAGGGTGGGGACAGTTTTCTTCTGTGGCTTGTTCCTTATCCCCACTCGCGTGTCCAAAAATGTACATATACATATATTCCTTCACTGGGCTTCCCTGGTGGCTCGGTGGTAAAGAATCTGCCTGCCAGTGCAAAAAAAACTGACTCTATCCCTGGGTCCAGAGGATTCCCTGAAGAAGGAAATGCCTACCCCTTCCAGCACTCTTGCCTGGAGAATCCCATGGACAGAGGAGCCTGGCGGGCTACAGTCCATGGGGTCGCAAAGGGTCGGACACGGCTAAGCGACTAAACAGCAACAACATCCCTTGGTTAAAAAGTCTCTTCAGGAATTCCTGGTTGAGTGAGGTGTCTATTTCTGGCCACAGCATCACTGTCACTATAGATTCACTATTATGTGATGGTGTTACTCGCCTTTCCCTTATAAGAAATGTTATATTCCCGGTCTGTTATACTCTTCTGAGCTGTTATGCACTGGAGTCATTGTTTGCAGTTCACCTGAGATTATTACTGTGGAGAGCAGCCTGCATTTGCTTAGCCCACTATCCCTGCAAAGGGCAGCATGCAGAGGAAAAGCTGGCGGCAGGAAACGCATACAGCTCTCACGGTGTTTCTCACGACGGCCGAACTCTTAAAAGTTCATGCCAAGCTGGGTGACTGGCTTGGCTAGGCCCTCATGCCTCCATTTCCATATTGGGATCGCATCCATGGAGGGGTCTTCACCTTCAACTCCAGGAAAGGCAATATTAGACCCGAATAGACACACTTGTTTGTGTCAAGCCTCAGCGCCGTAGAGGCTCGCTCTGTGCTGGGAGTGTGTCTCCCTGCCTGCCCCCGCATGCTGCAAACACAAGTATCTCTTTATCCCAGCAGCCCTTTCCCCTCTTCCTCATGCGAGTCTCTGAACAAAGGTTAGCCTGTGTTCTTTGGCTGGGTGTCCAGATTTCTCCTCTTACCAGCACAATGAAAAGATCTCTTCTTAGCCCAGTAGTCTTATTTATTTTCTCCAGTCGAGACAAGATACATCACCAGTTATTATCAGGGGTGATAAAGTGACACTTAAGCAAGGTCATACAGATGGCAGATGTCCGTACTGTTAATTTTCTCAGACTTGAAATGCCAGCATCTGTTCTTTTAAATGTGAGTGGCACTTAAGTATTTAAAAGCTAATTCGATTTATCCCATTCTGGAATTTTCTGTCCACAGAATGTTGTGCCAAACAGGTGGTTCTGTGGTGGTCTGAGAATCCTCACAGCAGTGCAGTAATAAAGTTTATAATAATAAACTTCTTTCGTATTGTTACTTAATATTTTCCAGGTCCTTTCAAAGCAGTTCTATTCACACAAGTTATCTGAGTAGCATTGATCTGAGTTTCTATCAGAATAGTGTTGCTCCTGCTTCAATTTACCAATCACCTTCTCCCTGATATGTAGACAGTAAACAGGTAAATATTTACATTTTAGTACTTTTACTTTTTATTCTTGGCAGGTGATTCTGGCTTTTCATTTCAGGGAGTGTTATAAAACTGCTTTTTGAAAAACACAAGTGATATGTAGATTTGGCAAACATTTTTGAAGGTGGAATGAGCCAAAAGTATAGGAAATGCTGGTTCTTGGAAATGCAAGATTCCTCACCCAGCAAATAGATCTAGCTCCCCACAGACTTCAGTGCAATCCCAGTAGAAGCAGAATGGAAAGAAAAGTCAGAGGCTTCTCCCTCACCCAGCCCTAATGGACCTTGTGTCCTGAACATGTGGGCCAGTCCTCATGGCTGTGGCTGAGCTGCTGAGGCTGAGCCCCACATCTCACAGGTGCCTTCAGAGATGCCCCTCTGCTTGAGACACAGCCAGAGTGGCCTCCGCAGACCCAGGAGCACGCCTGGGGAGGATCTTGCTCCGTCTGTAAAGATGGTACCTCCGTGGGATGCTGAGGCTGTGCCCCCGACCTCATTTGCACAGGGATGCAGAGAGCACCAGCCCACACTGGGCTCCTTGTAGGGCATCACATATTCACATGATGCATTAGTTCCCCAGAGCTACTGTAACAAATCACCACACTCTTGGTGCCTCAAAAATGACAGATATTGATTCTCTCACCATTCTGGAGGCCAGAAGTCTGAAATTCAGATGTTGGCAGGGCTGGTTCCTTCTGGGAGTTGTGAGGGAAGAACCTCCCTGGGCATGTCTCATGGCCTCTGGTGTTGCTGGCAGTCCTTGGCTTCTTTGCCTTGTAGATGCATTGCTCCAGTCTCTGCCTCTGCCTCCACATGGCCTTGAACCCTGTGTGTTCACCCAAATTTCCCTCTTCTTATAAGGACGGCAGTCATTGGATTAGAACCTACTCTAATCCGGTGTGACCTCACCTTAACTTGATTTCATCTGCCAAGACCTTGTTTCCAAATGAGGTCACATACACTGGTACCAAGGTTAAGACTCCAGCACGTATTTTTCAGGGGATGAGGGGTAGGGGGAAACACAGTTCTACCCCTACACGTGGTGACTGGAAGCTACAACAGTTTAGAATTCCAGGATGATGCTCAGGCATTGCCGATGTGGCTGAGACTGAAATCCTGGCTCTCCAATGACTCGTGTTAGGTGCTGAGGATGTTCAGTCTCCATTTCCTTATCTGCAGGCTGGGAGGAGAAGAGCACTGCCCACCCCTGGAGTCTGTGCGAGGATTAAGTGGGATAATTCATGTGCAACACAGCGCCTGGCACAGAGAAAGCCCCAATAAACCTATAAAACCTTATGTAGCCTCCACATATGTCCAGTCAGCCTCCCATAAACTAGCAAGCATCACAAAGGATCCTTGACAATAAAAAATGACAGTTTCTGGTCTGGAAAGTACAAATAAGCTTTGGGGAATCAGGCAACAGTGCTTATGTGTGGTTACATTTTGATTTGAAAGAATGACCCTTTTGATGGTTATACAACACTGTGGTTTCTTATATAAACTGTCAGCATAATGTTTTCTGTTTGAACAAGGCTTCTAAGTTTTCAGAGTGTTTTCATTTGGTTTTGACACAAACCCTGAGAAACGGGCAGGGTAGATATTGATACTTCCATTTTATAGATAAGGAAATTGAGTCAATGAAAGTGAAGTCGTGTCCGACTCTCTGCGGCCCTGTGGACTGTAGCCCACCAGGCTCCTCTGTCCACGAGATTCTCTAAGCAAGAATACAGGAGTGGGCTGCCATTTCCTTCTCCAATTTGCTTTAGATCAGTGAGTGCAGCAAAGAGGGCTGCCTGCCCAACCAATTTGTCTTCCCTCCTTTTCCTTGGTAATGAGACCCCTGTATTGTTCATATAGGGATGTGCTAAGTCGCTTCAGTCGTGTCTAACTCTTTGGGACACTACCGACTATCACCGCCCGGGCTCCTCTGTCCATGGATTCTCCAGGCCAGAATACTGGAGTGGGTTGCTGTGCCCTCCTCCGGGGGATCTTCCTGACTCAGGGATTGAACATGTGTCTGCCTCTTGTCTCCAGCATTGGCAGGCGGGTTCTTTACTGCTATTGCCACACGGGAAGCCCTATGGACAGTGATATGTCCAGTTGATAAAGAACATTTCCAGACCTTTTGGCTAACAGGACTGGCCAGTGACATGTAAGAAGCAGTGGGGCATGGGGGAGCTTCCAAGACAACCGTTTAGAGGAGGCTAGTTCTTCTGGCAGGGGCCCTTACTGCAACCGCTGCAGTGTGGGCGTATTCATTGATTTTCCTCTAAATCCAGGGTTGGTTGGTTCACACTTGATGACCCTAGTCAGGAATCCACACTCCAGAGCATGGCAGGCACATGTGGAGGGTCCTGGTCAGAAGTCTGTTCTCCAAAGGTGGCAGAAGACAACCCCCTGGATCTTAACTTGAGGGTCTGTTAATGAGCAGGAGGAGTCGCATGGGTGAAGAGTGGGTTGGCCAGAAAGAGTATAAAGGCCCCTGCACCCTGGCATTAGCGTGGTGGTAGAGTGAGTCCGCCTGATGATGCCCCTCACCCAGCTCGGAGGAGCGCTGGGAAAGGGGGCTTCCTGGAGCTCTGCGCGCAGCCGTGTCCCCGAGGCCTCAGCCACTGGCGCAGCTGGGAGCTGAGCCGACCCTGCCGTGGGAGTGCCGCCACCTCTGCCCCCGAGCAGTCCCCATGTGAGCTGCTGTGTGCTGCTCTCAGTGCTGCTCTGAGTGTCCAGGAGCCACTGGCCTGCTGTTCTGGGCTTGCTTCCGGGTATGTACACAAACACGTACACATATTTGTATGTGTGGTGGTATTCTGCCCGAGGCCTGCTTTCATTCCGGCGCCCTCTGCACAGGGAGGCGGTTGGGGAGGAGAACTACAGCCCTCACACACCCCTAACCAGCGGGGTCGGGGTTACCAATGGCTACTGAAAAGAACCCGATGAGTGTGATGTAGGACAGACTGACTGAGGTCACAGTAAATGCCCAGGCAGCTGTTTGAACAAGCGATGGTCTCACTGGTTGTGGTTACTTAGAGCAGATGGAGACACTGGCCAGAGCAGTGCCAATCTTTCCTGCAGCGTTGGAACTGAGATTGGTCTCCAGCTCTACTGATTGCTGAAATTGAGGTAATATACATCCAGGCATGCTGGGGAGGCCGTGTGGATGGATGGGGAAGGAGGTCTGCCAAGAGAAGAGGAGGGGGTACACACACAGAGACAGGGCTGAAAGACCACAGGGTGGTGTGGTGTGAGCGTGGGAGACAGCAGGACCCCGGGGAGCCTCCTGGGTTCCCCACGACCTGCTAGTTCTGGATTTTGGCTCCTTGAGGATGTCTGACTGATTTCTTGCCCTGGGGTTCCAGGAGCTACCTCTGTAGCTTTGTAATAAATTACTCTGTATTATTGCTTAAGTGTTTGAAGTGCTTTCTGTTACTTCAACCAAAAAGCCTTGATGCAATTCAATATCACACTGGAATGTATATAAATACCTTCTTAAAAGGTTTGTAAATCTGTAGGTCCTATTAATACCCATTCCTCCCACCCCATTAACATCATCTTGGTAAAAGACACTCACATATGCATTATACTCACGTTTAGCTCAACCACCAGGTTACAGCTTCCCCCATGCCTAGATGTCTCAGCCACACATGCATTTTTAAGACACCGTAATTCATTTGACTGGGTTTTAAGCAGACCGAATAAACCAATGAATAGAAAAAAATATTGCTAAACTTTTCTTTGAGGTGCATCCCCCTTCTTAGAAATAAATTCAAGGACAAATTTGCGCAGACCTCACAGCACAGCCCTCGGGCTGACTCTAGTCCTTCACCACACACAGCGCAAGAAGGGCCCTATGTCAGTCACCCCTGCGCTCTGCAAAGGAGTGTGAGCTTCAGCCCCGAGGGGAATCATCCTGGCAGCAATTTCCTAACTCTGAAGTGCCTCCTCGCCTCAGTTATCTTTTCTGTCTACCCAGTGTTGCCACTCTCACGCCACTGTTACAGATTCTGTACCTCAGGTTCTCACCCTTTCTAGAAGCTTCCTTTTCTTGTTTCCCTCTGGAATCAGGGAATGACAACTCTCTTCCTTAGGCGTCTTTCCCCATATATGTCACCCATACTCAAATGGATTGGACGTACTCTCTCCTGGGGACCTTCACACTGACTGTTCCCTCTGCTGGGAATCACCCCCCTCCCCTCCTGCCACCGCTCTCTCCCCCTTGCCACCACCCCCACTCCAGACATCTCCTGGGCACATTCCCTCACCACCATCAAGGCTTTGTGCCAACGTCACCTTGCCCGACCACCTGCTCAGAACTCCCATCCCCCTTTACCCCACATCACTTCCCACAATCCAGCATGTCACTTCTCACAGTCCAACACACTGTATAATTTACTTTTTTTGTTTTTAATGCTTATCGTTGTTAGAATGTAAGCACCTCAAGTGCAGGGGCTTTGTTTTGCACATGTTGTATCCCCAGGGCCTGGCATTTGGTAGGCCTGCAGTGAACCTCTGCTGAGTGCTGGAGTGTCCACTGGCCCTCCTCTTGTTTGTAGAAAAGCCTCCCTTGAGTCACAAAAGCCTGACTCCAGAGTTGATGATTAAGAGGAAATGAACATGTGACAAGGATGGCAGTCAAGCCTGGGGAGCTGGTGACAGTTTGAACAGTGAATCAGCCATGTGGCACCCACAGAATCTTTAGTTCCCTCCCTGAGGGACATAGATAACAGTGTCTGAGGCACTTTTGTGAGTTGTTCTGTAGATACTCAAATCACCTCCAGAAAGAAAAAGCTAACTGTGTGATGACCCAACTGTAGCTATGACATAAGCTCCTCCATCTTGCACCCACAAGAAATGGCCTCAGTGAAATGGGAACACACCTACCCTGGAACTGAAGATTAACTGCTTAAAGTAATCCATCCAAGGTGATGCTGACCAGACCACCGCATGACCCATTTCAAGATGATTGTTGGAGCTGACTGCTGCGCTGCATGTAGCCCTCCACCTGAAACTCCCCTTTAAAGCCTCTGTCCTCTACTGACACCTGGGAGATGGTTTTGAAAGGCTACTCTGCCATCTTCCCAGGTTGGTGACTTCCTGAATAAAACATCTTCCTTTTTCCACCAACCCTTGGCTCTCAAACATTGATTTTTCAGAGATAAGCAGCTGAACCTGAGTTTGGTTCTGGCCCCAGCCAGTAACAGTCATACGGGGCAAGTCCATTTGGGTGAGACACAAAAGCAAATGATCAGAATCTCCTTCAGTCAGGTGTTCAAATCTAAACTCACTCAGGTGACCCTAGTGAAGACAACACTCAACGAGCACAGAGGTTAGTTGGGGTTAGTTTTGTCAAGTTATAAAAAAGACTTTGCTAGGTGCACAAAGCTGTCTGCCTCCAGGGGCATAAAATGTGCAGACCTGTGACATCCTTTATGAGAGTATCAGTCAGTCAGTTCAGTTCAGTCGCTCAGTCGTTTCCGACTCTTTGCGACCCCATGAATCGCAGCACTCCAGGCCTCCCTGTCCATCACCATCTCCCAGAGTTCACTCAGACTCACGTCCATCGAGTCTGTGATGCCATCCAGCCATCTCATCCTCTGTCGTCCCCTTCTCCTCCTGCCCTCAATCCCTCCCAGCATCAGAGTCTTTTCCAATGATAGAAATATTGATGGAGAGTCTTGTTGATTATGTGTTATATGTGTGATTATGTGTTATATGTTTTATTATGTGTTATATGTGATAACATATACCATGATAAGAATAAATAAAGGAATTGGTCTCAGAAGGCCAACTGTAATCCAATAGGAATTCCAGAAAGAGAGGATAAAAAGAACAGGGTGAAAGAATTGGCAAAGAAATGATACCGGAAAATTTCCCTGTGAATTTGAAAAGATCTATGCCGTGTTACACCACTTTGAAATGTCAGAAACTGTGGATAAACACCCTAGAGGTATAAAAATGGGTTCTGTTCAGAAGAACAGGAATTGCAATAGCCCAGGACTTCTCAGTAGGAATATTCAATGCCAGAAAACCAAGGAAATCAAACTTCACTTCATTTCTCTCCTCAATGGCAACAGTTTCTAATAATGTAAATGTGAACTGTTGATAAAAATCAGAATTTATCTATATTGGGAGAATAGGGGAAGGCAAAATAGAGAGACTGATGTAATTCTTCTAACAGAGCAGGAAGACAATATGTCATGTCCCAAATGGGTAAATCAATAGCAGTATAAGCTTATATCCAGGGGAAAATATAAGAAATAGCTGAAAAGAACAGGCAGGGGGAAGGGATCAGGAGACTGTCTTTTGCACTGTAAGACTTGTGTTATTAAACTTTGTAAACTTCTTGTATGCACGAGATGCTAAAATCCATGGGAGGACCTTGAAAAAAAAGATCCTTTCCTTTTTTCATCCCCTAATATGGTTGTTTTGCTTTCTCCGAGGTGGTACTCAACCCTGGCCATCTTGTAAGCCCTTCAATGTTAGGAGATCTGGGTCTCCTTTTTTGGGGGGTGGTACAGAGGCTTATCTCAAGGACCAGTCCTTAATAACGTAGGAAAAAGAAATTTCCAATATGGCTTTGTGCCATGGACATAAAATACATGAACATTGTTCTTCATCTTCCTGGCAATATTTTGTGAAGTTCTTTTCCCTTTTGGTGTTTAGGGAGCTTGTCAGGCCCGGAATGGACTCAGGTGGTGAAAAAGGCTGAGTCCCCTTGTTCCTCCTGGTGACCCCACCCTCAGTGGCTTCCTGAGCCTGTCTGTTGACTAATGGGATAAAGTCAGCCTTGGTTTTGGTATCCTACAGGTTGGAAGAGTTTTTTTTTTTTTTTCCCCTCAGCATTAACATAAATTTGGGTTTACAAAAATCATCACAGAACAAGGTATGTCAAGTATGTCATAAAACCTTTAAAAAAGTTGGGGTGAGGGAAGAGATTTAGATTAGGCAACACGCCTCACCGCTCTGTCCTTTTAGATTTTAATAAATCTTTTAGAAGTGCTACAGATCAGGGGGAGAGGAGCTAAAATATATGCTGTAGGTCCTTATCTCTTTGGGGTTTGTGTTCTTACACCTAGGGGTGTCTCCTTCCTATAAACCACAAATTCCTTACGAATTTTGTAAGTGCTTTACAAAAGGGGCCACTTCCTTGGACCTTTTGTTGGAGGGAGGGGAAGCTTGGACCAGCAGTAGCAGGCACCTCTTGGGGGAGGAAAGGAGGATGCTGCCAGAGCTCAGTGATCCTCAGGAATACGCGGTGAGGCCGCAGACCTCCCAGCAGCAGAGCAGGGGGGCCCTGGGCCAGCACACAGTGCTTCCTGTCCCGCAGGGTCTCCTTTGCCCTTCAGGGGCTTCAGGTTCATGTTACTGCTCAAAGGAGCCCACACAGGTGAAACCCAGGAAGGCACTGTCTGGAAATGGCCCATATCCACTCGCTGTTCTCCTTTTTCCATTCACTTTCCATCTTTCTCTGATTTCCATTTTCTTAAAGGGTCTGATAATTTTTCAGCTAACTGCTTAATCTTTGGGGCCAAATAGACACATACGTGCTTCTCTGAGTTTGTTGAGATTAAGGGAGGTGGGGGAATTTATATTTCCTAAATTTGGTTATTTACAATTCTGGTGATTTAAAAGATGAAATACCAGGTCTGCCCTTGGATGAGATCCGGGCTGAGTTTAATCCAGCACATGCCAGTCTAGCTCAGCCCCAAACTAGGGGTGTATGGGAGCAGAAGGCTTGATGAGAGCCACCGTTATCTGATTAAGAGCACTCATTAACATTTGAAAAGCAGGTCTTGCTTCTGCTCTACTTCTTCTTGCCTGATTTCTAGAAGCTTGTCCAGGCTCTGATTTTCTCTTCCAGAAGATTCCTCCCATGATTCAGCTTCTGTACCAGCCAATGAAATCAGTCACCCTCATCTCTATAAGATCAACTGTTTAGACGATTCTAGAAGTTGTTGGTATTTTTTGCCATGTATACGAAAGAGAAACAAAAGGCAGATGCTTTTCAGTGGCTCTCCAGCTAAAGAGGGTTAGGGAGTAAGTTGCAACATTTCCATCCTGAATTACTCACCACCCTCCCTACCTGGGGCTTTCAAGTCTTCCAGGAGTGGTCTCAGTTCCCCGTGTCAAGGATAGCACTTTACTGGCCCTTCCGGTGGAATAAGTTTGCTTCCTTAAGAGAAAAGGGAAAAGGAGGTCCTATTTTCTTATCTAAAGGGAAAAAAATCAGTTTGCAGTTCATGTAAAACTATAAACTGGTGTGGTATTTAAAAGAAACCTTACACAGTTTTATATTTCTACAGCATTTTCTACAGAATGCAAATATTTCTTTGTTCTTTATTTTATGCAATGAAATCAAGAGTATGAGAAGTTTAATTTCATTCCATTTGTAGGATAATGTTTCTTAAACATAATTGGCATTCGGATAACCTGGGGAACAGATATAATACAGATTAGCAGGTACCCTGGAGCAGGTACCCTGGCAACCCACTCCAGTACTCTTGCCTGGAAAATCCCATGGACGGAGGAGCCTGGTGGGCTACCATCTATGGGGTCGCACAGAGTCGGACACAACTGAAGCGACTTAGCAGCAGCAGCAGCAGGTACCCAGGCATCCTGATGCTATGGGACTACATTTTGAGAAGCCCTCACCTTTAGACTTAAAGGATGAGTGGGAGTTCATCAGATAGAGCAAGAGGTCTGGTGGATCACTGCAGTGTCACAGGACTTGGCAGTAGACTGTAAATAAGGGCAGTGAGGAAGGCAGGGGTAGGATAAAATCAGAGAGAAGGAAGGACTTAAGGATGTTGGTTAGAATGAGGACAGGGAGGAAGCAGGGACTGGGGAAGCTCAGAGAGGTTGCCATTTCCTCCTTGGGGAGATCTTCCCGACCCAGGAATCAAACCCTTGTCTTCTGCATTGGCAGGCAGATTGCTTACCACTAGCCCTACAAAATTGGACAGGGCCTTAAAGCTCCTAAATTTCAACTGTTCCATTGACAGAGATGTTCTCCTAGGCTCCTAAAGCCCATGATGCTCCCATGTCAGAGGCAGAATCAGGCATGGATCTCGGTTCTGCACTCTCTGACGACCCCATCCTACACAGTAACTTCAGTGATCCTGTGGCCTCATGTATTTCCTACTCTCTCCCTTTCTGAGCCTCCCCATTTCCTGCTTCCTCCCTGTCCTCATTCTAACCAACATCCATAAGTCCTTCCTTCTCCCGGATTTTATCCTACCTCTGCCTTCCTCACCACCCTGATTTACAGTGGAAAATCCTATGGATGGAGGAGCCTGGTGGGCTGCAGTCCATGGGTTCGTGAAGAGTTGGACATGACTAAGCGACTTCACTTTCACTTTTCACTTTCATGCATTGGAGAAGGAAATGGCAACCTATTCCACTGTTCTTGCCTGGAAGATCTCAGGGACAGGAGCCTGGTGGGCTGCCATCTATAGGGTTGCACAGAGTTGGACATGACTGAAGCGACTTTGCAGCAGCGGCAGGAGCAGCCAAGTCCTGTGACACTGCAGTGATCCACCAGATCTCTTGCTCTATCTGATGAACTCCTATTCATCCTTTAAGACCTAAGCCAGGTTTTGTTTTCTTTTGTTTTCTTCAAGTCCTTCTGAGTTTCCATTATATTCAGATAATGTCTCCCATCTCTTAAAATTTTATATAGGAATGGTATTTATATAGAAAGTCCTCATTATATTGTATTTAACTAGTTTTTGTTGGCTTGCTTACCGTTTCCACTAGTGTATGAGGTTCTTGAAAGCAAGTACCCTACATGATAGATCTCTTCCTTTGCATCCTCTATACCCAGCTATTTAACTATGGGAAAAACACCCCCAAAACTTAGAAGGCTAAAACAACAAAATAGATTTCATTTGCTCACACATTCACAGCATGGACAGGATTCAGGAGACAGCTTGTCCTTGCTCATGCAGTTCAGCTACAGTGGCTCCACTAGGTCTCCACTGAAGTGATGACTTCCACTGGAGTGTCCTCTTCCAATGCAGCTCACTCACGTGGCTGACAAGTTGGTGAAAACTGTCAGTTCCTTTCCATATGGGCTTCTTCAGAGGGCAGCTTGGGCTTCCTCACATAATTATATCTGGATTCCAAAAATGAGCATCACAAGAGAACCTGATGGAAGAAGTTGTATTACCTTTTATGACCTGGCCCTTGCAAAGTCAAATAAATGATATCACTTCTTCTATGGTCACAAGTCTGGCAGGGACCATAGATACACCTCTGTATGGAAGGATTGTCAGAATCATACCATGAAAAGAGCTTGGGGGATGGACAAGGCTGTAAATACAATATGTCACCCCTGGCACAGGGCCTGGGACTCAGTAAAGGATTGGTAGATGAATGAATAAATGTATGAATAAGTAAATGGCTAAGTAAAGCCAAAAGTCTCAAACTTTTGCAGCAGCAGAAAGAGCAGTGACTTCTGAGGGGGTTCTGATAGATATTAGGTTGAAAGTGAAAGTGAAAGTGAAGTCGGCTCAGTCGTGTCGACCCCATGGACTAGTAGCCTACCAGGCTCCTCCCTCCATGGGATTCTCCAGGCAAGAGTACTGGAGTGGGTTGCCATTTCCTTCTCCACTTGGATTTTTTCTTCAAAATTGTTTTGGATATATGAAAGTTTTCCTGTAACTGAGAAAGAAAATGAATTTGGAGAATCTCAAGATACATTCCTTTTTGAACTTTAAGTTCTCATTCTGAGACTTAGGGTGTCTAGGGCATAGCAGTGGGAGAAAGACCCATTTTTAGCTCTACCCTCTTTTGTACACTTTGGATTTTGAACCATATACAAGTATCTATTTTTATAGTGTCTAAATTCTAAAACAAAATTTTAAATTAAAACATATTATAATGGGAAAGGGGCTTCCTAGGTGGCTCAGCAGTAAAGATCCGCCTGCCAGTGCAGGAAACACAAGAGCCGCAGGTTTGATCTCTGGGTTGGGAAGATCCCCTGGAGAAGGAAATGGCAACCTACTCTGGCATTCTTGCCTGGAAGAGTCCATGGACAGAGGAGCCTGGCAGGCTATAGTCCATAGGGTCCAAAGAGTTGGACCCAACTGAGCAACTGGGCACATAACAGAAAATATTATAGGAATCATCACCTACCCTCAAATGATTCAGGAAAAAAAAATGTATATGAAGATGGAGAGAGATTTCGAGAGAGAAAAACAATGATAAAGCAAATGGGCAAAATGTTGACAAGAGGTGAGTCTGGGTAAAGACTATATGAGTGTTCTTCTTTTTTGTGCTTACAACTTTCCTATAAATTTAACATTTTCTAAATGCAAAATTTTTGAAAATGATGATGGAGTGAACATGGGTCGCAGCGACTGGGCTACCAGCAAAATGGCTTAGTTTTTGAGAGGAAGAGTCCTCCTTCTGTCCTCCTCCTCCTAATTGAAGTATGAAGTGAAGTGGATCAGTCGTGTCTGACTCTTTGTGACCCCATGGACTGTAGCCTACTGGGCTCCTCCATCCATGGGATTCTTCAGGCAAGAATACTGGAGTGGGTTGCCATTTCCTTCTCCAGGGGATCTTCCCAACCCAGGGATTGAACCCAGGTCTCCCGCATTGTAGGCAGATGCTTTACCGCCTGAGCCACAAGGGAAGCCACAACTGAAGTATAGTTGATGTATAATATTATATAAATCACAGGGGTACAATCAAGGTTTACTCTACTTACAGTTGTTATAAAATGTTGCCTATGTTTCCCATGTTGTACAATATATCCTTAAGCGCATCGTATACTAACAGTTTGTAACCCCTCATTCCCTCCATTATATTACCCCTCACCACTTTCCTGGGAGGAACACTCTTTTCAGCTGTTTTCTTTGTTGCTTGCCTAGTGCAAATTTAGGTTTTCATTCATAAACTTTCTTCTGTTTCCTGGACTAAATCCTTTGGTGAGTTTAACAGTAACGCAAATTAGAGAGAAAATCAATGAAAGTTAATGTAAAAATGAGTTCTCTCAAAACAGGTGGCATCAAATTTAGCAGGTGACATAACAGAATGACACGTCTGTAAGCCTCAAGTGTGTTGAACTTTGTGTCTCTAATATTTAAATTGAAGATTCCATAAGAGAGAGGGAAACGAGAAGAGGAAGGGAACTCACAGTTATTTAGCACTTCCTGAGACAGACAGATCCTGTACAAGAAGTTGTTAAATGCATTGTCTCATTTACTGCCCTCAAAACCCGGAGGAGGCAGATGTACGATTCTTCTTCTGTAGCTAAGGAAACTGAGACTCAGCTCAGTGGCTGTGTCCATATGGATGCCCTTGACTTCAAGTAAGGAAACCTCAACTTAGCTGGCTGGAACAACAGGGACATTTATTATCTCACATGCTGAGAGCCAGGAAGCAAGAAGAAAAGACTGATAATCTGTCAGTGACTCTGCTAGCTGTGACAATACGAAGAGGAGAAAGCGTAGCTGCTGCTCATGGGGAACTCACAGTAGGAGTAACACTGAAAAGGCAGACCCAAAGACCGTGGACTTGTTCAGTGTTGGCCATCAGCGAGTAGTCTATCTTTTTAGGCACATGTGATTATTATTAAATGAACACATGGTTTACAGACAGCTATTAAATAATCATTGCTTTTAAAGAGAAATAACTGTGCCCCAAACTAATGATGAATTTTCTCATCAGGACTAATATCATTTCTGTCTATTTACATATAACTTTATTGGCTTACATTTTCTGTACTCTTACATCATTTTGCTTCTTGGCCTTATTTGCAAAGAGGATAGTTATCAGGTCTTAAGAATCACTTTCATGGTAAGTCAAAAAAGAGTTTGAGTCATTGTAACATTTCATTATTAAAAATATAAAAATAAGAATTACATTAATTTTCTTGTGGGCACATCTTTCCTTTGCATGAACATATTATTAGGGTTATGAAAAATAGATCTATTTTGAATCAGCACTGCAACACTTCATTGACATTCTTCAAAAGGTCGCATCCCATTAAAATCTTTGATTTTTTTTCCCTTACCAGTCTTCTGCAAGCCTCTCTCTATTAGACTGTGGTTTCAGTTTCTCTCTACTCCAGTTTTCTTAAACTTATGCTGTGAAAAGCACATTGCACTCGCACCGCAGAGAAGTCAATTCTAGTTTCAGTTTAGCTACTAATTGTTCTGCACTTGGGCCTCAGTTTTATAAAATAAGGTGGCTAACTTGGGTCAGACATGCAAGACAGATATTATCTTAAGGTCCGACTCTGTTAGCGGCTGTCTGCATCACCGTGAAATCAATTGGCCATGTCTGCTGTGGGCTGAGAGGATGGTGGTAACTCTACCATGTATCTTTTTTCAGGCTAGATAATATGTGTGTATTTTATTGGTTCTCTTAATTTAAAAAAAAAAAAGCTTTATTGAAGTATAAATGATATGCACTGAACTAAAAGTATAATTTGTTGTTTTCCATATATACTGTATTAGTCATATTCTCCAGCAACAGAACCAATTATATGTTTTCTCTTTATCTTTTCTTTTTCTTTCTTCCTTCCTTTCTTTTTAGAAATTGATGTGGAGGCTGAGAAGTCACACGATCTGTCATCTGCAAGCTAGAGACCGCGGAAAGCCAGTGGTGTAATTCAACCTGAAGACTTGAAAACAAGGGAAATCGATGGTACTGAGTCCCCTGATTCAAATGTTAATCTTACCTATGAATGCCCTCAGAGATACCCAGAAGTAATGTGTAATCTAGGAACCCTGTGACCCAGTCAAGCTGACACATAAAATTAGCCAGTAAGAGTATATACCTATGAAATCATCACAACATTAAGATAAATACGCATCCCTCCCTAATTTCCTCATGCCCCTTGGCAATCCCTCCCTTCATCCCATCCTCACTTCCTGTGCCCCTTAGACAACCAGTTTCCCTGGTAGCTCAGCTGGTAAAGAATCTCCCTGCAGTGCTGGAGACCCCAGTTCAATTCCTGGGTCAGGAAGACCCCCTGGAGAAAGGAAAGACTACACACTCCAGCATTCTGGCCTGGAGAATTCAGTCCATGGGGTTGCAAAGAGTCCGACATGACTGAGCAGCTTTCACTTTCACTTTCCAGACAACCAGTGATCTATTTTCCATCACTTAATTAGCTTTTTCTAGAAATTTATATAAACAAAATCACGCATTGAATCTTTTTGTCTGGCTTCTTTCAGCATAATTATTTTGAAATTCATCCATGTTGTAGCATGTATCAGAAGTTCATTCTTTTTTACCAAGTGACATTTTAGTGTATGGATATAGTAATACCATCATTTGTTTATTCATTCCCATATTGATGGACATTTAGGTTGTTTCTAGCTTTTGGTTATTACAAATAAAGCTGCTATGAACATTTGAGTACATGTCTTTTCATAGACGTATACTTTGATTTCTTAAAGGTAGATACTTTGGAGTAGAATGACTGGATCATAAGGTAGATGCATGATAAACTTTTAAAGAAACAGACTGTTTTCCAGAAGTATTGGGCCTTGTTACATTCCCACCAGCAGTGTACAGGAGGTCCAGTTTCTCTACGTCCTCATGAGCAATTGGCCAACATATGGTATGTATGTTCAGTCGTTTTGATTTGGGCATTCTAATAGATGCGTAGTGACATCTCATTGAGGTTTTGGTGTGCATTTGCTTTGTTGTTGTTGCTTAGCCACTAAGTAAGGTCTGACTCTTTGAGACCCTATGGATGACAGCACATCAGGCTTCCCTGTCCTTCATTGCCTCTGGGAATTTGCTCACATTCATACCAGTTGAATCAGTGATATCATCCTACCATCTCATCCTCTGTCACCCCCTTCTCCTCCTGCCCTCAATCTTTCCCAGCAAAAAGGTCTTTTCCAGTGAGCTGACGGTTCACATCAGGTGGCCACAGTATTGGAGCTTAAGCATCAGTCCTTCTAATGAATATTCAGGGTTGATTTCCTTTAGTATTGAGTAGTTTGATCTCCTTGCAGTCTGAGGGACTCTCAAGAGTTTTCTCTAAGACCACAGTTTGAAAACATCAATTCTTTGGTGGTCAGCCTTCTCTGTGGTCCAACTTTCACATCCATGCATGACGATGGAAACAATCGTATCTTTGACTATACCGTCCTTTGTCAGCAAAGTGATGTCTCTGCTTTCTAATACACTGTCTAGGTTTGTCATAGCTTCTCTTCCAAGGAACAAATATCTTTTAATTTCATGGCTGCATTCACTGTTCACAATGATTTTAGAGCCCCCAAAATAAAATCTTTCACTGTTTCCACTTTTTACCCCTTGTATTTGCTGTGAAGTGATGGGACTAGATGCCATGATCTTAGTTTTTTTAATTTGGAGTTTTAAGCCAGGTTTTTTCACTCTCCTCTTTCACCCTCATCAAGAGGCTCTTTAGTTCTTCTTTGCTTTCTGCCATTAAGAGTGGTATCATCTGCATATCTGAGGTTGTTGATATGTCTCCTGGCAATCTTGATTCTGGTTGTTATTCATCTAGTCCAGCATTTCGCATGATGTACTCTGGATATAAGTAAAATAAGCAGAGTGATAAAATATAGGCTTGGCACACATATTCCTTTCCCAATTTTAAACCAGTCCATTGTTCCATGTCTGGTTATAACTGTTACTTCTTGACCTGCATACAGGTTTGTCAGGAGACAGGTAAGATAGTCTGATATTCTCATCTTTTAAAGAATTTCCCACAGTTTATTGTGATCCACACAAAGGCTTTAGCATAGTGAAGCAGAAGTAGATGTCTTTCTGGAACTCCCTTACCTTATTTATCATCCAGTGAATATTGGCAATTTGGTCTCTGGTTCCTCTGCCTTTTAAAATCCAGCTTGTATATCTGGAAGTTCTCAGTTCACATACTGCTGAAGCCTGGCTTGAAGGATTTTGAGCTTTTGCTTAATACCATTTGTATTGAGTGTGTTTTCATGTACTTTGAAGAAAAAATTTTTTATTGTAGTAAAAAACACATAAGATGAGATCTACCCTCCTAACAAATATTTAACTGTGCAAAATGGTATTGTTAATTATATCTACATTATTTGGCAATCTTCATTTTTTTAAGCTATCTTTTTGGTGAAGTTTGTTCAGATCTCTTGACCATTTCTAAATGGAGTTGTTTATGAGAAAACAGAAAGGTGAAAGAGAAATTAAGGAAACAATTACATTCACCACTGCAACGAAAAGAATAAAATATTTAGGAATAAATCTACCTAAAGAAACAAAAGACCTATATATAGAAAACTATAAAACACTGATGAAAGAAATCAAAGATGACACAAATAGGTGGAGAAATATACTATGTTCATGGATCAGAAGAATCAATATAGTGAAAATGAGTATACTACCCAAAGCAATCTATGGATTCAATGCAATCCCTATCAAGCTACCAATGGTATTTTTAACAGAGCTAGAACAAATAATTTCACAATTTGTATGGAAATACAAAAAACCTCGAATAGCCAAAGCAGTCTTGAGAAAGAAGAATGGAACTGGAGGAATCAACCTGCTTGACTTCAGGCTCTACTACAAAGCCACAGTGATCGAGACAGTATGGTACTGGCACAAAGACAGAAATATAGATCAATGGAACAAAATAGAAAGCCCAGAGATAAATCCATGCACCTATGGACACCTTATCTTTGACAAAGAAGGCAAGAATATATAATGGAGAAAAGGTCATCTCTTTAATAAGTGGTGCTGGGAAAACTGGTCAACCACTTGTAAAAGAATGAAACTAGAACACTTTCACAAAAATAAACTCAGTATGGATTAAAGATCTAAACGTAAGACCAGAAACTATAAAACTCCTAGAGGAAAACATAGGCAAAACACTCTCTGACATAAATCACAACAGGATCCTCTATGACCCACCTCCTAGAATAATGGAAATAAAAGCAGAAATAAACAAATGTGACCTAATTAAACTTAAAAGCTTTTGCACAATGAAGGAAACTATAAGCAAGGTGAAAAGACAGCCTTCAGAATGGGAGAAAATAATAGCAAATGAAGCAACTGACAAAGAATTAATCTCAAAAATATACAAGCAGTTCCTGCAGCTCAATTCCAGAAAAATAAATGACCCAGTCAAAAAATGGGCCAAAGAACTAGACAGACACTTCTCCAGAGAAGACATACAGATGGCTCACAAACACATGAAAAGATGCTCAACATTACTCATGATCAGAGAAATGCAAATCAAACCACAATAAGGTACCATCTCACGCCTGTCAGATGTTATCAAAAGTCTACAATAAATGCTGGAGAGGGTGTGGAGAAAAGGGAACTCTCTTACATTATTGGTGGGAATGCAAACTAGTACAGCCACTATGGAGAACAGTGTGGAGATTCCTTAAAAAACTAGAAATAGAACTGCCATGCTACCTAGCAACCCCACTGCTGGGCATACACACCTAGGAAACCAGTATTGAAAGAGACACGTGTACCTCAGTGTTCATCACAGCACTGTTTACAATAGCAAGGACATGGAAGCAACCTAGATGTCCATTGGCAGATGGATGGATAATAAAGCTGTGGTACATATACACAATGGAATATTACTCAGCCATTAAAAAGAATGCATTTGAATCAGTTCTAATGAGGTGGATGAAACTGGAGCCTATTATACAGAGTGAGGCAAGCCAGAAAGAAAAACACCAATACAGTATACTAATGCATATACCGTGAACTTCCTGATGTTCAAGCTGGTTTTAGAAAAGGCAGAGGAACCAGAGATCAAATTGCCAACATCCACTGGATCATGGAAAAAGCAAGAGAGTTCCAGGAAAGCATCTATTTCTGCTTTATTGACTATGCTAAAACCTTTGACTGTGTGGATTACAATAAACTGGAAAATTCTGAAAGAGATGGGAATGCTAGACCACCTGACCTGCCTCTTGAGAAATCTGTATGCAGGTCAGGAAGCAACAGTTAGAACTGGACATGGAACAACAGACTGGTTCCAAATAGGAAAAGGAGTCCGTCAGGCTGTATATTGTCACCCTGCTTATTTAACTTCTATGCAGAGTACATCATGAGAAATGCTGGGCTGGAAGAAACACAAGCTGGAATCAAGATTGGCAGGAGAAATATCAATAACCTCAGATATGCAGATGACACCACCCTTATGGCAGAAAGTGAAGAGGAGCTAAAAAGCCTCTTGATGAAAGTGAAAGAGGAGAGTGAAAAAGTTGGCTTAAAGCTCAACATTCAGAAAATGAAGATCATGGCATCTGGTCCCATCACTTCACGGAAATAGATAGGGAAACAGTGGAAACAGTGTCAGTCTTTCCTTTTGGGAGCTCCAAAATCACTGCAGATGGTGACTGCAGCCATGAAATTAAAAGACGCTTACTCCTTGGAGGAAAAGTTATGACCAACCTAGATAGCATATTCAAAAGCAGAGATATTACTTTGCCAACTAAGGTCAAAGGCTATGGTTTTTCCTGTGGTCATGTATGGATGTGAGAGTTGGACTGTGAAGAAGGCTGAGCGCTGAAGAATTGTTGCTTTTGCATTGTGGTATTGGAGAAGACTCTTCAGAGTCCCTTGGACTGCACGGAGATCCAACCAGTCCATTCTGAAGGAGATCAGCCCTGGGATTTCTTTGGAAGGAATGATGCTAAAGCTGAAACTCCAGTACTCTGGCCCATCTCATGCGACAAGTTGACTCATTGGAAATGACTCTGATGATGGGAGGGATTGGGGACAGGAGGAGAAGGGGATGACAGAAGATGAGATGGCTGGATGGCATCAGTGACTCGATGGACGTGAGTCAGTGAATTCTGGGAGATGATGATGGACAGGAGGCCAGGCGTGCTGTGATCATGGGGTCGCAAAGAGTCGGACATGACTGAGTGACTGAACTGAACTGAACTGAATGCATATATATGGAATTTAGAAAGATGGTAATGATGACCCTGTAAGTGAGACAGCAAAAGAGACACAGATGTAAAGAACGGTCTTTTGGACTCTGGGAGAAGGCGAGGGTGGGATAATTTGAGAGGGTAGCGTTGAAACATGTATATTATCATATGTGAAGTGGATCACCAGTTCAGGTTCAATGCATGAGACAGGGTGCTCAGGGCTGGTGCACTGGGATGACTCTGGGGGATGGGATGGGGAGGGAGGTGAGAGGTGGGTTCTGGATGGGGAACACATGTGTGCCCATGGCTGATTCATGTTGATCTTTGGCAAAAACCACTACATTATTTTAAAGTAATTAGCCTCCAATTAAAATAAATAATTAAAAATAAATAAATAGATGGAGTTGTTTGTTTTCCTATCATTGAGTAAAGACAGGTGTTTTAAAAATATATATTCTGAATACAAGTCCTTTATCAGACTTATAATTTGCAAATATTTCCCCCTGGTATTCAGCTTGTCTTTTCATTTTCTTGTCTGTGTCTTTTGAAGAGAAGATATTCTTAATTTTGATGAAGGCAAAATTACTAACTTTTTCTTTTTGCATTGTGCTTTTGGTGTTATATATAAAATCTTTTTGCCTAACACAAAGTCACAAAGATTGTTTCTTATGTTTTCTTTGGGAAGTTTTATACTTTTATGTTTCATATTTAAATTTATATCCATTTTCAGTTAAGCCTTTTATGTGGTGTAAGATATGCTCAATATTTACTTTTCCCCCATATGAATATCCAGTTTGTTCCTGCACCAATTATCTTTTCTCCATAGACTTGCCTTTCTACCTTTAAAGCTTCAGTTAACTATATGTTTGGGTTTATTTCTGGATTCTGATACTATTTCATTAATTGACTTGATAATGTCTTGATTACTGTTGTTGTTTTAGTCTCTATATCATGTCTGACTCTTTTGCAAACCCATGGACTATAGTCTGCCAGGCTTCTCTGTCCATGGGATTTTCAAAGCTAAAATACTGGAGTAGGTAGCCATTTCCTTCTTCAGGGAATCATCTTGACCCAGGATCGAACACCAGCATTGCAGGCAGATTCCTTACCACTGAGCCATCAGGGATGTCCCAGGGTCTTGATTAGCATAAATTTACCATAAGTTTGCCCTGATAGCTCAGTTGGTAGAGAATCCACCTGTAATGCAGGAGGCCCTGGTTCTATTCCTTGGTCTGCTGGAGAAGGGATAGGCTACCCACTCTAGTATTCTTGAGCTTCCCTTGTGGCTCAGCTGGTAAAGAATCTGCCTGCAATGTGGGAGACCTGGGTTTGATCCCTGGGTTGGGAAGATCCCCTGGAGAAGGGAAAGGCTACCCACTTCAGTATTCTGGCCTAGAGGATTCCATTGACTATATAGTCCATGGGCAAAGAGTTGGATGTGACTGAGCAACTCTCATTTTCACTTTCACTTTTTATCATAAGTTTAAAAAACTCAGGCAGTGTAAATCCCCCAATGTTGCGCTTTTTCAAAGTTGTTTTGACTATTTTAGGCCCTTTGAATTTCCATATGAATTTTAGAATCAGTTTATGATTTTCTACCAGAAAAAGAAAGTAAGTAAGAAAAGAGAAAAGAAAGCTTGCTGGTGTTCTGATGGGGATGCCAGCATTGAATCTGTAGATCAGTTTGGGGGAAACTGGCACATTAATAATTTTGAGACTTCTGATCCATGAACATGTTATCTTGCCATTTATTTTGGTCTTTCATATTTACTGTCAGCAACATTTTGTAACTTTAAAAAATAAATACCTTACACTAATTTTGTCATACTTAATCTCTAAGTATTAATTTTAATGCTATTATAAATGACATTTTATAATATAATTTAAAAACACTATAATTAAAAGAATGCTTTTAAAATTTCAGTTTCCAGTTTTTCTTGCTAGCATGTGGAAGTACAAATGATTTTTGTATATTGACTTTGTATCCTATAGACTTGTGAAATTCACTTTTAGTTCTAATAGCTCTTTTGTAGAGTCCACAGGATTTTCTACATAGATGATCATGTCACCTGGAAATAAAGTTTTACTTCTTCCTTTCCAATATGGATAAGTTTAAATTCTTTGTCTTGCCTTATTGCACTAGCTAGAACCTCTGATACGATGTTAAATTGAAATGGTCAGAGCAGGCATCCTTGCTGTTTTCTTGATCTTAGAGGAAAAGCTCTTGGTCTTTGCTGTTAACTGTGATGATAGTGGTAGGTTTTATTTGTTTGGTTTTTTTGAGGTGCCCTTTCACACCGCTTCCTAGTTTTTGAGAGTATTTATCAGGAACGGAAACTGGATTTTATCAGTGTTTCTGTTGAGATGGTCACATGGTTTTCCTTTCTTAGTCTATTAATATGGTGAGTTATACAGACTGATTTTTGAATGCTGGAACTGGGTTTGCTTTCCTAGGACAAAACCTATTCAATCAGAATGTATTATCCATCTTATACATTGTTGAATCAATTTGCTAAAATTTTGTTGAGAATTCTTGCATCTTTGTATAAAGACTATAGGTCCACAGTTGTTTTTTAAAATATATCATATATGTCTGAGTTTTGTTATCAGACTAATACTGGCCATATAGCATCTTGGAAAGTATTTTCCCTTTAATTTTCTGCAAGAGTTTGTATACCACTGATATTATTTCTTCTTTAAATATTTGGTAAAATTCCCATATGAAGGCATTTGATGCTGGTGTTGACTTTGTGGAAAGGTTTTAAACTACAAATCCAATTTCTTTAATAGGCTATTCAGATTATCTGTTTCTTTCTGAGTAAGCTTTGTTAAACTGAGGCAGTGTTTAGTCTAGGGTTAATTTTTCCTACTACCAAGTTAAGGCCTTTCTGAGTCGTCTGCCTCACACCCTGTGAGCTGTAAGGTTTTTCACTCTGGCTGGTGGGAACAGGCATTATTCCCAGCCTGTTGTGAGCTCTCTGCTGCTTGCCTCTCTAATCCTTTCAGGTAGTCTTTTCTCTGGTCCCAGGCAGTTTACTCTCAGGCAGGCCCTGAATGATAACACCTGAGTGCTCAGGGGATCCTCTGCCCAGCTCGCAGTCCTCTCTCTGTGCATCCCTTCCTTTTCCACTCTGTGGACGGCCACCTCCCCCTTCCCTGTTTCCTCTTTTCAGGGAGACAACCAGACTCCATCGGGGTTCCCCCTTCTTGTGCTGTGTGCTGGAAACTCTCTGTGCCAAAAGCTGGGGCAATCTTAGGGCTCAGCTCATTCATGTCTTGTCTTTCAGGGATCACTGCCTTTCATTGTCTGATGTCCATTGTGTTGAGAACTATCTCCATGTATTTTGTCTGGCTTTTTAGTTGGTTTGGATGGGAAAATAAATCTGGTTTTTGTTTTTCATCTAGGGCCATGGTTGAAGTTGCCGGGTTTACAAATTTATTTAATGTTGTAATTCTAGATCTCCAACATCACCTTCTTAAGGTGTGTTTTGGAGCAGAGTTTGACTGCTTAAATTCATATTTTTAAAAAATGTATTTGGCTGCACTAGATGTTAGTTGCAGCACTTGGGATCTGTAGTTGAGGGATATGAACTCTTAGTTATATGTGGGCTCCAGTTCCCTGACAGGGATGGAACCCAGGTCCCCTGCTTTGGGAGCACAGAGTCCTGGCCACTGAACCACCAGGGAAGGCTTGCTTAAATTCATATTATGTTTGACGGTTTCTTCATTGTAATATACTGCATCTTCTAGACAGTTTTTGCCATTCTGCTTGGGCAGAATAAGTATATTTCTAAAGGAAGAGTAGGACGTTTCTGACCCACTGATTCCTAAAATTTCACCATTAGCCAGCCGTTTCTTTGGGTAAAGCAATTCTCTTCTAAGCTCCTCTTTCACAACCCAGATATCTAGGAGGAAAATAGTATCTTAACTCCTTAACATTTTGATATTAATTAATGTTATTTTTTCCTCTGATGAATAATATAAAAAGGTGAGATCCCTAATGTCAGAAAACATGGTATGAAAGGTGAGGGAAAGGGTACAGGAATGGAGTTTCCTGTGGTTCAGCTTTATTTGCAGACTGAATGCCAGCAAGATTAAGATGTCATGAATACTCCAAAAGATAATTTCATGTGAAGAGTGTAGCTCAGTTATCTGACCTAAGGATCAGGCACCTTAATTAATTACTAGAATTCTGCTTTTACTTAAGTGCTCTACCTTGGACAAATCACACATTCCTTTGGCCACAGAAGGATTATTTATGAAACAGGGTGTGGATAACTGCCTTCCTCCATGACAAAGCACACACAGAAGTGCTTTGGATTCTTAGAAGCAAGATACAAACACAAAGTACGTGTAGATGCACCGTCAGCTTTTTGCTCCTGGTTGTAAGAAGGCTGCAGATCTCCTATTGCCACCTTTCTGACAATAGGCGAAGAGACATCTGGGGCACAAGAATAAGATCTCATTTAGTTACCTTGGTATTTTAGCCAGCAGTAGGGACTGGTGCCTTCCGTATTCCTGTGGGCTTTTTAAAAAATAAAGCTGAAATGAGTTCTCAGAATCGTCATATTGTTTTCTAAACAGGTAGAATAGAAGTCAGTGGCTCCAGGCAACTTTGCTACACAAAAAGAAATACTGTAGATTTGTGCCCCCAAACGGCCATCAAACTTTGAAATGGCTCTCACGGGATTGGGGGTGGGGACTAAATGTTCTATATGGAGTGAGGGATGGAAGGTGCTTAAGGTATCCTGCATGGGCAATTATCCAACCAGAGGGGCTTGATAAGGTGAAGTCCCAGAGAGAAATAGACATCTGCCTCCTAGAAATGATAATCTTAGTCATTAGTTGACATTTTCAAAGTTCTTTATACTCCCTTCCCACCCCCACTCCCACCCCCCAGAAAAGACATATGGAAAGAAAAGACCTGGAGAGTTTAGGGAAGGAAGTGACCCAATACTGCTAGAGGTAACAAGTCAGACCCAGTGGGTCAAGTGGGTCTTACACATTCACTGGGGGAGATGGTTAAGCAACCTGATTTCCAGCTCCTACCCTGAGAGATTCTAAGTCAGAAAGCCTAGGATGGGGCCCCAGGCCTTCATTTTTAACAAGCACCCAGCGTTTCTGCCTCAGACCTCACCTTAGAAACACTGGCCTAGATTTCTAAGCTAGTCAGTAATTTTATTGGCTGCTTCAAGTGTTTCCCAGGAAAGAAGCTTTTCAGGATTCGGGAGGACCGTAATAATGGCGGCACAAGAGAACAGTTTAAAAGAGCCAGCTGGCATGGAAACGCAGAGGGCAATTCTGGAAAGAGGAGCCTGGTGCTGTGACTCTGGACCCAGCTTCCCCCCTCTCCCTTGTGCCCAAGCCTCAGGCCTGGGCCACCCTAGGCCCTGGGTGGCTACGTGTCAAGGCAGCACAGGCTTCACAGTCGGGGCAGGGATGCCTGTGTGGCAGCAGTGGGATCCGGAACTTGACCGTGCTTATCAACCAGACAAAGGCAGGACCTGTGGCTGAACACACCAGCGGCCAAGCTGGTACAGTTGGCCCACAAAGAAAGGTGGCAGCGGGGCCAGCCAGAAAGTCATGGGAGAACCCTACAGGCAGATAACGAGCCAGGGTGGGGCCTGAGCTTGGCAACCTCTCTGCTGGACATTTATGAGGCCTGTTGGCAAAAACTCACACGCGAGGCCTGGGAGTAGGGCCAGGTTGGCCTGTCCTAGGAGACTGGGAAGCAAAGAATAGCGTGGCCAAGCCTAGGGGGTCTTTGGACTAAGGCTGTTTTTGTGATAACCACACCCAGCCTTTGTATCATCTGGAAATTGAAGGAGCTCTGTTGGAAGGGGTCTCCCTGGGTCCGTTCAGGTCACCTCATTTTGTGGTTGAATGAAGTCATCTCCGTGGTCAAGTCCATGGAAATTGGAAGCTGTTCCTCATGGACATGTCTCTAAGGTCCCAGACATGATCCTTGGTCTCTGTGGTATTTAATAGGTCCATAAACTACTTAAGATGTCCATGTTGAGTAGTGATGAGGGGAACTCTGGGAACATGTGGTAGAATATGCAATGCTGTGTGTGTGTGTGTGTGTGTGTGTGTGAAAAAAGAGTGTGTACGTGAGTGTTTATAACCTAATATTACTCGTCAGCGAGCTGCCAAGAGGAAGAGGAAAGGACTATTTTGCCATGAGGAAAGCTTGGGTTAAACAAAGAAATCTCTCTCAATGCAATTGGTGGACTCTCTTTCTTGGGATAGGGGGCCTACCAGGCTTTGTAACCACAAGGCCAGTATTCCTGCCACCCCAACCTGGTGCTGCACCTGTTCTCCTGGGCCAAATGAACATTCAGGTTCTCTGAAACAGTCTTCCTTCCTGCAATGGTTTCTGTTCCTATGGATCCTTCTTCAGGTTCCTTTGTACTTGCCTCTTCCATCAAAGTTTCTGAACTACATTGGAAACCCTCACTGGCCAGGAAGTCAGCCATAGGGGTCTTCTTTTGCACGTCTTTTAGGCATTATTTGTTTTATAAATTAGGTGTGATGGTAAACTTTTTCTAAAAAGAATCCTGTGGTTTTCCTTGCCTCCTCCACCATTTTTTCAGGCAGCTATCTGTTCCACTTGATACTTTCAGAAAGGGCCTTTCGAGGTACCTCCCAACACGCGAGGCCCTCAGCTAGTCATAATAGTGGCAGCTGTGGGTCTGTGGGTCAGATGGGTAGGAGGCGCAGGGAAGGGGTGATGCTTCCTTATCCTGTGAGGGCAGAAAGCAGAGGAGAGCAGAGCCCAGAGCAGGGCAAAGGAAATGGACGGGCTTTGCTAGACTCTGCCAAGCAGGTTTGCATTGCTGTGGGCTTGTATTTTGATTCAAGGTGTTATGAATTTCAGCAGTTTAAACATACTTATTCCATAATGTCCTTCAGGGCTGAAATGGCTTTTGGACTTTTGGCTGTTACGGATTAACTGTGTCTCTTTTATATGAAAAGGGGTATGTTAGTGATCAAGGTCTAGTCAGGGTGGCTTTGAATGTGAGCAACAGCAGCCAGCTCAAGGAGAAAGGGGAAAGTTTGATAGGAAATAAGCATGTTTCAGGAAGATAGGCGTGTCAGGGGGCCCCTATGGGGGTCGAGTACCAGAAAGGGCAAAGCTATTAGCGAGCAAGGCAGCCAGCTGTCTTCTCACTCTCTGCGGCTGGGAGCACACAGGGGCTCGGCTGCTCCTCTCTGCTCTCTTTTGTCCTCCTTCCTCTTCTGAGGTATAGCTACCCTAAAATGTCTGAGTTTCAGGTGCTCCGAATCACGATTTCAACTCCCCAGGACAGAGAATTTGGTTCAGCTTGGTGAGGTGTCCGCCAGCCATGGACGGCTGGTCCAGTCAGCCATGGCTGAGATAGTGGCTGAGTGATGGTGTGTGAACATGGCTGTGGACAAGGTTTCTGTGCGAGGAGGCCCTTCTTAGAAACCGCTGGGTCACTGTGCACTGGAAGGATGTCCAGATGTGTCCACAGTAGCTGCTTGGATTCTGTGTGTAACCTATGCATGCTTTTCCTTTCTCTCTTAATATCTATTGTAGTTATTGTTTCTCCTCTATGCTGTAAGTTCTTGGAGCCTTGGAGACTAGGGAAATAGTCTTCCCAGTTCTATAAATCAGCAAGTTGCCTCATACAATGTCCTGCATCTTATGAGGGTTGCAATCGAGAATGTAAGTGGGTTATTTAACATTTTCTCAAACTTTTCCTTTACCAAGTTTGGGTACACTTTGTTCTGTTTGAGGGCTTAGAATAAATAAAATTTTAAGAGGCTTGTGATGAACAGAATGAGACTTGTCCCTAATCCAAAGGCAAAATAATATTAAGAAGGTTATTTTATTAATTTAATAAGGAGGATTCCTTTGATATTAACTGGGGGTAGGAAGGGGCAGCTATTACTAGAAAGGACTTCTCAAGATTCCTTCTGGTGGCCTGATTCATGGACCCAAATAAGAACATATGCATAAAGAAATTAAGTTCTGGAGTAATTAAGAGACATGTTTTGGGGGCAGTCCTTGGCAGAGCTGAGATAAAGAAGACTCCTCTGCTCAGATCCCTGGCTCCAGCCTTTGATCTGTCCCTAGTGAGCTGGTTGTGGACATGTGAGTGTGTTCCTGGTAGACACAGTGCCCTCATAGGCAAGAAAATGAACTTTAGGGCTGCTGACCCTTGCAAATTTTGTGACCTTTCCAGTTCCTTACAGCCAACAAGTAAGTAGAACTCCATTTAAAAAAAAAGGAGACAATGCAAATTCTTGCAGCTTTTCTCACTGGGCTCTTTTGTATTTACAGAAATTATTTGACCTTTCAATATGTGTTCCCTAAACCCACTTAATGGAGAAGGCAATGGCACCCCACTCCAGTACTCTTGCCTGGAAAATCCTATGGATGGAAGAGCCTGGTAGGCTGCAGTCCATGGGGTCGCTAAGAGTCAGATACAACTGAGCGACTTCACTTTCACTTTTCACTTTCATGCATTGGAGAAGGAAATGGCAACCCACTCCAGTGTTCCCGCCTGGAGAATCCCAGGGACGGGGGAGCCTGGTGGACTGCCGTCTATGGGGTCGCACAGAGTCGGACATGACTGAAGTGACTTAGCAGCTGCAGCAGCAAACCCACTTAAAAGAGCAAGATACTGAAGGGATGAGCTAATAAGGTCTATGTAATTGAGAATAAACTGGCGATGTTGCTAAAGGCTATTTGTGTGTGTGTGTGTGTGTGTGTGTGTGTGTGTGTGTGTGTGTGATTGAGTGGTCCTCTTGCAAGTTGGTTGCATCTTTAAAAACTTGGTTTTGAATCATAGGCTTGGCATATTGACCCTGTTGAAGAGTATGAATACTTCCATGATTCCATGGGAAATAAATTTAGACTCATTTAGTCTTAGGTCAAATCACATCCCGAAGCATAACTATATATAGCAAAGGCTGACATCAAACCCTTCGCTGATAAGGCAGGTGTCTGTCCTGTTCCCCAACACCACTCATGTCTGTGACCCCTTGCACACAACCCTTGGGAACTGACACTTCTCACTCCTGCGTTACCCAGATCACGTACATAACCCTGGTGGTGTTTGCTGAGCAGTCACCATGAAGATACCTGCCCCTGCCTGTCCCTGTGGCAGGCCAGGAAGCCACAGACAGACTTCAAAGCAGCGTGAGACAGCAGAGGAGCATCACTGGAAGGCTGTCATCAGCTCTTGGTGACTTAGGCTCTCTCCATCCTTGCCCCACTGGTCCAGGCTTAGGTCGCTCACACCAATGATCATATTTGGCCCCACTGATAAGAGCCAGAGGTGTTGCTGTCTTCCGGTAATTTTAAAGCCTGTAAAGAGTGATTCAGGCTATTCTCCTTGACAGGAGATGGTGAGAGAGATGGTATGGCCTTGGGTGGGGTGTTGTGTGGGGTACAGACCTTGGGGATATCCAGAGTAGGAATGTTGCACAGCTTGTGGTCTCAGGCAGCAGAATGGGAAGATGGAACAGAGATGGGCACAGCAGTTCTCCTTGACCACATCTGCTTTTTTATACTCTATTACGTGCATCTTGAGGAGTGGAGAAAGGGTCTGAAATGTCAAAAAGTCTATCGACCACACACCTCCATGCTTAATCTCTTTCATCCTTGTGATGGAATATTTCAAGAAATGGGTACATCATTGCTTTCCAAGCCTCAGCCTTCTGTTTCTGGAGATGACAGCTAAATTTTTCTATTAATATTAAAGAGGGAAATAACCCCCATGTCCAAGAGTAGAGAAATGGTTGAATGTGGACTAGCATAAGGATATTATACAACTGCTGAAAATTACATTTTCAGAGAATTTCAAAATATTATAGAAAGATTCTCAAAATATTAAGTAGTAAACTGGAAATAAAACTGTTTGCAGTACACCTATGTGAGTATAGGGGTTTCCTTGGTGACTTAGATGGTAAAGAATCTGCCTGCAATGCAGCAGACCCAGGTTCGATCCCTGGGTTAGGAAGGCCCCCTGGAGAAGGGAATGGCTGTCCACTCTAGTATTCTTGTCTGGAGAATTCTTTGGATGGAGGCTACAGTCCACGGGATCACAAAGAGTTGGTCATGACTGAGCAGCTAACACTTTCACCTTTCACTTTCATTTTCTATGTGAGTATATGTGTTTATTTAGACATATTTGCATTAAAAACACTAAGACAATCTACAGGTAGTTGATTTACACTTGAGGTTTATTGTGGCAGATACTACTGAGGGCTACTAAACCCTTCCCCCTTGCCAGCCTTCCACTATATAGGCTGGAAAAGCTAGGTATTCCTTTTCCAATTTTCCTTGTGGATAGAATCGACTGTATAACCCAGTACGGCCAACGAGATACATATATGAGAAATTTCCCTTTCTGAAAAAGGACAGCACCATTAAGGAAAAGATCCTCTGGGCTACATTGGTTGCCGCCTTATTATGGAACCCCTCCATTGTTCTGAATGCTGATTTGTGTCGTTAGAGCTTCAGCAGCCGTCTTGGGACCTTGAGGCAACAGTTGGAGGATGAAACCAGAACTCGGAAGATGGTGGCAGAAAAGATTAGAAAAGTCCTGAGGCTTTAACCACGGTCTACTTCTAGGCCTTTTTAATTTATTTTAAAAATGAATACGATTTTTACTTACTTATTTTTGGCGGCACTGGGTCTTCACTGGGGCTTGTGGGCTCTCCCCAGGTGCAGAGAGTGGAGGCCACCCTAGCTGTGGTGTGCTGGCTTCTCGTTGCAGGGGCCTCTCCTGTTGTGGAGCCTGGGTTCTCAGGCATGCAGTCTTCAGGACTTGCTGTACCTGGGCTCAGTAGTTTCTCCAGTGACACAGCTCTGTTCCTGCCTTATGTGGTTTGGGGTTCTCTGATCACCCTGGTTTTCATTTTTTGTACATTCTTCAGTTTCCTTCCTTCTTAATGTACAGCAGGCAGACCTGAAATTGACATTCCAGGGGTCTAACCAGAAAGAAACTGATAGCCTGCCCCCTCCTTTGTGTACTTCTTTCCTACTTAAAGTTTCTTCTTTTCTTTTTTATTTTAGTTTCTTCTTTTCTACCTGCTTTTGGGGTGCCCTCATCTAAGTCAAACCCCTGACTCTTTTCCAAGTGCTTTGTACCAATAGGCTTTTATCTTCTATCTATCTATCATCTCAAGTGTAGGACTTTCCTTTCATTCTTATTAAGTTTCCTCTTATTAAATTCAGGGTGGTATTCTAGTTTGTTGAGATTTGTGGGTTCTAATTATGTATTTGCTGTTCCTTTCAGCTTCCTGTCCTCTACAAATTTGATAAGCATGACTTCTGTGTCTTCATTTCAACTCCTTGATAACAAGTGTAACCCAGATGTCAGCTGACGTCACCACGTCCTTTGAGATAGAAATAAAATTAGCTCAAGCCCTCATCACACATCCTGTGGGAAGTCGGACGCCCTCCCAAAGATCTTTGCAGACTCCCAGCACTTTGATGGCCATCTGCGGTTCCACTTTCCTCCTCCTGCTGACCTCGGGTTTACCCACATCCCACCCCTGTGGCTGCTCTGTCCTCTCAGGTTCATATGGACCAGGTCCTTTCCCTGATTTCTTTAAAGAAACAAGACATTTAGAGGTGTGGTGGATTCTGCTCAAGACTTGCAGAGATGGTCTGTGTGTGCGTGCATATGTGTGTAGGGGGTGGTCCATGTATGGAACAGGTAGTCAAACAGATTTAATAGATCTCTTCTTTCTGTTTTTGAGAGTCCCTCGGTAACACTACCACTAGGACCTTCTTCCTGGGCTCCTTTCATCATGTGCTCCTCAAACTACTGAGAGAATCAAGAATCTAGAATTTCATTAACAGCCCTTGTTCTCGCCAGGGTTGATGGAGGAGGAGTACGGCATGGGGAGACAAGGGCAGACCCTGGGCAAATCTGTGAGGAGTCGAAGTTTGTCCACGTTGTTCCCCCACACTTCCTTTTAAATTAAATTTTTGGACTATATTTTATTTAACCCAAAGCAACCAAAATATTATTTCACCATATACTATGGGCTGAATCGTGTTCCCCCAAATTCATGTTGAAACCCTAACCTCAGAATTGACTATATTTGGAGATAGGGTCTTTACAGAGGTCATCAAGGTAAAATGAGGTCATCAAAGTGGGCCTAATGATCAAGGTGGGTGATCAAGGACACCTGACTGTTATCCTTCTGAAAAGAAGGGATTTGCACACCCAATAGAGATGTCAGGAGAGTTGTATGTGCACAGAGAAATGATCGTGTGTAGATTTGCAGGAGGGCAGCCATCTATGAACCAAAGTGAGAAGCCTCAGAGGAAACAAACTCTCCGCTGGCACTTTGGTCCTTGAACTCCAGCCTCCAGCACTATACGAAAATAAATCTCTGTTGTTCAAGCCACCTAGTCTGTGATATTTTCTTGTGGCAGCCCTAGCAAATTAATGCACCATGTTACTAATGTAAAAATGAAGGAGTGTAGTGGGTTTTAAGGTGGTTGCCCAAAAGTTAGGTTCATATCCTAATCCTTGGGACCCGCAGATGTGACCTTATCTGGAAAAAGGATCTTTGCAGATGTAATTAAATCAAGGATCTTGAAATAGTGTCATTTAAAATGTCTGGGTGGGCCCTTAATCTAATGACAAATGTCCTTCTACAGAGGAGGAGAAAACACAGCCACAGAGGAGAAAGCCGTGGACTCCAGAAGCAGAGATCAGGGGTAGAGCCACAAGCCAAGGAAAGCGTGAGCCTTCTAAGGGAGCATGGCTCTGTGCCTACCTAGGTGTTGGATTTCTGGCTCCAGAGCTGTGAGAGAGGAAGTTTATATTGTTTTAATCCACCAGATCTGTGGTAATTTGTTACAGTGGTACTAGGAAACAAATATGAGAAGGTACTTTATGTTCCTTTTTCAAACTTTGAAATGTGGTGCTGTTTTTATATGGATAACACAGCTCAACTAAGAGTAGCTAATTTCAGGCTGGCTTACTTGGAAAGTGACTCCAGATAGAGTGAGGGATGGGGGAAGCACAGAAAGGGGGCAAGATGCGTTCTCATGCTGGCCACCCCTACCGGTACCCTTCTTTTTATCTCGTATCTGTAGTCTAGTGCCCATAAAGTGCAGCACCTTCCTGGTAGAAGCTGACTTCCAGGGCCACTTATACTGGAGTCTCCCTCCGGGGCAGCGACTCTTTGATTTACCCGGAAACTCCAAACTCTCCATGAGCTAATGCCCAAAGCTGGATGGAGTGACTGGTATACTGTGAAGTTTCTTTAGTGATGTTCTCATTAGCAAGGAGGCCACATCCACACTTCCCCATAATTCCTTCCCTCGTGTGTTGGCTTGTTTCCATAACAAAGTACCACAAACTGAGTGGCTTAAACAACAGCAATTGTATTGTCTCAAATCTGAAATCATGGTGTCCACAGGGTCAGTTTCTCCCAGGGGCTGTAAAAGAAGGATTAGTTCCAGGTTTCTCTCTTTGTCTTTTAGATGGTTGTCATCTTATATGTCTATCCTCTATGAGTATTTGTCTCTGACCAGTTTTTTTTTTTTCCTTTTCATAAGGACACCCGTCATACTGAGTTAGGGCTACCTTAATGATTTCACTTTAACTTGATTACCTTTGTAAAGACCCTATCTCCGAAATAAGGTACTTGAGGTTAAGACTCCCACGTATTTTTTTGGTGGGGACACGGTTCAGTTCATAACACCTCCTTTGATGTTTCACCTCATTATCAAACCCAGTGTCCCTGGATTTTACCTTGCATCTATGGGTCATTTTATTTCTCTAAATCTAAATTTAGTTTCCTCATTTCTAAAATGAGAATAATTTTTATGCATAAATTGGCAATTGGTTTATTTTTCACTGAGTTTTAGTTGGGGTCGTATTGGAAACTGTAATCTGGGAAACAGCCTCTTCATAGCTTTGAGAGAACTATTCAAAAGAGGGAGGTGAGAAGCCAGTTTATATGTGAAAAATTTTTTTTTTTGGTGGGGGGCTAGGGAGTATGTGCAGTCAAGCATACCTCATGGTTAAAGATTACTGCTAGTCACAAGGAACAGATATCTCAAGTTAATGATTTTAGTTCCTTTCTATGTATGGGAAGATGCAAGAATCTAGGTTCAGTAAAATTCTTCCTGAAGTTTACATCTAACTATCTAAGGGGCCTGCTTGCCCAAAGCACAGAGCATACTGTTAATGTCTTCTTGTTGTTTCCTCTTTTTAAAGTTACTTGTTTTTCTTCCATGTGTATCTTTATACAGTTTTTAAAGGTTACATTCCATTTCAGTTATTACAAAATATTGGCAATATTCCTTGTGTTGTATAACACATCCTTATAGTCAAACTTAATAGTTTGTACCTTCTACTCCCCCACGTTTATATTGCTCCCGTCCTGTCACTGGTAATTACTAGTTTGTTCTCTATATCTATGAATCTGTTTCTTTTTGTTATATTCACTAGTTTGTTGTATTTTTTAGGATTCTACATATCCAGGATATCATAGAGTATTTGTCTTTGTCTGACTTATTTCACTTAGCATCAGTTCAGTTCAGTCGTTCAGTCGTGTCTGACTCTTCACGACCCCATGAATCGCAGCACACCAGGCCTCCCTGTCCATCACCATCTCCCGGAGTTCACTCAGACTCACGTTCATTGAGTCAGTGATGCCATCCAGCCATCTCATCCTCTGTTGTCCCCTTCTCCTCCTGTCCCCAATCCTTCCCAGCATCAGAGTCTTTTCCAATGAGTCAACTCTTTGCCTGAGGTGGCCAAAGGACTGGAGTTTCAGCTTTAGCATCAGTCCTTCCAAAGAAATCCCAGATATGATCTCCTTTAGAATGGACTGGTTGGATCTCCTTGCAGTCCAAGGGACTCTCAAGAGTCTTCTCCAACACCACAGTTCAAAAGCATCAATTCCTCGTTACTCAGCCTTCTTCACAGTCCAACTCTCACATCCATACATGACCACAGAAAAAACCATAGCCTTGACTAGACAGACATTAGTCGGCAAAGTAGTCTCTGCTTTTGAATATACTATCTAGGTTAATCATAACTTTTCTTCCAAGGAGTAAGCGTCTTTTAATTTCATGGCTGCAGTCACCATCTGCAGTGATTTTGGAGCCCCCAAAATAAAGTCTGACACTGTTTCCACTGTTTCTCCATCTATTTCCCGTGAAGTGATGGGACAGGATGCCATGATCTTTGTTTTCTGAATGTTGAGCTTTAAGCCAACTTTTTCGCTTTCCTCTTTCACTTTCATCAAGAGGCTCTTTAGTTCTTCACTTTCTGCCATAAGGGTGGTATCATCTGCATACCTAAGGTTATTGATATTTCTCCCGGCAATCTTGATTCCAGCTTGTGTTTCTTCCAGCCCAGTGTTTCTCATGATGTACCTTGCATAGAAGTTAAATAAGCAGGGTGACAATATACAGCCTTGAGGTACTCCTTTTCCTATTTGGAGCCAGTCTGCTGTTCCATGTCCAGTTCTAACTGTTGCTTCCTGACCTGCATACAGGTTTCTCAAGAGGCATGTCAGGTGGTCTGGAATTCCCATCTCTTTCAGAATTTTCCACAGTTTATAATAGCCCTCAAATCCATCCATGTTGCTGCAGATGGCAAAATGTTGTTTTTTTCTATGATTGAGTAGTATTCCATTGTGTATGTACGTGTATTGCATATATCTTCTTTATCCATTCATCTGTTGATGGACACTTAGGTTGGTTGCTTCCATACCTTGGCAATGGTAAATAATGCTGCTATGAATGTTGGGGTGCATATATCTTTTTGAATTAGTGTTTATGGTTTTTTTGGTATATAACATAGAGTGAAATTACTGGGTCATATGGCAACCCACTCCAGTACACTTGCCTGGAAAATCCCATGGATGGAGGAGCGTGGTAGGCTACAGTCCATGGGGTCACAAAGAGTTGGACATGACTGAGTGACTTCACCTCACATGGTAGTTCTATTTTGAGTTTTCTGAGAAACCTCTATTTTGTTGTCCTTAGTGGCTGTACCAATGTACATTCCCACCAACAGTGTACAAGGGTTCCTTTTTCTCCACATCTTTGCCAACATTTGTTATTTGTGTTCTTTTTGATAATCGCCTTTCTGAAGGTGTGAGGTGATGTCTCATGTGGTTTTGATTTCAATTTTCCTGATAATTAGTGATGGTGGGCATCTTTTCATGTTCCTGTTGACCATCTGCCTCTTTGGAAAAATGTCTATTCAGGTCTTTCTGCCCATTTTTAAATTGGGTTGTTTGACTTTTTGATGTTGAGTTGTATGAGCTGTTTATATATGTTGGATAAGAAAACAATAATATTTGTTTTAAAGTGTTTAGGGTTAAATGTGATAAAATATGGGAGCGTGCTATACAATTTGAGCTGATGTTATTAGCATTTTTCACCACCACCCCTGCCCTTCATACGTTCTGATCAAGGAATGGAACAGTGCCAGCTGCTCTGTGGAATCTGTCATCAGCAGTAAAATAGCCAAAGGTAGGCAGTATGACATAAATTTGAGACAAACATAAAAATTTTCAGAAGAAACTTTTTAAGGAGCAAAATAAGATAAAGCAAAACACAAAATCATAGAAACAGATGAGTGTGTAGAATACCTATTGTAATTTTAATATAAGAAAGGCTGCCCCTAAACTGGTTTGGCTGAGGTGTGGCTTAGTGGCCCATTCCAGACCTTTCTCTCACTACCTCACCCATCACGGCGGGAGCCCTTGGCTGAGCTGATGGCTCAAGATAAGCCCAGTTCTCCAATCCTGAGGCTTGATTCATGGCTTCCCCACAGAAGGGATTTATCCTAGTGTGGACTGGCTCATTCCTCACTTCCTTTCCTAGATCTGGGCAAATCCCTTAGAGCCTCATGGTCCAGCCCAAGAGGGTTTCAATAGAGCCTACTCTGTGTAGACATCCTCTGTCTAGGATACTTTCTTGGGTGAATGGGAGAAACAAAATCTTATTTTCTTAGTCACTGGGAAGTCTCAGCTCACCAGTTTTATTGAGACTATGGTTTCAGAAATTAAAATCTTTAGAGTGGGGAGACGAGACAGGGTTGAGTGCAGAGATGTTTGGTGAACAAGTGTTGGGGGAACTGACTGCCGTGATTTTATTTAGTCATTTTTATTGAGATGAAGTTCATATAACATAAAATTAACCATGTTAAATTGAACAATTCAAGAGTATCTAGTGCATCCACAGTGTTGTACAGCCACCACCTCTATCTAGTTCCAACACACTTTCACCTTAAAAGGAAGACTCCTATGTATTAAGTGATTGTTCCCCTCTTCCCTCAGCTGCCGGCAACCACCAGTCCTCTTTCTGTCTCTATGGATCTACCTACTCTGTATATTTTATGTAAGTGGAACCATACCATTGGTGGACTTTCAGGTCTGTTTTTCTTCCACTCAGCATAATGTTTCCAAGACTTATCCATGCTGTAGCATGTATCAGTATTTCGTTCTTTTCTAATGACTGAGTAATATTCCATCATATGACTATGTCACTGTGAGTTTATTTTGCTAAGTGGAGTATGCGAACAGAGTCTCAGAACTGATTTCCTCTGGAGAAGTTATATTGGGAAGAGAAAGTGAAAGGAACGAGAAACGGTGACTTTTTGAGGGAATGTTTGCGAAAAATTATAGTTGTTTAAAAAGACTTTCACGGAGGTTTCAGTGTGTGGTATAAGACGGAAATCTTTTTTTGTCTTCTTGTGAAATCTTCATTGAAATATTGATGTCACTAATGATTGTGGCCTTGGATCTATTTTTTCTGATATGACAAATTGCTGAGTGCAACCTCAGGGTATGATCAGGGCAAGAGTGGAAGCTGCTTAAGCCAGTCCCAGGTGATCTGGTTACCTAACTTCAACAGTTTGGAGTTAGAATCTGACTTTCCTCTGCAAGGTGACTAAAGGTTTAGCATCTCAGTAGAGTCAGTATAGATGGTGATTCTGCTGCAGTCTGCATCCAACCTGCTTGAGAACTGAGCCCAGCTTTGGCTTAACAAAATATAACTTTGCTGCTAAACAACAACAAAATTTGACCGTGAGTCAGCTGATCTCCTAATTGGATTTTCATTTTAAGCCTCTGTAATTTCACCTCTCTTCCCTACTCTCAGCCCCAGTATAAAAGACCAAGTGGTGGTGAGGACACTTGATAAGGCCTCATATGAGGAAGGACCTTCCTAAAACCCTTGGGCTGCTTCACTTCATTCCCTGAGATAAGTTAGAGAAGAAAAGAACTGACTTTCTCACTTAGATCTGATCATGGGTAAATTCAGCATATCAGAAAAGCACAAACTTTTGGCCAGCATGAAAGTTTTCTTAAGCTGATTAGGTGCCTGGCGTTCAGAGTCATTTAGTGCCTATTGTACACAATGAATAAGAACATGCTGAACTTCAGCTGCTTACTAGAACAAATAAAATTATAAATTACTAGGCAAATAGCATCACAAGAAATAAGGCTATTTCCCTAGGGGAACCTAGAAACCTGTGATTCAGAGCGCTGAGCCCAGAGACTCATTCAAATCTGAAGAACACGTAACAACAGATTACAAACAGGTCAGCATCCAGAAAATAGGGCCACCCTTCCCCAACTTCTTCCTCTTGTCTACCACATCTGGAACACACCAATTCTGATGGTGTGTTTTCTTAGGATTGACTTGAAAGGCAATAACCTTACAGCATTTGACTTTTACTAGCCAAGCTAGTCCATCTAGAATATACAAAAGACATGGGAAACTGCATCCAACTCCACCTTCCCAACCCTAATTTCCTTTCTGTCTATTCAGTTAATAGATCTCAGGAGATTACTTGAAGACAGTATGTTCAGAAGCTCTCAATTTTGTGTATTTTGTTTAAAACTTTTCCCTTCCCTGATCCAAAGTATCACTTTTCCACCCAAAAGCAACAATTAAAGGTTGGCTGTGGCTTTTCTTTAAAAGAAAGATGAATTATATCTCAACAGAAAAGAAAAAAAAGCCCCGTCACTTTGCAGTTGTTCAGCTCAGTTCACGTGGGACTCTTTTTCCTATTGTGATAGTATATTAGTAATTAAAATCTGTCCTTGCTGCTTAAAACAAAAAAAGAGGAATGAGATGGAAGCAAGAGTGGGGTAGAGAGGGGCACATGGGCTTGGAACGTAGTGAAGACACGTGTGGCCAGTATGAACCTAGAGACAGCAGGGTGAGATCTACCCCACACATTCCAGTCTCTCCCTTCCAGGGCTATCTGCCTCTGAGCATGGAGAAGAGACGCGAATGTCTGTCACAGAGTTCATGAGGGTGGTGTGGTGGTTTAGTCGCTAAGTCGTGTCCAACTCTTGTGACCCCACAAACTGTAGCCTGCCAAGCTCCTCTGTCTGTGGGATCTCCCAGACAAGAACACTGGAGTGGGTTGTCACTTCCTTCTCCAGGGGATCTTTCTGACCCAGGGATCGAACCTGCGTCTCCTGCTGAGCCACCAGGAAAATTTGTGAGATTCACACCTAAAGGGTCATCTTGGAATACTGACGTTGATTTTCCAGACTCGTTCTTTGAGACCCTCTGTCCCAGCTGCTATCTATTTGTTCCATCATGTTCTTAGGTTTTTGTTCAAATGTCATTGCCACAGAGAGTTCCATATTTCCTAACTCCCTGGCACCTCCATTTAAAAAAACAAATGTAGTTGATTTACAATATTAGTTTCAGGTGTACAGCATTGTGATTTAGTATTTTTACATTGTACTCCATTGAAAGTTACTGTAAGATAACGGCTATAATTCCTTGTGCTATACAGTATTTCCTTGTTGCTTATATTTCACACATACTAGATTGTATCTCTTAATCCCATACTTGTACTTTTGCTTCTCCTCCATTCCCTCTCCCTTTGATAACCAGATAGCTGAGTCTGTGTGTTTTGCATATACATTCATTTGTATTGTTTTTTAGATTCCACAAATAACTGACACTATTCAGAATTTGTCTTTATCTGACTTATTTCACTAAGCATAATATTCTCTAGTTGCAGAGCTTTTAACAGCACCACCTAGATGGTGGCATTAAAAAAAAATGATTCTTAAAATTCTATACTACTTTACAATTTTCAACAATTTCATACACATGATTTCATTTAATTCCATAGTAACCTATTTTCCCTCTACTCCTATATTGCCCCAACCACCCCTCTCCCCACTGGTAAGCTCTGGTTTGTTCTCTATATCTGTGAATCTGTTTCTTTTTGTTATATTCACTAGTTTGCTGTATTTTTAGATTCTACATATCAGAGACATCCTATCTTGTCTTTCTCTGACTTGTTTAACTTAGCATAATCTCTTCCAAGTCCATCTATATGGCCTCAAATGGCAAAACTGCATTTTTAATGGCTAAATAGAGTGTTCTGCTGTGTGTACCTCATCTTTATCCATTCATCTGTTGATGGACACGTACATTTCTTCTGTGTCTTGGCTATTGTGAATAATCCCACTATGAACATTGGGGTGCATGTCCCTTTTTGAGTTAGTAGGGGCTTTGGGGGTGTATGCCCAGGAGTGGATTTATTGGGTCATGTGGTAGTTCTAGAGACCTAGGTTTAATCCCTGGGTCAGGAAGAGCCCCTAGAGAAGGGATTGGCTCCCCACTCTAGAATTCTTGCCTGGGGAATTCCATGGACAGAGAGCCTGGCAGGCTGTAGTCCATGGGGCTACAAAAAGTCGGACATGGCTGAGCGACTAACACTTTGGCCTCATGGTAGTTCTGTCTTTAGTTTTCTGAGAAACCTCTGTGCTGTTTCCCACAGCGAACGCTCCGATTCACATCCCCCTCCCAGTGTCTGAGGGCTCCCTTTTCTCCACATTGTCACCAACATTTGTTATCTATTGGCACCTTCATTTTCTCTGCACTTTTACTTACTTGTTTATTAGCTCTCTTTCTCCCCTAGAACATAGGCTCCCTGGGGACAGGGGTTTTGTCTTTTTGTTCACTGCTGTATTCTCGTCACTTAATTGGTACCTGAAACACAGTATATACTAAATAATCATTTGTACAATGACTGACTGAATAAATGTCCTCCTAAAGCTCCTTTCCTTGGGAGGAAGGACATATCTTCAAATCATCAGCATGTTTTAAGGAGTTTATCATCTAGGGCCCGTAAGTTACTTTTGTTATTTCTTATAACAATCTCAGGCGATGCTTTTAAGACATATTCATTTTCTGGATGAAACTAATAGGACTGTAGGAGACTCACTTGATCATTTAGCACTCTTTCACTGAACAATTACTTGATTTTGTTTTCTATCCTGACAGATCCTTATGATTCTCTATCATTGTGCTTAGTCATGTCTGACTCTTTGTGACCCCATAGACTGTAGCCCACCAGGTTTCTCTGTCCATGGAATTCTTCTGGCAAGGATACTGGAGTGGGTTGCCATTCCCTTCTTCAGGGGATCTTCCCAACCCAGGGGTCAAACCAGGGTCTCCTACATTGCAGGCAGATTCTTTAGCATTGAGCCACCAGGGAAGCCCTCTTCATGATTCTAACAGGAAATTAGAACTGAGTCTTCAGTTTCACAATTCATAAGAGTTAATGGTGTGCACTTTTTCCATTCTGATGTTCCCCCTAGGAACCTGGAAGTGGATCCGTGCTTCCACTCTGGGAAGCATGTAGATCTTGCTCCCCAGCTCTGTAGCTCCTGTTGTGATGCAGAAACTAAATGATACTGAAAGATTACCCCTAAACTAAGAAATGGGGTTATAATTTTCAACACCTTAATTCTTGGACAGTAGAAACATATTGGGAGAAGGCAATGGCACCCCACTCCAGTACTCTTCCCTGGAAAATTCCACGGATGGAGGAGCCTGGTGGGCTACAGTCCATGGGGTTGCAAAGAGTCAGACACGACTGAGCAACTTCCCTTTCACTTTTCACTTTCATGCATTGGAGAAGGAAATGGCAACCCACTCCAGTGTTCTTACCTGGAGAATCCCAGGGATGGCGGAGCCTGGTGGGCTGCCATCTATGGGGTAGCACAGAGTCGGACACAACTGAAGAGACTTAGCAGCAGCAGCAGCAGAAACATATTACACCCTGTTGAAAAGGGACTTGTTGTATGGGAATCATGTCCCAAATAGCTGGATGGACTGATGCTTTATTCCATTGCCCAGGTAAACAGTCCCGTCTCCTGGTAAATCCAATAGTATGGGCTTTCTCTGTTTTGGACTCTCTCTGCTTGCTCCCTCTCCCAGGCCTGGGTAGTGAAAGCTGGAGTCCCCGTTTTAGGTGGCTTCCTGATCTTTATTCCTTTAAAGTGTTCTCCAGGGGACAGAGCTTTATAGGGAGATGAAATCTGTGTGGCATCAGCAGAAGCCAGTCCCAGATGACCCTACACTGAAAGAACTGGATCAGGCAGGTGCTGTGATGTGTCTGCTTCACTTAGTGTCTGATAAATCAGATTTCTCACACCTGAAACCCTCAGCAAGAAGTCCAGATGCCATCTTCACTCGGGGTTCCTGAACTCATCTTCTCGAAATCTTATAAAACTACCCAACTTTCAGTACACTAAGCCAGCCAAAGTAAGTAAACAGGGAAAATCAAAGCTCCTTAAGTGCTTTGGGCTTCCCTGGTAGCTCAGCTGGTAAAGAATCCACCTGCAGTGCAGGAGACCCCAGTTTGATTTCTGGGTCAGGAGGATCCCCTGGAGAAGGGGTAGGCTACCCACTCCAGTATTCTTGGGCTTCCCTGGTGGCTCAGACAGTAAAGAATCTGCCTGCAATGTGGGAGACCTGGGTTTTATCCCTGAGTTGGGAAGATCCCCTGGAGAAGGAAATGGCAACCCACTCCAGTATACTTGTCTGGAGAATTCCATGGACAGAGGAATCTGGCGGGCTATACTCCATGGGGTAACAGAGTTGGACATGACTGAGCAACCTTCACACTAACACTTCACATAAGCACATTATTTTCTACATAAAAGTTCACTCTTCATGCGAATTTTCTGTAAAGCTTCTCCCATGATATAATATGCTTGGCAGCTAAGCCAGAAAGATAGGTAGAAAAACATGCTCGCTCTCAATGCATCCTCTAAGCATTTGGAAGAAATTCTCAGAACCCAGCTTTTCAGACAGTGCTACCAGCTGGTTCTCCTCTGACAGTTCTGCAGCTCCTGAGGGAACAGAACAAAGTGGGTGGGCTTCTTGGGGGCTGCTATTGCTGTACTTCTGCTCTTGCAAGTCCCAGGGAGGGAGGCCCACTGGTCTATATTCCCTGGAAGGAGAACAGATGCTGCATAGGTAAACATCAAAGCATGGCCACCACAGGATGCACTGTAAAGGTGAAGAAGTTTAAAATTAAGGATATGAAAATTCTTTGAAATGCTACCATGTAGATACTACCAGCCTGTAACATTTTTGTTGGTCTGTATTTTTCCAGTTTCTTAACCCTCATGTGAAATTTTACACAAACGGTCATCCCTGTGCCTACCTTGCTTTCTTAATCTCAACCTGTCTCTTATCCAGAATTTCACAAATGCTGCTTACCTCTCTGAAGTCTTTCCTCATTACTTCCTTGGACACAGTGTTCCTCCAAGATCCATAAGGAAAAGCCAGGTGGTTTTCAGCTTTGTTTCTTTAAATTTCCAATCTGTCCTGGCTGATATTTTAAATAAAATACAATAAAATTAATTACCAGGAAAAATAATGTTTAGAACAAAGTACATTCCCCAATTTTTAATGATTAGATTCAACAGACATAAAATTACTTTCCCCAAATGTTATAAAAGTTTCTAAATGTTTACTTCTCAATTTTTGTAACTACCCAGGGAAGACTGTTAACATATGGACTTAGCAGATACTTTGAGTAGCTTTGTTCTAGATGATTCTGACCCTCTCTTTCATTCTCAGCAAGGATATCACTTCTTCCACAAAGTCTTCCTGACAGCTTTCCTCCAACCCCCCATTCAGCTAGATGGTCTCACAGAATTCTGTGTGTCCTCTTATTAAAGCACCCACCAGTCAAACTCTGTCCTAGTGGATAAGCGGGTGCTTCTGGTTATCTCCGAATGTCAACCTCTTACAAAAGTTCAAGGTTCCAGAGCCAACAGGGCCACCACAATCCCTTCAGTAAGCCATTTACTGGAAGGAGTTAAATCTACGTAGATCTATTTGTATAAGCAAAAATAAGAAATGCTGTGTGTCAGTAAATTTAAGATGCCATGAATCGTAAGGTGCTTAGATGTGAAAATAAGAATTGTAAGACACATCCAGGTTTCAGAAATGTTAAAATGTGGGTGAATAGGTGTCTGAACCAATGAAATGAAGTTGTTAAAATCTCAGTCTTCTGTCTTTTGAGTAATGAAAATCTTAATTGTCTCTGTGGAGAGAAAGGTTTGTAGAAAGGATGAATACTCATATGAGGCATACTTACATTTCTGATTGTGAATAACCCTGACAGAAGAGGTTACTGTGGCTTCTTTTAATTTTTTGTCATAGTGTCACTAGTCTCTCCTTCATTCTTTCAAATTATGTATGTACTTGGTATTCTTATTTCCTTATCCTCATTCTATCTCTCAGGTAAGTGGAGCCCAGGGTGGTTGAGTAAGTTACTCAAGATGCTGCAGTAAGTGACTCAGTGGGAAATGGAATTTCTGTTCTCCTTACCCCCAGGTTATATTGCCTAGAGCTCTGCTGGGAAGGTTACCCTGTAAGGCAATTCAGGACTTAATTAACTGGACAGGCCTGGTCCTGACTTCATTGTTTTCTTCTTTATAGGGATGACTTATGAGTAAAGGCAATGACTGAGGAATCTGTATTGCTTGGTCTGGGAAACAATTTATTTTAAAAGCTCATAGATGACCTATGACTATTATCAATATTCCAGGACTAAAATAAAGCTGTAGCTATAGGCTCCAGTGATACATAAACATGAGTTTATGTTAATTTGAATGTCAATAGATCCAGAAATCTCCCCATGGCCAAATTTTATGTATATTTTGCTCACTTATGACAACTGGTCTTATAACTTCTTTTACCTACTGGAGATCATTGTGAGGTAATAAAGTGTATTTTTTGATATTAAAATATCTGTTAACTAGAATGATTTGAGATTTATCCAACTTGATCCAAAATCAAGTTTGGCCAGGGTGTGGGTAATCCATTCATCCTGGGGATATATACGTGTGTGTGCTCAGTCGCTCAGTCATATCTGACTCTTTTGCAACCCCATGGAGCCCCTGGGCTCCTCTGTCCATGGGATTCTCCAGGCAGGAATACTGGAGTGGGTTGCCATTTTCTTCTCTGAATCTAAATGTATATATATTTCCTTAGTATATCAACTCTGTTTTTTATTTGTCAAGCAAGAGTAACAAATTTTGACTAAGAAACAGAAAAGGCATTTATGTGATAACTGTGGAGTAACTCACAGAACCAAAAGGAAAGTTAAAAAAGTAGACTTAGGACATACAGAAATTGTGAAGTTTGAGCAGAAGCGTGTCCTAAGCAGCAGAATTGATGGATGCTGTCTTAGTAGGAGAAATCAACTCCAGCGGTCATTTTGTCACTTTGTTCAAAAGTCAGATTCCGGAGAGAAAACATAAATAACCCAGCTTGAGTGAGAGACCTGTCCTTGGCTGGGGGTGAGCAAGGCACTGTGATTGACCAAGGACAGATGGTAGTCCCCTAGGGTAAAAACAGGATACTGTTTCCAGAAGGATGCATGGACACTGGCGAGGAGTCTTACTCTCAGTACTCCAGATACCAGCCTCCTTGACCAGCCATGCCGGGGTGTGCCCTTGGGCTCAGTCCCGCAGCAGTAGCGGCTCTATTAAAGGGCCTGGTCAGCCAGCCCTGCCCCGTGTCCTCAGTTCTCAGCGTGTCCAGGTCATCAGAAGCTCTGCCACGGCCCTGCGAGCACAGGCTGATGGGCTCACGCGGTTTGCAGGTGCAGCGCTCTTCACTTAGGTCCCCAGCTGGCGTTCCAATTAAAATAAGAAAACTGGGACTAAGTCCAGTGACATCCCCACTGCCCCTTAAAACGTTTTTGTGTTCTTCATCTGTGACTGTCAAGTGTCTGGCTTCTTAGAATCTAGAGAAACCCTTGCTTTACCCAAGGTGGCCTTCCTGGCAGGTGACTCTTAGAATTACTCATTTAAACAATGTCTAATTACGCCCAACGGCAGGAACAGCGCCACAGGTTAATATTTAACCAGTTGGAATGGTTACTGTGTGTACGAGGTCTAGTAACAGACCTGCGGTGCGGGTTGACTAGGTCTCCGCCCCGCAGCGTCCCTGGAGTCTCCCCGTCTCCTAGGCTGCATTCTCTGCTTGCCTCCCCGCCCCCACTCTCAAACGAAGAACCTGAGGGGACTCAAGGGAGGCAAAGTCTCAAGCCCTGACCTGCTAACCAGAGGCGTAGCTGAATTTAAGTTTAATATTTACTCAGCCAGGAAATGCTCTAATTAAGACTAGCTCTCTAAATCTTAAAGCCCCACCCTGAAAGGGCAGAAAAAGATTACTCATCCCTCAGGGCAAAACCCTTTGGGAAAGCACTTTTCTGCCCTACACCCAGAAGTCTCAGAGACGGACTTAGGCCGATCTTCCTTTCAAGCTCAAATAAGAGCATAACAGGGATGGTGGACTGATTTTTTGTGGGATGTTCATTGGCTTTCCGAATAAAAGCTGGCTGTGTAGATCTCTGATCCCAGATAACAGAAAAGAGAATGGCCAAATATCTGGAGCAAAAAGGAGATTTTTGGTCTAGGTGAGCAGTTTAGTAAGAGCAGGAGTCTGATGGCCTGGGTCAGATCCTGGTTTCACCATCCTTTCTTGGGTAAACTTTCTTGGATGACTCAATCCTCTAAGTTTTCATTTCCTCAGGGTTAAATTGTAATAGCAGCATCTACCTCATGGGATTGGTGTTTAGAGAATGTCTGATTTGATCATTAATTTGCTCATTTATGCAATAATTCATTCAAATAATATGCCAAACATCCAAAGTGTACCAAATAAAGTGCAATGTAATGATGATACAGGAAACTGTTCCTTTCCTGAAGGAGCATGCAACTTAGTAGGGAAATGCATAAATTATTCCTCTTTGTTGTAATAATTGCTGTCATAAACACAGGACCTCAAGCGTTATTAATGTGCAGAAAGGAAGCTCTTTCCATGGAAAATTTTAGGAAAGTTTCATGATGACGCTTAAACAGTAATTTTTAAAGAAGAGAAAAGAGGAAAAGTTATCCTGGAAACTTTTGAACATTATGAACAGGAGAACACCAATGAGAAAAAGCCTGGTATGTTCAGAAAACAACAGAAAATTTGGCTAGAATGTAGGGTGGACATGGTAGGTAATGAGGCAAGGATGTCATGGGCCATATCAAGACATTTAGACTTATATGTTGCATGATTAGATTTCCATTTAGGATGATAGTTCCTATAGTAATACAAAAGAGAGTGAATAAAGACATCAGAATCCAGAAGAACAGAGAGAGACTATGACCACAGTCTAGGCAGGAAATAAAGAGGCGTCATCTCAAGGTCATGGCAGATGATGGGAAGGAGATGAAGGCAGAATTAAGAGATATTTAGATGGATACTCTTATCTAGTCTCTGCATAAAATCACTGTGAACAAGTCACTTCTTCTGTTCCTGGTTCCTTACATGCAAAAATTGTGTTAAGAAAGGATTTATGAAAAAATATCTGGAAAGGTTGAGTGTTTCAGAAGAATATTTGTAATGATTTTTGGATGGGTAAGGATTCATAAAGATTTAGTCACAAATATATCGCCAAGAGGGCTTCCTCAGTGACTCAGCAGTAGAGAATCCGCCTGCAATGCAGGAGCCACAGGAACTGCAGGTTTGATCCCTGAATTGGGAAGATTCCCCTGGAGGAGGGCATGGCAACCCACTCCAGTATTCTTGCTTGGAGAATCCCATGGACAGAGGAGCCTGGCGGACCACAGTCCATAGAGCCGAAAAGAGTTGAACATGACTGAAACAACTTAGAACGCAAGCAGCACATACTACTGAGAATCTGTTAGGCAGATCTTCCAACTACCTCCCACACATGAATATTTTATTTAAATTTGATTCTCCCTTATTTATCTTTTTGTTGTTTCCCCCTTCTTTCCTCTTTCCTTCCCTTCCTTTCTCCTTTCCTTCTTTCCTTCTATCCATCTTCAATCTCAGTAATTTTAAGTAGAGGGTTTCTTGGCCTGTTCCAGTCTCTTTGTTAGTTAGGATTCCTGGTTGCAAGTGACGGAAACCAACCAGCATAAGTAAGAAGGATGAGGAAGAGGGGGAAAGAAATTGACTAGCTTGTGTAGCTGGGACTGAGAAGACCAGGGACTAAGCTAGTCTCAACTAGATTCAGGAAGTCAAACACAGATGCCATGGACCAACTATTGTTCCCAAAGTGATGGAATACTCTAACTTGGCAAATCTGGGTCATAAACCCATGTCTGTGGTCAGGAGGACTGGATCAGTTACCAAAACAAGGGTGTGTGTGAAGGTTTTACAACAAAAGAAAAATAGTTGACTGTAGTCTGCTACATGAAAGAACCAGCCAATGAGAATGATAGCAGCCCTTGTTCTGTGCTCTTTGATACACAATAAGGATATTTACAGAAATACATTTTATTTGCTAAAAATCCAGATACTGTAAAGATAAACAGTGTTCTCTGAGTAATTAGTTGAAAAGATTGTACTAAAATCCTGTGCTGTGAGGTGACATCAGCCAAAGTGAACCCATATTTTCATTTTCAGCTTGCCATTAATGTCACCCAAACTCTTGGGGAGTCTACAATTCATACTCTGGCTAATAAATACTCAAAAGTCTGTCATTTCCTGATTATATGTGATATCTGTGTCAACTGACAGTGAAGTTCTGGGGACCTACAGAGTGAGCCATCTCCACATGGAATTATCCAGACAAGAATATTACAGTGGGTTGCCACACATGATATCTGAGTGCGGGGAATATTATATAATGTGCTTCTGTGCACTTCCCAACCCTGTTCAGTGAAGTCTTATTGGGAGCTTGAAATCAGCTGTGGTGGGAGTATTTACATCATGGAAATAGGCAAATGCTACACACTAGAGCTTTTTATTTTTACCAGCATACTAGTGTGTACATGTGTGCACACACGTAGGTACACACACACCCTCCCTCAAGGTGGACTTTTCGTATGCTTTTTAGCACAGATAACATCTCCTATGTCTCAGCGTCACGTATCAAGAAAAACCTTGTCATGCATCCAGATATTGTGGTATATGCATCATTCACAATTGAAGTTTCTTATCAAGATACTTATCAGCTTACTGAGGCAAGTAGAGAAACTACTAGACATCACAGTGTTTAGGTTTCTCCCTCAACTCCCTTTTAGGGATTCCACAGAGAGGTTTGTTCTTAGTAGCTCAGTCATTTCTGACTCTTTGTGACCCCATGGACTGTAGCCCGCCAGGCTTCTCTGTCCATGGAATCCTCCAGGCAAGAATACTGGAGCAGGTTGCCATGCTCTCCTTCAGGGATCTTCCTAACCCAGGGATCGAACCCAGGTCTTCCACACTGTAGGCGGATTCTTTACCATCTGAGCCGCTAGGAAGCCCTCCACTGAGAGAGGCCTCACCCAAATAAGATTCCTGCATCTACTCTCTTAAGTATAGCATTTTTTTTTCTGTTATAAAACCACATTTAAGAACATTACTGGCACAGAACCAGAAGTCTTGCCAATTTCCCAAGTCCTTGAAAGAGTAATCTCTCAGTAGCCGAGGATAAATTTACACTGGATGACTTTTTTGGCCTTTCTTGCTGACAGAAATGTATTTCTGAATTCAGTACCTTCACTGTCCTATTATTTCCTTGCTTTGTAAAATTAAGCCAAGAATCAGCTCAAAATAGAACCAAATCCTGACTAAGTACTGTTTTAAGGCTGATGTAATTTCTTGCTTTTTTGCAAGCTGCAGTTGAACATACGTATCTAACAGGCGAGCCCCAGTCAGGAGGCTAGCCAGTGCTTTAGACTTTTAATCTACTTAATGGAATAAAGGTTAGGCATAATTAAATATCTTTGCCATTGAATCTCTCAATGCAATAAGCAAATGACTGAATTAAATCCATCCAGGGGATAAAATAAAAATATTTATCAAAGTTGTGATTTTGAGGGACTGGCTCTCCTTCCAGTCAAACTCAAAATGGCTTGGTGCTTTGGCCAAATGCCTGAAAAATGCATAACAACTTTAGCATATTCTTAGTAACAGCAGTCATAAAGAGTAAATGGAAAGATGAATTCCCTCATCTCAGTCTTCTGTGAGCCCCAGGATTTTCCTTTTTAAAAACTTTCCATATTGTCCTATAGGCTTTCTGGGAGAATGTTGGGAGGCCTGAAGCAGTACATATCTTGGAACAGCAAGGGTCAAGCATTCTAACTTTGACACACTGAAGGTTTTCCTCCATCTGATAAACTAAAAGCACCACTGAAGACAAAGATTATTTGCTCCCAGAAGAAGAAAGTGCTCAGCTCCAGATGACAGGGATCCCCATGATCAGTGAAAGAGTTCTGCTGCCTTAACTTCTAGCCAGAATCTCTGCTCCGATGTCCTGGTTCCAGTTCAACATGAGATTTTCAGTGCTGGTGACAGCTTACATCACCTGTTGCTCTTTACCTGGAAAGACAGGTGGGAACAGCTGCCTGGGCAAACATACCTTTGCATCCGGGCTCACTGCTGTTCTCTTCTGCCTGTTGACCAGAAAATAATTCATCTACCTGCTATCCAGTACAATAAACCAGACTGACAGGATTCCATGCAGATAATTCCCTAAGATAGTCCATACTATGTCTGAGATCAGGGACATGAAACCGAAAGGAAGGGAGTGAGTGAAGGCACAGGAGTGGAAAGGGGCTGGTAACCAGAGCCCCGTGTAAGGTGAATCACATGGTGTCACGTGATGGTAAAAGCAATTCCCATTAGCTGCTCTGATGCCCTGATTCTAATGTCCCAGAAATTTCCTCTAACCTAAAACTTTAGTCCTAAGGGCAAATTTGTTTGCTGCTTAGAAATAGGAAATGGAAGTGAGAATGGTGGTCAGGAGATCTTTCCTCATCTCCACCACTCTTTCTTTATACATGTAAATGTATGTGTGTGTGTTCACATGTATGTGTATACCTATAAACACACATGCATGTACACAAATACACATGTACACACAGACCTACAGTTGTATGTCTATGTGTGTAAGTCCTGATATCAGCATGTTTCTGACCATATTTTGCTTTTAACAGACATTTTTCTGGATCTCTGCTTTCAGAACATGGTATTATGTGTTTGAATTGTGACCTATGTTCTGTGATCTTTCACCTCCATGTTTATTTTAAGGCATTAATCCTTGGCATTAAATTTTAAATATTCTGCATGTTAAATTCCATCAGTATGTTACATGTAACAGAACTTGTATGGGTCCAATATCCATAAAGACAGTGTTTGCTTAAGAATAGATTCTGTTTCCTTGTTGACTCACTTTGAGCCCCAGAAAGTGGAATGTCTTGCTCTCAGAGGCTTCCTGATAAGCATCAGAGTTGCCCTGTTTGACTAGGAGGATGGGGTGGACACAGGAAGACTATAGTACTTGAGCTGTGACAACCAAGTCAAGCCCTTTCCTTGGCTCAAACTAAGAGACAGTCCTCTGTGAGAAAATGCAAGCATAGAAATTTTCAGTGAGACCAAGAGGAAGCGGAGGCAAGTCCATGAACCATAAATGCTAGGGAGGGCCAGGCAGAGCTGCAGTTTGAAGGAGCTGGGCCTGAGACCACGGGCTCCTTGGGTGGGAGCCAGTGGAAATCTGTGTGGCTGACATGGGCCCGGAGGGTCTCCATGGCTATGAGCTCCTTTGTCTAGACCAGTGGACATCGCTGCCCCTCTCCTGAGTCCTGAAATGCTCATGAACTGGGGGGCTGAGCTGCTTAGGAGAATCCAGACATCACAGTGAGCACAGACCCTGAGTCTGTTAAGAGCCTGAGAGGTAAAAGATACTCATTCCCAGTTACAACTTTCCCATATCCACTGACCTTGAAAAAATAGCAGATGGAACACGAACAGCTGGGCTCTTTCATGCCACAGCCCCCCAAACCCGTGAAAGCCTTCCGTGCAGTTTTCCCCACTGGCGGGTTTTGTGCCTAGAGGTGATGCCCCTGAGCTTGCATCATCTGTGATTTCTATTTAAAGGCAAATCCCAGACAGAGAAATGTTTGTCGTAAATTATTACAGCAATGTGACACACGGCTTTTCTGCCACCGAGGTCACTCTGCCATAGGCCTCTAGCTTCCTCCTCAATTGCTGTTCATTCCAGGAGGCTTCCTCAATTTCAGCAATTCCTGTGCACAACTGCCCGCCCAGCCATTTATCACTGGTAACAGCCCAGAGAGCTGTGATCTTTTACATCTCCACACAATGGTCTGAGTCTTGGAAGCCTTCCTAAACTCCCCGACCCCCTCTGCCTGGCCAGGGCCTCTCTTCCTTTCCGAGTGACACACATCCCTCTGCTAGAATCCTGAGGTTGACCATCCAACAGATTCATTAACATAGCAATCGCAGGAAAGAAAAGAAGGCTGAGTCGTCCTGGTGAATGCTGAGCCTTGTTCTGAATCCTCACAGAGAATCTTTTTTGTTTGTCTGTTTTTACCATTGCAATTTATTTATTTACTTATTTTGAGATATAGTTGATTTACAATGTTGTGTTCATTTCAGGGGTACAGTAAACTATGTAAGTAAAACGTATATACTTCTTCAGATTCTTTTCCCAAATATATTGAGAATAGTTCCCTATGCTATACTGCAGGTCCTTGTTGATTATTTTATTTATGATAATGTATATATGTCGCTCTCAAATTCCTAATTTATCCCTCTCCCCCTCCTTTCCCCTTTTAGAACCATAGGTTTGTTTTCTATGTTTGTGAGTCTGTTTCTGTTTTGTAAATAAGTTCATTTGTATTATTTTTTAAGATTCCACATGAAAGGGATATCATATCATATTGGTCTTTCTCTGTCTGACTTATTCCACTTAGTATGATCATCTCACATAGAATCTTGATAGACCCATGAGCAAGAGATTTGAGATACTGTTTTGCAAAGAATTTCAGAAAATCAGAAGCACGGAAGGGAACCATCTGGACAGAAAGTCATGCGTTGCAAAGCCCTACTAGAATAAGCTCCGCTCTAGGGAGAGGTCTTAACTGAAAAAAATAGCACACAGCTGTCAGTCATTCCAGCTCCATTCCAGCTGGTGAAAGCATTTGAAGATTTTGAGTGGGACTTCCCTGGTGGTCCAGTAGCTAAGACTGTGCTCCCAATGCAAGGTGCTGGGGATCAATCCCCAGTCAGGGAACTAGAGCCCACGTTCCACAGCTAAGACCTAGGACATCCAAATAAATAAATAAAAGTAAATATTTAAAAATAAATAAAAAATAAACATTTTGAACAGAAGGCAAGAATTCTTTTTCTTCCTGTCTGTGGTGCCCATTACTTATTCTCTTAGGACTCAAAGCTTTTCTTTAGATCTAACTTTCAGAGCCAGAGGATCCTCTTGCATCTTGTAGACATTTCCCTAGTGTTTGATGGACCCACCCTGGATTTGAGGGTGGGAAGCAGGGTGTGTTAGTTAAATACAAAGTCCCAGGGGATGCATTTCTTGAGGAAACAGGCCTGCGTGTGCCTGCCTCTACCCCAGTTTTTCCATGGATGCGTCCCGCCTGAGTGGCCCCATGAGTGGCGGCACACCAACCAGCTTGTACAATGGCCTGTGAGGTGTTGCTGGCCAGATCCAGCACTCCACAGGAGTCCACAGTGAACAGAAAGGTCTGAGCATGTGGGATCTGGACAATGGACCGTCCTGAACTTAAAATTACGTGTTGGGAACAAAAACTATATTATATAGAGATTTAAGGAATTCAATATTAAGATAAAAGACCAACAGTACTATGAGGGGGAAGCTGATTTTTGCCCCACCTACTTTTTGGGCCACAAATTCCAGAAAACTTCTAGAATTGCTTATTCTAAAAATCTTAATCAGAAAAAAATCTAAAACACATTTCCCTTTCCCAACCACTTACAAGTACTAGATTTGGAACATAAAACCCAATAAGCTAATTGCCTCTTCCTCCTTTGCTGCTGCTGCTAAGTCGCTTCAGTCGTGTCCGACTCTGCGACCCCATAGACAACAGCCCACCAGGCTCCCCCATCCCTGGGATTCTCCAGGCAAACACACTGATAAGGTGCACTTTTGCTTCACAAAATGCAGTCACAAGAGTTTCTTTCTCTTTACAATTTATTTTGGTAATGAGTTGCTGCAGAGAAATTTAGTGATAGATGTGCTTGCTCTGCACTGATCTTCCTCCTTTAGCACCCCAGTTTCTTCTGATCAGAGAGCAAACCAGGTGCCTACATAGGAGAGGAGCACCTGAGATCACAGGCTCCTTACTCAGAGGGAGGAAGAGTTGCCATTTCTTAGCAGTCAAAAGTCATGGTCAACTCATGCTATTGGTCTGGGTCCCTCACAAAACAGTAACAGGGGTTGTCATGGGAGCTGACTCACTGGAAAAGCCCCTGATGTTGGTTAAGACTGAGGGCAGGAGGAGAAGGGGGCGACAGAAAATGAGATGGGTGGATGGCATCACCAACTCAATGGACATGAGTTCAAGCAAACTCCAGGAGATAGTGAAGGACAGGAAAACTTGGCGTGCTGCAGTCCATGGGGTTGCAAAGAGTCAGACATGACTTAGTGACTGAAAAACAACCACAGTGTGGGAGCATGGAAAGGAGACTGAGCCAGGTGACTTTGGGGTTTGAAAGTTGGAAGCACAATGAGATAGCACAGGTTAGAGGTACAAGGATCGGGAGGGGTGGGCTCCAGGGTCTGCAGATGCTGAGGGAACTAGCTTTCCTACTTCTGGCCCCTAAAGTGCTACCATGCAGGGCTGACCTGTACAATTCTGGGGCCCCACTCACCCAGGCTCCTGGGTCTGTGTCTTCCCAGCCCTGCTGCCTGAGGGGAAGAGGTGCTGAGGACTGGGCAAATTTATGACTCTGCCCCAACTCCACCTGCTGTTCCAGTGTGCTTCTATTCAGAGTTGTGTGGCAGATTGTGCCAAAGTCCATCTCTGAATGCCCCACGTGGGCAAGAGTCTCTTTCTGGTTTGTAGATGCTCTCAGGCTGCCCCAGGTAATGGGGGATGTTGTAAGGACACACCAGCGATGCAGAGATGGGGGTCCTGCAGGAGCCTAGGATAGAGGACAGAGGGTCCTCATGGAAGAGGGAATAGAGTTCAGGAACTGGAAAGAGCTAGGATTTCTCTGGGGTCTGTTTTGTTGCTCCTTCAGGATGACATTTTGAATCCACAAGGAATCCCAGTGGTGGCACTCTTCCTGTCTTTCCTTGGATTTTCTCAGCGTCTGCCTACCACCTGTATCTTGTTGCATCCTCTACATCTTTTTTTCTACCTGAGGGACTTCAGTTCAGTTCAGTTCAGTTCAGTTCAATCACTCAGTCTTGTCCAACTCTTTGTGACCCCATGAATCGCAGCATGCCAGGCCTCCCTGTCCATCACCAACTCCTGGAGTTCACCCAAACCCATGTCCACCGAGTCGGTGATGCCATCCAGCCATCTCATCCTCTGTCATCCCCTTCTCCTCCTGCCCCCAGCATCAGGGTCTTTTCAGTGAGTCACTTCTTAGGGACTTCTGCTAGTCCCAATTCAGGGATACTCATGACTTCACTTAAGCCCTAACTTTGCTTAACGTGTGGACTCTCACTGCCCACTGCCAATCAGTGCCCTTATGTCTCATTGTCAAGACGCTCCAAGAGACAGACTCTAACTGGCCCTGGGTGTGTCACCAACAATCCTTTGGGCAGAGGCTTTCATACTGGGCCATGCAATGAACCTTCTGTGACTTACCTGTTCCTTAGCAAGGAGGGGTGGGGGTGAGAAGGGGATGTCAGTGAGGGATTACCAGTGAAAAACTGGCTTGCAGTGCTTGACAGTTCCCTCCAGAATGTAGGACAAAATGTGAAAAGGCTGAAAATGAGATTTTCTCTGATTCCAAAACAACCCGAAAGTACCCCTGATACTGAGGCATTGTGGGATCCTGCTTTTAGCAGAGAGGTTCCCAGAACATCTCTGGCATTTCTGCCAACAGCAGAGCCTGAAAGCCTCTGGCTGGCCTGAAAGCAGCGCGCCGTTTTCTAAAAGCAAAAGAAAAAAACCCCAAAACCAAACAAAAACGCCCTCCCAAACCTTTGCTCAAGGCTATGAATACTAAAATTTGCCAAAGGAAGTGGTGGCAACTGCATTACTTAAATCCTTTCAAAATTGCCTGAATAAAGCACTTCACTCAGACATCAGGAGAATAGACTGGCACTGACCCTGCAGGGCATCCATAAGATGACCTCAGAGGGTTTTTCTTTTTCTTTTTTTCCTGTGTCTGGTTTCTGTGAAGGAGAAAGAGTGGAGCTGAACCAATGAAACAAAGAAGTAAGTTCATACCCCATCCCGCCCCCCAAGCCCTTTAATCTTCAGTTGGGTTCTGATTCCAGATTGTCTTCGCCAAAGAAGTTTTAAAAGCGTCCACACATCATGTCATCCTAAAATACTGTAAGATCATCCTTTCCACTTTGAAGAGAGAATTCATTTCCAAGAGCTGTTCGTGTTTCCATTGCTCCTTCCATAATTACTTCAAATGTCATGGTGAGTGGACTCTGAATAATGCTCCAGATTCCCTCTGGTGCCTCGACAGGCCCTCCACCTTACAGCCGCCAAATGGAGCAAAATGCGCCTTGCACGGCTTTACTGCATCTGCTATGAAATAATGGTGGTTTGCTCTTTGAGATCCAAATTATCACAGGGCAGCATCTCAGGCAATAGCTAGAATTCTGAAAAGGAAAAGTAGAAGGAAATAGGCATTTTTTGCAGAAGATGTGGCTTTGCTTTCTTTTCCTCTTTTTCATTCATTCTTCAGTTAGAAAGCAGATAAGGAGGTATTATTTATTGAGAAGGAAGTGTATGTATTTGCTACCATGGCAACTTATGTTACTGTTGGCACTATCCAGGCCAATTAAGGGCCTTTCATAATGCTCATTTTCTTTCTAAGGGCTGGAAAGCCACTCAAGTCAAGATAGATAAGTATCTTACAAGCCCTGAACATCAGGCTTCGAATGTCCCTCTGGTGACTTTGCTGAAAATCTTACTGTGCACAACACAGTCCAATTTACTCCCAGCCTGTGCCCTGGATGGCACCCAGCTCTGGGGCTGGCGGGGGAGACAGCATTTAGTAGGGTCAGTTTTACCATCATACCCTTCTGCAGCTGCTGCCCAGCACTCTGCAGTTAGATTTTAAGCCTCACTTTTTCGATTCTGTGAGATTTTCCTTTCCTGGCTCTTTGCCCTTGGTCCCTGGGTCAGACCTCTTTGGTGCTAAAACTGCTGGTCTGATGATAACTGTGAGTTTATCCATCTGCTCATCTACACAGTCACCTACCCATCCAGCCGTCCATTTATTGCCTTTCTACTACACACCACATGCCATATTTGGTGCCACAGATACGGGAGGTGAATAGGACATAGTTTCTGCTTTCAAGGGACTCATCGTTTCATGGACCAGGCAGACAAATGAAAAGGCCAGTGATTTTTATATGTGGACATATAAAAGTCACATTATATGAAGGATTTACAGTGAAACATTTCATGCCCATGCCTGCAGAGCAGAGCCCCAGTTTCCTTCCCCACTAACTTCAACCAGTTAGTTAGCATCCTTCCAGGGATACCGTGCACACCCAGGTGTCATGGTGAGGCGGGCATATGCCTTCTGGACATAGGGCCTCTGGCTGAAGCAGTTAGTGTAGTCACACTAGCAGAGCCCACAGGGCTCCATCCCACTCCTGGCATACTGGCAAACACACTCATTCTTTCAACTCTCATCCTTAACAGCTGTGGGTTATTCCTCCCAGGCTACTCCTATATTGTGTATGATGTGCGCCAGTCCCTAACTGTCTGCTCATCTGGATACTTCCTTGTTTCCACAACCACTTCTTTGGAGGTGACATGAGGTACCCTGAAACTTGCATTCCAGATCCTACGTGCATCATTCCTGTTGTCTCTTGGGAGGCCCAACTCTTTCATTTCATACTTCATTATCCACGAAGGGTGTTCACCATCATGCAAAATGATGGGCAGGAAGGAAGGTCACACAATCAGGTTAAAAGTGATTGTTTAGCTGAGGGGAATATAGCTGAGTGCTTGGAGAACGTACACACTAATGGAGGATTTCTAGTGGAAGGATTTTGTAGGTGTTCAGCGCTTACATTTATCTAGTATGCAGTGGGACAGCTACATGTTGGCTAATAGCTGGTATATTTCTGATTAGCTGGTGTCCATGCCATACAGATTGGAACCATTTCAGTGATTAATAGTGTTAATATAAATAAGTACTTCACTGGATAGTTTTAAATGAATATTGCATGTATTTTATGTATAATCAATTGTATAAATTAGTTCTGGGATTTGAAAAGCATTTTCTGAATCCCTTTAGCCTTCCCTTGGAAATTTCTCAGGGGTGACCTCCTTGAGTAAGCAGTGGGGCCAGGCAGTCAGGCCTTGGGTCTCCCCTCCTCCTATCTCCACTTCCTCAGACATCTGCTCTGAGGTTTTGCCTTAGGTTCTGAGTTAAGATTTCTTTTGAAGAAATTAGAAATAAGAATGAAACGCTTTGAGACATACAAACCCCATCCTCTGGTGGCATTTCTAAGAGGGCCATGTGGGTGCATGGGGAAGGACCCCTAATCCAGTCTTAGGGTATGACATGGATCAGGGAAGGCTTTACATGAAAAATGATTCTTGAGTGTGTGTAGGGTGTGGTCAGGTGATTATGTATTTTCTGGGCAGAGGCAGCAACACATGTGAAGTCCCAGAAGCAAGGCAAAGAAAGTTCAGCTTCTTCAGAGAAGTTGCAAGGTATTCAATGTGGCTGGAGCATTTTGTTTAAGATGAGAGTGAAGGGCTGCCTCCTGCCTACTCCTCCTTGACAGTTTCACATCCTCAACCAGTGCTCTGGCCGTGGGCAGTACCTCCCAAACTCTGAACTTCAAGCCTGTGAGGGCACCAACTATCCCTGCTCATCTTCTCAGCGCCGCTGAACTTTGACCCAACCACATTCACGGCTTCCGACCTGACTCAGTCTGAAAGACCAGACACTGAATCCAATTAGCTCACCTGTGCATTTGCTTTTTTTAGAAGTCTATGTATACTCACCAACTTTCCAGATTCCTGAGCCCTGGCACTTGATTTGTTTAAATTGAGTGCTGAACATCCACTGGCCATGACCTAGTTTTCTGACTCTCATTTGGTTTCTTAGTTGAGTCTTTGGACAAGAATGTTGCAATGGACTAATGCAGCAATCTTCTAAATGCTCAGCACCTTACAGCAAGAAGTGGCAGCCTGCTTAGGAAGACAGCTTTTGGTTTCAGTCTGAAGTGAAGTGAAGTGAAGTCACTCAGTCATGTCTGACTCTTTGTGACCCCATGAACTGTAGCCTGTCAGGTTCCTCTGTCCATGGGATTCTCCAGGCAAGAATACTGGAGTGGGTTGCCATTTCTTTCTCCAGGGGATCTTCCCAACCCAGGGATCGAACCTGGGTCCCCTGCATTGCAGGAAGACTCCTTACTGGCTGAGCCACAAGGAAAATCTAGCCAACCCTTAACAATTATGGTGCTTGCTTCTGAATAACCAACAATTCACAGAAGAAATAAAAATAGGCATAGAAACAAATGAAAATGAAAACGAAAACACAACAAACCAAAACCTATGGGATTCAGTAAAAGCAGTGCTAAGGGAAAGGTTCATAGCAATTCAAGCTTACTTCAAGAAACAAGAGAAAAATCAAATAAATAAACTAACCCTACACTTAAAGCAACTAGAAAAGAAGAACCCCAGGGTTAATAAAAGGAAAGAAACCATAAAAATTAGGGAAGAAATAAATGGAAAAGAAAAAAGGAGACCATAGCAAAAATCAACAAAGCTAAAAGCTGATTCTTTGAGAATATAAATAAAATAGATAAACAATTTGCTAGACTCATCAAGGAAAAAAAGGAGAGGAATCAAATGAACAAAATTAGAAATGAAAATGGAGAAATCACAATAGACAACACAGAAATACAAAGGATCATAAGGGACTACTATTAGCAACTATGTGCCAATAAAATGGACAACTTGGAAGAAATGGAAAAATTCTTAGAAAAATATAACTTTCCAAAACTGAACCAGGAAGAAATAGAAAATCTTAAGAGACCCATCACAAGCACAGAAATTGAAACTGTAATCAGAAATCTTCCTGCAAACAAAAGCCCAGGTCCAGACGGCTTCACAGCTGAATTCTACCAAAAATTTAGAGAAGGGCTAACACCTATCCTACTCAAACTCTTCCAGAAAATTGCAGAGGAAGGTAAACTTCCAAACTCATTCTATGAGGCCACCATCACTCTAATACCAAAACCAGACAAAGATGCCACAAAAAAAAGAAAACTACAAGCCAATATCACTGATGAACATAGATGCAAAAATCCTTAACAAAATTCTAGCAAACAGAATCCAACAATATATTAAAAAGATCATATATCATGACCAAGTGGGCTTTATCCCAGGGATGCAAGTATTCTTCAATATTCACAAATCAATCAATGTGATACACCACATTAACAAATTGAAAGATAAAAACCAAATGATTATCTCAATAGATGCAGAGTTAGCGTTTGACAAAATTCAACATCCATTTATGATAAAACCCCCAGAAAGCAGGCATAGCCGGTACATACCTCAACATAATAAAAGCCATATATGATAAACCCACAGCAAACACTATCCTCAATGTTGAAAAACTGAAAGCATTTCCCCTAAAGTGAGGAACAAGACTGCCCACTCTCACCATGCAGTTCAGTTCAGTTGCTCAGTTGTGTCCGACTCTTTGCCACCCCATGAATTGCAGCACACCAGGCCTCTCTGTTCATCACCATCTCTCGGAGTTCACTCAGACTCACGTCCATCGAGTCTGTGATGCCATCCAGCCATCTCATCCTCTGTCGTCTCCTTCTCCTCCTGCCCCCAATCCCTCCCAGCATCAGAGTCTTTTCCAATGAGTCAACTCTTCTCATGAGGTGGCCAAAGGACTGGAGTTTCAGCTTTAGCATCATTCCTTCCAAAGAAATCCCAGGGTTGATCTCCTTCAGAATGGACTGGTTGGATCTCCTTGCAGTCCAAGGGACTCTCAAGAGTCTTCTCCAACACTACAGTTCAAAAGCGTCAATTCTTCGGCATTCTGCCTTCTTCACAGTCCAACTCTTACATCTATACATGACCACAGGAAAAACCATAGCCTTGACTAGACTGATCTTAGTAGGCAAAGTAATGTCTCTGCTTTTGAATATGCTATCTAGGTTGGTCATAACTTTTCTTCCAAGGAGTAAGCGTCTTTTAATTTCATGGCTGCAGTCACCATCTGCAGTGATTTGGAGCCCAAGAAAATAAAGTCAGCCACCATTTCCACTGTTTCCCATCTATTTCCCATGAAGTGATGGGACCAGATGCCATGATCTCCGTTTTCTGAATGCTGAGCTTTAAGCCAACTTTTTCACTCTCCTCTTTCACCTTCATCAAGAGGCCCTTTAGCTCCTCTTCACTTTCTGCCATAAAGGTGGTGTCATCTGCATAGTTTTGGAAGTTGTAGCCACAGCAATCAGAGAAGAAAAATAAATAAAAGGAATCCATATTGGAAAAGAAGAAGTAAAACTCTCACTGTTTGCAGATGACATGATCCTCTACATAGAAAACCCTACAGACCCCACCAGAAAATTACTAGACACTAACAATGAGAAACAGAGAAGGCAATGGCACCCCACTCCAGTACTCTTGCCTGGAAAATCCCATGGACAGAGGAGCCTGGTGGGCTGCAGTTCATGGGGTCGCGACTGAGCGACTTCACTTTCACTTTTCACTTTCATGCATTGGAGAAGGAAATGGCAATCCACTCCAGTGTTCTTGCCTGGAGAACCTCAGGGACAGTGGAGCCTGGTGGGCTGCTGTCTATGGGGTTGCACAGAGTTGGACACAACTGAAGCGACTTAACAGCAGCAGCAGCAGCAGCAACAATGAGAAAACAGAAAGAGAAATTAAAGAAACAAATTCCATTCACCACTGCAATGAAAAGAATAAAATACTTAGAAATAAATCTACCTAAAGAAACAAAAGACCTATATATAGGAAACTATAAAACACTGATGAAAGAAATCAAAGATGACACAAATAGATGGAGAAATATACTATGTTCATGTGTCAGAAGAATCAATATAGTGAAAATGAGTATACTACCCAAAGCAATGTATAGAGTCAATTCAATCCCTATCAAGCTACCAATGGTATTTTTCACAGAACTAGAACAAATAATTTCACAATTTGTATGGAAATACAAAAAACCTGGAGTAGCAAAAGCAATCTTGAGAAAGAAGAATGGAACTGGAAGAATCAACCTGCCTGACTTCAGACTATACTACAAAGCTACAGTCATCCAGACAGTATGGTACTGGCACAAAAACAGAAATATAGATCAGTGGAACAAACTAGAAAGCCCAGAGATAAATCCATGCACCTATGGACACCTTATCTTTTACAAAGGAGGTAAGAATATACAGTGGAGAAAAGACAATCTCTTCAACAAGTGGTGCTGGGAAAACTGGTCAACCACTTGTAAAAGAATGAAACTAGAACACTTTCTAACACCATACACAAAAATAAACTCAAAATGGATTAAAGATCTAAATGTAAGACCAGAAACTATAAAACTCCTAGAGGAAAACATAGGCAAAACACTCTCTGACATAAATCACAACAGGATTCTCTATGACCCACCTCCCAGAGTAATGGAAATAAAAACAAAAATAAACAAATGGGACAGGTCCCATTAAAATTAAAAGCTTTTGCACAACGAAGGAAACTATAAGCAAGGTGAAAAGACAGCCTTCAGAATGGGAGAAAATAATAGCAAATGAAGCAACTGACAAACAACTAATCTCAAAAATATACAAGCAGCTCCTGCAGCTCAATTCCAGAAAAACAAATGATCCAATCAAAAAATGGGCCGAAGAAACTCAATAGACATTTCTCCAAAGAAGACATACAGATGGCTAACAAACACATGAAAAAATGCTCAACATTACTCATGATCAGAGAAATGCAAATCAAACCACAATGAGATACCATCTCACGCTGGTCAGAATGGCTGCTATCAAAAAGTCTACAAACACAAAAAGTCTACAAACAATAAATGCTGGAGAGGGTGTGGAGAAAAGGGAACCCTCTTACACTGTTGGTGGGAATGCAAACTAATACAGCCACTATGGAGAACAGTGTGGAGATTCCTTAAAACAACTGGAAATAGAACTGCCATGTGACCCAGCAATCCCATTGCTGGGCATACACACCGAGGAAACCAGAATTGAAAGAGACATGTGTACCCCAATGTTCATCACAGCACTGTTTACAATAGCCAGGGCATGGAAGCAACCTAGATGTCCATTGTCAGATGGATAGATAAGAAAACTGTGGTACATATATACACAATGCAATCTTACTCAGCTATTAAAAAGAATGCATTTGAATCAGTTCTAATGAGGTGGATGAAACTGGAGCCTATTATACATAGTGAAGTAAGTCAGAAAGAAAAACACCAGTACAGAATATTAATGCATATATATGGAATTTAGAAAGATGGTAACGATGACCCTATATGCGAGACAGTAAAAGAGACACAGATGTAAATAACAGTTTTTTGGACTCTGTGGGGAGAAGACTAGGGTGAGAAGATTTAAGAGAATAACATTGAAACAAGTATATTATCATATGTGAAATAGATCACCAGTCCAGGTTTGATGCATGAGACAGGGTGTTCAGGGCTGGTGCAGTGGGATGACCCTGAGGGACGGGATGGGGTGGGAGATGGGAGGGGGTTCAGGATGGGGAACACATGAACACATGTATACCCATGGCTGATTCATATCAATGTATGGCAAAAACCACTACAATATTGTAAAGTAATTAGCTTCCAATTAAAATAAATAAGTAAATTAAAAAAAAAAAATGTTATGGTGCTCTGTCTCCAGTTTGCTAAGCTGTCTTTGGTACCAAATTGTAGTCCAGCCTATGACATTTTAGGTTAAAGTCTAGTCTTTCATTTGTAGGAAGTGTTCTATCCTCTTTTCTTCACATCGAACATAGTCAAAGGGGATCTCCAGGTTGTGAGAATTTGCAAATGCCAGCAATTTCTTCCCTTTGTGCAGTGTTGAGCATCATGGTGGGTGCCAGCAAGGGAACTTCGGGCTTGTCAAGATCAAAGAGCTCAGTTCAGAGTCTTTCAGGAGCACTTTCTAATGAAGAAACCATCAGGTCTTACACTGCTTATTATGGTCTCCAAATTGTTGATTGTGACAAAGCAAATTTTGTGTACAGGAAACAACCGCTTCCCTTCTCCCTTAGGAGAACCTAAAAAAAATTTGATCTTAGATAAGAAGCCATAAATAATTAGATAAACAATTACTCAGCCTTTGCCTTTTTTCTTTTAATCCTATAATGGTACTTTAGCAAAAACATCAAATACCACTCTTCCTCTTCAGTTTTCACAATGGATAAAAATAGGAAGAGAATTCAAATATTATAAGTGCTTGGTCTTTATGACTTTCATTAGTTGTGAGAAGACGCTGTTATGGATGACTTGCTGTCTCCTGATTTGCTAACCCTGCATGACTACACAACTGAATGCAGATTTTCCCTAAGCAGAGAATAAGACCATTTTTACAGTATGCCGTTGGGAACATAAATTACCAAATATATGAAGTGCTTAGATTAAAATGATGCTTTTAGATGTAAACCCTAGCTCTGATATTTAGTTTTAATTATCTAAACTTTAACTTCTCCCAAGCCCTGAAGAAGTTAAAAGCCAGGTCACTCTCTAAACAGAGGTTGGGCTTTCTAATATACTGTAATCTTTAATGGGAAGAAAAGTATTGGCAAGGCTCCATACACGTTAAGCTGAATTATCCTATATAGCTTTCTAGGGGAAGTCAGGAATAAGAATATGACCTGTCAATGTGGACAATAAATATTTGCCATGTACTTAGTGATAGCTTAGGCATATACTATTTGGAAACATTCTTGAAAAGAAAGTAGAAGTCATTTGACCATGGAGAATATGACTATCCATTAACAAGTGAAAAGAATTTCTAGGATTTGAAGTTACTCAAAATAATTGACCTAATATTTAACATTAGTATTGTATACATTTTAATATTTTATAGCCATGATAATACCTGCTTGTGATTTGAATGGTAAAATATTGGATAATGTGCTCTGCCTAGTAAAGCCTATTTCATGAAAAGTATCAAGTCGGAAGCTTCGTTTAATGCTCTAAAATAGTTGTATAATTGTACCTTTTATTTTATTAAGCCTGTTGGTGGTAGTAGAGTTGATTGCATAAACACCCTCCTCTGTACCTTCCTGTCCTGCTTTTGTCATTCATTTATTCACTCTATTTAAGTCATTCATTATTCATTCATTCTCCTTAACGCCTGTTGAGCACCCAGAGCTGCCAAGCTACTCAGTAAGGTGCAAGGACACAAAGTGAGTAGGCCTGGGTCTTCACTCTCCAGGAATAAAAAACAACTGGAAACAGACTGACCTGCTATGACTCAAGTGTGAACAGAGGGCAGAGGAACAGTGGGTCTTGGGTCTTGACAGGGGCCTGGTCTACATAGTCCTACTTGATGCAGGATTTACCACGAAACGCAGATAAGAAAGAGTGCTGCCCTGGGCACTGGGAAACTTAGGTCTGCTGGCTCCATGTCCAGCTGCTTAACTACATTTGTGACCCTGAGCAATTCAACTCCCAGAGTTTTCTAACCTGCAAAACAGAAACAATAATAGTGCTTTACTCATCACACAGAATAGTGGTTTAAAGGCTCAAATGAGTTAATGCATATAATTGTATTATATAATATTATTTGCATTATATATACATATATAATATCATTTACATTGCATAATTATATATACTTACTGAGTGCCGAAGAATTAATGCTTTTGAACTGTGGTGTTGGCGAAGACTCTTGAGAGTCCCTTGGACTGCAAGGAGATCCAACCAGTCCATCCTAAAGGAGATCAGTCCTGGGTGTTCATTGGAAGGACTGATGTTGAAGCTGAAACTCCAATACTTTGGCCACCTGATGCGAAGAGCTGACTCATTTGAAAAGACTCTGATGCTGGGAAAGATTGAGGGCAGGAGGAGAAGGGGACAACAGAGGATGAGATGGTTGGATGGCATCACCGACTCGATGGACGTGGGTTTGGGTAGACTCTGGAGTTGGTGATGGACAGGGAGGCCTGGAGTGCTGCTGTTCATGGGGTCTCAAATAGTCGGACAGGACTGAGCAACTGAACTGAACTGAACTGAACACACACACACACATATATATACACATATCTTTCCTACATGGGGACTACATAGTAGTATAACCACTTCTCTTCCATAATAAAAAAGGGGGATAAAGAATTTGAAGAGGACTCAGAAGAGGTGGATAAGAAGGTAAAAAAGAATAAAATGGGAAACCTGAGACAGTTGTGCAGTAAACACAGGAGAGGCTCCAGGTGTTTCCTATATTTACCAAGGCCAAACAAGAAGAAATGGATTTAAATTGCAGCGTGAGGGGTTTAGGTTAGGAATAAGGATGATTTGACTTTCTCTAAAGAGCTGTTAAAATACTAAAATGGCCAGTGAAAGAAGGTTCTGCTGCTTCTCCTCTGGGAGTTTTTGAAAACAGAAAGAAGAGAGCCATCTTACATTGGGTCAGCGGTCAGTGCAGAGGATCCAAGTGGAGTTCAGGTACAAGGAATGTCCAGGTGATGCTTGGAACATGTACAACTTTATAGTATTCCTCTGGAGGAGAACCAGAATGTGGAGAAGTGCATCAGGGCCTCAGTTACCTTCTGGAGGAAGTGGATGGAAAAGAGACACTTTCTCTTCTGCAGACCTGTTTCTGTTATTCTTTTTTCCTTACTTGGTATAATTTCAGATGTTTTGCACCTATTATACAGCCTGAGGGCCAGGAAAGATTTGCATTAGGACCAACCAAACACACAGCTGGTTTCTCTGAAGCACTTGAATGGATCCTCATTTCTCGGTGGGATTCTCTATTTTCATCCTAATGCTACGTGGAGTGCTGCACAGGCCTAGCAGACACTGGGTTTACCTAAGTCACCAAATTATAGCTCTCACCTTACTGGAGTGTATTTCAGGGACTCCTGGTATGTGGCTGGCAGGAAACCAGGTACACTGGGACCTAAAGACCATACTTAACTTGGCTATTTTCCAGGCTCTGTAAAGTGACTAAAATGAAACAGAACCTTTAAAACATCCAGGTACAGATCTAGACCAGGCACAAAGCAAAAGACAGCCCATATAACCAGCCCCAGTGTACTTCAGAGAAGCCAATTGTCCTATTGGAGATCTTCTGAAACGTTCTTGAACCCATACCATGATTAAACTTGGCTTTCATCCCCCAAAGAAATGAGAGCTTGCAAACCAGCTGTGGCCTATGCTAGGTTTGTCCCTCCGGCTGTGGGTTTGTCTTGCCATTCCTTCCTTGGCTATGGGAGGAAGGGTTCAGCACCAGATGATGACCTAGTGGGTCCTCTATTCTCCAGGTATGTTATTTGTCATTCATGAAATGGCACTGTTTTTCTAAAACTTATTTTTGCTCAGATTATACCATAGCTTGGAGCTATAGTGATGCTTTTTTCTACCTCTCATGGCTAGAGTCTGCCTCCGTATTTGCGTAGCCAACAGGGAAAATGGCAGAAGTCGGAGGGAGTTTCTGTTGTAACTGTCTATTTTTAGTGGCTCATAAACTTCCCAATATTCCTTTGGCCTGAAGCTACACATGCTTGGTGTCAGCCCAAAGGGAAGTTATCTTGGAAAGTCTGAGCAAAGTTCTCTCCATTGCTGCTTAGGCTGGGTAAGGGAGAGAGAAAAAAAAAAAGAGCTTTTGCAACATCAGATCAGTAACTCTGGGGCTGGTGTGGAACTGGCCACTGAAATTCTGCATGGTCCATCCTCCCCTAGTCCCCCATTAGAGATGGAGCCGCTGGACTGAACACTTGGGGGCCCTTTCATAGGCTGCTTCTTGTCAGAGGAAAGTGGCCACACCATTGCCCCTGAGTTAAAGGCAAATACTAGGGCAGTCAATAGGCTGCACTGTGGAATTAAAGAAAAACTAGATGAGAACTCAGGAGACTCCCAGTTTGCCTCTTACTATGAATAGCTGTGGGGTCTTGGACACATCCAGCCCCTCCCTGAAGTTCAGTTGCCTCCTCTATAAGATGAAGTAGTTAGGCCAGCTCTCAGTGCTAAGTGTGCTCTGGAATAAGTGGATAGAAATGTATTTCTGCTTGGGATGAAAATACTCAAATAATTGTGGGGAAATTATCTTCATCCTTTAGGGGCATTGCTCGTAAGAAACCATTGAGACCAAAGGTAGGCTTTTCCTGTAAGGAGAATAAAAATTTGAGGCTCTAGAATACAAATATATAGAGGATTTCTTGTTTTGGAGGGTGGAGATGTAGGAAAGATATTAACAAAAATGAAATGATGATATTTTTATATGGTCATTCTATGTAGTTTCCCAGAAGTAAAGCTATTTATCCATCAAAGCAGATGAAAGCCAAAGTCAACTCCCTTTGCTCAAAAAATATGAAAACGTTCATCTGTTTATTTATTCATCTATTTATTTCTTCAACTAATATTTACTGAAGGCCCACTAATTTTTACCCTTTCCTCTTGGAATGGGAAAGGAAATGAATAGGGGGAGGGAAGGGTAAGGGGAAAAATCTGGCTGAACTTCAAGTCTCAGAAGGTGGGCTTGAGGCCTCTGGAGTGCCCTGAACATGAGAATGGTGTCCTCCAGGGGGCCTAAAGCATCACTGAGCAAACAGAGTGACCGAATGCCTGAACTGTGTGTTTGTGCTTCCTTTGGGCTTCCGGGTTTCAGAGGCAAACCCCCCTTGCTGACTGGCCGAGATGATACCAGGGCTTTGCACTCAGAAGCAATGGGCAGGATGCCATCACACCTACATCAACCTTCTCACTTCCCTGCTCTGTCATCCATGCCCATGGGAAGCTCTGAGTTCCCACATGTCCTTGGCCAGGAAGGTCAGCATGGACACATCTGTGTGTGTTGTGGGGTGGGACTGATAAGCGCCAGCTGCTGGATCCTATTTGGCCCAGAGTGCCACATCCTCTTCCATATCAGCTACTGCAACAAAACCACAGATCCCAGTCTGCTTGCTGATCAGAGCCGGCTTTTAAGAAGGAGAAAGAGACAGCGTCAGGAGCTTGATTGATTTTCTTACCAACTAGGTGAGACCAGGTGTTGGTACTGCTGCTGGCAGGAGCGGCAGAGGGGAAATGGTGACATCTTTTTTCTGAGACTTTGACATAAAACCAAGAGAAAGGAATACCTATATTCTCACTAACTTGAGAAACTGATAGCAGAGCATAGCGTAGTCCTTCTCAAGCTTTAACGTGCATACAAGTCACCTGGGGATCTTGCTAGAAGGTAGGTTCCAAGTCAGCACAGCAGGTCTGAGATGGGGCCTGAGAATTTGCATGAGTAACAAGCTCATGGGTGATAGCTACATGGCTGGTCCATGGACTACACTTTAAACAGCAAGGCTTTATTTTAGTCTCCCCAGTATTCCTCCTCAGAGGGAGCCACATGAACATGAACCAAGCTAGACCAATGATAATATCTCAACACAGGTCAAGAGGTAGGAAACAAGCCAATCAGAGTTTTGCCTTTTTTAAAAAATTGAAGTTTGGGGATTCAGTATAGACCCAAGGAAAGGAAACCCTATCCTCTCTATTTGCTAAAGCATGAGCGGGAGCTGCTGCTGGCAACAAGTCCCACCTCGTAGAGGCAGTGCCCTGAGAAGATGCAGCAGACAGGTGAGAAAGTGAGCAGGGAGGAGAAATCTGTGTTCAGTGTCCTGGTTCCAGTTGTGTCTATGGGAAGCTCCTCCGGGCCTTTCCTGCGGTTTCCTCGGTGAGCTTGCAAATTACCCTCTGTCTCTTAAACCAGCGGTTCTCCAGCTGGCTGCACGTTGGAATCTGATGTTGGGCCCCTCACCTGGGATGGAAGTTGGGCTAAGGTCATTTTTAAAGGTCCCCAAGTGATTCTGATGTGCTGCCAGGTTGGAGACCCAGTGGGTTTTTTTTTTTTACTTTTTAAAGTTAATGTAGTTGATTTATATTATTGTGTTAATTTCTGCTGTACAACAAAGTGATTCAGTGATACATATACATTTTTCATGTATGTTTGTACACACATCAGTTCAGTCGCTTAGTCGTGTCTGACTCTTTGCGACCCTGTGAACTGCAGCATGCCAGACCTCCCTGTCCATCAGCAACTCCCGGAGTCCACCCAAACTCACGTCCATTGAGTCGGTGATGCCATCCAACCATCTCATCCTCTGTACACACATACACACACACATATGTATATATTCTTTTCCATTATGGTTTATCACATATTGAGTATAGTTCTGTGTTGTACAATAGGACCTCATTGTTATCCACTCCGTGTATAAGGTTGCATCTGTGAGCCTCAAACTCCCGTTCCATCCTTCTGCTTTTCCCACATCTCCCTTGACAGCCACAAATATGTTCTCTATGAAACCCACTCTCTTAATATTCATTCAAGTTGTGTACGTGTCAGTAGCACCTGAGAGACTCCTAAACTGGGTTCTTAGGAACCACTGAAGCCGAACAGTCAGACTGAGCAAGAGGGTTGGGATAGACTCCTGGGAGGACAGCATATGAAGAAAGGGAGACAGGACTGCTTGCCATCCTCCAGTGATCTGCTTCCTAAGCTCGCTGAGTGCCATGGGATACCATCTCTGAATTATGTGTACTACTGAGTCTTATTTTGGTCTTTGAATCCAAGGGGTTAGCCCTCATTCCAGATTGTATGCTCCTGTAGGGCAGGGGTTGCATCTCATGCCTCCTTTGTTTCTTTCAAAACAGCAGTCACTGTACATGTACTTGCTAACATTCCCGAATACAAGGTGATAAATGGATACCCAAGCATGCACCATAAATGACTGGCCACATCTTTCAAACCCAGGTCTCCCTGACTTCCTCCTTGATGGTGAAGAATTCCTAAGGCAGTTCACCATGTTCTCAGCATGTGTTTTGGAGGCGGCCAGGGGAAGTGCTTATTTTATAGTCCAGACCCACATCTTAGCCCAGAGTGGCTGGAACGTGCCAGAAGTGGGAGATCAAGGGGATGGCGAACTCTCTTGCCACTTCAGGTTCAACAACTTGTTCTCTTGAAACAGAAAGAGCTGCTTGGTTTGTGGGTTGTTTTTTTCCCCCTAAGTTCATATCCTTTTCTTAGAAAAGCAGTTGCCTGTGGAAAACTGACACTCCCTAATGAGCCCTTAACAGCTGTTAGCCCTACAGCAATAGTAATTATTCTGCAGGCTTCTTGCTAAATTCCAGCAATGGCTTCTGCCAGAACCGGGGTGCACATGCGCACTGGAGGTGGCGGGAGATCCCTGAGCTCTTCGGGTGGGATCCTCTGCCTTTCCTGGAGAGGATTTGGCCTGGGCGGCTTCCAGGCAAACCTTCCGTAATGGAAGGGAGACCAGGGAGTGTATGCAAGGTTCTCAGGCTGCGCGTTAAGCCCGTTCTCCCAGAGTCAAAGAACCTGAGGCGCAGTCAGAGACTGGGCAGATGACCAAGACTTGCCAAGAAAAAAAAAAAGGGGGTACATGAAACCTGTTAATATATAGAAAACCTTTCACAAATTAAACCCTATCATTCTTTCTCCTTCAGTATTTTGTAACTTTTGACCGAAGCCCTTGGGGAAGAGTCCAGCACTAGGCTGTGGTCTTCTAGGCCTTCTACCACCAACTTCCTGTGTGACAATTCAGCTGATTGGCCTGGGCCTCTGATTTCTTACATCTGGAGATCCACCTGTTCTAGCAACAAGATTTTTACAATTAGGCAGAATGTTCATTGCATAAGGCATGGACGGTCAACAGTCCTCAAACCATGTGTGGGAAATTAACTACAATTCCCTGGTGGCTCAGACGGTAAAGTGTTTGCCTGCAATGAGGGAGACCCAGGTTCAATCCCTGGGTTGGGAAAATCCTCTGGAAAGGAAATGGCAACCCACTCCAGTATTCTTGCCTGGAAAATCTCATGGATGAAGCCTGGTAGGCTACAGTCCATGGGGTCACAAAGAGTCAGACACAACTGAGCGGCTTCATTTCACTTCATTGGCAAGAATAGTTAGGAGCTAAGAAGCTGATGGCACCCCACTCCAGTACTCTTGCCTGGAAAATTCCATGGACGGAGGAGCCTGGTGGGCTGCAGTCCATGGGGTCGCGAAGATTTGGACACGACTGAGCGACTTCACTTTCATTTTCACTTTCATACATTGGAGAAGGAAATAGCAACCCATTCCAGGGTTCTTGCCTGGAGAATCCCAGGGGCGGAGCCTGGTAGGCTGCCGTCTATGGGGTCGCACCAAGTCGGACACGACTGAAGCAACTTAGCAGCAGCATTTCCAAGTGACTTGAATCGTTTGGGTGTCAGTTATTTATTTTGTGGAGCCAAGGCCAAAATAAAGGGCTAATTGGGGGGACTTGTAGCTCCCTGGTTGTTGCCTTAATGTTTTAAATGGATCCTCTGTGGGTTAGTAAACTAGAGAGTGCATTTTTCTAACTCACTTGAGAGTTTCCTCTGGGCTCTGTTTCTCTCTCCCTACTCCTTTCCCCAGTTTTTACCGGAACACCTGGGAAAGGCACGGGGGCAGCGATGTCCGAGATGGGTCAGCTGCTGCCCACAGCACATGCCGTAAGGGCCTTAAGCAGACAGTGCAGGATGCCTATCCAGGGGCTGCCCCTCCCAGGCCATTCCATAGAGCTGGAGTCCAGCCAGTTCTTTCCAGCTGGCTCCGAAATCCAATGCTTCAGTGATTGATCTCACCATCTGACTCCAAAAGCCTTGCATGCTGGGGTGAGAGGGACATCTCTCAAGAGTGTGTTAATCCACACTTCCTGATGAGGTTTCCCAACACCAACTTCAGTTTTTTCTCCTTTGGTTGTAGATCTTTCTCTTGATCATCTGAAAACATTACAAAGTGAGTTTTGTACTCTTTTTCCCTAGAATGTGAAGAATTCAGAATCCGTGGTTTGGATCCTTCATGCCCATTCCTCTCTGTTGCCGCATATCAGAAGGAGTTGTAATTGTTTGTGCTGGTGTTTAGTCGCTAAGATGTGTCCAACTCTTTTGCCACCCACCAGGCTCCTCTGTTCATGGGATTTCCCAGGCAAAAATACTGGAGTGGGCTGCCATTTCCTCCTCCACGGGATCTTCCTGACTCAGGGATCCAACCTGTGTCTCCCTCATTGGTAGACAGATTCTTTACCACTGAGCCACCTGGAAAGCCCAACTGTTGTGTGTGTCTTCATTTAACAATGATCTCTTCATAGACGAAAGCTGGGCTATATTCATTTCCTCTGATTCAGCAACTAGCAACACAAAGTTCTTAGAACACAGTAGGTGTTAACTAAATGTTTTTGACTGGCTGCTTTGCATGAACTACATGAGGGTATTATGATTTCCAAGAAGAGTGGAGACCATCAAAAGTCAAAATGTAAAAACTGCATGGGGTTTTAAGGTATCAGTAGGGGAAATAACATTTGACTCTTGAGTTCAGAGCCTGAGATAACTTTTGGTGTCAGTATAATCCAACCATTGGTTAAACTGTTTTTTATCATAAATGACTCCAAAATCTTTTAAGATAACATGAAATCCCATGAGGCCTTAAACATGTAAAGAGACTGTATCTTCATTTATCCATTCATAAGTTTTTGTCAAATGAATGAATGAGTCTCTTAATAAACAGAAGATACATAAATTCCCTTTAATTATCTTTGAACTCCATTATTTAAAAAAAAAAAAACCCTACCTTTAAATGAGATAATATACACAAACCTACTATGATGTGTGGCACATAATGTCATCTATTTTGGTTATTTTATTGTGGATAATGAAGTGTCATGCTTCTCCATTCAGTACAAATCACAGCTAGTGCCAAGAACTTCCCCACCCTCATGTTTTATTAAAAGCAAGTTAAAAATAACTTTTGGAAAATTCTGTAGCTAAATATACAGAATAATTTCTTATATCTGAAGCACTTTCTGTTTTGTTGCCCTTTTTTCTTTAGGAACACTTTGATATAGCAAGGCAACAAATATTACCTTCAATTTGTAGATGAAAAAAAAAAGGATGTTTTAGGAGAAGAATTTGGCTAGATCTCAGGTCCCAATCTCTCTCCAGTGACCTCTGAGTTGGTAGCTTATTGTTGTTCAGTCGCTAAGTCACGTCTGACTCTTTGTGACCCCATGAACTGTAGCACACCAGGCTTCACTATATCCCAAAGTTTGCTCAAATTCATGTTCATTGAGTCAGTGATGCCATCCAACCATCTCATCCTCTGTTCTGCCTCATTCCCTTGGCTTTGCATGGAACCTGGTGAGGACAATTCTGTTCATGGCGTTCTTGGCCCCAAAGGCTCCTAGAAAATGGGGCTGGAGTAAAGGACTGAGGAGAGAGGAGAAATGGAAGGAATTGGGGAATTTCATTACTTCCTGGTGTCTTCAAAACTCCTGAGAGGTTTCGGCTAATCCCATCAGGGAACTATAGAGGGTCATCACCGCTCAAGAGGGTCTAGTGTTGTTTTTATTTTTGCTTATTAAAAAAATATATTTGTTTATTTGGCTGCATCAGGCCTTAGTTGCAGCATGCCAGGTCTTTATTGGGTCATGCAGGAATCTTCCATTGTGGTGCCAGGGCTTACTTATCCCAAGGCCTGTGAGAGTCCCTGGTGGCTCAGATGGTAAAGACTCCGCCTGCAATGCAGGAGACCTGGTTCAATCCCTGGGTCAGAAAGATCCCCTGGAGAAGGAAATAGCAAACCAGTCAGGTACTCTTGCCTGGAGAATTCCACAGACAGAGGAGCTTGGCAGGCTACAGTCCACAGGGTCACAAAGAGTTGGATCTGACTGAGAAACTCCACACACACCCCCCCCCGACACACACTCACACACACACACACACACACACACACACACACGTGGGATCCCAGTTTCCTGACCAGGTATGGAACCCACGTCCCCTGCATTGCAAGGCAGATTCCCAACCACTGGACCACCAGGGAAGTCCCTGGTGTCGTTTTTAACAATCCTGGTGAGCGAGGTCTTCTCACAGGACACACAGTCTCCTCACCCTCCACCCAAGCCTTCTCCATATCTCAGTAGTGAGACTGGGCTCCACCCTCTGTGCCAGCCCCCATGGGTGCAGGGGGAGCCTCATTTCTTTCCTCCCTTTCTCCATAGGAGGCACAGGAGGCAGTTTCTGACTTCACATGATCCTGTTATCCCCAAATATGGGCACATGAGTCACATCCATTTTGAGGACCATGTTGCTACTTGGAACAGGAAGACAGACAGGAGATGACGAAACTTAAAGATGCACGGAACCCCCATCTCTGGAGCAAGGCTGGAGTTAGAGGGAGGTGAGTGAGGCTGAGTCATTCAAGTGCAGGGTCTGATCTCATCTTTATTTAAAATGTGGATATTTCATTTATTCTGGATTTTTTCTTTTGCATTAAAATTATAATTGCCTTGATTACTGGTTTCTTTGCCTCCACCCTCCTTACATTTTGACAAGAGTCAGTAGTATTTAAATCACCATGACTGTCAGACTGGTTAGCTGTTTTTTCTTGAGGATCTCAGAGCATGTCAAGGCCCTGGTACTTCCGTCATGTCACAGAGCACCTTGTCACCTGAGTTAACACAGAGGTGCAGGGTGGGAACTTGACAAGTTCAGCTTCCCCTTCTTCCACTTGGAGTGTGGAAGCATCTCAAAGCCTGAGCCATGACTAACACGCTTCAAGTGAATGTGGTGGTTGAGCATGTCTGGGATCTATTCTCCACTGAAATGGAAGGGTTGTCTTTACTTCGGAGGGAAGGAAGCTGTTTGCTTCTTCCTTTGAGCTCCCACAGCACTTTGTTTACCCTAAATGACAGCTCCGACTGCTTGTGTTCACATGTCTGTCTCTCTAGACTGTGCTTCTCTCTATGTGTGGATGCTGTTTCCTCCCCGCACCCAGCACAGTGCTGGCCCCGGACCTGCTCACTAAGTGTGGAGTGAAGGCTCAATTGGTCCTGTTTCTGTATTTGTATTATTGTTCTCCAGTTTGCAGGTCACCCACCCAACGGGTACGGGATTTGATTTTATCATGATTGTGCCCCTCCTACTGTCTCTCTGCAGCTTCTTTGTGTGGTACCTCTTTTGGTGGCTTCCAGTGTTCTCCTGTTGACAGTTGTTCAACAGCTAGTTGCAATTTTGGTGCTCTTGCAGGAGGAGATGAGCGCACATCCTTCTTCTCTGCCATCCTGAACTGGAAAAAAAGAATTTCGGCTATGTTTCTGACTCCGAAGTTTTTGAATAAATTTTGTATAAATTTTTGGTTCCAAAAATTCTATAACAAATCAGAACTGAGTGCTTTCTGTGAATGCTCTCTCTGGCTCTCACTTTCAGTATTGCCATTTGGGAGAGTTCAGTATATGTAGGATCTAGCCATTTAGGGATGTTCTTAGGAATTGTCCAGAATGCCTGTCACTGAAGACCATTATTTTAGCAGCTGAAAATTTTTTTGAGTTAATTGGGAACTTCTCAGTTGCAAGCAACAGTCTCCAGTTGAAATTAGCTAAAACAGGAATTAGTACAAATAACAGGGGTGCCGAATCTGAAATGATGTAATTAAAACCCCATTCTCATTGATGAAGATGGTTTTGAGCATCTCAAGGTTCATGTGCAACCTACTTTCAACTTCCCTTGAGCTCCACCAGGAAAGTGCTGGCAAAGACTCAGCCAGGCAGTCTCTGACATGCTGAGATCACATGCTCACGATCACATGCTCACCAGAGAACCCATCCCCAGAGCCCGAGGGGTGGGCTACCTTGGACAGGGTTGGGTCATATTCCCACACCTGTGGCTAAGGGTGGGCCAGGCAATCAGGTCCACTTGAACTGCATGGCCTGGGAGGCAATGGGGGGTGGGTCTGGGCTGGCAGAAGCAACAGATGCTTGCCACACTTGTTACACTGGGCATGCTCATTTTCCATTTATTTTTCCATGTTTGCATTCAGTCTTATTATCTTATCTTTATTTAAGTTGTGAATTCAATTATAATTGGATCCTTTTATGGTTCGGTCTTTACCTTTTTTTTTTTTTCCCTTTGGTAAATGTTTTCAGGCCTTTCCTGAGGTAGCCTGTTTTCTTGTTTCCCACTCTCCGTCCTTGGTCTGTTTCCCTTTATTTACCAATATCTCCCCCATTTTAGTCCTCAGTTCAGGGTTGGTCTTCATTATCCAGGGTGTATCTCGGGCCTCTGGTTATAAACAGCAGCACCGTGTGTGTGTGTTTTGTTTCCAGTCCTGATTATCTTCAGATGTCACTCTGATGTCTTCTGGATGGTTTCTGTCTCATTTCACAGAGCCTGCTTCTGATAAGCCCCCGGGATGCTCACCAAGACCATGTGGTGAAGTTACGCCCCTTCGCCTGGATATGCAGCATGCTCTCACTCCACCAAGCATCTGTGCTGTCATCTCTGTCTGAAATGACCTTGCCTGGCTAATTTCTACTTGTCCTTCAAGTGTGTAAGCAGGCATCACCTCCTTCAGGGAGCCCCCTGTCCATCCAGACTGGGCTGGGGACAAACTTCTCTCCTCATCAGCTGGTATAGCCATTTATGGAGCCAATAGTTTATGACTGGAGTCAGTTTGGATTGGTCAGTTATACATCTTGAATCCCCTAGTATGTCATGTATTATGCTGTTGTGTATTCATCTGTTTATCTTGCTCTCCTGGTAGACAGTGAGCAACTTGAAAACCAGGACTATCTTTTAACTCTATTCCTAGTGTTGGGAACAAACTAGGCCCTTTGATAAATTTCTGGAGAATGACCTAACCCCCCACTAAGGGTCTCTTAAACTCTGCCTTAGGTCCCCACTGTCCTCAGGGCTCACACTTGTCATAGCATCACTGCTATTTGTTTATGCATCTCATTTCCGCTGAGACATTGTAAAGTTCCTGGGCTAACCAACTATGTCTTCATTCAAATTTGTTATCTGCCACTGAGTCTGCCACCTGCCATGTATATAATAGGTGCTAAAAAAGTGTAGCAAAAATATTTTAAACTCTAAAAAGTTTCAAAGTGGCCGTTTATTGCATATCCTTTTGTTTTTAGATCTAAGTGCTTGGCTAGTTTCATATGAGATGAACCATGTGATTTTTGTCCACACTTGGTTTGGATGTTCCTTAGATGCTCTCAGATGCCAGACTGTTGAGTAGCATGACTAGACTTCGGTTCCTCTTGATATTATGATGACAACAAATTCTGAGAGACAGTGAGCACAGTCTGGACATTCTGTGCATCCCATGTCCTGAAATGTGTCTTTATTAGGCATCTTGCAGATGGGACCTAAGTCTTTGAACTGGATTCCAAGACCTCAGGCTGGTACTGGATGTAAATAGACTGGAATTTGTATCTAAAACTGAAGGTGCAGTGGGATCAAGTACACGTGGGTAAGGAGAACAAGAACTGGTTTGCAAGTAGAGGATCCAAAGGGAGCTGAAGCTAGAGAGACCCTGAAAGGTAGTACTGGAAAGACTTCAGAGGCAATGAAATGCAGGAAGGACCTTGTCTCTGCAAACCTACAGTTGGGTCTGTGGGTGGAGAGGGATTGTTTGGGGGCCATGGATGAGCTCTGAAAGAGTCAAAGAAGTTGACCTCTTGGCTTTATGCAGCAGCACGCTTGAGGGCCACCACAAACATGCCATGTATGTCAAAGGACATGGTATAGACGGAATGATGAGTTTCCCTGAATTAGTCTTAGCCTGGTGGCCTTTGGGGCATGATGCGGTGGAGGAAAGATGGGTTTGTTGTTCTCTTCTGTGTTCTGAGCAGCCCAGTCTCTGACAGCCAAAAACTCTTCCTTGTCCCAGAATGAGGCTGAACTAGCTTACATAAATATGATAAATAATGTGTCAGAAGGGTCCAGATAAAGGAGCTGAGACCCAGCCCTGGTTACCCAGCCCGTGATTCACACTGGCTCAATAGCTGTGGGCTCACAGCCTGTGATGGTCAAATGAAGGGAGGCTGGGATGAAACTCCAGGGAAGAGAAGATGGGAAACCTCGATTCTGCGTTTTTATAATACCCATCACAGGGAGCAGGATTAGATATGGAGAAAACAGACTCGATCCACTTTCCTCTCGGGAAGGAGACACTTTATTTCTTAGCCAGCTTACGTCAGAGTAAAAGAAGAGAATTTGATAAAAACAATGTCTTTATTTCCTATGTATATTTCTTTGTTCCAAAAAGAGCTCTAACATGTTTTCATGTTAAGTTCAAAGAAGAGATTGTCCTGGAAAATCTCAGCTCTTTTGGAAGGACAACTGGGATGTGAAAGCCCTGCTGCTAAATCTTCACCCTGTTAAGCTGAGCTCTCTGGCTCAGGTGGTTTTTAATTAAAGCAATTTATATTCAAAGAATGTGCACGCATGCAGGCTCACACAAAATCAATGAAGTCAAGAGAGGAAAAACAGCTGATGTAACCAAGAAGTACTTAGAAAGAAGGGCAAAAGAAAAATTTTTTGGTTTAATTTCTGTTTAAAGTATTTGTACACATTGCTTTATTTCAGCCAAAATCCTAAGTGTATCGCATACCGTTTACTATTCTCCCCCTCCCTCACTGTTCTCCCTTACAATATAAGGCTGAGATCATCCTGGATTCTGCATGGCTTCTTGTTTTCCTTACATTTAAGAAAGCACACAGTTTGGGTGCTTAGTAGAGCACATGGAATCATTTGCTGCCGCTCTCCTTCCACCAGCTCAATGGGAGTGAGGTATTAATGAGAATGTCCCCTTAAACAAGCTGCACAGTTTTGTCATTTCCGTGAGGTTTGCTGGCATATGAATATATCCCCACATTCTTTTATGAAATACATAAATGTAATCAAATAGTTGCTTTGGTTCTTTTCTGGAGGCAGAAGGAGAAAAATGTCAAATTCTCATTGTTCAGTGTTTCTAACAGACCCCTTTTGTATAACTGCTGACTTTCCAGCACAAAGTTCCAAACTGCAGATAATAGCTTAAAATGCTGTCTGAACCCATTCTGTTATGTAGATGAAAGGAAGTCTTTACAATTAATCTATGGCATCTCTGAATAAAAAAGAAGGGCACTCATCCAAGTCATTTCCTTGGGCCAAGGCAGTAAGTGAACAGAACAAAAATGCCAAATTCTGCTGCTTGAAACCAGAGTTTGACATCGCACAGGGGCAGCTGATAGCAACCAGATTTTTGTTTCTGACCTGTCACTGTTTGGAGATCTGAAACAATGTGTTATTATTCAATATTATCAGTAAATTTAATATAAGGCATCTGACTAAAGAAAGTGTAGCATAAATATTTAGAACCTGTTACATTGCTGGTTACAATAAAATATCTTATGAGACTTACATATTTAAAAGGAGATGAAATAATTCTAATTAAAAATTAGAAGATTATCTTAGAAGTTCCCTGGTGGGCCAGAGGTTAGGACTCAGCACTTCACTTCTATGGCTCAGGTTCAGTCCCTGGTCAGGGAACTAAGATCCTGTAAGCTGCATGGCATGGCCAAAATAAATAATTCAGACAACTGTCTAAAAAGCAAGGGAAACAACTAAAAACCTATGTTTGTCAAATTGGAATGAACATACTGGGAAATATGAAGGACATGTCATCCTAGAAAATAAATCTTATAATAAAATTGTGTCTCCAAATTGTATATTACAACAAGTACAATATTAAGAAATCAAATGAAAGTTATGATAGAATAAGAGATTTTTAAAATTTTCAGTTAATAACATCAGTTAAAATGGTATCTGCCATTCAGGGCATTTGGGTCAAATGATTTAGGATTACTCAATTATCAGAACGAACAAGCATTTAGGGGGATCAGCTATAAATAATTATGCAGATCAATACTGTTCTGTATGCAGGCAATTAATGGAAAATGTAATTAAAAAAACAGATCCCATTCACAATAAGACAGACATACACAAAAGATATAATACATGAGAATAGAAATATTCTAGACCTATATTTAGGAAAAAACCTATTTCCTTTTGACATACGGAAAGGAGGATTTGAATACATGGAGAAACATGTTCTAGATCTCTACCACTAAAGACAGAATATTATTAATAAGTCAGTCTCCTCAATTAAGCTTTAATTACTAAAACATTCCTAATGAAAACTGCCAATGAAATTTTAGGGAGAACTTGACAGAAATGTTCTTTTTAGTTTTTACGATTGGGATCCTATCCATTGATCCTTATATTGGTTGTCCAATCAATTTAGTACATTGCATTGTATACAATGTGTGTACAGTGTTGTATATAGCTCTCTTTAGCGCTGGGTCTCTTGGAGGCACAAATGGCAGATGTTGAACTCTAGACAGTCTTTGGTTACAAGGTGGTCATCCCAATAGTGCAGAACATTCTTATATTATTTTTCTTAGATCATAATTCTTAAGAAAAACCCCAAGTCAAACAATTCTTTCAGAACTTGTGAAGCTCAGTTTGAGAAATATTGCCCAAATGTATTTCAAGTTGTAACTGATTTTTGTTTTTTTTTAAATTCAGGATAACAGAAGGCATTGGGCAATCTTGTGTGATTGCCATAATGAGATTCTGTGACCATTGATCCATATTTTCGACACCCATCTTGGGCTTGAACCAGCTGTTCCTCCTTTGGAGATGGGCACTGAGAACCCTATTCTGCAGATGAAGAAAGTCAGGCAGCGAACAGGACTGCAGGGCCACAGAGACCATCGTGGGGGAAATTTAGATTAGAGGTCAGAGTTGTGTCCAATTGAGAGGAAAGATGAAGGGCAATCACACAAATTGCTCCAGCCTTGGCAGGCGCTGACAATCACTTATGCTGTAACCAGCTCCTTCTGCCTAGAAAGGACTCATGGGTATCTTAAACCACAGTGCACAGAGCCTCATCTAGTGCTTGTGCTAAATACAAACTCCCTGGGTCTCATGCCCTTGCGTCCCATTCAGCTACAAGGGACTGAATGAAAGCTAATTGCTTGTCTGAGACCTAGTTACAGGTCCCGAGTTTAACAGGAGCTACTAGTCCTTCCCAAGTACAGACGTTCCTTCTTGAGCCGCTGCCAGGAGCTAAGCGGCTTGGGAGCCCTTCAGATAAATAGCACCTGAGGTTATGTTGCCTCAATCACAGCGTGTATGGGCACAACCCTCAGGTATTTGGGCTTGACTTGCCTTACAGTCAGACTGGAGAGAATGTTTCTTCAGATCAGACCAAGTTATAACCACTTCTCCAGATATCAGGGTAACATCACCCTAGCCATGCGTGCTAAAATTTTGCCTTATCATTGCTTCTCTCTCTCCATCTTTGTATACATATTATTTTTTTTTTCTGAATCATTTGAGGGTAAGTTGGTGATGATTCCCATAATGTTTACTGTTGTGTCCTTAGTCACTCAGTCCTGTCCGACTCTTTGCAACCGCATGAACTGTAGCCTACCAGGCTCCTTTGTCCATGGGATTCTCCAGGCAAGAATCCTGGAGGGGTTGCCCTCCTCCAGGGGATCTTCCCGACCCAGGGATTGAGCCCACGTCTCTTACATCTCCTGCATTGGCAGGTGGGCTCTTCTTTACCATTCTCGCCACTTGGGAAGTCACCTAGCCACAGATATTCTTTTAACCAAAAGAAATCAGCAGAGAACATAGAACATCAGAGAGACTGTGCCAAGTAGATTCCCAATGAGTGTTAAAAAAGATACCATTTAGTAGAAAATAAAGCTTTCTTCTGTAGAAACCTATCTGCAATTCAGCAGAATAGTATTAGAAAATAATTTCAGTTCCACAGTTCTTATTCTTAATTCTAATAAGAGCTGGAGTCCTATTTTTAAATTACCAGATTTGACTAATTTTCATGTTTGGGGTATCCTTCTGAATCTTGTCACAGCAAGGCAAGAAGGTTACCCTCTTCCATATTACGTTATTTTGTCTTTAGTATCCTCACAGTAGGCTTAACACATTAATTAGAGGGATTTGACCTATGGTCTTTAATAGGGAGCTTCTTAAGTTAGTCAAAGTTTGAAAGACAAATATTTATAAACATGTTCCTACATGTTTAAAAAAGAGGATGTAAACCAAACTGTTAACAATGATTGTCTCAGGGAGTGGTATTGGACAGGGTGGAAAATGTCACTTTCTGTTTCTTACATTTCTATTGTCTGAGTGTCTTTGTTTAATAATGACTCATATTTTAACTTTTTAAAAACATTGTTTTTATTGAGCATAACTTCTTCATTCAGTTGTGAAAAATTAAACTGGCTTCACACTCATGCCAGGAACAAGTATGATTCAAGGTGTATTGGAGTAAGTTGGTTTGAATTGATTGACTTTAGGAGGAACTGATATATCCCAGGGTAGAGTCTCTGCTGTGAACAGGAGGCTTGCTTTCACCCAGTGTTTTTCTACTCTAAACCTCTGGATTAGAAGTAGTATGAAACCAGGAAGACTGCAAGCCCTGGTGTGGATCCTGGGTGGCAGTGACTGGTGGTCACCATGTTCTGCTGAAAGTTAGACAGGACCCAGCCCCAGTGGAACATGACATTAGGACATAGTCACAGAATCTCGTCAGCTTCTACCACTTTAGGATTTCTGGGCAAATAGAACCTCCATGGTCGTGTTCTACTACAGAACCCGCTGAATTTTGGTATGTTGGGTTGCTTTTGAGAAAAAGAACATGCCACTGACCTGGTCTGCTGGGAAAAATACTTGGTGAGATTTGGGGGACTCCTGATCCCATCCATCCTCTGCTGCTCCTAATCCTTTACGGGGCTCAGTTTTCTCAGCTCCACACACATGGGAAGATTGAATTTTACATGTTGCCCAAGGTCTATTTTTGCATAAAAACTTTATGGCCTCCGTAGTGGTCCATAAACCAAGAATTTGGAGTAGTGAGTACCACATAGTTCCTCTCTCATCCTTTTTTATTTTAATCCCAACTTTTTTTTTTTTTTTTTTTGCGTGTGGGTCTTTGTTGCTGTGCAGGCTTTTCTCTAGCTGTGGCAAGCAGGGGCTACGCTTCATTGTTGTGTGGGTTCTCATTACGGTGGTTTCTGTTGTTGCAGAGTACAGGTTTTAGGCTCGTGGGCTCAGTCGTCTCAGCTCGTGGGCTCGGTCGTCGTGGCTCGCGGGCTCAGTCGTTGCGGCTCGAGAGCTCAGCAGCTGTACTGCACTGGCTTAGTTGCTCCACAGCATGTGTGATCTGGGATTAGAAGCTGAGCCCGTGTCTCCTGCTTTGGCAGGCGCATTCCTAACCACTGGACCACCAGGGAAGTCCCTAAATTCAACTTTAACAAACCACAGCAACTCAGTCAGATATGTCTGTTATGTGCCCTATGTAGGATGTCATGTCAGTCAGAGGAAAGTCAGTCTAATCTGCATTGTAGGAATGGCAGTGGGAGAACAGAGAGCAGTCATATGCTCAAGGCTTCTCATGCAATACACATGGATTTGAGATGAGGATGTAGCCCTCCATACTCCAGCCTGGAGACAAAGCTGCCTTCAAGTCTGTCTTCAACAGCGCAGTTTCTTAGAAATAGGGACCGCATCTCCCATTTTCCTCCAAGCTCCAAGAATAGGGATGTATGTAGCACAGTCAGGGCAAGGTGGCGCCATAATTGATATTCTTCTGGCCAAGGCATTCCCACCCTGGTGGGGGCCACTCTCAGATGGGTTCCTGAAGTGAGTTGGTGAATCAGTCTTGGCCTGTCCCTTGTGGTGTTTGAGCTGACCCCAAGGAGCTCTTGTGGAGACTGGGGGAGTGATACTCCATTCAGAGTGAGTGCCTGAAACTCTTGGCTGTCATGCTCAACTTGGGTCACTTCTAAACAAGCATGGCATTTACTGATGACAACTCTATTACACTCTATATTGTACAAAAAAAAAATAACAGAGGTCAGAGTGACCTTCAGAAGTATCTGAGAAGTGAATGCTAACTTGACCACTTCCTCAGATGTACATTTATATTTATTTCTTCTTCTTCCTCTGTTTTTCTTCTATGCTCTTTCTATTTCTTCCTTCTTATCTGACTGATGGCTTCCCGTGGTACTCATGAATAGGCACTGTGTATTTCTGTTGGCAGCTCAGATTCAGAGATGCTACTGAGCTCTATTTGTCAACCATCCATGACTTCTAGGTATTTTCTAAATTTCTTATTGAACATCTCTAGGACTAGACAGTCCTTGGCCTTCTTCTGTAACTGGCCAACAAACTCTTCCCTTGTGTTCATTAGAAAAGCTTTGACTGAAGGTCATTTCTGTTTCTATGAGTACAAGACATAACTGACTAAAAACCTTCCATATTCCTTACAACAATAAAAAGTCACTCTTAGCTTTCTATTTTCTAAGCCAAATATCCCCAGTTTCTTGTTACTTCTAAGTCATAGTTTAATAATTTTAATTATTCTTGGAACCCTTGCTAGGATCTCTGTATCTCTTTTCTTAAAGGGTGCTAAAATGACCATGTATACAAAGAAAAATTTGATTAAAATAAAGCAAAAGTTTTTTTAAAAACCTACCTCTTTAAAAATCATAATTTATATAATACATTCCTTTTCATTTAGACCTAATCCTTGGATTTTTAAACAATGGTTTCACAGAGGTAAATTATACTTAATTATGCATAATTTTTCTTATCAATATTTCCATAATCTAGTTTATAGTAGAAGGATTTTGTCTAAAAGCCAACTGCTTTTCACCCATATGCTTTTCAGATTAGGTTTTTCTGTTTGCAAGGAACAAAGACTGCCTTGAGTTCTGTAAGTCCATGGGGTGTGTCCAGGTCCCTGCAGACCACAGTGGGGCCTGAGAGCACCAGCAAGCACAGCCACTATCTCGTCTGCTTCTCGTGTTCACCTGTGTATACACCCTCTCTCCCTTTTATTTCTGCCTCGTTTTCCCCTCTAAACCGACTGCCTCGCCGTGCTCACATGTGCAAGCAGCTGTGACTTGCCCATGACATGGCCACAGTACTCCTTTCTTTCCCTGCATCACAACTATTCACCTTGACTTGCTGTTGCCACGGGGTCATTCTGTATTCCAAAGCAAATTCCCAGGAGTGGGAATCTGATAAGCCCAGCTCATCTTTTCACTCCAGCCTGTGGACTCACTGTGACCCAAGGGTGACCCGACACCCTGGATTGGGTACTCACCCATGTCTAGTCATCTGTGCTGGGCCTGGGAGCTGGTAATTCAAGGAGCACAGTGGGCAGCAGATGGTCTGGCACTGTGATTGATAAACACCTGGCACATCTAAACTGAATGATTCTTATAGAACGACTTCCCCCATTTTCTGAGAGTTAGTTTGAATTTCTATTGTTTTCCCTGATATTAATTTCACTGAAGTTATTATCATATAAAAATTGAGGGCATATATTCTAACTTTTTTCTACCAAATACTGATATCCAATGAAATAGTTTCTAAGAATGAACCCCATGACACTTTCTCCACACCATCACAAGTGGACACTGTTCCGCTGAACACTACTACCTTCTGAGTTCAATCTGTAAGCCGCTACTCTAACTCAGACCAAAATAAAATCAGAAGATAACACTTTTTCTTGATTGATAAATAGTCATGTTACTGGTCGAGCATGTGGGTCATGCATGCTGGCTTTGGAGCCAGCCCACCTGGGATCAAAATCTGGCTCCAACACTTCTGATATATGTAACCTGGGGGACTTATGTGACCCTGCTGCTCATGACTTTTCTCATGTATTAAACAGGATTACTGAGTATACTAATGATACAGGTTTTTGCAAAGATTAAATGAATGAATCAATGAAAATGTTTGCTGGAAATGGTAACTGCTACAGGACAAACATCCCATGAAGGTTAGTTATTGTCACAACTAGTTCCATAAACTTTGTTGAATACTAATTGTGTAGCTTAAGCTAGTTTCAGGTGGGAGTTTGTGAATTTTACAACTCTGGTGGTCTTAAGAAAATGCACATAGACTTCTTGTCACTTTCTACTAGTTTATGAGCCTGTAATTTTATTATAGAAAGAAATTAGACTGATCGGTTATGCAAAGCTTTTTACAGAATCATCTGTCATCTTCATACATATTATTTCATGAATTTTCTGTTATGAATCTTTTCAAATGCCTGGGATCAAATTGAGAGCAACTGCGTGGTTTTTTGTTGCCTTCCAGAATAGTGGGTATGTAATTTATTCCAATTTAAATTTCCTTATTTTAATGTGAAGTGTTTTACAAAACTAATTACTTGAATCCTATAGAGACACTGTTCTTTGCGTCGTCTCCCCCCTCATCCTCCCCCTGCTCCCCCTGCCTTGTATTACCTCTGGGTATAGTAACTTGAAGCTGAGAGTATATTGGTGTGAAAGTCTACACTGAAATAGACACAAGAGTCACTCTTGAATCCAAGTTGATGAACTGTGAGAAGCCTAATAAGCAAAGAAATGCTATATTGCTCGTGTTAATCTTAGCTAAGCTGCACAAGTTCTTCTCCAAGGTTCTGTCACAGTAAATACACACGTCTTGTTAAATATACATCCCAGGTTCACTGCCTCTAAACAGGGAGCCTCTTCTAACCTCATGGTAAACATTTTGATTAGAGAGAAGTGTTTTCACATCTGCTTGTTTCAAGCATAAGTGTTTTTCTCCTTTTCACAGAAAAATGGGGATAAGGCAATTTCCCCCATTCATTTCCATTGCAGTTTCAGCTAGTATGTAAATACAAGGCTTGGAGGAGCAGAAAATGTCTTAAATTAACACAGTGCTTAAACTGCATTGCCCAGTGCTGGAGAGTGATGGGAAATTGGCATTCCTGATGGAGCTGTGGTGAATATTCATTTTTCCATCTGGAAATGAAGCACATGCCATTTAGCAGATTGAAAACTGGTGTGACTTCGGCCCTGTAACTACATAAACTTTACAATCATGAGAATGTAATGGACATTACAAAACGAATGTGTTGCTGTAAAAGTATACAGACGAGAAATAGAACTGAATTGGTTGCTGACACTAATTAAGTCCAGTTTTTCAGAGGTAACCACCACATTAAGAACACTCATGGATGGGGATTCAGGACTCCACTTTGATCACTATTCTGAGGGGCCAGAGGAACTTGGAAACCTTCTCTGTTCATTATTCCACAGGATTCCAGTTTCTATAAGAATTGCCAGGATCTTCTTAAAAATATAGAATATTGAGGAAATGGAAAGAAATTGAGTCAGTCAAAGACATACCTTATGCCATAAATGAAATCCTGTAGTTAGACCTTGGATTGAAAACCTCCTGGGGACTGACAGCTCGTTCTTCTGTTAGAACTGCTCTCTGGAAATTAATGGGCTTGGCTTTGTATCTCCAACTGTTCTGCACAAATGAACCAAACTGGGAATCAGTTGGAGTCACTGAAGCTTAACACAACTCCAGCTATTGTTTACATGGCTCCCATGAAACCCCCGATGCCAAACTGATTAGATTTACAGTTCATTCGATAAGCTTGTCTGCTCATGGCACATAAGGCAGTGAACCTTTTCACAAAATGAAACTAGAGCTGGAGAGAGAGAGAGAAAACAAAGCCTTTAATGAAGAGGGAGGCTGAGACACTTTGGTGGGAGAGCTTTTAAGTTTCTAGGAGGGCTCCTTTGTGCTGAGACTGTTCTACTTGGTGTTGGAATGACACTCGGCAATTTGTCCTCCTTCTTAACAGAAAGTCTCCGCTGCCATTTGCAAATTCATTGTGATGATGGATATGTATAATGCTAATGGGAACTGTAAAAGACTCTTTAAGATGAAGTGGGTCAGAGAGCATCATGTGGATCAGTGGAAGCCATCTCCAACCACACAATGGCAGACAGAGCAGTTTTTGTTCTTCCCTTCTCCCCATACTGGAGGCTGTGAGAACCATAGAAAGCCCACTGTATTTGCAAATGCTTTGGACCTATTATTGAGTGATTGGGAATTAAGTCATGGAGCCATGAAATCATCACTCCCAAATTCTTTCTAATCACCTTTTCAGCAAGTATAACTGATTTCATTTCTGTAAGCGCATGACTCAGTAGGTTAGTCAACCACATCCTGGCACTGTGGACTTGCTTCCACTGAGAAAGATGGCAGAGGACGGGTCAGCTGAGTGGAAGTTAATTCCCACCTTCAGAAGAATCCCACACAGGAACTTTATACTACATCTGTTTAGATTATCTATTGCTTCATCACAAACCACCCTGAAACACAGTGGCCTGAAACAATCACCACTTTATTAATATCTATGGGTCTGGAACTCAGGTAGGGCTTAGTTGGGTGATTTTTCTGCTTCTTATGGTCTCAATAGGGATTACTTGGTTTCCATCTGGTGGCTGGATAGGTTTGTAGGGCCAAAGATAGTTGTAGGGCCCACTCCCACACCTGGCACTTTGGCACAGATGGATAAAAAGCTGAGCTCCATCAGCCACCCCCTCCTCAGCCCTGCTCCATGTTCTTCTGTGGCTGTTCCATCATGGAAGGGGGACTTCTTACATGGTAGCTCAGGGTCCAAGAATGCGTGTTTCAAGAGTCCCAGGAATGAACGAGCTCTGTGGTTCATTATGTTTCAGCCTGGAAAGTCCCAGAATGTCATATCTGCTTTCTTGACCAATTTTTATTGGTCAAAAAAGTAACAGAGGCCAATTCAGATTCAAAGGTAAGTGAAATTGACCCTACCTGTCGATGAAAGGAATGTCAAAAATTTCTGTGGTCATCTCAAGTTTGCCTCAGACACTTTCTTGTGATGGTATAGAAAGAATTCAGTATTATAAGTAATTTCTCAAATCCTCTACTCAATGAGGGGGAAAAAGTAAAGGAAAATTCTTAAGAAACTCTTACACACATATTGAATACGCACTGAGTGCTTACTATTTGGTAAACCTTCGTATTCACTGAGTGCTTAATAATATTCAGTTACAATTGAGAGATCTGTACAATGAAATATATGACTGAGAGTAACTGTGCAGATTTCAAGTAGATAGCACTTGGCTCACAATTTTACTATCAACCTTGAATAAATCACAGAGAACTGATAAAACAATATAGTCTGTATGTATTAAACTGGGACTTACACATTGGATGCCTTTTCCTCGTTTGCCTTGTAGTCTTTATTGCTATAACCATATTCCCTCACGCACTGCCACGTCTCCAGAATTCTACGTAAGCTATAATTCTGCCTTGAAACCATATCACATCATCTCTACAGATGCAAACAGAAATCCATTTCCTTCAGTGTTTTAATTTTCATCACAGTAAAAAATATTACATCTGTAGCATTGCTTCAAGTTCAGAAACCTCAGCTCTGTCTGCTAGGATACTCCGTGCATGCTTGTCTCAGAAACCTTGTCCTGCGAAGACCTAGCTGGCATTAAGCATCCTCCCACGTAGTAGGCATGTCCAGGTGTCATGGGGAGAGGGCCGGGGGCAGAGCTGGCCCAGTCATGTACTGTTGTATACTATTGGGTGGGTCAGGTGGTGGAGGGGGAGGTTACAGAAGGCTACCAGCTGAATCTTTCCTACTTCGTGCCACCATGTCTTTCCTTTGTTTGGGGACTAAAGGACAAGGTAGACTGAAGGTGGTAACACTGTTAGCATTTGGGGGCAGTGAACCAAAGAGTGAAGCAAACACAGTTTCCAATCTGGGGAGCCTAGCCTGTTTAGAACCTGGCTGCTTTCTTTGTTCAAAGGAGTTCTGGATTTGCAGCCTTCATGCTCTCTCTAATCCACCCTCCTCCTCTCCCCTCTCCCTCCAGTCTCCCCCACATCTTTTGCTCAGAATGTCCACTCCAGAGTAGGCAATTCACTTTCACTTTTTCTAGCTATCTTTGAATTGTTGGCAGGATTATAGTATTAAAGAGCTTGGGTCTAAAATGGCACCTTGTTTAGTGGCTGACTTGATGCAGGGGTTTTCTATTTCCATGAGAATTACTGATCTTTAGAGGAATCTGGGTGGAGAGGATATGCCCTGTGAATAATGTGCATTATTGGGTATGCTCTTTTTAAAGTTCCTAATTGGAGAAGGAAATGGCAACCCACTCCAGTGTTCTTGCCTGGAGAATCCCAGGGACGGAGGAGCCTGGTGGGGCTGCTGTCTCTGGGGTCACACAGAGTTAGACACGACTGAAGTGACTTAGCAGCAATACAAGTATGACACACTTTCTTTAAAACCCCTTCAACTTCAAAGAAGTCTTCTGGCATAAAAGTTATGATTGGAAAAAGCCCTTAGGTACCCTGGTGGTGGTTTACTCACCCAGTCACGTCCGATTCTTGCGACCCCATGGACTGTAGCCTGCCTGGCTCCACTGTCCATGGGACAGTGGCAACCACTTGCCATTTCCTTCTCCAGGGGATCTTCCCAACCCAGGAATTGAACCCAGCTCTCCTGCATTGTAGGCAGATTCTTTACCAACTGAGTTATAAGTCAGTCATTTTTTAGTAGCTTCCATGTTCCAGGCTTGTACTGAGGATACAAAGATGAATAAAGCATGGAACCTACTGTAAAGGAACTAACAGTTTACCATAGTTGTATAAGCAGATAAATCATAATATTATTCAATATGAAGTAGAAGAGAAGTATATGCCGAGTGTTGATAGAGTCTGAAAAGGGAGTGCCTGGGCAGATGGATAGGTTGTCCACTTAATGCTACTATTCTCTTTGAATATTTATCCTAAGTGGCTGATGACTGGAATATATACATACATATATATATATATATAGTAATTTTCAATTAATATTTGAAAATATTTCAATGTTGGAATATATTTTAAAAATACATATAACCCTGAAACTATTTTTTCCTGCATTTGAATCATTAAAAAAATACCAATTGAAAACTGTTTATAACCCCTAAAGACATTGCTAGATGACTGCGGTCAACACATAAAGAAAGTCTCAGAGAAATAGATGCACGAATTTTGGTTATTTACAGAGTGTAAATTAGGAAATTCTAATAGGTCTTCAAAATCAAAGAGCTGACTGTCTCCCATACTCCCTTACCTCCTTCTCAACCAATGTGGCATTTACTTGAAGGTTTCTGTAACCAACAGCAACTAGGGTTGGGTTGGCTACTTGGGGAAAGTAAACTCTTTCTGGAGCAATGGGGTGGAGACTCTATTTCCTACTAGGATCCAAGGCTGAAAAATTCACCGTGGCTCATTGCACTTGGTAGAGCACGAATCCCCCTGGTTAGCCTTTCTATACTTCCATCCTCCTATGAGCAACAGGAATAAGAAGCATGTGTTCATGTATGGACACCCCCAACCTATCTGATAAAGTGTGACTGCTAGTCTTTTCCTGCCAGAGAACAGCTTTGATTGAGATTATGTTTCATGAGCTGCTACAATTCCTTGTTTGGGAGGCAGGAAATTTGGTCTCGGTGGACTGTCTGTCAGCCAAGGCTGAAAAAAGGTATGAAGGTGTGGTCTCAGTTATGAAGTCAGAAGTCGGGATATCCTGAATTTGGTGGAGATCCTGACATTCTCTCTTATGAAAAGTCCCTGCTTAGATGTCTCCAGACATGAAATAGAACAATGCCTTTTGTTTTGTGGAGATGCACTGATCTTCTACAGGTTTTGAAAATGAAATGTGGTATAAGTATCAGTGAATCCACTTTTCTGCCTTTCACCAGGGAGTATCTGGAAATACCTTGTATAATGCAGGACTGGTTAGCCTCTTAGTTTGGATCATGTGATCTAGGACAGCAAAGTTATTGTTATAGACACATTCTTGGCTGTTAGGTGGTCCAAATTTCTGCATGCTTTTTCTCACTTCCTTGTTATTTGTTCTTTATAGTGGTTCTTTTTTGTATTTGTTCTTTATTCTTAGGGCAGATTGTATTACATTGCCTTTAAGTGTGTTGTTGAATGTAGTAAGTACTAAATTATTTGTGTGCAAATGGCTTGCTTTCCAGATTCAAACATCTTGAAGAAATTTTGAAGTTCAGGATCTAATTTCCCTATGAAGTGTCTGATGATTCATTTTAGTGGTAGAAGCTGCTTTAATATAAGCAGCAAGATATGTTTGATAAGATAAAGCTAAAACAAAATAACAATGATTTTTATGTTGGCTATGACTTTTGATAATCATTAGCACTAACTTCCCCTGGTCAATCAGATTGTGGAAATAAGAAGATAAGGATATGTTTGGAAATGTCCAGCTTTCATCTCTTTCTACTACCGGGTTTCCTGGATAGCTAGAGAAAAAGTCCTCTGAACTTTTTCTCTTTCTAACTTAATGATTTTAAGTTTAGAACCCACTGTTGCTCCTGCAAAGACTGGTAGGAGATGGAAGTGGTCCAGAGTCAGGGTTAAGCACAAACTTGCTTCTACCCAAACCTCAGGCAATGAGAAACTATGATATGACAGAGATTATTTTCCAAACTATAATAAAAAGGAATGGCTTATCCTGACCACTTACATCAAGTGATGTGGGGTGCAGGTGACCACATTTACATGCCTCCTCTTCCTATGTATCTCTGACCTGGAGCCCTCTCTTTTTTATATTCTAGTATATTTTCTTCTTCATTTTCACAGCTACTATTCTATTCAGCCCATATTTAAATATCTTACACAGGTGATCTCATTTAATTCTTACCACAATCTAGTGAAATAAGATTTCTGGCCATTTTACAGATTAGAAAATTGAGTCCTAGTGAAATAAAGGGACCTGCTCCAGGCCCTCTCCTGGGAAGTGGGTGAGGCAGCTGCTTCTCTTGAGTGCTTGCGTTGACCTGAATTAACACTCCAGAGAACACTGGGTTAAGTTCTAACTCAGAATCAGTTTGTCTCCCCCGCCCTCCCCAACGCCCCACCCAATGAAGATATTTTTATAGAAAGCTAGAAAAAATTTTAAAAATGTCTCCTCTAAGTTCAGCCTGTCAAGACTGCATTTGTGTGGCATGAGATACACACAGCTTCATGTTTGTTTCTGAAGATGGTAGGGATGGAAAGCCAAATTTTCCAGTGGGGTTTCACCTCAGCTTTGGGAGCTCAACTTTAAATTTAACTTGATTCATTTAAAGTCTGAGTTTATTTCTGGCTGGCTAACAAAATGTGGCTTCTTGGCTTAGAAAAATTCCCTCAAAACAAATTTGAAAAAGAAGCCCACATAAAGTGGCAATGTGAAATACTGTACACCATTTAATGAGTTAATAATAAGGGAATGAGAAACATTCAACTTAAATGTACTTTAAAATAGATCTGGTGAACTTAAGGGTCTATTGATGGATGAATGGGTAAAGAAAATGTGATATATATTTCATATATATATATCTATCACAATGGAATATTAACCATTGAGACAACATGGATGGACTTTGAGGGCATTGTGCTAAGTGAAATAAATCAGACAAAGACAAATACTGTAGGATGTCACCTATATGTGGAAGAAACACCAAAAACTCAGAGAAACAAAGAGCAGACTGAAGATTACCAGAGGTGGGTGGTGAGGGAAATGGGTGAAAGTGGTCAACAGAAACAAACTTCCAGTTCATAAGATAAATATGTTGTGAGCTTGTAACGCACAGCATGATGACAATAGTTAACTATACTGTATTGGATATCTGAAAGTTGCTAAGATAATAAATCTTTAACCTCTCCTCACAAGGAAAAAAACTGTAACTCTGTAAGGTAATGCATGTTAACTAAACTTATTGTGATCATTTCATAATATATACATATACTAAATCATTATATTGTATACCTTAAATGTATACAATGTTCTATGCCAATTGATGCAAAGAAATAGAGGAAAACAACAGAATGGGAAAGACTAGAGATCTCCTCAAGAAAATTAGAGATACCAAGGGGACATTTCATGCAAAGATGGGCTGGATAAAGGACAGAAATGGTATGGACCCAACAGAAGCAGAAGATATTAAGAAGAGATGGCAACACAGAAGAACTGTACAAAATAGATCTTCACGACCCAGATAATCATGATGGTGTGATCACTCACCTAGAGCCAAATATCCTGGAGTGTGAGGTCAAGTGGGCTTTAGAAAGCATCACTACGAACAAAGCTAGTGGAGGTGATGGAATACCAGTGGAGCTGTTTCAAATCCTGAAAGATGATGCTGTGAAAGTGCTGCACTCAAATTTGCCAGCAAATTTGGAAAACTCAGAAGGACTGGAAAAGGACAGTTTTCATTCCAGTCCCAAAGAAAGGCAATGCCAAAGAATGCTCAAACTACCACACAATTGCACTCATCTCACATGCTAGCAAAGTAATGCTCGAAATTCTCCAAGCCAGGCTTCAGCAATAGGTGAACTGTGAACTTCCAGATTTTCAAGCTGGTTTTAGAAAAGGCAGAGGAACCAGAGATCAAATTGCCAACATCTGCTGGATCATCGAAAAAGCAAGAGAGTTCCAGAAAAACATCTATTTCTGCTTTATTGACTATGCCAAAGCCTTTGACTGTGTGGATCACAAGAAACTGTGGAAAATTCTGAAAGAGATGGGAATACCACATCACCTGACCTGCCTCTTGAGAAATCTGTATGCAGGTCAGGAAGCAACAGTTAGAACTAGACATGGAACAACAGACTGGTTCCAAATAGGAAAAGGAGTACGTCAAGGCTGTATATTGTCACCCTGCGTATTTAACTTATATGCAGAGTACATCATGAGAAACACTGGGCTGGAAGAAACACAAGCTGGAATCAAGATTGCCGGGAGAAATATCAATAACCTCAGATCTGCAGATAACACCACCCTTATGCCAGAAAGTGAAGGAGCATTAAAGAGCCTCTTGATGAAAGTGAAAGAGAGTGAAAAAGTTGGCTTAAAGCTCAACATTCAGAAAACGAATGGCATCAGGTCCCATCACTTTATGGGAAATAGATGAGGAAACAGTGGAAACAGTGTCAGACTATTTTTGGGGGCTCCAAAATCACTGCAGATGGTGACTGCAGCCATGAAATTAAAAGACGCTTACTCCTTGGAAGGAAAGTTATGACCAACCTAGATAGCATATTAAAAAGCAGAGATATTAGTTTGGCAACAAAGGTCCATCTAGTCAAGGCTATGGTTTTTCCTGCGGTCATGTATGGGTGTGAGAGTTGGACTGTGAAGAAAGCTGAACACCGAAGAACTGATGCTTTTGAACTGTGGTGTTGGAGAAGACTCTTGAGAGTCCCTTGGACTGCAAGGAGATCCAAACAGTCCATCCAAAAGGCGATCAGTCCTGGGTGTTCATTGAAGGACTGATGCTAAAGCTGAAACTCCAATACTTTGGCTACCTCATGCAAAGAGTTGACTCACTGGAAAAGACTCTGAGGCTGGGAGGGATTGGGGGCAGGAAGAGAAGGGGACGACAGAGGATGAAATGGCTGGATGGCATCACCAACTCGATGGACATGAGTTTGAGTAAACTCTGGGAGTTGGTGATGGACAGGGGAGGCCTGGCGTGCCGCAATTCATAGGGTCGCAAAGAGTCAGATACGACTGAGCGACTGAACTGAACTGAAAACTGGAAAAATGAATAAAATGGATCTGGGTGTTAAAGTAGAGCTGGCAATTTGGATTCTCTTGATCCCAACTGAAGGCAGATTGGCTCCTATAAAATGTGGTGTGACTTAGACCAAAAAAAAGCCAAAATGAAAAGCATTAAGGTTCAGTGTAGAAGGAAAACCCCTGAACACATATATAGAGACAAAGCATCTGAGGAAAAACTTTTTTTTCTGAAACAAAAATCTACCACTGAACAGTTTAAATCCAAGTTTGGAATAGTTTGCAATATATATATATTTATAAATATAATTTATATTTAAAATAAAGTATATATTTATATATAAACAAATAACATATAAATACATTTATTTTCATATATAATATATTCAAAATATATGAATATATTATGTTTATAAATATATAACTAAATATAAATTTATATTAAATATAAACTAGTTTTCAAAATTAAAGGTGTACCATGAGTCAGTGCCTAACTTGTAAAGGCCAAATTTTTAAAGCTCATACAAGGGTGAAAGTTCTGGTTTGGATACAACACTCTTTTTCTAATATTTATTTTTATTTATTTATTTGGCTGCACTGGATCTTGTGGCATGCTAACTTGATTCATCCCCAAGGCAAGGCATTACTTTATCAACAAAAGTCTGTCTAGTCAAAGCTAGGGTTTTTCCAGTAGTCATGTATGGATGTGAGAGTTGGGCTATAAAGAAAGCTGAGCACTGTAGTCTTGATGCTTTTGAAGTGTAGCGTTGGAGAAGACTCTTGAGAGTCCTTTGGCCTGCAAGGAGATCCAACCAGTCAATCCTAAAGGAGATCAGTCCCTGAATATTCATTTGAAGGACTGATGTTGAAGCTGAAACTCCAATACTTTGACCACCTGATACGAAGAAATGACTCATTTGAAAAGACCCTGATGCTGGGAAAGATTGAAGGCGGGAGAAGGGGACGACAGAGGATGAGTTAGTTGGCCTGCATCAACAACGTGATGGACATGAGTTTGAGTAAACTCTGGAAGTTGGTGATGGACAGGGAGGCCTGATGTGCTGCAGTCCATGGGGTCACAAAGAGTCAGATACACCTGAGCAACTAAGCTGAACTGAAGGCAAGGCAACTCTGTGTTGGGGGAGGGTTGCTATCATCTCTACTTCGTTGCTGGGGAAGCTGAAGTGGAGAGAGATTCAAAGATTTGTTTAAGGTCACCTGACTGGTGTGGAGCAGAGATGGGATTTGAAGGACTTGGGTTCCACAGGCCACGTGCTAATCACTCTGACAGATGGCCTTCATTAAAGGGCTGCAGGGAATATGTGAAGCTGTTGATACAGAACACAACCACAGAAAAATAAAGAGATATTTTAATAGTTTCCATGTTGCCTAAATGCAGCAAATATGATATCCCTGTTATTGGTGATGATGAAGTCAACACAACAGGGAACCTGAGAGCAAAACTGATTAAAGTAGGTCCCAGGAAATGGAAAATATATCAGGCATGATGTGAGTTCCTCAGAATCTATAAGGGTAACCCATAGTTTAAAATTATTGCAGGCTCCTCTACCATAAGTGAGATATAGAACAACAAAATTTCTTTTGTAAAGTGTATTGGTAAAATACAAGAATTCAAAAGCTGTCAACTGAGCAAATGCCTCTGTTCATTGCTTTCACTGTTTTTTATTTAAAGTTTTCAGTTTGTAAAATTTCTTCTATGGTATCATCACAAAAGGCCTATGACACAATTTTGTCATAATTGGATTTGTGCCCTTTGGATTTCTTATCCATAAGTGTGTGTGTGTGTGTGTGTAGTGTGTGTGTGTGCGCGTCACGCGTGCACACAGACATACACACATGCCATCTGATGGTCAACATAACTTTATTATCAATCTATCTTTCTCCCTTTAGTCCCGGACAAGTTTGCTCTTTTTCCAGATTCTTTTTCCTTATAACTATGTACCTCCCTCCTCAGATCTTTCCTTCATAATTTCTAGATTTCTTGATTCTTTCATTCCTTTGCACTATAAGCTGACAGTGTCCTCAGCAGATCCTGAAGGACTTCTAAGTTTCCCTTTTTTCTAAGACAGTTTTTATTTCACTCTTACCTCTATTTACCAAAGAATTGACAACTAATTCACAAAACACGATTGTTACAGTTGATCAAGAAGAGGGGACAGTCTTCAAAGGGATTATTATTAAGAGCCCAGGTTTGACTCAACTTCAAGTATATTTGGCATCACAGCCAGAGGTAGGTGGAAGGCAGGAGCAAAAGTCATATGTGATGGCATGTGACACACTCCAGAACAAGACTCTCATCCTTGTTTTCCTTTATCCCTCACTTCTCCTACACAAGTATTATTCATTGGTAGCACTATATTTTTGGCTTCCCAAGTGGCTCAGTGGTAAAGAATCACCTGCAGTGCAGGAGATACAGGAGATGTGTGTTCAGTCTCTAGGTCGGGAAGATCCTCTGGAGAAGGGAATGGCGACCCACTCCAGTATTCTTGCCTGGAACACTCCATGGACAGAGGAGCCTGGAGGGCTGCAGTCCATGGATCACAGAATCAGACATGACTGAGCAACCGAGCACACAGCACTATATTTAAATTTAACATTATATAAAATTTCAGTTTGAGCTCAGTTGCTATTTGCGATCAACTAGCTAACTCTGGCTATTCAAACATCATCCACTAAATGTATCATGGGGAGGAAGCAAGATTACTCTTGGAAGCAGGGTGTGATATTCGGCATAGTTAACAGCTGTTATGACATGGGCACACCCAGTTGGAAGATGCCCTTGTAGTGCCAGGCAGGGCTTAAGGGCTCAAACCTATCAGTTGCTGAATTGTGGGAAAGTTGGCAGGTCACAGGAAAGTGGCCAGGGTGGGGCCAATTGAATTTGGGGAGCTCAGGGCATGCCTTTTATCTACCAGTTCAGGAGTATTTCAGCAACCATTATAGCCCCATCGGTGCTCCTGCTGAGTACCAGCCTACACTGAGGTTGTGCTCTAGCTATAATAGCTGGGACCTGTCCCTCTGGAATAGTATGTGTTTAACATGAAAAAGAAAGGTTAATTTGCATGAAAAATCATATTGCAGGTGTTTCTTAGCTTGCTAGATTATAATCTACAATAGTTTCTCAATCTCATCATGGTTACCACATACAGGTTAAAACAGTATGATCTTCAAGACTGTCTACTGAACTTGACTATATTTGACTGAAGGTATTGATTGGAAGAAGAATTGATGCTTTTGAATTGTGGTGCTGAAGAAGACTCCTGAGAGTCCCTTGGACTGCAAGGAGATCAAACCAGTTGATCCTAAAGGAAATCAACCATAAATATTCATTGGAAAGATTGTTGCTGAAGCTGAAGCTCCATGCTTTGGCCATCTGATGCAAAAAGAGCTGACTCAGTGGAAAAGACCCTGATGCTGGGAAAGATTGAGGGCAGGAGCAGAAGTGGGCAGAAGAGGATGGGATGATTAGATAGCATCACTGACTCAATGGACACGAATCTGAGCAAACTCTAGGAAATAGTGGAGGACAGAGGAGCCTGGTGTGCTATTGTCCATGGGGTCCCAAAGAGTTGAACACAATAACTGAACAACAACAAATGATTCGGAGAGAAGTGGGACAGCTGTTACCACCTGTGGACCCTTGTCATGTTCAGGTGGCTTTTCTGTGTGGTGTAAGCTGCTCCCCAAGGCATTCCAGGAATCTTTGAGCTAGCACTTTTGCAAACTGCTGAGGCCATGGACCCCTTTACAGAACAAGGTTTTTAAATGCATAAGATAAAATACATAGGAATATAAAGGAAACCAATGCTAAATATTAGGAAGGAAATACTGAATACTAAAGGATTAATGAAAATAAAAATGTAAATTTTGTCAGCCAAATTCAGAGTAACCTGAATTCTCTCTCCTCCTAGGTTAAGAACCCCTGCAGGATAAAGTCACCCCGGGGGTCAACACCTCACTAGAGGCCCCACCCCTTGTGCTGGAGGCTGGAGCGTTTAGGCCACCCACGCTGATCTCGGAGCAGTCTCTAGGCAGGGAAATTCTCCTCCCAAGCAGTTCTGGGAATTTGGGGCAGGAAGGAAGGGCTCCTGAGCGCCTGGGTGCCACTTTAAATAACTCTTCCTTCAATGATGAGGACCTTCTCAGCCTGGGAATACCTGGAAATCAAGTTTTAAGTTGCCTACACTAGTGTGACTTTTCCCACAAACTCTCCTTTCCACCTGGACGCAGATCCCTGGAGACACTGGGGAAAGGCTGAGCTTCAGTTTTCTCATCTGCAAAAAGAAAATACCCACCTCATAGGATTGTTAGGAGCATGAAATGAGATAACAGTTGTGCGGTTTGCAATTGCGCAGCCCTCTTAAAATCTGTGTTGTTATCGTTTTTGACGTTAGGTCTTGAGGACCGAGGACAATCTATACAGTTCCAGTCCCCAAGTACCGGGTCCGCGTTAAGCGCTCCATAAACACTTGTGGAAAGAATGAACGGAGCCTTTGCACGTGGGTTGGCGAGCACCAGGGACTCCTGGCCTATAGGACTGGCGCATCACCACCACTTGTTTTTAGAACAGGTAGTAAACGCCTTTCCGGCTCTGTGCCGAACGGCAACCACAATTCAAGAGCTTTGCTCCAGGAGGACCCGCAGGCTGGGACTGCCCGGCCCGCAGCTCGTCTCCGGGTCTCCCCGCGGCTTCCAGACCAGGTGTGGGGGCGGCGGGGGCGGCGCAGAGGGGCAGCGCTGGGTCGCACCGCTGGGTCGCACCGCAGCCGGGCGGGCCGCAAAGGTGCCGGCGGCGGGCGCGCGAGGAGGGGCCAGGGGGTGGGGAGGGCCGGGGGCGGGGCCGGCGTCCTCGTCACTTGATAAAACGCCTGCGAGTCTCCAGAGAACAACGGGCTCATTCAGTGGTCGGGAGCTGCCCGCGAGGGGGAGCGGCCGGGCGGAGAGCGCGACTCGTCCCGGGGTGGGGCCGGGCGCGGAGGCGAGAGGAGACCGAGGTGGCCGCGGCGGCAGCGGCGCTGTACCCCCGAATCCGGCCCGAAGCGCGGGGCGGCCGCGCAGTTTCCCGCTCCGCTCTCGGTGCGCCGGCCCATGGCGGCCGCGGGGCGGCTGTGGCTGCTTTACCTGTCAGTGGGGCTCCTGCCGCGGCTCGGCACCGCCTTCAACTTGGACACCCGCGAGGACAATGTGATCGAGAAAACCGGGGACTCCGGGAGCCTCTTCGGCTTCTCGCTGGCGATGCACTGGCAGCTGCAGCCTGAGGACAAGCGGCTGTGAGTTCCCGACTCTGTCCACCCCACCCGGGCCCCGGCCCACGCGCGAACCAGGTCGAAGGCTCTCCGCGTTCCCGCCGGCCGGCCCTGCCCAGTCCGGCACTCCGCAGGCTCCGGGGGAGCGGGGCCCGGCGCCCCGCGCGTTCCCCCCGGCCCCGCCTGGCGCGGCGCCTTCCCCAGTTCAGCCCCGGAAAGAGAACCCGGGGGCCGACTCTGCACACCGCGGCCCCGGTGCCAGGCGGGGCTGTCCTCGGACCCGGGAGAGTTTACTTTTTTTTTTAAACAAAGTGCTTTCCGGCGATCCTTCCCCCGGGCATGTTTGCTGGGAACCCGGCAGGTGGCACGCTTTGCTGAGCTTCACGTGTGTGTTGAGCGGGGGGTGACTTGGGGTGTAGGGGGCTCGCTGTTTTCGCTGCGGTGAGATGACTGAGAGGGTCGTTAGGGAGATCCAGGCCTTTCCCAAACTCACAGAGAACACGCCGCCCCACCCCGCCCGCTCCCCAGCAAACTCGCGCGCCTCGCAGAAGTTGGAAAGCCACCTTTCATCACGTCCTGCGAGGCTTTCCCCGAAGGGCGGGTTCCCTGATAGGCGAAACTTTTACACGCCTCCCCAATTTTAAAAAGATGGAAACAACCAAGCACCTGTTCCGCAGAACTAGATCAGCTGAGAAAATAAGACCCTGTTAGTGGTGTGGCCGACCCCCCACCCCCACCCCGCACAAACCACAAAGCGTCCGGCGCCACCCGAGACCCGGTGGGCCCCAGCCCTGGGAGGCCCTTTCGAGGGGTTAAAGCAAAATGTCTGATCTAGGTTGGGGGCTTTGCAAATGAGGTCTGGAAGTGACAACCCCCGACCCCACCCCACCCCCCACCCCCACCCCCAACACCATGGCACAGCGCTGCTCCTCCAGGGAGAAAGTGGAGACCGGCACTCGTAGCTTCTCCTTTTCTTTCTTAGACAGTGTTTGGTTCCCACATGATCAAACTGTTTAGGCAGGAGAGGGTATTTGGGAGCTTAGTGGCTTTAATCGCTGTGGGGCCGCATTCTTGATCTGGGCTACCGAAAAATAAACTCACAAAAGGTCTCGCAACCCCCCACCCCCAGCCCTTTGGTTGAGCTGAGGTCCTTCCAGGACCAACAGACCGAAGAATGCAAAGTACAGCCACAGAGGAGAGGACTTTATGAGAGGGGAATGGGGTTTTAGGGCTGCAGAGAAAATCTTGATTTCAGTAATTAAGAACTTCGGAATTGGTGAAGGTTGTAGGTGCCTGAATCTTAAAGTTAAATTTTTCTAATAACACCTACCAGTGAAGCAAAGAAATTAGTACAGGGTGGGAAGGCCAGGGTGGGGGTGGTCTTGTAGGCCTGAGCAGCTGCTTATACTCTATTTTCTCTCAGCAGAATTAATTGTGATGCTGTAAATTTGAAATGAAAGGTGGTTTCTATTAACTCAGTTAATGGATGATGTTTGGTGTCTCTGAGTACTTGAATGTGTAGATGAGCATTCACCCATATGGAGAATGAACTTGTTAGTGCAGAAATGACCACGGATGACCACGGGCCAGCAGAGGGAATGTATTCTCCTTGGCATTCTCTGCACTAGTCCTCTACTGAAGCTGGTGGTTTCTTTGAAATACTGGTTCAAGCAAACATTGTGAAGGGGAAGTATTGGGGCGGAAAATTATCTGTGGGGGTGGAGATTTGCGAAAGGTAGTTTCAGCCAGGATCTCTGTTGTCACCAAGGTTAGCAGTGTGCTTGCTCAAACTTGTTCTTGCTGGTGGGCTTCTCTGCTGTTAGACCTGCTGCAAGTATGTAAGAAGGAGCCTGTGTTTGGGGGCTGATGCCTTCTAGAAATGCTCTTCTTAGGGACTGACAGAGAGGAGTGGCCCACTTTAAGGGAACCGTATCTTTCTCTGGACCTGGGAGTGTGGCAATAGCCCACTCTAGGGGCTGTGATTTATGTCAGGTGCCACGCCCCTACCTTCTTTTGGTAAAGTAATCTGACAGCACTGGCCTCACCCAGGAGGACCAGTACACACAGGCCATACCCATGTTAGTTATCACCTTTGTCAGTAAAGGATGTGGGTGTAAAGTAACAGCCAGTTAAGGTTGAGACCCCACAGCTTATGGGCCAGCCTCCGAATTTCAGGGCACTGATGAGAGAGACCTAAGCTCAAAATTCCTTCTTTTGCAGCTGTTACTTTGAGCCTTGGTGTTTTTATCTATAAAATGGAGCTATTACTGCTCAATAGGCTTGTTGTGAGGATTAAGAGATAACATGCAAAGTGCCTAATTCCTGCCTGGCATGGGTATTTGCTGACTAAATGGTAGTTGTTAATGGTGATGCATTTAGAAACAGTAACTGAATTCCTCCTGTATGCCTGTGACTCTGCAGGTGTTAAACATCCTATGAGTCTCACTCTGCCAAAGAGTGAAGTTGAAGGGTTATTGGCATTGGGTAAGTTAAACTTAATCACATTTCTGAACCCCATTTTCAAAGCATTTTAACTTTAATCAATCTTTGATTTACAGCAAAAGTAAATGTCTCAAACAAAGAACTTCATTGAGGCGGAAGAAGTAAAATATCAAAGATGTGTGAGCATGTCAGATGAATGCAGCGTTGTGGGAACAAACCATAGACTTTTGTGGGTTAAACTTTCTACAGTGCTGTTTAAATATTTCATATCTCAAACTCTAAGATTTTATAACAGAATAATATTTTATCTGAAGCCTTAAAACATGTTTGTTGTTGTTGTTTAGTTACTAAGTCGTATCTGACTCTTTTCCTTAAGATTTCCAGGTTAGAATACTGGAGCGGGTTGCCATTTCCTTCTTCAGGGGATCTCCCTGACCCAGGGATCGAACCCATGTCTCCTGCTTGGCAGGCAGATTCTTTACATCTGAGCCACTGGCTATTCTTAAAACTTTGGGGACTGTAAAACTGAAATAGAGATCATAAAACCTCACTGGGCTTTTTAGGCTAGATATTAAAGAAGTTTGGCTGAGTTACTGAGGTCAGGATCTAAGGTTGAGTCACCCCAACTAGGTAGAAAGTATGGGATGGCATCTGTGGGTATGTCCATCCTGTGAGTCGGCCCTTTTTCCTCTTCTGGGAAGAGCTGAGTGTGTGTGTGATTGCAGGACAGAATCCAGAAGGAATAGATCTTTAAGTTATATCTTCGATTTTGGGAGTGATGCTGGGCTTATCCCAATGGACATTTTCTTTTGGGAACTTCCTGATCTCCACTGTCTTCCTAAGGCCCACCAGACCCACTGTTGCTTCTCTTTTGACTCTATAATGTTTACTCTTGGTTTTTCTCACACTTGTGATGCTCTTGCTCTTAAAATCAGTTTTACTGAACTAGAGATCGTCTAGTCCAGCTATATAAAGAAACTTTATAGATGAAGAAACTAAAGCTGAAAGTTAAAGAAATATCTATAGTCTCATGAGTGCTTAAGCAGAATCTTAACAGAATCTGGATTTGAACTTGGCATTTCTGACTCATGCTCATTTCATCTCTAAAAGGAAAAGTCAGACGTGTCCTTCAGACCTGGAGAAATTGAGTTTTGGAAATGTACTATGTTAGGCTGATTTATTAAACCACTCCCCACGTGGGTCAGGGCTGTCTATTTAAATATCTGTGCCTGGTCTCTCTTCCTATGGACACTTAACTCCAGCTGGCCTTGCATCAGCTTCTGGGTCCCTTCCTTCTTTGCCTGTCATTCCTTCCCCTTCTGAAAAAGCCCAGTTAGGAGCCAGCTGGGGATCAGAACTATGTGCAGGATGTGTACCTAAGCACTCGCTTCCTTGCATTCATTCAGAGTGCCATGTGGCCCAGGGCCATCGTCCAGGGACTGTCTCGGTCACCTTGAGTCCTGAGAGTAGAGAAAGAGCCAAAATGGGCAGGGAGACTTAGAGGAGATCTTAGGACTCTGCAAGAAAGCAGAAATAGACAAGTTTAATTTTAACACAGGCTGGTCTCGTGAGTCCATCAAGTCATGACTTAGGGTTTACAAAAAAATTATTTTTGTGATATGAATAATAATGTCAGGAAAGTCAGGTGACGTGCTCATGTAAAAAAGCTTTATATTATTTTAAAGAATCAGTTACTACGTTCTTAGTTGTGTAATTCCCTATTTTAACCTAACAATATTGTTGTTGTGCAGTGGCTCCAAGTCTCATCAACTCTGTGACTCTATGCACTACAGCACGCCAGGCTCCTCTGTTCTGGAACTATTGGAATTTGCTCAAATTCGTGTCCATTGAGTTGGTGGTGCTATCAGTAGTATCAGGATTTAAGCTTTTTCACCAAGTAGTACTGGGACTGCGATGCATGGATTCCCTTAGACCTTGACTCAGCATAGGGACAGAGTGACAGGTGAATGCCCTGGCACTTTCAAGATAGATAGTGGAGACATAATAGAACATACTATCCTGTGCTCAGATGACAGACAGGGTCAGTTTTCCCTGGAACGCTGGTTAGTTCCAAGTCAGTCCATCCTGAAGATCATCATCCTGTTGTAAGAACCAGTTTACCTTTCTCCATGAAAGCCTTTCGAGCCCAATCCATACTACATCACATCCTCTTCCTTTTGAATGTCTGTGGTCCTTCCTGTCATGTGCCTGACAGCTCTGATGGTTTTGTATTATTTAATTATGTAATATTTAACTGTTGTCTGCCATTTCCAGGGTATGGGCTAATCCCGCCCAGGTGGATAATAGGTTATGTGGAGGGCAGGGGTCTTCTGTTCATTTCTTTGCCTCATAGCACCTTGAATATGCCTTGCAAATAAAATGGAGTCATAGCATACACTCAGTTTAACTTGTGCAATCAGCTTCTCTGGCTCAGGGCAGAGAGGGAGAAATCCCTTTATTTAATGGTCTGCACTTCTCGAACTTACTGTAGATGTTGCTCTCTGCTGCCTCCAGGGAAAGGGGAGCTATAGTGGTAATGCAAAGAGACATCAGAGAGGTTCAGTTCAGTTTAGTCGCTCAGTCCTACCCGACTCTTTGCTCAAAGAGGTTAACTCTTGGTTTTTGAGTTCTCAAGGGCCCAAGGGATTTTTATGAGTGATTTTTAATTACACTTGACTTTTGCCTTAAAGGTACACTTTATAACTTAGCCCCAGAAATACAGGCTGACCTATACTGCACTGGGTGCTGAGATCTGCTAGTTGTTAAAGAAAGACTACATAGAGAAGGGTGGCTGTAGACTAAGGTCCTGAAGCTACTTGACAAGGGTGTGGAGGTCAAATGGAAGTAAGCATGTGAGGGCATGTGTGAATTGATGGCTAAGTGTTAGTTACTCATGGTCAGTAAGGGGGTCTTGGGTACATGTAGCTCTTTAAGTACAGTGGTGGGGTAGCTGCTAACCCCCTCCAGTGAGAGCTGTATGTAGAATGGTGATCCAGATGGCCAACAGGTCAGAACCAGAGTTCTAATGGCCTTTTGAGAGAGTGGTCAAGGTTGAGCCCCCATAGTAATGGGCCCTGGGAGCAGGACCAGCCCCCTCCTTTGTTTGGGTACAAGTTTAGAATCAAAATGATTTTGTCTACAAGGAACTTTCTGGGTTCTCAAACCTGGCTGGTCATCACGGTAACATGGAGAATCTCTGTAAAAATATAATTTGAGGCTCACTAAGTTGTGTCCAACTCTTGTGACCCTATGGACTGTAGCCTTTCAGGCTCCTCTGTCCATGGGATTTTCCAGGCAAGAATACTGGAGTGGGTTGCCATTTCTTTCTCCAAATTTGAGCTCAGGCCAGATCTATTATACCAGTTTCTATAGATGTGATCTGAGAATCTGTTCATAACATTTTCTAAGTTTGAGCTAGATGAGCTTTCCGTTTTTACCCAGAAGGAACATAATATAATGCTTCAGAACAGATTCTAGGGCTGGAGTCTGGATCCCAGCGGATGGGATTAAGTCCTTCTCTACCATTTCCTGCTGTACATTGTGCAGAATACTTAACATTCTACTCCCCATGCCAGTGTGTAGGGGTTTTACCCACACACCATCAAACCATCCTCAGAAACCAGTCAGCTCAGTTCTGTCCGTCTCCCTGGAGATAGCAACAGATCCCACAGATTAAGGGCTCAGTGCTAATGGATGCCTCCCCCACTTCAGATGCCCACGCCAAGTCCAAGGTGTCCCCTGGGCTTCTGACAGACTGGCTATAGATTGGAATTTCCAACGATCCCTGCCTTGGGTTTGATTAATTTGCTGTAGTGGCTCACAGAACTTGGAGAAGCTTCTTCTTCTTTTGTTTTTGTTTTTTTTTTTACTAGATTACCAGTGTATTATACAAAGATAGAACTCAGGAACAGCCAGGTGGAAGAGATGCGTAGGGCAAGGTATGGAGAAAGGGTTTAGAGTTTGCATATTCTCTTCCAGCATGCCACTCCCACCCCCAAATCTCCATGTGGTTTCCAAAGTTCTCCAAACTCCTTCCTTTTGAGTTTTTATGGAGTCTTTGATACATTAGGCACAATTGATTAAAACATTAGCCATTAGCCATTGCCCAGTAAACTCAACTTCCAGCCCTTCCTCCTCCCTGGAGGTCAGGAGGGTGGGGCTGAAAGTTCCAACCCCCTAATAAAGTGCCCCCTCCTTAGGTGCAGGCGGAGCCACCTCATTAACATAACAAAAGACACCTTTGTCGCTTTCCTTACTTGGCAAATTCCTAGGGTTTTAGGAGCTCTGTGCCTGGAACAGTAGATGAAAACTAAACATATATTATTATAAATCACAACACCTCATCCCTCTATGTCTCTTTCCTCAGCCGTAAAATGAGGATAATTGTACCTTAGACTAGTCTTGACTCAGAGTAAGCACTTTGTGCATGTTAAATAAATGTGGAAACCAAGACAGTGAGAGGTGAAGTGCCCATGACATGCTGGGCGAGTTGGTTCTCAGTCCGCCGCCTCACGTTGCCTGGTTTGTGTGGGTGTACTTTCTCTTCGGGGCATCAATTGTGATGATGTTCAGTTCTACAGTTACCATGTTGGGAAAGTACATCTCAGGAGAACCATACCTTGTGGTCTTTTGGTAGCCATGGCGTTAGATGAACAGCAGCTGGGTTTCCACAAGCAGTGGAGATGAATGGGCAGACTGGTGCAGGAATGATGAGCAAGGACTTTGTGCAAAGAGTACCTACAGAGGATGGCTTGTGCACATTCAGGCTGGCCTTATTCATAAGGAATACCAAATGTCTGGTTTCCAGATCTTCTCAGACCTCTGTGACTTGGAAAGTCGCACCCTTCCACTCCCATTCCTGGCAGGCTGGGTAGTGTACACTCTGCCCAGGGCTGGGCTGGTGATGATTTATTTTTCTTAGTCCTTTGTTTGGCATTAATGTATGCTAGGAAGGAGCCTGTGCAAAGCTGTATCTGATTTGTCAATGATGAAACTGCCTAAAGTTGAGAGATGGCATGGACAACGTGTGGAAGTCATGTTTTAGCAAATTTTTGTTTATTAAACTGGTATTTAGAATTGCACACAGATTTCTTGGAACTAAATTAAGAGACTAATTGTTAACTAGTTGTGAACTTCACCAGCGTTGGTCCCTGTTAATCCAGTAACAGGGTGGAATGATCGCCATCTAAATGGATGCTGTCTGGCTTTTCTGTTCCAATCAACAGGGCGAGACAATTCTGAATCGGCTCGCCTGTTGCGTGGTCGGTGTGTTGGCAGAATGGCGCCTTCCTTAGGCCACAGTCCAGCCGCTGCCCCTCCCCACACCACACATCCACATCTACATGTGCTAGATCCTACTGTTGGGTACCGCTGTCACTTCATCTAATCCCAAATTGACGAAAAGACTGTAGGAGACTTTTAAGTCTTGAAAACCAATTAAGTGGTAAGGACAACTGTTCTGAATTAGCCGGAATGGGGAAAGTACCGTGAAAGAAAGTGCAGAAGGCAAAAACAAGGGACATGAAGCCATGGTTGTCTCCTCGCATGTTTATTTGCCAACCAGCTGGATATGTTTTGCATGTCATACAATCCGAGGATTACTTTTTTTGAAAAGCCTTTCAGATATGAGAAAAACCTTTTAGAGAAATAGGCTTTATAAGCTTGGGAGTATAGAAATAAAAATAAACCTTGGTATAGTTTGCGAGGGGCATACTGGTGATACGTAGACTAAACAGACCAAGGGTAATGCCTCTTTACCCTTGGTCTGTGCTTGCTCTGCTTGGTGATAATCAATGTTGCTCCAGTTTCTTCAGTTTGAAAAGGACATTCATTTGTACTGAGGTTATTTTAATCATGTGTGTGTGTCTAAGAGAGAGATACACATGATAATAAATGTTTCAGACCCAGAGAGTAGAATGTCACTGAATTGTACGTCTCCCTGAACCAAATAACCTCTTCTGTTTGCAGAGTCAGAATCCTGTCTTCAGGGTATACTGCTATCGATCGAGGGGTCAGTCTTCCGTGGTCCTGATAAAGCAACATGATATAAAGTTAACTGGAGGATCCCATCCATGGGAACTGTGGTGTGTGTATGGAATGGTAGTTCCTTATGTGAATGGCCCACTGGGGTAGCACAGGGAATTTGAAGTTTTGTATTCCCTCGCTGCTGAGGAAAGTGAAAAAAAGATATTTTCCTGGGTTCTCTTCCCACTGATATGACCCCTCCCTTCCACCCCACTTCCTGACAATGTAGTTCCATCTGTCCCTTGAGTACAAAGGGAAATGGAAATGTTTAGAATTCTACAAGGCCCAGTGAGATTGGAGATAGATAGGAGAAGATATTTAAAATACCTGGAGGAAATGTGCAGGGTTGAAAACCTGTTGTTTGGGCCTCAGGAATCCAGAGGCCTTGTGGTGGCTAGTGAGAGTAGGCCCAGCTTAGAACAGTACTCAGGAAAGTTGAGAGCTGGCTTTCAGATCTGGGGATAGAGAGTCTTATGGAAACCCGCAAGTGCAAAAGGAGGTGGATCTGGATTCTGTTGGATCTTCTAGAGGGTCAAGGATAGAGTCCTTGGGAGAAGCCCCAGAATTAGATGGTCCAAACCTCAAGAGAGGACTTCGGGGGCCAGCTGGAGAAGTGTTTGACTGCCCAGCACATAGTAAAGTCTTTTCAGATTCCATATCAGATCAGCCAGTTTAGAAAGAAAAGTACTTTCTAAGCCTTGTATTCAGAAAGGGCCCAAGGCTGCAATAGGACCCAAGCTGAGAAAGGGTTTTGGGGAGTGTGGAAGGGCATCCGCGGGACCCTTGCTCACAAGATAACCCTAAGAGATCAGCCCTGAGACATGAGGGTCCCCTCAGCCTAGCTGGAGTAGGGAAATGGCTGGCTGTCAGGCAGCCAGGAAGACTTCATGGAGCAGGCACAAGCCATGTCATTATTGGGGGAAAGTATTTCTGCCAGTGAGAACAGCAGGTACAAAGGCCCTGGGGCAGAAGCATGTTCAGAGCAGCAAAGAAGCCTGTAGTCTCCTTGGAGCCAGATTGTGGAGAGCCTTATAGGTCATTGGAAGGCTGGTTTTTACTCTTGAATGAGATGGGAAGCCATGGGAGGATGCTGAGAAGAGTATGACATGTTCTGACTTAGATTTTGCATGGATTCTCTAGCTGCTGTGCTAAGTCCCTTCAGTCCTGTCTGACTCTTTGTGACCCCATGGACTATAGCCCTCCAGGCTCCTCTGTCCTTGGGATTTTCCAGGCAAGAATACTGGAGTGGGCTCTCCTGCCCTTTTGTAGCTATTACCTAAGTACAGGGCTTCCCTGGTGGCTCAGAGGTTAAAGCATCTGCCCACAATGCGGGAGACCTGGGTTCGATCCCTGGGTCGGGAAATTCCCCTGGAGAAGGAAATGGCAACCCACTCCAGTATTCTTGCCTGGAGAATCCCAAGAACGGAGGAGCCTGGTGGGCTACAGTTCAGGGGGTTGCAAAGAGTCGGACACGACTGAGTGACTTCACTTCACAAGTACAGAGGTAGTGATCTTTATGATGAAAGTCCTTTTAAATAATAGGAAAGAGGTGATAGTGGTTTGGCCCAAGGTGGTAGTGAAGATAGTGAGAAGTGGATGCATTCTGGCTATGTTTTCAAAGTAGAGTGAATGGGATTTCCTGTGGATCAGTTAAAGAGAGAAAAGCTAGAAGGATAAAGTTATCATACAGTGGTTTAGAGTGAACTATAAAAATAGATTTGCGGAGAAGAGCAGGAGTTTAATTTTGGAGATCATAGTTTTGAGATGTCCAGATATCAAGTGGAGTTGTTGAGCAGGCAGTTGAATGAGTGTGAAATTTGGATGGAAAGGTTTGGATTGGAGATACAGATAGCGGAGCCATAGTTCTAGGTTGTATTCGGAGCTGTGGACCGAATGAATGAGATCACCAAGGAGGAGAGGGTAGAGACTAAGGACAGACCTGTGGGGTGTTCTCTCATAGAGAGTGGAGATGCGGAACCCAGCACCAGTTATGAAGAGGAATGGCCAGTAAAGTAGGGAACTAGGCAGCATGCTGTCCTGGAAGCCACACAATGAAGGTGGTTTAGGGAGGGAGTGATGAAAATCAGTTGTGTCAAATAGCACTGAGATTTGATTCCTGACACAGCAATATGGAGGCCATGGCTGACCTTATCAGAGCGCTTGTGGAGTGGAGCAGGAGCTGTGCTTGGTGTGGGCTGGTGAGAGACTCAGTTCAGTTCAGTTGCTCAGTCGTGTCCCGACTCTGTGACCCCATGGACTGCAGCATGCCAGGCCTCCCTGTCCATCACCAACTCCCCGAGCTTACTCAAACTCATGTCTATTGAGTCAGTGATGCCATCCAACCATCTCATCCTCTGTCGTCCCCTTCTCCTCCTGCCCTCAATCTTTCCCAGCATCAGGGTCTTTTCCAATGAGTCAGCTCTAAACATCAGGTGGCCAAAGTATTGGAGTTTCAGCTTCAGCATCAGTCCTTCCAGTGAATATTCAGGACTGATCTCCTTTAGGATGTACTGGTTGGATCTCCTTGCAGTCCAAGGGACTCTCAAGAGTCTTCTCCAGCACCAGGTGAGAGACTAGAAGATGAATCGGAGGTCCTGGAGAGGGGAGCAGAGCAAGAGCTGGAGGGGAAACTGGAGTCGAGAGGGAATTTTATTTTAAATGGGAGGAAGTGACAGTGAGGGGGTTTGTTGATAAGGAGAGTTCAACAGAAAGGGAGAAGTGAACACAGGAGTAGGGAGACTTGCTGGTGTGATGTCTGTGCCTGGGTGAGACGCATTGTGGGGAAGGTTACCTGGTTACTGGAGAACCAGTAACTTGTCAACCTCAAAGTAAAGGGGCGCACATGCAGGTCGGTGGGTAGTTATCATGGTGGGAAACTGTGCGTGTTTTTTGGTTGCTTCTAATTTCTCAGTAAATAATAATATATCATTACGGTGGCTCAGTGATTAAAAATCCACCTGCAACGTGGGAGACATGAATTCTGTCCCTGGGTCGGGAAGATCCCCTGGAGGAGGGCACGGCAACCTACTCCAGTATTCTTGCCTAGAAAATCCCATGGACAGAGGAGTCTGGCAGGCTACCGTCCATGGGGTTGCAGAAGAGTTGGAGATGACTTAGCGACTCAACAACAAACATAAGTTACTCAGCATCTGTAGAGACATTTGCCTTATAGGAGTAAGAACTTTGTTCTGTAGGCAAAGGAATGTGGGGTTTGAATCTCAGCTGCCTCACACCCTGTTGATTTGATCTTGGGCGAGTTGCTTGTCCTCATTAGTGAAATTGAGGCGCTAATGAAAACTGCCTCATAGAATTGTGAGGATGAAATGTAGTTAGTAGGAAGCCCTGAGCATCGTGCCCAATACTTCCAATAAACAGCAGCCTTTAATGTCGCAGGTGCCTTAAAGTAAAGTAGTAGTCAGGATCCCCTCACCTGGGGGAGTTCTATAGCTGTTTTTACAGTCTGGCAGACAGCGGAATTTACCCTTTGGGGGTCAGATCAGAGGTTAAGTTGCCCCCAGAGGTGGGGAGAAGTCCACAGATGGATGGGAACTATTATATTGCCTTAAAGGGGGCGCTTGGAAGAAGGAAGAGAACACGACAACAAAGGCAAACTCTACGGATTTCCAGTTTCTTAGGCCATATTTGAGCTACAGAGAACCACAGCTGCTTATTGGGTTGGCCAAAAAGTTCATTCGGGTTTTTTGGTCAGATGTTATAGGAAAACCTGAGTGAACTTTCTGGCCAACTGGATATTTTGTTAACCTCTTACAAAACTCACTTTATGTGTTGGATGGAGGTCTCTCATATGGGAGTATCTGCAGCTCGCACATCTAGTTCCGTCTCAGACAGCGCGGCATCCATGTGTCCTGCGTGCCGGGTGGACAGGCAGGACGCCAGGGCCTGGCTTCCGGTTCCCTGCTTCCTGCCCGATCGCTGGTCTTCCTGATCGTCCTCAGTGAGCACAGCTTTTCACCATGTGCTTTGAGCAAGGATGGCGTATGGCCTTGCTGAGTTGTCAGGGATGGAGAAAACTGAATGGCACCGGGGATTCTAAAGCACTGTCAATTTTTGGTCCTCTTCTTTCAAGATTGGTGGTATTGGCTAAAGAGGTGACGAGGTAATTCTGAATCTGAAAGGAAAGAAAGTATCTCTACAGTTACGCAAGAATGTGACTCACAGGACCTTCGATCCCTTGTCCTGTTGTGTGCCACAGATTCATTAGGGGAACATCTTCTGGAGGTGGTGTTGCGGTGAGTTACTTAAAAAGTTGTCTCAGTGTAGTGCAGGATGAAATATGAGTAAGTTTTAAAATATAAAGCATAAGACTTTTAAAGACAGTTCAAGCTTTTGCTGGTCACCTTGGGCTGTGCTCCCAAACTCGGTCATCTCGTCCCTTATTCAGGACTTCGGTGAAAATGATTGATAGGCAGACTGGCTCAATCCTTTATCTGCAGAGGTACGACTGATCCCCAGGAAAGTTGAGTGACAGCTGGGTAGTGGCAGTGTGAGTCCTGAAACCTACCTGCTCACTGCCCAGTGCTGTGCCGTACACGTGAACATCTTGGTAGCCAATTCCTGGAATTAAATCTGAACTGCCTGATCTTGCTCTTAACGGTACAGTATCTTTCCGTTTGAAATGTTCTTCTCCCACAATGGCCTGGTATAGCGATAGCAAATACACAGCTGCTGATGCCCTTCCACCTGCTAACTGGGGACACTCCACACGACCACAGCACTTCTTCCAGCTGAGTCTCCGAATTCTCCAGGCCAGCGTTAGTTAGCTGATGTAGCTGTGGGTGTTTGCACATAAGACAGCGTAGCATCTTAGTTGCCCTCATGGCCTGGCCAAATCCTGTATGTGTGGAAGATACTCTCTTCGTGTCTGTTGGAGGGATATTATTCCTCCTGGTTTGTGAGCTTATTATGAGCAAGGCTGATGGCTTGTCCATTTGTGGTTCCAATCTGATAGAAATGGCACCCAGAAGGCATTTGTTAAGCTCTTTGGACGTACACGGAAGCCTTGTGGAAAATAGGAAGTAAGATGACAGTTTCTTTAGAATGATCCTTTATATCCTGGTACTAGTACTAGTACTAATACTACTACTAAAAAAATAAAAAACTGGTGAAATACACATGAGATTTATCATCTTAACCATTTTAAAGTGTCCAGTTCAGTATGTTAACTATATCCACATGGTTGCAAAATCTAGCACCCCATAGACTTACTAGTGCTCAGAGATCAGGATGGCCCTGTTATGAGACCATCAAATATTGATAAACCAAACTTACTTAAACATAGAATTGTGCTTAATGACATCATCCGATGTGATATTCTAAGATAGGTTAGTGGGAATGGAATTAAAAGTTTAACAAATTTGTGGTGTTAAAAATTCCATCTCCTAGATTAGTATGTGTTTTCCAATCTGGTAAAGGAAACCTCCCGGTTGATTTCAACCGTTGTGCCCCTGGCTGCATTTGTGGAGCCCTTGGGTTCCTCATGCATGTTCCTTGAGAAACCCAGGTAATTAAAGTCTTTTGCTGAGTTGTGAAAGAATTGCAACAGATTATTAAAAACCAAAGGAAACCCCAAACCTGGCTGTTCCTTTTGTCTTGCTACTTTTCCTAACTGCGGCTTAGTAGCTTTAAAAATGAAACCAGTTTTAGTGGCACACTGAATTCAGATGGAGCAGAGGCTTGGTGTGTCAGTGGCACATTTGTGGTTGATGCTCAGGAGGAAGTGTGTGTTCAGGATGTCAGAGCAGACTGGCAGCTGACCCTGTTGGTCCGGCCAGCTTTGGCTTGTCATGTACTTTTCCTTGTTCATACCACCCTCCCGCCCCCACCCACTTCCCCTAGAGCCCTGTTGTCTAATACCTGGGAACAGCTTTATCTTTTTTCTCTTTGGTTTTCTAATGATTATTTTCTCTATTGCCTGTGGAATTTAATAGGCTTTCTTTGTTCTTAATGATATTTTCATTATGAAATTTCTGGTAAGCTCTTTGGGAGCTGTCAAAATAGGAGTTTACTGACTGTTCTGAATTGTGGGCCCTCTGAAGGTAGCTTGGGTCTGATTGATCTGTTTGCTTAGAGCTTTAACGTGGAGCCTGATGTGTCATTCATCAAAAATAAAACAAAAATGTGCTTTAAAAAGAAATCTGACCTCCACACGCAAACCCATAGGTGTTTCAGCTGTACAGAGAGTAGTCACATAACCCAGCAATGCTTTTGCGGATTTCTTTACCACTGAAATGACTTACCACTTGCAGAAGTTAGAAAGGAACCCAGGGAGTGATCTAGAAAGGTAGTCCATGTCTTTTTTTTCTTATAGATCGAGAATTGGAGGCCCAGGATTTGTTGTCTGTCACACAGCTAGCTCCTAACAGAGCAGCCCCTCCACCCCTCTTCTGCCTTGTGTCCAGAGATCTCTCCTGACATGAACCCCTGTCTTCTGCTTCCCCTGCCCAGCCCAGCAGGGATTGACCTAGCCAGTATGTCTGTTTTTATAAAAGTGTCACTGGAAAGAAGCTTCAGCTGTTCAAGTTCTACCAAATTTCTTGACAATCTGTACTTATCAAAAAGAATTGCCACCCTGAGTTCCTGAGATAGCCATGTCTCTGTGAGGAACCCAGCCTGGGCTTGCGGCTGAACATGCAGAAGTGACTGTGTGTTCTCCAATGGATCCCCACCCGCTTGCTTTAAATGAAAGGTGAGGTGCTGACTCAGGCTGTGACTCACTCCTGCTCCTCCCTGAGACAGGTGACTGCTGCGGGTGGGGTTGGGCAGTGTCCACAGCAAAGCCTTTTACTGGACCCTGCAGCTATTTATGAAAGGTACTCACCGCACTTAAGCCTTGTGTATCCAGATGCCCCTGAATGGGGCACACTCATTCCCTTCTAACGCAAGATGTGAGGGGTGAGCGTTGTGTATTGTTTCTCCATAGCTGAGATGTCTCCTCGAATGCGTCAGTTTCCTGGACTTTTACAGCCAAGGCGGGAGTTCCCCTGTCTGACGTCACTGCCTTTTATTGTGTACCTCACTTGACCGCGGTGGAAAGCTTGTCCACCCTCTCAGCTGGTTGGATTTCCTTTCTTCAGTATATTTCTTTTTCTTCTATTTTTGGAGGAGTAGAAAGGGGGTAGCTTTTATTACTTTGCTCAGCAGAAAGGGAGACACGGTGGGCTCCTGCCTCAAAACCTGTGTCCCTCCTCAGTATATTTCCACCTCTGTCCATTACAATAAATTTGCACTGTATTGAAATGCCTAGATGGCTAGCACGGTGCCTGGTACACAGTAGGTCTGGGTCTATGTGTTGTCATGCCTCTGGAATGGGCTGTGAAAGTCAGTCTCTGACTCTTGCTTGCCTGCGGCTGCCTACAGAAAGAGCACGTGTGAGCTTGTCTTATGCGATTATGAGGTTTGCCTTTTGTAATTTCTGGGCCCTGATTTTTGACTTCCATGATCATCTATCTCTGTCATTTTCTCTGCAAGACTTTTAATGACCCAGTGTCCATAAACTAACATCATTTAAAAAATTACATTAAAATTGATCTTTGAATAGTAATACAGTCACGTGGTACAAAGATATGAAAACTTGCACTTTTGGTTTCTAGTCACCCTGTTCTTCTTGGAGGCAACTGTTGTTTTGCCAGCTTATTGTATATGTTTGTATTTGTTTATAAGTTTGCAGACAGCTGTGAAAGGATTTATTTTTTTTTTTACACGTGACAGCGTGCCGCATGTATTCTTCTGAATCTTTTTATTTTTTTTCCCCTTGGCATGTTTTAGAGCTTGTTTGATGTAAGTAAAGAATTTCTTCAGTATTTTTAATGTCTACATGGTGTTCATTTTTAAGGATGAGCCATGATTCACTGAACCAGTCTGGATATTCCGGTATAGTCTAATCTTTTGCTTTTAAAAGCAGTGCTGCTGTTAAGAATTTTATACCTTCCTCTTTTCTCCTAGGTAGAGGATCAGTTCCTACTGCGGTGGCTTGCCCAGCATTGTTTCAGTGATCATGGCTAATTCTGGAGGCGTGACTGACTGCTCTTCATGACTTTCTATCACAAACTATATCCTATCATCTGATATTAAAGGCTTCTCAGCTGGTCGGTTTGCTGGAATCTTTTCAGCAGCTAGAGCTGACCGTCTTAAGCCCAAGCTGTTGGATTCCTGATGGCTGCAGCATTTGTGCCCCACCTGGACCTATGCTTGTTAAAAAGTGCTTGTTAAAATTAGAATGGCTTGTTGGAATGTGTGTTGACCGGATGCTGATAAGAGCACATGCAGTGCTTCATCGCTGCATTCGAGTTTAAAAGGTTATGTGACGTTTCATTTGATCCTTGCAACACCCTGTGAGAAATCTTAAGAGCATTTCACAGATAACCCCTACGGATGACACCCAGCTAATAGGAGATACAGCCAGGACTTCAACCCACTAGGTCTTCTTGGAACTCCCTTACATTTCCGATTATAGTTTTGACTTACCAGTCTGTTACCGGGCAGGCAAGGCCTGGGCCAGCTGGAGGTATCTGCTATAAGCATGTACTATATTTTCCTGATAATGACAGGCCAAGCAGGACGGATGTTCAGCTAGTGGATATGGTGCTGGTGGTTTAGTTGCTAAGTCGTGTCTGATTCTTGCAACCCCATGGACTGTAGCCCACTAGGCTCCTCTGTCCATGGGATTCTCCAAGCAGGGATACTGGAATGGGTTGCCATTTCCTTCTCCAGGGGATCTTCCTGACCCAGGGATTAAACCCAACTCTGCTGCGTTGCAGGCAGATTCTTTATCGACTAAGCTGTCATGAAGGAGGGCTAGTTGTTAAACTATCAAAAAACTCCTGGTTGGTTAAAAAAAAATGGTTAAGAAAAAAGCTTCCCCCGTCCCCTGAGTGTCCCTTGGCATTGCCTTGGCCAGTCTTCCCATAGGACACCCTCCTCCCATGTTTCACCACAATCCAGCAACTAATGGGGAAATGTCCTAATATGATGGGGCAATCTGGGGTGTTGCTCCAGGGCTGCAGTACCATCTGTGCTGATTAATTGGTTTCAAGCCATAATGATTGCTAAATATTTTTAAATGCCATGTTTAAATGCAGGAGTAGGGTGGCAAAGAATGTAAATGTTTAGCAATGTAACTCGACTTCTATAAATATATATGTACACTTTTTTTTTTGCCTTTTAAAACTTTATTTCAGCATAACTGTGCTCACAGAAATACACTCATGGGTTAATAGAATGCAATTTAACTCATCTTAACACTGTTTGTACCAAAAACTTGGTGCATGGTTTGTTTAAAAAGAAAAAAAGGATTTGCAATTTGATTTTCCATCTATTGAAAGTGCATGTAAAAGATCCTCCATAAAATGCTGCTAAAACGAACAGCAAGAAACTTGAGAAATAAACCTTTTTGTCTCGGAAAAATAATGTGTATTGCACTGTAAAAGTTTGTAAAACTAAAAAAGAGAAAAGTTTGTAAAACTGGCACAATAGAACATTGTTGTAATGTTTCAATGCCATTTTCAATTACCAAGTTTAATAACTAATGGATGTTGACAAAGGTGGAGAAAGCCTATGTATACCTGTGAAAATATAAAAGCTATCTGATCTAGTTAATATTATATGTAGATCCCAAATCTACTCAAACCAAGATTCAGATAATTTCTTAAATCTGAATTAACACTTATCAGTGGAATTCATCTACTGAAGTCAACAAGGAAAAACTCCACAATAGCTTGTTTTTTGTGCAAAATAGAAAATGGAGTTTCTTCCTCAGCCTTTTAGTCTAGAACTACAGCAAAGTATTTCTTCCATTATCATGGGGTGAGAAGCAATGAGGTTACTCAAACTTAAATCTGAATTAGCACTCAGACATCAGAGTCCCCAGGGTTAAAGACCCTATGATTTTAGAAGTGACTCTGAAAAATAAAATGGCCCTTCTTGGAGGACTAGAGCAAAACATCCGGCAGTAGTTAAAAGAAGTCTTACCAAAAAAAAAAAAAAAGCCCTTTATGAATTACACCTCAGTTTTTTTTAAAGCCTCAAAGAAGCAGCTCTGAAAAAAAGGAAAAAAACATAACTTAAAATATCTTGAAAAGCAATGTGAACATAGGTTCAGAAGATAGAGATGTATTTTACAAAGTTGCCTAGGATTAGGCTTATAATGTATTTTAAGTATTTCAACTTTCACTCTAATACTAAACATCAGTTTACAAACAACATATTTACTTTTTATTCCTTTATGAAAAGGGGAAAGTCTAGCTTCAGTCCTATCCAGTGGAAGGGAAACTGAGGGGAGCAAAAAAGATTCAAATAGTCCCATGCAAATAGCACATTTTTTATATGGAAGAACTCCAGAAGTTTATATCACTAATGCACTTTTCAATGAAATGATTTTTAATAAGAACAAATACATAGCATTAAGGTTCAGAACCAATATAAGCCTGACAATCAAGTCCTGGTTTTCTGGAGGAAAGGCCTCAAGTTCTTTCAATGTCCAGTAACAATGTTTTCATAGATCACTTTAATAAGAAGGAGTTTTAATTTCTTTCGTATTTTTGTTTTTGGCATTTTAGTCTTAAAATCTAGATAAGAAAATTAGTCCAGTTCTCCTGAAGTCAATTTTTTTTCTTTTGAAGTATCAAAGAATCTTGACTGATTCCCAGTCTCCAGTTTGTACTTAATATGAATATTTTCATCTGTAATATGGAAAGGATAGCGTTTTAATATGTCTTCATGAACATTAAATCTAGTTGTTAAAAGGTTTAACTAGCTTTATAGATTAATTTTAAAACAAAATATTTGCTGCTTGATCTGTTTGTCAGATCGTCAGAACTGAGTATTCACCTAGAATTCAACATCATTTACAAATACCCGCTATGTATAAAAAATGCACTACAATAATATACAACTTATTCATGCCTTGAGAAAAATCTGCTTTTTTTTTTTTGAATCTTCTGCTTTAAATCTTTGGCCTCCTAGTCAATTCCAAGTTCAAATATCTTTTACCTTAAATTTCACTCTTCAGATTAACTAGCTTTCCACCCACACTTTTATTTTTTCCTGATCTTTCACGTTGCATTGCCAAACCCTGAAACCTGCCTCAGAGATCACCAGAAAAAACAAATAAATGAAATATAAAGCGATTACTTCAGAACAGAACATGGGGGATAAGAATCAAGATTCCCTATTGGGATCATGCTTTATTGTACTGTAATGAATAACTTACCAGCATATATGTACACTTTAATTGGTGTTTTTGTTGTGGTTCCTGGCATCTTGTTTCTAAATCCTTTTGTCACCTGAAAAATTTATTTTGGTTTTGCTTTTGTGTAGATTTTGTTGTTGCTCCTGGATGTGAAAGTCTGGGTGGCTGGTCTGAGGTGTCAGGGACCCCAGGACTCATTCTCCTTGCTGCCCCACCAGGCCTCAAGCTCATAGTCCACGATGGTAGCATCTGCACTCTGGGCAGGATGGACAGAGGGACAAAGAAGAGAGCTGAGGCACATATGTTCGCACGTTTAGAGACAGTTCCTGGAAGCATCGGTGTGACACCTGGCCAGAGTCCTGGTCAGCAGCACCAAGTTATACGGCGCGGCCAGCAGGGAGGGGAGGCTGGTCAGAGTAGTCTTTCTTCAGGGTGGCCTTATGCCCAGCTACAAATTCTTTTACTATGGAAAAGGGGAAAACCGGCCCTGGGTACCAGCCAACGGTCTCTGGCACAGCAACTAAGCCTGTTGCTTTAGTTATCTCATTTAAAAAATAAACTATGTGATCATATTCATTTCCTTTTCAAAACGTTGAAAAATCTGGATTTCCTAAGCTATTGAAATATTCAAATGGATATACTGACCTACCAGGTGTGTACTTTTAAATATACCTTTTCTTGGTTTTTATTAAAAGTATTTGACTGAAACTTGGTGGAAATGGAAATGTTGCTTTTTCCTTTGCAAATGAGCTATTTGATAACAGCCTTTAAGAAATGAATCTTTTTTTTTTTTTTTTGAGTTTGCACTGACTATACACTTAGTCTACTGGCATAGAAAAACTGTATAGTAACAACATACTTGGATTTAAAATCATGAAATGCAATGATATTATAAAATTTCATTTATCAGAAATTCACTAAATGCCTATGTACTGAGTACTGTGTGAAGGTCAAGGATAGAAGGGTGTGCTCACAGAACAGTTCAGACAGGTCCTTGGACTTGGTTTCTTGAAAGGACAAATCACTAGAAGGACAAACGTGATTTGATTTGGCACCTGGAAAGTCAGGTATCTGATAATTCAGAAGCACAGAAAGTGAGCCAGTGGCACATTGGACAAGCAGCTGTTTTGTAAAACTGAAAGAACAGGATTGCTTGGAGATTTTCATTCTTCCTGTTCTTACTACAGTAGATAAAAGCATTTTTATCATAACTCCTCGAGTGATGTCTTACTGGTAATGAGTTGCTTGGTCAGCTAAAAAACTGCTTTGCATCTGATGATTTAATTTTTTAAAATAAGCTGATTATATGTTTACACTTTATCATTTTCTGTTGAAGTGGAATTCTTGGCCATTCTCCATATAGGCTAGTATCTATTATGATTTTGTCTTATTGGGTGCTAATTATATTCTTTTTCCTTGAGATTATTTTAATCTTTGTTGTTGGGAGATTAGAAGCAAATGTTGAACCAAGGTTATTCCAAAAATTGATGCCAGGGCTGCAACCAGAATTCCTTCCCCATCTCCTCCATGTTGCTATCTGACTGCTCTTGTTGGCATTCCAGTTAAATAGTTGAAATTGGTGCCGGGATTTCACATTTTTCACCCCTGGTTGATAGTGGCGGTTTCTGAGCCAGATGAGGAGTTGCATGTTGTGGGTGATAAAAACATGTTCTGCTTTGGGTGTTTCTCTGTTGCATGAGTGCTCTTGTTCTTGGTCAGCGACACACCTGTTTGAAACCTCCCGAGTCAGGTAAGAACTAGAACCCTCAGGCTCAGGCGTGGTAGGAGTTTCATAGTCACTGGAGACTGAATTTAGTTCCAGCATGTTTCTCCAAGGAGACAGGAAAAACGTCTCAAGAAATGTTGGGAAGGCCAAGAAAGGATGATTGGTTTCAAGATACACATAATGGCTGCAGTATCCTTTGGGCCCCTGTGGCGTGGATCTCAAAACACTTTCTAGACTTTAATTACAACTCTTGTAAATACTTAAGAAAAGATGGATCAATCAGAGTGCTTTTGTGATGTTATCCAATGAAGCAGAAAGGAGATTTTGGTGTAGTGCAAGTTCAGGGAGTGCTGGACACAACCCCAGTTTGATCATGTACCAGCTGTGTGGCATCGGACAAGTTACTTGTCCTCTCTGAACCTGCACCCACGTTTGTAAAATGGGTGGTAGTCATAGTGTCTACTTAAAGAACTCAGAGTGCCTAATGCATTGTAAACAACATGAGAGATGATGGCTCCAGTGTATAATTGTGTGTGTGCATGCTCAGTCATGTCAGAATCTTTGTGGTGCTATGGACTGTAGCCCACCAGGCTGCTCTGTCCATGGGATTTCCCAGGCAAGAATACTGGAATGGATTGCCATTTCCTTCTCCAGGGGTCTTCCTGACCTAGGGATCAAACCCATGCCATCTGCATTGGCAGGTGGATTCTTTACCCACTGAGCCACCGGAGAAGCCCCCAGTGTATTAATAATAATTGCTTATTTGCCCTGATTTGTAGTAGGGTATGTATTTCTCATGAGATTTCTTAGCAGGTTATTAGAAATCTAAGTCTTTGAAAATGAGATTGTAGATCATAGAGAAAAAGGAGCCTTGGCCTTTAAATCACCTTTCTGTGTAAATGTGAAAACCCAAGACTAGGAGGTGAACAGATTTGTTCTACTGTGAAGTTTTGCTCATCCTTGCCCTACTGGATTAGCCAGATAATATAGTTAAATAGGGTTTTGGTGTTTCTTGGCCAAACATCCCTCGAGGTTATGATTATGATTATTATTTTTTTAATGGCACCAGATTCTTGCCCTAAAGGAATAGTCTACTTAAACGTCATTGGGAGAATTCCTTGTCCAGGCAAGTTTACTTTGGAGAGGTGAAACTTGAGGCAGAGTCTTGATGCATAAAGCCTAGAGCTGGAATTGGAAGTAGTTGTTGAGGAGGATTTGGTGAATTGGGGGCAGGATGGTGTGAGCCAAGGCACCAAGGCCTTTGTGTGCTGGGCAAGTGAGGGGCACAGGGGCAGCTGGGACAGCCGGCTAGTGTGGGGCCAGACGGCAGGGGCTGGCCGCCATTGCAGTGAGAAGGCAATTGGGCTTGAAGCCCCACACATGTCAGGTTGTATCTGAGCCTCAGTTTTTCACCTCTGGGATGCAGATACCTACTTCCCAATTGCTGAGACATAGTTGAATCAAGGGAATTTCCTTGGTGGTCCAGGGGTTAAGACTCTGTGCTCCCAGTGTAGGGGGCACGGATTTGAGTCCTGGTCAGGGAATTAAGATGTCACATGCCACACGGTGTGACCTAAAATAAATAAAACCATAGATATTTCATTAAAAAAAAACTCATGTTAAGGACTTTGTAATTAGAAAGTGCCGTACAAAGGTGAGTAGTTTGCTCCCTACTCAGACGTGCTGTCTGTTTGCTAAGACAAATCTTGGGATGTGTGAGCAGTATCGACCTGCCAGGTACTGCTCTAGGTGCGAGTTCGGAGAGTGAGAGAAGAGCCCCTGCATCCTTGGAGCCAATAGTATTCCAGAGCGAGGAAGACAAGCAGTTGACACAAAGCGCCGAACATCTTTTGGGTACTGCTGAGGGTTGTGACAATCTTTACACAGGGCGAATCTGTAGAGGTGACTTAGGGGAGAGCTCTTGCTAGTGAGGAGGGTGAGTTGAGAAGGTGACTTTTCAGTTGAGCCCTAAATATAAAGGGTGCAAACCACAAAGGTCTGTGGCAAGAGTGTTCTTAGCTGAAGCAAGCAGCCGCAGAGACCCTGAGATGGAAACCGGGAGGGTGTGTTCAGATGACAGGAGCCAGGCCAGTGTGGCAGGAGTGTTCACCTGGCTGAAGCCACAGGTAAAGGGCAGTTCCTGTGGGAACCAAGAGAGGGCAAAGAAGAGGGGTGATGTGATGTGACTTAAGACATAGAAAGAGCAGAGATTGCTTTGTGGAGATGGGCTTGGGTAGGACAAGAGAGGAAGCAGGTGGACCAGTCAGAAGGGTACTACTTCTCTTGTCCAGGTGCGACCGGATGGAGGCTCATGTCCTGATGGCAAAGTAGCCACTGAGAAGTGGGTGAGGGTAGAATAGCATCAGAAGGGAGAGCGTGCTCTGATGCCTTGGATGTGAGAGGTGAGGGAAAGTGAGGAGTCAAGGCTAACACCTGGGTTTCTGGCCAGAGCAGAAATTTGGGTGGACAGTATTTATTTATCAAGAGAGGAAAGGCTTGTGGGGAGCATAGTTGGGCGGAAGGAAGCTGAGTTCAGTGTTAAACACAGTAATTGTGAGATGCTAGGCGTAGACATCCAGTACACGGCTGGGTGTTGGGGTGTGGTTCTTAGTGGAGAGGCCTGGACAGAAAAGGGATGTTCTGAGAGTCACCTGTTAATTGAAAGTGTTTCTAGCCCCAGGACAAGAGTGTAGCCAGAGACATGGAAAGACTCCCAAGATCTGCTGGAAGGGGAGCTGCTGGCAAGGCAGGAAGATAAGCCTGCAAGTATTAGCAGGCTCACACAGGCCTCCTGCCCTTTCCTCCGGCTGCCCTGTCTTGTTCCTAGTTAGGCAAGACTAGAGGGTCAACATGAAACTAGACGTGGGGTCCCTGAGACTTCTGGGTCCCTCTCCTTCTCCAGAAGGGAAGTGAGCCCACTGTTCAAAGCTCTGCATGTGATGCCCCCTGCTAGAATTATCACGTAAAATCTAACAGTGACGCTCCAATACTTTGGCCACCTGATGTGAAGAGCTGCCTTGTTAGAAAAGACCTGCCTTGTTAGAAAAGACCCTTATGCTCAGAAAGATTGAAGGCAGGAGGAGAAGGGGACGACCGAGGGTGAGATGGTTGGATGGCATCACCGACTCGGTGGCATGAGTTTGAGCAAGCTGAGGGAGACGGTGAAGGACAAGGAAGCCTGGCATGCTGTAGTCCATGGGGTCACAGGGAGTTGGACATGACTGAGCAACTGAACAACAACAAAGTCTTAACAGAGAAGAGGAGCCCCTAGCGCTCAATCTTAGATTGAGGTAAGATTGTGGAGGAATCTGATATTCTGGGGATTCCTCCCAGTGAGTGAAATACGGTTTCAGAATTTGATTAAGAAAGAGGTGGAATGTAGTCTGTTTCCTTGTCCAGTTTCCCTTGATCTTCTAGTTCCTCTTCCCAGAGGATTACTTATCTTGACTATTAAGGTCTGAAATGTAGGCCGCATAATTGACCAGGGGACCTGGACAGGTCCTCTTTGACCCTTGATTCCTGTACCCCTAAAATTAGGAGCTCAGATGAGATCAAGCTGGGATCTGTGAGCTCCTCCAGGAACCCGGGGCCTGGTAGGGGTTGGTAGGAAGGGGATCTGCCCAAAGAGATACTAGGGCTTAGCTGTGGTCCACGTGTGGCCACCAGCACCTGAGGAGGCAGAAAGGGCTGGACGTCACCGATGGAGATGATGCTAGAGTCAAGTGGAGGTGTAGGGAGGAGTTGGGGACGGGGCAGATGTTCTGCAGGGAGTGGACAGCATGTGCACAGTGTGGAAGCATGAGCCAAGAGCGTGAGGGAAAGGATGCTTTCCGATGGCCAGTCTGGTGGTTGGAGTCTGGGTGGGGCGTGGAGGGGAAGTGATGTGGTAACACTGTAGCAGTATCACAGGACTAGACATGCTGACTCCTGTACAGGAACAGGGCAGTTCTGTATTTTCTCATCTGTAAGTAGCCCTGCTGAGAATCCAAAGTGGGTCAAGTAAAGACATTCACGGACGTTAGGGCTATAGATTCTATGTGTTTAAAACCAGGAGCAAAATTCAAGCTTCATTTGGTAAGTGATGTTTCTAAGGCTTTCTCTCATAACCCACCGAATGGGTTCATTTTGTTGTGTGTTGTTGCAGCTGAGTAAGAGCATGGATATAAAGCTACCTTTGAAACCCCCCAGCCCCTCTTTCGGTTCCCAGATGCAGTGTGGGCCGTGGAGGCCAAGTGCTGTCTGTGTAAGGTGTTGCTGAACATTCCATGAGGGGCGACTAGTTTCCTTTGAGTCTCCTGGGAATGTGTTCATCAGTAGGAATCCTGGAAATTGGAGCCACTGATGCCTCCCAATAGGTAACTGCGGTAGGGAAGTGTGTGGGCAGAGTGGTCCTGAAGTGGGAGTGTGGGAGACACTTCCTGAAAATGAACAGGTGGATGATTGAAGGGTCGTGTGCTCAAACTGGCTGCCTGCATTTCACCATCATTTATTCAGATTTGTTGCCAAAACTGTTTTAAAACAGTGGTACATTATGCATTATAATTCTAGCTGTGACATACAGTTTAGACATCACTGGGCAAAACAAAATAGACTTTTTTGAAAACCAACTTGAGCCCTCTAGGAATGACTGACTTGCTGGAATTCGGCCAAGGGTTGGGGGTGTGGTGATGGCAGGCAGTGCCGTTTCCCCATTTTCCTCTCCTTTGGTTCTCCGTTCAGTTCAGTCGCTCAGTCATGTCCGACTCTTTGCGACCCCCACGAATCGCAGCACGCCAGGCCTCCCTGTTCATCACCATCTTCCAGAGTTCACTCAGACTCCTGTCCATCGAGTCCGTGATGCCATCCAGCCATCTCATCCTCTGTCGTTCCCTTCTCCTCCTGCCCCCAATCCCTCCCAGCATCAGAGTCTTTTCCAATGAGTCAACTCTTCTCATGAGGTGGCCAAAGTATCGGAGTTTGAGCTTTAGCATCATTCCTTCCAAAGAAATCCCAGGGTTGATCTCCTTCAGAATGGACTGGTTGGATCTCCTTGCAGTCCAAGGGACTCTCAAGAGTCTTCTCCAACACTATAGTTCAAAAGCATCAATTCTTCGGCGCTCAGCCTTCTTCACAGTCCAACTCTCACATCCATACATGACCACAGGAAAAACCATAGCCCTGACTAGACGGACCTTAGTCGGCAAATAATGTCTCTGCTTTTGAATATACTATCTAGGTTGGTCATAAGTTTCCTTCCAAGGAGTAAGCGTCTTTTAATTTCATGGCTGCAGTCACCATCTGCAGTGATTTTGGAGCCCCAAAAATAAAGTCTGACACTGTTTCCACTGTTTCCCCATCTATTTCCCATGAAGTGATGGGACCGGATGCCATGATCTTCATTTTCTTAGTGTTGAGCTTTAAGCCAACTTGTTCGCTCTCCTCTTTCACTTTCATCAAGAGGCTTTTTAGCTCCTCTTCACTTTCTGCCATAAGGGTGGTGCCATAACCTCTGCATATCTGAGGTTATTGATATTTCTCCCAGTAATCTTGATTCCAGCTTGTGTTTCTTCCAGTCCAGCGTTTCTCATGATGTACTCTGCATAGAAGTTAAATAAGCAGGGTGACAATATGCAGCCTTGACATACTCCTTTTCCTATTTGGAAGCAGTCTGTTGTTCCATGTCCAGTTTTAACTCTTGCTTCCTGACCTGCATACAGATTTCCTAAAGAGGCAGGTCAGGTGGTCTGGTATTCCCATCTTTTTCAGAATTTTCAGTTCAGTTTAAATCTACTGTGTTGAAATTATTAAAAGTGAACTTTGCTTTTGTGTGTATTACTGTGATAAACTTGATTCATTAGACATACTTGTTGAGTGTCCTTTAAGTGCAGTGCCCTAAGCTGGACACGGGGGACCAGCAGTGAGCTGAGCAGACGCGCCACTGGCCCTATGGAGCCGACCTTCTGGTGGGGCAGGTGGTTGGTACCCCTCTCACGTTAGGATCGCTGGACGTGGTCGCGCTGTGGAGGGCAAGTAAAGGGGGACTTCCAAGAGTGGGACCTGACCTAGGCTGGAAGGTGCAGCAAGGTTTTTAAGCAGAGACCTGAAGAGGCGAGTAGGAAAATTCCAGGGGGTGGGAGAGGAGCGTGCTGAGCCAGGAGAGCATAGTAGTTGAGGAGTTTGAAAGAAGCCTAGTGTAAAAGGTCAAAAGTGAGGGAGAAGGTAACCCCGAGTGTGCTCTTCACATAGATTTAGCCTCAGCAAAAGCATTTTAGGATGCAGTTCCGAATTCAAGTTCTTGATGTGTGTGTACAATTCAGTATGAAAGAGACTGTTTAGATTTCCTGCTCTGATAGGCGGAATAATGCCTACAGAGTCTGTGTCCTCAACAACCCCCACCTCACCCCAACCTGTGACTGTGTTAAGTGGCAAAGGGGAATTCAAGTTGCAGATGGATTAAAGTCGCTAATCAGCTGATTTAAGATCAGCGAGATTGTTCTGGATTGTCCAGGCAGGCCCAGTGTGGTCACAGGGATCCTTACAGATACAGAAGAGGGAGGCAGGAAAGGGATCTGAAGGTGCTGCGAGTATAGGCAACCTTAGAAGCTGGTAGGACAAGGAAACCTAATCTTCAGAAAGGAGTTGTCAACACCTTGATTTTTTTTTTTTTTTCCCAAGTCCAGTGAGACCCATTCTAGACTCCTGAACTAGGGGAACTATAAGATAAGAAATCTGTTGCAAGCCCCTTAAGTTGCTGGTAACTTGTTCTAGCAGCCACAGAAAACTAACACACCTCCACTCAAGGTCTTGTTATAGATGGCTGTTGCCACCAGGTCGCTTAGGAGTAATGACCTCTGATTCTTTCTGTGCCGTTCAGGGCAGTGGAGAGTGGCTCTTACACATCCCACCTGGAGGGGGTTGGGCTGTGGTCATTCTTCAGTGAATACTTCTGCATCCCCCATGTGCCAGCAGCTGCGCCAGGAGCTTGGGAGAGGTCTCTGGGTCAAAAACAGCAAGATTTGTGCCCTCATGGAGATGCATTCTAGGTGCCTTATGCCCCTGACCTATGTGAGGGCAGAGACTTTGTGTCCAGACACTCAGCCAGGCCGAGGGTCACTAGTACATGGTTGTGAATAGCAGTGACTTCCCTGGAAAAAGACTGGTTTGTTTCCTATTTGACTACTTCTTAGAAGGCTAGAGTTTTAGCCAACATACTTATACTTAGTTTTCAGGTTGTTTGGAAATGATTCTTTGGGACTAATAGTACATGTTTAATACAATAATATTTTGCTAGTGCACAGCTGACTGCTGCTGGATGTCAATTCTTGTGAGTGCAGAGTTCTTGCATATATATTTAGATCTCCAAATAACCAGTCATCAAAAAAGAATACTTTGTTTTATGACTTTAATAACATATGATATACACCTTGTTTGGAAAGCCTAACAAAGGGGTTAGTCTGATGACTGACTGATTCTCTAGTTGAGAGTGATTCCAAAAGAGAGAGAAGCAGGCCCTCTCTCCTCTGAAGCAGTTTGTTTCAGAGGCAGAGTTTAGATTAAAGCACGAGTAAGACTCAGTGCTTCCTGTTCTCTTCACCTGGTGGAGAAGGAAGGAGGGGAGGAGCGAACGGATAAAACTCTAGCAGTCTGGGCAGGTTCCCAGGTTTGCTGATGGTGGCCAGGGCTGATGTGGGGGTGGGCCTTCCCTGTTCGCCACTGGTCCCTGGCAGAGGAGGGACAGTGCTTCTGTTGGTGGACATCTGGAGACTGAGCCTGGCCAGAAGAGGGGCTCTCAGAAGGCCAGTGGAGCTTTGGTGACCAGACAGGCTGTTCTCGGGTGGCCAGCTCATGTGGAGACTGGCCTCCCAGGCCAAAATAAACTCGCCGGTAGCTGTGTGACTGTGGCCAATCCCAGCCACACAGTTAGACCGTCAGGCATGGCATTATTAAATTCAGGCTGTTGGATCAGTCAGGTTACATTGCCCTCCTTGTATCTGAGGCTGGGAGGACTGTATAATTTGTCTACCAAACTGGGGCATTTTTGAAAATAAAAGGGGGCCCAGGTCACCAGGTGTGAGTCAGGCGTGTACTGGGGAAACCTGCACCTTGGTCAGCCCAGCAAAGGGCAGGAAGCTTTAACCACTTGGTGGACACGCTGACCAAAAATGACTCACTGCAGCGTGGCCTTTGTGTGGAAGGGCCTAGACCTTTCAGAGGAGGAGAGAGGTATGATCTGGAGCCTTTTGTTAGATGCCTGTCCACCACAGAGAGCTCTCCAACTTGGGGGTTTTAGAGCTGTTTTCTGTATATCCTTAAATATAAGGCAAAATCTATTTTTTATCCCCAAATTATGCCACCTTATATTTGAGCCCTTATAAAATAGTTCTCTTATGAGAGCTGCCCTCTTGATTACTTTACTTGAGCAACAAAGTTTTGTTTGCTGTAAACACAGTAGCCTAAAAGGACCTCAATCAGTTATAATTGTGGATGCTGATAGAGGTTAAATTTTTAAAAATATTTAAGTAAAATATGTTGATTTCAAAAGACAAAGAAATTTAGCTCACATTTAGTGATAATTCTCAGGATTTGACACCATAATTGCAAGTCTTGGATGTGGTTATAAACTTTAAAATGTCCTAGAAATGCTTTGAAAAACGGGTTAGACAGTGCCTTCAGAAAGTAATGTCAAAGCAGCTTTTGGAGTTTGAATACAATTAATTGCTTCATGAAATAAAACTATTAGATGAATGTTAAATAAAATGTTATTCAAAACCTTTGTATAAATGATCAAATGTCAATGGACTGTTTCATCTACATTCATAAAGGCATAAATATACAAATTGATTAAAAAAGGATCTTTTCCCCCATGCATGGAGTCTTATGAGGTGCCCTTGGTATTTGAGGGTGGCGGTTATAACAGAGATGGTGTGGTAACAGCTGGAAGAAGGACATTATCATCTTCCAACTGCAAGGACTCTGGGCTGGGTGAAAAATCTGATTTCTACAGATTCCTTCAAAAATGACTGGATTTTGATTTATGGTTTCAGATGTCTGACTAGGTGTACAGGTTCCCCTGCAGGCTGCTCACGGCTCCGTGATGGCTGAGAGATTATTACTAAAGGCAGAAAGCAGATTGGGATCTGATTTATGACTTCACAGGGAGAGAGCCACACTCAGGAGTGTATCTTGCCGGGACCGCCCTGTGTCCACCCTGAGAGCCCTCAGGCGCGGCAGGGACTGTGAGCGAGGTGTCGATCTGGAGGTGCAGGTCTGAAGGCTGGACCACAGGTGCCAGGTAACACCTTCATCGCCGTCTGGAATGCTGGCAGTTAACCCTCTGGCAAAACAAAATGAAACAAACATGGTACTTCTTTTGAGGGGGAAAGGGGATGGAAATGTTGACAGGTGCATGTTTTACAAAGCTTAAATGATCACATCTCAAAGAATGGATTCTTGCCGACGTAAGTGACGCAGTTATGGTCTTTGAAAACAGCTAGGGAAATCTAGGTTTCCTTAGTGTGAATGCTGGCACCCTAGGAACTCAGCCTTCTGCCTCTGCCCCGGGCTTCCCAGGTGGCACTAGTGGTGAAGAACTTGCCTGCCAGTGCAGGAGACACCTGTTCCATCCCTGGGTTGGGAAGACCCCGTGGAGAAGGGCATGGCAACCCACTCCAGTACTCTTGCCTGGAAAATCCCATGAACGGAGGAGCCTAGCAGGCTACAGTCCACAGGGCTGCTAAGAGTCGGACACGACTTAAGCGACTTAGCACACCTCTAGCATTGAAGACGGGTTTGCAGTCGTGACAGCAGCTCCCTACTCACTCAGCCTAAAGTGACTCCTCTGTCAGCAGGCCCCACCCAGAACTCCCTTTCAGAATTCCTGGTCGAGGTGAGACAGAGCTAAAAACTGACCTTTTTAGAAAAGAGCAGAGCAAAGGAAACAAGGATTATCAGACATGTGATGAGAGCTGGCAGCATAAAAGGGAATGCTGAAGTAAACCAGGAGGAAAATTGGAAGAAAACCCAGAAGCAGAAAGAACAGAGGGGGAAATCCCTTCTAGGTAAAATGTTTAGAATTTTGAGGCTATGTTTATTCACAAAATAAGAATAGGGTGCGTTGTTATGTGAAAGGCACAATCCATTAAAGAGCTTTTGGACACTAAAAATTTAGTTGCTGAAACTTAAAATTTAGAAATACTAGAAAATTAAGTCAAATCTCAGAACTATCAAGAGGGAAGGAAAGTTCATTTTAGTTCAGTAGCTCAGTCTTGTCCGACTCCGCAACCCCATGAATCGCAGCACGCCAGGCCTCCCTGTCCATCACCATCTCCTGGAGTTCACTCAGACTCACGTCCATCGAGTCTGTGATGCCATCCAGCCATCTCATCCTCGGTCGTCCCCTTCTCCTCCTGCCCCCAATCCCTCCCAGCAGCAGAGTCTTTTCCAATGAGTCAACTCTTCTCATGAGGTGGCCAAAGTACTGGAGTTTCAGCTTTAGCATCATTCCTTCCAAAGAAATCCCAGGGTTGATCTCCTTCAGAATGGACTGGGTGGATCTCCTTGCAGTCCAAGGGACTCTCAAGAGTCTTCTCCAACACCACAGTTCAAAAGCATCAATTCTTCGGCGCTCTGCCTTCTTCACAGTCCAACTCTCACATCCATACATGACCACAGGAAAACCATAGCCCTGACTAGATGGACCTTAGTCGGCAAATAATGTCTCTGCTTTTGAATATACTATCTAGGTTGGTCATAAGTTTCCTTCCAAGGAGTAAGCGTCTTTTAATTTCATGGCTGCAGTCACCATCTGCAGTGATTTTGGAGCCCCAAAAAATAAAGTCTGACACTGTTTCCCCATCTATTTCCCATGAAGTGATGGGACTAGATGCCATGATCTTCATTTTCTGAATGTTGAACTTTAAGCCAACTTTTTCACTCTCCTCTTTGACTTTCATCAAGAGACTTTTTAGCTCCTCTTCACTTTCTGCCATAAGGGTGGTGTCATCTGCATATCTGGGGTTATTGATATTTCTCCTGGCAATCTTGATTCCAGCTTATGTTTCTTCCAGTCCAGCATTTCTCATGATGTACTCTGCATAGAAGTTAAATAAGCACAGTGACAAAATAACAGCCTTGACATACTCCTTTTCCTATTTGGAACCAGTCTGTTGTTCCATGTCTAGTTCTAACTGTTGCTTCCTGACCTGCATACTGATTTCTCAAGAAGCAGGTCAGGTGGTCTGGTATTCCCATCTCTTTCAGAATTTTCCACAGTTTCTTGTGATCCGCAAAGTCAAAGGCTTTGGCATAGTCAATGAAGCAGAAATAGATGTTTTTCTGGAACTCTGTTGCTTTTTCCATGATCCACCGGATGTTGGCAATTTGGTTCCTCTGCCTTTCTAAAACCAGCTTGAACATCTGGAAGTTCATGGTTCACGTATTGCTGAAGCCTGTCTTGGAGAATTTTGAGCATTACTCTACTAGCATGTGAGATGAGTGCAATTGTGTGGTAGTTTGAGCATTCTTTGGCATTGCCTTTCTTTGGGATTGGAAGGAAAACTGACCTTTTCCAGTCCTGTGGCTACTGCTAAGTTTTCCAAATTTGCTGGCATATTGAGTGCAACACTTTCACAGCATCATCTTTCAGGATTTGAAACAGCTCCACTGGAATTCCATCACCTCCACTAGCTTTGTTGGTAGTGATGCTTTCTAAGGCCCACTTGACTTCACATTCCAAGATGTCTGGCTCTAGATTAGTGATCACATCGTCATGATTATCTGGGTCGTGAATATCTTTTTGTACATTTCTTTCGTGTATTCTTGCCACGTCTTCTTAATATCTTCTGCTTCTGTTAGGTCTATACCATTTCTGTCCTTTATCGAGCCTAGCTTTGCATGAAATGTTCCCTTGGTATCTCTAATTTTCTTGAGGAGATCTCTAGTCTTTCCCATTCTGTTGTTTTCCTCTATTTCTTTGCATTGATTGCTGAGAAAGGCTTTCTTATCTCTTCTTGCTATTCTTTGGAACTCTGCATTCAGATGCTTATATCTTTCCTTTTCTCCTTTGCTTTTCGCCTCTCTTCTTTTCACAGCTATTTGTAAGGCCTCCCCAGACAGCCATTTTGCTGTTTTGCATTTCTTTTCCATGGAGATGGTTTTGATCCCTGTCTCCTGTACAGTGTCATGAACCTCCATCCATAGTTCATCAGGCACTCTGTCTATCAGATCTAGGCCCTTAAATCTATTTCTCACTTCCACTGTATAATCATAAGGGATTTGATTTAGGCCATACCTGAATGCTCTAGCGGTTTTCCCTACTTTCTTCAATTTGAGTCTGAATTTGGTAATAAGGAGTTCATGATTTGAGCCACAGTCAGCTCCTGGTCTTGTCTTTGTTGACTGTATAGAGCTTCTCCATCTTTGGCTGCAAAGAATATAATCAGTCTGATTTCGGTGTTGACCATCTAGTGATGTCCATGTGTAGAGTCTTCTCTTGTGTTGTTGGAAGAGGGTGTTTGCTATGACCAGTGCATTTTCTTGGCAAAACTCTATTAGTCTTTGCCCTGCTTCATTCCGCATTCCAAGGCCAAATTTTCCTGTTACTCCAGATGTTTCTTGACTTCCTACTTTTGCATTCCAATTCCTTATAATGAAAAGGATATCTTTTTTGGGTGTTAGTTCTAAAAGGTCTTGTAGGTCTTCATAAAACCGTTCAACTTCAGCTTTTTCAGCATTACTGGTTGGGGCATAGACTTGGATTACTGTGAGCAGAGATCATTCTGTCGTTTTTGAGATTGCATCCAAGTACTGCATTTCGGACTCTTGTTGACCATGATGGCTACTCCATTTCTTCTGAGGGATTCCTGCCCGCAATAGTAGATATAATGGTCAGGAATGGCAGCATGGTCAGGAATGGCAGTGGTAAGGAGAAACCCCCTGTCCAAGGTAGGAGCAGCAGCTGTGCTTTGCTGGAGCAGCCGTGAAGAGATACCCCATGCCCAAGGTACGAGAAACCCAAGTAAGATGGTAAGTGTTGCAAGAGGGCATCAGAGGGCAGACACACTGAAACCATACTCACAGAAAACTAGTCAGTCTAATCACATTAGGACCACAGCCTCGTCTAACTCAATGAAACCAAGCCATACCTGTGGCTACCCAAGATGGGCAGGTCATGGTGGAGAGATCTGACAGAATGTGGTCCACTGGAGAAGGGAATGGCAAGCCACTTCAGTATTCTTGCCTTGAGAACCCCATGAACAGTATGAAAAGGCAAAAGATAGGATACCAAAAGAGAAACTCCCTAGGTCAGTAGGTGCCCAATATGCTACTGGAGGTCAGTGGAGAAATAACTCCAGAAAGAATGAAGGGATGGAGCCAAAGCAAAAACAATACCCAGCTGTGGATGTGACTGGTGATAGAAGCAAGATCTGATGCTGTAAAGAGCAATATTGCATAGGAACCTGGAATGTCAGGTCTACGAATCAAGGCAAATTGGAAGTGGTCAAACGAGATGGCAAGGGTGAACATCGACATTCTAGGAATCAGCGAATTAAAATGGACTGGAATGGGTGAATTTAACTCAGAGGGAAGGAAAAGGTAAAGATTAATCCAGGAGGTCCAACACCTGACTAGCTAACAGAGGTTCCAGAAAGAATAGAAAATGGGATGAGTGACATGACGGAGGCACCATGAGAATTCTCTGGAACTTGATGTCCTAGCTCTCTAGATTAAAAGAAGCCACATAGCACACAGTGAGTAGTAATGGTTCACACATGGGTACTGTTGTGCTGTTCTGAATGCCTCGGATAAAATGCAGAGCCTAAAAGTCACCTGGAAGAAATGAAAGTAGGACTTAACGTCAGAATTTTCATTGACAACACTGGATTCTAGAATAAATTAGAGCTGTAATGTCAACGTTATGAAGAATGTGTTGTCCAAACTAGATCCTACACCCAAGCTCTCAGTCAAGAGCAGAGCAAAATAACATTTTGGTGTTATTTTGAACAACAGAACAAAGAACAATATCACTGTTCTTTAGGATGACATTTAAGAAAATCAAAAAGAAGAAAACATGAGATCCTAGGTCAAAGGAGACCCACTTGAGAGGGCAGTCAAAGGAAGGGCTAGGATGACCCTGTATAACAGCCAGAGATGACTCTGACCTCGCTTCTAGAAGAACACCCAGGAGCTCCAAGGGCCCTGAAGAGGACATCTGAGCAAAGACAGGCTCCTGACTTCCACCCAAGGTGTGACTGGGAGCTTAGAAACCATAGAGGTTGGAATGAAAGCAAACAACGGAAGGGGGGAATAAAGGTAATGAGAACGCCAAGAAAAGCAAAAGTTGTGGTCCAAATGTCAGGCACACCAAACAATTGATAGAATGTAAGGAAAGCAAGTCTGCTTGACCTTGATGCTAGGAACAATACCCTTGGGGGCCAAGAGCTTTTCTCACATTTTATTTATATTTTATTTTGGCTGCACAGGCACTTTGTTGGAGCAGCACAGGCTTCTCTGGTTGTGTGTGTTCTAGGGCACAGGTTCAAGAGTTGCGGAGTCTTAACCACTGGACCACCAGGGACATCCCCAAGAGCTGCTAATAGTGGTGCCTGATAAAGAGTAATTTCAGTGCTGTTTGGTTCAGCAGTGAATAACATTTACCTGGTTATATAAAAGAACAGGTGACCAAACTGTGGTTACAACACAAAATGTAAATGGTAACGGTTCTGATAATAGTGTAAAAATAGGATTTAGAGAAACCAAGAGGAAAGTTGGGGAAACAGTGCTGACAGCATCATATTCCTAACTGGGGAACGGAAAAATTTTTGTCAAAAGTTGATGAAGGGAAAATAAAAGTTAAAATATATTACTTAAAACGTAAAGGGTAGCAAATAGAAGAAATAATGTAGTTATTAAACATAGGGAAAGTAGCTCGTAGTTTAAGCTCTCTTTTTTTCTTATTGTGGCATCAACAGTTAATTGCCTAAAGCTGGTAAGCTGAGAAATAAATGTATCAGCATAGTATCTAGAGTTACAGAGTAGTAAATCCAGAATTTAAAAAAAAAAAGGAGTTTGCCCAGAGAGTAGAGTCTTGGGATGAATGTGGAATCTATTGCTCTCTCCTGTAAATTCTTTCATTTTTATTTTTTGCCATTTGTCTTATTACTGTTAAAAATTAAGGACTGAACTCGAAGATGGGCTAAATGTAGAGGTTGACAGTTGAATTATTAATGTCATCTTCTAATTTTAAGGCTTAATTTGGACAAACTAGGAAGGCTGTGTTTTAAGTTAAGCAATAATAGTGTCCTTGTTCTAATGAAGCAGTATTTCACATTTCCTGGGACAAAGTTGCATAGCTAGAGACAGAATCTTTAATCCTTGAGGAAATGAATTAGTGCCAAAAACAATGAAGCAAAGCTGCTATTGTCCTTAGAGTTTTAAAAGTACCCCAGTGTTGAGAACTTTTGGTTGCTGTATTAATAGTTATGCAAAAGTATACCGACTCTATTTGGGAGAGAACTTGACTCTAGGAAACAGGAGTAAGGCTTACTTGAAGTTTGAAATAACTTTGTGATTAAATAGCATGACAGGGTCTTGAATCTTTGTGCCAAGAATTTTGATCTAGGCTCCAAAGACCTGAATTTATGTTACCGTCACAGTTGTGTAGTTTGACATCGTATTTCACTATTTCAAATTTTATTTCTCATCTTTAAAGATGATGTGGTTTTGCACATTTTGAGTTTTGTATCTTACAGGTAGGCTTCCAATATGTTAGAATCCCAAGGCAATAGTTTTTATGTCAGTACAGCTTGAAAACAGTGGAGGTGATCGTCCGCTGGCCCTGTGGAAAGCAATTTGGGAAGTAATTTTTCTTGTTCATTTTGGTGTCTAAAACAATCTAAGTTCAAACTCAGACTCTTGCCCTTCCTTGATTACAGTTTTTCTTTTGACCTGATAAGGGAATAGGTTTCTTGGACCTTGTTCTGTTAATTTCCACCATTTCCCTTTGAAGGCCATAACTTTCAGGTCCCTTGATCCCTGTCACTCTGAATGTGAGTTGCTACCGTACTTCTGAATTCTTCTACTCATCCTGGGCGGGTCAGTAAGAAGAGCAGCCGCTGCTGCTTAAAGAAAAATGAACTGCCTGGCAGCTGCTGCCTGGGTCCTAGGAGTTGCTGTGGGCATCCAGGGAGCGCCCAGACTGCCTGCTGCACACTAAAACCAGCTTCACAGGGGGCAAAAAAGTAGGATTTGAGCAGAAAGTGGATTTGGATGTGGCCCGAGTCTCCCCCAGATTCAAGCTGCCCCTCCTGGAGCTGTCCCAGGAGCTGGCTGGTTCCGATTGGCTTAGGCCGGTGCCCAGGTCCTGAAAAACCTAATTAGGAAGTAGAGGGGTTGCACCAGGTCACTGTCATTGACTGGATACATACAGCTCTGTTTTCATTTCTTTGTCCTTGCCAGGCATAGCCTTAGCGAATGGGTTGTGATCTTTTGTGATGAAGGCTGGTTTTAAGCAGAAATCAAAATTTGCTTAGTTCCTGAACAAGCGAGGGCAACTTGACCTTGAGGATTAAGAGACCTATCAGTTGTTGACTTTGATGTGGGGGAGGGGGTACTGGGTTCTTCCCTCAAAGTGCTTCCTTACCTTTTCTATGACTGATATTATCTGACTGAGCTCCACCTGCCCTCCCCATTGTCTTCCTGATTGTCCTGTAAGTGTGGGTTTCATGGAATGGGGTGCAGTTTGAGCAGGGACCTGGGAGAAGGGGCAGGGCTGGGAACACAGGAGGCAAAGTGACAACTAACACTGTTTTCCAGAGGTACGTTTCTCTCGTTTTGTCAAGTCCTCTTTTCCTTTCGTGTTGTCCCCTCACCCCAAAATCTTCTATAGGAGCTTGGCATTTATAGCACAGGGGGAATTTTTGCTGCCACAGCTCCTTTAACCCACCAGCAAACTGGAGTTGAAGGGCCTGTCTGTCATGCTTGTGTGTTAGAGGGTCAGGGAAACTGGGAATCTGCAGGCACCCTAGGGGCAGAAGTCCTCCCAGGTAGGTGGGGGGCTGGGGTGGTGCTGGGGTCATGGCCGGAAGGACCTGGAGGGAGCAGCTTGACCTGAAGGATTGTCTATGTAAATGGAACAATCTCCGCAGCATTGTCAACAACAGGAAACCCGGAAGCACCTGTTGGGCTAAAGGGCTGGCGGAAGCCCGCCTGCTCGGCAGGTGCGCCTCTGTGGCCCTTGGCACCAGGACCTGGAGCTCCACAGACCAGGTTGCCCATCCCCAAACCTCTTCTTGTTGCATCGCGGATTCTTATGCCTCCATTAACTCTGGCCCCTTCCCTGTCAGCCTTTGCACGTGCGATGCCCCTCACTGGGCCACCTCCAGCTCCTGACATCTCTAGGTGACACTTCCTTGGGGCAGACTTAGGTGCCCTCCGGGCCAGGCACAGCACTCTGCCCCGCCCTGGCATGGCTTCTACCTCCCTGCAATTTAAAGATAGTGGATCTGGCTTCCTCAGGGCCAGGCTTGGGCAGGGAGAGGGGGCAATTCTTACTCATCCTAGGAGGCTCTTAAATGTTTGTGAAATGAATAAATGAACGAATGAGCAAGGGTCAACGGGAAATAACAAGCCCAATACCTGCCTTTGGGGTAGCTTGCCAGGCTTCTTGGGCGGGGATGAGGAGAGGAAGTGGTCAGAGAAAATACACTGTAATAACCTTGGAACTCCTGGCCTGCTCTTTCCTGCCTTTCCCTTGGAGTCATCATTACCTTTATAGGAAGTCTCCTCCGGACCTTCACCCCACCCAGCTGCAAAAATGCTCCGCCTTCCCTCACCGTTTCTGAATTGCTCTTAAATCTGTCAGGAAGGGAAACCGGTCTTGTTTCAATATTTCACTTATGTGGGTTTTGCCCTTTCAGCTAAACTGTAAACACCTGAAAAATCCTGAGTTTTATTTCCTAGGAAGCAATTTAAAGGAATGGAGAGAACATGGCTCCAAAGTCGTTTTCCTTCTGACTCTCAGCTACCTATGAGACTTTACGGGCAGAGTACTCGCCCTCCTCCCAAAAGCCTCTGTTGGCTCATCTGTAGAGTTGGAGGGCTGAACTCATTTTCCAGTGCTTCCAGTGCCCGCATCCTGTGCTTCTGACCCCAGCAGTTTGCTTGTCCCTCCCAGTACCTGGACAGGGTTCCGTCTTCACCCTTGCTGAGTCATTGAACTTGTCCACTCACAGGGTCTAGGCTAGTTCCCCTGGCAGCTCTTGGTCTGAACCCCTGGAATCAAGCACGGATGATGTGAACGAAATAGGTGTGGGAGAGGAGCCCTTGGCCTTTCTCTGCCCAGAAGTCCTGCCCAGTCCTGTTCCAGTTCTGTACCTTGGAGTGTGCTCCTTCGTCCTGTAAATGCTGGATGGATTGGAGGTAGCGGCTGATGGGGCTGCCATCCGAGGGGCTGGGGGGAAGGATGGTGCTAGGGGCCCCGTGTTCACGTGTAAGTGAGTCTGCCAGTGTTCTGTAAGGTCCGCTTCACTGGCTCTCCCTGGCAGAGTCTGGCACCTCTCTCTGTTTTCTCAGTGCATTTTTATTTTCGTTGTACCCACTGCACTGCATTGGTTTTAAAAGAAAAATATGTTAAATCCTTTATTGGGATCATAGCAAAGACAAAAGCAGTGAGGCCTGTCGTTGAGCCGGGAGAGGGTGGTGGTATTATTTGTCTTAGTTCTTGTTATTTGCATCTGAGAATTACGAGTTTCCTGAAGGCCAGGTCTGGCTTTTCTGTTTGGAGAGTTGGCTGTTGGTTTGCATTTGTGTCCCCAGCCGTTTTTCCCAGCTCTAGCCTGGTTGCTCTTTCAGCTCTGTTTCTCTCTGTCCAGGTCTGGTGTCTGTCCTTTTCTCTTTGTTTCTTTTCCCTGTTGTCAGTTAGTTAGCCAGACCCCAAAGACTGTAAAACTGATGGTAATGAAAAGACATTAGCAACCCAAAGACCTAAACACACGTTTCTACAAACAAGGCATACGGATGGCCAATAAACACATGAAAAGATGCTCAACATCAGTCATTACTAGAGAAATGCAAATCAAAACCACACTGAGATATCATCTCACACTTGTCAGGATGGCCGTGATCAAAGTCTACAAACAATGAATGCTGGAGAGGGTGTGGAGAAAAGGAAACCGCTCTTGCACTGTTGGTGGGAATGTAAATTGATACAGTCACTATGGAGATTCCTTAAAAACTAGGAATAAAACCACCATATGACCCAGCAATCTCATTCCTAGGCATAAACCCTGAGGAAACGGGCTGAAAAAAACACATGTATCCCATTGTTCATTGTAGCACTATTTACAACAGCTAGAACATGAAAGCAACCTAGATGCCCATCGACAGATGAATGGATAAGGAAGTTGTACATATACACAATGGAATAGTACTCAGTCACAAAAAGGAATGCGTTTGAGTCGGTTCTGATGAGGTGGATGAACCTAGAACCTATCATACAGAGTGAAGTGAGTCAGAAAGAGAAAGATAAATATCGTATTCTAATGCACATATATGAAATCTAGAAAGATGGTTCTGAAGAATTTACTTACAGGGCAGCAGTGGAGAAACGGACATAGAGAATAGACCACGGCCATGGGGAAAGGGGAGGAGAGGGTGAGATGTATGGAAAGAGTAACATGGAAACTTACATTACCACATGTAAAATAGATAGCCAATGGGAATTTGCTGTATGGCTCAAGAAACTGAAACAGGGGCTCTGTATCAACCTACAGGGGTGGGATGGGGAGGGAGATGGGAGGGAGGTTCAAAAGGAAGGGGATATATGTATACCTATGGCTGGTTCATGTTGACATTAGCAAAAGAACACAGCAAAAAGATAGCGGGTCTTTAAAGATCCCACTGGCTGAGAAGCAGTCAGCTTTTAAGGATTGTGGGTTTAGTTTAGAGCCTCTCTTACTGGAGATGGCAGGAACCCTGAGGTGGGAGGGGAGATGGAACATTGTGGTGCCTACTATAGAAGGTACTCTCAGACCATCCCTGAATCCTTGGTGGAGACTGATTGGATGAAAGAAGAGGAGCTTGTCAAGAGGACCAAGTGCCAGAAAGTGAGAATTGATGCAGAAAGAGGCTACAAAACAGTAATTCGGTCGAGGTGTATCTCGGGCAAAGATTTGGTTCCAAATCTATATTGTTAAAAGGTAAACTGAGGCATATTAAAAACTTGACAAGTTTATTTGAGCAGAAATCAGTGCAAACCTGGCAGTGTCGAACCAGCAGGAGCAGGGAAAGACACAGAAAGTAAGGACAGGAAGGAAGCAAAGCGATGAAATGATTCGATTGGCTTACCATCTGGGTGCCTGTTGGTGATCAGTCGCCCTTTGGTTGGGTTTTGTAACCTTGAGACATTTGCAGGCTGGAATTTCAGTTTGCTTCCATAGGCTGTCATAACCTTAGACCCACCTCAGTTCAGTGGCCACCTGATTTTATCAACTAAACAGTATATAAACTGGAAACCTGGGGGATATTCAAAAATTAGCTTTGAACCCTGTGCCCCAGCCCTAAGAAGATATAGTGTTAGAAACAGATGTATTATCATTTCAGTTTAATGTGACCATTTTTCTCCCCCAGCGAGGGAGTGTTGTCTTAGTTTTGTCTTAGTGTTGTCTTAGTGTTGTCTTAGTGTTGTCTTAGTTTTGTCTTAGTTCGTCTTAGTTCCGTGATGGCCTTGGCTTAGGTGTAGGGGGCAAGCTCTGTGGCAGGTGTCTTCTAAAACACCAGACTCGTGCCCAGCAGAGAGCTGCTGATACTGTGAGAGACGGGCGTATCTTTCACCTGTTTCAACAACTCCTCTTCTTGTGCTTTACTTGCATCTTTGTTTGTGTGTCCCAGGGCTCTGCCTTTGTTCTCCCCTCACCACCTAAACTGGCAGCGAATTAGGTGGCTTTTTGACAAGAGAATACTTCCTGTGTCTGTTGGCTCTGACTCTAAGTGTTAAATGCATATTCAGCTCAAATCTCCAAATCTCTGTCTCGTTAACAGATTGCTCGTGGGGGCTCCCCGCGCCGTGGCCCTTCCACTGCAGAAGGCCAACAGAACAGGAGGCTTGTACAGCTGCGACATCACCTCCCGGGGGCCGTGCACGCGAATTGAATTTGATAACGACGGTGTGTTCTGCGCTTGCTCAGTGTTCCCTTGGCCAACTCAACCTGTATGCCCTTTCCAAGAGGAAGGAAAGAGGGGGACAAGCATTTGTTCTTGGAGAGGAGGCCTGTCTTAAATTGCCTGGGCCTTGACTGTTTCTTGCTTGCCCTGAGAACATTTACTTTTAAGTCACTTTCGCTGCCCTGTTTTTGGTGTCTCCCCAACCCTGGTTTCCAAACTGGTGTGGTGTATTGATGTTGCCACCTAGTGATGTGTTGAGGTTCTACAGGAGACTGTTGAAAAATTGTTCAGAAAATTGAATGTGTATCCTGTACTCAGCAGCCAAAAGTTCTCATTTGCTATTAAAATATTAGGGAGAAAGGCTGTTAAATATAAGACCTCTGTAAAATGAGAGCGTGACAACATGGGTAAAATTTTCCCTACTATCTCAGACAGAGGCTTGTTTTGTATAGACTGTGGTGGGCAGAGCGATTAGTGTCCTGAGAAGCTGCAGCCAAACCTAACTTGGCGTTCTTGGTCGACGCAGATTTGCAGCTTCATATTTATGTTATTGTGTTTTGTGGGTTTTTTTTTTTATCTTTTAGCAACAATTTTTTAACTGATTGGAAAATAATATGTATTAATTGTGAAACATCTGCAAATGACATTGAACTATAAAGAAAAAAACCAAGCCCACCGATAATATAGAGATAATCCCTACTTATTTAACATTTTGGCATTTTCCCTTCTGCCTACCTAAAGTTGTTTAATTTTGATGTTTTCGTAATGATTCAAAATTGAAAATCATGCCTGCCTTCTCATTAAGGAAGGCAAAAATTTGGATGTAGGGTTATACAGTAGGCTCAAATTGATACTGAAGAGCACACGGTGAGATTTTTGGTTTCCCTCTCTCCTTTTTGGAAGGAGGAGGTAAAAATAAATATATCATTTTCCTTTTTTTCATCAATAGAAAGATAGAAGTGGATCTGAGGCCTTGTTTTCCCATCTCCAGTAAAGAAAAGCAAAGTTCATGCTATTATGTAACAAATTTGAGGGTATGTAGAGAAGTAACTCTCTTTTTCTTAGTTTGGATGGTCATTTCTGTACTTGGGACTGTGGGTATCAGAGAAGGTGAAGGGCCACCAGGTAGAATTATATATTTTATGTAAAGAATTTGGTGAAACATTCATACCAATAACCACTCATCTGTTTTCTTAAGATGGAAAGTAATTTTTATGGATTGAGTAACTGCACTTACTAAGTAGTTAAGACTTGGAGTGAAGGCAGTTTAGAAGCTGTTTCTTACATTTTTGCCCATTAATTGGTTCATGGCGTGTTGCAGTAGCTTTGAAGTCGTAGCTGTGTCTGTGTGTGACCTATGCTGAAGTCGTAGCTGTGTGTGTATGTGCGTGTCTCTGTGTGTGTGTATGTGACCTACGTTGCTTTCTCCACAGCTGACCCTTCATCGGAAAGCAAGGAAGATCAGTGGATGGGAGTCACTGTCCAAAGCCAGGGTCCAGGTGGCAAAGTTGTGGTAAGTATAGAGAGAAGTGTCCATTCTGCGGTGAGTGCCTGTTGTGTGCTGCTGCTAAATCGCTTCAGTCGTGTCCGACTCTTTGCGACCCCATAGACGGCAGCCCACCAGGGGAGCTGTCCCTGGGATTAAGTGCTGGGCTTAGAGCAGACAGCTTCTGCCTGCCTAGAGTGTAAATTCTAGAAAACTGACTGTTATACAGCAAGAATTGATGTCAAGAGGAAATCAAGCCATTACTTTTTCTGTGATTCCTGATTTACTTTGAAACAGCTCTGCTGCTGCTAAGTCGCTTCCTTCGTGTCCGACTCTGTGCGACCCCATAGACGGCAGCCCACCAGGCTCCCCAGTCCCTGGGATTCTCCAGGCAAGAATACTGGAGTGGGTTGCCATTTCCTTCTCTAATGCGTGAAAGTGAAGTTGCTCAGTCAAGTCGGACAGCTCTACAGGCTGCTTTTCCTTAGAATGTTTAGATCCAAAAACTTACTTAAAAGCCTTTACTGAATGTCCCTGCAACTTTAGGTGGTCTTGAAAAACCAAAGCAAAACCTTACATGATTTTTGTCCTAGGAACTATGCAGCTATTATAGACGAGTTACAAAAATATGGGAATGGTCATGCAAAGTAAGGATCAGATCATTTTAAACTCTTTATTTTCTGGGCTACTTCAGATAGAAGTGGTAGCCGAAAAAAAAGAGTTGTTCGATGGAATGCGTTAAAAAGGTTGTTCAATGGAATGTGTTAGGTGGCCTTGGAGGTGCCAGACTGGATCACGATGATCTTTCTGTCTCTTTCAAAATCTGGTTGCTGTAACAAATTTATGTAGAATTTTGAAAAAAATGAGAATTTTACCAAGTATTGAATTTTTACATCTAAGGAGATACATTATAGGATATTGACTTGGACATTGTATTTTCAGCCTGTGTTATATGGAGGGTGGCCATGAATACCCATATGTGAAAATTAGAGTTTATTTAGTCTCTTCCGGCAGTATGATTTTTCTGTCTTTTAAAATAAACTTAATCTCAGTTTAAAGGATAAATTAAGATAGGACTGATTATGAGGAAATAGTATGGATAAAAGGAAAATGCCTTTGTTTTAGCCCAATTCTTGGGAAAATATGTCCATGATTTCTGTCCTCTGGAACATGTTCCTTCTTTTCGTGAACATACTGATATGAAGGTTTATGTAGCCACTAAAAGCCACTTAAATTGAGAAGATTAAATTAGGTGTTTCCCATTGTTTATGTGACAGGTAAATTTACAGATAAATTGCCTGTGAATTGCAGATTGTTGTTGTTTAAACACTGAGTCGTGTGTGTGCATGTGTGCCAAGTTGCTTCAGTCCTGTGCGTCTCTATGTACTGTAGCCCGCCAGGCTCCTCTGTCCATGGGATTCTCCAGGCAAGAATACTAGAGTGGGTTGCCATGCCCTCCAGGGAATCCTCCTGACCCAGGGATCAAACCTGCCTCTCTTATGTTTCCTGCATTAGCAGGCAGGTTCTTTACCACTGGCGCCACCTGGGAAGTCCCACTAAGTCATATCCAACTCTTTTACACCCGCATGGACTGTAGCCTGCTAGGCTCCTCTGTCCATGGCATTTCCCAGGCAAGAATACTGGAGTGGGTTACCATTTCCTTCTCCAGGGGATTACAGATTGGCCTTCAATATTTAGATTGCAGCATTATTCTCTGGGTGACGATAAGACAGAAGTCCTGTGCTAGATAATGGTCTCCTTGCAACTTTGGGGGAATATTTGCTGGTTTTCTGACCTGTTCTCAGGATGAGGACACATTTAACATCCCGTTTCGAATTAACCTGTTGATTGTTGACAGTTCCCTTGGTTTGCAATGAAAAACTTCAGGTTTGCCAACACATGGGGGCTACTTTATTCATCTGCTTGCAGACATGTGCTCATCGATATGAAAAAGACAACATGTTAACACAAAGCAGGAATCCCGAGACATCTTTGGAAGGTGCTACGTCCTAAGTCAGAATCTCAGGATTGAAGATGATATGGATGGAGGAGACTGGAGTTTTTGTGATGGCCGATTGAGAGGTCATGAAAAATTTGGTTCTTGCCAGCAAGGCGTAGCAGCTACTTTTACTAAAGACTTCCATTACATTGCATTTGGAGCCCCAGGCACTTATAACTGGAAAGGTATGCCATATATTTATAGAAATGGAGATTAGAATGACTATAATTTATGCCTATGCACCATGATTTAGTACATTTTAAGTTAAAAGAGAATGTATCATAAGGTATTTTTATATTATAGAAGTGGGGTAGGATTATTAAAATATCTTAATTCTGATTTTTAAAAACAATAGTCAAAATGTATGTTCTAAGATTTTTTCCCCTGCCAGCAATTTACATTCATATAACTAATTAACTTCCTTTTGTAAATATATAGTTATCATTAGTTTTTGCTGTTTTGTATTTGCTTGTCTCATGAAATTGAAAGTTTTAATTTTAACATAGGGATCTGAAAACTGAGAAGAATTGAGTGGTGTTGTATACAAATAATATTGTATTGATACAGACATTTCTTTAGTCATGTATTACTCGGGCTATGTTTTGCTAATAAAGCAGGGTAGTTAGAAAGACAGATAAGAAATTAGGGAATTTTGAGATGATCGCAGATAACTTGTGGAAAGGTTGTTGAATGATATTGTTTACATAATTTCAAGATGTAGGTGAAGGGCACGACATCACATTTTTTGCCTGGAGGAATGTGGTCAGTGCCCCTGTAATAAAAGTTCAGCTTTTGAAGAAATTAAGCAGGTGTAGAAAACCACTGTATTATAAAGGACAATTTACCTGATTCTAATTCATAGCGAAGAGAAATACATCTGATTCAGAAATAAGATTTTTGGGGGAGAAATTTATTGTAATAAATCTTATGTTCTAACATTTTCTATAGTCAGAAAAATCTTGGGAAAATTTTTCATTTTTCATTCAGAAATTTCTGAGTTTTGATTTCTGTTAGGAACGGTCCTTGAACACCATTCTGGGTATGTCATTCATAGCAACCTTTGGGAATAATTTCCTTAGGCTACCCACCCTCAGCTGAATCTTACACATAGCAGCATTTGTTGGGTTATCTTGACCTAATAACACACGGAATTTAGAAATAGTTTTATTTTAGCAAGAGATGGCATACGTGGTAAAACAAAATAAAAACACCCACCAATTATGTATGTTTTAATTTCTGGGAAATACATCTTGCCTGCTTTGTAAATGCTGACTTAAAGTGTTACCACTTAAAAAAAATAATATAGTGGACTTATTATGTGAGGTATTCTCTTTTCAATGATTAGGTCTGAAAGGTTTTTGAAGATTTAAAATCTCTGGTTAAAAATGATTGGAAGAAAATATCAAAATACTAATTCGCTTTCACACCATAGTAAAGAAGGTAAATTGATTTAGGATTATAGAAAATGTAAAATATATCAGGTTCGTATAATTCAAGAGTTTTCTGTAGGTTTAGTTAATTAAGCATTCCATTTTCCATCTATAATTCCATTTTCATGGCATTTTAAAGATAATTCATGAAAACACATAGGCTTTTTTTTTTATTATTATGAACAGTTTTGTTTGCTGTAAAAATCTACACAAACAGGATTTTTTAACTTTAATAACCTCAAAAGTCGTCTTCTGACTTTTGTCCCTCTAAACTTTTCTTTCTGAACTTAATGATATCAGGAATGTTTATTAGAGCCATCTATTTTATTTTGTTTCATCTTCATTTTTTTTTTTTCTTTTTTACCATTTCATTTTTTTAGGGATTGTTCGTGTAGAGCAAAAGAATAACACTTTTTTTGACATGAACATCTTTGAAGATGGGCCTTATGAAGTTGGTGGAGAGACTGATCATGATGAAAGTCTAGTTCCTGTTCCTGCTAACAGTTACTTAGGTAGGCGCGAGAGCAGACGTGCCTGCCTCCTCGAGTGCCTCTGTGCGACACTGCTGTCACAGGGCCCTGGACTGCGAGGATGAGGAAGGGCCAGGCTGGGGCTGGGGGCCTGGGGCTGCATTTAGGGGCATTTAGAGCTTGGTGACCCCTGAGGTGTTCTGACTGATACTTGGGGTATCTGACTCGAGCTGCCTCAAAGCAGGAGGAAACCCGCCGTCTCCTAAATCTTCTGTCCTGCGTGGAGGTCTGTTTCCTGAGCGGGTGTCCACTTCTGTAACCCGCACCAGGCGGTCCATGCAGCCATGACACAGTGCTTGGTTGTAAGCAAGAGGCCGGGTTGTCATCCTCTCCGTTTAGAGTCTCTTTTGGAGAGATACTCTTGAAGGGCTACATTTATGAAGTTACTCTTAAGTGGCAGGTCAGGACCTCCAGGTCCATCCTCTGTGACTGCCCTTCTCCAAGGGTTGCCCTTGCTGCTGGATTGTCACAGGGCCCCTGGCGGGTGGCATGGGGGCTTTCCAGCCGAGCCAGAGCCGCAGTGTTAAAGCAGCTCCGAGGACACCCAGATTGTGGTCTAAGTGCCAATTCCTTAACTCCTGACGCTTGTTTGCGTTACTAATGGGTGTCCTAAATTATTCATGTGCATTATGGTAATTACACAAAGGCTTTTAAAAGCTTTAATTCTTGGTATGAGTTGACATAAAGAATAATTACTGTGTAATTCTTGGAAAAAAATGTAAAAATCTAAATCTAAATAGTATCCTATTCTTTTTAAAAAATAGAGAAGTACCATATGCTGGAGATCTTACTAGAACAATGGAAGGTTAAAAAGGGGGAAAAATGGGTGTAGATCTAAAAATAATTCTAAATGCGGTATTAGTAAACATATTCTTTAAAAATTGTTCTAATTATATAGATATGTATGAACAATACTGTTAATTAAAAAAAAAACAACTGTTCAGAAACTCCCCACCCCTAATTTAAAAACTTGATGTGAAGACATAGAATGGAGAAAACTTATACTTACCACTTGTTAAGCACCTACTGTAAGGCATAAATCATACACTATTACTTACTACTTTATAGGTTTTATTTGTTCTTTCCAGCTATATTATAAAATAAGTATTATTTTCCTTTGCTGATGGGTGAAAAAATCCCTGTGACTGAGGGAAATTTCCTAGTCCAGGGTCACACAATTAATAATCCCCCAGCCAAGGGAAGAAATGCTCATGAAAATGATTGGGATAGGGTGGGAAGCAGCTGGGTATGTGAATGCTGTCAGTGGCTTTGCAGGACAGGAGGGGAACACAGGGCTGAGTGGTTTGCAGTTTCAATTATTAAATAGGATTTTCCAGGGTAAAATTATTTTCAGGGTAAATATTAATACTATCAATAAACCAATATTTTATTTGAATAAATTTTAACAGACAGCTCTTCAAATGAATTACTTAGGGATTAGTTTATGCCATTTCAATTTAATGGCTCTGGTCAAGAAGCCAACACTTTTCGTTCGTACGATAGATGCCCGTGGATTTTGTCTTAGTGTCTACTGGAACATGTGAAACTATTAAACTTTTTTATTAAACACATTTGCCACTTTCAGAATGGATTTCCTCAAAAGCGGGTACTGGGTCAGGGTGGGGAGAATAGTGTCACATTTCTACTGTTTCATTTTGGCTGTCTATACATCTGTCATTTCAAAAAAAATCAGCAGGTTTTAGGAGGAAAATGATCTGCGTGAGGTTTGGAAGCTGGCAAAGAGGGTGGCTTGCCGGATGCAGCGGTGGCCTCATCATTGTGAGCACGGCAGTAGCCAGTGTGCCTCTTACCAAGCATAATTGCTTTTTCTTCAATCTCTTCCGTCCCGTGCATGTGTACAGGCCTGCTGTTTTTGACCAGCGTTTCCTATACAGATCCCGATCAGTTTGTTTATAAAACACAGCCTCCCAGGGAGCAGCCCGACACATCCCCTGATGTGATGATGAATAGCTACCTAGGTTTGTGACCTCTGAGATGACAAATAAATGGTCTTGGTCATGGTCATTTAAGAATTTTTTTTTTGATCCATACAGAGCATAAATCTTTTTATTTTCTATTTCATTTCAAGTGAAGTGCACACACAAAGCATGCCACAGTTGAGGCTCTGCAGCCAGAATGGCTTCCAGAGCTGGATTCAATTGTGTCTCCTTTCTAAACTTGTAGCTTATCCTGTTTTTCAACTCGCTTCACAATTTGAGAACTGCAACAGTAGTGGTGATGCTTTTCATAAATAAAACCCAATTAAAAGGGTGAGCTTATAGTATTCTGCATCTGCCTCATCTTCACATAGGAAGATTTGCTTTATTTGGACAATTTTGATGTGTGGACATTTGTGTCTGCTTGCCATTTAACCTCAGTTGGTAATCTGACATCCTACCTGATGCTTTATGATGAAGTTTCTAATGTTTTTCTGCCCTCCGAACAAGTGTGTAATTGATACAGATGACAACTTGCTCACCTCTATTGTTTACGCTAGGTTCTCAAATCTCATCAGTCATGGTTTTGTTTGCATGTTTCTGTCTGAGAACTAAGTTGGCCCTAAGGAGTAAAATGCTGGCTATGGTATATTAATGTTGTTAGCATTCTTTTATTGCCTGATGACCAAAGAGATTGATGAATATGTAAGTTACTAATCACTGCATTATAGCAAGACCCATAGGCACTCAGTTATGCTATGTCAGGTTGCATCTTGGTGTACAGGATGTAACTTTCCCTTGATAATTTAGTATCTAGCTTGATCTCCTTTTACAGCAGTTTCAGTACTGGAATGGAGTTTGAACTGATTCTTAAGTAGCATGTATGCTTCATGATTGAAGCTACACAGACGCTAACTAGCACAGGTGCTTTTCTTTAAATACCTTAACAGGGAAATACCTACTATTTAGTGCTTGAGTCCAGTCTCTTGGTTCTGTAATTCTTATCATAGATACGACAGCTGGTGGGGAGGGTCAGAAGGAGAGTGGTGGGAAATGAAAGGTAGTGAAGAAATAACCAGTGTTAGATACCTCCTGAAAAGAGTTGATAAGTACCATGTTTTGTTTTTCTAGGCTTTTCTTTGGACTCAGGGAAAGGTATTGTTTCCAAAGATGAGATCACTTTTGTATCTGGTGCTCCTAGAGCCAATCATAGTGGAGCTGTGGTTTTGCTTAAAAGAGACCTGAAGTCTGCACACCTTCTCCCTGAGCACATATTTGATGGGGAAGGGCTGGCTTCTTCGTTTGGCTATGACGTGGCAGTGGTGGACCTCAACAAAGATGGGTAAGAGCCTCTGAGGTTATTTTACATTTGCAAAGAACTCATTGCTGCTCTGGCTTCTATAGGTGTTGAGAGGAAATACCCTTCCAGGTTAGTTGATGGAAAGAATATTTCTGCTGCCAAATTTTTACCATCCCATCAGTCTTCCTCACTTATATTTTGGTAGCAGACATTCATTACCCTCCCTAGGATGTAGGATTACATTTTCAGTCTTCAGTTTTTACTATGTCCTAGGATCATGGGTCTGTGAGAATTAAAATTTAACTAAAAAAAAAAAAAAAGACATCTGTGTGGTTCTGTTCTGTGGTCTCTTAAGGGGATTTTGGAGCAGCCACAATGTCCTCTTGAAAGTTGAGATTGGTGACAAAGTTGATACAAAGGTCTCTGGTTGGTGGTGCCAATCTGGGTCTTTGGTAGAAGGTCAAAGGTGGAAGGGAGTGGAATCTTTACTGGGAGTATCTCTGCACTATAGATATAACTTGGAAACTGGCTTCAAGTTCTTACAGTTGATGTTTTCCTTTGGGTGTTATTAGAGGCTACCTAGTTTTTTTAAAAATACTTCAATTGATGAGATATAAATTCCAGATTTGAGGTCCTTTTTATCATATCTCTTTGTGTCCTTAGTACCCGTTCATGTGGGATTCTCCCTAAGCTTGCTGATATTTTTGCCAGTGGTTCACAGTTCTTCCTCTCATTATGTTTTCAGGTGGCAAGATATAGTTATTGGAGCCCCGCAGTATTTTGATAGAAGTGGAGAAGTTGGAGGTGCAGCGTATGTCTACATTAACCAGCAAGGCAGATGGAATAACGTCAAGCCGATTCGTCTTAATGGAACCAAAGATTCTATGTTTGGCATTGCAGTCAAAAATATTGGTGATATTAATCAAGATGGCTACCCAGGTAGACAAATAGATTGTAAAATGGTCATGATTTATAGATTATGTGATTGTCTAAAATAGTGAGTGCTCATGATCTATTTTAAAACATTGTATTGGAATGCTTTTAAAATGTGACATTTGTTAAAACATGGTTTGTTAACAGATATTGCAGTTGGAGCACCCTATGATGGTAAGGGGAAGGTTTTTATCTATCATGGATCTGCGAATGGAATAAATACCAAACCAACACAGGTAACCAGATAACTTGGATTTCTACAGTTAAGGTCTCAGTAGTTTTCTTTCCAATGGATTGTTTAGGTTTATGTGAATTTTCACACTGATCATGTGTTACTTACAAGTCTAAAATAGTATGAACTTTGGTTTTATAAAAGATGTATTAGAAGATAGCTTGTAAACAGATTTAAATGCAATGAGCTGCTTGTTTTAAATTGTAAAATTTCTTTGGTAAATTAAGAATCAAACTAAGCCAAAGGAAAAGAGTGTTCTACCCTGACAGCATAAAGAGATGGAATGTGATATATTTCCTTTAGTAGCATATTAAGAAGGGATGAAACTGGATAGACATAAGAGATGATTGTAATTGCATAGAGAATCAGATACCAAAATCTAAAAATTGCTTTAGAGGAAAATAAGACATTTGGAGGGCAGGAAGAGAAGTTTGTTTTGAAATACACTGATTGACTTAATATGGTACATAAGGTTATCAAAAATTCTCTTCTGTCTTTTGAGATACAACATAAATCAGGTAACTTTTGTGAAAATAAAATGCATGAAATGTTTGATCATGTGTATACTTATTTATAATTCAGTTGTGATTTAATATAATTTGTAAGTAAACTCTTTAACTTCAGTTCAAAAGAGACTTATCTTCAAAGCATAAATGAAAGACTTATTTTAGTGGCCAGGTGTCTGTTCTGATGCCCTATTCCTTTTAGGTTCTTGAGGGTAAATCACCTTTTTTTGGATATTCAATTGCTGGAAACATGGATCTTGATAGAAATTCCTACCCTGATGTTGCTGTTGGTTCCCTCTCGGATTCGGTAACTATTTTCAGGTGTGTAATCTCTGGCTTTAAGCTTGTTTGGTAAATCTACTTACACTAGAGTTGGGTTTTTTTTTTTGACTTTTGAATTGAAATTTGTAACAACTGTACCTAAAAGGTAAAGTCTTGTATGAGTTTTGAATATTTTTTTCTCTTGAGAGTAGTACAACAATGTAATAAAACCTATTTTGTGAAGTCTTGGTATTAATTTTGAACTAATATTTTGAAAAGGTCAGAACTGGTGGAAATTTTTTTACCTTTACATTTCTAAAAACTGAAACAAAGAATTTGACCATATAAAGAATTTAAAGAAGGAAATGAACATACTGTATTTTACCATCCATTAAGAAACTCCAAAATTTTGGTTTATATCCTTCTGGGTTTTTCCTGTGAATATACATGTATGTTTAACAAAATTGAGATTGTAATGTACATATTGTTTTGTAACCTGCTTTTGCTAGTTTGTAATGAATAGTGGCCTTTTTCTGTGAGTGAGTATAATGCATAGTGGGTTATTTCCCTGTCTTTGAGTACTTCTCTGAAATGAAGTTAACGGTTGTCTGAGACATCACATGGGTCATGTGTTTATTTAACAACTTTTGGGTTGTTTATTTTGGGTCATAGTTTATTTAACAACTGCCATACTGTCATACTGTCATTGGACGGTTAGGTTGCTCTCCAGGTTTGGTGGTTTACTTCCTTGATACACAAAGCTGGTGAGCATCCTTACTTTCTTCATGTCCTAGATTATTTCCTTAGGATAACTTCCTAAAAGTGAGTTGCGAAGTTGAAGGGCATGTGTGTTTTAGGACTTGTGATTGCTTCAACCAAAATGATCTCCAGAAAGGCTGCAGTGGTTTGACCATCAGCTGTGTCTCAGTGGCCTTGTCCCAGCAATTCCATCACTGCTGAAATTGCCAGGAAAAATTGTGCAAAACTTTTTTTTTTTAAATTTAAAAAGTAGCACATTCTTTTTTTTTTTTTAAGGTTAATACAAATTGCAGTTAAGTGCAAGTTTTCCAATATTCTTTCCTTCTATCAAACAACTTTTAATAGTTTTGAGTCTCTCTCCACTTCTAGGGTATCATCAAACAGCCATACTATAACTGCTGTCTTCTATTCTGGTTTGTAAAAATTAACCTCTTCCATTTTCTCTCCTTGTTAATACAGATATATCAATCTTATTCTTTTTAAAAGCTCAATGTTATTCCATAATACGCATTTAATGAGTCCTTGGTTGATGGAATTTTTAGATAGTCTGTGACTTTTAGCTATTATAAACAGTGTGTTAGATGGTGTATTGTATATATATCTCCATGTAATGGATTTTTTTAAAGAAAAATTCCTAGAAATAGAATTGCTAGGATCAAGGTTAGCGCATTTTTGTATTCATCATGTGTGTGTATGCATACTCAGTCAGTCTCCGACTCCAGCCACATGGACTGCAGCCTGCCAGGCTCCTCTGTCCATGGGATTTCCAAGGCAAGAATACTGGAATGAGTAGCCATTTCCTCCTCCAGAGCATTTTCCTGACCCAGAGATTGAACTCTCGTCTCCTGCGTTGGCAGCTAGATGGATTCTTTACCATTGAGCCACCTGGGAAACCCTTACATATACCCACAGAAAAGTTGTAGCAATTTATGCTCACAGCAGCAACCTACCAGAGGGTCCATTTTCTCACACCTTTACCATCCCAACAGGATGAATCTATTTAATTTTTTGCCACTGTGGTGTGATCTCATCTTTTGATTGTATTTGCAATTCTTTGATCATTGGTGAAAATGAACCATTTGGGTTTTGTTTTTTAAAAAACTATTTGGCTTTATAGTCATTTTTATCTAAAGAATCTCTTCAAAGAAATGGGCAGCGATGTACAGCGAAACCTTAAATGAAAAATAATCTGTATGTCAGGTATACACTTGGTACCGCTGTTGCTCTGTATTCTTCTGGAAGGATGCCAAGCATAGATGTATCCTCTATATCTAAAAGAGTATCCTAACCAAAACCCCTGGGGATAATAAACTGACACCAGGATACTTTTGAAGATAATACTACTTTAAAAACGACGGAATATACTGTGCATTTATATAATGTGGTATAAAATACTATAGAAAAAGTCTTCTAGTTAAATGGCAAGATCTATGAAAGTCATTTTATGAGAAAGGTAAGCACCAGAAGACACATTACAGATGGCAAAAGTGGGAGACGTGAAAGTAAGTGGAGAAACATGATCTGGAATATTAGGCCAAAGGAAGAAGTTAAAAAAAAGTTTGAATGTTTGTTACTGCCTCTATATGCCTGTTTCTCTCGGTTCACATGTTAGGTATTAACCTTAAAATAGTCAACATTTTTAAAAGGTAGAAGAGTATAATGTAACACTCAATTACTTTAGCAGTTTCCATCAGAAAGCAAATTGAACTTCTAGTTTGAGATGCATACCTCTGGTGTCAAGAACACTTGAATTCCTGTAACAAAATTTGGTTACCCAGACTTCCCCAGGAGATAACCTGTCTTTAGCTAGTTAAATATTTGTATCTGTGTGTAACTGATATTTTGACACCCTTACTTTCCTGTCCCCATAAGTAGGTTGACTGTGAATCCTGTATACATGTTCCTTCTTTCCTCATAGATAGTATGAAAATGAATTTCAAAAGCCATTGCTAGTAAGATAACTTTCCTATTTTACAAATAAGAAAAACAGGCCCAAGACTTGCCTGTGCTTTTGAGCCTGGATCCTGTGAGAGCAGGGCATGGTACCTAAATCTTCCCAATGTCATTGTCTACTAAATCATGCTAGTACTTAATATTAATACTTAATAATTAAGTATTAATATAATAAGTAAATGCCCATTAAACACAAGACAGCTGAGCAATAAGATTTGCTTTATGTGTTAAGAGGCATTTTTATGATTCCATATATAATGTACTCTGAAAATTGTGTATATTATATGTTTAAAAACAGGATTTAGGCAGAAGTGTATGTTAAAATATTTTGAAATGTGTGCAGCACCAAAGCCTTAATACTATTATATGTAAAACACTCTAGCATCTGTAGCAACTGGTATTAAAACATTTATGAACTTTTGCCTTCTAAATATGTGCTCAAAACTTTAGAAAAATACCTACAGGCATACCTCATTTTATTGCACTTTATTTTGCTGTATTTCACAGATACTGTGGGAGTTTTCTTTGTTTTTTTTTTTAAGTTGAAGGCTTGTGGCAAGGTGTCATTTTCCCAACATGTGTTTACTTCATGTCTCTCTGTTACATTTTGGTAATTCTTGTAACACTTTTCATTTATTATAACTTTTTCACTTATTATTACTTTAATTATGGTGATCTTGGATATTACTGCTATGAATTCTTGAAGGCCCAGATGCTGACTAGCATTTTTTTTTTAGCAATACACGTGAGGTTGGAGATAGCAGAGTCCCAGGGAGGATAGAAAGCTCAGATATTGTAAGATGGGGACCTGTAAGGTCAAGACTTGCCTACATTACTAAAATTCACATATGTGTAGAAATCCTGGTGGTGAGCACCCCAGATGTTAGAAGTATGTTGGTGTAACCTTTTTAGAGCTTTGTTTTTTGGGGGGGTGGCAAGATTACCCACAATTAAAAATGCATATATTGTTTGACTCAGAAATTCTGCTTAAGAATTTATCCTACAGATAAACAGATGTATGAACTTAGGACACATACATGTACATAGATGGATATGCAAGGATGTTTGTCAGCTGAAAGCCTTACAAAATTATAAATGTCCACTGATTAAGGCACTGGTTGAATAAATGATGTTCCATTGGTAGATGCAACACCACCAGCTAGATTTGTGTGTAGAGATATGAGAAGACCTCTGAAATGTGAATGAGAAAAAGCAACATGCAGACCAATAAGCATGAAAAACTCCCACTTAAGAGGGAATGCTTTTTTATATTTAATTTTAAATAGTATTTTTAATTGAACCAGACTGATATGTCTGGAAGGATATGCAAAGCTCCTTGAGAGTTTGGGTGGGGATGAGACATAGTCACCTGAAAACTATGGAACTTATTGCCCGTATTATTCTGTCAGTTTAAAAACTCCATTAATATTAAAATTATTAATATAAAACAATTTATAATTTTGAATGTGTCATGTTTAAACAGTTTTATAAATATCAAGTCATCATGTTTTAAATTATGTCTGTTAACAGCTATTTTCTGTAGCAGCGGGGGAGCAGGAATAACATTGGGAAACAGAGTTTTTCCTGTGGTTTTTAAGATGCAGCATCTGAGGATGCCTGTGAGGTACGTGAGCTCATCTTACATCCAGATAGCAAAAGGCTGAGCTCGTCTTCTCCTTTGTCTTCAGATCCCGGCCTGTGATTAATATTCGGCAAACCGTCACAGTAACACCTAACAGAATTGATCTCCGTCAGAAAACGCTCTGTGGGCGCCTAGTGGGATATGGTGAGCATTTGCGCTGTGTCCACTCTTCCCCCAGTTTCATATCTCTGCTTTATGGTGACCCGGTTGCCCTGAGGAGCCACAGGAAAGATTAAGAGAAATGGGGAGGGAAAGGGAAGAGGAATCTTGTCAAGTGCATATATAACATTTTACTCATCAGTCATCACTGGGGGATATGAGGATGAGGAACGTGTTGATTTTTTTTTTTTCCAGAGCAGTAAGGCATTTCTTAATGACTATGTGTTTGATTTTATACAGCCTCAAGGTTAAGGCCTGTTTTGAATATACAGCTAAACCCACTGGTTACAATCCTTCCATAAGTAAGTACCTAGTACTTTTTGTTTGCTTATCTGAACATCTTTATTTTGCTTAATTTTCTTTAATTGGAGTATAATTGCTTTACAATGTTGTGTTAGTTTCTGCTGTACAAACAAAGTGAATCAACTGAAATTAGATCTTTTCTGTCTGCCAGGTTGAAAAGTTCTGAATAAATAACTAGAAGAACAAAACTATAGTGGCCAACATGGGTCCATAAATTCTGATTTAAAGAGCAAAGTCTGTCATCTTCTTTTTAATCAGAAGGGTGAAGCACAAGAGGAAAAAAATGCATTTGGTCCCCATTTGAGTTTTCCAGAGCAGATCGTTTAGGGCAGAATGACTGCCTTGGATAAGTACTCATCTGCTGCCACAACCGTTTCCTCCATGTCTGTCTTTGAAAAGCAGGGTGGGAAATTGGTTTTGTGGTTGTGAGGTGGCGGGTGGTAGTTGCAGAAGAGTGACCGCGGGAGCCCGAGTCCTGCTTGAATAAATTGTCAGTTTCTAGTCTCTTCGCTGCTGGGTCCCCTCCCAGAGGCCTCTGTGGTCCAGAACTCCCATGCTGCATCCCTGAGTGTGAGCCCGGGGGGACCTGAAGACTGGGCCTGAACTCAAGAGGCTTGGGCTCTGCTCCTGGATCTGGTGCTTCGACACAGAGCTAATGCCATAATGTTGGAGTTTTTATTTTCTTATCAGTTAAAAATAAATGCCTCTGATGGGAATTAACTACGTAGGATTGTGGCAGAGTTCAGATGAGATAAGGTGGTGAAAGGGCTTCCCTGGTGGCTGAGACAGTAAAGAATCTGCCTGCAGTGCAGGAGACCCAGGTTTGATCCCTGGGTTGGGAAGATCCCCTGGAGAAGGGAATCACTCACTACCCAATGCAGTATTCTTACCTGGAGAATGCCATGGACATAGGGGCCTGGCAGGCTACAGTCCATGGGGTTGCAAAGAGTTGGACTCGACTGAGTTTCACTTTTTCAAGGTGGTGAAAGCAGGTTGTCATTCATAAGGTCTTATTCTACTTCGCCTTTTTTTTTTTTAATAAGGAAGACAGGAATTTTGCCACAGGGTTTGACAAATTTTTAACGATACTCTCACAATGGTGAAGATCACCGAGGCCTTCTCTGGTGTTTTAGTAGCAACTGTACCTCTTCAGGAGTAAGCCAGAGTAAAGTTGCGGGCCTAGGAATCTAAAGACATCTTTTCCCCAAAGAGGAAGTGCAGAGCGAAGGTAATTTCCTTCCTGGGTCCCAGCGGCTAGGTGTACCAGTGCAGCAGAGCCGCCAAGGAAACCTTTCTGGAAGGACAGGGTGGTTCTCAAGGTTTTCAGTTTTCACTCCTCTTTGAGATGGAATGAGTTTTCTTAAGGCTTCTCCATGTTACCTTGAGTATTTCTTTTCTTTATGAAAAAAAGATGTCCCTTTATGATATCCCAGAACTTCACAAATAAATAAGTCTGCCTTCACCCAGTCCATGCTGTCATAAACCCACCTGGCCTTCATCTTCCCGGGTTTTAAACTGTCCTCAGGAGATTTCTGCATCTCCTTCACCTTCTTAGGCCCCTTCTTCCAGGCCACCTCCCGCTCTGTTGTCCCTCCATGCGCTCTGCAGACCTTGCAATATGGTGTGTATGGATTAGGACTTCCCACCCCCAGGGGAGCTGTGGCCTTTCACTTTGCTCTTGAAGTAGCCAGTATTTTACTGAGTATAGAAAATACTGTTCTTTGTGTGGCTTTCAGTAATAGAACATATTTTATGATTTCTCACAATCTCTCACCCTCTCAGATTTTGTGTTGTTTTACCCAGCTGTGGTCCCTTCCACTTGCCAGCTTGGATCGTGGGGACTTTTACCATTGTGTCTGGAAGCAGCCTAGAGAAACCAGGAAAGACAGAGACTAGGCAGCGAGAGGGAAAGGAAACATGTTTTCATTCTATTGGTCATCTTCTCAAACCACACTGTTTGTCAAAGATGTGAAATCTCATCAGAACATTTCTTGTCGTCCCTCAGATCAATCATTTTTATAAAATAAATGATAAACTTCCTTCTAGCATAAATGCTGCCCTTGATGCCATGTATATTAATTTTCTATAACTACCCCTATATTAACCAAGTATTTATGGATAGCCCACTATAGATTGGGCTTCCCTTGTGGCTCAGCTGGTAAAGAATGTGCCCGCAATGTGGGAGACCTGGGTTCGATTGCTGAGTTGGAAAGATCCCCTGGAGAAGGGAAAGGCTACCCACTCCTGTATGCTGGCCTGGAGAATTCCACAGACTGTTTAGTCCTTGGGGTTGCAAAGAGTCGGACACAACTGAGCAACTTTCACTTCACTATAGAAAGAACTTTTTTCCTCTGAAGAAATTGAAAGCAAGCCTGTTTTTATTGCCATTCCTTCTACGGTATTGGGAAATTCTAAGTCATACAAAGCAGAACTTGCACAAAGCTGCAAGAGTTAATACATCTAAAATCTGTTCGTCATGTTCGAGTGTGTGAGCTTATTGTTCGGCTAGGCTGTTTAACTCAGCAGTCCTTGGATATAGTGTTCCATACTTACAGATATTTATAATTGAGCCTTAATGACTATTCTACTTGGTTTGCCCCTGCAAAGGTCAGCAAAGGTGGCCAGCAAGGATTTTAAGATGATGTGAACTGTCTGGAGGGTCAGAAAAGGTTGGAGAGGGTTTGGTAGATAAATGGTTTTAATGCCCCCACGCACTCCCCTGCTTTTGGCATGAGGGGCACTCAGCATGTGAGCCTTTGCCTGGTTCATTGTGAAGTTAGCAGGTCACTGATAAATGGATGATGTCAAGGCTCAAGAGGGCCTAAAATGGAGGCGCATTCCATTTGGCAGCCGTGACATTTAAGAATTCTTCAGATGGACACAGAAATTACTATTGAAACTGTTGTTTCTAAAGTTTGGTTTTACATATGGGAACAGCCATTGTTTCAGCACAAGGATGATTACAGTGTATGTGTGTGCGTGTAAATGTGCATTGGGTGTGTGTTGATGCGTTTGTTCATCTATTCTACTAATCCTGTTTATGTCAGGTGTTGTGCTGCTGCTGGGGAATACAATGGTGAACAGCTGGAGGTGGTCTCTGGAGCAGCTTTCCCTGGGAAAGTGATTGGGCATTCACAGTGTAGCAGATTTAAGTGTAGTGATGCTGCTGCTAAGTCACTTCACTTCAGTCGTGTCTGACTCTCTGTGACCCCATAGATGGCAGCCCACCAGGCTTCTCCATCCCTGGGATTCTCCAGGCAAGAATACTGGAGTGGGTTGCCATTTCCTTTTCCAGTGCGTGAAAGTGAAGTCGCTCAGTTGTGCCCGACTATTCATGACCCCATGGTCTGTAGCCCACCAGGCTCCTCCATCCTTGGGATTCTCCAGGCAAGAGTACTGGAGTGAGAGAAATAGAGTACTGTCGGACCCTCCAGGAGGGGCCCGGAGAGCTTCCTGGGAGAAGTAACATCCACATTGAAATCTGAAGGAGGAGTAGAGTTAGCCCGGCAATGAAGGAGAGGTAAAATGGAAAAGAGCGGGGTGGTCCAGCTGGCAGAAGCCTAGGGGAAGTGGGAACCTGCACATCTGAGAGGCTCTATAAGGCAGTTATCTTTTGTGTTTGTTACACAAAAGGAGCTGACTCTTTCTTGCTATAGGACTCTGGGCCGGTCATCTAGTTCTGTGGGTCTCCAGTTCTTCATGTGTAAGTAGACGGTATTAAAACAGGTGCTTGCAAAAGGTCCCTTCCAAACTCTAATGTGACTATTAGAACATGGGTTCATTTTATGGAGCAGATTTTTTTTTCCCTGAGGCTGGCTTCTCTGACTCTGTACACACTGGTTTGCTTTCCCTTCTGATGGTTTTGTTGTTTAGTTGCTAAGTCATAACCTTCTCTTTGGCAACCCTATGGGCTGTAGCCCACCGGGCCAGGCTCCTTTTGTCCGTGGGATTTCCCAGGCAAGAATACTAGAGTGGATTGCCATTTCCTTTTCCAGGGGATCTTCCCAAGACAGGGATCGAACCTGTGTCACCTGCATTGCAGGTGGGTTCTTTACCACTGAGCCACCAGGGAAGCCCCTTCTGATGGTTTTTTGTTGTTGTTCAGTTACTAAGTCAAGTCCAAATCTTTGCAACTCCATGGACTGTAGCATGCCTGGCTCCTCTGTTCTCCACTGTCTCCAGCGTTTGCTCAAATTCATGTCCACTGATTCAGTGTCGCCACTTAACTGTCTCATTATCTGTCTGCCCTTCTCCTACTGCCCTCGGTCTTTCCCAGCATCAGGGTCTTTTGCAGTGAGTTGGCTCTTGGCATCAGGTGGCCAAAGTATTGGAGCTTCAGCATCAGTCCTTCAAGTGGATATTCAGCGTTGATTTCCTTTAGTGTTGACTGGTTTGATATCCTTTAGTTCAAGGATGGTTGAAAGTGAAAGTGAAGTCGCTCAGTCGTGTCCGACTCATTGCAACCCCATGGACTGTAGCCCTGTAGCCTATCAGGCTCCCTTGTCCATGGGATTTTCCAGGCAAGAGTGCTGGAGTGGATTGCCATTTCCTTCTCCAGGGGACCTTCCTGACCCAGGAATCGAACCTGGATCTCCCGCATTGCAGGCAGATGCTTTACCATCTGAGCCACCAGGGATGTTTAGTGAGTGATTAATAAATAAGTATTAAAACATAGCAGCTATATCCAGCGAATTGGCAAAGAATGCATTCTGAAGTTAAGAAATGAGATTTTGATCATCCAAATTGTAGCTTATCTCTGAGCTCTGTTAGTGTAGGTAATCACAAGTAGGATGTGCCCTCTGGGGCTTTGGAACTGGAAACCTTGATTCTGGGACTTTTATTAACGGACAAAGGGGCCCTCTAACCACTGAAAGGAAGTATGTTTTACCTTTAAATTCTTCATCAAGACATCTCCATCTCTAATATGTTTTTCCTTTTTAGACAGTTATTCTTTATGAGCACTTTAATGTGTATAAGAACCACCTGATGCTCTTATTAAAATGCAGCCTCAGGTTCAGTAGTCTGGCTGGGCCTGAGGATCTGCATTCCTGATACTACACAGGAGAAGCTGCTGTTGATGTAGAGGCCTTTTTGGAATTTAAGCACCAGACTGTTGAAGAGGGAGTCAGTTTAGGTCCTTCGGCACAGTTGGCTGCCCTCCTGTTTGCCATACTCTTGTGAGTTCTTGAAATGCAGTGAAACTGATTCTTAACGTGTTTCTGAGGTTTTGACTTATTCTCGAGCTCCCCCACGTGGCCCAAAGGAAATGTAGCTTTAAAAATTGTTCATAGTAATGGGCAGGAAAGGACAGCTTGATTTGAAACTTCATAAGTCAGAATGTACATTGCCAGGAATATGAAGGAAAACCATAGCAATGAGAAAAAATGTTCTAAGAGGAATTAAAATATATCAAAAACAAACAGTATACTCATAGCTGTGTTGTGTATGAGTATGTTTTAAGTTCCTGTGATTTTGTTGATTTCATCTAGCCATTGTGGGCACTCTGGAAGCTGAAAAGGAAAGAAGAAAATCTGGGCTGTCATCAAGAGTTCAGTTTCGAAACCAAGGTTCTGAACCCAAGTATTCACAAGAGCTCACTCTGAACAGGCAGAAACAGAAGGCATGCATGGAGGAAACCCTCTGGCTCCAGGTGAGGGCCGCAGACAGATCAGTTCTATCATGCCGGTGCATGGCCACAAGTGTAGATCTGACATTTTATATAAATACCAGCAACACATTATCCGGGACAAAGGAAAACATTGTTTTGGAGTTCCCTGGTAGTGTTTATAGCGTGCTTCAACTGTGTCTCTGCATTCTTTTCAGGAAAACATCAGAGATAAACTGCGTCCCATTCCCGTAACTGCTTCAGTGGAGATCCAGGAGCCAAGCACTCGGAGACGAGTGAATTCGCCTCCAGAAGTTCTCCCAATTCTGAATTCAAATGAACCCAAATCTGTTCATACAGATGTAAGTATGATTTCCATTTTACTAATTCTTTGCCATTTTATTATGCTAAATCAAACATCTGTGAAGGCAATAGACTAGTGATTGATTTGCCCTAAAGGCCATTCCTTTGTATATTAAATAAGCTTTTTAATATATGTATAGTTTGGAGAAAACTTGCTTCCCAAGTAAACAATAGATATAGAAACCTACAGAATACAATTTGGAGATGAGAGTTATTTTTCTTAATAATTTCTGGTCATTGAGACTTATTGAGACTATAATTGACAAAACTTATTCTTCTCATGAGCTTCCCTGGTGGCTGAGATGGTAAAGAATCCGCCTGCAATGCGGGAGACCTAGGTTTGATCCCTGGGTTTGGAACATCCCCTAGAGGAGGGCATTGGAACCCGCTCCGGTATTCTTATCTGGAGTGTCCCCATGGACAAAAGAGCCTGGTGGGCTGTGTAATCCATGGGGTTGCAAAGAGTCAGACAGCTGAAATATATGAGCAATGAAATAGTCAACTTTAGTGTCTAATGTAGCCTATGTAATCTTAGGAAGTAAAATTAATATGGTGTGGCTTGCTGTATACCTCTTAATGAAGTGGTGGGTGTTTGTTTGCTAGGGTTTAGGACGCCTGCATCTGCAGGATTAGGCTGGGAAACGGTGACATCTTGATTTAATGTTTTGTACTTGTCAAAACATAGTTGGTAGTGGAGGGTCCGCTCTGAGGCACGGGTTCTGGTGGCCCACTGATGCAGCTTTTCATGAGTGAGTTAGGCCTAGGGGCCCGTGCCGACACCTGCACATTGCGGTATCTGTTGTCATCAAGTGTAGCTGCTTACGTGCTTTTCAGGGCACTTGCGATGCCACTTGTGCATCACTAAGTCATGTCCATGGGCTGCAGCCGTCAGGCTCCTCTGTCTGCCACTGTCTCCCAGAGTTTGCTCAAATTCATGTCCATTGAGTTAGTGATGCTATCTAGCCATCTATTCCTCTGCTGCCCCTTCTCTCTGCTTTCAATCTTTCCCAGCATCAGGGTTTTTCTAATGAGTCAGCTCTTCGCATCTTCGCATCAGGTGGCTAAAGTATTGGAGCTTCAGCATCAGTCCTTCCAGTGAATATTCAGGGTTGATTTCCTTTAGGATTGGCTGGTTTGATCTCCTTGCTGTCCAAGGGACTCTCAAGAGTCTTCTCCAGCACAATTTGAAAGCATCAGTTATTCAGTGCTCAGCCTTCTTTATGATCCAGCTGTCACATCAGTACATGACTACTGGAAAAAACCATAGCTTTGATTATGTATACCTTTGTTGGTGGAGTGATGTCTCTGCTTTTTAATACACTGACTAGGTTTGTCATAGCTTTTCTTCAAAGAAGCCAGTATCTTTTAATTTCATGGCTGCAGTCTCCATCCGCAGTGATTTTGGAACCCAAGAAAATAAAATCTGTCGGTGCTTCCACTTTTCCCCCTTCTATTTGCTATAAAGTGATGGGGCCAGATGCCATAAAGTTGAGTTTCAAGCCAACTTTTTCACTCTCCTCTTTCACCCTCATCAGGAGGCTCTTTAGTTCCTCTTCACTTGCTATTATTAGAGCAGTATCATCTGCATATCTGAGATTGTTGATATTTCTCCTGGCAGTCTTGATTCTAACTTACAATTCATCCAGCCTGGCATTTCACATGATGTATTCTGCATATAAGTTAAATAAGCAAGGACACAATATACAGCCTTGTTGTACTTGTCAGTGTCACTTATTGTTACATTAATATTTCTTCTGTATATTCCCATATACACAAGCTCCATAGTCATGTTAAACATAAAAAACAAGAAGACCATTTTCCTAATTATTGATTAGTGTGATTTTCAAGCATCCCTTAGCATAGTGCAAGATACTCTGCCCTTTGCTTTCCTAACCTTGAACTCTGTTTCCCCAGTTTCTGCAGTGGGTCTCTGAACAGTATATGCATCGTAGTCCCTCGTGAGGATTGCATGAGTTTAAATGCGTAGTCATGTGTTGGGTAGTACTGTCATTGTTGTTAATTCTTACAGTAACCCTGTATAGCAGGGCGGTGGTATCCCCACGTCACCTGTGTTGAAACCTAGAGTGTGAAAGATTGACTGGCCCAAAGCCACACAGCTGAGCCAGGCCTACTCTTTACTGCCCTACAGCATCTCAATGCCTTGGTCAAAGCGTTCTGAAAACACAGTTTCATCAAAGGGCAGAGTGGGTGTTCGATGCAAAGTATGTTTGTAGTTTGAATTCTGCTATGGCAGTTGTCACAATGGGAAATGAACTGTATGGAAACCGTCACCTATTTAGAGTCCTAAATGGTGTAAATTACAATTTTGTTTTCCTACAGGTGCATTTCCTAAAAGAGGGATGTGGAGACGACAACATATGTAACAGCAACCTTAAGCTAGAGTATAAATTTTGCACCCGAGAAGGAAATCAGGACAAATTTTCTTATTTACCAATGTAAGAATTGCACTGTAGTATAGCAAAAATGGCTCTGGCTTTGCAGTGACTTTTTGTGAAGGGTTATTGCAAATCTATTGAGAACTTTGTTGTCCCCCCCTTTTTTTTTTTTGGTAACAGTCAAAAAGGTGTACCAGAACTAGTTCTAAAAGATCAGAAGGACATTGCTTTAGAAATAACAGTGACGAACAGCCCTTCTAACCCAAAGAATCCCACCAAAGATGGTGACGACGCTCACGAAGCTAAACTCATTGCCACTTTTCCAGACACTCTGACTTATTCTGCATATAGAGAACTGCGGGCTTTCCCTGTAAGTATCTTAAGAGACCAGCTTGGAGGGGGGAAAAAAAACATCGTGTGGTAAGTGAATATTTTGTGATCTGGTCTGTTTTTCTATTACAGGAGAAGCAGTTGAGTTGTGTTGCCAACCAGAATGGCTCACAAGCAGACTGCGAGCTTGGGAATCCTTTTAAAAGGAATTCCAGTGTAGGTGGCGCCTTTACATACTGTATTTCAATTTTGAAAATGCCATTGCAGTGTCTACATGTTCAGCCTATGGTAACAGCTCTTTCTGTTTCTTAGGTTACTTTTTATTTGATTTTGAGTACAACTGAGGTCACCTTTGACACCACAGATCTGGATATTAATCTGAAGTTGGAAACGTAAGAGATTCTTTCAACCTTCCATTCAGAATTATTTCATGAAAACACAGCCAGTCAATGAATTGGCCTTTATCTAACTCATACAAGAAGTGTAATTTAATGAGAAAACTGACTGTTACAATGAAACCCTATTGTTTCCCTTTCATTTTTTCAGAACAAGCAATCAAGATAATTTGGCTTCAATTACAGCTACAGCAAAAGTGGTTATTGAACTGCTTTTATCGGTCTCCGGGTAAGTGTTTGTGTTTAGCATAACAAATCCGTGTCTGAAAGAACCATTTACAATTCTCACTAAAACGGGTGTTTTTTTAATTTAACAGAGTTGCTAAACCTTCCCAGGTGTATTTTGGAGGTACAGTAGTTGGTGAGCAAGCGATGAAATCTGAAGAGGACGTGGGAAGTTTAATTGAGTACGAGTTCAGGGTAAGTGGTTGCAGTTGGCCCTTCCAGTCTGTGTATCAGAAGCTAACCTATGCTGTATATGATCTTGGATGTGTAGTTTTAATAAGCAACAATAAACAAGCGTGATCAAGGGAGCTTGCCAGTTTTTACACAGTATAGTGGCTTAGTGTAAAAGTTGTCTTTCAGAATGGAGAACCACAGCTTCATTCAGCATAGGACTTTGTTCAGAATCAAACTCAGTTTGGTCTTTTTCTTCTTAGGGAGATTTAATGTATTAATAATAAATGTGGTGTTGAGACAAAGAAATACTTGATTTTTTTTCTCCCCAGAGTCTGTCTATGAAACAAAAATCTCAAAATGCTATTTGGCTTTAGAATGTGTGAATGATTTATTTCTTCCTCTGTTTTAAGGTCATCTCTCTTACTGCTTGTGGTTAATGTTCACTGGCCTTTTCCAAGCAGTTCTGGTGAATGTCCCCAGCTGGGACTCGGGGGTTCATGGCTGCCGGAAGGGCCTGCTCCGGGTCTCTCAGTTGTTTTCCCAAGCGCCCGCCCTGTGGTCAGGACAGAGGCAGCTTCATTTTTGCAGTAGGTGGGGCTTCCCAGACGCAGGTTATGGCTGCAGTGTCTCCACACTGACTGTCGCCTGCAAGGCAGAGTGGTTACAGAGCTATACGAGAACACACGTGACTTTTCCCTGGGGATGTTGAGAGCCTGGCAGATTCACAGAGCTATACGAGAACACACGTGACTTTTCCCTGGGGATGTTGAGAGCCTGGCAGATTCACAGAGCTATACGAGAACACACGTGACTTTTCCCTGGGGATGTTGAGAGCCTGGCAGATTCTGTTGCACACAGAAGTTGTTCCTGGATTGAGGGAACAATTATTTCTCTTTGATCCCCCCTATTTTTATTGACAAGAATCTTTAAACACAAATCTCTATTTTGAGTGCCCTATCCAAAGTCCACTTTTGGAGCCTGCGCTTTTATTGTTGGATTATGCCAGATATTTTGGCTTTTTTTTCTTGGCAATAGGAACTGCTTACTTAATTTTATGTTGAGAGAATTACACTGAGATAATACATATTATTTTCTAACAGGTAATTAACTTGGGCAAGCCTCTTAAAAACCTCGGCACAGCAACCTTGAATATCCAGTGGCCAAAAAGAAATTAGCAACGGCAAATGGTTGCTTTATTTGGTGAAAGTAGAATCAAAAGGATTGGAAAAAATAACTTGTGAGCCACAGGGTGAAATAAACTTCCTGAAACTAACGGTATGTTGACACATCTGTCTCATGTCTCCATAGATGTTAATATGAGAGAAGGGGGAAATCATTGCTTGCCTTGGGAAACTGACATTCTGGCATGTTGGAGTTTTTTTCCTTTGGTGTCATGGTTTCTGTTTTGTGAGTAACCAAGTCAGGCTGAGGATTTCTGCTGATTAGGGACCACTGTGGCATATAAGTCAGGGTAATTTCGTGCATGTTGAAGCAAATGACATTTTCTGAAGTTTGAAGGCCCAGTGTGACATATAAGGGCATGCCCTGGGGATGGGCCCGCCAGTGTTAACTCCCAGTAGAATCAAGCGTTACAGAACATACTGGCACCTTAGCAGGTGACCTTGAAGACTTTTCATTCTTTTCAAAATAAAAAATATTTATTGAGTACTTGTTATGTCTCAAGCACCATGCTAAGCATTTGGTTTGCATTTTCTCATTTCATTCTCTTGATCGTCTGATGAGGTATTTGCCTCATCCCCACCATTTATAGATGAGGACATTGAAAATCAGAGAGATGAACCTTCTCAGAGTCACTCAGCAGCTATGAGGGCAGTGCGTTCATACACAGCCCTGCTTGTTTTCAAAGCCTGCACTGTTAACCTCTCTCTCTGTACTGCTCCACACTTAAGTAACTTTCTGGTCTATCATTTATGCTCCATTTTGATAAAGACTTGCTTTGTTATTGCAAGTCTGTTTCTTTTAAATTCTAAGGTGACTGGGTGTGACCAGTGTTCATAGTTGGTGGTTTATATTCATCAACTTGGAGACACAAGATGGTCCATCATTCCTAATCTTTAAGTGCAGTGCGTTTATCTGTCTTTGGTTTCAGCTCTAGGGCTCACAGGCTGTGGCGTGCGCATTAGATGCTCTGAGGCATGTGAGAGCTTCCCGGACCAGGGACGGAACCTGTGTCCCCTGCATTGGCAGCTGGATTCTTACCCATTGTACCACTGGGGGAGGCCGAAAAGTGGAATTTTAAAGCATCTTCCTTGGCTTAGTTTTCAGTATTTTCCTTTGAATAAATCATGCTCGATTTCTTTTCTACTTTCCCCTTTCCTCATTCCATGTCACTCACTGAGGATGTGCTTCCTTTTTGCAGTTATGTTAGGTACTAATCTAAGTGCTTAAGGGGAGAGGAATGAGACTGGTTACTGGCCTCAGGATGCTCACAGTTTGGTGAGGAGACAGCAGAACAAAGAAAGCCTTTGTCTCACTCTGAGTTTTAAGGTTGGAATGAAAGAAAATTACCTTAAAAAATAAAGTTGAAGTGAGGTTGGTAATTAACACTTTGTGATCTTACATTTAAATTATTTATGCACCTTGGTGCTCACAGAAAGGTGAAGATGATCAGTTGTGAGTTTAGCATAATCTGGGAGGGTGTGCTCTGGAGATTTGTACTGCTGCTGCTGCTGCTGCTAAGTCGCTTCAGTTGTGTGTGACCCTGTAGACGGCAGCCCACCAGGCCCTGCCGTTGCTGGGATTCTCCAGGCAAGAATACTGGAGTGGGTTGCCATTTCCTTCTCCAATGCATGCATGCATGCCAAGTCGCTTCAGTCGTGTCCTACTCTATGACCCTGTGGACAGGAGATTTGTACAGTAATGTCAAAAATTACACTTGGTGGAAGTATTTCAGATGTAATTCTTTTCAGGAGGCTCATAACTCAAGAAGGAAACGAGAAATTGCCGAAAAACAGACAGATGATGGCAGAAAATTTTCTTTGTTTTCTGAAAGAAAATATCAGACCCTTGTGAGTATTTTTCAAGAGCTGTGAGTTGTCCAGGGGGTGGCGGGAAGGCCTCCCCCAGACCGTTGTGCTGTGACTCCTGTTCTTTTCTCCCTAGAACTGCAGCGTGAACGTGAACTGTGTGAACATCAAGTGCCCGCTGCGAGGGCTGGACAGCAAGGCCTCCGTGGTTCTACGCTCGAGGTTATGGAACAGCACGTTTCTGGAGGTGTGACCCCCACCCCCACTGCAGGCTGTGTCCCCCAAGCCGTCAGCCACCTGCTAGAACATTTCTCTTTTCACTCACACTTTCACTTACTTTGTGTCCAAACAGGAATACTCCAAGATGAACTACTTGGACATCCTCGTGCGGGCTTCCATTGATGTCATTGCTGCCACCGAGAATATCAAGCTGCCCAATGCAGGCACTCAGGTCAGGATTCCGTGGGCTGCACTTAGCTGACCTCTCTCCTCCACCCCACGTCCAGGGCCTGGGGACACGCTGTTCTGGACGCACGTCTCTCACTGATCCTCCCTTTAAAGAGAAAGCAGATTGTGTCTTAAGGTGGTACCCACCCCAATTTGTATTTCAGTAGAATCACGGAAGAAAAACGTGACTCGGGTCATCTCGTTCTGCTGTGGATGGGACAGATTTCAGAGCTGTTGGCTCAAGGAGAGGAGGGGTGCACCTCCTAAGTCTAAAGATCCCGCATCTTGTACCGCCCCTCATGCCAATGCCAATGTTGGCGTACTCCCACTGATGGTAACCTCACTGCGCCGTGGGGGAGCTCTTGGCGTGTATGGCCAGTGGCAGTTGTTAGAAACCATCTCTATATAGGGATTGAGACTTGAATCTTCTAAGATCAGTTCCTGATTATGCCCCCGGAACAAGTCCCAACATAAGTCCTCCTTCTCGGCCATGTAGCAGCCTTTGAAATAATTGAAGGAAACTGTCATGCTTTTTTGGACATACCTCTCCTACTCTCTTCCAAGCTGACCACCCAGCTCTTCAATTATCTGTCCTGCCCGGTGCAGCTGCTTAGGTTCCATATCTCTTCTTTTCCTGGGCCAGCTCCAGGAAGGAGAGCTGACGTGTGGTCTGCCTAGTTCAGCTTAACTTTCCCTTTAACAGCCTCCCAGCTTCTGTTAGTTTAGCCTGAAATGTGGTCTTTAAATGGTTGCTGAAGATGGTTTGCATTTCTGGCAGCTACTATTTTTCTGTTTGTGTTCTACTGAAACTTCCAGGTGTTTTCATCTGAATGTGCTGTCAAACTGTATTTCCCACATCGCACCCTTGAGCAGTTTTTAAAAATGTAAATACATGCCTTTAAGTGCATCCACACATCTTGCGTGGTTTACTTTTGGTCTGTTGTTTGGGCTTACAATGTAATTTTGAGTCTTGATCATTTGCTTTCTGGTAACTTACTTTCCTTGCAAACTTTATCTTTTTAAAACCAAGAAGCATATCTTGGGTGTTCATCCAGGTAATTAAGAAAACTGTTGACCAGGACTAGCAGCAGAAGCTTGTATATAGTAAAGGGTTCCTAGTTGGGGGTGGAGGGTCTGGCCCCACAGGGACTTGTATCAGGCTCTCAAAGTAAATGACCACAGGTCACAGGTGGGAGTGTTTTGCAAAGAGAGTGAATGGAGAATTACTGTACTAAAGCTGATCTACTGATGTGCTTAAGGCAAATGTCTAGGCTTCAGTCCTTTGACCAGCTGAAATCCAGTGTGTCTCCCTGATGACCTTGGTTTCTGGAATATAGTGACCCTTAATTAAAATGTACCATCTCAACTAGAATACAAACATCTGTCTGGGCAAGTGCTCAACTGGGCAGGATGCTGGGGCATGTGGTGTAAACAGGGACTGTCCCAGACTTAACCAGGATGTACCCTCACCTTGACCTTAGGTTGTCTTTGCAGGTTACTCCTACCTTTCTACATCTTTTTAAAAATTTTAAATTAAATTGTTTGGGTGCACTGAGTCTTCATTGTGCATAGGCTGTTGTGGCATGTGAGCTCAGTTGCCCCTTGGCATGTGGGATCTTAGTTCCCCAACCAGGGATTGAACCCATATCCTGTGCTTTGGAAAGCAAATTCTTAACCACTGGACTACCAGGGAAATTCCTCTACCTTTACTAATAAGGCATCATCAGTTCAGTTCAGTTACTCAGTCGTGTCTGACTCTTTGCGACCCCATGAATTGCAGCACGCCAGGCCTCCCTGTCCATCACCAACTCCCGGAGTTCACTCAGACACACGTCCATCGAGTCCGTGATGCCATCCAGCCATCTCATCCTTGGTCATCCCCTTCTCCTCCTGCCCCCAATCCCTCCCAGCATCAGAGTCTTTTCCAATGAGTCAACTCTTCTCATGAGGTGCCCAAAGTACTGGAGTTTCAGCTTCAGCATCATTCCTTGCAAAGAAATCCCGGGGCTGATCTCCTTCAGAATGGACTGGTTGGACCTCCTTGCAGTCCAAGGGACTCTCAAGAGTCTTCTCCAACACCCCAGTTCAAAAGCATCAATTCTTCGGCGCTCAGCCTTCTTCACAGTCCAACTCTCACATCCATACATGACCACTGGAAAAACCATAGCCTTGACGGACCTTAAGGACCATCAAACCACACCCTTCCTGAGAATCCTTTCTCCCTCTCTGACTAAAGGCAGTTGCTATAACTTTTATGTAGCTTTAATCAGCAATCCTGAGAATCCCTGAGCTTCAAAGAGAAGAAAACTTCAGAGGGAAGAAACTAATATTAATAAAGCACTAATTAAATGTCTACCATCTACTAGATGCTTTACCCATATACTATCATTTAAACTGCAGGAGAATGCCAAGGTAGACATTGTACCCACTTTACAAAAAGAGGAAGCAGGCATAGACAGGGGATGTCATTTGGGGTCCTAGATTGAAATCTATACCATTCTGGCTTCTGGGCCCCTATTCTTTGACTCTAAAATACTTGCTTCCCGTGAAGTCCCCAAATCTCAAGTTCAGATGAGAAAACTGAGTCCAGGGAAGGTTGTCTATCCCTCAGGGTCACAGGACCAGCATGTAGGGTGGAGGTAAGACCAGACCTTGGGCTCATGACTTCTCATAAGTGCTTTTGTTTTCTTGAAGATGATGGAACTGAAGGCCATGGTATCTAGACTGGTGGCTGGGTCACAAATGCAAATGAGGTTCTCTTGGGCATTTCATGTTCTTAGGGCTTTGAGAGCCCATGCCTGCTAATGGGAATTGGAATCTTTTGCTATAATGCTACTTGATTTATTTAATAATTGGTAGATTTGAAAATGGATTAGTCTCATATCTAGAAACCATTTCTTTTGAAAACAGAGATTTTTTTAATCTCTAGTGTTCTGTTACCTTTTCTATTAACTGATTTCTGAGATATAATAGCTCAGCTGTCATATCTACATGTTTCTTTAGTATTTTAAGGCACAGTTTCGGGTGGGGGGCTTGTCTAAAGATTCAAGCTTATTTCAGGTGTCAAAATGACTTCGTTTTTATTCCCTCACTTACTGAGGGTTTCAGTTTCATTTTTATCTTGATTCTCTGTCTTTTCCAGTGTCTAGATTATTTTCCTTTTGACATGAAGAAAGGAGGTTGAATAATTCAGCCTTGTCTTTTGGTCTTAATGTTGATATGTTTTCCCATTGCTTTTATTCTAATCCTGGCTTTAAAAGATTAAAAAAAAATCTTTGTTTCCTTATAACCCAACCAATTTTGAGTTTTGTGTTCAATTCTTTTTTAAAACATTTATTTTTTTAATTGAAGGATAATTGCTTTACAGAATTGTGTTCGTTTCTGCCAAACGTTAACATGAATCAGTCATAGGTATACATATATTCTCTCCCTCTTGAACCTCCCTCCCATCTGTGTTAGTTTCTTAATAAAACACATATAAGATATTGTTATAAGAAAAGTCAGGGAGAGCTGGTCACCCAACTGAACCAGATAAGATGGTTACTAAAATTTTAGTATCAATTAAATTGATCCAGTTAACAAGCCAATTAGCCATGGATGCACTGCAGAAGTGCCAGAGAAGCCTTCCTCACAAAAGTGCTAGAGAAGCAAAATTGAATAAGATAGTGTCAATTGTTAAGAATTTCATGGTCTAGGAGACAGTGGGCTTGCCACGTGGTGCAGTGGTGAAGAATCCACCTGCCAGTGTAGGAGACACAAGAGATTCAGGTTCAACCCCTGGGTCAGGAAGATCTCCTGGAGTAGGAAATGGCAACCCACTCCAGTATTCTTGCCTGGAAAATTCCATGGACAGAGGAGCCTGTGGGCCACAGTCCATGGGGTCCCAAAGAGACACAACTGAATGAACACAGGAGAGATTTGTTGAATTCAGCCAAGGAAGAAGTTTCTTATTGGTTGTACTTACATATCCCCACTTCATTCCTTCCCAAAGAAAGGCAGTGCCAAAGAATGATCAAACTACTGCACAATTGCACTCATCTCACACACTAGTAAAGTAATGCTCAAAATTCTCCAAGCCAGGCTTCAGCAATATGTGAACTGTGTACTTCCAGATGTTCAAGCTGGTTTTAGAAAAGGCAGAGGAACCAGAGGTCAAATTGCCAACATCCGCTAGATCATCAAAAATGCAAGAGAGATCCAGAAAAACATCTATTTCTGCTTTATTGACTGTGCCAAAGCCTTTGACTTTGTGAAAGTGAAGTCGCTCAGTCGTGTCTGACTCTTTGCGATCCCATGGACTGTAGTCTACCAGGCTTCTCTGTCTGTGGGATTTTCCAGGCAAGAGTACTGGAGTGGGTTGCCATTTCTTTCTCCAGGGGATCTTCCTGACCCAGGGGTCAAACCCAGGTTTCCTGCATTGCAGGCAGACACTTTAACCCTCTGAGCCACTGACTTTGTGGATCACAATAAACTGGAAAATTCTGAAAGAGATATACCAGAATATCTGGTATATTCTTGTATCCTAGAATATCTGGAATACCAGACCACCTGACCTGCCTCTTGAGAAACCTGTATGCAAGTCAGGAAGCAACCGTTAGAACTGGACATGGAACAACAGACTGCTTCCAAATAGGAAAAGGAGTACGTCAAGGCTGTATGTTGTCACCCTGCTTATTTAACTTCTGTGCAGAGTACATCATGAGAAATGCTGGGCTGGAGGAAGCACAAGCTGGAATCAAGATTGCCGGGAGAAACATCAATAACTTCAGATATGCAGATGACACCACCCTTATGGAAGAAAGTGAAGAACTAAAGAGCCTCTTGATGAAAGATAAGGAAAGTGAAAAAGTTGGCTTAAAGCTCAGCATTCAGAAAACGAAGATCATGGCATCCAGTCCTATCACTTCATAGCAAATAGATGGGGGAAACTGGGAACAGTGGCTGACTTTATTTTGGGGGCTCCAAAATCATTGCAGATGGTGATTGCAGCCATGAAATGAAAAGACTCCTTGGAAGGAAAGTTATGACCAGCCTAGACAGCATATTAGAAAGCAGAGACGTTACTTTGCCAACAAAGGTCTGTCTGTCAAGGCTATGGTTTTTCCAGTAGTCATGTATGGATGTGAGAGTTGGACTATGAAGAAAGCTGAGCACTGAGGAATTGATGCTTTTGAACTGTGGTGTTGGAGAAGACTCTTGGACTGCAAGGAGATGCAACCAGTCCATCCTAAAGGAGACCAGTCGTGGGTGTTTATTGGAAGAATTGATGTTGAAGCTGAAACTCCAGTACTTTGGCCACCTGACATGAAGAGCTAACTCATTTGAAAAGACCCTGATGCTGGGAAAGATTGAGGGCAGGAGGAGAAGGGGATGACAGAGGATGAGATGGTTAGATGGCATCACCAACTTAATGGACATGGGTTTGGGTAGACTCCAGGAGTTGGTGATGGACAAGGAGGCCTGGCATGTGGCGGTTCATGGGGTTGCAGAGTCGGACACGACTGAGCAGCTGAACTGAACTTCATTCCTAAGGAATAGGAAGAGTGAGTAAACTTCCTACCTGCTAAAGATGAGAATGAGTGTGATGAGTGGAAGTAGGCATGTTATTTTCAGGGTGGAGGAGATGTTCATTTTTGGTTCTAAATTCAGAGAAGGACTTGAGATGTGTATTCTTCTGTAAGATGAATTTCTAATATGAAGAACACTCACTAAGGGGATGGTTTCCTTAATAGTTTTGTAAAAGATAACGAAAATCCCTACTAAAGTTCAATGAGAGTGGAGTATATTACATTAAAGAGTGATTTAGGGAATCAGTTTTGGCTGGGGGCAAACTCCTGTGGTCTCAGCACTGCTCACTGGTGATGGAATTTAATGCATCAGCAGAATTAAACCCTTTTCCTCTGATGGACACATGATGGATGAGGTTCACGTGCACAGGTCATCTCTGTGGAAATGCCTAGATTTTAATGCAAGCAAAACAATTTTTTTGTTTGTTTGTTTTTGAAGTTGGAGTAGTTCCTGCTTGCCTGAACCTGTCATTGTTCATCAGTAACAGTTGCTGTGATGAGATGAGACAAGGTGTCCAGAGCTCTGGGAATCATAGTTGGTCTCCCCTGACCCGATTCTAAGGCCAGCTCCACTCCCTTTCTCCTATTCTCAGTCCCAGCTGGAGAATGACTGTCATATACGCGCACACAGACACCCCACACAGAGTTGACAGTTTAAGGAAACAAACAATAAAATCTTGCTGACCGGCCTCTCTTGCCTTCCTGCAGCGTGGCCTTGCACACAGACACACACTGGGTTTGCAGAGCACATCTGAACCTTAAATGTGTGGCCCAGAGCCTAGCATTCGTCCTCAGTCTGAGGCACCGTGACTTGTTTTAGTTTCTAAAAGGCTCCAAGATCTGATTAGAATGGTAGCCAGACCTGGGGCTTAGAGCTCTCAGCTGAGTTCCTGCCAACACTGCACTCGACCCCCAACCCCACAAAATAAAAAAAAACTACCTCGTTCAGCCCTTATGGCGGTAGAATTGCAGCCAGTTTTGGGCGTGGCTTCCCTCGAGGAGCATCCATTTGAAAGACTGGTACCTCGGCGATAGGGCTGATTCCTCTGTCTGTGGACCAGTGTCCGCTCTCCACTTCAAAAGGCTTCATCAGGACTTATTGTTAAAAATGAGAATGGCCCTTCCAAGTCATCACCTTGCCCCAGGGATACTGTGTGGCTTGCCTCTGCTACATACTAGGGAAGCAGAGTTAAATGAGACAAAGCATGTGTGTGTGCATGCTGCTAAGTGGTGCCCGACTTTGTGTGACCCCATGGACTGTAGCCCGCTGGGCTCCTCTGTCCTTGGAATTCTCCAGGCAAGAATACTGGAGTGGGTAGCGGTTCCCTTCTCCAGGGGATCTTCTGGACCCAAGGACTGAACCTGCAGTCCTTGTGCTTCCTGTGCTGGCAGGCAGATTCTTTACCACGAGATAAAGCGTAGGCTAGTTGAAGTAATCTTTTTAGTTTAGGACTGTCTGACTTAGCACTCACATCAACTATATTGTTTCTTTACTGGTCTCTCACCATTCTCTCTTCCCTACTTCATGGTTAGCTCTCTGCTTCAACAAGTAATCTCAAGGAAGAGTTTTTTTAGCTTAAAGCTAGGACACCTGTTGGGGAAAGGGAGGCAAGAGGAAGTGAGTCAGGAGGCCCTGCCCTGGGCTGAGAGCTTCAGTGAAACTTCATTGAGACCATAACAGGAAACATAGTAGCTGATAAAGGTGTTTATGTGGTTAGAGTTTAGAAAACTCTTAATGTGAATTCTGTCCTATTAAAGATGTTTAAAGGAAAGCAGTTCCTGCTTTGAAGTATATTCTGTAAGAGCAGGTTGAAAACTTGTTTTCTAGTATAGATAGAAAAACTGTAAGAGTGCTTTTTTTTTTTTTTAAGTGTTCTAGTATAGTAGTATTGAATCACAGTGTAGACATGGAAGCATCCAGAATTCAATACTAATGTAGAATACTTAACTAGAAACACTTGTCAGGAGTTAAATTGTTCTCTCTTAAGTTTTCTTTACCCTTCACTTTATATTCTTTAAATTCAAAAACAGCAGAAACTTCAAACTGATAGATGACTAATCAGTATAGTTTACAAAATCATATTTGTAGCTTTCACCAGGTCTTTTATAAGCTTTGAAGATTAGTTTCCTGAAAAAAACCTTCTGGCATCACAGAAATCCACTTGAATTCTAAGCTCACATAATCAAGTTGTTGCAAATTACCATAAGCAACTTTTTAGATTTCGAATAAACACTTCAGTTGGTATTTGCCAGCTATCAAGTGTTTAGAGCTTAAACTTCTCATCAGTCAGTCAGTCGGTTCAGTCGCTGAGTTGTGTCCGACTCTTTGCGACACCATGAATTGCAGCACGCTAGGCCTCCCTGTCCATCACCAACTCCCAGAGTTTGCTCAAACTCACCTCCATCGAGTCAGTGATGCCGTCCAGCCATCTCATCCTTGGTCGTCCCCTTCTCCTCCTGCCCCCAATCCCTCCCAGCATCAGAGTCTTTTCCATCAGCTGCTGCTTAAAGCTGTAAGCTGCCTCTGAATGAATCCAGAGTCTCATTTGTCTGTACACGTTGTCGTAGTAAATGACAACAAGCAAGGAAATTTTATTCTTTACGAGGGTCTTTAGTTTGCTATCTTGTTGCTGAACTCAGGTTTGGCTTCCCGTAACCCAAGAATCCAATCCTGAGAGACAAGTGTTAGGTAAAAGAAAAGAGATTTATTGAGGAAGCTAGCAATCCTGGGAAGAAGGTGAACTCATGTCCCAAAGAGCCAACTCCCCAGGTTTTGTTCTGAGATCACTTAGGGAAGAGAAGAAGGGGCTATGTGCTGGGGGAGAGGTAATCTTCTGTTTTCAAAGATGACCATCGCAATCCTGTGGTTCCAAGTAACTGTCAGGTTTGAACCATAAAGCTTTGGTCTGCTGAGAGGGCCCCACTGGGTCCTGCTTGCTTTCATCCTTGAGGGAAAATTAGAATGGTTTCAGTCATGCCGCTCCATTCCTCTCTTATATTTCATAACATCTTTAAAATATAAGTGAGGAATGTAGGCTAATTGTGCCTAAATGGACCCTTTTGTTGCCATTGTTGAATGCTTAATTAAGAGAGGGTGATTGTTCTCAAAAAGATACCAGTTTATATTAATGTAGATATAACAAGATTGGTTGTATCCCTCTGGGTAATTGTTGAAACTTGCTGATGAAAAAATGATGGTTCATTATGTAATTTCCTCTATTTTTGTTGATTATAAAAATTTATAAAAGACAAGTTAGCACAGAAGCAATTATTTCATGAAAACATAATTCAGCATTTTCCAGGTTCTGGGGAAAAGAGCTCCAAGAAATGCCTCTTGAAGCAGTATTCCATTACTAAAGGAAAGGAGCTCACACCAGAAAGACACGTCATCCATCTGTAGGCTACATTGACCAAGTGTATCTAGAAGCAGAATTAGTGATACAAACTCAGGGTTTAATTCTCACCCAAGTTTGTAATGGTATTGCTTTCCTTTACACCCCATAGGTTCGTGTGACTGTGTTTCCCTCAAAGACTGTAGCTCAACATTCAGGAGTACCTTGGTGGATTATCCTAGTGGCCATTCTTGCTGGGATTTTGATGCTTGGTCTATTAGTATTTTTACTGTGGAAGGTAAGTCATATCTGGCACTTGAGTTTTGTGGTATAAACTTTATTTTAAGTTTTCTTTTTAAAGTAAATTAACACTGATAGTACATACATTTTTTCATTGCTACTTTTTCCCAACGTTTTTTTCTATGAAATTTTTCCAAAATACAGCAAACTCAAGAATTATATAATGAAGATCTGAATACCTATCTAATATTTTATGAAGGAATAGTATTTATATAAGGAGTTTCTTAAGTGTGTTCTAAGTGTGGATTTCAGTGTTTTCACATATACTGTAGCATGTTTGGCAGATAATAATTTAAAAATTTTTACCACTCTGACTGTTTCTTTATTGATGATCAGATTCTGAATCTAAGCCAAATTGGTTATCACCCTAATCAGAATCTGTATCCCTATTAATTTCAACTTTTGTTGAAAAAAAATGTTCATGGCAGTCGTGGGGGCTTGTTCCAGTTGCAGGGGCTTGTTACAGTTGGAGCTAGATTAGGAAATAGGAAAGCATGAAATCAGTGAATCTCAAAGTGTTCACCATAGCCTGTATCAAGCATAAGGAAGATCTGTGTTTAATATGATATACTTCATTAGAGTCTGGTCCTGTAAATATAATGTAGTATCTTCCCTCTGCTTTCTACCAGTAAATAGTCGACATTACAAAGAATGTATGAGATGTCACATACTTTTCTTGGCATAAATTACCACCTATAGATTTTGGGCCATTCTCAGTTAGTAATGGAGATTCACAGACTTATCAACAATCCCCAAAAATTCAAAACAAAGTTTGTAATGACTTATTTGGCAGCTCAACTTGACATGATGTGAAGAGAGGATCTTTCTAGTCTCTAGCCTTTACTCAGTTCTAACACATTAGGAATACTAATGTTTTAATTACTGTGACATTATGTATGCAGTGTATTACTTTTCTAAAAGGCCGGAAATTTGGGGTTTCCCAACATGTCTGGTCTAGAGGCAAAGGATGATGAAACTCAACTACTAGTCCCTAGGATCAGACTATCCTTATCTTTTCTTTGGATCCAAGTATAATGAACAAGGACTTATGATAGTCTCACTTTCAAATATTTGGCATCTTTTTGCTTTATTTTTCCAAGTAACTTCCTTTTGCCAAGATAATTTTGAGATAGTTTTTGGGCATCCTCCAGTCGTGTGATTGAAGTTTGGTATTTGCTTATGCCAAGACCCATCCTCCCATGGGAAGTCAGCCAGCCCTACCTGTTGTTTATTTCAGATAGTAGGTTTGTCTGAGTATAGCCAGCCAGTACAGGAGATGCTCCAGAAATTATTTTGATATCCAAAGCTGAATATGAAGTTTGATATTTGAGGATGGCCTTCTGTTGCTCTCCAGAAGAGGTCCTACAAGGACAGTCTTTTTCCTATACCTCTCTACTCATTTAGAGTGACCTAATCTGAGGAGCACAGATTACTATCGCTTAAACGTTACATGGTGGCTCAGAATTTGGGAAAGTGATAGCAATCATTATTTCATGATGGTATATTCAAATTTATATTGTGATTTACTCCACAAAGGCCTAAGTAGATGGCACTTATCCCATCAAATTCACTGAAAAGGACAGAAAAATATTCAGTGTTTCTTTTATTTGGATTTGTGCTAAGTCTTAGAAGAATTTATTCTTTACACTTTGAATCAGTAAACTGCAGATGTCAATCTTTTGCGTATTTCTAGACTCCATATCCCCTGCAAGAAGAAACTGTGTGCTGAGTTGTGTCCAACTTTTTGCAGCCCGATGGACTATAACCCATCAGGCTCCTCTGTCTGTGAAATTTCCCAGGCAAGAATGCTAGAGTGGATTACCATTTTCTCCTCCAGGGGATATTCCTGACCCAGGGATCAAACCCGTGTCTCCTGCATTGGCAGGCAGATTCTTTGCCACTGAGCTGCCTCGGAAGCTCTGCAAGAAGAAACTACCCAAAACTATGATCAGATGTGTAAATATTTTCCCTTTTAGAATGATTTTGGCTCTTAGGATTTGTTACAAATAGAAAAATCAATTTGCTAGTGTCATCCATATAAATATTTGACCAGAGACCTCTGGTAATACAGTTGGGTTAATTGACGTCACAGGGGCTTCCCAGGTGGCGCCATGGTAAAGAATCTGCCTGCCAACCAGATCCCTGGGTCAGGAAGAGTCACTGGAGAAGGAAATGGCAATCCAGTCCAGTGTTCTCGCCTGGAAAATTCCATGGACCGAGAAGCCTGGTGGGCTATAGTCTATGCAGTCTTTATAAAGAGTCAGACAGGACTTAGCAACTGAATATACAGCACACTTGATGTCACTGTGTCATACGGTATGGGGTCTGTTCCCTTTTGGTTGATCCATAGTGGTCTCTTTGTAAGCAAGCTGTAGTAAGTGGGAAACAGGTTAAACTCTGAGATTTTTCTTTTGTTTAGCTTTTATACACAGAAATGTAACACTGACTAAATACCTTGCTTCCTTGTAGTGTGGTTTCTTCAAGAGAAATAAGAAAGATCACTATGATGCCACATATCACAAGGCTGAGATCCATGCTCAGCCATCTGATAAAGAGAGGGCTTACTTCTGATGCGTAGTATTGATCTACTTCTGTAATTGGTAATTGATCAATGTTTTTAATTGCTAGCTGTGGAACCTGCTATGGTTGTGGTGGCTAACTTTAAAAGCAACAGCTTGCTGTGTGTGTCCCATTAACAGACGTTTTCCAAATGTCCACACTGGCTTGCCTTGCTTGAATTTATTTTATTTCATTTATTTCACTTGAAAGCTTAGTTTTTTTAAAAAGTGCACAAAGAATCTTTTGTTGCAGGTGAGTTACTTTTTGTTGTTGTTAATAGACATCACCCACAGCAATGAAGAAAACTGCAATCTACGTACACGTAGGAGGTGTTAGACCTCTACAGTTGACCAGTTTGCCACGTGTTGTTAACCTAGTATGTAGCATACCACTTGGAATTTCAAAGATGCATAAGAAATCATCCCAGATTTCTTGTCCATTTTGGAATTTCCCACAGATAGAAGCTTGTGTTGACTGCCTAATTAACCTGTTGCATGTTGGAAACATTGTGTTTCTCTTGAAGAGAAGGCTTTCTCACTGTCATCTTTTGATTTTTGTGCTATAAAGTGATGGGGCAAGGCTTGGAATGCTTTTATTGTTGCTCAAAAATTGTTTTATGCTGGCTAAGCATGCAACTTCCTTTCCCTGCATATCTACTACAAGTCAAAGACCATTACAACAAACACTTCACTACTAGTGTGATAGACATTATGGTCAACTTCAGAAGATGATTCTTTGCCAACATGGCCTTCGGTTTACAAAAGTTCAATATAAAAATGCTGTGGACAGTTTATTCAAAACGTTGTAATGGAGTTTGATCTTGTTCCATGTTCCTAGAAATTTTTTTTCAGCCCTGGGTCTCAGCTGATTTTAAGTTCATGTTTGGCTTCTCTTATTTGTAACTCCATGGAAACAGGAATTGGCAGCGATTCCTTTTTCCATTTCTGTGGGCACCAGAGGGTAGAATTACCCCTGTAATCCCTTTCCATGGCCCTGTCATGACAAATCCTAGCATTTCCATTTCAGTTTATGTATCACCCCGATTTCATCTTTGTTTAAATGGGGCAATAGTCACACTATGTGACAGATAGGTGTTTTGGCTTTTTTTGCAGAAAATAGAAAAGGCCTTAGAAAAAAATTCTTGTTCCATTTTCCTTACCGACTTAGTGATAAACTTGTACATAATTTTATTTTGCTCCATGCCATTTTTATAGCTTAACATCATTCAAAACAAATGTTCTGTGCCTATTGATGTCACATAGTAAACACATTAATCAACATATTCTAAGTATCTTCCTCATCCATCTTTTATTTGCATTTAAAAATTAAAGACATCTTTTTAAAAAATACATATATATTTTATTCATTAAAAAAATTCAATCTGACTTAAGAATTTCCAGGTATGTTCCCAATAAAAACCTACTTTGGATCAGATTGAATATGTTTTAAAGATTAATAAAATATATATTCATTAATAATCTAAGTGTAAGTGCTATATTTTTGCCAAAAAGAAAAGAAATTAGAGGATGCTCTGAAATTCAATCTAGTGATAGTTTCTCAGATTCTTTGTGGTGAATGATTTTATTGCAGGACACAGTCACTGCATGATTTATTAATGAAATAGCTTAGTTTGGAGGCTTCATTTGGAAATCCAGGCAGTATAAATTATATCTTAGCTATTAAGAAAGATGTACTGGAGCCTCGAAGGAGAGGAGATTAAATCACCCATTTCAAGTAGTAATTTGTAAAATATTTGTGACCTGATTTCCATTTTGTTAGTGGAAGAGGGGCATGGAATAATCTTTGGTTTATGACCTTGAAAAAGTTGTTCTTGAAATTAACATGATGTTCTAGTAATCTGAAAGTTAGATCCTTTACATATAGTATGGTGATTATTAAAAAAATGGAAGCACTATTTCATTAACTCTTCAACTCTTAGAAGTAACTAACAATGCTATAATAAGATGGAAAGACAAGATGGGAAAAGGGACTTTTATTCCAGTTTTACAGCTGTTCTCTGCTGTTTATCCTCACTGGCTATTACTGTTTCTTTTGACCTATTAGGTCCTTCTTAAGAGAAAACCATGTCTTTTATTCTTTGTCCCAGTCCAAATTTAGGCATAGCTGAACAGAAAGCTTAGATATTACCATCCAGTGGACTTGCCCTTCTTGGAATTACTTAATTTGTGTCTGTTTCTTTCTCCCCGTGTCTCCAGTGTGGATTCTTTAAACGCTCTAGGTACGATGATAGCGTTCCCCGATACCATGCTGTAAGGATCCGGAAAGAAGAGAGAGAGATCCAGGATGAAAAATATAATGATAACCCTGAAAAAAAACAGTGGATCACAAAGTGGAATGAAAATGAAAGCTACTCCTAGGGAGGCCAGCAAAGCATCACAGTACCCAAACTACTTTGTTTTTCCCCAACCCAGACACTCAGATGGATTGAAAAACCTGTTCAATATCTGAATACTGATTTCAGACAGACTGCACAACAGTACGGGCCTACAGTTTTAACTGTGGACATTGTTACGTAGCCTGAGGCTCAATTTGGCTTTTGCACAGCCAAATTGAAGGCTGTTGGAATGGATTTTTCTTTTAACTGCCTTAATTTAACGTTCCGGGTTGCCTTTGTTTTTGACTTACTTGTGCTGGGGAAGGGCCTGCCCGGTTACTCATGCAACATCCTTCCAAAGGTGTAGCTGGAAGAAGGCACCATGACCTCTGTGCCAACAGAGTGACCGTCCCAACCTCGGCACCACCTCTGCCAGCGTTCTTCTCATAGGACGGGAGAACGTGCCAGTTAACTGTCCTGTGTCACAACCCTATGCCATCAGGGTAACTGTGTTCAAACTAAAGTGCTCCCATAAATTAAATGTGCAATAGAAGGTGATATTGCCATCCTGCCATCTTTTCCATTTCCTAGACGTGTGAATACCTGCTCACGCCAAATACACACAGGTTTCATTTCCCTTTCACTAAAATACACAGGCATAACAGATTTGAATGCTAGTTATACTTATTTGTATATGGTATTTATTTTTCTTTTTTACAAACCATTTTGTTATTGACTAACAGGCCAAAGATTCTCCAGTTTGCCCTTCAGGTTGGATTAAGCAATCAGAATCAGAACATTAGAGGTCACTGATTGGACCTCAATTACTGACTGCCTAAAGAACATAGTAAGTCTTTATAAATATAGCAGAGAGTTGTTATACTTTACAGATAAGTTTAAGTTATTAACTCCCTTCATGACAGCACTCATCCCCTCCCTCCAAACCCAAAACATTTAAGAAACAGAATTTAACTGTGAGATGTTTAATTCTTAAAGACAGAAGATATTTTTTAGTTTAGAGCCCTGTGTGATATTCCTGATTTTATTGCTAGAACTATCAGGAACTCTTGGAAATAATGGGATTGTTTGTTGGACTTTAGTACAGTTTAGTCACTGCTGAAAATACTGTATATTCAGGACTTGAAAGAAACGGTGAGTGCCGATGGTGGACCCAAACCGATCCAGTGTAAGACTACTGAATACCTGATACCAAAAGTCTGAACATCATGGCTTTGAAGTTTTAAAATATTATTGGAATCATTTAATCAATGAGTCAATGTTCTGTTTTTTTGCTTTGTTTCCTCCCCTGTCTGTATCCCTCAAAATACTTTAACTACTCTGAAAAGAAGTTTAAATTGTTTAATTTTAAAGATGAAGGGGAGGGAAGAGTAAGTTATTATTATATACATTCAATAGAGATTGAATAGCTGGAAAGCTAAATTTTAAAAAATTACTGTACTTCAAAATGTTAAGTTATGGGGGGTACAGCAACGAACAGGTGCTAATTTGTTTAGCTGTAGTATAAGTAGCTTCTCAAAGTCTTTTAAAAGAACAAAATACAGCTATATGTGACATTGATGCTTTTGTGTCCCCCGAAATCTTATGCCCTTAAGATATTAGTTGTGCTTTGGAATTTTCAAAACAAAGATAGTTTTACAGATGATATTTTGTTTACAGAAATTTCTCTAAAACAGGTCATAACCATGTTTAAAATCTCAGTTTCTTGCTTAGATAACTTGGAACCCAGTGCACTGGATAATAGGTTGCTGAGAAGCTGATATTTTGAAAGTGTTTATAGACCTTTGTTATAAAAATGAATGTCCTAAAAAGGGGGCGGAGTGCAAGGGTGGTTCACCAACAAAAGAAACACGAATGTAGTGGTGTTTATAGTTGTTAAAAATGTCATCTCAAGTCAAGTCACTGGTCTGTTTGCATTTGATACATTTTTATACTAACTAGCATTGTAAAATTATTTCATGATTAGAAAATACCTGTGGATATTTGTATAAAAGTGTGAAATAAAAATTTTTTATGAAAGTATTTGTGGCTTAGAAACACAGCATTGTACATGTGAAATGATAAATAACCTGACTTGCCTTTCTTTTATTGCATCAAGCTGAACTGTAAAGGTTTTTGTGTTCTTATTTATGGGACACTAAGAATAATCTCAGATCAGCCAAAGATATTAATGCTGCACAAAATGCAATGTAAATGTGATTTTTTTCCTCTCTTGGCTTTACTGTTTGTTGAGAATATTTTCAAAAGAAAATGATCTTAAAGGTGGTTTGTTCAAGATACCTGCAAATTGGGGGTTGTATGTAAGCATTGATTCATCTGCTTCAAAGGCTTATTATGCCTCTGAAGGATGGGGTGTCAGCTAGCAGTGACACATGGCACAAAGAAAAAGTTCTTATGCCTGAGTTGCTTTCTTCTTAGAACACACTTTCACTGTGACAGCAGTCCAGCTGTGACCTGCCTCATTATACTGATCACCAAGCACTGACTAGGCAGAATTGACAGGTCAGAAAATATTTTCTTCATCAATGGATTTCATTTAAATTTAAGCAGCTTTTTGAAACTTCCCTAGCCGGATTGTCACAATTTAATAAATGGAAGGCATGTATATAGTGTGCAGACAATATAGTATGCCCTGGCCTGAATAAATTTTCCAGTATAAAATGTCCAATCTATTAGGGAATAGTTTTCCTTTGTACTTGGTATTACACATTATGTCTCAGCCTTCCTTGTTCTTTGAAGGTCAGGCAGGTGATAACCATCTAAAGAAATGAGTGATAGGTACTTTTAGACAGGCCAGTGGCTGGGACTCTTAACCACAGTCCCATGGGTATACCCAGTGTACAATGATGTGTAGTCAGTGGTTATGAGCATCAGAAACTGGTTTGGCTAGGGCTGTGGCATAAATGCCCTTGGCAGAGGTCATGGTAGTGCTTTGTGGGACTCCTGGGACTCTGCTTCCTTCTCTTCCTCACAAAAAACCAGAGATACCTCAGAGTGTGATAGCGGTATTCATACAGGGGATGCTTGGACCTGTCTTTGAACACTGACACGTAATTGTTGGTTGCAGATTACTTGCTACAACCTCGCAGCATATCATGCAGAGTTATGGCTTATGTCATGCCCTTGTGGTTGAGAATGTTCTAGAATGTGGGGCAGATGTTGGTGGGAAATGCCTTACATTGTCCGGACCAGGAAAATAAGGATAAGCTCGAGCCTTCTACTCTGGATGAAAACAACTTAGTAAGAAACTTAGCCCTAGTACAATGAGGACATTGTGAAAAAACAGGCTGGGACTGATGGGCTGTTTTGTTTTAAAGGAGAAAAATGGTGCAATGTTGTAGGTGACTAGCTTCCACATAAATACATTCCCAGGGCTAAGAAAGCAGGAACGTGGAAGGGTTATTTGATGAGCTTGAAGCCGAAGTAAATGATTAAAGGCAGTTCCTCGAGCTCAGAGGATGAGTGGTCCGTCCTTTGGACTTCCGTGGTCCAACCTCTTACACTGAGCCTCAAAGAAAGAAAATGAACTTCAGGGTGATTTCAAGAGTGGCTAACTGCAATGAAGCTGGGGGCATTTATTCCACCACTCGTTCTGATTGTGGTCAAGTGGCAAGTAACTTTTCTTTCTCTTAAAAATAGGTTTTGCCTTCTCTGGCCCAGCTCTCTCAGTCTGAGAGTGCTGTGAGCCAGTGGCTGAGGCCAGGTCTGCAGAGGTGTTACCAACAGACCCATTTAGGAGGAAATGTTACAAAGGGATTCCTGGTTAAATCCTGGACAGGTAAGTGAACTGTAAAACAAGTCAGGGTGAGAAAATGGGTCTAACACAGTTCAAAGTGGACCACAAAGGGAAAAGCTAACTGGGTGATGGTTGATGACTACACTGGACTGAAGGAAAAGTGTGACTTTCATAGTCAGTAAAGCTTAATTGCCCTGACCCTGGAGCATCTCTTTGTCAGGCTGCTTGTGCTGGGGTCATGGAAGTGGGCAGAGACACATCCATGTTAGCAGGGGTCAGATAAAATTTACGCTATTGACACACTGTCCTTCTAGAACATCCCCAAGAAATCTCAAACTCTAGGAAGAGAGTATGCTTCTATCCCTATCTCAAAGCCTAGCAGATAAGTATTCGGTTCAACAGTAACCAGCAGATTTAAGTGAGTGTTCTGTCAAGATCTTGTTATATGGAGATGGTTAGATGTGGTTTCATTATTTCCTCCCCAATTGGGAATAAAATTTATAGGGATATTACCAGGCTCTGGGGACACAACATACAAAAAGACACTGGCTCTGCCCTTTTACAGGAAGCTTATCCAGAACAGCAGATGGTACTGACAAACAGGTGCTCTACTTTACATCCATGTGGTCAGTCACTCAGGCGTGTCTGACTCTGCAACTCCATGGACCGTAGCCCACCAGGCTCCTCTGTCATGGGATTTTCCAGGCAACAATACTGGAGTGGGTTGCCATTTCCTTCTCCATTACATAGCTAGCAGAATTAAAAATCTTGTGCCAGGGTATCAATGGTTGACACATCAGGTCAGTACCTGGTCCCATGTGGGTAGAACTTGCCTCCAGAACCAACCCCATTCCTATAAAGTTGGGAGTAGTCTAGTCTCAATCTGGGCTGCCTATTTGAATTCCTTAAATACATTAAAAACAAAAACAAAAAAACCCAGTGCCGAGAATTCATGTCAGACTGACTCCCATGAGAAACCGCAGTGTGGAATCCGGGCATCCGTGCTGTTGAAGGCTTCCCTGGTGACTCTTCATGTATAGCTAAGGTTGAGAGCGGGACAGCTTCACTGTTTATGGCAAGGGCTCTGCCCTTTGTGTGGAAATGCTTTATTGCTGCTTGTGAGGTTTCCACTGCACCAGTAACGAGAGCTTGGAAGTTAGAGACATATTTGCCATAAAATAGGAGGCACTAAATAGGGTGTGTAAGAGTGAGGCTGTAGTCAGACTGCCAGGTGTGAGTCAGTTTCCCCTCTTAGAATATAACCCCCACGAGTGACTGACATGTCTGTGCCCCAGTTTCTCTATTTGTAAAGTAAGATTGATATTAGTACCAATCTCATGTTCTTAAAAGGAATAAATTAGAGGATCAGAAAATGTTCACTAAATGTTATTTTAATTACACTTGTTATATACAACCATAAAATGTTAAAATAGGAAGGAAACATGGAAATCTAGTTCTACTTTCTCATTTCACAGATGGGGAAGTATAGTTGAACTGTTGCTAACCTGTCTCCTCATCTAGGTTTTTCATACCCCTGGGTTTACCTGCTATAGCTACAGTCTGCAAGTGCAAGTAACTTTCACTAAAAAATACTGTGAGCCTAACTCTTACATTTAAACTGCTCATCAACATAGGTCATTTTGTACAAGACTGGCTTATGTCAAACTGTTCCAGACCCTTAATACAATGACCATAATGCGGGCTTGGAGCATGCACACAAAGTCCATATGTTGGCATCTTGAAATTGCTATTTACTGACTTATTGACTCCCCACCCCAGAAATGGAAGAGTGTAAAAAGAGGATTCTTTTTGAACCTTTCCTCAGTTCTTCACCCACACGATAGATTCTTTGGTTTCCTGCAGTGGGAAGGCATGTTGTAGTTCTCTTGCTTACATACCTTTACTGCTCTGCAGAAGAGGAAGTGCTCATAGGCCCACTCATGCTTGAGTTACATCATGTATATTAGTCCAGATTTGTCAGTGCAAGAAGAGTTGAAAAACTCCCTTTTCTTCTTCCCACGTGTCACAGTGCATTGACTGAAAGACTCTAAAGTCCATAAAAGGGGAACCTTTCCCTAGAAAGACTGGGGGTCTGTTGGATTCCAAGGTGTCATCAAATTGCTGATGGAACTCAAGTTCTAGGGTGCTTACAGCCATACCCACTTTGTTGCTGCTGCTGCTAAGTTGCTTTAGTCATGTACGACTCTGTGTGACCCCACAGACTGCCTCCCACCAAGCTCCCCCATCCCTGGGATTCTCTAGGCAAGAACACTGGAGTGGGTTGCCATTTCTCTAACGCATGAAAGTGAAGTTGCTCAGTCGTGTCCGACTCTTAGCGACCTCATGGACTGCAGCCTACCAGGCTCCCCCATCCATGGGATTCTCCAGGCAAGAACACTGGAGTGGGGTTCCATTGCCTTCTCCAGCCACTTTGTTAGGAAGTCTTAAATCAACAAAGTGGTTAAAAGCCATCCTCCTCACACTTTAACATGCCTGAGAATCACCTGCAGACATTAAGCTGCAGGTGCTGCTTCAGGGAGCTTGGTAAAGAGCCTGAGAGTCAGCTCTTCTAATGAGCTCCAGACGCTGCAGTCCACAGATTATACACTGGGTAGCAAGAGTCTGTGGAATCGATCTTCATTCAAGGTTCAAGTCACTTATCTGCCACATTCTGTTTAGCCCTACTGGTTTAATTTCTGCATCTGTAAAACAGTATATGGAAGGATTTTAACCTAGGCTTCTAGAAAGGAGACACCAGTCTACTCACCTTTAACAACTTCCAATCCCTAACATCCTCAAACTTGCGTATAAAGAACCATCAGGACACATCTTAGTCTTTGTTATATGTGAGGATGACAGGATAGATAGCATTCCTTTTAGGCTACTCTATGGGCCATGTCTTTAAGACACCTGCCCTGCTAGAAGCAAAATCCTATTTACAACTGAATGGGGAATAATCTGCCAGTTCTAGTAGCTGACCCACAGAAGCAACCATATGTTGGTCTGGTTACAGTGACTTCTCTAAATCAGTAACAAAACAAAAAGACTGCAGTAAGAGTCAGCCAAACTCTTAAGAGTTAAACTTCTGCAACCTGACAGTTTCTTTCTTAAGCATCAGCAATTCTTCAGTTTCCCTTTGCCTGTTGCCACTGCAAACAGCCCAGCTACTCCCGCTAGGAAACAGATGAATAATGCCTAAGCCCATTGAGATAGATATCTGTGGATTGGCTTGCCAACTTCTATTTCACCCTTAGGGCTGGAAAGCTAAAAATTCTCCTCCAGATTCCCCTTGCAGCTAGGGGTTTTGCACCTGAACTGGATTCTGTGAATTATGTATCTTCATTTGAGATCTGCAAGGTGGACTCTGAGTATTTCTACTAGCAGCATGGTTGTGGAGACCTAAGGTTCAGTGTTGGTCTTCTAGCTTTCTGAGTATTAGAAAAGGTTAACTGGTGGTGGTCTCATTTCCTGTTTTTGACTATGGATTGTAGCTACAAGTATTTCATCACCTAAATTTCCAGAAACTCCTAGATGAGTGATTGTTCTAGATACTATCCCCAGAGGCCCTGTCTAGAGCCTACTTTAGTCTGTGTTGTATACATGTAATTTCCTGAATTAAATCCCGTCATGGCAGTAATACACAGAGTGGTTTTTACTTTATGCCGTGAACCCCAAGTGATACGGCCACTCACCCAAAGAAAATGTTAAAAGATCTAGGAAATTGAAAGAGAAAATGCGTGGGATGTAACTGTCTTCTAGCTAATGCTGGATTTAGAATATTTTTATTGCCTTTTAACATCAACTTGATTCTCCAAGATATTAAATATATGTCATGTTAGGGTGAATCTTTTTCTTTTTTAATTAATTTATTTTAATTGCAGGCTAATTACTTTACAATATTGTGGTGGTTTTTGCCATACACTGACAAGAATCAGCCATGGGTGCACATGTGTCCCCCATCCTGAACTCTGCTCCTATCTCCCTCCTCCCCATCCCATCCCTCAGGGTCATCCCAGGGCAACTGGTCCTGAACGCCCTGTCTCATGCATTGAACCAGGACTGGCAGTCTCTTTCACATACGGTAATATACATGTTTCAATATTTTCTCAAATCATCCTACCTTTGCCTTCTCCCACAGAGTCCAAAAGTCTGTTCTTTACATCTGTGTCTCTTTTGCTGTCTCGCATATAGAAGTCATTGTTTCCATCTTTCTAAATTCCATATATATGTGTTAATGTACTGTATTGGTGTTTTTCTTTCTGACTTACTTCACTGTGTATAATAGGCTCCAGTTTCATTCACCTCATTAGAACTGATTCAAATACATTCTTTTTAATAGCTGATGAACATTCCACTGTGTATATGTGCCACAGCTTTATCTATTCTTCTGCTGATGGGCATCTAGGTTGCTTCCACAAAAATATGGAATGGTTCATTAATTTGCGTGTCATTCTTGTGCAGGGGCCATGCTAATCTTCTCTGTATCATTCCAATTTTAGTATATGTGCTGCCAAAGCGAGCACTTGTTTCTTTTTCTAAATCTCCTCTAAAGAGAGTGGAAATGGGTATATACATTATCTGACTTAATCAGGAAATGAAGGGAATAAAAACATAAAAATGTGAAGGATCATTATTCTGTGAGAAAATATCATATTTCATGGACTGTCTTCATTAAATCATAGTGATTAATAGGAAAACATGGTACCAGTCTATAGAGCATAGAAATGATGTGTTGTTTTTAACCTCCCAGCATCCCTTTTTAGGTGAAATAAATTGCTGTTTCCTTGGGGATCCTTTCTTCTAATTCAGTCCCTGATGTTAGGTGTGTGTGTACCACCTCTCCACACCTACTCCCATTTTCCCAGGCTGGAAACATGGCCCCTGCCTGGCCAATCAGGGTCAATCCCCTAATGTTTTTCTGAAGCAGTGAGAGGTGCTCATTACAGAGATTTTCCCACTGGAAACTTAAGTCTGCTGCTACTCTGTCCATTTCTGAAATAGGAAAGGAGTCAGCTTTGTGAAGTTTATAAAGTGTCACAAGAAGCCCCAACACCAAGAAAAGCAGAGCTGAAACATGGGGAGGAAGAAAGAAGAGGAGAACAGGACACACTGAGGTTTTGGTTTAACACTTGAGAAGTCTGTCAGTGACTTCAGAAAACAATGGTCTTTGACTTAAGGAAGTTTGAACTGGTTTTCTGTACTTGAGGTGGCAAGAGTACTGCTTTGAGGCATAGAAGGAACATACCTCAAAATAATAAAAGCCATATATGATAAACCCACAGCAAACATTATCCTCAATGGCGAAAAATTGAAAGCATTTCCTCTAAAGTAAGGAATAAGACAAGGGTGCCCACTCTCACCACTACTATTCAACACAGTTTTGGAAGTTTTAGCCACAGTAATCAGAGAAGAAAAAGAAATAAAAGGAATCCAGATTGGAAAAGAAGAAGTAAAACTCTCACTGTTTGCAGATGACATGATCCTCTACATAGAAAACCCTAAAGACTCCACTAGAAAATTACTAGAGCCAATCAATGAATATGTAAAGTTGCAGGATATAAAATTAATACACAGAAATCCCTTGCATCCCTATACACTAACAATGAGAAAACAGAGAAATTAAGGAAACATCTCATTTACCATTGTGATGAAAAGAATAAAATATGTAGGAATAAATCTACCTAAAGAAACAAAAGACCTATATGTAGAAAACTATAAAACACTGATGAGAGAAATCAAAGATGACACAAATAGATGGAGAAATATGCCATGTTCATGGATCGGAAGAAGCAATATCGTGAAAATGAGTATACTACCCAAAGCAATCTATAGATTCAATGCAATCCCTATCAAGCTACCAATGGTATTTTTCAGAGAGCTAGTAGAAATAATTTCACAATTTGTATGGAAATACAAAAAAACCTTGAATAGCAAAAGCAATCTTGAGAAAGAAGAATGGAACTGGAGGAATCAACCTGTCTGACTTCAGACTATACTACAAAGCTACAGTCATCAAGACAGTATGGTACTGGCACAAAGAGAGAAACATAGACCAATGGAACAAAATAGAAAGCCCAGAGATAAGTCCACACACCTGTGGACACCTTATCTTCGACAAAGGAGGCAAGAATATACAATGGAGAAAAGACAATCTCTTTAATAAGTGGTGCTGGGAAAACTGGTCAACCACTTGTAAAAGAATGAAACTAGAAAACTTTCTAAGACCATATGCAAAAGTAAACTCAAATTGGATTAAAGATCTAAATATAAGACCAGGAACTATACAACTCTTAGAGGAAAACATAGGCAAAACACTCTCTGACAAATCACAGCAGGATCCTCTATGACCCACCTCCCAGAGTAATGGAAATAAAAGCAAAATTAAACAAATGGGACCTAATTAAACTTAAAGCTTTTGCACACCAAAGGAAACTATAAGCAAGGTGAACAGACAGCCTTCAGAATGGGAGAAAATAATAACAAATGAAGCAACTGACAAAGAATTAATCTCAAAAATATACAAGCAGCTCCTGCAGCTCAATTCCAGAAAAATAAAAGACCCAGTCAAAAAAATGGGCCGAAGAACTAAACAGACATTTCTCCAAAGAAGACATACAGATGGATAACACACACATGAAAAGATGCTCAGTATCACTCATAATCAGAGAAATGCAAATCAAAACCACAATGAGGTACCACCTCACACGGTCAGAATGGCTGCTATCAAAAAGTCTACAAACAATAAATGCTGGAGAGGGTGCGGAGAAAAGGGAACCCTCTTATACTGTTGGTGGGAATGCAAACTAGTACAGCCACTATAGAGAACAGTGTGGAGATTCCTTAAAAACTGGAAATAGAACTGCCATGAGACCCAGCAATCCCACTGCTGGGCATACACACTGAGGAAACCAGAACTGAAAGAGACATGTACCCCAGTGTTCATCACAGCATTGTTTACAATAGCTAGGACATGGAAGCAACCTAGATGTCCACTGGCAGATGAATGGATAAGAAAGCTGTGGTACATACACACAATGGAATATTACTCAGCCATTAAAAAGAATGCATTTGAATCAGTTCTAAGGTGGATGAAACTGGAGCCTATTATACACAGTAAAGTTAAGTCAGAAAGAAAAACACCAAAACAGTATATTAATGCATATATATGGAATTTAGAAAGATGGTAACAATGACCCTGTATGCGAGACAGCAAAAGAGACACAGATATATAGAACAGATTTTTGGACTCTGGGGAAGGCAAGGGTAGGATGATTTGAGAGAATAGCATTGAAATATGTATATTACCATATGTGAAACAGATTGCCAGTCCTAGTTTGATGCATGAGACAGGGTGCTCAGGGCCGGTGCAGTGGGACAACCCAGAGGGATGAGATGGGAAGGAAAGTAGGAGGGGATTCAGGATGGGGGACATGTACTCCCATGGCTGACTCATGTCAATGTATGGCACAAGCCACAACAATATTGTAAAGTAATTGGCCTCCAATTAAAATAAATTTATGTAAAAAATAAACAAGCAAAAAACAGCCTTAGCCAACTTACAGAAAAAGAGAGTCCTGCTTTGTTGTTGTTCTTCAGTCGCTTAGTCATGTCCAACTCCTTGTGACCCCAAGGACTGCAGCAAGCCAGGCTTCCCTGTCCTTCACCATCTCCTGGAGCTTGCTCAAACTCATGTCCATTGAGTCAGTGATGCTATCCAACCATCTCATCCTCTGTCACCCCCTCCTTCTCCGCCCCTCAATCTTTCCCAGCATCGGGGTCTTTTCCAATGAGTTGACTCTTCATATCAGGTGGCCAAAGTATTGGAGCTTCAGCATCAGTCCTTCCAATGAATATTCAGGGTTGATTTCCTTTAGGATTGACTGGTTGGATTTCCCTGCTGTCCAAGAGATTCTTGAGAGTCTTCTCTAGCACCACAATTCAAAAGCAATAATATTTTGTCACTCAGCCTTCTTTATGGTCCAACCTCACATCTGTACATGATTCCTGTAAAAACCTATATTCTTGCCTATATCCAGGCAAATATGTTCTATCAGTTAGAGGTGGAGGGTTCCTGACTCCTAAGGGGAAAAGCCAGTTTTGTAGCCCTTTACAAATCCATTTCTGTAATCCTATTTTTTTGCTTTCCCCTTTGAACTGGTTGTAGTATCTTTTCTGAGTCTCTCATTTAATGAAAGTGTTAATTAAAATTTCAGTGTGTTCATTTTATTTTTCAGCTTCAATGAGATATAATTGATAAAATCATAAGATATTAAAAGTAGTACACACCATGATAGAGATGTGTTCATTTTGCAGTTGCGTGAAAGTCATGATTTTATGTCTTTTGAAAGTTACCTTTGAAAAGCAGCAGTCAGGGTTCTGGGGCAGGAAATGGTATGGCACTTAAAGGGGAAACTGAAGAGTGTTTTCAAGGACTGTTTGCAGAGGTGTGGGCAGAGTAGAGATGGAGATAGTAAAGCATCCCAATCAATAGGAGAGGGAAGCTGGTACCACCTCTAGGGCTCCCTGGGCACAGGAAGGGAGCTATGGCCATACTTAAAAGGGACACAAGTCATGGCCCAGCAGGAAGAAGCAGGAGAATGAATAATCACTTTTCTCTCCTCTTGTCCTCTGAGCCCCATGAAGCCACAGGATAAAGGAGACAGGGTGGCATAGTTTAGTTTGTTTCCTATTGCTTTCTACATGATTTTCAGCCAAATCAATCCGACAATAATCACACAATCTCAGTGCATTTAGAGAATCCAGCCCAAGTCTGCTTTAAAGAAGTTTTTAGAGAGCCTTAAATTACAATTATACTTTATATGTACATAGTTAAATAATATAGCCCTTTGGTAAAAATTCATGAAAGATATTCTACCCTTTGATCACTTTCTACCTTTGAATACATATCTTATGTATTCATATCACTTCACGCATATCTGATTCATTCATATCGCTTCCTCTAAAATATTTTTACGATAGTCTTAATAACCATCAATTTAACAGATACCTAAAAATATCTAACATTCTCTCCAGTTTCTGGATCCTCAGCCTTTGACCAAGAAGCGAAAAGCTGATGCAATTTTCTATCTGTTTTTATATACTCATTTGGTATAAGTTGGGTGGAAGTTTGGTGAATATACTTTGAAGAAAAGAAAACTTGGATTGGTTTTTGGGTGAATGAACCTTGACACAATAAATCCCAAGCTTTCTGCCTCACCTTTGTACTTTCACACAGGTTAATGTTCAGTTGAGCACCTCAACATGCTCGGGTGGAAAGCAGCAGAGTTGCAAATCGAGGCTGAGGAAGCCGATTATACTGTGTATGATAATGTGAGGAGAATTCAGAGCTCAGGGAGTAATCTGGAAGGAAGGGGAGGAGGAGGAAGGCCACATGACTGGAGGCTGCAGGAGAGCTGTGGAACAGTTGAGGACTATTTTAAGGATGGCTAATGTTCAGTTGTACATTGTCTTCTACCAAACCTTTGGTAAAGTTGGCTTCATGAAAAATGTGTGTGAGCGGTTCTGATTAAACCCTAATAAGGCAATAATTTTTTAAAAAACAGCAGTAATGGTTAAAAAAAAATGGAATCTGAATGTTTAGTATATCCTGGGCATTGTGCTAACGCAGATGGCTACACTATCTATTCACAGTCACCCCCAAAGAAACAGCCAGTATCCCCCCTTTCTAGGGAAGGAGGCTGATGCTCAGAAAGGTAATTCACTCGAGGTCACATATCCAGTACATGAAAGAGGATCTGACACCAGAATCCAGGCTGTGTTCATAGCACCACATGGCTTTGCTATCACCCTCCCCACAGCCTCCTTAAAAAGCTATCCTTTGGTCTCTGTCATTGACAAGAACCCCTTCCTCCTCTAAGGTCGGCCATTTCATAGTAAAAGGGTTGGAACCAAAGTTTTTCCACAAGAAGGTGAGATCTGTCTCTCTACAGTTTCCATCCCCAAGTCTTCCATCTGCCATCTGGGTCACTCAGAGCAAACATAATCCTTATTTTACGGAGCAGGCTATCTAATATTTGAAGATATATGTAAAACTTCAATGATGATGGACTTTACATAATGTGCTTTCAACAAACATTCATAAAATAGATGAAGGAAGGTCACACTTGGAGGGTACAGAGTATGGCTGGTAGGACAGCAAATATATAAAAAGACTTGATTACTTTCTCCGCTGCTGCTGCTGCTAAGTCACTTTAGTCGTGTCCGACTCTGTGCGACCCCATAGACAGCAGCCCACCAGGCTCCCTCGTCCCTGGGATTCTCCAGGCAAGAACACTGGAGTGGGTTGCCATTTCCTTCTCCAATGCATGAAAGTGAAAAGTGAAAGTGAAGTTGTTCAGTTGTGTCCGACTCTTAGTGACCCCATGGACTGCAGCCCACCAGCCTTCTCCATCCATGGTATTTTCCAAGCAAGAGTACTGGAGTGGGGTGCCATTGCCTTCTCTGACTTTCTCTACCTGTCTCATAGTCTTATGTTCATATTGCTTCCTCTAAGAAATTTTTACCAAAATGGTAACAACAACCAGGTTAACAGATATCTGAAAGAATTCTTAGAGGCACCACTTTTGGAAAACATGTTCAAGTGCTGCTTCTACTCCAACCCTCAACTACCTACACTATAAAGGTGGTCAGTGTTTTCCTTCAAGATAAACCCGTGGGACCAATGAAACTGAGGGCAATCATCAGTTTGATCCCTTAAACTATAACTTTTGCTTAATCAGTAATATCAGTAATTTCACTGATCAAACTTGCCTTAACTGTTCCTGCACACTGCACGCCCTTCGTCAGGTAGCTTAGACAATCACAAGACTCCTTTAGCTGTCCTCTAAAGGCAGTGCCTCTGATGGATGGGTCACTATAGTAATGGTTTCGAAAGTTGTTTTTCAGGAACATGGAGCTAGTCTTGCCCAGTTCAGATCAGTTGAGACCACCAACCATTCAGCTGGGCCTGCTGGAGTGCTGGATGGAGAACCTCTTGACATCAGAAGGCCAAACACTCCATCCTCAGATGATACCACCGTACTGTTTTCTTCATCGTTTTCTTATCTCCAATCACCTTTCCCCAGGCCTCAGGTCACCCAACTTCTTTGTCACATAAATATCCCAAGCTCTTTCCCTTAGGGAAGGTGAATTTGAGATATGGTCTCCCTTCTCCTCTCTTGGCTGCCTCATGAATTATAAACCTTTCCCCTGCAAACCTTGGCATCTCAGAGCTGCATGCTGGGCAAATGAATGCAGTTTAGTAACACTAATACACCCTAAATGTCCATCTAGTCAAGGCTATGGTTTTTCCAGGAGTCATGTATGGATGTGAGAGTTGGACTGTGAAGAAGGCTGAGCACCAAAGAATTGATGCTTTTGAACTGTGGTGTTGGAGAAGACTCTTGAGAGTCCCTTGGACTGCAAGGAGATCCAACCAGTCCATTCTGAAGGAGATCAACCCTCGGATTTCTTTGGAAGGACTGATGCTAAAGCTGAAACTCCAGTACTTTGGCCACCTCATGCGAAGAGTTGACTCATTGGAAAAGACTCTGATGCTGGGAGGGATTGAAGGCAGGAGGAGAAGGGGATGGCCGAGGATGAGATGGCTGGATGGCATCACGGACTCGATGGATGTGAATCTGAGTGAACTCCGGGAGTTGGTGATGGACAGGGAGGCCTGGCGTGCTGCGGTTCATGGGGTCGCAAAGAGTCGGACACGACTGAGCGACTGAACTGAACTGAATACACCCTAGAAAGACATTCATCTCATTCTTCACACATATGCTTTTATACAACCCAAGATCAGAATATGGAGAATAGAACTGTTATTCTAGACCAATAACTGCTGTAAATATTTATGTATATACATACACATATATATAAAATCTTCAGTTCACTTCAGTTCAGTCGCTCAGTTGTGTCCGACTCTTTGCGACCCCATGAATCTACTCAAACTCATGTCCATCGAGTCGGTGATGCCATCCAGCCATCTCATCCTCGGCCATCCCCTTCTCCTCCTGCCCCCAATCCCTCCCAGCATCAGAGTCTTTTCCAATGAGTCAACTCCTCGCATGAGGTGGCCAAAGTACTGGAGTTTCAGCTTTAGCATCATTCCTTCCAAAGAAATCCCGGGCTGATCTCCTTCAGAATGGACTGGTTGGATCTCCTTGCAGTCCAAGGGACTCTCAAGAGTCTTCTCCAACACCATTGTTCAAAAGCATCAATTGTTCGGCACTCAGATTTCTTCACAGTCCAACTCTCACATCCATACATGACCACTGGAAAAACCATAGCCCTGACTAGACGGACCTTAGTAGGCAAAGTAATGTCTCTGCTTTTGAATATATTATCTAGGTTGGTCATAACTTTTCTTCCAAGGAATAAGCGTCTTCTAATTTCATGGCTGCAGTCACCATCTGCAGTGATTTCGGAGCCCCTAAAATAAAGTCTGACACTATTTCCACTGTTTCCCCATCTATTTCCCATGAAGTGATGGGACCGGATGCCATGATCTTCGTTTTCTGAATGTTGAGCTTTAAGCCAACTTTTTCACTCTCCTCTTTCACTTTCATCAAGAGGCTTTTAGCTCCTCTTCACTTTCTGCCATAAGGATGGTGTCATCTGCATATCTGAGGTTATTTATATTTCTCCCGGCAATCTTGATTCCAGCTTGTGTTTCTTCCAGCCCAGCGTTTCTCATGATGTACTCTGCACAGAAGTTAAATAAGCAGGGTGACAATATGCAGCCTTGACATACTCCTTTTTCTATTTGGAACCAGTCTGTTGTTCCATGTCCAGTTCTAATTGTTGCTTCCTGACTTGCATATAGGTTTCTCAAGAGGCAGGTCAGGTGGTCTGGTATTCCCATCTCTTTCAGAATTTTCCATAGTTTCTTGTGATCTACACAGTCAAAGGCTTTGGCATAGTCAATAAAGCAGAAATAGATGTTTTTCTGGAACTCTCTTGCTTTTTCCATAATCCAGCAGATGCTGGCAATTTGATCTCTGGTTCCTCTGCCTTTTCTAAAACCAGCTTGAACATCAGGAGTTCACGGTTCACATATCGCTGAAGCCTGGCTTCGAGAATTTTGAGCAACACTTTACTAGTGTGTGAGATGAATGCAATTGTGCGGTAGTTTGAGCATTCTTTGGCATTGCCTTTCTTTGGAACTGGAATGAAAACTGACCTTTTCCAGTCCTGTGGCCACTGCTGAGTTTCCCAAATTTGCTGTCATATTGAGTGCAGCAGTTTCACAGCATCATCTTTCAGGATTTGAAACAGATTGTATAATATATAAAATATATATTTTAAATTAAACTACACACTGAAGGAAAAGTAATTTTGTTGGCATCTAAGACATAACAAACCACTAGGATTAGATATATGGAGGAGCCGTGGCAAGAAGGGACAGTGGTGATTTTCACTGTAGACAGCCTTCGCAGCTCTGAGCGATTAAATCGAAATTAGAAATTCTCTAGTCTTATATTCACTATTTGGAAACTGCAAAGGTTGGAGCAATCAAACTGTGACGCTAAGACAGTTAAAGAGAAGGGCAGTCGGAGCTGTGGGAGCCTTTATATACACTGCTGCCCAGGCGGAGGATGACAGTAGATAAAGCTTCAAGTTGAGCCGCCAATTCTCTTCTCTTGGGACGGGAGTCGTTGCGTTATTATTTAGGGCCACACTCTATAGTAATCCTCTTGCCTGGAAAATCCCATGGACGGAGGAGCCTGGTGGGCTGCAGTCCATGGGGTCTCGAAGAGTCGGACACTAAAGCGACTTAGCAGCAGCAGCAGCAGCAGCAGCTATAGTAATCACCATGCGTACTTTTGTACCACTGTTTGGCAAGGGTCTGCTCTGAAAATTTTGGGGGAATCAGTTTGCTCCTCCATAAAATATGGGCTTGTTTTTTGGAGCGTTTCTGGAACACGCTCTAAGCAAGACACTGTGGTGCCTGGAAGCGGAGTCGATCCTGTGCTAGAGCTTTTCGTCGGAGGACAGGAGACCTGAGGAAGCAGGAAAGTGGGATTTGTTTCCAAAGGGCCTGTGACTAGGCGCGCCACACCACGATAGGCTCGTAGCTGCCCGGCCTCCACGCGAAATCCCGCCCCCTCGCTCTCCGGGCCCCGCCCCGCGGGGCGGGGGCGGGACTTTGACTCGGGGGCGGTCCCACGCGATCCCCGCCTCTCTCCCCGCCTCCTTCCCCTCCCCGAGCCCCGCCCAGCGGCGCGGAGGGCCAGGCTCAGGCAAGGGGGGCGGTGGCCGCGGCGGTGACAGCCGCTCCCGCCCCCGAGGCCGCCACGTCCCTCACGTACCACCCGGCCGAGCGGCGGAGGGGCAACCTGGCGCCCGGGGCTCCGGCTCCTCCGGCGCGGCTCGGCATGAGGCTAGCGCGGCTGCTTCGCGGAGCCACCTCGGCCGGCCTGGGCCCCGGGCTGCGCGCCGCCGGCCCTAGCGTCAGCCGCAGCCTCACCTCGGACTCGGGCTCCGGCCCGGCGCCCGAACGCGGCGTTCCCGGCCAAGTGGGACTTCTACGCGCGCTTCTCGCCATCCCCGCTCTCCATGAAGCAGTTCCTGGACTTCGGTGAGTAGGGCCCGGGCTTCGGGCCTTCCTGCGCAACCCCAGCCGGGAGCTGCGGCCGCCAACCCGGGCCGGGCCCGGCCCGAGCGGGTGCCCTCTTGTCGCCGGCGCGCCCCCTTTCTCAACGTCTCTCCTCCCGCGCTTCGGGCGCCCTCCTCTGTCCCTCGCGGACGGATCCCTCTGCTCAGGTGCAGGCGTCCGCGCCCCCGAGAGAAAACTGGGGGAGTGTGCCTTTTCCCCGTGTATTGTTGAAAAACAAGCCCGGGGCTCGAACCTCTTTTCAGCGCACGTGTGCACCTCCGCGCTCTCAGCCGGGCGCTTTCGGAAGAGCCCAGCCCGAGTGAGAGGCGAGTGTGCTGACACCTTCGGGAGTCGCGTTCAGATTCTGCAGAGTGCTGATAAGTGCTCAGTTTTGCATATGATGATTACATGAAAGTGGCATGCTGACAGGGGAAGCAGGTTCTGACTGGCCCGGTGTTTCATAGAATGTTTTTCTTGCCACTGGCTTAAGAGTTTCGACCAACCGTACAATTCATTTCGTCAACAAGAGTCCGCAGCACGTGTAAAGAGCATGGGTACAGTATGCTGTGGGGTTTGTTTACAAAGTGACTCTCCACTTTCCTCTTTCTCAGATGAGTGCTTCCTGGTTTTCTCTAGAAAAGATGCAGAGGAATTGCAAAGTCAGGCATTTAGCTTTGACTTATAGCGGGGCGCTAAGGTGAAATGGAAAGAGTAATCAAGTCAAAATTTCGAATAGACAGTTATCTTCTGCATTGTGAGTGCGGTTTGCCCACCAACGGATCACTAGTGGCTTGAAAGATAGCGTAGTTAGCCACTTAAACTTGTGGTTTACAGTGTCGATTTTGTTTGATTCAAAGCTCTTGGTTTTTGTTTTTACCTTAAAATGACTGTAGTGTTATTAAGAGAGTGAATTTGACCTCTTTCTCAAGTATGCCATTAAGCTTCCGCAAGAAAATGTTTTCTTTTAATACGATTATTCCTATTGACAATCTAGTTTTTGCTATGGCTGTCTCTTGCTAAAAGAGCAAATCAGTGAGTTTAAAATGCATCACTGAAATAACTTGACTTTTTAGTTTAACTTTAAATGGAACTGCTTGCCAAATGCGATTCTACAGCTGTTCTGCTTAGCATCTTGAGTAGGAGTGGAGGAAGGAGCAGACTGCTTTCCAGGAATCAGACAATTGAATAGAACCTACTGGAGGAGAAGCTTGAAGATGATCGCAGAGGAGGCATTGGCAGCTTTTGCTTTCTGTTGCCCGAAAGACTACTCTTCATTTACTCTCTGTTTATGGCAATTAGTATAGTGGTTCTAGCTGGACTCAATGAATCTTCTCATGAACATGTCAGAATTTCCACTGCTTCTTAGACAGGTTTTTCTTATAAACCTAAAGTTAAGAAACAAGTTTTTAAAATGATAGCAACTGGTTATATAGGATAGGCTTTTTACAGGTCCTACGTTAATCAGACTGTGCCTTGCTCAGACTTGCCTAGGTTGTCTTAGTTCTAAAATGGGAGATGTGAATAATGGAGACAGGAAAGTAACCCCATTGATGCTCTACAGTGTGTTGGAAGGTGGTTCAGAATGTCGCACAGCCCTAGAGACTGGACTGTCTTGTCCCTTGCTCCTCTTCTTGCCTTGTCATTATGGTGATGATATTACTTGCCAAGTAACTCTGCGTTTCTCTCTGCCTTATGGCTTCCACTTACTGTTATTCACACTGTATTTGGTTTCAGGATCTGTGAATGCTTGTGAAAAGACCTCATTTATGTTTCTACGACAAGAGTTGCCTGTGAGATTGGCAAATATAATGAAAGAGATAAGTCTTCTTCCAGATAATCTTCTCAGGACACCATCAGTTCAGTTGGTACAGAGCTGGTAAGATTCACTGTTCTTGTGTTTGCAATTTGAGTAGAGTTGTAGACTTTACTCAAAGTTAAAGCAAATACTTTTTTACTCTTCAGTGGTGTCTCAAGGTAGTAGCAGCATTCCTCCTCCTTTGTTTGGGTGTATCTGGGCTTGTCACCTCAATCCTGGACTGTACTACTTTTTGGTTTTGAGAAAACAATCAGAAATGCACAGAAATACAGACACTGTATTTAAGATTATTGTTATTAAATCTCCAAGGATATTATTTTATAATATAATAAAAATATCTACCATAAATTGATAGAGATTTATATACCTTACCTTTAATCCCTTCAATAACCCTGCCCAGTGGGCATCCATTTTACACATGAAGAAATGGAGGTACCTACAGATTAAGTCCTTTGCCTAAGGCAAAAATATTCGTGGGATTCAAACTCAGGTTTGTGTGTTTCTACTGCTATATGTTGAAGTCAGATTAATAAAATGTGTTAAAGGGTGTAAATATTTTTATAAACTGAATTTATCTTATTGAAGTATATCTTTATAAGTCACAAAGTTAAAATATTTATTCTAACATTTAAAACTGATTAGAAGCTATTAGAATTATGTAGAAACTATGATCTCTCTTCTAAAAATAATAGTAGAGCCATTAAGGGTGTGTATGCATATGTGGCCACTTGTATACAGCCTTTCTTGTTAATGTTATTAAAAGTGTTATTCTGTTAACCACTATACATTTCAAACAAAAGAGTTTGGCAGTTGAGTTCAGTTCAGTCGCTCAGTCATGTCTGACTCTTTGCGACCCCATGAATCGCAGCATGCCAGACCTCCCTGTCTATCACCATCTCCTGGAGTTCACTCAGACTCGCGTCCATTGAGTCAGTGATGCCATCCAGCCATCTCATCCTCTGTCGTCCCCTTCTCCTCCTGCCCCCAATCCCTCCCAGCATCAGAGTCTTTTCCAATGAGTCAACTCTTCGCATAAGGTGGCCAAAGTACTGGAGTTTCAGCTTTAGCATCATTCCTTCCAAAGAAATCCCAGGGTTGATCTCCTTCAGAATGGACTGGTTGGATCTCCTTGCAGTCCAAGGGACTCTCAAGAGTCTTCTCTGTTGGGAGCCAGTGTGAGGAACTCCGCCCATGGCAAAGGTCTCGAGGAAAAGAAGTTTGGCATATGCAAAGGCGTGATCAAGCCTCAGGAGATCCCCTGTTCCCGAGCATCTACCCCAAAACCAGAGTACTTTACAGGAGCTCTCCCCCATAACCATTTCTCTCAGAGAAGGAGTTAACTTGCAGCTCCAGTTAATAAAAATTCCTGGGTGTGATAAGAGTGTTTCAGCTTACAAACTCTGAAGGTTCTCTAGCGTGCCTGATCAGGTTGTCCGGCCGCATGTGATTGTTTACAGCCTCCCAGCTGTGAGAGGCATGGGATGCTTTAAAACTTTCTAAATACAGATTCTTTTGAGAAGTTAGAAGATTATTAGTATAGTATTAGTGGGTTGATTAGAAATTATATTGGTGAAGGGTTTTTTCATTTGTCATGTCAATAATTACTGCTAATTCCCTGCCTTAGGTGTGACAAGGGTGGCTCAGGTCAAACCTCTCTGCTGACAGACTAGCTTGTGTGACAACCTCTCAACCATAAACAGCACAGAGAGTCTGGAGTATTAGCATAGGACTTTTCTCATTTGATTGCCGCCAGGCTTTCATATCCTTAGGCACCTGAGACTATATTAATCAATGTATTTGGAATATAGAAAAGGAAATATAGTAGTTTTTGATGTTAGCAATACTAGACTTTTTGAGTTAATGAATTTTCTCTTTTGTTATAGACTACTGTACTTTGTTATAAATCACTGTGTCCTTGCTATGCAAAACTGTAACCTTATCACTATCTTAAGACTAAATAGATTGTAAAGGGAACATTGGTGAAAGGATTTTCATTTGTTGGACTGATGTTTGCTGCTAAGTCTTCATATTCCCTACCCTTATAATAAATATAACTAGCATATAGGAGAAATAAGTATTAACCTTTAAGACTAATCATGTTAAACCTTAGGTTAAGTAAATTCCTTTCTTGATTGTAACTCACTACACCCCTCACCCTATAGGAATGCAACTTCATTTGGAGGGTGGTGCCTGAAAAAAATCACTCCTGGAAAAATAAGCTTTCTGGTTAACTGACCAGTATCAGAAAAGGCCATAAAATGTCAGTGGACCTCATGGTCAGAAGATGTTGTAAAAACTCATAAGACCTTTGTATAATTTTATATGAAACACCTGATTGTGACAAGGGTCAGGTCTGCTGACCCCTGCGTGACTCTGTATTCATCCCTATGTGTAACAAAAGGTATATAAACCCGAAAAATAAAGAAATCGGATCAGTTCCGGAAAGACTGATTCCCTCATGTCGTTCTTCTCTGCTCCTCAATTTTCGGGCTGAATTCCCATCTGGAGCGTGGGTGCCCGCCATACAGATGGTGCAAATTCCTTGTCTGGAATTTTATTGGTACCCCACGTAAGCCAAGTTATTCATTCCCTTTCTCTCTCTCTTACTATTTTCTGGCCGAATTCCCATCTGGTGCATAGGACCCACCAAGCCTACTAATTCTGCCTGGGCTTCTAAGATTGGACCGGGGGGCCTCAGTGCCTCCTCTCCTTCGGGAGAACGGGAAGACGCCTGCGGCCTTTGTAGGTGGTGATTGGTACCCTGTGTTAACCAAGTTATTTGGCCTCTTTTCCTTTGCTAAATTCCTAGTCTCTCTCTATCTGTAATTAAATAAGTTTTTCCTAGCTCCGTCCCCCCACCTTGAATCACCCTGGATCCACCAGGGCTGGTCCCCGGTACTTCTCCAACACCACAGTTCAAAAGCATCAATTCTTCGGCGCTCAGCCTTCTTCACAGTCTAACTCTCACATCCATACATGACCACAGGAAAAACCATAGCCTTGACTAGATGGACCTTAGTCGGCAGGGGAATGTCTCTGCTTTTGAATATGCTATCTAGATTGGTCATAATTTTTCCTCCAAGGAGTAAGCGTCTTTTAATTTCATGGCTGCAGTCACCATCTGCAGTGATTTTGGAGCCCCCAAAATAAAGTCTGACACTGTTTCCACTGTTTCTCCATCTATTTCCCATGGAGCGGTAGGACCGGATGCCATGATCTTTGTTTTCTGAATGTTGAGTTATCTTAAATGAAAAATTTAGTTGCAAGGCATTTCCCAATTATGATTTATGGAGATCCTAGCTTTCCTGTTGTAAGCAGTATAATTATGGGAGAAGCTGATACAATGTCAACTTTTTAAAATAAGTGAAAGAAATATGACTGCTCCATAATTGATAATCAGATACTTTCCAGTAAATGGAATAGTTAGAAATGTGGTTTAAATAACAGGCATTTGTTTAGGAACTCTGAAGCAGTTTTCTATGGAGGTTTATTCCTTTTTCTTTTTTTTTAATCATTAAAAGTAGAATATGTTACATTTTTAAAGTATCTGTGCCTAACACAATGTAGATGTTGACAATTTTCCTTTGTTCACTGGTGCTGAATTGAATCTTGAAGCCAGAGTTTTAGGTGAAGTAGAAAAGAATAGCTTTATTGCTTTGCCAGGCAACAGAGGACACAGCAGGATCTTGCCCTGAAAAACTGTGTGTCCCAACCCAGGGGTGTTTGGTGAGGAATTTTATAGCAGTGGTTCAAGGAAGAGCTTGCTGATAATGATCAGGGTACATGCAGGCCTTTAATCTGGCCTCAGGTGGTCTCCTGATGTGCTTCTTGAGATTATCAAACCTTCTGGAATGAAGAATGATAGTATCTTTCTTTTGTTGGGCGTTATAGTGCTGTAAAAGAATTCAGAGATGTCTGTCTCTTGAGGGGAAACCAGAATGGCTCCAGGCCTGCATGTTGTCTCTTGGCTGCTTCTCCCTTGTCTCTGCATCCTCTCTCTTCCCTGATTAGCACCTGTTTGAACCTGCCCTTTGGACCTCAAGGAAGGTCGTGGAGACTGGAGTCTATTCCCTACAGATATGAACTTGGAGACATGGAAAGGGTTCTGTGCCCAGGAGCCCCACAAGGTCCTGCTTGGTTTCAGTATCTTCTGAATAAAAGCATAATTGTTCTTGCCAATGAAGAGTAAGGGTTAAGTCACAACAGTAGACTCAGAATCACTAGACTTTGGAATGCCTTGGCATGCAGTAGGGCATATTGTTTGTCAGAAACAACTTTCCAAACCAACATGGGGATTTGCAGATTTTTAAAACACTTTCACTGCCTCTGGACTCCTACTAAAATATGGCAGCTGAAGGTCTGGCCAAAGCAGACGTTACACTGAAGAAGGTCATTGAATGATAGATATTTTGGCTCTGTCCCTGCTCTGCCGTTGTGCTGTGCTGCATGACCTTCAGAGAGGCATTTGACTTTTCTCATTTTGCTCCTTTACCAGGTGATTTGCTCCATCGTATTTTTAGGTAAATTAAAATGTGCATTTTCATGACTTTTGTGTTTTCGTTCAGTTGTTTAGAAGAACCATGTGTTAGATTGTAGACTTCCAATAAGCATCTGCTGATTGGACATAACATCTAAAATTAAGGTTTTAAAACAAAGACATTGAAGTTAGATTCTTAGACCAAGGTAAGCTGGCCTCCACATTTTACTGAGATGGAGAAGGCAATGGCACCCCACTCCAGTCCTCTTGCCTGGAAAATCCCATGGATGGAGGAGCCTGGTGGGCTGCAGTCCATGGGGTCGCGAAGAGTCAGACACGACTGAGCGACTTCACTTTCACTTTTCACCTTCATGCACTGGAGAAGGAAATGGCAACCCACTCCAGTATTCGTGCCTGGAGAATCCCAGGGATGGGGGAGCCTGGTGAGCTGCATCTATGGGGTCGCACAGAGTTGGACATTACTGAAGCGACTTAGCATCAGCATCAAGACAAGTTAAGTCATTTGCCCAAGATCACATAATTGTTAGTGATAGACTCAGTTCCCATGACCATCAGTATATTTATACTGTGGTATACAGTGGTAATTTTAAGAAATTTAAAAACTACTTCGAGTAGAGAACTTTAAAAAAGTAGAAAATTCTTAAATCAAATTTAACCTAAGCTTTTAGGGAGAAAATGTACCTTCTAATTACTGTCAGGGACTTTGCTTGAATGTGAATGGGTATACAAATCCCACTGCAACCATAATTTGCTAAAAATTAGTTAACAGTAAAGAAATGTTTAAAATGCCTCTTGATCATTTTCACAATATTGGACTTGTAAAAGAACAGTCTTACAAGGGGTTGATTTACATTTTAGGTATATCCAGAGTCTTCAAGAGCTTCTTGAGTTTAAGGACAAAAGTGCTGAAGATGCTAAAACTATTTACGAGTAAGTACAGTTGTTTTGCCTTATTTGAAAATCATATAAAACATCATATACTCTTTGAACATCATATAAAAATGTAAATGTGTTGCTATTGGATTATTTTAGGGAAATTGATTAACTTTTGGTTTTTCACTACTTTAGAACATATGATGGTGTATGTGTCTGTCACAGTCCATACAGGCCAGCCAGGTAACATAAATTCAGACATTGGACTGGGCATAAGAAAAACTTCATATTTCTCTTCACTCTAGTGTAAAGAAAGATGCAGTTCAAATGTGGTGATCAGGGGAGATCTTGATGTGGTCTCAGGGCCACTTGGATGGTAGGAGACTGGTGAAGACTTGGTGATGAGCGCTTGCTTCTAAAGGACAGCCTCTCAGCTCTACTGACCATTGCCCAGCAGAAACACTGCCCAGATCACGTGATATGTGTGTGTGTGTCTGTTGAGGGGGCGGGTATAAGAAAAACTGCAAGTCTAGTTATTTTTGTTTTTTTAAGTTAGATTTCCTAATTTTGAAAGATTGGAAACTAAACTTTCAACAAACACTGAAGGCCTGCAAGACAGAAACTTGTCTCTAGTTTATGAACTTTGGACTGAGAGACAGTGTAAGTAATGTGACCTATTAATAATCAACATACCAGGACTAATAAGCCTCATAATCCCCTAAGGCAAGTTACCTGCTTTTTCCAGTGAATGTTGCTCAGAACTTAAGACTGTCTCTGTTGTTGTCCTCCAAGTCCATTACACATTTTTTTTTTTTTACTGTCTTGAAAGGTGGTAGCAACATTTCACTTTTTAAACATGATTTTGGTTTGAAAATAACACCAAGAATTTGCATAGGTATGCAGCCAAATTTACACAGATGATGTCATTTACTCTTTAAAATGACTCTACTGAAATAATACTATCTGTGCAAAAAGAGATACTATCTGTGGACAAAAATCTTAAAATAGCATTAGGCTCACATGGACAGTGAATGGATTTAGACCCATGCAGTCTAACTTAAAAGTAAACCTTATGCTGAAAAACCTTTGGAAGATAGTCGTTCAGAGCTGAATTTTTAAAAAATAACTTGAGCAGCTGGGCAAAATAACACTGTTTTGGTTTTGACAAAAAAAGAGAGATGTGAAATAAATGATTAAGAAGTAACTAGAAATGATGAATTGTTTTCAAGGAGTTTGTTGTTTGTATTTTGGATTCACAGTTTGGTTTTGAAACTAATCATAAACTAGGAATTCCAAAAATATTTTGAGCAATGAGAGCATCATTGGAATAGGATAATAGTAGTCCAGGTGATGACTCTGAAGACTTTGAATGAGGAAGCAGTCATTTGGAAGTGTGCGTTCTGATGGCTGTATTACAAGGTAGATTTCGTTACTTTACAACTAAGACTTCTTTCCTCTTTTATTTACTTCTTTAAATTAGCCATGCAGTTCAGTTCATTTTAGTCGCTGGGTTGTGTCCGACTCTTTGTGACTCCATGGACTGCAGCACACTAGGCTTCCCTGTTTATCACCAACTCCCAGAGCTTGCTCAAACTCATGTCCATTGAGTCAGTGATGCCATCTAACCATATTATCCTCTGTCGTCCCCTTCTCTTCCTGCCTTCAATCTTTCCCAGCATCAGGGTCTTTTCCAGTGAGTTATTTCTTTGCTTCAGGTGGCCAAAGTATTGGAGCTTCAGCTTTAGCATCAGTCCTTCCAAAGAATAGTCAGGACTGATTTCCTTTAGGATGGACTGGCTGGATCTCCTTGCAGTCCAAGGGATTCTCAAGAGTCTTCTCCAACACCACAGTTCAAAAGCACTCAGCTTTCTTTATGGTCCAGGTCTCACATCCATACATGACTACTGGAAAAACCATAGTTTTGACTAGACGGATGTCTGTTGGCAAAGCCATGCAGTAGTGTCTTCAAATGACAGAAATAGAAATGCTGGATGGCTTGAAGGTTTTTCTTTGAACACGCATTCATCTTTTCTTCTCTCATTTTTTTAAACTCATAGAATGGAATTAAAATTCCTTTCTACTTTTCTAAGTGGCCCTTTCTCTCTTGAACCTGGGGAATGGTTCCAAAACAGACAGCCTTTATTGGCTCATTCATCTTCATTCCTTACAGAGCATGTATTCCCTGGAAGCAAGTGCTCTGTCTTCTCTTATGCTGACTGTGCCTGGATCCCATCCTCATAGCGGGTGCTGAAATAATCTTAGTTGATGATAGTTAAAGAAAACCATTCACATTTGTAGGATTGTGTTTTGTGGCAGCCTTACTTTTAGGAGTTCCAAGACAATAATTACATTTCACAAGTTTTTTTTTGTTTCGGAGTTTCTTAACATCCCCATGGAAAAGAAATGCACAAAAGCAAAATGCCTGTCTGAGGAGGCCTTACAAATAGCTGTGAAAAGAAGAGAAGTGAAAAGCAAAGGAGAAAAGAAAGATATAAGCATCTGAATGCAGAGTTCCAAAGAATAGCAAAAGAGATAAGAAAGCCTTCCTCAGAGATCAATGCAAAGAAATAGAGGAAAACAACAGAATGGGAAAGACTAGAGATCTCTTCAAGAAAATTAGAGATACCAAGGGAACATTTCATGCAAAGATGGGCTCGATAAAAGACAGAAATGGTATGGACCTAACAGAAGCAGAAGATATTATGAAGAGGCGGCAAGAATACACAGAACTGTACAAAAAGATCTTCATGACCCAGATAATCATGATGGTGTGATCACTCATCTAGAGCCAGACATCCTGGATGTGAAGTCGAATGGGCCTTAGGAAGCATCACTACAAACAAAGCTAGAGGAGGAGATAGAATTCCAGATGAGCTCTTTGCAATCCTGAAAGATGATGCTGTGAAAGTGCTGCACTCAATATGCCAGCAAATTTGGGAAACTCAGCAGTGGCCACAGACTGGAAAAGGTCAGTTTTCATTCCAATTCCAGAGAAAGGCAATGCCAAAGAATGGTCAAACTACCACACAATTGCGTTTATCTCACACTCTAGTAAAGTAATGCTCAAAATTCTCCAAGCCAGATTTCAGCAATACGTGAACCGTAAACTTCCAGATGTTCAAGCTGGTTTTAGAAAAGGCAGAGGAACCAGAGATCAAATTGCCAACATCCGCTGGATCATCAAAAAAGCAAGAGAGTTCCAGGAAAACATCTATTTCTGCTTTATTGACTATGTCAAAGCATTTGACTGTGTGGATCACAATAAACTGTGGAAAACTCTTCAAGAGATGGGAATACCAGACCACCTGACCTGCCTCTTGAGAAACCTATATGTAGGTCAGGAAGCAACAGTTAGAACTGGACATGGAACAACAGACTAGTTCCACATAGGAAAAGGAGTATGTCAAGGCTGTATATTGCCACCCTATTTAATCTCTATGCAGAGTACATCATGAGAAACACTGGGCTGGAAGAAGCACAAGCTGGAATCAGATTGCTGGGAGAAATATCAATAACCTCAGATATGCAGATGACACCACCCTTACGGCGGAAAGTAAAGATGAACTAAAAAGCCTCTTGATGAAAGTTAAAGAGGAGAGTGAAAAAGTTGGCTTAAAGCTCAACATTCAGAAAACAAAGATCATGGCATCTGGTGCCATCACTTCATGGGAAATAGATGCGGAAACAGTGGAAACAGTGTTAGACTTTATTTTGGGGGTCCAGAATCACGGCAGATGGTGATTTCAGCCATGAAATTAAAAGACACTCCTTGGAAGAAAAGTTATGACCAACCTAGATAGTATATTGAAAAGCAGAGATATTACTTTGCCAACAAAGTAATATCCGTCTAGCCAAGGCTATGGTTTTTCCAGTGGTCATGTATGGATGTGAGAGTTGGACTGTGAAGAAAGCTGAGCACCGAAGAATCGATGCTTTTGAACTGTTGTGTTGGAGAAGACTCTTAAGAGTCCCTTGGACTGCAAGGAGATCCAACCAGTCCATTCTGAAGGAGATCAGCCCCGGGATTTCTTTGGAGGGAATGATGCTGAAGCTGAAACTCCAGTACTTTGGCCACCTCATGTGAAGAGCTGACTCATTGGAAAAGACCCTGATGCTGGGAGGGATTGGGGGCAGGAGGAGAAGGGGACTACAGAGGATGAGATGGTTGGATGGCATTACCGACTCGATGGACGTGAGTTTGAGTGAACCCGGGAGTTGGTGATGGACAGGGAGGCCTGGTGCTGTGATTCATAGGGTCACAAAGAGTTGGACATGAGTGAGCAACTGAACTGAACTAACATCTCTATAGAGTGGTATATTTTATGATCTGAAATATACTTAAATAAGTGTAAGAAAAAATGCCTTGATGCTTCTTTTACTGAATTAGACATTTCTTGTCTAGTATAATTGGCTAAATTTAGATTTTAGTGTCACATCACTTGCCAAAATATTTGGCTGTTTTGACAGACAGGTTTGTTTAGCTTTACAGACACTGTGATACGGATCAGGAACCGACACAATGACGTGATACCCACAATGGCTGAAGGTGTGGTTGAATACAAGGAGAGCTTCGGGGTGGATCCTGTCACCAGCCAGAATGTTCAGTATTTTTGGATCGTTTCTACATGAGTCGAATTTCAATTAGAATGTTACTTAATCAGCACTGTAAGTGTCTGGAAGTCAAGAGCTAAATAATCTGTATTGGTATATTTTACATTTATTTAGAAAACTTCCTTTTAGGGAGAACATTTAATTTTACTTTTTTTTTGTATTAAGGAAAGCAAATAGACTGCCATTGAAAGGCGGTTTTAAATTTATGTTTAACATTATGTAAAATGTTTATGTTTTAAGGAAAATACTTGTTCTACTGTTTGGTACCAATTAGAGAAACAGTATTCAAATCCAGACAGCAGCATTATGTATTTTAGCTTATTTTAACGTTTTTAAATTTTTTATAGCTTTATTGTTTGGTGGAAAAGGCAAAGGAAGCCTGTCTCATCGAAAACACGTTGGAAGTATAAATCCAAACTGCAATGTGGTTGAAGTTATTAAAGGTAAATAAATACATTTCTCCTTTCAGGAAGAATGCCAAAATCAAAATTGTTGAGTGTTTTTTTGTGCTATTAAAGCAGTTATTTGAATCATGAGATAAAATGATATAACCCATGCATGGGTTTGAAAATGCCTTTATAATGCTAACTGTGTACTATGTATAGGATGAATGTTTTGTTGATACCATGCTTTATTAGGCAAAAGGTGATGATGTTACGAGGGTATCCATTTGACTTCAAAATATTTCCTTATTCCCTTCTTTCTAATTCCCTATATTGAAGCCATAATTCATAATAGTTTGGCTTGTATCTTGCCACAGCTTTTTCTGTTTGTACCATGTATGCTTGTGCACACACATAATTGTTAGTCTTATGTTGCTGATTTTGGAACATGGGATACTTTGTGTATGTTTTCTATAAATTTACAAACATTGTGCCATGTGTAGTACATGTGGATATACACCGGGTTTTTGAATGACTGTTAGGGATGTATCAGAATGTATTAATCCATACTCCTATTGATGCGTATTTCTGTTGTTTCTATCACCAACAGTATTGCAGTAGACATCCTTATATATGTGCTGACTTTTGCTAGTATTTTAGAAGGCAGGATTTCTAGAATTAAAAATATTTAAAATGCATTTAAAATTTTATAACTCCAAAAATGTATCAAACAATGAATGAAAGTGAGTATTCCCTAAACCCTTACCAACTCTAAATTTTCGTTACGTGTATTGTAAATATTTTCTTCAGTCTGCTGGTTTTCTTTTTACTTTGTTTATGGTGTCTTTTCCCATACAGATATTTGAAAATTTGTAATCATATCTGTCACTTTTTGCTTTATATGGCCTTAGGCTTTGTCATGTCAAACTTTAAAAGACTGTCCCCAAACTAAGATTATTAAAGTATATTTTTTTTCTATAGAAAGCTTTAAAATTTCATTTGTCTATATATTATTGCCATCTTCATGAAGCAAAAGTAAATTTAATGACTTTTTTGTTTTGATTCGCACTAGATGGCTATGAAAATGCTAGGCGTCTGTGTGATTTGTATTATATTAACTCTCCCGAACTAGAACTTGAAGAACTAAATGGTAAGCCTGATGCCTTTTCCTTAATGATTAGTGTTACGATTATCTGAGAAGGAATGATTAAGTTAGATTTGTTTTAATATAAAACAACTTCTTTATTGGATATGAAAGCTGAGGGAGAGAAATCATGTTAAAAATATATGTATTTATGTGTATGTATGTATATATGTATATTTTTTAATTTAGTTGATTTTTTTCTGAAAGACATTTTGCCTTTTTCTTTCCCATTTTCATTATTTTAATTGATAATATTGATTCTTTGCATATTTTTTATTTCCTGGTTAGTCACAGAAAAAAAGTGATCCTTCTCTGGTGGCTCAGATGGTAAAGAATCTGCCTGCAATGCAGGAGACCCGGATTTGATCCCTAGGTCGGGAAGACCCCTTGGAGAAGGGAATGGCTTACCCACTCCAGTAGTCTTACCTGGAGAATCCCATGGACAGAGGAGCCTGAGCCTGGTGGGCTGTAGTCCATGGGGTCGCAAAGAGTCGGACACGACTGAGCAACTAATGCTTTCAAGAAAATTACATCAGACTTTTATATGTATTTCACTAATGTAAGGTTTACCCTTTAAGATTTCTACTTCCTGAGTTGTAAACCAATTTTTATTGTCGAGGAAGTAAAAGACTGGAGATGTAAAAGAAGAAAGATGTCTATCTGTTTGAGACTCTGATTATCACTGATGGTCTTCTTTTGGACACAAAAGGTTTAGATGCCTTGGAAGGAGATTGATGAGTCTCTCTCTGTTTTCCCTGGAGGTAGGGTAGTTTGATAGAGGGAGACATTACCTCAGTTAGAATGACCTTGTAAGAAGAATAAAATTAAATAGGCTTCTGCTGAGTTGTATTCTGGACCTTAGAGTGGGAGGGCAGTGGAAGAAGTTGCCCCATTGAAAATAGAGTTGCCTGGTTTTTCTAAAGCTATAGTAGTACATTCAGTGAATAAGAACCACAAGGCACAAGTGATAGTTTGGGAACCTGAACTGCTGTGGGCAGTTTCCAGATGTACCATCTGTGTTTCTGAGAGCCAGTTTCTTCACTGAAGAGTCCAGCTTATTGGCTGAATGAGAATTCTGAGGTATGGCGACTCTTACTCCTTTACTGAAAGTTCTGGTGTGCTTATTATCTGTTCTCTACCCCAGCTGGGCTCCTATTACATGTTTGAATGTAGAATTAATGGCCCTTGATAAGTCAGTGCTAGCTCAAAGTTTTTATTTGAATCTATATGCACAGAAATGCCCAGAATAAAACAAAGCATCCCACCTGGGTGAAACAATTAAAAAATGGCTTTTAAAAGAAAGAATCTATTTATGTAAGTTGGACCACGGACTTTAAAGACTTTAACACTTCTTTTTGGAAGGAAAAATTCTGACCGTAAGACTGTCTTAAGCAGACTCAGCCATCATAGACAAGAATGGGCAGATGGGCTGGTAGATGGTTATGCAGGATTGCAGGAGTGACTGCAGGACTCATGTTGTCACAGGCAGGTGTAAATTACGTGGCCCAGCATTCAGACACAGATACAGTGAAAAACTGGTGTAGCCCTTCTCCCCCAGTAGTACTATCCCCCATAGTAGATGTTTTCTTTTCAGCACTACACAATATATTCTTTAAAATGCTTTAAGCACATCTTTCTGTACTTTCATATTTTTTTCTTCTGCTCTGTAGCAAAATCACCAGGACAGCCAATACAAGTGGTTTATGTACCATCCCATCTCTATCACATGGTGTTTGAACTTTTCAAGGTTTGTAACACAGTATTACATCACCTTTATCAGTCCTTTCCTAAGGTTAGGAATCTGCTTTGAAAGTTTAAATACTTTACCAGGTTTTCCTCAAAGATGTCCTTTGGTGTTTCATGGCACATCAGTGGAGATAAGCTGTTGGTCAACCCTGATGCCCTCAGTGTAGTGGTAAGCTCAGACTTGGGGCTCAGGAAGACCTGGATTTGAATTCCAATTCTGCCACCTACGGTGTGTGTGACCTTGTGCAAGTCCCTCAACCCCCAAGCCTCAGTTTCCTCCTCTGTCCAACAAGGATAATATTATTATATTACCCAGGTTGTTATGAAGATTGAGAATAACATCCTAAATGTCTTATACAATGGCAGCACATTATAGGTGTTTGATACAATTTTATTTGTATTTTTACAAAGCAAAATGTTTAGAAGAATGATTCTCCACCCCTAAAGGACCACAGTCCCACTGTCATATGTATTGTATGTATTTTTGTGGAGAAAGTCACTTACATTGACTTATGTGACTTCTGCTGTTATATTTGCTCTTTACAACAAATTTTGCAAACTAAATACAGTTGTGCTCGTAATGTTGAGAGTAAATTTTTTTCTCAGCAGCATACCAAAGACAGTTGCTGGTAAACAGGAAAGTGTGTGATGAGGAGTATGGGTCCATGTGGCTGAAAATATTACCCCACGTCAAGCCTGTAGCCTCTTTCAGTGTGGTGACCTTGTCTTCAGCCAGGAGCAGGTGGAAGAGAGATGAGGTGGCTTTCAGCCTGATCATGAAAAAGAAAAACACAATGAAACACAGAAAAACTAGCTGACTGTCTTAGAATAACAAAGATTGAAAAATGCTCTTGGTTTTAAGACAGCAAGAATGTATCTAATATCTTACAAAAATCTTTCTACCAAAGTGGTTGTGAGTAAATGATTTGCACTTAAAGGATCAAAAGTAATTTTTTTCCTTGAAATTTCAGTCACCCAAAGATCTCGCTCCCTATGATGCTTAATAAAAGAAATATTACCATAGTATGTAACAGACTTTATATTATATCAGTAATAATGGCTTCCATCTGAAACCTGATCTTAAACAGCTTTGGGCAGAGATGACAGAACGTCTTCCTCTGGAGACTCTGTCCCAGGGCTACACACTCCAAGTGCAATCCAGCCTTTTGCCTTTTGAGCTGTATCTAGTCTTCGCAGTTCCTGCTTCAGTGCTACATGTCATGTTACTGCTTAGTGCTTATGCTCTGTTTTGTGTACCCTTGTATCCTTTAGAAGTTGGTCAAAACTGTTTTACTGTGTAAATAAATATTCTAGTTTCCAGTTAGTAGTAAATTAGATTTATTTCTATATCATAATAAGACTTGCTATTAGTACTAAATGAAAAAAAATAGCTTTTTCTTAAAGTAATTTATGACAATTAAAATGGTTCTTTAAAATATAGATGAGACTGTTTTCAAAAATAAACTTTGCCCATTATCTACCAAATTATAAAAATATTTGGTTAGAATTTTCTGCTTTCATGTAAAGCTAGTTAAAAATGTTGAGATTCTGATTTTAGAAAATATGCAGAATTTAGTTGGGATTTTTACTACCAAGTCCTCCAAAACTGACTTATTTTTTAGAAGTAGTCCTTTAAATTTAGTTATAAATTATGATTCTTAGGTATGTTTTCATTAAATTTTTAAAAATATCAAAGAGTGCATAAATACTTGAAAATTGTACTTAGTTTCTCTCTTTCTTTAAAGTTGTATTTTTAACATAACCCTTATGTATTTCAGAATGCAATGAGAGCAACGATGGAGCATCACGCTGACAAAGGTGTTTATCCACCTATTCAGGTCCATGTCACACTGGGTAAAGAGGATTTGACTGTGAAGGTAAGTGCTGTTTTTTAAAATATTTAAAAACTAATGTACAGACATGTACATGTTTTCCAGAAGACATAATTTATTCTTGGGAGAAAGAAATCATGTTCCTTCTAGATAATATGCACATGGTTTCATTTATCTGACAAGTTATGAAATTTTCCCTTGAGTCTGTTTCTGTTCTGACCCTTCATCCAGGTGATTCAGGTTAAAGTAAACCCTGGAGACAGACAGTTGTGCAGAATCATGTCTGTCCAGTTTGATATCTACTTTGATAAGTAAAATTTAAAATATTTGGGTATTTATACAGTATTATGTAGATAGTACATAATTTCTCCTTTTTAAACAGTGTTTTTTAATCTGCTTTTAAAGTATTTCATTTGATTTTCCTAACAGCTCTTCAGTAAGGGGCAAAGGTAATTTTATTCTCAATTTTACAGAAACTAGATACAGTGATTAACTCATTATTAGATGGCCAATAAATGACACAGGACAGGATGTCAGTCCTTTGACCCCTGTTAAGTTTCTGAATCATGTCCGACTCTTAGTGATGCCATGGACTCCTGCACGCCAGACTCCTTTGTCCTCCATTATCTTCCTGAGTTTGCTCAAATTCATGTTTATTGACCCTAGTCCCAGGCCTTTTCTACTACATTTTTCTTAGATAGCTCAGTTTCTTAGAGTATGATGATGTTTCTCTTTTTAAATAATCATTTTAAATTTTGTATTGAATTATAAATGCAGAGAGATGAAAATGAAATGTGTCAGTTCCTTGCCACTTGTACTCAGAGACAGTCTTTTTGTTGTTTCTTTTCATATTGCTGTAGTTGAAAGACATTTTCTAATATTGCTGTTTATGAAATTAAAATTTTTTAAACAGCACCTATTGGCTTTTGGTTAGGGTGGCTGGGGAGTTAGCTCTCTTAGAGCATCTCCCCTCTCAGTTGCCTAGCCTCAGTTGCCATTTTCCCAGTATTTAAGTTCATATGTGGAATTCCAAACTAGAAGTAATCATCTTTCAGAGACTTTGAAGGTATCTAGTGTTCTTTTTTAAAATACACAATTCAGTGGTTTTAGTGTGTTCACAAGGTTGTGTAATCATACCACTGTTTAATTTCAGAACATTTTCCTCAGTCCCAAGAAAAAAAACAGTGCTCTTTAACAGTCACTCCTCATTGCTCCCTCTCTCCACTGTTTGGCAACCACTGATCCATTTTCTGTGTATGGACTTCCCTATTTTGGACACTTTATAAAAATTCAGTCATACAATATGTAGTCTTTTGTGACTGACTTCTTTCACTCAGTATAGTTATAGCATGTATCCATTCACTTTTTTGTTGTTATTATAAATAATGCTGCCATTTGTATATAAGTGAACATTGGTTTTCGGGTCTCTTATGTATATACCTAAAAGCTGAATTGTCTATAGGTAACTCTGTTTAACTTCTGAGGAATACCAAACTCATTTTAAAAGTGACCGTACCATTTTACATTTCCATCAGTAATGAATGAAGGTAGCAATATTTCCACATCTTTACCAACATTTGTTATTGTTAGTCTTTTTGATTATAGGCCATTCTATTAGATTATAGCCATTCTAATTCTACTATCTCATGATTTTTTTTAAGTGTCAATTAAGATCCTTTGCTCAGTTTTTAAGTAGGTTGTCTTTTTATTGTTGAATTGTAAGAGTTTTCTTCATTTGTCTATTTTCTATTGTTGATACTAGTCCCTGATGAGATATATGATTTGCCAGTGTTCTCCCATTCTGTGGCTTACCTTTTCACTTTCTTGAGTGTTCTTTGAAACACAAAGGTTTTAATTTTGAAGAATTTTAATTCTTCTGTTTTTTCGTTCATTGCTTGTTGCTTTTAGTGTCACATGTAGGAAGCCATTGCCTAATTCAAAAGTCACAATAATATATGTCTTTATTTCTAAGAGTCTTAAAGTTTCAGTTCTTACATTTAGGTCTTTGATCCATTTTGAGTTATTTTTGTAAATGATTTGAAGTAGGGAATCCAGTTTCATTCTCTTGCCTCTAGATAATCTGGTTGTCCCAGTACCGTTTATAAAAAGACCATTTTTTCTCATTCAAATTTTCTTGTCCTCATTGTCAAACTTTAATTGCTTATAAATGCATAGGTTTATTTCTGTGTTCTCAATTCTATTCCATTGGTCTGCATATCTCTTCTTAGGAACATTTTGATTATTATTTATTGATTGTAAATTTTGAAATTGGCAAATGTGATTCCTCAGACTTTGTTGTTGTCTTTCAATGTTTTTTGGCTATTGTGGGTTCCACGCATTTTCATAAGAATTTTAGGTATCAGTATATCAATAACCTCAGATATGCAGATGACACCACCCTTATAGCAGAAAGTGAAGAGGAACTAAAAAGCCTCTTGATGAAAGTGAAAGAGGAGAGTGAAAAAGTTGGCTTAAAGCTCAACATTCAGAAAACGAAGATCATGGCATCCGGTCCCATCACTTCATGGCAAATAGATGGAGAAACAGTGGAAACAGTGTCAGACTTTATTTTTGGGGCTCCAAAATCACTGCAGATGGTGACTGCACCCATGAAATTAAAAGACGCTTACTCCTTGGAGGAAAAGTATGACCAACCTAGATAGCATATTCAAAAGCAGAGACATTACTTTGCCGACTAAGGTCCATCTAGTCAAGGCTATGGTTTTTCCAGTGGTCATGTATGGATGTGAGAGTTGGACTGTGAAGAAGGCTGAGCGCCGAAGAATTGATGCTTTTGAACTGTGGTGTTGGAGAAGACTCTTGAGAGTCCCTTGGACTGCAAGGAGATCCAACCAGTCCATTCTGAAGGAGAGCAACCCTGGGATTTCTTTGGAAGGAATGATGCTAAAGCTGAAACTCCAGTACTTTGGTCACCTCATGCGAAGAGTTGACTCATTGGAAAAGACTCTGATGCTGGGAGGGACTGGGGCAGGAGGAGAAGGGGACGACAGAGGATGAGATGGCTGGATGGCATCACTGACTCGATGGGCGTGAGTCTGAGTGAACTCCGGGAGTTGGTGATGGACAGAGAGGCCTGGCGTGCTGGGATTCATGGGGTGGCAAAGAGTCGGACACAACTGAGTAACTGAACTGAACTGATGTCAGTTTCTGCAAAAAACATCAACTTGAGTTTTTATGGGGATCAAATTCATTGTTTAAATCAAGTAAGTCTTCCAGTTTGTGAACACCAGGATGTCTTTACACTTATTTGAATCTTTTTTTCAAGTGTTTTCTGATTTTCAGTGCACAAGTCTTACACTTCATCTGTTAAGTTTGTTCTTAGATATTTCATTCTTTTTGGGGCTTTTTAAGTGGATTTGTGTTCTTAATTTAACTTTTGGATTATATATTGCAGTATATTTTGTGTATTGATCTTGTATCTTGCAACCTTGCCAAAGTCATTTTTAAGTTCTTATAATATTTTTTGTGTGACTGCATTAGGATTTTCTCTACACAAGATCATGTCATCTGCAAATGGAGATAATTTTACTTCTTTCTTTCCAATCTATCTGATTTTATTGGTGTGGCTAGAACCTCTAGTACAATGTTGAGTGGAACTGGTATCTTTCTCTTTTGCTGATCTTAGGAGAACTTTTAGTCTTTTTTTCTTGTTTCGTGTTTATTTTTGTTGTTCAGTCACTAAATCATGTCCAACTCTTTGATATAATAAGCTATTTTTTTTATTATGCTATTAAGAACAAACATTTATTTACTTATTCAACTGAATTCATTAAGTATTTGATCTGGGCTTAATAAACCTCTCAATTACTTATTTATTCCCTGGCTTTTGACACATTTTAGACACCACCCTTAAAGCAGAAAACAAAGAATAACTAAAGAACCTCTTGATGAAAGTGAAAGAGGAGAGTGATAAAGTTGGCTTAAAACTCAATGTTCAGAAAACTAAGATCATGGGCATCTGGTCCCATCACTTCAAGGCAAATAGGTGGACAAACAGTGGAACAGTGACAGACTTTATTTTTTGGGCTCCAAAATCACTGCAGATGGTGACTGCAACCATGAAATCAAGACACTTGCTCCTTGAAAGAAAAGCTATGACCAACCTAGACAGCATATTGAAAAGCAGAGACATTACTTTGCCAACAAAGGTCCTTCTAGTCAAAGCTATGGTTTTTCCAGTAGTCATGTATAGATGTGAGAGTTGGGACCATAAAGAAAACTAAGTGCTGAATAATTGATACTTTTGAATGGTTGGAGAAGACTGTTGAGAGTACCTTGGACAGCAAGGAGATCCAACCAGTCCATCCTAAAGGAAATCAGCCCTGAATACTCATTGGAAGGACTGATGCTGAAGCTGAAGCTCCTGTATTCTGGCCACCTGATGCAAAGAACTGACTCATTGGAAAAGACCCTGATGCTAGAAAAGATTGAAGGCAGGAGGAGAGGAGAATGTTAGAGGATGAGATGGCTGGATGGCATCACCAACTTAATGGACATCAGTTTGAGTAAAGTCCGGGAGTTGGTGATGGACAGGAAAGCCTGGTGTGCTGCAATCAATGAGGTGTCAAAGAGTAGCACACGACTGAGCGACTGAACTGAACTGATGCATACAACTAGGGCTTCCCAGTGGTTCTAGTACAAAGAACTCGCCTGCCAGTGCAGGAGACTAAGAGACTCCCATTGATCCCTGGGCAGGGAGGATCCCTGGAGGAGGAAATGGCAACCCGCTCCTGTATTCTTGCCTGGAAAATTCCATGGACAGAGGAGCCTGGATGACTGTAGTCCATGAAGCCATAAAGAGTTGGATGCGACTGAATGACTGAACATACAGCACATACATACAAGTTAAGTTTTCTTCTCTAAAAGTGAAAGTTTTCAGTCTTCCCTCATTAAGCGTGATATCAGCTGTGGGTCTTTCGTAGAATACTGTTCTTCAGGTTGAGAAAGCTTACTTTCACTCCTAGTTTGTTAAGTATATATCATGAAAGTGGCTTCCCTGACTCAGTGGTAAAGAGTCTGCCTGCCAGTGCAGGAGATGAGTTTGATCCGTGGGCTAGGAAGATGTGGATGAGGAAATAGTAACCCATTCCAGTATTCTTGCTGGGAAATACCATGGACAGAGGAGCCTGGTGGGCTACAATCCATGGGGTCACAAAAGAGTCAGGCAGGACTTAGTGACTAAACAACAACTACAGCAGTATCATGAGAGGATGTTGGATTTTATCAGATCCCTTCTCTGGGTAGATTGAGATGATTATGTGGTATTTGTTCTGAAGTCTACCAGTTGGTGTATTAGAATGATTGATTTTTGTGTTTTGAACCAACTGTGCATTTTGGGGCTAGGTCTCACTTTTTACATTTTTTTGAGGATTTTTGCATTGATATTCATAAGGGATATTTATCAGTATGTAGTTTCTTGTGGCAGAGAAGGCAATGGCACCCACTCCAGTACTCTTGCCTGGGAAATCCCATGGACGGAGGGAGCCTGGTGGGCTGCAGCCCATGGGGTCGTTAAGAGTTGGACACAATGGAGTGACTTCACTTTCACACATTGGAGAAGGAAATGGCAACCCACTCCAGTGTTCTTGCCTGGAGAATCCCAGGGACGGGGAGCCTGGTGGGCTGCTGTCTATGGGGTCGCATAGAGTCGGACACGACTTAAACGACTTAGTAGTAGTAGTAGTGGTAGTAGTAGCTTTTTGTGATATCTTTGTTTGCTTTTGATATCAGGTAATATTGGCCTTCTTGAATAAGTTGAGAAGTGCTCCTTCCTCATCTGTATTTTAGAAGGTTTTGAAGGATTTATATTGATTCTTTAAATGTTTGGTAGAATCCACCAGTGAAGCCATGTGTGCCTGTCCTTTTCTTTGTGAAGAGTTTTGATTACCAGTTCAGTCTCTTCATTTGTTATACATCTATTCAGATTTTTATTTCTTTCTGAGTTACTTTCTGTAGTTTGTCTAAGAATTTGTCTATTTCACCTAGGTTTTCTTATTTATTGGTATACAGTTGTTCATTGTTTTCCATCATAAGCCCTTTTATTTTCTGTAATTTTGGTAGTTGTTGTTGAGTCGCCAAATCATGTCTGACTCTTCATGACCCCCATGGACTGCAGCACACCAGGCTTCCTTGTCCCTCATCATCTCCTAGAGTATGCCCAAGTTCATGTCCATTGAGTCAATGATGCCATCCAACCGTCTCATCCTCTGTTACCATCTTCTCCTCCTGCCTTCAGTATTTTCCAGCATCAGGGCCTTTTCCGAGTCAGCTGTTCACATCAGGTGGCCAAAGAATAGGAGCTTCAGCTTCAGCATCAGTCCTTCCAATGAATATTCAGGGTTGATTTCCTTTAAGATTGACTGGTTTAATCTCCATGCTTTCCAAGGGACTCTCAAGACTCTTCTCCAGCACCACAGTTCTAAAGCATGAATTCATCAGCGCTCTACCTTCTTTATTGTCCAGCTTTCACATCCATACATGACTACTGGAAAGACCATAGCCTTCACTCTACAGACCTTTGTCAGCAAAGTGATATCTTTGCTTTTTAACACAGTCCAGGTTTCTCATAGCTTTCCTGTTTGGAAGGAATCACTTTCTAATTTCATGGCTACAGTCACCATCCACAGTGAATTTAGAGCCCAAGAAGAGGAAATCAGTCACTGCTTCCACCTTTTCCCCTTCTATTTGCCGTGAAGTGATGGGACCAGATGCCATGATCTTCAGTTCAGTTCAGTCATTCAGTCGTGTCCAACTCTTTGCGACCCCATGGTTTGAAGCACACCATGCCTCTCTGTCCATCACTAACTCCCAGAGTTTACACAAACTCATGCCCATTGAGTCAATGATGCCACCCAACCATCTCATCTGTCATCCCCTTCTCCTCCCGCCTTCGATCTTTCCCAGCATTAGGATCTTTTCACATGAGTCAGCTCTTCGCATCAGGTGGCTAAAGTATTGGAGTTTCAGCTTCAACATCAGTTCTTCCAGTGAATATTCAGGACTGATTTCCTTTAGGGTAGACTGATTGGATCTCCTTGCAGTCCAAGAGACTCTCAAGAGTCTTCTCCAATACCACAGTCACATGCATGGGATCTTTGAGGGAGGCCATGATCTTAGATTTTTAAATATTGAGTTTTAAGCTGGCTTTTTCACTCTCCTCCTTCACCCTCATCTAAAGACTTTAGTTCTTCTTTGCTTTCTGTTGTTAGAGTGGTATCATCTGCATATCTGAGGTTGTTGATATTTCTCTTGGTAATCTTGATTCCAGCTTGTAACTCATCCAGCCCAGGGTTTCGCATAATATGCTGTGTGTATAAGTTAAGCAAACAGAGTGACAGTAAACAGTTTTGTGATACTCCTTTCTCAATCCTGAACCAGTCAGTTGTTCCATGTCCAGTTCTAACTTAATGCTTTTTGACCTGTATACAGGTTTCTCAAGAGACAGGCAAGGTTGTCTGGTATTCTCATCTCTTTAAGAGTTTTCCACAGTTTGTTATAATCCACACAGTCAATGAAACATAGGTAGATGTTTTTCTGGAATTCCCTTGCTTTTTCTATGATCCAGCGAATGTTTGATCTCTGGTTCCTTTGCCTTTTCTAAATCCAGCGTGAACATCTGAAAGTGCTTGTTTCATTTAATGCTGTAGCCTAGCCTGGTGGATTTTGAGCATAACCTTACTAGTATGGGGGGCTTCTTTGGTGGCTCAGATGGTAAAGAATCTGCCTGCAATGCAGGAGACCCAAGTTTGCTTCCTAGGTCAGGAAGATCCCCTGGAGAAGGGCATGGCAACCACTCCAGTATTCTTGCCTGGAGAATTCCATGGACAGAGGAGCCTGACGGGCTACAATCCATGGGTTCTCAAAGAGTCGGACATGACTGAGCAACTAACACACACTTACTGGCATGAGAGATGAGTGCAATTGTCTGGTGTTTCAGCATTTTTAGTACTGCCCTTCTTGAAGATTGGGATGAGCATTGAGCTTTTCCAGCCCTGTGGCCACTGCCGAGTTTTCCAAATTCGTTGACAAACTGAGTACAGCAGTTTGACAGCATCATCATTTAGGATTTTAAATAGCTGTGCTGGAATTCTATCAAATCCACTAACTTTGTGGGCAGCAGTGCCTCCCTAAGGCCCGCTTGACTTCACACTCCGGAATGTCTGACTCTGAGTGAGAGACTGCACTGTCGTGGTTATCCGGATCATTAAGAACTTTTTTCGTGCAGTTGTTCTGTGTATTCCTTCCATCTTTTCTTGATCTCTTCTGCTTCTATTAGGTCGTTACAGTTTCTGTCCTTTACTGTGCTCATCTTTGGATGAAATGTTCCTTTGATATTTTCAGTTTTCTTGAGGAGGTCTCTAGCCTTACCCTTTCTGCTGTTTTCCTCTGTTTCTTTGCGTTGTTCATTGAAGCTGGCCCTCTTGTCTCTCCTTGCTGTTCTCTGGAACTCTGCATTTAGTTGGGTGTACCTTTCCCTTTCTTCCTTGTTTTTGCTTCTCTTCTTTCCTCGGCTATTTGTTTAGCCTCCTCAGACAGCCACTTTGCCTCCTGGCGTTTCTTTTTATTTGGAAAGTTTTGTTTGTTGCCTCCTGTAGATTAGTAGTACTAGCCCCAGTTTCATTCCTGATTTTGCAAATTTGAGCCTTCTGCCTTGTGGCTCAGATGGTAACAAATCCACCTGCAATGCAGAAGACCTGAGTTCAGTCCCTAAGTCACGAAGGTGCCCTGGAGAAGGTAATGGCAACCCACTCCAGTATTCTTGCTTGGAGAATTCCATGGACAGAGGAGCCTGGTGGACCTATAGTCCATGAGGTTACACAGAGTCATATACAACTGAGCAACTAACACACACATACACACCCTTATTTTTGATTAGCTGAACTAAAATTTTGTCCATTTTGTTAATGTTTTCAAAACGCCCCTTTTGTTTCACTGAATTTTTCTCTGTTGTTTTTCTCTTCTCGATACCATTAAGTTTACCTTTATTATTTTCTTCCTTTTGTCTGCTTTGTAGTTTGCTCTCTTTTAGTATCTTAAGTTGGAAATTTAAGTTGATGATTTGAGTCATTTTACAGCTATAAATTTCCCTTTAGCACTGTGTTTTCTCTATCCCATAAATTTTTTATGTTGTGTTTTTGTTTTTATTCATCTCAAATTATTTTCTGATTTCCTTGTGATTTCTTCTTGATGAACTCATTGATTGTTTAGGAGTGTGTGTTTAATTTCCACATTATGTGTCAGTGTTCCACATTCTGTTTTGTTATTGATTTCCAGTTTCATTACATTGTGGCAGAAATACAGCTTGTATGAATTCAGTCCTTTTACATTTATTAAAACTCATTTTATGGCTTAACATATGGTTTATCCTGGAGAATGTTCCATGTGTACTTGAGAAAAATGTGTATTTTGTTGTTGTTGGATGGAGTGTTTCTGTACTTAGCTATTAGGCCGAGTTGGTTTAGTGTTGTTCAGATCTTCCGTTTCCTTGTTTATCTTCTGTTTGGCACACCCATAATTTAAAGTGGGGTATTGACATTTCCAACTAAGTGTTGAACTATTTCTCCTTATAATTCTGTCAATTTTTGCTTTGCATATTTTGGAGCTCAGTTGTTAAGTGTATGCATGTTTACAATTTTATATTTTCTTATTGTATTGATCTCTTATCCTTATAAAATGTCTTTCCTTATTTTTGTCAACAATTTTTGTCTTCAGGTATATTCTGTCTGATAACTATCTCAACTCTCTTTTGATTTCTGGTTTCATGGTTGTCTATTTTTGCATATTTTTCCTTTGAACCTTTTTGTGTCATTAAACCTAAAGTCTTTCTCTTGTAAACATCATATGGTTTAATCATCTTTTAATCCATCCTGTCAATGTCCTCCTTTTAAAAGTTCAAGTAACACATATTTAACATAATTATTGTTAATCTAGAATTTACGTTTTGCCGTTTTCTCCTTTCTTGTCGATATATCTCATGTCTTTTTGGTCCTTTATTTCACCATTACTAATACTCTTTTTGGTTAGAATAGTATTTCCCCAGTTCAGTTCAGTCACTCAGTCGTGTCTGACTCTTTGCAACCCCATGAATTGCAGCACGCCGGGCCTCCATGTCCATCACAAACTCCACAGTTCACTCAAACTCATGTCTATCGAGTCGGTGATGCCATCCAGCCATCTCATCCTCTGTCGTCCCCTTCTCCTCCTGCCCCCAATCCCTCCCAGAATCGGTCTTTTCCAATGAGTCAACTCTTCGCATGAGGTGACCAAAGTACTGGAGTTTCAGCTTTAGCATCATTCCTTCCAAAGAAATCCCAGGGCTGATCTCCTTCAGAATGGACTGGTTGGATCTCCTTGCAGTCCAAGGGACTCTCAAGAGTCTTCTCCAACACCACAGTTCAAAAGCATCAATTCTTCGGCGCTCAGCCTTCTTCACAGTCCAACTCTCACATCCATACATGACCACTGGAAAAGACATAGCCTTGACTAGACAGACCTTTGTTGGCAAAGTAACATCTCTGCTTTTGAATATGCTATCTAGTTGATCATAACTTTCCTTCTAAGGAGTAAGCGTCTTTTAATTTCATGGCTGCAGTCACCATATGCAGTGATTTTAGAGCCCCCAAAATAAAGTCTGACATTGTTTCCACTGTTTCCCCATCTATTTGCCATGAAGTGATGGGACCAGATGCCATGATCTTCATTTTCTGAATGTTGAGCTTTAAGCCAACTTTTTCACTCTCCTCTTTCACTTTCATCAAGAGGCTTTTTAGTTCCTCTTCACTTTCTGCCATAAGGATGGTGTCATCTGCATATCTGAGGTTATTGATATTTCTCTCGGCAATCCTGATTCCAGCTTGTGCTTCTTCCAGCTCAGCATTTCTCATGATGTACTCTGCATAGAAGTTAAATAAGCAGGGTGACAATATACAGCCTTGACGTACTCCTTTTCCTATTTGGAACCAGGCTGTTGTTCCATGTCCAGTTCTAACTGTTGCTTCCTGACCTGCATACAGATTTCTCAAGAGGCAGGTTAGATGGTCTGGTATTCCCATCTCTTTCAGAATTTTCCATAGTTTCTTGTGATCCACACAGTCAAAGGCTTTGGCATAGTCAATAAAGCAGAAATAGATGTTTTTCTGGAACTCTCTTGCTTTTTTGATGACAGCAGATGTTGGCAACCTGATCTCTGGTTCCTCTGCCTTTTCTAAAACCAGCTTGAACATCTGGAAGTTCACGGTTCACATATTGCTGAAGCCTGGATTAGAGAATTTTGAGCATTACTTTACTAGCGTGTGCTGCTGCTGCTGCTGCTGCTGCTAAGTCACTTCAGTCGTGTTCGACTCTGTGCGACCCCATAGATGGCAGCCCACCAGGCTCCCCGTCCCTGGGATTCTCCAGGCAAGAACACTGGAGTGGGTTGCCATTTCCTTCTCCAATGCATGAAAGTGAATAGTGAAAGTGAAGTTGCTCAGTCGTATCCGACTCTTAGTGACCCCATGGACTGCAGCCTACCAGGCTCCTCTGTCCATAGGATTTTCCGGGCAAGAGTACTGGAGTGGGATACCATTGCCTTCTCCAACTAGCATCTGAGATGAGTGCAATTGTGCGGTAGTTTGAGCATTCTTTGGCCTTGCCTTCCTTTGGGATTGGAATGAAAACTAACCTTTTCCAATATTCCCTAGTATATCATTTTAATTTCCTCTTGTTTTTTAATTATATTTGAGTTATTTTCTTAGTACTTGTCCTGAGATTATAATTAACATGTTAATTTATAAGTCTAGTTCAGATTATATACTAACTTAATTTCAATTGTACACACAGACTTTGATCCTAGATAGGTCAGTCCCCATCATTGGGTTGTTAACATCATATAAGATACGTCATTATACATTGTATGCTCATCTACACAGGTTTATAATTATTGTCCTATAGAATTTATCTTTTAATTAATACTGCAGAAAAAAAGTTATGAACAAAAAAAATACACTTAAACTATTCTTTATATTTATCTATGTGGTTACCTTTCCTGGTGCTCTGTATTTATTCATGTGGATTTGATTTACTGTCTAGTGTTCTTTCATTTTAGGCTGAAGGACTCCCTTCAGCATTTCTTGCTGAAGTTCTACCAATGATGAACTTTCAGTTTTTGCTTATCTGGGAATGTCTCAATTTATCTTTCATTTTTGAAGGATAATTTTACTGGCTATGGAATTTTTGTTTGATAGGCTTTTTCTTTCTATATTCATTTCTTTGAATATGTTAATCCTTCTACTCCACCATCTTGAAGGAAGCATTACTATGAACAAAGTTAGTAGAGGTGATAGAACTCCTAAAAGGTGGTGCTGTTAAAGTGCAGCACTCAATATGCCAGAAAATTTGGGAGACTCAGCAGTGGCCATAGGACTGGAAAAGGTCAGTTTTCATTCCAATCCCAAAGAAAGGCAATGCCAAAGAATGCTCAAACTACTGCACAATTGCATTCATCTCACACGCTAGTAAAGTAATGCTCAAAATCACTGCAGACAGTGACTTCAGCCATGAAATCAAAAAGACCATTGCTCCTTGGAAGAAGGACTATGACAAATCTAAACCGCATATTAAAAAGCAGAGACACCACTTTGCCAACGAAGGTCCATATGGTCAAAGCAGTGGTTTTTTGAGTAGTCATTACGGATGTGAGAGTTGGACCATAAAGAAGGCTGAGTGCTGAAGGATTGATGCTTTTGAATTGTGGTGCCAGAGAAGACTATTGAGAGTCCCTTGAAAAGCAGGGGAGATCAAACCAGTTAATCCTAAAGAAAATCAATCCTGAATATTCATTAGAAGGACTGATGCTGAAGCTGAAGCTCCCATACTTTGGCCACTTGACGCAAAGAGAGGACTCATTGTAAAAGACCCTCATGCTGGGAAAGATTGAGGACAGGAGGAGAAGGAGGCAACAGAGGATGAGATGATTGGAAGCTATCGCTGACTCAATGGACATGAGTTTGAGCAAATTCCGGGAGATGGGGAGGCCAGGGAAGCCTCACATGCTGCAGTCCATAGGGTCGGAAAGAGTTGGACATGACTTAGTGACTGACGACAACAGCAATGTTAATCCTACTGCCTTTCGGTCTTCCTGGTTTCTGATCAGAAACCAGCTGTCACTCTTATTTGGATGTTTTGTATGTGAGAGTCACTTTTCTTGTGCTTTTAAGATTCTTTCTTCTTGGCTTTTGACAGTTTGATTGTAATCTGTCCAGGTGTTGATTTGTCTCATTGAGCTTGTTATACTTGGAGTTTGAAGAGCTTCATCTTTTCATCAGAATTAGGAAGTTTTATTTATCATTTCTTCAAATATTATTTTTGTTCCTTTCTCTTTTGCTCCTGAATTCTCAATATGTACATGTCTGTACATTTGATGGACAGGTCTTTTATACTTTGTTCATTTTCTTTTTTTTGTTCGTTTTTTTTTTTCTGTTTTTCAGACAGGATTTCACTTGAGCTTTTTCACTATTGATGAGTCTACATTCCTTGTGTTTAAAGCTGCTGTTGAGCCCCCTAGTGATTTTTTTCAGTTGTTATTATGGCATTTCTCAACTCCAGAATTTCTACTTGATTCTCTCATATAATTTCTATATTTATATGCTGTTATTTATTTGGTGAGGCATCATCCTCATAATTCTTTAGAAATGATTTCTTTTAGTTCTGTGAACATATTTAAAATAGTTGATTTAAAGTTTTTGTTTAGAAAATGAGTTTCCTCAAGTTTACTCTCTATTGATTCCTTTTTCACCCCTGTGATATGTATATCTTATAATTTTTGTTGAAAATCAGACATTTAAGAGAATATTATATAGGAAGTCTAAAAATCATTTGCTTCCCTGCTCCCTAAAGTTGATTGTTGTTTGTTTCAGTTCAGTTCAGTCACTCAGTCGTGTCTGACTCTTTGCAACCCCAAGGACTGCAGCACGCCAGGCCTCCCTGTCTATCAACAACTCCCAGAGTTTACTCAAACTCATGTCTATTGAGTCAGTGATGCCATCCAACCATCTCATCCTCTGTCATCTCCTTCTCCTCCTGCCTTCAATTTTTCCCAGCATCAAGGTCTTTTCAAGTGAGTCAGCTCTTCGCATCAGGTGGCCAAAGTATTGGGAGTTTCAGCTTCAGCATCAGTCCTTCCAATGAATATTCAGGACTGATTTCCTTTAGGTGGACTGGTTGGATCTCCTTGCTGTCCAAGGGACTCTCAAGAGTCTTCTCCAACACCACAGTTCAAAAGCATCAATTCTTCGGCACTCAGCTTGCGTCATGGTCCAACTCTCACATCCACACATGACCACAGGAAAACCATAGCTTTGACTAGACAGACCTTTGTTGGCAAAGTAATGTCTCTGCTTTTTAATATGCTGTCTAGGTTAGTTATAACTTTTATTCCAAGGAGCAAGCATCTTTAATTTCATGGCTACAGTCACCATCTGCAGTGATTTTTTTGGAGCCCCCAAAATAAAGTCAGCCATTGTTTCCACTGTTTCCTATCTATCTCCCATGAAGTGATGGGGCCAGATGCCATGATCTTAGTTTTCTGAATGTTTAGTTTTAAGCCAGCTTTTTTCACTCTCCTCTTTCACTTTCATCAAGAGGTTCTTTAGTTGTTCTTTGCTTTCTGTCCTAAGTGTGGTGTCATCTGCATATCTGAGGTTATTGATATTTCTCCCGGCAATCTTGATTCCAGCTTATGCTTCCAGCCCAGTGTTTCTCATGATGTACTCTGCATATAAGTTAAATAAACAGGGTGACAGTATACAACCTTGATGTACTCCTTTCCCTATTTGGAACCAGTCTGTTGTTCCATGTCCAGTTCTAACTGTTGATTCTTGACCTGCATACAGATTTCTCATGAGGCAGGTCATGTGGTCTGTTACTCCTATCTCTTTCAGAATTTTCCAGTTTATTGTGATCCACACAGTCAAAGGCTTTGCCATAGTCAATAAAGCAAAAGGTCTTTGCTGGAAAAAGGTCTTTGCTTTTTTGATGATCCAATGGATGTTGGCAGTCTAATCTCTGGTTCCTCTACCTTTTCTAAATCCATCTTGAACATCTGGAAGTTCATGGTTCATGTACTGTTGAAGCCTGGCTTGAAGAATTTTGAGCATTACTTTACTAGCGTGTGAGATGAGTGCAGTTGTGCAGTAGTTTGAGCATTATTTTCCATTCCCTTTCTTTGGGGTTGGAGTGAAACTGACCTTTTCCAGTCCTTTGGCCACTGCTGAGTTTCCCCAAATTTTCTGGCATATTGAGTGCAGCACTTTCACAGCATCATCTTTTAGGATTTGAAATAGCTCAAGTGGAATTCCATCACCTCTGCTAGCTTTGTTTGTAGTGATGCTTCCTAAGGCCCACTTGACTTTGCATTCCAGGATGTCTTGCTCTGGGTTGGTGAGCACACCATTATGATTATCTGGGTCATGAGGATCTTTTTGTACAGTTCTTCTGTGTATTCTTGCCACCTCTTCTTCATATCTTCTGCTTCTGTTAGGTCCATACCATTTCTGTCCTTTATTGTGTCCATCTTTGCATGAACAATTTCCTTGGTATCTCTAATTATCTTGAAGAGATCTCTAGTCTTTCCCTTTCTATTGTTTTCCTCTATTTCTTTGCACTCATCACTGAGGAAGTCTTTTTATCTCTCCTTGCTATTCTGTGGAACTCTGCATTCAAATGAGTATATCTTTCCTTTTCTCCTTTGCCTGTCACTTCTCTTCTTTTATCAGCTATTTGTAAGGCCTCCTCAGACAGCCATTTTGCCTTTTTGCATTGCTTTTCCTTGGGGATGGTCTTGATCCCTGCCTACTGCACAATGTCTCCAACCTCTGTTCATAGTTCTTCAGGCACTCTGTCTATCAGATCTAATCCCTTGAATCTATTGTTGCTTCCACTGTATAATCATAAGGGATTGGATTTAGGTCATACCTGAATGGTCTAGTGTTTTTCCGTACTTTCTTCAATTTAAGTCAGAATGTGCCAATAAGGAGTTCATGGTCTGTGCCACAGTCAGCTCCCCGGTCTTGTTTTTGCTGACTCTATGGAACTTCTCCATCTTTGGCTGCAAAGAATATAATCAATATGATTTTGGTATTGACCATCTGGTAATGTCCATGTGTAGAGTCTTCTCTTGTGTTGTTGGAAGAGGGTGTTTGCTATGACCAGTGCGTTCTCTTGGCAAAACTCTATTAGTCTTTGCCCTGCTTCATTCTGTACTGCAAGGCCAAATTTGCCTGTTACTCCAGGTGTTTCTTGACTTCCTACTTTTGCATTCCAGTCCCTTATAATGAAAAGGACATCTTTTTGGGGGTGTTAGTTCTAGAAGGTCTTGTAGGTCTTTGTAGAACCATTCAACTTCAGCTTCTTCAGCATTACTGGTCAGGACATCGACTTGGATTACAGTGATATTGAATGGTTTGCCTTGGAAACAAACAGAGATCATTCTGTCATTTTTGAGATTGCATCCAAGTACTACATTTCGGACCCTCTTGTTGATTGTGATGGCTACTCCATTTCTTCTAAGGGTTTCTTGCCCACAGTAGTAAATATAATGGTCATCTGAGTTAAATTCACCCATTCCAGTCCATTTTAGTTTGCTGATTCCTAAAATGTCGATGTTCACTCTTGCCATCACCTCTTTGACCACTTCCAATTTGCCTTGATTCATGGACCTAATATTCCAGGTTCCTATGCATTATTGCTTTTTACAGCATCGGACTCTATTTCCATCACCAGTCACATCCACAACTGGGTGTTATTTTTGCTTTGGCTCCATCTCGTCATTCTTTATGGAGCTATTTCTCCACTGATCTCCAGTAGCTTATTGGGCACCTACCAACCTGGGGAGTTCATCTTTCAGTGTTCTATCTTTTGCCTTTTCATACCGTTCATGGGGTTCTCAAGGCAAGAATACTGCAGTGGTTTGCCATTCCCTTCTCCAGTGGACCACGTTTTGTCAGAACTCTCCACCATGACCCATCTGTCTTGGGTGGCCCTACATGGCATGACTCATAGTTTTCTTGAGTTAGACAAGGCTGTGGTCCATGTGATCAGATTGGTTAGTTTCTTGTGATTGTGGTTTTCAGTCTGTCTGCCCTCTGATAGAGAAGGGTAAGAGGCTTATGGAAGCTTCCTGATGGGAGAGACTGACTGAGGGGGAAATTGGGTCTTGTTCTAATGTGCAGGGCCATGTTCAGTAAATCTTTAATCCAGTTTTCTGTTGATGGTGGGGCTGTGCTCCCTCCCTGTAATTTACCTGGGCCAAATTATGGTGAAGGTAGTGAAGATACGACCCCCTTTAAAATGTCCTATGCATGCCCTGCTGCACTCAGTGCCCCCAGCCCTGCATCAGGCCACTGCCAACCCACGCCTCTGCCGGAGACTCCTGGACACTTACAGGCAAATCTGGGTCAGTCTCTTGTGGGGTCACTGCTCCTTTCTGCTGGGTCCTGGTACACACAAAATTCTGTTTATGCCCGCCAAGAGTTTATTTCCCAGTTCTGTGTAAGTTCTGGGAGCCCTATAGTGGGTTTAGTGGCGACCTCCTCCGAGAGGGCTTAGGCCATACGCAGGTCTACTGCACCCAGAGCCCCTGCCCCTGCGGTAGACCACTGCTGACCCGTACTCCCACAGGAGCCACTCAGACACAGTTCTGTCTCAGTCTCTGTGGGGTCTCTGGGTCCTGGGGAATGCAAGGTTTGTTTGAGCCCTCTGAGCGTTTCTGGCGGGTATGGGGTTTGATTCTAGATCCAGTTTAGCCCCTCCTACCGTCTTGCTGGAGCTTCTCCTTTGTTCTTGGACATTGTTTGTTTAGTGACTTTTGAAACTAATTCTGTGAAGTCTATGTTCTTTGTTGTGTGTGCTTTCTGCTTAGTGGTCAACTAATGATTGAACTGAATTTTCCATAAATGCCTTCTCCCAGTCTTTGTCAAGGGGTTCTTTGTGCACTTTGGGACACACCTTCAATGTTGAATCAGGCTGTTGACAAACTCTTGACTTAACCTTTACATTCCGCTTGTACAGAGCTTCAAGGTCAGGTGGAGGTGAATGCTTAGGACTCTCTCAGGTCCTTAGTGAACATAGCCCTAAGCAAGCATGACTATCTAGGTTCCCAGGATATCCTTGAGTTTTTCTAAGCACCTATGGACATCTCATTCCTCAGCTTTTCCTACCCAAGTTTTCTGGGTAGCCTGTTATTTGCCTTAACTGTCCTAGACTGCCTCAGGCAGCCATCAAATTAATCAGTTACCTCTAATTGTCTTTGATAAGTGTTTCTGAGGATGGGGGAGTAGGAGCATGCAAGACTTTTTGCATTAAGCAGCTCAGAATCAGGTCAAAGGTCAAAGAAAGACAGTGTTTCCAGTGGCTGTCAGGCTGCTGGTTTCACTGTGGTTGCAAGTTGTTGATCGTGGGGATGGGAGGTCGAGGAAAGCCAAGTTAAAATACCACAAAGCTCATTGTTGTTTGTCTTGAGTGCATACTCCCTGTATTGCTACAAGCCTGTGGTTAATTTCCAGAGTTCTAACAATTTGTGCTTTTTTGCTTTCGTGCTTTGATGGGGGACTTTTGGAGCTCCTTTCTCCACTGTTTCTGCTGACAATACTTCTGCTATTCCTTTTGAGAAGACATAATGCTTTTTCAAATAACTGTTTCTTTGTGTCTGACTGGTTTTAAGTGAAGTTTAAGTTCTTCAGCTCTGTTGTCAAATTTCATGATGTGACGTGAAGTGGCCTTTTGTACCCATTGAGCTGGGCCTTTTAGAATTTCCACTGTTTCCTTGGTACTTTCTTTCTTTTCTGTTTATCTTTCTGATAGTTATATTTTAAAAATTCTGGGCTTCATGAAATGGCCCTCTGATTTATTCTTATCTTTTCCTCTTGTTTTTTATATATTTAACTTTGCATTCTACTCTGAGATTTCTTGACCTTGAATTCCCAACTCTTATTGAATTTTAATTTCTATTATTATAAATTTCCCAGGAACTATTATTTTGATTATTTTTTCATAGCATTCTGTCCTGGTTTCTTCTTTTATCACTCTGAGGATAGTAATACTAGTTGCTTTTTAAAAATTAATATACCTCAGCTCTACTAGTTCTTCTTAACTTTTTCTAATTATCCCTCTTGGCTATTCATATAAAACAATGAATCACAAATAAATATATGGCAGTATCATCTGTTAGCTAAAAACTAATATGAATATGTCACTTTTTTCCAGTCCAGATGTTAATGTGTGTCTATTATTTGGTTAGTTACATGTCAGCTACTTGCCCATTAAGGTTTATTTGATTCAAAATAAGCCACCTGTCTTCTGCTATGGGACAACAGCTGTGCTGCAGCATGGCCTTCCTCATACCTTTTTCTGCTTCTGTTTCGTGTGCTTTAGCATGCTGATCTGCAGTTGCACTCCATTACTTGGGGTCATCCATCACTGCACGGATCAGTATTCACTGAGCTCTTTGGCACTCAGAGACTCGTTCTGTGCTGGTAGACAGGCTTTGCTAAGGGAGTCTGCTTGTTTGGTGTAAAGAAATGTTCACGATAACCCAGCAGTTACACTCCTAGATATATACCCCCAAAGCTTGAAAACAGGTATTTAAGCAATGAGTTTATTCATAGTAACATTATTCACAACAGCCAAGAGCTAAAAACAACCCAGTTGTTTATCAGCTGAATAAATCAACAAAAATGTGGTATATAGTGGAATATTATTTGCCCATAAAAGGAGTGAGGTATTGGTGCACGCTACAAGATGAATGCTGCAACATTAAAAATGTATCAAGTAAAAAAACTAAACACAAAAGCCACACATTATATATGATTTCCTTTATATGAAATGTCCAGAACAGACAAATATCTAAGGACAAGAAATACATTAGTGGTTACTTAGTGTAATCAATAAAGAGTCCAGGGTTTCTTTTTGAGTTAATGAAAATATTCTACAATTGACTGGAGAAATGGTTGCACGTACCTATGAATGTAGGCATACCTTGCCTTGTTTCACTTGATTGCACTTTGCAGATACTGCGTTTTTTACAGATGGAAGGCGTGTGGCAACCCTGCATTGACCAAATCTGCCAGTGTCATTTTAACCAACAGCGTTTGCTCACTTTTCTCTGTGTCACATTTTGGCGATTCTTGCAATATTTCAGACTTTCTCATTATCATGTTTGTTATAGTGGCCAATGATCTTTGATAGTGTTCTAATTGTTTTTTTGTTTTTTATTTTTAAATTAATGGATATGTACATTTTTAGGCCTAATGCTTTGCAAACTTAATAGACTACAGTCTAAATGTAAACATAACTTTTATAGGCACTGGGAAACCAAAAATTCAAGTGAATAGCTTTATGGCAATATTTGCTTTTTTGTGGTGTCTGGAACTGAACTTTCGATATCTCAGAAGTACGCCTGTTTGTTAAAAAGCCACTGAGTTGTACACTTTTTTGAAAATTTCATTGTTTATTTATTTGGCTGTGCTGGGTCTTAATTGCAGCACATGGGATGCAAACTGTTAGCTGCGGCATATGGGATCTAGTTCTCTGGCCAGGGATTGAACCCAGGCCCCCTGCATTGGGAGCATAGAGTCTTAGCCACTGGCCCACCAGGGAGGCCCCTGAGTTGTACACTTTAAATGAGTGGATAGTATGGTGTGTGAATTATATTTTCATCAAGCTGTTTTTAAAAAGCATAGCTTATAAGGGTCTTGAACAGACTGTTCCAGAAGTGTTTGTAAATGGTCTTAGCTGTTATTAGGCTCTACCTCTTCAAATCCAAGTTGCGTGACTACATCTAACCTTGTTAGCTCTTTATATAGAGCTTTGAACCCCATCACTTACTGTAGACTTTCAGGATCAAGGCCTGGAATTTTCTTCCCCATTCTTTTGCTGTTCAAATTACTGACATTTTTAACTTATTATCCCTCTGCTAAGTTAGAATTTTTTTTTCTGACTTACAAGTCTAACTGCTCTTTCAGACTTGGTGTTTGGTCCAATTACAGTAAGTGATATGAGTATTATAGCCACATATCTGATAAATTAAAACTTCTACATCTTGGTTCATTCACTGTTGGCAATTTGTTTTTTTTTTACACACCTGACCTTGAAAAAGCTGTTGTATAAGAAACTTCGGGAGCTATGGGTGAGTTCAAGGTTAGTAAATTTCCTGCCTTCAGAACTGTCATCAAGTTAGTAACGATTCATTTCCCTGGACCTGAAAATCCACATACATTAGCCAGGGAGCCTAGTGTTATGAGAAACAGGACATTAGGGATGGCAGGTCTCGGTTGGGTGACATTGAGAAGTGGTGGTTTCATGCACCGAGGAGAAAACTTTAAAAGTAATTGGCAAACTTCTCTTCCTCTGCCTTCCTGTTGACATGACTCCACACCACCCTCCACTTTCACAATCTCTTTCCTTTCCCTTGGCATAGTCTTGTGTTTCTATGATTCTCACATTTTTCTTCAAATAGTCTTCAGAGATTTTAAAATTTCCACATCTCTTTACAATATATTTATTATCAGAGTGTCATTCTTGTCTTGAAGATACACAGACCAATGTCTGTCTGTCTCTCCATTATTCCCTCCTTCCCTTTTCCACAAAGAACTCAGGTTCTCTGGTATAATATCTGTTAACAAGTTTTGTGGAAACACTTTTGACCACTTTAAAAACTGGCCCCAGGTTTGGTTGCAATGTATTATTACATTTTTGGCTACAGAGCAAAAGCAGTTACCTTTATCATTCTTGAACTATGCTCCTATGGCTTAGATGACCCCTTTACTTCTAATGAGATGACACTTTTCAAAGGCGCCTCTGGCCTTTCTGTTCCGCTCTGCTTTTTCCTTCTGTTCCATGGCTAGAAATCACTTCTTGTGTCTTATCTGCTGGATTGCGGTACTGCTTCTGGCCAGAAGGTTAAGGAAAATCACAAAATACTTATTGAACTGCGCCTTCTTATCTTAGTATCTATTCTAATTTGTTTTTTACTTAATATTTGTAGAACCACACTTCTGATTCATGTTACCAGTAAATATGTAGCAGAGCATTAAATTGAAGGATGAATAATTAACAAATTGATACATTTCAGAAAATACCCAGAGCCCTTTATTCATCTTACTAAAATAAAATCTCTTCACAGGGCTTTGAATTCATAGCCAAGAACAATTTCAAGCATAATGCTACATACAAGTTCCTAATGTTCTTGTATATTTTTATACTGCAATTATCTAATTATAGACATATCAGAGGCAAGTCTTCAAATGGCATTTCAAAGCAGATTTTTATTTTCAAAATTAAAATATCTGTGAATTTCTATTGTGAGAGTAATATATGTGTGTGTGTGTATACACACACACACAGTTTTTTGACTCAACTGACATGAGTTTGAGCAAGTTCCTAGGGCTGGTGATGGACAGGGAAGCCTGGTGTGCTGCAGTCCATGGGGCTGCGAGGAGTTGGACATGACTGAGCGAGTGACTGAGCTGAACTGAAAGTTTTTTGAGACTATAAAAACTCAACTATATGTTGTTACTGAGCAACTAACACTATAAGCCATTCAAATTGACTTTTTATTACTTATAATTCTATCTATATATCAATACGTTAAAAGCAGGTTTGTTTAAATATCACAACCATGTTAATATTATAGATAGTAGAATCAATTTAGATTTTGTGACTAGAGAAAATGGCTATAGTATATTAGAAGATAAAGCTGTACAATGTGTTGTTGCTGTTCGGTTGCAAAGTCATGTCCAACATTGTGTGATCCCATGAACTGCAGCATGCCAGGCTTCTCTGTCCTCCACTGTCTCCCTGGAGTTTGGTCAAGTTTGTATCCATTGAGTTGATGATGCTATCCAACCATCTCATCATCTGCCACCCCCTTCTCCTGCCCTCAGTCTTTCCGAGCACCCATATCTTTTTCTGAGTTGACTCTTTGCCTCAGGTGGCCAAAGTATTGGAGCTTCAGCATCAATCCTTCCAATGAATATTTGGGGTTGATTTCCTTTAGGAGTGACTGGCTTGATCTCCTTGCAGTCCAAGAGACTCTCAAGACAAGCTAGGGAAATATGTTCCATGTTAATTGAAGGAAAATGTAATGAAGACAATCTGTAAATAAATTACCAAATTCAGTATAGTGTATGATTTGAGTTGAAAAAGGACATAAGAACAATACAAAGAACTAAGTCCTTTATAACTCACCAGAAAGTTGTCTGGGAGACTGCTGTGAAATTACTTGTAGATGAGACTCTTAAAACACAATGAAATAGTTCTATTTTTTTCCTCCCTGAAAATGAAAATTATACTTTTTACCATAATAGAAGTAATTGTGGAAAAAAATTAAGAAACTAAAGCCCTCAAAGAAGAAAAATCACTTATAATTCCATTGAAATAGAATATTTCATTATAGACTTCTGTAATTTTTATGGAATTAGAATGTTTTATATGTTTCTCCATCTTTTGCTACTTAATATTTTATGAACATCCCATGCCCATATATACAGTTCTATGTAATATTTAATGGCAAAATAGTATTCTATTTTAGAATGTATATTAGTTTACTTTAATAGCCCCCTGTTTAGGTGGTAATCCAGTTTTAGCTATTCTACACAGTGCTATGATGGATATTCTCATACATACTTTGCATGCTTTTCTCATAATTTTCTTAAGCATTGTTGGGTCAAAGGGTACATGCATGTTTAATCAGGTTGCCAAACTGCCTGCCAGAGAGGAATTACAAATTTGTTGTTGGTGGCTCAGAGATTAAAGCGTCTGCCTGGATTGCAGAGACCCGGGTTCAATCCCTGTTGGGAAGATCCGCTGGAGAAGGAAATGGCACCCCACTCCAGTACTCTTGCCTGGAGAATCCCATGGAGGGAGGAGCCTGGTCCACAGGGTCGCAAAGAGTCGGACACAACTGAGCGACTTCACTTTCACTTTCAAGACAAGCTAACCCTGTCCCCGTTGTGTGCTGCACCATCAGTGTGGCTGCGGCAATTACACAGAACCTCAGCATTGAAAGCAGGCTTCGCAGGGGCCTCGGTGGTGGAGCGTCCGCCTGCCAACACAGGAGTCAGGAGAGATGCGAGTTTGATCCCTGGGCTGGGAACATCCCCTGGAGAAGGAAACGGTAACCCACTCCAGTATTCTTACCCAGAGAGGCCCATGGACAGGGAAGCCTGGCAAGCTGCAGTCCATGGGTTTGCAGAAGAGTCAAACATGATGTAGTCACTAAACAGCACTGAAAATCTGTATCGCAGTGGAGTTCTTTATATCTTAAAATTCTGTGTAGTAGAGGGATTAAGCCCAGCAGTGGGGGAAATGTTTCTGTTTGTAACTTGAATCGCATGGTATTCATTTTGAAAAGCAGGGCTCGTCAGCCACAGTTAAATGGTGACACAGCATGTGTGGGTATTTTGCTGTTTCTGGGACTTGGTCACAGGGCATAATCCTTTCTCTCCCTAGATGAGTGACCGCGGAGGTGGTGTTCCTCTGAGGAAAATCGACCGACTCTTTAACTACATGTACTCCACTGCACCCCGGCCTCGTGTCGAGACGTCCCGAGCAGTGCCCCTGGTATGTGATCAAAAACCGTGAAGTGGGTTTTTGTGACTCACCAAAAAAGAGGTTACCGCATAAATCAGTTAAGCCATTGTGTGGGGTTCACAAACAGGATGAAGGAAAGCTCTTAGAGAAAAACAACAACAGTACTTTCCCCTAAATTTATAGTTTCTGAAATGCTTTTTTTTTTTTAAATGATGAGCTTTAGAGTTCTTATTGCCAAGCTGGATAGTGGTGTGTCAGTAGTTATCATGTGGTAAGCCACATTTTGATATTCTGTTATTAATGTGAAGTCTAAATTACCAGCTTCAGTAGTATTTGGTCAACACTGATTTAATCTTTAGTAATTTTTTTTTCCCCTCAAGTACTTGTAATTATAAAGACTACATATTTGAGGCTCAGAATTAATACTAGAATTCTAATCAATTTACTTGCCCGTGGCTGAAATAATAGTTGTGTTGATGGCTTTAAAAAAAAAAAAAAAAAAAAACCTAGTCACCTCTTTTCAGGTTAATAAGATTAGCTTTTGAATGGACTCAGTCCTGGTCCTCCAACCCCCAGAAAAGTGCTTTGCCAAATCTCTCACCCAAAGCTCTTGCTGTTCCAGGCTTTGAAGGTTCTCTGGCATATACCCTGGAATTATTTTGTAACATGAAAAACAGTCTAAGATGGGTTTATTTTAGACTCTTTCCTGGGAAGTCAGTGAGAGGACTTCATTCAAACTGCACAGCACATTCTAGTTAAATAGCACAGACTGTGTAGCTACAGCTGCAATACGGTTCATGTCTCACCAAACCTTTTAAATGATTGCTCTAGTTGAGATATGGGTAGGCATCCATGTGCCCGAGGACAGAAAAGGTCAAATAAACACGAGTTTCTTCTTAGATTCCAATTTTACTCTAAGTGGAGAAAAGGGATATGCTCCTTTTGTAGTTAACAAATTTTTTAGAATTTTTGTGGAGAGCAGCATAGTGTACTCGTCCAGACTCTAAATTTAAACTGTTTGCTCCATTCTCAGCTCTACCACATCATACCTGTTCAGCCTTGGAAATATTATTGACCCTTCAGTACCACAATTTCCCCAGCCTTAAAGATGGAGTTATTGTGAAGATTGAGTTACTATATGTAAACACATTTTTTAATAGTACCTGGCACGTAGTAAATGCTGTGTAAGAGCTGTTGTTTAGGATGCAAGATGTATGTGGATTTTTAAGAAACACAGGAGGATTGACATGACACAGGCTGCCCACACAGCTACACAGCCTTCCCGAGGGTGAGCCTGTGGTTGAGCTTTCACAGAGCCTCCTTCCTGCTGTTATGACCCCTTTGTAAGGGGACCAGTAAGCAGGCACTGGGGCCACCATCCAGTCATGCTGATTACTGAGAGCTGCCTTCACGTGGGTGCCTTCAGGTGCGCCTCTGCAGGGACAGAATGTCTTCATGCCGTGAGCCGTTTAAAGAGGACTATCCACATTTCCCTCTTCCTCGTCAGTTATCCAGTTTTGTTCTTTCCAAGTCTCTGACCAGCCAGCCCATTTGCCGCTGCCCATGGGCCATGTAGGTGTGCCACTCGAGTTCCACCCACCGGTAGGATTTACTTTCACTCCTGTCTTTTGGGTTTGGCCCCGAGAGAGGCTGTAGTGACAGGGCAGTCCACTTTTGGCTGGTGTGGGACACTGTGCAGACCCAGCAGTGGGCCAAGCCCACCGTGTTAGTTAGCGTTAGTTAAACGAAAGTTAGTTTCTTTAACTACTTACAGGAAAGCCCGAGGGGTCCACAGGTGTGTGGCTGAGGGAGAGGCAGTGATGAAGCAGATTGGCTACTACGGGATCCTGAGCCCCCTGCTCATGCAGAAATGGAACCAGTTAATGTACCTGTCAGAGTCTCACTTGGAAAGAGATAGTTCAAATTACGATACTTCATGGAAGGCTTATCTATAAAGAGACAAACTACAGAAAGAGGGATGGGATAGTACAGGAATCCAAGCTAGCAGCAGCAGAGCTTCACCACCTGACTCAGGGAGAAGTCAGCAGGTCCCAGAAAGGAGTGTTAGAGGGCAGCTGCTTACTCCCCAGGGCCTAGCCCACCCAGGAGCAGGATGGCCCTGAATGGCTCCCTGCAGACTCCCCGCTGGGCTCCCTTCGGCTAGACACAGAAGCAGAGGGCACAGAAGCCCGCTCCCATCAACTCAGGCCAGCCTCCCAGGACCAGGGAAAATGTGGAGAATGGGTAGTTTATTTGGAGGGGCAAACAGAAACTCTGGTTTAAAAAGTCAAGTAAAAAATGGTGGCGGTAGATAAGGCCAGAGCCTGGATTTGTTAATAGCACCGATTCCTGAATCACATACACTCTTCACTAAACCATTCTATGAAATGTCATTAAACACCTGAGTTGGTGATAAAAAACTTTTTTTTTTACACTTATCCAAATGTTCTGCTTCATATTAACAAATTGATAGGATTTATCCAGGTAAAGGCCATTCCAGATACCAGGAACAGAATGAGCAAAGACACAGCTGTGAAAAAAACCTGATGTGCTTGAGGAACTTAGGAGCAGGAGGTCTACTTCAGCTGGACTGGGAAATGGGAGGCACAGACCTGATCGTGTTAAATCTTGAAAGCTCTCTTTTAGAAGCTTGGATTTTTATCTCAAGGCAATGGGTTGGAGATGGTGAGGGTCGGTAGGTGTTGGGGTGCTTTGAAGATTTCTAAGTGGGGGAGATGACGTGTCAGTGAGTATTAAGAGAGTCGACCTATTAGGGATCTCTCCAGGTTCAGGACTCAGGCTGAAATTAATGGTATGAAGTCGTGAGATACATCTGTGAGGTTGCCACCAGGTCTTTCTACTCTTGCTCCTGAAAGAGAGAACATGTTTTTAATGATATCGCCGAAAGCAGTATAGGGATACTCTGGAGCAGGCCAGTAAAGAAGAGAGAAGCATGCTTTTTCTAGACCCCCACAGGTTGTTTTATAGGAAAAAGAGGAATTTCAAATGACCAGAGGGAAGCCATCTAATACAGTGCTCAACTAGGCTGCAGCTTGATCACTTTCACTACTTAAGTATTAACAAATCTTTTAGATGCAGGCTCTGATAGCCCTGGGATACTCCAGTACCATTTATTTTAATTAGAAAAGTATTTCAGTGTGTGGCTTTCTGAATAAAATTTCATTTTTTCTCAAACAGGCTGGTTTTGGTTATGGATTGCCCATATCACGCCTTTATGCGCAGTATTTCCAAGGAGACCTAAAGCTGTATTCCCTAGAGGGCTATGGGACAGATGCAGTCATTTACATTAAGGTAGAGACCATAGTCTTGTGCACTTAATGGTACTTCTGGGACTTTTGATTGTAAGATACCAGTATTTAACTGTAATGAGACTTTCTTCTACCTCATGCTATTAAAATACAAACGTGTTTTCTCTCTCTCTTTTTTTTTAACAAGGATCTCATCTGTTTTGACAAATGGTCTCTTTGTGGGAAAGAAATGCTCTTACCCATAGTGATCGGGACTATGATTGTTAGTAGAAGAATAATTGGGTTAAAGTGGGCAGTCAAAAAGTTATGTTAAAATTAAATTTGTAGTTTAAGATGCATGAATGGATGTTGATTGACCAGTCTTTGATATACTTGCTAAGGCCTTTCATTTGCATATGGGTCTTCAGATTGAAATTTTAATTGTCTTTCTTACAAAAGCTATACCTACAGTGCATTGTTTTGGTTTCTTTAATCAAAGAAACAGCCAAGTGCATAATCATTACTGATTTTTATGCAGTTCCTTACAGTTGTCTTCTTTTTGACAGCAGTTTTTATATAACTTTCCTTTACGAGTCTTTATGAAACATCATTTTAGTTTTCAGAGAACCTTTCCCCCACGCTACCCCTACATTTTTGTGTGCTTTGCTAAAAGCAATATTTAGATTAAATTACAGTGACAGATTTAACTATATTAACAAATTTAGGAACAATTACAGGTGACCCTTGGTAGGCATATAGCTCACTAGAAGCAGACTTTCCTGGGATGTTCCATGTGTTTATCTGACACATCAGTGTATCTTACAGGGATAGAAAGCCCTCTGCCCCCTAGTGTGCTGGACTGGTTCAGCAGCAGACTGGTGGTAGGTACCTCCATTTTTAGTGAGTCTAGTTACTCTTATTCTGGCCACTAGATGGCACCTATTTGATGGGAAATGCTGAAGACTTTACATTAGAAAAAGTAAATTTGTTGGAAAATGTTAAGTTCTTTGAAGATAAAAGTTCTCTTAACCATCTCAGTTGCGAGGAACTTAAAAATATTGCCTTCATGTTTCCCTTTTTATCATCAAATATAATGTTTTTATTTGTTTTGTTATAGATCAAGGGGTTATGGCAGTTCTGGCATAAAAAATTTAAGTATAGGTGAAAGATTTTTAGCTCCATTTTGGAAAAAAATAGAACACAGGAGGGCTTACAGAATAATTAAAAATAAAGTCCTTCCTTACCATTATTGGAATTAAACTTCTAGTTTAATATTTTCTGCATCTTAGGGAATACCTTTTGCTTATAGTTGAAATCTTAACAACATATCCTAATTTGAAGATAATGAGGAATGTAGTTTATCTCAGTGATATACAGGAAGCCAAAATAGAATAGTGACTTAATGGCGATAATGTTGGAAACATGAAATTACAGTCTGCCCTCCATATCCCCCGAGTTCTGCATCCATAGATCCAAGCATGAATCAAAAATATTTGAAGAAAAAAAAATACTAGAATGTTGCAAAAAGCAAAACTTGATTTTCTTGCATATCAGCAACTATTTACAAAATATTTATTGTATTTTTATAGCATTTACATTGTATTAGCTATTGTTATTAATCTTGAGATGATTTAAAGTGTGCAGGAGGATGTGTGTAGATGATATGCAGATACTGCAGCGTTTTATATAAGGGACTTGAGCATCGGCAGATTTTGGTATTTATGTGGGGTTGGGAGTGATACTGAGGGTCAGCTATGTATGATGTGGAAATCACATATGCTGTAACTAAAATTGGTGACTTTAATGGTAGGAAAAGACACAGGCTCAAACCCAGATTTCATTAAATGCTTTTACATTACATATATTAAGGTTCCTCTGTGAATTTTTATGCTTTTACACTTAACTGACTTTTTCAACTTCTGTTGAAAATGAATTTCTGTTGATCAAATTTTATAAGAATGTCTATGACAGTTGTGTCAAACTCCAAACCAGCAACTTCTCGGCTGGTTAGAGAATACTGCATGCAGTAAACTCAGCATGCACACTAAGCAGTTGCTGGAAGCTTTTAGTAAGTAACATTTCAAATGTGTGCTCTGTTTTAAAATGTGTGTAGATGGTTTTATGATTGATAAAATACAAATCCAATATAGAGTATGGTTTAATTTGTAGTAAACTTTTTGCCATTGTAGATTTTTCTCAAATAATGGATTCCCCAAAAAGTGCTTGACTTCGTTCCTGCTTTTCCTCTCAGGCTCTGTCAACAGAATCGATAGAAAGACTCCCGGTGTATAACAAAGCTGCCTGGAAGCATTACAACACCAACCACGAGGCTGATGACTGGTGTGTCCCCAGCAAAGAACCGAAAGACATGACGACGTTCCGCAGTGCCTAGACACACTTGGGAGCCCTGGGAGAATCCAAATGTGGCTTTTTATTAAATTTGGAAGGGGTGGTATCAGAACTGCGTTATACCAGATACTTCATGCGTCGTGCTCACAGTTAACTATTTGGGTAGGTAGCATAGGTGGAAGATTAATTTCATTTACACTTGTTGAATCTCATAAAGGACGAAGTTGTACCTATTTTACACCTATATTTTCACAGTTAATTGAACATATTTTTAAGCAACGGTAGTTTTGGTCAACTTTCTCTTTACGGTAGACTTCAGAAGCGTGAAAGTCTGCATTTCTACAGAAAGCTGTGTGGTTGTTTTTTTTTAAAAATACCTTTATGCTGGAAACAGTCCTTAAAACTGAGTAGCTGGTTAGCTATCTTTCTGTTTTAGAGGAGTTCTGCCAGATTTGATTTAGTAACGACAGATGCAATAAGAATGATCCTCAGACTGCGATTAAGGCAGCAAACAGGCACCCTGTAAGTGTATACAGCCAGCCACCTTTCAGCATCTACATGCATAGTCTTCACTCTGAAGTTAATTCATCATTTTTTAATTTTATTGAAAGGATTGTAATGACTAATTTCCTACTGAGTTAAGCCAAGATCATGGGCAGTCTACTTTGAATGTGCTTATGATTAATGCAGTGGGAAATTTTTGTACTAAAAACAACCAGCTGCTAAAATTCTAAATTGAATTTAAGAAATTGAGGGCAGAACACTGAGTCCTAGAAACTATACTGATTGTTGAGATTACCTGGGGGAGCTTTTGAGAGGGTTTTTCTGGGTCCTACTCTAGACATACAGAATCAGACTATAGCCATAGCCCAGAAATCTCAATTTTTACAACACTTCCTAGATGAGTCTGATGCCTTGCCTAGTTAGAAAATCACACTTTTAAAGTGAGTAATGAAGATACCACATTTGCTAAAGCAACAGATCTTTAGGTTTTGGTTTTCATCTATGGAAAGGTCAGACTTCTGGACTCTAAGAGACACAAAATGTTGCAATTAGAACCATAATTAGAAGCAGGAGACAGGTTGACAACAGGAGGAAAGTCACGGAACCAAAGGATTAAAACCATAAATGCACAAGTATTGATGAAAAACATGTTGTAAAACATATCTATCTATACTTTATCAGGATATCCATACTTCCTCAGGAAAGAAAGTCACTTGGGCTTATCACAGAAATCATTTGCATTCATATGGTAATTTGTAGTGTACAGATTTTTGGTATATCTGGTATATAATGATAACTCTGTCAGGCTTAAGAAATACCAAACAGGTGGTACCATCTTCGTTTTGAGACTCAAGAGTATGGCCCAAAGCTGCCCTGATGGAGTCAGGTCTCAAGCAATATCTGCCAATCACCATCAGCCACCTAGCCTAGGAGACCAGGATGCCGCGAGACTTACGTTGTTAGTCTTCCCTCATCTTTTAAGGTGACAGGGAAATACATTGAGAATAAATTTTTAAGTAAGATTTTAAATGTTTAGAGAATAGCTTTAATACTTAAGTGGGGAAATTTATCGAGAAAATACAAGTTGAAACACCTCATTCTCAAAAAGGTTGTGTAAGCTTAACGATTCTACATAAATTTGTAAATAGGAAGGGATGTTAAAGGGCTGTTAGCCCTGGACCCTCAGGTAAGAAAGGAGGATCTTGAGGCTGCAGGTGTATGGAGTTTGCCCAGGGCTGATTAGCTAATGTGACCGAGTTGGGAAAAGATCTTTGACCTATTACTCCTTAATTATGCATTTTATGAGAAACAATAGGATATGCCAGTAGATGATTTGTATTAGCTAAATGTGTTACAGTTTTTAGCTTAAAATTACACTTTTCTTGTAGTGATGAAATATTTTAAAATCCTCTGAATCAAAGTGTTTGCTTTCTTTCCTAAATGAAACATTTGTACAACTGACATAAATTTGATATTTTTATTTATGAAACAACACTCTCCCAACACACACAAAGTGAAAATTTCTCTCTTTAAGAGGTAAGAAGTGATGTTTTCAAAGAAGTGAAATCTTTTCCTTTTAGCTTCTTTTTAATGTAAATGATTTTTACTTTGTTACTGTGGTTAAGGGACAGAAAATTACATACAAAGTATTTGTGGAGGGGGATGCTTTCTCCTAGTTGGTTTTAAATTACTGTGCTACCTGAGAAGTTTTTTAGAGTCTTACACTCTCTTTCCCACCAGCATTTAGTATGATGCTATGTAGATTTTAAAAATATACTGAAGGGTAAGAAGTGATACTAAGTGATTTTTGTAACCTGGGCATTTAATGAGTGTGCCAACATTTTTTAGGAAGAATCACAAAAAATATTCTGGCCTATAATTAAAATATTAGCTGGCTTTAGATGTCTTCATACTTAATAGTAATCACTTTCTTGCACTGTGAAGTTTTTACATGAAGATGTTGAAGTGGCAGTCAACCCTAATATTTTTATAAAATGTTTTGTGTATGGTAATAAATTGAAAACATGGATCAACTCTTATCCTGAAAATAAAGTGACCCAATTTAGGTTTTTAAAAATATAATTGTTTTAAAATTAAAGGTCTCTCCTCATCAAGAGTCAGCATTTTGTAAATATTCAAGAAGTCGCAGGTAGGTGGCTCATACTGCCCCTCACTACGCTTGGTAGAGGAAGTGTTTTGAACTGAGATTTCCAAATTCTGATGGCAAGAGAAAGTGGTAGAGTTTGTATGGTTTGAGTTATGCTAGACTTCCATTATCCACATATCTGCAGATGACTAACTTACTACGTAAATGAACATTTTCCGCCATGTGATTTTTAAGAGGTTATGTGAGTATACACTTTGAATAACTTCACAGCATAAGTATATAGGAAAAGGCTTAATTTAACCAGCATTGCCCTGTTTGTACCAGCTGTATGTAAGTCAGAAATAAACTCCTCTAATCCAAGATAGGTCCCTGTCCCGTTCCTGATTGATGGGATATGACCATCCATCTTCCCTTCATTGTTGAAACCAACAAGTCCCATAATAGGACTGTGTAAGTAAAGACCAGGGCAAAGACTACTAGTGTTATGGGCCCTTTGTGGCCTTGTGAGCAGCCAGTTGGAGAGGAAGCCAAAAAACAAGTCAACCAACTTCAACTTGTACCTTCAATTACTGTGCCAGAACTGTGAAGTTTTAACAGGTGAAGAGGAACTAAAAAGCCTCTTGATGAAAGTGAAAGAGGAGAGTGAAAAGGTTGGCTTAAAGCTCAACATCCAGAAAACAAAGATCATGGCATCTGGTCCCATCACTTCATGGGAAATAGATGGGGAAACAGTGGGAAACAGTGGCTGACTTTATCTTTTTGGGCTCCAAAATCACTGCAGATGGTGACTGCAGCCATGAAATTAAAAGACGCTTACTCCTTGGAAGGAAACTTATGACCAACCTAGACAGCATATTCAAAAGCATAGATGTTACTTTGCCAACAAAGGTCCGTCTAGTCAAGGCTATGGTTTTTCCTGTGGTCATGTATGGATGTGAGAGTTGGGCTGTGAAGAAAGCTGAGCACTGAAGAATTGATGCTTTTGAACTGTGGTGTTGGAGAAGACTCTTGAGAGTCCCTTGGACTGCAAGGAGATCCAACCAGTCCATTCTAAAGGAGATCAGCCCTGGGTGTTCTTTGGAAGGAATGATGCTAAAGCTGAAACTCCAGTACTTTGGTCACCTCATGTGAAGAGTTGACTCATTGAAAAACACTCTGATGCTGGGAGGGATTGGGGGCAGGAGGAGAAGGGGATGACAGAGGATGAAATGGCTGGATGGCATCACTGACTCAATGGACGTGAGTCTGAGTGAACTCCAGGAGATGGTGATATACAGGGAGGCCTGGCGTGCTGTGATTCGTGGGGTCACAAAGAGTTGGACACGACTGAGTGACTGAACTGAACTGAATGAGAGTTGTGTTAGGCTGGTTTGCCAACAGCTTTTCTTGAAGAAACTTTTTTCAGCATACTGTATATGATTAATTTCTGGCCCCCAAATGAATTTTCTTATAGCTGAACCCAGTGCACTTGAAAAAATGTGGTGTGAAGAACTTTATATATATCAAAAAAGAACACACCACTGGTTTGGTTGGTCCTGGCATTCTTAAACTACTGCACCTTTTGTTCTGCTTACACATTTGAAGAGAATTAGGCATATCATACCACACATTCTCACATTCCTTTAGCAGTCATTAACCATAGGCTTCTAACAGTAAGAGAGAAGAATGCCAGTTTTTGAAAATTGTATAATAAGAGATTTAGTCTGTATTCATATATGCATGTGCTTGTCAAATAGTAAACTATATTATCATCATTATTACTATTAATACTTTTCCTCACTGGTGCCAATATTATAATTAGTCCAACTATATTACATTCAGCACAGAGGTTCCATTTTAGTGGAGTTTGGAATGTGTTTCTAAGTCCCTTCATCCTGGGGCAAGATTGCCAATTTTTGCTGCAAAACTTTTCTTGTCTCGGAAAAGCTGTTATTTATACTGAGGAATAGTGGCAGCTCTCTTTCACTTTGTTGGGAGGAGATTTTTAAGCAAAACTATACAATGTTCATCCCAGTAAGGTCAACCAGAGAACTTCCATTTGATTGTTACATTCACTCAGTTACTTTTCTGTGAGTCTATGAGTCAAGACAATGTGCTACAGTTGCCACATAGAATATTGTCAGCACTTTAAAACTATAAAATTCCAATACCACAAAAAATTCCAGGCCAATATCACTGATGAACAGACACAAAAAGAATCAAAATACTAGTCAATAAAAGCCAAAAATGTATTAAAAGGGTCATACACCATGATCACGTGGGCTTTATCCCAAAGGGGCAGGAATTCTTCACTACTCGCAAATGAATCAGTATGATACACGACATCAACAAACTAGAAGAATTAAAACCATATGATCATCTCAGTAGATACAGGAAAATTTCCCAAAATTCGACACCCATCTATGATAAAACTCCAGAACATGGACATAGAGGTAACATACCTCTACATGAAGAAGACCACATATGACAAACCGACAGCTAACGTCATTCTCAGTGGTGCAAAGCTAAAAGCATATCCTCTGAGATCAGGAACAAGACAAGAAAGTCTGCTGTTGCCACTTTTATTCAACCTAGTTTTGGAAGCCCTAGCCACAGCAATCAGAAAGGAAAAGAAATAAAGGGACTCCAAAGTGGAAAAGAAGTAAAACTGTCAATTTTCATAGATGACATGATGGTATACATAGAAAATTCTAAAGATGCTACCAGGAAGCTATTAAGAGCTCATCAGTGAATCTGTTTGATAAAGCAAACCCTCTCTAGCTATAGAGTGGCAAATTAAATTCTGGAGACAAAGTTCCCTTTCATCTTGAAAGGGACCCTCAATAACCAACAAAATAACCAGTAGGAACTGGTTATTAGATTGTCTGGTGATGGTTCATTTTCTGTGGTACACAGCTGACCTTGATTATTGTTACTGGGTCCCAATATGTCTTCACAAGGACTTAGTCAACCAATGGGAAGGTAGAGCTAAGTCCTTGTAAGCAATGTCTGTCAAACTTTAATGTACATGTGAATCACCTGGAAATCTTGGTAAAACAGATTCTCACTCAGCAGGTCTGCAATGAAGTCTAAGATTCTACATTTCTAAGAAGCTTCTAGGTGATACTGATGCTGCTGATCGGTAGACCACACTTTGAATAGCAAGAGTTTTAAAGCCTGTGGGATAAACTGCTCAGCATCTAAAGGACAAACCGGAGAGGTTAAACTGGTTGAAGTATGAGTAGGGAGTCAGATATAGCTAGTAATTTGATTCTTAGAGTGTTAAGAAGGTTTAGGAGTGATCCATTCCTGATGATGTGGAGTACTTAGTGGGGTATACCCATGAGCTTGAAGTCCTATTTCTATTTGTTAACTTATTTTTGGTGAAATCTCAGTTTTAAGGATCTTACCCAGTGGAACATGTAAGTAATAACAGTCCCAGTTAATGGAAGGAAGTGATACACATGTGTAATGTTTATCTTCATATCCACTTCACAGGAGGGTCATGGGCAATAACAGCAAATAATAGCAGCTACACCCAGTCCTGAAAGCTGTGGCACTTTCCAGCAATGATGGGGCAAAGAGAACTTGGGATGGCCCCTTACGCAAGGTCCAAGGGATACTTTCTCTGGTGACCCTAGATGGTGAACCAGTCTCCAGGATGTGTGTCCTGGAATAACACATCAAAGTCAGCTAGTAATACCTCATATCTGTGACTGGAGCACTTCATTCGTGTTTTGCAGTAATGCAGCAGATGATTGCAATGATTTAGCATAATACATGACTATCCCTTAAGGAGGTAACTGCTAAGGGTATAGTAAAGGAAATTTTGTTGATAATTTGGTTAAAAACTGATGCCTTTGTCACTATTAATGGGAAAAGATATTAAAGTCAGTAACTGGAAAATTCCTATTGAGATTTTGGTTGTGATGTGTTAAATTTCTAGATCAATATGGGGAAATTTTACATCTTAACAATATTGATACTTTCAGTCTATGAACATAATATATCTCCATTTATTTAGATTGATTTTGGTTCCTTTCAGTGTTTCATAGTTTTCAGCATACAGATTCTGAACACATTAGAATGAAACATAAGTATTTTAATTTTTGGAGGTATTATCAGTTCAGTTGCTCAGTTGTGTCTGACTCTCTGCGACCCCATGAATTGCAGCACGCCAGGCCTCCCTGTCCATCACCAACTCCCAGAGTGTACTCAAACTCATGTCCATCGAGTCAGTGATGCCATCCAGCCATCTCATCCTCTGTCGTCCCCTTCTCCTCCTGCCCCCAATCCCTCCCAGCATCAGAGTCTTTTCCAGTGAGTCAACTCTTCGCATGAGGTGGCCAAAGTACTGGAGTTTCAGCTTTAGCATCATTCCTTCCAAAGAACACCCAGGACTGATCTCCTTCAGAATGGACTGGTTGGATCTCCTTGCAGTCCAAGGGACTCTCAAGAGTCTCCTCCAACACCACAGTTCAAAAGCATCAATTCTTCAGTGCTCAGCTTTCTTCACAGCCCAACTCTCACATCCATACATGACCACAGGAAAAACCATAGCCTTGACTAGACGGACCTTTGTTGGCAAAGTAACATCTCTGCTTTTGAATATGCTATCTAGATTGGTCATAAGTTTCCTTCCAAGGAGTAAGCGTCTTTTAATTTCATGGCTACAGTCACCATCTTCAGTGATTTTGGAGCCCCCAAAATAAAATCTGACACTGTTTCCACTGTTTCCCCATCTATTTCCCATGAAGTGATGGGACTAGATGCCATGATCTTCATTTTCTGAATGTTGAGCCTTAAGCCAACTTTTTCACTTTCCTCTTTCACTTTCATCAAGAGGCTCTTCAGTTCCTCTTCACTTTCTGCCATAAGAGTGGTGTAATCTGCATATCTGAGGTTATTGATATTTTTCCCAGCAATCTTGATTCCAACTTGTGCTTCTTCCAGCTCAGCGTTTCTCATAATGTACTCTGCATAGAAGTTAAATAAGCAGGATGACAATATACAGCCTTGACGTACTCCTTTTCCTATTTGGAACCAGTCTGTTTTTCCATGTCCATTTCTAACTGTTGCTTCCTGACCTCCATATAAGTTTCTCAAGAGGCAGGTCAGGTGGTCTGGTATTCCCATCTCTAAATATCCTTTAAAAATCTTTTTCTTTCCAGTTGTTCATTGCTCATACATTTCACCCTTCAAATCTCAAGTATGTCCCCTCAAAACAAATCATGGCTTCTGGGGTTTTCCTGAGCACTAGACATAGCAGAATAGGATGACTTGGTCCTTGATGTGGTTCATAATTGTGTAAATGGCAGCATGTCCAATCTAATGTTGGGCTGCCATGAACTTGACCATGGCTTTCTTTCTAGCCCTCTGCACCTAGACTACCAGTTGTTTACTTCACTTGGGAGGGATCAACAGTATCATTTCGCTGTCTCACTCCAGGGCTGTTTGAATTTTCTTGTCTTGTGCCACAGTTTGGTGTGATCAGTTCTGCTTTAACTGAAAATCTGGAGGTTTATATTTATATGTCCTTATCCAAGCATCATCTGGGCCACTCATCTCTGATACCCTCTGCCACTCATCTCCAAAATGACGGGACAGGAGACGATATTATTAAGCAATTATAAGAGGTTCAAGATCAGCCCAGACCCTATGAGCCAGATTATACTCTGTGTGAGCATAAAATTCTATATTATAGATATAAAGCCACTTAGGGGAGGGAGCATCAAGATGGTACAGTGGGAAGACCTAGAGCTCACCAACCCCCATAAACCCATCAAAAATGCACCTCCATGTAGAACAATTCTCTCATAAAACCAGTTGAAAACTGGCAAAAGACCACTTACACAACCAAAGCTGAAAAAAAGATTTTCATGTAACTGGATAGGACCGAAAAATAAAAGGCATCAGGTTGGGATCCGCACCCCTGGAAGGGATCTGTGAAGCAGGGAAGGTGCACATGAGCAGGCTCTCGCCCTGGGGAGCCCCCTTGCCTGCTGGGAGGTTTATGGGTCAGAGAAGCTGGAGTGGCCCGGACTCTACTTGCAAGGTGTGTGTACATGTTGCCTTGCTAGCAGTCAGAATGGAGAGAGACCAGTGCTGACAGCTGCCACCTCACCACCCTTTTCAGTCCCAAAAGTGTGTGGAGCAGGACAGCTAGAAGAGCAGGCAGACATTAAATCTCCAGCAGAGAGACCCTGGGATAGGACTCTTGTCTAATTGTGTGGAGACAGCCTGGAGGGCCTGGGGTGTGGTTCAGGCTGAACCTCAGAGCCCCGTGTCAGCACATGCACAGGGAGACAGGTCCAGCACTGGAACCCACTGTCAGCCCACACACAGGGCTGCTGCTGCTGCTAAGTCACATCAGTCATGTCCGACTCTGTGCAACCCCACAGACGGCAGCCCACCAGGCTCCCCCATCCCTGGGATTCTCCAGGCAAGAACACTGGAGTGGGTTGCCATTTCCTTCTCCAATGCATGAAAGTGAAAAGTGAAAGAGAAGTCACTCAGTCGTGTCTGACTCTTAGAGACCCCATGGACTGTAGCCCACCAGGCTCCTCTGTCCATGGGATTTTCCAGGCAAGAGTACTGGAGTGGGGTGCCACTGCCTTCTCCACAGGCCAGTGCCACGCATATCTCTGGGCAGACAGTCCCTGGAGAGGAATACATAGTGGTTTGTTACCCAGTGGGAGCTCTCCAGTGCCACCCACCCGACACTAACTTGAGGCCAGATCTGGGGTGGACAGGTCTTGGGAGAGGCCTGTGTGCAGGCAGCTCAAGTCCTAAGTGGTAGCACAATCACCTCCATTCCTGCAGCTACAGCAGCCGGGCCCTAGCACCAGCCCATTCCACACTACAGCTGACAGGTTTTCAGCTTTTCTCTGTTGAGTATCATGTTGGTTATGTGTCTGAGGCCATATGACACCAAAGGAAACCATCAACAAAAAGACAACCTATATAATGGGAGAGAATACTTGCAAATGATGCAACCAACAAGTGGTTAATATCCAGACAGCTCAAATGATTCAATATCAAAAAACCCAACCTATTCAAAAAATGAGCAGAAGACCCAAACAGACATTTCTCCAAAGAAGACATACAGACAGCCAACAGGCACATGAAAAGACACTTGACGTCACTAATTATTAGAGAAATGGAAGTCGGATCCACAATGATGCATCACATAACACTGACCTGAATGGCTATCAAAAAATCTACAAATAATTAGATACCAGAGAGGGTATGTGGAAAAGGAACCCTTGTACATTGTTGCTTGGAATGTAAATCGGTGCAGCTATTGTGGAAAACAGCATGGAAGTTCCTTAAAAACTAAAAATAGAGCTACCATATTATCTAGAAATCCCAGTCCCAGGCATACATTCAGAGAAAACTCTAATTCTCTAATGTGAAAAGATATATGCACCCCAATGTTCATAGCAGCACTATTTACAATATCCAAGATATGAAAAAAACCCAAGTGCCCATCAACAGATGATTGGTTTAAGATGTGGTATACATGCAACGGAATATCACTCAGCCGTAAGAAAGAATGAAGTAATGCTATTTGCTGCAACATGAATGGACCTAGAGATTATTGTACTAAGGGAAGAAAGTCAGAGAAAACAAATATTATAACACATGTGGAATCTAAAAAATAATACTTGATTTTTAAAATTAGTTTATTTTAATTAGATGGAGAAGGCAATGGCACCCCACTCCAGTACTCTTGCCTGGAAAATCCATGGATGGAGGAGCCTGGTGGGCTGCAGTCCATGGGGTCGCGAAGAGTCAGACACGACTGAGCGACTTCACTTTCACTTTTCACTTTCCTGCATTGGAGAAGGAAATGGCAACCCACTCCAGTGTTCTTGCCTGGAGAATCCCAGGGACGGGGGAGCCTGGTGGGCTGCCATCTATGGGATCGCACAGAGTCGGACACGACTGAAGCGACTTAGCAGCAGCAGCAGCAGCAGCATTTTAATTAGAGGCTAATTACTTTACAATATTGTTGTGATTTTTGCCATACATCAACATGAATCTGATGAATCTATATACAAAACCTAAACAAGAAACTAAACTTATGGTTGCTGCTGCTGCTGCTGCTAAGTCACTTCAGTCGTTACCAAAGGGCAAAGGGAAGTATGGATAAATTGTGAGTATGAGATTAACAGATATGATCTATTATAAAATAGATAAACAACAAGGATTTACTGTATAGCACAGGGAACTCTATTCAATATCTCGTAATAACCTATAATGGGAAATAATCTGAAAATACATAAATCACTTTGCTGTATGCCTAAAACTAATATTTTTAATCAGCTATATTTCCATTAAAAATACATAAAACATTTAATTTTGTGAATATCTTCATGAGTGGCAGTGATGCCGGGAAGAAGAATGCAGGCCAATTTAACAAGTGATGGAGTATATACTCCAAGTAATATTGACTTTAGTATAATGACCCCCGCTAAAGAAATGGTGTTGTTGTGAAACCAAGCTTTTGCCTCATCTTCTGATAAAATGTGCTGAGATTTCTTCTCTCTTAGGTTTAAATTCTCAGTCATATCCATGACATTCACATGGCAAGGAGGATGTAGTCATACCATCTCTTGAATGGCCTCCTCTAGTTTACTAAATCTCCGTATTATGAGTCATGCTTCCTCAAGTGTACTTTGCTGCTAGAAGACAGACAGTAACCTGCGTGTTAGCGATTAGAAAGCCTGCACTAAGAAACGTGAAGAAACCAGTTCTACGCGATGTCCCATATGCTGCTGTGAATCACGCAAGTCTGTCTGCCTTTCAGATGGCATCGTGGTTGCAAGGAGCATGTTTGTGAAATGGCATTGGTGTTCAAGCGACAGGAAAGTCAAGTGCCTAGATTTTAGTGCTCAGAGGTGGCGGAACACGGTGGCAATTTTTTCCTCTTTCCCTTTGTTGTTGTCGCTTTTACTTTTTCTTCTTGAGATGAAAGTCATGTAACCTAAAAACTAACCATTTTAAAGTAATTCAGGGGCATCCAATACAGCTGTACAAACACCACTTCTCTCTAGTTCCAAAACATTTTCATCACCCTAAAGGAAGCCCTGTGCTATTAAGCAGTGGTGGTTTCCTTCTCATGTCAGTTTTGTAGTAAGATTTGGGATATTATTCCTGGGAGCTTATCCTAGAGTCATTTTCTGCAGTGGTAAATTACATAAGATTGAAAATTTACAAGGGTAATCCTATAGAACAGTTTGTGCCTAGTTTTGTTTGTGGATATTTTATCTCCCAGAGGAACGTTTTAAACTAGCCAAAGACTAAACCAATATGCTTACATTTTGTGTCCATTTTAAATTCAAAATCCAACATAGTGGTTTTTTTTTTTTAATTTTGTGTGTTTGGAAATACAATCAAACAATTGTGAAAATGTAGCTGTGAAGAAAGCTGAGTGCCGAAGAATTGGTGCTTTTGAACTGTGGTTGTTGGAGAAGACTCTTGAGAGTCCCTTGGACTGCAAGGAGATCCAACCAGTCCATTCTGAAGGAGATCAGCCCTGGGTGTTCTTTGGAAGGAATGATGCTAAAGCTGAAATCTAGTACTCTGGCCACCTCATGCGAAGAGTTGACTCATTGGAAAAGACTCTGATGCTGGGAGGGGTTGGGGGCAGGAGGAGAAGGGGACGACAGAGGATGAGATGGCTGGATGGCATCACCGACTCGATGGACACGAGTTTGAGTGAACTCCGAGAGTTGGTGATGGACAGAGAGGCCTGGCGTGCTGTGATTCATGGGGTCGCAAAGAGTCAGACTTGACTGAACACTGAACTGAACTAAATTGGGTAAGTTATGTGTATAGATCTTTCTCACATCCCTGCTGTTCATACTTTTCTCCAAGATATAGTTTGACCCAGTCAAGAATGATGGCGTCAACATGCCCCTGGTTATCTTGGCATTCCTGGGTTTCCCTCAGACAAACAAGATGCGCAGTTAGCCTGAGGCAAGCCGACTCTCATTGCGTTGGGGGAGTCATCACTGTGGCTACAGTCTGCCCCACAGTGCCAGGCTCTATGTGCTTTCTGACTACTGGAATGAAGTGAAGTGCTCTTCCCCTGCAGTCATGTGATGGTGAACCTAGGAGTATGTCACCTGGAATGAGGTTGACCACACTCCATGTAGAGGCTGATCCCACGTCTCGCCATAGTGGGGCCAGCCCTAAATGAGCAGGTTGGGCAGCAGTCAACTTTAAGGACCTTGCAGGCAGCAGGTGAGGGATGGCGAGCAGAAAGAAGGGGATCTCCCAGAAAGAAAATAAGAATTGGCAACTGATATTTAGAATCTGCAAGTTTCAGTTCAGGACAGTGTATACTTCCTCTCCAGTATGTTTCTTGGGCAATTATCTAGAAAAAATTACTTTTGAAGGGAGCTATGTTCAGTGGTAGACCATAGTTGTCCAAGTCCCATGAGATGGTATGTAGTTTTCATAGTGTAAAGCAAAAATTTCAGTAATTATCTAAGGATTACTAATAGTAGCCTAGCTAATACTTGACTTACCTGAGGGTAAAATGCCTAAGGCAAAAGGTCAATTCAAAAATTCCATGATACTTAATTGCATATTTATGAGTCACTGTATTTTTAGTCTGTCCATGTGAAACCAAATCCATATGTTTATCAAAGGCTGTTTTACCACTTCCAGACTTGCTTTTTATTTATTTTGAATTTGTTTCTTTGCTTGTTCCATTTCCTTCTGTTTGATTACAGTCATTAGTATTCTTGTGTATTATATAATTCATCTGTGTGTGAGGCACCTAGGCCTTTTGAGAAAAAAATAAGCTATTTGAATATGAAAGTGGAAGTGTTAATTGCTCAGTCGTGTTGGACCCTTTGGGACCCCGTGGGTTGTAGCTTGCCAGGCTCCTCTGTCCATGGAATCATCCAGGCAAGAATACTAGAATGGGTTACCATTTCCTTCTCCAGGAGATTTTCCCAACCCAGGGATCAAACCTGTGCCTCCTACATGTGTAGGCAGATTTTTTACTGTTTGAGCACCAGGGAAGCCAGGTGAATATAAGATTTGCTGTTTAATAAACACGTATTTTTTGAGTGTCTGCTGTAGAGAGCAGGCTTAATGAAAGGCACTAGGCCTAAAAAGACAAGAAAAGCACCCTCCTCAGATGGCTTTCCTAGGTCATGGAATTACATTTCTCTGTCCCAGTATCACTGAATTGCTACTCAGTTGATTGGGTTCCTTTTATTAGAATATTTGGAGGCTCATGGATAATTGGATATTTTCATAAACCACATTAAAGTGTATACTTTTAAATTTCTGTAATGAAAAACGAATGTAAGTCCCAAATCATGGATTCTTGTGAGTTATTATAAAAGTTGAAAATATTCTTGCCTCAGACCTATGTTTCTTCAAGTTAATAAAGGGTGCCTTTGAAAGCACCCTAAATGCACTTTTAATTTTCAATCAGCAGATAGCAGCAGTTGAATTCAAAACAAAGTTACAATAGTGTTCTGTTTAATACTATGATAAGTACACTCAAAATTTTTAGAAAATGATTCTTACGTGAAAACAACACATTAAACTGAAGATTCTCCTATTTGTCTCAGAAGGGGGAACACTGCAATTCTTTGATCAAGTATCTTTAATTGAACAAAATAAAGGACTGATTTTACCACTCCTCAGTGTACTCAAACAACTGGCCTTTTCCCTATTAAGTATCATATTAAACAATCCAAGATTTTCTTTTCAATAAAGGAAATAAGCTTTACGTTTTTCTCTGATTACTTTCCCAGGAGCATTGTAATGAGTTGATTTGATTTACTGCAATTTATAGCGTTACGGCTGCCAGCATTACACTAGCCAATGCCCCCTATAAAATCAGGACCACGCAGAAGAAGCACTCCCAAAGGATTCAGAGATGCAGAACAGGAGACATTCTGGAATACTAGGTTTATAAAATGAATACATGCATTTTCTTAAGTGCTCATCATCATTGGAAGGCATGTTCATCCTGCTATTTGTATTTGTGTATGAGAGCAATACAACAGTAAAAACACAAACACATATCTAGAGTACTGGGGCTGCCCTGGTGGCTCAGTGGTAAAGAATCCACCTACCAACGCAGGAGACACGAGTTCGATCCCTGGGTCAGGAAGATCCGCTGGAGAAGGAAGTGGCAACCTACTCTAGTATTCTCGCCTGGGAAGCCCCATGGACAGAGGAGCCTGGGGGACACTACAGTCCATGAGGTTGAAAAGAGTCAGACACGACTTAGTGACAAAACAACAACAATCTGGAGTATTATTTCAATAGAAGATGTTTCTATTTTCTAGATTTCATGTATGAAAGGACCTTGGGGTTTGAGTTGTATAAAAACTGAATCACTTACTTTCAATAAGCTGAAACGAGAACCAATAAAATCAGAAATTTGGGATGAAAGAAAGAAAAACCGATAAACAAGGCCCTCAGTGTTACACTTGGCAATGGTTTAGATTCACGATTAACAAGTCCATAATAGTTAAATCCTGAGTAGAAGATACTTCACACTCTATTAGTAAAATCTGCATATTATATGTGACTCTCTTGTTTAATGTTTTCCTTTTTCCTTTAAAAACAGCCAGAGAAAAACTACAAAATATCAAAACTCAGTGAGCATGAATTAATCTACATGATTCTTTAAACATGAAATTTGTAGCCTGAAAGCCAAAAAAGAATATCCAGGCCCAGATTGTTCCACAGGAAAGTTCTATCAGATGTTTAAAGAAATTAATGTATGTTTTACATAAACAAATTAATGTTTTATATACTCTTCCAGAAAATAGAAGGAAAGGGGGCACTTTCCAAATCATTTTATAAAGCCAGTATTATTCCAATACCAAAACCAGACAACAACAGTACAAAAGCAATCTACACACCAATTTCTCTCGAGAACTTAGACGGGGAACTTCCCTGGTGGCCCAGTGGTTGTAAGTCCACTGGCCAGTACAGCGGAAACAGGTTCTACTGGTCCAGGAAAATCTCGTATTCCACAGCTGCTGCTGCTAAGCCGCTTCAGTCGTGTCCGACTCTGTGCGACCCCATAGACGGCAGCCCACCAGGCTCCCCGTCCCTGGGACTCTCCAGGCAAGAACACTGGAGTGGGCTGCCATTTCCTTCTCCAAGGCATGAAAGTGAAAAGGGAAGTTGCTCAGTCGTGTCCGACCCTCAGCGACCCCATGGGCTGCAGCCTTCCAGGCTCCTCCGTCCATGGGATTTTCCAGGCAAGAGCACACAGGCAGGGCAACTAAGCCCGTGTGCCACAACTACTGAAACCCAAGCACCCCAGAGCCTGTGCTTAACAATAAAAGAAGACACCATAATGAGAAGCCTGTGTACTCCAACTAGAGTGTAGCCCCTGCTTGCCGCAGATGGAGGAAGCCCATATGTAGCAATGAAGAAACAAAAAGAACTTAGATGCAAAATCCTCGATAAAATATTAGCAAAGCAAATCCAACAATTTGTAAAAAAAAAAAAGCATATACCATTACCAAGTGGCATTTATTTCACATAAACAAGGATAGTTCAACATTAAAAAAAAAAATCAACATAATCCACCATATAAACAAGCTAAAGAAGAAAAATCAGTGATAGGAAAAGCATTTGACTAAATCCAACCTCATTCCAAATAGTCAGGGATCCACACCTTGGGAGCTGGTAGTGTTGACTCCACTCTCAGGCAACTTTTCCTGTTCTTGATATACTCCCTATTGGGCTGTATCCCAAAGGCCTGCAAGCCTTGTAGTTGCCCAGCCTCAAAACCAAAGAAAGAGCCCAGAGATGGCAACCGAGACATCAATGGTTTACTGGATAGGGGATCTTACACCCACCTCTGAAGCAAAAGGTCCTGGGGCAACATCCCACTGTAGATGGCAGACAGGATATGGCGTCTAGTGGGTGTGGGGGGTGGTAAGGAAGCTATCATTTACAGGCAGAATTGATGTCAGGTTGGCTCATCAGTTACCAGGGAAATCACCATCTAGGGCATGTCCCTAAAATCTCCTCAGATTAACAACCCTCACAACCATCCCGAGAGCAGATGTATCCCTTTAATAAACTAGCAGGTGGAGTCATTCTAGAACAATCGATAGGTGGCAGAATGGGAGGGGAAATCATGTTCACCAAGCACTGGTCAAGCGGGGGATGTACAGAGAGCAAGAGAATAGCCATTCTGAGTGGCCTGACGGTACACTGCTGCTGCTAAGTCGCTTCAGTCGTGTCCGACTCTGTGCGACCCCAGAGACGGCAGCCCACCAGGCTCCCCGTCCCTGGGATTCTCCAGGCAAGAACACTAGAGTGGGTTGCCATTTCCTTCTCCAATGAATGAAAGTGAAAAGTGAAAGTGAAATCGCTCAGTCGTGTCCAACCCTTAGCGACCCCATGGACTGCAGCCTTCCAGGCTCCTCTGTCCATGGGATTTTCCAGGCAAGAGTACTGGAGTGGGGTGCCACTGTCTTCTCCGGACGGTACACTACATAAGAAAAATGTATTTCATATCCATTGAGTCAGATTTCAAAAGAAATACATGAATGGAAATGGTATAAATCAAACCCAGATTGATCATAATTTTCCAAGTCATGTGTTAGAAATGTGATTCTTTTCACCTAGAGAAAATAGTACTTTAAATAAATAAAGTAGTTACAAAGTTCATAATTACTCCTACGGTATACAGTCTACTGGACTAAGCTAATAAACACTATAACATTTCTGTTCCCAATATCCACCATTGTACATTAACATTTGAATGAACACATTCATTATATAGCCAGGATAGCAATTTCCAGATCTGGTATTAATGTACTTCCTGGCTAAAGCTGAAACTCTTAAGAGCAATTAACTAATTCATGAGTTAATATTGTTTAGACATCAGCCTTTAGAACTAAATGGGATAATGTATGTAAAATGCTTAGCACATTTCCTGCCATAGAGTCAGTACTCAATCAATGATAGCCACTAATATCAGTATTATCAAGTAATGATGCCATGAGGTTTTCTACATTGAATATTACCACTTGTAAAAAATTTTTAATGTAAAGCATTTTCAAGCTATGGATACGTTTCTCAAATCCATGGTCTTATATGATGGAAACATTTGCTTGCTTTCAAAAGCCCAATCACTACTCTAGCAATCCAAAGTCAATTAAAACAGTTACTAATAGTTTTTCCCTGAAGTGGACTTCAGTCATCTACATACTATATATGCATGTCACTAAAAACAAATGCTACCGTCCAGCATTTTACTTAAAGATGTGGCAGTTGGGTACTGGGGGAAGCTGACTCCAAGACAGAGTTAGGAAGGCAAAAGGCTGATTGAGGGGTAGCCAGAGCAAAGTTTAGAGATGAACTGGGGAGGAAACAGCACTGGGGAGAGAGAGCCTCAGACTACGACGGCGGGACTGACAGTCTTGGCTAAGAGCATAATAGGGAGCTCAAGAGCAGAGCTTGCCCGTGAGGATCCCCACTAAGGGCAGAAATGGCTGCTACCTTCACCATGCCGAGCCAGAGACTGAGGTCTAGCCTGGATGAGTGGCCTTTTTGAAGGCTGAAGCAGAGTCTGAAGGCACCCACAGATGGAGCTTGTTGGCTAACTGCACTTTTACAGCTGATGAGAGATTCTTACATAATGAGGTATGGGGAAGTCATCCTGAGTTACACACAAGTTAACTTGAATTTTATGCTAACACATTCTGTTTGCAGCCTATCAAACATACATTGTACATCTGCTTTAATTATTAAAGAAAAAGGTGACTGACCAGCAGAGAAGAATGTCTATGTTGAAGACAAAGATTAAATGCCTCCTTTCCTGGGATGCCCAGGCTGGTTTTCCTTCAGTGATAAAATTCCCTTTCCAGGAGTCAAGGCCACACTGACTTGCTGTGTATGTGCTGATTGGCTTTTGGGTTTTCTTCTGTTTTTAACATTTAAGGAACGTACCACTGACTCCTTTGATGTTCTTTGTTCTGACAAGATATACAACTGTACTGAAAAAAACATGTTTCTCCAGAGTAGTTCTTCAGAGTTATCTAAGAAGCTGTCTCCTGGGCTATATCCTCAGTGTGGTTCAAATAAAACTCTTTCTTATTTCTGTTATAGATGGTTTGTTGGTTATTTCTGTCGATAGAGCTAAGTGGTAAATTTTTTTTTCTGGAGGGAGACCTGAGCGGAACATTCCCATAACATCTTTAGGAGACACACTGGGTAAGACATGTAGAAGTAAAACTCCTATTTGACTTTTTTTTTTTTTTGCTGTGCCAGGTCCCAGCTGCTAGATGTAGGATGTTTATTTGTGGCATGTGGAATCTAGCTCCCTGACCAGGTATCGAACCCGGGTCCCCTATGTCGGGAGCACAGTCCTAGCCACTGGACTACCGAGGAAATCCCAACTTTTTTTTTTTTGTATTTTAGCTATGAGTGACAAATGTTATTTCTTTTTATCGTTTTCTCTAATGTATTTCAGAAACTGAAGTGTTTCCTTTTATTCCACCGTTGGCCATAGTGTGAGCCCTACACACTCCCTTTCCTTTCACCTCAAAGGGAGCGCCTTTGTATGTAGCCATGCATACATCATTAGTGTAAAGAACAGGCTGGATCTGCTCCCAAATCTTCTTAGGATTCAGCTCCTTGTCAGGCTCTCCAGGGAAAGCATCAAAAGTAATTCTGTCCCCAGGAACAGATCCATTAGGAGGTGCCAAGATGCCCACTTTCTCTGCTGAACTTGCACACATCACCATTGCCTGAGATACTACTCCTCCCATCTTTGCAGGTTTCAGGTTACAAAGTCAAACCACCATCCTATTTTGCATCTGTTCAAGAGGAACGTGATTCACCAGGCCACTGACCGCCGTTCTTGGGGCTGTTTCTCCAACATCTACTTCTTTACATACAAAGACTCTGCATCAGGGTGTTTTCTGGCAGTGATGAGACAACCAATCCGAAGATCCAGACGGGCTTAGAGTCAGCGCTGCCTGCTACTGGTTGCTGTTTTCTCTCCTTTTTCTCTCCTTTCTTTTCAGCTTTCTCTTTCGTCTTCTTTTCTTCTCCTCCTCCTCCTTTTACTTGTTCTTTAGCACCAGAAGATATGGTTGCTATTGGTATCTCATTTTCAGAAACTATAGAATCAGTTTTTAGTGGAGTACCAGATGGAAATGGTATTTGTTTTACTCCATTCTGAATTTCTGCCTTAATTAGCTCTGGTTTCAATCCTTCAATTTCTTTCTTCAATTTAGCATTTTCACCTCAAAGTTTCTTCTCTTCTCTCAAAGTTGCCTTCAAAATTGCTTTCTCCTTAAGAGCAACTTGCTGCTTAAGATATTCAATAATTTGATCTGCTTCTGCACTCTTCTGCTCCAGACTCTTCGGAACAGCATCACCAGTTGCCATTTTTGCCAAGAAACCCCAGAAAATCACGTATCGGTGGACTGAGGCACCTCAGCAGCCTTGGCCGGGAGCAGGTAAGGAGCGCCTCCACCTCACGAAGGCAGTGAGAAAGGACCCAATCCAACTTTTTTATTTTTTGCTGTCAAATGCCTTCCTTCCTTAATTGGTTTCAGTAGAGAAAGGTAGTTTTTTAATCATGCTTTTGTGGAACACCTGTCAGACAGAATTATGTAATAATCGCCTGTTTCTAATTTGGTAATATTTAGGGAAAAAAATCATAAAAATAAAGGTAATTGATAGAATTGTCTCAATCTTGTTTTCTTCTAATGACATATCTGTTCACAAGAATTAGTACACAACAGTGACAGGAATAGCTGTTTACATTTTTCTTAAACATAGAATAAAAGCACATCCACAAAACTATTCACTTAAAGTACTCATTTTCTGTTAGAAAAAATCCTGCTAATTTGTTTGTTGGCATTAGATCCAATATTCATGTTTTTCTGAAAAAATGTTTAATTCTGAGAACAGAAGCACAATTTGCGTTGTTTAGCTACTAGAACAAAATTTAGAACTCCTCTGTTGCTATTAAAAGTAAATAACTTTCCCAAAGATAACATGCAACAACCATCTTTAAGATAATTATATAAAGACTTTTAAAATAAAAAATCCATCATGCAAAAGAATAAGCTCAGGTATCAATCAGTCATATAACATTGACTATACAATGAAAGTAAAATCAATGTCATTGGAAAAGACTGATGCAGGGAGGGATTGGGGGCAGGAGGAGAAGGGGATGACAGAGGATGAGATGGCTGGATGGCATCACCGACTCGATGGACGTGAGTCTGAGTGAACTCCGGGAGGTGGTGATGGACAGGGAGACCTGGCGTGCTGCGATTCATGGGACTGCAGAGTCGGACACGACTGAGCGACTGAACTGAACTGAACTGAAGGAAGTAGGGCCCATAGTCCTTTGTGGTTAAACATCATTCTTAAATTAACAAGCACATCTCCTAAGTCTTATTTTGCTGTATGATAATTCATCCATTTAGTCAACAAACATTTATGAAGTGCCCATAATGTAAGGGCATTGTAAGTAGACAACTATGAACAGGTGCTTTACAAAAGAAAAATGCAGGTAGCCAAATCACATATAAAAAAGTGATCAATCTCTTCAGTAAATAAAATAGAAATTAAGACCCCATTTGAAATACTTTTGATATGTGGGTCAGATGGTAAAGAATCTGCCTGCAGTGCAGGAGACCCTCTTTCAACCCCCTCAATCAAGACGATCCCCTGGAGAAGGAAATGGCACCCCATTCCAGTACTCTTTCCTGGAGAATTCCATGGACAGAGGAGCCTGGCGGGCTACAGTCCATAGGGTCTCACAGAGTCGGGCACTACTGGGTGACTAACATTACTACTAGATTAAACACCTGTCAAAGCCAAGGATGAGAATGTGGAAAACACGAATTTTCAGTGTATATTATGATGTATGGTATGTGTAAATTTATAAGTCACTTTTAAAACTAATTTGGCAATTTCTTGTAAATCTACCTAGATTCCAAAATTCCACTCCTACATATACATCCTCGAGAAATTTGCACATATTTTGGAATGTTCATAGCAGCACTTTCTGTAGCAGCAGAAGCAATTGGAAATATCCCCCAAATCCAATGACAGGAAATAAATTTTGATAGTCTATTTACTCAATGAAGTAATACGCAGCAGTGAAAAATCAGTGAACTACAGCTACCCCACAAGGATGAGCCTTAGAAATATAATTTTGAGTGAAAAGCAATTCTCAGAAGATTCATACTATAATGAGACCACCACTCAAAAACAAACAAGACAAAATGTGTTGTTAAGGCATGTGTAAAACTATGTGTTTTCAAAAGTGAGAGGCTGATAAATGCAAAACTCAGGCAGATGGTTACATGGGCAGGATAGGAAGGGAGGAGAATGTGGGTTAATGTCAAATTTGAAGATTTTGTGCTGGATAACAAATTCATGGAGAGGCATAATATTATGCCACATAATTTACATGTTACATATATGTTCTTTAGTAACTTACAAATATTTTAAAATTATTTGGATACTTAAAAATATATATCAAAGTATATTTGATTTACAAGGTTGTTTTCATTTCAGGTGTACAATAAAGGACTCAGTTATACATATAAAAATTTGGAAAAAAATTTAAAGCAATGAAATAATGCTACTTCTTGGATAGCCTGTTTCTATATCTAAATTGGTTTATAGCAGAACTAACAGTGAAACCCAGATTTGTCTCCCAGGCTAGTGATCTTGAAAAATCCCACTTTAAAATAAACAGACTAGAACAGAATAGTTATATTACATGTTCTCACTGAAGTGCTCTTTTAAATTTATTAAAATAATGATTTATTATACAAATTCAAATACTTAAGAATATTAAATGAGAATAATTCTTCTGTGCACTTCTCAAATCACACAACTCCATTCCCCAGATATGATTACTGTTAATACACTAATGTTTTCCATGCATATATGAAGATATGTGTATTTATATACATTTATATGCTAAACACATATCTGTTTAAAAATAAAAACACAAAACCTCTTTGCCTATAAATACTGAATAACTTATTTTTTATTTGACAATGACATTTTTCATGTCATGATTTTATCCATAAATCACCCTGAATATTTTTAGGGGTTTTATGGTTTTCCATTGTATTGGATACATCGGTTGAATTTAAATAGTGACTTGATGACAGGTGTTTAAGTTATTGCCTATTAGGGCATTAAATGAGACTTTTCTATGTCAGTTTCAGCTGAGGTTTTCAAGTTTTCAAATAAAACAGAAGGTGCCAACTACCCCTACAATCTGAAGTGATCTCCTAGAACTCTTAGGTGGGACTTACAGAGGAGGTCTCTATAAACTGGTTGGGGATCTGAAGTCATCATCCATCTTAAGATATAAAATTAGTGAAGTTTATATGATTGAAAAGTAAAAGCTAAACCCTTAGAAGGAGGTGACATTTTGAAAAACACAAAAGACGAAGCAAGGAGTCATTTTACTTTACTAAAATAAGATGGCCAAAAGGTGCAAACTTCCAGCTATAAATGAATAAGACACGAGGATGCAGGGCACAGCATGCTGACCCTAGTTAATACCGGATTGCATATGTGAAAGCTGCTAAGAGAATAGATCTTAAAAAGAAAAATTGATGGTCCAGGAGACGCTGGTCTAATGTTTGGACAATGATGGTAATAAGCTATATATATAGTAAAGCTTAAAACACTCCATTCCTATTTTGCTTCACTTTCATAATCATTATCAGACAGGAGAGAGTAGAAGTAAAATTGGTTCAAGAGAACTGAAGCCAAAAATGAGCAGAGTTAAACACGTATATGCACCAGGAATCTCTAAAATAATGTATCTCCAAACTTGGAAAAATTATGTTTGATGCAGAATTATGAGTTCTCAAATTACAAGCTCAGTTACATGGATGTCTTAGATTGGGTTTCCTGGAAACAGAATGAAATGGAGAACTGAGTTAGAAATTTTCCTGGGGAGAGTTCTTAGGAGATAAACCTGGAAGGAAGTGAGGGAGGCAGGAATGGGCAGAGCAAGAAGCTTTCCTGCAAAGTGGTTGCATTCAGCTGACTCTCAGACAATCCTTCGGAGAATTCTAGAATTAGCCTGGCTCTTCAGAGTTGTCTCAAACTGAGGTGAGATGGTGGGGCCATTTTATTCTTGCATCAGTTAGTACTGGACAGAGGTCACTTCCTGGAGTGGGGGGCGGGGGCATAGGTTCTGAAGATGGTATTCCCAGCTGCTGGAGATGGTATTCCCAGCTACTGGAGATTTGATGAACTGACAGTAGGAGGGGAATCTGGGTGAAGTAACACAGTATTTACTTGTACTCACTAATTTCTGTTTTAAGCCTCTATTTTAGCATGACTTTCAACTTCTGTGTTATGCTCAGGCTCAAGGGAAATCATTCTGCTGGGTCCCAAGTTGCCCTGGAAAGAGCAGGGCTTTGTGAGGCTATCTTTGGTTGCCTGGATACATCATTTAGATACTTCCACCCATTCTGCTCCTTCTGGGTAGGAGAAAACCCTCACGTCTTGCATCTTTCTCAGGGGCACCCATATTTTCTTCTGGTCTTGGATTTCCAAACATACAGAAGGTTTCTTCTTTCTCTTTTTCTAATCTGAACAAATTCATGTAGCTCAACAGACCACAGGTAGAGATGAAGAGAAGCAGGGGGTGTGACAGCAAGAAAAGCAGACTCTGACTGCAGGTAACACAACTTTCCCCATCTAATTTTTATGACTTGAGTTCCCTCTGGGCTGAGGGGTTTTTATTTGAATGTCCAAAAGCACAAGCTTCAGATATTTAAAGAGCTTTTTCTTTGCCTTTCTGCTGTAACAACCTGTACTGGAGGCAATGAATGCATTGACTAAATGAATAAAGTCAAAAAGTAAAAGAAATTCAGGAAAGAAAATCTTAGGTAACATCTCAGAATATTATCCTGCCACGATTACATCCAAGAATCCTACCAGGCCCTGTGGATGAGATCAATGAAACCTTGTAATAGTCTTTGATGGTTCAGGGAGAAAGAAAAGATGACTCAATGATCAAAGTCAGAGAAGAGTCTCCCTTAAAGTAGGAAGAAAGAGGATGCTGCAAACCATAGACTGATATTAATGTTCCACTTAGAGAAAATGCCAGACAAAGCTCATCTTGGTTTTTTTTTTGATTCTTTGTTTTGGTCCAGCAAAGGTCTTGAAATTAAGGTATCTGGACTCCAGCAAATAATTGACTTGTCTCCTGAGATATCACTGTGAATAAGATGCATAAATAGGGACCAGAAAACAAAGGGCCTGACAAATTTATAATACAATGAACAACTGCCCCCAGTGAAAATAGAAACATTGCCAAAGTCAAGAAGTCAAGATGCAGTTGGTTAAGGCAACTATGACACACGCAGAGAGTTGGACAGAACAGAGGGCATGATGCTTGAGGAAGTGGAGCCCCAGGAAGCCAGCTCATCTGGAAATGAGAAGTGTAGCATCGCCACGTGGAGGCTAATTGATTCTCCAGGCAAGAATACTGGAGTGGGTTGCTGTGCCCTCCTCCAGGGGACCTTCCTGACCCAGGGATCAAAACTCTGTTTCTTACATCTTTTGCATTGATAGGTGGGTTCACTAGCACCACCTGGGAAGGGAAAATTTCTTTTTTTTAATTTTAATTTTTATTTAAATTTATTTATTTTAATTGGAGGCTAATTTACAATATTGTATTGGTTTTGCCATACATCAACATGAATCTGCCACGGGTGTACACGTGCTCCCCATCCTGTACCCCCCTCCTTCCTCCCTCCCCATACCATCCCTCTGGGTCGTCCCAGTGCACCAGCCCAGAGCATCTTGTATCATGCATTGAACCTGGACTGGAGATTCGTTTATGATATTATACATGTTTCAATGCCATTCTCCCAAATCATCCCACCCTCTCCCTCTTCCACAGAATCCAAAAGACTGTTCTATACATCTGTGTCTCTTTTGCTGTCTCGATACAGGGTTATTGTTACCATCTTTCTAAATTCTATATATATGCGTTAGTATACTGTATTGGTGTTTTTCTTTCTGGCTTACTTCACTGTATAATCGGCTCCAGTTCATCCACCTCATTAGAACTGATTCAAATGTATTTCTTCTGATAGACAGAACTCTTCTTAAAAGCAAGCAAGCAACAACAAAAGAAACCTAGGATGTTGTGAGGCAATATGTTTACCAGCAGCATGGTGTCATGGAGATTCATTCATTTTACTAACAGTATCGATTGCCTGCACTCCCCTTGGAAGAAATGGATAGGACCTCATGACTTCTAAGTGCCCCCTCAGCTGTGAGCAGCTCTGATTCGACTCTCAGAAAATGTGAATGCTAAACCAAAACCATCTGGATTTTCACTCTTTTACAAAGATGTTTTACATGATATACAGAAAAACTAGTGATTCAGAAAGAGTTTCATAAAAGCCTGTGGATACACTCAGAGTTGATTTTATGGCTCATGACTGGCAATATTAATGGAACCACTAATAAAAGTTATGATATGTAGTCATAAAACACCTAAGCATGAATTCATAACTCATGTTCCAACAGGGTAAAGCAGGTCATTTCTCCTTTATGATTTAATGCCAAGTAGATTTTAAACTTTCTCACAGGAGACCTATAAACCTCAGTGTAGGTTAAGATCGAAGCCCAACGATGGTATTTCAAAGATAAAATAATAATGAACATATGGTTATGAGAAAAATCTGACATTCTAAACTTACAAAGTGGAAACGGTTTAGTCACCCAACTCGATAGCGTAAGTGAGCAGAAGGTTGCTCATTGGGTTCTCCCTAACTTGAGTTTGATAAGTTGACTTTCTCTCCTTCAGCTCTACCAAAAGTCTAGACCAAAATTTGATGAGAAATTAAAACTTATACTAGCTTTGGCTACAGCTGTTAAATTTGGAGCTCAACTCCTTACACCTGTCATCTGGTATCAGGAGCTACTGATACCAGGAACTGTTTCACTCAGGAGCTACTCCTGTGGCATCTGCTGGGGAGGCCAATCCTAAGATCCTGGATCTTATGACTGAGGGTCCCTGCCAGAGGGTGACTCTGGCTGGCCAGAGTTCCCTTCCACCTTGTGACTGTTAAATTTGTATGCCAACCTGATTGGGCTAAGAGATGCCCAGATCGCTGGTGAAACACTATTTCTAGGTAAGTCTATGAGCATCTTCAGAAGAGATTAGCATTTAAATTGGGAGACTAAGTGAAGAAGACCACCCTCACCAGTGCCAGTGGACACCATCCAATCAGTTAGGAATGGAGTACATCAAAGAGGTAGAGGAAGGGCAAATTAGCTCACCCTGAGCTGAGACACCCATCTTCTCCTGCCCGTGGACTTCAGTGCTTCTCGTTTTCATGCTATTGGACTCATATTGGGATTTACATAATCACCTCAATCCTCAGCTCTTTGGACTCAGAGTTAATTACAACACCAGTTTTCCTGATTTGTAGATGGCAGATCATGGGACTTCTCGGCCTCCATAACACATGAGCCAGTTCCTATATAAATCACCTTTTATATCACTATGTATATTACTGGTTCTGTTTATCTGGAGAATCCTAATACATACCAGAACAGTGACTCCCCCATCTGACCAAACAGGTCCAGAATCCTTTTCCAGGCATTATTAAGGATGCTAAGAGGAGGGTTGGGCTTCCCTGGTGGCTCAGTGGTAAAGAATCTACTTGCCAATGCAGGAGATGGGAGTTCAATCCCTGGGTGGGGAAGATCCCTGGAGAAGGAAATGGTAACCCACTCCAGTACGCTTGCCTGGGAAATCCCATGGACAGAGGAGCCTGGTTGGTTACAGTTCATGGGGGCACAATAGAGTCAGACATGACTTAGTGACTAAACAACAATAACAAAGAGGAGGCGTAGAGGAAGCTTATCTCCTGAGATCATACAAGCACTCAAGTCAGTTTGAGTCTGGAGATGCTGGCAACCCATCTGTGTCACCACATGGAAAGAACCTCCTTGGGAGTAAAGCAGGGCAGAGGAATCCAGAACTGAGAAATGGAAAGAGACAGGACTGAGAAGATCCTCTGAGTCTCTGAATCCAGCTGGGACTGAGTTCATCTGAGCCACTAGACTTTTCAGATTCATGAAATAATGAATCTTTACCTATTTAAAATAGCTTGAATTCAGTTCTGTCACTTTGCCACTCAAAGGGTCCAATTAGCTGTAGCAGAATTACTTTTATGTTACTGGCTTATTCCTAGTACAATTTCTGGTAATATCTTCAAAGAGATAGTAACTTTGAGTAAGAAGAGGTCGTTTCATTGACAACTTAGAGAGGACTGAAGATGTAGTCGCTCATTTTATTTACCTATTTTAGAAGAGAGACCCATTCAGACACACTAGTTTAAAAGGACTAATGGTGAACACCAAAGCTGTCCTGAGATTTGTGCTTCTCTTTCAAATTAAAATGAATTGATCATTGTAGGATATTTTCCAAAAAAGGCTGCACCAATATATCGGTCCCATCTCACATGTTCTTTGTAAGATGTGGCTAACATCCCTCCCCACAAGAGAGGGCATATAGGCACTCTTCTTTGAGTCTAGACAGGGCTTGCGACAGCCCTGGTCAGTGGGGAGTGATGAAGGTGGCGATATGTGGCTTCTGAAGCTGAGCCACAAAAATGATGCAGCTTCAGGGACTTCCTTCATGGTCTGGTAGTTAAGATCCCACATTTCCATGGAGGGAAGCTGGGGTTCGATCCCTGGTCAGGGAATTAGATCTCTCATGCTGCAACTGAAGATCTTGCATGCCGCAAGAAAGATCACACACACAGCAAGAAAGATCCTGCATGCCGCAACTAAGACCCAGTGCAGCCAAAAAAAAAGTTCCAGCTTCTGCCTGGCCCTCTCAGGACACTTGCCTTGGAACCTAGCTTCTATGCTGTGTGAGAAGTCAAACCAGATGCGGAGGCTCAAGTAAAGAGTACTGGAAGGCCTCAGTTGAAAGCAGGCATCAACTTTCAGATGCATGAATGAGCGAGCTTTTATATGGCTCCACTCCCAAGGCCTGGACTCTTCCAGCTGAAGTCCCAGACAGTCACCATGCTTCCCACTGTGCCCTGTTTGAATTCATGACCAATCCCCACATCCCCAAACTACAAGAGATTATAGAGGATTATTTAAGCCACTAAATTTTGGAGAAAATTTTAAAATAGTAATAGATAACTAATATGGTCATCGTGGTTGAGATGTTATTTTGCTGAAAGAGAAAACATAGAAGTCTCTAAGCACGGAAGTTAAAAATCTATTTTCTCAGAAAACGAAAGTGAAATGGAGCAGGACCCTGTGGTATTTGCCCCTCCCCATCCCCACAGTCCTCTGCCCACCTTAGTCTATGCGAAAAACTTAGGTAAAGAATAAGTTTAATCAGAGAAGTAAGAACATGCAGAAACAAAGGAAAACAGTCAAAGGGGACTAAATGATAATAATGTAGTCATTAAGAATAGTCAAGGACCTTGAGTTCCTTCTCAAGGGCTATAGATAATTTTCTGAGCCACATTCTATCAGCTGTCTTATAGATACTGAAACCCCCACCAGGTGGAGAAATTAATTACATTATGACCAGACGGTAACCATGATGTTCAGTTCAGTTCAGTCGCTCAGTCGTGTTCAACTCTTTGCGACCCCATGAATCGCAGCATGCCAGGCCTCCCTGTCCATCACCAATCATGATGTAAGTTGCCACAATTCTGAGAACTGGCCTCAGGAAATAGAAACAAACTGACTCTGGAACTGAAGACTAACTGTACTTATAACAAGATGATGCTGGTTAGACCACCAATGACCAACTTCAAGATGACTGTCAGATTTGACTGCTGTTTCTGCAGGTCACCCCCACTCTGCCTATAAAAGCTCTAAAACCTCCTGCCCACTGATTGTCGGGAGGGGAGTCAGCCTCTGGACAGGCACCCCCAGGCACCCCTACTCCTTACCCCTACTCCCACTGGTTGCTGGCATCCAAAATAAAGCAAACTTTCCTTTCTACCAACCTGGTCTCTTTAATGGCTTTTGAGCGGCAAGCAGCTGGACCCTGTGTTCGGTAACAAAAGTAGGGAAGAATTATTTGGGAAGTTGAACTAGACATTTTCAGGTAGAACAGAAAACATGGAATCTCCAAGTGATTGTTCAACCTTTGAATGCTCTTCCACTCAGAAAAATGGTGAAAACAAACGCGTTAGTATTCAATTGCACCTACCAATCTGGAGCTTAGCTTGGGAAGTTGAATCAATTTTGGCTGACACTAAAGCACAGATGATGCAATGTGCTCCTCAGCCCATTTCATTCTACTTATGGGCACATAGCCAACCCTCATTTCCCAACCTCCCCTGCATCTGGGTGGAGGTAACTGAGTGATTAATTGCTCACCACTGCGGCTAAAATTCAAGTAAGTCTTAGGGTCAATGCTCTCTCCCCACCCCACCACCCACAGCTAATCAGTCAGCCGTCTTGGGGATTTACCTTTTCCATAAATCATTTTTCTCTATCTTTGCTTTTATTTGGATTCCTGACAGATTTAATCCCTCTCCATGCTTACCCTGCAGGCCGAATGTTGTTTGTGAAATGTTCATCTAATCATCCCATGCTTCTGTTTGTAACTTACTCCATCCAGCTTTATCTCCTGCTAGTCCCTGCTATAGCTAGCTCCCTGCTCCTGGAATGCATTCCTTTCACACTTTTTCCCCACAGGATTGGGTCTGGCTCATCTTCCAGGGCTCTGCTTAACTATCCCTTTATTCAGTAAGCCTGACTTGAATCACTGGTCTTGCCTACTCTGGTTGCCTCTGCTATGAGCTCTCACAGTGTTCTTTATCTTAGAGGAGCATTTAATCACATTTAAATTCCTTAATTGTTTGTTTCCCCATTCTGGATTATAAGTGCAATAAGGGCTCAAGGGTATTGCATTCCCAGGGCCTAAAACAACATATGGCATGTAGTAGGAGACATATACATACATGTACATATATGTATACATATATATATGTATGTCCTATAAAGTGAAAGTGAAGCTTCTCAGGCGTGTTGACTCTTTGCAACTCCATGGACTATAGCCTACCAGGCTCCTCCGGTCATGGGATTTTCCAGGCAAGAATACTGGAGTAGGTTGCCATTTCCTTCTCCATATATATATATATATATATATATATATATATATATATATATACACACACATATCATATATATGTGCTTAAATGACATGAATAAGTCAGCAACAACAACAAAAAAACAAGACAAAGAACAAATACAAAACCCACAAAGATCTTCCTCCCGACAAGCTGTAGTAATTGATGTCAACTAGTTAGCAAGGCTGAAGCAGGTAAAAATTTTCCTAAAATATCTCAGATCTCAGTCATGTACTGAATTTGCTCCAACATTTTTTCTTTTCCTTGCTTGGGAGAAGCAAAAGAATTATTTCAGTTAAGAAACTATTTTTTTAAATTCTGAATTTGATTAATTGCTCAGGCTCTCTTCTCTGAAATGGAAATACTTAAATTTTTCAATAGCCAGATATGCGCTAAATTCCATTTTGATTTTTATTTGGAAGTGGACTGATAACTGGGGCTTCCATGCTGGCTCAGACAGTAAAGAATCTGCCTCCAATGCAAGAGACCTGGTTCAATCCCCGGGTCAGGAAGATCCCCTAGGGAAGGGAATGGCTACCCATGCCAGTATTCTTACCTGAAAAATTCCATGGACAGAGGAAGCTGATGGGCTACAGGGCATACGGTAGCAAAGAGTCAGACACAACTGAGCGACGAACTCTTTCACTTTCAGAGTGATAACTGGTAATAATGGTGGTGATGAATGAAATACATTTGCATACCTAACATTTCTACTAGCACATGACTGCCAGTGTTCACGGGGCATGCTTATTTTGAAGAAGAGGAAAGTTGTGAAAGAATGTTTAGAAATCCACAAAGATATTAATTTCCATTATTTTAAAGATCCAGTTTTAAAACTGAAGTATCACTTCTGATTTTTGAGGTCATTCATCAGTATTTACAAAATTAAAAAATTATAAAGTAAATTTACAAAGAGATCATGATAGTGCCTTAGGAGAGGTGCAGTAAAATAGGAGTGTCCAATTATTTTCTTTTGCAGCTCTGAATATTCTCTAGTTTATGAAAGATTTACAAGACCAGCTTCCATAGAAAGCAATAGAAATTTCCACAAACCCATTCCTAAAAAGTTCTAAAGGAGGAAAAGGGGAAAGAAAAGGAGAGAATCTTAAAAGCTTCATAATGCTGTAGGAATCAAATCCCAGGCCTGGCCACATGATTAGGTAAATCATTTCAGGTGCAGAAGATTAAGGGACACATTCGACTGAGAAGCTTGTCTGAAAGACAGAATCTACCCCTGTACCCAGAGCACCCTCCTGGAATACCTATGAAGTGTCACCAGCTCTCTTCTTGGCCCTTTCTTCTCTCTGTTCTTACAGATTTAATTCAATATTCAGATGTTTTCTTCAATACAGGTCTCATAAAGCATTATGTTCTTTAGGGAAATATTGAACTGAAACACAAATCTGTTGTGTCAAAGTAATAGCAGAAATCAGCAGGCCCATATAATGAATGATAAGCTTGCCTCTGTTTAATTTGCATTTCTCTAATTGTGATTTTGGATCTTTTCATATACTTGCTAGCTGTTTAGGCTTCCTGATTTATTTATATGTTTCTATTGGACTGTCTTGTATTTTTCTTATTAATTTTCTAGAATTCTTCGAACACTCTAGTTCTGCACTGTCCAATAAGGTAGACACGAGCCATGCATGACTAAATTAAAATTAATTAAAAATTTAAACTGAGTTCTCAATTATACTAGCCTCATTTTGAGTGTTCAGTAACTTGAGGTGGATGGTGGCTACCATATCAGTGAGTATAGATACAGAATATTTTCATCATCACAGAAAGTTCTATTTGACAGCACTGTTAAATATTAATCCCTGGTCAATTTCTAACATAGTATATATGTTCTTCCAAATGGTCATCAGGTGTGAATATCATCTATTGTGTCCTTCACTGAATAGAACATACTATTCATGTAGTCATATCTATTATGATTTAACTTTGTACATGTAGGTCTCTTATCCATTTGAAAGTCATCTTTATATGTGAGTAACAAAGTTTCAACTTTAGTTTTCTCTATCCAATGGACCAAATAACATCTTTTAAATAATCCATCCCTTTCAGACTGACTTGTAGAGTTACCTCTATCAAATAAGTTCCCATATATACCTGGGTCTATTTGGAGTATTCTGTTCTGTCCATTCTGTTCCATTCCATTCCATCTAATCCTATCCTCTGTTATCCTGATCCAGTCCTTGGTCAATTTGTCTGACTTGTGCCAGAAATACACTGATGATTTGTTTGGTTGTTTATCATTAGAAGAGTATGTCCTCCTTAATACAGACTGTAATTATGTATTCAATATCCATTCTCCCTTTCTTTTTATAAATAGAATTCCAACCTTGTTTGGGATACCAATATTCCCAGTAAAAAGTATTTGTTTTCTCAGCCTCTCTTGCAGCAAGGATTAGCCACATGGTATGGTTACAGATAATAAGATGGAGGGAAAATTCCCTTAGGAATTTACTTTTCCAAGTTAAAAGGACTACCATTTAAAAGAGAAAACCATTTATCTCTTTCCCCCTTTTTCTTTTCTAGAATGTAGATATGAGGCCTGGAGGTACAATACTCTGAGGTGTAAGGGTCGGGAGAAATGTCTACACGTCAGGAGCAGCAGGTCAGGAAAATTTAGAGTGATTTGGGGTCATTAATAGCATTGTTTAGCTTCATATCAGCCCTTGCTTGCCCCTGGACTTGATGCATGAGTCAAATCTTCCTCCGTGTAAGCCCCTTAAGAAGAGTGTTCTGATATTTGTAAATATATTCATGAATCTATTTCTTACTGAATCTATTTTTACTGATGGTCTTCATGTCTCTTTTCCAAATTTCACTTAGACTTTTATGTTTTCATATAAACTTTAGAATACATTTTTCGAGTTCCTTAAAAACTTCCCTTGGATTTTGATTGGAATTGCATTAAACTTATAGATTAATAGAGGGAGAAATGGAACATTTACAATATTAAGTCATACCAACCACAAAAATGGTGTTGCTCTCCATTTATTTAAGCCTTGTTTCATAAAAAACTTATAATGAGTTTTCCCAGTAAAACTCCTGTGCATTCTTTGCTGGTATAATTTGTGATGAATTTCTAGAACACCTGCTTATTGAGTGTTGTCAATTTGAAGATGTACTTTGTTTGGTTTTGCTCTATATTTGAATATCTTTGCAATCTGGGCTCCAAAATCACTGCAGATGGTGACTGCAGCCATGTAATTAAAAGACATCTGCTCCTTGGAAGAAAAGCTATGACCAACCTAGACAGCATATTAAAAAGCAGAGACCTTACTTTGCCAACAAAGGTCCGTCCAGTCAAAGCTATGGTTTTTCTGGTAGTCATGTATGGATGTGAGAGTTGCACTGTAAAGAAAGCTGAACACTGAAGAATTGATGCTTTTAAAGTGTGGTGTTGGAGAAGACTCTTGAGAGTCTCTTGGATTGCAAGGAGATCCAACCAGTCCATCCTAAAGGAAATCAGTCCTGAATATTCATTGGAAGGACTGATGCTGAAGCTGAAACGCCAGTCCTTTGGCCACCTGATGTGAAGAACTGACTCGTTTGTAAAGCCCCTGATGCTGGGAAAGATTGAAGGCAGGAGGAGAAGGGAAAGAAAGAAGATAAGATGGTTGGATGGCATCACTGGCGTAACGGACATGAGTTTGAGCAAGCTCTGGGAGTTGGTGATGGACAGGGAAGCCTGGTGTGCTGCAGTCCATAGGGTCACAAAGAGTCGCACACGACTGAGCAACTGAACTGAGCAACCAAAGCTGAAGATGTTCCCGTCCACCTTGTCCCCTTATTGGTGCATAAAAATTTGCTATATCAGACCATAGACTGTTTATCCTTCAAAGAAATACAGTGTATATTTTAATTTATTATTTTCTATTTGTTGATTTCTTTCCCTTTGGTTTCTTTAATCCATTCCCTTGAAACTTTCAATTGATCAAAATAAAAGTAAAAATGGACTACTGTTTGGAAATACTCATTAACTTTCCAAATTATTACATGCATTACTTATTCTAACAATTTATAACATGAAGGACATATCTACATTTTTGCAGATAGAACCAATCTATTTTCTTGTTTCACTTGTAGTTTTGTTAATGAAAAACATTTCAAAATAACAATAGATAACATAAAAAACTTCCATAAGCCAGCTTCCTAAATTAACAAATACTGACATTTTATAATTGTTTTAATTAAATTTATTTTCCTTTTAATAATAAAATTTGTTACTTAATTTATTTTGTTTAACAAAAAATTATTATCACAAAGTTAAAGCTCCCCGTTTTTCCTTACCATGCTCATTTCTCACCTTTCTCTAAGAAAACAACTCTTGAACTGGAGTATAGCCAGGCCACATTTTGTCTGCTTCTGTTACATATAACTGGATTCACAAGAAATATAAAGCATTGTTTTATAGATTTAAAACTTTTACCTATATGACATATATGGTACATGATCTAATTTTCATCCAGTGTTGTTTTTTAGTTCTTGCTGTGTTCATACATGTAGACTTAATGCATTTATGTAACCTCTGGATACTGTTTCATTTTATAAATCCTTTTGTTGAGAAACAGTTGGGTTGCTTCCACTAATTCATTATTACAATGAATGCTGCAATGAACTTTAAACATATTTTCTTGTTCATGTTCAGGTGCAAAGAATTCCTTAACCACCTCTGTTTCCTCAATAAAGGCATTCTGTTATTTAAAAGAAAAAAATAGATGTTACTTCATTCTTTTCAAAAGCAAATATAATTGATAAAATCTTCAACAATATCTTTCCCTCTCTCTGTATAAAATAACTATGTGTTAGCATGTTATAATGAAAAGATGGTGATTGTTACTATATTCCATTAAAAACCTCTTATCAGAATGTCAACTTTCTTTATTCTATTGGAAATAATAATAATAAAAGAAATTTCCCCTAGCCCCAAAGAAAGCACAACCTATCATTTTTATACATACTTCCAACTGTTCCATCAGGAATATTGAAATTCTTTATATATACTTGTGACCCTATGGACAGTAGCTTGCCAGGCTCCTCTGTCCATGGAATTCTTCAGGCAAGAATACTGGAGTGGGTTGCCATGCCCTTCTCCCGGGGCTCTTTCCAACCCAGGGATGGAACCTGGGTCTCCTGCGTTACAGGCAGATTCTTTACCACTGAGCCACCAGGGAAGCCCTTATATGTGCCTGCTGCTGCTGCTGCTAAGTCGCTTCAGTCGTGTCCGACTGTGTGCGACCCCATATATGGCAGCCCAACAGGCTCCCCCATCCCTGGGATTCTCCAGACAAGAATGCTGGGGTGGGTTGTCATTTCCTTCTCCAATGCATGAAAGTGAAAAGTGACAGTGAAGTTGCTCAGTTGTATCCGACTGTTGGCGACCCCATGGACTGTAGCCCACCAGGCTCCTCCATCCATGGGGTTTTCCAGGCAAAATACTGGAGTGGGCTGCCATAGGTATAAAATATTACTACATTGTTCAATATATAAACCTATTATGTATCTGAATATTTCTATTATACCCATTTCTGTAGCAACAGGATAGATTTACAAACTGTACATATACTTCATAGTAATGTTAAGTTGTACAAAAGTCATTACATTTCTAATCATCTACAGAAGCTGTACTATAATATCTCCCCAACCATATATTTTTAAATTTAAAAAAAAATGTAGCTCCTATCGTTTCCTCCTAGTTGGCTGTTAAATTCTCGAAATTTTTACAAGTCAGTTATTACCTACTGAGTAGCATGAAATTAGCCATGGTGGGAGGATTTCTCCCACTGAGATCAGCAAACACTACCAATCAGGCTGTCTTCCCCCTAGAGAGGTATTTATCAGCACAACACTGATTGCATGCAATAAACATTTGGAAGATGTAGCACTCTACACAGCACAAAATAAGATGAAAATGAAGTTAAATATTTTTAATTGTTTACTGAGCTCTTAATATGTGTCTGTCTCTTTTAGGTACTATATAATGTGCTACTAGAAGAAGACTGATTGGTACCTATGCTAAAAGATAGAAGAGCTTAGACAATGTCCAGAAGACCACGTGGGGCAAGCGTTTGTCACACCAGTGGTTAGTGTGACCATCTGTCTCTATCAGACTTTTATTTATCTTTAAGTACCTAGGTTTTGCACAGTACATGGAAGAATGGATGTTTATTGGCTATATGATTGACTAGCTGTGTTTGATCATGCAATAATAAAGTAAAATGTATAATTGGTTATATATCACATCAAAAAGTGATTTTTTTAAAGGATTCATCTGACTGGCTGATTGAATCAGGCTACTGTAGATAAACTAGGCCAAAATACTCATTATCTTTTCTTTTTCTCTAAGCATGTATCTTTAATAGTGAAGGAAATAATACCTAATTTTAAAATACTAAATAAAGTAGTGTGGCTGGAGGAAGCACAAGCTGGAATCAAGACTGATGGAAGAAATATCAATAACCTCAGATGTGCAGATGACACCACCCTTATGGCAGAAAGTGAAGAGGAACTGAAGAGCCTCTTGATGAAAGTGAAAGAGGAGAGTGAAAAAATTGGCTTAAAGCTCAACATTCAGAAAACTAAGATCATGGCATACAGTCCCATCACTTCATGGCAAATAGATGGGGAAACAGTAGAAACAGTGGCTGACTTTATTTTGGGGGGCTCCAAAATCACTGCAGATGGTGACTGCAGCCATGAAATTAAAATATGCTTACTCCTTGGAAGGAAAGTTATGACCAACCTAGATAGCATATTCAAAAGCAAAGACATTATTTGGCAACAAAGGTCTGTCTAGTCAAGGCTATGGTTTTTCCAGTGGTCATGTATGGATGTGAGAGTTGGACTGTGAAGAAAGCTGAGTGCCGAAGAATTGATGCTTTTGAACTGTGGTGTTGGAGAAGACTCTTGAGAGTCCCTTGGGCTGCAAGGATATCCAACCAGTCCATCCTAAAGGAGATCAGTCCTGGGTGTTCATTGGAAGGACTGATGCTAAAAAACTCCAATACTCTGGCCACCTCATGCAAAGAGTTGATTCATTGGAAAGCCCCTCATGCTGGGAAAGATTGAGGGCAGGAGGAGAAGGGGACAATAGAGGATGAGATGGTTGGATGGCATCACTGCCTTGATGGACATGGGTTTGGGTGAACTCAGAGATTTGGTGACGGATAGGGAGGAATGGCGTGCTGCGGTTCATCGAGTCACAAAGAGTCAAACACGACTAAGCGACTGAACTGAACTAAACTGAATCACGCAATGAGTACTGCCTCAACTGGGTTATTATAATTTATTGTGGGGTTTGCCATGGATAGATAATGTACACAATTGATAAATTAAAACACAACAGGAAAAAACACTTCTTATCTATGTCTATTGGAGAGTGATTCTCGTTGTACAAATACAGCTTAAATTACATGGCAACTTAATTCCCACATCCTCATGTGTGTTTGTTTGGCACTATTTCTACTGTGAGGACACTAGAAATCAAGAGAAAAGGAAGTGGTGCTCTGTGCTGGAATATCTCTATCACTCTTTGCAAATAATAATACACTTTTCCCCTCTAATTTGACAGCTTTATAGGTGCACAGAATCACATGTTTGGAACAATTTGGATGATTCCCAAGAAGAAGATAGTAGTGGATGTGGGAATCTCAAGGTAAACACATCCCAGATGAAAAGCTAGTCAACTTGGGACAGCTGTTTCAGGCAGTATTTAGACCAGAGAGTTGAACTGTGATGGCCTGTCTGTGATTTTTACCAACTACAGTATGATATATTTACTGTGCTTCTCACATTTTAATGCCTAAGAATCCCCTGAAGACCTCATTAAAATGCTGATGCCTAGGTCCCACCCCAGAGGGTCTGCTTCCTTAAGTCTGAGGCCCAAGAATCTGCATTTCTAACATGCTCCCGGATAATGCTGATGCTGCTAGTCTCAGATCTCACTTGGAGAAGCACAGTTAGAGGCCAATGAAACATAATATTCCCTTAATCTATGGAATAGAAGAGTGATTTCTGTGCTCTAGGCCGCCATCTAGCAGGAATATCAAGGAGTGAGGACACTGTGATGCTGTGAGAAAGTTCTGCTTATTGTGGCGTCTGGTAACCATCCTGGGCAACCAGGGAAAATAGTGGAAACGGGGGCTGGGGGTGAGGGGAGGGGTTCCATGGGCTCGAGAGACGCCAGCACTGTTTAGCAGTGCTTTAATAGATTAACAGGTGTGTTCGGTGACTAATGGGTACCAATGCACCCATCTCAGTAAAACTGCTTTCTCTTGTATTGGTTATTTCTGAAAGCAATTGTGACCTTCTTAATCATGGCTCTTTCAAGGAGGCCAGTGTCTCCCGTGAAATCGTACTTACACTATCCATTTGTCACTGCCTCAGGGACACTCCTGATTCTGGCTCCAAAGCGATGCTCCTGCTTAATGTGGCTGGTCCTGGTGGGAGCAGATACTTAACTTCAGACCCAGGGACACCTTGGCCCTTTTTCTTGATGTCTGCCCAGCCTACCTTTGCCCAGACACCCTCTTCATTTCCTCTTTATTTCATACCCTACAGTTGTGGGGTCTCTGCCCTGCTTCTCTAAACCCTTCCAAGCCAGGGTTTCAGCCTCACACTCACCCACGTGGAATGGGAGATAGAACAGGAATGACTAGACTTTGCTTTCAAGGGCTCTAGAAAACAGTGACATTAATAGACTTGATAATGCCATATGTGTGCCTGCATGCTCAGTCGCTCAGTCGTATCCGACTCTTTGCGACCCTATGGACTATAGCCCGCCAAGCTATCTAATACATATCAGATATCTAATACATATCTGCAGTTAAATAAATTATATTAAAAACAAAGGTAATAAATAAAGTCAATCCCTTCCTAATGACCTTACCACATTTTATTACATTCTTGAGGTTATGAAGTACCTGCATGGAGAAAATGCCACAGTATAGTTGTGTGCTGCACATCTCTGCCCAGTACCACATGTAGTGGCATCACACTGGCAACTTGAAATTGGCCATGGCTGGAGTATCTACACCATGGAAATCAGGAAATTCTACGAATCAGGATTTGACTTGTTTTTGATTGTCTAAACTTATGAACATGTCAGAGAAAATGATGATAATGCAGAGTAAACTAAAAGTGTATCCTGCCTATATCCATTACAATGTGAATGGCACAAAAAATTAAGAAAACGTTCTTCCTATTATTTGATTCTGCAAAGAAGTCAATCACATCACTGGTAAATGAGTGACGTTCCAGAGTATGTCTCCATTGTCCGTCTTTTGCCTTACTCATTGTGCTGTGCTGTAATTAATCACTCAGTCATGTCCGACTCTTTGCAACCCCATGGACTGTAGCCCACCAGGCTCCTCTGTCTAATGGGATTTTCCAGGCAAGAATACTGGAGTGGGTTGCCATGGCTTGCCCCAGGGGTTTTCCTAACCTAGGGATCGAACCCAGGGATCGAACCCAGATCTCCCGCATTGCAGGAGGATTCTTTACCATCTGAGACATCAAGGAAGCCCTTCTTACTCATTAAAGTGAAAGAAAACATCAACTAACATTCATGGTAAACTATTCTCAGAGCTGTAGTATTAAACAGTTGCCAACACACCCCCGTTAGGGAGGCCCAACCCACTCTGAAAGTTCAATGTTAATCAACCAGTGCCACCTTCTGTGGATAGGTGGGAGCTTTTGTTCATTGTAGAAAATCTTAAAAATGTATAGATAAGCAGCAGATACACATTGAATGTGTACCCAAGTCAGGCAGTGGGCCAGGGGTTGAGGCTATAACGCTGAACGTGAGACACAGTTCTACCCGCATGGAGTTTCCAGTTTATCCGGGGAGCTGTTTTAAAAGCTTACTAGTATGCATTCGTCTCCTCTAGAAACTTCTAGGAAGAACAAAAGGCATATTACTGAGCTAAAAAGAAGTACTTTGTAGAGTTATATTTGTGTTTTATTATTTTTCTTTTTGTTTCTTTTTCTTTTTAGTGGGGGTATTGTGTTTTTCATTGCAACCAATTGGGAACAAACCAAATAATTAATCATTGAAGACTGATAAAATAAACTCTGACAATTTATACAATGGCTTTATATGAAATCATTACAACTGAGATTTTAAAAGAATATTTAATGACAGTGGGACAATGCGCTCCAAGTGCTATTTTCCACACACATCTGTAAAAAACTGTGAAACAGTATTCCCATATAACTCTACTCAATATACATACATACACATATATATCTCAGCAGTATTTCTGGGTAGGGAAATTGTAGTTTCTATAAATCAGAATAGAATAATTGACATGAACGTGCTTATAATATGCCACAAAGTATCACAGTTTTATAGATTTTGATAGATTCTTTGTTTTATTATTAACATGAATCTTTTTTTCTTTAAGAGCAAAGCACAATGAACTCATGCCATATAGACTTACTCCTCTAAGAGAAAGCCACTTACTATGGTTCTGAGAAAGAAGAATAGACTACATACCATTAATACTTATTTTATTCATGCTTTTGCTTGGTTTTATATTCATAGAAATAAATATAATATCTTGCTAGTTACACATAATATGATGCTAGTTATACTTGCTTAAATGGTTTGTAACTGTAATAGTGTTTTGCTATTTAAGTCATGAGGAAGAAGCTATCTATATTGAGATTATAACCAAGAGTTCTCCTGGTATAGAAGTAGCAATTTAAAATAAAATTTCTTTCTTCTGCTGGCAACACAAATGACAAAGGCTGACTGGTTGCCAACCAATGAAACTGTCTTTACCAAGGTTGGTTAACATCCAGTTGCAGCCTGTAGAGCAAACATCCAATGAGACCATAATTTTCAACAAGGCGAGAGTAAGATGAGAGGTTAAAATAATTATTAAAGCAACAATTAGAAAACATTAATACCTAAACTTCCACCTCTAGCTAAGCAGCCAGAGTTGGCCACTTGAGTTCAAAATCAAATTGCGAAGGGATATACAGTTTATTTAATTGGAAAAAATAATAATCACAGAGCTAAATCACAAGGTTTATGACTAACAGATAATTACTGTTTTGTTGTTCTAGGAAGTAGACAAAAAAAAGTGGCACATCTGGGAAGTAATAAAGATATGACCTTGACGATTTCTTTGGGTCTCTTACGCTTTGTTTTATTGCCAAAAGTGAAGAGACCATCAGCTCAGAGTGCTGGAATTTTCCTAATTGCCTTAGCAGCAGCTGGCTTACAGTGATTACTGATGCTTTGGAGACGACCAAATGTTGAGATTTCAGTCAGGCTTGCCATGATTCATCTTTGGGAAGGAAATTCAATAGGACCTTGAAAGTCCAGAAAGCAGATTTGGGGAAAACTCTTCCTGGAACTTTCCTCAAATTCTCCAGAGTCAGTTGTTTTGAACAGGTTCCTGATTTCTGACTAGAAGTGAAATGCTTTCAGTTCAGTCCAGCTCCGTTGGTCAGTCATGTCCGACTCTTTGCGACCCCATGAATTGCAGCACGCCGGGCCTCCCTGTTCATCACCATCTCTCGGAGTTCACTCAGACTCATGTCCATCAAGTCCGTGATGCCATCCAGCCATCTCATCCTCTGTCGTCCCCTTCTCCTCCTGCCCCCAATCCCTCCCAGAATCGGAGTCTTTTCCAGTGAGTCAGCTCTTCGCATGAGATGGCCAAAGTACTGGAGTTTCAGCTTTAGCATCATTCCTTTCAAAGAAATTCCAGGGTTGATCTCCTTCAGGATGGACTGGGTGGATCTCCTTGCAGTCCAAGGGACTCTCAAGAGTCTTCTCTAACACCACAGTTCAAAAGCATCAATTCTTCGGCGCTCAGCTTTCTTCACAGTCCAACTCTCACATCCATACATGACCACAGGAAAAACCATAGCCTTGACTAGACGGACCTTAGTCGGCAAAGTAATGTCTCTGCTTTTGAATATGCTATCTAGGTTGGCCATAACTTTTATACCAAGGAGTAAGCGTCTTCTAATTTCATGGCTGCAGTCACCATCTGCAATGATTTTGGAGCCCAAAAATAAAGTCTGACACTGTTTCCACTGTTTCCCCATCTATTTCCCATGAAGTGATGGGACCGGATGCCATGATCCTCATTTTCTGAATGTAGAGCTTTAAGCCAACTTTTTCACTCTCCTCTTTCACTTTCATCAGCTCCTCTTCACTTTCTGCCATAAGAGTGGTGTCATCTGCATATCTGAGGTTATTGATATTTCTCCCGGCAATCGTGATTCCAGCTTGTGTTTCTTCCAGTCCAGCGTTTCTCATGATGTACTCTGCATAGCAGTTAAATAAGCAGGGTGACAATATGCAGCCTTGACGTACTCCTTTTCCTATTTGGAACCAGTTTGTTGTTCCTATGTCCAGTTCTAACGGTTGCTTCCTGACCCGCATACAGATTTCTCAAGAGGCAGGTCAGGTGGTCTGGTATTCCCATCTCTTTCAGAATTTTCTAGTTTATTGTGATCCACACAGTCAAAGGCTTTGGCATAGTCAATAAAGCAGAAATAGATGTTTTTCTGGAACTCTCTTGCTTTTTCCATGATCCAGTGGATGTTGGAAATTTGACCTCTGGTTCCTCTGCCTTTTCTAAAACCAGCTTGAACATCACGGAGTTCATGGTTCACGTATTGCTGAAGCCTGGCTTGGAGAATTTTGAGCATTACTTTACTAGCATGTGAGATGAGTGCAACTGTGTGGTAGTTTGAGCATTCTTTGGCATTGCCTTTCTTTGGAATTGGAATGAAAACTGACCTTTTCCAGTCCCATGGCCACTGCTGAGTTTTCCAAATTTGCTGGCATATTGAGTGCAGCACTTTCACAGCATCATCTTTCAGGATTTGAAACAGCTCCACTGGAATTCCATCACCTCCACTAGCTTTGTTCGTAGTGATGCTTTCTAAAGCCCACTTGACTTCACATTCAGATTGATTATATTCTATGCAGCCAAAGATGGAGAAGCTCTATACAGTCAGCAAAAACAAGACCGGGAGCTGACTGTGGCTCAGATCATGAACTCCTTATTACCAAATTCAGACTTAAATTGAAGAAGGTAGGGAAAACTGCTAGACCATTCAGGTATGACCTAAATCAAATTCCTTATGATTATACAGTGAAAGTGAGAAATAGATTTAAGAGCCTAGATCTGATAGATAGAGTGCCTGATGAACTATGGAATGAGGTTCATGACATTGTACGGGAGACAGGGATCAAGATCATCCCCATGGAAAAGAAATGCAAAAAGCAAAATGGCTGTCTGAGGAGGCCTTACAAGTAGCTGTGAAAAGAAGAGAGGCAAAAAGCAAAGGAGAAAAGGAAAGATATAAGCATCTGAATGCAGAGTTCCAAAGAATAGCAAGAAGAGATAAGAAAGCCTTCTTCAGCAATCAATGCAATGAAATAGAGGAAAACAACAGAATGGGAAAGACTAGCGATCTCTTCAAGAAAATTAGAGATACCAAGGGAACATTTCATGCAAAGGTGGGCTTGATAAAGGAAAGAAATGGTATGGATCTAACAGAAGCAGAAGATATTAAGAAGAGGTGGCAAGAAACACGGAAGAACTGTACAAAAAAGATCTTCACAACCCAGATAATCATGATGATGTGATCACTAATCTAGAGCCAGACATCTTGGAATGTGAAGTCAAGTGGGCCTTAGAAAGCATCACTATGAACAAAGCTAGTGGAGGTGATGGAATTCCAGTGAGATGCTTTACCTGAAGTTTATGTAGACTTTCTCAGGAGCAGCTGTACAGGCCTTTGCAGTGGTCAAAGCATGGTCTTACTGGATAACACAATGCTTTAGGAAACATGATGCCTATGGTCAAGTCCCAGTTTCATGATAGGTTATCTGTGCTGTCATTGGTTGCCTTTAATATTTTATTGAAAATCTCTATAGGATTCATTAAACCTTACTGAGGGCTTACAAGCCCAACACCAGGAGCTGTATTAGTATCTGTTGGTCTGTAAATTTTAGCATATGTACTAAGTGAAGAGCACTACAGAATATAGAATTACTTTATGAATTAGCTTGTATTTACCTAGAATACTTTATTAGATGTTATTCACGGATGTCCCTGGTGGTCCAGTTGTTAAGAATCTGCCTGCCAATGCAGGAAACAGAGGTTTGATCCCTAGTCCGGGGAGATTCCACATGCCACAGGGCAACCAAGCCCATTCACCACAACTACTGAACCTGCATCCTAGAGTCTGTGCTCCACAGTAAGAGAATCCACCACAGTAAGAAGCCTGTGCAACAAAGAGTAGCCCCTGCTTGCTGCAACTAGAGAAAGCCCGAGTGCCGCAAGAAAGACCCAGCACATCCAAAAATAAATAAATTTTAAAAGATACTATTCACAGGAAACTAAAGTAAATGCAAAAATGTATATAATACTGTTTTCCACTTTCTGGATTTGCCGCTTTGATGTCTGAGGCCTTGCTGACCCTGGAAGTTTTGCTCCTCCCAGGGTTAGCTAACTCCTAGAGATAGCAAATAATTCACCCTTCATATGTGAACCATCCAATCCAGCCTGTACCCCAGCCTTCATTGGGCTCATAATTCCAGGCCACTAGCTCCCTGCCCTAATCACTCCAGGAGCTGGTACCTGACAACAAGGTACAGCCCCTAAGCCCCAGCGCCTGCTAACATTATTCAAACTTGCCAGTCCTAATCCTGTTTACCCTGTCTCTCCCATTCCTCCCCACTGAAACCACAGTAAATACTCTTGCCCACGTTTCCCTCTTGTTCCCTCTGTCTCCTGAGCAACCCTGGTACTTCCCTATGCAGCCTGGCATGATGAGCCATATCTCTATTTCTAGGGCTATGTGGGTATAAAAAGTCTTCCTGCCTGACAGTCATTTCTGTGTCTGCATCTCTTACCACGCCCAATGAAAACAAATCCTGGGTACCCTTTTATGACAAAAGGTTACTCAGAAATGAAGAAATCAAGCATAAACATCTAGACAGTCCAAGATCATAGATTTCAATAGAAAAAGAACTACACCCTATCTCAAAGTTTATCGAATTAATCCTTCATTCTGAGCACTCCCTATGTGTAAGGAATTCTGCTAGAGAATATAAACCCACATTGGGATAATAGAAGGAAAAGAGATTAAACATGATACACCCCAAACATTGTTCTATTTAACTTAGGAGTGACATTTTCTTTGAGGTTTCCTATTTGGAGCCCTCTCTATGGACCTCCTGTAAGCTTCTTTCTGCTCCCCCTGCCTTGTGTCTTCCCAAATTAGCACCGCCCTGTTTACCTCCCTCCGTCTGGAGCAAGTGTATGTCACACCATGGTACACCTGCTCCCACAACTGGCATGCTCATGCCACACACCCCTCACTGGTAGCATCACATGTCACCTAATGCCTGGATAAGCAAGCTTTGTAGTGCACATGCACGCCTGCGTGCTCAGGTGCTTCAGTCATGTCTGACTCTTTGTGACCTCATGGACTATAGCCTGCCAGGCTTCTGTGTCCATGGGATTCTCCAGGCCATTTCCTACTCCAGGGGATCTTCCTGAGCCAGGGTTCAAACTCTTGTCTCCTGCATTGCAGGTGAATTCTTTACTGCTGAACCACTGGGGAAGTTCCTTGTAGCTCACCTAGTGAACTATGAATAAATAAGTGAATGGCAAACTTGGCTAGTGACTTGTTTTATGGGCATTTAAGCCTTGCTTATTTATAAATTATAGGTGAGATTATTATCAGAAGGAAGTACAAAATGAAGAAAAGTTTAGAGACTATGAAAGAAAGGTATCTATGGGAATATTTATCATCTTCTCTGCATTCTTCTATGATGAAAACCTTGAGTCCCATAATATATAACTAATATTCAAGGAATAGCAATATGCAACAAATTAGTGGAGCCCTAGACAAGCTGAGCTATGAAAATGACCATCTCCACAGCACAAAGGAGGAAATGCCTTAGTAAATCAAGGTATTGGTCAACACATGTATCTCTGAACAGAGACTTGACAAATAGGGACTTAATCAAGAAAGACTTACATAAGCAGAAAGCTGAGAGTAAGCAATCCAGGGCTGATGCAGGCCTTCAAATACTCCAGCTCCTTCTATTTTTCTTTTCTATCATCCTTAGCTTTTGACTTTTATCCTGTGGTCACAAGATAGCTACTCCCCCTTTCAGGTATCATATCTAAATTCCTGGAAGAAAAAAGGAAACGAATAGAAGGTACTTCCAGCTGAATCTGACCATTTTTACAAGGTTGAGACTTTCCTGCAAACCTTCCCCAGTAAATGTCTCCTTATAGCTCTTTGAATAAACCATGTCACCTCACCACGGGATCCTGAAAATCAAAAATTTTTTAATGTTTGTTTTTACTTCCTCCATGTAAACTGAGCTTCTGTTAGCAAGGAAGAATGAAAGATGAAAACTAGTAGGCAAAATCTCAGTATTTGCCAAAGTCAATAAATATTTAGTGAATGGACCTCCAGGTAGGTTCGGCCAATGACAGTAGTGTATCTATCTACTTTTCTCCTCATGGATTATCCCCAAACAATACAAATAGCAAAAGAAAAAAGAAATGAATTTATACTCAAACCACATCTTTAGCACAACCAGAAGACAGAGAATGTCATAACTTCAAAATAACTGTGGATGAAAACAGAAAGATAAAAACCCAGAGCCCAATCTCTCACCCTCCCACCACAATCTCGCCCTGTCCTGAGGCTCTTGAGCAACTGAAAGGAGATCCAGAAATGCAGAGAAGCAAAATAGAGGAAGTCGCATGAAGCCTAAACTGGATTTTAATCTACAACCACAAATACCGCGTCTACCCTCAGTCTGAAAATACTAGAAAAGTGTCCAGGCACAAGCGTGGACTTCAGGGAAGGAACTTTTGAAGTATAAGTGATTTCAAGGGACAAGTGGGAATTAAAGGGGCAATTACTGAAACTCATAGCTCTGGAGAAGGAAAAAGTACAAAAAAAAAAAAGAGTAAAAATACCCTTTGGCAATTGGGTGGGGAGAGGAAAAGAAGAAAAAGGGAAAAAAAGAAAATGAGAAACTTGAGGTTCCTGCAAGAGAAAAGAAAAATGTAAAAGGCCTCAGAGCCCTCCTTACCCCATGAAAACACCCCCTAAACCTAAAAAGTACCTTGACTTTGCTATACTAACATGAGATGATGCCATTAAGCCAAGAATCTTGAAAACATGTCAATACCATAGAAATGAACACACGGAAAGTGAAACCCACATACAGCAAAAACAAGGAAATGGAATTTCATGCATATCAAACTAGGAAAATTGTCCTCTGATAAAAACAACCCATAAATACAAAGAAAACTATGCTGCTGCTGCTGCTGCTGCTGCTAAGTTGCTTCAGTCGTGCCCGACTCTGTGCAACCCCGTAGACGGCAGCCCACCAGGCTCCCCCAGGATTCTCCAGGCAAGAACACTGGAGTGGGTTGCCATTTCCTTCTCCAATGCATGAAAGTGAAAAGTGAAAGTGAAGTTATTCAGTCGTGTCCGACTCCTAGCGACCCCATGGACTGCAGCCTACCAGGCTCCTCTGTCCGTGGGATTTTCCAGGCAAGAGTACTGGAGTGGGGTGCCATCGCCTTCTCCGAAGAAAACTTTATATTTTTTTTCTTTATAAAATATAAAGAAACTGTAAGTACACATCAAGCAGAATGAAATATTCTCATATAAGCATTTGAAGATATGAACAACTATCTTAAATCAGAAATGTCATTCAGTGGCCAAGTTGTGACTGACTCTTCAGGACCCCATGGACTGCAGCACTCCAGGACTCCATCACCAACTCCCGGAGTCTACTCAAACTCATTTCCATTGAGTTGGTGATGCCATCCAACCATCTCATCCTCTGTTGTCCCCTTCTCCTCCCACCTTCAATATTTCCCAGCATCAGGGTCTTTTCAAATGAGTGAGTTCTTTGCATCAGGTGGCCAAAGGATTGGAGTTTCAGCTTCAGCATCAGTCCTTCCAATGAATATTCAGGACTGATTTCCTTTGGGATGGGCTGGTTGGATCTCTTTGCTGTCCAAGGGACTCTAGAGAATCTTCTCCAACACCACAGTTCAAAGGCATCAATTCTTTAGCACTCAGCTTTCTTTATAGTCCAACTCTCACATCCATATAGACTACTGGAAAAACCATAGCTTTGGCTAGATGACCTTTGTTGGCAAAGTAATGTCTTTGCTTTTTAATATCCTGTCTAGGTTGGTCATAACTTTTCTTCCAAGGAACAGGTGTCTTAATTTTATGGCTGCAGTCACCATATGCAGTGATTTTGAAGCCCCCAAAATAAATTCTGTCATTTTTTCCATTGTTTCCTCATCTATTTGCCATGAAGTGTTGGAACAGATGCCATGATCTTCATTTTCTGAATGTTGAGTTTTAAGCCAACTTTTCACTCTCCTGTTTCACTATTATCAAGAGGATCTTTAGTTCTTCTTCGCTTTCTGCCATAAGGGTGGTGTCATCTGCATATCTGAGGTTATTGATATTTTTCTGGAAATCTTGATTCTAGCTTGTGCTTCATTCAGTCCACATTTCTCACAATGTACTCTGCATACAAGTTAAATAAGCAGGATGACAATATACAGCCTTGATGTACTCCTTTCCCGATTTGGAACCAGTCTGTTGTTCCATGTCCAGTTCTAACTGTTGCTTCTTATCTGTGTCCTCTGTTGCTCTCTTCAGTTCAGTTCAGTTGCTCAGTCATGTCCGACTCTTTGCGACCCCATGAATCACAGCACGCCAGGCCTCCCTGTTCATCACCATCTCTCGAAGTTCACTCAGACTCATGTCCATTGAGTCCGTGATGCCATCCAGCCATCTCATCCTCAGTCGTCCCCTCCTCCTCCTGCCCCCAATCCCTCCCAGCATCAGAGTCTTTTCCAGTGAGTCAACTCTTCGCATGAGGTGGCCAAAGTACTGGAGTTTCAGCTTTAGTATCATTCCTTCCAAGAAATCCCAGGGTTGATCTCCTTCAGAATGGACTGGTTGGATCTCCTTGCAGTCCAAGGGACTCTCAAGAGTCTTCTCTAACACCACAGTTCAAAAGCATCAATTCTTTGGCGCTCAGCCTTCTTCACAGTCCAACTCTAACATCCATACATGACCACAGGAAAAACCATAGCCTTGACTAGACGGACCTTTGTTGGCAAAGTAATGTCTCTGCTTTTGAATATACTATCTAGGTTGGTCATAACTTTTCATCCAAGGAGTAAGCGTCTTCTAATTTCATGGCTGATGTCACCATCTGCAGTGATTTTGGAGCCCCCAAAAATAAAGTCTGACACTGTTTCCACTGTTTACCCATCTATTTCCCATGAAGTGATGGGACCGGATGCCATGATCTTCATTTTCTGAATGTTGAGCTTTAAGCCAACTTTTTCACTCTCCTCTTTCACTTTCATCAAGGGGCTTTTTAGTTCCTCTTCACTTTCTGCCATAAGGGTGGTATCCTCTGCATATCTGAGGTTATTGATATTTCTCCCAGCAGTCTTGATTCCAGCTTATGTTTCATCCAGTCCAGCATTTCTCATGATGTACTCTGTATATAAGTTAAATAAGCAGGGTGACAATATACAGCCTTGACATACTCCTTTTTCTATTTGGAACCAGTCTGTTGTTCCATGTCCAGTTCTAACGGTTGCTTCCTGACCCGCATACAGAATTCTCAAGAGGCAGGTCAGGTGGTCTAGTATTCCCATCTCTTTCAGAATTTTCCATAGTTTCTTGTGAACCACACAGTCAAAGGCTTTGGCATAGTCAATAAAGCAGAAATGGATGTTTTTCTGGAACTCTCTTGCTTTTTCGATGATCCAGCGGATGTTGGCAATTTGATCTCTGGTTCCTCTGCCTTTTCTAAAACCAGCTTGAACATCACGGAGTTCACGGTTCACGTATTACTGAAGCCTGGCTTGGAGAACTTCTAGCATTACTTTACTAGCATGTGAGATGAGTGCAATTGTGCAGTAGTTTGAGCATTCTTTGGCATTGCCATTCTTTGGAATTGGAATGAAAACTGACCTTTTTCAGTCCTGTGGCCACTGCTGAGTTTTCCAAATTTGCTGGCATATTGAGTGCAGCACTTTCACAGCATCATCTTTCAGGATTTGAAACAGCTCCACTGGAATTCCATCACCTCCACTAGCTTTGTTCATAGTGATGCTTTCTAAGGCCCACTTGACTTCACATTCCAAGATGTCTGGCTCTAGATTAGTGATCACACCATCATGATTATCTTGGTCATGAAGATCTTTTTGTACAGTTCTTCCATGTATTCTTGCCACCTCTTCTTAATATCTTCTGCTTCTGTTAGGTCCAGACCATTTCTGTCCTTTATGAAGCCCATCTTTCCATGAAATGTTCCCTTTGTATCTCCAGTTTTCTTGAAGAGATCTCTGGTCTTTCCCATTCTGTTGTTTTCCTCTATTTCTTTGCATTGATCACTGAAGAAGGCTTTCTTATCTCTTCTTGCTATTCTTTGAAACTCTGCATTCAGATAGATGCTTATATCTTTCCTTTTCTCCTTTGCTTTTCGCCTCTCTTCTTTTCACAGCTATTTGTAAGGCCTCCCCAGACAGCCATTTTGCTTTTTTGCATTTCTGTTTCTTGGCGATGGTCTTGATCCCTGTCTCTTGTACAATGTCATGAACCTCATTCCATAGTTCATCAGGAACTCTATCTATCAAATTTAGGCCCTTAAATCTATTTCTCACTTCCACTGTATAATCATAAGGGATTTGATTTAGGTCATACTTGAATGGTCTAGTGGTTTTCCCTGCTTTCTTCAATTTAAGTCTGAATTTGGTAATAAGGAGTTCATGATCACAGTCAGCTCCTGGTCTATTTTTGGTTGACTGTATAGAGCTTCTCCATCTTTGGCTGCATAGAATATAATCAATCTGATTTTGGTGTTGACCATCTGGTGATGTCCATGTGTAGAGTCTTCTTTTGTGTTGTTGGAAGAGGGTGTTTGCTATGACCAGTGCATTTTCTTGACAAAACTCTATTAGCCTTTGCCCTGCTTCATTCCGCATTCCAGGCCAAATTTGGCTGTTACTCCAGGTGTTTCTTGACTTTCTACTTTTGCATTCCAGTCCCCTATAATGAAAAGGATGTCTTTTTTTGGTGTTAGTTCTAAAAGGTCTTGTAGGTCCTCATAAAACCGTTCAACTTCAGCTTCTTCTGCATTACTGGTTGGGGCATAGACTTGGATAACTGTGATATTGAATGGTTTGCCTTGGAAACGAACAGAGATCATTCTGTCGTTTTTGAGATTGCATCCAAGTACTGTATTTCGGACTTTTTTGTTGACCATGATGGCTACTCCATTTCTTTTGAGGGATTCCTGTCCTCAGTAGTAGATATAATGGTCATCTGAGTTAAATTCACCCATTCCAGTCCATTTTAGTTCGCTGATTCCTAGAATGTCGATGTTCAGTCTTGCCATCTCTTGTTTGACCACTTCCAATTTGCCTTGATTCATGGACCTCACATTCCAGGTTCCTATGCAATGTTGCTCTTTACAGCATCTGATCTTGCTTCTATCACCAGTCACATGCACAACTGGGTATTGTTTTTGCTCTGGCTCCATCCCTTCATTCTTTCTGGAGTTATTTCTCCACTGACCTTCAGTACCATATTGGGCACCTAATGACCTGGGGTGTTCCTCTTTCAGTATCCTATCATTTTGCCTTTTCATACTGTTCATGGGGTTCTCAAGGCAAGAATACTGAAGTGGCTTGTCTTTCCCTTCTCCAGTGGACCACGTTCTGTCAGCCCTCTCCACCATGACCCACCTGTCTTGTGTTGCCCCACAGGCATGGCTTAGTTTCATTGACTTAGACAAGGCTGTGGTCCTAGTGTGATTAGATTGACTAGTTTTCTGTGAGTATGGTTTCAGTGTGTCTGCCCTCTGATGCCCTCTTGCAACACCTGCCATCTTACTTGGGTTTCTCTTACCTTGGGCGTAGGTTATCTTACAAAAACTAAATTTAATAAGCTAAATTTCTGCATGTAAATATTGATGCTAAACAACATCTTTTTCATTCAACTGAAACCACACGTCTAGTATATTCGATTTTCTTAAATGTTATAAACACATTTTTTAAAAAAGAAAGAAACAGTATTACAGCGATTGCAACACTGATCAGTGTTACATAAACACTTTTTAAAAAAGTGCATACACAGTATATTTAGATTTTAAAGTTGTCTTTATTTCTGTTCTTATTATTTTTCAGATTTACTTCTCTAAGGTTATATCAGGGTTTGATAGCCATTCATTCAGGGCTTGAAGTGTATGGCCAAGGTGACTTACCTGAGTCCATCATTCAGTTGGATACTCTTTGTGTAGCTCAACTTTATCCTTTGCCTTAGGAGTACAAATTGCTGAAATGATTGACTTTGACCCATCTTATATGTTAAAATTTTTTTGTATGACCTAATCTTTCCTTTCAAAAGGCTTATTTTCATAGTACTGGCAATAAAAACATACTTTTCTACCCTGTTTTGGGTATCACTTTTTAAAAATATAGCTTCATATGTCTTCTTTACAACTGTTGTTCTAAGTATCTTTTACAAAAATCATACAAAGTAGGAGAAGTCTATTTTGCAACAATTTGAGTCATCGTAATCTTCGTTAATTAACTTTAAAACTTTTGGACAAATTTGTTTTCTTTTTCACTAATCATTATAGTATTGAAGATTTTTCCCCAACTTTAGATAGCAATATAAAAATAATTTTAAATTATAAATATTTGATATTTGATCACTGACTTTAATAGATAGTAGAGAGATAATTGTAATTATAGTTTCTGTTCTTTATGAATTTTCAAATCAATATAGCCAAAAAGATTGGATTACACTCCTAAGACAAGACCTTTTGAGTTTTTTCAAAATCAATATTTTTAGACCTCAGAGGATAATAATATTTCCTCCATCTGTTCTAGGGGGTCATTATAAATATTTATAACTTAAATTAGTGGCTGTAAAAGGCTTCTTTAGACTAGGGTCCACATCATTATATTTGATATAAAAGCTATCCTTGATATATAGTACATACTGATGATGTAATCAGACCAGTAAATCTGGACACAAATGAATAGCAAGGGGGTAATGACATCTCTCCATGTCTGCATGTCTATGATAAAAACAACAGCAGAAGAGAAAGGGAAGAATCAACATTTCTGTCTTAGGAGAAAATTCCAAGAGCAGGAGTGGGCAAACTTTTTTCTGTAAAAGGCCAGAAAAGAAATGTTTTAGGCCTTAAAAAAGAAAAAGAAAGAAAAGGAAAATTCCATTGTCATCCTCAGGAGATCCCCAGAAAGTTAAAAGGAAAGTGAGGACAAAGAACAGTTATTTGTAAAAAGTTAAATATATTTAAGAGGTGGAGATAAATGTAAACTTAAAGAAAGATGGATTCTCAAGAATTCTTATTCCTTGAATGAACAAATTAATCGGACAGAGTAGCAAAAAGTCAGGAGCATTTTTTTCTTTCTTTTACTATTTCTGTGGAAAACCTTGGGACTAAAATAAATACAATGAATTGGTATTGAGAGTTTACCTGATTCTGAAAGAGATGGAAATTATCCTGTAGAGAGGAAGACAAATGTGGATGTTTTCTAAAACTATTGATTTTACATTATTTATCTCTGAATCAGCTGAGACTTTCATACATTACTCTGCCTTTTCAAGATGTTTAAAGTTTAAAACTACCACCATTACATCAGAACAAAACCTCTTGCTAAGTTATTTTATGTGTTCAAGTTGTATTCTTAATCATAAATCACCAAATAACTCTTCTAGATGACATACCTTCTTTCCTCCACTCCTTACAAACTAAATTTGTTTTAGGTTTAAATTGTTTAGTTCTCTTCATAAATATAAATTTCAAGCATATTTCTATAATGCCACAACTATTAAGGCTTTGCAGTTTTAGATCATTACCCAGAAGGCTGCTCAAATCTCCCAATATTTTGCTTTTGTTTCCAAATAACAAATGGTTTTCATTTTTGGAGACCATATAGCATTTATATTTCCTCAGCAGGAAGAAAAGAGATTTTATTAGTTGGGGTATCAATATGCTATGCTTCTATCTTTCTATGCATTCTTCCTTTGTTTGCTGAAACCCATGACTCAGTGGTAAAGAATCCAGTGAAAGAGACACAGGAGACGTGGATTCCATCTCTGGGTCAGGAAGAAGGGAAATGGCAACCCACTCCAGTGGGTTTCCTGGGAAAGTCCATGGACAGAGGAGCTTGGTGGGCTACAGTCCAGGGGGTAGCAAAAGAGCCGGACATGACTTATCAACTAAACAACAACAGTTCTGTCCTTACGTTTCAATTGCTTGACTGGGTTTTGAATTCTATGGAAAAACTATCTTTTAGAATTTGAAGAGAAGTCTCAGGATAACAGCCGTGCAAAATATCCAGAGCAAATGGGTCTGGAGTGGGACAGAAGGACACAGGGCTCTAGGAAGAGTGTTGCTATGGGGAAAGTCATCTGAAGAGTCTGAACATTTGGAAAAACTGTTGCTTATGCATTTCATAGCTCTGTTAAAGCACCTGGGGAAAACACTGAGGTACCCCCAAATTAATTTTAAAGAGGCAATTATTTCAGAGAAAACAAAAAGTTATATAAGATAGGTAACAATGTCACAGTGAAGTACTTGGATTCGCAATGCATAGTCAAAACAGGGTAAACATTGATTTTGAATTTAACCCCAAACTATATAACTGAGGAGAATGAATTTTTTTTTTAAGTAGAGGACTCAGTTACCATAAGTCTAAAGATCCTGCATTTAGGCAACAAATCGTAATGATTCATGGTAAAGATGACAGTTAGATAATTTATCAATAGAGATGCTTTTGAGAGTGAAGAAAGCCTCTGGTAATAATTATGCCAGGACAACAGATGTACACTGTAACCTATGAGGAAGCTGGGGATGTGGTCACCCGCATAGGCATATTATTTTAGGTGAGGAGGTAAATGCCAGATGAGACAGCTAATCAAGTTAAAAGTGTCTGTCTCTAGGGAGTAGATTGGTGGTGAGGAGACAGTAGGATAGGAGATTGCTCACTTTTATTATGTTTTTAGTATTATTTAAAACAATGATTATACATAATATTGATAAATTTAAATATTAAATTTTAGAGCAGATTAGTCTTGCTCTAAATGATAGGAATTAAAATGTATTTTTATATGAATTAATATGTTCCTTACTGTCAGCAAGAGGCCATAACTGAGCTCTCCTGTAATACTTATTACCTATACTATTTATTTAATAGTATAGCTTTCCCCCACCCACCACTACCCAAGAAAGACATGATTGGATAGTAGATAATAGATTCTACTTGTCTCTAAAATAAGGCCTCAGGCACAAAGTAGGTGTTTAGTAAATACTTGTTAGTGAATAAAAGCAAGATTCTGTAATATTTTGAAAGGCAGAAGAACCTTCTAGAAACTAGGTTGGTTAGATGATATTTCCAAATACAGGTGTATTGGCTAACGGGTGTAATTCCAGGCTTATCCTGAGTGTTTGGGATTCATCAGAAGGTAACCTGGAGGAGGGAGACCTTTTAATAAAACATAGCTCGACAGCACAGAAAATACAATTTTGACACTCTTGCAGAGATCCCCTTAAGACAAGAGTACCTAAAATGTTAGTTAATAGTAATATTATTAATAATATTTAACTTAATTAATAATAATTAAACTTTCAGAAATCACAGGCTGTATTGTGTGCCTTTACGGATGAAAGTTTTTGGTTTGCTTGTTGTTGTTTTTTTTACGGAAGAATTGATGCCTGTTAGTTTGTAATTTGCCAAAATTTTCATACCCCAAGAATCTTTTCTTTCCTGTCAATTAAATGACAAGATGAAATCTTGGAGAAAGCGGGGACTAAAAGCATTTTCAAAACCTAATGTACGATATTTACCAGGAGGGCTTGGATCAGTGACGACCACTAGAGGGTGAACAGCAGAGTGTTTGCAGTAGAAATATAACAAACAGGTTGTGAAACTGCAGCTCATTGTTTCTCAACATATGAAATTATTATGGTAAAAACGGGACGAGGAAAAAATGGGGCAGGAGGCAAAGAGAAACAACAAAGAGGGCAGTGGCACAGAGACAAGTCTGAGAAGCCAAAGCCAATCTGATCTCCATTTTCCATTTGTTTCAAATTGATTTTTATTGACGTATAGTTTCTTTACAAAACTGGGTTAGTTTCTACTGTGCAGCAAAGTGAATCAGCTAATGCATACATATATCCCCCTTTTTATGAATTTCCTTTCCCATTTAGTTTAACACGGAGCAATAGGTAGAGTTCCCTGAGTTATACAGTTCTCATTAGTTATTTATTTTACACATAGCATCAATAGTGTCTATATGTAGATCCCAGTCTCTCCATTTGTCCCATTCAGCCCCCAATCTTAATTTTTAAAAGAAAAATTCTCTGCCAGACACAAAAGTTCCCAAGAAACACTCCTTAATCTGAAAACATTTTTTCCCCCTCAGTGCATAAGGAAGCATTTACATCAGGTCCGTTCTTCCCGGTGGAGTCTTCCTTGATGCCTCATGTCTACCCCGACATACAAAAATCTGGCCAGGTGCCTCTCACATAGCACTCTCAGCCACAGCCTTTATCACTCGTATGCAATCATCTGTTTACTTGTCAGCATCTTTCACTAAATTGCAGGCTCTGAGAAAAGGACCACTGTATTTTGTTCATCATTGAATGCCCTAGGCAGTGCTTGGCACATACTGGATGCTCAATCAATATTTGCTGAATAAATTTAATTATTATGCTATTCCTTTTTACTTTATATCTGCAGGAGCCACTGTCTGTGGCAACAACGTGGACTCACTGAAGTCTTGACTCAGACAATAAATCTGTGAATTTGGCAATAGTCCAAGCTCTTCAGCCAGAGCGAACAAGACAGTCGGTATTACGACAGCCTATAGGCATTTCTCCTGGCTTAGGAAGGCTTAAGGTAGGTCTCAGGAGCAACTGCAGAAGGCTCAGGGCCACTTAGCCAAAGAAAAACCTTGGATTAACCTCAGGCATTGACGTTTCTCTTCCTTCGCATGAGCAACTCAGAGAAATATAAATTACGGCAAGGAACTGCACTGGATTCTTCTCCTGGCCACAGGCTTAGTGAGTCTGGCTTATTTCTGAGCTGGTATATGGTCCCTGGATATTGTGAGCTCTGTTGTTCCAGACTGTAATAACCATGAGAGCTTTTCCTTCTCTTTGGTAAGAGTTCTATTGCAGTCATTTAAATTAGCTACCATACTTAATTTATTGAGAGAGGAGGTGGGGACCACAGGGGAAAGGAACAATAGCCTTGAGGATTATGTAACGTGCCCCATTCCAATGAAAATGACACTTCTGCTGCTCTACACCAGCAGACATTTACATTATGGGATTTTACTTGATTAATTAGTTTTGATTTTGTGTTGTTATAATGGGAATAGAATTGTACCAAGCTATGGAGGTTGCTTTTCCTGATTCCCTTCATGGGACTTGGCACACATTTAGGGGGGTAGCAGTTCCTAACCCCCTAACCATGGGATGGAGTCTGAATCAGCACTTACTAACACTAGGCCTTCCTCTCAGCTTCTGGCATTTATTCAACAAATGTTGAGCACTTGTGATGGGGCCAGGCATTCTTCTAAGTATTGGGAAAGTAACAGTAAGTAAAAGAGATTGTATTTTAGTTGAGCAAAAAGACAGTGAACATTAAATAAGGAAATTACATCAACTATTTGGAGGCGGTAAGTGGTGGGAAAGAAAATGATCAAGGTTCCAAATAGGAAAAGGAGTACGTCAAGGCTGTATATTGTCACCCTGCTTATTTAGCTTATATGCAGATTACATCATGAGAAACACTGGACTGGAAGAAGCACAAGCTGGAATCAAGATTGCTGGGAGAAATATCAATAACCTCAGATATGCAGATGACACCACCCTTATGGCAGAAAGTGAAGAGGAACTAAAAAGCCTCTTGATGAAAGTGAAAGTGGAGAGTGAAAAAGCTGGCTTACAGCTCAACATTCAGAAAACAAAGATCATGGCATTTGGTCCCATCACTTCATGGGAAACAATGGAAACAGTGTCAGACTTTATTTTTTGGGGCTCCAAAATCACTGCAGATGGTGACAGCAGCCATGAAATTAAAAGACGCTTACTCCTTGGAAGAAAAGTTATGACCAACCTAGAGAGCATATTGAAAAGCAGAGACATTACTTTGCCGACTAAGGTCCGTCTAGTCAAGGCTATGGTTTTTCCAGTGGTCATGTATGCATGTGAGAGTTGGACTGTGAAGAAGCTGAGTGCCAAAGAATTGGTGCTTTTGAACTGTGATTTTGGAGAAGACTCTTGAAAGTCCCTTGGACTGCAAGGAGATCCAACCAGTCCATTCTGAAGGAGATCAGCCCTGGGATTTCTTTGGAGGGAATGATGCTGAAGCTGAAGCTCCAGTACTTTGGCCACCTCATGTGAAGAGCTGACTCAATGGAAAAGACTCTGATGCTGGGAGGGATTGTGGGCAGGAGGAAAAGGGTATGACAGAGGATGAGATGGCTGGATGGCATCACTGACTCAATCGACATGAGTCTGAGTGAACTCTGGGAGCTGGTGATGGACAGGGAGGCCCAGCGTGCTGCAATTCATGGGGTCACAGAGTCAGACTGAGTGGCTGAACTGAACTGATTGGGTATAGATGTAAGATGGCAGGATGTGTAGTCACAGTTTTAAATGGGGGAGTCAATGTCGGCCTTATTGAAAGCTGTCTCTGAGGAAAGTCTTGAAAGTCTTGAAGGAAAGTCTTGAAGAGTGAGTTCCCAAGGCATCTGGATGAAGAGACTCTGGCTACATGGAGGCTCTGAGGTAGGTGCATGGTTGGCATATTTGGGTAACAGCAAGGCCAATGTGGTCCAAATGGAGAGAGTGAGGGGGAAAGAAAAAGGCAATGAGATGGAGAAGTAATGGGACTGAGATGGTGCAGAAGCACTGGGAACCACGGTCAGAACTTGTACTGTGAGAGAAACGGGGACCTCCCTAGAGACAGTGAGCAGAGGAATGACTCATTTTTGTTTGAAACTCTGGCTGCTATGGTGGGAACGAGCTCTTGGGAATATCACAGAGATGATTGGCAGGTGATCCAAACCCATTCTCCTTCTGCCACAGTATAGACTTGTCACTGGATGCAGCTGGTCCCTTGCCCAGGGACCAGATCTGTTACCCCTCTTAACTTGCAGTATATGCCTAGGAGAGTAGGGCAGCCTGAGTACAGAATGGCAGGCTGAAGAGAGCTGCTTTCAACACCTGGACCCAGCGCTTGACTGTCACAGAAGAAAGAAAGCAACTTGATCTTGAAGCCAGAAGTCCCCAACATTTCTAGCACCAGGGACAAGGGCTTGGGGGATAGTTTTGGGATGATTCAAGCACATAATATTTCTTGTGCACTTTATTTCTATTGTTCTTACATCAGCTCCACCTCAGATCCTCAGACATTAGATTCCAGAGGTTGAACTGAGTTTGGTGGGGTGGGGGTGGAATATATTTGTCATGGCAAACTAGCTTATTCTAACTAAGACAGAGTGTTAGTTGCTCAGTTGTGTGCAACTCTTTGTGACCCTATGAACTATAATCCCCAGGCTCCTCTGTCTGTGGAAGTCTCCAGGCAAGGATACTGGAGTGGGTTGCCATTCTGTTCTCCAGGAGATCTTCCCAACCCAGGGGTCAAACCTGGGTCTCCTGCGTTGCAGGCAGATTCTTTACTGTCTGAGCCACTAAGGAAGGCCCAACTAAGACAAAGGTTAAGGATAAAAACAGGAGGATCTATTAGGCAGCTACCACACTAGTCCAGCTAAGAGACTGTGGGGGCCTGGAGGAGTGAAGGTAACACAAAATGAAATCTTATTTTTGAAGGTAAAGCCCAGAGAATTTTATGACTGCTTGGCTGTGCGGTATAAGAGATAAGGGGGAAGCAAGTCTAACTTCATGGATTTGAGGCTGATTCACTGTAAGGTTAGAAGACAGCAGATGGAATCAATTTTAAGGGGTAAATTGGAGTGGAGTTACACACGTGTAAATCTGAGATGTTTATTGGCCTCTCAGTGAAGATGTTGAATAGAAATGTGAATATATCAGTTTGAGGCTCCAGGAAGATGTCTGGCCAGGAATATTAATTTGGATCATCAGTGTAGAGATTGTACTTAAATCATGGAATTGGATGAGATCAGGGTGGGAGTGAATATAGCTGCAGAGGTCAAAGGACTGAGCCCTGTGGTACTTTATCTGTAAGGTGAAGTTTAAGAGGGGGAACATGGGAAGAAACCAGCAAATGTGACTGAGTAGAAGCAACTGGTGAGCAAGAAAGAGATGGAGAGGACAGTGTGCTGGAAATACTGACCTGCCACGTTTGGAAGTGCAGAGCTCCATGCTAAAGATAAGGGCCCAGAAAATGGATCCTTGCCTCTCGGGAGCAGGAGAAAGACAAGGTAACCAGTGAGATTATTATGAAAGCAACTCTGGGAGGCCCATCAGAGGGCAGGAAAGTGTTCACGGGGCATAGAGTACGCGGGGGGCAGCCGTGGTAGGTTGGGAAGCATTTGGATTCTATTCCTTGAAATGGAGGAGGGAGATAAAAATATTTTTTTGAGCAACAATGATAAGCAATTAATCCTATGTTTTAAGAGAGAACTGATGCCAGGGAGAAGAGTGTATTCTAGGGGAAGATGAAGATTTTGTAGGTATTTCTGAGACCTAAGCTGAAGATGAACCCTCACTTCACGTGGCCTTGGGGTTGACACCCCAGTGATTGTAATCAAGCTGGAATTAAGGGGTTCACTGTGAATGACACCTTCCCCTGCAGACCTAGTCCTTCGCCTGTGTCCTTGATCTCAGCAAGTGGTATCATTATGTACTCACTGGCTCATGCCAGATCCCGGAAGTTATTTTTAATACATCCCGCTCCCTCACCCCAGGTCCATCACTCACCAATTGCTGAAGATTTTGGCTTCCCTAAATCTCTCTCAGATTCATCTACTCTCCTCCATTGACTGCCACCTCTTCTTTCACTTGAACCACTCCAAAGCCTCCTCTTCAAAACGGTCCTGAAGGTCTCCTCTGTTCGCAGAGCCCATTAGAGGAGGAGGGGGGGCTCTGAAAACTGGAAACCTTTTCACTTCACTTCCCTGCGTCCCCCTCCTGGGTTAAAATCCTGAGGCTGACCTTCAGAACGCTATGTGGTCTAATTTTGGCCAGCTGTGCCCAAAGAAACATTCATTAACTGAATGAATGCACAATGCCTTGCTGTCAATAAGTTACTTAAATATTCTCTCAATTTCCTCATCTGTAAAATGAGAATAATAATATCTCCCTTACTGCAATGATGCTAATTTAAACAATAAGATACCACATGAATCACATGTAAGCATTTAGCTTTGCAGGATACCTTTGATTATTGTGAATGAGCCAAACCAGCACTTAGTACAAAACCTAATGTGACACCCAACACATATTTGTTTGATAAGTCAGCACTGTAGGGTTGTAATTATCTTGGGTGATTTTTATTTCTATACAAGTACCTATAAAGCTCCACACCCTTATTTGATGTTGAACAGACAGCTGTATGTGGTTACTTGCCGCGTCTTACTGTTGCTCAGAAAATCTTCGCTGTCTCCAGTGACTATGAAGTCAAGCACAAATTCCTACCCTAGGTATTCACATTTCCAGTATGTAAACCTATGCTACTGAGAAATTTGTCTCCCCCAAAATATTGTTTTTTTATACTATTTCTAGAGTTGTTAAGTACTAGATGCTGAAATTTAACTATGGAAGCCTTGTATGATGTAGAATACCCAAATGCTGTTGCATTTAAAGAAGCAGGGTCCAAATTGGCAAAAAATATCCTGTGAAAAGGATTTTGTTCTTTACATAAGTCTCTCAAAAGGTGTTGACAGGGATCCTGACCTTGGAAACTCATCCCATCACCTATGGCAGCCACACAGGCACATTGCTCAGATCTCCTTTAACAGAGTGGGCTTCCCTGGTGGCTCAGGCGGTAAAGCGTCTGCCTGCAGTGTGGGAGCCTTGGGTTCGATCCCTGGGTTGGGAAGATCCCCTGGAGAATGAAATGGCAACCCACTCCAGTACTCTTGCCTGGAAAACTCCATGGACTGAGGAGCCTGGTAGGTTACAGCCTATGGGGTCGCAAGGAGTCGGACACGACTGAGCGAGTTCACGTTCACTTTTGCCTTTAACAAAACCTATGTCAGGTAGCAGAGATGACCTACAGCCATCAGCTGAAATAGCTTTGGAGTCTACACAGCTTCCTGCTGAGGCCATGCAGACAGTGAAGGACCAGGTCAGTGCCCTGAGGGTGAAGGCTCTCCCTCCCAATCTTTCCTTTCTCAGGAGTCAGACTCGAATTACCATCATGGTCTGAAGACTCTCTGCCTCCTCTGCTCTCTCCTCCATTGTCCTTCGCTGGCACCTCCCCCAACAAATCTTTGGCATATCTAATCCCATCTTGGGCTTCCCTGGTGGCTCAGAGGATAAAGCATCTGCCTGCAATGCAGAAGACCCAGGTTCGATCCCTGGGTTGGGAAGATCCCCTGGAGAAGGAAATGGCAACCCACTCCAGTATTCTTGCCTGGAGAATCCCATGGACAGAGGAGCCTAATTGGGCTACAGTCCATGGGGTCACAAAGAGTCGGACACGACTGAGTGGCTTCACTTCAATCCCATCTTAGCATCTGCCTCCTAGAGAACCCAACCTAACACAGGCGGTACCAAGAGCGGTCCAAGACAGCAATCTGTAAAGTCTGAGGCAGGAATCCAACCAAGACCATGAACACCTCTGTCAAACGCCGCCCAGTGGGTGTGGAAGAGTGAGCTGGAGGATAGGGTGACAATTATAGATGCTTTTGCAGGAGCATCAGTCTGGGATTTCTGAACCAAATTAGATAAGGGGATTCATCTCATCTCTGCAGGGTGACCACAGCAGAGAACTGTGAGGTCGGGAGACAGGGGAGGACAGGGGATCTAGCTAACTCTTCTTTCTCTCTGCTTAGCTCTTTTTACCCTCAACTATAGGAAATGAGTTCTCCAGTCTCCAGAGTCAAAGCTGTTCTTGATCCACAGTACTAATTTAAGAAAAATAGTACTCTTGCCTGGAAAATCCCATGGACGGAGGAGCCTGGTGGGCTGCAGTCCATGGGGTCGCTAAGAGTCGGACACGACTGAGGGACTTCACTTTCACGTTTCACTTTCATGCATTGGAGAAGGAGATGGCAACCCACCCCAGTGTTCTTGCCTGGAGAATCCCAGGGACGGGGGAGCCTGGTGGGCTGCCGTCTCTGGGGTCGCACAGAGTCGGACCCGACTGAAGCGAGTTAGCAGCAGCAGCAGCAGCAGCAGCAGCAGCAGCAGGGACTTCCTAGGTGGTCTAGTGGCTGAGACTCCACGCTTCCAGTGCAGGAGACTAAGTTTAATCTCCAGTCAGGGAACTAGATCTCACATGCCACAGCTAAAGATTCCACATGCCTTAACTAAGACCTAGCATAGCCAAAATAAAATAAATGAATAAATAAAAGTTTTTTAAAAAGAAAAGTATACTTTGTACTACCTTTAGGTAAGTATCCTTCATTATCCCAAAGCAATATTCTCAGAGTAGTAAGACCTAAAGAGACACCTGCCCTTGCCAACCCCCACCCCACCCCCAACCAAGTAGTCAAGAATTTAGCATCCTGATTTTGTGTTTTGGACAGGCATTATTAGGATTCTGTTTCATCAAGGAGCAAAACAAAAATGCAAAGATAAGAAACAAAAGAAGAACTACTCTGTCCCACTGTGGAGGAAGGGGACAGAGAGAGGGACAGAGGTATTAACTGTTGTGTGTTGAGGGCCATTATTTGTCAGGCTCTGCCTTATATTCATTTAAATGCACAGAACAACCCACGGTAGGGCTTAAGGGCTCCATGGGCTCCGCTTCATAGTTGGGGGAAATGAAATGCTGGCAGATTTTGTAAGTTACCTGTGTCGGACAGTCTCTACAGTATCTCTCTTCCTCCCACCCCCTGCCTCCATGATCCTGCTTCTGGTGTTCAAGCTTTTGTGTAACCCCCCTCTCCTTGAGTGTGGATAGGATCTAGGATTTTCTTCTAACCAGCAGAATATGACAGAAGTGATAGATGCTGCTCCTCCTCCTATGTGATGTGTGAGACTTCATTTTGTAGTTGACCTGTTCAAGAGACTCTTTTTGCTGGCTCAAGGAGTAAGCAGCCATATTGGGAATTTGTTAATTAATAACTAATATATTACCCATCACAAATAGGTTTTTAACATGTTCTAATTTATTTTTTAGTGATATAGAATTCAACATAATAGCCTAAACTGTTGATAAAAGGCATTATTGTAGAATATCATTGGGACTTTCCTGATGGTCCAGTGGCTAAGACGCCGTGGGGCTCCCCACTGCAGGGGGCCGGGGTTGATCCCTGGTCAGGGAACTAGATCCCACATGCCACAACTAAAGATTCCACACGTCTTAGGGAAGATCGAAGTTCCTGTGTGCTACAACTAAGACCTGGTGAGCCAAAAAAATAACAAGAATATCATTGGCTGTGGTCCATTTTGATTTAGTTGCTCTAATTATCTTACAGCAGATAATTCAGAGGTTATTGTCAAGGAAAGCATGTGATGATCATAATATGCTTTAATATGATCACACAGGATGATTGACATATTAGGATTTAATACATTACTGATCTATTTCTTCCCATTTACACAGTCCAACTATGTATAACATTCTTTGCATTTCTATATAAAGACTAGATTTAATTTTATTATTTTCTTTTATTTTTTTGTATTCTTAAAATTCTTCCAGTTAGTATCTTTCATAAGGAGTCCTATGGAGTTTCTCAATATCAACAAGATGATATATTCATGACATTTAAATATCCTTGTATGTATGAAACTTTTCTAGAGTATTATATACCTTCAAATATAAATAATATATAAAGGAGAGGAAAAAAGTGGTGACATTTGTAGCAATCAATAAAAACTTCATGTTATGTAATATAGTCTAATTTATTCCAATATCTCTACCCCAGTGAGCATTTTTCTGAGTATTTCTACTAAAAGTACTTATTTATATTTAAATATGTAGGAATAAATTTATGTAAGGAGAAAAAAGAACTGTACACAGAAAATTATAAGACACTAATGAAAGAACTCAAAGACAACATAAACAGATGGAAAGATATTCCATGTTTCTGGGTAGGTAAGAATCAATATTGTAAAAATGACTATGCTACCAAATGCAATCTACAAATTCAGTGTGATCCCTCTCAAATTACTAATGACATTTTTCACAGAACTAGAACAAAAATTTCACAGCTCATATGGAAACACAAAAGACCCTGGATAGCCAGAGCAGTTTTGAAAAAGAAGAATGGAGCAGAAGAAATCAACTTTCCTGACTTCAGATTATACTACAAAGCTATAGTCATAAGACAGTATGGTACTGGCATAAAAACAGAAACATAGACCAATGGAACAAGATAGAAAGCCCAGAAAGAAACCTATGCACCTATGGGTACCTTATATTTGACACAGGAGGGTAAGAATATGTAATGCAGCACAGATAGCCTCTTCAATAAATGGTGCTGGAAAAACTGGACAGCTACATGTAAAAGAATGAAATTAGAACACTTCCTGACATCATACTAAGATAAACTCAAAACTTTACATTTAGGTAAAGACCTAAATGTGAGACCAGAAACTATAAAACTCTTAGAGGTAAACATAGGCAGAACACTTGATGACGTTAAATCAAACCAAGATCCTCTATGACCCACCTCCTCAGCTGAGTTGAGTTCTGTCACTCAGTCATGTCCGACTCTTTGCGAACCCATGAATTGCAGCACGCCAGGCCTCCCCTGTTCATCACCAACTCCTGGAGTTCACCCAAACTCATGTCCATCAAGTCAGTGATGCCATCCAGCCATCTCATCCTCTGTCGTCCCCCTTCTCCTCCTGCCCCCAATCTCTCCCAGCATCAGAGTCTTTTCCAATGAGTCAACTCTTCACATGAGGTGACCAAAGTACTGGAGTTTCAGCTTTAGCATCATTCCCTCCAAGGAAACCCCAGGGCTGATCTCCTTCAGAATGGACAGGTTGGTTCTCCTTGCAGTCCAAGGGACTCTCAAGAGTCTTCTTCAACACCATAGTTCAAAAGCATCAATTCTTCAGTGCTCAGCTTTCTTCACAGTCCAACTCTCACATCCATACATGACCACTGGAAAAACCATAGCTTTGACTAGATGGACCTTTGTTGACAAAGTAATGTCTCTGCTTTTGAATATGCTATCTAGGTTGGTCATAACTTTTATACCAAGGAGTAAGCGTCTTTTAATTTCATGGCTGCAGTCACCATCTGCAGTGATTTTGGAGCCCAAAAAATAAAGTCTGACACTGTTTCCATTGTTTCCTCATCTATTTCCCATGAAGTGATGGGACCAGATGCCATGATCTTCATTTTCTGAATGTTGAGCTTTAAGCCAACTTTTTCACTCTCCTCTTTCACTTTCATCAAGAGGCTTTTAGTTCCTCTTCACTTTCTGCCATAAGGATAGTGTCATCTGCATATCTGAGGTTATTGATATTTCTCCTGGCAATCCTGATTCCAGCCTGTGCTTCTTCCAGCCCAACATTTCTCATGATGTACCCTGCATATAAGTTAAATAAGCAGGGTGACAATATACAGCCTTGACGTACTCCTTTTCCTATTTGGAATCAATCTGTTGTTCCATGCCCAGTTCTCACTGTTGCTTCCTGACCTGCATATAGTTTTCTCAAGAGGCAGGTCAGGTGGTCTGGTATTTCCATCTCTTTCAGAATTTTCCATAGTTTATTGTGATCCACACAGTCAAAGGCTTTGGCATAGTCAATAAAGCAGAAATAGATGTTTTTCTGGAACTCTCCTGCTTTTTCAATGATCCAGTGATGCTGGTAATTTGATCTCTGGTTCCTCTGCCTTTTCTAAAACCAGCTTGAACATCTGGAAGTTCACAGTTCACGTATTACTGAAGCCTGGCTTGGAGAATTTTGAGTACCAGTAACACTGAAGAAGTTGAAGTTGAAAGGTTCTATGAAGATCTACAAGACCTTTTAGAACTAACACCCAAAAAGATGTCCTTTTCATTATAGGGGACTGGAATGCAAAAGTAGGAAGTCAAGAAACACCTGGAGTAACAGGCAAATTTGGCCTTGGAATACAGAATGAAGAAGGGCAAAGGCTAATAGAGTTTTGCCAAAAAAAATGCACTGGTCACAGCAAATACCCTCTTCCAACAACACAAAAGAAGACTCTACACATGGACATCACCAGATGGTCAACACTGAAATCTGATTGATTATAGTCAACAAAAACAAGACCAGGAGCTGACTGTGGCTCAGATCATGAACTCCTTATTGCCAAATTCAGACTTAAATTGAAGAGGAAAACCATTAGACCATTCAGATATGACCTACATCAAATCCCTTATGATTATACAGTGGAAGTGAGACATAGATTTAAGGGACTAGATCTGATAGATAGAGTGCCTGATGAACTATGGAATGAGGTTCGTGACATTGTACAAGAGACAAGGATCAAGACCTTCCTCATGGAAAAGAAATGCAAGAAACCAAAATGGCTGTCTGGGGAGGCCTTACAAATAGCTGTGAAAAGAAGAGAAGTGAAAAGCAAAGGAGAAAAGGAAAGATATAAGCATCTGAATGCAGAGTTCCAAAGAATAGCAAGGAGAGATAAGAAAGCCTTCCTCAGTGATCAATGCAAAGAAACAGAGGAAAACAACAGAATGCAAAAGACTAGAGATCTCTTCAAGAAAATTAGAGATACCAAGGGAACATTTCATGCAAAGATGGGCTCGATAAAGGACAGAAATGGTATGGATCTAACAGAAGCAGAAGATATTAAGAAGAGGTGGCAAGAATACACAGAACTATACAAAAAGAGCCTCATGACTCAGATAATCACGATGGTGTTATCACTCACCTAGAGCCAGACATCCTGGATTGTGAAATCAAATGGGTCTTAGAAAGCATCATTACAAACAAAGCTAGTGGAGGTGATGGAATTCCAGTTGAGCTATTTCAAATCCTGAAAGATGGTGCTGTGAAAGTTCTGCACTCAATATGCCAGCAAATTTGGAAAACTCAGCAGTGGCCACAGGACTGGAAAAGGTCAGTTTTCATTCCAATTCCAAAGAAAGGCAATGCCAAAGAATGCTCAAACTAAAGCACAACTGCACTCTTCTCACACGCTAATAAAGTAATGACCCACCCCCTAGAGTAATGGAAATCAAACTAGTGAGACCTGATTAAACTTAAAAGCTCTTGCACAGCAAAGGAAACTGTAAGCAAAGTGAAAAGACAACCCTCAGAATGGGAGAAAATAATAGAAAATGAAACAACTGACAAAGGATTAATTTCCAAAATATACAAGCAGCTCATACAACTCAAAACCAGAAAAATAAAGAATCCAATCAAAAAGTGGTAAAAGACCTAAACAGACATTTCTCCAAAGAAGACATACGTATGTATGGCTCACAAACAGATGAAAAGATGTTCAACATTGCTCATTAGAGAAATGCAAATCAAAACTACAATGAGTTATCACCTCACGCCATCATCAAAAAATCTACAAACAATAAATGCTAGAGACTCTGTGGAGGAAAGGGAATGCTCTCATACTGTTGGTAGGAATGTAAATTGATACAGCCACTATAGAAGATGGTATGGAGATTCCTTAAAAATCTAGGAATATAATCACCATATGACCCAGCAATCCCACTCATAGGCATATACCCTGAGGAAACCAGGATCAAAAAGACACATGTATCCCATTGTTCATTGTAGCACTATTTACAATATCTAGAACTTGGAAGCAACCTAGATGCCCATCAACAGATGAATGGATAAAGAAGTTGTGGTACATATACACAATGAAATATTACTCAGCCATAAAAGGAACGCCTTTGAGTCAGTTTTAATGAACTGACGGAACCTAGAACGTATTATACAGAGTGAAGTCGGTCAGAAAGAGAGAGACAAATATCTTATTCTAATGGATATATACAGAATCTAGAAAAATGGTTCTGAAGAATTTACTTACAGGGCAGCAATGGAGAAACAGACATAGAGAATAGACTATGGACATGGGGAGAGGGGAGGAGAAGGTGAGATGTATGGAAAGAGTAACATGGAAACTTACATTACCACATAGAAAATAGTTAGCCAACGGGAATTTGCTGTATGGCTAATAAATTCAAACAGGGGCTCTGTATCAACCTGGGCAGGTGGGATGGGGAGGGAGGTTCAACGGGGAGGGGATATATGTATACCTATGGCTGATTCATGTTAAGATTTGACAGAAAACAACAAAATTCTGTAAAGCAATTATCCTTCAATAAAAAAAGTAAAAAAGCACTTATTTATTAAATAAGTAAATAACAGTCTATGTAAATTTGATAAACTTGTTACAGAAGATGTTTAAGAGCATATTTCCCAATTTACCATGACAATGATATTACCCTGAATAGAGAGGCTTCCTTGTGTTAAATGTTACTCATTCCTGCTTTAAGGAAATCTAGTTCTCTCGCTTGCCAACTCCAGCTGGGAAAAACCTGCCGGGCTAAAATCATTAAAGCAACAAATAATTCTGTGGCCAGTTCCCCAGACCTATAATTGGCCTTATCTGTATAGTCCCAGAAGGACACAACAGGATTAAATGTTGCATTTAGTTTAAAACTTGCTGGCAAACTATCCAGGTCCAGTCCTACCCTTATTTTCTCCTGCTCATAACCAGCTTTAACCAGCCTCTGACATTTCCAGAAGAATACTTCTTCTGTAGATTTTGATTATAATGAGTATAGCACTCACCATATTAATCATGATGGATGGATTGAGCAGCTGTCTTCCCTATCTTTAGAATATGCTGAGCACTGATGCTCTAGAGTCTAAACTCAGCTCCAAATGTCCCTTTTAATACAATCTTCTGAGATGGTGAGAGATGTTAATTAATCCCAACAACTAAATTAGGTTCTCTCCAAGATTGGAGATCCACTTAAAAATAATTAGTGTGACCTTAATCTTGTGATAAATATGTGTAATCCTCATCTTGAGACCATATGAAGGAAGAAAGCTTCCCATTTCCAAGGTACTGGGTCCACTCAGCAGGAGCTGAACTACCTGATTTCATTTATATTGCATTACCACAGTTATTATTTTAGCAAAAACTGCATGGTGGAACCTCACCATGTGCTCCTCAATAATGAGAAGAATTTAAAATACCGTCCAAAAGGGACTTATCATGGCAACTCTTGGACCACCTCATTGGAAAGCTGGAAACCCTATAAAATGATCAGAAACTCAGCATTTGTTTATTCTGCAAGTACAATCCAGCGATGAGATGAATGACCTTATCTTTGCCTCAAAAAGACTTCCAGTTCATTTCAGTCACTCAGTCTTGTCCGACTCTTTGTGACCCCATGGACTGCAGCACGCCAGGCTTCCCTGTCCATCACCAGCTCCTGAAGCCTGCTCAAACCCATGTCTATTGAGTCGGTGATGCCATCCAACCTCTGTCATCCCCTTCTCCTTCTGCCTTTGATCTTTCCTAGCCTCAAGGTCTTTTCCAGTGAGTCAATTCTTCACACCAGGTGGCCAAAGTATTGGAGTAAGTATAACAGGTTCAGGCTAGTTTGCTAGTGTGACACGCTTCACCAAGGTGTGATCAGTACTGAGTCAGCTTATTATTGATAAAAGCATCTGCATCAGCAAGGCCTGCACTTGCACCCACACTACAACAGAGCTTCCTACACCCCAGGACGAGAGCCCACATAGCTCTATGATCTCTTTCTTTAACTCCATTCCCCTGGCATTCTGGTTTTTAATATTCTTTTGCGTCTAATGGATCAAACTTGACTGTACGAAAGTCACATGGAGGGCTTGTTAAAATGCAGATTACTGGGCTCCATCCCAGAATTTGAATTCACTGGGGTGGAATGGGCCTGAGAATTTGCATTTGTAACTATTTCCTAGATGGTGCTGATGCTGCTGGCCCAGGGACCACACTTCGAGAACCACTTGAAGTGATAGGCGATAGTGCTCAACCCTAATTACAAATTAGAACCATCTCTGGACATGTTAAACAAATGCACATGACCAGGCTCCTCCCACAACTGAGTAAATCAGAAGCTCACCGGGGTGTGTCCAGGGTGCTGGTTTTTCAGAAGCTCCCATCATCCATTAGGTGATGCTAATGTGGGGCCACATGAGAAGGGCTGCAAAAAGAGGAGCTGATAAATACATAAAAGTTGAAGTGAGATTTGACTCAAAACTCCTCTAGAGATTCTGTCTTTTCTCTTATGTGAGAAACATATTTTAATATTTTAGAACTGTTTAAAATATTTAAAAAGCCATTACACATCAGTATATGTCTCAAGTTCTCAGAATTTGTTGGTATTAAATACTAAAGAATTATCGTATGTAGTCATAATAACATAAGCCTTTCCTTTCTGTTTGCTGCAATGGGCAGGCATATATTCAATTAAGCATTATTATGGCAAGATAAATGTTCCATTTTCTATGAGAGAATTAAAACTAGCAGGATATGAGCACAGCAAAACTTAATAAATGGCAAGGAAAACTTACTCATCATCAAGAGAGTAATTATCAGGAGACTCCACTGAGTAACACTGGAACTTCTCAGTGAATCTGAGCTATAAATAAATTTGGGCAATTTGGGCTTGGAAACACATCCCTCACTTCTTGGATATCGTCAACTGAATCTTTCACGTTTTTTCCTGAGACGCTTGACTTTGCATACATACCTTGCCCGAATTGTTTCTACGTTCTGACTGTAAGAGTTAGAAGCAGTACATTGGAATTCCTCCCACAAGGCCACTAAGAGGCCACTTGAAGGATTCAGGTCACTGTGGCCTGTTTCCAGGCAGGTTCATTCTGTTCTGATTTGTTTTCCTCATGCCCAGCACAACACTTGGCATGTAATAAGTGCTCCACAATTACTGATCTAATTTAATCAAATATTGTCACCCTATTTCAGAGGAAATAAGCCTGCCTTTTTATTTCCCTTTCGAATTTTTGTTTGTAGCAAAGTAATAGATGTACATAATTAAAAAGTCATGGCTCATAGCAACAACAACAAAAAACATCTCCTGCCTATTCTACCCCCTTAGCCCCACCCCCAAATTCTGCCCTACAGACACAGGCATTTTCTAGTTGGCCAGCTATTTCTTCTGATATTTCTGTCCAAATTTGTGTGTCAAAGTCCCCACCAAAAATGTCTTGAGAGGAAACTTTATTTTGATTTTAAAAAGGCAAAAAGCTGAGTTCAATAGAAACTTGACAGGCAGGTGACAACTACCTAAATGAGCACAGTCCAGTGAGTTCCCCAAGGGTCTGAGCCCTTGGGGTGTGAAGGGTCAGTGGCAGAGGAGTTAGTCACCGGTGGTTGGGCTGGGAGTCAGCAGGTGGCGTCTGGGCAGGGCTGGGTGGAGACTTGCAAGTCCAAACACATTCAAGGCAATTGGTTTGGTACCTGAGTTGAGGCTAGTGGTTGGAACAGTGTGTAACTTATCTTTCCAGAGTTGCTGTTCAAGGAACTCTTGATGATACTGATACTGAAAGTGCAAAGGATGCTGTGCTGCAGGCTGATTCAAATTTAAAGATGAGCCAAATCATAGAAAAGACGCTTGTTTCTTACTGTAAGTTCTACAGCAAGAAGGTAAGCGCTGTGCTCTTGATAATCTTTTTTTTTTTTACATAGAAATGAAACACTTTAACTCTCAATGTATCTAATGTTTCACATCATAATATACTAAATAAATGATACCCTTACTATTATTTCATTTCCCCACACGTTTATAACTGATAGTGAGAAAGTTTAAATGTTCTGACAAAAATGTTAAAGGTCATGGAAAAGTCATATTGTGAATATTAATGTATAGGTAGTGAAGATGGCTTTGCAGTTTCAGTTCTCACATTCATTTTATGGTCTCACCTTCCTGCTGAAGGCTCGGACACCAGTAAATGAAACCGAGAAAGGTCTGTTTCTTCTCTTTTCCCTATACCTGCCTGCCCTCTGCTGGAGGTGCCAAAGATTAATGAACTTGTCCGAAGACTGTCAAGTTATGCCTAGGTGGTTAGCAACCTTTTCTTCTGCCCTGTCTACCCTTCACTGTCACCCCTGAAAGATGGAAAGTGTTTCCCATCAGAAGCAAGGATATTCTAATTCTTGGTTGGATTAGTGGTTTTATCTACTGGTGGGGAAAGACTCTGACACCAGTAAACAATCACCAATTACGTAACTGAATTCTTTTAATTCTGTGCTCAGAGTGTAGCCTTCCCATGCAAGCCTGTTGGAAGCAATGCCAGAAGTTATTTAGTCCAAGGCTGGCTGATGCCAGCATCAACTACCATTTTTACTTTCACTGCATAACTAAGATATTGTGTTGTGTTGTGTTGTAAATGTGAGCTCAGACACCATCATCATTAAGCAGAGATTGGATTTTTGACTTAGGCCTAATTTCACGTGACATTTTTTTCTCTTTGTTCTATTTCTGCGGTTGTCTTCACTGCCTGGATAATTACTCCCAGAAATGTTTAGTGTTAATAGTTACTTAAAGAGGTCTAGTGACTGATATAAATAGCTATACAGCCATTCAATTTCTTTCCAGAATGTCCAGATCTGCTTCCACACTATGTAAGTTCCAAGATATTGTATTAATCTCCTCTTTCACCCCCAATCCTGCACAGTTTACATTCCCACACGCAGCAATATTGCTGCCCTACCCAGTGATTTAGCACAGGCTAAATCCACGAGAAATCCTGAATAATTTTTTTTGTTAAATGTATGAATAAAATAATATTCCTTTTCTTTAGTGAAGGAACCAAGGTTAGTATCACTCAGTAATGAGAACAGAAACTGAGGTCTGGGCAAACTGTATATCTATAAACTTACAGAAGACTATTAAAAACTCTCATCAAAAGAGGAGATTTAGGAATATGAACTTTTAAGAATTCTTGTATCTGCTTGTCTCACATTTTTGTTGTTTTCAAAGATGTATTTATTTATGTAAAATATAGTCATGTTAAGAAATAAAGGGAAGAGGCTTTTTAAAAGATAAAGTTAGAAATTGTTGTCTTAAAGCTCTGAGAGTCTTTTTAAAAAATTAATTAATTGATTTTTGGCTGTGCTGGGTCTTGCTGCTTTCCTGGGCTTTCTCTAGTTGCAGGGAATGGGCTCTGCTCTTCCTTGTGGAGCTCAGGATATTCATTGTGATGGCTTCTCTAGGCTTCAGTAGATGTGGCACACGATCTTGGTGGTTGCAACTCACGGGCCCTAGAGCATGGCTCAGTAGTTGTGGCACACGGGCTTAGTTTCCCTGAGGCATGCGGAATCTTCCTGGACCAGGGATTGAAACTGTGTCCCCCACATTGGCAGGTAGATTCTTACCCACTGCGCTATGAGGGAAGTCCAGCTCTGAGATTCTGAATTATCTTTCTTGTTAGAACTCTTGGATAGTGGATGGTCATTTATTTTCAGATTCTTCTGCAATAACTTCTAACAAATATTGAAAAAGAACAAGGTAGTAAATGTTTTTATTTGTAATCTGTCAGTAGTTTGCAAGTAAATTAGCAAGCAATGTGACTTTCTATTACACAGGGGATTTTTCTGGGCAAGAATTCTACAGACATCTCTGACCATAAGGAGAGTTATTATTTCCATTTTATATTTAGAGAAATAAAGACAAACGAAAGTGAAAGAAATGCTTAATTTTATAATAGATCTGGGAACAGAACACTGGGGCCATTAATTTTATTTCACTAGAGTAGTGAATTTTTTGGCTTATATACTCCCTAAAATAGTTTTGAAAAACAATGTGCCTTCTCAAACATTTTATGTTAACATCTGAAAGTTTTCCTTGTAAATTTATATAGTAGAAAGGCTGTAGTCCTATTATAATACTGAGGCTTTTAACAAAAACCTATTTATTGCTCCACTCTGTTGGAAAGAGGGAAATTTCCTTGCTACCGTTCTCGTGTGTGTGTGTGTGTGTGTGTGTGTGTGTGTGTGTGTGTGTGTGTGTTTTGACTAATCTAGTAACTAAATTGACATAAGACAGATTAACAGGAGGGAAAAAAAAAACACAGCAGATTTCACTCATACAAATGGAATCTTACAGAAACAGGACCTAACAAGTGACCAAAGCAGGCAGCTTTGATACTTTTTAGACAAAGAAACAACACATTTGTAAGGAATGGACAGAACAAAGGAATTTAGGCTTGGATCCTTAATCAGTGAAGAATCTAAACAGAGTTTGGGTTTGGGGTAATAAATTAGCAAAAAGGCAACCAGGTTTTGTTTGTACAGGCTTCTCAGCTCTGAATTCCCTATCTCTAGTCATGAGGCTGTGTCTCTACCTCCAGAGGCAGGGAGGGCACATTTCACAGGAGAGATTTATTTCCTGCTTCCAGGGAGACAGAGAGAAGGAGGGTCAGAGTGTTCTTGTACCAACTGTTTCTCAAAAAATATAATTCAAAATAATCAATGTGCCATCATGGCATATTTTGGGATGGCCTGCACTGAGACTTAACCACTCTTTTTAATGTAGACAATATAATCTGAATTTTATATGCACTGTCACTACTCTTAAAACCATACGAACGTGCCATTTATGACACATGGATGGACCTTGAGGGCATTATGCTAAGTGATAAAAGTCAGAGAAAATGACAAACACTGTAAAATCCCACTTTTATGTGAAATCTCAAAAACCTGAATTCATAGATACAGAGAACAGATTGGTGGTTTGCCGAGGTCCAACCTCAGCAGAGTCCAGGGATATCCTCAGGATGGATGACGTAGGCAAATGAAAAAAGATAGATGAAGAGATAAGGAAAGAGACACAGGGTGATCAAGCTTCTTCGGTGAGCAAGGCCCCTTTACTTTATTCTTCTCAGGGCTTTTATACCCTGAGTTATACATACAGCAAGGTGAAAAATGCAGAGTCAACTCAACATTCCATCAGTAATAACTTTTATCGATATTAGGTTCCCTTCCACAAAGAGTCCCACTTTCTGCACATCATCCTCTGTTCCAGAGGGCTGTTGACATTCCATGACCTCTTTTTGATAAAGGTTGGTCAACCAGAACAATGATTTTCCCTTAAAGTGTTTCTTCTCCAATTCTTAGCCTGCATCACGGTTAAAGTTCAGTTACATTTTACGGAGCAAAGACTCAGTGGGTTACAGCAAAGAAATAACTTACTAACTCAAAGTCTAAAGTTGCTAATGCTAAGGCTATTACTTGTTTCTTCTACATCCTGACTATATGCACTCCCAGGAACACAATGGATAAGGGATGTGAGAACTTGGCAGCAAGCATAGGTTCAACAATGTTGCAAGAGTCTGGATAAATCTGCCCAGTAAGCTAGAATGCTAACAGGGGGTTTCAAACACTCCTTTCATGCCCAGGAGATTCATAAGCTAAAGCCCTAAGTTAACTCTTTTAGGTGAGGGACAGTCCCCTGCTAATGTCAGAAGAGCTGGTGAAAGACATAAAATAGTAAGGCAGACAGATTCTGGTTCGGGGGTAGATGCTTGAGCAGGTCCAGGAGGTCCATCAAGTCCTGAGGCCTTGCTCATCAGGACTCTTCTGCATGACCTTGTCATGGGCCGGATGGCCCAGGGATTCCCTCGAGTCCTGCATGACCTTGTCATGGGTGGGATCTCCTGTGCTGGCTCCCGGCAGTGGTTGCCAGAGGTGGGGAGTCAGGGTAGGACAAAATGTAGGAGGTTGATCACAAGGTATAAACTTCCAGTTATGAAATAAGTCATGAGAATATAATGTACAGTATGGTGACTCTATTTAATAGTACTGTGCCGCATATTTGGAAGTTGCTAAAAGAGTAGATCTTAAAAGTTCTGAACAAAGAAAAAATGTCTAACTATGTATGGTAATGTTAGCTAGATTTGTTGTGGTGATCAGCTTACAACATATGCAAATATCAAGTCATTATGTTGTACACTTCAACCTAATATGTTATATGTCAATTATATATCAATAAAAATATGAAGTCTCTTTTTCAGCATTAGGAAAATTTACATTTCCTGTTCCCCTTGAACTTGTATGTCTACTTTACCCAGTGACTTTTTGATATTTGAAAGTTTAAAAAGTGAATCTTTTTATCATACTTTCCTGCAACAAAAAAATATGTATATGCTGAAATTTAAAATATTTGCTTCCTGAAATGGTAAAGCCGAGTGTTAACTCTTTCTTCTGATTAAGTTGTCATCACCATTTTTAGTAAGCAACTAAATATAATGACATAAATGCATTATTAAAATTGATACTGGTTATCATAATGAGTAAAATGTTACTGGAACTATATCTCTTAATGAGATGGATGGAGCCTTTTTCCTTTTAATTAGTCCATATATTAATAGATATGTATCACTTATTGCTAAAATATGACAAGATTCTGTGGAAATTGACAACAAAAACAAATGATTGGCTATTTTTACATGTTGAATTTATGAAAATTGTATTAATGACTGTTTATAGTAGAATCCAGAAATATTCTTGTTAAGCTGATATCTGATAAGTACATCCTAGGGTAGAATAAACTGGTAGAAAGTGGCTAAGCAAGAAGAACAAGTAGGAAATACATCCAAGTAAGAAATGAATACACAGTGTCAAATTCTGTTTATGCAGTAGCTTATCACAAATTTTCCCTTGTGAGTCTGGACGACTGTATAAGAAAATATAAAACACTACCTCACTTCTGATACATGTTCTAGAGACGTGAAAATGTAATACTGATCAGCAGATAACCATGGGATGTTTATCTCTTATTTCTTGAAATCACACAGCTGGGACACAAACCAGTGCTTTGATCAAGGCAGTGTCCCTGTAGGCACTCACAGCCTGAAATCAGGCCCGCTGGCAGGACTCCAGACAGGTGAGAGGTCTGCCTTATTTTAGGAAGTAGGATAGAGGTGACTGGGAGTGACGAGCTTGGAAAGACTAGGCACAATGCCTATATCAAGCATCAGTGCTCAGGCAGATCAGATTTAAGCAGAAGTAACACAGACTCTGAGGGGCTGGAAATCACTCCCATTAAAACTAACATGCTCTACTCCCACAATTCCTGCACAAGCTCTAGTTTGAAGGCCACAGCAGAGACCTCTGAAATCCACAGTGCATTTTAAGTTGTAACCTTTTAGAAAGCCCAGAGACACAAAGTCTGGCTAGGAAGCTCACCAAGCGGCCCTGTGAGAGACCTTCACATAACCTTGAGTCATTGAATGACAATGGCCTTCCTCAGGGAACTGTGATCTTTCTGACTAAATACTGAACTAGGATGGTAGGACATGGGGCAAAAGTCTGATGGATGACTATCCAGTCCTTTTAATACCTTTCTGCCTTTGGGTGATTGTTTATTTCCATAAGAAAGAAAAAGAACTTGTTACAGGTGAACTGGCTGCTCAGGTAGCATAATGAAAACCATAATGTAATGGATAAATTCAGACAAGGTCATAATCATGTTAAATATACATTTATTTTAAGATCCCTTGAAGGGCTGGAATTTAACTGTTAAATGAGCATTCTTTTAGTGATCTAGAAATAAAACTATGATGCTATTTTTCTGTTATTAAATAAATGTGTATATTACAATCTAGAGTGTCATAATTGAGATTAATAATAGGTCATTAGAAAATATTCCATCACATTATAATGATTTTAGCCTCTATTTTTAAATTGGCATAATTTATAAGGCATTTATAAAATTTTTTGAAAAAAATTCAACCTGGTAGCAAAGGAACAAAATGGACAACCTGCCCCTGAGATTTAGAAAATGAAGACAGATGGATGTGTAGATGGCACACTCATCAATAAGAAGGTGGAATTATGTTGGAAACAAGACTTCCGCGAGTTCCCAAGATGGTGGTATAGAAAGACCCTGAGCTCAGCTCCTCTCATGGGCACATCAGAATTACAATTATTAACAGAAAAACTCCTGATTAAGAAGACTGAAACCTATCAGAAAAGATCTTCTACAACTAAAGATGTAAAGAAAGAACCACAATGAGATGGGTAGGTGGGACAGAGTTGTGGCATACTTGACTCATAGGTCCAGGTGGACCACCCATAATTACAAATACAGAGAATAATTGTAATTACAGAGGTTCTTCCCAAGGAGTTTGGGTCTGAGTCCCACTTCAACCCCTCTCCGCCACCTCCTCCACAGTACAGCTTGCTTTTGGGAAACCCAGAAGGCTATGGGAAATAGAGACTCCAATCTTAAAAGATACAGATAAACTCTAACATGTTCCGGGTCCCAGGAGGAGAAACAGTAATTTGAAAGGAGCCTGGGTCAGACCTACCTGCTGATCTTGAAGAGTCTCCTAGAGAGGCAGCGAGCAATTAGAACTCACCTTGGATACACAGACACTGCTGCTGCTGCTGCTAAGTCGCTTCAGTCGTGTCCGACTCTGTGCGACCCCATAGACAGCAGCCCACCAGGCTCCCCCATCCCTGAGATTCTCCAGGCAAGAACACTGGAGTGGGTTGCCATTTCCTTCTCCAATGCAGGAAAGTGAGAAGTAAAAGTGAAGTCGCTCAGTCGTGTCCGACTCTTCACGACCCCATGGACTGCAGCCCACCAGGCTCCTCTGCCCATGGGGTTTTCCAGGCAAGAGAAGTGGAGTGGGGTGCCATTGCCTTCTCCACGTAGACACTGGTGGCAGCCATTTCTGGGAGCTGGTCTGCCACACGGACACTGGGGCAGGCAGCCATCACTTTGGAGCCCTCCCTCTAGCTTACTAGCCTCACTGCTCACCAACCTGGGGACACCAGCATTGAGGACACCTCCAGGCCAAGCAACTAGACGAGGAGACAGCCTCTTCTACCAACAGACAGGCTGAGCCCACAGCCGCACCCGGACATGGCCCTGCCCACCAGAGGGCGCAAGACGCAGCCCCACACACCAGCGTGCAGGCGCTAAGCCCAGGACGCCCAGAACCCTGCAGCCAGGAACGCTGGGAACCAGCTCGACCTGCCAGCTGGCGGATGTCAGCCCCACGTTCCCTGGGTCCTGGCCCTGCCCACCAGCAAGCCTGCTAGACCCCAGCCCCGGGACGACCACAGCCCCACAGCCTGCCAGAAGTCCAGCACCAGCTCTGGGTCTGGCTGGGCCCTGGCCCCACCTACCAGCAGGCCAACACCAGCCTTGAGACAATCTGGGCCCTTTAGACAGCTGCCTTGGGATCTGGCTCCTCTCACCAGTAGACCAGTGAAAGCTTTGGGACGGCCCAGACCCTGCAGGCGGCTATGTCAGGAACCAGCCTGTCACCAGCTGTGGGACCACTGGGCCCTGCAGCCAGACCCCAGGACCCAGCTGTGCCTGCCAGTGGGCCAGCACTGCGCCAAGTCTATAAAATTTGAAAAACTATGTAATACATCTAAAACTAATATATTGTAAATATTGTACATCAACTATGCCTCAATAAAAATGTTTTTAGAAAGAAACAAGCCTTTGTTTTTTTGTGTTTACTTTGCCCATATATTCACCTTCATTTTCCTCAGTTTACACCATTTCCATACGCTTGGCTCAAATATACACTTATTACTAAAATAGCTGATTAGGTTGACCAAGGTTGATTCAATAATCAATTTTTTCCCCCTGTCTTCTACAATTAATACAAAGTTGACCACTTTTAACAATGCAGTGGTTGGGACACCCATGCCTGCACAATCAAAATCTAGAAACAGGGACTTCCCCTGTGGTCCAGTGGTTAAGCCTATGTGCTTCCAATGCAAGGGACTTGGGTTAGATTCCTGATCAGGGAATTAACATTCCACCTGCTCTGTTACAAGGCCAAGTATACGTTTCTATACAACTTTAAAATCATCTTTTTAATGCACAGTTTTTAGTGTTCAATTCATACAACATAAAGTTGTATGACTACTATCATACTCAAGATATAGAATAGGATCATTATCCCAAACATTTCTTTTGTAGTCAAGGAATCCCCAGTTATACTCAGCTCTTAGCAATCTTGGATCTGTTTTCTGTCTTTCTAGTTTAACCTTTTCCAGAATGTCCTATAAATGGAATCATACCATAGAATGAAGCTCACACACTCCCATCCCCCAGCCTGGAACCAATCTGGATTATTTCAGGAGCAAGAAATAAAATTCTATTGTGATTTAGCTATTAGAGAGTTTGAGGCCAATATGTCACAGCAAATAGTCAAGCGTAACTAATACACTCTCCTTTCCTTCCCTTCTGGGGTCACCTTGTCAGCATGCTCTGATTACAAGTTTGTCAGTTATCTGTAGGTCGGTCACTCATAAGAAACATTGTTCCAGGTTCTTGCCATTCATGTGCAGGTGAATTTGAGAAGCCAAAAACTAGATAGGATTTCAAAAAAAAATCTTAAGTGTTGTAAAGATTTATCTTATGTGCTGACTTCAAATTATTACTAATTTGCTTGTAGTGCTGTGCTGGGAAGTTTTCTGGGGGTAATGTCCAGGCTAATAGGAAAGAATACTGTGATTAATTATCAGTAGCTGTTATGAGCAAATGAGGTAAGAATGATGGCATAGGTTCAAAAATTTTGTCATCCCTGGGATGAAGCCAATGCCCTGGATGCATTCAGAAGGCCTTTTAGCAGTAGGTCCCAGACTTGTAAGTCTCAAGTAAGAGGAACTTATCATGAACTCAACATCTTTGCCATGGCCCTTATGTATATGAATTTGTGTGATTTATTGGCAACCGTAGCATGCGAACTTATAAAGAAAATTTAGACTTTCCTCTGTCTAGATTCTGCTTGTTTAGTTCAGAAGTCAGGTATTTTCAGGACTCAAAAGTTCTAAAAACATTTGAAGGCACACACACTATTACCACTTGAACAGTGGCTAAGCAAATGATTTTATCCTCTAGGACTGTGCCCTAGTATCTTTAAATCTATGACTAACTGACTCCCTGTTTGGTTTACAGACCAACCTGGCAAATATAAGGAAATAAAGAATAGGAAACATTCCTTTTATATAGATTAGCCATGGGTGGTTAAGGGGCTTCCCAGGTGGTGCTAGTGGTAAAGAACCGGCCTGCCAGTGCTGGAGACATGAGACACAGGTTTGATCCCTGGGTAGGGGAGATCCCTTGGAGGAGGGCTGGGCAACCCACTCCAGTATTCTTGCCTGGAGAATCCTATGGACAGAGCAGCCTGGTGGGCTATAGTCCATGGGGTCACAAAGAGTTGGACACAACTGAAGTGACTTAGCACATGGGTGGTTAAAAAGCAGACGGACCCCTTCTTTCTGCTGTGGGACTTAGAGTTTTCTTATAGTGGCTCTCAAGTGCTTGGATTTCTTAAGTTGCTTGTTCTTAGTTACTATTTTCTGGAAGACAAAATTATGAAATTCAGATATACATACCTGAGTGCACCCAAACAAAATCTCCAGTTGCTCTCTAACAAACACTTTAAAGATTTTCCTATTTTCACAGGACATGAGAAAGAGTAAAATCTTTCCATGAAAAAGAAGATTGCTGAGTATAGCCAAGAAATTCAAGTCATTTCTAATCACGAGGAAAGAGTCAGACACATCTAAATTGGAGAATGTTATTCAAAATAGCTGGCTTAGAGTCTTTAAAGTAGCCAATCCCATGAAAGAATTTAAAAATCACTGTTGAGGGGGTTGTTTTAGATCAAAAGAAACTAAAGATGCATAACAACAAAATGCAATTTGTGACCCTTATTTGAATCTTGTGAAAAACAGAGACAAACAAGCAAAAGACAAAAATGGTTTTTTAGTCTACTAGGGAAATTTGAATATAAACTTTATACTGGATAATAGGATGTAACAATGTTACATTTCTCAAATGTGGTAATTGTAGAAGGTAGAAGATTGTCATTGCTCTGAGATGATCCTTGTGATAGTATTTAAGACCATGGTGTTAAAGTGTCTGCCAGTTACTCTCAAATGGTTGAAAATATGTGTGCATATTATACAAAGAGAAAGAAAACAAATGGGGTGACAGTTGGTAAATCCAGGTGAAAAATATACAGGCATTTATGTTCTAGTCTCCCAACTTTTCTGTAGATTTGAACATTTTCAAATGAGAAAACTGAAGAAAATAAATAAATAAAGGAAAAATAAGGTAATTTGTTTTGCTTTTATTTCACCAAATTCAATGTTTACAATAGGGATGGCACTTGTTATTTTTAGATGTCTGAAATTTTAAAAATAAACAGAAAATTTGGGAAGTGGGGGAATTACCCTATTATTTCTAACTCATGAACTATACTTTTTCTTTCCAATCTGTTCCTCTGTGTATAAATACCATCACATTGTAATAATTTTCATCGTTTTCCACCTAACATTACAATTTCAGCATTTCCTATAACATTACTACTTAAGCGCTTACAATGACTACTTTTAATTTGAGGGAATAGGTATTTTCTTTAATAGTTCCACAATTTAGACTTCTAATAAATGGTGCTTCAGTGGTATCTTTGTACACAATTTTTTCTACATTGTGGAATCTAATTTTGATATAAATTTCCACAGGTGAAATTGCTGGATCAAATGATCATTTATAGAAGACTAGAAACACTTTGCTGTTATTCTTTTAAGCTGCTCATGAGAGTGGGAGCTTGATAAAAGTGACTCATTTCAAACAGTTACATTTCTTTGAGCCTGAGTATTTTTAGATTACTAACCCTCTTTCCTTGCCCCTCTCCCACAACTAATTGGAGGAGCTCGAGTCTCTCTTTCCCACTATCTACTCCTTTATGTGTGCTGTTTCAACCTAAGATCCTGGGCACCAAGAGGTCAGTGAGAGTAGTGGGGTGTCTTTAAGCTTTTCAATATTTTACCAGCCTAACAAAAATCATACATAAACTCACAATGAGGCTCAAGTGAGTGAGCTTAGAAGGGCAGTCTCGGGACTTCCCTGGCGGTCCAGTGGTTAAGACACTGGGCACTCAAGGCAGGGGGCATGGGCTCGATCTCTGCTTGAGGAAGTAAGATCCCACATGCTGCACAGCATGGCCTAAAAAAAAAGTGTAATATTTGGCCCCAGCCAATCCCTGTGATGACTACAACCCAGCTAACAGTTCGTTGGCCTTCTGAGGCCCTAACCAGAGCTCAGCTGAGCTGCCGTCAGGTTCCCCACAGATTATGCCAGATAATAATGTTTTCTGTTTCATCTGTTGAGTTTCAGAGTAATTTGTTATGCTACGATAGATAACTAATACAGAATTTGGGAATGGGATACGGCCTTAACAGAAACATAAAATATGGACAAAAGATGTGAACAAGTACCTCAAGAAAGAAGATGCCTAAGTGATCAATGAGCAGACGAAAAGAAGCTTATCCTTAGTTGTCAGGACATAGCATACCTAAACCATTATTAAATAACTTTACACGCATACCAGACAAAGCTAAAATGAGATCGACAAGCTAAGTGTTGGTGAGGATATGCAGTAATGGGGACTATCACGTGTCACTGGCAGGAGTGTGAAGTGGAGCAGTCACTTTGCAAAATTAATAAAGTTTATATAAACCTACCCCTATTAACCCAGAAAGTACACTCTTGGGTTTAGACCAAGAGAAATGATTGGATACTTTAAAAAAAAAAAAAAAAGGGTACATAAATATCCTTAGCAGCTTCATTCACTACAGACCTAAACTGCAAATAACCCAAATATTTATCAGCAGGAGAATATGTAACAAATTGTGATATATCCAGGAAATGAAATATTACCCAGCAATAAAATAAGTGAAATATACATATATATATATATATATATATATATAAATTTTGGATGAATGTCAAAAGCATCATTTCAAGCAAAAGTAGTATACACTATATGTTTCCATTTATTTAATATTCAAAAGCAGGTCAAACAAGTCTGCAGCAATAAAAATGAGAATAGTCATTACCTCAGGATTGGTTGTATTGACTGGAAGACAGGAGGGACTTCTCTGGGGTGATAGAAATAGTCCACATTTTGATATGGATGGTCACACAAAGCTAAACACATGTATCTTGGCCCATCTGGGGCTAACAAGGCACCAGAGACTGGGTAGCTTATATTGGGTTGGCCAAAATGTTCGTTTGGGTTTTTGGTACACTACTACAGACAACCCAAATGAATGTTCTGGCCAACCCAATTATTAATGGGAGGCTGTTCTGGAGGCTGGATGTCTGATCAGAGTACACACATGGTGAGTACCCTCTTCTGGATTACAGACTTCTTGGTGTACCCTCAAAAGGAAGAAGGTGACAAGGGAACTGTTCTGGACCTCCTGTGTGTGTGTGTGTGTGTGTGTGCACGCTCAGTTGCTTAGTGGTGCCCAGCTCTTTGTGACTCCATGGGCTGTAGCCCACCAGGCTATCCTGTCCATGGAATTTCCCAGGCAAGAATATTGGGTTGCCATTTCTCCCATCAGGGGATCTTTTTGACCCAGGGATCGAACCCACGTTTCTTGTGTCTCCTGCACTGGCAGGCAGATTCTTGGACCTCTTTTATAAATTAAATATCTGCCTTCATGACCTAAGCACTTCCCAAAGGCTCTACCTTCTAGTACCATCACTTTGGGAGTTATTTTAACATATGTGTTCTGGGGGGTGGGGAGATATATTCAGACCATAGCAGTACATTAAAAAAATTCATAAAATTATACTCTGATCATTTGTTAATTTTACTATCTAAATGTAAATTACAGTTCAATTATACATTGTTAAAAAAAAAAAAGCCTAAGTCCTTTCTATGGCCTATAAAGTTCCAGGGATGGTGTCTTTGGCTCCCTCTTTGAGTTTATCCCTTGATACCCTTTCCCCATGCACTTGCCAAACCCACTGGCTTTCTTCTTGTTCCTCTAACACATCAAGTACATTGCCACCTCAGGGCCTTTGCATCAACGCTTTTCTCTACTATAATCTCTGTCCTCAAATAAACTCTCAAATATCATCCTTCACTTTGTTCAGCTCTCTGATTGTCATAGTCACATTTCTCTGGAAAACAGAGTCGCAGGCAAGGACTGTTAGTGCTTTATTTGGGAGATACAATCCAACATAGCTGGTCACTCTGTGTATTAGTTTCCTAGAGCTGCTGTAGCAAAGTACCACAAACCGGACCCTGTAAAACAGCAGAAATAGATGGTTTCACAGTTCTGAAGGCTAGTCATCCAAAATCAAGGATGTTGGCAGGGCCACCAGGCATCTGAAACCTGTAAGGGAGATCCTTTCTTGCCTCTTCTAGTTTCTGGTGTTGGCTGGCAATCCTCGATGTTCTTGTCTTATAGATGCATCGTTCCAATTTCTGATTCCACCAGCACATGACCATATTCTGTGCATCTCTGTCTTTTTTCTTCTTACAAAGACATCAGTTGCATTGGAATGGGATCCAACCTAATAACCTCAGCTTGACTTGACTACATCTGCAAAGACTCTATTTCCAAATAAGGTCACATTCATGGGAGACTTCCACATATCTTTTGTAGAACATGATCCAGTCCAGAGCACCCAGTAAGCAGGCTTGATCACACAGATTGACTCTAGATTGGCTGTATGGCAAAACCATGCAGCCAAATAGTCCATCAGAGGGAGCAAGGGAGAGGGCTTATCTGCCTGGTATCCTCCAGTTTCCTGTCTACCACTGGTCAAAGTTCATTCAGGGGAATAAAGGCTCTGAGTTTCTGGATGGCATCATTTGGCCCCACTGGCAGATGCTCAAGAAACAAGGCCCTGCAGTCTGGCTTTTCAGCTGAGTTTGGGGAGAGAAGCCTGATGTTCTAGGCCTGTGGCTGGGAAACCATGGGCTGTGGGGAACCATGGGGCCCGTCACCTGCTGTGGCAGCAGAGGAGGAGCAACTGGCTGAGGATGAGACAGGTGGTGTGTAGACGGGGTCCCATGCTCCGCTCAGATGTCACCTTGCCAGGAAGTTCTCTGACTGCTTTATACCAAGGAGAAGTCCCATCTCCATCTCAGTATTCCTTCATTTTACTTAATTATTCTTCATATGACTTCCTTCCACTGGTCATACGATATATTTATGCACTCGTTTGCCTCTCTCTCATGTTACCCACTCTGATTGCGTTAATGAGAGCAGGACATTTATTGTTCTCCACTCTTCCCTCAGTGCCCTGCACAGTGCTTGGCACATGGCAGGGACTCAATATATATTTACGGAATTGAATGACTAGGTGAACTGATGGGTGTAAAAAATGAAAAAGCCTCCATCTATCTCTCCAGTCTGTCGCAGGGTTACTGAGTGGGTGGGCATGGGGACGATTTTGGCGTAGTCAGGCCTGTTGTAAGCAGGTCAGGGCCTAGGTTCATCTGAAGGGAAGGCTCCATTTCCGGTGTTTAAATAGTGCAGCTCCTGGTGGAGGTGAGGAGCTGAGGGAACAAAGGCAGGGAGTCCTCTGGGTCATCAGGCAGGAAAGCAGAGAGAGCTGGCACCTCACTGGTATGAATGTGGAGAGGGGAAGGTGTGTGGCACCCTTGCCATGCAGGTCATGGTAGGTAAAGAACCATGTCTTCACTTCATGACCTCTTTCTCAACCTTCTGAGCTATTTTCTGTTTCTAAAAGTGACTGATACTTTTAATCCGGAAATGCTGGTAAAAATCTTCTTGACTTGTATAGCACTTTTGATGTGAATTTTGATGTGAATATTGGTGCCACCTAAGCAGAAGAGCTCAACTCATCATCAGGCTATTGCCCAGTTAAGATGTGACAGGTACTGCTTTTAATGATAATGACAATTCTGTTTTATTTCTGTCAAGTTCCACGTGCTCTTGGTTTAATGTAACCAATAAGATTTTTATTCACATTCTCTTTTTCTGTTCTTATTTTCTGTGTGGAATCTACTATATAAATAATCTGGTTTTGAAATCTGAAGGAGCCCATACTGGATTACAGATGAAGAAGAAATTACAACAAAAGCTCAGTTCAGTTCAGTTCAGTCGCTCAGTCATGTCCAACTCTTTGCGACCCCATGAATCGCAGCACGCCAGGCCTCCCTGTCCATCACCGACTCCTGGAGTTCACTCAGACTCAAGTCTATCGAGTCAGTGGTGCCATCCAGCCATCTCATCCTCTGTCGTCCCCTCTCCTCCTGCCCCCAAATCCCTCCCAGCATCAGAGTCTTTTCCAATGAGTCAGCTCTTCGCATGAGGTGGCCAAAGTACTGGAGCTTCAGCTTTAGCATCATTCCTTCCAAAGAAATCCCAGGGCTGATCTCCGTGACTGTAATTCATTCAAAATTGCCTTTAATGGTAATTTTCTCTATCAATATGAAAATATGTATAATAACACAGGTAGAAATTTTCTAAGCTGAACAATGTACCACACTTCTCTCACACAATATCAGAGAGCAATAGCAGCTCATTAATTCACCAAAATAGTTATAGTCCACTAGAAAATAGGCCTAAGATGAATGCAGTGATATGGTGTCATTTTCCTCACCCCAAATTGTTTATCCAAGTTCCTTAGCGTAACTTCACCACTCGCCTTGAGGAAGTGGCATACAGAACACTTTCACATATAAAGGGGCCTTCCTAGTCCTTACACCTAGTCTGGATCTGAGTGGTGTGCATAACAGTGATTTTTACTGGTCTTGGTTCCAGAGGAATAGTCTGTTCTGGAAAGGTGGCCAGTTGGAGCATTCACGGTTTTTCACAGCTCTCTCCCACTAAGCAGGAAGTTCTTCTGTTGAATGAAATAACACAACAATGTCAGTCTTCTACACAGAAGTAAGCATGTTTCTCTAGTAGACAATTTTACTTCTGGAGCAAAAGATTTTTCTTCTTTTAGGACTTGCTTCCATAACAAATTCACAAATTTTAACTGAATAATTTTGGAGACAGATGGTTCTTTTTAACTATGCCTCTTGACTGTATACTTTATCTTTCTGTGAAGTGTGCGTTGTGTTAGACTCTCAGTCATGTCCGACTCTTTGCAACCCCATGGACTGTAGCCTGTCAGGCTCCTCAGTTCATGGAAGTTTCCAGGCAAGAATACTGGAATGGATAGCCATTCCCTTCTCCAGGGGATCTTCCCAACTCAGGGATCAAACCTAGGTCTCCTGCATTACAGGCAGATTTTTTTTTTTTTTTTTTTTACCATCTGAGCCATCAGGGAAGCCTGAAAAGCAGATCTACTTGTAGCAGAAGTGGGGTTCAAACCCACCATGATATAAATCCATTGGATCTTAAGGCCAGTGCCTTAACCACTCTGCCTGGTACCTGCATCCTTCTGTGAAACAAGGGCCTAGAACCATATATAGACTCTTTACAGGGAGTGTAACCACTGCCAACTTAAACTTTTACATTGATCCTTTATGAATCTGGAAATTGAAGGCAGATAATCCCAAGCTTATTTTTTCTTGATTTCATAATGTTTTAATGTTTGCTTTAATTCCAGTGCTCCCCAAATTCACAAAGAAATGTAGTACTACATAGTTTAGTAATGTAAATATTTGGGTCATTTGCGATTTTGCCTTATGGATAAAATTTTTTTAAATAATATTTGTTATTGTAGAAATTTTAGTCACTTTCCTATACCCACTTATTACTGTTTTGAGACTTTAATCCAAATATACTCCACACCAAATTCACAAATCTTCAAAGTTTTAAATCAAAACCACGAAGTTCTTTATTATAACCCACAAATTGGGGCTTTCCTGATCAGATATTTTAAATTACACATTTCTTCTTTAGAAAACTCAGGGGACCAGTGAGCTGTACTTCCCTAATGAGTGTGGTATTCCTTACAACTCCCACATGGACAGCCTTGCCTGGAAAAGGCAATTGTCTTGGTTGAGTAGGCATTAATGTCGAAGGTATGAAAAAGGAAGCTGACTTGATTCAGTTTTCACTGGCCTATCCAGATGCTAAATTCAAATTTCATACGAACCGCTAAAACATAATAGATATGAAATTCCAAGGTAAGGTGCCAAGATGCAGAATTTCAATCAAATAACAAAGACAAGTTTCATGAGGCTAAACACCTCACCCAGTGGAGTAAATGAAAGGGTCTAGAAGTGGAAACAGAGGGAGGATTCCATGAGGAGTATTTTCTTGGTGAGAGCTGTGCTGTGATTCCCATCAAAGGATCAGGGTAGGGAAGGGAGGGCTTCAATAGGCCACCCGTGAACAGTTCCATACAGCTGGGGGTCAGTGGGGGTGGGGACAGGGGACTGATGTCTGACTTGACTCTTGCCCTGGAAGTCTTAAAGATCAGGAGAGAGGGACTGGTGAGCATCTTTGGCAACAGTGAAGAGTGCTGTCATTAGGATTGGTCTGCATTCAATTTATTGCAGCAGAGTGGGCACGAGTGTTTCTACTGACCCGTTGTGGGCCACACAAGAAAGAACCATCCTATAGTCACTTTAAGTCCTGCTCAGAGGACGCCTGGGATGTGAGTGGAGGATAAACTGGGACTCCTAGAGGGAAAGGAAGTTTGGAGCAGGCCTCAGGAGAGCCAGGTCTGAATGGGGAGTTAGGTCTGTCACCAAATGAGTGACACCTGCTCGTGTTGCAAGCCAGCAAGGAGGCTGCCCAAGAATACATGGAAGCATCTGGAAGACACCTTTGTCAGTCCCAGAAAATATGATGACATCTTACAACCATCCCAGCCAAGTAACTGTTCCTTTCTTCTCCTCCCCTCCTTACTCCTCTGTTCCTAGAAGAGCAAAAGCCAGCAGGTATTAAGAAGGAGCAGAGATGAGCAAGGAAAGAAGAAGCTGACCACATCCTCCTTCCTGAAGGCTGGACACCTGCTTGTGACCAGCTCTAGACAGCAGAGGAGGATAGAATTCTTACCTTTAAATAAAGATTGAGTGATAGTTGCTCAGTCATGCCTGACTCTTTGCAACCCCATGGACTGTAGCCTGCCAGGTTAGTAATACATTGGTTTGGATAGTCTAATAGAAAGAATAATGCTTTATATTACCTATAAGGGAGAGAAAAAACTATATCCAGTGGTAAGGATAGAATTACCCTCACTGAGCAAGTTTAAAGGGAGGCAGGTAGGTGATCTGGTATTTCCATCTCTTTAAGAATTTTCCACAGTTTGTTGTGATCCACAAAGTCCAAGGCTTTGGCATAGTCAATAAAGCAAAAGTAGATGTTTTTTCTGGAACTCTTCCTTTTATTATGATCCAGTGGATTTTGGCAATTTGATCTCTGGTTCCTCTGCCTTTTCTAAATCCAGCTTGAACAATGGAAGTTCTCGGTTCACGTACTGTAGAAGTCTCACTTGGAGAATTTTAAATGCTACTTTGCTAGCATGTGAGATGAGTGCAATTGTGTGGCAGGTTGAACATTCTTTGGTATTGCCTTTCTTTGGGATTGGGATGAAAACTGACCTTTTCCAGTCTTATGGCTACTGTTGAGTTTTCTAAATTTGCTGACATATAGAGTACAGTGCTTTCACAGCATTATCTTTTAGGATTTGAAATAGCTCAACTGGAATTCTATTATCTCCACTAGTTTTGTTGATAGTGATGCTTCCTAAGAATGACTTCACATTCCAGGATGTCTGGCTCTAGGTGAGTGATCACACCATCATGGTTCAGTTCAGTCGCTCAGTCATGTCCTACTCTTTGCGACCCCGTGAACTGCAGCGCACCGGGCTTCCCTGTCCATCACCAACTCCTGGAGTTTACCCAAACTCATGTCCATTAAGTCAGTGATGCCATCAAACCATCTCAACCTATGTCATCCCCCTTCTCCTGCCCTCAAAATTTCCTAGCATCAGGGTCTTTTCAAATGAGTCAGCTCTTCACATCAGGTGGATAAAGTATTGGAGTTTCAGGTTCAGCATTAGTCCTTCCAATGAACACCCAGGACTGATCTCCTTTAGGATGGACTGGCTGGATCTCCTTGCAGTCCAAGGGACTCTCAAGAGTCTTCTCCAGCACCACAGTTCAAAAGCATCAATTCTTTGGCACTTAGCTTTCTTTACAGTCCCACTCTCATGTCCATACATGCTGCTGCTGCTGCTGCTGCTAAGTTGCTTCAGTCATGTCCGACTCTGTGCAACCCCATAGATGGCAGCCCACCAGGCTCCCCCATCCCTGGGATTCTCCAGGCAAGAACACTGGAGTGGGTTGTCATTTCCTTCTCCAATGTATGAAAGTGAAAAGTGAAAATGAAGTCGCTAAGTCATGTCCGACTCTTAGCGACTCCATGGACTGCAGCCCACCAGGCTCCTCCGTCCATGGGACTTTCCAGGCAAGAGTACTGGAGTGAGCTGCCATTGCCTTCCCCAATCCTTACATGACTAATGTAAAAACCATAGCCTTGGCTAGACAGACCTTTGTGGACAAAGTAATGTACCTGCTTTTCAGTATGCTGTCTAGTTTGGTCATAACTTTTCTTCCAAGGAGTAAGCATCTTTTCATTTCATGGCTGCAGTCACCATCTGCAGTGATTTTGGAGCCCCCAAAAATAAAGTCAGCCACTGTTTCCAGTGTTTTCCCATCTATTTCCCATGGAGTGATGGGACGAGATGCCATGATCTTCATTTTCTGAATGTTGAGCTTTAAGCCAACTTTTCGCTCTCCTCTTTCACTTTCATCAAGAGGCTCTTTAATTCTTCTTCGCTTTCTGCCATAAGGGTAGTGTCATCTGCATATATGAGGTTATTGACATTTCTCCCAGCAATCTTGATTTTAGCTTGTGCTTCTTCCAATCCAGCATTTCTCATGATGTACTCTGCATATAAGTTAAATAAGCAGGATGACAATATACAGCCTTGACGTACTGCTTTTCCTATTTGGAACCAGTCTGTTGTTCCTTTCCCACTTCTAACTGTTGCTTCCTGACCTGCATACAGATTTCTCAAGAGGCAGGTCAGGTGGTCTGGTATTCCCATCTCTTTCAGAATTTTCCATAGTTTATTGTGATCCACACAGTCAAAGGCTTTGGCATAGTCAATAAAGCAGAAATAGATGTTTTTCTGGAACTTGCTTTTTCTGTGATTCAGCGGATGTTGGAAATTTGATCTCTGGTTCCTCTGCCTTTTCTAAATCCAGCTTGAATATCTGAAAGTTCATGGTCCATGTATTTCTGAAGCCTGGCTTGGAGAATTTTGAGCATTACTTTACTAGCATGAGAAATGGGTGCAATTGTACAGTAGTTTGAGCATTCTTTGGCATTGCCTTTCTTTGGGATTGGAAAGAAAGCTGACCTTTTCCAGTCCTGTGGCCACTGCTGAGTTTTACAAATTTGCTGACCTATTGAGTGTAGCACTTTCACAGCATCATTTTTTAGAATTTGAAATAGCTCAACTGGAATTCCATCACCTCCACTAGCTTTGTTCATAGTCATGCTTCCTAAGGTCCACTTGGCTTCACATTCTAGGATGTCTGGCTCTAGGTGAGTGATCACATCATCATGATTATCTGGGTCATGATCTTTTTTACAGTTCTTCTGTGTATTCTAGCCACCTCTTCTTAATATCTTCTGCTTCTGTTAGGTCCATACCATTTCTGTCCTTTATCGAGCCCATCTTTGCATGAAATGTTCCCTTGGTATCTCTAGTTTTCTTGAAGAGATCTCTAGTCTTTCCCATTCTATTGTTTTCCTCTGTTTCTTTGCATTGATCACTGAGGAAGGCTTTCTTATCACTTCTTGCTATTCTTTGGAATTCTGCATTCAAATGGGTATATCTTTCCTTTTCTCCTTTGCTTTTCACTTCTCTTCTTTTCACAGCTATTTGTAAGGCCTCCTCAGACAGCCATTTTGCTTTTTTGCATTTCTTTTCCATGGGGATGGTCTTGATCCCTGTCTCCTGTACAATGTCATGAACCTCCATTCATAGTTCATCAGGCACTCTGTCTATCAGATCTAGTCCCCTAAATCTATTTCTCACTTCCACTGTATAATATAAGGGATTTGATTTAGGTCATCACCTGAATGGTCTAGTGGTTTTCACCACTTTCTTCAATTTAAGTCTGAATTTGGCAATAAGGAGTTCATGATCTGAGCCACAGTCAGCTCCTGGTCTTGTTTTTGCTGACTGTATAGAGCTTCTCCATCTGTGGCTGCAAAGAATATAATCAATCTGATTTCAGTGTTGACCATCTGGTGATGTTCCATGGTTATCTGGGTCATTAAGATCTTTTTTGTATAGTTCTTCTTGCCACCTCTTCTTAATATCTTCTGCTTCTGTTATGTCCATACCATTTCTGTCATTTATTGTGCCCATATTTGCATGAAATGTTCCCTTAGTATCTCTGATTTTCTTGAAGAGAAATTTGGTTCCAAATTGGGAAAGGAGTACATTAAGGCTGTGTATTTTCACCCTGCTTCTTTAACTTATTTGTAGAGTACATCATGTGAAATGCTGGACTGGATGAAACGCAAGCTGGAATCAAGATTGCTGGGAGAAATATCAGTAACCTCAGATATGCAGAAGACACCACCCTTATGGCAGAAAGTGAAGAGGAACTGAAGAGCTTCTTGATGAAAGTAAAAGAGGAGAGTGAAAAAGTTGGCTTAAAAGTCAACATTCAAAAACTAAGGTCATGGCATCTGATCCCATCACTTCATGGCAAATAAATGGGGAAAGAATGGAAATAGTGAGATACTTTATTTTGGGGGGCTCTAAAATCACCGCAGATGGTGACTGCAGCCATCAAATTAAAAGATGCTTGTTCCTTTGATGAAAAGCTACAAAAAACCTAGATAGCATGTTAAAAAGCAGAGACATTACTTTGCCAACAAAGGTCCACCTAGTCAAAGCTATGGTTTTTCCAGTGGTCATGTATGGAATGAGAGTTGAACTATAAAGAAAGCTGAGCGCTGAAGAATTGATGCTTTTGAACTGTGGTGTTGGAGAAGACTCTTGAGAGTCCCTTGGACTGCAAGGAGATCCAACCAATCCAAAGGAAACGAGTCCTGAATGTTCATTGGAAGGACTGATGCTGAAGCTAAAAGTCCAATACTTTGGCCATCTGATGTAAAGAGCTGACTCATTGGAAAAGATCCTGATGCTGGGAGGGATTGAAGGCAGGAGGTAAAGCAGACAACGAAGGATTAGATGGTTGGATGACATCACCAACTCAATGGACATGAGTTTGAGTAAACTCCAGGTTTTGGTGATGGACAAGGAAGCCTGGCATGCTGCAGTCCATGGAGTCTCAGAGTCAGACACAACTGAGTGACTAAACTGAACTGAAAGGGACAGTGAGAGAAGACATTAAGACTGCTATTATAACTTCATCTGGAAAGTACAGTTTCTTCCATGAATAGGTTATATCACCAGCAGTGATGGTTAGATGTTTTTTTAATAACCCTCCTTCCATGAGGTACCTAAAACATGGTGAATCAGATTCTCCCTTTACATAGATATGAGTGAATGCTCAATCTTCAATAGAATTCCCAGAATGGAAAATGGAAAATGAAAATTCCCAAGGCCCTAGCCCACGTTTGCTTCCCTGGCAGCTCAGATGATAAAGAATCTGCTCACAATGCAGGAGACCTGCATCAAACCCTGGATCAGGAAGATAGCCTGGAGAAGGGAATGGCAGCCCACTCCAGTATTCTTGCCTAGAAAATTTCACGGGCAGAGGAATCTGTCAGGCTACAGTCCATGGAGTCGCAAAAAGTTCGACACCACTGAGTGACTAACACTTTCACTTTCTTTTTCAATTACTGCGCTGTTAATCTATTAATACACATTGCAATAACTACAAAGAGGTATGTACCTATAACTGTCCTATGGAAACGGTAGAGCTAGGCTTAGACTGAATGCAGAAAAGATTGTGAGATTAAGTTTAAAGAAGTCCTTGGAAGCAACCTAGATGTCCATCAGCAGATGAATGGATAAGAAAGCTGTGGTTCATATACACTATGGAATACTACTCAGCCCTTAAAAAGAATAAATTTGACTCAGTTCTAATGAGATGGATGGAATTGGAACCGATTATACAGAGTGAAGTAAGCCAGAAAGAAAAACACCAATACAGTATACTGACACATATATATGGAATTTAGAAGACAGTAATGATGACCCTACATGTGAGACAACAAGAGACACAGAGGTATAGAGTGGGCTTTTGGACTCTGAGGGAGAGGGAAAGGGTGGGATGGTATGGGAGAATGGCAATGAAACATGTATATTTTCCTGTAAGAAACGAGGCGCTAGTCTATGTTCAATGTAGGATGCAGGAGGCATGGGGCTGATGCACAGGATGATTCAGGTGGGGGTGGGGGGGTGGGAGGGTGGGAGGGGGATTCGGCATTGGGAGATTGTGTTCACCTATGGCTGATTTGTGTCAATGTATGGCAAAACAAATACAGTATTGTAATTAAAAAAATAAATAAATTTAATTTAAAAAAATTAAAAAAAAAAAAAAGAAGTCCTTGGAAAGCTTTGCTGATTCTCTGGGAGGCACATTCATCCCTTGTTCTCTACATAGTCATCACTTGAAATTTACAAAGGTCAAGGCCCTTTAGTATAAGTGATCTCAACTGATAGTCACCAAGTCCCTGTAAAATGCAAAAGGCAGATTCGATTTATCTTCATTGTACAGAGAATAATAATAATAATAGCTAAGTTATTGAGTGTATACCACATGGTTGGCACTTATGTTAAATGTTTTACAAGCAACATATTCATGTATAACACCATTAATTTCTCCACTTTACAGGTGATGAAATAGGGTCTTAGGCTAAGCAATTCATTTTCAGTGTTTACTTAGTAGAAGATGAAGCTGGAATTTTAAATCAGTTGTCTGTCCTCAAATTCCTAACTTTGAACCTCTGCTCAGATGAACAAAATGGAACTTGAATATTAAGGAACCCATTCAATGTTCTATAACTAGTAAAACAGCATTAACACACCTGGGTCTTGCCATTTCTCGTGCTCCCTCTCCTTAGAGATCAACAGTGGAGATGTTTAGCTCTCTAATTGAAGGCTAAGCTATAGGAAGGAGATTAAGCAGATTTTTGCCAATCAAAATAATAGGCCTCAAAAGAAAGTGTTACTAAGGGAGTAAGTTTTAAAAGTTTTCATCCAAAAACCCCACAAAACTATAGCTGTGTGTGGTGCTGTATGTTAACGAGACACTGTGGTGATTATTTGCAATGAATACAGATATCAAATCATTATGTTGTATACTTGAAACTAATATAATCTGTCAATTATATCTCAGTTTTTAAAAAAGTTTAATTATATCCATATGTTGTAATATTTCATAGCCAGTAAAAATTTTTAATGAAAATTTCATTTAAACACACAAAGCATTTTTTCATTCCAAGTAGAAAAAATGGCCTATAAAATAATGCTTTCAAGGCTGTATGAATACATGTATTGATACACATGTATGGGCTTCCTAAGTGGCAGTAATAGTAAAGAACCCACCTGCTAATGCAGGAGACATGAGAGACACTGGTTCGATTCCTGGGTGAGGAAGATCCCCTGGAGAAGGAAATGGCAACTCACTCCACTATTCTTGTCTGGAGACAAGAATATTAAAATGTAGATAGAGAAGCCTGGCAGGATGCAGTCCATCAGTTCAGTTCAGTTGCTCAGTCGTGTCCGACTCTGCAACCCCATGAATCGCAGCACGCCAGGCCTCCCTGTCCATCACCATCTCCCGGAGTTCACTCAGACTCACGTCCATCGAGTTGGTGATGCCATCCAGTCATCTCATCCTCTCGTCCCCTTTTCTTCCTGCCCCCAATCCCTCCCAGCATCAGAATCTTTTCCAATGAGTCAACTCTTTGCATGAGGTGGCCAAAGTACTGGAGTTTCAGCTTTAGCATCATTCCTTCCAAAGAAATCCCAGGGTTGATCTCCTTCAGAATGGACTGGTTGGATCTCCTTGCAGTCTAAGGGACTCTCAAGAGTCTTCTCCAACACCACAGTTCAAAAGCATCAACTCTTTGGTGCTCAGCTTTCTTCACAGTCCAGGCATACATGACGACTGGAAAAACCATAGCCTTGACTAGACGGACCTTTGTTGGCAAAGTAATGTCTCTGCTTTTCAATATGCTGTCTAGGTTGGTCATAACTTTCCTTCCAAGGAGTAAGAGTCTTTTAATTTGATGGCTGCAATCAACATCTGCAGTGATTTTGGAGCCCCCAAATAAAGTCTGACATGGTTTCCACTGTTTCCCCATCTATTTCCCATGAAGTGATGGGACCAGATGCCATGATCTTCGCTTTCTGAATGTTGAGCTTTAAACCAACTTTTTCACTCTCCTCTTTCCCTTTCATCAAGAGGCTTTTTAGTTCCTAGGGTCACACAAACTTGGACATGACTGAAGAGACTTAGCAGGTAGGCATACACATATATACATACTTTTTTTCATATATACATGCTTGAATGTAAGCAGCAAGTTATAGGCATGTGTTTATGGGTATATGTGTGATTGTATCTTTTAAAAATAGAAAATATAGAATTAAGTGTGCTGAAACATTAGCAGTGTTATCTCTAGATGGTGGAATTCTCAGTAATATTTACTTTTAATCTACACTTTTATTTATTTTCTGCCTAAAGATCAATACATGTTCTTTTTCCTTTCCCCTGCTGGACAGGTTATTATTTTAAAATTTATTATAAAAAACAGTTTATAACTGTTTTACTCTTATCCTCTGAGCAGTCTTTTTGACATGTCTTCTACCCTTATGGTATAGAGAAAACCAGTTACACCATTGCCCATTGCAATGGCTGTGGAATCAGACCCAAATCCAATTCAAGGCCTCCTGCTCCAGTAGCTGGGGTCTCACCAGCAAGGTACGAACCCCTCTCAAGGCTCAGTGTCCCAGTGAGTATATTGCAGTGACTGGAACCTACATCCAGGGCTGGATAGGGACATGTGCCTGTTCTGAGAAGTCAGTGATTCTTGGTGCTCCTTTGAAAGGATATTCTTTGAATGATTGTTTAATTTCTATTTAGAGGAAAGGCAGGGTCCCTGCAGGGCAAAACAAAGGCCCTGTAGTTCATCAGACCACAGTCTTTAACAAGCATAATAGGGGCCTTGGGCTTTCCCTCCTACTCCAAGTAGCTCATCAACATCTTCTTTCCAAGCCAGTCAACACTCTCCCTGGAAGTCCTGATAAACAATTTTCTCCAGTTCATTACATTTTCAAAGACATTTGTCTCTCCTTGTGGAATAACCCTGACATCTGTCCTTCTGACTGCTTCATAGAATGTTCTGAAGATTAAATGAGGTAACACATGTAGAGAACTCTGCACAGCACCTGACACTCAGTGGATGTGCAATAAATGATGACTATTATTAGTATCATAGCTAAAAATTATAGCAACTCCAAGCCTCCAGTAATGACAGGTCATGAGCAGTCCTTTTTCCTCTAGCTCCTTACCTTTAGATATTCTCTGAGTAAAGGCATTTTGAGAAAGCATTTGGTGACCTTGGAATGTTCTCAAGAGCTCTCTGATGCCTTTATAAGTGAATCTTAATAAATATAGGAGACTTATCTTCTTCATACCTCTGTCATGAAAAAAAGCAACAACAAAAATAACTTTGGCATAGTATAACATTGTATAGTATAACATTTTAAATATCATTTACCTTCAACACAGTACAAATCCACAGGATGGAGGTTACCTGGGGGACAAGCACTGAACCAGGCAATATTGCTGAGGGAACAGAGGTAGGTCTGAGACCAGATCCTGGCTAGGGAGCAGAGGGGAAATGGCAATTCTTTGGAGGAGTTTTATTGGGATAAAATGCACCTGCTTTTATTAGGATGCCAGAATGCACCCGCTCTTTCATTCTCTCCAGTCTCCTCAAACATCCTTTGAGCAGGGGAACGGGAGGAGAGTAGGAGAAAAAAAAGAATAGAGAGTGAGGTTAGCAATGCTCTGTCTCCTTTCTCATTGTCTGTTTCCCAAATGTACCACCAGTATCAAAATACTGCATGGTAGTAGTCTAAAAGATTTAACTTGTCCCCTAATTCTTAAGCAATCACTGGTGTGTAATTTGATTTTTGACAGAGTGCAACTGAACTTCTAAGCATATCCTTTGTTTTGTACACTTACCAGAGACAGGTGTAGTGACCACCCCTTTCATACTCCAGACACAGAATGAAGGACACATGGGGCCAACCACTCAGGTTACCCCCAAGGGTGGTGGGAACTTGGTCCCTGACCCGAACCACAGTTCTGCTGTGGCCCCACTGCTTGCCACTCTTAATTGTGTGCTTGTGTGTGTTTCATTGAGTAGGTGATGGGAGCCCCAGTAAGTGCAAGGTTCAAGGCGGGAAACTTCAGTTTGTCAACCCTTCAGTCATGACTCGAAGGAAGGAAAGGACAACCCACTCCAGTATTCTTGCCTGGAAAATCCCATGGCCAGAGGAGCCTAGCGGGCTGCAGTCCATGGTGTCCGAAAGAGTCGGACACAACTTAGTGATTAAACAACAGCAGTCACCACTGCTCACCGTTCTGGGCCCTGGCCTGTCCTCTGGGCTTCCAGCCGCCTGCGCTGCCTCTCCGTTCCATCCCAGGCCTCCCCCAGCCTCCCAGGGGAGCCTGGGACCACTGAGGGTGTCTGCAGGCCAAGTCAGATGGTCCTCCTCTCCATCCCTTTTGAAGGAGAAACAGCGAAGGTGAGCGGGAAACCGCCAGCAAGTTTTGACAGCTGCTGAGGGAGACTAATGGGTTTCTAAGGAAACAGAGAGGCAGCAGCCATTTTAGTGGCATTTGCTGTATGAAAAATATATAGACATTGACATCCGTCCCCGCCCCCCACCCCCACCCGCGGCGCCTTCGCTCCCTCCCCGCTCCGGGAGGCCCCGAGGTGAGGGGTGCGGCCCAGGTCTCCTGGAGACGCAGCAGCCACCTGTCGCAGGTGGCTGCCACCCGGAGTCGCCCCCCAGCCCCCCCGCGGCGGGCGGGACCGCGGGACTCCCCACCCCCGGGCGCCGCAGTGCAGCGCGGTCCCCGCGGCCCGCCCCTCGGGTCCCCTCCTCGCTGGCCCCCCGCCCGGCGGGCCGCGGGGAGGGCGGGCGCGTCGCCGCGGCGCTGGGCGCGAGGCGGGCGGGGAGGAGCGGGTCCGCGCGGCTGGCGAGGCGCGGGCGAGGCGCAGGCAGAGCGAGCGCGGGAGGTCGCCGCAGCCTGGGGACACCGCGCCGCTGCCCATCATGGTCGCTGCGCACGCTGCCCATTCTTCCTCCTCGGCCGAGTGGATCGCCTGCCTGGATAAAAGGTAGCCGGGGAAGGGCCCCCGCCGGCCGGGGCTCTGCGCGCTGTCTGCCCGGAGACCGCTGCGGGGACGCCCGCCGGGGCCGCGGGAGGAGGGTCCCTGAGCGGGGAGGGAGCGGAGGATCCGCGCCTGGGACCAGGGGACGCAGACCCCGGTCTCTCATGGGGCACCTGGTGCGCGAGATTTTCACACGTGGTGGAGAAATTGAGGCGCAGTGGGGGGAGCCCCAGCCCCTCCAGATCCCCCTCTCCCCTCCTTCAAGCTCTCCTCGCCCCTCTGCCCCTCTCGACTCCCGGCTCGGCGCTCGGGTCAGGGATTTATTTTCCTAGGCATCACCGGAGAGACTAGATTCCTACCTTCTGCTGGCTGTTTAGATCCTTAGGGGTAAATAAGTTTCAAGGAGGGTGGGTGGAGAGGCAGGTGCAGCGTAACGTGCTTTTTTTTTGTTGTTGTTCCTGAAAGCCAAGTGTGAAGGACCCAGCTGAGCTGTCGAGTGCCTTCTGAAATTCTCAGCTTCTGCCCCCGCAGTCGCTCGCTCAAGGTCTGTGTTAGGAAGGTCACGCGGGAGACTGCTTTCGTCTTAATACCCTACCTCTTGGGAAGAGACCCTTACTCTAAAAAAATTAAAACCGTAAAGCACTGTAACTCCCGACGACAGCCCTGTGTAAGGACGGTGCAGTGTGTAACAGCGGACTGCAGTTGTTTGCAGGCTCTGACAGCATAATTTTCTGTTTGTCCAGATTGTGGGTTTAGCAGTAAACATTACCCAGTATGTTAGCAATTAGCTTATTACCCTGATTAAAAGGTGATGCATCTGAACTTTTAAGAACTGGGTAAGAAATCTTGCAGAGTGAACTGCCTCTGATTTTTCCAGTTTGATGCAGCAGGGCAGTGATTCATGTCTTGCAGTTATCTGCATGACATCTCTATTTGCATTTGGGGGAAATATTTTGCACTCTGCCATATTGAAATTGTTACAGTTAGCAGGTTCGTAACCAGATCAAACTTGAAAATCTTAAGTGTGACGTGCTCTACATACTTTACTATATAGGCCTTTGTTGAAAAAAATTAAATAATTTGAAAAAAACTAAATGTGGCTCATTTGAATAACTTAATATATCTGAGAAATAATTTTGCCTTTCAATTACTACATAGTAGCAAGATTTTTGGCAGGCATTGCCCTATTTACGTCTAAGATGATATATGCTAATATTAAGAGTTGTGTGCAATAAATAGTAAGAGAACTGAAGTGACATTTAAATCATAGAGAATTATGTAGAGAAGCTAAGTGAAGAGCCTGCTAATGTGATAAGTAATCTAAATTTAATAGTTTAGGAAAGACAAATTATCAAAGAAGAGAAAATCAAGCTCTTGTCCTTATAAATAATGGTACTTCCTCATGAGTGAATTGGTTAGATAATAGACTGCATATTTCCATTTGCAGAAATTCATGGCATGCCATTTTTTTAATTCACTGGCAACCCTCTAGTCAGTAAGTACTTATGGCAAAAATCATAGAACTGTACTAACACAGTGGGGCATATTTGACTCTTTTTATAATGTGTATTTGCCCAGATGATTTTTGTTTGGAATGGATTTTTAGAACATAGTGTCACAATCTAATCTGATACTACAGAATGTTCAAGCATGGAGCTGGGGGTAGAATCCTCCATAGATACCAAGCCTAATTTTCCTGGAGTGCTGGAGAGTAGACAGATCAATGTAAGATTTAACCCTTAATCAAATTAAGTATTTTAGGCCTAGAGCTGTCATCAACCATAAGCTCTGATCTTGGACATGTCACTTTTATTTCCTTGAGTGACTGAAAAATGAGGCTAACGCTATCTGTCTTACCAACGATTAGTGGGCCAAATTGGGAAAAAAAAATCGTGAAAGTAATGTGAAAACTGTGAGGTGCTATATGAGCATATTATTTTGTAGTGTTAAGAGAACCTTGCATTTTCCACGGTGTTGTTGCTAGAATTACTTTGAAGAGTTTAAGAGTGGCAGTCTCTTGATAAGAGGGCCTTGAGATACTTGTTTTGAAGTGGTTTTTTTTTTTTCCAATTTTAAAAATCTAAGCATTTTTACTTAGATTGTCTGCTGACTTTTTAGGGGAGGAGGGAGATTAAGGATGCTGATGGAAGTTGGCTGGGGAATCCCCTGAAGTCATTCCTTTTGGGACACTGCCCTCAATATTTCTGAGAAATGCAATCTTGATGCTCTGTTCCAGGCACTGTGTTGGGCATGGGGGAGGTAGGGGAAAAAAGAAAAGATGAAAGTTGTTTATTGACTTAGTGGGGTGGGCAGGTGGGGGTGGGACAGTTACATAAGCAAGCGCAATGCAGTCATAAGTGCTTTAATGGAGATGTACGAAATGCTTTGGGGATGCAGAGGAGAGCCTCGGCAGATCTGCTGCGGATGCTTCCCACAGGTTCCTGTCCTTGAGGTTGAGGGGAATTTTCTCAGGCAGAAAATTCTGGGAGCAATGTGAACAAGGACACTTAGGTATGGCAGATAAATATCCTGATTTCATCTCAACCACAAATTCCTCTTGTGACCAAATCAAGAGTATAAAAACGTATGCTCTGCTTTTCTAAAACTCTCGATTATGACTTTTGCAAGCAGAAGCAAAGATCAGTGACCCTTGATGTCCTGTCTGGGGAAATGATGCTAGGACCTTTCCCACAGATGGGAAATAAAGTTTAGAGATATGTATCATGCAAGCGTCAACTGTTGTGGACAGCTAGGAAAAGAGCAACAGCGGGTTGGAAATAAAAGGGGGAGTTAAAGTAGAAAGTCTGCAGGAGTAAAGGATGTGTAGTGAAAGTTGAAAGAAACAAACAAAAACAAGGAAAATAATCCAGTAGAAATATTTGTTAAGTGTGCCTGGGAAGTTGTCATAGATAGGCAATGCTCTATAAGCTTATGTATGGGGAGGGAGGTTAAAAATATGTAGACATGTGGATTAGGAAGGAAATGGCAACCCACTCCAGTGTTCTTGCCTGGAGAATCCCAGGGACGGGGGAGCCTGGTGGGCTGCCGTCTATGGGGTTGCACAGAGTCGGACACGACTGAAGTGACTTAGCAGCAGTAGTGGATTAGGTTGAAGAAACAAAATCTAAAGCTTTTTCTATATCACACATCCAAGTTCTTGGACTATGGTATAGCTCAGAAAGTGAGAGTGTATGAATACTAATTTTAAAAATCAGAAAGCCATTGAACATTTGGATGAATAAAAATACATTGAAAAAAGTCTCAACAGGAAACATTGTCAAAGCAAAACAAGCTTAGCGCTGCCTCATTTATCTTACAAATTTTTTTTTGAGCAGGGATGGTAACTAGAAATGTATTACACAGTACCCCACTATTTGGGATTTGAGATGTGTAAAATATATTTTTATAAAAGATATTTAATATGCAAAATACCTTTAAAAATGTGTTGACTATTTTTTAAAATATTAGTGAAAATATTTTTCCCACAAGCTTGTAAGTTTTGCCACTTGTGAATTTAAGAACCATTATAGATAGTAATTCTCATGGTAAAGGTGTGTTATGAAGGGACCACACACATTCACAGTACGGATAGTGAACTGTTGCCAATATTCATCACTGTGGAGCAGGAGTTGGCAAACTATGGCCCATGGGCCAGATCCAACAGCTGCTTGTGTGTCTCCTGAGCTAAGAATGTTTTTCACATTTCTGAGTGGTTGGAAATAAACCACAAGATTAATCTTTTGTGACCCATGAAATTTATATGAAATTCAAATGTCAATGTCCACAAGCAAAGTTTTGCTGGAACATAGCCATGCTCATTTGGCTACACGTTGTCTCTGGCTGCTTTCACGGTGTAGTAGCTGGACACTATGTGGCTCGCAGCTTTTGGAAGTATTTGCTCTGTGGATATTTGAAGAAAAAGTTTGCCATTCCCTGTTACAGGTCAAAAATCTACGTAAGTGATCAACAGAGAAATCACTGGAGATGAAAGTTGTTCTTTGTCTGGGAAGGAGTTGTTGATGTTTGGTTTCTTGACCTTCAGTTAAAAGTATAATGTGGAGGGAGGTCCTTGGTTGATTAAATTGTTTGTAGACCACCTAAGCAGAAAAGGAAGCTAATATAAGTATGTGAAAAAAGGTTGTCATCTTTCAAAACAGCTGAACAGTTTCAAAATTATTAATTTTTCATTAAAAAAATGCCCCTTACATAGTTCTTTGCATCTAACTTGATTCCTAAATAGATGTTGAGTTAACTATTTTGATGGGGTTGAATGAGAGTGAAAGAAATCAAGAAATAGATTTGTTAAAAACAAGAATGCTTCTTAGCAGACATGGTGAAAGAGGATGACTCAGCTATCAAAGAAGCATCAGACATGGTCCTAGCCTTAAGGAATCTAGAAGATCAAAGAAGCATGCAGAGCAGAAGGCTGGGGAAGGCTGGTGTCTACCTAGGCAGGTTCCAAGGGATGGCATTACGCAGGATTCAGGGCTGGTCTTACAAACTTGAAATTCTGACTTGTCAGCACATCAAGAATTAATGCATTTTTTTCAGGGATAGATATATAGGCGCCAACCTCTCAGAACCTATAAAAACCAGAAAGTTTATTAATTTGATAATTCCAGTAGTCAAGTACGGATGTGAGAGTTGGACTATGAAGAAAGCTGAGCACCAAAGAATTGATGCTTTTGAACTGTTGTTTTGGAGAAGACTCTTGAGAATTTCTTGGACTGCAAGGAGATCCAACCAGCCAGTTCTAAAGGATATCAGTCCTGAATATTCATTGGAAGAACTGATGCTGAAACTGAAACTCCAGTACTTTGGCCACCTGATGCGAAGAACTGACTCACTTGAAAAGACCCTGATGCTGGAAAGGATTGAAGGCAGGAGGAGAAGGGGATGACAGAGGATGAGATGGTTGGATCGCATCACCGACTTGATGGACATGAGCTTGAGTAAGCTCCGGGAGTTGGTGATGGACAGGGAGGCCTGGCGTGCTGCAGTCCACGGGGTCACAAAGAGTCAGACATGACTGAGCAACTGCACTGAACTGAACTGAACTGAGCATCAGAGAAGTGGATACTGCCATCCTTTGGCTAATATGTTTCTTCTCTAGGCAAGCTGTATGGAAATCCAGTTGTTATTAGAAGGCCATGTTGTGTATTTACGATGAGAGGCAAAGCTGCCAGGAGATCAGGACACTTACAACTTCTGGCCAGCTCATCTTCTTCCTAGAGCAGCAGAGCTTGGGAATTGAATTATAATCAGAAGATAGTTCAGGGAATTCTTCAGGGCAGTTTGGTCATCACCTCTTCCAGTTAGAGGATCTTCTGAGTGCTCCCATAGGACTCTTTGTTACACTTTGTCCAGCAATGTAATAGCACAACTCAGGCTTCATCACAATTGCCTATCTACTTCTTCTGTGCATCTCTTGATGTTGTATTGTAGTCATCATTTTACCTTCAGCTTCAGGGCAGCTCCCTAATTCTAGAAAGTACTTTGGGGACCAGGGTGAGATGTCCAGAGGCATCCTCTTCCTCAGGGATGAAATAGCCTCTGCAACTTTGAGGGCAAGTCCTCACACTGGGCCCCTCTGCCATACAAAGGGCTTGACTGGGCACCAGCATCTGCCTCTGCTTTTCCCTTATTTTCTTGGCTGTTGTGAATACTTAAAAAAAATGACATGGCATGGCATAGCTCTATTCTAATTTTTATTTTTTGAAGTTTATTATGGAAAATTTCAATATATGTAAAAGAAGAGAGAATAGTATAATAATTCTGTTGTTCCACCCCCTTCGCCTCCAACAGTCATCAAGTCACATTCAATGTTGTTTTATTTATACCCACTTGTCCCCCAGACCTGTGGCCACTGCTGAGTTTTCCAAATTTGCTGACATATTCATTGCAGCACTTTCACAGCATCATTTTTTAAAATTTGAAATAGCTCAACTGGAATTCCATCACCTCCACTAGCTTTGTTCATAGGAAGTCATGCTTCCTAAGGCCCACTTGACTTCACATTCCAGGATGTCTGGCTCTAGGTGAGTGATCACACCATCGTGATTATCTGGGTCATGAAGATCTGTTTTGTACAGTTCTTCTGTGTATTCATGTCACCTCTTCTTAGTATCTTCTGCTTCTGTTAGTCCATACCATTTCTGTTCTTTATCAAGCCCATCTTTGCACGAAATGTTCCCTTGGTATCTCTAATTTTCTTGAAGAGATCTCTAGTCTTTCCCATTCTATTGTTTTCCTCTATTTCTTTGCCTTGAAAGCTGAGGAAGTCTTTCTTATCTCTCCTTGCTATTCTGGGAACTCTACATTCAAATGGGTATATCTTTCCTTTTCTCCTTTGCTTTTCATTTCTCTTCTTTTCACAGCTATTTGTAAGGCCTCCTCAGACAGCCATTTTGCTTTTTTGCATTTCTTTTTCTTGGGGATGGTCTTGATCCCTGTCTACTATACAATGTCACGAACCTCCGTCCATAGTTCATCAGGCACTCTATCTATCAGATCTGGTCCCTTAAGTCTATTTCTCACTTCCACTGTATAGTCATAAGGGATTTGATTTACGTCATACCTGAATGGTCTAGTGGTTTTCGCCACTTTCTTCAATTTAAGTCTATATTTGGCAATAAGGCGTTCATGATTTGAGTCATAGTCAGCTCCTGGTCTTGTTTTTGCTGACTGTATAGAGCTTCTCCATCTTTGGCTGCAAAGAATATAATCATTCTGATTTTGGTATTGACCATCTGGTGATGTCCATGTGTAGAATCTTCTCTTGTGTTGTTGGAAGAGGGTGTTTGCTATGACCAGTGCATTCCCTTGGTGAAACGCTATTAGCTTTTGCCCTGCTTCATTCCGTATTCCAAGGGCAAATTTGCCTGTTACTCCAGGTGTTTCTTGACTTCCTACTTTTGCATTCCAGTTCCCTATAATGAAAAGGACATCTTTTGGGGGTATTAGTTCTAAAAGGTCTTGTAGGTCTTCATAGGTCAACATCAGCTTCTTCAGCGTTACTTGTCGGATATAGACTTGGATTACAGTGAGATTGAATGGTTTGCCTTGGAAACGAACAGAGATCATTCTGTCGTTTTTGAGATTGCACACAAGTAATGCATTTTGGACTCCTTTGTTGACTGTGATGTCTACCCCATTTCTTCTAAGGGATTTTTGCCCACAGTCGTAGATATAATGGTCATCTGAGTTAAATTCACCCATTCCAGTCCATTTTAGTTTGTTGATTCCTAGAATGTTGATGTTCACTCTTGCCATCTGTTTGGCCACTTCCAATTTGCCTCAATTCATGGACCTAACATTGCAGTGTCCTAACAATTCCTAACATTCCTGATATTGCATAATATGCAATATTGCTCTTTACTCGTCAGACCTTGCTTCTATCACCAGTCACATCCACAACTGGGTGTTGTTTTTGCCTTGGCGCCATCCCTTCATTCTTTCTGGAGTTATTTCTCCACTGATCTCCAGTAGCATATTGGGCACCTACTGACCTGGGGAGTTCATCTTTCAGTGTTCTGTCTTTTTGCCTTTTCATACTGTTCATGGGGTTCTCAAGGCAAGAATACTGAAGTGGTTTGCCATTCCCTTCTCCAGTGGACCACATTCTGTCAGACCTCTCCACCATGACCTGTCCATCTTGGGTGGTCCCACACGATGTAGCTTAGTTTCATTGAGTTAGACAAGGCTGTGGTCCATGTGATCAGATTGGCTAGTTGTCTGTGCTTGCGGTTTCAGTCTGTCTGCCTTCTGATGCCCTCTCTCAGCGCTTACCATCTTACTTGCGTTTCTCTTACCTTGGACGTGGGGTATCTCCTTATGACCGCCGCTCCTGACCTTGGATGTGGGGTAACTCCTCTCAGCCACTCCCTCCAGTGCTGCACAGCCACTGCTCTGCGCTCCAGATGTTCAAGCTGGTTTTAGAAAAGGCAGAGGAACCAGAGATCAAATTGCCAACATCTGTTGGATCATGGAAAAAGCAAGAGAGTTGCAGAAAAACATCTATTTTTGCTTTATTGACTATGCCGAAGCTTTTGACTGTGTGGATCACAATAAACTGTGTAAAACTCTGAAAGAGATGGGAATACCAGACCACCTAACCTGCCTCTTGAGAAACCTGTATGCAGGTCAGGAAGCAACAGTTAGAACTGGGCATGGAACAATAGACTGGTTCCAAATAGGAAAAGGAGTACGTCAAGGCTGTATATGGTCACCCTGCTTATTTAACCTATATGCAGAATACATCATGAGAAACGCTGGGCTGGAAGAAGCACAAGCTGGAATCAAGATTGCTGGGAGAAATATCAATAACTTCAGATATGCAGATGACACCACCCTTATGGCAGAAATTGAAGAGGAGCTAAAAGCCTCGATGAAAGTGAAAGTGGAGAGTGAAAAAGTTGGCTTAAAGCTCAACATTCAGAAAACGAAGATCATGGCATCTGGTCCCATCACTTCATGGGAAATAGATGGGGAAACAGTGTCAGACTTTATTTTTTGGGGCTCCAAAATCACTGCAGATGATGATTGCTGCTGCTGCTAAGTTGCTTCAGTCATGTCCAACTCTGTGCAACCCCAGAGACAAGAGCCCACCAGACTCCCCTGTCCCTGGGATTCTCCAGGCAAGAACACTGGAGTAGGTTGCCATATCCTTCTCCCAATGGTGATTACAGCCATGAAATTAAAAGATGCTTACTTCTTGGAAGGAAAGTTATAACCAACCTAGACAGCGTTTTAAAAAGCAGAGACCTTATTTTGTCAACAGAGGTCCATCTAGTCAAGGCTATGGTTTTTCCACTGGTCATGTATGGATGTGAGAGTTGGACTGTAAAGAAAGCTGAGCACTGAAAAATTGATGCTTTTTAACTGTGATGTTGGAGAAGACTCTTGAGGGTCCGTTGAACTGCAAGGAGATCCAACCAGTCCATCCTAAAGGAAATCAGTCCTGGGTATTCATTGAAGGACTGATGTTGAAGTTGAAACTCCAATACTTTGGCCACCTGATGCGAAGAGCTGACTGATTTGAAAAGACCCTGATGCTGGGAAAGATTGAGGGCAGGAGGAGAAGGGGATGACTGAGGATGAGATGGTTAAATGGCATTACCTAATCAATGGACATGAGTTTGGGTAAACTCCAGGAGTAGGTGATGGACAGGAAATCCTGGCATGCTGCAGTCCATGAGGTTGCAAAGAGTGGGACACGACTGAGTGACTGAACTGAACTGAACTGTCCCCCACCACTCCCAGGATTATTTTGTCACAAGTCCCATATAGTATCATTTTATCTGTAAATATTTACATATATCTCTAGTACCTAAGGACTCTAAGTATATTGTCACATATTTTAAAATTTGACATTAATTTCCTATATAATCAAATATCCAGTCAGGGTACAGACTTCTCCATTTATTTCATGACTTTTTATTTTTTGCAGTTTGTTTTTATTTGGATCCCAATAAGTTGTATTTAGTTGATATGTATCTAGGTTTTTTTATTATTTTTTAATATAAGTTTATTTATTTTAATTGGAGGCTACTTACTTTACAATTGTAGGTCTTTTTAATCTCTGGATTTTCCCTTTAGCTCTCTCTCTTTTATTCCTTGTAATACATTTGTTGAAGAAAAAGGTAGATTTTTACAGTCTGAATTTTAATTATACCTTCATGGTGCCTTTTAATATGTTCCTTTGGCCCCTGTATTTCCTGTAAATTGGTATTTGGCTCTAGGGCTTAATCGATTTTATTAACTGATTTGATTTTTTTTTTTGACAACAGTCTTTCACAGAAGGGTTATATACTGGCATTATGAGTGCATGTCAAGTGATCTCTTTTTGTGATGTTAGCAAATATACTGTTCTTGAAATTTAAATGCTTGGCCACTGTCTTATCTACAACTTCTTGAGGGGCATCTCATGGTAGCTCCAAAACATGAGAGTGTATGTGTGGAGCATTCAGAGAACATCACACCCTCGTGTGTAATCAAGGTTAATTTCTGTGGTGCTTATTTTACCTGTGCTTTTAGGATTTAGGCAAGGAAAGGTTCAATCAGATCTGGACTCCCTCAGATCAGAGGCACATGGGGAATGGTGTTCTCACAAAGCAGTAGGCCTGAGAAAAAGGTACCTGGTTCATCTCACCCTGGTCCTACAGTCTGGTCTCCTGAACACAGACTGGAAGCCTTAAAGAGTCATCAGGGAGAGTCGTACTCAGCAAAGCAAATTTGTCTTGTCTTAGTTTAGCTTTCCCCAAATGGACTTCATGCTCCTCCAGTGAGCATAGGATGGGCAGATGCTCTTTAGTTCGAATTTTCTATGTGCTTATAAGATTTCATAGCCTTTCTGGAATAGCTGCTTCTTATCTTGTTTCATCTCCCTAAACCCAAGGCAGCTACTTTAGATAGATTTAGATCTATTTTTACGCACTTGAATGGTGGCAGTGAAGAGTGAGATTTTCTTCCAGTACTTTAATTCATGGGCTTCTCAGGTTGCTCAGTGATAAAGAATCTGCCTGCCAATGCAGGATATGTGGGCTCCATCCCTGACTTGGGGAGACTCCTGGAGAAGGAAATGGCAACCCACTCCAGTATTCTTGCCTGGGAGATTCCATGGACAGAGGAGCCTGGCTGCAGTCCATGGGGTCACAAAAGAATCGGACATGACTTAGCGACTAAACAACAACAACCTTTAATTCAAAACTGAAGGAAAGAGAAAGGAGAGACCGTCTTGGGAAAACTGAGAGACCGAGGAAAGAGAAAGAGGATGGAACTAACTGGGTGGGAAGGAGGGCGGGGAAAGACCCAGTCACACAAGGGAAAGCAAACAATCTGACTGGCTGGAGCAGAGGCGCTGGGTGCCGTGCTTACTCAGCTGCACCCATGTGCGTTACTTGCTTTCCCTGCACAGACAGAAAAACAAAGCACCGTTGCTACCCTCTGCTCTCTTCACGCTCTTCTTACAGCACCAGTGCATTCCTGTGTTTTAACTGTGCACGTTGCTTGCATTCTGTATCCGTGGTCTATCTTCTAGACTAGATGCCCTTTTGTTTCCCTGTCAGACATTCCCATATCAACCATCCCATTAATAATCTGGGGCAGATATTGTTTTCCTTCACCTACTTTTGCTAGAGAGGTTAGAAAAAAAAACAAAATACTTATCTTTCCAGCCTCCTTAGAGGCTTGGTGCCGATGGGATACACTTCTGGCCAGAAGACACAATAAAACCCTGTTAGAGGCTTCTAGGCTAGCTTTTGCCTTACTGATGAAAAATACAGATGTGTTTGACACTCCTTTTTCTGCCTGAAATTACTACCTTGGGCCTATGGTAACCATATTATAATGCCAGAAGGAAGGGCCAGGAGAAGCACAGACTTTAGTTCTGACTTTGTACAGCTGCTGAATTTAAATCAATAGTTGCCTACCTTCAGCTTTTTGTTTTGTGAAGAAAAACATCCTGTATTTCTGGAAACCACTCTGTTAGGTTTTCTATCATTTGCTATCAAAACTATCCTTAGCCTAACAAGTTGATTTTCAGCTTGTCTAAAACTGGTTTCATCTTTCTTAACTCTCTTCTCCATCAGTTTCTCCTCCTTGCTCTTCTGTTTTATTAATGAAACTATCATTCTCGAAACTTTGCGTTACCTGTGTCTTGCGTTTCCTATGTCCCTTGTTATACCTAACCAGTCACCAGTTCTTCTCTTGGCCTTCGGATTCTACTGCTTTGTTTAAGGACCTTACCATCTGGATCTCGATCTTCTCATTGTTTCCTCATCCCATCTGGAAAATATGATACTTTCAGTTTAACATTGTTTTAAGGTCTGCCAGACCTGGATTCAAATTTTGCCAGTTCCAACCCTTTTAGCCCTGTGATCTTGGTGACATTATTAATTTTTTCTGAACCTCTGTTTCCAAAGCACCAGATGAGGCTACAAATACATACTGTAGTGGTTGTGTGGAGGTTTGTGGCTAATACAAGAGTAGCTGCATGCTCTTCTCTGAGTAGAAAGTTTAACGTAGGGGTTAAGAGTTTGGGAGCCATACTGTTTGTGCTCAAATCCAGTTTTGATTTTATTAGTGATGCAACTTTAGGACAGTTACTCAGTTTCAGTAGTTGTTTTGTAAATTCGTCAGTATTTTTATCTAGACAATCTTATTGTCTGTGAACACTGGAGTTTTACTTATTCTTTCTGATCTTTATATCTTTTATTATGGATTTTTCTTGCTTTGTTGAATTGGCTAGGATTGCCAGGACAAAGCTGAACACAAGGGGTAAAATGGATTTCCTTGAACCAGGAAACATTTCCTTTTCTCTATTTCCTTTATTTTTAAAAGAGTGGTATTATATTGATTATGAGTGGTTAAAAAAACAAAAAACTGCCTGCCAGTGGAGGAGATATAAGAGTCATAGGTTTGATCCTTGAGTAGCAAAGATCCCTGGAGAAGGAAATGGCAACCTGCTCCAGGATTTTTGCCTGGAGAATCCCATGGACAGAGGAGCCTGGTGGGCTACAGCTCATAGGGTTGCAAAGAGTCAGACATGACTGAAGCAACTTAGCATGCATGCATATTGATGTTACTTCCTCTTAAAATGTTTTATAGATGTCTTCTGACTGGGAATAGACTTTGTGGGAAGCTTTTTGGTGACAAATTCAATCTCTTTAATAGATAGAAGACTATTCATCTTTTCTGTTTCTTTTGTGTCCATTTTGATAAGTTTTTTCAAGGAGTATGTCCCTTTCATCTAAGTTATCAAACTTATGGGCATAGAGTTGTTCCTAGTATTCTCTTATTATCCTTTTAATGTCCTTAGGATATATAGTGATGTTTCTTCCTTCATATCTCATACTAGTATTTTTTTGTCTGCTCTCTCTTTTTCTTGACTGACTTTGCTAGGAGCTTCTCAATTTGTTAATCTTTTAAAGAAACCAATTTTTAGTTGATTTTCTCTATTATTTGAGAAACTCAGTGATTTATGCTTTTTTCCTCCTTTTATCCTACTTAGTTTGGGTTTAACTTGCTCTCTTTTTCTGGCTTTTAAAGAGAAAACTTAGATAATTAATTTTAATCTTTTCTTCTTTTTTAATATGATCATTAAAACTGTGATTTCTCATGATTAGCACAAAAAGGAAGCACAGTTATTTCATTATTCAGTATTTACAAATGAAAATTATTTCTGCCAGAGAAGAACAACTAATATAATAATTAAGTATGGCTTCCTCGGTGGCTCAGATGGTAAAGAATCTGCCTGCAATGCAGAGATCTGGGTTCAACCCCTGGGTTGGAAAGATCCCCTGGAGAAGGAAATGGCAACCCACTCTAGTATTCTTGCCTGGAAAATCCCATGGATGGAGGGAGCCTGGTGTGCTGCAGTCGATGGGGTCACAAAGAATTGGACACGACTGAGCAACTAACACTTTCACTTTCATATTAAATAGGATGATACTGGAACCTGTTGATCTCCTCAACCTCATGGAGAAGATACTGTGCAGTGTGATGAGCAGTCTCCTCCACAACATCCCAATAGTGAATTCAGTAATGCGTTTCATAGGGCTCTCAATATATCTTGATAGCATAATGCCAAAGGGACATTAAAGGAGAGTATTTCTCTGAGGGAGCCAATACACAGCTTTTTGATTGTTTAAAACTTCCGAGCTGACACTAGTGGTAAATAATCCGCCTGCAAGACAGGAGATATGAGAGAAATGGGTTCAGTCCCTGGGTTAGGAAGATCCCCTGGAGAAGGGCATGGAAATCCATTGCAATATTCTTACCTGGAAAGTCCCAGGGACAGAGGATCCTGGCAGGCTACAGTCTATAGGGTTGCAAAGAGCTGGACACAACTAAAGTGCACACAATTTAATACCAGGATAGATTTTAGGCTGTTTTTAAAATAGGTGGAGTGCATCTCTTTCAGAAAATTGTCCATAAATATTGTTTTTTCACATCTAATGATAATTAATAACATTGGATACCAATGACTTTGAAGTAATATTTTTCAATAAATACCTGGAGTACTGCTGTTATGTATTATTGGTTAAATGGAGAGTTTTATGACTTTGGACTTAGCCAAACATGGAAGATAATTACATCCTCATTTGATAGCCAAACAAGACTGTATGTCCTAATGGTGGTCCCACCCTTCTCCGTGAAGTTGTAGGGGCAATGGTGTATTCTCAAGGAGGAATGTTGGTGCCTCTCTAACACACAAATGGTGGTCAAGAGCCTGGCCCTGTAATTGTTACCATGAAACCAAGGAGCATGTGTTAATCATGCTGAAGCATGCTTAGAATAAGTAATATATCCAAAAAAGTGGGGTTATATGTATATGTGGGCTTCCCTGATAGCTCAGTTCGTAAAGAATACACCCACAATGCAGAAGACCCCATGGACTGTATAGAATCCATGGGGTTGCAAAGAGTCAGACAGGACTGAGTGACTTTCACTTTCATATGTATATGTATGACTGATTCACTTTGCTGTATAGCAGAAATTGGCATAGTAATGTAAAGCAACTATATGTCAAAAATAATTTTTAAATGAGTAATATAATTTTCTGAAAATATTTTATAGAATAAAATTATAAAATGTAAGCATATTGATTATGATCAGTTGCTCAGTAGGATTATTACCTATAAATTGGTTGAAAGTTCAAGAGCTTCTCTCCTATTTAATTAAATGGAGAAGTACTTTTAACAGCCCTTATTGTTGTTCAGTCCCAAAGTCATGTCTGACTCTTTGTGACCCCATCCATGGACTGCAGCACGTCAGGCTTCCCTGTCCATCACCATTTTCCAGAGTTTGTTCAAACTCATATCCATTGAGTTGGTGATGCCATCCAGTCATCTAATCCTCTGTCGCCCTCTACTCCTCCTGCCCTCAATCTTTCCCAGCATCAGGGTCTTTTACAATGTATTGACTCATTGCATCAGGTGGCCAAAGTATTGAAGCTTCAGCTTCAGCATCAGTCCTTCCAATGAACATTCAGGGTTGATTTCTTTTTAGGATTAACTGGTTTGATCTGCTTGCTGTCCAAGGGCCTCTCCAGAGTCCTCTCTAGCTCCACAGTTCAAAAGCATCAATTCTTCAGTGTTCAGCCTTATCTATGGTCCAGCTTTCACATCCATACATGACTACTGGAAAAACCATAGCTTTGATATGGACCTTTGTTGGCAAAGTGACATCTCTGCTTTTTAATACTCTGTCTAGGTTTGTCATAGCTTTTCTTCCAAGGAGCAAGCATCTTTCAATTCTGTGGCTGTAGTCCCTGTCTGCAGTGATTTGGGAGCCCAAGAATATAAAATCTGCCACCGTTTCCACTTTTTCCCCATCTATTTGCCATAAAGTGATGGGACTGGATGCCATATTAGTTTTTTGAATGTTGACTTCTATGTCATCTTTTTCACTCTCCTCTTTCACCCTCATCAAGCAGCTCTTTAGTTCCCCTTCACTTTCTGCCATTAGAGTTGTATCATCTGTGTATCTGAGTTTGTTGATATTTTTCCTGGCAATCTTGATCCCAGCTTGTGATTCATCCAGCCCAGCATTTCACATGACGTACTCTGCATGTAAGTTAAATAAGCAGGGTGACAGTATACAGCCTTGATGTACTCCGTTCCCAGTTTGGAACCAGTCCGTTGTTCCATGCCTGGTTCTAACTGTTGCTTCTTGATCTGCATGCACGTTTCTCAGGAGGCACGTGAGAAATCTCTTTTGGAATTTTATTGTTTGTTGTGATCCATACAGTCAAAAGCTTTAGTGTAGTCGATGATGCAGAAGTAGATGTTTTTCTGAAATTCCCTTGCTTTTTCTATGATTCAGCGGGTGTTGGCAATTTGACCTCTGGTTCCTCTGCCTTTTCTAAATTCAGCTTGTACATTTGGAATTTCTTGGTTCACATACTGTTGAAGCCTAGCTTGAAGGATTTTGAGCATTACTTTGATGGCATGTGAAATGAGTGCAAAGGCCCTTAGAAAAGGGTTAATTGTTAGACATGTTAAAAACAAATAGAAGACTTTTGATGGGAAGTTGACATTGCTTAAAACTTGATAATTTGATTCTTGATACTGTATGTGGCATTTCAATTCTGTTTAAACCTCAAATGAAGACATTAATGTCTTCCCTGGTGTTCAGGCTCTGACAGTCTTTTTCTTCTAGTTGTTGATTGATTACTTATTGAACATGTTACAGAAACAAGCTGAGTTCTTAAACTTTAGATGTTCTCTTTATAAACTCTTTAAACGGCCTTGAGATATAGGAAAGTTCTATCTCTAGTGTCCCTCGCCACTCTTGTCGCTCCTCCAGCTTTCTCTTCTTCCCTGTTAATGCTCCTTTCTCCCTTCCTCAATCCTGTTCTGTAGGAAAAGATATGATTTTAGTTCTCTCCTTTCCTACTATTCATTCATTCAGGGATTTTACTCTCCACTTTCCATGTGCCAGACATTCTTACTGGGGATAGGTTAGTAAGAAAATCTGACATGGACTCTGACCTCATAAATTTAAATATTCATTGGGAAGACATTAATTAATTCAACCAGTCCTTCAAAAAGCTATTGTTATCTGTTGAGCACTCGCTATGTGCTGGATACTGTTCCAGGAAGTAAGGAATACAGTGGTGAACAAAATAGGATCACTAGGTGGTAAAAAAGGTTGTTAGGCCAAAGGTAAAAAGATTAGGAGTGGTGGAGTAGGCAGACAAATCTATATTATAATGTCAGAAAGTGATTGGACTAATACAGGAAGACAAGATAGAGAACAGGGCAAGAAATGGAGGGTGCTGGTATTTTAGGGAGGGTGGGCAGGTTTTTGTAAAAGTCAGATATGATCAAAGGTCTTTAATGAACCAGAGATCTTGTAGTATGAATTTAAATCAGTGTAATCCATTCTTTACTAAATAGATGGTTGGTGGCTGAGGTATTGTAGAGAACATGGGTCAGGCTAGTGCCTGTGATGGGGGAAGAGGCTGAATACATGTGATGGTGCTCTTTTGTTTGGTTATGAGGCATTATTTTGTGAAAGTAACTGTAAGATATATATATATATATATATAACACTATCATCTCTGGCCCCTGTTCCTGGCACTGAGCTCCTAAACTCTTATCAGTTCCTGAGTGATAAAAACATTAGCAGCATCTATTGTCCTATTATTTGTCTTTGAGCCTGTGTCTGACATAGGGCTCCTGAAACCCTTCTAAACTCCTGAGTGATCAAAGTACTAAGAGCATCCTCTGTCCTAGAGACGCAACTCTGGGTGGGCTTCTAGATGGGGTCTGGTCACCAGAAAGACCAAGCCATGATTAGAAGCTTAGAATTTTCAGCCCCACCCCCTCCATCCTCCAGGGAGGGGAGAGGCTCTGGAAATGGATTTAATAATTGACCATGGCTAATGTTATGAAGCTTCATAAAATTCCAGCAGTGGGGAATTCAAACATATACACACGGGAGCATGACACACCTCACCTCCATGGAGACCTTCCAGACTGTGCCCTATGTATCTCTTTGTCTGGCTATTCATCCATATCCTGTATCATATTCTTTAATAAGCTGGTAAAGGTAAGTAAGTGTTTCCCTGAGTTCTGTGAGTTCCTTTAGCTGATTAATCAAACCCAAGGAGAAGGTAGTTGACACCTCTAACCTATAGCTTGATTGGTCAAAAGCAAAAGTGATAACCTGCGTTTGCCTCTGGCATCTGGAGCAGGGGTGGGGGGAGCCCAGACTTGAGAAACTGAACCCTGACCTGTGAGATCTGACCCTATCTCCAGGTAGATAGTGTCAGAATTGAGTTAAATTGTAGGACATCCAGCTGTTATTGGAGACTTGCTTGTTGTCTTACTCACCTCACCACGCAGGGTGACCGGAAGTGTCAGAAGTGAAGCATTCCATGTGAGTTTAAAGGAAAACCACAGGAGAGAGAAACATGGCAGTGAAGAAGGACGAAAGCTGAGTGTTTCATTTATAGAACCTGCCTGGAAAATCCCATGGACGGAGGAGCCTGGTAGACTGCAGGGGTGGCCAAGAGTCGGACACGACTGAGCAGCTTCCCTTTCACTTTTCACTTTCATGCATTGGAGAAGGAAACGACAACCCACTCCAGTGTTCTTGCCTGCAGAATCCCAGGGACGGGGGAGCCTGGTGGGCTGCTGTCTATGGGGTCGCACACAGTTGGACACCACTGAAGCGACTTAGCAGCAGCAGCAGCAGCATAGCATATTATTGCTTTTGTGGATGTAATAGACAACGGTTATTTCAGAGAATGGTGGAAGGAATAAATCTTGAAATTTTGGTTTATCCTTCATATATTACTACTTAAAGATGTTTAAAATGCTGTTCACTTTCATTCTTCATTATAATAATTGTTGAGGAAAAAAGAAAGCTGTCCCTAGAGAATTGACGAGCTGCATACAAATCAGGAAATGTACTCTCATTTAAATGAGTTTCTAAAAAACCGTGGGTGTACTTTTGACCATGGATGTTGATGGCTGACTCACGGTGTATCAACATCCCATCCTACTCATGAACTTTTGAGTTTCATATTTAGCCAGTTTAGTTTTATCAGTGGTGAATTCGCTTGGTACCTCTGTGTTCTCTGACAGCAGGCCTTTCAGAAAAATGCACCTCTCAGAGCAAGATAATGTCCTGAGTACCTATAAACTCCAGTGATTTTTCATGTTGAGGATTTATTCACTATCCTAAGGAATTTTTCTATCATTAGTCTATCACTTGCGTTTTGACAATGTTTTTATATTGATTCTTACATTTTCCTCATCAACTCATTAGATGATATAGCAATATGCTTATACATTTTGTCATGTCAAAAATTAAAGACAACTTGAGAGTAAAGTGTCTGCTGATGTTAGGGGTACTGTGCATGCAGCAGCCTCATTGTAAAACCTTCCTTGGTGGCATTTGAAGATCTGATTGGTGAGAGTTAGAGCTGTCTAATCAGTAACAAAGTTTTACATTTTGTTTGTGGAAAATACTTAGACCAGGAGTCCCTGTTTAATTATCCGGGTTATCAGAGCATAATTGGGGAGCCCCATATTGATACAAAATGCGCAATTACAGAGAATACCAATGGGGTCATATAAAAAGGCAGCTTTACTCTGAGGCAGCTCTCTGAAGCATAGCCAAACTTAGAGACCAACTGGTTGACTGGGAAGAGAATACAATTTTATTGTGCTCTTTCATCTTCGGTATGTTATCAGCTTGTGAATGCACCTTATCTTTTCCTCAATTGAGTTTTACATTATCTCTATTGCTTTGCTTCTACCTTTTCAGCACTTCATAGGATATTTATCTTAACAACCTTAGAGGTTCATTTTAGAATTCAGCATCCAACAGATTATGGATATTAAAGTAAATCTCATTTTAAAAACACCCTTTGTATTTAGATGGTTAATTTTTCTTCTTTGGTCTCTATCATAAGAAGTCCTAATCCAGAATATCCACAGGAGAAACAAGCAATGACACTGCCCCTCATAGAAGCTTGCAGAAATCAAAAGTGGATGTTACTTAAGCTTGATATTGTTTGAGTTTACCTGAAAGAGAACTGTAAAGCAGTCAAATTGCAAAATTGAAATAATTAAAGAATTTATATACTTTATTCATCATTTTTAGGGAAGGAGTATAGGTATTAGGGAGAGTGAACAATTATAAAGTAAAACAAGAGGATGGAATAATTTTTTCAGTGCTGGAAAATTATCTAAAAGGGAGCCTCTCTTCTTTCGATTTTAGTTTGGCTAACCTTGATTTTCTTCTATTTATTTACCCACTATTGATTTTTACCTGCCTGTAAAGAATTTTGCAGTCAAATTCTGCAAGAAGAATGCCTCTACAAATAGAAAAGCTTTGAGTTTCTTTCCTTTGAATGAAGACAAGCAACACAGGCCTAAAATTGTTCTGTGTGCTTAATTCTACTTATAAATATACAGTAGAAACTTAAACAATGGGAGTTTTATCTTGCAGAGTTTATATTGAATGGGTTAAAAGGGATTTTAAAAATGAAAAGTAAGTAATAAAGGAAATTATAGGAGAAAAGAAAACAACCAAAAGCCCCACTGATGCTTAGATGCTGAAGCAGGTATTTGAGACAGCAGCACGACTCCTCCGTGTGACACGTGAGCAGTGGCTCCCACTACACCCTTTGCTCTCTTGGTTTGCGAGAGCTGTTGCTGGCTTGCAGCTGAGCGCTGACAATAGGCACACACACCCTGCTTCTCTGTGAGAGAGTGTTACAAGTTGACGTATATTGACACGTCTTTCTCCTTCCCAGAGAGAATGACAGGAGCTTATGAAAGGTAATGAACTGTGATTTGAGGTACATTTGAATTGGGGCCAAATCAAAGCATTTCCGGCTTATAATTATTAATTTATTTCTACAAATCCTATCACCAGGAATACATGGTCATAAAATTTTAGTATGCTTTCCTACAGGATTTTTGGCATGGGTATTTTGTTAACCTGTTTGAGTTCATAGTTTAAGATTTCGTGCCTCTTAAAATTAACCCTATAGGATGATCATTTTCCTAGATTATTAAAATTTCTTTGTAAATATAATTTTTATTGGCGCAAATCAACTGAACCCTGTGGCATTGTTTTTTTCTTGTTGTTGGACGATCGAGACGTTTAAGATGATTGTTGCTGTTATCAGTGGTGCTATCATCATTTATATGCAGTTGTTCCTTTGTTTGAGATTACTTCCTTAGGAATGAGATACCCATAGAACTAAGGTATGTGTGTGAAGAGGTCTAAGAGCTTTGATACATATCTTCAAGTTACTTTTCATAAAGACAGTAATATAGCTGGTATTACTTGTATTTTACAGATAAGGAAACTGGTTTAGAAAAGTTAAACTATTCATCCAGGGCCACAAGGCTGGTGTGTGCCATGGACCAAGATGGGATGAAATCCCATTCCTGTTCTCTGTACTGATGTTTCAAGTATGTCCCTTCTAATATTAGTAGCAAGCTCAAGGGGAAAAAGGCTTATGATAGAAAATGTGGGAAATGTTATTTGTGTCTTCTAACCTAGCCTACCTACCTAACCTAACCTTCTAATCCTAGCATACCTTATCATTCCCCAGATATTTTGGGCAGTTAAGGATTTTCTGTCCATGTTTTGTAAATTGTGATAACCTCAAATTACCCAGAGTTCTACAAACCTGCTGAAATCTTTAAGTTGATCAGACTACTCTGCTTTAGAACACAAGATTTATTTCTGGATACCCAGCAATAAACAAATGGCCAAAAGCCAAATGGAATAGTTATGAACAGTGAGTCTTCAGTTATTCAGCATCAGAGAGAAGTTAATTTCAAGTTTAATCGGGATGAATATCAAGTTTATCCCAATTAATCTTCCAAACTTGGCATAATTTAGTAGTTCTGATAGAAATGGCATTTAATGGTATTTATAAGTGCTATTTAATAAGACTGCTTTCCTGAAGTATGCTGGGTATCATTTTCCTTTATTTAGTGATTGAGGCTCAGTGTATTGAACATGTTAGTATCCTGTATTATAATATGGTGATTTTGAAGTACGTGTGTTATCTGTTTCAACATGAAGTGCCTCAGTTTTGCTTTTGTGTTTTTTTAAGTTCTGCCTGTTTTTGTTTTATTTGCCTGACTCTTCCCGACCGCCTGGAAGCTGTCTGTCACTCCTTGCTTGCTGCTCTCTAGGTGTCGATCCTGTCTCCATACCATCCTGCTTCTGGCCCTTTGGATTTAGGAATGCAAGCTAACCAAGTTTATTGGAGCTGTGTGCACGTATGATATGGACTTCCTGGTCGTCTAGTCATTAAGACTCCATTTTTCCAATGCAGAGAGTGCTAGTTTGATCCCTGATCAGGGAACTAATAAGATCCCAGGTGCCGGTTTGTGGGGCCAAAATTAAAATTTTAAGTAAAAAAAAAAAATTAATTAAAAATAAAACTCTACTCTTCATATAAATCAAATCCTATTAATTTTAGAAATTGGCTTCTCTCCCCTACCCCCACCAAAAATGTATATGAATCTCAGAGTTTTAGTATATTTTAGGCCTCAATTTTGGTTATACAAAGCCTCTTAAACTTAGGTAATCTCACTTTATGATTGTTTTTTCTCCTCCTCTGGGCACTGTCCCTGGAGCAAGTCATGCCTGGCCAGCCAGACACTTGGCACCAGAAGCGAGATCCCCTGGAGAATTTACCCTCCTCACCTCACCAGCTCAGTGAAGTATGATTTTTAAATAACTGAGATTGCCAGATAAATATCTTCTGAATAGTTGAAGAATCATGGCAATGAGATTAATCTCTTTATTCAACACATTTAGGAGTCCTTTAGTTCGGTTCAGTTCAGTTGCTCAGTCATGACCCACTCTTTGCAACCCCCATGGACTGCAGCATGCCAGGCCTTCCTGTCCATCACCAACTCCCAGAGTTTACTCAAACTCACGTCCATTGAGTCGGTGATGCCATCCAACCATCTCATCCTCTGTCACCCCTTCTCCTGCCTTCAATCTTTCCCAGCATCAGGGTCTTTTAAAATGAGTCAGCTCTTCGCATCACGTGGCCAAAGTATTGGAGTTTCCACTTCAGCATCAGTCCTTCCAATGAACACCCAGGAATGATCTCCTTTAGAATGGACTGGCTGGATCTCCTTGCAGTCCAAGGGACTCTCAAGAGTCTTCTCCAACACCACAGTTCAAAAGCATCAATTCTTCAATGCTCAGCTTTCTTTATAGTCCAACTCTCACATCCATACATGACCACTGGAGAAACCATAGCTTTGACTAGATGGACCTTTGCTGACAAAGTAATGTCTCTGCTTTTTAATCTACTGTCTAGGTTGGTCGTAACTTTTCTTCCTTGCTAGGAGTCCTTAGGAAACACCTTCTAGGTGCCTAAGATTTTTCAGTGAGCAAAGCAAAAGATCCTTACTCTCATAAAGCTTATATTAACAGAGGAAATAGGTTAAGAAAAAACAAACCCTGTAAACATGAAATAAATTGTATGCTATGTTTGGAGATAATATGTTACGAAAAAAACAAAACAGCAAAAATCAAGCAAAGCCCAGTAAGAGACCAAGTGAGCTAGTGGAAATATATAGGTTATAGTATTAAATAGGTTGGTTAGAATGTGATTTACTGGGAAAGTGTGATTTTAGCAAAGAGGCCAGAGAGTTAACCAAGCATATGTTTAGGGTAAAAACATTCTAGCAATGGGAGAAGGCAGTGCGAAGGCCCTGGTGCGGGTGCACGCATGGCTTACTCCAAGAACAGTAAGGAGACTATTGTGGGTAAAGTGAAGTGAGTGAGGGAAAGGGTGGAGGAGGAAGTGAGAGAATCAGGGTAGACCAGGTAGGGACTTGACAGCTGTTGTAAAGGGCTTGGCTTTTATTCTGAGTCTAGTAGGGAGCCACCAAAGGGCTTAGAGAAGAGGAATAACATAACCTGTTTTGCATTTTCACAAGATCACTGTGATAGCAATGGTAAAAAGATGCTGTGGGGGATGGGCCAGTGGTAGAAGAAGGGGGATGTTAACCAGGAAGCTCAGATGTTAACCAGAACGTGAGATATGATAGTGGTTTGGATCAGAGTGATAGCACTAGAAATCATGACAAAGAAGAACCAATAGGACTTGCTCATAAATCAAATATGGAAATATGTGGGAAAGGAGTCCATGATAAATCCAAGGTCTGGGCAATTAGAAGGATCATGGGGCCATCTGTTGTCATGGGGAAGGCTGTAGTTTGGGCAAGTTTGAAGGGAAACAGGAGTGCAGTTTTGAACATTATGAGTTTGGGAAGCCCCTAAGACATAGAGTTGGAGATGCTGAGTAGGGAACTGGATGTGTGACTTTGGAGTTTGGAAGAAAAGTCTGAGTTGGAGATGTGTAAATTTGAGAATCATTAATGGTACTTAAAGCTGAGAAATTGAAGAACATCAAGAAAGTGACTGTTAAAGAGAAGAGGACCAACTATTAAGTCCTACTATCTTCCTACAAGGGTTCAGGGGAAAAGGTGTAACCAGCAAAAGAAACTGTGCAAGAGTGACTGATCAGGTGGGAGAAAAGCAAGAGAATATGGACTGTGTCTCAAAAGGCAAGTGGAGATGTTTCCAAAGTGTTCCATCATGTAGATCAGATCAATTTGACAGAACATTGGGAAAAAGAAAGACCACAGTCTGGGTCTGCATTTGATGTTTTATATTTTACAAATGACATGGCTAATAGGCCTACTTTTCCAGCCTGGTTAACAGTTGGGTGAGTTGCAGTCTGTGCTGGTTCATGGAATGTTGTTGTTAGGAAGACAGCAGGACTGAAAACAAAAATAAAATATCTCACACACAAGGTGCAGGGCAAATGCTTAGCCTGCGGCTTAAACTAGAGTGAGATCATCCACCTAAAATGTAGGCAAGCGGCAATGTCCAAGTAAGGAAAGATGAAAAATCAAGGCATAGAGGTGCAGAGGACAAGTGGTAGGATAACATGAGTACAATTAGGAAAACCTAGGGCGTTATTTCTCTATAACAGATGGAGAGAAGAGCAGGGAGTCAATATCACCACGATAAATACTAAACAGCAAGGAAGCAAAGTATCACAGCTGAGGCATGCGGGCTGCTGCGAAACCCAGAAGTGATATTATCAATAAAGCCAGAGTTGGCGAGTGATTAACAAATAAACAACATATGGCTCACTGGTTACCGTGTCCCTGGAAGCATCTTATCTCTGGAGACAGTGTGCCCCTGTAAATGAGTTCCTGGTTGGTGCACATTTGCTTTTGATACAAAAGACAGTTGTGAAATTGTAAGTACCCAGTTACAAATGCTGCTAAGAAGACAGCTATAAAGTTCTGGTTTTGGACAAATGGACTCAATTCTCCTTATTTCTCCCACTAAGTGCAACTCTAAACCCTGGACATTATATGAAAAACAAACAGAAAAAAGACTCTGTGTGGTGGAGAGAAGGCAGACTGACACAGGCCCTTTTTGTCTGAAGACAGAACTGAAGTGGTGAGTTCCTTGAATTTTCTTTTTGCCTCATGTATCCCAGACTGGGTGCTGGAGGAGACAGTATTCTAGAAATGCCTCTTAATACAGACAAAAATAATTCCTCAAGAAAAGCCTGCTGTCTCCAGGACAAGGAAAGGGGGAGCCCAGTAAGGCAGAAAACTTTTTAGATAATAACTTTTCACTTTAAACAAACACCACAGAAAAACCTGCAAGATCAAGCGTGCAGCCTATACTTTCACTCTTGCCTAACTGTGATGAAGCAGTCCTTCCCACCTAGATTTTAAAGTATGATCATAAAAATGCTTCAGTAAGCAATTATGAACATACAGGGGGAAAAGAGAATGTCCAAGCAAAGAAACAGAAAGCCTTAGCAATGAAATAAAAGAAACACAGGAGACCCAAGTGGAAATTTGAGAAGTGAAAGATATACTAACTGAAATTAAAAACTCAGTGGATGGCTCAATAACAGAGTGACATGGCAACCAATGAGCTCAAAGACAGAGGGAAGAATTAATGAACTTGGAGACAGAACAATAGAAATTACCCAATTTGAACCACAGAGAGGAAGTAGAATGAAAAAAGGAATAGAGACTCAGAGGTCTGTGGGAGTATAACAGAAGATCTAACATTTATGACCCTTAGACTGGAAGGAGAGAAGGAAAGATGGTGTTGAAAAATTGCTAGAAAAATAAGGGCTGAATGTTTACCAAATTTGGCAAAAGAAATAACCCTACTAATTTCAGAAGCTGAGTGAACCTCAACCAGGGTAAACCCAAAGAAATCCATGCCAAGTTAGTCAAAATTCTGAAAACTAAAGACAAAGGGGGAAAAAAGCATCAATACAGAAAGGATACCTTATAGGGCAAAACCAATTAGAATGACAATAGATTTCTCATGGAGACAAGAATGAAGTGGAATAATATTTTTCAGGTGCTGAAAGGAAAAGAACTGTCAACCCAGATTGCTATACCCCGTGAAAAGAACCTTCAGGAATGAAAGGGAAATCAAGACATTCTCTGATAAAGGAGAAGTAGGAGGATTGTCATCATAGACCTATTTTGAAAAAGTGGCTAAAGGAAGCTGAGAAAGAAAGGAATCTTGAATATCAGGAAGGAAGAAGGAAAAATGGAAAGAGTGAAAATATGAGGCCCAGGAGAAAAGTGTTTGAGTTAAAGTTGCATGACCGGAAAACAGAAATGCATGAGATTAGTGGATACTAGGATAACTCTCAATGCAAGTGGATAACTTGCATGAGTGGGTAACTCTCAAGGCAAGTGCCTTCCTGTTTTTACTGTTTTTTTTTTTTTTTTTTAAAGAACACGTGGAAGATAGGAATCTCATCTTTTAAAGAAGCCATCCAAAGATGCTCTTGCACTACCACTTAGGGTGTATGAGTGATGTTAAGTGGTGAATGTGTACAGCCTCTTGTGTTCCTTATATCTAGCTATCTTCCCTCTTTAGCAGTCCCGCCTCTCCACATGCACACTCACATGCTGAGACCACCCTTACCTTGGCTTCCCTTGTTTCTTCTTCCAGACTGTCAGGATGGTTACACCTTCACTAGCAACCACACACTTACAGAGTCCCAAAAGTGGTTTAAAAAATGTCCTTTGGTCAAGGGGCCTACCTTCCATTCGACCTTCATTCTCACTCAGACCCTTCAGGTGATAATTATTAATTACCTGGGATTTTGGAATCCCAGAGTCTGAATTTTTCTGCAGAAAGACACCTTCTGTCTGGGGCTGGGGCTCCACTTGTCCCGTGTTAGAGACGATGGACAGAAGAAGACAAGGTGGGCAATCATAGATACTCCCAGCGGGCGAGTGACAACTCCATCTACCCCCTGGCTTCCGGCCTCCATTGTCCCCACCTTGCATTTGCACCATATCACTGTCTAACACAAGATTCGTGTCAATGTATGGCAAAACAAATACAGTATTGTAATTTAAAAAATAAATAAATAAATTTAAAAAAAAAAAAGACTGTAGGTGGGAATCTCAAGATGTAAATTGGGCAGTGGACATCTTTGCCTGTGTGTAGATCCACTGTCTTAGTTGATGTGCAGACAGAGAAAGAGCAAGTTGGACCAGTGACGAAACCTTGGCTCTGCGCCTGGAAGCCTCTGCTCTGAGTGACTATGGGCTATACAAGGAGGTAACAGCATGCCTGTGGAGCCGTAGGGGCCAGTACTGAGTGTTGGTGTTGCCTTCTAGTTAGTAAAGAAAGAAGGCTTTAACTTGTTTTTGTTTATTTTTTGAAATTGAGATCTCCCAGAGGAGAGCCTGGTACGAGTGTGTGGATGGCAAGGTAAACTGTATTCTAACTGGATGACCCCATCTGTAGGAGAAATCCTGGGGAAGAAGGAGGCCTCATATCCCAGAACTGCCCTTTGCCCCATGTCTTCCTCAGTGGTGCACATCCCCTGCCATACCATCCATTCACCGTAAAAACCACTTAATCCTTATCTTGACTCCCACGACAAGAAGGAAATAAATTTTGCAAGAAGCCTTTGTAAAAACCTTTGCGCTATGCATATGAAACCGTTGATCTTAGGAGCAATGCACTATGTGTGACCCTAACGCTTGGGGCTCATTCATGCAAAGGGAACAGAAAACATCAGGACCCAGACACCAAATGCGTAGCCAGAGGTGTATATAACATATTTTCATACATGGTGTGAAGTACTCATCAGGGTCTGAGAACATGAACACAGGTCCTGAGTCTGAGAAGTTAGACCACATTCCCCAGAGTAGGTGGTGTGAAAACAGTAAACAGAAGCAGGAATAGATGAGAAAACAAAAGAGGGTCACATATATTCAACGTATTTGAGTATCATCTCATGCAGGTGATACATTCCCTGCTCCTGAGACCAGGTGTACATAAATGGTGAATTGACTGGACTCAGTAAGGTATGGATTAAGAGAAAGTGACCCATTAATTTTTAGGACTAGATGATACAGGCAGATTGACTTGCAGGATCTTAGTTTCCTAACCAGGGACTGAACCTGCACCCTTGGCAGTGAAAGCACAGAATCCTACTCATTGGACAGCCAGAGAATTCCCCAAGCAGATATTTTGAAGGAATTTGTTTATAAATAATTAATGTCTACTTCTCCAGTTTTAACTTCCCTGGTGGCTCAGATGGTAAAGCGTCTGCCTACAATGCAAGAGACCTGGATTCAGTCCCTGGGTTGGGAAGATCTCCTGGAGAAGGAAATGGCAACCCATTCCAGTATTCTTGCCTGGAAAATCCCATGGACAGAGGATCCTGGCAGGCTACAGTCCATGGGGTCACAAAGAATTAGACACGACTGAGCGACTTCACTTTCACTTTTCTCCAGTTTTAATGAATGAAACTCTAGTAATAAAGATACTATCTATTTTGTCCTTTACAAAAAATCTTTGATGATATATGTTACAAAATTTTAAGTGTACACATTCACATTTCCTTTTGGGGGATGTGTTTTGATCATGCTAAGAAGGAAACTGTACATAATGTAAAATACTACTCAACAATAGTAACTACCATTACATGATTCAAGTCTTTCTAATTTTCCATTAACATCACTTTCTTTCCTTACATACTTACTCCACAAAGTAGGTGCCAAGTAAAACTTTATTTGATAGTTGAATAAACTGGAACCTGTAGGAATACCGCCCCCAAGTCCTACAGCCCTACCTAGGTTGTTGAATTCCCTACTTTTATTTTGTTTGGTTTTTCATTGGGAACTCAAACAGCAGATGTGATCTCATTTGTCCAATAAAAGAACAGGAATGAGTGCAGATCCTGTGAAATGCAGCAGGAAGTCTTCATTTTGGCTGCCTATGGAGAGGACCTTAATTTATGAGCATTGCTGAAGTTGGGTTTCCTGGTGGCTCAACGGTAAAGAATCTGCTGCAATGCAGGAGACGAAGGAGGCGCAGGTTTAATCCCTCAGTGGGGAGATCCTCTGGAGGAGGGCATGGCAACCCACTCCAGTATTCTTGCCTGGAGAATCCCATGGACAGAGAAGCCTGGCAGGCTACAGTCCATGAGATTGCAGAGAGTTGGACATGACTGAAATGACTGGACTTAGGAATACATTGACCTGCCCTTTTGTGGGGACTCTTTTGGAGAATTATGCTGGACATAGCATCTGTCTAAGGTACTTCCTCCTTGGTCATGAAGGCTGACAAAAGGCTTATTACCTGTCTAGAGTGTTTTTAGTTTCATGGAAGAAATAAATTGGCACCAGGCAGACTTGGAGCCAGCCCTGGATGATGGCCTGTGAATTGAATTTGTGCTGGATTGGGGAATTTCTGTGTGACCATGTGTTAGTTTCCTCCAGCTGCTGTAGCAAATTACCACAAACTGGGTGGCTTAAAACAGTAGGCATTTATTTTCTCACGATTCTGAAGGTTAGTAGTCCAAAATCAGGTGTCAGCATGGCCCCCGCCCCTTCTAAAGCAGCAGTCCCAAACCTTTTAGGCAGCAGAGACTGGTTTTGTGGAAGACAGTTTTTCCACAAATGGGGTCGGCAAGGATGGTTTCAGGATGATTCAAGAGCACTTATTGTGCACTTTATTTCTAATCTAATGCTGCTGCTGATCTTACGGGAGGGGAGGTACCAGTGCGTAGCCCGGAGGTGGGGGACCCCTGTAAAATTTCTGGGGGAAGTTTGTTCCTTGCTTCTTTCTAACAGTTGCCAGCAGTCTTCCGCTTCCATCAGAAAATAGCCTTCTTTCCTCTGTGTCTGTCTCTGCGTGTCTTCTCCTCTTATAAGGACAGCGATCACATTGGGTTTAGGGGCCCACCCTAGTTCAGTACCACCTCATCTGATTTGGAGAAGGCGATGGCACCCCACTCCAGTACTCTTGCCTGGAAAATCCCATGGGCAGAGGAGCCTGGTAGGCTGCAGTCCATGGGGTCGCGAAGACTCGAATATGACTGAGCGACTTCCTTTCACTTTTCACTTTCATGCATTGGAGAAGGAAATGGCAGCCCACTCCAGTGTTCTTGCCTGGAGAATCCCAGGGATGGGGGAGCCTGGTGGGCTGCCATCTATGAGATCACACAACACAGAGTCGGACACGACTGAAGTGACTTAGCAGCAGCAGCATCCTAACTGATTGTATCTCCAAAGATACTATTTCCAAAAAAAGTCACATTCTGAGTTCTGGTGAAAATGAATTTTTGAGAGACACTATTCAACCTGGTATAGATAGTAACAGAAAAATTCAGAAAAGAATTTACCTGTTTTTGAAGACCTCTGTTTAATATTCTGCAAACCTAACTTCTATTTCACTCATCTAAGAAGAGGGAGAACCAAGATGATCTTTTTGTGCCCAGTGCCTTGCCATCTCGCAGAAACAGAGGATCCAGATCAAAGGATCAACATGGCACTGGGGAGGCTGGTTGTGAGATGAAAATGTTCAGCCCATGTTGAGTATTCAGTGCTGGCTGCTGAAGTTCTATGTGTGTGAGTCTGGGTCTAGCCACAGCCAATGACTTCCTCTTATCTTCTCTTGATTGAGGAGCGTCAGATGTGGGCATGTCCAGCAGAGTTGACCAGAGAATCGGGAGATATTCCATATTCCATGAACAGATATCCCTACTGTTCATGGACCAGGTTCCTGTCTCTTTGTTCCGGCTGCCACTATTAGGAGGTAGAAGTGGAAGAGCCAGCTGAACAAGCTGTGGGTGTTTGTAAGGAATCTGCACATTGTTAAGGAACTTTCCCTGTGTCTTCAGACCTTGGGTTCAGGTTGTGAGCCTAAGGGGAGGACATGAAGTAGCTGTCAGTTCTGAACCCTGGTATAGCCAGCCTGGTGGAAGGTATTTTCCTGGACTGGGATCTGAAGGCTGTTTTATTTTTCAGTGCTCCATGTGAATTACAGTTCTTATCCCTTTGCAGTGGGCTTATCATTTTAATGAAACAAGTTATTTCACAAATTTATTATATCCTAGAATATTTTTTAGTTCAGTTGAAGAACTGAATTCTCACTTTTGTTTTATTACATGTTTATCAAAAGCAGATTTGTTGAGGTAGAAGTTCATAAAATAAAGTACACATATCTAAATTATACAACTTGTACATTGTGGCTTATGTATATGCTTATGAAACCGTCATCACCTTCAATATAAACCCATCACCCTAAATCCTCCCGTGCCCCTTTATATTCTCTGCCTCCAACCCCTCCCCCAGACCCCTCACCCCAAGCAACAGCTAATTTGCTTTTGTCACTACAGATTAGTTTGCATTTTCTAGAGATTTATTTAAGTGGAATTATTCAATCAGTAGTCTTTTGTGGATGGCTTTTTTCACTCAGCATAGTTGTTTTGAGATTTACCAGTGTTGTAGTATGTATCAATAACTCATATCTTTCATTTTTGAATGGATATACAGAATTGATTTATCCAAACATCTGTTGATGGACATTTGGATTATTTCTAGTTTGGGGGCTGATACAAATTAAACTACTATGAACATTTGTGTAAAAATAGAACAGAGAGATGTAAAAATAAAATATGTACATCAAAGAACCCATACTATTCTTATTTTCCCAGAGAAGCTACTCTGGCAAAGGTTCCCTATGAGCTTGTTACTGCTAAAACCAGGTAACATTTTTAGGTCTTTATGTTAATATTACTTCTGTAGCATAGGGGTCGCACAGAGTCAGACACAACTGCAGTAACTTAGCAGCAGCAGCAGCATAAAACTGCTTGACCATTCCTTCCTGCCGACTCCTCCGCCCACAGCGTCCATCCCTCTCTTTCTTCTAACTCTTCCCTAGCCAATGTTAACTCATTCTCTGTCTTCATTATAGTTTCTACACGTGCATGTTCCTCTTTTTTTTTTTAATTTCCTTCTTTAGTGTTTCAAACTTCTTTTCACCGATTACTGTATTCCTTTTCTCTTTTCTCAGTTTGTATTTGAAATTCATTGATAGCTGACTTTGAGACAAATTTTTTAAAATTCATGTCTATAGACACTTATTTCCAAGGTGTTGAAAAAAAATTTTTTAAGACCTTTAGTTTTGGTTGCACTGGGTCTTCCTTGCTGGGTGCGGGCCTTCTGAAGGTGGAATCAGTGGGGGCTCTTCTCTGGTTGCGGTGCACTGGCTTCTCATTGCAGTGGCTTCTCTTGGGGAGCGCTGGCACCAGGCGCAGGGGCTTCAGTGGCTGCAGCTCAGGGGCTCAGTAGTTGGGACTCACGGGCCCTAGAGTGTGGCTCAGTAGTTGTACCGCACTAGCTTAGCTGTCGCATGGCATGTGGGTTCTTCCTGGACTAGGGATGAAACCCATGTCCCCTGCACTGGCAGGCAAATTCTTTACCACTGAGCCTCCAGGGAAGCCTCTAAGGTGTTAAAATTTTCTGGGAAAAAAAAAAAAAAAAAAAAAAAACACAAAAAACAAGTTGGCAACCTGATCTTTGTTTTCTAAGAAAGCAAAAAAAAAAAAAAGTGTTCCATGGAGTTCCATTTTCAGCTAGTTTATCTCATTAGACAACTTTCTCTCTATGAACAATCTCATCTTCCTCATGGATTTGGCTGACATGTGCCTGCTGATGACTCCCAAGTCTGAATCTCCAGCCCAGCTCTGCTGATCGTCAGACTTCCTGGTAGTTCTGTTGTCTCTCATTAAGATGTCTGTTGTTGAAAATTCATAGCCAACTTTTATTTGTTTGTTCATGTGTTTGTTTTTAACCCTCAGTGTCCTTGTGAATATATGTTTAATTTATATACGGATTTAGTTTATATAAGGATTTGGTCACTTATGTTCCTGTTTTTATCCAGCTGCTTTATCATGTTAACCTCTGTCTTTCAGCCAAGGTTTTTTGAGCACAATTTGTTGTTTGATGGAATTGCTTGATAGGAGCATCTTTTCACCTTGTCTGCCTCTTTTTGGCCAAAAAGAGATTTGGGCATAGCTGTTATGCAGTGTTTTTACCACATTTTCTTCTATCCTGTGAATTTTACCTTTCAAGATAATTCTGAAACCATTCACAAAGAAAGCTACAAGCAATTTCTACATTCTCTTGTTTGATTTTGTTTTTGATTGTCCTGCTTTTAGCCAAATTTGCTGTCATGAGCTGCAGCAATTCTGGCAACTTTCCTTCAAAATGTGCCTAATTGGCTTTTGGATGTTATTGTGAGAGTCGTAGTTTTGTATAGTTTTAGCTCAGGATTTTTCCCACCTAAGATATAAAAAGGTTTGAGCTCGTTTGTATCTCCACAAAGATAAACCCTTTCTCTGAAACAAACATATAAATATATCCTATGCTTTTTGGGTCTACTTTCATGTGTAGCACAAAATAACTGTGGTCCGACTCTGTTGGCATCTTCACTGTTGAGTTCATTATGGAATGTTACGGGGTGACGTGAGGTGCCACAGTCTTCAGTGATTCCTGTTTTTTTTTAATGCATGTGTTTTTTAATGGACTAGGACAAAATGTTTACACTCTGTGTACATAGATAGGTCCAGTTCTCTACCAGGTAAAACTTGGGAGCTATTCAAATCGTGGAGCTCAAGGTCATTGAAGGAATGAAATGCACCAGCAGGCAGTTGTTCCTATCAAAATATGTATCGACATTTTAAAATGTAAAGAAAAATATTATTTTAAAAACTCTTGATTGGAGTTATCTTATTGGGACACTCACTAAACAGAAAATGGAGCTATTGTAGTCTCATGTTTATAAACAAAATACTTGACTTACCACATTTTTGAGCAAGTCTGGTAGAAATCTATATTGATTTGAGAGAGCCAGTAAGGTTTTTTTTTTTTCTTTTTGCAGCTAAAAGGGAAAAAAATAAAAAGCTTCTATGGATTCATCAAGAAATCACACTTCCTGGCGTGAACACTCAGGCGGAAGAATGCCAGCTGTACGAGCTGGTGACGTTAGCATAATCAGGTCCCGCCAGAGATGCTGCTCACTGTTCCTGCACCATGGTGCTGATGCTGGGGAATTCCCATCTAAATCTAAAGTACCAAATGTGCAGTACTTTTGCCGCACATAGAAATATTTATGGCCTACTGGTTTTCAAGAAAAAACTTGACATTGGCCAGGACAAAAGCCAGAAATCTACTACATATTCATGTGATAAGTCCTTTAAAAAATTTCAAAAGTGCAAAACCTTTCTTCTCAGAAATCTTTCAGTAAAATTGATGCTCAGGGTAGAAGCATCCTCTTTGTCCTGCAGCTCTCTGTGCATCCTCACATAGCATTGAAGGCCACCTGGGATGAAGAGCGCTGTCCAGAGAAGCACAGCAGTGAGGGACACAGGATTGGAGTCACCATTTCCATTTCCTGCATGTAATGTAGACGAATCTTTGTGTAAAATTTTATTGAAGTATAGTTGATTTACAAGTTGTGTTAATTTCTGCTGGACAGCAAAGTGGTTCAGTTATACATATATATTCTTTTCTATTATGGTTTGTTACAAGATAATGAATATCCTTTCCTGTGCTATACAGCTGAACCTTGTTTATTGGTGCTATATATAATAGTTTGTGTCTGCTAATCGTAACTTCTCCGTTCATCCCAACCCCACTCCCAACCCCTCAGCAACCACAAATCACAACATTTTCCTGATGAAATGCAAGATACCCAGTTAAACTTGAATTTCACATAACAGACAACATATTTTTAAATGTTTTGATCATTGCAATAAGACATACTAAAAATGTATTCATTGTTTATTTGAAATTCAAATGTAACAGGGTGTCCTGTATTTTTATTTGCAGAATCTGGTAACTCTAGGCTTATCAAACTCCACACAAAGAATGTTGTTCAAGGGTGGGAAATTCACTTTAACAAGGTGGTCATGACTGACCATAGACAGGTTTACTTCCTTCTAAAGAAAGTGGCACTAACTAAATATAAGCTTAGTTTTTGTTTGTGTTATTCTTGGTGGGGTGTGTGTGCCCAGCTACTTTTGTTTCTTGAGCAGGTATGCAAATCTGGGCCATTGCTGAGTTGCTTGAGGGAGCAGAGGTGAAGCTCAAGGCTGCTACTGGCTTGTCCTCCTCCTCTGCCCTCCTCCAAGCTATGCTAAGCCTTTCTGCTAAGCACACAATTGAATCAACAGTCAGAGAAAGCCTGTAGTGTTATCAGTTATGAGCAGCCTGGAGCAGTCACACATCTCTGCATGGCCCTGATTGAAAATTTGGTGAAGAGTACAGTCAATGGACCATGTTCCAGGTCTCAGCTACCTCCACGGGCTGAGATTTGGGGAGTTCCTGAATACTTCCAAGCTTAGTCTCCCCATCTGCAGGGTAATAATACCTACCTTATAAGGCTAATGGGATGGTTACATGAGTCAATATATATATAAAGCAAGTAAATTGATTGAATATACTTGTCATAACCTTCATGGATCAGAGCCTTGTTGTGGCAAAAGGGGCTTGCATAATTCAGTGAAGCTATGAGCCATGCCATGCAGGGCCACCAAGACGGGTGGGTCATAGTGAAGAGTTCTGACAAAATGTGATCCACTGGAGAAGGAAATGGCAACCCATTCCACTGTTCTTGCCTGGAGAACCCCATGAACATTATGAAAAGGCAAAAAGATTTGACATTGGAAGATGGGTCCCCCAGGTCAAAAAGTGTCCAACATGCTACTAGGGAGGAGTGGAGGGCAATTACTAAGAGCCCCAGAAAGAATGAAGTGACTAGGCTAAAGCAGAAATGATGCTCAGCTGTGGGTATGTCTGGTGGTGAAAGTAAAATCTGGTGCTATAAAGAACAATATTGCAAAGGAACCTGGAATGTTAGGTCCATACATCAAGGTAAATTGTAGCTGGTCAAGCAGGAGATGGAAGATTGAACACTGACATTGTAGGAATCAGTGAACTAAAATGGATGGGAATGAGTGAATTTAATTCAGATTACCATTATATCTACTGTTGTGGGCAAGAAAGGGAGAAAAATGGAGTAGCCCTCATAGTCAACAAGAATCTGAAATGCAGTGCTTATGTGCAATCTCAAAAACAACAGAATGATCTCAGTTCATTTCCAAGGTAAACCATTCAACATCATAGTAATCTAAGTCTGGGCCCTAACCACTTATACTGAAGAAGTTGAAGCTGATTAGTTTTATGAAGACCTACAACACTTTCTAGAACTAAAACCAAAAAAGATGTCCTTTTCATCATAGGGGATCGGAATGCAAAAGTAGGAAGTCAAGAAGTATCTACAATAACAGGCAAGTTTGACCTTGGAGTACACAATGAAACAGGGCAAAGGCCAGCAGAGTTTTGTCAAGAGAACACACATAGCAAACACTCTCTTTCAACAATACAAGAGACAGCTGTATACATAGACATCACCAGATGGTCAATACTGAAATCAGATTATTATATTCTTTGCAGCCAGAGATGAAGCAGCTCTGTGTGGGTGTTGTATGCTCAGTTGTGTCCAAATCTTTGTGACCCCATGGACTGTAGCCTGCAGTCTCCTCTGTCTAAGATATTCTCCCAGCAAGAATACTTCACTAGGGTGCCTTTTCCTCCTCCAGGGGTATCTTCGCAACATGGGGATCAAACCTGTGTCTTTTAGTCTACTGCTTTGGCAGGCGGATTCTATACCACTAGCATGACCTTGGAAGCCCACAGTCAGTAAAAACAAGATCTGGAGCTAACTGTGGCTCAGACCATCAGCTCCTCATCACAAAATTCAGGCTTAAATTGAAGAAAGTAGGGAAAACCACTAGGCCATTCAGGTATGACCTAAATCAAATCCCTTATGGTTATACAGTGGAAATGACAGATACAAGGGATTAGATCTGGTAGACAGAGTGCCTGAAGAACTATGGATGGAGATTTGTAACATTGTATAGGAGGCAGTGACCAAAACCATTCAAAGAAAAAGAAATGCAAGAAGGCAAAGTGATTGTCTGAGGAGACTTTACAAATAACTGAGAAAAGAAGAGAAGCGAAAGGCAAGGGAGAAAGGGAAAGCTATGCCCAGCTGCATGTAGAGTTCCAGAGAATAGCAAAGAGAGATAAGAAGATCTTCTTAAATGAACAGTGCAAAGAAGTAGAGGAAAACAACAGAATGGGAAAGACTACAGAACTCTTCAAGAAAATTGGAGATATCAAGGGAACATTCCATGCAAAGGTGGGCACAGTAAAGGACAGAAATGGTAAGGACGTAACAGAAGCAAGAGATTAAGAAGTGACAGGAATACACAGAACTATACAAAAATGGTCTTAATTAGATAACCACAATGGTGTGGTCACTCACTTAGGACAAGACATCCTGGAGTGGGAAGTCAAGTGGGCCTTAGAAAGAATTATTATGAACAAAGCTAGTAGAGATGACAAAATTCCAGCTGAGCTATTTAAAGTCCTAAAATATGACACTGTTAAAGTGCTGCACTCAATATGTCAGCAAATTTGGAAAACTCAGCAGTGGCCACAGGACTGAAAAAGGTCAGTTTTCATTTTGGTCTCAAAAGACGGGCAATGCCAAAGAATATTCAAACCATACAATGTACTCATTTCGCATGCCTATAAGGTTATGCCCAAAATCCTTCAAGCTAGGCTTCAGCAGTACGGTGAACCAAAATTCAGAGGTACAAGCTGGGTTTTGAAGAGGTGGAGGAACCAGAGATCAAATTGCTAACATTCGTTGGATCATGGAGAAAACAAGGGGGTACCAGAAAAAAATCTATTAATACTTCTGCTTTATTAACTACACTAAAGCCTTTAACTGTTTGGATGACAACAAACTGTGGTAAATCCTTACTGAGATGAGAATACCAGACCACCTTATGCAGGTCAAGAAGCAGCATTTAGAACTGGACATGGAACAACTGACTGGTTCCAAACTGGGAAAGGAGTATGTCAAGGTTATATGTTGTCATCCTACTTGTTTAACTTCTATGCAGACTATGCCATGCAAAAATGCCAGTCTGGATGAATCACAGGCTGGAATCAAGATAGTCAGGAGAAATATCAACAACCTCAGGTATGTAGATGATAACACTCTAATGGCAGAAAGCAAAGAGGAACTAAAGAGCCTCCTGATGAATGTGAGAGAGAGAGTGAAAAAGCTGGCTTAAAACACAACATTAAATAAAAAACTGAAATCATAGCATCTGGTCCCAAATAGAAGGAGAAAAGTGGAAGCAATGACAATTTTATTTTCTTGGGCTCCAAAATCACTGTGGATGGGACTGCAGCTGTGAAATTAAAAGCTGCTTGCTGCTTGGAAGGAAAGCTATGACAAGCCTAGACAGCCTAATAAAAACAGACACTACTTTGCTGAGAGAAGTTTGTATAGTCAATGTCATGGTTTCTCCAATAGTCATGTACTGTGGGTGTGAGCTTCGGTCCATAGAGAATGCTGAGCACCAAAGAACTGATGCTTTCCAGTTGAGGTGCTAGAGAAGACTCTTGAGAGTCCTTTGGACTGCAAGGAGATCAAACCACTCAATCCTAAAGGAGATCAACCCTGGAAGGACAGTTGCAGAAGCTGAAACTCCAATACTTTGGCCACCTGATGTGAAGAGCCAACTCATTAGAAGAGACCTTGATGCTGGGAAAGATTGAAGGCAAAAGGAGAAGCAGGCAGCAGAGATGAGATGATTAGATATCATCTCCAACTCAATGGAAATGAGTTTGAGCAAACTTGCTGAGACAGTGGAGAACAGAGGATTCTGGTGTGCTACAGTCCATGAGGTCGCAAAGAATTGGACATGACTTAGTGACTAAACAACAACAGCAGTATTGATTGGACCATAATAACAACACTAAATGCCAATTTTATTTAGGTGTTGCAAGAGGGCGTCCGAGGGCAGACACACTGAAACCATAATCACAGAAAACTAGCCAATCTGATCACATGGACCACAGCCTTGTCTAACTCAAAGAAACTAAGCCATGCCGTGTGGGGCCACCCAAGATGGGAGGGTCATGGTAGAGAGGTCTGACAGAATGTGGTCCACTGGAGAAGGGAATGGCAAACCACTTCAGTTTTCCTGCCTTGAGAACTCCATGAACAGTATGAAAAGGCAAAAAAACAGAACACTGAAAGATGAACTCCCCAGGTTGGTAGGTGCCCAATATGCTACTGCAGATCAGTGGAGAAATAACTCCAGAAAGAATGAAGGGATGGAGCCAAAGGAAAAACAATACCCAGTTGTGGATGTGACTGGTGATAGAAGCAAGGTCCAATGCTGTAGAGAGCAATATTGCATAGGAACCTGGAATGTTAGGTCCATGAATCAAGGCAAATTGCAAGTGGTCAAACAAGAGATGGCAAGAGAGAACATTGACATTCTAGGAATCAGTGAAATAAGATGGACTGGAATGGGTGAATTTAACTCAGATGACCATTATATCTACTACTGCAGGCAGGAATCCCTTAGAAGAAATGGAGTAGCCATCATGGTCAACAAAAGAGTCTGAAATGCGGCACTTGGATGCAATCTCAAAAATGACAGAATGATCTCTGTTCATTTCCAAGGCAAACCATTCAATATCACTGTAATCCAAGTCTATATATAACCAGTAATACTGAAGAAGCTGAGGTTGAACAGTTCTCTGAAGACCTACAAGACATTTTAGAACTAACACCCAAAAAGATGTCCTTTTCATTATAGGGGACTGGAATGCAAAAGTAGGAAGTCAAGAAACACCTGGAGTAACAGGCAAATTTGGCCTTGGAATGCGAAATGAAGCAGGGCAAAGACTGATAGAGCTTTGCCAAGAAAATGCACTGGTCATAGCAAACACCCTCTTCCAATAACACAAGAGAAGACTCTACACATGGACATCACCAGATGGTCAACACTGAAATCAGATTGATTATATTCTTTGCAGCCAAAGATGGAGAAGCTCCATACAGTCAGCAAAAACAAGACCAGGAGCTGACTGTGGCTCAGATCATGAACTCCTTATTACCAAATTCAGACTTAAATTGAAGAAAGTGGGGAAAACCACTAGTCCATTCAGGTATGACCTAAATCAAATCCCTTATGACTATACAGTGGAAGTGAGAAATAGATTTAAGGGACTAGATCTGATAGACAGAGTGCCTGATCAACTATGGATGGAGGTTCGTGACATTGTACAGGAGATAGGGATTAAGACCATCCCCATGGAAAAGAAATGCAGGAAAGCAAAATGGCTGTCTGAGGAGGCCTTACAAATAGCTGTGAAAAGAAGAGAAGCGAAAAGCAAAGGAGAAAAGGAAAAATATAAGCATCTGAGATATAAGCATCTGAATGCAGAGTTCCAAAGAATAGCAAGGAGAGATCAGAAAGCCTTCCTCAGCGATCAGTGCAAAGAAATAGAGGAAAACAACAGAATGGGAAAGACTAGAGCTCTCGTCAAGAAAATTAGAGATACCAAGGGAACATTTTATGCAAAGATGGGCTCGATAAAGGACAGAAATGGTATGGACCTAACAGAAGCAGAAGATATTGAGAAGAGGTGACAAGAATACACAGAATTGTACAAAAAAGATCTTCATGACCAAGAGAATCACGATGGTGTGATCACTCACCTAGAGCCAGACATCCTGGAATGTGAAGTCAAGTGGGCCTTAGGAAGCATCACGACAAACAAAGCTACTGGAGGTGATGGAATTCCAGTCGAGCTCTTTCAAATCCTGAAAGATGATGCTGTGAAAGTGCTACACTCAATATGTCAGCAAATTTGTAAAACTCAGCAGTGGCCACAGGACTGGAAAAGGTCAGTTTTCCTTCCATTCCCAAAGAAAGGAAATGCCAAAGAATGCTCAAACTACTGCACAATTGCACTCATCTCACACGCTAGCAAAGTAATGCTCAAAATTCTGCAAGCCAGTCTTCAGCAATATGTAAACCGTGAGCTTCCAGATGTTCAAGCTGGATTTAGAAAAGGCAGAGGAACCAGAGATCAAATTGCCAGCATCCGCTGGATCATGGAAAAAGCAAGAGAGTTTCAGAAAATCTCTATTTCTGCTTTATTGACTATGCCAAAGCCTTTGACTGTGTGGATCACAATAAACTGTGGAAAATTCTGAAAGACATGAGAATACCAGACCACCTGACCTGCCTCTTGAGAAACCTATATGCAGGTCAGGAAGCAACAGTGAGAACTGGGCATGGATCAACAGACTGGTTCCAAGTAGGAAAAGGAGTACGTCAAGGCTGTATATTGTCATCCTGCTTATTTAACTTCTGTGCAGAGTACATCATGAGAAACGCTGGGCTGGAAGAAGCACAAGCTGGAATCAAGATTGCTGGGAGAAATATCAATAACCTCAGATATGCAGATGACACCACCCTTATGGCAGAAAGTGAAGAGGAACTAAAAAGCCTCTTGATGAAAGTGGAAGAGGAGAGTGAAAAAGTTGGCTTAAAGCTCAACATTCAGAAAATGAAGATCATGGCATCTGGTCCCATCACTTCATGGGAAATAGATGGGTAAACAGTGGAAACAGTGTCAGAGTTTATTTTGGGGGCTCCAAAATCACTGCAGATGGTGACTGCAGTCATGAAATTAAAAGACGCTTACTCCTTGGAAGGAAAGTTATGACCAACTTAGATAGCATATTGAAAAGCAGAGACATTACTCTGCCAACAAAGGTCCATCTAGTGAAGGCTATGGTTTTTCCAGTGGTCATTATGGATGTGAGAGTTGGACTGTGAAGAAAGCTGAGCACCAAAGAATTGATGCTTTTGAACTGTGGTGTTGGAGAAAACTCCTGAGAGTCCCTTGGACTGCAAGGAGATCCAACCAGTCCATCCTAAAGGAGATCAGTCCTGGGTGTTCATTGGAAAGACTGATGCTAAAGCTGAAACTCCAATACCTTGGCCACCTCATGCGAAGAGTTGACTCACTGGAAAAGACCCTGATGCTGGAAGGGATTGGAGGCAGGAAGAGAAGGGGACGACCGAGGATGAGATGGCTGGATGGCATCACCGACTCGATGGACATGAGTTTGAGTGAACTCGGGATTGGTGATGGACGGGGAGGCCTGGTGTGCTATGGTTCATGGGGTCACAAATAGTCAGACACGACTGAGTGACTGAACTGAACTGAACTGAAATGCCAATTGGTATTTTACTGTTATTTCCCAAAACACAGAAAGTAATGTGAAACTTGGGCAGTAATGCAAAGAGATTTTTGAGTTCGGAGAATGAAAATAAACATTTAAAATAGAGTAAGAGTTTATTTTTAAATTCATTACAAAATGACTTAATCAATAATTCATTAACTATTTAGCATGTTTGTTGATTGAATAAGTGGATAATCAAGCACCTATGATGTGTTAGGCACTGTGGTAGTCATTTGTGGTCCCTCTGCTAAAGCTGCCCAGGGTGTGGGAGAAGAGTCGTTTATTTTCTTATCATTTTGTGTTCTTTATTCACTTGAACTGGTTGAGTTCTAAAGCCAGGATTGCTAGTAGTGAATTGCAAGGACCTGCTTTCTGTATCTGCTCGGCAACCAGGTTTCCTAGGGCATGTCAGCAACCACCCCTTCATCTCTTTCTCGGTGTAAACTCACTAGCTTGGCTTCCACTGGAATGGCTGGGTTGTTCTTCCTTTCATTTAGTGATCTTGGCCCTCCCAGAAATGTGATGCCACTTTTTGCACATTTACATTGGGTTTCTTTCAAATGCAGAAGTGAATTTATTGCTGATGTGGTAATCTTACGCAGCCAGACCTGGATCCACTCACACACTTACAGCAAAGCGATCCTGCTGACACCAGGTTGTGGTGAAGGCAAGTTCAGCGTTCACTGCAGGGTGTCAGGCAGGGAGAACGGACAGCTCAGGCTCAAAAGACCTGAACTCCGTGATGGCTTTCAGGGGAGGGCTTTTAAAGGCAGTGTGAGGGAGAGGGCCGCAGAGTGTGTGATCAGCTTATGCACAGTTCTTGGATTGGTTGGCATGAAGGTGAAATTTAGAGCATCATCAGCCTTCTGCTTTCAGCCAGTCTAGGATCTTTGTTCTTTTGGTTAGCGGTTTTTATCTGGTGGGGGTCTGCTTCCTGTAGAAACAGCTCAGAAATGTGTGTCAGGGCTTTATCCATCTTTCAGGGAACTGGGGATTTGGTGTTTCTTTGTGGTGGATTTTTAGTCTAAATTGTTACCAGTTTCCCTGCCCAACAACTGTTCTTTATTTCTGCATTTTCACATTTCCTAGTCATTAACTTTGAGTCAGCCTTTTATTTCAAAGGACTAAGACACAGGGGCTTGTACATGGTTTCAATAATTAGCCATCCTTTTTCTTATACAAGTAGTAATTATTCATTTAATATATAATATAGTATATATAGTTTTAAAAAGGTGTAAGTTCGCCTAAGTATTGTCACAACTTTTTAAGAAAAACAAATATTTCTTTTGAAAAAATGAAAGAATTAAAATGACAAGGATAAACCAAATTACTAATTACTAATGTACTCTAGGAAAGAGGCTATATTTGAATCCTGAACTGCTTGCAGATCTGCACAAGGGGGACAACCATGTAAAACTCTGATAAAGACTAGTCCAAAAGGACCAAGCAGAGCACCAACTTATGAAAAGAACTGAAGATTGCTTGATGAGGAGTCTGCCAACTGAAAATTCATTTAAAATTCATTTAATTCTCACTTATTAATAACAGTGTTATCTTACCTGCAAATACCTCCATTATTCCTGCTTAGAAATGACCATAGCATTTCTAAGGGGTGGAACCATATCCTTAGATTTATTTTAAGCTATATTAAATTTATTAAGCTATATTAAATAAATTTATTAAATTTATTTAAGATCCATGAGGATGCGGGATCTTGGAAATACAAAAAAAATCTGGACAAGTTAATGACTCTATTAGAAAGCCTGCAATCAATCTTAATGGAGACAGAACTGAAAGATGATTATAAACAGAACCGTCCCAGCCACTAGGATTTCTCTGCTTTATGAGTCCATCATGCCTTGTCAGAGCACATGCCTCAGTGAAAGCAAGACCACAGGAAGCACAGGAGTGTGGTCTCTCCCAGTACGAACCTGCTGATAGGCTTGCAGGGGTTCCAGCCCAGTGAATGTCCCTTCACATTCTACATAGGAGAAGGGGCGCCCACCATAGTGTGTTTGTTGGTGTCTTTGTCAGGTGGACAAAGGCCATACCCCATTCTTGGCACTTGGATGGCGTGTCCTGTGGATAGAGCACCTTATATTTGGATGGAAGACTTGGTATGTAGAAGCCTTTACAACAAACAGGGCAGATGTATGGTTTGGAGCCTTCTTTTTCTGGGTTTCTGTCATTTTAGCTGTGATGATTCAGACATACAGAGGACCGGGGAGAACACTCTGAGAAGGCTTTTGAACTTTTCCATAAAAGTTCACAGGTATCTGAAAAATCCAGATCTTTCACTGCATACAATGGCATATTAGTATTAGAAGGAATTAATATTGTAAGCAAGTGATCATGCCACATGAATAACAAACCATAATTACATTATAAACACATACTGTAGAGAACTTACTATTTTAATTAAAACTACAATAAAAATGATCTGACACCTTTCATGATTTACATATTTGTTCCTGGGCAGCACTGTAATTATGGACAAATGGTTCATATGATGTTCAAATAAATGACTGTAATTAGGATGACTTTCATGCGGTGGAGCTACATTTTTAGTTTTCCTTATCCAGTGTACCCTTTCATCATCTTTGCACACCCACTGACGCTTGCAGATGAGAAAAAGACATTCCGGAACCTTACTCATCAACAGCTGGAAGGGCCCTTGTTCTCCATGTCTCTCTGCCCCAGCCCCAAGGATCTCCGTGTGGTCTTCCTGCACCACCTCTGCCATCCCGCCTCCACTCTCCAACACCAGCACCTTTTCAGTCAGAGCTACCTCCTGCTCTGGCCTCTCCCTGCTGTCCAAGAGCTGGGGCACAAGACTGCAGAACTCTAAGCCCAGAAGAATGAGGGTTCAGTGGCGGAACAGCCTTAAAAGCCAACTCTGTGAGTTTTGTCAGTAAGTCATGTTCAAATCTTTAGACACTCCCTGGACTATGGTCCGTTAGGCTCCTCTGTCCATGCTGCTGCTGCTGCTGCTGCTAAGTTGCTTCAGTCGTGTCCGACTCTGTGTGACTGCATAGACTGCAGCCCACCAGGCTCCCCCATCCCTGGGATTCTCCAGGCAAGGACACTGGAGTGGGTTGCCATTTCCTTCTCCAATGCATGAAAGTAAAGAGTGAAAGTGAATTTGCTCAGTCGTGTCTGACTCTTAGCGAGCCCCACGGACCACAGCCTACCAGGCTGCTCCGCCCATGGTATTGTCCAGGCAAGGACACTGGAGTGGGTTGCCATTGCCTTCTCTGCCTCTGTCCATGGGAGGGAGACAGACATCACATAATTGCTGATCAGTGAGTGTAGGAATTGGCTTTGCAGCCCTGATAACTAGCAGAGCACCTGCTGGGAGATGGAATGAGGAAGGCAACCCAAGAAAGGGGCATGTATAATAACTTATCCAAACTAGGATACTTGTAAGAGTGAATGGGGACACTATTAATAGTTTCACTGGGCCTGTAGGTATAACTGTGACTGTCCCAGGAAAACCTGGACGTAGTGTCACCTTACTTCTAGGTGGGAAGGAGAAGAGAGTTATGGCTGTTACACCTGAATGAAGGTGACAAGTGGAGCCCTAAAGCGCTCTGTAGTTGCCCCCTTAACTTTTATCCCTTTCTCCTCCAGTTCATTCCCTGCTCACAGACTGATTTTTCAAAATGATAGCTCTGATTTCTTCAGTCTCCTTAAAAGCTCTGCTGGTCCCCTCTGGTTAGCAGAGTAAAGTCTGTACACTCACCGGCTGGCATTCCAGCCTTGCCCTTAGTAGGGATCCAGTCCTATTTCTTAGTTTTCCTCTTTGAGAGGTCCTTGGAACTTCAAACCATTGAATCTACTGGATACTCTTGGCTTATAATTTCTTACCTCCATGCCTTTGCTCATGCTTTATCATCTTGTTAGAATCTGTTAGATAAAGAATCTGCCTGCAATGCAGGTAAATCTGCCTAATGGGGAGACTCCAAGTTCAGTCCCTGGGTTGGGAAGATCCCCTGAGAAGGGAATGGCAACCTACTCCAGTATGCTTGCCTGAAGAATTCCATGGAGGGCTATAGTCCATGGAGTGGCAAAGAGTCAGACATGACTGAAGGACTAACACTTTCACTTTCAGTTTATCATCTTGTTGCTTAGAAACCTTCTACCCTGTGTTTGTGCTTATAATTTCTGTCCACGCTCCATGACCCAGCTCAAATTTCAGCTTAAATGCTGTGGGAAGCTGAAAGTTGGAAGGAAAAAAGTTCTCTGTGAAGCCTTATCCACTCATTCCTGTCTCATCTAGCTCTGAACTCCTAGGAGTCACTATATAGACCTCTGTGGATCTTTTATGGACCCATATGAGTGCTTTCATCCTTGCATTTTCATCATTTATATACAGATTTTAGATCCTCTTGGAGATCAGAAGTGGTTTTAGGGCAGAATGAAAGTCTTATTCTTCCTGTAATTCTCAGAAAACTTTTCATTGTACTTTGCACTTGGTTAACATGCAATAAATTTGTTGGATGAGAGATTAGAGTCTGAAATTCAGAATTCTCATGCCTTTTATCTCTGCTTGGCTGAACAAAAGCTATAGAACAAAGGTACTTTGTGTTTTGCTTGCGTGGAGACTTGGGGCTGGGACGATGGGAGCATCTGATTCTTGTTGGCTCTGAGGACTGCCTCCCTACCCTCCGAGGAGGACTAGATTAGGTAGACCAGCTTCTGGCATTTAGGAAATGCTATAATCTCTCCAGCTAGATCTGTCATTGGCATAGATGGGGAGTCACAATATCCTGTTACTAAATGGACCACACACAACTGTGACAAGATCCCTTTCTGATATTGACCTTGTCCAGCTACTAGTTCTTTGGGAATTCAGTCTCCAGGCATCTTATTGCCTAAGTAGTCATAACTACTGGATGCAATAATTCAAATCTTGCCTAAAATTATGTGCAAGGCTGGCTTTCTTTTTATTAAATCAGCATTCTAGATACCAGCCTACCTGGCCTGGACTATTAATTCTGATCACTTTGAAAACTGAAATGACTAACAACAAAAAGAAAACCTGTCAAACTGAATCTTCATCCCTAACTAATCATAATGCCTGCCATATGCCCTTGGCATGAATCATGTTGCTGCCTGGGGTGTTTCATTCTCTGCAGTGAGGCGTGCAGGAAATGTGTGTTCGTGTGGACTGCTCTGGCCATTTTACACTCTGAAGGGGTACTCAAAGCTGTTTCCCAAAAGAATGAAATTCAAGGCATCTGTTTTCCCTGGCATTTGTTGTGTTGAAACTATGGAAATATGCTATCTTAGACTTAGTGGGTATGACAAAAGGCTTTAGATGATTCAAGTAGAGGATGTGGGGTGGGAGGTGGGAGGGGGCTTCGGCATTGGGAGATTGTGTTCACCTATGGCTGATTCATGTCAATGTATGGCAAAACAAATACAGTATTGTAATTTAAAAAAATAATAAATTTAATAATAAAAAATAAAAAGAATTTATTGTGAAATCTTATTCAGTATTTTCTCTACTATCCAACTCTAGATTTATTAAACAGTCTACTCAGTATTAAAGCCTGAGTAAGGAGTGAAAGGAGTGTTTGATTCTATCTGTAAAAACTACATCCTACCATGCCTTAGGGAATCTTTGGTTTACTAATAACTTTAGCTAATGGTACCCTCTACCCTTTGTAGGCTATGGCCAACTAAACCATACAGAGAACATTATTCCAGCCAAACTACTGAGTGCATTGTGCCTTAGCCATAGATCTGGAAGGCCCAGTCTCATTTTGCTTAACATATTTAGAGTCTGAGCCACAAAGTAATTATAGGGCAACACTTTTCATTTTGCCCTGATTAATTTTTACGTATTTATTATTTGGGCTTTTCTGATTCAGTGGTAAAGAATCTGCCTGCAATGCAGTAGGCTTGGGTTTGATCCCTGGGTCAGGAAGATCCCTGGAGGAGGAAATGGTAACCCACTCCAGTATTTTTGCCTGGGAAATCCCATGGACAGAAGAGCCTGGTGGGCTACGGTTTGTGGGGTTGCAAAAGTCAGACATGACTTGGTGAGTAAATGACAGCAATTTATTTATTTATTGTCTCAGTATATTACTCCTCTTAGAACACAGGCCTTTCTAAAGATGGACAGAATTTTCAAGATAATTTAGGCCTACAGCTCCCTTTTGTTATGAGGAAGCCAAGGCCCAGAGAGGTTAAGCAACTTGCTGAAGGTAATACAACTTGATAATATAAGTGACATAATATCATTTCTACCACATTCTATTGGTCATAGGGCTAGCCTGGATTCATTCAGTTCAGTTCAGTCACTCAGTCATGTCCGACTCTTTGCGACCCCATGAATCGCAGCACGCCAGGCCTCCCTGTCCATCACCAACTCCCAGAGTTCACTCAGACTCACATCCATCGAGTCAGTGATACCATCCAGCCATCTCATCCTCTGTCGTCCCCTTCTCCTCCTGCCCTCAATCCCTCCCAGCATCAGTCTTTTCCAATGAGTCAACTCTTCGCATGAGGTGGCCAAAGTACTGGAGTTTCAGCTTTAGCATCATTCCTTCCAAAGAACACCCAGGGCTGATCTCCTTTAGGATAGACTGGTTGGATCTCCTTGCAGTCCAAGGGACTCTCAAGAGTCTTCTCCAACACCACAGTTCAATAGCATCAATTCTTCGGTGCTCAGCTTTTTTTACAGTCCAACTCTCACATCCATACATGACCACAGGAAAAACCATAGCCTTGACTAGACAGACCTTTGTTGACAAAGTAATGTCTGTGCTTTTGAATATGCTGTCTAGGTTGGTCATAACTTTTCTTCCAAGGAGTAAGCGTCTTTTAATTTCATGGCTGCAGTCACCATCTGCAGTGATTTTGGAGCCCAAAAAATAAAGTCAGCCACCTTTTCCATTGTTTCCCCATCTGGATTCATTCGTAAGTCCCACTTCTTCTTTTAAAAAATGGTTTTATTTAGTTGTTGGACTGTGCTGGGTCTTCGTTGCTGCGTAGGCTTTCTCTGGTTGTGGTGAGCGGGGCCACTCTGGCTGCAGAGCACAGGCCGCTCACTGTGGCGCCTTCTCTTGTTGCGTTCGTGCTTCAGTACTTGCGGTACCTAGGCTTAGTTGTCCCGTGGTGCATGGGATCTTTCCGGACCAGGAACCCATGTATCCTGCATTGGCTGGCAGATTCTTTACCACTGAGCCACCAGGGAAGCCTGGTCCCACTTCTTGATGGAGATCATGACAAAGCTTTTGTGCCCATCTTTACTACACTATACCCATAAAGTGGAAATTTTGTTTCATAATAGTTTAGGCTCTCTGGAGCTATATACTGACACTTTAATTGGAAAAATTTCAGCCATTCATTCTTCAAAAATATTTTTTTCTTTCCTATCTTCTCTCTCTCCTTTTTCTTTTGAGACTTCAGTTGTTGTTCAGTCACCCAGGTGTGTCTGACTCTTTGCGACCCCATGGGCTGCAGTAAGGCAGGCCTCCCCATGGGCTGCAGTAAGGCAGGCCTCCCCATGGGCTGCAGTAAGGCAGGCCTCCCCATGGGCTGCAGTAAGGCAGGCCTCCCCATGGGCTGCAGTAAGGCAGGCCTCCCCATGGGCTGCAGTAAGGCAGGCCTCCCTGTCCCTCACCATCTCCCAAAGTTTGCCCAAGTTCATGTCCATTGCATCAGTAATGCCATCCAGCCATCTCATCCTCTGATGCCCTCTTCTCTTTCTGCCCTCAATCTTTCCCAGCATCAGGGACTTTTCCAGTGAGTCAGCTGTTCGCATCAGGTAACCAAAATGCTGGAGCTTCAGCTTCAACATCAGTCCTTCCAAAGAGTATTCAGACATATATATTAAACTTTTGTTATTATCCCCCCACGTCATCAAGTCTCTGTTCAATTTTTATCCTTTTTTCTCTCCGTGTTTCAGTTTTGGTTACTTTCTACTCTTTGCCTTAAGGTTCACTGATTTGTTCTCCCACAGGGCCCAATCTCCTCTTAAGCCCATCCAGTGAATATTTCTCCTTTTCATATTTTGTATTTTCCAGTTTTAGAATCTTCATCTGCTTCTTTTTAGATAGTGTCTGTTTCCTCTACTGATATTCTTCATCTCTATTCTTGCAAGTCCTTAAACATAATAGCTGTTTTAAAGTCCTTGTTTGGTATATTTGCCATCCCTATCATCTCTGGGTCTGTTTCTATTGACTTTTTTCCCCATTATGAGTCACATTTCTCTGTTTCCTCATATATGTGGTAATTTCTGATTGTATGCTAGACAGTGTGATCCTCTCATATTAAAGAGTCTGGAGGGAGGGAGGTGGGAGGGGGGTTCAGATTGGGGAACACGTGTATACTGTGGTGGATTCATGTTGATGTATGGCAAAACCAATACAATATTGTAAAGTAATTAGTCTCCAATTAAAATAAATAAATTTAAATTAAAAAATAATAAAATAAAATGTAAATAAATAAAGAGTCTGGAGTTTGTTACTTTAAGTCATGTTACCTTCTGTTTCCATAGGCAGGTTAACTTATTTACTGATCAGTAAGTTTCTACTGAGGCTTGTTTCTACTGAGGCTTATTTTTCAGCCTTGTTAGGGTAATTCTAGGTTTGGGGCTAGAATGGTCTTTTTGAGTCTCAGTTGAATGTCCAGGGTGATTGGTGAGATCTGACTACTCTGGCTAGTCAGGGCTGCTATATCCTCAGCACTGTGTGGGCCTCCAGAATCTCTGTTCAGCTTTTACTCCCCAGAAGCTATTGCCTGCTGGGCTTCTGCATGAGTGTTGGACTGCACATTGGCAGCTAATGAGTCAAGAAGACCCCTCTGCTAAATTTTGGAGCCCTTTCTATGAACAACTTCCCTCTTTCAGGGTCACTTCACTGCAGATTTCAGCTACTTCAGCATCCCTGAATGCCAATAACTGCCCCACTAGCCCCGTGATACTGCCGTGCTCTACTTGGGTTCTCCCTCCAAGTCTGGGTTCCAGAAAGTATTTCCAGGCAAAGCATCAATTGTGTGGATCACCTCTTGTATTTCCATCCTTCCTAGGATCATAGTCCTGCATTCAGTTCAGTTCAGTCCTGTTATCTAATGCCTGAGAACAGTTGCTTCCTGTATTTTGTTAAACTTTTAAATTGTTTACTGTGGCACCAGTTACTCCATCATAGCAGGAGTAGATGTTTTCTTCTCTTTGTATTGAAACAATAGATTTTTTTAATAAATAGAAAATTCCATATATTTTTTAAAAATTGCCATTCTACATGTTGCTCAGCTGATCAGTCTGTGGCATCAGCTACAGAGACGGTGCTGTTGTGAACTAAAGCCACCTATAAGGCTCTCTTTGACTGTTGTCTTGAGTCTTTCTTTGACTGGGTGTTCTTCAGTAACAGGTTGATGAATTGATGAAATAAATTCCGGTTGAAAATGTTTGGTTCTAGGTCAAAATGTTGCCCACCTTGACATACTAAGTCCTTTTTCTGTCCTCTCTTTGAGCTCTTCCCAGGAATTCCTATTATTTAGTCCTCCTGCCTGCATTCTAGTTCTTTATGAGATCTAAACTCAAGCTTCCATGATCACATCACTAATCTGGAGATGTGTCTTCCTCAGTGTGCCTATAAACTTAATTTTCTACTCCTATAAGGTTGTTTATCAATTGTAGTAAAAATTCAGGCCTGCCCCCTCCAATTTAAGTATCCTTATATCCATTGCAAGTATTGTGGGGCAGGACAGATTAGTTACCACACAAGCAGCCTAATTACCTCCACACAAGAATGATAAACTCTCTTGTAGTCGTTGGTGCTGTTTTATATACTTCACTTTAGAACTATTTTCCATTTGTGCTTACTTGAATGGATTTGAGTGTATATCTTAAAAAATGGTACCAATCTGTTTCAGGGCTACAGCTTTAGAACTACATTATTTCCATTCTCCATATGGTTTTTATGTTCAGGAAAGGCTGAGTAATATCACATTTTGTAAAATTTAGATGTACTAAATTAGTCATGAAAATTAGCATGGCTTCACATGAAAAAATATAAATAAATGGATCCCACAAGAAATCTTGGTCAATAATTAAGCTGCTATTAATATAAAAATGAAATGATTCTTTCTGTAGTCTTTCACTGGGAACATTGGAAGTGTGAGGATTTATTATTACTCTAACTTGGTAAGTGTGATCAAGAAGAACAAATATTTTACTGATAGTTTCTTAACCAAAGTGAAAGTGAAAGTGTTAGTCATTCGGTTGTGTCTGGATTCTTTGTGAGCCCATGGACTATAACCCACCAGGCTCCTCTGTCCATGAAATTCTCCAGGCAAGAATACTGGAGTGGGTAACTATTTCCTCCCTCCAGGGGATCTTCTCCACCCAGGGACTGAACCCTGGTCTCCCACATTGCAGACAGATTCTTTACCGACTGAGCCACCAGGGAAGATGCTTTAACCAAAAAGTAATATAATTTTCTTTGAAATGTTCTTCATTTTCAATAATAAATAATAATACATTTATAAGTACAAATACAAAAGGCACAAAAATGTCTTTGTTCTTTCAACAGTGTTCCAGACACTGTTCAGGGTGCTGGAGATATGTTAGTAGCTCAGCACGTCTGACTCTTTGCGACCCCATGGACTGTACCAGGCTCCTCAGTCCATGGGATTCTCCAGGCAATAATACTGGAAAGGGTTGCCATTTCCTTCTCCAAGGAATCTTTTCAACCCAGGGATCCAACCCACATTTCTTATGTCCCCTGCATTGGCAGATAGGTTCTTTCCCCTCTAGAACCACCTGGGAAGCCCGTCCCTGGCAAGAGAAATAGTTGTTGCGAACTCTCAGATGGGGCAGCGGCCTTTTAAGGGGCAACAGAGACACCTGTATGTCTGGAGGAGACTAGAAGCGGCCGTGTTGCAGAAACCAGGACTCGAGAAACCAAGGACCGCACTTGGAGGGTTGGAGAACTCAGGTTTATTACGCCGGTAGACCCAAAGAAGTTAACGCTCCAAGCTCTGAGCCCCGAACAAAGGAGTTACAGAGTTTTTATAGACAACACTGGCTGTTAATAGGCTGGATTAAGGGGTTTGGGGCGGTGGGAACCACAGTGGAGATGGGGAGGGGGATGCTTGACCTTTACACAGACAGGCATGATTAAGCAGGTTTGCAGGGGCTGGGTAGTTGCAAAGAGCAGGACAAGGGTGAGTGAGATAAGCTCCAGTTCCTAGTATTGTAAGTCCCCACTTTCTGAGACTATGTGACCTACGTGATCCAGACTTTGCAAGGAGCAAGCTGAGTTACAGAGGTAGAAGGAGCAGGAGGTTATGTAAAATTTTAGCTTTTCCTCTTCAGAAGGGCCAAAGGAAATAGGTAGCTGGAGTGGGGCATGGGGACCAGATTATCTACCATCGTGGTAGCATACCCGACGCTCCCTTTTAAAGCCAGAGATTTTCAACCAGCTGCTCCACAGAGGGGAAGGCATTTTCAAACTGCCTGCTCAAAACGCATTTCCCTCTGCTGCTGCCCATAGGCTGGAATGCATAAAAGCTTAAAAATAATGTCCTCCCCACTCCCCTATCCTCAGCCTTCCTTTTTTCCACTTTGTTTCTCTTTCAAGAGTCTCCTTCTTGTTGCCCAGGAATAAAGAGCGCTAAGAAAAGACTTAATCAGAAAGACCTCAAGAGATTCCCATTTCCTTTTTCTAATCCTCACAACCTAAGGGTCTTAGGTCTCTTCAAGTGGTTAGTGGTTGCAGTGGCGATTTTTGAACAGCGTCATCTCAGAGTTGAATGTAGCACTAAGTACTGTGGAATGATTTTTGAGAGCATCTGCATGCTATGGTGCAAATTGATGAGGAAAAAAAAAGCCGTCATTTCAGACTTCTCTACAAAGCAGTTTTAAGGAGGCATCAGTTATGAGTCATCCCAGAAGCCATTCTAAAAGGTTAAGGGAGCCAAAAGAAATTATTTTTAACATAATGCTAATGGAGCAAGTATATCAACTGAAGAAAATTAGGAAAGCATTCTTCTTGATGCGATGCTTGGAGTCCAGTAAGCATCCGGTTTGGCTGGGATCTGGGATCCCCTGACTGCAGTGTGTAGTGGAGAGGTGTGTGCCCAGCTTGATTATTCCCGTCCTGAGGTCAGACGCTCATACAGTCAGAGAAGGGTTTTGAAAAGGGTCTGTTAAAATTGGGCCAGGCTGTACTTTGATTTTGTATTTGTAATGAGAGGACCCGTAGCACACTGAGCCTGGTCAAAAGGTTTCTCTTTCTCCTTTTCACTAATAAATGCAGGGTTAGCCTTGTTTCAATATTAGCAAGACTGATCCTGCCCTCAGCCTGATGACAGGCTTTTTCAACTGTCGAAGCAGCCCTGGGCCCCAGAGCTGGCATCTCTCTCTCGTGAGACTGATGACACACTGGTTGCCAGTAAAGGAAGGTGGAGGCATCCTGCCCCTCTATTGTTTGCTCAGGGCCACAGTGGTGCCCCTGGTGACCTCCAGTCCCAACTCTCTTATTTGGGACCCTTGGGGGCCATTTGTTCTTCACTCTTTTATGGTGACATAGAAGCCAGGGGCATGGTTTCTAAATAGAGAGGCATTAGACAAGGAATTTGCAGACTTACCATGTTCTGCTCCCTGGCGGCCGATGTGCAGGCCGTATTTTGGGAGGGTCACAGAGGTCATGGTGTGCATGATGATAGTCAGTCTCAGCTGTGGAGATAAAAAGCTGCAGCTGCACGTGGGGTCTTTGGAACCATCAAGGGTTTTTTTTCTCAGCGTCACCCTGAACACAGGCAGACTCAAGAGACAGAGAACTTTGGCAGTTGGTTGGTTGAGTTGAGGGATGTGCTCAAGTGTGTGTGTGTGTGTGTGTGTGTGTGTGTGTGTGTGTTGTTAATGAAAAAAGGTGTTCACCGCCGCTTGTTAAAGGCAGTAAGCAGAGTGTTTTAGGACTGTTGAGGTAGCTATGAGGACCACGGCCGTGGGATTTTACAGTGGGGCAGAGGAGTTGGGTTCAGCTCTGAACACAGCATGGACGAGTGGGGACTTACAGTCAAGGAGCAAGGTGTGTGTGTGTTAGGAGGTGGGCAGTGGATGGAACATTCCCAAGAGAAAACATCAAGGGTAAGGGAGATTCTGTGTAAAGTGACCTGACTGGATTTTTACTGAAGACAGGGTGATTAGGTACCACCTGGGGGATGGTGGAGGATGGAAACCCAATCAGGTATGGAGGGTGGTCAGATATCAAGAATGGAGGGCTCTGGTTAAACTGACTTTTTAAGCGAGGTTCTTGCTAAAACTGCATTTTACAAAGAAGTACACAGATATGGGTCTAGGAAAAGATTCAGGAGTCCAACTCCAGTTTGGTCAACAAAGGATCTTTATCACTGTGTGTGTGCTTGTGTGTATGTGTTTGTACATATGTATATCTGTGTGTGTGCATCTCTGTATATGTGCATATATCTGTGTGTGTGTGTGTGTGTGTGGTAGGAGCTGGTGGGTAAGAAATTCACAGAGAGCAGAGTCAGTAAAGCACGTCTCTAGGGAGAGGAGCCCTAGCGACTCACCACATTTTTAGGAATAAATGATGGAACAATGGTGGTGCAATAGAAGTTAAAAAGAAACAGGGAAGAACTGATTCTAGGAAGAATTTTCAGTTGTGCCTTCAGGAAGTCTTTGTAGAATTTGCATTCACCAGTGATATCTGTTCTTCTGAATTCATATTTCCTTCTTTCCTGTGTTAATTGCCCTTCTTACCACATATCACCCTGATAATTGCTATACATGTACAACTCCCGCTAACTCAGTTTGAACTTCCTTGGTGCAGGAGCCATGCTCTTTGTGTCACCGAGTCCTTTCTTCTCTTGTACAGACACTCAGTATTTGTTTGCAGATCAAATGAATGCATTTCAACACCTTCTTTCTGAATTTTGTTGATGTTGTTGGGAAAACTTGTAATTAGTAAAGAGTCAACATTTCAGTATTCTAAGTGGTTAATAATCATATAATTAAAATGCTAACATGACAAGTGGTAAACATCTTGAGTTTCAAAGACTTTTGATATATCCATGTCATCACTGGCTTTATAAATACATGATTTCAGTATACTAATACTTACCTAGCCTCTGTTATAATGTTTTTGCTGGAAAAATAGATTTCAGAATACTTGCTTCATCTAACAAAGCTGTGATGATGAATATTTCAAAGCCCTTTAAGAAGTCAGTAGTGAAAGGCTGATGTTATCAAGTACATTTGTTTGAGATTTTACGGTTGTTATAATAGAGAAAAATATCCATGCACACATATCTATAAACCCTTCCAAAAACACAGGAGAATTTCAGTATATGTTTTTAAGCACTTTATTCATTCTTTTAAAAGGTCTTTGTGGCAACGATGACAATGAAGCTGAAGGTACTCTAATAAGAACAGCTTCTGTAGCCCTTTATAATTTATAAAGCGCCATGTATTATCTCAGACTCAACAGTTCAGTAGGAGTGGGGACAAGCTCTTTATAACCCTGAGTTACTGTTAAAGCACAAAGAATCAAAACAAACTGCAAAAGTCATTTTAATGCAAATGTGTTTATTTAGCTTTATCACCAGTGTTCTGAAATATTTTTATTTGATCTTCAGAAGGCATCTGGAAATTTAGAAAAATACAAATGAAGTAGTTATTAAGCATTCCATACATTCCCACAAGATGACGGTCCTATTACAGCCTGTTAGTGTCCATTTCTTGGGCGAGCCTTCTGGGAAGGCAGCTTGGCAGAGAGCAGTCTTGCCTTCCCCTCCCTCCTTTCCTTTCCCTCTTCATCTACTTCTGCACCCCCTGCCCGAGGTCTGACTGCTGGGTGTTGGCACCCCCTGTCCTGGAAGGTCCCCCTGAGCTTCTGTGGGATGTAGCCCAGGGAGGGGGTGTGCTTACTTAGCAGATTGGTAAAGAGGGGGCCCTTCTCGAGGCAGAGGATTCGCAAATGTCTATTATCATATAGTCAAACAACAGAAGTCGTCTAAGAGGAGATGTTTTGGTGATTTTAAGGTTATTGTTCATCTTCTCATGAAGATGCCTATGTGTTATTATCTTATGCTCTGACTAATCCAAAAACTGGTTCATTGGTCCCTAGATGACCCCAAATTGACTGCATTAAGATTTAAGACCATATTAAATTTTCACATTGCATAATGAGTGTGGGCAGCAGGTGGAATCCAGAACCTTTGCTCTCCCTCATATACCTGACTTTGGTAGTTTCCATGTTTGCATTCTTTGTAGTAAAAGAAGGTCCAGCCCAGAACATTGTGGGCACGTGTGTTCCCATGCTCACCATACAGTGTTCTAATTCTGGTTTTGGAGCTCCCTTCCCGAGTGGAGTACGAGCTCCTTGTGGGTAGGGTTGGCTTCTTGTTCATCTCTGTTATTCCAGGGGAAGATATCTTATATAAATAGGAAAGCAATATAGTTCGCTGAATGGATAATTAAAATGAATGTGCACTCATGAAAGGATGTGTTTGGCAGAGAGTCGTTTAAAATTTCGTGTGCTAAGTTGCTTCAGTCATGTCTGACTCTGTGCAACTGTATGGACCATAGCCCACCAGGCTCCTCTGCCCACGAGGATTCTCCAGGCAAGAATACTGGAATAGGTTGCCATGCCCTCCTCCAGGGGATCTTCCTGACCCAGGGATCGAACCCAGGTCTCTTATGTCTCCAGATTTTGATAACTCATATTGCAAAGTTAAGTCTTGTTTATTTGAATGCCATTAATTTGAAAGGTAGATATGATAAAAAGTTAAAAATAAGTATTAAAATCACTCCTTTCAAGATCATAAACATATTCTAATGTTCTTTTGTGGTACTGCCAATAGGCATTATCTACCATTATAATTTATATAGTACTCAAAAGAATTTTATTTTATTGAAAATGTTTTTGGTTTGTGTCTTTTTAACTTTAGAGGAATTAACCTCTGTCTGACCTTGCTGTCTGACTTAGAAAGTTTTTAATAATGGACAGTGAAATTCATCCTGCAGAGCTGAAGAACCACAAGAAGAAGAAAAAGCAGGAAAACAGTGACTCGGTAGTTAAAAGGGCTTCCCTGGTGGCTCAGCTGGTAGAGAATCCACCCACAATGCGGGAAACCTGAGTTCGATCCTTGGGTTGGGAAGATCCCCTGGAGAAGGGAAAGGCTACCCAATCCAGCATTCTTGCCTGGAGAATTCCATGGACTATATAGTCCATGGGGTCGCAAAGAGTGCGACACAGCTGAGTGATTTTCACTCACACTCACTTATAGACAGTCCCACCTCTGCAGTTTGCAATTTGTCTTCGCTCTTACAGTTGTACTTCTGACTGACCAGCTGTAAACTGGAGATTTTCATGAGCCCTTCTTTGAGTGGATGAACTTGATAGAGCTGTTCACAGAACTCAGGGAAACAATTACTTACTAGACTTCTTATAAAAGGGTATAGTTCAGGGATAGCCAGGTAGAAGAGAAGCAGCGGCAAAGTATGGAAAGGGGCACAGAGAGGCCATGCCCTCTCCTGGTGCCACTCCCTACATTTCAAGTGTTCACCAACCTCAACCCTGCTGTTGAGGGGTTTTATGGAGGGTTCAGTACTTAGGCATGCTTGATGAAACTGATTGGTCATTGGGTGACTGAACTCAATCTCCCACCACGCCCATCCCCCAATGTCAGAGGGTGCTGCTGAAATTTCCAACCCTCAAATCACATGACTGGTTCTCCAGGCAACCAGTCCCTATCCTTCGGTTACCTAGGAGTTTCCCAAAAGTCACTTTATTAATATAAACTCAGTTGTGATGGAAAGGAGCTTGACACCCATTTCACCTTTATGACTCTTAAGCATTTCAGGATCTGAGGACAAAAGGCCAAATATAGCCAAAGATACCCTGTGACTCTTATATATGAAATAGCAAGAGTTTTAGCTCTGTGCAAGGAACAGTGAACAATTTCTTATAATTTTGTGTTTTTTATTATAAATCACTGTATCATACCATCTGCAGTCATTGTGACTTTTCACCTGCAGTCGTTTAGGGTGAGTAGTAGACAAAGGTCTGTAAATATTTTCTTTTTTTTTATTGGAGTATTATAGTGTTGTGTTAGTTTCTGTTGTACAACAAAGTGAATCAGCTGTATGTATACATACGTGCCCTCCCCCCTGGACCTCCGTCAACCCTGCCACCCATCTCATCTGTCTAGGTCAGAGCACCAAGCTGAGCTTCCTGTGCTATATAGCACGTTCCCACTAGCTATCTGTTTTATACATGGCTTGCACATACGTCAATCTGTTTCCCAGTCCATCCTCCCCTTCAGTGTCCACAAGTCTGCTCACTACATCTGTGTCTCTATTCTTGTCTTCCAAATAGGTTCATCTGTACTAGTTTTCTAGATCCTACATATATATGTTAATGTATATTTGTTTTTCTCTTTCTGACTTATTTCACTCTATATGACAGGCTCTAGGCCTGGAAACATTTATGATGGTTGTAGGGGAATAAATACTTGCAGTAAAACGCTTGCCATTCGTATATTTCCATTAATTTGTTTGTATTTAGAATACTTTTGCATGTGGCCTCAAGTAAGTTCTTTCTGATACAGCTTTGTGCCTTTTCTCCCCTTTATAGGCCACTGGAACGATCCAGTGAAGATGTGGATATAATCTTCACACGGCTGAAAGAAGTTAAAGCTTTTGAGAAATTTCACCCAAATCTCCTTCATCAGATTTGTTTATGTGGCTATTATGAGAATCTGGAAAAAGGGATAACATGTAAGAAATGCAACTCCAGTGGTGTGTTTTCATGTATAAGTTTGTGTTCATTTGTGGTTATGCTGTGGGGATGGATAGCAAATGGGGTATCTTTGTGCCAAATAGTTGAGCTCAATCAAAGGTATGAGGCTGACTTTTCTCTCTCCTTGTTTATTCAATTCTACAGCATTTCCTTAAATCCTTTGTCCATAGCATGTAAATGGTTCTTCCAGGGCAGCCTCCTTTTCAGATGGAGCTGGAAGGATTTATATATTCAGCAAGATCCTTGGAAGTTCTAATATATAATTATTTTCTATAACCCAAGAAATATGGGAGCCAATAGGATATTAAATGGGCTTCCGTTGTGGCTCAGTGGTAAAGAATCCACCTGCCAGTGCAGGAGACACAGGAGTCTCAGGTTCAGTTCCTGGGTTAGGAAGACCCCCTGGAGAAGGGAATGGCAACCCCCCCTCCAGTATTCTTGCCTGGAGAATCCCACGGACAGAGGAGCCTGGCGTGCTAGTCTGTGGGGTCATAAAGAGTCATTAAGTCGGACACGACTTAATGACTAAACAGCAACAGCAAAAGGATGTTAAATAAGATAAAAGGTCTCAACTAATGATAATAGTCATTTTAAAAACTAAAGCACATCTGGTTTACAACAGTAATGTTTTGAATTAACCTCACTGATAACATCTATTCCAGATGTGACTAAGGGGGTGGAGGGAGTAAAATGATAGGTTGACAGCTGCATTTAAAAAATATACAAGTATCTTCTCATTTCAAAAAGTAATGCTATTACCACCTGTTGTGATACTTTATACTGCAGTAACAGAAAACTCCCATCCCACTGCCTTGACTATGATTTCTATAAGGAAGGCACATCAATTATCCATGTGTAAGCAGTCCTGAGGTAGGATGCCTTCAGGGCTGGTTGATTAAGTGGCTCAAGGACATTATTAAGGTCTCAGGTTTCTCTCATATTTTTGTTGGTTTGTTTGTTTTTGCTGTTCATCTTGAGGTGTCGGCTTTTGTACTCAGATTTGTCCCAAGTGGTTCTGAGGCAACCAGCTGCAGCGGTTGGAGGCACTGCATGCTGATACAAAACATTCCTGCTAAAGGACTATTTCTTATCTCTTTTTCAGAAGTCCTCCAGTAGACTTTCTGTGTTGTTTCAATGGCCAGAATTGCATCATGTGCCTCTGATTAAACCAATCACTGGCATAGATTATGGGACCACGTGATTGATTTAGACCAATCATGGTTACCCAGTGGAGCTAGGGAAGAACCTCATATGCTCTGAGTATTTGGCCTTGTGGAGGAGGGTGGGAACTTGTATATAATCCATGTTCAGGGCATGATTTCAAGTGGGGAACTAACAGGATTTGTCACAACATCATTGTAGAAAATTTAGAAGACAAAATGAATATCACCTACAATCCCCAAATCCAGAGATTGCTGTTTACATTTTGTGTGTGTCTTTCAAGGTATTTGCCTATGTGCACACAAAGCACAGTCACACTTCTGTTTAAAAGTCATCCATACATATTGTTTTCAAACCAATATTTTTTTTTCTTACTCAGTGGGAACATTATTTTTTTTAGAGATAAGACTCTGTCTTCTGTTTCTTACAGCTGTTTTCAAAATAAGTCTTCTATGATATGTAATGTGAATTTGATTGGCAAGTGATAATGTCTTTGGGGGCCAAGAAGTTCATGAAAGGCAAATCCCTAAATCTAAAATAAGTCACTTACAAAGGCTAGGAATAGCAGAGTTACTGGCGAGGCCAGCTATAAACTCATCAATCCCCCATCTTAAGCTTGTCATTGCACCTGGTGGGATACCATTGTTGTTCTTGCCTTTCCACAGCATGCTTTAGTCAGAGAGTTTAGAACAGCTTGTCATCATTAATTATGGCTCCCAGAAGCTTCCTCTTATGCAGTGAGCCCTAGCCTTGCCAGAACTCAACTGTCCCACTGAGTTGTCATGTGATTTTTCATTGAGCCATTTGACTTCTGAGGTAGGATTCTGTGAAAAGAATTTTAAAATATCAGATCATTCCATCTAGTTATTTAGCTAGAATATTTTAAAAGGTAGTTGGGTTTGCATGAGATTTTTGAACCAGTGTTTCAGAATGACTTTCCAAACTATTGGTCTTAACTAGGATGTGGGAACTAAGATTCTCACTAAATAGCTAAATGCTTTGTCTCTGAGATAACAAAAGTAAAGCAAAACTCAGTTCAGAAATTTCTGCTGAAAATCATTTCCAAAGAGTGGTTACCTCCTGATGCCTAAAAGCAGTGAGATTATTCAGCAAAGTAGCAAGTGGACAATGACAATATGGTAGTTAAAACTTTTTAAACAGATTTTATTTTTCTTAATCAGTCATTGGTTAGCTTAAAATGAGACATTCTATTCTGGAAAACATGTTGTTTTTTAATATAAATAGATTTGTGAAATTGGGGGTGGTGATCTGGTTTTGTTGAGTCACATAGTCTTTTTAACACATACCCCATCTAGAGTAATGATTTTCCAAGTATCACAACACAATGAAGTGTATTTAAGACAAATTACAGAGACTACCAGACAATTCTTCTTACATTCAAAGAATCGTATAGCCTTTAGGGTTATCATCCCTTATTGCTACTGTGTAAATATGAAAGAATTCTATTTAATAGAGTTCTGCTTCATGCAATGTTAAATAAATAGGATATTGCTTTGTTGATAGAAGAGGGAAAGAAAATTATGGTATGCTCTGGTGGGAATAGATAAAGGAATCTCATCTAGGTCCAAGTTAGTCTCAGAACAGTCAGTGAGAAATTATCAGATTACATGGTAAAACCAGCTTACATTTGGCCTGCTTACCTGCCTGTTTCTTTTCTAGTATTTCGACAAGGTGATATTGGAACCAACTGGTATGCTGTCTTGGCAGGGTCTTTGGATGTTAAAGTTTCCGAGACCAGCAGTCACCAGGTAAGATACCATATTCTTTTATTTTCTTAAAAGGAAGATTTATTATTGTTATTTTTAATGATACATTATCCCTCTGTCTTGAATGCTATCAAAATTACATTTTCAAACCCATTTCATCTTTCCCGTAGTACGGAGTTCCATAAGTATGTGTTGAATTCCTTTATTGAGTTACTCAAGAAACATACATAGTGAATATTTTCCACGAATTAAGTATGATGCCAGGTGTGGGAACATGAAATGCAGAAGCACACAGACTGCCCTCCAGGAGCCTGCTGTCTGTTAGAAAAATGCAAACAAGTCCACAGCAGTGGGAAACTGCTATCGTGTGAGGTGAAATGTGAGCAAAGGGGAAAGAGAAGCAAGTCTTCCGAGGTTCCTCCTTAGATCCTCCTGAATCTGGTTTCCTGACTTTTCTCTGCCTTAGAAGTGACCCCCTTGTCAGCTTTAAAATTTTTTAAATTTATTTTTGGCTGCATGGGCCTTCATTGCTGCGTGGGCTTTCTCTAGCTGGGGCGAGCAGGGGCGGCTCTCTGCTGTGGTTTCAGGCTTCTCGCAGCGGCTTCTGTTGCCGAGCACGGGCTCTGGAGCATCTCCTGGGCCCCAGAGCACGGGCTCAGTACCCGCGATGCATGCCTGGGCTTCATTGCTCTGCGGCGTGAGGGGTCCTTCCCGATCAGGGATTAAACTTGTGTCTACTTCACTGGCAGGCAGATTCTTTACCACTGAGCCACCAGGGAAGCCCCTCTAATCAGCCTTTTGTGAGCTGCAGCAATGCAGGGACACATGGTCAAAGCAGTTTCCCAAATACCTCTCACCATTTCTCTACCTCATCTCATTGAATGTGGAGGGCCAAGAAACACGGGCTTACGTTATCTTCATTAGTCACCTCTGAGGAGCATGGTGTCTAGTAGATAAAACTCATTCTTGCTGCCTCCTCCATCATATTTGTGAGTTTGGAATGGGTCCTAGATTCTCCTTTCACATCTGCGGTGACCCTTTCGCCATCATTATTCCACATGGCCTACATGTACCGAACCTTCCTATGTAGAACCAAGAACCTCTTGTCTCAAAAGGACACCCCTCTAGAGGCTGCTGTCCAGCTTCGGTATGAAAATGTTCTGAGTCTTATATTCACATATATCAGGATTCAGATAAAAACGGAAGGAAGAGAATTGGCTAACTACAAAATTGGAAAGAAATATCAAGAAAGGTCAAGGAACTAAAGGGGCAAATAATCTCCAGCCAAATACCATGTCTAAGATAGTGCTTCTAAGCCTTTTCCACATGTGGCCCACTTCAACTGTGAGAAGCATCTATGACATACTCCATTTGAGGTTTAACTTTGTAGGAATTTGTGTATATATTGGAGTTGTGGGCAGTTACCATCTAAGGAGTGGATTGTTGGTTAGTGGACATTTGGAGTTTGGAGTACAGTAGCTTGTGTTCTACCCATTGTCATGGAGGGTTAGGGTCTCAGGCCAGTACCCAAGACCTCCTCACCTGAGAGTATACCTTTTCAGTGCATCCGTGCATCAAAAGTTCCACGAGCAACTGCCTGGAATCTGTGCCTGCCTGCCTCAATGGTACTGTCCTCCTGCCCTCTCTTGCAGGGCCAGTTCCCTCCTGAATTTCAGAGCGGCCCAAAGGGAGAGGTGGGTTTTGATTCTTATAAGTTGCCTCAGTTTTCCAGTGGGACTGAGAATAGCTAGCAGTTCTTGGATATTTGTTATGTGCTAGGCAATGTTCTAAGCACGTAACTATATTTACTTGCTCCTTTAACCCTGCGAGGTGAGTCACATTACTGTTTCATTTTACAAATGAGGAAACCAAGTCTTTGAGTGGTGAACTAACTAGTTTCAACTAACATATCTAGAAATTAGGGACCAAGATGAATAAGCAGTGAGGCACTTGGACGTATGCTCTTAGCCAGCACTCTGTACTGTTTGACTCAGAAGAAATATGATGAAGCAGTTCCCTCTCTCTTGGCTGTTTCTCATCCTTTGAGATCTTCTCACACCCTGTATCTCCACATACCTTCTAAGACCACTGTCCAGGTGGGTCCCCTCCAGACCTTTGTGCCCAGAGTGGCTTCTGATGCCAACCTTCATCTGCTCTTACCTGCATGGATGTGTGGAGGGGACAGGGCCTGGAAAAGGATGATCTTCCTTCCTCTTCTGTCTGGTTCTTAATGAGTGATGATGGTGACACAGAAAAGCTGAATAAAGAAAGGTGAGGAAAGAGGAAAAGGAAGGAAGATGAAAATTAGGAAGGAGAAAGTTGAGAAGGGAAGCAAAGCAGAGAAGAGAGATGAGGAAGGAAGAATTTGGAAGGGCAGAGGAAGTGTTCTTAAGGGAAGATAAAGATCATCAGCAGCGATGTGCTGACACCTCAGATGCTAAGCTGGCATGAGATTTTGATGGTATTAAAATAGAATTTTGCCGGGGGCTGCCTGAGTATTGCCCTTGACCAGTTATTTCTCAGTGTGGGGTGCTCGCCAAGAATAGCTGAGCAACAGCTGTGGATTTTAAAAGTTTTTAGTAAACTTTAACTTTAGATTCTAGCTATGGCTCTGACCTCAGCCCCAGTGAAGAGAACTTTCCTAAGTTGGGCTTTGTTGTTGTTTGGTCACTAAGTTGTGTCCAGCTCTTTGTGAGCCCATGGACTGCAGCACACCAGGCTTCTTTGTTCTTCATTATCTCCCAGAGTTCACTCAAACTCATGTCCATTGAGTTGGTGATGCTATCTAATTATCTCATCCTCTGTTGCCCCCCTTCTCCTTCTGCCTTCCATTTTTCCCAGCATCAGGGTCTTTTCCAGTGAGTTGGCTCTTCCCATCAGGTGGGCAAAGAATTGGAGCTTCAGCTTCAGCATCAGTCCTTCAATGAGTATTCAGGGTTGACTTCCTTTAGGACTGACTGGTTTGATCCCAGTTTGATCTGTAGTCCAAGGGACTCTTAAGAATCTTTTCCAGCATCACAATTCAGTAGCATCAGTTTTTTGGCATTCAGCCTTCTTTATGGTCCAACTCTCACATCTGTACATGACTACTGAAAAAAACCATAGTTTTGACTACGCAAACCTTTGTCAGCAAAGTGATGTCTTTGCTTTTTAATATGCTGTCTAAGGTTTGTCATAGATTTTCTTCTAAGGAGCAATAGTCTTTTAATTTTGTGGCTTCAATCACTGTCTGCAGTGATTTTGGAGCCCAAGAAAATAAAATCTGTCACTTTTTTCTCTTCTATTTGGTTTGAAGCTGGGCTTAGTCTTCTCATATTCTCATATTAGCTTTATACCAAAGCTGGCTTTTTGCTGCTTCTTCTGTGTACTTCACAGAATCCAACCACAGTCCCAGCCAGAGTTTTCTGAATTGATTTGTAGAGTCCCTAAGAAATAAGAGAGAGAAGATTCACTGACCTCTACAGCCTCCAACCCTCCAGAGAAATAGGCAGAGGACCCAGCCATTCAGCCAGGTCTGATGGACAAGATAGAATTCCAACCACATGAGAGGAAGGAGCTAAGGAGAATGAGTGAGATGGCTGACACTTCTTTCATGGCAAGTGACTCAAAAGACAAAAACAAAAAGGTCATTGCTATCTGCTCTAGCCTTGTAATGGACTCTGGGTCTCTTCCCAGTAGTCATGTGGCCAAATCAAGGCAGTGGGTTAGCCAATCAGAGCGGTACCCTATATAAGTCAGGGTTCTCCAGGTAACCAGTATCAACAGGTGATAGATAGATATATAGATAGTAGACATTTCCTTTAAGAAATGGGCTTATGTGATTGTGGGGACTGCCAAGTTGGAAATCCTGAGGGCAAGCTGGCAGGCTGAAATTTAGGTGAAAGCAGATGATGCAGACTTTACAGACTTTAATCTTAAAGTTGGAGATGCAGAGAGATTTCCATGTTGCATTCTGGAAGCAGAATTCCATCTTTAGGAAACCTCAAGGGAGATACTGGCTTTTAAGACCTTCAACTGATTGAGTGAGGCCCACTCATGTTATGGAGGGTAATCTGTTTTAAAGTGCTGCTTATAAATGTTAATCACACCTAAAAAATACTTTTACCTCAGAATCTAGGCTATTTGACTAAACAACTGGTTACCATAATCTAGCTAAGTTGACACATAGATTAATTATCATATGCCCCTATCATGGGGGGCAAAATGGGTTGGGCAATGGGCCATGGGAGGAGAAGCCAGAAAAGACCTGGAATTCCCGGAGACCAGCACTGCCCATGCCTTCATGCCTCACACTGTGCTGCGGTCCCCTGGGTATTCACTGACTTCATCTTTTATGCCCTGTTTTACAGGAGCTTGAAAACAAGGCTCAGTGACCTTAGGTATAACATTCCCACGGCCACACAAATGTACATGGCTAAATTAAGATTTGAATTTCTGCCAGACACACTCCCAATTTCACGTTCTTCTTGCTTCTCATACACATTAAGGTGGGTGGGGGGCCGAAAAATAAAAAGAAGAAAAATTTAAAGAAACTAAGAGAGAGTTAAGGAAAGAGAAGTGGAGTTAACAGCAAGGATTCAAATCTTTAAAAGTGGGTACAGCAGCATTTCTTCCTAGCCTGCCCTCCACATACTTGCCTCAAGTCTCACCCTGCCCTGCATCCCTCTCTTCTCATCTGAGAGTCAGGAGTCAGAGGAGATGGTGGAGATAAACTTCCAGACTTAACCTCTGAGTTTCAGCTCCTCAGTGGGGTTTTATCTGAGGCAGAATGGTGAGATGAGGGCCGGAATGGCTAATGGTAGCAGAGCGCTCACTATGAGCAGCTTTATGCAAAGCACTTTACAAGCTTTATTTCACGGCTATACCCTACATCGTCTTCCCCCATTCAGTGCTATGATAAGTCCCATTTCACAGATGCTCAATAACTTGCCCCAGGGCACACACCCATTCAGTTTAGTTCAGTTGTTCAGTCGTGTTTGACTCTTTGCGACCCCATGGACTGCAGCACGCCAGGCTTCCCTATTCATCACCAACTCCCAGAGCATGCTCAAATTCACGTCTATCAAGTCGGTGATGCCATCCAACCATCTCATCCTCTGTCGTCCCTTTCTCCTCCTGCCATCACTTTTTCCCAGCATCAGGGTCTTTTCCTATGAGTCCATTCTTTGCATCAGCTGGCCAAATACTGTAATTTCAACTTCAGCATCAGTCCTTCCAATGAATTTTCAGGACTGATTTCCTTTAGGATGGACTGGTTGGATCTCCTTGTAGTCCAAGGGACTCTCAAGAGTCTTCTCCAACACCACAGTTCAAAAACATCAGTTCTTCAGCACTCAGCTTTATAGTCCAACTCTCATGACTACTGGAAAAACCATAGCTTTGACTATATTGACCTTTGTTGGCAAAGTAATGTTCCTCCTTTTAAATGTGCTGTCTAGGTTTGTCATAGCTTTTCTTCCATTAGGTTGTTGTGATTCTAGGACTCAAGTTCTTGGCCACTGTGCTTGTACAGGTGCCATCCAGAGGATGTGAGAGGGAAGGGATGGAGTGAGGGCTGAGCCATTTAGGAATGGTGTGGGGAGGAGCAGCTTTTCCCCTGAAGCCCGTGCAGCCACCGTCCTGCATTTCGGATTCCAGCTCGGAGCTCTGTGCCTCACCTCCAAGCCCCTCCTTTCAAGTGTTTGCGCTCCCGCCCCCACCCCCGCCCGCCAAGGCCTACTGTTGGGGAACACCTGCTCTAGACCCGAAGACAAACTTCAGTGAAATGAACATGGAGCATCCCTTTAAAGGGTTTCTAAGTTGGAAGGTGGGATTGAGAAGTAGGGGTGATCAGGGAGGGAGATTTAGGTGTGGTATATACAAAGAAGAGGTGAAACGGGTATAATTGGTGTTGATGGGTTGGGGGTGGGATTGAGAGAAAGGGAGGAGCCTGACTTGGATGAAGAGGCGGGTGGTGATGCCACTGATTGAAATAAGGAACACAGAAGGAAGAAAACCCTTCACAGATTCTGGTACAGTATTTTTATATTATACATTTATTAGGTATTATTGATTGAATTTTTCTGAAAGAAATCACCCTTTTCTTCTACATGATACGAAGATATAACTTTCAAGAACACATGGAGCAGAAATATATTATCTTTGGCTCATAAATTCATATTACCTTCCTGCCTGTCTCAATATATTACTTTTTCTCCCTTCCCATCACCCTTTATATTAAACTTTTCCGCTCCCCAGGGTAAGAAAACATACTTCTCGCTCTCCGTATGACTGGTTTGACAGATCCTCCTTGAAATTTTGGACCACACATGGAGGGTCATACTTACTTCTCATTGGCGATACCCTCCGAGCAGAGTAGTATTAAATCTCATCCTTGGCAAAGCATTTCACCTGCCCGCTTTCATTCGAGCTGCCCTGTTAGGTTGACCCAGCTGTGCTGCATCTTGCTAAGACACAGGTGAGTGAGTTGCCTACCCAGATGACACAGTAGTAACCCACAGCGCTGGAAATCGCCTGACTTCCTTGCCCAATCCAGTGCTCTGCTGCTACCTCACTTAACATTAATCACTCGTGCCGTGCGTCCAGCTACCTGGGCATAGGGGAGGGGTTACAGATACAAAGGGTGCGTGCTCCCGGATACTGCCAGGATGCGTGGTGCTCACAGGGTGGGAGGATCTTTCTCCACCTCCTTGGATCACACTGATGGCCAGCATTATAACAAAGAAAGCCATGGAGTCCTCATTTGGGAGAAGGATGAAAACACAAACGTTCGGTGGGTAGTAAGGTAAACTTACAAGTAAAGTAAGGCCCTTTCCTTGCAGGGGAGGGGAGAGGGGAAAAGCTACTGGGCTCAACCTCCCAGTTTTGCTTGGGGTCAGCCCAGCAAAATACTTGCCAGTCAGCTTAGAAACGCTCTCTGCCAGCAGGGGAGGCAGGACCTGGCCTACTAACCGCAGCCTCACCCTGTGGGTCCTCTCCTAGCTTGGGACTGGCAGATGAGGGTACAGAATCCTGCTGAGAATTGGTTGGAACCAGCTTCTCTGCTCTCATGCAGTAAGGCCAGTGCTCAATTCTGCTTCCTTGCCTTCTCCCAGTCCAAGGCCTCAAGCGTGGACTGGAGGGGAGAAACCCAAAGCTCTGGATACAGAGAGGGATGTGGCCCACCCTCCCTGAGGAACTGGTCTCATGGTGCTTTCATTTCTTGTGTTATAGCCATGAAGCTGTGTGTGGGTAAGAACTTTGGGAAATACATGGATTATCCTGTTCCTATAACTATGGTGAACTTCTTAGAGTCTACCATCCTTGGAAATGCCTTCCTATCCACTATATCAATTGATATCAATTATATTGACTCCACTGCTCCATAAAACAAAACCTACCTCGGAAGTACTTGTACCCCGTGTCCCTGAGCAGTTGTGGGAGGCATCTCTCCCAGCTTCGCAGACATTGTCCTGCCTGGTCACTCTCTCTTACCCCATGAAAATGAGACCGCCCAGCAAGGGGCCCTGCCCGCAGACCACTTCCCCAGCCCAGACCAGAGTGTCCCAGCTTGGCTCATGTGTTCATGTAGATTTCTACCCTGCATCCCAGATTCTGTCAAGGATGAACCCTTCAGTTCCCAGCAAGACCTGCCCCCGCTCTTGGTTTCTTACCTAAGTCTAAGCAGGCCCTGCGGGCCTTAGGATATCCACAGCTGAACTCGAGTGCTCAACAGCCTGCCTGTCTCCAGTGCCTATTTAACTTAATGGGCTAAAAGCCAGAGACTTGCATTCCTGTTAGAATGAATAATACGGTGGGTGGACTTTTCCTCATTAATATTTAGGTAGATTTCAGGTTAGAAGTGAGCATTAGAACAGATTACAAACAAATATTAAGCTTTAAAACAATGGTTTTATAAAGCTCATTATCTCAGACAATATCTACTTCGTGTGAGTGGGAGAGATGAGACAAGGTCCTGCTTTTTTCTGCAGATTTTGTGAGTGGTATGGTAACTATTTTAATCTTGCTTTGGTAACTATTTAAAATCTAAACATAAAGAAGGTTAAACTAATCTTTACACCAAAGAAGTATCGTTTCCCCAGTCACATGAAAGGATTTCTGATGGCTGCAGAGCAAATAAAAGTATATACTGCAAAATAAGGAATAGGATGGTTTAGTAATTCATTAAAATGCCTATCTATATTTCTGTAACAGCTGTTTATTTAAAATGTTAATATTTACCTAATGCAATGCACAATCATGTAAATCAGTCTTCTTTTGAAATTCTCAGAGCCACTTAATTACTGTGTGATCACAAGCAAGTTAGAGTATGTGTAAACTGGAGATACAAGTTCCTGCCTTGAATAAGTTAATGTGTATAAAGCACTTAGTATGAAGCTTGACCAAGAGCAGGGGTTCCATGATTTTTCCTTACTATTTTTAAGGAAAAGGTGATTGGCTCAAGTGGAATGCTGTAGGTTGCAATGTTGCCATTTTACCACAGGAGGGCAGTGCTAGAATAGGAAAAGCAGGAAATGCACATTGTATTTGAAAGAGCAAGAAGTTTTAACGGTGTTCAGCCATTTCACGGGATCAGAGAATGGGGATGTGTTTTGCACTGGTCATCAATTTATTTGTCCTCTCCTCCATCTGTAAAGTTCTGTGGCAAGTTTTGGAAAATGATCTCTTACTGATTTCCCACCCAAAGTAAAATGTGGGTGGTTTTATTTATTTTAAAACCCTCTTTGTCTTAAAGATGTTTTTAAGTGTTGCATATTTGTAAAATTTGGAGGACAGGCATGTTTCTCTGTCATTTTGCTTTATCTTTCCCCTTCTTTCTGTTTTTGCCTGATTCCTTGATGCATTCTCATTTTGATCCATTATTTTCAGACATCGCTCTCGTTAGGAAATATTCTCTGAACCCATGTCTCAAGCCAGTAAAACCTGAAAGGTGCCTTGCCCACAGTGGTTGCTTGCAATCTTAGTATTTGCCTATGCTCAGGTCACTCTCTTTGTTGGGACCTGATTAGAGTTTGTTCAGCATCCAGCCTGGGACCTCTGCATACTGGGCTGAGTTTTGTTGCCATGTAATCCTTGGTGTAGGCAGAGGTGAGAGAGAGCCATGGTGCAAGACAGACTGGCTGCCCCCTGAGACGAGGCTGGCCTCCTTGATTCAGTTATCAGATGCTAATACTGGGCCGGTCTCATCGAACCTTCCTGCAGCTAGCTCGCCTGATCTTGTTAAGCTGTGTCTAATGCTGATTCCAGGGCAGAACTTGTCTTTGCTGTTTGTCAGGAAGAAAAGCACATTTGTCTTAGAAGTATTTTGCCTTCCCGCTTGGTAGCAAATCCTTTAGACTGCACATACACCCTAATGTCTTGACAAATTCAGAGATTAGGTTCCATTAAATTTTTATTTTTATTTTTTTAAATTTTCATATCACTTTTTTCTTTATTTAAAATATTATAAACAATTAACATACTAAGATAACATTGTTTACATTCCAGTGGTATATGTTTAGTGACTAGGGCATGAATGATTAAAAACCACAATAATTATCTCAGCATTCCCTACAAAGTGCCCCATTTTGTTTTGTCTAGAGGAGGGGAGAGGAGAGAGAATGGAACACAGGGAAGGGAGAGGAATGAAGAAGGAATGGCATCATACACGGAGAAAAGCAAATGTCAGTTATCATATTTAGGTTTCAGGTTTCAAAACCTATTGAACAGGATAAACTAAGAGAAAATAGATGTCACAGTTTCTAAAAGGACTTGGAGCACTCCTTAAATTCAAGACCAAATTCAAGCTCATGAAACAAACCCAGCGCAACAAAACTTAATGGCAAGTATTGCCTATAGGTCTAAAATATGTAAAGGTATTTGCTTTGTAAAAATTTATTTCAGGGTCTACAAACTTTAAGGACCAGTTTGTTCCTTGGTATGAACCCAACAAGTATCCAAAGCAATAAATATGTAGTAAGACAATTAACTACTTGAGCCATTAATAAGGAATTGGGTTAAATACACAAAATAAAATGGGCTTCCTAGGGGATCAGTGGTAAAGAAATTGCCTGCTGATGTAGGAGACTTGGTTCAAGCCTGCATTGGTAAGATCCCCTGAAGGAGGAAATGGCAACCTGCACCAGAATTCTTGCCTGGAAAATTTCATGGACAGAGGAACCTGGTGAGCTACAGCCCATGGGTTTGCAGAGAGTCAGACATAACTGAGTAACTGAGCATGTATGCAATGCATACATAAAATAACTGATACTCCTTAAAATTACAAGAGTCAAAAATCGATATACTTACCACAGAAAATTCTATTTTATTTTAAATTTCATCAGAATGTCTAACTTGTATAAATTGAATTTCTGTGGCTGCTTATAAATATCATTTGCAAGGTCCATATGTATTTTCCAATGACATATAACCATGGCGTTTCTTAACACCATTCTCATCTTCATACTGTAGCTATGTATGTAATGAAACAAACAAAATGCCTCATACGAGAATGCCTACTTTAAGAAAACCTAGTATACTATCGTCCAGACATACAAAGCAGATAAATACAGGGGTGATTAGTTGCAATACAAAAGGATTCTCTGATTTACAGCAGGATTTGTCAGAAGGGTTCCTTTGAATACATGCTCCCCCAGAGAGCTGAAGTGTTTTGCAGATCATTCAAACCACTTGACATCCAGACTGGGGGACAGAGAAACTTGGAATTTAAGCATTGAAAAAGCCATCATTAATTGGAGATTAACACAAAATGAATAACAGATTCTCCGTTACTTCAGTAGTAGAAAAACATAACTTGCTTTTTAGAAATGTAGATAGCCATATGTATATACATGCATAGGTTAAGTCAGAAATAATATTTTCCTTTATTATTATTTTTTTTTGTGGAGCACCTGTGTGCCAGGAACCATGTAGGACTATCTATTATGTATATTGAATTCTATTAATAATCTTGTGAGAGAGATTGCACCATTTCGCAAATGAAAGTACTGAGGCTCCTGGGAGCATTCTGCCGGAAGCCCGGGAGCAGTAACTGACAGGAGTGAGTTTTGAATCTAGGTCTGCGCGGTGCACCGTCTTCTCCCTCTGCTGCCTCCAAGGGATTCCTACCCTCACTCTGCCCAACCCTTCCTATGCCTGATGCTCCCTGCCTTCCCCCGGGGCCAGATTGTTGACATCTTTGGTAACTCACCTCACACCAACTTTTATGAGTGAAGATAGCCAGACCCCACCTGTTCTGCTAAAACACATACTGCTGCTGCTGCTAAGTCGCTTCAGTCGTGTCCGACTCTGTGCGACCCCAGAGACGGCAGCCCGCCAGGCTCCTCTGTCCACGGGATTCTCTAGGCAAGGCACTGGAGTGGGTTGCGATTTCCCTCTCCGGCTGAAACACATACTAGTCCAAGACACTGTTCGTGACTTCAGCTGGTGCCTTGCTGGGCAGGAGTGGGTAGAACCTCCTCTTCTAGATGATGGTGGGCGCCATCTAGAGGCGTGTGCAGGCAGTGCGGGTCAGGAGGTAGGAAGCCGGCGACTGAAGCAGCGCAGCCCCCCAGGTCAACATGGTGAGGGATTGAGGCAGGCATAACGTGATGGGTAGGGCTGGGTGATGGGCAAGGAGGCAGGAAACAGGCTCCGTGATGGAGGTGGGTGGCCAGGCAGGCTGACGAACAGGCTGGGTGTCGGAAGGATGCCAGGAAAGGCTGTCAGAACAAGGCAGTCTGCCACTTTGAGAAGAATTAGGATACCAGGTAGGCTGTCAGGACAGATGCAGAAAGACGGAAACCCAGTTTCTCCAGCTGAAACGGGAACTCCGTTAGAATGGGGCACGTGATGACCAGAGTGGGGAAAAGCAGTAATGCAGACACGCTTCTCAGTTCTGGCTTTGATTGCCTCCGTTTCTCCTGATGAGGAAGAGAAGAGCTGGACGGATTGCATCCTCTAGGAGAGGGTCAAGTGAGTCCCAGTATTGGGGCCAGAAGGTGAGAGGGGGAGCAATGCCAAATGTTTTGTATTTTCCTGGTGATTTGGAATGATTAGGTAGTCAATAAATCTATAAACTGGCTGGTTGGAGAAAAGAACCTGTGTGGCTAAAATTAATACTTAATCAAAATTAATTTTCCTACTGAACCTTGGAAAGAGATTCTTTTTGTTTTTAATTGATTGATTGCTTTACAGTATTGTGAAGTATTTAATACTATCATCAGTAAGAATAGCTTTATTCAGCATTTCTTTTGAATCAGCCATGGTGCAGAGCACTGAAATTATCTCCTTTAACTGTTGTGAAGAATTAAGGAGACATCATAGTCAAGACGCCTGGTGCAACGCATGGGGTATAGTGTTCCAGCCACACACGTGGAGATCCACGTGCATACAGGATGCACGGGAGATTAGTACTGTTCAGGGTGAGCAGATCGTTAAGTGTTCAGAAGGAGAAGGACTGATCAAGTGGATGGACAGATGAGAGAGAGCTAGGTCAGATCGGAGGAAGAAACCAAGTATCATCTCAGTGTCATGCCACAGTTAATTCTTTTTCTGAGAGCCCATCACCACTAGTTACATAGTAGGACTGGGCTCAGAGCCCCTGTATCCTCTACGGGAAACACAATGAGGTCTTCCCAGGTGACGCCCAAGGGATATTGCTCTTCAGGTGTGTCTGATGGGAAGTAGTCAGTGATAAGCTGGCCTCTGCTGCTCTTACAGAGTCTCTTTGGGCATGCAGGTTTGGCCCAGTACCTCTCCAGAAGTCTCAGTGTACCTTGGGACTCACAGCTCAAGACTGGTTTAGCTAATCCAAGCTCATGTTTATCCAGAAGCCAATCTGGAGACAAGGATTTGGCTGTGGTGGTTTTTATGGAGGACACCCCAGAAAGTGTTGTAAGGAAGTAGGGGAATTGAGACAAGGGTTGCCAATAAAAATGTGTAGATGAGTTCAGCTGTGGGCAGCTGGGCTCACTCCTTCCAGGAACCATCTAACAAATTGTGTCGGGTAGAAGCCGGGGTATTTATCTTCCTACTGTCATGCCTCTTTGGAAGATGCATCTGACAAGCTTTAACTGTCCAGCACTCTGTCCTTAAGCAGAGCAACACAGATGAAAAGGGAAACTGCAAGTATGTGTGGGAACTGTCCAGAAATCAAAGGTTGCTTCTGAGGGTAGGGCTAGGGTGAGAGAAATGGGTGGGGAGGATCTGGCAGGACTCCAGCAGCATCTGCTAAACCCACCTTCATCCCTGAAAACACTTCAGTTTTCAAATCTTCATTTCATGTTTGAAAATCCTCAAAATAAATTGGCATCTTAATATAAAATGGGACATTTCTTCACTGTTGATTTTTCAGTTTGTGCTGATTGCTTTCTTCACTCTCTGTCACTGTAAATATTTCCTTTTGGTGACCTTTCTGAACATTAATTTGCAAATGAGCAGAAAATAAAAGTCCGAACAGTCCCTGTTTAATAAGTACAGAGACATGAACAGATTTTCAGTGGATGTGTGAGTTTAAAGGAATGGTAGCATTGCATTCAGAAGTGGACACTTACAGCCACAGGCAAAGGCATGCATTTAGCTTTTCTACAGGATTTCAGGCTTGGAACTCTGATCTCCAGGGATCTGGTGAGCTGGGAATGTGGACCAAAATAAGAGTGTTTGCCTCGCTGACTCACATTCACGTGGCTCTCATCTATCCTGCCTTTGAGTGTACATACTGAGCAATGCATATCGGTTCTGCTGCATTGAGAACATTGGAATGAGAGAACATTGGAATGTAAATGTCTTTTTTGATAATTATTTTCTAAGCACATTGCAGGTCCTTGCCTGGAATTCAGATGTAAACAAGGCCTGACCCTCTGGGACTGCAGAGACAGTGATTCTTCTTTAGGGTGAAAATGTTCTTCTCAGGACTTCTTCCCTGTGCCCAGTTATCCCAGTGCCCAATCCACACTTCCCCAGTCCATTCAGATTTCTAAGTAAATTTGTCCTGAACATACTTAGTCTGCTGAAAGTCGAGTTTGAATTTGCAAGTCACAATTGTTTCACGTGAGGTTTTACAGTCCTACTTTCAAGACCGTATCTTGTATTTGTGACTCCCTGTCCTTACATTTGAGAGGATGGAGTATGAAGGAGGGAGATGAAGGCAGGTGGGCTCCCACACTCAGCCCTGGTGGGAGAGCCTGGGATACTGGGAATGAGCAAAGGTGCTGGATGGAATGACAGGGGCCGGTGCCCCTCTGTGCAGAGGTCCTGACGCACGAGGCTTTGCTGAGAAGAGCACTGGGCAACACTAACATGGCTAAACGTTCTTATGTTTAGGAGGAGGTAGGGGCCATGTTAAACTCTCTGGGGAAGACCAAGAATGCTTCCAGTCTTTTGTCTTTCTTACAAGGGCTGCTCACTAGCAAGAAGATGGTCTGATGTGACTGATTTTCAAAGTTGGACTTTCAAAGCCTGTGTCTTTGTATGCGTTTTGGTGACACATGATGACGTGTGTCAGGGATAGGAGGTGAGAAATGAAGGAAACAACTTAGTCTGTAAAAATCTATAACTGGCTCACAAATAACAGATCTTCAGAGTTCTTTTGCATTATACTTTGTAGATAATCGTAGATAATTAAGCTACATGGATAGTGGCAGGAGTAATAGGTATGGTTCATCCCTGACAGGTTTTAAAATAGATATTTACACTGGAGAGTATAAATTAGGCTAAAAGAGTTCTTTCTGAAAGATTGAGATGATTTTTTAAAAATGAAGTAGGCTAGTGGGATCTTCGAGCAAACCTGATAATCTAGAGTATTTGTGAAAGTCTGTGATTTATCATAATCCATCCTGTGTTTTTACTAGAATTTGAAAATTACTCAGAAGTATCTGACTTGCTGGGTATTAATATTTCAGTCCTGGGGATATTTTTCTGACTGAGTTTGTTTGTAGCTGTCTTTCTGGAAAATTTATTAGCAGGCCATGTTGGTTTTCCCTTGATCTCTCATTCTCTTCTGAGGTATTATTGATTTTATTTTCCTGAACACAATTTTATATGGTAATATCTGTGCAGAAGCAATTTGCTATGGTTCAAGGAACTGGATTCACAGGGGCATTTGTCCTACTAATGTGATTATAAAGTCACTAACTTGATCTTAATAACATTTTCCTGTTATCATGTATTAGATGCATGAAAGGAAACCTGTGCCTTCTAGCTCAGGATTGCTAGGTGTATGTACGTTAGTCGATAATTCCTTGCAAAATGAATAGCCAGGTGATTTCAAGGGTTTGCATTGCTTGAGGCTAGTTAGGATTAAACCCAAGTATTATCACATATGGTGCATGCAAAGAGGAAATTGCTTGTTTAGCACACCTTTAACTTTCAAATCATTGATTCGGAACATTTTATAAGCTTCCTGCACTGTGCTTCACTGGGTGCTGTTTTTACTGTGTTGTGGCTGCGGGAGGCAGCATAATACAAAAAGCTTGGAATCTGTAGTCTGAAGAGTCACAACTAGAATCTGGCCGTGCATTATTTGCTATCTGTGTACTAGGGCCTCAGGAGAAGGCAGTGGCACCCCACTCCAGTACTCTTGCCTGGAAAATCCCATGGACGGAGGAGCCTGGTGGGCTACAGTCCATGGGGTCGCTACGAGTCGGACACGACTGAGCGACTTCACTTTCACTTTTCACTTTCATGCATTGGAGGAGGAAATGGCAACCCACTCCAGTGTTCTTGCCTGGCGAATCCCAGGGACAGGGGAGCCTGGCAGGCTGCCGTCTATGGGGTCGCACAGAGTTGGGCACGACTGAAGTGACTTAGCAGCAGCAGGACCTCATGAACCAACCATGATCACCTTCATTTTCCTCGTCTCTTTAGGACAGACTGACATAACAGTTTCCCTATTCTGGTGTTTTATTTAAATATCATAATTGAACTCTCTCACTTGGGAACAAAAGCAAGTTCATCTTCAAAACATATCCCACATTTTCTTAGAGATAGTAGCGCTCAGTCGCTCTGTCATGTCTGACTCTTTGCAACACCGTGGACGGTAGCCCGCCAGGCTCCTCTGCCCATGACATGTTCCAGGCAAGAAGACTCGAGTGGGGGGCATTTGCTACTCCAGGGGATCTTCCCAACCCAAGGATTGAACCCACGTCTCTTGTGCCTCCAGTATTGGCAGGCGGATTCCTTACTACCAGTGCCACCTGGGACACCCAGAGATAGTAGTCATATAGAAAGGTAACCACGTACACAGAAAGGACATGCACAAGATTGGCAGCAGCTTTCTTCATAATATGCCCAAACCATAAATAACCCAAATTTCCACTAGGAGGAGAATGGGTAAGCAAATTGGGGCATATCCCTGCATTGGTCCACAGGGCAAGGAAAAAACAGCTGATCCAGGCGCTCGCACAAGGAGAGTCGAGAGGAACACCAGGGGTCGTGCCATCATTCCCCAAGACCCCCAAATGCCTTGTCCACTCCAGATGAACCTGAATGCCCTGCACTGCCTCGACTGTCACCCCGAGGATCAACTCACGCCACGCTGGCACGTGTGACAGCCCTGGGGTACCGCAAGGGCTCTCCTCTGCTCGACGGAGAGCCTGATACTGCTGCTGCAGCTCGGGAGGAAAGCGGCCGTGCACGTCTCCACGCGAGACGAGGCCTGACTCCCCTGTGGGGGCTCCAGGGGAACCCCAAGACCCATGTCAGCACGGGCGAGGAAAGCTCAGGCTCCGGCCTCAGCTCCAGACGAGGACTGAGGACCCAGCGCCGACTGGGGAGGAATCCCCAGAGGCCCCTGGCAACTCGCACAGAGACTGGCCTCTCCTGAGGCCACAGAGGTGGGTCCCTGGGGTCCCCGTCATAACTCAAGAGAATGGATAAGCAAATTGGGGCATATCCCTGCAATGGTCCACAGGGCAAGGAAAAACAGCTGATCCACACGACAACAGCTATAGACATTATGTTGAACAAAAGAAGCCAGACACTAAAGAGGGCATATTGTTTGATTCCTTTTACATAAAATCTAAAACTGGCAAAATTCCTTTATGGTGATAGAAATCAGAAGATCAGTTGCCTCTGAAAGGACGGTCTTGACTTGAAAGGGGCATGAGGGAAGGCACAGCGGTGACAAAAATGTTCTGTCTTGATGTGGGTGATGATTACAGGCTGTATATATTTGTCAAAACTTGTTGAACTGTGCAATTGAACCGAGCGTTTTACTGTATAGAAATTAGTTGACCTTTGAACAGGTCGAGTTTGTACTATGTGGGTCCACTCATAGCAGAGTTTTTTTCAGTAGTAAATACGACAGTATAAGAGAGTCTGTGGCTGGTTGAATCTGTTGATGTGTAGGAACCACGATATACTCCCGATTTTCTACTATGTGAGGGGGTTGGCACCCCTAACTCCCACGTTCGTTGTTCAAGGGTCAACTGTCTACTTCTGAGAAAACACGACTCGGTCCACTGATAAGATGACTTTTCTAACAACCGGTTTTTGGGGTTCTCAGGACGCAGTGACCATCTGCACTCTGGGAATTGGGACAGCCTTTGGAGAGTCCATTCTGGACAACACTCCACGCCACGCGACCATCGTTACCAGGGAGAGCAGTGAGCTGCTCCGCATCGAACAGAAGGACTTCAAGGCACTATGGGAGGTGAGCCTCAAGCCGGCTTTGTCAGTTAATGTGGTTGCAGAAAAGAAAGGGAGCACCACGTGGATAATGGCATTTAGTCAAGCCCTAATGTGTTCTGTTCTCAGCCAGTGGATGGAATTCAATTTTCAAAACTTGTTTTTGAAATGAGTGAGTGAAAAAGGCATTTTGACACAAGACATCCTTCATCTTTTTTATTTTTTAATTTGGCGCTTGCTCAATTTCCTGTGGCTTGACATACATGATAATTATTTCTTGAATGACCATAGAGTGTTTTATGTATTTCCTCCCTCCTATTCCGCGAATGTATTCTTAACCATGGAACAAAATACTTTGACATTTTCTTTGGCATTTTAAAGATCATCATTGACATGATCCCTGGGAAAGTGGGCTGAATGGGGTTAACATCTGCTTCATTGAAATGCTTTTTAAAATGAAGTGCCCTGTAATAAGGTATGGGAAACGAGGGGCATAAAGCTGGCTGGTTACCTGTCAGCTTAAAGTGCCCGGGTGTCGCAGCAGTGGCTGGAGCAGCCAGTCCTGGTAGGCTGGCGCATTTCCTGCTGCTGACCAGCATCCCTTAGGGTACCATGCTCACTTACAAGGACAGGGAATAAATCATCTTATATGCAGTCATGGCAGATGGAGCACTTAGGCCCTCGCATCTTTTATGCTTATTCCTTTTCAGTTCTTCAAGCTTCTGATTTTTACCTGTGGTTGTTCCCTATCTTTGTCCCAGGCTCAGTATGTCCAAGTGTTAACCCATCGAGCTGGCAGGCTTTACCACTTGTCCCAGTGTGGCTAAGATTTTAAACTTGATCTAAAAAGAATTTTGTGTAATCAAATTGCTTCCTCCAGAGCCAAACAAATGCCAGATGCATTAAGGGAGCGAACCTGCAGGTGAGTGAGTGATGCTTTGCCTTGAAAGTCCCGCAAGCCTTGGAAGGCCCCGGTGGTGAAACCTGTTACTTTTATTCTTGGCAGTAGTGAATAAATTGCAGGGTTACTTGTTTGAAATGTTCCTCTTAGAAAATATTAAAGAGCTCCAACTGCTCTGTAAAGTTCAGAGACAAAAGCGAGTTTTAAGAAGGCAAAGCCAAAGTAGGTTTGCGTGAGGTTTGTGTGGAGAGGTTTTCTGTCAATTAAAAGGGCCCAGGCTTGAGGCAAATAAGCTGCTTTTTGGATCTTTAAAAGGTAAACCGAAAAGTCTTTTCCAAAAGAAAATTTGGAAGACTGGTTTAAGAACAAATAATGAGTCCTACTTGTGCTGTGTGTCATTATAACTGCTTTCATCTGTGATGACTTATTCAAGTTGTTGGTCGAGGATGGTTGGAGGGCAATAATTAAAAATTTATTTTAATTAGGAGGCCCCAGTGCTGTGAAAAGTTCTTGAGAAGTTGCTACGTGTGAACATTCTACAAAATTTATTTAAAACATTTTCAAACATACAGGAAATCAAAAAGGATAATACAGTGAAAGACTGGACTCTCACTTGGTCCAGCAGTTGTTAACATATAGCCATATTTACTTTCTCTTTTTTGCTGAACCACTTTAATATAAATGTCAGGCATCACGACATTTCATCCTAAACATCAGCATATATCTCCAGACAATCAGAATATCCTGCTGCATACCCATAATACCATTATTTCACCTACAAAACTAAAGATAATATCCTCATCTGATACCCAGTGCACAGCTGAAATTTCCCCATAAATACCCATAAATTTATTCCATGAGTATTTTTATATCTGTTTTATTTCCAACGAGGCTCAAATAAAGAACCATGCGTTACATTTGATTGTTATATCTAAGTCAGTCTACCTCCTCCTCACTGCTTCCACGAGGGTATCTTTTTGTACCCCTACCCCAGGGTTTCCTGAAAATGAAAGTTGGTGCTGAGGGTTTGATTAGGTCAAGTCAAACAGTTTTGGCAAGGAAAAGCCAAAGGTGATGCTGGGTACATTGAGTTCAGTTCAGTTCAGTCACGCAGTCGTGTCCGACTCTTTGCGACCCCATGAATCGCAGCACGCCAGGCCTCCCTGTCCATCACCATCTCCCGGAGTTCTGAGTACATTAGGCTGCTCCTAATGTCTGGATGCCTCACTGTTAGTGACGTGTTGATTTGACTCATTTGATCCCTCGGTTGGATTGTATTTGAGTATATTTTAGGGTGGGCTGTTTTTCACAGAGATTCCCCTTACAGGAAGATTGTTAAATGTGGGTATTGATGTAGAAGGTGGTCCTTAGTATCCCGAACCTTGCCACATGATTTTGTAATGCAGTGGGTCCAGCCCTTCACCTGTAACCTCACAGCATGATTCTGGTCTCCCCTGTCAGTGAGCTGAAAAGGATGGAGGGAGTATTTAGTCTGACCTCTTATTTTACAGGTCAGAATGTGGAACCTCCTAGTAAGCAAGAAGTTAATAAGACACTTTACTTACTTGTTCATGCAACCAAGTGCAAAGTACAAATTAGGTGCTTTTCCAGCATTTTAACTGACTGAAGTGAGAGTGCAGGGAACTCCATTATCTAGCTGCCTGTGTGAATCAGAACTTTATTCATGGGCACACTTGTGCATTTACAATGCATGATCATCCTAAGAAATTGAAATTCTAAATTACCTTCTGAGTAATAAAGATCAACTTCTGTTTATTCTACTGTTCACTTATTCAGCAGACGCTTAATGAGGATCTCCTGTGTGTCAGGTCTAAGAGCAGTGAGCAAGATCGACAGAACTGCTGCTTGCTGGGCCAGGGCTTCTGTTCTGCTTGGAGGAGACAGAAAATAAACTAGCAAGTCAATAATATTATTTCAGAGTATAATATATCATTATCATTAAATAAAATCTATTTCTATTATTTGAATTTGGGTGATCTATTGATGGTACATGTAACACTAATCTGCTAGCAAAATATTGGATAACCAAAACACCCTTTCCTTGATGATGTCAGATAACAGAGTTGGCAATTCAGCCATTCATTACACTGGTACATAGTATCTGTAAGCAACCTTAAAACCGAAGTTAATAGTACCAGCTGAAGTCTGAGTTCGATCTGATAGCCAGATATCAAAAGTGAAGCAGGACAGAGCTTCAGTATTCAGGGAGCAGCCTCACTGAACCGTGAAATGGCAGGAAGAAGGCAACAGAACGGTCAGCTGGATCTTGCTTCTCCGGTCAGTGTGGCAAGAAGCTCACTGTTAGGCTCTAGTTCCCACACAGTAAAAATTAGATTGTCTGAATCATGGGTCTAAATTCATGTGTTCATCTCATCTGCCTGCTCACTTTTGAGGAATGGCATAGCGCGTCCATTGTGTGGCAAGCACTCTCGGAGACTTCCCTCCTTATCTGTGACTTTGATGTCGCTTAAAGTAGTGAGGGTTGGATGGTGTCGCTGACTCACTGGACATGAGTTTGAGCAAACTCCGGGAGATGGTGAGGGACAGGGAAACCCGGCGTATTGCAGTCCATGCGGTCACAAAAAGACACGGCTGCGAGACTGAACAGCAAAGTAATTGACAAGGACCAGTAGTCTGAAGTAATTCTAACTAGGAAAATATGGTGTCTAATCACTAACAGGTAGCCCAGTCTAAAGAAGCTCTTTAACAGGCTGAGTGAATTATCTGTTTTAAATCTTACACTTGGGACTTTAATGGCAACAGAGAGCTTGGTAATCCTGCTTCCTTTCCTAATAAGAGGCAAGTGTTCTCAGTTCTCAGCAAATGCACACTCAGAGACCTACGTGTGAGATACTGAAATTCTATTTAATTTTATCAAATACTGGATGTGAGAGTTGGACTGTGAAGAAAGCTGAGCGCCGAAGAACTGATGCTTTTGAACTGTGGTGTTGGAGAAGACTCTTGAGAGTCCCTTGGACTGCAAGGAGATCCAATCAGTCCATTCTGAAGGAGATCAACCCTAGGATTTCTTTGGAAGGAATGATCTAAAGCTGAAACTCTAGAACTTTGGCCACCTCATGAGAAGAGTTGACTCATTGGAAAAGACTTTGATGCTGGGAGGGATTGGGGGCGGGAGGAGGAGGGGACGGCAGAGGATGAGATGGCTGGATGGCATCACGGACTCGATGGACGCGAGTCTGAGTGAACTCCGAGAGTTGGTGATGGACAGGGAGGCCTGGCGTGCTGGGATTCATGGGGTCCCAAAGAGTCGGACACGACTGAGCAACTGAACTGAACTTGCTTTATATTGTCATTAATGTTGTAGGTCAAATTGATAGTACCCAGAGTATTTTTAAAAATTATTGTCATACTTTCAGGACAAACTTATGGTTGCCAGGTGGTGGGAAGAATGTTGTTGGGGAGCAATAGTTAGGGAGTTTGGGATGGATGTATACACACTGCTGTTTTTAAGATGGATAATCAACAGGGTCCTACTGTATAGCACATGAAACTCTGTTCAGTGTTATATGGCAGCCTAGATGGGAGGGGAGTTTGGGGGAGAATGGATACATATATATGTATGGCTGAGTCCCTTCGCTGTTTGCCTGAAACTATCACAACATTGTTAATCGTCTACATCCCAACACAACATAAAAAGTTTTAAAAAAAAATTTAGAAATCAGAAAATTCACATCAAAAAATTGTCATAAATGTGACCAGAGCATTCTTTCAGTCACCTATCAGTTCAGGTCAGTCACAGAGTCATGTCCAACTCTTTGCGACCCCTTAGTCTGCAGCATGCCAGGCTTCCCTGTCCATCATCATCTCCCTGTCAATCATCTATACAAATATATAAAATCAAAAAAATATTCCCCAAGATATAACTGCGGTAGCAGCTTGATGCTTTTTGGTACCCTATATCTTTCCTAATACTACTTTCCTAATGAAATCTTTAACTCTTTCAATTGTCCCTAATGAAAGCTACTTTCTTTCCTCTTTCCTTTCCGTGTTTCAGTTGCCAATTTATGGTCATATCCAAAGGCGCTAGGTTGCTCCATCTCAAAGTCAGGTCATATTTTCTTAGCTTAAGTGAATTACAGTAGCTTTATTCAGAGTTGGTCAATAATACGTCCCTCTTTTTCATGCTTCTTTGATATTAGAACTTAATACAAATATTAACTAGGTTATAAAACATCTCATTTTTTAATAGCATCTTGCGGGGGAGGGGTGGGGCAGGAGGAGAAGGGGACGACAGAGGATGAGATGGCTGGGTGGCATCACAGATTCGATGAACGTGAGTCTGAGTGAACTCCGGGAATTGGTGATGGACAGGGAGGCCTGGTGTGCTGCGATTCATGGGGTCATAAAGAGTCGGACACGATTGAGCGACTAAACTGAACTGGAGGGGAGAGGGAAAAAGTAAGAGTGAAAGGAGAAAGTAATGTTTTTGAATTTCAGAATAAAATTTAAAAAGTCAAAGTACCATTTTTAGTTCTTGAGAACTGTAATTTAAACTCTGACTCTAGAGGCATTGTATATCCTCGGTAAGGCAGTTAAATGGCAAAGCAGTTTAAGTGCTGGTTTGGGAGTTCTAAGCCATTATTAATACTTGATCCACGATTATGAGTATTTATGACTGCTGGTGGTTCTTGAAATAAATAAATACCAATTTACTGTCCAATTCCATGAATATCTTCTGAGCACACACAGTCAGTGGTTAGACCAATAACAAAGGGTTTTTTTGGTTTTCTTCCTGACTTTCTGGCTGATGTTTTGGATGAAGATGCTTTCAGGTTTACAGGGCATTTTGACATCTTTACAGGGAATATTGAATGAGGATATGAGTCCAGTGTGTTCAGAGGAGTAGACCGGGGAGTCACTCTTCATCAGACTCATAAAAGATGCCACTGAGAAGCATTTACACTGGTGATCTACCACCTGTGTTCCAATCGCATGGACATCATTCTGGGCAAAAACTCTCCTTCATTGCAAGCTATGTTTGAACATGTTCAGAGTAATACATACTGGTGAATAAATTATTTGAAATTTAAAGACAGCAATGAAACTAGAGTCTTTAAAAATAAAGCAGTATTTTAAACTTGTAGTCTGAGCCGTGCCATAGTAAAAGTGGCTTTTTGGCTGAAATAGTTAACCAGAAGCTCTGTAATTTTATTCTAACCAACACCTGCTGCTGCTGCTGCTAAGTCGCTTCAGTCGTGTCCGACTCTGTGCGACCCCATAGACAGCAGCCCACCAGGCTCCCCTGTCCCTGGGACTCTCCAGGCAAGAATACCGGAGTGGGTTGCCATTTCCTTCTCCAATGCATGAAAGTGAAAAGTGAAAGTGAAGTCACTCAGTTGTGTTTGACTCCTAGCGACCCCATAGACTGCAGCCTACCAGGCTCCTCCGTCCATGGGATTTTCCAGGCAAGAGTAGTGGAGTGGGGTGCCATTGCCTTCTCCTAACCAAGACCTGCAATATCACAGAGAACTGTTGCTCAGATGCAATGATTGATCCAGTAGAGTTTATTCCCCATATATGTCTGTGGCCTCAGTAAATATTGTTGGCTGATGATTTTTATGCTTTCTGAGATATAAAATGGAATGATAAAAATGAGAGATATATGCATGTTTCTTAGGAAAAGAATACAGTTTGTAAACAAGAATATTTCTAAGAGTAATGAATATTGCCAAAGAAATATTTCTACATCTATCTCTATTCCCTAATTTTCGGTGTTTTATTTCTCGATTCTACCAGATATATTGGCAGTTGTTGGACTGAAAAGCTTTTTAGCCATTTCTGTTTACTGCCTCTTTTGGACTATGCAGAGAGAAAAAGCCCTTTTCCATTAGTAATCTTTCAAGCCACTATGAGAATAGGAATTATGGAAATAACAGCAGCTTAGTCTTTGCTGATGCACTTTAAAAACCATATTGGAATAATATACCTCTCAGAGGCATCTGCTCCAGCTTGAATAGATTTGATGTTCCTATCTGTCTTGGGCTGTCAGAAAAATTAAAGCCCAATACTTAAAACATAGTATCTTAGAACATAGAAATCTCAGAAGCCCTTTGTGTGGGTTTTAATACTTTATTTAGCATGCAAAAAAATTCAGGTTGTTTTACTTTTGCATTAATGGTAGCCTTTCAAGGTAGACTGATATTTCAAATAAATGCATAGATGTTGAACTCTGGTATAGCTGTTGTATTCTGTGACCCACCCTCAGGTAGGCCGGCTGCCCCTGACCTGCCTGTTAATAGGCAGGGTCCCCCCACCCCCAGCTGAGGATTAACCAGAGCCTAAAAGCCAAGTGACCTGCTTTCTCCCGTCAGAGGCCTGTACTGACTTTTGGCAACTTTGGAGCTTGTACTGTAGGGTTACTTCCCAGGCCAGAAATTTGCATCAAAGGACTAAGAAAAATACATCCAAAAATAAACATGAAAGCCAAGACTTCGTGCCAGGAACTCCAGCCACACACATCCTGTTGGCTGGTTCTCCCGCCTCTCTGCTCACAGTTCTGCTGCTTTTAAACTGAGCGGAAGCCTGCTCGGCTGACTAGGACTTCATGCCTGCCCCAGCCTCTCACTCCTCTGTCCACCAGCCTTTCCACGGGGTGGCAGAATGATTCAGATCCAGAGAGGAAGGGAGTGAAGTTACTAGGAGGTAACTAAAGTTAAAAAGATCTCTATACACATAGGCAGTCAGAGGCAATCAGAAAAGACTTCCTGAGCTTTCCTAGAGAGGGACCAGCCCTGGTTCTCTCTCGGGACCAAGATCCTCTTAACAGTAACAGATCCTAACAGGAAATTATCGGCGATGAAGGTGCATTTTGCTGTCCAGATAAAGGGCAGCTCTTCACTGGATGTCTGAGAACACTGAGAAAAAGGAAAAGAAGGACGCATGCCCTGCAAGGTCAGGATGGATTCTTATCTGTTCTTTAGTGGGGAAATAATTACATGTCGCAGCTTGCAGTTTGGTTTTATACTCTAAAACATCTCTGGCTTTTCTAATGAAGTTCCACCAGACCTAAATATGTACCATGGCACTGACATAATTTGATTTCATCTTTATTTGTGGGGGAGAGTGGTAGCGGGGAGTAGTGACTTGTTTTTCTGATGGTGAAAGATTTGTTTATTTAGCCGGATGATCTTAAATGTTTCTAGAAGATAATGATATTTGTTCTTAATTAGGCAGAGTTACATTTATCACATTAATATTAAATACATGTATTTAGTGAATGGCATCTATTAAAAATGAATTTGGGGCAAGGAAACGGATTGGGAGTGATGGTATTTCACCTTCTAAATGCCTGTAGCTCTCAGACTATATGAAGTCCTTTGTGTTTATGGAAAACTCTGCTACATTATTGATGACTTGCAGTCCCACCAGCTCTGAAAGCTGTGATCTCACTGTTTCTCAGATGATGACCAGGGGGTCTGAACAGGTCAAGGCTTGGCTGGCAAGTGCCAGAAGGGCCCAGATGTTGCTGGCAGGGCTGTTGGCAGGGTGCCGTAAGCAGTGTCATTCCTTCTGAGCCGGTGTTCCTTCGGGTGTTCATTTCAGGGGTGTGTAGTGGACGTTCATGTCTTCTAGGAGGTGCTGTTGGTAGAGGCTTTGAAATCCTTCCTCTGGTTGTGCATGTGCCAGCATGCTGTTGACAACTCTCCCACCCTCTCCCTACACTTTAACCTAGCAGTACCCCTCTTCTCTCTCTCAGCTCACCTGTCAGGCTGCATACTTGCTAAAGAGATGCTTAGCTCAGTGTTAATTGATGCCTCTTGGGAAATTTCATCTCTAGAAGCTTCTGTCATACTTAGCAAGCAGACGTGGCTCCCACCATGGGGGAGATACAAAAGGCACTGTATCTGTCTTTCTGGTTTAGGATCTAGCATAGAAGACAGACGAACATAAACACAAATCACCCTGATGCCAAACTGAAAGGTACTACATGAAAGATAGAGGGTTCTGAAGGGTCTATGGGGGTGGGCAGGGAGAGATTCATTTCCATGCAGGCTATCATTTCATCCAAAGACAAAGAGATCTGGTGAATTCTTATGTGGCTAACAAGGCCGTTTTTTCAGCTTCCCTGAAGGACTGGGGTCAGTTAACCAAATTATAGTGTTTGAGGGAGCTTTGTCCCAAGGGACTGACCACACAGAAGAGGTTGGGCTTCCTCGCTTGTGTTGTGCTGGCCTGCCTTCTCCCGTCCTGGACGGCTTACGCTAGCTTGTTAAGGGGTCTGCCTGTTCTCTTGAGGGTGTCATGCGTTATGTTTCCAAATGTCTGGCTTTGTGTTTTGTTTGTTGTTCAGTTATCACTGGAGAGATCTGTTCTGAAGTTTAATGGGTCCCCCAGGCAAAGACAGTGTGAGTTGGGAGAACTTTTAAGAGCTTGAGACTTTCAGAAGGAACTCGTGGTGTGGGCTGGGGATATTGTTAAGCTCTTTATGTGTCAGGAGCCCTGTGGTCATGGGACATTCCTACTCTCATCAGGCCAAATTCCACTCCTGTGGTCTGCAGGCCCCCGTGGAGAGGTTAGGGCCCAGTCACCAGGGCAGGGTGTCTGACACCGAGGAAGGAGCAACAGGAAATCCCGCCCCAAAGTCAGCAGCTCCGAATTCCTGCAGTCTTACTTCGGTTGGTCTCACTGACCTCAGTGTTTTGAGCTGTCTAGCTCAAACCAATAAATGCAAGACAGACCTTCTGAAGGCTCTTGATGTGGTCTAATGTTCTGGCCTGAAATTTTGAACTATTCCTGGTTTCACCCAAGTTTGGTGAATGCCTTTTGGAAAGCTTCCTGAGCCACCTATTTGTAAGATAAATATACCTTTACTGAAACCCAGCCTTGTTGACAGCAGTGGTCCAAGTTAATGTTGAATGTTAGGTGCCTTATAAGTTGAACAGTTTAGCGCCTTCCACTCGTCTTTTGGTTTGCAAATTCAAGGTGGCACAGCCACAGATTATGTGAATAGAAAGAATAACGTATAGGCAGCAGTTGATATAGTATCAGAATATGTGACTTGAAAAGCAAGAACTTTTGGTTTCTTTCATTTATAATTGTAATTCATAAAACTAGTTCCATGTTAGAATTTCCTGGGAGTTAGAAAATTCCCATGATGGGCCATCTCTAGACCAATGAAACTAGGACCTCTAGATGGTAGGGGCTAGGCATCAGAGCTCCTTAAAACTCCCCAGATGGATCTACCGAGAACCCCTGTCTTCCAGCACCAGGCTCAGGTATCCACTCTGCAGCTCTGCACTCGCTGCTCCTGTGTGGCCCTGGGCGGCATCTTTGCCCTGTGCTAAGGCTCTATGTGAACCGTGAACTCCCTGATGTTCAAGCTGGTTTTAGAAAAGGCAGAGGAACCAGAGATCAAATTGCCAACATCCGCTGGATCATCAAAAAAGCAAGAGAGTTCCAGAAAAACATCTATTTCAGCTTTATTGACTATGCAAAAGCCTTTGACTGTGTGGATCACAAGAAACTATGGAAAATTCTGAAAGAGATGGGAATACCAGACCACCTGACCTGCCTCTTGAGAAATCTGTATGCAGGTCAGGAAGCAACAGTTAGAACTGGACATGGAACAACAGACTGGTTCCAAATAGGAAAAGGAGTACGTCAAGGCTGTATATTGTCACCCTGCTTATTTAACTTCTACGCAGAGTACATCATGAGAAACACTGGGCTGGAAGAAGCACAAGCTGGAATCAAGATTGCCGAGAGAAATATCAATAACCTCAGATATGCAGATGACACCACCCTTATGGCAGAAAGTGAAGAGGAACTAAAAAGCCTCTTGATGAAAGTGAAAGAGGAGAATGAAAAAGTTGGCTTTAAGCTCAACATTCAGAAAATGAAGATCATGGCATCTGGTCCCATCACTTCATGGGAGATAGATGGGGAAACAGTGGAAACAGTGTCAGACTTTATTTTTGGTGGCTCCAAAATCACTGCAGATGGTGACTGTGGCCATGAAATTAGAAGACGCTTACTCCTTGGAAGAAGAGTTATGACCAACCTAGATAGTATATTCAAAAGCAGAGACATTACTTTGCCAACAAAGGTCCATCTAGTCAAGGCTATGGTTTTTCCTGTGGTCATGTGTGGATGTGAGAGTTGGACTGTGAAGAAGGCTGAGCGCTGAAGAATTGATGGTTTTGAACTGTGGTGTTGGAGGAGACTCTTGAGAGTCCCTTGGACTGCAAGGAGATCCAACCAGTCCATTCTGAAGGAGATCAACCCTGGGATTTCTTTGGAAGGATTGATGCTAAAGCTGAAACTCCAGTACTTTGGCCACCTCATGGGAAGAGTTGACTCATTGGAAAAGACTCTGATGCTGGGAGGGACTGGGGGCAGGAGGAGAAGGGGACAACAGAGGATGAGATAGCTGGATGGCATCACGGACTCGATGGACGTGAGTCTGAGTGAACTCCAGGAGATGGTGATGGACAGGGAGGCCTGGCGTGCTGGGATTCATGGGGTTGCAAAGAGTCGGACACGACTGAGCTACTGAACTGAACTGATTACATCCAGCCTTGGTCAGGATGACCATTTTATATATGTTTATATATATGTGTATATACTTATACAGACAAACACTCTCTTAGCTCAGCTGGTAAGGAATCTGCCTGCAATGTAGAAGTCCCCAGTTCGATTCCTGGGTAGGGAAGGGCCCCTGGAGAATGGATAGGCTACCCACTCCAGTATTCTTGGGTTTGCCTGGTGGCTCAGATGGTAAAGAATCCATCTACAATGCAGGATACCTGAGTTTGATCCCTGGGTTGGGAAGATCCCTTGGAGGAGGGCATGGCAACATACTCCCATATTCTCGCTTGGAGAATCCCCATGGACAGAGAAGTGTGGTGGGCTACAGTCTTTGTCATCTCAGAGTCAGGCACAACTGAGTGACTAAGCACAGCACATGTGTATGTTTATTTCCATCAGATTGTTATTGTGTTTGATTACTGCTGAGATGGTGGAGATTTTCTTCAGTATTTCTTTACTGATTATACATACACCCTCTTTCAGGACATGTTACTCATACATAGATTGGCATTTATTTATCCATTTATGTGAATGCTGTATTTGATGAAGACATTTACCCTTTCTGGTAATTCCTTCAAATATTTTTTTCTTGGTCTGTTTTCATTTTTCATAATATTTAATGTACATAACTTCTAAATCCATTAAGTCTACCACAATTTTCCATAAATTCCAAAGGTTTTGTCATAGAAGATGGAATATTAAGCAAGAGGACCATTAATAACTGAAAATTAATAAAATCCTTAAATGAATTCCTAATAATAATTGCACTACCTGGTGAGTCCTGGTATTGTTAATAATTTTTGGAGATGTTTTAGCACAGTTGTGAATTGTCACGCTAGTGTTTGTTCCTCGTATGTATGTTCTTTGTCTCGTCACAGCAAAGATTTGGAGTGACGGACATTAAAGCCCCCTCGGCGTGTCACAACTCTCAGGTCTTGGATAGACCGTGTTATAGCTCTCAGGTCTAGAATGGACCATGTTATAGCTCTTAGGCAAATCAGTGTTACAGCTCTATTTTATTTAGAAGATAGCAGGAAAATCCATCTTCAAGGTGTGGGGGCACGTCGATCCAAAGACACGAGAAGAGCACCCCAGCACACAGGAGAGAGAGACAGCTGGCTTTGGCTCCTCTGTTTATGTGTTTATCTCTCCCTGGGCCTGACCTATGTAAATTGGGCCAGCCTGGAGTGTTGTTTGTTTTACCTGAGGTCCTCACTCCGGTCCTTGGACCTTCTTTTGTTCTATTTTCGCAGGCTTTTCCCTTCCTTATCTTTTAGCCACCGCCATTTTGGACTCCTTTTCCCTATTTTACCTACCTAACAATAAGAAAGTAAAGGAGAGAGAAAGAGGCTGATATTCCTTGGTTTACGCAGAAAGCCAGTAAAGCCCCCTGCATGGGGCTTGCTCTGTTCACGGAGGCCTCAGGTGCCCTCTCCAATGAGGTGAACGAGCAGAGCGCCTTCTCGAGAGGGTCTTAGAAGCCCAGGCAGGAAAGTGAACTCAGAGAGCCTCTGTGCTCCAGGGGAGCAGCCTGAAAAAGAGAGGGGAGAGAGACAGCAAGACACGGGGACCAAAGCGCTGATGGAGAAAAGGTGTTTTATTCAACATTGTGTAGGTATTTATACTGTTTTACAAGATAGCTATTTTCAGCAGAAAGTGAAAGAAAGTGAAAGTGAAGTCACTTAGTCATGTCCAGCTCTTTGGGACCCCATGGGCTGTAGCCTACCAGGCTCCTCTGACCATGGGATTTTCCAGGCAATAATCCTGGAGTGGATTGCCATTTCCTTCTTCAGGGGATCTTCCCAATGCATGGATTGAACCCAGGTCTCCCACATTGCAGACAGATGCTTTACCATCTGAGCCACCAGGGAAGTCAACATTTTCAGCAGAGATAAAATCAAAACTTACAAGGAAACATGAGGTCATCCATATGAAAGAGAGAGGGTGTAAATAATCACTTTTACCATATGGTGCATAAAAAGGAAGAGGGTGCTTATCACCGTATAGAAAAACTAATGAAGGAAATGCCTGGATTCCTAAGCCCCCGGAGAGGCTTGCCTCTCCTCTTAATTCCTGAAGGAATTAATAAGGAATAGAGAATTCTTGACAGATCCAAAACAGCACACAGGAAGTCTCCTGTTAAATGCTTCCTGACACCAGGAGAAATATCAGTAACCTCAGATATGCAGATGACATCACCCTTATGGCAGAAAGTGAAGAGGAACTAAAAGCCTCTTGATGAAAGTGAAAGAGGAGAGTGAAAAAGTTGGCTTAAAGCTCAACATTCAGAAAACGAAGATCATGGCATCCGGTCCCATCACTTCATGGCAAATAAATAGGGAAAGAGTGGAAACAGTGTTAGAATTCATTTTGGGGGCTCCAAAATCACTGCAGATGGTGATTGCAGCCATGAAATTAAAAGATGCTTACTCCTTGGAAGAAAAGTTATGACCAACCTAGATAGCATATTAAAAAGCAGAGATATTACTTTGCTAACAAAGGTCCATCTAGTGAAGGCTATGGTTTTTCCAGTGGTCATGTATTGATGTGAGAGTTGGACTGTGAAGAAAGCTGAACTGATGCTTTTGAACTATGGTGTTGGAGAAGACTCTTGAGAGTCCCTTGGACTGCAAGGAGATCCAACCAGTCCATCCTAAAGAAGATCAGTCCTGGATATTCATTGGAAAGACTGATGCTGAGGCTGAAACTCCAGTACTTTGGCCACCTCACGTGAAGAGCTGACTTATTGGAAAAGACCCTGATGCTGGGAGGGATTGGGGGCAGGAGGAGAAGGGGACAGCAGAGGATAAGATGGCTGGATGGCATCACTGACTTGATGCACATGAGTTTGGGTGAACTCCAGGAGTTGGTGATGGACAGGGAGGCCTGGCGTGCTGCGATTCATGGGGTTGCAAAGAGTCAGACATGACTGAGCGACTGAACTGAACTGATTCCTCATCCTGGCCACTTTTACATACTTCCTTTAGGTCTGAAATATCAAACTTGTCTCTTTCCTCTTCCAACTATTTATTCAAACTTTCAAACATTCAGAAAAATTGAGAGTTGACTGGGTCATGATGAAAGTCCTGGTCTTGCTTCCAACCAATTCTGTGTCTTCAGGAATGTCACAATCTTCCTAAACCTCCCTCATAAAAATAATCTTTTAAAAGGGTGAGGAGGACAATAATCCTATCACAAATGGTTGGGAGGAAGAAATGATGTTATATAATCTATCTCTTAGCCCCAAAGAAGCACCCAGTAAATGGCCTGGGAAGCAGTGAAGGCTGAACACACAGGTGGAGCAGCAGTTCAGACACGCGAGCCTGCACAGTCACATGGCGCTGCTCTCACTGCTGCCTGGGGAGATGTTCAAACTATCTACCTTGGCATTTGAAGTTCTCTAAATTTGAAGGATGAGAATTCATCCTTTTCCAGCCATATTGCCTCTACTAATTTATACACATATTCATATCAGCCTAAATCTTGCCGGCAAGCATTAGTTGTGTATCTACTAAATGCCAGGGGCTGCACTTAGCACTGGGACAAAGATCTGAACAGGCTGTCACTCTCAAGGAGCTTGCAGTCTCATGAAGAGAAATGTATGAAAATAAATCTTACAATATGAATACCACAAGCTCCAGCAGAGGCTCATGCGGGGACTGGAGCTCGGAGGAGAACAGAGTATCTGCCAGGGACAGTTGGAGAGTTGCCAGAGTAAAACCTCCCCTGTGAGCTGTCATCATGAGGCTGATACCAGTGTGACTGACAGAAAGATGCTGCCGGACACAGGCAAAGGATCCAGGTGCCACAGATGGAACGCACCTGTTCTGATGGGACACAAGTGGGTCATAGCCGGCCTCTCAGTGAGAGGGCAATCTTCTCTCATCCTCAAGTTCTTCATGGAGACAAGACCCCATCAGAACCTCCTGGCCTTTCCTGAGAAGAGAACAGGGTTGTTTTCTTTTCTTTTCTTTCTTCATTTAAGTATAGTTGATTTACAGTGCTTCATTGATTTCTGCTGTACAGCAAAGTAATTTAGTTATACATATATATACATTGTTTTTCATATTTTTTCATTATGGTTCATTATAGGATATTGAGTATGGTTCTCTGTGCTATGCAGTAGGACTGCGCTCTTTATCCATTTCTGTATATAATAGTTTGCATGTACTAATCTCAGACTCCCAATTCATCTCTCCCCAACTCTTCCTTCTGTTGACGGCCACAAGTCTGTTCCATGCCTGTGAATCTGTTTCCTAGGTGAATTCATTTGTGCCATATTTTAGATTCCACATATAAGTGATATCATATGGTATTTGTCTTTCTCTTTCCGATTTACTTGATGTAGTATGATAATCTCTGGGCCCATCCTTCTTGCTGCAAATGGTATTATTTCATGCCTGGAGAATCCCGGGGATGGGGGAGCCAGGTGGGCTGCTGTCTGTGGGGTTGCACAGAGTTGGACACGACTGAAGCGACTTAGCAGCAGCAGCAGTATTCCATGGACGGAGGAGCCTGGTAGGCTGCAGTCCATGGGGTGGCGAAGAGTCAGACACCACTGAGCAACTTCACTTTCACTTTTTACTTTCATGCATTGGAGAGGGAAATGGCAACCCACTCCAGTATTCTTGCCTGGAGAATCCCAGGGATGGGGAGCCCGGTGGGCTGCTGTCTATGGGGTCACACAGATTCGGACACGACTGAAGCAACTTAGCAGCAGCAGCATTCCATTGAGTATATGTATCACATCTGCCTTGTCCATCCACCTGTTGATGGACATTTAGGTTGTTTCCATGTCTTGGCTATTGTGAATACTGCTGCTATAAACAGAAGGGTGCATATCAGAACACGTTTTTAATTTCTTCCTTCACCTTCCTGAAGTCCTCCTCCAGCTTTTCCAGAGACTAGCTGTGTAACTGTTTGCTCCCTGGAGCAAAACACATAATAAAACCCAGAGACTGAAGGTCACATCTTTAGTGAAACAGCTCCTAACAGACCACAACTACTTCTCCAATCCTGCCTTCCCAGATTCTTTGCTGAATGTTCCTTTTGCTTCCAACCACCTGTTTCTCCCGCTGTCCCATGATCCAGCCCAGATGATGTCTCCTCTGACATTTCTCAGACCCCTCCTCCAGATCAAGTGAACAGCATCAAGAAGAAATGACAGCAGCCCCTTCACACAGGTGTTTCTTCTTGGCAGTTCATTTTTTTAAATCAGATGTGTCTGTGACTGGATGGCTGGGAGCAGGCTGAGTGTCCTCCCGAGGAGCTGGGGATCCAGGTGATCAAAAAGACAAGGATGCTAAGAAGGACAGGTTGAGATCAGATCAGAGGCTGGGCATCAGGACGGCCATCATCTGAGCTTGCTAAAGTTCATGGGAAATGAAGGCCCAGAGCGCTTTCATTCTTCAAGCAGACCAAGAGACCTGGGAGCCGAGAGGTGCTGGGACCAAGAGACCCCTGAGCAAGAGGCCAAATGTGGCTTCAAGACTGACCCAGAGTGAACTAAGGACTATTATAGACACACTTAGGGGGTCCACTTGGAGAAGGCAATGGCACCCCACTCCAGTACTTTTGCCTAGAAAATCCCATGGATGGAGGAGCCAGGTAGGCTGCAGTCCATGGGGTCGCAAAGAGTCTGAAACGACTGAGTGACTTCCCTTTCACTTTTCACTTTCATACTTTGGAGAAGGAAATGGCAACCCACTCCAGTGTTCTTGCCTGGAGAATCCCAGGGATGGGGAGCCTGGTGGGCTTCCGTCGATGGGGTCGCACAGAGTCGGACACGCCTAAGTGACTTAGCAGCAGCAGCAGCAGCAGCAGGGGGTCCACTCGGCTTCTCCCGGGTGTGGAGGCCTGCAGGGCCTCATCAGTTAGGGCTTCCAGTGGGGGCTATGCAGAACCTGGTACAGCCAGGGTTCCTAGTGGCCATCAGGCTGGGGCCCTTGGGTCACAGAAGGTGGCAGTGAAGATAATAAGCAATCAGTAATAAGAATAGAAGAATTTTATTTGAAGCAAACTAAGGACCAGCCCAGAAGCCAGCTCCCAGGTTACTCTGAGATGCTGCTCTGGAGATGCAGGGTTTTCAGCACCGTTTTATGTCTTGTCAGAACAAAGAACATTAAACAAGTCATGGATATATTTCTTCTTCAAGGTTTCAAAATAAGCAAACCAGACTAGCACATGTATAGCCAGTCAGTGTGGCCTTGGCACCTGGGAAGGGAGTCTTATCACTGAAGGAGAACCAGCATTAGCGTCCCAGGAAGGGATGCATTTAATCTTTATCTATAACATTGACATTCTCTTCTGGTTAATGACCCTTTTTCTTTAATAAGAGCAGATATATGATGTTTGTTTGATAGTCCACAAACAGGCGATTTTAATTAGCATAAAACTCAAGTTAACGCGTGTATAAGCCAGAATGACTCCCCTATATCTCAACATGTGAAAATGTCTTTTATTAGAGGCATAGAATGCTCCACATCACTCCATGTGTTCTCTCCGGGACTTGGGGGAGTCTTCTCCCATCTCATGTAGGAGGAAGGTGAGCCCCCTAGAGCATCCTATTTGAAGGATCCATGGCATCTGTCAAAAGGGTGGATCTGCGTGAAAAACTTTGTGGTTATTAGTATTTTTCATTTGCATGGTGGGTCTCTCTATGTGAATAGTAACTAATGATAAAAGCTGGATTTTATTAACCATCAACTGAGTGCCAGCAGTCAGTCTCATCTTTTTACATATTAATTATTTAGCATTAAATTAGTGCCAGCTTAGTCTCAAGAATATAGTTTAAGTATCTTGAATTCTGGCCTAAAAGAGCTTTCCGTTAGCTTAGGAAAAATTTAGGGTTACACTCAGATGTTTGTGTTTTGTCCTGAAGTAGTAGAATAACTTTATTTAGCATACTGGCTCATAGATCTATGGGTAGAGTCAGCAAAGAGGAATCGTCCAGAGCAGGTGCTTCTTCTCTGAAATTTGTGAGCCCTGGGAGTTTATGGAGCACTTACTGAGAAATCTGCAAACCTAATATTTTTTTATGTGTACATTTTTTTCTGAAAAGAAGGCCATCCTAACTTGAAAGAGTTCTGTTACTTCCAAGGAAATTAAGGACCATTTTCCACAGAATCAAAATGATCCAGGCCAGATTAGATAGCATGTTTATGTGGGAGAATGCAGTGAAGCTTTACTCTTAATTTAATGCCTCTTTATAGACTTAGTGATGGTGCAATTGGAGATAGAAAAATAATTTTCATTGTGGCTCTAAGGTTTTGCCATTGTTATCTAGAAACTTTTGTAATGAAAAGAAATAATTAGAAAAAATGCCAAGTTCTGTGGTCAAAACGAAAATGCTAATTTATGGGTCCATTGTTCCTCTAAATAGAGCATATTTGAATATTTTGTATTCAGTCCCAAAATGATTGAACTTTAATAATTTTTCATGTAAGTGTGGTTTTGAATTCTCAGTTCCATAATACACCCCCACCCACATTTAATGATGCCCATAAAACCAATTGGACAATTTTAGACAATGGTACTTTTCTTTTTTTCTTTTCCTCGTTCTTTAAAAATAAAAATTTATTGGGGTATAGTTGATTTACAATGTGTAAGTTTCAGGTATACAACAAATTAAATCAGTTATACATATATCAATACATATATCCTCTTTTTTTTTCCCTTAAGATTCTGTCTCATATAGGCCATATAGGTTATTCCCTGGTAACCACAAGTTGTTTTCTATATCTGTACTTCTATTTTGTAAATAAGTTAATTTGTACCCCCTTTTCTTAGATACAACATATAAGTGATATCATATATTTAACCTTCTGTGTCTGACTTACTTCGCTTCATATGACAATCTCAAGGTCTATCCATGTTGCTGCAAACAGCATTTTGGTTTTTTTTGTGGTTGAGTAATATTCTTTATTCTTTCCTCTGTTGATGGATATTTATATTGCTTCCATGTCCTGGACATTTTACATAGTGCTACAGTGAACATTGGGGTACGTGTATCTTTTCCAGTTATGGTTTTCTCCAGGTACATGCCAAGGAATCGGATAGCTAGGTCATATGGTAGTTCTATTTTTAGTTTTTAGGAACCTCCATGCTGTTCTCCATGGTGGCTGTATACCAATTTACATTCCCATCAACAGTGTCAGAGACTTCACTTTTCTTGTCTCCAACATTTATTGTTTGTAGATCTTTTGATGGCTATTCTGATGGATGTGAGGTGGTATGTCATTAGAGTTTTGATTTTCATTTCTCTAACTAGTGATGTTGAGCCTCATTTCATGTGCTTTTTTGGCTCTGTGTATGTCGTCTTTAGAGAAACGTCTATGTAGATCTCCTGCCCATTTTTTTTATTGGGTGGGTTTTTTTCCTTTGATATTAAGCTGCATACACTGTTTGTATATTTTGGAGAGTAATGCCTTGTCAGTTGCTTCATTTGCAAATATTTTTTCCTATTCTGATGGTCAGGCAATGATACTTTTAAAAATTAGCTAAAGCATGGTCCATTATGCAAAGTAAAAAGACTATCTTATTTTTTTATTTTAGAGAAATTTAATTTATTGAGACTAGGGAATGCATGCATTTGGTAAAATAATAATTCTAAAATTAGGGTAGGGTATCTATAATGAAAGTATGTAGTTTTCTCTCACCTCTGGCCCCAGCCACAGCTGTCTTCTGCAGTAGCAACCCCCTGTTTGGGATATCTTCTGTAGAATATTTTGTGCAGAATATTCTTTGATTGATTACTGGGCAAGACTTCCAAAGCTGATAATTGACTTTTTTCTCAACCCCTTAAAGAAAGAAAAAAAATAATGTTTTTAATTCTAAAAGTTTCAGGATATTTTGTATCACATTCTTTACACAAATTGACCCTAGCATACCTGCCAGGGTTTTAGTTTACTTTCTCCATTTGCTTTACGATTTCATTAAATTCCAACAACTTGAATCTCCTATCAGCATCATCTGATCTTTAACTTTGAGAAATTAATTGCAAAGTGTAACTATGGTTCAATTTGAAAAATTCTAGTCAAGCATGTAATAGGCTTTGTGGTGGAATATTAGTTTTTCATTATTGAGAACTGAAAGTTTGAAAATTCAAACTAATATACATGTTTAGCAATATTAAACATATAAAAAGTATAAAAATGATACTTCCTTCAATTTGAATAGAGAGGTTTCATTATTATGACTCTAGGATATCAACACTGATATCTTGCTAGTAAATAAAACATGGGAAATTCTTTTGGTATTAATTTTATAAGAAGTTATTTCTGTAAATAACCTCTATTTTTGCATTTCCTGAGTTGTTGTATGCGTACCAATGAAGGCAAACGTCCCTTGTGGTGTATATGACCTTGCATCCATGGACCTTGAGAGAATAAATATTTATGTTGATAGTGCAGCTGTCATGAATTGAGTTCATAAATTGGGTTTGGGTTTTTTAATCTGACATATTATTCTTGCTTAATTTCTTTCTGCTGACTATGACTCAAGTGCTATAAATCAGTGAGATTTGCCCATAAAAGAAAAGGAGAGTGGGAATTATATGAAATATGGCCTTTGTTTTTACTAAAAGTGTTTCTTCATTTGGGTACTTGTTTTTTTTTCCCCCCAGCTGCTAGCCCCCAGATCTTATCATGTTTTTTTAAAACAGGTCTATGATAATGATTTGAAGTAAGGGGTAGCATAAAGCTCATAAAACTAAAATGTGAAAGAAGAGAGCGGTATGGTTTAGAAAAAACTATTCTTTTAAAATACAGAAGTAGGACATATGTATACAAAGTCAAAGAGTATAAACAAGGCTGACTACATAATTTGTGGGGCCCAGTGCAAACTAAAAATGTAAGGTCTCTTTCCTCAGAGGAACAAAAAGGGTACTAAAATATAAAGCTTTTTCCTTTCTTCTTTTTTCTTAATCTGAACGCATCATATTTCTTGTTTACTATATAATGTTGTTCTAAGTAAAGACAAATTTTAAATTTAAGTTCTTAGCACAGATTTACTCGTTCTCTTCCCTTAGTGCAGTGCTAGAACAGCGACGCTAAGAATATTTCACTGGTATGTGGAATTAGTGAAATTGCACAGTGTTTCCTAGCTCATACAGGCATAGGTGTTTCATTTTTTAACCAGACTGGTGGAAACCATGCACAAAGCTGATTCAGCCGTTTTTATTTCTTCAGCTGATGCACACAGCTTCTGCCCACATTTTCTTTAGCTTACGGCCAAGTAAGGGAAGACTGAAAGGAAAAGGACTGTGAGTTGTCCTAGCTTTCCTTTCTCCCCCTCGGTATTTTCAGTGTAAGTGGCTGGCTAATCCAGGGAAGCAACATGAATGAGGAAGGCTAAGATAACATTCCTTTGTCCGTGCTTCGGCACTCTTACTGTGTTCAGAGCAAGTTCTGGTTATCCCAGAAAGCTGGGACTCTGGCTGTAGCACCAGGGTTTGCTCTGCTGGAAGATGTAACATGCTTACCTTGTACTCTGGCTTATGTTGAACTCCCAGGCGCCAAGAGTCCACCTGAATTCTGTCCTCAGGGGCGTGTGAATGCCGTAGGTAACAGGGCATCAGGGAACAGCAGGCATGCATACTGCTCTGTCTCCTTCATTCACATGCATGCTCCGCTGTCCCATTGGACTTCACTTACAAAGCACATGTTCAAAGACAAAGTTATTAACACCTTCAGGATGGTGACAGCAGAGCATTAAACTTTCCAGAGCCTGAGTGTGGGGCCCTATGCCACCTACCTCACAGTTCTCATGCTCATGGAGCCAGCCCTGAGTATAGAAAGGCATGAAATAGAAAATAAGTTTCTTCCTTTTCCTTCCCCACTCACACTCCCAAGCTCTTCTTACCAAAGGAAATCATCTTGTTTCTTTCTTTCTTTTCTTTTTTTTTTTAGTTTGTAAAATTACCATCACTGTCACCCTTTAAGCACTGCATTAAAAAATTCCAGCTTTGCTATAATCATGACATAATGCCCACCATGATATTCAGTGAAAATAAAATAAAGATGCTAACTCCTTGAAACCTATAGGAATGTGCCACATTCACTTCTGCCTCACTGACTTTTTTTAAAATTTATTTTTTTATTGAAGGATAATTGCTTTACAGGATTTTGTTGTTTTCTGGCAAACCTCAGCATGAATCAGCCATGGGAATACATATATCCCCTCCCTTTGAACCTCCCTCCCATCTCCCTCCCCAGCCCACCCCTCTAGATTGATACAAAGCCCCCTGTTTGAGTTTCCTGAGCCATACAGCAAATTCCCGTTGGCTATCTATTTTACATATGGTAATGTAAGTTTCCATGTTACTCTTTCCATACAACTCACCCTCTCCTCCCCTCTCCCCATGTCCATAAGTCTGTGTCTGTTTCTTCATTGCTGCCCTGTAAATAAATTCTTCAGAACCATTTTTCTAGATTCCAAATATATGCATTAGAATATGATCTTTATCTTTTTCTTTCTGATTCACTTTGCTCTGTATACTAGATTCTAGGTTCATCCACCTCATCAGAACTGACTCAAATGTGTTCCTTTTTATGGCTGAGTAGTATTCCACTGTGTATATGTACCACAACTTCTTTATCCATTCATCTGTCGATGGGCATCTGGTTTGCTTCCATGTTCTAGCTATTGTAAATAGGGCTGCGATGAACAATGGGATACATGGTCTTTTTCAATTTTGGTTTCTTCAGGGTATATGCCTAGGATTGGGAATGCTGGGTCATATGGTGGTTTTATTCCTAGTTTGTTAAGAAATCTCCATACCATCTTCCCTAGTGGCTCTATCAATTTACACTGCCACTAACAGTACAGTACTCTTGTCTGGCAAATCCCATGAATGGAGGAGCCTGGTAGGTTGCAGTCCATGGGTTCACTAGGAATCAGACATGACTGAGTGACTTCACTTTCACTTTTCACTTTCATGCATTGGAGAAGGGAAATGGCAACCCACGCCAGTGTTCTTGCCTGGAGAATCCCAGGAACAGGGGAGTCTGGTGGGCTGCTGTCTATAGGGTCACACAGAGTCAGACACAACTGAAGCGACTTAGCAGCAGCAACAGTGCAGGAGTGTTCTCTTTTCTCCACACTGTCTCCAGCATTTATTGTTTGTAGACTTTTGATGATGGCCATTCTGACTAGTGTGAGGTGTTATCTCATTGTAGTTTTTAGGAAATCATCTTGTTTCTTCACGAACATTTCAGATACTTAAAGCTGGACATAGCTAGAGATAGGTAGATGCATACATGTGAAATGGTAGATTAAATATGACCACAGATTCTTTGCAACATTTCCAATCTAGAGATGGAGTTTGCTTTTCGCCTCTTGAATCCAGATTGGGACTGAGATGTGCTTTGACCAATAGAATGCTAGGGGAGTGATTTGACTTTGCATGTTGGCCCCTACAGACCCTATAGTTTCATATGCTCTGGGAGTGTTTCCTCCCTTGTGCAGAGATGCCCAAAATGAAGAACCATGTGGTCCAGTCTAGTCATTTCAGCCACACCAGCTGAGGCCCGGGAGAAGTGAGTCCATTTTACCTCATCCCTTCACCCCCACCCCAGCTGACTCCAACTACCTGAGTAAGCTCCAGTGATACCAACAGAAGAACCACCCAGAGAGCCCAACACAATTATAAGAAGTAAGTCATTGTTTTAAGCCATTAAATTTTGTAGTGGTTTGTGATGAGCAATAATGATATAATGATATATACATTAAAAACATTTAAATTTTCATCCTTCCATAAATGGGATTACATCATTCACAGTGTCTATAGCTTGCTTTTTTCCACTGAGAGACCCTTCTGTCTCAGTCCATTCAGATTAGCCACATTATGCTTCAGGAGTTTTCTACTGGCTGGATTACTCTGGTTATTTAACCTATTACCCTGTAGACAGACAGTTTTGTTGGTTTGTGTTCTCATAAACAGTGCTGCAATGTCCACGTGTATGGACATTCTTATACATATATCTGATGTACTTTTGTGGGGTAGGTACTTACCTGTGGAATTATATGGGCATTATGTGAAATTTAAAATCTGGTATTTTCTGATTACACTGCAGAAAATCTACACTAGTTTATACTCTTCTCAGGGTATGAGCATACTGTTTTACCATTTCTTCAGCACTAATTTCAAAGTTTGAAAAATTTGCCAGGGAAAAAGATGGAGTCTTAATATTATTTTGTTTCCTTAATCATGAGTGAGGGAAAGCATCTTCTTTTTAACATTTTATTTATTTTTAATTGAAGGATAATTGCTTTACATTCTTGTATTGGTTTCTGCCATACATCAACATGAATTAGCCAGAGGTATACATATGTCCCCTCCCTCTTGAGCTTCCCTCCCACCCCACCCTTCTAGGTCACCCAGGTTTGAGCTCCCTGAGTCATCTAGCAAATTCCCACTGGCTATCTGTTTTACGTATGGTACTGTATATGATTCCATGCTGCTCTTTCCTTTGGTCAAACCCCCTCTTTCCCTGCCTCGTGTTCACAAGTCTGTTCTATATGCCTGTATCTCCATTGCCACCCTGAAAATACATTCATCAGGACCATCTTTCTAGGTTCCATATTCGTTTTTCTCTTGCTAACTTACTTCACTTTGTATAATAGGCTGTAAATTCATCCACATCAGAACTAATTCAAATGTGTTCCTTTTTATGGCTGAGTAATATTCCATTGTATGTATGTACCACAGCTTCTTTATCCATTCATCTGTTGATGGACATCTGGGTGAGAAAGCATCTTTTAAAATATCCCTTGGCATGTTGTATTTTTTTTTAAATCTCTGAATAACTGGTTCATATCCTTTGTCTGGTGATCTGTTATCATATGTGTTGAAATAGCTTTTCCAAGTTTTTGTTTGAGATATGTCTTGTGACCAGGCACTTTGACTGGGAAAATGTTTCTTGACTTGCTTTATGATTTTCTTCCTCAAGACATTCATTTCATTCATTAATTTTTTCCTCTAATCTCCCTCTTAAACCATGCCCCAGTTACCCATCCATGGACATCACCAGATGGTCAACACTGAAATCAGATTGATTATATTCTTTGCAGCCAAACATGGAGAAGCTCTATACAGTCAGCAAAAACAAAACTGGGAGCTGACTGTGACTCAGATCATGAGCTCCTTATTGCCAAATTCAGACTTAAATTGAAGAAAGTAGGGAAAACCACTAGACCATTCAGGTATGACCTAAATCACATCCCTTATGGTTATACAGTGGAAGTGAGAAATAGATTTAAGGGCCTAGATCTGATAGATAGAGTGCGTGATGAACTATGGAATGAAGTTCGTGACATTGTACAGGAGACAGGGATCAAGACCATCCCCATGGAAAAGAAATGCAAGAAAGCAAAATGGCTGTCTGGGGAGGCCTTACAAATAGCTGTGAAAAGAAGAGAAGCAAAAAGCAAAGGAGAAAAGAAAAGATATAAACATCTGAATGCAGAGTTCCAAAGAATAGCAAGGAGAGATAAGAAAGCCTTCCTCAGTGATCAATGCAATGAAATAGAGGAAAACAACAGAATGGGAAAGACTAGAACTCTCTTCAAGAAAATTAGATACCAAGGGAGCATTTCATGCAAAGATGGGCTCGATAAAGGACAGAAATGGTATGGACCTAACAGAGCAGAAGATATTAAAAAGAGGTGGCTAGAATACACAGGAGAACTGTAAAAAAAAGATCTTCACGACCAACTCACCTAGAGCCAGATATCCTGGAATGTGAAGTCAAGTGGGCCTTAGAAAGCATCACTACAAACAAAGCTAGTGGAAGTGATGGAATTCCAGTGGAGCTTTTTCAAATCCTGAAAGATGATGCTATGAAAGTGCTGCACTCAATATGCCAGCAAATTGGGAAAACTCAGCAGTGGCCAGGACTGGAAAAGGTCAGTTTGCATTCCAATCCCAAAGAAAGGCAATACCAAGGAATGCTCAAACTACCACACAATTGCACTCATCTCACATGCTAGTAAAGTAATGCTCGAAATTCTCCAAGCCAGGCTTCAGCAATACGTAAACTGTGAACTTCCAGATGTTCAAGCTGGTTTTAGAAAAGGCAGAGGAACCAGAGATAAATTGCCAACATCCGCTGGATCATCGAAAAAGCAAGAGTTCCAGAAAAACATCTATTTCTGCTTTATTGACTATGCCAAAGCCTTTGACTGTGTGGATCACAAGAAACTGGAAAATTCTTCAAGAGATGGGAATACCAGACTATTTGACCTGCCTCTTGAGAAACCTATATGCAGGTCAGGAAGCAACAGTTAGAACTGGACATGGAACAACAGACTGGTTCCAAATAGAAAAAGGAGTACATCAAGGCTATATACTGTCACCCTGCTTATTTAACTTCTATGCAGAGTACATAATGAGAAACACTGGGCTGGAAGAAGCACAAGCTGGAATCAAGATTGCCAGGAGAAATATCAATAACCTCAGATATGGAGATGACACCACCCTTATGGCAGAAAGTGAAGAAGAATTAAAGAGCCTCTTGATGAAAGTGAAAGAGGAGAGTGAAAAAGTTGGCTTAAAGCTCAACATTCAGAAAACTAAGATCATGGCTTCTGGTCTCTTCACTTCATGGGAAATAGATGGGGAAACAGTGTCAGACTTTATTTTGGGGGCTCCAAAATCACTGCAGATGGTGACTGCGGCCATGAAATGAAAAGACACTTATTCCTTGGAAGGAAAGTTATGACCAACCTAGATAGCATATTTAAAAGCAGAGATATTACTTTGCCAACAAAAGTCTGTCTAGTCAAGGCTATGGTTTTTCCTGTGGGCATGTATGGATGTGAGAGTTGGACTGTGAAGACGGCAGAGCGCCCGAAGAACTGATGCTTTTGAAGTGTGGTGTTGGAGGAGACTCTTGAGAGTCCCTCGGACTGTAAGGAGATCCAACCAGTCCATTCTGAAGGAGATCAACCCTGGAATTTCTTTGGAAGGAATGATGCTAAAGCTGAAACTCCAGTACTTTGGCCACCTCATGTGAAGAGTTGACTCATTGGAAAAGACTCTGATGCTGGGAGGGATTGGGGGCAGGAGGAGAAGGGGATGACAGAGGATGAGATGGCTGGATGGCATCACGGACTCGATGGACGTGAGTCTGAGTGAACTCTGGGAGTTGGTGATGGACAGGGAGGCCTGGCTTGCTGGGATTCGTGGGGTCGCAAAGAGTCAGAAATGACTGAGCAACTGAACTGAAGTGAATGAAAGACATATTACTATAAAGCAAAACTTTCAGGCATTTTGTTGTCTACCACTTCTTCTGGAAATTATTTTAATTTGCACAATTAATGTTTTTATCCTTTTGCTTCTGGGGAGGCACTTCTTCAGGAAGCTAATCTCAAGTTAGTTGGTTGCTGGATCTGTTAGCTGCAAAGTACAATTCCCAGCAATAATTCATCCTTGTCTATTTGGGGGAAACTACAGGGAAGAATGCATTTTAAAATTATATCACCTGTTGTTTTTCTTGGCCTGATCAACAATGGTTATTTGGTACAAGGTCTCTCGTTCTCTTTAAAGATCTGATACTTTTTGTGGAGTTGTAGAGTTGGAGTTAAAAATTTTGGATAAAGGGTTGAAATAATTCTCCTTTTGTTCCAGGATCTGATCATTCATAGGTGCTCAGTCCATTTCCCATTAGTCATTCTAGAAAAACAGGATCAAACCAAGTATGGAAGACAGCAGCGGCAGCTTCAGAAACCTCAGAGGAAGGAGCATCTAAGACAGGGTGTATGGGGACTTCCCTGGTACTCCAGTGGTTAAGACTCCATGCTTCCACTACAATTGGTGCAGGTTAAATCCCTGGTTGAGGAATGGAGATCATGCATGCTGCATAGCCCAGCCGAAAAAAAAAAAAAAAGTGATTTATAGAACATCATTTTTACATTGTTCCCCAAGCTGCAATCACATTCTGTCCTAATACGCAAGTTCATAAATGAATAGAGGGGATAGTTTTTTTAGGTGTGAAGTACATGGCCTTGGTGTCAGATAGACTTGGGTCTAATGATATTTTATCACCCCTTGGCTGTGTGATATTGGGCCAGAAGTTTGCACCCCAGTTTTCTCACCTATTAATGAGATAAAACACAGCTTGTATAGTTAAGAGAGTCTGAGTGTCTAGTGCATAGGTAAACACTAAGCAAAAGAATTTCATTAACTTTAGATACATAATTTGATTTAACTATGTTTTATGAGCATAAATCATTAGAGTACATTCTCAGTGTTTGTGATTAATGAAACATTGATAAATTGCTTTTAAAAAACACACAATTCTATAATAATAAGATCTCTTAGCCATTATCCATTTCTTCTAAAGTGCAGATCTCAGTGGCAGTGGAAGACTGAGGTCATGAAAGAGTTGAGGCTAGTGAGGTTTTCATAGTTCTAAGGTTTCCATTTTCAGACTGGAGTATGGGTTGGGTCTACAGCTAGAAAGAGAATGAGATTGAACATCCTTCTTCCAACTTTCTCTGACCTTGAATGAGGGTGATCTTTCTGGCCATTCCAGACCTTCTGAACAGCAGTAAAAAGTGGGGTAACTCTTGACTTTTATTATGGAAATATACTCTCTATGCTTCCCTGGTGGCTCAGAGGTTAAAGCGTCTGCCTCCAATGCAGGAGACCCGGGTTCGATCCCTGGGTCGGGAAGATCTCCTGGAGAAGGAAATGGCAATCCACTCCAGTATTCTTGCCTGGAGAATCCCATGGACAGAGAAGCTTAGTAGATTACAGTCCACAGGGTTGCAAAGAATCAGTCACACCTGGGTGTAGACTTGACTTATTTGAAAAAAGCGAATAGATAAAGAGCAAACAATCTTGGCAACAAAACTTTTCCTAGTAGCTTTCTTCAGGTGCCCAAAACTGCTCATGTTTGGACATGTATGTCTGCATAAATAGGTGCAAAATATATCCACTTCTCCCTACCCGTACTGAGTTCGGCACCAGCAATAACTGTCACTTCCAAGAGATATGCCAGAATAAGCTGAAAGGGGATGAGTCTCTGTGCTTTGAGATTGGAGGTTTGGTGCTTTGAAACCACCAGACATCACCTGGACAAGGGGTCAGTGGAATGGGCCCGTGGTTGTATTAATAGCTCTTTGTCACATGATGTCTCAAATGTGACACCAGGGTAAACTCACAGCCCTGGTCTTCCTTTCTGATGGGGTGATTAAACATGCTGTGTTTGGGTGTTGCCGGGTAGTTGAGAATAACAACACTGCTTTGGTAGGAAAGGTATTGTCCCGAGGTGTGGCATCCTTCGGACTTCCTCCCCCCACCCCCACCCCCAGAGGAGCGCTTCCTGCTTCCCATCTGAATGATGAGTCATGTGAAGAGCTTGAGGACGTGACACACGAGATCACTCAGGCCATAATTAGTTGAGTGGCATGTATGACAAATTGCTTTTGTGTGCACATATCGCATCCAGGTAGAACCAGGAAATGCACGGAGGGCTGAAAATAGCTCATGGCTGCATGGGAGTGTCTTTGATGCTAGTGCTTTCAACATCCACAAGTGTCACATCAAAGCAGTCATGTTTCCTCGCATTCTCAGTGCAGATCCAAAGATGCTGATGCTTTCTATTTCTTATAATTTCTGACAACCGGGAAACATTTTTAGAGTTAACAGTGAGTGAGAGACTCAGCAGGTGTTTGATGTATGCCTGAGATAGACTTATGCATGAACTCCCGTGGCACAAAAAACCATGTGGCCAGGAGAACTGTCCTGTGAGAGAACTCCATGGGTTATGTAAGGAAGATGGCTCATGTGTATTAAACTGTGTCCTTCTAGAACTGGAGTATTAGCATTAATTATATGTCAAGAACCATGGTAAGTGCCTCTATGTATTATTTTTCTAATCCTAACTCTGACTTAATGAGGTAATAATAAACATAAGATTAGCTACATGCCTAATATTTACTGTGAGTTTGTCATTATGCTAAATAGGCATCATATATATTATTGTCTCATTTAATCCTCCTAACAACCGTGGCCAGTTCAGCTCAGTCACTTAGTTGTGTCTGACTCTTTGCGACCCCATGAATCCCAGCACGCCAGGCCTACCTGTCCATCACCAACTCCTGGAGTTCACTCAGACTCAATCCATCGAGTCCGTGATGCCATCCAGCCATCTCATCCTCTGCTGTGCCCTTCTCCTCTTGCCCCCAATCCCTCCCAGCATCTGAGTCTTTTCCAATGAGTCAACTCTTCCCATGAGGTGGCCAAAGTACTGGAGTTTCAGCTTTAGCATCATTCCTTCCAAAGAAATCCCAGGGCTGATCTCCTTCAGAATGGACTGGTTGGATCTCCTTGCAGTCCAAGGGACTCTCAAGAGTCTCCTCCAACACCACACTTCAAAAGCATCAATTCTTCAGTGCTCAGCTTTCTTCACAGTCCAACTCTCACATCCATACATGACCACTGGAAAAACCATAGCCTTGACTAAACAGACCTTTGTTGGCAAAGTAATGTCTCTGCTTTTGAATATATTGTCTAGGTTGGTCATAACTTTCCTTCCAAGGAGTAAGTGTCTTTTAATTTCATGGCCGCAGTCACCATCTGCAGTGATTTTGGAGCCCAAATATAAAGTCTGCTACTGTTTCCACTGTTTCCCCATCTATTTTTCATGAAGTGAAGGGACCAGATGCCATGATCTTCGTTTTCTGAATGCTGAGCTTAAAGCCAACTTTTTCACTGTCCTCTTTCACTTTCATCAAGAGGCTTTTTAGTTCCTCTTCACTTTCTGCCATAAGGGTGGTGTCATCTCCATATCTGAGGTTATTGATATTTCTCCCGGCAATCTTGATTCCAGCTTGTGCTTCTTCCAGCCCAGCGTTTCTCATGATGTACTCTGCATAGAAGTTAAATAAGCAGGGTGACAATATACAGCTTTGACGTACTCCTTTTCCTATTTGGAACCAGTCTGTTGTTCCATGTCCAGTTCTAACTGTTGCTTCCTGACCTGCATACAGGTTTCTCAAGAGGCAGGTTAGGTGGTCTGGTATTCCCATCTCTCGAAGAATTTTCCAGTTTCTTGTGATCCACACAGTCAAAGGCTTTGGCATAGTCAATAAAGCAGAAATAGATGTTTTTCTGGAACTCTCATGCTTTTTCCATGATCCAGCGGATGTTGGCAATTTATCTCTGGTTCCTCTGCCTTTTCTAAAACCAGCTTGAACATCTGGAAGTTCACAGTTTACGTATTGCTGAAGCCTGGCTTGGAGAATTTCGAGCATTACTTTACTAGCATGTGAGATGAGTGCAATTGTGTGGTAGTTGGATCATTCTTTGGCATTGCCTTTCTTTGGGATTAGAAAGAAAACTGACCTTTACCAGTCCTGTGGGCACTGCTGAGTTTTCCCAATTTGCGGGCATATTGAGTGCAGCACTTTCATAGCATCATCTTTCAGGATTTGAAAGAGCTCCACTGGAATTCCATCACCTCCACTAGCTTTGTTTGTAGTGATGCTTTCTAAGGCCCACTTGACTTCACATTCCAGGATATCTGGCTCTAGGCGAGTGATCACACCATCGTGATTCTCTTGGTCATGAAGATCTTTTGTATAGTTCTTCTGTGTATTCTTGCCACCTCTCCTTAATACCCTCACCAGTAGGATTATTAATCCATTTTTATAAGTAAGAAATCTGAGACTTGGAGAGATTAAGGAACTTGCCCAAGCTTGAATGGCTAGTAAAGTGAAGAAGGTAGGATTTAAGCTAGTCTTATCTGACTTCACACCTCATAATTTGGGCTGTACTATTTCTCTCTTACTGTCCTGTGATCAGTGTCAGCAACAAACCAACCAACCCAGACAGACAAACCAATAAACAAATAAACCCCCCTCCAATTTCAACCCTATTGAATGCAATATATATAAGAAAAATACTTACATTTACCAGTGGCCTAAATATGGTGTAGTGTTTCATTCTCACTGATATTTATGAAGAAGCTGGAATCTATAACATCAAGTTAAATTCAACAAATATGAAGTGGCTACTGTGCTGGTCATGCTTCTTATAAGACCCTGAGGTGAAAAATCAAGAGATTCTTAAGAAAAATCTAGAGATACTTTGTATAAGATATCTGTTTTTATTTTAGCCCTTCCTGTTATTTTCTACATACATATCATTGGAAGGTCTGTCTTCTGTTTTCCTGAGAGATGAGATATGTTTATGTCTCTGTACAAATCACGATGTGAAAGACCATCTGCCTCAGAAACGTCTTCTTCATTTCAACCTCAGCCCACTTTGTAGGGATATCAGAGTCCTGGTTGGCCCACCATGCCAAGATGATCAAATAATCCAACCTCTAAATACATTGGGAAATTAGAGTGAAAGATAATCTACCATTTTCCACCTTGGTTTTGCCTGCAATGTGTTTTCATTCTAAAATGATTGACTTAGAGAAGATGAAGTAATATACCATTATATATCAGCTTTTGGTTATTTGATATATGACCAAAAGGAAGAATTCTGAGCCAGCTTTGTCTAAGGAATCTAAGGCATGTTATAAAGCGAGTATTTAAACTTAAGGTCTTTCTGAACATGCTGGTGATGAGTACCATATTTAGTTTTTACTGCATAAATAAATCTTTTTATTTTATATAGGGTTGCCTTCGTTCTGGAAGTGATTCCAGAAGACTTTATATATACACTTTTAATATAATTTGGAGATATGGGACACCCCAAATACTTTTCTGCCCTAGGCATTTTGTTCATACTTGTACAAATTTATCTCAAGTCTAGAAAGGTATGTCACATTTACCAATCACCTAGTCATGGGGGAGAACCAGGGGAAAGAATTGTATGAAACACGAATGTATTGGAGAAAACCAAACCCAATTTACTTGTACCTTATGTTGTTCTTTACTGGACTTATTTTCTCTTAAGCACAAATTAACTCTCGAATGTGGGCAATAAACCAGACTGTTTCTAACCCCTACCCTGATCCCCATACACCAAGCAGAGAAAAGCCCCTTCCTTGGGTAGAGCTTCATGCCCCACCCTCAACTTAGCAGCAACAAACTGAGAATCTCCATTTATGCTTTCACTTTTAATGAAAGAAATATACTGTGGATATTATTTGTGATAATTTAGAAAAATGATTCAGCTTCCTTATAAAGCCAGGTCCTTGGTTTACTGACATTTTGGGCTTTAGTAGGAAATTTCTTTACTCATTCATAGAGGTCACACAGGGTCACATAGGGTCACATCATCGTTCAGATGACATCCAGAAAATATGACATATTAAGTCTCATATATATACACACACGTATATATTTAAAAGTTTAAATATACTAACATTAAAGGAGACAGTGGGTGGACCAAGAAATGATGAATAATGTCATATTTTCATCCTCTTAAGTGCTGAAAACTGTTTTGGGGGTTTTGTTTTATCTGTAACTCAAAGCTTTTGTAAAGTCATACTTCCCCTATTGAAATCATTGAGCATGAGAAGAATTATGTTCAGATTATCCTTGGGTCCAAATTACTCATTATATGTCTTTCGTTCCATTAAGCCTCTGTGTGTGCTTGCTTTTTGTTTCTGACTCTATTCCTTTGAGAGCTGGTTCAGGGGTTCTGGGAAGGAGAGTATCTACTTCTGTATCTTTAAAGAGTTTCCTCTAGGGAGGAAAGCTGTTCTCTTAACTGAGCATGCAAGTCTGGAAGAGGAACAAGTGAACCCTCACCTTGTCGTACAGATTAGCCTAATCAGCCTGGTTCATACCCTGTGTCTACTTATCTTTTGCACGATCCCTGTTCTACCCATTTAATGATGAATCCTTTGGTTTGGGGGTCTTCTGTGCCGTTAGTTTTTGATATTTTTATTGTCCACTTTATCTTCTAGAATTCTCTGCAGTGTTGGAGTGGTCTATTCAGTAATTTCCAAGTCTCAAAGACTGAGTGGGAAATTCATAACTGGCGATTGTCACATCATAGGCACTTAAAGTTTATTAAACAAACAGTTGTAAACACAGATACATATTTTACTCAAAATATTATTGTTCTTTATAGGAAAGAAAATACAATGGAAAAACACCAAGTGCAGTAGCCCTCTCCTTCCACCTTAGGGCCTTTCTTGGAGAAACTGCCTTGATGGCTCTAGTGCATCCCCCCATCTTCAAAGCAGAGTAGATCCAGAAGCAGGTCCAAGGAGCTTAAAAGGGTTTCCCCAAGGCCACCATGCTAGGCAGTGGCAGAGCCAAACCTGCTTTGGTGTTTCCCTGTTGCTTGCCTTAGAATACAAATATACACACAATTTTTTATGTGATTTTAGGCATGAACTTCATGAAGCCCCTCCAGTGACAACCATGGAGGGGACATGATCCCTAATTTAAGAAGTCCTGATACAGATTGTATTGGACAGGAAACATTCTGCCTGTCTCTAAGCCCTCCGGTATTCTAATTACGCTTGAGTAATTACACAACCACAGAACATGGATAGTTACTGCCACTTCTCAAAACTCCCATATACAGTTTCACTATTAACAAAGGAACAGTTCCCAAAGAGACATATAAATCTACATACAAATCTACACCAACTTGGCTGAAAACACATGCACATACTCACTCCTGAACTTAAACTGTTAATTTAAAAGCATCTACTTTACTCAGTAGAAAAGCAGTTTAAAGTCTTGAAAAGTTTGAATTTCGTACTGCTACATGATCCTCCATTTAAAGATAATTTTTATTGTCTTTTTTTCGTATTTTTAATATTAAGCACGTGTCATGATATCATGTAAGTACCTACTATATGCATTTTACTCTGGAGACTAGAAAATTATCCATTTATATATATATATATATATATATATACACACACACCCATATATATAGAGAGAGACCTCCTATTATGTATAAGGTATTCTGATACATGATAGGAAAGTGTTCTCAATAAACATAGACATGGTCTTCCCTTTCAAGGAGATTATGGTCCACGATGGTAGGTCTTTATCAAGTGCTGTTCAAGCTTCAAGCAATAGAGAGACAGAGATCATTTGGGGTGAGCTTAAGATCATGAACAAGGTGAGATCTGTACTGGGCTTTTGAAAGCCAGGTAGGATTTGAGAAAGCCAAAAAGAAGGGGAGGGCATTTTAGTCTATTCCGGTTACCTATTGCTACATAACAAACCACCCCAACATAGTCACTTAAAATAATCATACTCTTTTCCTTTGCTTATGAATCTGCAACTTGGATCAGCATAGTGGGTAGCTGGGCAGGGAGATGGGAGAGAACAGTTTGTTTCTGTTCCATGTGTTATGCCCAAGTCGCGAAATCTCCCAATCACCACCAGGAAGCCGGCATCCAATGCAAAAGCAAGAGAGTTTTTATTACCAAGCTCCAGGTGGGGCTCCCACCGATACCGACACAGCAGCTATAGGGAGAAGCCTTGAACTCTCGGTTTCATTGCTTACATAGGGTATTCGCACGAAAAATGTTACCTTCTGTGGAAGGGTTCGGTGTTGGGTTCTGATTGGTTTTCATTTCTCGGGTTCTTATTGGTTCCCATTTCCTGGGCTTAATTCCAATTTCCTGGGCAGGTCATAAGTCCTGAAGGTAAAGTCAGGAGATCCTGATCTGGGATCTGATTGGCTCGCAGGTGGTGGGATGAGGTCAGGGGATTTCCAAAGACTCTTTCCTCAGAACTCTAAAATGGAGTCTTTTTTAACAAAATGGGGTGGCTTAGGTTCTTCACATATAGGATCGTCTGGGGAAGTTCAGAGGATGGTTGGGGGCTGGTATCAACTGAAGGCTGCATGTCTGTGAGCTGATGCTGGTTTGTCAGCTGGGATGAACTGGCGCTTGTGACCAGAGCACCTACACATGGCCTTTCCACATGTCTGCTTGGCTCCCTCTTAGCATGAAGGCTGGGTAACAAGAGCTAGTATCCCAAGAGAGCCAGGCAAAAGCGCTTTCAGTTTGATGGCCTACCTTAAGTCATCCATTGCCACTTGGGTCATAGGTACAAGTGCACCCAGATTCAAGTGGAGGGAATGTAGACTCAGCCTTTGACACGTTAAAGTCGCAGTATGGGAAGAGTAAATGGGATGGAGATACTGTAGTAACTGTTTTGTAGAACAGTCTGCACCCAGGTCATTTCAATATATAGGGCTAAAGTTGCTGAGGTGGTTAAGTTAAAGCCATTTGAGGGTTATTTTGGGTGGAGCAGAGAATTTGTGGATAGGAACGTGGGCAAGAATCTAAGCCAGTCTGGAATCTGGACTTGATCCTTTGGACACTGATGAGTCTTTAGAGTTTTGATGTCAACACAGTGATTATGAATGAGAAGGATCTGACTGAAAAGTGCAGGATAGTTTGAGGGGGAGGCTGGAGGTGGTCTGTGAATTGGGAATTTATGACAGTGGTCTCACATGCCAGGATAAGGCCTTACAGGGGTGACTGTAGACTAGAAAAAAGTGGCAAGTATGAGAGGCATGGCCATGGAATATAAGATGTAAAATATAATTAGAAAAGAGGAGTAAGGGAAAAGAATAAGACAGGGGTCATGCCACTCTTTTGAGCTAAGAAAATGTAAACTCAACTCTCAAGGACAGAGGTCACTTTTTGTCTCTATTTATCCCACTTAGCATGATTCCATTGCAGGCATTTCATGTCTTTGAGATTGTGGCCCCGAATACCCATTTTATAGATGATAATACTGATGCTCAGAAAGTTACACAAGGCTCCCACAGGAGGATCTCTTTTCTGGCCAAAACATTGAGACCTTCTCTGTGACCACCAGCTTGATCTCAAAATAGATACACATGAAATGTTTGCAGAAATAGACCTTGCTCTGACACCAGCTGGTTGGTTAGCTTATCTCTGATGGCTGCTAGTATTTTTGCCATTAGCTTGTAAATCCTTTTCAGTCAGGGTCAGTAGGGCATCTTTAAGATTTAATGCAGTTGGTATAAACGTAAGGGAAAAACTTTCCTGCACACTCCTCAAGTTAGGCTGTATCTTATGGTGGGTCATTGTGCACTGCTGGGACAGTCGGGTGCCCTGTGTGTGCCCAGTGCCCTGGGAGCCTCGGTGCAGGCAGTCTTCCAAGGCCTGAGTGGCAGTGGCCTCGCTCTGTCCTCTCCTGGGAACCTCATCTAAATGACCTGACCTGGAGCAGAGGCCGGGTTAAATCTCTTACACCTATAGATGGTTTTCAGGTGCCACCTGGGAGTGTGGGTCCTAGTGGGGAAGGGCACTGAGGCATTGCTGGTTTGTCCACTGTGTGGGCAGGCTCTGCTCAACGTAGGAGGAAAATTACTCCTGGGCTTCTGACCTCCTCTCATGTGCTTCCTTCGTCTCCTCCTCCTCACCGTGAATCAGCTGTGTGCTTCTCAAGCATGAGATTCAATTACTTTTATTGTTGGGTTTGGCTGTGATTATCTTTAATGATCAGAAAATTATCCAGTGTCTAAAAAACACAATTTAAACATTCAGCCACAGTGTGTTCCTGTGATTTTTGGCTGGCAGTAAGGATTTCTTCTGAGGAGGTCTTTTAGACATTTAGCATTTAGTACTTGCTCTCCAAATACTGTTTCACAACTGGAAACCTGAAAGGTTTTTCTTTTTTCCCTAGTTCATTCAATACCAGGCATATTTTAAGCAATTCTAAAATGAGAGTATCAGTTTAATGTCATCTTTGAGGTAGAAAATATTTTACAGCTCAACATTCTTGCTTCCTATGTACAGCAATCAAATACATGAATCCTGAGCATGTTCAGACCCTGGTTCTAGCTCTAAATCAGTGGGCAACTGACTAAATTCTTTAGCAACTGTCATCCCATTGGGGAAAAAGGAAAGAATGTTTTAACACCCTCTTCAGATTGTCTGATAGAAATACTGAGGCCAGAGATATTGGTGAAAGAAATAATCCAGGAATTATCATTGATCCCAGCGACCGAGGACATTTGCCATAGGAACCACGTGGAAGTGATTCCAGGAGAGGCTGGCTTTCGGGTTCTGTGGAAACAGGCAGCCCTGGAGCCTTGTGGACCTGCAGAGTTTTTGACTGAGCAGCAGGTATTTCATAATACAGCATGGGTAAATTCATGCCAGGTGGAGCCACTGCCTGCTACACTTTCAGGGAGTCAGGAAGCCTTGGGAGCAACACTTAATGAGATGGTCTGACAGCTTGGGGACGTCCCTTCCTATGTTGTTTTGAATGATGCCAGCCAGTTTCAAGTGGGCAGGATTAAAATGCAAACCAAGCCCAGGTTTTTTTTTTTTAATTAATGTCTGATGTTTGCCAACCAGGGGAAAAAATGAGGAGAGCATGCAGCAAACATTGCTGAGAGCTATGCTGTCACCTGGATTAAGACATCCTGACATGAGGCAGCTGGGGACAGCAGCTGGCCCCTCTGTGGCTACTGGGGAATGCATTTGGCGGATGGAAAGGAAATGTGAAAATGTTCCTCAAACATGACCTCTGAAAAAAATTGTGGTAAAATACACATAACATGAAATTTACCACTTTTACCATTTGAAGGGTGCAATTCAGTGGCATTAAGTACATTTATAATATTTTGCAACCATCACCACTATCTAGTTCCAGAACTGACTCAACACCTCATAAGGAAACCATTCCCATTAAGCAGTCACTTCCCATCCCCACTCCCTCCAGTCCTGGAACCACTAATCTGCTTTGTGTCTACAAGCAGACTTTTTAGGAAGGGGGATGGAAGGCCCTGAGGGTGGGAATGAGCAGATGGGGTGGGGGTTCTTTCAAAACTGAGCTTTTTGTTTTTGCAAACATACAGCAGCTCCCTTCATACCAGCATGAGTATAAATGCATAATTTAAGACTCCTCTTATAAAACTTTTACACAACTTTGAGGTATATTTTATATATCATAAAATCCACCCATTTCAAGTATACAATTCAGTTCGCCTGTGTCCAGGGCGGTACACCTGTCACCATAGTCCAGTTTTAGAACAGGTTTATCCTTCTGGGAATAACCTTCCTGCATAGTTACAGTTAATCTCATTCTACCCCCAGCCACAGGCACCACTGCTCTACTTTTTCTAAAATTGCCTTTTCTGGATGTTTCTTATCAGGGGTACCATATACCATGTGGCCTCTGTGTCTGGCTACTTTCCCTGAGAGTGAAGCTTTGAAAATTCATCCAGGGTGTAGTATGTGTCAGGAGGGATTTTTGGTTTTTTTGTTTTTAATGTGCATTGTGGCTTTTATTTATTTATTTATTTTTAATACTTTATTCTACATTACAATACTGTATTTGTTTTGCCATACAATGACATGAATCAGCCATAGGTGTCCACGGAGTTCTTTTTATTGCCAAATAATATTTCATTGACTGGATCTGCCACATCACATCTATCCATTCCACCTGCAAACATTGCATGGGCCCAGCACACTTCCTCTGTGCAGATATTTTAAAATAAGTCTTTTATCTATACATTCTAGAGGGGTGGATTATCAGATGACCTCTGAGATCCTCACTAGCCAAGATTCTGTCCCCAAATGTCCCAGGGGCACATCTAGATTCTTAGATCATTCATTTATTCAGCAAACATTTCTTGAGCCCTCACAGCACACCAAGCCCCCAGCACTCTTGGAATTTCTTCTCTAACCCGAGAGACAAAGCTCTTTCATGTCAGGCACTGCTTCTCTTCTGGTGGGTTGCAGGGGTGGACATGTTCCAATGGGACTGAGGTTCAGTCATAGGCGGTTCCCTCTATCCTCTCCCCTGACGGTCTTGCTCCTCAGATGCGAGCCTTCCATCCTCTTTCCAGCACACTATTTTGTAATTCTTATTTGCATCTCTTGCCTGTCTGTGGAATATGGGCAGCTTGAGAACAGTGACGATGTCTTGCTCTATGCGCTGAGCACAGTGTAGGGCCCGACATGTTGACAGTGAAAGAAAGAAAGTAAAGTTGCTCAGTTGTGTCCGACTCTTTGTGACCCCATGGATTGTAGCCTACCAGGCTCCTCTGTCCATGGAATTTTCCAGGCAAGAATACTGGAGTGGGTTGCTGTATCTTTCTCCAGGGGTTCTTCCCGACCCAGGGATCGAACCTGGGTCTCCGGCATTGCGGGCAGACGCTTTACCATCTGCACCACCGGGGAAGCCGTGTTGACAGTGGTTATTGGATGAATGAATCCCGCTTTGGCCAGGGGTGGGATCAGACAGGAGAGGCCTCAGGTCAGCTCATGGCTGCCTCTCCAGAGAGAAGGCACAAGTCCAGAAGAGAAAGTGGAGTAGTCTGGAGTTCTCTCTGCTCCTTGGAATACAGGCGTGACACCTACTGCTTCCCATGGTCATGAGTATTAGAGTAGAGTAGTAATCTAGGGTCCCCTGAGGGCAGACTCTTTAGGGAGACCGTGTGAAAATGGTCCTGTGTGGCAGGTGACTGGATCCAGGTGCCAGAGGCAGTGGCTTAGAATGACTTCTCCAGGCCCCTCCCTGCTGTGTCTGGCCACCACCCGCTCCCACTCAGAGCTTCTTCCTTGACGCTTGCTCTGGGCCACCCGGCCTGACCAGAAAGCCAGGAGCGGAGAGGACGGGACTCAGCTTGCGTGTTCTGAGGAGCACTGGGCTGGAAGAGTGAAGACCCAGGAGGCTAAACCAGGAGAGGTGCTCCATGTGGAGAAGAAAACAGGTGGTTCTGTGAGGGCTTTTCTGCTTGCCAGTGCTGGTGGCTGGGTCTAATCAGAGTCCCATTACAGGTACTGGGACAAAGCATTAAAGAGAGAAGTGACGTACTTATGTCTAGTCTCAGAGAAGACTTGAAGCTTTCAAAATTGTCTGTAATTATTATATTGTTCTGTAGGAGCAAATACACAAGTCTAGTCTACTTTAACAGGATCCTGCTTTAGCCTTGTCCATCTCAGGATAGTTCTGGAGATTTTCCTCCCTCTCTGGGCACCTTTATTTCCATGTTTGTCGATTGGGGCCCATTGGTTTGCTCCATCATACACATGTATGTTTGGTTGGTGGCTAGCAGAGCTGTGGCGGCTCTCCTGTGGGTCACCATATTCCCCTAACCCCTAGGAAGGACTCTTAATCCATGTGGGCTACAGTCTGCTGGTTTTCCTTTCTTAATGGTAGAAAAAATTTGAGATGCTGGTTGGAGAGAAATTATCTTAGGTTTGGGTTGGTTCTAATTTTGCTTAGCATCCTTACCGTTTAAAATATATTAGTGCTTGAGGCACCCCAAATGCATTATATCAATACTAAATTCATGCACAGAAATACTTCTCTGTGAGATCGTTCCAATGAGAATACAGTTATACCTGGTCCTAATCTGGTGAATCAAAAAGCAAAGCGTACATTAGTTTTTTTCTCTTCTTGGCACTTTGCCTTTTAATTCACATAGGATGCCTTCTGTTGGGTTAGTAGTTTCATTTTAGTACAGAAATCAAGTTTAATTAAAGCTTACTTGCCATTTAAAATAATAATTTGTTTGACTTAGCATTCTTAATTACCCCAAGTAAATTGCCTATAGAGGCTCACCTAATTCATTTGTTTGCTCAGATTATTACTGTCATTTGCATATTTTGAACGACACCACTTTAATGAAACACCAGGGTGGAGTCAGGGCAGATGATACCTTCTGTGGCAAATGCTAAGGAGATGATCTTTCTGCCCTAGTCTGTTTGTTCAGCTGGAAGGTTTTTATTATCCTACTGAATTTTCACAAAAGATCAAAGTTTTAAAAAGCTTTTGTGTTGGAAAATCATTAGTAATGAAGTGTCGGGCGGGGGCAGGTGGCAATATAATAAATGTGAGTAGCATTCATGTCTAGCCAGGGGCTGCTACTTATGTATCCTCATTTAGCTTCTTACAATGCACATAGGTATTCATCTCCTTAATCCCAAGATGTATTCCTGCACACGTGAGGATACACATAAAGGAATCATAGTTCTAATCTATTTGAGGAACTTACAATAATTTGTTGGAAAGCTTCTCTGCTATTAGTAGAAAAATGTGATGTTGAATCCAGGCAACAGTTTTATTATTCTGTGATTATTGTAGCCAGAAATCAATGTTAATAAATTACCACCTCTAGGAGAGGTTTTAGAGAACTTGTCTTGATAAATAGCAAGAAAGATTTCTTAGAGCCTATCCATTATTTTAGATCTTACATATGGATTTTTATGTATGTAAAAGCCATGAGTGCTCTCATGACTGTTCTTTGGGAGTTTTTCTTTTTCTTTTAGTGGAGAGGAATGAGGGATACCTTTATGGTTCTGGACAGGTTTGCAAGGCAGTCTTAGATTTATTGATCCTAAGTAATTCCAGAACCTAATCATTGGTTTACCTCTTAAACTTTAGAAACCGATTTATAACTCCCACTATAGAGGGGGAAAAAACCAATATGCTAGATCATAGTAGTACACATTGCATTAATTTATATTTCTCCAGGTTTCCTATTGCCTGACCAAAATGTGGAAAACATTCTAACAAGAGACTTTCATTAGTGTTAGTTATATACTAAAAGCATCTCTGAATGATGTAGCCAGAAAGTACATCTCAAATAGGAAACCTTCCCTCTTCTGTACTAATGGATTATTTGTAGAGAAAGTGTATATGCATCTTATGGAACACTAGTAATGAGAGTAAATGAATAACAGAGTCACTTTTTGGTGCTTGCAGTCCAGTTTCAAGGTCTGTGATAAAGACAGGAAGATGACTGTCTTCCGCTCCTGGTCAAACCTACATCCTAGTATATATACTCTGTTTATGAAGGCATAGCCCCTGGTCCAGCACCAATAGGACCTTTTAGACCCTTTCTCGATCATTATAAAAAGGATGCTACCCTGGGGCTCAAGAGACCTGCTGTGTTCACTTAGTAACCCTGTGATCTTGAACAAGTTATGTCTGTAGACTTCTGTTTCCCCTACCTGGAGAGTGGTTGGTTGTCTGTCGATGAATTAAACATTTTCTAAGGTCATTCTACTTAAAATTCTGTACCTCTTGAGGTGATGGGTTGTCTCTGATCTGGATTCATCTCCACGCATGCAGGGATAGGAGTAGGGGAAACCAGTTCCTGGATTGGTTCAGAGGTCAGAAAGCGTGAATTAGGGTGAAGTGGGCTCACAGGGGCATCAGGACCTTCATTGTCTCCCTGCTTTCTATTCTAATGAGCCTCCCTGTGAAGACACACTGAAACTTTGGCCTGACTAGGGTTTTTAATTCATGGGATGCTGCGAGGGATTTTAGGGGCAGAAACATCTAGAATATGCTCTTGATGTCTAAAATAAAACTACCTTTGTTTAAACAACACAAAGAAAGGGTCCTTTTCATCTTACTTGACTTAGGAAGCAAATACTGTAAGCACTGTGACTTTTAAGTGCTGATGTATTTTTGCTTCTGTAAGGGATTTATTTTTTAATTACAAAGTAAAAATATCAATATTTTTAAAAATTCAAACTATGCCAAAGATATTAAGTAACAAATTAAAGTCCATTCTGCTCCTACTATCAAGGGCTCTCTACTACTAATTAACACTTTTATTTGGGTATATCCAGAAAATTTTCTATGTACATTGCAATGCAGTTATCATATTTGCATATCTTTTTGCATTGAAAATTAAGTTATAGTGTGAAATATACTATTATACAAACTGCCTTTTTTTTCACTTCAAGTCTTTCATGGATATTCTGCCAGGAGACTACTTACATAGATCATAGCAAGTTATTTGCTCATTAGACACAACTAGATTTGTTTATATAATTTTATACACAGATCACATATAAAATTGTAACTCTGTAGACGGTAACAAACTGTAACCCTCTGTAACAAACAGTCTGACCTCCATAACAAACTTCATCTTCCTATTTTAGGAATGCCAGGACTGATCATTCTCTAGGCCTCCCAAGTTTTATTTGCCCTGAACCCTTTCATAACCTTGGAGAAGGAAATGGCAACCCACTCCAGTATTCTTGCCTGGAGAATGCTATGGACGAGGAGCCTGGTGCACTACAGTCCATGAGGTCGCAGTCAGTCAGACATGACTGAGTGACTAACATTTTCATAACCTGGGCCACTGACCAAAGATAATCTTATACCTTAAAGTAGCCTCTCTTTTAGCTATTCTGACAAATCTGTACTCGTTGTCAATAAGCTAATATGTAACACTCCCAGATTTTATATTTAGATGTTTTTTTTTTTTAATTTTTAATGCATGTATAGTGTTTACTAGGTGTCAGGCCCAGTTTGGAATTTAAAATTGAAATTCATTTGATGCTTATAACAGCTATATGAGATAGGTACTAATCACCAATTTTAGATTTCTTAATGATTTTTCTGTGAGGGCTTCCCTGGTGGCTCAGCAGGTAAAGAATCTCCCTGCAGTGCAGGAGATGGAAGAGACACGGGTTCGATCTCTAGGTCAGAAAGAACCCTGGGTTGGGAAGATCCCCTGAGGAGGAAATGGCAACCCACTCCAGTATTCTTGCTTGGGAAATCCCATGGACAGAGGAGCCTGATGGGCTACAAAGGGTCACAAACAATGAGACAAGACTAGAAACAATTGTGTTATCTGCAAACAGTGGAAGCCTTCATTGTCTAAGAATTTTTGCCCAATATAGACTTCTAGCTTGACAGTTTTTTCCCATTGGTGCTTTAAAGGTTTCACTATGTTATCTTCTAGCTTCCATTACTTGTGATGAAAAATTAGTATTGTTTTCTCCTGTTCATGCTGTTTTTCCCGAGTTGCTTTCAAGAGTTCCTCTTTATCTCTGAATTTTAGCAGTTTGAATGTGATGTCCCTTGGCATGATTTTTTACTTTGTTTTTTATTTATTCTATTTGCAGATTATAAGAATTTTTGAATTTGCAAACTTAATGTATTTTAAACTGAATTTTGGCAAAGTTGGATTCTTTCTTCAATTTTTTTTCTTGCCCTTTCTTTCCTCTCCAGTTTTTCTGGAATTTCAGTTAGAACGTGAGGTTTTGTTCATCTTTAGTTTTTTTCACTTCAGATTGGATACTCTATATTTTTCTGTCTCCAAGTTCACTGATACTTATTACTTTCCTCTGTTTGTTAGGTCTAGCCAGTGAAATTTTTTTCGACATTGTATCTTATAGTTATCACATTTCCAATTGGTTCTCTTTTTTTTTACTTTACTTTTCTCTGCTGTGAATTTAAAAATATCCTTTAGCACGGTTATAACAGATTTAAACTCTGTTAATTCCAATATCTTCATCATCTCAGAGTTGGTCTCTATGAATTACCATTTCTTATGAGAATGAGTTACATTTTTCTGATTCTTTGCATAACTAGTAATTTTGGAATGTACTGTGGACATTGTGAGTGGAATGTTATAGAGCTTCTGAATTTGGTTATACACCCATCAAGAGTATTAATTAAAATTAATGGAACTTGATGGAACTTTAATTCCAAATTCCAAATGTCTTCCCTGTGACAGACAGCAGCAGAATCTGGTTAGTTCTTTTCACCTTAGCTGGGCTGCTTGAAATCCGTTCCGCATATATATAGTATTGGCATCAGCTGTAAATTTTATCAGATTTTGTATATTGAATCTGGAGCTTCCTGTTCTCTCTGTATTTCCTCCTTCATTTTGTCAGCTGCTGTCTTCTCTCTGAACTCTATCCTCTGATTCCCCAGCCAGTAAGATGGCAAGTTCCTCCCTGAGATATAGCCACCCTGCGGAACTGACCAACTGGGCCCGCCCTTAGTTGTAAAGCAGTTTTTAAAAATGGGTAATTTATGGAGAACTGTTCTTCCAAGTGTCAACTTCCCATGAGTTTCTGCCTGCTCTTGGTCACTCTCCAGTGCCTTCAAATAGTTGTTGTTTTTAATATTTTATTTGTTATAATTGTTTACAAACTGAGGTGTTTACATTCATGACCAGAAGCAGAATTCTCATTATCCCACCTTACAGATAAATTTAACACACCCATGCTATAATAAGTATCTTACCTAAGATCATGCAGCTGGTAAATGGCAGAGCTGTGAGTTGAACACAGTAGTTTGGTTTCAAGTCTTAGAATTTCTTCCAAGGGGAGGTTTTAATAGTATAAATTATTTGAACAGTGGTGAGAAGAATGGGACATATTGTGGGATTCATGGGGCCTTCTGGTGTCAGTTCCTAACACACTGGACTATGTCAAGGTTTCGTTAGTGGATACTTCATATGTCTTTGGGACTTCACATTATTTTATGTATGAACTTACCCACAAGTTGCATGAAAGGATCATGTTGCTCTTGGTTAACTGCAAAATAGATCTTCAGGTTATGAAAAAGCCCATATTTTCATGGTTCTGTGTTGTTGGGCTCCTTGGCCATCTTATTTAGAAACCGATGAAGTTTATAGTTGTTTTCATGACGAAAATAAAGAGAACTTTTGAAGGAGAGTAATATCAACAGTAATGTAATGAAAATCTAGGAATTGTTTAGGAAGAATCCCATAAGCACAGTCATGGAATAATTGATTTTTAAAAATGTAAGTCTAATTTAGCTCGTGTGAGCCACAGACCTTGGAAGCATAAGAATACCAAGCTTGAGCAATACTTATTTTGGAGTTTCTTCTTGTTTCTCCTTTTCTCCTCTAGCCTGTCAGTTTCAGTTAACATTCATCCAACGTTTAATTTCATCTCATTGTTTTTACTCTTGACTTTTTCTTCATTTTTGCATGTTTGAGTCTAACTTGCTTCATACTGATTTTGTCATAGTTTGTAAGCTGATATGTAAACTAATAAGATCTTATTCATGTGTGTTACTTTCAAACTAAAAGAAAAGGTCTATATGTTTGCTTTTGGAATTCTCTCAGCATCCCGTACTGGTGCTCAGATACCATGCTCAGAGCTGACTGGCCAGTAAAGAGCAGGGGTTCAACACTTGATTGACTGATGGTTCTGAATCCCAGCCAGTCAGTTCTGGGAAGGTGGGCTTATTTTCCGAGTGAAATAAAACTTGAGTCCTTGAAGGCCGTGATAAAGATTTTGGCTTTCATCCTAAGAATAACGGGAAGCTATGCAGAGTTTTAAACAACTGAGTGACAAGCCCAAATTTAAAATTTTAAATAATTACCCTGGATGTTTGTGGGGCAGTTCAATATAAACAAGTTCTAGAGTGTAGAAATTTATATAAATGTGAAAATTTTAACTCAGAGATACAATCTAGAATTGATACTCTGGATAGTCTTCAAGGAATCCTCCTGAGTGTGCTATCTTGACTGCAACTCTGAGAAGAGCTGGGAAGCAGAGAGTTCAAGATTAAATTTTTTTGAAGGGGTTGGAGGGGACACAAGGGCCCAGAATGTGAGTATTTTGTGTTTCTGACAAGAGACATAGTTTTAATAATGAAAAATCAAAGCAATGCAAATATCAAGGAACTAGAGAATTTAATATTCTAAATCTATGAAAAGTGGCAAGTCTAGATTATATGTCTGTGTCATAGTTTATTAATTTTCAAAAGCAAAGTTAAAAATGCAGAATACATGTTTAAAATTATTAAAACAATGTTTTAACAAAATACACAAAAATAAAGATGAAACTACTGTAGTTATCCACAAATGCTGCTGCCTAACAGCTATTAAAGAAGTTTTGTTGCTTCGAATGTGAAAACAAACCTAGTAGTATTCCAGTAATTGTTGGAAACCTGAGTTAAAAGCATTGAGGTGCTGCTGAGGTGGCAACATTTTTAAGAGATCAAAAACTTTCCTATGAAAATTTATTGATATGTTTCCTCTTCCCAAACATTTGTGGAGCTGGAGAAAATTTTAAATGTATCTTACAGGAACTGACAACTCCTGAATTAAATAGAGCATTGTGCTCCTGCTTCAGCTAGTTTGTTGATAGAAAGTTATAAGAAGGTTAGTAATTTGTTTGATTTTTTTTTCCTTCCATTTTTTATAGGACTTCGTGCTTCTTGTGTTCAACTTGCTAAATCATAGTACTCATATTCCACATTAAATTGAACATGGAAGCATGTATAAAATAAACATCAATGGGGAAAGGAAGAGATTTCTCAGGGGAAAAAAAGTCACCGAAAGGTGTGCTGCCCCTTGGGCAGTAAGTGGAGGATCAGATTACTCTGTTGTGGTAAATAGTGTCAATTCTGTATTCTAGACTGAAAAACCAGCTAATGACAGCTTTCTCTAGTAATTCCTGAGGCCATCTGCCCCGTTTTAGAGAATAAGGCGTAAGTAAACCTCTGAACTAAGACAGTCTCGCTGGTCCTCTCCTTTTGCAATTGTCTTCCAATCTCAATGGGATACTGAAGAGGAGGCTCCATAGAATGAACAGTGGAATCCTTGTCCGGGAATGACTGCCTGGCAATTGTTTCATGGAAAACAGGGAGGGGTGGGGGACAACAACCCTTTTCTGTTCACTGGCTCTTTAATTTAGATTACCAATGATAAAGCCCGGGCTACGGCTAAAGAAAGGTAGGATGCAGACGCAGGAACATTAGTGCTAATATGCTGCAGAAAGACGAGATAAATCAGCCCAGCTCTCATACATCACTGAGGGAGAAGCTGATTGCAACTTGACCATGTGCCTGAGTAGTCCCTTCAGTGAGAAGAGCAGAACATGGATTTAAAAATCTAGAATGTACCTTTAGGGGCTCCTGCTGAGCTGGACCTGGGAGGAGAGTCTGGTGTAAGTTTCAGCTCGTTTTATCCACGTATTTGCCAGTGTGTTCCCACGCAGGGAGCTTGTTTCTCTTTCTCTGTTTTCATGGAAGCCTCAAGCATGTTTATTTACAGTCCTAGACTTCATTTTGTATAAATGGAATACCAACCTAATAAAGTTCTTAACAGAGAACAGTTTAGCCCAGGGTTTATCCAGAAGAGAAATGTGAAAAAGTGATGTGATCATTACTGTCTATAGGAAGCCTGTTGGTGAGTTTTTGGGGTTTTGGTTTTGGTTTTGTGGGGAGGTGAGGGCTAGAGGGATAGATTTTAAACTGAAAACTTAGTTCTTTTGCCATTCATTTGAAAAGACGGATTGGTAACCCAGCTTTTCACTCCTCCTGTGGTCTTTTGTTTTGAAAACTGAATATGTAAACCAGACTGCTTGAAACGCATTATATTTTTATGACTGGGATGTTTGTATTGTTTCATATCTGTTATTAGACAAAATAATCATAAAGGGTGTTTTCTATGGACCTTTTATATTCCAAAATTAAGTACAGATGGTAATTTCCAGCAGTTTTAAAAATTTGTCAATTATTTAATTTAGCATCACTTAAGCATCTGCACAGGGAGAAAGCTGAGATAGTACAGAAACTGAATAAGCATTGATTGCTTGTCTGAATTGCATCTTTAAAGTTTTTGCTTCAAATCTCTGATTTCACAGTTTATTTTTACCAAATTAGATTATCATATTTCATTATCAAGACTGTGAATGGGTGGAACTCTCTCAGATAGCCTACATTTCCCGTCAGAACAGCGCGGAAGGCACTCACTGATTGTTACTCAGAGGGAAATTCTCATGCCGGCTTCACCGAGAAGATTGCTTGAATAATGCATGGGCAAGAGCGAGGCAAGATGGAATTTATGGCCCAGACACTGAGTTCAGGCTTTTGTTCAGAGGAGAGACCACATAAGTGTGAGCTTATAGCATCCACCAAAGCTCCAGGGAAAGGGCATAACTGAGTGAACTTAGTGGCCACATGGTGCTGTCCACATTATTTTCAAAACAAGCCTTGAAACAGTCCATTCGAGCCTCCGGTGTGGTTTAAAGCAGAGAGGAATGGGAAACTGGAAATGTCAGTTGCACACAGAACCCCCTGCCTGAAAATTCTATGGGACAGACTCAGTGAATGTCATCCAGGGAATGGGGTGGCCCTAGGAGTGAGGGGCTGTTTGAGTGATGAGAGACAATATGGCAGTCTTGTTAAGAAAGAATAAACCTTGACCAAACTGCAGCATTCTGTATGCTGTATCTTCCATCTTGTCCTAATTAGAGGAATATGTCTGCTGAATCCTAATCTCTTTAATTGTTGATAGAGCAGGCACGCGATTTGCTATAAATACACACGAGCATTCATTTCTGAAATAATGGCTGTTGCCAAATATATTAGACCAACAGGAGTGCTGGACTAGGGAAGGCTGTGCTGAATAGTTGAGTTTTGGAGGTAATGGACCAGTTGAGAATCATTGCACAGCTGGGCCAGCAGCTGCACCCAGTGCTCTGTTGAGTTCGGCCTCCAATTTCCTTGAACTTGTCCTTGTTTGCCAAGATGTTGAATGTAGCAAGAACTTGTTTCAAAGGAGCCCACCGCAAGTGAAAAAGACCCTTTCCAAAGGGTCTTTGTTGCGGTGTGTAGTCCACAGCAGCAGTGGTCAAATGAGGAATTGGTGAGGCAATGGGAAGTTTGAATAATCATAAAAATAAAAACCAAGGATAAAATTGTAGAGTGAGGTAAGCTGGCAGAAGACCAGAGCACTTTAAAAGGCTGCAATGGGTCATCACTGTCCTAACTAAATGATATATGGAAAAATCCCATAATAATATCCAGCAATAGTTATCCTGTTGTTAGGGAAAAATAAATAGGTCTGTGGCTGGAAGGCAGCCCAGTAATCTCCACTTCTTTTTTCCCCAACAGTGTATTGTTCTGATATTCTTTGGGACTGGGTTAGGAGGAAGTGTCAGAGCCCTTTATATTAAGAAGCATCTTACGACAAGCCAGAAAGAGACTAACAAACTCCTTCCATTCCTTGGTCCTGGCTTGAGCACGTATTTATTTAGCATGTGCTGTATATCCAGCATGTACTAGATGCATACTCTGACCAATTTAGATTATAAATTCTTTGAGAGCAGGCTCTCTGATTTCTACTTGTCTGGTGTAAACCCCATCTCTTGACAGTCATTGCCCTTGATGTGGTAATAATGTACATATGTCTAATTCTTTGACTTTAAAGAGAGTAAATATCAAATCTCCATTCTGTTAATGCTTTATTTTTCTGTTACAACACAGACAGCTCTTCCCTCTTCAAATTTAAGGGCCAGTGACTGGAACACTTACAAGTTGGGTGATTTGGGACAAGCTGCTTAACCTTTGGGCGAGTCAGCTTCCTCATTTATGATGTGAGGAAAGTCACATTTATCATGCTGGACTGTGAGAATTAAGAGGTATGCCCAAATGTATAGGAGATGCTTTCCTGTCCTCACAGGATATTTTAAGCAGGATAATGGGCCATGTGGACTGAGTGTGTGGTGGGGCACGGGGTTGGGTGTGGAGAGAGGAGTGTGCAGGAAAGCTGGCTGGGAGAGTGTAAAAGAACCTTCGATGGCCTGTGACAGGATAGTGCCAGTGGGAAGTAAGAGAAAAAGATGAACCTGAAATAGATTTTAAAGGGAAAATTGACAGAATGTGGCAGCTGATTATATTAAAGTAGGGTAAAGAGAAAGAAGGAAGATGATAAAGAAGAAACAGTCGCGGTGCTGAAGGGGAAAAGATTATGGGTTTGTGATAATGGCAAGGTACCGCATGTGTGTGTTCTCCAAAACTCAAAAGCTAAAACAATGTAGTCCTTCAGGGACTTAAAAACCAAGAAAACATAAGAGAGAAGAGAAAATTGGAGTGCCTAGTTAACTTATGTAAATGGAAGGAAAAAAATCAATAATAAACCAATAATACTGAACTATTGCTGATAATAGAGTGGGAATTCAAAGGAATTGCTTAAAATGGCAAATCTATGTTTGGAGTTTTTCCCAGACAAGACCCACAATCATCAAATAATAAAGCTCTTCTGCAATCTTGGAACTTATTTAAGTTTTCCTGAGTCAAAAAAAAAAAAAAAAAATGCCACTGAGGGGATACAAATAGTGTCAGGGTTGGGAAGAAAAGAGCATGAGGAATGGAAATTCTCAAAATAGCTTGGTTTTAAAGAGGAGATGGGAGCCAAAAGATGGCTGGTTGATCTTTTAGAATTTAACCATTCATTGTGACTTGTCAGAAAGTTTGGCAACTGTTTTTCCTGAAATAACTTATTGTGATTTTTCAGGAAATTCAAGCAGAAATCAAGACTATGCCAAACCCCAGAAAATAGGTTGTAGTCCAAAAGTTCCTTTTCAAATCCTTCATCAGAACACTACTGTAAACATCTTTGGGCTACTTTTCAAAAGTCTACCCAACTCATTCTACTGCAGAAATCGTGTACATTTGCAATAAAATATTAATAGCAGAAAGACTTATGTTAGTAATTAAAATATAACCAATACTCTAAGAATGGAAAATGTGTTGAATGCAAGTACTTGCCAAAATGCAGTTTGATTATAAGAAGGTATGGGCTGTGACTATTTTTAAATGTACCCATTTTCACTGACTGTAAGAGACTTTGACTTCTTTAGTTTTGAAATGTAAGGATTTCCTTGTCTTCATTGCAGACATCATGAATTTCATCTTTAATGATATCTGCTATGGCCAGGATTATTTTCACCAATTGAAAATGGAAAGTGAATGAGAGTGAGAGATAAAGGAGAAAGAAAGAAACCTACGGTAGCCAGGGCAAAAGTTCATAAACAAAGAGGAACAGCAGGTTTAAAGAATGAATCAGAAAGATAATACATGCAGGGAAATTATTTTCTTTTTAAATTAGCTTTTATTGGCATATAGTTGCTTTACAGTGTTGCATTCGTTTCTACTGTATTAAGGGAGTTTTGAACACAGTAAAGAGGAATATGTGCCACCCTCCAATACAGGTTCCTTATCTGCAGATTTGGAAGGCTGACTCTACTTCACCGTTTCTTATAAAGTATTTAAAGCATATGCACATTTTGGAATCTGCAGAAGGTTGGGAGTGTCCTGGAACCAAGCCCCCATGAATACTGAGGGATGATAGTATATAAGGAGGTGCTTGTTGCTCTTGGTAAGAACCAAAGGTCAATACTGGGCCTAATAGCTTCTTGGATCAGCTGCTGGGGGTGCTTTAAGACTCAAAGTTTCTTGAGTGGTGATACTGCTCATGTGACTGGTAGACCTGAGAAATCTCCCAGGAACCTTTGGTCCCCTGGACTTTTCCCCTTTTAGCCCCCTCTTGTCTCCACTGCCTTCCCTATTAATTGTGGACACCATGGCCTGTTATTTCAACACCTTCTTACCAGTATTTTCAGTTTTCCTGTTCATCTAGTCAATAAAGATCTAGTGAGCAATTCCTATTTGTCACGCATTACAGTATTGGATACTTAGACATGAACCTTTCTAGTACTGGGAAGTTAAAATCTTAACACCTACACAGCGGGATACCAATGCTTAATCCAGTTGAGTGCTTTCTCCTGCTTCCAACCACACTGCTAAGCACTTTCAGAGAAAAACCACTGTCCAGATGGTTGCTGTGGTAAAGTTTTGACCTCCAGTCTCAACTGGACCCCTCAGTATAGCTCAGTGATTCTTCGGTTTCCCTAATATACTCCTGCCATTCTCCCCAACACTCTTGTGAAAACTTTTCTACTTTCTCCCAGTCTTTGACCAAACCACTTCCCTACCTCGCATTCAGCAGACAGTCTCACCTCTTACTATGCAAGATCTTAATTTCTTACCACCAAATCTTACTACCTGCATAACCTGGAGTAAATTGCTCTGAGGACAGTTCAACATGGTGAAAGTGCAACATGACCCAGAAAGCCTTGGAAGACAATGGAGGGCTTTACTGAAAGCTGCTTAAGGAATTCGCCAAGATGAAGAGAACTAATCTCAGAACACAGGGCTAGATTTTCTAACAACTGTTTTACCACTCTTTCCCCCGCAAAGGCTGGCCCTGCAGCTGTCAGTTTGTTTATTCTCTCCCTCTGTTCTCCCCAGCTTCACCCCATCTTCCTACTCCTTTCTGTCTTCTCATCCCTTCATAGGTGGAGCAACTAGTCTCTGTGGTGTTGGTCATCTTCCTCCCACCTCTCACCACAGTCAGCACAAATCATAGAGAGTTCAGCAGACCAATTATCCTTTTATCCTTATGTATTCTAATATATATTAATTAAAACTGACCATTTGTATTCATACATCCTACCTTTCCTCCGGTTAGAAGAGAAGAGGTTTTCCTCTTCTCTTTCCTCCACATGTGTACAATTTCCTCTCTTTCCTATATCTTCCAGATTTTCATGTCTAGGGGATCCTACTTATCAGAGTGTAGAGGGACTTCAGCCAATCCCATCTTTAAAAAAAAAAAAAGGACAAAACCTTTATCTTTGCCACATACTCTTTTATCTTTTCTCATCCTTTTCTCCCCCTTTATAGCCAAATGTCTTAAAAGATTGTCTACATTTTATTGGGTCCGTTTCTTCTGTTTCTTAACACTCCCGAACCCACTGTAATTTAAATTCTACTCCAGCCACTTCATGGGAATCCCTCTAGGTAAAGCCATCCAGGGCCTACTTGTTCTGAATGTGAAGGAGATTTCTTAACCAGTCCATTCTGAAGGAGATCAACCCTGGGATTTCTTTGGAAGGAATGATGCTAAAGCTGAAACTCCAGTACTTTGGCCACCTCATGCGAAGAGTTGACTCATTGGAAAAGACTCTGATGCTGGGAGGGATTGGGGGCAGGAGGAGAAGGGGACGACCGAGAATGAGATGGCTGGATGGCATCACGGACTCAATGGACATGGGTCTGAGTGAACCCCGAGAGATGGTAATGAACAGGGAGGCCTGGCATGCTGCGATTCATGGGGTCGCAAAGAATCGGACATGACTGAGCGACTGAACTGAACTGAATCTTTGTACAGCATTTGGCTTTGAAGAGCATCATCTTCTTTTTGAAAGAGCTTTCCGTTGGCTTCTTTGTGCTGTCCTATTTCTTGATCTTCTTTATGTGCTATTAAAATATAGGTGGTGTTTGGGATCGCTGTTCTTTCTGACTTTGGAAGGAATAGGGAGAGATTTCTAGCCATTCATGAGCCTTCTGTTAGTGTTTGCACGCCCTTCCACACCTCCATTTTTGGGTTACACTAACCCTCAACTCAGGATGCAAAATGGAGATCTGTGCTTAGAGATGCCCCCTCACTCAACTGGGATTTGACCCCATAATGGAGTAGTCAGGGGGTGGGCCTCTTTCTTTCCCTGACCCACACCAATAATTTGCTGAATTGTTCTTCTCTCCCCAGACACCTCCCTCAAACATGCCTTGCCACCACCATCAATCCTGTTGTATTGATCTCCTTTGGGGATGAAACACTAACTCTGAAATCATACATTCTGCCCTACTCTACTGTTTATAGTGTAAACCTCATAGAATTTGTCCTTCAAATTAAAACCAAAGTTTTGGAACTCAAAAGCCTTTTCTGTCCCCAGAATGGTTAGTAAAACAAAAACTGCTTTGACTTTCTGTGCTTTGGCTTTAAATTTTTATGTAGACACTCAGTTGGCTTTTCTGTTTCCCTCAGGTCTTCCTGTGTCCTTGGGGAAACACTGATTCTGAGGCAGTTCAGCAAGGGAAGGGGGCAGAACGTCACAGCAGCAATAAGATATGCACTCTTTAATATTTTAACCTACAGCTGGAGTAAAAGTAAAGCAAGTTGATTTTACTTGTAACCCAAGGAATCATCCAAGAGAAAAGACTTGAACCTAAACACAGAGGTCCAAGAACATACCCCTTTGCTTTATCTCAACAGATTTCTCACTATCCACATGTACATATATTACTTTAAAACCAGAAATGATTGGAAAATTCTAACTTTTCAGCACTTTGTGAGTAAAATGTATTTATGACTGAGGATATAGCTATGTGTTGGGTCTTTATAATAAATTGTGGTGAGAGAAGGAACTAAATCCATTGTCCTTTTCCGGTTCTGTCTTGATTAAACCGGCACAGACTAATATCCATTCCCGCCAATCTATAAACGTAAAGGGAGTAACATTTAAGAAATTGTATTGAACCTTTTAAGCTCTGACTACATTGGGGAAAGGTTTATGTGACATGGAATAACTTGGCTCAGAAATTTTTTTACATTTTATTAAATATCTTTAAAGCCATTTTTGGCTTGAAATATGTTTCATAAATTCGTATCATGTCATGCCTAAGTTAGTCCAAATTCTCAGTCAGTGACAGAGAAACTGGAGTGGGTGTGCCATGCGTCAGTGGTTGGGCTCTTGTCCTCCAGCTTGCAATTGCGTTGTGAACAAATGAACAGATTATTGGACCACCTAACAAAACAAGCATCCCAGGAATCAATCCCTGAAATAATAAAAGCATGCATTAAATATTCTTTGATCAATATTATCCACAAAACTCATATCCTTAATGATAATACTTAACTGAAAGAAAGACCTGTGCTTCAAGGTTCATTTGTAATCTACAGAAAACTCTAAATATTTTTGACATCCCAGTGCTTCTGGAAAATATGAATCTTGTATTTCATTTTGCAAAATTAGAGCAGACTGCCTAATAATATATACCTACCGAGGAGAAGGAGCCTTTGGGGTGGGGGGGTAGGAGTCGTGTGTATGATTCTCCCCCATGAATTGTGCTCCAGTTTTTTTAAAGGTGTGCCACTTATACAGAGATCCAAACTATGGAGGCAGCTATTAGTTTGAAGCTGACCCTTCCTGTTAACTCTGAGGACTAAGTTTATAGTTCCAGTTTCATCTTGACTAAGCGGGGTTCTGTAGTTTTCCTGTTCCAGAAGGGGAACATAGGAAGAGCTTTGAACTCTTAAAAACAAAAGAAAAAAATATAAATTTTAAAAATCAGTGGTGGTAAAAACTGTGAGTGTGTGTTGAGCCACATTTGGAGCCCTGCAGAAGGAAAGATTTTCCCAGAATACTAGTGTCAGGACAAATCTATCAGCAGCCTCAGCTCTGTCTGCAGCCAAGTGGTGTGTTGAGCTACAAAGACAGGCAACTCTTCTCCAGTAGTTACTGTTTCCAGCTAAATTTAGCAGGGTTGCAAAATGAGTCCCGTGGTCTTCAGACCATCCTATGAATGGGAGCTCTTCCAAAGACTTGAGCAATGCTATAATCATTCACAGGGCTTCCCGGGTGGCTCAGTGAGAAAGAACCCACCTACTGATGCCGGAGATAGGAGATATAAGAGACATGAGTTTGAGCCCTGGGTGGGGAAGAGCCTCTGGAGAAGGAAATGGCAGCCCACTCCAGTATGCTTGCCTGGGAAATCCCATGGACAGAGGAGCCTGGCAGAGGATCTTTGGACCATGGGGTTACAAAGACATGACTTAACAACTAAACAACAACAATAATTATTCACACGTGTCATTCTGTCTTTAGACCTGAGTTCCTCCACAGGAGTTTTTGATATTTGTTCAGGAATTGGATGGTAGCTGATTGGAGAAGCATTTTTCCAGATCCATACAACAGTTGAGAGCTGGTCCTAAGTTTGAATAAGAGAGCGGCCACATTATCAACCACAGTTCATAGCATAAAGCAAAGATCTTTAATTTCCGAGCATAATAAGCACAGCATTCCTCTGCTAATTAGCCTTAGCCAGCTAACTTCTTTCAGGTGTGAGGAGAGGCTATGGCATCTTTGTTCTTTGAGATATTCCTCAGTCTTGGAGGGGCTGGCCTTGGTTGCCCCGTGTCTCTGAAGCTATTCCTTTGCTTGTTTCCTTTCATCCATTAACTCCTGCTGTTTGGCAGGCCTTATCCCTAGGCATATCTTTAGAGCAGTGGGTGAGACAGATTTGTGATGATGGTGAAGTGTCCACCTGGAAAAGCCTCTTCAAAAGGCACTTTTATTAACAAATAACTCTACATCACCACTTTATATTGTCCTTAGCTTTTGTGGACAAGGAAATTTTTCTCCATCTGAGTCACATAGCATAGAGGGAACCAGGAGGTTGGGGTCCTTAGTTTAAAAAAAAAAATCCCAGAAATGTTTCTTCAACTTGAGGCTACACAAGGACACTTAAGTGACACAGCCCATGTCTCATTCTTGTTTCTCCTTCTTTAATATGAACAACAATTGAAGGAGCCTACATGGAGAAGAACATCTCTCCAGAGAATGTTTTCTAAAAGCTGAGCTATATTCTTTTGACACAACTGAATATCGTGACTCCTGAGTTTTTGCACACTTAAAGAAAGGGTTGACTTCCTGGTCAAGTGTTTGCCAGAAGATGAACAGTACCACAAGGAAAATCCCTAATCAAGGGCCTGGCATCTTGTATGTGCTTAATTAGGTGCTTGCACGTCAGAATCTGAAGCCAATCAGAGTCTCTATCAGAAGCCAAAGGTTAGGTTGAAAAACAGAACTGGGTTTCCTCCCCTGTAAGCAAGCCTCTAGAACAATTCATTTCCTTTTCGGTAAAGTATGAATGCTAATTCTCACCTCATGATGTTTCTAGAAGCCTAAATAAGATAATGCAGGAAAGTTCTTCAGAAACAGTCACATTCTTATCACATAGAAAGTTTATCATGAAAAAGAAGATGAGCTGGAGGCCTCGATAAATTCTTCTATATTGTGTTCTTGTTGAAAAGTGATGAGTTTAAAAATAAACACTAGTAGGTCCTATTTTGAACCCCTCAAAATCACCATATTGGAAATCTTTTGTTAAAATTTCTTTCCCTCTGGCTAATTTTATGCTTGAATATTTTGAGGAAAATAGTAGAAAGCAAAGGAAGTCCAAACTCTTGAACAAACTTAATGTTGGATTTTGTGTTGAAAATCATGAAAAATTGATTTCTAATGTTTAAATATCTTCACCCATCTTTACTAGGTGACACTTGTGGTGGAGAAGCTGCCTGCTGATGCAGGAGACATAAGAGATTCAGGTTTGATCCCTGGGTCTGGAAGATCCCCTGGAGGAGGTCATGGCAACCCACTCCAGTGTTCTTGCCTGGAGAACCTCATGGACAGAGGAGCCTGGCAGGCTACAGTCTATGGGGTTGCAAAGAGTCAGACACAACTAAAGCAACTTAGCACCCATGTTATGGGTGGAATATGGGGTTAGGGAATGTATTTGAAACAATTTGCTTCAATCTTCAGGTTCTCAGCCCAGTCTCTAAGCTATTTGGCCCCTCACTGCATTTTGGTGATTTATATTAAGTTAAACCATACAAAATGGCTGATGTTCAACCGCTTCTGATTTCCAAACATGGCAATTTTTCATGTCCAGCCTAATATAATTTTATTGCTGTCATTGAATGGGCGCTCACTTGTTTATCCACTCAGTCTGACTCAGGCATCTGGAGGGAAGAGGTTATATCTGATACCTAAAGGAAAGTCTAAGCTCAGATACTGTATGATATGAAATGTAGAAGTGAGGTGTCTTTCCATGACAAGTGAGCTGCAGATGCCATCACGGACACCCTTCATGGAGAGAATACAGAGGAAATCCTACGTGCTTAATAGCTAGGGACCCCCAAGGGTGAACTCTCCCCTCCCAGGAGGGTGTTCAGCTCAAATTAAGAGGAGTCCCAGGAACCGCAGTGCCCTGGGTGTGCCCTCAGGGCACCTCCTTCCTCACTCCACTTCCTCCCTATGGCCTCACTTCCCTCTGCTGTTGTCACCACTGTGCAATCACTGATGATTTTTGCCTGCAGCTTACTTAATTTGGCTGTATATTGTCACCCTGCTTATTTAACTTATAAGCAGAGTACATCATGAGAAATGCTGGGCTGGAAGCACAAGCTGGAATCAAGATTGATAGGAGAAATATCGATAACCTCAGATATGCAGATGATACCACACTTATGTCAGAAAGCGAAGAGGAACTAAAGAGCCTCTTGATGAAAGTGAAAGAGGAGAGTGGACAAAGCTGGCTTAAAACATTAAAAAAAAACATACTAAGATCATGGCATCCTGTCCCATCACTTCATGGCAAATAGATGGGGAAACAGTGGAAACAGTGACAGATTTTATTTTCTTGGGCTCCAAAATCACTGCAGATGGTGACTGCAGCCATGAAATTCAACGATACTTGCTCCATGGAAGGAAAGCTACGGCAAACCTAGATGGCATATTAAATAGCAGAGACATTACTTTGTCGACAAAAGTCTATCTAATCAAAGCTATGGTTTTTCCAGTAGTCATGTATGGATGTGAGAGTTGGACCATAAAAAGAGCTGCACACCAAAGAATTGATGTTTTTGAACTGTGGTGTTGGAGAAGACTCTTGAGAGTCCCTTGGACTGCAAGGAGATCAAACCAGTCAATCCTAAAGGAAATCAATCCTTAATATTCATTGGAAGGACTGATGCTGAAGCTCCAATATTTTGGCCATCTGATGCAAAAACTGACTCATTGGAAAAACCCTGATGCTGGGAAAGACTGAGGGCAGGAGGAGAAGGGGACGACAGAGGATGAGATGGTTGGATGGTATTACCAACCCGATGGAGATGAGTTTGAGCAAGCTCCAGGAGCTGGTGATGGATAGGGACCAGGGAAGCCTGGCATGGTGCAGTCCATGGGGTTGCAAAGAGTCAGACACCACTGAGCCACTGAACTGAGCTACTTAGAGGAATTTAGGGTATCTTCCTGCACTGCGTTTCCAGTGCAGGAAGATACCCTAAATAGGAATGTAGTTCATATCATGACACTGTATGCTATAATCTATTATATATTCTGTATCTATCTATATAGATATATCTGTTTCATATACATATACTGCCAAGCCAGTTCCCAACTTTGAGAAGCTGTCCATCATGTCCTTTTTGAAATGAGGATCCAGTTAAACTTGTGAAGACTTTTGTGCCTCGTGGGAGAGAGGGAAAAAAAATGCTAGCTCGATCTTTAAGCTTTTTATCCATCTTAAGCAGCTGTGTGGTCTGTATTGGTTTATGTCAGGATTTGTTTTCTTATTCCTGTTCTGGAGTGGCTACAGCCTAGCAAATGAGCCCCAAGATGGGGCTATGGCTTCAGTAACGAAATTCTGAAACCATATAATTAATTCTAGGTGGTAATGGCTCATTTCAGTTGCTATGGAATGTTTTAGAATAACCACAGATATCACCAGCAATCTGCTGCTGCACGCATGGATATAGCTGGGTGAGGTTACTTCTCTCTATGCCTGTTTCTTATTCCTAAAATGACTTTATGAGTTTTGTCTTCTGTATAAGCTGAGATTTAAGTTTATCAAAAATCCTATGGAAAACCATCTAATTGAATGTAGCCTAGGGATTGTGCTAGCAGAATCAGCAGCTTAGAAATATTCAGGTTTTGATCAAAACTTTTGAAATGTTGTGAAAAGAGCTATAGCACCATTAACTCAATTTTAAAATTTGCTATAAAACATCTATATTATTCAAATTAAGAAAAATTCCATTAGAATTAAGGAAAATATATATTACTTGCTGACTTAAGATTCAGGTAACCTACTTATATGTGACTTTACTAGTGGCTCACTGCTTTTAATTCACAGAGAATCACATATTTCCTAGGAGAAAAAAAGAGACGGTTACTGCTCTCTGTAGGGCTCCATCATGTTCAAACCAGCCTGTATGCTGTCTGAAAACCTCCTAATCAGAAAGGAATGAGAGGCATGAATAAGACTTTCTTACCTCGGTGACTTCTGAATGGGTTCAGACTGTTGCTCAAAAGAGAGACCCTGTGAATTCACCTGCCTTCCATTTCCCCTGATTTTTGAGGTGTCAAGGCTGTCAGCAGAGTATTTTATGAGTATTGGCATCCTGTCTGCTGGGGAGAGAGCTGACTCAAGGGAGATGTGGCAGTCATAGGAAACTTCTTTTCAGAACTTGGAGAAATGCCTCACAGAGTCCAGAGTTAGGTGGGGTGTAGTGGAGGGCAGGGCAAAATATCTGGGTGATTTATCTCACCTTCTGACCTGTTTCATACCCTTCACCCAGTCATTTAATCCCTCTGCACCTCTGGTTTCAGTTGTAAAATGGCAATAATTTTCCCATTTCAAAGACCACAAAAATGGATATTATACATTTTGACAAAAGGAAGAAACCAACTGCTTTTGGCACTGAAGGCAATTGTAACGGAGAGCTGCAACAAACTTTTGAAATAACCGTATTACTGAAACCAGAAAATGGACATCCAAGGCAAGTATGTATTAAAACTAGGATAAATCCTTCAGATCCTAAAAGCTTTCATTGAGAAATTTCTGTCTTCCAGACTCTTTGCAGTTTACTCTTATATGGTTGCTTAATCCTCCCAGTAGTGCTGGATGGCAGTTGGTTATTGTCCTGTTTGCGATTTTTATGAATAAAGAAGCTGAGGCTCAGAGATGTGAATCTATTTGTTCTGAGTCACACAGCTGGAAAGTAGCAGAAGTGAAATGAAGTGAAATCGTTCAGTCGTGTCCAACTCTTTGCGACCCCATGGACTGTAGCCCACCGGGCTCCTCTGTCCGTAGGATTTTCCAGGCAAGAATACTGGAGTGGGTTGTCATTTCCTTATCCAGGGGAACTTCCCGACCCAGGGATCGAACTTGGGTCTCCCGAATTGTAGGCAGAGCATAACTCAGGTCCCAGTGTTGGGTCCAGCATCCTTCTCCTGTACATACCCTGTCTTTGATGTAGTATTAAAAGATAATAGAATTTCTCTATCTAAAAGAAATCCCATTTCTGAGAATAAAATAACTGAATTACCCGTATTTAGTTTCTAAATGGTACCTGCTTCCAAATTTGCTTCATTCTCTGCTGAAGGCAGCTATGCTTCAATGTGTAGATTATCATATTGTTTCAACCTTATTGTTTCTATCAAATGCATTTGTTAATTGTTAAGAGTTTTTACTGGTACGTTTAAGCATCTGTTAACAAAACTCTTCAGGGACTTATGTGGACTATATTTTTATTCTTTTAAAAAATATGTGACTGCCTGACTTCTAGCGAGTAATCTTTGTTATGCCTGTTTTTTTATAATTTACAACTTTTAGGTTAAGGAGTATTTCAGGCCAGCTGGATGGCCTTCTAGTTGCCAAGCCCTGGTTGCATATACTTACGATATATTATTTAATACTTAGTGGGGGTTCTGTTGCAGTTGTATTGTCCCCCACAGATTATTATATCACGAAATATGCCCTCCTGTTGTTGTGAGTTAGATGTCACATTTTTGAAATCGTTGAGTGCATGAAGCACTAAGGCTGTTCTCGCTTTTCCTTCTAGCTTCACAAGCAGCAGTGATGTAAACCCTCTCACCCAGGCTGTCTTTGTCTAACAACAGTTCAGACTGACTGGAGCACATTTATTGAATGGCCATTACTTGGGTGCATTAGTCAAATGCAATTGATTGTTCTAATACACCACCAGCTCAGACGAGGTAATTGGGCTCTTTAATTGAAGATGCTGCTTTAGAGGACAGAGTGTAAATCATTGAATACAAAGTCCAATAATTTTTTCGCAGTAAATACAGTGTGTCTATGATTGAATCCTCAGAGCCAGACAACAGAGAGATAGATGGCTGATATTCATGAGTAGGCTTTGGGAGATTCCTCAGAACTCTAAGAATGATCCTGTTTTTCATCTTGCCTTGAAATAGTCTCATGTTTTCTGCTATAACTTTGAATTCAGAGGGACGTTGCTATGTGTGTGCATACAAGTATATTTAAAATTACATTTAAGATTACAAGTAAGATATGAGAGAATTTATTAGAGGATACTTAGGAAGCCAAGATATTTCCACTGTCATCCATTTGTTACAACCTTGGCAGAATTTTGAGACTGTACTTTGTAGAAACTATCAAAGTACCTGCAAGTCTTTCCCTTTGGCCCTTGAGCTACTTACCTTCTCTTTCCGAATCCACCCATAACATGCAGCCATTCAGCACGGAGTAAAGATATGTACAGATGCAATGGTTTAAAGTCTTCCTTATTGTCACCACTGAGTTTAAAGAAAACAATTCAAAACCTGGACTATGAGCTGCTCTTTACTACAGCCAAGCCTTGCTCTTCCAGGCTTCGTTGTTCACCCTGATGGGCTATAGCAAATCCAGACACAACCTGCTCACCCACCTGGGACAGACCTCTCAGGCCAAAGACTTCTCCCTCTTTCCTGGCTACCTGCACCCTGGGAAACACCCCACCCAGCGCTGGTCTGCAGCCCTGTCTTCGCTGCCACTTTTCAGCCCCAGAGAGCATTAGCTCTGAGGGACTTTCCACCTTGACTTGAGAGCTGTGACTCTTTGACCTGTTGCAAAGTTGGTGCTATGTGATTCCAAACATACTAGAAATCTGAGATATGAATAGATCCTTGTTATTTATTGTTCTCTCACTCTAAGATGATTACTAAGAATAGAGGCAGATAGATTTGAAGAAACTTTGTCTGTGACCCCTCCATGACTCAACCAGCATTACTAATTTGCTGTGGGAGTTAGGCTTTGAATCTGTTAGAACAAATTACTGAAGCTGGTACTCTTTGCATTAGAATCTGCACTTTCAGTGAATTAATTATGCACCACCTCATGTGAAAAGCAAAGTGTAAGGTTAGAGAGGTGGTCACACAACTAGAGGCAGAAAAGAAATGACTGTGGCGATTTTGCCTCCATCATATTTGCCTGGGTCCTTTTTGCCCAACCTCTTAGTGCCAGAGTGGTGAAGAATCCGCCTCCCAGTGCAGGAGACACAGGAGATGCAGGTTCGATCCCAGGGTCAGGAAGATCCCCTGGAGGAGGAAATAGCAACCCACTCCAGTATTCTTGGCTGGAGAATTCCATGGACAGAGGAGCCTGGCGGGCTTCAGTTCATGGGTTAGCAAAGAGTTGGACAGGACTGAGCGCAAGCACAAAGTTTATCAGCAACGTTTTCTTCCCCAATCATTTTCTTTTCCCTGGTCCCACTCACTCACAAAGTAGTGCTGAGTGGTGCTGACAGACCCATTCACCTTCTCATCTGTTCCCTTACTTCAGGGCATTCTAATGTCCACGGGAGGTTGTATCCAGAAGGATTCTGTGTGTGCTGACTGCAGGGAGTCTATTTTTAGTCTGTTCATTTCTAGGAAGGACTAAAATTACAGCTGGTATATATGGTAACTTTCCAGATTGCAGTCTGATTGTTTCTGTGGTTGACATTCAAGTTTGCATCACCTAGATGAGAAGGTTTACACAATTACCTTCCCCTCTAAAATAAAGAAATCAAGTATCTTATCAGTCAACAAGGAAAGGCCACTAGCTAGAAAAATAGGTAACCAAAATGTACAGGCAGTTCAAAAAACAGAAGAAATGTGAATGGCCAATAAATATGTAAAGGGTTTCCCAGATGGCCCAGTGGTAAAAGAATCCACCTGCCGTTGCAGGAGCCACAGGAGATGTGTGTTCTATCCCTGGGGCAGGAAGATCCCCTGGAGGAGGAAATAGCAACTGACTGTAGTATTCTTGCTTGGAAAATCCCATGGACAGAGCAGCCTGATGGGCTACAGTTCATAAGGTTGCAAAGAGCTGCACATGACTCAGCACACATGCGTGCAAATATGTAAATACCGCTAGTAGTCAGGTGGCACTAGAGGTAAAGAACTCATCTGCCGATGCAGGAGATATATGTCACAGGGGTTTGATCTCTGGGTTGGAAAGATCCCCTGGAGAAGGGAATGGCAACCCTCTCCAGTATTCTTGCCTGGAGAATCCCCAGGGACAGAGAGGCCTGGCGGGCTACAGTCCATGGGGTTGCAAAGAGTCAGACACAACCGAAGCGACTTAGCACAGCACACAGCAGAGCACAATTAGAAAAACATAAAACAGCAATTAAATATGCTTTCTTTACCCAACAGATTTATAAAAAGAAAAACGGGAAATAATTGATAAATATCAAGGGTTGAGGAGGTTGTGGGAAAGCAGGTATTCTCATACTCTGTTGGCAAGGTTACAAGTGTGAATCAAAATTTGTGGCTGAGTTGGCAGTATCTATAAAATTTGAAATAAAACTATTTGGGAGAACTGTTTCCAGGTCTAGATATTTTCATCCAAAAATACTTTCACATGATGGATACTCAGCCATTAAAAAAAAATGAAATTTTGCCATTTACAACAACAGGAATGGACTTGGAGGGTATTATGATTAGTGAAGTAAATCGGAGAAAGACAAATATTGTCTGTTTTCACTTACATGTGGAATCTAAAAATAAAAGATGAATGAATGTAACATAACAGAAACAGACCCACAGATACAGAGAACACACTAGTGGTTACAAGTGAAGAGGTGTGAGACAAAGGCAGGGGATTAAGAAGTTCAAGCTACTAGGTATAAAATAAGATACAAGGATATAATGTATAGTACAGGGAATATAACCAATATTTTACAGTAACTTTTTATTGAGTGTATAGAAATAAAAATATTGAATCACTGTGTTCTAAACATGAAGCTAAAATAGTATTGTAGGTTAAATATAATTCAGGAAAAGAAAAACAAAGCAAAAAAAACTTTACTTACTTACACATATTCACAAAGATGTTTATTTGTTGAGTCTTTTCTTCAGTATTGTTTGTAATAGTGCATCACTGGGAAAGCCCTACATGTCCAGCAGTAGAGGATTGTTAACTAAATTAAAATTATTTACATCTTGAAATACTGTGGAGCAGTTTCAGAAGCTAAAGATCTGTATGTAGTGGTATAGAAGGGTCTTCAGGCCATATTGTTAATTTAAAAACAGAGCTGCAGGACAGTATATACAGATGTGATTCCATGTATTTTAAAAATGAGCCTAAAGCCGTGGGTTGGTATGGATACTTAGATATGTAAGCAAATGCACAGAGTTCTGAATGATATATATGAGACTATTAACAGTGGAGCTGGCCAGAGGGGTTGGGGTGAGGAGGTAAAGTGAAACTATTACTTTTTCTGATCATTTTATTTTTTTAAATAATGAGAATGTATTATTTGTATAACTCATCAAACATACATAAAAATAGGGAGGTTGCAACTAAGTTTTCTGGGAAGAGTACACTGAATTGCTTCCCAAAGAGGCTATTCAGGAAACCAAAGGTGGGTGTAATGGAAGTTTTCGCCTTTTTATTTTGGTAGTGGTTGGTTTATTTATATAATGAAGCGAGAGAGGTTGTTTTTTTTCCCATATACTTTTTTGGAAAACATACCTGCATAGCCTGCAGATGGGGGAAGGGCATTATACACAGCTGGTCAAGGCAGCAGCTGCTGTTGCTGCTGCTAAGTTGCTTCAGTCGTGTCCGACCCTGTGCGACCCCGTAGACGGCAGCCCGCCAGGCTCCCCCGTCCCTGGGATTCTCCAGGCAAGAACACTGGAGTGGGTGGTCAAGGCAGCTACTTACCGGTATATTCAAAAGAGTGTGCAAATCGCATATTCTCTTGCTGAGCAGAACGAGAGACCCCCATCATTAAAGACGGGACACCTAAGGGTCACTCACGCTGTACTGTCTACCTCCCTGCCTGCCGCTCCAGAGCCCTGCTGGACTTCGGGCTCAGGGAAGCTGAGGGAGGCTCAGGGGACAGGGCTATTTGTTAGTTTCAATAGTGCTCACACTCTTTAAAAAGTACGGTGCTAGGCTGCTAACTACCAGGCATGACACGGCATCTTTCTTGACATTAGAGTTACCTTCCAGACGTGCACGTTGTGCAGTGATTCCCTGTTTATAAGTCTGTCTTCCTTCTCCCCCGTTAGCTTCTTTGGTGCAGGAGTTGTGTCTGTTCATCTTTGTGTCCTCAGCACCCTGTACAGTGTCTTGACACACAGCTGATGCTCAAGAAATGTTGGTGGAATGAATGATGGAAAGCCTGAATTCCAAATGACTAATTGATAAGTAAACTTTGGAAAAGTGAGGTTTTTCTCTGGTTGGCCGTATGAGGCCAACAGTTAGAAACCGGCACGGTGGACTCTTAGCCAAATGGCCCCTTGGCTCCCCATGTTGACTTTGGACCAAACAGCCTATGTTCAAATCCTGAAACCACCCCTAACAAGCTGGTGACCTGGGCAAGTTTCTTAAACTCCCCGTGTCTCAGTTTTCTCATCGGTGAAATCAAGAGACCAAAATAATCTACCTTGTGCTCTGGTTGTTAGGATTCAGTGAGACAATTAATGCAGAACTTCAACAGCAAAGCCTGGGCACACAGACAGATTCATGCATTGTTCATCTGTAGCAATCGATATTGTCCAGAACCTTTGAGACATGAGTCATTCTGGTTGGTCACATTGTCCGAATACCCTTTCTAAACACTCAGGTGTTTCTTCTGTTACTAATTTTTAAATACATATTTTAAAAGTGGATTCTATTTCCTGAAACACAGTGATGAGCATCTTGATGTTTATCTGGAGAGTGTGATCCTCGGCAGGCATTATTGTCCGGTGTGGAGCACAGAAGTACTGGGAGCTTGAGGACGGGGTGTGTGGGTGTCGTGGCTCCCAGCTGCTCTGCTCTTTGCTTCTGTCTGACCTTCCTAAATGGTCAGCTGTCAATTCTTACTACTCACAATGGCCTGCTTTTAGCCTTTTCTCTCACCTTTATAATTTTCTTCTCTAATATGATGTGTTTTGGGGAATCAGACAACCAAGCATGTTTTAATTGTATAAGAGCGACTCAATGAGGCTTATTGAGCTCTTTAATGACTAAATTGAGTGACTTTTGTAACTTCTGTTATCTGGTTATCTCCTATTTGGCCTCAATAAGCAATAGATTTAAGATAGATGAAGTCCTTACCATTCATGAAAACGTTTCATTCTCTATCCTATTCTACAGTTTTAGCTGGAATGCAAGATAATGCCCTTGCACTAGACTGGAGCTTGTAGCACTTCTCCAAACAGAAGGAAGCAGCCTGTGCTGCTGGGTTCATGTCCTGAACCAGCCACTCAGTTTCTCCTTTTCTAACGAGGAGCCTAAGACTTGCTCTCAGTTGTCAGTAGGGTTTACATGAGATACTGTGTGTTTAAGTGAAAGGGCTTTGTTGTTATAAAGTGCTGAAATTTTATAGCTAGCATTGCTATTGCTCCAACACATTTGCGGTTTATTTTTCTTTAATTGTACTTCTGTGGATCTGGATTGAGAGAGAATACTGTGCGTGCCTTATCAGAGAAATTCATCAGTGGCCTCTCAATGAAGTACCTTCATTTAAAATATTTTATGAAACTTTGTGAAGCTGCTGTTTAATGGATCATGGAAAACGGTGGGCAAAAGGTAATGAAAATAGCTACCCTGTGGTGTTCAATGAACTGAGAAGAGGGGGAGAAATTCCTTATTCCAGTAGATTTTCCTGGTAAGTTCTTTGGTATATACAGATAGGGAAGTGTTAAAAATATGTTTGTGGTGTGTTCATGGGTTTCAATAAGGGGCTGTTGATAATTAAGTAAATCTAGTATTTTTCTTCTAAATGTATATTATATTTCTCAAATTAGATTTATTAGATTGATTTCTGCCATGGTGTGCACAGTGTGAAATGCTTAGAGAATATTTAGCTAATATTCTTTTTCCCTCTATTTCAGACTTGTTTTAGCTGACACTTTTCTCCCTTTCTCTCGTATTTACTTCTTAATCTCTTTCAACCTTTATGGGTATCCACCTGAAATGAATTCCTCTGCATTTCTGTGTCCTCTGCATGTGTGCTAAGTCACTTCAGTCGTGTCCAGCGCTTTTCAACCTTATGACCTGTATCCTGCCAGGCTCCTCTGTCCATGGCATTCTCCAGGCCAGAATACTGGAGTGAGTTGCCATGCCCTCCTCCAGGGGATCTTCCCGACCCAGGGATTGAACCTGCATCTTTTATGTCTCCTGAGTTGGCAGGTGTGTTCTTTACCACAGGTGCCACCCGGGAAGCCCCCTGTGTCCTCTGGTGCTAGCTAAACCCATGGATGCCTTAAGTATGGACCCAGTTTTGCCTTCTTTATATAGTTAATGAGCCTGGCTCAGGGCCTCTCTAACTGCTGTTTAATGGCATGCAGGAGTTTGGAGTGATTCTAAGGTTGAAATTCATGTATCTGAAAGACAAGGTTTAATTTCATCCAGAAGGAAATTAATAAGTGCACTATGAGAAGTTGCCAGAGGAGGAGGAAGTAGGAGGCCACGTGATATGAGGGAAGAATCTAGAATCTCAAGGTCTGTGCTTATATCTTCATCCTCTGGTTTGTAACCGTGTGAGTCACTTAACAATGTGCAGGTCCTTTCCTCTCTGAGAAGCATTTTTCATTGGCAAACATAAGGATATCTGTTCTGTTAATAACTGTATTGTAAGGCTGAGTAAAGTTTAAATGAGGTAACCATCACTCCATGGGAAATAGATGGAGAAACAGTGGAAACAGTGTCAGACTTTATTTTTGGGGGTTCCAAAATCACTGCAGATTGTGACTGCAGCCATGAAATTAAAAGACGCTTACTCCTTGGAAGAAAAGTTATGACCAACCTAGATAGCATATTCAAAAGCAGAGACATTACTTTGCCGACCAAGGTCCGTCTAGTCAAGGGTATGGTTTTTCCAGTGGTCATGTATGGATGAGAGAGTTGGACTGTGAAGAAGGCTGAGCACTGAAGAATTGATGCTTTTGAACTGTGGTGTTGGAGAAGACTCTTGAGAGTCCCTTGGACTGCAAGGAGATCCAACCAGTCCATTCTGAAGGAGATCAACCCTGGGATTTCTTTGGAAGGAATGATGCTAAAGCTGAAACTCCAGTACTTTGGCCACCTCATGTGAAGAGTTAACTCATTGGAAAAGACTTTGATGCTGGGAGGGTTTGGGGGCAGGAGGAGAAGGGGACGACAGAGGATGAGATGGCTGGATGGCATCACGGACTCAATGGACTCGAGTCTGAGTGAACTCTCAGAGATGGTAATGGACAGGGAGGCCTGGCATGCTGCGATCCATGGGGTCGCAAAGAGTCGGACATGACTGAGCGACTGAACTGAACTGAACATGTGAAAGTACTTTACAGATTGTAAGGTTCTAGTTAACATTACAGAGAAGGCAATGGCACCCTAGTCCAGTACTCTTGCCTGGAAAATCCCATGGATGGAGGAGCCTGGTAGGCTGCAGTCCATGGGATCGCGAAGAGTCGGACTCGACTGAGTGACTTCACCTTCACTTTTCACTTTCATGCATTGGAGAAGGAAATGGCAACCCACTCCAGTGCCTGGAGAATCCCAGGGACAGGGGAGCCTGGTGGGCTGCCGTCTATGGGGTCGCACAGAGTTGGACATGACTGAAGCGACTTAGCAGCAGCAGCAATCATTAACCTCATTATCATCACCACTATCACCATCTCCATCATCGTCATGGTAACTGTTGTTAGGAGCCATAAACTAGATCCAAGAGTTCTGCAGTGCTGCCTACTTGGAGCACCAGACTGTTTTCCTGCCTTTAGTTGCTCTGTGTCAAATTGTTGTACTTACCCATGTTATATCATTAAATCTTGAATTTATTAACTGCTAATTATTTGATGACTTGGATGGAGTTGGGGCAGGGTAGCAGATGACCGAGCACATGGAGGAGGCCAGTTTTAAAAGCAGTGTGTTTAATATGTGTAAATAATATGTTCAATAGGTATATAAAGAAGTTAACCCAATCTTAAAGATATATTTTCTCTGCCAAGAGGCCCAAAACATTCATATCAGAGATGGATGAAGACTCTTGAAAGACCAGCTCATTGGTCAAACATATGATAGAAGGAAAATAGGACTAGACATTAAGAAAAAAATCTGCCAAGAAAACAGCAACCTTCTGTAAAGCAATTATCCTTCAATTAAAAAATAAATACATTTTTAAAAAGAAAAAGTCTACCAGGTACATACCTGGTGAAACTTTTAACCAAGAGATATTTGAATCCTCCTTAAGAAAAGTGGGGTTGATTGGAAGCCTGCTCCCGTTAGCAATGTCTGAATCAACTCATGCTTGGTTCTCAGAACTGTGGAAAACCCAACCCAGCTCTTACTTCAGGTAGTGTGAAATGAGATGCAAAATATAGTGTGGAAGAAGGCAGGAGTATTGAGTGCTTCCTTAACTTGTATTTAGGATAGTAAAAAAGAACACACCATGTATGAGAGTCATTTTTGAGTCCAGAAGGGAAATGATATATATATAGGCCGTGAAATAATTGGACTCATGGAGTCGGACAGGAGCTGTGGAACCAGACCAATTTTGTCTTCATCGATTAGGCTTCTTCTAGTAACTGAACTGCCGCCACAGCAATTTTGCTTCAACAGTGACCTGTGATCACAGTGTTTAAATTCTCCTCTACTCGTGTGACTCTACCCCAGGCCCAGGGAGCCAGCAGTGAGCTGTTAAAATGTATGAGGCCGTTCCTTGCTGGGATGACACGCCGACAGCAGTGTCTCCGAGTTGGAAGCCGTGAAAACGGTTTGAAATATTTTACCTTCAGATACAAGACCTTAATCTCAGATTGACCTTGGACTGTAATTTGGATAACCAGTACTTTTATTCCCCATTTACAGTGGGGAGGTAGATTGGTTAGAAAGCCTGTGTTTGCAGTCAGTAGATCGTGTTCAGATGCAGAATCCACATACCTGTCTGGGGGTCACATGTGCAATGTCAGTGCGCATCAGATATGCTTTTTCTTCAGGGCATTCACCCAAGATCACCTCTGACTTCCTCATGCCACCCCGTCGGGCAGCATTTTCTTTTTCATACATTTCTTATCCATTATCTAACTGGAGACTCAGAAGCTTTCCCCCTACATGGAGATTCTGTGCTTGCCTTTGAGCCGTGCCCGCTCTGTTCCTACCAACAGAAGCATCTTTAGGAAATGTGGCAGGGCTGGTATCCAGCTAGTCCACACCTGTGTGTGTTTTTAAGGTCAAGGTCCATTCTAAACGGTCAGAGCCTTTGCTCTTCAGTTGTTAAATATTCTGAACATGGCCCCTGTGGCATGAAGGTAAAATACGTATGAAACACACTTCAGTTTAGCACCCTCCAGTCTTTGATAGAAAGGGAGAGATTTATTTAAGAAATGCTGACAGAATTTGAAAATCATTTGTATTTTTCTTACCTACTCTGATGAAACGGAAAACTTGTAGCAAAGGTAATTGACAGCTCACTCCATATACCCTTGGCCCATTTCTGAATTCATCTTCAGCTCCAGTGGCCTGTCTCCCCCGCTCCTTATCCTCCCCCAACCCTCAACCCCCACCCAGACTGCTGAGGAATCTTCACAGCTGACGAGCCAGCTCAAAAGTGAAAGGGATCTGATGCTCCCAGGGCCAAGTACCAGTGACAAATACCCCAGCTTCTACAATCCTCCATGGGACAGTGTTGACCTGTGTTCAGCTCACTTCCTCAATGGGCCCCCAGCAGTAATTCACTCACCAATACACCCAGTGTTGGCTTTTCTGCCGCACCCCGCTCCCTGGCTCACTTTCCCCACTCTCTGACATGCACTTCCTGAGATCACCTCCCAAATACATTCCTGGAAGCAGATACCTTTCTCAGGGTCTGTTTTTGGTGGAAGCCAAACTAAGCCTGACCTAGTGATTTAGGTTTCCAGCTATCTCCAGGCGTGGCCTCTTGCCACCAACACCTCTGAATCTCTTAGAAATGCAGACTGATCAAGTTCTTCCTAAGTTCCAAACCTTTGGTGGTTCCTCTTGTCTTAGAATAGAATCCAGGATCCCTGACAGCCTGGCTGTTTTTGCACTTAAGCCGCATCTGAGATGTAGCTTGTAAAGCATTTTCCAGATGTTCCCCACCCCCTGACCCGGGGCTTCTCTGTATCAGTCATTTCCCACTCATCTTTACTTCCCTGCACTGCTTGCTATTCCTCTGTCTTGTTGGGCTTCCCAGGTGGCGCTAGCACTAAAGAACCTGTCTGCCAGTGCAGGAGACACGAGACACAAGTTCAGTCCCTGGGTGGGGAGAAAAGATCTCCTGGAGGAGGAAATGGCAACCCACTCCAGATTCTTGCCTGGAGAATCCCATGGACAGAGGAACCTGGTGCACTACAGTCCATAGGGTCGCAGGGAGTCGGATACCACTGAAGTGACTTAGCATGCGTTCTCTTGTTTACCCACTCCTCCTCACAGGAGCCTTCTTGAACCTGTCCATCTAACCTGCATTTCTAGAGAACCCTGTGCCTTTCCTTTGTAGGGCTTTGCATATTTGCAACAATGTAAAACTCCAGTACTTTGGCCACCTCATGCGAAGAGTTGACTCATTGGAAAAGACTTTGCTGCTGGGAGGGATTGAGGGCAGGAGGAAAAGGGGGGCGACAGAGGATGAGATGGCTGGATGGCATCACCGACTTGATGCACATGAGTCTGAGTGAACTCCAGGAGTTGGTGATGGACAGGGAGGCATGGCGTGCTGTGATTCATGGTGTCGCAAAGAGTCAGACACAACTGAGCCACTGAACTGAACTGAACATATTTTCAGTGATGCCTCTTTTTCTAAACTGCTGCTGCTGCTGCTAAGTCTCTTCAGTCGTGTCCAACTCTGTGCGACCCCATAGAAGGTAGCCCACCAGGGATCCCCCGTCCCTGGGATTCTCCAGGCAAGAACACTGGAGTGGGTTGCCATTTCCTTCTCCAATGCATGAAAGTGAGAAGTGAAAGTGAAGTCGCTCAGTCATGTCCAACTCTTCGCGACCCCATGGACTACAGCCTACCAGGCTCCTCCATCCATGGGATTTTCCAGGCAAGAGTATTGGAGTGGGGTGCCATTGCCTTCTCCATTTCTCTAAACTAGGGATGTGTAAACAATTACAGCTTTATTGGAACAGCCACACCCATTTGTTTACATGTTATCTGTGGCTTCTTTCCTGGTACAACCATGGAATTAAGTGTTTGCCACAGAGACCACAAGGCTCACAGTCTATATATTTACTATCTAGACCTTTACAAAACATTTGCTGACCTCTCCTCTAGACTGTGAATTCTCTGACAGCAAAGTCTCTCTTTCACTTCTGTGACCTGGCGCCCAGCAGTCTCTTACAGAAAAAAGCCACAATAATAGATGTACTTTTTTTTTTTTTTACTGTATGACTTGAAACAAAGTTTCTGCAAATGTTGCCTTTCTTACTTATTATTTGCCCTTGTGAATTTGCTGGGGGTGGGGGGGTGGGGGTAGCAGTGCTTTGCATACTAAATAAAACATTTCCTGTGTAGGTATATAGTACCACTTTCCTATAGCTCTTTATCAGACAGAAGTCGGATTCCTCTCCAGTGTAATGGTTACTAGTTTTATAGGCAATGCTTTTACTAAAGAGGTAAAGCTGTTACTATTTTTTTGGCCAGGTGTTTTAGACCAAGTGGGACATGGTATGCTATGTAAGGTCCTTGCTTGGTTGAAAAGAATCCCATTTCTATATATTCTTGGGAAAGCATGTCCCAGCTAGATTTAGGGCGTCTCTCGTAGCCCGGTCAGTCGAGTCTGCCTGCAATACAGGGGACCTGGGTTCAATTCTTGGGTAGGGAAGATCCTCTGAAGGAGGAAATGGCAACCCACTCTAGTACTCTTGTGTGGAGAATCCCATGGACAGAGGAGCCTGCCAGGGGTATAGTCCATGGGGTGGCAAGAGTCAGACACAGCTGAGCAACTAAGCACACAGCTAGATTTAATTTGAGGATGTCAAAGTATAGTGAAGTAAAGAAAGCTAATAGGTTTTATTTTAATAATACAAGATATGAAAATGTCCATACACCATGATGCTATTATTGTTTTTAGCATACAGATGTTGTCATCTTATTCTTTTACTAAAAATAAAAGTAAAATTGCTATTTCTTAAGCATCTCTGTAATGCCCATTGGAACTTCTTGTCTGGTTTCCAACTTGCCTTTGCATTCATATCTCCTGTTATGCTCTATGATAGGGGTTATAAAACTGTGGCCTCTGGGCCAAAGCCATGCTGCTGCCAGTTTTATAAAGTTTTATTAGAACATAGCCACATTCATTTATTCACATATTGTTTATGGCCGATTTTGTGTTATAGTGGTAGAGGAGTAATTGCAAAGTACACCGTATGGGCTGCAGAGCCTAAGATATTTTTTCTCTATCTCTTCATGAGAAAAAAAAACTTTCTGCTGATCTTTGTTCTTGAAAACTCTTATATTAACCATGACCATCTGCTTTTCATCATTTCTTCTGCTTACCAGATTTTGTCACATCTCTGAGCCTTTGCACATGCCTCTCCCTCTGCCTGGGAGGCCACTCTCCTCTTTCCTGCTTAGAAAACTCATACAAGCTCTTAACCCCACCTGGTTTTTGTCTCCTTTGTAAAGCTGCTAAAATTTCCCCCATTTTTTGCTTTTCTGAGCTCCAGGGCACTTTGTAGAGATATGCTTTAAAGCACTTGTTATTGCTACATGTATCATAATTCCTAGCCTCATGTTAATCTCCTGCTAGAGTATGAGCTGTAGAGGATGGGATTCTGTATCTTTCTCAGTGCATCACCCAAGGGCCTGACCCTAAGTAGTTGGTCAAGAAGTGACTGGCTAATATTGAAGTGTTGTGTGTTAAAACCCATGCACAGGAAAGGTGTGGGGTTAATCGGAAACATGTTCAGCAGTTGGAAGAATTATAGACTTTTATCTGTAAAGTTGTCCGGTCACTCAGTTGTGTCCAACTCTTTATGACCGCCTGGACTGCAGCACGCCAGGTTTCCCTGTCCTTCACTATCTCTTGGAGCTTGCTCAAACTCATGTCTAGTGAGTCAGTGATGCCATCCAACCATTTCATCTTCTGTCACTCCATTCTCTTCCTGCCCTCAGTATTTCCTAGCATCAGGGTTTTTTCCATTGAGTCAGTTCTTTGCATCAGGTGGCTTTAATACTTTGGTATTGGAGCTACAGCTTCAGTATCAGTCCGTCCAGTGAATATTCAGGGTTGATTTCCTTTAGGATTGACTGGTTAGATCTCCTTGCAGTCCAAGGGACTCTCAAGAGTCTTCTCCACCACCACAATTCAAAAGCATCAATTCTTTAGCCATAAACCTTAATTATGGTCCAACTCTCACATCTGTACAACTGGGAATTACTTTGTCCCACTTTTCCCCCACTCATGCCCTTACAAATGGGCAAAAAGCTGAGGCTCAAAGAGAGGATGTTTCCAAGTTAACTGAGTTCTCCCACATCTCAGTGCACTGATTCTTTGACTGTGCAGCACCACCTTACAGAGACCCTCCAGGGTAGGCTGACTAGACACCATGTGTAAAACGGAGAGTTAAATGCTTAGTAAAAATCATTAACATTTATTTCCATGGTGAAACAAGGAGGGTGTTTGTTTGGTGAAGTGGCATCCAGCAGGAGGGAGCAGAATAGAGAATTTTAATACTAGCTCCACCTTTCATTTGCACACAAATAAGTTGATTCTCTCTTCAGTTTTTCCTTTTGGAAAATAAGGATAATTCTCAGTCTTTGATGTTACCTCTATCTTATCTATAAAATGTGAATATTGTTATAGCTATTCTGAATCCATAATGGCCTTTGCAATATCAATTTAATGATCTGACTTGTTATGATCAGCTTGATATTTTCCTCTTTTCTACGAGAGTGTGAATTAAAAATGGAAAACAGCCTTTTTCAAGAGTTTCCCATATTTATCTGAGTGAGAGTGATTTCATGTTGCTAGAGCAGCTAACTGCTAGCTGCTTCATATTCTCCAGCTGCCTGATGGGGGAAATTTGATCTGGCGAAGAGCCTAGCTGTCCATCTTCCTGGGCCTGGTAACCACTTATGGGGTAATAAGGATTAGCATTCATCCTCTTCCTAGATGCCTCCTCACTGAGGGGAAGGAGAGAGGAGGAAAAGAAAGAGTGCTGGCGAGCAGTTTCTGAGATTGATAGGCAATTTGGACCTAGTTTTAAGTACCAGGAAAATCATATGTATCATATCAAAGGTCTATTTGAATGAGAACTCACAAACTAGAATTTCTCCTTTAATATTTATAAAATTAACATTTTAAGGGTTGTGGCACTCTTTTTTTTTTTTTTTTTTGCCTTACTACTTAGCTACAAGAGATCATATAACACTGTCTACTTTCAAGTTAATGGGCTTTTAACATCTTTTGAGCATGTTTTATAACGAAAGAAGTCCATTTGTACTGGACTTCCATTGTTCAGGCTTTGGCAATAATACTTATGCATAGTAATAATGTCAGTAAAGAGGTCTTGTTTGCTTACAAACAGCTTTCAATTGTTGAGAGACCAAATTGTGTCCTGTTGCTAGAAACATGGGCAGTATTTGGTCTCTGCTCATCCAGCTACTTTGTAATTAGGATCGCGTCCAAATAACAAGTGCCTCTTCTCCCATGGAGGTCATTTCCACTTGCAATTTCCACTGACAGAACAAGGTTTCACAAGAGGACACGTCTATACACAAGGATGAGCTTTAATCAAATGGACATGAATATACATATATCCAGGCTAAGGCAGTTTGTATCTGCCTTACTTTTTAATGTTAATCAGCAAGGAAAAATTAAAAAGTATGGATAGACATTTTGTCAGATTCAAAGCTAAGCCATTTATTTAAACTTGTAGATAATGTGTCTTCTCTTAGCAGATTTTGAGAAGGAAAACGTCCTACAGTGTGCAAAACCATTTCAGCTGGACCGTGCATCTGTGTAGTTTGGGGGAATGCCCTGCAAGGGGCACTGGTATTTTTCTTTAAGCCTAGGAGAAAAAAGGAATTATGTCTTAATGTTTTACAGCTGTCAAGTTAAAACGCCACTAGGGTGAACTCCTGAGGACTGAAAGCAAGACTGGAAGACACATCCTGGGGGCAAACAGTGACTTGAGAACCACGGGAGGAAGGAAGGTCCAGCGTGAACCGACAGTCATTTAGAGAGTTTTTATTTTGGCAGCTGGAGTTCTGACGCCAGACTCCTGGATTTATCCGAGGAAAGCTGGTGGTGACATTTGTAGTGGCTCTATTTAAGGAGAGGAAGTTTGATGGCTGATAAGAGTCAAGGCTCAGAGTCAGGAATTGGAAGCCTGGCGACAGCCATTTCCACAGTGGTCCCTGGGGACCAGTGGGAGCTTTGTTGCCTCTTTTGCCTTTTTTTTTTTTTTTTAAAGGAAAGTAGATTTTTAATCAGGCAGTACTACAGATGACTTTTAAGGCATTTTCCTCAAGGTGAAGTTAGGCTGTAGATGAGTAAATCTCATTTTGAAGGGTAATCATCAGTTATTTGGGGGAGTATTATTTTCCTCCTTTTGCAAATAAAGAAGCCAGGGAAGGGGTTTAGAATCTCACCCATTTAGAATCTCATTTATTTAGAACTATGTCCATTAAGACTTCCTGCTCTCAGCACGAATCAACCAGAGTACCAGTTCGCTCCTGCATCTCTGCACCAGTCCACTGGATATATGTGACAAGGAACACGGAGGTCTGAAATTCCTCCTGTCTTTAAACCAAGACAGGTTAATGTGGGTCCCTAGGAAGGGAGGGAGTGCTTTGAGAATGTTCCTGCAAATATTTTCGTGCTGGGCTTTAGCCTGTGAAGGAAAGATTTTGAAATCTCACAATTCCTATTATTTTACTCAGGACTAGATACATAATTTGTGGGGATCCAGTGCAAAGGGAAAACGTGGGGCCTTTGTTTAAAAATTAAGAATTCCAGGATGGAAACAGCAGAGCATTAAACCAAGGACAGAGCCTTTCTCAACACTGGGCCCTGTGTGACAGCACTGGTAGGACTTCTAAGAAATCAGCCCTGATTTTTTGTCCTTTGTTACCTTCTTTACGTAACATCTTCCATGACCTCAACAGATACTGCCCTGTGACATCTGACAGATATTAAATTTCAGGCATGTGTCCCTGGTCTTTTCTGATTTCTCTCAATCTTGGTTTATACTTTTCTCCTTTTTCCCCCTATTTCCTCCCTTCCTCTTTTTTTCTATTTATTTATTTTTGTAAAATAGATGTTTTTTTAAAGAACAGTTTTAGTAGCTCTACAGCAAAATTTAAGTGCAGAGATTTCCTGCATACCCCCTGCCCTCTCACGTGCATGAAAGTTAAGTTAGCCGCACAGACGTGTCTGACTCTTTGCAGTTCCATGGACTGCAGCTTATCTGGCTTCTCTGTCCATGGAATTCTCCAGGCAAGAGTACTGGAGTGGGTTGCCATTTCCTTCTCCGGGGGATCTTCCTGACCTGAGGATCGAACCCAGGTCTCCTGCACTGCAGGCAGATTCTTTACCAACTGAGCCACTAGGGAAAGCCCCCACATGCGTGGCTTCTCCATTATCAACATCTGCACCAAAGTGTTACATTTGTTTTAGCTGATGAACCTTCAGCGAGATATCATAATCACTCAGAGTCCATGGCTCAGCACATTATGGTTCTCTCTTGGTGTTGTCCATCCCATAAACTTGGACAAATGTATCAACATGTATACATTATGATAGATACAGTATTTTTCACTGCCCCAAGCCCTCTCTGTGCTGCTGCTGCTTAGAAGACATTTTCTTTAGAAGCCAGCTTCAATTTCTGGTTTTATATCCCTTTTCCTCATCTCACTGCCATGACATCTGTTTATCTCAAAATTCTGGGCCAGTATTAAGAGGCTCATGTTGGAAAAGTGAGACTGATTGCAAGAAACAAAAGGGCCAAATTCATTGACAGTTGTTCCACGTGGTGGGGAGCAGAAGCAGATGGGCTGCATCAATGGAGGGTGCACGTGCGCTGGGGAGGGGTGGGTGGGTGCCTGACGTCACCTTTACTAAATAAAGAAACAGTGTGCTCAGAGGTTCAGGTAAAAAATAACAAAGGCACTGCAGTTGGTCTGTCCTTTTCTAACTAGCATAGAAAATTCTGACAACAGTGACTACAAGGAGCTTTATCAGACATACTCGCAGAAAGCTAAGCAGTATACGTTTACTGTCGTTTGCACATATAAGGCAGCATATAAGGTAGATGGGAATTCTTTCTAATCAGTTATCAGAGCCCAAGAGAGGAAAGGAGAAGCCATCTTTAAATGACTGAATTTAGTCCGATCAGCAAGCCCCTCCTCCTCTCTCCTTTGCTGCTACCTTCACTTATTTTGTCTTCCCTGGTGGCTTAGACGGTAAAGTGTCTGCCTACAATGCAGAAGACCTGGGTTCAATCCCTGGGTCAGGAAGATCCCCTGGAGAAGGAAATGGCAACCCACTCCAGTATCCTTGCCTGGAAAATCCCATGGACGGAGGAACCTGGTTAGGCTACAGTCCATGGGGTCGCAAAGAGTCGGACATGACTGAGCGACTTCACTCACTCACTCATTTTTATAAAATAGTCATGGAGACCAATTTACAAGGTGAAAAAAAGTCACAATAAGTGAGAGGAATATAGGGCAATTCTCAGCCCTTGGCCCTGTGAATGACTGGGGATGAAAGGAAATGTGGAGGGTAAGAGTCAGGGCTGGTTGGGGTGGGGGTAGATTAGAAATCTTGGATATTACTAAGCATCAGCTGGAAGATTATCTGTTTTCCTGGGAACTCTGTCCCCAAGGCCCAGCTGGGACATCTTCATAGCCTCATTAAGCATTTTCTTTTATCAGTTAAAGTTGCTCAGTCGGGTCCAACTCTGCAACCCTATGGACTGTAGCCCACCGGGCTCCTCTGTCCATGGAATTCTCCAGGCCAGAATAGTGGAGTGGGTAGTCATCCCTTCTCCAGGGGATCTTCCCAATCCAGGGATCGAACCTAGGTCTCTCACATTGCTGGAGGATTCTTTACCAGCTGAGCCACCAGGGAGTTAATGAATTGTATTTTGGAATCAAGTTTTTAGTTTATCTTCATCATCCAGGAATACATGATATAAGACCCTAACTATTCACTTATGCTGCCCTTCCCCTAGCCATGGTTAACTGTCTGCTGTGGCCTGCCTTCCATGTCAGCTGCAGCTAGATGGACAGTTCCTGTGCACATCCGTGCCCACCTCAACTATTCCCTGGCTTGCCGCTTCTTTCTAAACCACAACCTAACCTCTAGATAGTTCGGAAGTTTGGGGGCACAGAGTGCCTCTGGAAGTTGCCCTCAATTAATGGGGATGGGAATCTGCAGATAACTTCCCCAGACCTGTCTTTTGGAGGCAGAATTCTGAGATGCATTCTACATGGGTCCCTAGGGGGATAACCAACCCAGTTACACAGCCTGTATTGTCTTTTCCTCCTTCCTGGTCTGTTTTCCTGCTCTTTCCTCCTGCTTCCTGGGATCACTTCCCAAATGAGCTGCATCCAAGTCCTCATTTCAGGCTCTGCTTTCAAAGGAATACAAATTAAAGAGGTGCATAGAATGAATGAGTAGGATGTGGTGCTGGCCAGGCTAGCATGCATGTATGCCAACATTCCATATGGCTTGCTTCAGCTGTGGCATTCTTTGGAGTACAACTGTGAACTGATAACTAAAAGAGAAAATTGGAAAATTAAAAATATTCTCATGATGAACATTTTCCCATGTATGGATGGCAATTCATTATAGATTCATCTATGCAATTGGTGACTCAGATGGTAAAGATCTGCCTGCGATGCAAGAGACTGGGGTTTGATCCCTGGTTCAGGAAGATTCCCTGGAGAAGGGAATGGCAACCCATTCCAGCACTGGAAAACCCCATGGACAAAGGAGCCTGGTTGGCTATATGGCTATAGTCCATGGAGTCACAGAGTCGGACACGACTGAGCTGACTAACACTTTACGTAATCAGCTTTACTGAGGTCCCAGCTTTTGTCCCACCATGCTGCAGGGTGATGTCAGAAAGAGAAATACGGCACTTTGCTGCTTAATGGGAACGTATGACCTCTCAGAGACGATGCTAGAAATCTGCCCAGAGTATAATAGGACCCAATGGTAATGGCTGATTGTACTTCTGTGATTGAAAGCTGTGACGGATAAATGGGTGAGACCCAGCAGGAGAGACCAAGCAAGGGCATGGCCCAGCAGGAGAAAGCCAGAGCACAGGCACCAACAGCTCAGCCCTGGAGGAGAACTGCAAGGCTTTGGGGTGCAGTATCAGAAGATGAGAGCACTTCCTGATGCCCCTTTTAAAGACAGTGGAAGCTGGTGGGGGGCTAAGAAAACCTTCCTGAAACCTCGTAATAAGAGCACCTGCATTCCTGCCGCCCTCTGCATCTTACAAAGCAGACCCAGAGATTGCTGCCCCAAACCACGGGAGGCAAGCACAAGACTCTTGACTCAAGATTCTAGACTCTTTTTCTTTTTAATGCTAAGACAACTATATTTCTATTTTTTAAAAATGTCTTTTTATTTAGCTAGAGTCTCGGGCATATTAGCCACTGTCATATTCAATATAACCCACTTCTTTGGGGCAGATCTTAACATCCTTGTCTTCTTCAGAAGAAAGCGTTCCAAGAATGCCTCAAAGACTTGAAGAAATATGCCTCTCATGTACCTTTATTGAAACCTGATTCCTTTCATCATGGCTAGATTCCCTGTACCACCAGTAGGGTTTTCACTTCCAAGTGTACCTCCAACCTTCACCTTCCTCATTGGAATATTGTGTTCACAATGCTACAGTCCAATTCTTGAGGTCCAAGGCACAGAAAATTCTGCTTAAATGCTTCAGTTCAGTTCAGTCACTCAGTCGTGTCCGACTTTTTGCGAATTGCAGCACGCCTGGCCTCCCTGTCCATCACCAACTCCCGGAGTTCACTCAGACTCATGTCCATCGAGTCAGTGATGCCATCCAGCCATCTCATCCTCGGTCATCCCCTTCTCCTCCTGCCCCCAATCCCTCCCAGCATCAGAGTCATTTCCAATGAGTCAACTCTTTGCATGAGGTGGCCAAAGTACTGAAGTTTCAGCTTTACATCAGTCCTTCAAAGATATCCCAGGGCTGATCTCCTTTAGAATGGATTGGTTGGATCTCCTTGCAGTCCAAGGGACTCTCAAGAGTCTTCTCCAACACCACACTTCAAAAGCATCATTTCTTTGGCACTCAGCTTTCTTCACAGTCCAACTCTCACATCCATACATGACCACTGGAAAAATCATAGCCTTGACTAGACGGACCTTAGTCGGCAAAGTAATGTCTCTGCTTTTGAATATGCTATCTAGGTTAGTCATAACTTTCCTTCCAAGGAGTAAGTGTCTTTTAATTTCATGGCTGCAGTCACCATCTGCAGTGACTTTGGAGCCCAAGAAAACAAAGTCTGACAGTGTTTCCACTGTTTCCCATGTATTTCCCATGAAGTGATGGGACCGGATGCCATGATCTTCGTTTTCTGAATGTTGAGCTTTACATCTGAGCATCCATAGGACACATCATGGGCAAGACTCGTCACAGTTGTCAGTTGTACGTCGTTTCTAGGGTGATCCGTAGCCTTGTCCCCATAAACTACTATGCTACCTTCTTGCTGCTGCTTCCACCGTTCAGGGAACATGCTTCCTGCTTGTCTGGTGTAGAGTGATCTACAGAGAACATTAGAGACTGATGAATTCTGTATATGGGTCTGTGGAGAGACCTTTAAGTTTATTCATAACTTCCTCATGGATGAAAAAGTAGACACTTGACAATAGTACACCTCTGATCAGAGATTTTAGGCATTCTGCACTATGTAATATTGCTTTCCTAATCAATTGACTTCCAGATTCTTCATGTAATTGTGATATAATTGACATACAACCATATCTATACAATTGTGCACACACACACACATTTTCATGATCCATTCACTCACTGATGGACACATTATTTCCACGACTTGGCTAATGTAAATAATGCTACGATGAACATGGCATGCAGGTAACTTTTTGAGTTGGAATTCTTATCTCTTTTGGATAAATACAAAACATAGAACTGCTGGATCATATCATAATTCCACTTTTAATTTTTTTTGAGGAAACTCTGTGCTGTTTTCCATAGTGACTGCCTCAACTTACATTCCCACCAAGAGTGGGAGTGCACAAGGGTTCCCTTTCCCCCACATCCTCAGCGATGTTGAGCACTTTCTCATGTACCTGTTGGCATCCAGATGTCTTCTTTGGAAAACTGTCCAAACCCTCTGCCCATGATTTAATTGAGTTGTTTGTTTGTTTTATACTGAGTTGCATGAGTTCTTTATAAATTTTGGGTGTTAACTCCTTATCAGATATAGTATTTGTGGATATTTTCTCCCAGTCTGTAGGTTGCCTTTTCATTTTGTTGATGATTTCCTTTCCTGTGCAGAAGCTTTTCACCTTGCTATCATACCACGTGTTGATCTTTGCTTTGCCTTTGCTTTGACTTTTGCTTTTGATATTAATTCCAAAAATTATCACCATGACCAGTGTCAAGGAGCTTACTGCTTATATTTTCTTCTAAGAGTTCTATGGTTTCATGTCTTACATTCAAGTCTTTAATCCATTTTGAGTTAATTTTTGTGAATGGTATAAGATAGTGATATAGTTTCATTCTTTTGTATGAGGCTGCCCAGTTTTCCCAACACCATTTTTCTGAGAAGACTATCCTTTCTCCATTGTATATTCTTGGTTCCTGTGTCATAAATTGATTGACCATATACATGTGGGTTTATTTCTGGGTTCTCTGTTTTGTTCCATTGATCTTTGTGTCTTTTTATGCTAATACCATACTGTTTAAATTACCATAGCTTTTTAAAATAGTTTGAGGGAGTATGATACCTACAGCTTTGTTCTTTCTCAAGATTGCTTTGGCTATTCACAGTCTCTATGGTTTCAGATTAATTTTAGGTTTGTTCTATTTCTGTGAAAAATGTCATTGGAATTTTGGTAGGGATTGCATTGAAGCTGTATATTACTTAGAGTAGTATGAACATTTTAACAATATTAATTCTTCCAATCCATGAGCTTAGACTGTCTTTCCATGTATTCATGTCTTCTTCAGTTTCTTTCATTATTTTCTAGTAGTTTTCAATATACAGATCTTTCAACTCTTTAGTTAAATTTATTCCTAGGTATTTTAGCTGCAATCGTAAGTGTGATTGTTTTCTTAGTTTTTCTTTCTGACAGTTCATTATTAGTGTATAGAAATGCCACAGCTTTCTGTGTATTGATTTTGTGTCCTGCAACTTTACTGAATGTGTTTAACAGTTTTTTGATGGCATCTTTAAGGTTATATATGTATATAAATGTAGTATATCATATGTAAATAATAACAGTTTTACTTCTCATTTAGGGTATGAATGCTTCTTTTATTTTTTTCTTGCATAATTGCTTTGACTAGGACTTCCCATACCATGTTTAATAAAAGTGGTGAGAATGGGCATTCTGATCACAGAGGAAAATATTTCAGCTTTTTATGCTGAATATGATATTAGCTGTGGGCTTGTCGTGGATGGCCTTTTTATTGAGGTATGTTCCCTCTATACCCACTTTGCTGAGAGTTTTTTATTTTGAAAGGATGATGAGTTTTTTCAAATGTTCTTTCTACATTTGTTGAGATGAGAATATGATTTTTACCCTTCATTTTGTTTATGTGGTGTATTACATCAGTTAACTTGCTGGTATTGAATCCAAATTTTAAACTACCTTTTACTGTAAGGCTTACAGTAGAAAATCAGGGCTAAGCTTCATCCTGATTATAATTCTGGTTCTTATGTTTTTCTTCCTTGCCTTCCGCACCCCCTCCCACTTCCCTTCCTTCTAGGGAAAAGGATTCAGTGAGAGAGAGTAGAAGAGTCACTTTGTAAAAAGCCAAAGATTTATTTTGGAAGTGCATATAAGTGACTCTGGAGAAGTAGGGGAAAAATGATACATTCATTTCAGTCTGAATAGGAATTTAGTCTGCCATGAGCTTTGAGACGGTCTGCAAGAATAAAATTTTAATGAGAAGAGAAAGCTCATCTGTGACATTGTGAGAGGTGGGTGCTGAAATCTTTGCTCCAAGGGGGCATTTCAGAGAAGCCCAAAATAATGGCATAGATGTCTTGCCATCTGTTTTCTTATACCAGTGTGTACCAACCTTTTGAAAAAACCTCCTACTTACTTAGGCATTTGCACACACTATTTTGGCCTTAAAGTGGGCAATGAACATTATATAATAATTATCACAAAATTGGACTTGAACTGTCTTAAACTTTCTATGTGTTCATTGACTGATTGATGCTTTGTCCTCTGAGCATCTTCAAAGTATACCAAACAGAAGAAGTGTGTTTTGAATTTTCTTTCGAGCTCTCCCTATGGCTTCTGGTATGTGAGGGAACGTGGCAGAGAGGGGAGCGATTTGTTGTTACTTTCTGGGTCTGTTTTAAATGCTCCCTTGGCAGCATCCCTGCAACCATTTTGCTTTAATGTTTTCAATCCTTCTTTGTTTTTAATCTTTTTGAGACAACAGCTGGATTCTGCTTTTAGTACTTACTCTTGATTCCCTGTCCTGTTGTGAGCCACTCTGATTTTTTTTAAGGGATTTGGCATCCTACTTTTCCATAGTATTTAATTAAAACTTCGGCTCTTTGGAACCTGTCACAGGCAACTGCTAGAAAACAGAGCCAGGGAATATTTTTTAAGGCATCTGAGACCCTTTTTCCACCTTTGCAGCCTCCCTACCCAAGAGTTGAGTGTTCACTTACTCCTTGATTTTGTTGAAATTTTACAGTGTCTGCTCTACCTGAGATTAAACTGTATGTATTGATTTGTGACGTATATGAACTTGCCAAAAAAGATGTATTTCCTGAGTTCCATTCATAATTTTCTGTGATTTTAATTATCACTAAAATGGTTTAAGTTTCTGAATAGCAAACCTACTTCTGACTCTGTTCTCTGAGACTGCCAATTCTGAATTTTATGCTGACATAATTTGTCCCCAAGATATATATGCTTAGGTTACCAAGGGCATTCAGAGATAAATATCTTGTTATGTATAGGAAAGGAGGGAGTTAGAAAGGCAAAGGATAAAAATAACACTTTCTCCAAAAAAACCAAACAGAATTTTCCCCAAAGCCATTTAGAATGATTGGAATGAGCTATATATTTATGACAATTAAAAAAAATTAAGCCACTGTTGATCAGATTTCTCATGCTCCCCAAGGTCATGGTATTCCCTTCTATCATAGCTCTGTTTAGAAAAAATTATAGTTAAATGGAGCCCTTTCTGGGAAATATCCCAGTAGTGAGGAATAGATACCATTGAGACATTTTTTGAATAGCCAAGTTCTAAACTTTTTTTTAAACCCTCCATTTCATGCCAGATTATATGAACTGCTTAACTTCACACAGAATTTAACATACAATAAGAAAACAGCCTATTGAAGCCGTCAAGATTTATTAACCTTCCGTCTGAGGTCTTTGATTTGAAATGTCCTTATTGAGGTAGGACAGAATGAAATTACCCAGGGAATGAAGTGTTTTAGGATTTGTGAGAAAAGTTATCTTAATCAGTTTTTAATCTTTCTTTTTGAGATAACATAATTTTCAGGATAAATTATTATGGCACACTGAATTATAATCTACAAATTAGAATATAATTGTGCAATTTGGGTATCATTCTCTTGCTCACATTTTATATTAGGCTTACTTCTTTGCAGACTTACAGTATTGTGAGTTTTTCATAAACAGCTATTTAAAGCCATTCACATAATCAAAATAATATTTATAGATATTCAGAAAATGATTAATCTTAAAACTGTGGCAAAGCAGAAAACCTCACTGTGTGGGTTTGCCACCTCCCCCAACAAAAATGCAAGTTTTGGTTAAGTTCCCTGAATGAGTGTAGTGAAAATTAGTTTCTTTTGGAATGATCATACAATTGAAAGACTAATTTAAATTAGGAGGGCACACTGGGCTTGGCAGAGGGCATTGTGTGAAAGCAAAGCATAATTTTCCTCTAAACAAAGACAAGCTTGTTGGAGAGCATGCTTTATTGCCTGGAAATTCTATATATATGCAAAGTTGCTCATCAATTCACTGTTGGGTTTTACGTGCTTGGTTTCTCCTTTTGTTTGGAAAAATCAAATGCTGAAAAAGTAGGCGTAGCTCTGCATGCTACAGGCATCAAGAAACCTACACATGCCAGTCCTCTTGGTGTGCAGTGTTCCTGCGTGGGGAGCTGCCTGCAGGAGGGATGGTCAGCCTGAGGCTTCATGCAGGTAAAATCAGGGTATATGCTTCAGCAGAGCCCACCCAGGATTTCTGGAAAATGACATCTTTGTCTGATCCCTCCCTCCCACAGCCAGGTGGATATACTGGGTAAGTTAGGGGTCACATCCTGTAGACCATTTAGGGTTTTCTTTCTTTCAAGCAGCATTATTGTGACACAAAGACCATACCATGTGTCCACTTACAGTGGACGATTCAATAGCTTTTACTATGTTGTAGCACCATTACCACAATCAATTTTAGAACATTTTTGTCACCCCCGAAAGACAAACTACACCACAGTTAGTGTTCTCTGCAGACTCAGCTTTGGGTAAACTAATGAAATGAAGGTGGACATTCTCTAGGATGCTTTTAAATTGAAATTCTCATCTTTGGAATTGCCTTCTCCAGTTTTTATCTGTATGTAATACTCAGAAATAGCATCTGATGGCACTTTACAGAGTGCAGACAACTCTCTTGTCAACTGCAGCTGAGAAGCATAAATGGCAGCGTGACAAATTTGGGGCTGAGATGTTCAGAGGAACCATGTTATTTGGCAGTATCAGATGGATGGGCCTGCAGGCTGGAAGCTGGGTATTGGAGCAATCTGAGCCTAACTGTGTGGCGTCTGGTTCGGGATGGGGATAGCAGGAGAACCAGTGGCCAGAAGTGGATCCAAGCTGAGAATAGGGATGTAGGTACCAAGAGGATTTCCATATAGGAGAGCAGGGGTTTAGAGGTCAAACATCAGGATGGAAGATTGTCAAAACAAGATCACAACAAAGATCTGAAAGGGAGGTGGAGATCACCATAGGTACCCAGATGGCAGGAGGGCCACACCTGAGAAGCGGGGAGCTGGGGTCAGCATAAGAAAGCCAGGAAGTCCAGCATGGTTGCTGAGTCCTGTACTTCTGAGAGCACCCCACCAGCCACCCAGCACCCCCACACACACACTCCACATCACCTGGCTCTGAGTAACTCTATTGGTGCTTTCTTCTCTCCACCCTCCCCCACAACTCCATACCTTTCTCCAGGCCCCCATCGCTCTGTGGGCCCATTTGGACAGGCCCCCTCCAGTCAGCATCCTCTTTTAGATTGATTTCCTTCCCTTTGACCAGCTCCCTACACCCATATGTGCAGTGAAGAGGCATGTGGGCAGGAGTCCCAGCTCTTTGGGATGTAGACAGGCTGGACTCACCCATCTCTGCTTGGAGGAAAGAGCAAAGATGAACCAGAATGTCATTATTTGGTAGGGGGTTGAGGGTAGGCAGAGAAGGTTCAGACAAGACTCTTTATGGGTTCCAGGGTCCAGATTCAGGGTCCCTTACTTGGCTGCCCTCCTCATGGCTGTCCCCGCATCTCTCCTTAAAGGTGCCATTTTCAGCTTGACATTTTCACTACAGGAAGAATCCTTTTGTTCCACATCAGCTGTGTGCTGTGTGGAAATGTAGTTGGCAATATCTCCTCTCCCAGTGAGGCTTATAAAGAATATTTAATAGGGTGCCCCTCCACCCCTTGAAGTTTTCTTTCCAAATCGTTCTAAATCTCTGATGCAATGTGCTTTTTTTCTCCTAGCCTAAATATACCTCAGTGTATTCAATGAAAGTAGTGTGAAAGTATTAGTTACCCAGTCATGTCTGACTCTTTGTAGTCCCATGGACTGTAGCCCACCAGGCTCCTCTGTCCATGGAATTCTCCAGGCAAGAATACTGGAGTGGGTAGATATTCCCTTCTCCAAGGGATCTGCCTGACCCAGGAATCAGATCTGGGCTTTCCTGCATTGCATGCAGAGTCTTTACTGTCTGAGCCAAAAACCATGTCCATATGTGCTGTGCTTAGTGGCTCAGTTGTGCCTGACTCTGCTACCCCGTGGACTGTAGCCCACCAGGCTCCTCTGTCCATGGGGATTCTCCAAGCAAGAATACTGGAGTGGATTGCCATGCTCCCTCCAGGGGATCTTCCTGACCCAGGGATCGAACCCAGGTCTCCTCCATTGCAGGCAGATTCTTTACTTATCTGAGCCACCAGGGAAACCCCATATAGATCAGGACAAAATATGATATTTTTTAAATCATCAGGAATTTTATTTAAACCTGTAATAAAATCAAGAATACTTACATATTACAAGTGTTGGAAAACACAAATTCATGTTTTATACTTTGGGTTTTCATAAGCACAGCATACTTGTATCATTGTTTAGATTTTGTGTTGATTGGTGGAAAGGTTATTTCTTTCCTTGTAGTGCTAGAGAGAGAATTAATTTATAGGAAAGCCCAGTGTAACTATTTTCTGAGAGTTGACATTTGAAGTTGGGTTTCTAGATTGCTGCAGAAATCAGCCTGTGTTTGTGTGCGATCAGAGGTTACTCTGTGTGGGACAGTTGGACTCTTCAGCTCTGCCTGCACTGAAGATGGAACAGCTGGTGTCCTCAGGCCTCAAGACAGTCCGGAGTGGAGAATACAAGGAAAACAGAAAGCGCTTCCTGGAAAACCTGGCACAGAAGCTGTAAGGCTGACCCCTGAGGGCTGTGGCCAGCAATCAAAATGACTATTCAAAGAGCCCAGAAAAGTCCCCTTGATCCAGGATGGCATTGAGATCAAGATGGTCTTCTAGTCTGGTGGGTGGGGCCTAAAGAAAAGTTTGCCAGCAGAGGAAAAACAAACAAAAACTGGACCAAGTGATTGCATTGCAGTTTGGGGTCCTCGGTCAAAGTTGGGCAGTATTCCAGCCTAGAATTAGAGATACAAGGGACCAGAAATACCTTCCAAGGAAGGGACAGACAAGGACAAGCAGGCTGTGGACTTCACTGAGAGTCAGACTTGAGTCCCAGCAAAGGAATGGATGGACACATACGAAGTCAGGATCAAAGCCCAGCAATGGGACTAAGCACACCGGGTGAGATTTGGGGGATGCTGGGACTCGGTAGCCGTTTTCACCTCCGCACCCCTCCGCCCCACATGCTAGATACCTAGACACCCAGGGACCACTCTGGATCTTCCCAGCTGGTAGGGACGGGGGGAAACCATCCGCGGGAGAGACAGAGGCTGCTGGACCTACAAATTGGGGGCGGAGCCTGTAACTGGGCCGAGATGGGGAAGGCTGATGCCGACAGAATAAACACCGCAAGTGTGGCCCCAGGGACTGGAGCCCGCCAGATTCCTCTGTCCGTGGCATTCTCCAGACAAGAAGAGTGGAGTGGGTGGCCATTCCCTGCTCCAGGGGATCGTCCAGACCCAGGGATTGAACCCAAGTCTCCCGCACTGCAGGCAGATTCTTCATCATCTGCGTCACCAGGAAGCCCCCAAATGCCCTGAGAGTAATCATTTATAAGTTTCAACTCTGATTTCTTATCATTTCTTGGAAACTTTTAATTTTATTATTATTTTAAATACACTCAGAATAATATGAAGTATTCCCTAAGCCTTTTGTTTCAATTCTGCCAATTATTTGCATTTTGCCCCATTTGCTTTATCACTCTTTGTCTCTTTTTATTTTTTTCTGAATCATTTGTAAGTTGAGACATTATACTCCCTTTATTCCTAAACATTAAATATTTCAGGGTATGTTCCAATAGAACAAGGACATTTTCTTATATAACCCATAACACTGTTATCAAAATCAGTAAATCTGGTTCCTTTTAACACTAATAATATTCAGCCACCATCCATAATGTTTTATAGTTTCTGTTCTATTATTTTAAATTGTCAGAGATTGAAATTTAATTAAATTTCTTTTTTCTTCTGACAGTCTTGGGGAGAGAGCACAGGCAATGTTTTTCTTCAAATGTATGACATGGGAAGTCTTTGCCAAGTTTACAAAAAATGCAGTTGGCAGTCGATGGAGTTACAACATAATGACACCAATTAGATAAAGCCATCAGAAAGATCAAAGACATTTTCTGAGTGATATGCTTGCATATTTGTTGGCCTTGGAATTAAATTTTTACAGTTCTCTCTCATTGTCAAGAATACAACTGAAATCACCACTTGATAAGAGCTGTGTATATGATCTTTATCTTTTCGCCTGCAACTCAGAGAAGATCTGTTGCCAGTGCAGACGCAATATATTTTCCAGATTTCCCCCAGTTTGGCTAAATGGGAGTATAGCCAAAAAAATGAGGTGTCTAACAAGAAAGCAATAGTAAAATGTGTTCTGATAGCAAAAGCAATCCAAAATATATTATTGGAGAGGAAAAAAAGGACAAACTGTAATGTACCGTATGATCCACAGAAGAAATGAGTATCAGCAATGGTTAACTCAGCGGTAGTGGGGTAGGTCAGTAGGTGGAGCGAGTGAAAGGGAGAATCATTTTTTTCATTTTACAAACCATGTAGTTTAAATTTTTTAGCACATGCTTTTGTAAATTTTATAGTAATAATTTTTATACTAGAGAGGAAGAGTGGGAGATAGAGATGGTAGTTAGAACAAAATCAAAAGGCAAACTTATTTAAAAATGTGGCTTAGAAATCAATAGCAATAGGCAGAAATATGAAAAAAAATAAGTTGGATATATAAAATGAATCATTTTCTACCATCATCTATTTATATATGGCTGCCAGTTTTTTCCAGCTAGATTCATACATGGGTCTCTTAAAACTAAATTTTCACTAACGAGTGCATTTTGGTGCTAATTCTGGTAGAGCAGACCGGCTGCTCTATCCCACTGTACGTTCTTTTTAAATAACAAAATTGATTAGTATTTAGAGATTTTTGATGAGTTGAGTTTAGGTCTTGTTTTATCAGAATCAACTGATCTTCGTGCTTCTCCTGTCCCTTCTTTAAAAGCAAAAGTTCAGGATGATCTAACACGTAGAGATGACAGGAACCAGGAACCACTCAAGGGATTCAAGGGGTACAGTATTCCATAACAGACAGAAGCTTCCAGAACCACACAGGGCTGTATTACCATGATTCCCCAGATATAGGCAGTCTGTGTGTGTTGGATTGACAAGGATGTCTCAAGGTTGTTTACCACAACCTGGAGCAGAATAGAAATGTTACCTGTGAAGGGAGATGGAGAAAGTAAGGCACCATGTGTGTGAGCAGAACGCTGCAGAAGTTAGGAGTAAATTCAAGTACAAAAGCTCCCAAGGTCTGGCATATTTGAAGCTAGGAAGTGGCCGACTCCAGGCTGTGGAGCTCTGTCAACATCCTAGAGAGGAAAAAGAACTGCTGTTGTCCATTCATGAACGCGGCAAAAGCTGGAATCCTGTATGCCCCCTGGGCTTTCAGGGTAGGATTGGGATTAAGGAGATGGGACAGCTGGGAAGCTGGTGGATGCTTCTAGAGGAAATAAGCACAGAAATGCATAGTAACTGTGACCTAGTGGTTTCAAGTTTTGAGGGACAAAGTCAAAAACTAAAGAAGTGCCTCTCAGTTGGGAAGTTCAGGTATGTGTTTGGGCCAGGAAAAGTCCTGCTACCCCACTGTCTTAGCCTGTTCCAGCTGCTATAGCAAAATAGCACAGACAGGGTGGCTTTTAAACAACAGAAAATGATTCTTCCCGGTTGCGGAGGCTGGCAGTCTGAGGTCAGGGTGCCAGCCCTCTGCTGAGGGCCCTCTCGGGATGCACACTCCCCCTTGTGTCCCCACCTGGCAGGAGGGGCTAGGGAACTCTTAAAGAGCGCTGATTCTTCACTCTCACACTTAAACACCTCCCGCAGGTCCTACCTCCTAATGTTACGTTGGATGTTAGAATTTCAACATATGAATTTAAGGGGGATGCATCCAGACTGCAGCACCTCCCGAATCACTCCTCACCATCTGCCTTCTGCTCTGCCTGCTGCCCTTTATAAAGCACATTGTAGAGCAAGAAACCAAAACCAAAATGTTGGTAGCTTCTTCTGTGTTCTTATGACAGCCTCAGGCTATTGCTTTCTGTGAAATGATCCTTTATTTTAGATTTTTAATGACTGATGCATCCTAATTCTGTGTCACCATTTAAACACTTACTTGAAATTTGCTTGTTCCCATGATATGTTTTACAGTATTCTTGTTAGTTTCATAAGCACTGGGCTTGATCATTTTAATTGAGAATAGCTATATATCCATCACTTTGAAGACAAATATGGTTAAATAAAATGTCAATCAGTAGGCTTTTCTATAAACAAGGAGGCAGCAGCTATGTAGAGACAGTGCTTATAATCTTAAACATTAGATGGACTGTGGTTAAGTTCGGGCTTAGCAAAAAGAGAGGTGAGGAGGATTTCCTGTGCAGTAACTGCTCCAGAGCTATTTATTTTATGACTAAATTAAGTAGTATTGACCTACTGTGTGTGTCTTCCTCTCAATTTGAATGTTTCTAAGAGAAGCTCACAGCTAACTCAGTCAAAGTCGAGTGGCTAACTGAATCACATGGCTAACTAAATCATACTCAAAGATGCAGGGTGTGCACTAACTTAATGTTATTAATATAATCATTCCAGTGAGCCCCTGAAATCCCCCAACCTCTTAGTCATATTAAAAGTGCACGTGTGTTGAGTGTGCTTCAGCAAGAAATCTGAGTCTTTTTTATCAGTAAGTCTAAGTGGTTGGAGATTGTTTGGCCTTGAGGAACAAAGGGTCTTTACCAGCCTCTGTCCACGTTCCTCTCTCTTCCTTCTCCCCCAGACTCAGGCCCCTTTGAGGGGCCACATCCAGGCCTGTCCTCCCCTTAAGGGCTTAATGCCTTTCTTGTTTTCCCATCAAAACCGTTCTCCACACAGCAGCCAGAATGATCTGTTAAAAACACTTATCTGTCCTTGCCACTTCTCCACTTAAACCGCTTCCAGTTGTACGAGGATAATGTTCCAAACCTCCATCATGGCCTCCAAGCCTCGCCGTTTGGCCCGAGCACCGCTCTGTCCATAGTGACTTCCCCTCTCTTGCCAGACACACTTCTTTGTCTCCACCCTTGTTCCCTCTACCTGGAAGGCCCCCTGATTCTTACCTCCAAGCCTCCTCAGTCTCGTGTTCCATGTCCTTGCCCTGAGCCCCATATCTGAACTTGCCCCACGCTCCACCACCCAGCCACATTTTCAGTCTACTTTTTTTCCTTCTAGCTCCTGCACTGAGACGACTGTATGATCAGATGAGAATGGCTGTCCCCTCCCTAGATGCAAAGCCCATGAGGACACCTCTATGAGGACCCCACTGTGCCTCTCTCATCTCCTTGACTGATTAAGTGAATGCATTTTTCCCTTCCTTTCCTTCGGGGCTAATCTGACTTCATCTCTGTGATTGAGCGAGGGCTGCCTAACTATATTCTTTGCAGCCCTGATCTCACCTGAGAGTGCTCGAGGGTCCCTCCACCTTTTGGTTGGATCTCTGCACCTTCACAGGCCAGTAGGAGAGAGAGTTTCAAACAGAAGATTTTGGAGGGAGACTGTATTTGCTCACTTGCAGCGCCATCTCACTCAGGCTTTACTCTAGGATTCCTAAGGGATTCAGGTTTGGAAAACTTCCTCCCTTAGAGCCGCTGTTGTCATTATCACCCTCCAAACTGTAGCTCTTGCAGGTTGCTCATGAATTTGAAATGGCCAGGAGTTGGCAAGCAGCGTTCTGCCTCCATTTAGAAATAGCTGTAGTAGAGCCAAAGGATGAATTAGACATCACTGAAGAAGAGGCGGTGAAAGTTCTTTGTGCCCTGTGAGGTCAGCGCTATAGAAATCAAGAAACAAGGAAACAAAGAAAGTTGGCATAAGAGGTGAACTGGCCCAGCCAGTGACCTGCTGTGAGAGAAGCAGTCCATACGGGTCTATCAGGGTAAACAGGAAAATCCTCCTGGGAGATTTCCCTGTACAACCGCTTTGTGTTTCTCCCTCTCATCTATGCTTCACAGATTTAAAAGTTCTCCAGATCTCTGGGACTTTAGAGCCGTGTGCTATGTCCGTTTCCCCACCATACCTTACATAGCATATGGAAGTTGTAAAGAAATAACTATTGCCAAGAAACAAACAAAAGGGGGGAGCCTGAATTTGATATCCCTGTTCTAAGTTCTTCTACCGCATACTAGGGATATTTTCAAAGTCCAGGTGACTTTTTTGTCATTACATTTCATGAACTCAGCTCCAGTACTTTGGGGGACTCTAGTACAGATGTAATGACTGGTACATGATGACAGGACGTATCCCCACACCACCGGTGCAGCCCCCTCTGTTCTTCCCCAACCCTGGGCACTGCCCACCACAGGCTGTCATGAGTGTGTCCCTGGTCTGAGCTCAAGTGCATCCCTCCTGCCCTCAGGTGTTTACAGCAAGGCCTGTCCATAGTCCTCATGACTTCCTGTTGGTCATGTTCTTCTAGTGCTGATATCCCAACCTAAGGATGGTATTTATGCTTTTCCTACACTTGGTGGTCACCTAGGTGGATGGAGTTGGTGGTGAAAGGGGACAGTTGCTGGGAAGGCCGGTATTGGAAGCCGAGGTCTCTGCCTGGCTGCTGGGAGCGTGGTGACCGTGGCACGCCCGGCAGCCTAGATGCCTTGGCAGCGGGCAGCAGCTCGGAGAACATCTGGGCAAGGCCTCAGTGTGTTAGGAAGGTCTCGACGTCCAGGGTGGGGGGTTCTGCCCTACAGGGACCCCTTCTTCTCTTGTCACAGAGGATTCAGCCAGGGTTCAAGCTGCCCGCCTTCCTTTATTCTCTGTGAGTCCTGTTTGGCAAATTTTTTTTTTTAAGATTTTTTTTTCAATGTGAACAGTTTTTAAAGGCTTTATAGAATTTGTGACAATATTGCTTCTGTTTTATGTTTTTGTTCTTTTGGCCACGAGGCCTGTAGGATCTTAACTCCCTGACCTGGGTTGCAACCTGCACCCAGGAAGTGAAGTCTTAACCACTGATCTCCAGGGAAGTCCCCTGCTTGGCAAATTGAGACTGGCCTTTAGAATGTGACATATTTCTACTATGCCTGCTGCTCCAGCACATGCCGCCCAACTTTTGTATCTGGCTGCTGGGCTACAGCTGGGCCATGTGGGGCCACTGTGTAGAGACGTGTTCCCTGCTCTGGGAGGGAGCCGCCCAGGCTGGGGCTCCAGACTCTGGAGCAGAGTTGGGTTACCCCCAGCCTCCTTTGGCCTGGTGGCTGCTCTGCCGGCCTTCCAGCCAGCGTTGCTCAGTGACCTTGACGGGGTAGCGAAGGAGCTGAGAGATGGACGAGGTTTTAACTTTCCTAAGACTGTCATACTTTGCCTTTTCTCAGCTTTCCCAGAAAACATTAAGATAGCCAGTGGCACATCTCTCCCCTCCATCTAGGACAGGCTTCCAGCCTCTCTAGCCTGAGGACTTCTTCCGTTCACTGATTTTGCCTTATAAACTGGCCAATTGTAATTTAGAGAACTTTTTTTTTTAAGATTTTTATAAACCAAAGACTGTTCTGATGGCTACAAGGTTTTACTGATTTTTGTTCAGTTATTTCCGGGTTTACTCTCTTGGGCTCTTCCTTTCTCCTTGGACTATTTTCCCATGTGGGTGTGAAAATAGGCAGTATATTGTAAAATGACTTAAGAGCATCTACTCTTTAAGACGTTATTTTTACAACTCCTTTTACTAGACAGTTCAGTGGATGTGTTGTGGATCTTTATGTTGTGTGTGTATCAGTGGCCTCAGTAATAAAGTCACCTAGAGAGTATTTTTCCCTAAAGCTGGAGACTCTGCCTGGGATATATCATCAAATATATTGGGATTTGTTTGATCAATTCTTGATTGTTTATTGTTTCTTCTCCTCCTCATTATTATTTTTATTATCATCAGCAATCATTTATTAAGTCCCTAGTGTGTGCTGGGCACTTCTTTAGAGTTTATTTCTCATCCTCCCAGTGGCCCTGAAAGATAGCTGATATTACCCCAAGTTCCTTACCCAGGAAACTGAGGTAACTTACTTAAGTTCACGTAGGTAGCATATGGCAGAATCAGAATTGACTCTGTTCTTGTGTGAATCCAGCATCTGCATGCTTTCCATTACATTAGAGGCACTTGGGTTTTTCCACTGAAGTTCTCTGAATGCAGAGGAAATCAATACATAACGCCTGGGGTCTAGACCCTTTGTAGCTAGAAGCAGCCAGCAGCAAGCTCAAATTTCTTTGAAGTTGCATGCTTTAATCTTTAAAATGTATGCAAATTTAGTTTTCTGCTCCATAATATAAAAGTATGAAAGTAGTCTTTTCAACTACTTGACATAGAATAAAATTTAAGCTCTAGGAAGAGCTTCTGTTAACCCCTGTCAAACCCTCTCTTGTCCTGCTGGGTGCTACACTGGGGGTCTGTACACCTCACTTGGAGAAAGTCAGCATTGCGCTATGATGCATCTTAGTTAAATTCTTAGTTCTTCCGGTTCTGTTGGTAACTTGTCATTTGGCCAGTCTATAACCGTAGATGTCTAACCGTTTTTTTTCCTTTTTTAAATTTGGGTTATAGTTGATTTACAATGTTGTATTAGTGCTGTGCAGAAAAGTGAATCCATTATATGTATACATATATCCACTTTTAAAAATTCTTATCCCATAAAGGCCATTACAGAGTATTGAGTAGCATTCCCTGTGCTCTACAGTAAGTCCTTATTAGTGATCTATTTTATATGTAGTGGTATATATGTGTCAGTCCCAAATCTCCCAATTTATTCCTCTCCCCCTTAGCACTTTATGGGCAAATCCTAATTTGGTCTTTGTTGATTTATTCATGAAAGAAGAAATGCCTTCTCTGAATAGCATCTTTCTCACTAGGAGTTTAAAGATTATTTAATCTTGTTATTTGTAGACTTTTACTTTTCAGAAGCAAAAGTCATCTTTCAAATAAAATTACTCTTGGAACTCTAAATTCTGTAACAGCTAAAAGTGAAGACACTCAAGTTGCCATAAAAGCTGAAAGCTCTGCTTATGTGCTGCCTTGCCTGAGGGTCCTCCAGGAGCTCAGGGTTCTGCAGAAATAGGTTTTAAACCCCATTTCACCAATGCTTCACCCTCCATCTCTGTCAGTCACTAGTCTAGTCTCTGTATCTGTGAGTTTGCATTTTTAATATTCATTTATTTTGGATATTAACCCCTTATCAGATATATGATTTGTAAACATTTTCTGCCATTGAATACCTTGCCTTTTCAATTGTTGATTGTTTCCTTTGGCGTGCAAATACTTTTCAGTTTGATGTATCTCACTTACTGATTTTTGCTCTGATTGCCTTTAAATTTGGTGTTAAATCCAAAAATCACGTTGCCAAGACCAATGTCAAGGACCCTACAGCCTATGATTTCTTCCAGGAGTTTTATGGTTTCAGGACTTGTGTTTGAGACTTTCATCCACTTTGAGTTAATTTTTGTGTAAGATTGTGGTCCACTTGATGAAAGTGCAAGAGGAGAGTGAAAAAGCTGGCTTAAAGTTCAGCATTCAGAAAACGAAGATCATGGCATCTGGTGCCATCACTTCATGCCAAATTGATGGGGAAACAGTGGCTGACTTTATTTTTCTGGGCTCCAAAATCATTGCAGATGGTGACTGCAGCCATGAAATTAAAAGACACTTATTCCTTGGAAGGAAAGTTATGACCAACCTAGACAGCATACTGAAAAGCAGAGACATTACTTGGTCAACAAAGGTCCTTCTGGTCAAGGCTATGTTTTTTCCACTGGTCATGTATGGATGTGAGAGTTGGACTATAAAGAAAGCTGAGCACCAAAGAATTGATGCTTTTGAACTGTGGTGTTGAAGAAGACTCTTGAGAGTCCCTTGGACTGCAAGGAGATCCAACCAGTCCATCCTAAAGGAGATCAGTCCTGAATATTCATTGGTAGGACTGATGCTGAGGCTGAAACCCCAATACTTTGGCCACCTGATGTGAAGAATGGACTCATTTGAAAAGACCTTGATGCTGGGAAAGATTGAAGGCAGGAGGAGAAGGCTACGACAGAGGATGAGATGATTGGATGGCATCACCAACTCAATGGACGTGGGTTTGGGTGGACTCCAGGAGTTGGTGATGGACATGCTGCTGTTCATGGGGTCACAAAGAGCTGGACATGACTGAGCAACTGAACTGAACTGAACCGTGGTCCAGGTTCATTCTTTTGCAGGTGGCTGTCCAGTTCGCCAAACACCATTTATTGAGGAGTCTGTCCTTTCCCCACTGTATATTCTTGGCTCCTTTGTTGTAGATTAAGTGGCCACGTATGTATGCCTGGGTTTATTTTGGGGCACTCTTTTCTGTTCCATTCATCTATGTATCTAATAAGTTATTTATAAATTCAATTCAGCAATAATATATATAAAGGAATTAGACATTTGAACCTGACCGAATATTATGGAGATGTTACATTTCTTAGTTGAGATAGTGGTATTATGGTTTTGCTTTTGGGGGAAAAACGAATCCTTACCTTTTAGAGATTCCTACTGAAATATATGTGGATTAAATGATATGATATCTGGGATTGCTTCAAAATAACTCTGGAAGGGGCAAGTGGATAGGATTGTAGATGAAATAACATTAGTCCTGAGTTAACAGTTATTGAGGCTGTATGTTAAGTATGTGGTGTGATATTGTATTTTTATGTATGTATGAAAATTTCCATTCACATTCCAAAAGCCAACAGATACATATTAACTTTCTATTATGTGCAAGACGGAGTACCCTGTACTGAGTGCAGCAGTCCTCCTGTGCTGTTGTAGGAGAGTGATGCTTTCTAAGTGCACAGGGCCGTGCCTGCCCATCCTCTTCAGGGGGCACAGTGAGGGCCCAGTGGGTGCTCAGTGCATCTGCGTGCCGGGACGCAGCCCGCACTCTGCTCCCTGAATGGCTGATGTGTGTTCCCTTCCCAGGAGTGATAGCTCTGGTAACACACTCCATGAGCAAACCCTAGACCCCATGCTATGGAGCTGAAGGAAGGCAGAGTCCTGTTCACTTAGGAGTTGGGAAGGTGCTTCCCTAGAGTTCATGGAAATTGATTTTGAGGAGCCCGAGACAAGTGCTTTCGCTGCATCCAAAACAGCATTTCTAAGCAAAGCAAAATTGCTCCTTTAATTTAACATGAATTATTTCTTTCAGGAGCCAGTTAATGGAGTTGCTAACAGTGAGAGGAGTACCTCAAAAGGTTGTAAGGGGTCATAGAACCTTCTTAGAACGTAACCTAGCCTCCATCTGCTCTCTCAGAGCCTGTTTTTTCGGAGTCCAGCGTAACATTATGCCCAGAAATGTGCTTTGCCCGGTGCTTTCTCGTGAGGAAGAAGAGTAGATGGTATCATCAGAAAAAGGAAAAGCAGAACGAGGAACTTATCAAAACGAAATGTCAGGAATTCAGGGTGATGGATTGGTCCCATGGGTATGTTTGAGTGATTAGTTAACTCAGAGGCAGAGAGAAATCATGATTTTGAATGTCTGCATGCAGGTGTTAGTATAGTTTCCTCAGAAGGAGAAGAAAAAAGGATTAAAAAAAAAAAAAAGCTAGTCACATCTTGACTAGAAGAAGGCTCTTTTGAGAGCTCATCAATGTTGCATTACAAACACCATTCAAATCTACCAAATGGGCCAGATGGCTGCTCAGATACTGCGTGTTGCCAGCTGCCCATTGCTACAGATGAAATCTTTTCTGCTGACGTCTGTGTAACCCACAAGAAATTATGAAGTGTTGATTCTTTTTATGCTGTTTAACATTTATGTGCCATCATAATTATAAACCATAAATATACATGACACCACACAACAAATAAAGTTGCCCAGCTTTCATTCTGCAAGGGGAAGAGGCGGTATTTATTACCTGAGAAGAGAGGATGTCTCGCACTCATATTCCATTCTTCATAAATGTCACTTCTCTCTCCCTGGGAGCTTGATCTGCTTGCTGTATGCTCACCAAGCCTTATTCCTTCAAAACAGCACGGACTCCCGGCGCTAATATATGTCACTGAGCCTCAGGTTTTAAAGCACGTCTGGACCAAAAGTCAGAGGGAGAAAATTCAGAAGGATCTAAATAGTTCCAAATGAAGCCAAAGTATTCTATTTGACAACATACCACAGGTTCCTTCGAGGTCACATAACAGGCAGGTGTACAGTGTAAAAGGAAGCTGGCAATGGTAGTGAATCAGCTTCTTTCACATCAGACACTTTCTAGAGATGCATTTCTTTTTGCTTTGAAAGACAGCCAATTGAGTGCCATTCACCTGTTAGGAAGGTGGCATTTTTATTTGTATCTGCATCTATAAAAACCAAATGTCTTTTTCCTCCACAAAAACCTAAGCACATGTGTGAGAGAATGAGAAGCCAGCCAGAAGGTGGAGGGGAGGGTGGAAGCCCACACTGTTTGGTTAATCAATCACAGACACGCGAAGGAGTGGGCTGCAATAGAACCCCCTCCCCAGGCAGGGGCCCTTTCTCATCCGGGAAGACCTCTTTAAAACACAGCATTTTTATGTTAGGCCACAGAGCCCAGACAGCACGCTTCACGGCTCTATAAATACAAGATTCAGATGCTTACTGACATCCAGCTTTTCTTCTTTTTAACATGTAAACACATGAATGCTCAAAGTGAGTAAATATCTGTGCCCTGAGTTTACAATCTTGTCTTTCAGAAATATCGGCAGTACATGGCAGGACTTCTGGCTCCTCCTTATGGTGTTATGGAAACGGGCTCTAACAATGACAGTAAGTGAAAAATGTGAACACTTGTATCTAAAAATTTGTTGTGTGGTATGTGTTTTCATGTGACAAAAAATATGTCCACCACCAGCTTGACAGAATAAATCTCCAGACTCTTTTGTGGATAAACAGATCCGCCAGCCCATTCTTGGGTTATTTTAAAAAATTGTTCCTACAATATAATTATGTGGCCTTAGCTGATAGAGGAAGCATGCTCTGGTGCTGGTTGGAACTTCAGCGTGTTTCTCAAAGGACCTTCATCTTAAAGTATGGTTTGGGGGCTCTTTTAAATGGGACTCATGAACTGCGTTTATCTCAGTCACATGTAGACACCTGAGTGCCCCACCTCTTGCTTATTTTGATGCTCTTAAGGGAAGAAGCAGCATGAATCATTCTTTATTCTTCTTAAATGTGCTCTCTTCAAATTCGGAGCCTTTTGTGGGAGACTAGTCTCTAGCTGCTCATAAAAGAAAGGAAGTTTTTCTCTGTGATACTCTTTCCTAATGGGTGCCCACTAGACTCCAGGTAATTTTGTGTCCTGAGTCTATCTGTTCATGCATGTTGGAAACATCTTTTAGCACTCAGTACTCTCCCTGAGAGTTGCTTGCTGAGGCTCTGGGTCCCGTGACTTGGCGCTTGCCCGTGTGTGCGTGATAAAGTAGCAAGCCTTGGGGTTTCTGATGCTGTAGCGGTTCAACGCTGACACCCTGATGGATCAAGCAGTGCTTCCACTGCGTCTCAGAGCCAGAGCCACCCTTCATGTCTTCTTGAATACCTCCTTGAATTTCCACTCTCGTTCAAACTGATCCCTCCCTACAGGTGACCCTTCTCCTCGCTTGATCCAGATCTGAAGCGAGCTCCCTTTCCCTCTGCTTCATGCTTCTGGGCAGCCTGTGCATTCTCCTTCTCAGTTTCTCTTCTGTCCTTGGTGAGGTGGATGTTGGAGGAGAGGTCTCTCTTTCCTTTCACTTCTTCTCCTATTCTTGATTTTTTTCTCTTTTGGCTGATCTAGGGATGATCGGTAACCAAGTTGGAAATCCCAGTTGTGCTGTTTCCTAGCTGTGTGGCTGCTGGCAAGGCACTTAATGTCTCTGCGCCTCAGTTTCCTCATAGGATTGCTTTGGAGACTGAAAGAAGCACATGCGTCGAATGTCTAGAAGGGTGCATGCGTGGTGCTCAGTGACTTCCAAGTCTTTGCAACCCCCATGGTTTGTAGCCCACCAGGCTCTGCAATCCGTGGGATTTTCCCAGCAAGAATCCAGGAGTGGGTTGCTATTTCCTCCTCCAGGGGATCTTCCTGACCCAGGGATCAAACCCACATCTCCTGTTTCAGCAGGCAGATTTTTACCACCACCCCACCTGGGAATCTCCATTTAGATTGGAAAAGACTCTGATGCTGGGAAGGATTGGGGGCAGAGGAGAAGGGGACAACAGAGGATGAGATGGCTGGATGGCATCATGGACTCGATGAACGTGAGTCTGAGTGAACTCCGGGAGATGGTGATGGACAGGGAGGCCTGGCGTGCTGCAATTCATGGGGTCACGAAGAGTCGGACACGACTGAGCAACTGAACTGAACTGGGCGTGTAATAAGAACCCAAATGATGTGAGCTACTATTTTCTCAACACCAGTGACTCTTAAACCCCTCAAAATCTGACTTCCAACTTGAGCCATCTAAATTCTCCAGTGACCAACCAATAGCCAGGCTCAGTCATTACTATTCCCCATTCTCTGTGACTGAGTAAGCGTTTCCATGTTGTCTCCATTCTCCCTTGGGGTCCCATGCTCCACCAAATTATCCTGGCTTTCTCGGTCTCTCTGGCCACTTGTATTCTTGTGTCTTTCATGGGTACTTCTTCCTCTCATCTGGAAATTCAGTCACTACTCGAGTCTAGCCTTGGCTGTTTTCCCTTTTTTTTTCTTCTATACTCTCCCCTCAATCATTGCATCCTTTCTTGCAACTGATACAGATCCTTCCTGAAACCAGTACCTCCATTTGAGTCTTACAAAAGGCACCCTAACTTTCCAAATGACTGCTGGTTTTCTTTCCACCAGGTTGTCCTGCTGGTATGATGCACTCACAGTGTCAATAATGGAGCACATGGTGATTCCCACACACCGTCCTTCTGCTGAAAGCCTAGTCCCCTTCATAACTTCACTGTCTCCCGTACCAAGGGCTAGGCCTCCACTGTTTGGAGCCCTCTCCTCTCTCACCTCCACCCGCTGAGGTTAATCACTGGTCCGTCCCTTGCTTCTTCCTCTGTAGTGCTCATACTCTTTCCTTTCTCTCCCTGCCGCAGCCCCCTGGCTGAGGGGCCTCATCACCCTTGACCCGAGAGCAAAGATGGCTCAATGGCTGTGAATCTTCATTATTTCACCCTTGGTTTACCCTACACCTGACTTACACAGAACTTTTTCAATTTACTTTTTATTATGACAAATTTCAAACATATAGGATGATACAGTTAACACCTGTATTTTAATCACTTTGATTTAATTAATATTAAACTTTAATACTTGAATGTGATTATTATTAACTTGACAGGTATTTTCATACAATCATTTTGCCATATTTTCTTCTTCTAGTCATATATATACATTTCAGCAGACATTTTTGAAAATGTAGACTTTTCCATGCAAAAGCCACACCATTATCACACCCAATTGCTAGTATGATTTTCCTTAATAACAGCCCCCACTGGATCCAAGTCCAAATTTCCCCAGCTGAATGTCTTTGGACCATGTCATTGTCTCTGGTTTCTATATCTTAAATGTCTTTTAATTTTGAAAAGTCCCTTCCTTTCTTTTTCTTGTTCATATCACTCTGTTGCTCCGAACCTTTAATGATGGTCCACTGCCAGCCACAGAAAGTGAAATTCCAAGACTGCTAATGCCTTAGCCTAACTTTCAGGTTCCTACGTGGCCTGAGATCACCTTTTCAATATTATTTCTCTACAGATACCCTAATTTCTATCCACTCCAATATGATGATTTGTACAACTGCATTTGTCTTATTAAACCTCCTAGAAAGTAAGCTTCTGTTACAACCCTGTATCTCCTCATTCTGTCAAATCTAGTCCTTACAAGTGGTTGTTAGATGGGTGGAAGGATAAATGGCTAGATGGATTCAAGATGAATTTCTGAGTGCTGACCTTGGGATACCCTTACTCTTTCTGAGAGATCTGGGAAGTGATGGAAAACATGTTCATTAATACTCTCTGCTTGAGAGAACAACCCTCTCCATCTGCTTGTTTTCTCTCAGAGCTTTAATGTCCTGATGGGGGTCAAAGTTTAATTAGGGCGTGTTTCCTAGCAGTCTATTCCTTTCTTCCCTCTCCTTCTCACCGCTGCCTACCAGGATGGGTGCTTGGTGCTTTTAATGCCAATATTTTAAGCCCTGTGTGGCTCCTTATTAAAAACATTGAGTGAGTGAGTGTGTTGCTCCATTCTGTCCAACTCTTTATGACCCCATAGACTGTAGCCCGCCAGGCCATGGAATTCTCCAGGCCAGAACACTGGAGTGAGTAGCTATTCCCTTCTTCAGGGGATCTTCCCAACCCAGGGATTGAACCCAGGTCTCCCACCTTGCAGGCAGATTCTTTACCATTTGAGCCAGTGTTTGTAAATGAGTGAATGGATGAATGATTAACTTATTTGCTAAGAAGATTGAGACATCCCTGGAAACAGCCATTGCTGTGCTCACACCTGACTTGAAAGTAGCAAGAGTTGGCTGTGCCCAAAATAAAAATTGTGTGCTGGTGGTTATTATGTGCAACTTGCCCCCAAGTTCAGATCCCTGGAATGGTGTGAGGTGGTTTGCCTTGTAAAACTATAACAATTGCAACTTAAGAGTTTGACATGTTTTTCTAAAATTCTGAGTGTTCTGGTGCTCAAGACAGAGGAATTAGTTGCTCGCATGGTGTAAAGTAAGCAGGGATGAATTTTTACCTCTAGGAGAGTAAAGCATATGGTAGAAAAGCAAAATAAGCATGGACTCTTGTCTGGCACATAGCCCTGCTCTGATTCATTGATTTGTTTATGTTATAGATTTTGGTAGGTGCTGCTGTTTTCCCAAGTAGCATTATGTACATTTTTAAAAGACAAATTGGAAACATCAAATTTTTACTTGGTTTTGCTTCAGCAAGGGATTTCATTTCCATTTTCCAAGCTGATCTTCTAACTCATGTTCTTTCTCTCTTTCCTCTTCTAGGGATTCCTGACAAGGAGAACGTGAGTAACTACTCTCTCTCTCTCTGCCTAATTTCTAAAAACTGTCATAAGGATGATTCAGGGAGATGATATGGGGTGGGAGGTGGGAGGTGGGAGGGGGCTTCGGCATTGGGAGATCGTGGACACCTGTGGCTGATTCATGTCAATGTATGGCAAAACAAATACAGTATTGTAATGTAGAATAAAGTATTAAAAAAATAAGGTAAAAAAAAATTGTGGTAACCCTATCAACAAAAGAGCTCTTTATCCATATTCAGCAGAGTCATGAATATTTTTCTAATCCTTCTCTGGCATCTGTGGGTGAGTCACTGTGAAATATGAAGGGGAGAAGGGCAATGGCTTTGACATGGTCGTCACATGTCCTTGATATTAACTAGTATGAAGAAAGGTTATCCTAGAGGCAAACGTTTCTAAGTGTTTTCTTTCTCCCAAGATGCATACATGGCAGTAGAGCAAATTATTAGTTTAATGGCACATAGAAAATAAACTGTTTTTCCCTAATAGAAATATAAAATATGAAATTTGAGGCCAGTTGATTTTATAAATGCACCCAAATACATTAGAGTTAGTGTTTCTCTTTGGAAGTTGAAAATAATGAATTATCTAATTGGTTAGGGCAAACAGGTAAGAGCCTAGGTAGTTTAGGATAAACCTTTTACCAAGAACCAGTGCCAAGTACTCCTTCTAAGTCTGGTAGTGGTATAGTGGCATTGACTTTGCATGTACATAATAATGTTAATGATATTAACTGGGACCTAAATTGAGACAACAGCATGGGAGGGTTAATGTGGCAGTGTGTAAGGATTAGCCTGAAGTGGTGCTTGGTGTTCTGGAATGTATCAACTTACTGTGCCTCAGTTGCTGTACCTGGTGGCAGTGTTGCAGAACTACCACCCTTTTCTATTTTTTTCCCTGCTTTTGGTCCTGTGTCTGTGGTAATTTCAGACTATTTCGTACTGCTTTTCAAAGGTCTGACTCTAGCTTTCTTTAGGTCTTCCTGTTTTCATAATGCTGGTTTTACAGGGCTGGTGGGGAATTCTGACCCACTGCTGGACCACCACAAACTTGGGTTCAAGACCTAGCAATATCACTTCAAATGTCACATAAAATCCTCATTGGTTGGGTTCAGCAGAGGACTTCAGTTCCTAGTTGTGGGGCTTTGTGCAAGCCTCTTGACTTCTATAAATATCCTTGCCTCATCTTTAAAGTATGGATGTTGGTTGTAACTGTCTTAAGAGGGCATCATGAATATTAAATATGATAATCTATGGGAAGTATAGAGATTCATACAGTAGAGCTCAGTAAATGTGAAGACTTATAATAATTATTTTATCAAGTCTTATATCATTTACTACCTATTTTTTTCTCCTCTGAAAAATATCCTACCCTTTATAAAGTAATTATCCTTTTACATCTTATGGCTCTCCTTAACCTTGAAAGACATCTGGTCCTGTTGAAAGCATCCATGGAGACATTTGGTCCATGCCAAAAGACTTTGTTTTTTGTCCTTTCCAAAATCACTTGTCATGGACCAAATATGCTTATGTGCTTTTTCAGATATAACCAAATTTCAAGGACCTTTTGATGTGGACCAAGTATCCAAAGGACATTTTTGACATAAACAAATGTCGACTACCCCTTCTTAAAATACTTTTGTTCAGTGAACCTTTGTAATGGTATTTTGCTATTAAAAATATATCTTTGTGTGATGAGTAAAGCTCTAGGTTCATGGAGAGTCTAAAACATAGCCTTTAGACGCTAAAGTCATCGAACTTGGCATCATTTTGGACATGGATATTCCAAAGCACACTGTAACAAATAAAATGTAGCTCATGAGCTAAACAAAGATGCTAAAAGAGCCTGGTGCTTCCCCATCAAGGAACGTTCAGTGGTGTGGAGAGCACACCCACAATGTCCAGGCCCTAGGAGGTCTCAAATATTCTAAACTTCAAAAGGAAGCTCAGTCTCTCTTAGACACCCGGTGACCTTTAGGTTGGACCTCCCTGCAGTGGAACAACAGACACAGCGTTCTAAGTAGAGAGCCTACCAGCTGTCACGTAGCTCGCTTCATGACAAAAGAAGAACTTGAAGTTCACAGAAAGTTAGATACAAAGACACAGCATCTTGCCCTCAAAGATTTAAGGGGCTGGCCAGGCTATCTGCCCAGTAACTAGTCATCATACATGCTTATTTGTATTTGTTTGGGTCATTCTATGACAAATTCTCTAGTGAAAGGAAGCATACTTTTCTCTATCAGTAAGTAGAGTGGATAGAATGTCACTGCTTGTTATTCAGAAAGCGCTCCAATGCCATCAGTCAAAATAAAGCAAATAAGATGAAAAACATTCATGAGTAGGGTTGAAGCTCTAGATAAAAGGAAGCCTAAGAGCCTTAAAGTGGTGTTAATTGAATTACTTCCTTTATAAGAGACAAGTCGTGTTTGGATGATTTCTTTTATCCTTTACCTTCTTTACATGTGGGGCAATATTAGAGACCCTTTATGTTTCTCTAATAGCAATAATATGCCTGTGGACGGAAACAAAAGCACTTAGGCTATTGTCTCAGGGTCCAAACAGAATCTTTGTATAAAGAATATATTCTTTTTTCTAGCTCCTACTCTTGATTTTGTTAATCACCATGTTTAACTTTTAATCCAATATCAGACATCAGTAAGTGGTGTTTTTAGCTGCCTTGCCAGCTATATTTTATTTTCAGACCCAGGCTTACCATTCATAAAAGGAACTTTCTTTTCACAAGTTGCACTTTTCATAGAAACCAATAGCCTGACAGCTAACTTGCTGGATTCTTTTGTTTACTTCTTACTGTAATTGGTAGGAACATCATTCAACTTTAGATCACACTGGATACTGGAACCTGTAAAATAATTGATAACAGTGTTAGAAAAATGACCATTGAACTAATTAAGCAAGGAAAGCATTTTGGCGTGGTTGCAGTTGTTTGCGGCCTTTGGTTTTATAGTTTCTTCTCTTTGATCTGCTTAAGTTTTCTTTTCCTGCGTCTCCTGTAAGTGCCATACCTGGCTGACCGTGTTTAACACAGAAGGTAAAATACTCACAATGAAAAGAAAGCTTTCTAGTTGAATGTTAAGGCTGCCCTTTGAAGAAATGAGCTTGTCTATAATATTTTCTGCTTAGACAGACTTTGTTGCTTATTGTGCTCCACTCTTTTGAGAGGCAACTGCTAAGGAGTTTTGTAGTTTTAGAAAGTTATACTTTTCTTCCTCAGTATGGAAGGAACCAGAAAATAGACTCAGGAGGATATTAAGAAAAATCCCATTTTTTGATTTACAAACATCTTGTTTCTAAAAGGATCATTTGAAATGTTCATGTTAGCAAGCTTCTTGTGAAGTATGCAAGGTTACTTTCCCAATACAAAGTACTATCAACTCAGAGCTCAAGGATTTCCCAAGCCCTGGAAGAAACGATGCCAGCAGTTACTAACAAGCAGGCCTGGGGGTCTTGCAAAACTATTTGGTAGGTCTCTTTTTAAGTAGATTACTTAAGCTTCCCAAACTTAAAAAAGATCGTGGGTTATTTATATGAGGAATAATTTGGAAATTATTATAAAGATGTAAGCTTTTAAATGGCAAATGGTAAGAACATAGTTTATGTGCTTTGTGAAAATTCTCATTAAGGAGAGCGCAGTAGAAGAATAAATAGCACGTAACTATTAGAGTCAATAGGTTAGCAAGGTTAGGAATTTTTAGGAACTATAATAACATCTCTATTGTTGCTCTTTTTCAAGGTTAGAGAAAGCGAATCAATGTTTTTCACCAATTAAATGACAGCATCTTATTTTAGCATTATAGATTGGCTGTGATTCTAGGCCAGATGAAGAGAAAGGAAATTGTGTATTCTTATACAAACTTAAAACATATTAAAAAAAATTTTTAACTCCATAGAGAATTCGCTGGTGGTCCAGTGGTTAAGACTTCATGTTCCAATGCAGGAGTGTAGGTTAGGTCCCTGTTCAGGGAACTAAGATCCCACATGCCTTACAGCCAAAAATCAAAACATAAAATGAACAGTATTGTAACAAATTCAATAAAGACTTTTTAAATGGTCCACATAAAAAAAATATATTTTAAAAATAAAGACAATCCCATGTTGCTGTTGTTATTCAGTCGCTAAGTCATGTCTGACTCTCTGTGACCCCATGGACTGCAGCACGCCAGGCTTCCCTGTCCTTCACCATCTCCCAGAGCTTGCTCAACCTCATGTCCATTGAGTCGGTGATGCCATCCAACCGTCTCATCCTCCGTCCCTTTCTCCTCCTGCCTTCAGTCTTTCCCAGTATCAGGGTATCTTCCAATGAGTCAGTTCTTCACATCAGGGGACCAAAGTATTGGAGTTTCAGCTTCAGCACCAATCCTTCCAATGAATATTCAGGACTGATTTTTTTTTTAGGATTGACTAATTTGATCTCCTTGTATCCAAGACCTTTCAACTCCAGCTTTTCAACTGAATTCAAACCAATGGTATATGGTGGAGCACCGTTTTAAAATCCTACTTTAAAACATGACTAGTAGGCATCCAAAAACTTATCAGGACCCCTTGGCCAGAGTTTGCAGCTTTGCCCCAGGAGCCATGTCCCTCTGTTCTAGGGTGAGAATGGTTTAACCAGCACTGTCACACACTGAAGCAATACACATGTGACTAGCTGAGTGTGCGATGCTCTGCACAGGAGAACAAGCCAACCAGATGCTGAAAGCAGCAACTCCCAAGCTGCTCATTTTCATTTTGAAGGACAAGTTGCTTATCACCAAACTGAAGGCTAGATTTAGCAGTGTTTGCTGGCCCAAAACTATGCATTGTACAGTGTGTAAATACTCATTCCTTAGCTAGCCTATTAGAAAGCCCAGCTCAGTGAGCAAAGACTGACTTTGCACCACCTCCTAGGAAAAACAGCCTCTTAATGTCCATGGTGCCATGGACAACTTCAGCTCTTGGTCTCTGAAGAAATGTTTGTCTTTGTGTTTGTGAGTTATGTATTTTATGGTGCAGGAGGCCATTGCTCAGTTTCTTTCTGCTGCTTATTCCATCTCTTCCTCTCCTCATATAAAAGCTGGTCCATGCTGTTCTCTCTCTCTCTCTCTATCTAGCTTCTGCAGTGGTGTTCTGATTGAATTTTTTTTCTCTTTTTTAATTTTATTGGAATAGAGCTGATTTACGATGCTGTGTTAGTTTCAGGTGTACATCAAAGTGATTCAGTTATACATATATTCATTCTTTTCAGATTCTTTTCTCTTAGAGCCTATCACAGAATATAGAGTTCCCTGTATACAGGGAGCTATACAGTGTGCTATAGAGTAGGTCCTTGTTGGTTATCTATCTTATTTCCAGTAGTTGTGTGTGTGTTCATCCCTGCTGCTGCTGCTGCTAAGTCGCTTCAGTTGTGTCCAACTCTGTGCAACCCCATAGACGGCAGCCCACCAGGCTCCCCTGTCCCTGGGATTCTCCAGGCAAGAACACTGGAGTGGGTTGCCATTTCCTTCTCCAATGCATGAAAGTGAAAAGTGAAAGTGAAGTCGCTCAGTCATGTCCGACTCTTAGCGACCCCATGGACTGTGGCCCACCAGGCTCCTCTGTCCATGGAATTTTCCAGGCAAGAGTGCTGGAGTGGGGTGCCGTTGCCTTCTCCAGTGTTCATCCCTAGCTCCTGGCTTATCCCTCCCCCACCATGTTTGTTTCCCTATTGGTAAACATAAGTTTGTTTCTGATATCTATAAGTCTGTTTCTATTTCTGATTGAATTTTTAAAATGATGTATAGTTGTCCTTCCTCTGCAGAGTAAATAGTTAATGCAGGGAATTCTGATGATCTGATCTTCTGCTGTCAGTTAAGCCATGTGTTTGTGACCTCTGAATGTTCTCGCCAGTGTTCACAGGACTGGCTTGCTGTGAGACTGCTTGATAAAAGGGCATCTTTTAGGGTGTATCAAGGTGATGGTTCCTTAATATATTTTAGACTCTCTTTTATAATATTATGAATGATATTTGGTGGCTGATTCGGTGCTCTCATGTTAGTGGGTCTGCATTTTAAAGGAGCAGAACTTTGGAATGCTGCAGTCATGCTAATGCTTTCTTAGGGCTGCCAGAGTTACACCATGTAGCCCTGCTTTGAATATGTTCTCAGTGTTCTCTGTAATCAGAATTTGACTTGAGCAAGATATCACAGAGAACCTGAGACGTGTTTAATGGCTGAAAGTAATAATCATTAAAGAATAAATAAATATCATAAAAGAAATGATATTCACCAATCTCTTTCCAGCCGCCAGCCCCTGCCTGCTCTCCCCTTTAACCAATGGCATGGCCTTGAGGGGAGGCTGCTCGGTGCTGGCTGTGCTGCTGAGAATTAGTTCCACTCTCTGCCGGGCAAGGAACATGATGTCATGTTGATGGTAAGACACTACACTGCTGATTCCAGAGTTATGGGTGACTACATCACTGTCTTCAGAAATATTTTATCCCGTGCTACAAGCAATTATATTCATCACCAGTGAAGTGAGGTGAAATCGATCAGTCATATCCAACTCTTTGTGACCCCATGGATTGTAGCCTACCAGGCTCCTCCCCGTCCATGGGATTTTCCAGGCAAGAGTACTGCAGTGGGTTGCCATTTCCTTCTCCAGAGGATCTTCCTGACCCAGGGATCGTACCCAGATCTCCCACATTGTAGGCAGATGCTTTGCCCTAGTAACTGGGTGCCAATAGTGTGTTATCTCAATTGACTGTGAGACTAAAATATATATAGTATTGTTTGTTTGGTGTAGTTGAATTTTTATTATCCTTGTTTTTACAAACTGAAATCAAATTATTTGCAAAATATGTCTTAGGTTTAGGAGAGAAAATTGTAGTATTATCAGATTGGATAAAGTAATCTAATGATTACAGATCATTTAGAATTTGGATTCTTTTCGAATAGTAATTTGGTGTCAAACGCGTTCCCAAGTTGATAATATTAAAATACTTTATAGTTCTCTTTCAGTTAATTCAGTCTCTCAGTCATGTCTGACTCTTTGCAACCCCATGGGCTGCAGCATGCCAGGCCTCCCTGTCCATCACCAACTCCCGGAGCTTACTCAAACTGATGTCCATCGAGTTGGTGATGCCATCCTCTGTCGTCCCCTTCTCCTCCTGCCTTCAATCTTTCCCAGCATCAGGGTCTTTTCACATGAGTCAGTTCATCACATCAGGTGGCCAAAGTATTGGAGTTTTAGCATCAGCATCAGTCCTTCCAATGAATATTCAAGACTGATTTCCTTTAGGATGGACTAGTTGGATCTCCTTGCAGTCCAAAAGACTCTCAAGAGTCTTCTTCAACACCACAATTCAAAAGCATCAATTCTACGGTGTTCAGCTTTCCTTATAGTCCAACTCTCACATCCATACATGACCACTGGAAAACTATAGCCTTGACTAGATGGACCTTTGTTGGCAAAGTAGTGTCTCTGCTTTTTAATATACTGTCTAGGTTGGTCATAACTTTTCCTCCAAGAAGTAAGTGTCTTAATTTCATGGCTGCAGTCACCATCTGCAGTGATTTTGGAGCCCCCAAAATAAACTCTGACACTGTTTCCATTGTTTCTCCATCTATTTGCCATGGATTGATGGGGCCGTATGCCATGATCTTAGTTTTTTGAATGTTGAGTTTTAAGCCAGCTTTTCCACTGTCCTCTTTCACTTTCATCAAGAGGCTCTTTAGTTCTTTGCTTTCTACCATAAGAGTGGCGTCATCTGCATTATTGATATTTCTCCCGGCAATCTTGATTCCAGCTTGTGCTTCATCCAGCCCAGCATTTCTCATGATGTACTCTGCATATAAGTTAAATAAGCAGGGTGACAATATACAGCCTTGACATACTCGTTTCCCAATTTGGAACCAGTCTGTGTTCCATGTCCAGTTCTAACTTGTTTCTTGACCTGCATACAGATTTCTCAGAAGGCAGGTCAAGTGGTCTGGTATTCTTATCTCTTGAAGAATTTCCCACCATTTGTTGTGATCCACACAGTCAAAGGCTTTAGCATAATCAATAAAGCAGAAGTAAGTGTTTTTCTGGAACTCACTTGCTTTTTCTGTGATCCAGCGGATGTTGGCAATTTGATCTCTGGTTCCTCTGCCTTTTCTAAATCCAGCTTGAACATCTGGAAGTTCACGGTTCACATACTACTGAAGCCTGGATTGGAGAATTTTGAGCATTTCTTTACTAGCATGTGAGATGAGTGCAATCGTGTGGTAGTTTGAGCATTCTTTGGCATTGCCTTTCTTTGGGATTGGAATAAAAACTGACCTTTTCCAGTCCTGTGGCCACTGCTGAGTTTTCCAAATTTGCTGGCATGTTGAATGCAGCACTTTCACAGCATCACCCTTTAGGGTTTGAAACAGCTCAACTGGAATTCCATCACCTCCACTAGCTTTGTTCGTAGTGATACTTCCTAGAGCCCACTTGACTTTGCATTCCAGGATGTCTGGCCCTAGGTGAGTGATCACACCATCATGGTTATCTGGGTCATGAAGATCTTTTTGTATAGCTCTTCTGTGTATTCTTGCTACCTCTTCTTAATATCTTCTGCTTCTGTTCAGTCCATACCGTTTCTGTCCTTTATTGTGCCCATCTTTGCATGAAATGTTCCCTTGGTATCTCTGATTTTCTTCAAGAAATCTCTAGTCTTTCCCATTGTGTTATTTTCCTCTATTTCTTTGATCTCCCAACAATCCTTTTGCTCTGGGTGTCTGGGAATCACCATTTCATCTATGAGGAAACTGAGGGTAATATTCTGAGGGTCATAGTTCTCCTTACCTTTAGATAAAATTACACTATAGATAGATGTACATATACACACATGTGTACATTTACAGACACGTACAGAGGTGTTATAAACTTATGTTTAACAATTTGCATTCTTTAGAATTCCTTGAAAATTGTAACACCACTTTTAGTAATATGATCTGACTTTGTTCAGAATTCTTATTTCCAGTTTCTATAAATGTGTAGATTCTCTTCAACTTTGTTTTATTTTGTTTTCCTTCAATCAAAGAATGATTCAGAAATTCCCACAGAATCCCATCTAATTGTTTGACAACCTTTCATTGAATGCATATGGGTTGGTCCATCCCAAGCCCCACGTGGGGCTCTGAAAATAAAGCGTGGCACCTCAGTGAGCTGCAGGTGGATGGAGGCGGCGTGTGAACACAGCAAGCAGTGCCGTGCCGTGGGCACACGTGGTCGGGTGGGTGTGGCGTGAGGGCACGGCCTCAGAGGCGAGGCAAGTCCAGCTCTGCTGCTTACCAATCACGTGAAGGTGCCTAAGTCAGTTCATAAGCTTTTACTCCTCGGTTTCCCCATTTGCAGAGTAGGAGTGAGAGCAGTGTAGGAGTAGTGGCATAGAGGTGGAAGGCAAGGGGCTTCCTGGAAGACTAGTGAAATGACACAGGCGAAGCACTCTGCCGGTAAGTTCTCGCGGGAGACACGAGGGGTCAGTGGGGTTCCCAGAAGGGGAGGGCTTAGGACAGGCCTCCTGGAGGAGGAGAAAAAGCCTTCATGCCCTCTTGATAGAAAGTAGATGTTGCCCCGGTAGAAGGAAAAGAAGAACGTTGCATGAACAAAGGAAGAGAGTACCAGAACTTTTCAGAATCTTTTAAAATAAGAAACTTTTCATTATGTCAGACTCTCGTTTGCTAGGAGACCTTGCAAAGTTGTCAGTATCTGGCTTCTAAGCTTCAGGCATTTCAGGGTTCCAACAAAGCGCCATATTTTTTCCCGTGAAGGTTGATCTCTTTTAAATGTAGTTGAGGAATCAGCTTGAATTCCCCCTATTTGTCCCTCCCAGTATCATGCCTTACTTTTAAAAATGACAGATCTAGAGCTGATGCCTTTGAAGCCTATTGTTCACTCTGATCTCCAGCTCCGTTTTTGCTATAATTGCCCAGTCAGTGCTCTCTGATTTCTGTGGTTCTCCTTTGTTTTTTTTCCCCTCTTCTCTTGAATGAATCACTCTACAAAGCTTTCTATTGAATTTTGACCTCTTTTCCTTTTCCAGTTGTCAAGGTCACTTTAAATTTCATTCCAGTTCTCCTAAGTGCCAGCCACCCCCCACCCAATTGGGTATCATTGTTAAGTTTAATAAGAATGCTTTTGATTCCATATTCAAGGCATTAATCAACATGTTAAATCTAGCAGCATTCAGCAGAGGACCTATCCTTGTGAAATTTAATTTGGTTTCTGCTAATTTATTTGCATACATTATAAAATTACCCCATCCGAACATGAAAAAGAAACTTAGGAAAGCATACCATGAAAATAACTAGTAAAACAGGTGCGAAGTCATTAAATTTGCTTGCATCTTGCTTTCTACTTACTTGTAGGTTGACAGAAAGGGAAGGGGAGAATTTTATTTGTGTCTCAGAAGACATTAGTATGACAGATTCAATACTTGTTTATTGTTATAATCTGTGCCCTCAGAGGTATACTGACTTCTGTCCCTTACTCTTAATAACCAGCAACACTGAACAAGTCTTTGGTCCATGACCCTCAGTTTCCTCATCGAATAAAATGGTGATTCCCTGACACCCACAGCAAAAGGATTGTTGGGAGAGCAAATAAGATAACTCAGGGGAGAATTCCCAAACTTGACCACTGCCTGCAAATATAAAACATTACTTTAAGGTTTCCTGGAACTTCATTCTAAACGAGATGATACCCTTGTTTGTAACCTCAGCCCAGGGACATTATCCCAGCGCGGGATCACTGAGGTTGTCCAATGGGTTCTAGTTTGGGAGGAGACTGGGTCTGGGAAGCCTCTTGAAGATGCTCTTGCATCCTGGGAGGACTTGGTCCAGTGCTTAATTCTGGGAAGACAGCAGGATGCCAAATGAAAAGTCGTTCATCTTAATGTCCGTGTAACTTGGCTCAGCCAAGAGAAGGAACAATTCCCAAGTCACACCAAGCGCCGATTTGGTGCTGTAATTTGATAGCCCAATCCCAAACAAAGTGAGGAAACCACACCCGAAGTTGACTACAAAGATGAATAGGGTAGAGTAAGCACTATAAGAGAGTAGAGAGTAAGACGATAAGATGAAGAAGGCGCCTGGATTGTTTTGGGCCCCAGAGAGAATTGTGGATGTCATCATGGCAGTCTACCCAGCACCTTCCAGTTTTATATGTGAGCTTTTTAAATATTATGTTTAGCCAGTTCCTCTATTTAAATTGTCAAAACATAACAATGTACAGTCACCTAGAAAAGGAATTTGTAACATATTGCAAAAATGGCACTATCATCATTCAGCAAGATATTCTTTTTACTGAAACAGGTAATGATCCCTCCCCCCTTATGCACCTGTCCCCGGCTCCCCCAGGTTTATATTTTGTGGGTTTTCTGTCTTTTTCTCTTTGCTCTGTGGTACAGTCAGAAAAACACTTGGGCTCCCTCTGGTGGCCATTCCAATGTTTCTACATGTTTAACTTGACAGCTGAAGTTTTAGTTAACTTGGCACAAAATGTTTGGATGAAAGTGGAAGTATTAATAGTAAATGTTATTTTCTTTTGTAAGATGACTTGGAACTTGGGAACCTCCAATTAGCCAAAATATCCAACTCATCATTCATTCATCATTCATTCACTTATATCTTCCAGTCTAATATGTTGTTGATAGTTTCACTTTTCTAAATGAAGGGGTATCTGGTCTGCAAGTCCATAGAGAGATACTGAGTTCAATTTCTGTAAGTCAGTTTCCCAAGAAGTGATTGTATTGACCAGCATGTTTTTATAGAATGATTGCTGTCTTTTAACTCAGAGTTGAGTATTGTGAGAAAGATTTTGTTGCTTACTTTAAAAATATAGGAATAAACTCTTCTTTAACAGTTGTCAGTGCAGTGCTATTTCTTTTTCTCCTTTCAATCATATATCCATTCTATTTACCCCATAGAATTTTATCCTACTGTAATGAATCTTTGTCCAGGCCTGTTTACTTTTTAATTATGCCAATATATTAGTCAATAAACAGATTTAGCTATACTAACAAAGGCCCAAACATAACAGTGTCTAAAGTAGAAGGTAATTTTCCTTCTTGTTAAGTGTCAAAATGTAAGCTGTCCAGGATTCATGTTGCACCTGCATGTTGTAATGTACTTTTGTGACTGAAAGTCTCTATTGATCATCCTCTATACGTTGCTGTATCAAAAATAAGTATATAAGTTTAAATCTTAGTGTTTTAAAATTTCTAATGACCATAAGTCTCCTTTAAAATTTTTCTTTTCAATTTAGTAATAATAGTAGTATACAATTGCTAAAACAAAATAAATATTTTATATATTTTTAGAAAATCATTATTAAATATTAAAGTAAATTATAGTAACCGGAAATGCATCAATGAATGATGGGGGTGCTTCTTAAAAGGGAATTTGTGATCTGTGTGCAGCAAGGGGTTAACATCAATTCTACTCCACTTCTTGGTTTTTAGATATGTAAACAGTGGTTTTTAGATGTGTAAACATAAATAAGCAGAGGGAAGGGAAATAGTTTTGAATAGCAATGTCACTAAATTCTTTGACTCCTAGGCAGCTGGCGTGGCACCGCAGGGAGAGAGAGATGCTGTGGTTACCCTGGAGGTTGGGGCGAGTGTGGCATTCTGGGTAGGCTTTGAAAATGCAATCAGATTTTCTAGTGAGGTAAAAGTGAGGTGAGAGAGGAGGGGAGAAGTCAGGGATGACTTCAGGGTTCTTGGCCCCATCTCGCAGAAGAATGCAGCTCAAACAACTAAGAAAGGGAAGACTGAAGATGAAGTGAATTTGGAGACCGAGCTTGAAGGTCGTTATATTAGACAGTATGCGGGAATGAGGTGTGATCAGGCTTTTGTACTAACCCCTATCCAGTCAACAGTTAATGATGATAAATACTAGAGAGTGATGATCAGATTTGATTTGGGATATTTATAGTGAGTAGCATATGCCTAGGGCATGAATAAAGTTAGAATGTATCTGAAGAACGAAAAATAAGACAAAAAAAAGCAAGAATTGTATTAGGTTTGGCTCTCCCCACCCCCTGTTATATTTTGAGGCTTTTTGAAAGAATTTGTGTTTGTGAGCAAATTTTGTATATAACTGCAGGTATCACCTTTCAAACAGAAGGTTAATAACAGATTGATTTATGGAATATTTTCAAGTAGAAATAGTAAATGAATCAAGCTAACAAAGTGTGACTTAATTGACATCCTCAGGGACGCACTTTAATGAATAGGTAGAGGGATATTATTTGTAACTTAGCCCACAAATTATTTCTATATGATTTAAATGGTTGTGACCTGCTTGAAACAATTTGTTAATTAGTTTAATCATTCTCTTTATAGTTTCTTATATTACTAAATGGATTAACAGCCCCTTTTTCCTAATTAATTTTTCCAGCCTAGCCACAAATTTCCAATTAAGTTTGAGGGAGTGAAGTAATTCTATAATAGGGACAACATGATCATATTTAATTCTTTTAAAATCAACTAACACTTATTAAGTGCCTGCTATGTGCCACGCAGATACATACTTTGATTCTGGAGATAAAGTCCAATAAAACCAATTCTTGACTTCAAAGAGCAAACAGTCTAACAGCTTAAACTGCGCTGGACACAGATGAGTAAAGGAATAATTATATCAGAATGTAGTACTGAGAGAGATTGGAGTCAAGTGCCAAAATAATGCACAGGTTGTAAGAACCGTGTCCCTTGAACCAAAAGGGTTTCTGTGAAAGTTTCATTATTTACCACTGTGAATGTTTTCCTTCCTAATAGAATACAGTTACTAAGTTACTGTATAACTTGAGACTATGGAGGATATAGGTGGTAGAAACCCATTTTAAGCCACTTTAAAAGTAAAGTCCACAGGAATAGCAGGTGTGGCTCTGACCTCAGGAAAGCAGAAGCTAGAGACTCAAGCCTGGAAACACGGCCACCAAGAATTCCTGGGTTTTCCCCAGCAGTTGCTGTTCGAAAACCTTGGGGAAGGACACGGACATGTGATCCCTCTATCCCAGGATTGAGGGTGTGGATGAGATACCACTGTGTGCTCAGCTCTGACCATGGGGATGTCTGTGCGTGGAAGAACGGGGGACAGGAAATAGTAGCTGTTCTCTATCCCGCCCAAGTGAGCACATTCAGCTGACCGCTAGAAAAAATCAGCCCCCTTCCTCTGGTGTACTCAGATAACAGCATAATGCAATCAATATCTCATTTGAGGGTTAGTCTTCATCCCTTGTTTATGAAGAAATAGGACAGAAGCAGTTATGAGAGTAATGTTGACATTACATTTTGCAATAGCTTTGATTGCAGGAAGCATTGTGCTTTAGAAATTCCATGCATTCCTTTCAGTCAGAGTCGTAATTTCTTTTTCACTGTCTTAACATGTATGATGTGGAAATTAACAGGATTTGATCTTGTTAAGTCTTTTGAGATGCTTGGGTGTGAGTTCTGAGCCAGTAGAAGATGGCGGCAATCCTATTTGTCCTAGGATATTACAGAAATTCTTTTTATCTATTTCCTTCTAAGTCTTTAGAGTCTGTGAGCCAAATTTATATTCAGATGCGTCACTGAAGCTTATATTGTGTGCCTAAAAGGAAATGTTTATGCCGAGAGTCTAAGATGAAGTCTAGCAAGACAGTGAATTTTTAAAATCATGGTTATCTTTCCCTGATCATGAATGTAATAGTGCTTACTTTGAATATTTGGAAACATAAAACTGGTTTTTAAAATCTATAAATGCCACCACCCAAAGCTCTGAGTGTTTCTATATTTAATACATAGTAACAAAATTTTGTTTGCACTGTATATATAGTTTCATGTCTTACTTTTTTCAGTGAAGTTTTTTAAAGGACTTTAATATTATCTCAACAATATTAAAGAATGAATTTCCTCTGCAATATTGTTTTTTCAAACAACTATCTATATCTAATAAAAAGTTAGTATTCACGTCATCCTCTTCCCATTTTTTGAATTATTTTTGGTGACATTGCTGTTCTTCATTTCTGATGTTCAAAGTTTCTGACTGGTATCATTTCCTTTCTGACTGAAGAACTTCCTCTAGAAATTCTTGTAAAACAGGTCTGCTGGCTGCAAATTTGCTAGCATGTTTCTTCATTTGAGAATGTCTTTCCATTACCTTCATTCCTAAAGGATATTTTAAAGGATAGAGAATTATGACTTGATAGCTTCTTTTAGCCTTTTTTATGAAGCAGTATTGATTCATTATCATTAATGAAAGTCCTTTGTTTATTCAGACTCCCTTTGTTTTTACAGTACCCTTTTCTGTTCCTCCATCCATCCCTTCTAGGACGTCCCTTCATCTTTAGTGGCCCTGCTTCCTTAGGCTCCTTGGCTGTTCCAGTTTCTCAGAAAAGTCGCTGAAGTACTAGCAGGTTTAAAGCAAACTGATCAATTATTTAGAAGGATATTCCTCAGTTGTGATTTGTCATTGCTGTTTTTTTTTTTTCAAAATCAAGCTCAGATCATACGTTTTCAGGGAAAAGACCAGAGATAGATCATTTTTATCACACCATATCAAGAATACATACTATTAAGGCAATTTACCTTTGTTATGTTAAGGCAATACATATTAAGGCAATTTACCATTGTTAATGTTGGCTTTGATTATCTGGTTAAGGTAGTATTTTCCACATTTCTCCACTATAAAGTCATCCCTTTTCCATACTGAACTCTTTGGGAGAAAGTCACTATGCACAGACCACACTTGAGAAGGGAGTTATGCTCTGCCTCCCTGATAGCAAGTATCAGCGTACATCATTTGGAATTCTTCCATATGAAGTATTCTCTCTTCTACCACATTTATTTATTTATTCAGTTATTTTTCATGTCAGCATGAGCTCATAGGTATTTATATTTTGGGTTATAACCTAGTATCACTATATTTATTTTATTGGTCAAATTGTTCCAGCATTGACCAGTAGTAGCTCTTTAAGTTGGCTCCTGTGTTTCTTTGATGTAATCTATCATTGTATTTTGTTTTATGTTTTTGGACACTTTTTGACACAACTAAATGCTTTTATATCTCCTGTCCTCATCTTAGCAAGATGAGGTTCCTTTTATTGAAGACTAGTATTAGAAACCAAGATTTGAGTGGTAGATGTCCTTGTTATTACTGGGATTATTGGGATGTTACTGCTTCTAAGGCGGGCTTCCCAAGTGACGTAGTGGTAAAGAATCCACCTGCCAGTGCATGAGACTCAAGAGACTAAGGTTTAATCCTTGGATTAGGAAGATCCCCTGGAGGAGGAAATGGCAACCCACTCCAGTATTCTTGCCTGGAAGATTCCATGGACAGAGGAACCTGGCAGGCTACAGTCCATGGGGTCACAAGGAGTTGGACACAGCTGAGCTCCTGAGCATGCACACATTGCTTCTAAGCCTTCTCAGCTGAAACAGTAAGGAAATATATGTGAGTGTACCAGCCCATGCATAATCCATATCTATAAATATGCTGCTGCTGCTGCTAAGTCACTTCAGTCATGTCTGACTCTGTGCAACCCCATTGACTATAGCCCACCAGGCTCCCCAGTCCCTGGGATTCTCCAGGCAAGAACACTGGACAGGGTTGCCATTTCCTTCTCCAATCTATAAATATACATGTATATATGTATATATGTGTATATATACATATATACATACATATATATACACACACCCCTATCTATATCTATACTTAGCTAAGTATGAATTCATATGATTTATCTAATTGTTAATCCATTACTAAATGGGTCATTCTAGCCTTTTCTCCTTGCTTGGCTGAAAGACCCCACTCTAATAGTGATAAATTTGACGTGTACCATCTGAAAGTGAAAGTCGTTCAGTTATGTCCGACTATTTGTGACCCCATGGACTGCAGTCCATGGAATTCTTCAGGCCATAATACTAGCGTGGGTAGAAATTCCCTTCTCCAGCGGATCTTCCCAACCCAGCGATTGAACCCAGGTTTACCCACATTGCAGGCAAATTCTTTACTGGCTGAGCCACAAGGGAAGCCCAAGAATACTGGAGTGGGTAGCCTATCCCTTTTCGAGTGGGTCTTCTTGACCCAGGAATCGAACTGGGGTCTACTGCATTGCAGGCAGATTCTTTACCAACTGAGCTCTCAGGAAAGCCCTGTACCATTTGCCTCTATTTAATTTTCTAATTCCAGCATACATGGGTAGTGGTTTTGCTTACCTGTGCCCCTATGAGAAGCAAGCTTTATCAGCTGGAATAGAGTGCTTATGTATAATGTTTTTGCTTTTAGTCTTACAAACTCTACTCATTTCTTAAATTATTTAAGTAGCACCTGCCCTACCTCCCTCACTCTATCCCTTTATTTTATACGTTTGTAATAAGGTCACATTCTTTGGTCAAGGTCTGCATTCCATCCTGGAATCCCTAACCTCCTCAGTCATAGTTTTCTTGTTGTTATTTAGTTGCTAAATTGTTTCTGGCTCTTTTGCAACCCCATGGACTGTAGCCCTTCAGGCTTTTCTGTCCATGGGATTTCCCAAGCAAGAATACTGGTGTGGATGGCCATTTCCTTTTTTTAGTCTTTGCTATTTCAACGGTTCAATTTAAGTACACTATGCCAGCTGCTGTGGTCTGCACTGGCGCACTGAGGGGAACAAAACAGACACAGCCCACCCTCTTAGACCTCATGGTCTGGTAAAAATGTCAAATAGTAAACAAATAATTACAACTGTGCCGTGTGTTGTTACTAAAGAAAGTGCTGGATGCCCTAAAACAGCACTGTCCCATAGACATATGAGTCACGTATGTAATCCTCAAATTCTCTGCATTTTAAAAAGGAAAAAGTAAGATTATTTTTAATAATGCATTTTATAGAGCCCAGCATATCTAAAATATTCTCATTTCAACATTTCACCATTATTTGTCATTGTTGTTTAGTCACTAAGTCGTGTCTGACTCTTGTGAACCCATGGACTGTAGCCTGCCAGGCTCCTCTGTCCATGGAATTCTCCAGGAAAGAATACTGGAGCAGGTTGCCATTTTCTTCTCTAGGAGATTGTCCCAACCCAGGGATCGGAACTGCGTCTCCTGCATTGGCAGGCAGATTCTTTATCAGCGAGCTACCAGGGAAACCGTTACTAATATAGTTTGCTTTTTGTCCTTGTACTTCGTTTTCAAACTCCAGTATGTATTTCCTACATCTCATCTCAGATTAGCCACATTTCAAGTGCTCCATGATCATACCTGGCTAGGGGCTACCGTATTGGACATCACACCTCTAGCAGCACATGATGGAGGGCCTGGTACATTTTGCTGGGACTTGAAGGATGAGGAAGTCAGGAAAAGGGAGAGGAATACATGTTATAAGGAGAAGGAATAGATGCAGCAAAACCTGTAAAACAAAAGATTTTGACATTTTTGAGGGGAGAACATTCTGAGCAATTGGAGCAAGAGGGAGAATGGAAAATGAGGCTGGGGAGGTAGGCAGGGGGAAATTATGAAGAATAATGTTAAGAAGTTTGGCTTCATTCCAGGAAGAATGGGAAACTGTTGAAGGGTTTGATCAGACTGACTTTGTAAAAAAAATCAGTCTTACTTCAGAGGGAAGAAGGACAAGGAGATTACCCATAGAAGGCAGGATAGAATGGTGGTTACCTAGAGGATTCCTGTACCAAAGCTGCCACCTGCCAGCCATGTGACCCAAGATAAGAGGCTTAACCTTCTGTAAGCCTCAATTTCCTCACCTGTGAAATGGAAATAATCAATTCAGTTCAGTCGCTCAGTTGTGTTGGACTCTTTGTGACCCCATGGACTGCAGCACGCCCAGGCCTCCCTGTCCATCACCAACTCCCTGAGCTTACTCAAACTCATGTCCATTGAGTCATGATGCCATTCAACCATCTCATCCTCTGTCATCCCCTTCTCCTCCCACCTTCAATCTTTCCCAGCATCAGGGTCTTTTCCAATGAGTCTGTTCTTTGCATCAGGTGGCCAAAGTTATTGGAGTTTCAGCTTCAACATCAGTCCTTCCAATGAATATTCAGGACTGATTTCCTTTAGCATGGACTGGTTGGATCTCCTTGCAGTCCAAGGGATTCTCAAGAGTCTTCTCCAACACCACAGTGCAAAAGCATCAATTCTTCGACATTGAGTTTTCTTTATGGTCCAACTGTCACACCCATAACATGACCACTGGAAAAACCATAGCTTTGACTAGACAACCTTTGTTGGCAACGTAATGTCTCTGCTTTTTAATATGCTGTCTAGGTTGATTATAACTTTCCCTCCAAGGAGCAAGTGTCTTTTAATTTTATGGCTGCAGTCACCATCTGCAGTGATATTGGTGCCCAAAAAAATAAAGTCTGCCACTGTTTCCACTGTTTCCCCATCTATTTGCCATGAAGTGATGGGACCAGATGCCATGATCTTAGTTTTCTGAATGTTGAGTTTTAAGCCAACTTTTTCACTCTCCTCTTTCACTTTCATCAGCTCCTCTTCACTTTCTGCCATAAGGGTGGTGTCATCTGCATATCTGAGGTTATTGGTATTTCTTCTGGAAATCTTGATTCCAGCTTGTGCTTCATCCAGCCCAGCGTTTCTCATGATGTACTCTGCATATAAGTTAAATAAACAGGGTGACAATATAATAATGGGAATAATACAAGTACCTCATCAAAGCAGTAACATCTTACCCTCATCAAATACAACTTTGGAAAGATAATCCATGTGAGTGAGTGAGTGAGTTTTCATTCAGTTGTGTCCAGCTCTTCGTGACCCCATGGACTGTAACCCACCAGGCTCCTCTGTCCATGGGATTTTCCAGGCAAAACATTGGAGTGGGTTGCCATTTCTACCACTTAGCATATGTGTTAGTTGCTCAGTCATGTCCAACTCTTTGTGACCACATGGACTGTAGCCCACCTAACTCCTCTGTCCATGGAACTTTTCAGGCAAGGACACTGAAGGGGGTTGCCATTTCCTTCTCCAAGGAGTCTTTCCAACCCAGGGACTGAACCTTGGTCTCCTGCATTGCAGGTAGATTCTTTACCATCTGAGCCACCAAGGAAGTCATATCATACTTAATAAACATTTGTTTGTATCTTCTCCTGAGCCCAAATAGTCTCTCATAGAGTGAATCTGCAAAGCTTCCTTCCTCCTCTTTTCTGGAATCCTATTCTGAAACCTTTAACCTATGAGATGAGGAAAGAAGCGAACACCTTCTTCCATCCAGCAACCCAAGACAGGAAAGCCACCTTCACTACCTTGTCCTTCACTCCAGTATGTGCATGCCTGTATATCCTGAGAACAGTTTTTATGTGAACTGTGTAGTCTCAAGGTTTTCTGTGCTTTTTATCTTCATGAAGATTCCCATGTGCTCCTTTAAAAACACGCTACGATTTCTGAGGTTTAAACTCCTAATGATATAATAGTTCTCAAAGTGGCTACTTAAATCAGAAAAGGAATGATGTTACCAGTTGGTAACAGACCATTTATTTATGGTGCTTTCAGGCATAGTGAATCATTCAGAGCATTTTACTTGCAAAGTTTTGAAGTAAGATAATTTAATACAAAGAATAAGTCACATGGAGAAGTATTTCCCTCACTTTTGGCCCAAATATCTGAACATCTGAAGCTGTCCGCTTCCTCCTCTTGTCTGTTTCTGGTGCTTCACCCACATATGGGGCTTCACAGGTGGTGCTGGTGAGAAAGAATCCACTTGCCAGTGCAGGAGACAGACAAGATGTGGATTTGGTCTCTGGGTTGGGAAGATCCTCCGGAGGAGGAAATGGCAATCCACTCCAGTATTCTTGCCTGAAGAATCCCATGGACAGAGGAGCCTGGTGGGCTGCTGTGCATGGGATTATAAAGAGTCTGAAATCCTCATCTGCATCCTGCAGGGAACCCCGTTGTGTAAAAGGATAAAACTTTTGGTTCTTAAAATCTCTTTCGGATTTTAAACTGTAAGACACTAAGATATTACTCTATTTGGAAAGGCGATTTACTTTAAAAATGCAGCTTATCGTTTCTTTAGTTTTTCAGCTGCACAAGACAGAGGTTTGTAGTGTTTCCAGTGCCAGATAGATGTAGAGACAAGAAAGAGGGAAGCAGTGGAGTTTGTCTTGGGTGGGTGCCCAAAGCAGTCTATGTCACCACTATATCAGGTCGTGACTACCTGCCCACCCTTAGGCTATTTCATGGCTGCAAACCCAACCCTTCTAGAATCTGGAACCTCATGCAATTGAAGCAGATGGGAACAAGATACTTGGTGCTTTCTCTGAAAACAGCCAGTTAATCACTAAATCTTATAATGATTAACCCCAGTCCAGCTGAAAGCTTTAATCAAGGGGCTGTTGGAGCTTTGTGATACACAGCCAAACATTTCTGCTTTCTTGAAGAGAAACTGTGAAAATCTGTCCTGAGGGTGAGCAGTAATCCTCATCTTATACCTCCCCTCAAAAAATTATGTCCACAGTTTAAGTTTCTAGTCAATAAAAGAACACAATAACATTTGATTCCTTCTCCTTGTATTTGCAGATGTTTCAAGTATTCTAAAGCCTTTCAAATTACTGTGAATAAAAAACCATAACCCTGAGGTAGAAATGCCAGGTTTCTAAAGTATGCTTAAGCCTCCATCAGCCTATTATACCTCCAGTAATAGTAAGGTTTTAAAATTTGAGGTTTTTTTTTCTTCTTCTTATGCACACTCTAGAAAATTAGAAAAATACAGAGAGGGGAAGAAAGAAAAATATAAGTGCAGTCAAATTTTTAAAGTTTAATAGCTCATGCTGTTTATTTCTTTGACCTTTTAAGATGCACTGTTTGCATATCTAATTAAAAACATCATCTGCATTACAGCAACTTGATTTTAAAAACAGGCCATGTTTGGGGAACCTGGTTTATGAGCCAGACGTGAAATGAGCTGGGTATCTTATGTAGTATGTTACTTTTATGCCTTGTTTTCATATTTTATATGATATGCCTTTTAGGCCTTTGATTATTTTTGTTTTGATCAACTTTGTAAAGGCTTAACAGACTTGTTGAAAACATTAATAGGTGTTTGCTGTTATAGGAGTTTTGCATAACAAAGACTAACTATATTGCCACTCTGCGCTCTTGCCCTGTACTGGTACTGAGACTGTGTATTTTGTAGCTTTAGTGTACTTGGTTGTTTCAGGTTTTAAAAAAAAAAAAAAACTTTTAAATTTCCAATCAATATAGATAAATACACCTACACACAGAAGACTGTATAAAAGTCAATTGAGTGCACAATTTCCATTTCAAGGAGTAGGACAAAGAGCTCTTTTTCTCAAGGTAATTATCTTACCTTTCCCAACTGGGAGTTGCTATGTTATTAAAATAATGGCTTAAGGCATTTTACAAAGCATGTATTTTGAACCTGGGAAAATGTATTTGTGTTTTCCTATTGGAAATTCTTTGTCTTAACTGATTAATTTGTTCTACATTAATATTTATTAGTCTTAAGACAGAAGCCAATGGCTACATTCAAGAGGCCAAAGATAGATCACTTTTCTAAAGTTTATCCAGAAGAAATGTCCTATCCAAAGTTACCTTCAATGCAAGCTTCATAATTTATCAGTTTGTGGCAAGAACCAGAATCTGTGACCTAGGTATTCTACTTCTGGGAGTTCATCCTGAGAAAATAAATATGAGTGAGGGGAACTTTTACCTAAATTCATAGCATATTTATATTAGAATCTTACTAAAAACAATATAAAGATGAAATGACAAAAGAACCATTAAATTATGCTATATACATTTAAAGGAATGTTTCCATAATAGTTACAAAGAGTTTACAGTAAAATGTGAAGTTGTTTATGGCTTAATATTATGTTAGAAGATATAGAATTTTATCTAGAGTATGATCGCACTTGAGTTAAAAATATAAGCAAACCCACACTTACACAAAAGAGATTAATATGAATATTCTAAAATGCTACTCATAGTTATCTTTGAGTAGTGGTTTGTATGATTAACATTTTTATACAGTCCAGTGAACTTGTGTTATTTTGTAATTTAAAAAAAAGATGAAAGAGGTAAAAACCATTAACTCAGTGTATGATTTTACTGCAGTTGATAATCTGACGTTTCAATGTCTTTACCTAAATCTATAGTATCTTCACATGTAGCATCTTGCTGCACTTTCTTCCTGCTTCTCCAACTCCAGTTTTCTGCTGCAGCCTGGTTAGGGCCCTCAAGCATTCAAGAATACCTTGAATTCTGCTCTATGATTTTTGGCTTCAGCCTACAGTGCCATTCTGCTCCCTCTCCAACCATCAAACCCTCCTAAAACTTCATTCAAATCCTGCTGCCTTTGGAGAGGCTTCCCTGAGTCACCCAGGGCAGCTGTGGCCCTCTGTCTCTATAAAATACCTATGCAAATGGGGTTCAGCTAACTGACTTTCATCCGTTTGTGTCCCTTGAGGATTGCACCAGGCATCCCCTGGACTTTGTGAATCTCACTTGCTATTTCTTAGTGCTGACACTGACATGTGCATAAGATGACCTGGAAAAGTATATGCATTTCCTGACTGTTAAGGAAAATCCATTGTACAAATGGGACCTAGTTAAACTTAGAAGCTTTTGCACAGCAAAGGTTTTCTTGACAGAGCGAAAAGACAACCTACTGAATGGGACAAAATATGATATGACCAATAATGGGTTAATATCCAGTATATATAGATAACTCATATAACTCAATATCAAAAAGGAAACAACCCAATTAAAAAATGAGCAGAAGACCTGAATAGATGTTTTTTGCAAAGAAGACATGCAGATGGTCAAGTTCAGTTCAGTTAGTTTAGTTCAGTCACTCAATTATGTCTGACTCTTTGTGACCCCATGGACGGTAGCATGCCACGCTTCCCTGTCCATCACCAACTTCTGGAGCTTACTCACACTCATGTCCATCAAGTAGGTGATGCCATCCAACCATCTCATCCTCTATCATCCCCTTCTCCACCCACCTTCAATCTTTCCCAGAATCAGGGTCTTTTCCAATGAGTCTGTTCTTCACATCAGGTGACCAAAGTATTGGAGTTTCAGCTTCAACATCAGTCCTTCCATTGAATATTCAGGACTGATTTCCTTTAGCATGGACTGGTTGGATCTCCTTGCAGTCCAAGGGACTCTGAAGAGTCTTCTCCAACACCACAGTCCAAAAGCATCAATTCTTCGACACAGTTTTCTTTATGGTCCAACTGTCACACCCATACATAACCGCTGGAAAAACCATAGCTTTGACTAGACAACCTTTGTTGGCAACGTAATGTCTCTGCTTTTTAATATGCTGTCTAGGTTGGTCATAACTTTTCTTCCAAGGAGCAAGCATCTTTTAATTTCATGGCTACAGTCACCATTTGCAGTGATTTTGGAGGCCCCCCCAAAATATAGTCTGACACTGTTTCCTTGTTTCCCCGTCGATTTGCCGTGAAGTGATGGGACCAGATGCCATGATCTTAGTTTTCTGAATGTTGAGTTTTAAGCCAACTTTTTCACTCTCCTCTTTCACTTTCATCTCAAGAGACTCTTTAGTTCCTCTTTGCTTTCTGCCATAACGGTAGTGTCATCTGCATGTCTGAGGTTATTGATATTTCTTCTGGCAATCTTGATTCCAGCTTGTGCTTCATCCAGCCTGGCATTTCTCATAATGTACTCTGCATATAAGTTAAATAAGCAAGGTGACAATATACAGCCTTGACGTACTCCTTTCCCTATTTAGAGCCAGTCTGTTATTCCATGTCCGGTTCTAACTGTTGCTTCTTGACCTGCGTACAGGTTTCTCAGATACAGATGGCCAGGAGGCACATGAAAAGATACTCAACATCACTAACCATCCAAAAATGCAAATAAAAACTGCTATGAAGTATAACCTCACACCTGTCAAAATGGCTATCATCAAAAAGAACACAACATGTTGGTAAGGGTGCAGAGAAAAGGGAACCCTTGTGTACACTGCTGGTAGGAATGTAAATTAGTGTGACAGCTGTGGAAAACACTATGGAGGTATCTCAAAAGCTAAAATTAGAGCTACCGTATGACCCAGCAATTCCATTCCTGCGTATATATCCAAAAAAACAAAATACTAATTCCAAAAGATACATGTACGCTTATGTTCATAGCATCATTATGTACAATTACCAAGATACCGAAAGCAATCTAAGTGTCCATCAACAGATAAATGGATAAAAGAAGGTGTGGTGTATGTATACAATGGAATACTACTCAGCCATAAAACGAATGCAGTTTTTCCATTTACAACAACGGGATGGACTTGGAAGGCATTATGCTAAGTGACATAGATCAGAGAGAAAGACTAACTTTGTATGAAATCAGTTGTATGTGGAATCTAAAGAATACAGCTAACTAGTGACTATAATAATAACAAAAACTCACTCACTGATATGGAGACCAGACTGGTGGTTACCAATGGAGAAAGGAAAAGTGGAAGGGACAGTAGAGGGGAAGGGATTTGGAGGTACAAACTCCTATGTATAAAATAAGCTACAAGGATGTATTGTATGACACCAGGAATATACCCAATATTTTTAACTATATATGGAATATAACCTTTAAAAATTGTGAATCACTATATTGTACATCTGTAACTTATATAATATTGTATATCACCTACACTTCAATTTAAAAAAAAACTAGAAAAAATACATTATAGTTTCTACAACATGTAACATTAAATGTGTGTCATTTTGAATTTAATACATTACCTCAAAAAATTTGTGAGAATTTTTCTGAGACTTTGACAGAATCAACTGATACTTTCAGAAACCTGTATTTGGTTGTCAATAACCACTTGTCCTCTCAAGAGTTTGCTTGTTGGACATCTTAAGTGTCATAACTGAGAAGGATGAGATCATTTTGTGTTTATTATTGAATATATGAATAAATAAAACACTAGCACTTTATTACTACTTACAGTGATCTCCCAAAAAAGGTATGCTTTGCCTCTTATAGCTAGTATTTAAATCAAATAGCTGTGAAAACATTAATCTTATGCTGACTTACTGTAATACTCTGTTTTGATTTTTCGTGTATTTACATACCTTTGAGGCAATAATGGTGTCTTAAGTAGTAGAGACTAGACATTTGCAGTCAGTATTCCAGACTGTTCCAGAATCACTAAATGAATGAATATGTCTAAAGGTGCTAGGTGGTCTAGGCTCACTCTTTAGCCAAGTCTTGCAGGCCGCCCTCTCTAGAGGTTGCTGGTGCTAACATTTTTGCCAGGTGCTTTCCATGCGTACAAACATATTATGCATTCTCTTTTTCCCTTTGAGTCAGCCTCATAGGAGATTTAAGGGTTACAGACTGCTCTGTGTCAGGATCATAAAGGACTAGATGCCACTGAAATGCTGTTTCAGGATTCCAAGGTCTCCTTTATTGCTTTTCTGTGCATAATAGAAGGCTGGTAGATATTTTCCTGATTTTTTATTGCTTTATTTTTGTTTATCTTTTGGCTGTGCTGGGTTGCTGTGTGGGCTCTTCTCCAGTCGTGATGGGCGGGGGCTCTTCTCTGGTGGTGGTGTGCCGGCTTCTCCCTGTGGTGGCTTCTCCTGTTGTGGAGTGTGGGCTCTAGAGTGAGTGGGATTCAGTAGCTGCGGTTTATGGCCGCTGGAGCACAGGGTCAGTAGTTGTGGCGCATGGCTCAGTTGCCCCGCAGCATGTGGGATCTTCCCGGACCGTGGATCGAACCTGTGTCTTCTGTGTTGGCAGGTAGATTTTTTACCAGTGAGCCACGAGGGAAGCCCCTATTTTTTTTTTTAATGAAATTACATTATTTTCTTACTCTAAAACAGGTGTTTTCTTCTAACTTTTTTGAAAGTTAGCATATACTTTTTTAACTGCATGTCATTTAATTCAGTACATTTTCACAAACACACCCAGGTAAGCAGTACTCATATCAAGAAGCAGAACATCACCACCATCCCAGAAGGAAGCTGCTGTTTCCTTCTACCCACTCCTCCAACTAAAGATAATCTGTCTTTATGCTTTAAGTAGATGAAATCACCTGGTAATACCTTCCATATCCAGCTTCTTTCATTTAATGTTGTGTTTGTGAGGTCTGTCCACCCGCAGTGTGGGAGACCCGGGTTCAGTCCCTGCATTGGGAAGATCCCCTGGAGGAGGAAGTGACCGCCCACTCCAGTACTCTTGCCTGGAGAATCCCATGGATGGAGGAGCCTGGCAGGCTACAGTCCACGAGGTCACAAAGAGTCAGACACAACTGAACGACTCCACCTTCTTTTCTTTGTGAGGTTTATCCACATTATTGTATACAGTTGTAAATTGTTTCTTCTCATTCCATTATGGGAATGTGCCACAATCTATTGTCTGTTCTGTGGTTGGTAAGCTGTTGTGAACGGCTGTGCTCTGAACATTTAGTGTATGCCTCTTGGTGAATATATGTACATATTTCTTTTGGGCTTTTGTCTCACAGTGGATTTCTGGAGTATTAGGAACTCACATATTTATATCTAGGATATGTGAGTGGACTTCTGAAAGTCTGTTAACTATATGTAGAATTTTGAATGTATGTACGTGGATCTTGGAGGTTCCATCACTTGTATGAAATATTCGTAAGTGCCTAAAAACATTCAGAAATATTTAACAATACAGGGAAAACTCAAAACTGATCTTGTGTCTATCAAGAGAAAAATAAGAGGAAGCCAAGATGACAAGGAAGGATGGTTTCCTGTGTCTCGGACAGTCTGCTTTCAAGAACTTCCTTGATCTAAAGGAAATACAAAGGTGTCCACTTGAAATTAATGTTTCTCCCTTCTGATCTTAAAATACAGTTTTACAGATATGAACTGAAAAGAATTGTTACTTTTGGGAAGGAAGAAGGAAAAGCAAAATAATCCACAAATTACCAGCTAACATCCAATAGACTTAGCCTTTCTGTATCTAACCATGAAGAGTAAAACTGAAATTTCAGAAATGAAAAGGGGAAAATTCTTCCCATTCTTTTCATATCACAGCCAAGTAAAAGCACCTCAGAGATTTCTCCACATAATAAATAAATATGTAATGCATAATCTCTGTGAACAAAGTACTATGGGGATTCTGAGATAACAAGAATACAATTTTTTACTTTAAGGAGCTTGTCTTACACTTGGGGAAAAATAATGTAAATAACTGTGGTACAAGCATTGAAAAATTTGCAGTAATGGGAATTTAGGAGATGCAGAGGGGCCCAAAGGTCAACTCAGAACATAATTGATGTCTGTAGGGAATGTGATCAGTAGATCTCTCAAATCATGTATGGCAAAACCAATACAGTATTGTAAAGTAAAATAAAATAAAAATAAAATTTAAAAAATAAAAAATTTTAAAAAAAAGAAAAAGAAATTCAGAACCCCCAATGGTTCTTTTTTATTTATTTTTGGCTGCACTGGGTCTTCGTTGTTGCTCGCAGTGTGGCTGTGGAGAATGGGGAAGGGGGCTTCTCTTGTTGCAGAGCACAGGGGCAGGAGTTGTAGCACACAAGCTTAGTTACTCCACGGCATGTGGAATCTTCCCAGATCAGGGGTTGAACCCACGTCACCTGCATTGGAAGGCTGATTCCTATCCACTGTGCCACCAGGAAAATGCCCTAATGGTTCTTGAAATCATTTAATGTTCTGATTATGAATCTTTAAAGCACCAGGATGAGAAAAATCAACTGTAGTGGATTGATTCAAATAGTCTTGATAACTTCCCCAGATTGTATCAGAGGGTGTCTCTCTAACTGGGTTAATCTCAGTTTTAAACATTTTGTAGCCCAAACCTAACACACTTATCCACACTGAGCATTATTTACCAGAATAATCCCCTTTGAATTCTAATGAATCAGCTTAGCACAGCATAGAGGACATTCTCAAATGTCTGTGGAATAAGTTGATATTTACACATGTTTTTATTCAAACTAGAATTATATAACATGATAGTTCATTGTATTATAGGTTGCTGTGTATATGTATGTTATTATAAGTGTATGATTATGTTACATAGTTTTGAGGATTAATCTCTACCAAATGGGCTTGCAAAGAGTTATTTTTGAAAATACTTCCAAGTTTTAAGAGATGAGAACTTTGCCTTTCTTTCAGAATATATAAGATAACTGTAATCTTGATTATATGTTATATAAGTATGCATGTTTATATTTACAAATCTGTTCCCTACACTTAGATTTTAACAACCCTGGTTGGTAGCCATTTCTCCCTTTTTGGGGATAGGGTGGGAATGTGAACTTCAGGGTTTTTCAAAGTTTGGTTTTTAGAAGTCCAGTCCTGCAATTAAAACCCAAGTATGTGACCCAAACTGCCTCTCTTTGCAGAATCCATCTTTTGGTGAGGGTAGCAGGGGAGAGGTTGGGTTTGGGGGTGAGCAGCAGCAGAGCTTCTGGGATCCACCCTGTGTACTTTCTGCAGCAGGGATGCACCGTGGCAGAGGCCATGAGGCTTGGGTTGAGGAAACCTGCACTGTGCTTTGAGCCTTGTCCCCCAGCTGAATCATCCCTTCCCCTGTCTCTATGGCTCTTCCAGAGTTTTTTCTTTATTAAGAAATCCCTATTCTGCCTCCACTAGCTAGAATAAGAATGCAGACTGAGATACCCAGCAAATTCTGAAAATACTTTACGCTACTGATATTCAGATTCTCATTTTAAACACTCCTTCATTTTCGAATACTAATTCGTAAATATTGAATGTGACTTTTTCACCTTATTCCCTGAGGAAAGTAATAAAAGGATTATGTTGTGTTATACCTATGCTTGAGAGGCTTTATTAAATATTTATATAATGAATTTGGTTGAGATAAGTTATTTGTAATTTATAAATTGTGAAGTATGTTATTTGTGAATATTAAGTATAGCATTCAAATAACTCTTACAGGCCAAATTAATTTTCTTTAATAAATCATAAATATTTCATTTTCCTGTGAAGTACTTGAGTATTCAGAAAATAAAAATAAAAGTGGTTGGAAAATGATTCATTTAACCAGAAAACATACTGGTTTATTTGGGTAATATTAATCTTGTTAGGTGATGACCTTATCATTGTATCAACTAGACTCAATTTTTAGGAAACACTGACATTTTTCTTTCATTTTTCTTCCATTAGTAAGGAAGGAGTTATGAACTTACAGATCCAAAGGATGCTACTTGTAGTTATCTAATTCCCTGATGCTCAAAGTGTGGTTCACAAACCAGCAGCATCAACATTACTAGACAGGAATGGAGAATTCCAGGTCACACTCTAGACCAATGGAGTAAGAATCTGCATTTTAATGAGATTCCCGTGTCATTCATACAGATATTCAAATTTGAGAAGCACTCATTATATTCATCATTTTACCAACACAAACGCCAGTCCTTTTTTAGAAAAGGCAGGAAGTGAGGCATTATTTAATGGTCCTCTCTCTTAAAAAGCTTAAAGTCAGTTGCAAGCCCTTGAAATCATTTCTTCATGGCAGTGGAAACCAGCAGTCATTTCGTTCTCCATATCCCTTCATATAAGTTACCCCTCACCAGCTCTCAGAGAATCTTCTCTTCACTCAAACGCTGACGGCCTGCTAGAGCAAATGAACCCATAAAGAAATTCCTTCATTCATTCAGTAAACACTTGAGTGGCAGCTGCCTGTCATGAGAGGGGGTAGAACAGTGAGCAAAACCAAGTTCTTGCCTTCATAGAGCTAACATTTCAGTGGAGAAAACAGATAATAAACAAATGCATAAAATGTCAAGTATGATAAGCACTAGAGGAAGAGGGATAGAGAATGCCAGATATGGGGCGGTGATCCTTTATACTCTAGGACGGGCAGAACAGGCCTCCCTAGGAAGGCGCAGAGAGCTGGAGGAGGTGAGAGTGTGAGCCATAGGGGTCCAGGGAAGAACGCATCCAAGCAGGAAGCAGAGTGGGGGTGGACTGAGCAGAGGATGAGAGAGTGGCGTAAGATCAGAGAGGCGACAAAGAGCCAAATTGACTGCATATTGTATGGAATTTGGCTTTCCCTCCGAGTGGGAGGAGAAGCCACTGCAGGGGTTTAGGCAGAGTGACATCTGACCCATATTATCTGTAGGGTCATTCTGGACCATGAAATTGAGAATGGTAGGGATGGAAGCTTATAGACCTCTTAGGACCCTCTCACGGTCCTAGACAGCAACTAACCATGGCTGAAACAAGGCATGTATGCTGTTGAGTACTTGAAACATTGCTAATGAGACTGAGAAATAAATATTTTTATTTTAACTAATTGAAATGGAAGTGACTGCATGTGACTAGTGACTAATATATTGGACAGCTGCTGCTGCTGCGAAGTCACTTCAGTCGTGTCCGACTCTGTGCAACCCCATAGACGGCAGCCCACCAGGCTCCCCCATCCCTGGGATTCTCCAGGCAAGAACACTGGAGTGGGTTGCCATTTCCTTCTCCAATGCATGAAAGTGAAAAGTGAAAGTGAAGTCGCTCAGTCGTGTCCGACTCTTAGTGACCCCATGGACTGCAGCCTACCAGGCTCCTCCGTCCATGGGATTTTCCAGGCAAGAGTAGGCAGAGAAATAATAATACCATCGTGTCTTTCATTTCCTCAGCAAAATTAGTGCTGTGTTGGGCAGATAGGCAGTGCTTAATAGCTGGATTAATGATGAGATTCTCTGCCCTTTTGCCTTAAAATATCTATGATTCTGTGTACCCAAGGTAGCTCTGGGTCATTTTTGACATAACGCTTGTAATTTTTGATAGTTTTCTTCCTACCTTTCATAACAAGATAGTCCAGGGGCTCATCTTATATATTTCTTATCCCTGGAATCAGCCATTTCTCTTAAGACTTGATTTCAAAATTCAAGATGTTCATTGCTACTGGTTGGTCATTATTTCAAAGCTATGTCTTTTTTGCTTCCACAATGAGAATCCTGGGTTTTTAAGAACATAGAGATGATAGAAATAGGGTATCCCATAATTTCTCATCTGGGCTTCCCAGGTGGCGCTAGTGGTAACTAACCCACCTGCCAATGCAGGTAGATGTAAGAGACATGGGTTCCATCCTTGGGTTGGGAAGATCCCCTGGAGGAGGAAATGGCAACCCACTCCAGTATTTTTGCCTGGAGAATCCCATGGACAGAGATGCTGGGCAGGCTACAGTCCATGGGGTCACAAAGAGTCGGACACAACTGAAGTGACTTAGCATGCATACACATACAGTAGACTCAGATTAACAATGCTACATATTTATCAATAAATTATTGTGAAGCAAATTATAGCATAACCATACAATAGCATACCATGCAGTTACGCAGAAGTGCGTGTAGCAACAAAAAAAAGGATAAAGTAGTTTTTTATGTTCTAATATGAAAAGCTCTCTAAGAGATATTAAGTAAGAGAAGCATGGTCAAGCCAATGTACGTACATACCATTTGTGAAGCGGGGAGGAGTAAGGGACAGAATATGTATTGATATTGGCTTGTATATGCCAATTAGCATCTTCAGTACAAAAGCTTTTTCTGAAGCATGTTATGTAAACCACTTATCTGCCTTTGGGTGGACCCAGCAGGAGCCTTGTTCCCTGGCTTCTAGGAAAGTGGAGTTTCAGCCATAGCTTTTCTATATTCATCCTATTTTTAAGTATTAAATAAATGTTATCTTCCAGAATTTACCATGCCCAAATTGAAATGGGAGATTCTAAAAGGAAATGTGATGGTTTTATTAGATTTGTATATTAATAAGCACCAGTTCACTAAAGTTTCAAGACCTGAACCATGTCTCTGAATGTTATATTCATTGTTTCCCAAAAGTGCTCAATACACTGTTCCCAAATTTGGAATGGGAAAAGAGGCAGTGCTTAATTCTGGGCTTTCGTTTTTATTCAAGTATGGTTGACTTACAATGGTGTGCCAGTCTCTGCTGCACAGCAGAGTGACTCAGTTTTACACATATATACTTTTTAATATTCTTTTCCAGTATGGTTTATCCCAGGAGATTGGATATTGTTCCCTGTGCCATACAGTAGGACCTTGCTGTTTATACATTCTAAATGTAATAATTTGCATCTATCAACCCCAAATTCCCAGCCCATCCCTCACCCTACCCCCTGACAACCACAAATCTGATCTCTGTTTCTGTTCAGATGGGTTCATTTGTGCCATGTTTTAAATTCCACCTATAAGTTACATGATGTTTGTCTTTCTCTTTCTGACTTACTTCACTTAGTATGATGCTCTCTAGTTTGATCATGTTGCTGCCAATGGCATTGCTTTGTTCTTTTTGTGGCTGAGAAGTATTCCATTGTGAGTATGTGTGTATGCACATGTGCACAACACCTCCTTCATCCATTCATCTATCCGGGGGCACTTAGGTTGCTTCCATGTTTTGGCTATTATGAACAGTGCTGCTGTGGACATACAGGTGCATGTATCTTTTTAAATTATGGCTTCATCGGGTATATTCCCAGGAGTAGGATTGCTGGATCATATGGTAATTCTATTTTTAGTTTTTTGAGGAATCACCATACTGTTTTGCATAGTGACTACGTCAACTTACATTCTCACCAGCAGTGTAGGAGGGCTCCCTTTTCTCTATACCCTCTCTCTGTGTGACCCCATAGATGGCAGCCCACTAGGCTCCCCTGTCCCGGGATTCTCCAGGCAAGAACACTGGAGTGCATTGCCATTGCCTTCTCCAATACCCTCTCCAACGTTCATTATTTGTAGACTTTTAAATGATGGCCATTCTGACTGGTATGAGGTGATAGCTCAATGTAGTTTTAATTTGCATTTCTCTAGTAATTAGTGATGTCGAGCATCTTTTCATGTGCTTACCAGCCATCTGTATATCTTCTTTGAAGAATGTCTATATAGAACTTCTGCTCATTTTTCAATTGGGTTGGGTTTTTTTGGTGTTGAGTTATATGAGCTGTTGGTCCAACTCAGGACTTTGTGGACAGAATTTTTGTAATGGAAGAAGGGATGAATGATGAGGCCAAGGCTTAGATTTGTAAGCAGAGGAGGGAAAGGGGGGTTTACTAATCTATCAAAGAGTTTGTATTTCTATGAAAATTATGGTTGGTGAGACTAGATATACCACAGTGGACAGTGGCCTGTGTGGAATAATATGGTTGGTTTATTTTACATCTTTTAGCTCCTATAACTGAAATGAAAATTTAACAGTAATATGTTTATATGACCATGAAGAGAAAATCTGTGCCTACTCAGGCCAATTTATAAGGAAAAAAATGAACCACTTTGTGTAAGAACTTAAAGAGAATATTCCAACTGTTAAGAATGGGTGCCTCTCCAAAAATTAAAGTTTTAGTTTTTGCCACCAAATATCTGGCTTTTAGGCATGTCTAGTAGATATGTAGACATGCCTCCTAGGGAAGTGAATGCTCAGAAGATCCATATATTAGAAGAAAGATTGGTATCTAACAGGATTTTACCCACCACCAGATGAAATCAGAAGCAATCTTTACTATAGAATAAGGCTTGCTCATCCTGCAAACATACCATCTTCCAGCATCGCATTAGGAAATGCTGGGGAGGAATGCGAACCATTTGCTAGCACCTGCTAGAGAATAGTCCTCCTGGCCCACTCAGAGGAAGCATCTGGGCACCACTTTTCTTGTCATGACCTCTTTGTTCCAGTTTTATGGACTCACCAAGCAGTCTTTAGTACAATTAAGTTTCTTCTGCTCTGTAAGCCTGGCCAAATAGTCAGACTCAGAGACTCAACTATAGTGAGACTGAACTATAGACTTTGGTTCAGTTCAGTTCAGTCGCTCAGTTGTGTCCGACTCTTTGTGACCCCATGATTTGCAACACGCCAGGCCTCCCTGTCCATCATCAACTCCCAGAGTTCACCCAAACTCACATCCATTAAGTCAGTGATGCCATCCAGCCATCTCATCCTCTGTCGGCCCCTTCTCCTCCTGCCCCCAGTCGATGCCAGCGTCAGAGTCTTTTCCAATGAGTCAGCTCTTTCCATGAGGTGGCCAAAGTACTGGAGTTTCAGCCTCAGCATCAGTCCTTCCAAAGAACACCCAGGACTGATCTTTAGAATGGACTGGTTGGATCTCTTTGCAATCCAAGGGACTCTCAAGAGACTTCAGTTACCACAATTTAAAAAAATATGAATATGTTTACTTATTTGTCTAGATTGAGGAGTCTCAACTCAGTGATATATACACATGAAAATTATGGTTGAAATAATCCCATCTCCTAAGTAATCACTCTTAACTGTGTTGAGTTGAATATGTTCTTTCCTGCTGGTACTTAGCAACCATAACAACATTCAGTCTTAATCCATAAATTTTTTGTCACTTTAGGCCCTAAAAAATATTACTTCATTTATTAAGGATTAGTCATGTCCATTTTTAAATTAAGACTTTTTTTTAGAGCAGCTTGAGATTCACAGCAAAATTGAGGGGAAGGCATGGAGGGGTCCCTATAGCCTCTACCCCGCACATGCATATCATCCCCTATTAGCATTTCCCACCAGAGGACACTTTTGTTACAACTGATGAACCTACGCCCGACACGTCTTTATCACCCAAAGTCCATAGCTCACATTAATGTTCCCCCTGGACGAATGTATAATGACATACACTCATCACTGTGATATCATATGGCGTATTTTCACTGCTCTAAAAACCCTCTGTGCTCTGCTTGTTCATCCGCTCTCCCAACCCCTAACAGCTACTCATCTTTTCATTGCTTCCTTAGTTTTGCCTAAGTTTTTCCTTAGTTTTGTCAAATCCAATGGACTCATATAGTCTGTAGCCTTTTCAGATTGACCTTTTTCACTTAGAAATATGCATTCCTCCTGTCTTTTCATGGCCGGATAACTTATTTCCTTTTGTGTTGGGTAAAGATGCACCACAGTTTATTGATACATTCACCTACTGAAGGACATCTTGGTTGCTTCTAAGTTTGGGTAGTTTTGAATAAAACTGCTGTACATACTGCATGCAGGGTTTTATGTGGACATAGGTTTTCAACTTATTTGAGTGAATACCAAGGAGTTTGATAGCTAAATCGTATGTGATAAGAGCATATTTAGTTTTGCAAGGAACTGCCAAACTGTCTTCCAAAGTGACTACAGAATTTTGCATTCCCATCAACAGTGAATGAGGGTCCCTGTTGCTGTACAAACTTGTCAGCATTTGGGCTTGTCAGTGTTCCGGATTTTGGCCATTCTAATAGGTGTGTGAAGTGAAGTCACTCAGTCATGTCCGACTCTTTGCGACCCCATGGACTGTAGCCCACCAGGCTCCTTGGTCCATGGATACTGGAGTGGGTTGCTATTCCCTTCTCCAGGGGATCTTCCCGACCCAGGGATCGCACCCAGGTTTCCCGCATTGTAAGCAGATGCTTTACCGTCTGAGCTACCAGGGAAGCATAGTATCTTTTTGTTTTAATTTACATTTCCCTGGTAACATGTGATGGGGAGCATCTTTTCATTTGCTCGTTTGCCATCTGTATACCTTCTTTGGTGAGGTGTGTGTTAAGGCCTGTGGTCCACTTTTTTAAACAGCTTGTTTTCTGTTTCAGTGTTGAGAGTTCTTTGTATAATTTGGGTGACAGTCTTTTATGATAGGTGTTTTTGGCAAATATTTTCTCCCAGTCTGTGGCTTGTTTTCTCATTCTCTTGACATTGTCTTTCACAGAGCAGAAGATTTTTGTTTTAATGAAAGTTCAGTTTATCAATTATTTCTTTCATGGCTTATGCGCGTTTGGTATTGTGTCTAAAAAGTCATTGCCAGACTTCCAGGTTAGTGAACACATACAGATTCCAGGACAGTGGTGCACCCAGAGAGGGTGTGGAAACTCTTCACCACTTCCCTCATACCCTGCTCTATGTATCTTCTTTCCCTGGCTATTCCTGAGTTATCTCCTTTCATGATAAACTGGTAACCTAGAGATCCCAGGGCACGGTGGGAAGACAGGCGCTCTGAGAACAGACAGTCTTGGGCTTCAAATCTGCCCCCTGTTCACAGCACTGAGGCACCCACTTACTCTCTCACTGTCCTCCATTGTAGGATCCTTGGGTGATCTGTCTAGTATATAGAAAATAATCAATAGATGATAGACACTCTAGATTGGCTGATCTAACCTCAAAAATAAAAGGGTCATTGCCATATCCAAGGCCATGTAGGTATTCTCCTATGTTACCTTCTAGGAGTTTTATTTTAGCTTTGTATTTTATGTTAATTTATGTTTATTTTGAGTTCCTTGTGAAAAATATAATATCTGTGTCTAGATTCTTTTTTTTTTTTTTAACATGTGGACATCAGTTGTCCTGGCACCATTATTGAAAAGACTATCTTTATCTTTGCTCCATTGTTTTGTCTTTGCTCCTTTGTCAAAGATCAATTGACTGTATTTATGTAGGTGTATTTCTAGGCTTTCTGTTCTGTTGATCTATAAGGTTGGCAAAAAGTTTGGGTTTTTCCATAACTTTTACAGAAAAACCTGAATGAACTTTTGGCCAACTCAATATCTGCTAATAGCACGCTGCTTGGTTCCAGTAGCTTTATAGGAAGTCTTACAGTGGAGTAGCATCAGTTCAACTTTGTTCTGCTCCTTCGAAAATGTTGGCTATTCTGAGTGTTTTGCTTGTCTATATCAACTGTAGAATAGGTTTGTGCATCTCCGTGGTACCTTGCTAGGTCCAGTTTTTTGGACTCTTAGCTTTTGGTGGGGTTGAATCTCTGAAGAGGCTGGGCTGCTGCCTTCTCCAGTTCCCATCCACCTTCTGCTCTTCCTTCTCTGAGGCTGGTCTATGGAGGAAGGAGAAGGAAGGAAGATGTTTCTTTAAGTTTTTCTTTCTCTGCTTATGGTACACAATGTATTTTTGCATATTGCCTACTTTTTATCAGTATTATTAATGGAATACTACTCCATAGTTAACATACTAATCACAGTTCATTTGAATTTCCCCTCTTGCAATCCCAGGATTTGTGTCATGTCTGAGTCTGGCTCTGGTGCTTATTTTGTCCCCTCAGACTGTTTTCCCTGACTTCTAGCATGCCTTGTAATTTCTGGTTGAAAGCCAGGCATGATGTATTGGGTAATAGAAACTGAGATAAATAAGCCTTCAGAGTGAGGCTTTATGTTAATCTGGCTGGGAGTTGGGCTGTGTTTAATATCTGCTATAGCTATATAGATTCCAGAGTCTTCTGATGCCTCTAATGTCCTTGTTTAAGTCTTCTCTGCTGTGTTCGGGCTTCCCTCAGATCCCTCCTTAGAGTCTGAATAGAAATCTCCTTCAGCTGTAATCCACTATGCTTATATTGGCATGGTGAGGGGCATTTGTGGGAAGGGCAGTCCTATAATCTTATGGTTAAATCTCAAGTCATTTGGTAGGCCTGTGTCCCTGCAATGGGACTTTCACAACTGTTTCTTAGCTGCTTTTTCTTCCCTTAGGTGAGACAGGAAGGCTGGAGGAGGCTAGAGACAAAGAAATGCCCTTCCCCCAGGTAGGATAAAACTCTCAAAGTCCTTGGAGAGTAGGCTTGGCTGTGCTGTATTTATTTGGATATATAATGCTCACTCTTCTCCTCTCCCTGCCAGAGTCATGAGAATTGTCACCATAAGACTCTTGTGGCGTTCTTGGGGGTAAAACCCACAAACCTTTGGGGCCCACCTAAGATCACCCGCCAGAAGTTTCTCAGTCTCAAGCTACTCCACATTGAACCTCCATCAAGTTTCATTAAAATTACCATAATTAAAGGATAAACTGAGGCATAATAAAAATGTTAAGAGTTTATTTGAGAAAAAATTGATTCAAATCTGGCATCACCAAACTGGAAGTGGTTAGGAGCACTCCACCAGTGGAAGCTTGAGGAGTAATTTTATAGAGAAGAGGAAGGCAAAATTAGGAAATTACTGATTGGCCATAGTGTAAAGCCTGCTTGGCTATGGTTGGTTGTCCTTGAGTTTCAACCTTAGAACCTGAGGCAGTTACAGACTGAGATTTTGGTTTGCTTACACAGGCCTCTAGGGATTAGAACCACCTCAATCTAGTAGCCTCCTGGTTTAATTAATTTAACACTGTTTAAGTATTCCTACTTATATGTGGCTCCCAATCCAGGCAGACAAATGTCAGCCATGACTGGATTCTCCTATTTTGCCAGATTTCAGGGTGACAGCTTTCTTGACATAGTCAGTTCTCTGATGAACCTGAGAGAAGTTGTTATTTTCACTTGTTCAACTTTTTTCTTGTGACAGCAGAAGTGACAGTTTTTACAAGTTGAAGCTGAAACTGGAAATCTTCAAGTCAGTTTTGAATTAGGAAAAACTTAAAAACAACAAAACCTGTTGATAGATGCCAGAGAGGTCTACAGATGAATTTTCCGTTGTTTAACAAATGGGAATCTTACAAAGTTATTTTAGAGTGATGACATCAGTATGACTCTGATTTAGTTCTTTTAATTTCATCTGGTCAACCAAAAATTGGTACTCATCCTAATTATTGTGAGACATACATTTCTTTTTTATTCATTTTTAATTGGTCAAAAATTACTTTTCAATTTTGTGTTAGTTTCTGCCATACAACAATTATATTTAGTCATAATTATATATATCCCTTCCTTCCTGAGCCTCCCTCTCCTCCCCACATCCCCCAGCTCTAGGTCATCAGAGAGCAGCAGGCTGGGCTGTTGTGTTATTTAGCAACTTTCTGCTAACTATTTTACACATGTGAAAGTGTTCATCGCTCAGTTGTACCCAACTCTTTGTAACCCTGTAGATTGTAGCCTGCTAGGCTCCTCTGTCTATGGGATTCTCCAGGCAAGAATCTGGAGTGGGTAGCTCTTCCGTTCTCCAGGGGATCTTCCCCACCCAGGGATCAAACTCAGATCTCCTGCATTGTAGGCAGACTCTTTACCATCTGAGCTACTAGGGAAGCCTGATTTTACACATGAGAGTGTATATATGTCAGTGCTACTTTCTCAGTTTGTCCCATCTTCACCTTCGCCTACTTTGTCTCCAACCCATTCTTTACTAGGTTCATGAGTGCTGCTTTTCTAGATTCCATATACATGCATTAATATATGATACTTGTTTTTCTCTTTCTGACTTACTTTATACAAGAGGCTGTTAAGTTCATCTGCCTCACTACAACTGACTCAAATTTGTTCCTTTTTATGGCTGAGTAATATTCCATTATATAAATGTGCCACAACTTTTCTATCCATTCATCTGTCAATGGATATCTAGGTTGCTTCCATGCCTTGGCTATTGTAAATATTACTGCAATGACTATTATGGTGCATGTCCCTTTTAGAGTTGTGATTTTCTCAGGGTATATGCCCAGTAATGGGACTGCTGGCTCCTGTGATATATTTATTCCTAGGTTTGTAAGGAATCTCCACACTGTTTTCCATAATGGCTATTACTATTTACATTCCCACCAACAGAGCAGGAGGGTTCCTCTTTCTCTATGTCCCCTCCAGCTTTTATTATTGTGTGTAGATTTTTGATGATGCTCATTCTGATTGGTGTGAGGTGATACCTCATTGTCATTTTGATTTCCGTTTCTCTAATAGTGAATGTGTTGAGCATCTTTTCATATGTTTATGGCCATCTGTATGTTTTCTTTGGAGAAAAGTCTGTTTAGGTCTTCTGCCTATTTTTCGATTAGATCGTTTTTCTGATATTGAGCTATATGAGCTTTTTGTATATTTTGGAGATTAACCCTTTGTCAGTTGCTTCATTTGCAATTATTTGAGAAAATGGGAGACCATTCTGAGGGTTGTCTTTTGTCTTGTTTATAATTTCCTTTGCTGTGCAAAAACTTTTAAGTTTCATTAGGTCCCACTTGTTTATTTTTGTTTTTATTTCCATTAATCTAAGAGATGGGTCATAGAGTATCTTGCTGCGATTTAGAGACATAAATTTCTAAGACTTCAGTTGTATTTTTCCACAATGCCAAAATAAAGGAATGTAACTCCTAAAAAGCATATCATTTTCACTAAAAAAATTAAATGTTTCTTCTTACTTCCTAAAGATTTTCTCACCTGAACTGAGAAAAGATGAGTTTAAAATCCATTTATTCATTGACTCAGATTCTCAATCATTGTTTAACTCATAAAAAGTTCTACTTTCCCCCAAAGATCTAGGGCACATTTAGACCAGATACTTTATCAGAGTCTGTCCTTTAGCCGAGCACATTGCTCTGCACACAATATGCCTTCATTAAATACTTGAATTGGATGTGGGCTTATATGACTTTTTATTACGCTGGGTTGCCAGAGTTCTGCCATGAGCTTTGTGTCCCAATCTACCTTGTTATTCTTATCTCTTGGCTTAAAATGCTGTGCCTTGCAAAAGGCTTCTATGAGCAAATACTGGAGTAAAAAGAATTACACCCTTTGAAAAGGGCCTGAATATGGTTTTTCATGAGGCCTATTACAGTGCCTTATACCTCATTATGATCTACTGGGGAGTTATTGTGCATCTTGTAATAGAGGCTAAATTCGTATTTTCATCACCTGATTAGTATTTCTGAATTGGCTCTGGTGCCAAAAGGAATATTTTCCCTTACTGCCTCTCCTTTTCAGTAGTAATATAAACGTAATAAAAGCACTAGAATGCATCTGCTCTCCAGAAACAAACAAAACCAATTACGGTCACTCCTGAGGGAAGTCTTCAGGGGAGGAAGCCAAGAAAAACAAGAGAGAAAGCTGAATACCTCTGCCTTTATCTGTCCTCTCTGCCTAGCTTTTGAGGATCATGTTTTCACAGCCCAATTTAGATTCTTTCATACCCAGGTAGAGAGGAAGAATTTTTGTCCTCAGAACATGATTGATGTATTAAAATGTATGACATTTAATAGGAGAGGGGGTCTGTTTCTTCTAGGGTTCATTTGTGATATACATTTTCTGGCTTTAAATCAAACTATAGAGCAGTCCTGGGAACCAGCCCAGGAATCATCAATGAAGGTCCACTCTGTGCTACCCACTGTCCAGCTTCCTTGCCTGAGCCCAGCAGGAAGTGTGGCTGGGAACATATGGAGTAAGAGAGGATGAGAGAGCTGGAGTGGAACAGGGGGCAGCCCTACGCCCACTCTGTGGGCACAGCAAACACCCTCTGTGGGGGTCCTGGGCTGTTTGTCCTCTAAGCAATACTTTGCCCTCTCTGTGCTCCATTGGGCATCACAAGGAGGCTGACCCCTGCAGGTCCTTGGTTTTGCCTTTAGGGTTGGTTCTCTAGCTTTATCATCTCAACAGGCTCCTCCTTTCTCTCCTCTGTTTAATCACTTATAAAATGAAATTCTTACCCTCATTTCTCTGGTTTATGGTTAGAGGGAGATTGAATGCGTGGCAGTCTTGCCCTCGTGTGCCTGGTCCTCTAGGAAGGGATGACCCTCGGAGATCCAGCTCCCACCAGACCTCTGACTTCTGCTCTAGTAATGCTTCCTCCTCCTTCTGTCCCCACTCCTGAGGGCTGCCTGCTTGCCTAGCATCCAGGTGACTGCCTCATCATCTCTGTAGCTTCTTAGCTCTTCCACCACCTGTGAAGCTAGTTCCTAGGGTTAAATTCCTTCCACGGGAATAGACTGCTCTCCATTTACCTGCTTGGACTTTGACTGCTACCTGTGTTCCTTATATATTTGTCTCAGCCCTAGAAGGGCAGTTCCTAGATGCCAAATGTTTCATTTTCACAAAGTTGCTTTTGAAAAGTCAATTCAGACCAAGCATGGAACATGATGCTAATGTGTCATCTCAGTAGGACGCTGTGAACACTTATCTCTGGAAATACATAAGACTGAGTCTGGTTCCTGACAACCAAGAAGGGCGTAGAAGCATTTTTCTCGGTGAACTTTAATTCAACAGAATATTATCTCTCCCACAGTGTGAGCCATGGTATTTGTAGGAGGAAAGAGCAGGTGGCGTGGGTTCCCCAGCGCAGACACTGCGATAAAACTGACGTGGATTCACCTCCCGGCTCTTCCAGCTGTTAGCTGTGTGCGCTCAGGCCCGTTATGTTGCTGGCCTTCATTCTGTCAATAAAATATGGGTGTAATAAGAAGATAACCCGTGTAAAAGGCTGACACAGGAAATCCTTGATCTTGCTTTTGGGGCTGCTTTTCTTGTTTGGATTCTCACTAATCTCCACATTCCTGCTTCGTTCCCTCTCCTGTTGTCCTTCATCATTTATAAACTGAAATTCCTGTCCTCATTTTGCTAAAGCTCAGCTAAAGTGAGGGCTTCCCAGTGCTATAGAACCCGCTTGCCAATTCAAGTAGATGTAAGAGATTCCAGGTTCCATCCCTGGGTAGGGAATATCCCCTGGAGGAGGGCATGGCAGCCCACTCCAGTATTCATGCCTGGAGAATCCCATGGACAGAGGAGCCTGGCAGGCTACAGTCCATAGGGTCACAAAGTCAGACACAACTGAAGAGACTTAGCATGCACACAAAAGTGAAATTCTCAAAAATAAAAACTTCACTTGAAAGTGAAGGGAAACGAACAAGGAAACAAGTAAGCAGACACAAAAGCAATAAAGTCACAGTCACTGTGTAAGGGACCCCTGAACAGGCATTGGCAGTGACTTTGTGCCCCAGGGATCCAGCCTACCTGTCACAAATGCCCCCTCCCTCACAGCACACAGCTGCTAGGCACCAACATAGCTCTTAGGACCTAGAAGCTTGCCTAACTGAATACAGAGTCCCTTTCAAAACGAGTTTTTATCTCCCGTACCACCCAAATAAAACTTTCTCTGCTTTCATGCTACATTTGTTCCTTGGAGGCTTAATTCAAATAAAGAGACTGTTCCCCTTCTCAAAGCATCTGTTCATTATGTTGCCTCCAAACCTCTGAGCCAGGGAAGGTTCTGAGAAAGCTGCCTTTCAACAGATTAAACAGCCTCTTGGGCCTGGGACTGGCACTAAGATTAGCTTGCTAAAAGGAGATCTTGTGTATGTTTTGCCCCGTTAGAAGTTGCAAATCAAAGGAACAGTATTGGTTCAAGTCCGATGCTTCCCCAGCTTTGGTAGTAGTTTCTTTTCAGAGTTCCAGGAAAGCAAAAAGGGAACTGTCCAACCAAATAGATTACCTACGGACTACTTGCTAGCATTTTGTTTAAATATAGTCATTTCTATAGAAACAAAAGATGCAGTCTTCAAATAACATTTCATAGTGCCTACCAAAGAATAAACACTCATCATTAACTCTCAAGCATGGCCATCTTCTTGACCTCTGGCTCAGCCAGCCTCTCAAAGACCACTGCAAAGGAAAAATAGACTTTTTTCCCTTAGAAAAGAAGCTTATCCTATACCTGTCTGCTCTAGACCACATATACCTGCACTTCTCTTTCAAGACAGGAAGAAGAAATGGGTTTCTGCTATTATTTTCAAGAACAACCAGAGGCTTCTACAGTCTGGGCATATAACCAGGCACATATAACCTAGACATATAAGCCAACCTATATAATGTAAAGAAACAAGATACAGGAATACTGGAAACTCACGGCTCAGAAATAATCAAGAGTTTTGATTGCACAGATTTCCAGGGCGCTCATACATGCTGATCTCCCACTTTTGAACATGTTTCCAGGTTCATGGAAACATGAACATGAACAAATGGAACATGTTTCCATTTGGCTCACAGAATTCTCTCCTGTCTTTTTGAGGAGGTGGTACAAACACGGGACTCTGAGCTCATGGTCTCTTTCCTATGAAAAGTCTTCCATAAAAGACTGTGGGCTATGTCAGAACAAAGTCGGCTCTGTTCAAAGCTGCTGTTGAACTGGACCAGACTGACATTCCTTGGTCTATGCTGGTTGCAAACAGAATGCTGCTAAAATACTATAACATTGTTTGACATTTGTTCTCTAGTGATTTCAAGAGACAAAAAATGTCTACTAGATGCCAGCAAGGTGATGAAAAAGTTTAAATTCAGTGCAATTTCATTCTAAACAAATCTTTCTCATCTATGGTTTTCTTAAAACATAGATTCTTTTCCCTTTTTTAATTCTATTATAATATTAAAAGCAGCAACTCATTTAAAATTTACTGTTGATAAAAATGGTGTATGTTTATACATGCATGACATGAATACATTTATGTACATATTTAAAATTAATATTGATTTTTATTTTCCCCATTGATTGTATTTTTTAATTGGGACAAAGGAAAAACCTACTAATTTATTTTCAGTATAATGGCTTCTACTTGCAAAAAGTAAGGGTGATTTAGTGTAAAGTATAATAATCTGTTATTTTTCTGTGGCTGCTTTAACAAATTGCCACAAGCTTAAAAAACAGAAATGAGTAACCTTGTGGTGCTATAGTTTAGAAGTCTGAAATTAGTCTCTGGGCTAAAATCAGGCCCACTCCTGAAGCCTCCAGAGGAGGCTCATGATTATACGTTGTTTTGCCTTTTCCATGTTCCAGAGGCTGCCCTCGTTCCTTGGCCCTTGGCCACCTCCACCATCAGAGCCAGCAAAATCAGGCTGAGTCTATTCCCACTGTTATCTCTCTGGTTCTAACTCTTCTGCCTCCCTTGACCATCTTTTAAGGACCCTACAATTACATTGGACCTACCTAGAAACATCAGGATAATCTTCTTATTTTGAGCCTTAACTTAATCACATTCACAGAGTCCCTTTTGCCACGTAATCTAATATATTCATAGGTTCTGAGGATAAGGACATGAACATCATTGAGGGCTATTATTCTGCCCGCAACAATCTTGTATGTAAATCTGCTGTCTTCTCTTACCTTTTGGAAGTAGCATAAACAGCATTGTATTGATGGTTCTACCAGTCTTTGATGGAATGCGTCTTTCTCCTCTGTTACCAGATATTTCAGAAAAACAGCAAAGAAGATTAAGTAGGACTAGGGGACTCAGCTGTGTAGCTGTATAGCAAGTCATTTCCCTGGAATTTCAATTCAGCACCTTCATCTGAAGAATGTGGATAATTATAAGTGCTTTCTCTAAATCCTAGAGCTATTCTGACACAGAGCTGTTCTGTCACAGAACCTGAAGACTTTGTATATCACTTTGCAAATGGAAGAGATGGTAGTCTAGCTGCCCTGGTGGGTTCAAGGAATATGAGTGTGTTAAACCATCAAGAAGCATCATTTAAAAATTAAAACTTTCTAAAAATACAGATTTCAGGACAAGAATCTTAACTACATGAGAGAGGATGAAATCACTCATTTCCATTCTTAAACAATCCTGTCTCTGTATCCTCTGAGATAGATCATTTTAATCTCTTTTCATGTTTATCTTGTTTTGCTTGCTTTTTCTTCTCCCCTGATGTTTGTTATGCTTTGAGTAGATATTGATTCCCTTCTCATTAAGCCTACAAACATCTAATCATTCCTGTTTGGTTTTTTCATTTTTAATAATTTATATTTAAATTTTGGCAAATAGAGTGGTCTAAACTTGCCCTTTGAATGCCTGTGCATTCAAGTTCTTTAGGCAGATTTTATCTCTTGTTTTTTTAATTCTATTTTGAGTTTTATAAAAATAGATGTTTCTTATTATCCCCAACCCATAATTTTCTTTAGTGAACTTTTGTTTAATTTTCTTTGCTTTAACATTTTATTTTTCAGACACCTCTCATTGAACCTCACGTTCCTCTTCGTCCTGCTAACACCATTACCAAGGTAATGGGATGTAGGTGGGTTGATGAGCCATCAGAGCTAGTTTCTTAAGTAACTACGAGAAGTGGTCCATATGTCAGAGCAGCACATCAGGAAACTGCAAATACACTTTCTAGAAACAATACATATCAGTGTGTCTCAGTTCTCAGTATAAAACAGTGACGTCACACAAGTGAACAATGCATATGTATGAACGAATTGTATTTTTCAAGCACAGAGTCAGATTGAAGAGTGATTTAAAGATTTATCTGGTTTGTTTTCCATCTATCAATCTCTCCTTTTTTCCCCCTCCTCTCACTTGATGAAAATTCAGGTTCCTTCAGAGAAGATCCTCAGGGCTGGAAAAATTTTACGAAACGCCATTCTCTCTCGAGCACCTCACATGATAAGAGATAGAAAATACCACCTAAAGACATACAGGTATGTGTGATATAAATAGTGAAATTACAGCAAACTTAACATTTCCCTGTTTTCCATCTACAGGCAGCATGTTTTATAATCCTCCAGGTTCTAGAATTTCTGAGCTTGCCTTGGATCTTCATTTAACTCTAATTAGCCTTAACATTCCCAGGAATTACTCCTAAACTAATTTGCTTAGACATTGGTTTAAATGGGATGAACAAAGAAAAGAAAACCTTTATTTCTGTTTGCCAGTATATTTCAGGAAAACTGCTAGATTTAGATGAGATTCAACTAACATTTACTGAGTATTCATTTACTTGAAGCCCTGAACAAGAAAGACCACTCTCCATACATTATCTCATTTCATCCTCATCACAACCTATAGGGTAGATACAGGGCCATTTTTCAGATGATATATCTGAAAGAGAGATTAAATAATTTTCCTTGATCAAGTCACAAATCTAGTGAGTGGCAGAGCCAGGATTTAAGCCAAGGTTGATTGGCTCCTAGGTTTCTTTCATTCATTCTACACATTTGATAAGTACCTACTGGGCATCAAGCATTATTGTGTTTCAAACCCTAAGGATACAGGAGGGAAAAAAATATAAAATGCCCTTTACGTAATTTACTTTCTAATGTAGGATTTCATTGTAGTATGAATATAGTAAGATATTCAACTCTTTCACACCTCTAATCGTACAGAATAAAGACTCATTATGGCTGCCACTGGAGTTAAGAAATGATAAAGACTGGGGCCATATGATTTAGTTGACCTTCTGAGATGACTGAACCATAGTGGCTCAATGAAGGATTCATGTCTCACCTTTAACTTTTGATTTTATCAATTCAAAAAGGATTCAGGAACTAGAATGGCCTGTTTATGGCACATAAGCCTTCACTCTCTCTCCCTGCACCTATGATTCAGACTCATAGTCCTCTTTCAGCAATTGTAGGGCCCTCTTTCTCATTTAGCCTAGACATGATCTCAGAACCCATTAGACTTAGCATGAGTCAAAACCTATTTGATTCACATGAACCAAATTCATAAGACGGTGAAAAACTAGAATACAAATTTTAAAGTTACCACAAAAAGATATATATCTTTCTAGCAATTGTCAACCATGCTAGAACCTATAAAATTATTCCTCATTCACCCTACAGTGAGTATATTGCCTCAAAATCCATTCTCTTCCCAAGGAAAGCTGGAAATGAATGACAAATTTTTCCTCTTAGGATCACTTTTTTGCTTTCCATGCAAACTAACACTCTTCTTCTTGCATTTGTCATGAATATGTTTATAAGACCAAAATGATTTGTTACGTTTATTTTTTTTTAATTTGTTGGCTGCACTTTAGGGCATGTAGCATCTTAGTTCCCTGACCAGGGATTGAACCCACGCCCACTGCATTGGAAGCACAGAGTCTTCCCCACTGGACCACTATGGAAAGCCCTATTTGTTACATTTAGAATGGCCTCTTAATAGAATTCTGGAATTCTATTTGATGGGATTTGAGAAACATTTTAATCAGTAGCATGTTCCTCTTGGGACATATTCCATCTCTAAGGACAGATTGCTCCTCTTGCCCTTATAATATGGATATTTACCAGCTACCATTTTGGATGATTACATTTGGAAGCCTTTTCCTTTAACTCTGGAAGTTCATCCTTTTTTTTTTTTTAAGTCTATAGTTCCTACACACTGCTATAATTTTGAGGGAAGTAGAGGTTAAAACACCTGTCTATGGCCCCAGGGAGAGAGCTCAACCTCTTTAACTAATCAAGTGACTCTCAAAGTCTCATATAGCTGAAGGACCTTTTACTTTTTAATTTATTTTCCTTAATTTAAAATGTGATTATGCTTTCCCAAGTGTTGACTTGCGCTAGGGAAATTCCATTAAAGATGTCATCTTTGGTGACAAATATTGGAAACTAGAAGTCAGAAACCATAATCTCTTTCTTGCTGCAGAGCAGTAAGATTTTAAACCCCTGAAACATAAGTGTTAAGTCTCTTCCACACCCTATGGCACAAATTAATGATGTGTTGATAATGACCCATGAGGCATGGTTTCTTCTTCCTGCAGGACATTTTGAGTGCCGGGCCCCAGATCTTGGTTCCAGTTTCATCCCCTCCCCCACTCCTGTTTCTCCCTTCTGTCATTACAGCAGCATTAGGGGGCGAAGTCTCCCCAGACGCAGTGTCATCCCCAGTGATCACCACACCAGAGGTCAGCTGTGAATCTTAAAATAACTAAATGTCATTAATCGAGAGGAAACCCATGACTCCATCAGCTGCAAGTGGCACAACCGTGTGTCTTTGTTCTGACTACAAAATCCTTATACCCTGTCCCAGGGCCCCAAAGCCCTGGGATCATCTCAATTCCATGTGCTTTTTTAGTAAAAGTAATCATTGACTTAAAAGCCACGTTAAATGGATTTTTTTATACTTTTACATGACTTTTCCTATTAATAAATTCTCAAATTAGAGGAACACGACAGCTCATACATTTGGTTCAGGACAAGAAGTAACTAGGTCCCTCTTTGCCCATCGAGGCTCTAATGTGTAATAGTCTGTAATCAGAGCAGTCCTGGAAATCTAATAGCCTTCTCAGGACATCTTCCTTGTGTGGTGGATCAGATCCAAATTAGAACATCCCAGGATCTCTGATAGATTTCAGAGTTCCTAGAATCTTAGAAATGGACATGGCCTTTGGAGGCCATCTTTTCCTCTTTTCTTTTATAGATGAAAAAAAAATTAACCAGAAATTTGAAATGATATAGACAGAGTCATGCAGCTAATACGTAGCAGACCTGGTGCTGGATCTCATGACTCCTCCCGGGCTACGCTCTTCCTAGAATGGACCAGCCCCAGGAATCCCCTCCAGTTCAGCTAGAGGGGAACTCCTGGGCTGCAACCAGCCTCAGTGCCTCAAAAATAACGGCATCCTCAGCACAGGAGGTGAGGCCACCAGTGACCTAGATCCAGCTGTGGGCAGCCAGCTGCTCGTTCTCGTTCCTCTGTCCCTTAGGGTTCCTCCCTCAGTCTACGTCATCCCATTTCCTCCACTGAATAGTCACGCCACAAACACTCCTCTCCCCAGAGAAGTTTTCCGAACATGTGTGTATGTGTGTGGTTCTGTGCTTCCTAACTAATGCACATGTTAATAGTTTGCCCATCCTGACCACCTGACCCCCGAGGGGCATCATAGTGATAAGTATGTGCCTGTACAGAAAGCATTTGGAGCTCTTCAGATGACAGGCTCTGTTGAAGTGCTGATGTTCATTACATCGAACTTTTTTTCAAAGAGATTTGCATCACTAATTGCTTGTTTCTCCCAACACCCCTCTGAGGAAGCTCAGTAGTATTACTTGAAAATAGAAAGTGGTATATAATTTTGCACTTATCCAGAGCCTGTCACAGAGCACCTCCTAGGGCCTCACAAACCTTAACTCATTCCTCACAAAGCTCAGGGGAAAGAAGTCAGAATTATGCTTTGCCTTGATTTGACTTCCCTGGTAGCGCAGATGGTAAAGAATCGGCCTGCAGTGCAGTAGACCCAAGTTCAATCCCTGGATCGGGACTATCCCCTGAAGGAGGGAATGACTACCCACTCCAGTATTCTTCCCTGGAGAATTCCATCCTCAGAGGAGCCTGGCAAGGTACCGCTCATAGGGTCGAAAAGAGTTAGACATGACAGAGAGACTAACACTTCATTTGACCCTGAAATTTTCTGGGACCAGTTTTAGAGTTTCTGGCCCTGGGACTCACTTGCCAGATCATGCTTCTTCTTGCCTACCAACCCTTCTGTCTCCCCTGGGGCTGGAACTTAACGATGCTCTTTCAATGTTTAGCCAGCCTTGCCTAGAAGGTTGCCTGTGAGTCGAGTGGTCTTATTGGTTTGTACAATAGTGTGAGAACCTGTGGCCATATCATGCAGTGCTTTGTTTGCCAAAGGGTAGAAGGGCACCATGCCCTTCAGGAGGGGCTCCTCTCAGAAGCCGTCTCTCGTCCTTCATCTTCGAGTGGGTGACCTCCCCTCCTTTGTGTCTCGCCACTCTACAGACAGTGCTGTGTGGGGACCGAGCTGGTGGACTGGATGCTGCAGCAGACTCCATGTGTTCACTCCCGAACGCAAGCTGTGGGCATGTGGCAAGTCCTGGTAGAAGAGAGCGTTCTCAACCATGGTAAGATGCCACGCGGTCCCTGGAAAACCCTCAGGAAATGCTAAGTGTGTTTCCCTGAGTTGGTTGTGGCTGAACTCCCACATGGGCCACAAAGAATTATGATCTCTTTAGGGACCCGCAGAGCTGGCGTCTTCATTTAGCAATACAAATGCAGCGAATGGATGCCATTGATTGCAGTATTCCACCACTGTACCTTCCTAACTTGGGAGAACGTATGAAGGGAAAATGAAATTGCAACCCGAGTGCATCAGTTCCAATTATGTTTATTAGTTTGCATTCACGGTTCATTGATAGCGTGATTATACTCTGAGCATCGCACAGCAATCCTGATGCAGCGGCCAAATGAGAGCAATGAAGTGTGTGGCCCGGCTGATGACATGAAAGAGTAATGAACTCAAAACCTGCATTTTCTGGGAGAGCCAATTTGTGTACCCATGCAGTGACCGTAGGTAAAATCATGCGTGCTCTGTGGTTGGAGCCCCTGATCTCTAAGCAGAGTAACAGTTCAGGACTGGAGTGGGACTGTGGTTTAACTCTTCATGCCATTTGTTTAAAGATCACTTCTCCAAACAGACAAACTACTAAAATCTTTCCTTTAATACCTGGGAATGTAATGATGGTCTTGCCAGTGTTTCACAGACTTTACTGTGTATGCAGAACACCTGGAACTCTTGTTAAAATGCAGACTCTGATTCAGAGAGTCTGCATTTCCAACAAGCTCCCAGATGATGCTGATTCATATTTTTGAGCAGCAAGGATCTATCACTCCTTATCTTTGGACGGTGTTGATGCTCCCTCCTGAAAAGGGGCTGAAAACTTTAAGACACATAGATGACAGATTATAAACCAAGTTCATGCCTTTGGCTTTTAGAGATCTAAATCTTCTGGTTTAAAGGCAATATGATTTAAAAAAAAAAAAAACTCTTTAAAACTTGAACTAGAAGGAAATTATTATTAGATACTAGGGGTATATGACCTAGATGGTTGGTCTTGTCAGCTTTGCTCAGACAATTTTATTTTAATTTTTAAAGTGCAGACAGACATGGTTATAAACAGTACATATAAAAAGAAGAAAAAAATCATGATGCTGATAAAGTCAGGGTTTTTTAAGTCTGTACTTTGACAAAACCACTATAGAGCATGATCTGGCAGTTGGTCATTTTCCTCTTTGGGATGTGTAACCCACACACTAGAAAATGTCATCAAGGCAATTTCACTGGTCAGAGGGCTCATCTCAGGGAAGTTGGCCGGTTCTCAGAGGAGAGTCCCAGGGCAGCTCAGGAGACGGGCGGGTCAGAGAGAGATGTGAGGTGCATGACTGCAACCCGGAGGGCCCGTCTTCCAGCAGCACCGCCCTGGGCGAGGCCACGGGAAAAGGGTGAGGAGCCCCACCGCCTTGCTGCCACTTGGCCATCTTGCCCAACACCATCATTCGTTTCTGGTAAACGGGCTGTGAGGCAGAGGTGCCCGCAGCTGATGCTTGTCCCCATGTTTCCCGTAGTGGATCAGGAGCATCACTTCCAAGACAAATATTTATTTTACCGATTTCTGGATGATGAGCATGAGGACGCCCCTTTGCCTACGGAGGAGGAAAAGAAGGAGTGCGATGAGGAGCTGCAGGACACCATGCTGCTGCTGTCGCAGATGGGCCCGGATGCCCACATGAGGATGGTCCTTCGCAAACCGTGAGTGAGAGCCCCTCGCTGGTCGTGCCCCTGCGTGGAGGGAAACGCGGCTGACTTCAAAAGTCCTGCTCTGACTTCACCCAGGGCCAAAGGACTGGCTACAGAGGGGCGATGCAGCAGTGTTTGCCTCCCGTTACGTTCTTCTACGTTTGGGCCAGATAGTTCCATTTCCCTTACTGCATGAGTTGAAACTCTGGAGACTGTTAGCAGTTGGCTCAGGATGTCAAAACGGAGTCCACATATTAAACCACCTTTGGTCCATGACAAACAGAAAGTGCTCGGCTTCTGTGCCAGACTGGGGCAGCCCCCTTCTTTCTAACGCAGTAGGACAGAGGATGTCAGGACTGTAGGCTTCATGCTGGTTCTCCTAGGCCCCATTCATTCATTCAGCACATTCTTCTGCTCCATGCAGAGCCTTCTCTCCGTAGCTTGAAGACACATTCTTTTTTAAAAATTAAAGTACAGTTGATTTACAATATTGTATTAGTTTCTGGCACATGACAAAGTGAGCAGTTCTATATATTTTTCAGATTATTTTCATTATAGGTTATTGCAAGATATTGGCTATAGTTCCCTGTGCTATAGAGTTAATTCTGTTGTTTATCTATTTTATGTATAGCAGTTTCCATCTATTAATCCCAAACTCCTAATTTATCCTCCCCCTCCCTTCCCCACTTGGTAATCATAAATTTGCTTTCTATGTCTGTGAGTCTGTTTTATATATGAAGTGAAGTGAAGTGAAGTGACTTAGTTGTGTCTGACTCTTTGCGACCCTGTGGACTGTAGCCCACCAGGCTCCTCTGTCCATGGGATTCTCCAGGTGAGAATACTGGAGTGGGTTGCCATTTCATTCTCCAGGGATCTTCCCAACCCAGGGATCGAACCCAGGTCTCCTGCATTGCAGGCAGATGCTTATATATAGATTCATTTGTATTACTTTTTAGATTCAACATATAAGTGACACCATTCAACATTTGTCTTTGCCTGCCTTACTTCACTTAGTATGGAAATCTCTAGGTCCAGTTATGTTGCTGCAAAGGGCATTATTTCATTCTTTTTATGACTGAGTAATAGTCCATCATATGAATATATATGTACCACCTCTTTATCCATTTATCTGTTGATAGGCATTTAGTTTGCCTGCACCTCTTGGCTATTGTAAATAGTGCTGTGATGCATATAGGGGTATACATATCTTTTAGAATCAGGGTTTTCATCTTAAAGACACAAGAGGACACCACTGCTCTCTTAACTCTTCAGGGCCTCCATTCGTTCAGTGAGGTGCTCCCTCCCATCCAGCTCAGTGGAAACCTACCCAAGCATCAGTAGCAACCTGCTTGCTAAAGTTGAGGACCCTCAAGTGTTTAATCAGATCAATCCAGAAAGACTCTATTGAGCCCTTCCTCTGTTTCAGTCAGTTGCTCAGTGGTGTCTGACTCTTTGTGACCCTACGGGCTGTAGCACAGCAGGTTTCCCTGTCCGTCACCAACTCCTGGAACTTGCTCAATCTCGGGTCCATCAAGTCAGTGATGCCATCCAACCATCTCATCCTCTGTCGTCCCCTTTTCCTCCTGCCTTCAATCTTTCCCAACATCAGGGTCTTTTCCAATAAGTCAGTTCTTCGTATCAGGTGGCCAAAGTATTGCAGCTTTAGCATCAGTCCTTCCAATGAATATTCAGGACTGATTTCCTCTAGGATGGACTGATTGGATCTCCTTGCAGGGGAAGGGACTCGCAAGAGTCTTCTCCAGCACCACAGTTCAAAACCATCAATTCTTCGAGGCTCAGCTGTTTGGGACACTCCTTGATCCCTGTGGGGCATACGAAGAAGCGTGTGCCTCAGTTCTAGCCTCAGGGAAACCTTCTCACTAAAGGGTGACTTGGCACATGGTCCTGCAACCACTGCACACAGGGCTTATGTTTTTCCGCTGGAAATGAAATCCCACTCCACCCGGCAATTGGTGCCAGCCAGCTGTGGGTGTCTACTCTGAGTCACTGGCTTGGCCAACCTCCATTTATCAGTAGGTCTCAACAGAAGCATTGCACTTTAACACACTCCTGTGTCCCTCAGACCAGCTTCCTGGTGTGGGCCCCACCTCCGAGCAGCCTCTCACTGCACCCTCCTTCCCTTTCCCCAGGATTCTTCCCTTTCCCTTGCCCTTACTCTGAGCTGCAAGAAGGCTTTTCAGCATAGCTCATTTTTTGTCACAACTTTCTCTTAATGGCACACCATGTGTTTCAGAGTCCTTCCCTCTACCCAATTAGCATCATCCTCCTTAACTCCACAACCATGGTTCTCAGTTCCTTTAGCTTCAAAACCCTCTCTTCAAACAAAAATTTTGCTGGAAAATCCAAAATTACCAAACAGAAAAGCCAGAGCCTCGCTGATCTCATCATGAGTTGTACTCAAGAAACCTACCCAGGAATTGATGTTCTCTGAGCCCTGAAGGACCGTGAGGTGGGGCAGTGGGGGCGGGGGGGGTGGAGAGACGGGAGAATCCCCTGGATTTGGGGAACTCAGGTGATGGGCCTCACGCTACACTGTGTTCTTGCCCTTAGATGCTTCTCTTCCCTCTTCCCTGTGGCCTCACCATCCCTTGTTTACCTCCGCTTCATGTCCTGGTTCCATCCCTTCTTGCTGCCACCTACATTCAAGCCCATATCACACAGTGGTTCTGAAACAGATGCAGGCCAGCCCCGAGGGGCAGGCATCAGAAATCATGCGAGGGGGTTTTGGTTGCCACACTGCTGGCATTTGCTGGGCAGTGGCAGGACCTAGGGATGTTGAACATACTCCACTACCCAGAACCCTACAAAATAAGCTGCCCTGAACAGAAAGCCTCCGTTGAGAAACATTATTGTAAATTGAATTTCTTAAAGGCGAAGGCATAGCTCATTTTACTTCATTTAGTCATTTAACCAATATTTATTGAACATTTATCTTGTCCTAGATACTGTTAGTTGCAAAGGCTGCAGCATTAAAGTAGAGGGTCACACCCCCAGCCTGAAACTTTCTGTCTAGGGCAGGAGCCAGACCATTAACGACTAGTTATGCAAATAATCATTTAATAACAGCTGCATTGCATGCTACAAAGGAAAATGTTGTGTATATCGATAGAAAATGAGCTGAAGAGGGAAACTGACCTTGATGTGGAAGTTAGAAAAGGGCATATCCCAAGCTCTCTGCCTTACGCCAAGCAAACTATCAGCAAACCTTTGCTGAGTGATTGAATGAACAAGTGAACATAAAGCCCCAGCTCTGATGTTCCCTCAGCTCTCAGTTGCTTCAAGGGAGACAGAAATGCCATTCAATTCACATGCATTTTTGAGCATCTGCCAAACAGGTTTTTTGAAAGTAGTGAAATGGTTCCTCCCTTTGGAGAGTTTGTAATCCAGTGGAATGTGCATGCTAATAGCGTGTTAAGTCGTTTCAGTTGTGTCTGACTCTGCGACCCCATGAACTGTAGCCTCCCAGGCTCCTCTATCCATGGGATTCTCCAGACAAGAATACTGGAGTAGGTTGCCATACACTTCTCCAAGGGATCTTCCTGACCCAGGGATTGAACCCATGTTTCTTCTGCCTCCAGTATTGGCAGAAAGGGGCGGGGTGGGGGAGGGGGGGGTCTTTGCCACTAGCGCCACCTGGTGGGGGTTGGGCACTCCCAAATTAGATTTGGATGCCACAAACATTGAGCACCGGCTGTGTGGAAGATAGGAAGCATGCTGGGGATATTCGTGCTAATTGTTTGATTAACCCTTGCAAGAGCCTGAGAGCTGATGTCATGAGTCTCCCTTAGAAAGAGTAGCCTGTATTTCTTTTCCTTCCATACAGCACTAACTCAGAGATCCTTCAGAGAAAGTTACATTACATAGTTTGGACTTTTCCAGCCCATCTCTGGCTGTAGAGTACGGGTTTCACCAGTATCCCAAGATACATCCTCTTCATCATTTTGGGTGCCCTTAGGCTTGTCCCATCTTTTCAGGCTTTATGAAACTTCAAACATTGGAATTAAACTGCTAGTTCTTCTTGTGCCTCAGTACTCTTAGCTTTTATTTCTATGCGAATGACTGTCCCTGATAGATGGAAGAGTGAAAAAGAAGGAATCTAATTTTATGAGACACACTTCCGACTCTACACACACACACACACACACACATACACACACACCAGTTTTTATCAGATAATAACCTCTGAAACTTCTTCTGTTCTTTAAGTGGAAAGAAAATAAGCTGAGTTCATCAAGAATTACTGCTGTCTCTGCTGTCCTTGCAGAGAACAGCTGAGCCCTTTGCTCCTGGGAACTTGATGGTATACTCACTGGTCCTGGAAATGCTGGCTTTTGACTGCCCAAACTGCCGAGTCACTAGGAAATGTGGAGGCATGAGCTGTATTGGTTCCATATTGATTGGGGCTGCTAGTGCTGCTAAATCACTTCAGTCATGTCCGACTCTGTGCGACCCCATAGATGGCAGCCCATCAGGCTGGGATTCTCCAGCCAAGAACACTGGAGTGGGTTGCCATTTCCTTCTCCAATGCATGAAAGTGAAAAGTGAAAGTGAAGTCACTCGATCATGTCCGACTCTAGCGGCCCCATGGACTGCAGCCTGCCAGGCTCCTCCGTCCATGGGATTTTCCAGGCAAGAGCACAGGAGTGGGGTGCCCTTGCTTCAGGACCCCCAGTATTGTAACTCAGCACAGCTGCATTTTCTAATAGTCACCACTGCCCAGGAGGTTGCAGAACTCTGATAATTACTGGGAAAGAAATAACACAATATTCTTTGATGAGAAGATTACTTCGAGAATTTGATTGTATAATGAAGATGTTGCTTTGAAAGGTACTTCCTATTGTTCTGAATCTGAGACTCGCTAGCAAAAAAAAAAAAAAAGTGTCACTTGTTTTGACAGGCTACTTAGAAAAATTCTCTGTTTATTACATTAACTGCGGCATTTTAACTGTCAAACTATGAAATGTTCTGTAGTTTAAAAAACAGAATAGAGCTTCAGGGGGAATTTTTGGCACACTCTTGTTGCTATTGGTATTGAAAAAAAAACATATATTCTGAATGCGAAATTAGCTTTTATGTGGTGGCAGGCAGAGTGACTCACAATGCCCACCCGGCCTCACAGGTGCAGACCTGGGTGGCTTTTGGGGGCGAGTGCTGAACCACAGTGACATTTTGATGGCGCTGTTGTTGCCGCTTCCAGACAGGGCCAACAAACCTAAAATGAGCTTCTGGAGCTTATTGTTTTGATTTTGCTTTGTTTATAAGTCTAAAAACAAGAGGGTACCCTACAGCAAATAGAAACAGTAGAGACCCTTACAAGCAGAAACATACATTCTGGCTACCTTTGAGCAGGCACTTTGGAGAAGGGACTGTGGACAAAGAGATGTGGAGTGAGCAGGTAAACAGAATGTTAAAAGCTTGAGGCCAGCTGGACAAAAAGAGGCTTCAAGGAGACAAAGAAGGCTCTTGTCACACAAGGCTCCCAACTTCCTCTTCCGAGTAAAGTGAGACCTAGTTCTCCACTGTTTAGAAACTGTCTATCAAAAAATAGCCTACAGGCAGGAGGGAAATGAAGTGGATGCCATTTCCCGGAGTCTAATTCTAGGTCTGTCTGAAATTTTGAAATTCCCTAAAAGCCTAGAAGCTTGTCAATTAGGTCTGAGCAGAAGGGGGAAAAAATGAAATTATATATGTATATATATTTGAATTTTATATGTATTTCATAAATTACATATAAATTTATATGTAGTCAGTCACTTCAGTCATGTCCACTTTTTGTGATCGTAGGGACTGTGGCCTGCCAGGCTCCTCTGTCCACGGGATTCTCCAAGCAAGAATACTGGATTGGGTTGCCATGCCCTCCTCCAGGGGATCTTCCCGACCCAGGGATCAAACCTGTGTCTCTTAAGTCTCCTGCATTGCCAGGCAGATTCTTTACCGCTGAGCCACTAGGGAAGCCCCCATAAATTTATATTTGTTGTTTTTTGTTCAGTCGCTCAGTTGTGTCTGACTCTTTGCAATCCCATTGACTGCAGCACACCAGGCTTCCCTGTCCTTCACCATCTCCTGGAGCTTGCCCAAACCCATGTTCATTGAGTCAGTGGTGCCATATCGTCTTGTCCTCTGTCGTCTCCATCTCCTCCTACCTTCAATCTTTCCCAGCATTGGGGTCTTTTCTAATGAGTTGGCTCTTCATATCAGGTGACCAAAGTATTGGAGCTTCAGCTTCAACATCAGTCCTTCCAGTGAATATTCAGGATTTATTTCCTTTATGATCGATTGGTTTGATCTCCTTGCAGTCTACGGGACTCTCAAGAGTCTTCTCCAACACCACAGTTCAAAAACATCAGTTCTTCGGCCCTCACCCTTCTTTATGATCCAACTTTCACATCCATACACGACTACTGGGAAAACTGGCTTTGTCTATACTGACCTTTGTAGGCAATGTCTCTGCTTTATAATATGCCATCTAGGTTTGTCATAACTTTTCTTCCAAAAACATCAGTTCTTCAGCATTCAGCCTTCTTTATGATCCAATTCTCACATCCATACATAACTACGGGGAAACTATAGCTTTGTCTATATGGACCTTTGTTGGCAGAGTAATGTCTCTGCTTTATAATATGCTGTCTAGGTTTGTCATAGCTTTTCTTCCAAGGAGCAAGAATCTTTTAATTTCATGGCTGCAATCACCAGGAAATATATACAAATATATATATATTTATATAAATTATATATGTGTATTTGAATTGCTGGCAGGTTCTGGAGTCTACCAAATGGTCAGAAACTCATAATCTTAAGTTCATTTATTTCATGTGCTTGAGTAATGTTTTCTAACATATACTGTGGGGCATAATATTGAAAGGAAATAATTTAAGATAATCAAGTGATATGAGAAAATACCAGAAGGAAGAAAGAGTTGTTTAGACAGCCACCACCTGCTGTTCCACACATGTGCTCTAGAGGGCATGCGAGAGATTGTGTGTTTTCTCTTCATTAGCAGAGCCTGTTTTAATAGTCTTTACCTGCCCAAGCTGTTTTTGGAGGGTGTGATATTTGAAATCCTGATAGTTATAGGAAAATTTGTTTCTTCAGTGGAACCCAGATTAGCAAGCCTAAAACCATTAGTGCATAAGCTTGTGATTTCTGCTGGAATATGCCAAGAGAATGTTCAGAGTAAAAAAGTCCATCCTTAGATGCAAATCAAATGAAAACAGAAGCATGACTATAAGAACTGATCTTTAGGAAATAAAAGAATTCGCTATGGAGTCTTTTCCTTCACCGCATGATGAACTTTGCCTTTGTTTTTCCTGAGAAGACGGCTGTGCCCTAAGTGTAAGTTTGTGGAATTTACCAGAAGAAATGACTGCATTAAGTGGGCTGTTTCTAGAGTTTAGATTTGCCTTCCCCCATGAAAGCAGTTTACTCCTTGTTCCTCATGTTTACATGCCCAAGAACCAACCTGTGGGTTGATGCTATTAGGACCTAGATTTGGGAGAGAAAAAGATGGATATAGCTGCCGTTTACAGTTTAGGCATCAGTATTAGATTGCCTCAAGATTGTTATGCCTTTTTAATGTTCAAGTTGATCTGTTCGTTGCATAGAAAATTTGGAAAGTACTAAAAAGAGTCAAAGAAGGATAAATAGCACCTGCCAATCACATCTTCCAGAGATTATTATCATTAACATTTTGGTACCTATCCCTTGATTATTCTTCAGTTCCTAACTTTTTCACTTGATAATATAGCATGGCATTCTCCATGCTATAAAGGTGGGACTTTTAATAGGTGCATAGTAGTCTATCCTTTGAATACTCCTTAGTGCAGTTTGTCACCGTTGGGTATTTAGGTTGATTCTCAAACCCTTTCTTTTTAACCACAGCAGAAAATAAGAAGTGCCTTTCTTCCCAGAACAAAGAAAGAATTCCTAGCCTAGCAGGGGTGCAGGGGTGGGTAGGGTCAGAAAAACGTCAAGAAAGTTCCAGTAAGGGACCAAAGGCGTACCCAGAGCAGGCACGTGGGTGAATGTGGCTGGAGAGTTAGGCCGAGGTCGGGTTGAAGGGGGTCTGCTTCGCTGTGTGTCTTGTGTATTATTGTATAGCCATCTGGAGCACCATTGACTAGCTTAAAGGGAGGTGTGGTGTGGCCAGCTTTGCAGTCGGTAGGTTTCTCTGCTATCTGTAGAAAATGGATTGGAGGGCCCAAGACTAAAGAGAGAATGCTGGATACTGAGTTTTTTGAGAGGAGAATTAATGGTATCTTGAGAATTTAATGACCACTTTTGAGATATATGCATTTGACCTAAGAGTCTGCTAAATAAAGTGGAAGTTACACTAAGCACAGAAGTCCTGGATTCCGATCTTACCAAGTTACCAGTAAGTCCCCCAACATCTTCAGATTACAAGTCTCTTAAACTATAACATGAGTTTAATACCTGCTTACTTTCATCCCCTGGAGAAGGAAATGGCAACCCACTCCAGTATTCTTGCCTGGAGAATCCCATGGACAGAGGAGCCTGGCAGACTACAGTTTGTGGGATCATAAGAGTTGAACATGACTTAGCGCTATCTTTCTTACTCTCTCCCAGTTTCACAAGGGATTGTAAGCGGTAAAACAAATACAATAGTATTTAATTACTGCTGCTGCTGCTGCTAAGTCGCTTCAGTCGTGTCCAACTCTGTGCGACCCCATAGACAGCAGCCCGCCAGGCTCCCGCATCCATTGGATTCTCCAGGCAAGAACACTGGAGTGGGTTGCCATTTCCTTCTCCAGTGCATGAAAGTGAAAAGTGAAAGTGAAGTCGCTCAGTCATGTCCGACTCTTCACGACCCCGTGGACTGTAGCCTACCAGGCTGCTCCGTCCATGGGATTTTCCAGGCAAGAGTACTGGAGTGGGGTGCCATCACCTTCTCCGAGTATTTAATTACAGCCAACATTTACTGAGCACATGTGTGCTAGGCACTGTGCTCAACAATTGTCTGATTCTATTCTTTCAACAGACCTTTGAGGTAGTTATTAATATTATCCCCATTTTATGAATAAGGAAAATGAGGCTTATGTTAAATCACTTGTTCTTTATCCTGAAAGAGGGGAACTCTGGATTTGGTCCAGGTCTTTCTCACTCGAGCCTGTGTTCTGGTCTGCAGTCTACCACCTGTCCCAGGCCAAAAGGCTTCAAAATGGTCTCTTGGCTTTGTTCTTTGAGCATTGTTGAGGAAACATGTCATGGAAATCTGATTTTAAAATAGTTACTACAGACTAGTCTCAGTTCATTAAATGATGACTATATAGACCTATGCTGTGCCATGCTTAGTTGCTCAGCCCAACTCTTTGTGAACCCGTGGACTGTAATCCACCAGGCTCCTCTGTCCATGCGTTTCTCCAGGCCAGGACACTGGAGTGGGTTGCCACGCCCTCCTCCAGGGAATCTTCCCAACCCAGGGATCGAACCCAGGTCTCTAACACTGCAGGCGGATTCTTTACCATCTAAGCCACCAGGGAAGCCCATATAGACCTGAATGAAGTTCAAATATATCATCTACTGTAGAAAAAGTTCATGTCAACATACAAGTCATCATAGACAAAACATAATAGTTAAATATGATTTGCACTATATCTGTTACATATAGTGACCTCATTTACATCCCCTCTTTGAACCTCAGACTAACTGTGCGAACAGAGTAGTGCTAATGTTATTAGCCACAATTTACAGATGGAGAAACTGAGCTTAGTGGATTCTGAGTGCCTTCTTCATCACACACTACTATATGTAGTTGAACCAGGGACAGAGCCCAAGTCTGCTTACTCCAAATCCAATTTCATTCTTTTTTTTTCATGAAAAATAGTATTTCATCTCTAACAGACAGCCTCAAGTTCTTCTCTGATGGATTTACTGAACAAGCAGTGGAATGCAAAGAAATATCTTTCTGTCCCTGATTCATGAAGAATTACTTTTTATTAAGGAAAAATAATGCACCCACATAGCATCTCCTCAAAAAATGTTTGCATTTTCTATCTGATATGTACATCTCATACACAAATGCAGGTAGCTATAACTATCTGCTTCCATCCAAATTTGCTTTTCTCAACTTGCTGCTTAGGTATTTTAAAGGAAAGTATTTGTGGCTGTACCTCTGAAAGGGTTTAATGGTACACTTCTATTGTGCTCTGATAGTAAACACTTTTGCTGGGAGAATTTCTGGCATATTTAGCTTCTGAACTTGAAAAACCTCAAATCACAATGTCCCCAAACACTTAGGCCTCAGAGACACTGAATTATGGAACCTTTACCCCATGTCCTGATGGGGATGACCTCATTTCTCCCAGATATTCGTGAGGCTTTTACCCTTAACAGCAGTTCTAAACTGCATTCATTTCTGACTTCACAAAGAAGGGAAGAATCCCCATGTACACAGGGTTTGCAGTCAGAACTAGAGAATATCTAATTGTACCTGATAAGCTTAAAAGGGAAAAAAAAGACGGCAGAGGAGTAGGTGGATGTGGAGTACATCTCTTTCCACAGATATGTCAGGAATACACCTTCAGATACAGAAATGCTTGCAGAACTCCAGCTGAGAGCAGACCAGAGTACCTGACCCCTGGAAAAGAATATGCAGAACCACGCAAAAACTCGAGATCAAGGCCTGAGCCTTTGGAGTGGGAGTACTGACTCCAAGACCCTCCACTACCAGAGAACTAACCCTAGGGAGTATCAAATAGTAAGAACTTCCACGAATGAAACCACTTGAATACAAGACCAGCATCACCCAACCACCAGAAGCACTCTGTGCAGGATGCCTCATCCAAACAACAAACAAAACACAAACAAAAATACAAACTCAGTCGTCAGCAGACAGGATTATCACCTCACTCAGCCCTGCCCATCAGAGGGGAAAAAACCACAAATCTCACCCTATATGAAACTTACACAAACCACTGGACCAACCTTAGAAGGGCAGAAACCAAAAGGAAGAAAGAATTCAGCCTTGAAACCTGGAAAGAGGAGACCTCAAACACAATAAGTTTAAAAAATAATAATAATGAAAAGGCAGAGAAATACTGCACAGATGAAGGCACAGACTAGCAACACAGAAGTCCAAATAAATGAAGAGGAAAATAGGCAAACTACCTGGAAAAGAATTCAGAATAATAGTAAAGATGATCAAAAACCTTGAAAACAGAATGGAGAAAATGTATCTGATAAGCTTATGTCCTTTTCTGGGTTGAGGGTAAGGTGAGAGGGTTGTGGTGTGACAGGGAAATTAGCCGACAGAGCAGGGGAGGATGCCTTAAATGGCTCTGGGAATGTCTCAAATACTTAAGAGCTAACTCTTAAGAAGCAAGTGTCCTGGGAGGTGAAGAAAAGAAACAAACACATTGTGCTGGCTTGTTAGACAAGGGGTGGGAAACCACAGCAAACTTTCTTTTAAGGGAAGTGGAAGAGCTGAATCTCAAGAAAATCTTTTAAGAGCACTGGAAAGTGCCCCATGCTCGAGAAATAACTTGAAAGCAGGAGAATCAGGTGGTCTGAGGTGGAGTGTTATCACCAAAATAAAACATTCCAGCCCCAAGAAAAAACAATAGTAAAGCATTTCCATTATTTTGGTGCTTGACCAGGTCTTACATATTTATAACACTGACTTTTCTGGATATTTTTCCCACGCACCAGGGAATAGGTCTACTGGGTCACAAGTCTAGAAGAACTGGGTTATTTGTCTTTCACCTGCCCAGGTTACCACTGGCCATGCCAGCGTGCCTGCTTGGTACCTGGGTGAATCCCTCATTTTATCCACGTTCCAATAACCAAAGAGCTCTGTCTCTGACCTTGATAAATTCCTTGATAAAACTGTATTTACCAGCAGCTTCCAATATCACCTGAGCCCTTCCATCCTTTAATGTAGAAAATGCCTCTCCCTCCATCCCCGTTTATTATCTTGTCTGTAACTAGACATTGCCGCCAGAATGCGTCCCCTGCAGAAACTAGGCCTTTCCCCAGCAGGATCCTACAAATCCCCATCAATGTGGCACCACGCAGGTTTGTAAAGAAGCAGGGATGCCTAATGCCTCTCCCTGTGACATCTGGAGAAGGACAAGTAAAGACCAGGTACATTCACATGCTGCCACTCAGAGCAGCCGGAGAGCCGATTCACTTCCCTGGCCTCTCAGGTCCTCTGTGAAGGTAACATGTGAGGTCCCTCCTCCTGCTCGATCGAGGCACAGTGTTCCCTTGGCTCTTGAAAGCCAGATTGCCTTCAGCTCTGGGGACCCTTTCATGACTCTTTGAACAGGCTGGGAGCTGATTTGTGGGATCCCTTCTCTGTTTTTCTTTCCTGCCTGCCCCTACAAAGACCAAAGCATGAGAGGTACTCAATGCCCCTGTCTGCCACAAGAAACCTGCTTGTAAAATGCGACTTTGTTCAGTGATGATGGTGGGGAAGTAGGTGGCGCACATGGAGGGGAGAAGCTTCGTCTGAGGCCAGAGCAGAGAGGTCTTTTCTGAGATACCAGATGGCACAGCAGCTCTGAGCCGGTGTCCCACCCAAGGCTCGGCCTGTTCTGTTGCTGCAGCCGCAAGCTCTAGGGCCGCTGGGCTGGAGGAGGGGCTCCCATCTGACTCCCACTCATGGACACAGGATGGTCACGCTGACCTCGGCTCCATCTGGCCTCCTCCCCCGGACCTCCCTCAACCTTCAACCCTAACAACATGTTGATGGAAACCCCTCCCAGCACACCTCTCATGAACACTTTTGTTGCTTTGTCAGCTGTAAAGGTATTCATTTTCTAACACCGGTCTCTGCTCACCTTGCCGTCCTGACTTCTGTCACCTCGTTAAAACATGTGCTGTAAACAGGACCAAAAGGACGGTTGCTGTCTGGGTGGACCACCCAGCGACAGCGGGCTGCCCTGTGATGGCACTGGCCACTGTGGACCGCAGGCCTGTTGTTGCTGTTGTCCCCCCCCGCCCCCCTTTCATTCAGAATGGTGTTTAGGACTCAGAGACTAAACTGTTTCTCGGCTTTGTTCCATTTAGTTTCACATAGCTGTCATGGGTTTCTCCGGGGCATCCAGCAAGCCCCATGCAAGCCTTTATTTCTTGGTTTTGGTTACTGATGAATGGAGGACCAGGGGCAGAATGAGTTCCACGTGGGTCTCTGCAGATGGGCCAACAGCACCCCCACCCCCTGAAGGCAGTGGGGGCTGTGCTTCGGGACAGGCCTTGCTTTCTATGAGAGGCACATGGGGGCAGGCAGGCTGAACCCCTCCCTCCCGTCCTCCCAGCAGTTGCCAAACGCAGGAGGCTCTCCCAGGAATGAGGCCCTTCCCAGGAAGCCCCTCCTGGGAGAGCTCCCCCTTCTCCCCCCTCCTCTGTGTCTGGCAGGAGGGCCCAGGGCTCTGCTTCCTTCTCAGGCCCCTCCTGAACATTTGTCTTGGCAGGTCTCGAGTTGGAGCCAGGCAGCCTCCGCTCACCGGCCCCGCCCTGCGTCGGGCCGGGGTTGGGGGGGAGTGGGGGCGGGGAGTGATGTGATGAGCCCCTGGGACCTTCTCCTGCCCTCGTCTTATCAGCAGTGCTGTCTTTCTCCTGCGCCGGTTTCCTTCTGTGAGTGCAGAGCTGTGTCTGCCTCCAGGCCTCTCTCAGCCATTCTGTCCCCATCTGCTTCCTATCACCCAAGAATTCCCGAAACACTCCGATCTTGCTGATAGTACTATTTTGTGGTTTGTCACGGTGGCATGACTTATTTTCAGTGCTGTTTTGGATTTTAAAACATCTTTCCTATTACATGTTTATCATGGCAGACAAAATTCTGACCAAAACAAGGAGCCAGTCCAGCAGGTGCTGCTTGGTTTTTGACGGTCATCTCTGTTCGAGCCCCCACTGAACTTGATTTAAACAGGGTAGCTTTAGCTGATAATTTCTTAAAACTGGGTGAGGAAATTTATAAATCTACCAAAACAAAAATCTGTCTTTTCTATCTTTGAATGGGATTTGGAGTAAAAGATCAGGTCCAACATTTTCATCCTGTCTCCTTCCTCCATTAATAATTAACTGCTTACCACGTCATATGTGTACTATAGTTAAAGAGAATTGGGTCATGGGCATCTTGTCTTACTGGGCCTTCAGTGCGGAGGATAACAGAGCATAAGGCCTTCAGGATACAGAATGAGAACTGGTCCTTGGTACTGCTGCCACCTCCCCAGGGCAAATCCTGAATCTAGCAGAAATCACGAGAACTCGTGCATTCATCCCATGAGACGTATTGAACACCTCCCACTTTATCAGGTCATCCTGCATGGGCACCATATTTCCAGTGTAGCAATGCTTTGTGTATATTAGCTCATCTGATCTTTACAACAATCCTATTTATTATCCCTATTTTTACAGATGTAGGCACCAAGCATTAGACCAATTGGGTACCTAGGAAGTTCCTATTTTAGATCTCAAATCCTGTTTATGATATTAACACAGTGCCCTTTGCACTACCAGATGCTGCTTCTCTTGAAAGAGCAGTGTAGAGTCATGGATTTCTAAGCAAATAACATTCTGCATAGTTTGTTTCAATTGCAACAGCAGTTGGACCATGTGCCTTGGAAGAATAAATTTTGGACAACCAGTTTTGCCTCAGAGAGGGGGACATCTGAGCTGGGCTTGTAGCAGAAAACAAATCCCAGGCCAAGAGAAGAACATATGAAGAGTCTTAGAGGTGTGAAAGAGCACTGCGTGTTTTAGAACTAGAGACATGTCCGGTGATACCTCAAGCACAGAGCACATTAGCCAGGAGGAAAGGTGTGAAGAGAGGAGAGATGAGTCTAGAAAGGTCCACTGGGACCAGCTTTAAAAGTTCTGTGTGATGATGAGGGAGCACTTCTGGACAGACTGAGTTTGTGGGTTGTCTGAGAATTGATGGTCAGAAAGCTATTGGAGCTCAAGAAAGAAATCTGTTTGGAAATTAAAATTTAGGTCTCGGCATCACATAGATGAAAGGTGGGGACTTTTCCCAGGGAGACAAGGTAGAAGGGAGTGAGAACAAAGCTGAAGGCAGCCTGGGGGCACAGCACAATTCATGAGGTGAGCAGAGAAACAACAGACCATAAGAGACGCTGAGGAGAGATGCCTGGCAGACAGGAAGAGAGCCCACAGGGCACAGTGTTCACCATCATATTTTAACTCTTGGATGAAAATCGGTGATTTTCAACATAATGGGATTTGTATATCTTAAAGGCAGCACTTAATTTTTCAATCTGTAAGACTTGATCAGTGTGGATTTCATGTTGATACTATGTGAACCCTCTTCCTAAACTTGTAGACATCTGCTCCCCAAATTTCAACTCTGAATCTAAATTCACATATAGATTTTAGAGCTAAATTCTGACCTTTCTTTTCCCAGATAGGTTTTTCTTCTGCCACCCTAATAGCACCCCTACTCCCACCCCTGTGGAGGTGAGAATGAGACTCGGTGACTGTTTTCTCCTTTAGCCAAGCTTCTAGGAGGGTCCATGCTATTTGCAGCTGATGTCAAGAAGCAGGAACAGCAGGGCTGCTTCTCATGCTGAAGAGCCATAATCCTATTACGCCCACCTTGAGGCTTTCACGTTAGCTGCCTGGACAGCAGTAGATGGACTGAGGTGACTCAATTGACTTTTAAATCTCCAAGGGTCCCAGTTTCAAAATCCCCATGTCTGAGTCAAGTAGTAGATTAGGCCCCTTACTAAGAAGGCCTGGCTCCCTCAGAATCCCTGTGGCCATAGCTTTTCCTTTGGTGTCTGTGGGTCCCATACGTTCTGCGTTCCACAGTGATAATCCTTGGCAGGAGGTGAACTTGGCTGGCATCTCCCTGGTTCATGGATTTAGTACCTGTCTTTGTACAGGCAGGATTAGGAAATATAGAAACAGTCCTCTTTGTTTCTGTAAGAGAAGGCTATCATATTCTTTGGTTCATGTTAAAGCTGTCCTTGAGAAGGTAATGTCCAAGGTATACAAAGAGTTTTCTTCCAATTAGCCCCCTTTTGATCCGTGATATGGTTACAAATTATGTAATGCAACTATTTTAGAATATTTATAATTCAATTTCAATAGCTCAAAGTACTTATCTAACAATTGACTAAGTTCTAGATATAATTTGCTGAACCAAATGTCATACTTAATTTTTAAGTTCATTTTTCTTATGCAAGGGCTTGAGTTTTGGATATCATGCTGCTGCTTTTTTCACTTACACAAATGAATATGCAGATGCCTTCCTATTTACTGCTTCCTTTAGCTCTCACATTACTCTCACAAAGATATTGTCCCCAGTTTACAGAAGAAACTGAGTCTCTGATGTCACGTGACTGGTCAGGGTTTGCACGAAGGTTAAAACCTGATCGTCAGATTCTAAATTCAGTGCTCTGCTCAGTACAGCAGCAAGACTTCCTGAATTTACTTGATCAAAGAAAGATTTACCCTTTTTATTTTTAATTGCCATGCCACACAGCTTGTGGATCTTAGTTACCTGACCTGGGACTAAGCCCAGGCCTCGTCAATGAAAGGAAAGCATGGAGTCCCAACCATTGGACTACCAGAGAATTCCCAAAGAACATTCTTTATAGTACAGTGTAATGATGGAACACCATTGGTAGCTCATTGAGGTTTAAAGGTTTTGTATATTGTAACATTGAAATTTTAGGACAGTGCGTAACACAGGTGATGATTATGTAACACGTAACACTCATGACTACAACAGTCAGCTGAGAGTAAATGCTGCCTGACCAGCAACGTGGAGAGTGACTTCCTAGAGCTCTCAGAATTAGTAACACATTTGCTTGTTTGTTTTTTTAGTTTCAAAAACATCAGGGTTCCTTATATTGCAGAGAGCAATAGAAGATCCAAATTACTGATCAATCATCCCTTTTCCCATTGATGTAAAATTAAACACGAGTAGTGATTTCAGACAAAGGTCCATCCAGTCAAGGCTATGGTTTTTCCAGTGGTCATGTATGGATGTGACAGTTGGACTATAAAAAAACTGAGTGCCAAGGAATTGATGCTTTTGAGCTGTAGTGTTGGAGAAGACTCTTGCAAGTCCCTTGGACTGCAAGAAGATCCAACCAGTCCATTCTAAAGGAGATCAGTCCTGGGTATTCATTGGAAGGTCTAATATTGAAGCTGAAACTCCAGTACTTGGGCCACCTGATGTGAAGAGCTGACTCACTAGAAAAGACCCTGATGCTGGGAAAGATTGAGGGCAGGAGGAGAAGGGGATGACAGAGGATGAGACGGTTGGATGGCATCACCGATTCAATGGACATGGGTTTGGGTGGACTCCAGGAGTTGGTGATGGACAAGGAGGCCTGGCATGCTGCAGTTCATGGGATTGCAGAGATTCAGACACGACTGAGTGACTGAACTGAACTGATTTCAAAATAACTACTGACATGAAAGATGATCAGAAATCCTCTCAGTCCTCCCATGCCAAGATGTCCATAATGTTGTCCAAACCTCATTCTTAAAGGCAAGGTATATGATAGTAGTTTTAGAATCAATTCTAGGAAAAAAACAACTGTCCATAGTATACTGATTAATATCTCATGGAAGAGTGGTAGACCATGGTACAGAGTTTGGGGAATGTGATGTATTCTTCCCTACTTTCCCCTTTCTTAATAATTCCACACACTCCTATTTGCCTTCTGCTCATTCATGTCCTCACCTCCACAGGGAGGTGAGAAACTGTTGTTTATATAAATGCTTTAAGTCCTGTGGTAGAAGCATATTACCCAACCCAGAACAATAGCAATAGCAGCATTATTCTTCTTGGCTAAGATACCACAGAGGATCCCAAGACATTTGTGTCAGTCATCAAGTTGATTGAACCAGCAGTTCCTGGTGATGTTAAAAGATAACTTTGTTGATCTTGATTAAGGTAGTAATGAAAGGTAATTTTGTAGAATCATCATCTACAAAATATGAGATCTAAGTTAGCCAACTACGATGTAAGCAGAGATGTTCCTCCCTCTGAGGTTGGAAGGAAGGGAATTTGGTGCAGTTTTGATTTCTTCCATGTCCTTCCATCAAGGAACAGGTTAATGTCAAAATTCCCTTTGGGAATTATCATAGCATCATCTCTCCTCTTGCCAGGGTCTTTTATCAGGATTTCTCCTAAGAATTCCCTGAACATGTTTTACTGACCCCTGAAGCCCCTTCTGTATTTCAAACTCTAGTAATGACTTTTATCTCCTTATTTCCTTGTTGCTTTTTTTCTTTGTAGACCTGGACAGAGGACCATGGATGACCTAGAAATTATCTATGAAGAACTCCTTCACATTAAAGCCTTATCCCATCTTTCTACCACAGTAAGTTGTCTCTTAGCTGAGCATGGTTGGGGGCACTTTGAATTAAATGCACGGTTAGGACTGGGGGAGCGGATTATAGTCTGAGGGAGGAACAGGATGCCTAAATTCTACCTCATAAATCACCCCTTCTCGCTCTCCTTAGATGCTAAGGAAGTTATACCTACATATAATCACCAAAGAAGGATCAAGTATTACCATGTTATTAGGAGTTGCTCTAAATATTAGAGCAGCCTGATGTGAGTGGAATTGGAGCATATACTTCAAACTTCCCAAGCCTTGGAACCTGCCATAATTCAACACAGAGCCAGGCCTTAAGATAGGTTTTCAGTCCCTTCCATGAAATAAAGAGCCAGATGGGGCAGCAGTGAGAGAAATCAAGATGACCTGGCCTGAGCCAGGGGGCCCAGCTCCACCCAGGTTTGCTGCCAAATTGAGAAAAGAAGCAGAAGGTGCCAAAGCGCATTGGTTCAGATATTTTAGGGCATGAGAGCAACACTTGCTGGTGCAAAATGGCCCAATGCCTGTATCTGACTCTGAACATTTACATGATTAGGACATTATAGAAAAGCAGTGGGCAGAAATGCCTCCTGCCATAGGGGAGCACAGAAGCATGAGTTCCAGGCAACGTTAAGTCTCCTATATGCTAATAATTAAGAATAATGAGGATGATAATAATAAGTTGTTCCAGCATCTACAGATTATATGCCATGTTCGCAGATGGCATGCCGGGCTCCTCAGTGGTGTCGGCCTGCCTCGTGGGCCTTTCGCTCCCAGCTCACGAGGTGATACCATGCTGTTCCTGCAATCCTCGCTCTGGGCTGTAAAGCCCAGGTCTTTGCTGAGAGCAGTGAGGCATTCACCACAACCCCAAGTGGAGTGCTGCAGACCTTCCGCCTTAACCCAGAGAGGGCTGCCGCCACATGCCCCGCCTGCCTGCATTCCTCGGGTCGGAAAGCTCGCTCACCTACACGGGGTATCCAGGGGTCTGGTCCAGCCCACCCTCCCACCACCACCCTGTCACCCTCACTCTCTCCATGGTGAGATACGTCCAACACCCAGGGGGCCTCACCCAGGGAGCTCCTGCGTCTGTAGGGGAAGCAGCCGAGGCCCCACAAGCTCATGCTGGAAAGGGGGAGTGCGGGGAGACCCCCGTGCCCTACCCACTGTCTGGGTCTCCACCACTGCATGATTCTTCCACAGCCTTGGAAGAATCATGGGTAGGAGAGGAGGGGGAGGTTTCTACCTCAAACCCCAGGTCCCCAGGCACTGTGGAAATTCTCAGGTTATTTGGTTCTTAGGGAGACAGAGCCATAATTTGGGACCATAATTTGGAATTTAAAAAGAAACAGCTATCAAAATCTCCCCACAGGGACTTCCCTCTTGGTATCTAAGACTCCTTGCTCCCAACGCAGGGGGCATGCGTTCGACTCCTTGTCAGGCAACTAAATCTCATATGCCACAACTGAAGATGCCATGTGCCCCAACCAAGACCCAGCAGAGCCAAATAAATAAATAAATATTTTTTAAAACATCTCTTCCCACATTGAAGCTTAATCATTCAACTTCAAGACACTGAGGTTTCCAATATGTGTGCACTTATGCATGATGTGTGATGCAAGGAAGAACCTCTGGGAGCAAGAGTTCCATGATACTGTGGGTACTCGCACCCTCTCACCAAGACGAAAGATAGGCAGAGAAGTTGCCTAGCTGTCACGCACGTGCAACCATGTGGTAAACAGTCTCTCTGGGATGCTGATCTTGTATGAATGAGCATATAAAATAGCTTTTGTAAAAGTGTTAAGAATCTAGTGGCACACGACTTGGAAGCAGCCGAACTGTTCATCGACAGATGTATGGCTAAAGGTGTGGTGTACACATGCGGTGGACTGCTGCTCGGCCGTAAAAAGAACAAAGTCTTGCCATTTGCAGCAACTTGGATGAACCTAGAGATGATCATGCCAAGTGAAGTCAAACAGAGGACAAATGTATCATATATTACTTATATGTGAAACCTAAAAAGAGTGATACAGAGGAACTTACTTATAAAACAGACACACAGATGTAGAAAATAAACTTATGGTTACAAATGCGGAAGGGAAGGAGGGATAGATGTGGAATTTGAGATTAACAGATACAGTCCCATGGACTGTAGCCTATCAGGCTCCTCCATCCATGGGATTTTCCAGGCAAGAGTGCTGGAGTGGATTGCCATTTCCTTCTCCTGGGGATCTTCCTGACCCAGGAATTGAACCCGGGTCTCCCACATTGCAGGCAGACGCTTTACCGTCTGAGCCACCAGGGAAGCCCAACAGATACAACTACTACATATAAAATAGATAAATAACAAGGTCCTACAGTATAGCATGGGGAATTACATTCAATATTTTATAATAAAATGGAAAATTAGAAAAGAATAGATATGTGTATAACTGAATCACTTTACTGAAATATTGTAAATCAACTATGCTTCAATTAAAAAAAAACAAAATCCAGTGGCCCATGTAGTGGAAGTGGTTCTAGGTGGGAGGAGCAGCCAGGCCAGGTGGGAGGCAGCTGGGTGGAAGTTAGTGCTGTTCAGAAAGAGAGCAGGTCCCTTCCCCACACCCCCGAAATCTGGCTCTTCCCTGCACTCTTTCTCTTTTTCTTCTAGGTGAAACGGGAGTTGGCAGCAGTTCTCATTTTTGAGTCTCATGCCAAAGGAGGGACTGTGTGTAAGTGAAGGCTGTAATGGTGCGCGGTGACTGGCGTGCCCCTTCCCGAGCATGTGCCCCCAGAGCCTGACTGTAAATGCTCCCCTTTCTTAGGCCAGAGACAGACTTGCCAGGATGTCACGTGGCATGTTTGTTTTTCTGGACCCGTGATTATTCCCAGCATGGCTGTGGCTCTGCAGCCTGGTGGGTGTCAGGTACCAGCACAGGAGCGCTTACCAGCCAGCATCTCCACTTGCTCCCTCCCCTGCTGGCTCAAGGTCGTGTTTAAAGAGGGTGGGATGAAGTCACACTGTCTTCAGGGGAGAGTGCAAGCAAAACCTTCACACAGTGACCTCACTTCAGTTTTGTGGCTTGGGAAGACCTAATCTGTCTCTTGAGAGGCTAGTTAGAATAGCGTACTCTCCTGCTTGCTTCTCACGCTTCCACTATCAGCTCCAAGCCTGAGAGAATTTCTTTGCCTAGATATTTATGCAGTACTACTATGTAGTGGAGAAGGAAATGGCAACCCACTCCAGTACTCTTGCCTGGAAAATTCCATGGACTGAGAAGCCTGGTAGACCACAGTCCATGGGGTCGCAAAGAATCGGACACGACTGAGCAATTTCACTTCACTTTCACTATGTAGTATCTCTCCAGTAAGTACGTCGTAGTTTAGTTCTATGATCATATTTGGAAGCAAGAAATTGAAAGTGAAAGCATTAAGTCGTTCAGTTGTGTCTGACTCTTTGAGACACGGATTGTAGCCTGCCAGGCTCCCTCTGTCCATGGGATTCTCCAGGCAAGAATACTGGAATGGGTTGCCATGCCTTCCTCCAGGGATCTTCCTGACCCTGGGATGGAACCCAGGTCTCCCACATTGCAGGTGGATTCTTTACTGTGTGAGCCCACCGGGAAGCTAGAAGGCTTCTTAAGAAATTGAAATTTCATATTAATAAATGTGAGCAGAATTATTTCGACTAGCATTTCCCACTCCTCCTACAAAACCATTCTTGGAAAACATGGTGAGTGGGGTATTCAGGACACGAAATGCCTCCTCTAATTTCTCTTGGAGAACTGTAAGACACACCAGCATGCTCTGTTTCTTGGGAGTTCTACAATAAGGAAAAATTTCATACCACTTAAACTGATACTGCCTTAACCTAATGAAACATAGAAAACATTTTTAATGGATACCTGTTAACTTTTCAAGAGATCATCTTTGGAAAATCTTGCTCTTTCTTCAGATTGAGTTGTGTTAGTCAAACAGAGACCATGAACTGTAAAAGCAAAAAGAGTTAACATCGATGTTTCAAATATTTTACTTTTAGTTCTCAAAAGTGTATATCTAATATCATAGTTACTTTAATAAGAATGCTTTTCTTTGCTTTTTAAAGGTTCACATTAACATTTTAAAAATGTTTATATTACTGGTGACTTACAACTTCTTTTGTGCTTTTCCTTCAATCTTTCTGACAGTTTTCATTTTATTATGAAATATTTAAGTATTTGAGACAAATCACTAGAGATTGTTACAAACCCCCTTTTTAAAAACACTTTTTCAAGTACTAACCTGACACTCTATTTTTTCATATTTTCATTTTTTATATTTTCTAAAAAATGAAATCCTACGTTTGAAGAGTCCCTGTTTCCTTTTTTATCTCATTCTTCTCTTTTCCTCTCCAAGGTAACTCCTACCCTATATCATGCGGTAATCATTCCAACCCATTTTTAAAAATATATATGTAGATATGTATCCATCAACAGTATGTAGTGCTGATTTGCATGTTTTCAGACTTCACCTCAGTGGTAAAGAATTTACCTGCTGATGTAGGAGATGTGGGTTTGACACCTGGGTCGGGAAGATCCCCTGGAGAAGGAAATGGCAACCCACTCTAGTATTCTTGCCTGGAAAATTCCATGGACAGAGGAGCCTGGTGGGCTACAGTCCATGGGGTCAGAAAAGAATTGAACGCAACTGAGCAACTAAATGACAACAAACTTCATGTTATTGGTCAGATTACTTTAAAAAAGTATGTTCTATAGGTTAGTAAGTTTTGATGAGTTGTGGTGGGAAGTGGATTGCTTTAAGGAATGGATTGCTGGAGAATTAATAGTAAATGTATATCTGTAGGACATGGCAAGGAGTTCAGTGTTCCTGTTTATTTCATGTTCTGAACAAAAGGAAGTAATATTCCACCTGAATAAGTTAGTATTTGCTAGCTTGTTTTTTTTTTTCTCCTTCCGGAATTAAATGCATAATTCTGAGGCCTTTAAAATGATGATTTGATAAGCTGTAATTTATATTGATGTGCTTCTATTCTTATCATAAGTCTTTTTTTCTCTCTTTGTATCTAGTATTTAACCAAGGGGAAGAAGGCACCTCCTGGTACATTATTCTGAAAGGATCAGTGAATGTAGTCATTTATGGCAAGGTATATATTTTTTTTCTTTTGAAACTTTATTATGCTGCATTTACTACTGGCTCTAAGTATTAACAGTATAATGCTACAATTAAACTTGCTACAACATTGTTACTCAATGTAGAAAAGACATTATGGCCTTTCTAATCATATATTATCTAAATTTTTATACTCAGAGTAACACTGAACTTTCTGGGACTCGTGGATTATAATGTATATATGTAAGTTAGGTCCTAGCATGTATTACTCAATGAAAGAAAAATGAAACACTGTAATGTAATTCTGTGATCCCTCCCCATAACATCTCTGGGTACAGCCTGTTGATCTATATTCAGTGTTTCCGGGGCAGGGGGCTTGTGGTGTGAGGCGGGTGGGTGTGTGCCCTGTTCCAGGGGTCACCTCCATCTACATGGTTTGTTCTCTCCAGGGTGTGGTCTGTACCCTGCATGAGGGTGATGACTTTGGCAAGTTAGCCCTAGTGAATGATGCCCCGAGAGCTGCCTCCATCGTCTTGAGAGAAGATAACTGCCATTTCTTAAGAGTAGACAAGGGAGGATTTCAACCGGATCCTGAGGGTGAGTCTGCGGTGCAGTGTGGCTGAGGGGCTCCCTGTCTCCACTTTTGCCTGATAAGTGACGGGTTGATGGTAGTGTTATCTGAGCAGCACAATGACTAACGAATACTCTAGGGCCAAAGAGCCTTGCTTACAGACCTGGTATGTTCAGTGTGCTGGTGTGGGATCTGGGGTTCAGAGGTGATGTTCTAGTAAAGCTGTAAATATGTCACAATGTTCTGGACCAAATAACCCTGCACACACCTGAACCAGTTCATGAGCATTAAAACACAGAGATGCCTTGGCAAAATATCACAGTCTGAGACATTTCTCTTTGCTACCAGACTCCTTTGTCCATGGGATTTCCCAGGCAATAGTACTGGAGTGGACTGCCATTTCCTTCTCCAGGGGATCGTCCCAACCCAGGGATCGAACCCAGGTCTCCCGCATTATAGACAGATGCTTTACCATCTGAGCCACCAGGGAAGTCCCTTTTGCTATCCTAGGCTCCCCCTTTAGTGTCTGACCTCTCCTCCTTCTCCATATGTTTCTCTATCCTAAACCTACTATCTCTTCCCTCTGAATTTATTTAGTAACTACATTTTTGTGGCAATTAATGTCCACCATGGTTATTCCACCAAGCGTTTTCATTTCAAGTACGTTACATCCAATTGATTCACCCTCAAGGAATTTCAGACTTCGACAAGTTGGAGAATAGTTGGAGTGGTAGGTGGAAGCTTGTGACAGTGTTAGTGAGAGTGGGTAACATTTAGAATAGATGGTCCCTGGGTTCTCGCTATCATCCAGCTCCCGGTCCCTTGGGAGAGCCAATCCAGCTTGAGTGGTGGAGGCCTGACTGTGGATTGCTCGGCATCTGACAGCGTGCCAGCGGTTCTGGCCTTTCAGCTGGCCGTGGTCTCCCCCTCACCCAGAGAGACTGTTCTCTCCAGGATCGCTTTGCTCTTATCCCATCCCTGCCAGCTCACAGAGCAGACTTCCTCCTCTGCCCCTCCCAGCCTGGAGCATCCTTCTGTATCCTCTGCTAAAATCCTGAATGCACCTTCTATGCTTTCTGGTACCTTTGGTGTTATTTAATGATGATTTACAATCTCATTCCCATTCCTTATGTGTGGACACCTATCCCTACCCTTTCGTGGCAAGATTCCTGACAACAAAATTTGTCTTAGGAATATATTATCTTAATGCGAACAAAATTAAACTAAAAATTAAATAATATAGGGAAAAAAACCCACCATATGGAATTTGACTTGGTTGTTATCCTGTCTCTTCAAAGAGGAGCCAAAGGATGAGAAAAAAGCAAACTAAATTTTTAAATAAATTATTTTAAATGACTTTGAAATTTGAACTTTACACTTTTGAAAGTTTACACACATGGAATTTATACTCAGCCACAAAACTCTTTGAAAGAAGCAGATTAGGACCATTATCATGGATGTACTTTATAAAATTATTCAGAGTACCTGAAAAATATTTTTAACAAGCTTCAAACTGATATTTTTAAAAGCCTTTTGATTTTTAAAAACATGCCACTCCTAAGAAAACTATATGCCCTCAAAAGATAATCAGAATGCAACAACTCTGGAGTGGAGCGCTATTTGCCACATTGCTTTATAGAGACTAAGTGGCTTGGGTCCTCTCTCTTTGCTGTACTGCCCTCTCCCAGAGGTTCCTCTGAGCACAGCCTTTCCTCTCTCCGCAGCTGATTTTTTGAATCGTGGGTAAAAGTAGCGTTTTAAAACCACGTGCCTCCAACCTCATCTGGTCCTCTCTGACCGTTCCAGCCCTTGACTTTGAAAATGACTTAATTTGTAGACGCAACAATTAGCATCACAAGCAGAAAATGAGTTTCTGAAGCATTTGAAATTTTTGTCATTGTCTGAGAAAACGGCAGCATCTGTATGTGGTGTAATTTGTATTTGCAGGACGTTGAGGCGAATACAGTCAGACTTAAAGAACATGACCAAGATGTCTTGGTGCTGGAGAAGGTCCCAGCAGGGAACAGGGCTTCTAATCAAGGAAACTCACAGCCTCAGCAAAAGTAGGTTTGCCTCCAACACTGCAATTGCCAGACTATGATTAACCTTTTCACATGGTATCATCATCTCTACAATAGCACGTTCTCCTTTTTTGTGGAAGACGGCAGCCTGTGTGTCTGTTTTTTTCCTCTCTATTGACTAATCACACATCTTGTGGAGGATAATGTATCCGTTTCTGGCACGGCGTCGAGCTTGGTGCTGCCTAGAGTTAATTCCAGAGAGAATATTCCCCTACTCTAAGAATGCTTCCTCTATACTATGTTCAACTGTAGTAGCTTTGGAACAGAAGGCATCGGTAAGAACAACAGGAACAGGAATGCCAGGCAGCTTGAGGGATACACAGGCCCCTGGGTGTGGAGAACCTTTGGCATTTGAATTTCATATGTAGGATTTCTCAAAAAGTGTTTTCATCTTGTTATCTGCATAAGCCTCTTTGATGGAAATCCAGACTTCAGATATGAAACAGTCTGTGGCCAGAACCATACATTAGACTTCATCCGTAGTTGTTCCGGCAAATTTCAGAAGGGTATTTGCTTCTCATTTAATACCAGATCACCCATTTAACTGATTCTTTTTCAGTATATGTATCCTCAGTCCCATCTTTTGCTGCAGCTTCTTCTTTTTCCTTTTTTTTTTTGCTGCAGCTTCTTACATGAGATTTAATCAAATGTATCAACGTTTGAATAGTAAGACAGAGGAATTAGGAAATGTGGCTCTAAGAAATGGAAGAAAATTACAGAATCTTATTTTAAAATAAAGATTAATTTTTAATCTTAGAGTAATAAAAGCACCAATTCTGTAGCTAAAGACATGTGGCCTAAGACTGTGTTGGAGAAGAATGCATTCCAAGTATTTCTCTTTGTTTGCCAAGTAAATGGGCTGTTCCCATTAATCAGCCCACGCACCATAAATGATGAGTTTTTATTGTTTAGACTGAAAGCCTAAGGCTCAGACATTTTATCTGGATGAGTCAACATATCTGCAAAGAAGAGAGGAAGAAACAGAATGTTATTGAAGAGCCATAGTGTATCTTGCATATTTTATCTAATCCTTATTACAACTCCTTTTAACAAATGGTGGAAAACTTTAGGCTCAGAGAAGTAAGTTACTTGCCCAGGACTACAACACTGTTAATGGTAGAGCTTGCATTCAGGTCCAGCTTGACCAACTTCTGAGTCTGTGTTCCTTTAGCCTCACAAATTACTCTAACAAAATAGACTATTAATATATAAATATATCTTTAACACTATCTAGTAAATGTTGCAAGCAGTATTTTCAAAAGGGCTGACATAAAATAGATTATATTACAAACTTTTCACTTACAAACCTATAAAATTACCGTCCAGAATTCTTTATTTTTCTACTTTTCACTAACTATAAATTCGTGAAAAATGTTCTTACGCAAATGTTTTTCAACAGTTGTCCTTCCAGCCAACAAAGGAGGATAAGAATGAAAACATTTATTTTTATGTGAAGGCTGGGACTACCCCCAGTGATTTTCTTTGTTGCTCTTAAATATAACTAGACCGTTTCATGTGATCATCTACATTCTTTGATAATGCCTCAGATGTCTCAGGAAAATTCTGTTACCTGAAAAAGTAAGCCTTGAAAATTCGCTGTAACCGTAAAGATGTCCTCAGAAGGCACCCTTCCCTCACCTCTTCATGGTGTGGTGGGGGCAGTGATCAAAAGGGTTTGCAGGTTACAAAAGCACTGTATTCAGAGTGCTCTCCAAACCTAGATTTTTTATTAACTCAAACTAAAAGGAAAAAGAGGGCCCACATATATTAACTTTATTTTAGGTCTGGATCTGATTTCTATAATAATTGGATTGGCCCAAAATTTCATTCGGATTTTAAACCCAAATGAACTTTTTGGTCAGTCGAATACCTCCTTATTTGTGTCTGGTAGACCAATTTGTATACATTTCTTATATAATTCAAAGACATGTGCATATTCACAGTACACCGTTTTGGAAATATCAGGCATACAAAACAGTGCACCATGCCAATCCAGAAGAGTAAAAGCCTCTCTCTCAAGGAGTCATTTTCCAGGTTGAATTTTCCCAAGCCAAGAGTTGAAAAGTGGGGGCCGTGTAAGTGAATTTTGACTGATGAAAACATGGGAACAACCATGTCTATGGGTGGGCTTAAAGTTTAGGATCCGTTAGGACCTCTGTATCCTCTGAAATTAACCTTTTTCAGCTCAAAGAGGGTCACCGTGTTGGGGCTGATAACATTATTTTTCTGATTCACTTTTACCCTGAGAAATCCAGAGCAGTTTATGCACACAGTTGGCCCTCTGTATCTTTGGTTTCCACATCCACAGATTCAACCAACCGCAGATGGAAAATATTGGGGGAAATTTTCCTAAAAGTTTCCAAAAGCAAGACTTGAGTTTGTCATATGCTGGCAACTGTTTAAATAGCACTTATATTGTTTCTACTACTATTTACATAGCACTTACATTGTATTAGGTCTAAAAGCAATACAGAGATGATTTAAAGTATATGATAGTATATATAGATTATATGCAAATACTACCCCATTTTATATAGGGAACTTGAGCATCCATGGATTTTGGTATCTGAGGAGGTCCTGGAACCCACTCCCTGCATGTTAAACTTTGAAAGCCGCCTGACTCTCCTGAAACCACTCAACTCTGAGTGTGATATTAAAATGTCAATAGATAGTACTTCTCCTGATAGATAAACTATATGAAGCCCTCAAACATTACCGTTTTGGATATCTTCCACTGTGCGGTTATGTGGTTGTAAGAAGAGGGAATTTGAAGTGACTACTCCTGTTTCAGTTAACGTGTTACATTTTCCTTAGACTCTCAACCACCCAGACATTCAGCTCCATCCTGTTTGCAGAAAGATGGTCTTTCAGGCACCCTCCTCCACTTCTTTTTTGGTTCTAGGTGCAGACAGAAGTCTCCTCATTTCCAAACTTGGTGTCAGAAGATTTTCTGTCACAGGTTTAAAAGTTCACCTTAGCTTAGATAGCCTGACCAGTCAGGGTTCTCTTTATCTTGTACTAGAGTAACTTCTTCATGCAGGAAACTGAAAAGAGCTGTACCATCTGGTCTTCAAGTCCTCCATTTAAACAAAAGTCAGGCTGTAGGCATCTGGCAGCATCCATCCTGAAACACAGCAGAAATGTCTTTCAGCTAAGCCCGGACCTGCCAGATCACAAGCCAGAAGCTCCCTGCCTGCTTCCCAACTTCAGAGTCCCCTGCTCTGAGAGAATGTCAGCCCCTTCTGTGGAGCCACAAAGTGGGAAAGGATAAGGTCAGGCAGCTGTACCACCAGAGAGAGCCTTTGGTAGAAACAGATGGATGCCCTAATGTCTCTGACAGCTGGGCAGACAGGAGAGACACCATTTTCTCTCACTAGTGGGATGATAGCATGAAGGACTGCCACCCAGGTAAACTTTTATTCTTTTTGACCAGACAACATACCCTAGCTAAGGGATGTCCTAACCAAGAATACCAGGGTGGGAAGCCAACATTCTGTCAGAGTTAAACTTTTGGCAAGGGAACCAATTTCAAACTGATCTGTGAGTCACATGGCCAGCTATAGAGCTGGAAGCTTAGTAGCAACAGCTGCCCAAAGCCATGTAGAATAGAAAGTAACTGGTTTATGTAATGTAGCCCTTGAAGTATTGAAAGTCATTTATAGATAGGCCCTCTCCTTCCCTCAAATGAAGTGAAAGTGTTAGTTGCTCAGTCATGTCCCACTCTTTGCAACCCCACGGACTATAGCCCGCCAGGCTCCTCTGTCCATGGGCTTCTCTAGGCAAGAATACTGGAGTGTATAGCCATTCTCCTTTCCAGGGGATCTTCCTGACCCAGAGTTCGAACCCGGGTCTCCTGCATTGCAGGCAGATTCTTTACAGTCTGAGCCAAATAGTCGTTGCCTATAAGAAGAAAAAAACCTTTGTCTTCTACCCTGTTTACTTTGAGAAAAGGGTCAGCCGTTTGAAGTAGACTTTTTTATTCCCGGCTCCTCCCGTAGGCTGCAAGGCCAGATTCTTTTCAAAGATTGAACTCTTCAGCTTCCTTTTGGTCCTGAGTGCAGGCACACACTACATGTGGGCACATACAACACGTGCGCATGCACATGCCAAATAAGTGTAAGGAACAGTTGCCTCCCAGATAGACTGAGTTTGCTACCTCATTCAAAGCCAGGGTGGTTTCACTCACTGCATGTTCATATGCACAGGGCCGTATGCTGGATTGCCTCTTCCTCCCTTCCTCAGGCAAGAGGATAAGACCCTGAGATTTCATACATTGGAGGTATTCTTGGGATCTCAAGACCCTTCCTCCAGGGTCTCAAACAGGCAGGGAAGGGATATTGGTGAGGCGAAGAAAATGGAGTTCTCCTGGAACTGAATCCTACCACTGCTTTCTAAACATGAGAGAATTTTATTTTCATTGTTGTTTTCCTTTCTTGTCATTTTGCTATAAGTGTAAATGCCGAGCAGAGAAGCAAAGTCTGAAGTTTGGAACAAGACCACCCAGATCACCCTAAAGTATTTTGCCTATAACCATCTTGAATATGACTTTGAAATAACCCACACTCTGTTTTAAAAAATATATCCTCCTTGTTGATTAAAGGATTTCATGGCTGGATCTCCTGATATAATGCCTAATACCCCCACCCTGCCAAATAATTCATCTTTGACATTGAAATTATATGGACGTTCTACTGCTGATTTATTTCCTGTTCAGATGTTATGGGAGGTTGTTTGCTTGTTGGTGTTTTGGTGGGTGGTTTTCCCTTATTTTTAGCTGCATTTCCAAAGTACATTCCAGTGTACAGTTGGGAGATATGCAGCATTCCAAAATTGGCAGGGGAATCCAGTACCGGGCTGAAATTTTGCAACAAGTAACCCATATATGGATAACCTAGTTTATTGTCACTTCCCCTTGCCCTGAGCTGCCCTGGGATTTACTTGTTCCTTTTCATTCCCCGTGGAGCAAGGCTGAAGTTCCCAGCCTGCTGGAGCCACTCTCCAAGAAGTTTAGTCTCATGTATGGAAAAAGAAGAATGTTTTAGTAACTACTTCAATTGTGATTTTTCTATTGCCTTCCTGTGTGATTTTGATGAGGTACATGATCTTTTTTTTTTTTTTTAACCATATGGGTGACAAGTTGAGTCAGTATGGTTCTCTGGGATCTCAAAAATCTTTAGATATGTAAAAATTATATATGAATGATTTGCCCACTTTTGAAAAATTAATGATGATTTTATTTCTCATCCAGGTATACTGTGATGTCAGGGACACCTGAAAAACTTTTAGAGCATTTTCTAGAAACGATACGCCTTGAGCCAGCTTTAAATGAAGCAACAGGTAAACACCGAGAAGAGTTACATCCATTAAATCTGGGCAGAGCACTGTAAAAAAAAAAAAAAAAAAAGAACAAATTCTGAACTCATTCTCAGTACTGTATCAACAGCAGTTTTAGAACTGGGTCATGTGTGAGATCATTAGAAGAGCATCCTGCAAACCCTACTTTGCCTGTTCATCCTGGCTGTGCTTTGTAGATGGCCCAGTCTCATTCATACATGTTAGGAGTAGCCTTCCAATGGCATTTCTTAAGCTATCATTTAAATCTCATCTTCCATAGGTAACTATTTGGTTATAATTTAAATTCTGTCTACTCCCGTAAAGGATTAGAAGCTGCCTTCATAAAAGTCACAACCTTGCTCCAACTGGGAGTAAAGTGGTTTTTTCCGAGATTCTTGGCCTGCCACAGAGTGGAACTGTACACATATTAGTTTCCTAGGACCGCTGTGACAAAGTAACCCTATTTGGGGTGGCTTGAATGTCTCTCAGTCCAAGAGGCTAGAAGTCAAAGATCCAGGTGCCGGCAGTATTGGTTCCTTCCAAGGGCTGTGGGGGAGAGTCTGAGATCTCTCGCCTGACTTCAGGTTGAGGGGTGGATTGATAGCACTCCTTGGCATCCCTGGGCTTGTAGAGGCATCACTCATCTTCATCTTCACATGGTATTTTCCCTGTGTTACTTCACATCATCTTCTCTCCATGCATTTGTCTCTCTGTCCAAATTTCCTCTTTTATAAGGACACCAATCATCTTGGATTAGGTTCCATAGTCAGTATCTTAAGCAGTTACAAATAAGGTCACAGTCTGAGGTCCTGGGGATATGGACTTCAGCATATCTTATGGGGAGGAAAAAAAATCAACTAATAATACCACTGTTCAATGAACTAGCCATGTTAACTATTACACAGAGATTTGATGGTGAATGAGATAAATCTCACCAGTGAACTGTTATATTAGAGCTTGATATCCTTCTCTACTGTGGTTGCCATCTTATGTGTGACTTTGGAACAGCCCACATTCAGCTCTTAAAAAATTTTTTTTTGCTAGTGCCCTGTCTCTCAGAATAATAGGCTAATACTTTAAGTGCATTGAGCTCCATAGAAGATTTCTCACTAACAGAAGTTCAAATATTTGTCCAAAAATCTTAGTGGTGGTTCAAAATCTGTTTCTGTCATCTTTGCACTATATTCAAGGTAAAGTTAGCATTATTGCTGTTGTTATTATTATTCCTTCTAAAAGTATTTACTGCTGACTGCCTTCTTATTTTATCTTCTCATTCTAGTTTCTTCTTTTGTGTAAATAGACTCTCTGAGGGTCTTAATGTAGTGAACTAATTGGGGAGTAGTAGATAGAAAAGTCAGGATCTGTTTCCAGAGCGCTTATTTTCGGTTCAATATTTGTTGAGGATCTTCTTGGGCTGGCGCCAAGCTGGATGCCATGGACAAAGCAGGGTGAATGAGAAACCACCCTCCTGTCCTCAGAAAGCGTATAACCTCCTGGAGGGCACGAAGGAATATGCAAACAACTTGATCAAAAGTCTGAGAGGACCAGGCAGAGTGTCACAGAGAAAATAGCTTTGAAATGTCCCTGAAGGAAGGCTGGTAATCAGTGACTACAGACTGGAGATGGAAGCCTTCATCCTAAGAGGGAACATGAGTGCTGACCCAGAAACAGACAAGAAGGACCAGACGCTCTGGCTTTGCTAGACTATCACATACACCAAACTGTCAGAAGATAGGGTCTAGGCATTAGGGTCCAGATCTTCAAGTATGTTAGATGTGAAGCTAAGCATGAGGAAGCAGTTGAAGATGTCTGAGCAAAGAGAATGTGGTAAGAGCTTTTCTTGAACAAGGAAATCCTGAAGGGATCGGTTACAAGGGGATAGCTTGCTTCCAAAAAGCAAACATACCCTCAAATAAATCATATTTCTAGGACCTGAGGTCAGGAAAATACAGCAGATTTTCCCCTCTGATTAACTGGTGCCCAGAATGTGTGATTGCATAATACAAAAACTAGCATCTTCTCTAAAGTGATTTTGACCAAAAAGGAACATTCCAGTGCATTAGAGATGATGGTATCTAAGAAAAGATCTGTAAGACTTTTACTACCCGTGAAGAACAAACATATTCTTCCTTTTAAAGTCACTTCTGAAAGAGGAGGGGACTAGATGATTGCTTCTTAAAAACTTGAAGCCCAGAAATCAGTGCAGGGCATGGCCATTGCATGGGCTGTGACTCCTGGCCATTCCATTTTTGATATTAGAACTAAGTTCCCATCATATTTTAATACTGAACTTTATTTCCTGTAGTTTTTTTCATTTTTTTAAGTATAATGGTACTGTGTGGCATGACGGAAATATTAACCAAAGCTAAGGTGGTAATCAGATTGCAGTGTATACGTGTATCAAATCAATACATTGTGTACTTTAACCTTACATAATGTTGTATGAAAATTATCAGTTTTTTTAATGAGTGTAATGATTAGAGCTTTAGTCACTGATTCCAACTTTGATAATATTTGTTAATTTAAAACACAGACATTGGAAATTCAGTATATATAATTAAAATTTTTGCATTTCTCACCATTTTCTATTTGAAAAATTATGTGAGTTTCACAGATCTCAGCCATGGTGGTTCATTTTTTAATTGAAAACCCCCATAGCATCTTGGATTCCAAAACTTTAACATGTGTACTCAAGGCTTTTAGATTCGCCTTTATGTGCTTTCCCCTTAAGGTTGCTTGGATAATATTGTCTTTGCAATGAAGAACCAGCATCAGATTCAAAATGAAGCATATTTGGGGGACTTGCCTTATTTCTTTTGCCATCTCCCTGCTTACCTATCTACAAAACAGCTTCAAGTATAAGACAGATACCACTTTAATCTACTAGAGAGCTTTTGTTTTGCTTCAGTTATTGCTCAGTTTTTTCTTTTCTTTTTTATTTTTGGCTGCTTTTGTTTCCCTCACCAGTTCTCTGCTCTTACCATGTCCTTTTCCCATAATTCTATCACCCTTTCACCTTTTATTGCTCCTTCTAGAAATAGAAAAGAAATAAAGAAAATAGACATTGACAAAAGACAGATGGCGTAAAATAGACAAAGAAACGACCATATCTTAATTCTGCATACATGGTACTGCCCATGTGTGGTTTTTTAAATTATATATATATATTTTTTTTTTTCATTTATTGTAGCTAAGGTGACCAGTGCCATTATTACAAGTCTGTCTCTTTTTAAACTTACTGTACTTTTTGTCTACTGTCCTAAGGAAATTGAGTTTTGATTTCAAGCTCTGTTCATCTTTTTATTTTCATATGCCATGCTTCTTCATATAGTAAAACCACAATACCCCAAGCCAACATATAACCATTGGCCAAGAACAAATGAATAGATACTCTTGCTTTCCTCAACATTTCTACAAGAATGTAATTTCTTTTCTGCTTTGTTTTCCTCCCCTGCAGATTCTGTTTTAAATGACTTTGTTATGATGCACTGTGTTTTTATGCCAAATACCCAGCTTTGCCCAGCTCTGGTGGCCCAATATCCTTTTGTTGTGAAAAATCTGTTCCCTTGACGACACCTCCCATGTATAAGGCCATTATTTCATCCCATACTCTCAAGGTAAGTCATGACTGAGGCAGAATTATGCTTTCTGCACTTGTCAAACTCTGAAACATCAGCAGTTTCCCTGCCTGACCACCCCCCACACACACAGATTTCTGATCTCTCCTTGGTATGGTTTTCACATGCTGTGTTTAAGGATTTTCTCCTTATTACCTGTGTAGAGAAACATGAGCCAATTTACCTAAGGAAGGTGATGCTGATGAGAAATATACACACCTGGGAGGTAGACTACAGAAGGTGATGACGAAGAATATTATTAGGGAGCATTATTAGGGATCACATCCTAGGCTTGGAGACAGACTTTGCGCCTCTGTCAGGATGCCTGGCAGGATGGACCATGATCTGTTCATGTCCCTCTGAGCTGTAGTTTAATCAGACCATGGACCTGCTGAGATATATACAAGGTATCATTGTGGGGCCACTTTTCTTTCACATTCATCCTAGTCAACCCTGTCCTCTAGATACTGATACTTATCCCTTTGTGGCTGTTTTTATTATTATCCCATTGACTTATGTCAAGGATACAAAACTTGAAATTCTAATGGCGGTTCCTCTAGGAAACTTGCTCCTGAGCTTATCTGGGGGCAGCATTTCAGTGGTCTCTTGAGTTGACCCGCTGGTGCACAGTGTCTGGCAGAGGGAACATTCAGAAGACAGAAGCTGAATAAAAGAAGTGAATATCATTAATGAGTGGAACCCTCAACTTTGGGGGAATGTGAAAGTGTATTTTCCAATTCTTGCTTTATTTTTAAAGCAGCAAAAATGCAGGCCCCCAAACACTTTGGCCTTTTGAGCAGCTAAATATATGGAAAGAGAATAACTTTCTTTTTTTCTAAGCAATCCAATCAATGTTGGCATGTTTTCCTTTTTCAGAATTATAACTGCCCTACCTGATTCTCATTTCCTTGTTCATAATTCTCTTTGAAGTCAACAGAAGGTGTGAGAATAGGAGATTGGAATTGAATATGCTATTCAGAGGATGCTGCAAGAGTGAGATTTGGGTGTTTATTTGCCTGGAAACTATCTTTCCAAGTAATGACAGTTTAATGAGACTTAAATATATTATATATTCTTTCTGGCTCATATTCAGTTTTTCTCAAGTAAAATTAACACATTCAGGATCTTTCTGTGCTCTTTTAGCTCCATACATGGTAATCATTATTAGACCTTTGAGACTTTTGGAAGGAAAAATTAAAACCACCATTGAGTGTAGACTTTTTTCTCCCCAGCAGTTAGCATGTTGATAAGCTTAAGGCAAACAAAACCAAACGAAGGATGGGAGAAGGTAATGGGCCAAGTTATATCATCTTGACAGCTCAGAGCCCCAAATACTAAGCTGATAGTCTTTTTGCAGATTTTTATTTCTTCACTTGTTAGTTTGTTCTCCTTCAGAATTGATTGAGAACATTCACAGCATTGACCTCTGTGTTGAAAGTATAAGATCCTAGAGGGAAGGTCTGCACCATGCCTAGGAGTGGAGGTGGGGGGTCACGATGTGCAAGGTAGGCGAAGGCAGGAAAAGTAGACAGTAGGGTCAAGGGAGGCCTGTGATGTCCAGTGCTAACTTTTCTCAGAGATGGAGGGAGTCAGGATGATTGGGTACCATCCGTACTACCTAGCGTCCTCAGACCACCCCCTTCACACCCTGCCCCGTGAGAACTCAGATTCTCTTAACTGTTCTATTTTGAAACAACTCTTTACGTGCCAAACACCACTGACCCATATTATACCTCTTTATCCTTATAGGAGTTTATTGGGTTAGTGTCAGTTTTATTTAAAAGTGAGAATTCTGAGCTTCAAAAACAAACATGTCCAAGGCAAGCGGCAGAACTAGGATTTATCTAAGTGTTAGGATTCCAAGCCTGGGGTGTGGCACTTTTTTCCTTCACAACTTACTCTTTCAAAAGCTTATCCTTTAGAGTTTCAAAACATTTCTTGGAAATTTATTGTGTGATACATGTTTATTTGCGCTTCAGTTGGCTAAAATAAAAGTGGGCCTAATTTGTTGAAACCAAATCAAGTGTCTGATAGAACTTTTTTTTTAATAGTGATGGATATGTTCTGTACCTGTGCAGCCCAATAGCCACTAGCCTTGAAATTGGGTTCTATGACTATTATTAATTTTATTTAATTTCAATTAATTTAAATGTAAATAGTCACATGTAACTAGTGGGTGCCATATAGGACAGCTTAGGAAGTCCAGTCCTTAGATACTGGGAATAAAACAAGAATTACTGTCCTGTAATGCCTGGGAGGCCAGGAAGGCATCCTGCTGCAGGCATGCAAATGGAAAGGGCTGTATCTTTGAAGGTCATGTGTGTGTAAGTGTGTTTAAACCATGCTAAGGACTCAATTTCTAGTGTGGTTGGCTCCAGAGAGATGCTATATAGCTTCCTTACATAAGCTTCTTTTTCAATCATAAGTAACATAAACAAACTGTAACTGACTTAAGCAATAAGGGAATTCATCAAAAGGATGGGGTAACTCAGAGAATGGAAGGAATCCTTAGAGCCCAGGCCTTAGAAAGGAACCTTGGGGGCAGCAACAAAGGAATAGCTACTAGACTAAAGTGAAAGCGAAAGTTGCTCAGTCAACTCCGACTCTTTGCGACCCCATGGACAGAGGAATCTGGTGGGCTAAAGTCCGTGGAATTCTCCAGGCAAGCATACTGAAGTGGGTAGCTGTTCTCTCCTCTGGGGGATCTTCGCAACCCAGGGATATGAACCCAGGTCTCACACATTGCAGGTGGATGCTTTACCAGCTGAGCTACCAGGGAAGTCCAAGAATACTGGAGAGGGTAGCCTATCCCTTCTCCAGGGGATCTTCCTGACCCAGGAATCAAACGGGGTCTCCTGCACTGCAGGTGGACTCTTTACCGGCTGCGCTTCCTGGGCTCTTGCCTCATTCCCACATCCCTGGAGCAGCTGGGGTGACTGGTGATGTCTTGGTCAAAGGAAGGCAAAGCACTTCACCGAATAGTTTTTCAGAGACTGCCTATAAATAAAAATAGAGAAAGTGGAGAAATAGAAGATGAACAGTCAGAAAAAAAAAAAACCACACTTTTAAACTGTTTAGCACCATGTCCTCGTGTGACAGGGAGCTAGAATGTAAAACTGAACAAGTGGGCTAATACCCATGTTGTTATGGGATTTAGGGATAGTAAAATACTTAACTGCTTTCCGTTAAAGCACTTAAATTAAGTGCGTTGATTTGGCTGTGTGTGTTTAAAGTACTTATTAATATGTGTGACTTTTCATAGCAGCCCTATGAAGAAGTCAGTATTTTCACTGCTCTTTTCCAAATCAATAAACTAGGATAATGAAAAATTATGATTTGCTCAGAGAAAGGTAATTACTAGTACAGAAAAGACTTGAGCGCTGAGCCACTGGCGTCTGTTCTGTCCTTAATCCACATTGTGCGTCTCCTCCAATTTTGCTTTTAGCATAGGAGACGGTGGTAGAACTCTGTTTAACATTAATATTTCAGGCCTTTTATGTGCTAATGAGAGAGACTCTATTCATTAGATGTGCTTGGGACATGATTTGGCCTGATGAATACAAGTGCTTTATAATGAGTTTCTTAAATTATATTTGTTCAATTTCTGTACTTTTAATCTCTAGTTTCTTTAATCTTTTTAAAATCTGCACTTAAAATACAGTTCAATTTTCTGGTCGTCTTTAAAAAGAAAATTAACCCCCGCCCCTTATAACCTCACCAGGTATTACTATGGTTAACATTTTGATATGTAGCCTTTCAGTCTTTTTTCTGTACATTTAGATATATGCTTTGAAATATAAGGATGGGTCATACTCTAAATGATTATGTATGTTTTGTTACTAAACAAACAGAGCCATTTTTCTGCTATTAATTTTTTCATATCATTTCTCTAAATATAGATGGCTTGGTCATCGTTAAAAATAGAACATTCTCACTGTGGAAAATTCAATTTATAGAAAAAGAGAACAAAGTTCACCTAGTGTCTCACTGTTGAATTATGAAAAATCTTTCAGAAATTATATACATATATAATTTTATGTATGTGAGATCATGTTATACATACTTTTTAAAATATGTGTTCTTTCATCTACCAGTATATGCTATAGATCTTTTGAAATCAATATATGCAAATAAAACTCCATCATTTTGTTCAGATAATTCCATAAATATTTACTGAATACTAAGTTTTAGCTAAAAGTGCCTTATACAGAGTAAATACAATAGGTTTCCTTATTGAAAAGGGTATCCATCTCTTATTTCTTTGTGAATATGATCTGGGGATGTTCTCTTTATAAGCTGACTTGGATTCTCTAAGAGGAACACTAACCAAAATTTGTAAACCAAGATTTACAAAAGGGCATCAGGATTCTTAAAGCCATGTTTTTACGAATATTCTTTGCATTTCTAAGGAAGATTGCCAGCTTAAATTCGGTTGAAGCCAAATTTTATCATTTTAGTCCCTTACTTGGTTTCTGAAAAAATGTTTGATCTATGCGTCACTGCATACTCCTGCAGGTATGCAATTTGAGAGTTTATTTCAAATAAGAAGCCTTAGTTTGATGATGCTATGAACATAGTATCCTCTTTCAAAGAAAATGACTTTGAAAGATTATCAGATGTTCTACAAAATATTTTATATGTATCTTTCTCAGCCTCATATCAACACTGGGAGATGTGTACTCTTTTTGCATTAAGGAAGTGAGACTGAGTAGATAAATAATGTGCCCCAAGTTACCTACTAGTAAGGGTTGTAGATCATGACAAACTGTGCAAAACTCTCAGAGAGATGGGAATACCAGACCATCTTACCTGTCTCCTGAGAAACCTGTATGTGGGTAAGAAGCAACAGTTAGAACCCTGCATGGAACAACGGATTGGTTCGTGGTCAGGAAAGAAGTGCAGCAGGGCTCTCTGCTGTCACCCTTGTGGTTTAAAGTGTATGCTGAGCACATCATGAGAAATGCCGGGCTGGATGAGGTATAAGCCAGAATCAAGATTAGCAGGAGAAACATCAACAACCGCAGATATGTGATTGACACCACTCTAATGACAGAAGATGCAGAGGAACTAAAGAGCCTCGTGATGAGGGTGAAGGAGGCGAGTGAAAGAGCCGGCTTAAGACTAAAAAAAACAACTAAGATCATGGCATCCGGCCCTATTACTGCATGGCAAATAGAAGGGGTAAAGTGGAAGCAGTGGTAGGTTTCCTCTTCTCAGGCTCCAAAATCACTGTGAATGGCGACTGCAACCATGACATCAGAAGACAATTGCTTCTTGGCAGGAGAGCGATGACAAATCTAGACAGTGTTGAAAGGCAGAGACATTACTCTGCCAACAAAGGTCCATATAGTCAAGGCTATGGTCTTCCCTGTGGTTGCATACGATTGTGAGAGCTGGACCAGAAAGAAGGCAGAACACCAAAGAATTTATGCCTTTGAACTGTGGTGCTGGAGAAGACTCCTGAAAGTCCCTTAAGACAGCAAGGAGATCAAACCAGTCAATCTTAAGGGAAATCAACCCTGAAAACTCACTGAAAGGACTGATGCTGAAGTTGAAACTCCAGTATTGTGGTCATCTGATGTGAACAGATGACTCAACGGAAAAGTCCCTGATGCTGGGAAAGATAGAGGGCAGAACGAGAAGAGGGCGTCAGAGGATGAGAGGGCTGGACGGCATCACTGATGCAATGAACATGAACTTGGGCAAACTCCAGGAGATGGTGAGGGACAGGGAGGCCTGGCATGCTGCAGTCCATGGGGTTGCAAAGAGTAGGATACGACTGGGCGACTGAGCAACAACAAAAACAAGGGTTGGGACAGTATTTGAACCTAAGCAATGTGTTGCGCTAGACCAAGTCCTAACTGCTCTGCTACTAGTACAAGCCCCCGAAATGGCAACCCCACTCCAGTACTCTTGCCTAGAGAGCCCCATGGACGGAGGAGCCTGGTGGGCTGCAGTCTATGGGGTTGCAAAGAGTCAGGCACGACTGAGTGACTTCACTTTCACTGCCTAAAACTAAAAATAGCCAAGAACTAAAGACTTCTAAAAACAGGGAATTCTGAAAATCAGTGAGAAAAAAAAAATTCTGAGCAAGAAAATAAGAAGAAGAGCTTCTGTGAGCTCCAAGTTAACAGGTACATACAAATAGAGGAGCAGCTATGTTCACAGAGATCAACCCAGGAATGCCAGGTCTTGTGAAGAATTCCAAAACCACCCATTTCAAGATTCTGAATTATTTCCAGAGGTAGAGCGGTAATAATATTGATCATCACTAAGCTCTAACTGAGCAGCTGGTATGTCTGAGATATGCTCTACATGGTTCAGCGTATTGCCTCATCTCCTCCTCAACAGCTATCCTAGGAAGTTTACTGTTGGAAAGACTGGTTTATAGAAAAGTGGGAAGCCGCAAGATGAACCCAGGTGGTCTAATTCCAGAACTTGAGTTCCCAAGCATATGTTGCATCAAGAAAGGAACAGACTTGGTGCTCAGGATGGGGGAGGGAGGTGCTTCAAAAGGCAAGCTGGGTAGTAAAGGGGCCCATAATACAGTGGGAAGAGCAAGCGTTCTGAAGTCAGGAGACCTGTGTTTAAAACCTATATCCTATAAACTATATTATTTGCAATTATCTTTAACCTCTCTGAACCCTGCCTATATAATAGGGGTAATTATACCTGCCCTACCCTCCTCACCAGGTTGTGAAGATCAAATAAGGCTATGTGTGTGAAAGTACATTATAAACCTTAAAGCCCCTTATAAATATTGCCCCTCTAAAAACAAATGATTGTACACCACGAGACGAATATAGCATAAGGTAAAGAATATAGCAAAGCTTTGTTGAGTCAGTGGGCAGATGACCCCCAAAGTTTGTTTTCAGCTTCAAGCAGAGATCTTGCATGCAAAGCAAGGTTTTAAAAAACAGCAACATTGAAGAGTATCAGTTTGAATGTTGATAAGTGTTTTATAAATAGCTGCATAATTAGCATGTACTTACTGCAAAAAGTATACATAATATTTTATTCCCTGTTGTAGGCTGTAATGAATCTGCTGCCTCTACATCCTAGGAGGTTTTCACTTACTTTCCCCATGATAATTTTAATACGTGGAACCATTATTAGCTGAATTAAGAATAAGTAAATGAGCAGTAAAAAAAAATACAGAAAAATTACAGGTGCCTGTGGTGAGTAAGATAATAACTAGGTAAAAATATATGAAATAATTATAGTGTTTGAACAGCAGAGCCGGCATGAGGAAAATGACTCAATGGAATATTAAACCTGCTGTTGGCGGGGTAGAAAGGCTCTGTGGCCTTCACCTCTTCTGAGTCCCAGCCCAGATACCTTGCTGAAAGCAGATCCAGTTTGTCCTCATCCATGATTTTGTGATGTCAAAGGAGTTGGTCTGATTCAATGAAGATTTAGTCATCTAAAAGCCTGTAGTGCTGTAGAAAAGCCTGTAGTCCTGTAGACTAAGTACCCAATAACTGAAATATTCAAAAATATGCCAGAAGTTGGTATTTGTTGTAGACTTAACCTGGTGACATTGACTATGAAGTTATTTAGAATATATCTATGATTTGTATTTAATATCTCAACAAAATGGAATTAAAGGTAATTTAGATAGTTTTAAAGAGCTTTGGAAGGAATGATGCTAAAGCTGAAACTCCAGTACTCTGGCTACCTCATGTGAAGAGTTGACTCATTGGAAAAGACTCTGATGCTGGGAGGGATTGGGGGCAGGAGGAGAAGGGGACGACAGAGGATGAGATGGCTGGATGGCATCACGGACTCGATGGACGTGAGTCTGAGTGAACTCCGGGAGTTGGTGATGGACAGGGAGGCCTGGCATGCTGCGATTCATGGGGTCGCGAAGAGTCGGACACGACTGAGCGACTGAACTGAACTGAAAGAGCTTCCTTTAAAGAGCTTCCCTTACGGCTCAGTTGGTAAAGAATCTGCCTGCAGTGCAAGATACCTGGGTTCAATTCCTGGTTTGGGAAGATCCCCTGGAGAAGAGAAAGGCTACTCACTCCAGTATTTTGGCCTGGAGAATTCCATGGACAGTATAGTCCATGGGGTCACAAAGAGTCAGACACGACTGAGTGACTTTTACTTGGGCTTCCCTCATAGCTCAGTTGGTAAAGAATCTGCCTCTAATGCAAGAGACCTTGATTCAGTTCCTGGATTGGGAAGATCTGCTGGAGAAGGGTATAGGCTACCTAGCCCTTGTAGCTCATCTGGTAAAGAATCCACCTGCAATGTGGGAGACCTGGGTTCAGTCCCTGGGTTGGGAAGATCCCCTGGAGAAAGGAAAGGCTACCCATTTCAGTATTCTGGCCTGGAGAATTCTGTGGACTGTATAATCCATGGGGTCACAAAGAATCAGATACAAGTGATCAACTTTCACTTTAAAGAGCTGTGGATTTGGGGTGGCGGGGGGAGAAGTATAAAGAAAAATATTATTATATGTAGTACTCCAAACAGTGTCATTGAATAGTTTAAGGTAAACATTCGAGGCCTTTTATGTTTCATGTGCCCAGTCCTTTATTAGGAAATGCAGAGATTCGCAATGAGTTTAAAACATGGTTCCTGCTCTTAAGGGTTCTGTTTTTTTGTATTTGTTTTCATTTTTTTCTTTTGAAGTACAGTGAAAGTGAAGTCGCTCAGTCGTGTCCGACTCTTTGCGACCCCATGGACTGTAGCCTACCAGGCTTCTCTGTCCATGGGATTCTCTAGGCAAGAATACTGGAGTGGGTTACCATTTCCTTCTCCAGGGGATCTCCCCAACCTAGGGATTGAACCCAGGTCTCCCGCATCGGGGGCAGACGCTTTAACCTCTGAGCCACCGAGGAAGCCCAGTAGTTAATTTCAATATTGTTTTAGTTTCAAGTGTAGAGCAAAGTGACTCATATATATCTATGAGTAGTATATCCCTGGAGGTCCTATCCCTGAGAGTTCGGCTGGTAATGACTCTGCCTGCAGCACAAGAGACTGCTAGTCAATTCCTGGGTCAGGAAGATGCCCCGGAGAAGGGGTAGGCTACCCACTCCATTATTCTCAGGCTTCCCTCGTGGCTCAGATGGTAAAGAATACGGCTTCAATGCGGCAGGGCAGAACTCCATGGGCAGAGGAACCTGATGGCCTACAGTCCGTAGGATCGCAAAGAGTCAGACACGACTGAAGCAACTTGGCACAGCATGTTTCCTATACATACATTCTTTTTCAGATACTTTTCCATTATAGGTTATTAATAGATGTTGAATATACTTCCCTGTGCTACACAGTAGGTCTTATTTATTTTATATATATATATACACACACAAACACATATACACACACACACACACACACACACATATATATTGGGCTTCCCTGGTGGCTCAAATGGTAAAGAATCTGTCTGCAGTGTGGGAGACCCAGGTTTGATCCCTGGGTCAGGAGGGTCCCCTGGAAAAGGAATGGCAACCCACTCCAGTATTCTTGCCTGGAGAACTTCATGGACAGAGGAGCCTGGTGAGCTACTGTCCATGGGGGTCACAAAGAGTCGGACACAACTCAGCAAACACACACACACACACACACACACACATTAACCCCAAACTCCTAATTTCTCTCTCCCCATTCCTCTATCCCCTTTGGTAACCATAAGATTGTTTGCTATGTCTGTGGGTCTATTTCAACTTTGTATGTAAATCATTTGTATCTTTTTTTTAGATTCAACATGTAAGTGATATATTTGTCTTTCTCTGTCTCACTTACTTCACTTAATATAATAATCTGTAAGTCCATCCATGTTGCTGAAGGATTCTGATTTAATGCTCTTGGATGTGAAAGGTCTTATTACCATAATGGGCAACGGCAAGTTAGGATCTGAATCATAGGTAATTTTAACATTTTTCTAAAGCAACAGGCATTGGACAGGAGAAGTGGTTAAAGCTATAGCAGAGAGGGTCTATTCAGATCCTAGGGATCCTGCCTTCCTGGCTCTCAGATCGTGGAGGCTGCAACCATTATCTCTTGATCTTCTACGACGTGTGTTTTGTCTTCTCTGAGGGCTTCGGGGAATAGGTTCTATATCGCAGATGGATTTTTCCATTATCCAACAAAATGCTGTCACCTAATTCTGCTGCATAATGTGTGTTTGGATGAAGAAAGAATAACGTTAGACACACAATAACATAGAGAAGTCAACAGAGTACTGGGAAGGGAGGTAAGAGAACTGAGTTCTCCTTCTAAGAATTCCATTGATAAGTTTCAGAACAATCACTTCACCTCACTCTATATGTTTCTTTGCCTCTAAAATGGTGGAGTTGAAGGAGACAAATATCAGAGGACTTTTAAAACTCAGATTCTATGATTCTGTGAATCATCTGAAATCACCTTAGTATATGAGTGATGCATTTGCCCACTTTGACTATTCTGGCCTTTTCTTAATTGTGTTGAAAGTAACAATTCAGGGAATAATTCCGGCATCTCTTACAGACTTTAACCTAGCACTCTATGAGGTACGAGAATCAGATACCAGAACTATATTATCTTTCTGTGACTCTTTTCCCCATGAATTCAAGTAGCCATATTGCTTCTTACCAGAACCCAGCTGTCATGATATTATGAGTCATGACCTTATTCTTATTCTATACATGTATTTCTTGATAACAAATCATTAGATTATCATGTATATTCTTTACTAATCTACTCTTGAAACAGACATTAGCTAAGTATGTATTTTCAATAGTGTCCTTCATGTGTTAAAAATGTGTGTGGTATGCATTAATAATCCTTTAAAATTGTTATTTGTGCTGGAGAAGACTCAGATTTTTATTCCACATTGGACTTTCTCCATCAAATAGTTAACACATTATTACTCCAGCTTTAGCCACAAAAAGTAATGGTTTTTGCAGCCTTTCTGTTGTATGTGAATTTATGAACATACTATATTTGAAATGTTACTCTTGTTAGGGTGCATTTTTGACATCATATTGAGACAAGGGGCCTGGTGAGATGTTCTTTATTCTTTGATTACTATCTGAAGGGAATATAGTTTTCTCTCTCCACTTGTTTTTGTAGGAGTTAAATAAAATCTAAAAATCACATAAATGTTCTAAACACCTGGATAGATTGTCATGGGGATAAACAGAAGCCCCAGTACCTCACCTGTAACCATCTAATCAATTACATGTAAAGTCCTGTCTGTGTCCCCTGAGAATCTGGTTCAGCAGACTGTTGATGAATAGAATGTATGTTGTCTGCGGAGGGGCCAAATCCTTGAGCACATACCAGGATTCAGCTATAAAAGTGCTATTAACTCCCATTCTGTCTTAGTAAATAAATACCTGAAAGAGGAAAGGTAAGACTTTGTGAAACAACTCAGTGCTTCCTTTTGTTTATTTCCAGAGGCAAACATATGTAGCTTTCACAAGAAAAAAAAAGGGAAACCCTCTTCCTGACCCCACTGGATTCAGTCAATTCTAGCTCCAGGAGGCTATGGAGCATACATGAAGAATGGCAGGCAGTCAGCCCTTGGTTTCAGGATTGGACCGGCTGAGTCATCTCTAGAAAGCTAGGAATTCAACAGAAAATTAAGGAAGGGAGAGAGAGGGAAAAGAGAGAGGAGGAGAAATCTCTATTAGGATTTTTGCTTCCCAGATGCAATTACTCCTAATAATTTCATGAACCCAAGCACAAGTGTGTAGTGACTATAGCCACTCTTTGGGCCGTGGGGGTGGCGATAATGGAAAGAGCCCTGTCTGGGTTTGTAAGCCCTGCCATTTGCTCACTGAACAACCTTGGGCAGAAGTCCTCTCTGACCCTCAGTCTCCTCATCTGTAAATATTTACCCTTCAGGTTTGTGGAGAGCATTACATGATCATGTAAGCACACTGAACATATTTCTTATAAACTGTAATGCTCTACACACATTTGAAGTGTTAAACATGTTAATCCTTCCAGTTATGTTCTTCTATCTTTTACTGTAGACAAAAGACAGATTTCCCCAGCAAGAGAGAAGGCAAGAAGACTCTGCCTGACCCACAGAGACAATGACAATTTAGGCATTCTACACTATATCCCTCTAGGTTAGCCACAGGTGTGCAGCTGATGTTTCTGGATCCAGTACACAAGTGTTTGTGTTGCTTCCTTGATCCAAGTCAAGGTAACCTAGAAAGTTAGAATTATATCATCTTGCTATCATTTTGATATTTCAAACATTTCAGCCTCATACAAGTAGAAAAGAGTCTCTCTCTCTCTCTCTCTCTCACTGACTTGTAGATAAACGAATACATGGTTTTCAATCAGCCAAGAATTACCCATTTGGTACCCACCACGTACTTAACTATACTGCAAGGTACTCTAAAAGTCTTAAAATGTAATGGCCAGCATTACAATTCTTTGGAAAGATAAACTGAGTTATGTGTGCCTACAAGCAAGAGATCAAAGGGTTAATCAGAAAAGAAATAATTTTCACATAAAGTGATCTTTCTTCCCTGTTTTATTGTAAGCTCAAAGAGAATTGTAGCAATACAGGTTGAGCAATTTTCTTTTTTTGTGAATCCCATGCTCAATTTATGAAAGCCATTTTGCAACCCATTTACATGCAGTAAACCTTTGCTTTAAGATTCTGTCATTTGCCTTGATCATTATTTATAGTCCCTTTAGAAAATGCCCTTGACTGGTTTAGCTCCCAAGTACAGCACTGCCACGGGACTGTTTTCTAGGGTGTCTTTTAAGTCATGGTTGTAAGCTAGGACATGCTCAGTCCTGCAGCCAGGTATGAGGCATGGCGATATTGTGTAATGGGGACTAAACTAGTTGGAATTAGGAGTCTTGGATTTAAAACCAGTCTTGGATTTAAAATTCACAATGTAATCCTGGTCGTTCACACTCCTTTACTGTCAGTTTGCTAACTTGTAGAAAAAGAACAATGTCTTTCATCACAAGACTATAAAGTAGGGCTTAACTGAGGTACTCTGTGTCCAAGTGTCAGTTAAAAAGAGGAAATTGTTTTATGAATTGTCTATAATATGAACTACTATAAATCACTGAAAAGGGAATGGTTATGTCTAATCTAAAATCGTTCTTGATCACATATTCTGTTCTCCCTACTGTAATCCACAGAAGAATGTAAACTGAGAGCAAGGACCTTCACCAGACACACAGAGTAGACACTCTATCAAGTATCTATTGTATTAATGGGTAAAATTTCCATGTAAGCATCAGTGTGCTAGGCATGGTTCAGAATATAAGAAGAAGAATGTATTAAACTAGCCTCAAAGAGTTTATAGTTAGGATGACTAGCCATTAGTGCATGAAAAGCCAATGTGAATTAAATTATGGTTCTAAACAAGAGAAGAAAGGGTGCATAAAAAGTGTGTCTGAGTCCCTCACTGGAAGACGGATATAGCAGGAAGATTTCTTCATCTTAACCCTCAATGAGTTTATCATCTTCAGCCTCACTTAACTTCCCGTATACTTTTTATATCAGTCACAGTTCCAGAAGGACCAGATACCCACTTGTAAGGGTTTAACTGAAGTGTATATAATGAGGGATTATAGAGATGTGTCCAGAATTGTGGGAGCCAAAGAGAGTTGGTTAGGCCCAACAGCAGGAAGCATTACCACCCATGGAGGTGAAGGCAGTGCAAAGGGCAGGCACGGAATATGATGAGCGCCAAAGCTAGATGCAACAAGAATCCTTATCAACACACAAGTCCAAGTAGGCCCATGCAAGTCTAATTCTTTGGGCTACTATCAAGGCAAAGTCTGCTGGGTTTGTATGCATTTGGTCCAGAACTTTTAGGCAGGTGGGGCTTTTCTTGAGGGCCTAAGGAATAAATTCCATCAGTCCAAAAGGCCTTCCTGGAGCTGGGATCTGTCATTCTACCTTTGCTCGTAGCACAGTGAAATGGCTAAATATTCTTCCTTGACTCCTTGGTACTTACCATGCACAGCCTTCACAAGGTACAGAACAAGAGAAAATGGATTATGCCCTCAACAACAAGAGGCGAGTCATCCGCCTGGTTTTGCAGTGGGCTGCCATGTATGGCGACATCCTACAAGAGGATGACGTGGCGATGGCTTTTCTGGAGGTATGTGGGGATCATCCCTTCCAAGACTGTGTCTTTGTCCTACAATACAGGGACCACCCATAGGCACGGCAGCTTCCCTAGAGAGAGTGTAAGCGCAAATTCTAGACTTTGCGCTTCTAACATGTTCATTCATCAGAAAGGTACTATCAGAAGAGTATAAAGAAAAGCATCATTCATTATCTTGCCAGTCTAATTCAGTAACTGGTAGTAGCATTCTGATGTATTTTCATTTAGTTGCTTTCTTTGTTATATTTTCTGTAGCTATAATGAACATAGTACCCATCATTTCACAGGATGCCTTTTCTACTTTATGTAAGGATTTTTCTATGTCAATAGAGTCTTTCTAATAAATCTTCTAATGGCCTTTGAGTAGCTATGCCATAGATATATTTATTTCTTCCCATATTGTTGAATATATCATTTCCACTTTTACCTTCTTAGAAGAACAGTGTAATGAACATTTTTGTACAAATAGGTCTATTTTTGGTTCTGTTCCTAGAAGTGAGATTAGTAGATCAAATGGTGATGTTTTTGAGTACAGTGGGGCAGATAACTTTATTAAAGAATTCTTAGGCCCATGAAGTGGTTCTGAAGGGCCATGATTTACTTTATAAACACTGATTTAAGCTGAACTTCCTTTTCCTTCCCATGACTCCAGCCCACGTTACAACGGTGACCTGAGCATTTAATCCTTAATGATTCACTCTGTCCTCAGAAACTGAGACGAGGACCTTACTTCTGTGCAGGCAAAAGGCAACATGATTTGTGTTTCAAACATTATCAGTCTGTTTGTTTAAGAATGAATTATCCAAAGGAACCATCCCCACTCACTCCTTTTTAGTCATATCGTTTGACAGGCAGAGAAATGAGGCTGGGAGGAAAGGTGGATGACGAGAGTCCCTCAAGACTATGGAATGAAAGATTTTGAAGATGTAGAGGAATAACAGTCACTTGGGTCATTGGGTTATGGCTTCTACCCATTGCTTCGAGTAAAGGACCATTTTGCAGATGAGTCAGAATGATGGTGATGCTGCTGCTGCCACAGCTCTCGGCTTCTGCTGGGGAGCCCACTGCCCCTGCGCAAAGCAGGGCACGGATACTGCTGCTCAGTGGGTGGAACCATCCCAGGCATCAGTGAAGAGTCCTGAGTTAGTGACATAAACTCCACAAAACTTCAGTGCAGTGCTGAAAACCATGGCTGTACTTTTACCACCAACAGTTAACCACGGCTAGTAGTAAATATTAAATAAACAACAAATACTAAAATAATATTCAAAATAAATATTAAAATTCCCCTGAAAAAAATATTGAGGTGAAAGAAGTGCTCTTAAAGACTATAAAATAACCCATTCCAAAACACTGCGTTGCTTTGCCTTCTGTATAAATATCATATAAACACTTCATTTGCGATTTAAATTTTTTAAATTTGTTTATTGTGGTAGAACATAGCAATCATAAAACTTGCTATTTTAATCAATCTTAAGTGTACAATTCAGTGGCATTAATTATACTCACAATGGAACGCATGCATCACTACCATCAGTTTCCAAAATTTTTTCTCACTTGCGATCTTGAATTTAGACATGCTGTAACATTTTCTTATTTGTCCCTAGTCCATGAAACCATGGTCTGGAGATGCTAGTGAGGCAGATGACATAGGGACATGTCTTTGTTGCTCTTTGCAGAATTACGTACCTTTTGCAGTTCGTGTTAAAAGCCTGTGACCTTTGCCAATTACAGGAGTTTTATGTGTCTGTATCAGATGATGCCCGGATGCTTGCCGCCCTCAAGGAGCAACTGCCTGAGCTGGAGAAAATTGTCAAGCAAATGTAAGGAAGGGCTTGGCTTTGGGGTGAGCTTTCACCAAGTCAGTGTCTGCTGACTCTCAATCACATCATCATCCAAAAAGTCCTTTGTCCCCACAAAGGGTGAAAGCTGATTTGAGTGGTTTGGACCTCAGGCGAGGGGGTGCAGTCAGGCCAGATGAACAAAAGGGTGGAGATTCTGCTCAGCTGCCTTCTGCACCAGACAGCTGCCCAGAGAAAGCCTGGGGAGCCAGAGATCCTCCTTGGACATCTGACTCAATAAACCTGGGTCCCTTTGGTTCAAGGCAGGGAATCCAACACCACAGTGGTCAGTGGCATTTAAGCAAAGTTTGAGGAGAATTACTTACCTGGGAAATTCACGTTATGCTGCCAAAGCTGTTAATGGTGAATACTTGTGTCCTCTAAGTGGAAACACGGGTTTGCACATGCTGTCGTTTGAGCCACTGATTAAATACTGGCTACTAGACAGACTTTGAGAGTGAGCAGTCCCAGCTTTTAGCCTCACTTAGACCAGGGATCTGCCTGGGACAAAAGCTGCTCTCTTAGCCGTCCCCTCTGTGCTTTGGCTTCTTGGTATTAAAATAAGGAGGCTTATATTGCCTCCTGAAGGGATGCTGTGATTTCATTTCTAACACAAGATTAAAGTTATATACAAATGAAGCAATTTAATAGTACCAACAGTATTAAATAATGTGCTTTCTCTGTTTCTCGTAGTTCAGAAGATGCAAAGGCTCCACAAAAGAAGGTCAGTGGCAATGGATCAGGATTCTCTAATTGTGCCCTGTAGACTGACAGTTCTCCAGAAATATAACATCGCAATATGTGGCAGTGGTGTCTTTGTAAATACAAAATATGTTTTCTTTATTTCTTGACTCTGCTTCTCAGACACGTGTCCTCTGAGTTGCAGATATTCACCTGTCATCCTCCCCTTATGGCAGCTACTATTGTTATTATTTTTACAGCACAAAGTTCTTTTGCAACAGTTCAACACAGGCGATGAGAGAGCCCAGAAGCGCCAGCCTATCCGTGGCTCTGATGAAGGTGAGATTTCTTTTCCAGCATGTGTAGATTATTCAAAGTTAGAATGAAGTCTTCCTTCTGGGCATCACCCCTTGGGCCCACAGAATAGCTTTTCTTGGCTGTCTGTGCACTCCAGATGGTTTGCTTGGAGGTGCCTTTGGCATTCCAATTATTTTTGTCCTTGAACTTGGTACCTGGAGCCAAGGTGCGTGTCCACGCTTCTCTGATTCTGCCTCTACCCCACTGCCACCTTTCCTTGAAGGAGAGAAAGATTATCTCAGGGGCCAGTTGTCAAGGTGGCTGGAAGGTGGTTGGTGTTTTGCAGTTGCCTCTCAGAGGTGGCAGAGAAGGCAATGGCGACCCACTCCAGTACTCTTGCCTGGAAAATCCCATGGACAGGGGTGTGGTAAGCTGCAGTCCATGGGGTCGCTCGCTAGGAGTCGGACACGACTGAGCGACTTCACTTTCACTTTTCACTTTCATGCATTGGAGAAGGAAATGGCAACCCACTCCAGTGGTCCTACCTGGAGAATCCCAGGGACAGAGGAGCCTGGTAGGAGGCCATCTATGGGGTCACACAGAGTCGGACACGACTGAGGCGATTTAGCAGCTCAGAGGTGGAGCACCAGGGTCTGCTGCTCACCTGCCGAACAGGGCTTCCGTCCAGGAAGAGTGCCCCCAGCCCTGAGCACTACCTCGTTAGTGCCCACCGGGAGGCCCAGATGCCAGCTGCTATTGTTTGCTTGGTTAAGATTTCTTCGAAGAGTCACAGCCAAAATAAAATGATCATGATGAAATCTTCATCGTCAGCCACAGACGAATGTTGTAATTTAGAGGTGCCCCAAACTCAAGAATTTCAGGAGATGGAATTACTTCCAGGACTTGTGTGTTCAGAGCTGAACGAGTAGATACCACATGCAGATCTACTGAACTGAACACCACCCAAGCCATGTGCCCAGGCCTCAGAGTACACACACCAGTGGACAAGTGAGCAGGAATCTTAGCAAATGTTCATGACCCCAGGCAGAAGCACTCCTGTTTGCAAGAGTGTTAATGCTGACTTGCCACCACTGAACTAGGCAGTGGGAATCTAGTGATCTGCCTACCACACAACACTCCTGTATTGTGAAAGAGACAGACAAGGGCAGACCCCGAAAACTTGCCAAAACATGCCTCTCATTCTTTTCCCATGACCAGTGTGTGGGTTTTTCACAACTATCTGTTGTGGTTTTTGTAACAACTGGGATTGGCAGTCATGGACTGTTCTTAGACCAACGCTAAGGTAAGTTTTAGAAGAGGACAAGGGTAGGCATCCATGAGCACAAATAAATACAAGTCATAAGAATGGCAAGGCAATGCAAATTTTGGAGGATGCATCCAAACGTTTTGCACAGCTTATGGTTTAAGGACTCCCAAGACCAATTTATCTTATTGTTGCTGTCTTCCCAACAGTTCTGTTTAAAGTCTATTGCCTGGACCACACATACACGACCATCCGGGTACCAGTGGCCGCCTCGGTGAAGGAAGTCCTCAGCGCAGTTGCCGACAAACTGGGCTCGGGAAGGCCTGATCATCGTCAAGATGAGTTCCGGGGGAGGTAAGAGCCTTCTGTAGAGGGGAATACGCCATCAAACGGAACCCTGGCAGGCAGTTAGTGGGGCCTTTCAAGCTGATCCAAAGGGACAAGTGAGTGCTGTGTGTGCTCCCACAAATAACAGAAATGAAGGCGGTTAGAAGTGGGCTGGGCTACTGTCTTAATATCCCCTATCCAGTAGGTGCCCACTCTGAAGCAGAAAGAGATGAAGAGGCAGCTGGAATGAGGTCTCTGGTGTGGATGTCAGCCTGGAGTTTTCCTATAAACGCTAAACAGAAAAGCTTAATGCTGTGATAACATTGAATTGAAAAAATAGATATGTATGTGTGTCTGTATAAATACATATATACGTATAACTGAATTACTTTGCTATATACCTGAAATAACACAACATGCTTAGTTACTCAGTCATGTCTGACTCTTTGCAACCCCATGGGCTGTAGCCCACCAGGCTCCTCTGTCCATGGGATTTCCCAGGCAAGAATACTGGAGTGGGTTGCCATTCGCTTCTCCAGGGGAATCTTCCTGACCCAGGGTGGAACCCTGGTCTTCTACGTTGCAGGCAGATTCTTTACTATCTGACCTATAAAGGAAGCCCCAGAACAACAGCACACTGTAAATCAAATAAACTTCAATTAAGACAAAAAAAAAAAAAAGAAGTTAAGGCCTTGGAGCTCTGAGAAATATGGGCCCTAAGAGGACACCTGGCTTGTCCGGCTAAAGGCTATAGGTTTTCATGACTCTGAAGTTAAAGGTGGTCACAGGCTGGTTCTTTTGGCTGACGATGTCTCCCTCCTTTCCCAGTAGAAAGGGCAGGAACTCAGCTCATTGACAAAGTGAGGAGTGTTTTCCCCCACAGGATCACTTGACTACTGCCTGCTTTCATCCATCATGTGTGGCTGTGACAGGAGGGGAGGTGTATGCAGAGCCTGGGCCTCCAAGTGGCTCAGAGGCTGCCAAGGAGGGAGACAGTAAATAAACAGTCACCGTCCAGGTGACAAGAAGGGCCACCTTCTTGGAAGGGTCTGCACGCGTTGCAGCGAGAGGCTGTGGGAGGGAGCCATGAGGCTTGCTTATCCAGCAATGATTTGATACTCATTGAGGATCCTTCAGGATCCGAGGGAGGCCATTTCTGCTGCATTTAAAGACAATGTATTCCATTGAGGCAGAATTTTAAAATATATCTTGGCTTCCCAAAATATCCCCCTCCATTTTTGTTCCTGGTGCACATGACCCAGGACGTCTGTCTGTCCACCATGAGCCCTCTGGCACACTCTCGCATAGTTCTCCCGGGTGCCTCCTTCACTGCCTTCAGGTTTTCCTGTCGTGGTCTCATGGAGGCCCCCTCCTCCCTGTCTTTGAGTCCCCCTTATCCGTCCTTCCCAGCCTCCCTCCCTGCTCTGTTGTTGTCTCCTCCTCACTGCTTACTCTGATGCATTGCCACTGTCTGCATCCCTCATTCTGATGAAGCTCTTCGGGGACTTTTTTTTTTTTTGGTTATCATCCCTTCTGTATCCCCAGTGCCCAGAGCAGTGGCCAGCATATAGTAAATACTAAATAAATATCTTTTGTATGAGCTATTTTAAATATAAGAGACTTCATCTAATAATGCAGTTGTCCTCCAAATTAGGGAATGAGTGAAAAAAATAGGGATAAATTTTACATCAAAAGTCATGTGGGATCTCAGAAAACCCCTAAGTTTTCTAAAAGTGATACTGTCATCTCCAAAGGGCTGGGCCTTAATTACCATCTAGAAGCATAACTTGTTTTTTAGACAAGTAGCAGGTGCAGTTTTTGTATGCGGAACTGGGTAAATTGGCCCTTGGGTATCTCCACCCGTTTTGGGGTCACTTCTGATGGCATCCTGAGTGTTGTGTGCCTGCATGATTGCTGTGTCTTTTTATTCAGTGGATCCCTTCAGTACGGTATTTTGTGCAGTCACTCTGCATGTTCCAGTAATTCACCAAGCTGGCAATTTGTTGGTGTGATTAGGGCAGTACAGCAAATCTCAGATGTATTTAATAGGCAATCTCATGCTTTTTATGTTCACAGAAAAGGTGGTGCTCAAACCTAATGATGTTTCGGTATTTACAACGCTCACCATTAATGGACGTCTGTTTGCTTGCCCGCGAGAGCAATTCGATTCACTGGTAGGTGTGGATGGCCGCCTTGGAGCAGCGTCTGCAATCAGAAAAACTTGTCTGGAGCTTAATTTTGCAGTCACATTGAACTCAGTTGCTAAAAAATTCTTGAATGCTACTTGTCTTTTTCTTTTCTCCGGTCTATTAGGTAAGCTTCAGGTGTTCATTTGAGACGCTCTGAGCTTTAGATTTTCCTTTGTGGAAATTCACCAAGTTGCCCTATGATTGGGGCATAATTCAGCTTTCAGAACTCTTTGTAGTAATTCACCTCCTTGAAACGTCCCCAATTTAAATATTGATATTAAAAAACAGGAACACTTAGAGACCAGGATAGAAATAATTTTTTTAAGGCAAGACATTGCGATTTATCCTGCTCCTTAGGGGGATGTAGAAATGCATTATGACAGAGCCACTCTATGGTCCAGGGAAAATGCTGTTCCCTGAAAGGGCTCTCTACATCTTGTGCGGGAATATCAGAGGCCAGCTGTCTTCCCTAAGTCTCCAAAACACTGTTTACAGCCCCACACAGCTCTCTGAGCAAAGGCTTAATCAACTGTGTTAAAAAGTGTGGCCCTCTCTCCTTTATGCTTTATAAAGGTGGGGTTCATTTCTGTTTCTCCTTCAATAGATAGGCATGGAAACGAGTAGCTACCGGAGTATCTTCTAAAGATCTGTGGGGCCAGCTCAGGGACTAGTCTTTTCCATCTGTTAGACACGCGGGGCTCCTTTACTACAGAAAAGTGCGGCGCAGGCACGATGGTGTGTTGCATTTTGTTGTTGTCGTTTAGACTCCAAGTCATGTCTGACTCTTGTGACCCTGTGGACCTGCCAGGATCCTCTGTCCATGGGATTTCCCAGGCAAGGATATTGGAGTGGGTTGCCATTTCCTTCTCTGGGAGTCTTCCCAACCCAGGGATCAAACCTGCAACTCCCGCACTGGCAGATGGATTCTTTACCACTGAGCCACCAAGGAAGCTGGACTGCATTTTAGGGGGAGAATTTAACTGCATGTGTGATGCACAAATACGTTCAGTTTAATCAGATCAGATGTTGTAGGTAAATCAAGATTCCCCTCCTTGGACTTCCTAGAGCTTGCTTAGCCTCATTGTGATTCTGACCTTCTGACCTGGGGAGAGCTAGTTTGTGCAGCTGCACAGGTTAAGCAGATTTTGTGACTTCTTGAATTCACCTGGAGAGGAACTTTGCAAAGGGGGCATGAGTTCTCCTGGCCTCCCTCACCCACTAGCACTGTCTGATCTGAGTCTGTTCACAGTCCTTTTCATGGATTTTTCATTATCTATATCCACTGCTTTCTGAAAATAAATACGTCCCAGTATTGAGAGACTGGGGAGGGAAATGGCATGAATGAGTCATACTAACCTCAAAACCCAGCAAAAGCCAGTTTAGTTGCAGAGCTGCTGAAGGTGCTGTGTGATGCATTTGCCTCTCAGGGCTTGGGCCTCTCCTGCCAGCTGGTTCTTGGCTGCAGTGTCTGAAGACATGGTGTACAGATGCAGAATGTGGACCATCTCCAGCTTTCTGTGGGGAAGATACTAACTTTTAAGCCTCTGTTTATTTGCACACAGTCCTGCAGCCTTACAAGTTCTCGGTCCTTCCTAGTCTTCCATTTTAAGTCATGCGTAATTGCAAGGAGCTCACTTTGCAGCAAGTATCTGAATGTGAGCATGCTTAACTTCTTCCCTGTTGGTGCTCTGCCACTCACTGGCCTGCCAGTTATGCCATCATTCCTAAGGAGTGGTCACAAAACTGTAGGCATGAAGCTGTTTTTCTGGCTTTCTAAAGATTTGAGGACAGTCCATCCAGGAAGAGTCATACACAGAATGACTCTGCAGCACAGAATGTGGGCCAGACCTTTGACCCACCGACACATACTTAATATGACGTGCCAGCATCTGCGCGACACTGCACCAGTGTCCCAGAGCCTCCGTCCTTACAATAATCATGGTCAAATTGGGAGGTGAGACTAACACAACCAGCCTGGAAGAGAATGAACCGTAGTGCCAAAGTGCTGTCTAGAATTAGTAGTGCGAGCAGTTTGTCCTAGTCGCTTAAGGGCTCAGATTCGAGAGCTTTCTTTTCTTGACATTTTAAGCATAAATGTTAGTACAGAGCAGCTTACAATAAACCCCCATTGTACTGTAATTTGCTCCTACCTGTATCCATTCACTAGCTCCTTAGGTTTTTCTTTGGGGCCTAACCTGTATCATTCTGGGTGTGGTGGATGATTCTGGCTCTAACATGGTCTTGAAAACAGATCCATCACGGTCCTTGCACCCCAGGGAGCTCACTCATAGTGTAGTGGGGGACACCAGAGTGGGATGGCATCCAGTGAGACAGACACCATTGCGGAGCTGGGTACAGCATGTGGGAGCCCGGGGAAAGAGGACGCTGGGGTGGCAGCTTGCTGTAGCTATCTGTCACTGACAATCAGCACTTCCTTTTAATGTCTTAGTTTCTTCATCAGGATAATGGGAGCATAAGAGAGCTATTCTCCTAATCACCCCATCCGAGCTTAACAGAGAAATCAGCTCTCAAAAAGAGCAAAGTCGCGTCTATAGGAGTTCTTTGCCTCTGTGTGGGCACTTTTCAGATCTGTCTGTGTAATGCAGACCCTGCATAGGTTCTTCTGTGCTTCATCTGCAGGAAATTTCCACAGGGATATCTAGGAGAAAATGGTCCAGGAATCTGCTTCCTATGGGGCCAGCATGTAATTCCTCCTTCAGATGGAGGAGCCCTCTGTATTGCTCACATTGCCTTCCTGGTGGCTCACAGAGGGAAGCAGTCAGCCTGCCCTTTGCTTGGTGAGCCCAGTTCACTCATAAAAAGTAGAGATTCAACAGCGGTTTCTGTTTCTCTCAAAAGGGATTCAGGATGATATACTAGCATCCATGACTGAAAGTATTCTGTGGCACCTTCCCTGTTGTTCAGTCGCTCAGTTGTGTCCAAATCTTTGCGACCCCATGGACTGCAGCACACCAGGCTTCCCTGTCCTTCACCATCTCCCAGAGTTTGCTCAAATTCATGTCTGTTGAGTTGGCCCTGCCATCCAACCATCTCATTCTCTGTCGCCCCCTTCTCCTCCTGCCTTCAATCTTTCCCAGCTTTAGGGTCTTTTCCAATTATAAAAGTCAGTTCTTCAAATCAGGTGGCCGAAGTATTGGAGCTTCCAGCATCAGTCCTTCCAATGAATATTCAGGATTGATTTCCTTTAGGATTGACTGGTTTGATCTCCTTGCAGTCCAAGGGACTCTCAAGAATCTTCTCCAGCACCACAGTTTGAAGGCATCAATTCTTTGGCACTCAGCCATCTTCCCTGTAGTTGGACTAATTTATCCCCTCTGTGAAAGCCGTAAGACCTCAAGGGAAAGAGATGAGGACTCAGACTGAGGAAAGAGCAAACCCAAGGAATAGAGGACAGGTCCACAGCAGAGCAGACAGGCAAGAGGGAAGGCAGGATGTGGACAGCCAGCCAGAGCCTTAGACGGAGTCCTCCTGCAGAGTGTGGAAGAGCTTCCTGACATTCCTACCTGAGACCTAACCTGCTTGAAACCATACTGCTTGTTTCTATAAACTACTTGCCCATTAGCTTCAGGTCAGTTCCTAAGCTTTAAACCTTTGGAATAATGATTTTCCTTCCATGTTCTGTGTGCCCTGCTCTTCCTGCCCTAGAGTGAATCAGCAACAACAGTGTTTGGCTCATATATACAGGTGCTGCGCTCCTCACTCTTCTTTGCCTCTGCATCGGTGCAGCCCAGCTGGGAAGGCGGGGTCCCCCTCTGTGCTGGGCACTTGCTCACATGCCACACTTAAATTATTCCCATCCTGTTCTCTTAATAAGCCTAGGTACTAGGTGGTGTTGGTGATGAAGTCACTAAGTCATGTCTGACTCTTAACGGTCCCATGGACTGCAGCATGCCAGGCCTCCCTGTCCTTCACTATCATCTGGAGTTTGCTCAGACGAATGTCCATTGAGTCAGTGATACATTCAACCATCTCATCTTCCATTGTCCCCTTTCTCCTCCTGCCCTCAATCTTTCCCAGATCAGGGTCTTTTCCAATGAGTTAGCTCTTAGCATTAGGTGGCCACAGTACTGATGCTTTAGCTTCAGCATTAATCCTTACAATGAATATTCAGGGTTGATTTCCTTGCTACCCAGGGGACTCTCAGGAGTCTTCTCCAGCAGCACAGTTTAAAAGCTCCAGTGCCAATTCTTTGGCGCTCAACCTTCTTTCTGGTCCAGCTCTCACATCCATACATGACTACTGGAAAAACCATAGCTTTAACTAAATGGACCTTTGTCAGAAAAGTGATGTCTCTGCTTTTGTCTAGGTTTGTCATAGCTTTTCTTCCAAGTAGTAAGCATCTTTTAGTTTTATAACTGCAGTCACCGACCATCCACAATGATTTAGGAGCCCAAGAAAGTAAAACCTGTCACTGTTTCTACTCTTTCCCCATCTGTTTGCCATGAAGTGATGGGACCAGATGCCATGATCTAGTTTTTGAATGTTGAGATTTAAGCCAGCTTTTTCACTGTCCTCTTTTACCCTCATCAAGAGACTCTTTAGTTCCTCTTCACTTTCTGCCATTAGAGTGCTATCTAGGTACTAGGTAGTGGGTCCCCAACTCATAAGAGCTAGAAACAGCAAATTAGGGGATCGCCCAAGTCTGTGTAACTAGAGTGGGGTTTACATTCAGGGTCTGCTGCTGTCTGAAACGGGCACTAACCTGCTCTATTACAAAACCCTGATTCCCAGGGAGCACTCCAAGGCTTGCTAACATGGTCCATTCTGTTCCCCTGAACTCTCTGGTCCTGCCAAGCAAGTCACATCCCCACCTTCATGCCTCTGCTGCCATCCTCCAACCTACGACCCACCATCCCGGATACTCAGGGAAAACTGTGCCCTTCTAAACCTGCCCAGTTTCATCTTTTAAAGCCCAGCTTCTTTTTCCAAGAACCTCTTAAGGCTATATATTCATTCCAAATGCCCGCTACCCCTCAAAAGCCCATTCATGTTTCCTCACCTGTTTTCCCATATATCTGGGGGGGGGGGTGTGTTTTTTTTTTTTTTTTTTTCTTTCCCTTTACAAATGCGAACAGCTGATTCTTTATTGACATGCAGTGCTGTACTCACAGGTCAGAGCTGATTCCTCTGTTAAACTGCAAACTTTCAAATGCCCAGAAAGCAGCAGGCATTTAGAGAATGTCAAGGTTATAGGTGATGATGACAATGATGAATGATGATAGAGCGTGAACAATTTTAGTACTTCCACCCTAAATACTGGATAACCAAATGCAGTCTGTATCATGCCGGGGAAACTATCTTTTAATTCATGTGACTTTTATAACTTTAAACTGTTACTGTAGATCAATGGGTATGAATATAAGTAGAGCTTCTAGTATATGCAAATCATTCATTTTATTAAGGAAAAGCACCCTAATTCATTTCTCATAAAGTAAAAATGAAGTACATAAATTGGCTGGAAAATTTTGACCAAGGGTTTTCCAGAAAGTAGCAGAATTTAGTTTTCTGATGCCTAGGTCCACACACCGTGACCATGTGACCATCATTGCTAGCTCTATATCTCTCAGAAGGTGGAGGAACTGAACATCACACATAATCCCATGTAGTCACAGAGCCTTCTTTCACCTAGTAGCCCCAGGTGGTGTATTATGAGAGGTGGAGATGCACCAGCCCCTGCCACAGTAAGTAGCTAAACACCCAAACCACGTGCTAGCACCTGCTTTGGAATAGCCTCAATGGGAAACAGAACTTCTTACATGTTTGCCAGTGAAAAGGAACTGTTTCCAGGGAGCTCCCAGGTCCATGCAGAAGAGAACCTCCACAGGTCAGTTGTCACTGAATCTTATTTGCCATGGTCCATGTTTTTCAGTCAGTGGAATTGATTAGAGTGAAAATGGTTACTATAAAAACGCATGGAGGCAAGTGAGCATTAAGAGCAAAGGCTTTTTTCTCCTCTGGGTAAAATCAAAGTTTCAAGGTATTCCTTAAAGCATCTTCAGAATCTCTCCCCTCCAAGTCCTAACAGCATTCAGCTTGTCTGGTTTGAGATTCTGATATATTTTCGTATTATTATTCATAGACTCCCTTGCCAGAACAGGAGGGACCAACTGTTGGAACAATGGGAACTTTCGAGCTGATGAGCTCCAAAGATTTGGCCTACCAGATGACAATTTATGATTGGGAGCTCTTCAACTGTGTGCATGAGGTAAGGTGCTCCACTGAGAGCACGGCAGTTCTGGATGTTGCCTGCAAATGTGAATACATGCTGCAATGTGCAAGCCAAGTGAGAGGGGTTTGTTTGTTTGTTTGTTTGTTTTTTACAAAATATTGAGTATATTAATAAAGCCTATTAGGAAGCCTTTGAGAGTAAAGAAAAATCTTTACAATTTGCAATAAGCTCTGTCTTCCTGAGTATATGAAGCCAATAGCACCTAATTTATAGTTACAGTATTCAGCAAGCCTCATTGAGCCCTTGAGGTCTTCAAGTTGAAGTTCACGTTGAATCCCAGTCAGTGATTGTATTCGTGTTTGCTGGCCAGTATCAATTTGCCATGTCAAATGGAGGAGCAAGCTAGTGTTTTGATTTAAAAACAAAGATGTGACACTGTTTCCCTTTCTTCTAGCTGGAGCTAATCTATCACACATTTGGAAGGCATCATTTTAAAAAGACCACAGCAAACTTGGATTTGTTCCTGAGGAGGTTTAATGAAATTCAGTTTTGGGTTGTCACTGAGATTTGCCTTTGTTCCCAGCCTAGCAAGCGTGTTCAGCTCCTAAAAAAATTTATTAAGATCGCAGCCCAGTAAGTATTCACTCGGGGAGAGAAAAACATTTGAGCTGTGGTTTCATTTTGTCCCCTTAGATTATACCTTAAAAAGCAAAGTGAGATATTAAATCTGTTTATGCACCAGGTGACTCAGATAGTAAAGAATATGTCTGCAATGCAGGAGAGCCAGGTTCGATCCCTGGGTCAGAAAGATCCCCTGGAGAAGGAAATGGCAACCCACTCCAGTATTCTCACCTAGAGAATTCCATGGACGGAGGAGTCTGGTGGGCTACAGTCCATGGGGTCACAAAGAGTCTGGGGACACGACTGAGCAACTAACACACCAACCACAGGGGCTTAAGAATTACTGAACTCTTGTGAGAGCTGTGCTTTGTCTAGCTTTTGTAATAATGACACCAATATATAAATTAACATCCTAGAGGACTGATGCTCAGGTTAAAATCGTGACCTCTTTTTGCTCGGAACTACTGAGACTGCTTGCCTCCTTCAGTTTAAGGGCTCTGTCAGCGAAGTTCTGCTGCAAAAGTTCTGTTTTAAAGGCTGGGCGAGTCGAGGTCTAACTTGACACGTTCTTGCCAGTAGAGGGCAGTGGGAACATGCATGTAAAACCGTGCTTCCCACTCAGCCGGGATAAAATCCATAAAATGCATAAAGACGAGCTAACCTGGCCCATGAAAATCATCTCCATAAACATCAGAAAAAGCAAGCGTCTTATAAATATTCTATTTAACAGCACTTCATGGGAAACAATTTATTTACTGCAGGGGCCAGTTAGATTTCTCCCTGACATGAATTTAATCTTCTTCTGCTATTTAGATATGCCTGACAACCTCCTGTTTACTTCCATGTTTTTGGTATCACCACAGTGCTAAAAATAAAATGCTAAATGCAGCTTGTGGCTGGGAGACGTCTTTCCTTTCTAAAAGCAGGGAGCTCTAGCCTAGGAAGGTGGGGAGCACAAGTGACCCCAGCTGGGCAGTTTGCTTGAGCCAAAAGTTTAGATCCCATACAGAGTCTAATTTCCAGAGCTAAACAAAGAAGCAACCGGTGCTTGACACTTTGCACATGCCAGCTTGCCAAATGCCTTGAATTATTTTGCCAAAAATTTGGGAGTTCTGCTGGATATCCAAAGCCTTTGAATTCAAATGCTGGTATCTCTTAATTTGGGAAAAAATGCCTTTTGAAAGAAAGATTTGGTAAAATGTTGCTTATGGATTTCTGGTTCGGAGTGCAGCCACTTTCCCAGGAGCCTTGAATCGGCTGATGGCGGGGGCCAGATGTCTCTATCTGGAAGGAGATGGCTGTGGAAGCTGTGACAGTATGTGCTTCCCTGTTCTCTAGGGCACCTGCTCTCCTCACCTTAGCCTGGCAGGGCCGTGTGCACCGAGGAAGGAGAGAGGAGTCTGCACACAGACATGGGGATGGGAAACCTGTAGGGGCCTGATGCCGCTGTTTTGCAGAGCAGCATAGGAGAGCCTTTCAGGAACTAGGGAATTTTTTTTTTTTTTTTGTGTTTTTGTCTTTCTTATCTCTCTCTTCCTTCTGATTATGGGTGAATTTAGCCTTCATGATAAATTGGCTTATATTAGTTAAACGTTATTTAAGCTGCACTATCCCACACAGTAGAACTCTTCACACAATCCAGCTGGAGAAGACTTAGATTCAGAAACCAGGATCCTCATGCATGAGATGTAAACCTCATGGCAGGAAGTATGTTTTGCATGGTATTTTTGGAGAACTTCCATATATTCTGTTGAAGCCCTTCAACCTGCCCAGAACTTTGTAAAGCTGGGGGTCCAAATGTTATCTTTGCCTCCAGGTGAGGGAGACTGGGGCAGAGAGAAATTTCGTGACTTACCTAGGGTGATCAAGTGACCAGAGCAGTGAGCAAAAAACAGTCCTGCATGGCCTTTCATGCGCACACAGATCGGAAAAAGGCAAGCTGTGTCCATGACCCTCCTCGCCACCTTCAGCCTGGGGTCTCTGAAGTTGCTCTCAGCCTCGGACCACCCCTGCACAGATAAAGCCCCACCACTTCCCCAGCACTGTGAGAGACATGCCATAGCTTCTCTAAATCTGTTTTCCCATTTCCACACAGACCATTTATGAAGCACTCTGCAAGGAGAACACAGGGAACAAATGCAGCAATTTAATTAGCCTCTTGCAAAAATGCTAATCCAAACAAGATTTAATTATGATGTAGTCAACTTAGATAACCATATTGATTTGTGGTAAAGGATTTGTGCTCATTGCAAAATGAATTCTTCTTTCCCTTTGCATGGAGCGGGTATGAAGAAGTTGAAGATTCCTTTTAGTTTTCTTCTTAAGTTAAACCAAGTACCTAGACTAAAGGTTGCATTTTGATAAGAACCTTTGATCTTGTTCCAAAATATTCTTATTCCCAAATATATATTCATAAAAGCTAATAATGGCATAAGTACAGATTCAAAATGATCGGCTTCATCAACATTGAAAAATTACAAAAAAAAAAAACATTATTTTTTGGTCAGTTGTTTAGGTTATTAGCTGTGTGTGCGTGTGTTCAGTCATGTCCAACTCTTTGCAGTCCCAGGCTTTCAGGCTTCTCTGTTCATGGAATTTTCCAGGCAAGAATACTGGAGTGGGTTACCATTTCCTTTTCCAGGGTATAGTCATGACCCAGGGACTGAACCCAGGTCTCCTGCACTGGGGGATCATGATTTGTAAATTGATTTTTTTCAACAAATTAGAAGCATTACATGGCAGCTGGAAGCCCTGGCTGCAGCAGCAGCATTTCCTTATTTCCCTCTCTTGCTACCAGAGCTTGAGATGTCCAGCATTGACCTGGAATTCTCCAAGGACATTTTGCTGTGTCTCTTCCTAGCCCGTGAGATGTTTTCCTCCAGGTCCACAGAGCTTTTAGCAAGCTTTGGGATAATAATAGCAATGCCTAGTGTAGGTGTCTTGAAATTCCTTCTCAAAACCTGAACCTAGATGGCTAAAATCATCACCTTTCTTATATTACAGCAAAAAAAAAAACAAAAAAGACAGCAGAACACGGTCACCCAGGTGGAACCTAAAGCATTAAATCTAGCAGTGCCTGTTTTCGTAAAGGGGTCCTAACGACTATTAATGACCATCAGAAAACAGAACTCTAATTTGTTTATCCCTCTCAAAAGTGGCATTTTACTACAACACGTGCCTCTTGTGTTTCAGCTGTAAGGAGTACAAAAATCTGAATTCCTTTTTTGCCATCGTCATGGGACTAAGTAATGTAGCTGTGAGCCGCCTGGCACTAACGTGGGAGGTAAGCATCAGCAGAGACCCAGCTGTGACTTTTGCCTTAAGAACAAAAAACACAAGCTCACCAGTGAGCTCTTTTAACAGAAGTATCACTCACACTTATGTAACAGTGGAAAAGGTGGGACACTTTGAGGGAGGTGACCTGTTGCCTCAGAGAGTGAATTTTAAAAGGCATTGTCCGATGCAGTGGGGAGGAAAAGAGAGGGGTCTGAGCTTCTTGCTGTATACAATATAAATAATAATAAGTCTAGTTCCTAGGTACAACTGGAATCAACAGCTTCGCTTGCTTAACTTCAGAAGCCTTGCTCACAGATCCTGTTCTTCTCTGGTGTCTGCCTCTTGCTTTTGAAATAAGCTGTATCTGTAATTAAGCGAGGATGGAAGGTCCATTTTTATCCAAGTAGTCATCTTGCTCCTGGGAGAATTAGCCAGAAGGCCAACTGTTTGGCCCAGCTGAGGACCACGTATCTCCTAACTACCTGGCAGACCTCTGTGGGTAGGAAGGAACAACAGTTGGCTAGAATTCAGTTTGGTGCAAAAGTTAAGCAGGTGTGTGGTGAATTTCTATGGCAAATACAATGAATGTTTTGTTGACAGTTGGTTATTCATGCTAGAGAACAGCTTCGCTTTTCATTAGCTAAGTACTCAAAATATGCCTGACTCCTTACATGTGGTATATAGTCAAAGAAATACTAATCTCTTATAGAACATAGACACAAAAATAGGCTCTTACTAAAAATAGAAAAAGTATGTGTAAGTGGGACACAAAAAAGGGCAAGGAGTAGATGAGAGAGACTTAACTCGCAAGGATGCTTTAAAAAAAGTACTGAAGTCAGCTGTTTGCATCTCTAAATGTTTCCCTTGAAACATTTTCCTCCCCACTTCCCTCTTGAATCTGTTTTTTCCCTCTGTCCCGCCTCTGCATTTCCACTGTTTATAGATCAGGTCCTTACAGGTCCTTCTGTCTTGGGTTTCTCTGAAAATTCCAGGCAGATGCAGCACACAGCAGCTCATCCCCCGAATATAGGAATGAGGGAATTGGTGAGGCCCGTGTGCCACACATCCCGGGCATTTTCCAGCTAGTGAAAGTTAATGCTACCAAGAAATCTGAGCTGTGAACCCAGGGTGCAAGCCTCTCCTTGTAGCCCACGGCTCTTGGAATCTTTGGAAATCTAGGGTAACCTCTCAGAGAGTCTCCTTTCCTTTACCTGTTTCCAGCATTTAATCTTCTTGCAGAAAAACCAAATGATTTGGTTGGGAAAATCAAAGAAGGTATGAAGGCTCATGGGGTCGGGAAAGGCCATGTCGCGGACACATAATAGGAGCTAGACCTTAAGTCGGTAGCATGGAGGAACACTCTCAGAGTTCCCTTTCCTGTGGTCTAAAAACAGGAGGCCGCTTGGGGTGGGGGGGAACGGGGTGCAGCCAGCCAAGAAAGGGAGTTTCATCATCTAGTCCTTCATTCCACAGGGAGAGGCAGAAACACATCAGTCTGTGAGCTTGTGTTCCCATCCTTGCATGCTGCTGCAAAGAGGAGAGCCCCCTCGCATCGTGTATAAGCCTTTATCTGTTAAGGTGAACTGGAATTGGGTCATTCTGCAGGGAGAGCTTTCATTCTCAAGCATCTCTGATTTGGGTTCATCTTCCTGGCCTTGCCGACCCCCCTCCCACGTGCTTCCCACACAGTGAGCAGCAGCAGCAGCCTGAGGGACAGTGCCTGCCCTCTAGGAGCTAGAGAGCAGGTGTGAGGCAGTCAGTGAAACAAACCAGAAGATGGAGCGAAAGCACAGGGCACAGGGGATGCTTCCACATAGAGGGGAAGACTCATCGGAGATAAAGCCAGTGGGAGTGAGGACCCCGAGCTAAGGTTCTCAGCCCCAGTGGTAATGACTTTGGGCAGGATCATTCTTTGCTGTATGCATGAGGGTGGAGGGGCCTGTCCTGTGCCACGGAGGAGGCCTCAAAGCAGCACGCACAGCCTCAAAGCAGCACACACAGCCTCAACCTCCTATATAACCAGTAGCACCTCCTCTCACTCCACCCACCCCAGTTTTGATATCAGGAAAGGTCTGCAGACATTACCAAATGAGGGTGAGTAAAAATTGACTCCCCTTGAGAACCCCTACTCTGGAAGCATGGGGTGTGGATTTTGTTGCTGTTGTTCAGTCACTAAGTCGTGTCCAACTCTGCGATCCTGTGGACTGTAGCCCACCAGGCTTCTCTGTCCATGGAGTCCTCCAGGCAAGAATACGGAGTGAGTAGCCATTTCCTTCTCCAGGGATCTTCCCAACGCAGGGATTGAACCTATGTCTCCTGCACTGGCAGGCACATTCTTTACTACTGACTCACCAGGGAAGCCCATAGGGTGTGCATAGATGATAGTATAGAGAGACACAAGTTTTATCCCCATGTGCACTCCTGCCTTTGACCCAAAAGCCAGCTAAGTAAAGAAAGAACTAGAGTGACAGACATAACCCAAAATTCCGTCAACTCCTCATTGTATAAGTTGTCTGTGTTCACGGAAAGTTAGCACTGAGCATGGTGATTTGAACGCTCCTTGGGGCATTAGACTCTTGTATCCCTTGATGTCCACGCTAGCCTTCATCCCTTTGAACTTCCCCACTAAACAAGGATATCAGGTTTCCCTGAAACCCAGCTTGAAAAGAGGCGCTAGGACAATGAGTTTAGAGATCATGAGGATACTAGTTCCTAGAAACAAAACAAGATGTTCTACAAGTGTTTAAGGGCTTCCCCAGTGACTCATCAGCAAAGAATCTGCCTGCCCAGCAGGAGAAGTGGGTTTGGTCCCTGGATCAGGAAGATCCCTTGGAGAAGGAAATGGCAACCCGCTCTAGTATTCTTGCCTGGGAAATCCCATGGACAGAAGAGCCTGGCAGGCTACAGTCCATGGGGTTGCAGAGAGTCAGACATGACTCAGCAACTAAACAAAAACAGTGGTTAAATGAGAATAGGTCAAACCCATTCACAGAAGAGAGAAAAAAGACAGAGGAGCGTTGAGGGGATTGCAGAGGCCTGATAGGTGAGTCAGCTGTTGCCAGTGGACGTTACTGTGTGAAGCAGAACTGAGCGGGGGCGGTCCGAGGCTGCAGACTTGATCAGCACTCTCGTGGTCTTGGAACGGGGAACATCACACTGCTCTTTGTGTGGCCCTGTCAGAAAAGTTCAGCTTTACTATGGGTTCAGGACCTAGCAAAGTGAGAACCAACAGATTGAAAAATGATTCCTCACTGACCGACTGGTATAAATGTACGGGTACAGTCAGTGGTTTCGAATCATCTGTCAAGATAAAACCATGAGAAATTACTAAATTGATAGAACTATCAATTTTTGTATTAGAGCAGGGCAGAGAAATCCTGTGGGAAAAATGCTTGTGTAGGAAAGCGTAGTGCATAGAAGTGAAACAAGAGAAAAGGAGGCAGGAGACATGAATTACAGAGGCTCTGACCATCGCCAGCTGTGTGACTTTGGCATGTCGCTTAATCTGATGGTTAATTTTTTCTGTCTATAAAACACAGGTTTAATCTAGCCAAATAAACATGTACTGAGCATTTACTGTGTGCCTGACATAGTGCTGCGACTCTTTTGTGTTAGTGGCTCAGTCATGCCCGACTCTCTGTGACCCCGTGGACTGCAATCCACCAGGTTTCTCTGTCCATGAGATTTTCCAGGCAAGGATACTGGAGTGGGTTGCCATTTCATTCTCCAGGGGATCTTCCCAACCCTGAGAATACAGCCATAAAAAAAAACTGATGAAAATCCCTGTTCTCTTGTAGATTACATGGTAAAGGAAGAGGAGGGTTGAACTGGGTAGTTTCTAAAACTTTTAATTGTAATAATCTCTGGTCTAAATTCTTTATTGTGGGAATCTGAGAGTTTAAAACAGTGGAGGGGCGGGGGTTAATGCCAAACCACTTGTAGTCTGGGAATACACCCCTCTTTATGAATAATCCATTTCAGAAAACATTATAGGAAGCAATAAGACCAAAAGCATCCATAGTTAATTTAGGTGCAACTAGGTTAAGGCTTTTAAAAGATGAGATCCCTAAGATTATCCTCAAATGACAAGACAGATTACAGTCTAGCCTGTCTTAGAGATGTTTGATTAAGAGCCAAAAGAAGTACATTTCCCCAGAAATGGTAACGCACGATACATATGTAGATATTGAATCTGACATATGAGTGTGGCATTTTCATTTCATTAACAGAAACTGCCAAGCAAGTTCAAGAAGTTCTATGCAGAGTTTGAAAGTTTAATGGTAAGTGACAGTGGCTCCTTTATTCCATTCACTGTCTGCATTAATCCAATTTCTGATTAGCTGAAGTTCTCATTTCAGAAATTTTATCTGTCCTTGTATGACTTTAAGAAGTTTATGACCCCATTTTAGTGCTGCTAAAACAAGCATGTCTGACTAATGAATGGCACTCTCAGGTACTAACTTAAAGAGGACTTATGTCCCACATAAGGTCAATTTGTGTAACTAAGAAAAGCAGTGTAATGGGATCCTTTCCATCCAGCACAGGTTGGCTAGGGTCTGGAAGCTGCATTTTCCTTGGCTTGCCAAATTATTTTTCCCCATTGGTAGGGAGGTGCTCACAGAAAAGGACTGAGTGGGATTTGGCAGGAGTCATAGGAGAGTTTCAGAGAAGGCAAGTCGAGACTGGCAGCGCAGGGCAGCTAGGGAGGGTGAGCTGGACTCCCTGGAGAAGGGCACTCTTGTGGTTGGGGGCTGTTTAACATTTTGTGTTGGCTCTCCAAGGGGGATTTCTTCCCTTGATCCCTTCAGGCGTATCTTCCTTTCAATGAAGAAAGGAGACAAAAAATCTATTTATTTTCCTGTCATACGGGAAGTTGTTTTAAAACAAAAATCCATTTGTTTGACCAAATTTACCTTTCTTTTGTAGCTACACTTGATTCAGAACTACCTGACTGGGAGATGACAAAGCTGGGTTGGGTTAGGAGGTAGAAGGGGGTGGTGTACATTTCACTAGTCCTTAACTAGCATCTCTGTTTCTCTAAAGGATCCTTCAAGAAACCACAGGGCCTACAGGCTGACAGTAGCCAAACTGGACCCTCCTCTCATCCCCTTCATGCCTTTGCTCATTAAAGGTAATTCCAAGGAAATGCACAGGACGAGCCAGTGATGAGTGTATGGGGAAGAAAAGGAACAGGTGCCTGATCAGATTGACCTCCTTGGGAAGAATGATCTGAGCTTCCCACCTTCCTCAGCGTCTCCCCTCTGCCCTGACTTTTCTGAAAGGGTTGGCAAGATTATTGCAGGAGCAGGGAATCTGTGTGTGGTTTGGAAGACTTGAGTGAAATAGAGGGTTAGTTTGGAAATTTTAACTAAGCTCAGGTAAAATGCTTTTAGAAAGTTAAACACCCAACATAAAAGGAACTATTATCGGCTTTTTCAGCTGCAGTGTTATGCAAATCCTTCCTCATAATCTAATGGTGCTATTGTGGTTTCTTTGTATGACATATTTCTGTTAGTGATTAGAATGTGACTTTTATTTCTTTGCAGATATGACATTTACTCATGAGGGGAACAAGACGTTCATTGACAATCTAGTAAACTTTGAAAAAATGGTACGTGTACAGTATTGTTAACTTTAACCATGATGTTTTTTTAAAATAAAAATTTGCATTTGTACTAATAAAAGAAATAATTTCCATATACGCTGCCACCTTGAAAAGCTAGTTACACATAAAGGAGTTTTGAAATACTCGGTTCAAATTGGCTACCTCGTTTAGTCTGTCAGTCACCTTTGTGAAATTGAATAGTGTTTGTGCTGTGGCCTCAGCAGCAGCTGGCTTTTTCACTGTGTGCCTTGTCCTTGGCTGCCTGTTGCTAAAATGTACAAATGTTCCAGAGTGACTTCCATGTTGTTTTGTTGTTTGTAGAGCTAGACTGCCCCAGGATGCCTTTGAAATGTTGATATGCTGAGGCTGACTTTAGTGCATGTAGGTAAATGGCAACTCTACAGAAGATCTTTGTTTTAGAGTAGTCACCTGAATGTGTGTTGCTTAGTCCAGTAAAGTTCACCCACGTTCAAGGCGGAACTTGAAAATCTTCCTTAACTGAAAACACAATTTTTTTTATAAGGAACAGATTTGTGGAAGTGGTGCATATTCACTGTTTTCCAGCCCCCCCCCACCGCCCCGCATCCCGCCAAAAGCATTCGTTACTTTGCAGTTAACTTTCTCATCTTCTGTGAAGCAATAAGGCAGGTCTTGCCAAAACCTTTCTTTAGCAACATAGTGCATGTTCATGGAATGCTGCATTGTCTTCTAAATCCTCTGGCCGCAGCCCACACGGATGGGGAGGTGCGATATCTCTGTGTGGATGAGCACGTGCCTGGGGTACACTTTGCAGTGGGGAATGTGGCACCACAGGAAAAGCCCAGGGCTGAGAGTTCAGGAGACATGAGAGTCAGCTTCATCACTTTCTAGCTGTCCCTTAAGTTCTCCAATGGTCGGTTTCCCCAACAGAAAATGGGGATGGTGTCCCCCCACCCCCCGGCTATCCCTGGGGCATCATTGGTGGGACCAGGGTAATTAACTATTCCTGGAAGTCATAGAGTGTTATAAGCATTCTTACCAGAAAAACTGTTCTAATTGTTTCCTGAAATCCAGCTAATATGTGTGACTCTGGGAGAATTCAAAACATCCCACAGTCATCCTGTAAAGATCATACTATTCAGCTTTGAGAATGAGCTGATTGCAAAGCTCAGCCTGGTAAAGAACAGCAGCAAGTGCTGGGCACCAGGTCCTGCATCTTAAGCTTCTTAGAAAATGGCACCTGAGTCCACACTCCTCAAAGACACTCTGTGGGGTGGTTTAGTCACTAAGTCATGTCTGAGTCTTGTGACCCCATGGACTGTAGCCCACCAGCTCCTTGTTCATGGGATTCTCCAGGAAAGAATACTGGAATGAGTTGCCATTTCCTTCTCCAGGGGAATCTTTCCAACCCAGGGATTGAACTCAGGTCTCCTGCGTTGCAGACAGATTCTTACCAACTAAATTTGCCCTCTGGTACAGATTCTTTAAAGTCTGTGCTAGAGGGCAAATATTTCTTAGCAGTCTCCCCCTCCACCCATACCAAGGGTAGGGTATGAACATCTCTATTGTTGTGTCAGTTTAATAATTCTATGATCAAAGTAAAAACATTATTTGTTCACTTATTAGTATGGGAGAATTAAACATAGTCCCCTAATTTCTCAAGAGAAAACTTGTCTTCCAGAAATGAAAAGATATAGCAAATAGGTAAAGAACCTTCCAGATCACATAGGCAGAAATACAGAACAAAGAGAGGTTAAGCCAACCATTTGACTATAAAATATACATGTGCACAGAGGCGTAGAAGTCAGTCTCCTAAAGAATTGATTGAGCTTTAGAACTTTTGATCATTAAAGTTAACAGAACAAATAAGAAAAGCAAAAATACCTGTCAAGGAGGATGAAATCTGTTTCCTCTGGATCTTTAGATCTTGGTGTTGCATCTGTAACCTGGGAAGGAAAAGTCAAGACCGTATTTAATGGACATTAAGGGAGTTCCCCTTCCCCATCTCCGTACTTCATGCCCGCAGCAGTGTGTTCTTACATGCCTGGCAGTGAGGAGAGAGGGTCCTTCGCAGCCGGCTCTGGCAGAGTCCACTTATGCTTGAAAGCAACTAAAGAGCTGAGGTAGCAGTTCAGCTGCAATAATAGAAGCCTGAATTAATGATGGGCTCTGCGAGATAAGTCTATTCCTTTCTCACTTAAATGTCTAGGTCTGGAAGATCTGCTCCAGGAAGCAGTCACAATTCCAGCCTTCTCTTGTTCCATTTCACCATCTGTATGGTCCAAGATGGGGACCAGCACCACCCCCATTCCAGCTGGAGGGAGGGGGAAAGGAAAAAGGTGAAGACCTGCTTCTTCCCTGTAGGGATGCGACCCAGCATTGCCCTTAATCACTTGGCTCACCTTTTATCAGACAGAAGAAACGTAGTCACATGAAAAGACAGAATGAGCAGCCCTTATTTGGGGTATCCAATGCCCTACTCAAAATTCAGTTCAGTTCAGTCGCTCAGTTGGGTTGCATGAATCACAGCACGCCAGGCTTCCCTGTCCATCACCATCTCTGGGAGCTCACTCAAACTCAGGTTCATCGGTCGGTGATGCCATCCAGCCATCTCATCCTGTGTCGTCCCCTTCTCCTCCTGCCCCCAATCCCTCCCAGCATCAGAGTCTTTTCCAATGAGTCACCTCTTCACATGAAGTGGCCAAAGTACTGGAGTTTCAGCTTTAGCATCACTCCTTCCAAAGAACACCCAGGGCTGATCTCCTTTAGAACGGACTGGTTGGATCTCCTTGCAGTCCAAGGGACTCTCAAGAGTCTTCTCCAGCACTCAAAAGTAAGGTGTTGTAATTACTATGAAAGGAAAGGGGAGAAAGAATACTGCAAGAGCACTATTAGAACAGTTCTCTGCTCCAGCAGTGATATATTTTATTTCATTTGATAAATCACACTGTGAGAAAGCTGCATTTTATAACTGCCCTTCCGTGAGTTAGGTGTTACTGAAAAATGAACTGGAATTTCAAAAAAGGGTTTGATTATGTTTTTTAAACCTGGTTTTGACTAGCCACTTGGTGCCAACTTTTCTAACCTTTTCTCCCCATAAGCTAGCCCACCCTGCTCCCATACCACCACCACGGCCACTTAACAACTCCCACTAGTGATTGCTGTTAGTGCTGTATTCCTGGGGAACGACGTGTCTGTTTCCCTTTCCAGGTTGATATCTGTGCAGCTTCCCCCTCATTAATCAGCAAGGCCACGGTGGTGAGCAAAGCTGGCAGCCTTCATGGGGCTGGTAGGCTGTCTCCCTTGAGGGACTCCTGCCAGGGGCAGAAGTCACCTGGGTAGTTGGGGACACAGATGCTTTTTTGGTGGCAGCCTTGCACAGTCACAGTGAGCTGCCATGCCAATCCTAAGTATTTTTATTTTGAACCTCTTCACCCTTGGGGTATGAAATGAGGATTAGAGAATTTGTTGCATATTGGTTTTCAGGATTTATGAGTATGAACAAAAGAGAATTCACACTCTGATCCTATGCAAAAAAAAAAAAAAAGACATTCTTTCATTTGGGGGAAACATAAAGGAGTATTCAAAAAATGTTTGAATAAAGCCCTTTGTAGCTTTCTATGGCATACATGAATATTTATAACATTTAGGAGGTAGACTAGCAATGGATCAGAGGATAATATGCTGGCCGGCTGCCACTACCCCAGGCTGCATGAAGCATGCTGATAGCCATAGTTGCTGCTGTATTAGGAGGTTGCTTCTATTTCAGACATACCCATATTTAGGTGAATTTATTTATTAATATTATTTTAAGATAGTAATTTTATTTGGAATGAGAAGCCTGAGGCAAACCTCTGTTCTTCTGGAAACATTAACAGAAGCTAATTCGTAAAGGAAGAAAAAATGTTTTGAATCATTATATTTGGGTATCACTAATCATGCTGTTATATTATTAGCAACAATTTGTTTTCTATCATCAATAACATTATTACAAGACTCATAGTGAGAGCACTGGACTTGTATCAAGCTATGGAAGAAAGAATCTCCAAGTGAAACTCTTAAGTGTTCAAATCTACCCATTTCCCAGACCTTTTCAACACAATAGAAATCTTTCAAAGGACTTTGAAAGTTTACTTCTTTATACAGAATACATGATCTGGGCTAAATGTAGATTTTCCGAAGGGTATGTTTCAAAGCAATTAAATATCTGTAGAGTGTCTAAGCAAAACATTTTGCTAGGAAACATAAAGAAATCCCAAAAGTAGTCCTTGGCTTTTAGATTATATGCAGTTGAAAATAAAACATAACACATAAAAATCAATAAAAGATGTAAAACTAGTTCAAAACAGTAACAAAAGAGATGTCAGAATGGAGAAAAGACAGTTTCTTCAGCAAATTGTATTGGAAAGTCTGGGCATCCCCATATAGGTCAATGAACTTAGAACAATCCCTCACACAATACACAAAAGCAAATTCAGGATGGCTTAAAGGCTTACATATGACACCATAAAATTTTGAACTGTGGTGTTGGAGAAGACTCTTGAGAGTCCCCTGGACTGCAAGGAGATCCAACCAGTCCATTCTGAAGGAGATCAGCCCTGGGTGTTCTTTGGAAGGAATGATACTAAAGCTGAAACTCCAGTACTTTGGCCACCTCATGTGAAGAGGTGACTCACTGGAAAAGACTCTGATGCTGGGAGGGACTGGGGGCAGGAGGAGAAGGAGACAACCGAGGATGAGATGGCTGGATGGCATCACGGACTCGATGGACGTGAGCCCGAGTGAACTCCGGGAGTTGGTGATGGACAGGGAGGCCTGGCGTGCTGTGATTCATGGGGTCGCAAAGAGTTAGACACGACTGAGCAACTGAACTGAAAATTCCTAGAAGAGAACACAGGGAAAGCATTCTCTGACATAAATTGTAGCAATGTTTTCTTAGGTCAGCCTCCCAAGGCAATAGAAAAAGCTAAAATAAACAATTAAGACATAATCAAACATAAGCTTTTGCATAGCAAAAGAAACTATAAACAAAATGAAACCTAAGGAATAGAAAATACTTGCAAATAATGCGACTAACCAAGGGCTTAATTTCCAAAATATACAAACCACTCAAACAAGTGAAAAACAACCAACCAACCAACCTGATCAAAAAATGGGCAAAAGACCTAAATAGACATTTCTCCAAAGAAGACGTACAGATGGCCAAAAGACACATGAAAAGATGTTTAGTATCACTAATTATTTGAGAAATGCCAATAAACGCTACAATGAGGGACCACCTCATACCAACCAGAATGGTTATCATCCAAAAGTCTACAAATAACAAATGCTAGAGAGGGTATGGAGGAAAGGGAACCCTCACACACTGTTGATGGGAATGTAAATTGGTACCGTCACTATGGAAAACAGTATAGAGGGTCCTTAAAACTAAAAATAGAACTACCATATGGTCTAGCAATCCCACTTCTGGGCTTATATCCAGAAAAGATGAAAGATCTCATTAGAAAAAATAACACCCCAGTGTTCATAGCCACACTGTTTATAATAGCCAAGACATGGAGACAACCTAAATGTCCATTGACAGACGAATGGATAAAGCAGATATGATACATATGTGTGTGTGTGTTAAGAACAGAATACTACTCAGGCATAAAAAGGAATACCATTTGCAGCAACATAGATGGGCCTAGAGATCATACTACATGAAGTCAGATAAAGACAAATATCATATGATGTTCCTTACGTGTGGAATCTAACAGAGTGTTACAAATGACCTTATTTACAAAGCAGAAGCAGACTCAAAGCCATAGCAAACAAACACGCCTACCAGTGGGGAGCCAGGGTTGAGGGGATAAACTGGGAGTCTGGGATTAACAGATGTACACTAATATATATAAAATAGATAACAAAGGCTTACCGTATAGCACAGGGAACTATATTCAATATCTTGGTAACAGACTATAATGGAAAAGAAAAATATAGATTTATACATGTATATGCATAACTGAATCATTTCTTGATACACCTGAAACTAACATTGTAAATCAACTATACTTCTATTTTTAAAAAGGTGTGAAAAAGCAAAATGCAAAGAGAGGTAACTTCTTATATTAGAGAAAAACAAAACCGTGGTAAATACAATATAATATAATCAAATCCAGACTTGTTACTCTGAGCCTCATCTCACACTTCATCTTCTCTGTACTCAGTCCAAGTTAGTGAGACCAACCTGCTTTCCTTCCTTTCTGCCTCAGGGCTTCTGCACTAGCTGTTACCTTTGCCTGAAACTGTCTTCCTCCAGCCTTCACCAGCCTGACTCTTTCACATCATTCAGGTCTCAGTTCATGCGTCCCTTCCTCCAAGCAGTCCTCACTGACCACTCTTCAAATGTTCTACGCTCCACACCTTGCCAGACAGCTGATTCTCAACAGATAACTTTTCTCCAACAACTGGTTTCACATTTTAAAATGATCTTTTATTGTCTCTTCATTGCTTGTCTTAACTAGAATGTAAATATCCTAGACTACGTATCTGATCTATTCAGTTCACTGATATTTCTCTAGCACCAAGAAAGGTGTCTGGCATGTCATAGGTATGAAAGAAATATTTGTTGCATAAAAGAATAATCCTAGTCCGGTGTGAGACTTAGCGAGATAGGACAATACGCTAAACCATTTATAAAGGAATTTATGTCACGATTTAACCCAAATGCATTTTTCTGTTTTATTAGAAAACCTGATTAAGCAGAATGTCCCAAGCATCTTCTATTACCAGTACATTAGCTCAGTGGACACTATTCTGTCCACCCTCCTCCCTGTGAGGCTCTATCAGTCCTTTAGTGCCCTTCCCTGCACACAGAGATGCACAATACTCTGCAAGTGCCGCAGAGACCCCTGCGCTGCCAAGCCCATGGCCATCGCATGTACAGTGTTCCATGAGCTGCTTGCCGGTTACATGCTTGTATCTGTATGCCACTCACCTCTTAGATAGTAAAGATCTGTAGGATGAGACAGGATCCAGGATTCTTCCTCAGGGATACATATAGTGAAGACTGCCTCAGCCCCTGGGCCATTGTATCTTTTATCTCTGGTCCTCACCATGCATTTATTTCCACTTGGTTGCTGTCATGGGCACGATCTTAGCAGGTGACAGGCAGATATACTTCCACATATATATGTGGAAAAAAATTATTGTCCCCAATATATGAGGATCTGAGTGAAATAATCAGAATGGTGTGAATGTGGTTTTACACATTTTACACATGGTAAGCTAGGAGTAATTGACTGAGGTCCTGTATCTGACAGGACAGGGGCAGAGTCAAATCAGAAGGGACAGAAAGAAGAAAGGAGAGAGCAGTCTGGCAGACCTTTAAGAACAAGGAGGGCAAAGGTCTCAAGGGGCAATAGAAGGAAAGACATAAACTGTTGAGGGCAGGAGCGCCTAATCAAGGGAGCAGGGAGGGAGCTTGGCCTGAGCAGAGGAAGGCTGTTCTGGCAACTGCTATGATGGGGAGGTGGTCGGGAGAGGAAGAGTGCCAGGTGCCACCGCCTGGAGGGCCTGCTGGCCTGAACCTGAAAAGCAGCCACAGGAGTCTGCTCCCCTCCAGGGACAGGAGAGCACAGCACAGGAGTCAGTACAGAGCAGGCAGAAGAGCGAGATGGCTGGGGAGGCCTGGTGGGCTGTCAGCCATCTGGATAGCAGTGACGGTGTAAGGTGGCCAGCCCATCCCTGAGGGGAGGGTGCCACAGAAGGTCAACAGGGAAGCCCAGACCCCAAGGCCCCATCTGAGAAGAGCCCTCTCTGACGCCTCCTTGGATTCAAGGGGTAGGAATTACTTGCCTCGGAGCTTGAGGGAGATTTGCACTGAGGACCACAGCCTCAGGGCCTCTCACGTGGGCCGGGCTTGACTGCCCGCAGCTGGTCGCTCCCTTGCTAGATGGCATCTTTGTGCTGGTCACTTTGCAACTCAGACCCTAGGAAGGACATCTGCCTCTGGGTCGCTCTGTTTACAGCTTGATACAGAAATAATACTGATGTTATGCTTCCCTGGTGGCTCAGACGGTAATTTGTCTGCCTGCGATGTGGGAGACCTGGGTTCAATTCCTGGGTTGGGAAGATCCCCTGGAGAAGGCAATGGCAATCCACCCAGCACTCTCGCCTGGAAAATCCTACGGATGGAAGAGCCTAATAGGCTACAGTCCATGGGGTGGCAAAGAGTCGGACACGACTGAGCGACTTCCACTTCACTTTCACTATTATATTTTATATATATTTTATAATTTATATAAATAATATATTTAATATAATCAATAAATACCTGGCCCAGGGTCACTGGGTATGCACTGTCTACACCTTTATCCAGACCAGACTCACATTGGTCAACTGTCCCCCTGACCTGCCCACTAGGACAGGCCCAAAGCCTGGGAGGTGCCTTTAAAAGGATTGGTCTTGTTTAGACACATTCACCAGGTTATATGTGATTTCTTTGGACTACTCTTGCAAATTTTCTTAAAATTTGAAATTACTTCAAAATAAACACTGAGAAGAAAAAAAAAAAACACTGAGGGTAGTTACAGAAACCTTGGCTTGCTACCTCATTTTTCCTTCCTGAGCTTCCCCATGTGAGTTCACATCCTGAGGGAGATTCATCAGCTTTCAGTTGGGTCCTTCTCTCATCCCTGTAGGTGAGGAATTATATAAACATAATTCTTGCAAATAAGCTCTGAAGACCCGTACTTAGAATTAGTCTCAAGGAAAGTGGTGGTCCTGGGAAATTTGGGATGTGGATTCCCAAGGGGAAGCCTGGCATTCTTGGTTTGCACTCACCAGCATAGGCTGAGGAGTGAACCCTAAGGTGGGGCCTTCCCGGGGCAGGGGGTGGGGGGCTGTATCAGAGTCAGGGGTGTAGAGAAGGACTTGTTCTGCCCACCTGCTCTGATCCAGGTGCCTTCTAAAGGAGCATGTTCTCCTCACTTTGTCCCTGAATTACAAATCATTGTTTTAACAAGCCAGTTGCTAATAGGAATGTGTCACAACCCCGGGTTTGCTGGGATGGCAAAAACAAAAAAAAGATGAGAAGCTCTGCTTTGGAGTGATCAGGTATTTTCTCATCGGCTGGCATTGTAGGAAAGTTGCCTGGCCTGCTCCAGGCAGGCCAACCTGCTCCAGCAGGGCCCCAAAGCCTAGGGTATAATTTTTGGCTTCATCCCTGCTGTGGCAGTTGGATAATAAAGCCTATATCTTTAACCTTAGTTTTTGCCAACTTTCACTGAGAATAGCAATGAATAAACAGTCACCCGCTGTCAAAAATGACACACAGACTTAAGTCTGCAGAAGAATAGAAAGACTAACTGGATGGCTTTTGGTGGTGATAAATGCAAAATTCTCTACATTGGCCCATGAAACCACCTGCACATCTACAGAGAAGGAAGGTCAGTGAAGAGGGCTGAGAGGTTTAATTAATCCACTGGAAGTTCAAATATTAGCAATGTGGCTTTTTTTTTTAATTGTGGACTTCAATCTAGAGAACTGTCTAGAAGAGACCTGGAACTTATGAGAAATTGTTGAAGAAAATGAAGATATTTAGACTGAACCAGAATAGATGTGGAGGTGAAGAGATGTCCGTGATAGCTACCTTCAAGTATCTAAAGAACTGTCCTAAAAAAACTAAACATGTTTGTTGTTGCTTAAGAGCTTCAGAGATAGGATGCTAGGATAAATGGGGTGAAAACAAAGGGGCAAACACTTGATTCAAAATGATAAAGAAATGTCTAGTAGTCATAAATCTTGAAAAATGCAAGGGGTTGTCCTTGGAGGTAATGTGTTCCTTATTGCTGGATGCATTCAAACAGTGGGGAGCCAGTATCTGTAGGCAAGCTTTGACGGTATTATGCCCCTTGCTCGCTTGCTAAGTCGCTTCAGTCATGTCCGACTCTGTGCGATGCCATAGACGGCAGCCCACCAGGCTCCTTCATCCATGGGATTTTCCAGGCAAGAACACTGGAATGGGGTGCCATCACCTTCTCCACATTATGATCCTGGAGATAGTTAAACAAGGGAACTTCTGAACTCTCCTGCAAGCCCAGGAAAGCACCTGTAGCATATTAAACATTGCATTGCATGGGTCAGTGGGTACAAACGAGGGTAGGGTTAAAAATATCAAGTTAACTCTTCTTTGGCCTTGAGAAAGCATTCTGTAACTGCACTGACCAGCAGTGCTAATGGACTCCGGGCACGGCTACTGCTAATGTTACATATTCTAGCATTATTGTGCAGCCATCTCAAAGAGAAAGAATGGGCCTCGCTGCAAAGCCAGATTTGGATTGCAAAGTTAAACTGAAGTTATCTTTGAGTACAATTAAAAGGGATACGTCAAAATTAAAACCATTGTTAAGATTAATCAAAGATTTAGAAAGGTAGAACGAACTCCAGAGCTGGAAATTACTGATTTAAACAATTGTTCTCACATTTTAAACTACATAATGAGCTAAAAATTATGAAGCCTCAGAGTATAGCTGTAAAGAGTAGTCTTAAAACCAAAGTCAGAATGAAATGTTTCAGCTTTCAAAACTAAAAAGCAGAACAATTACTCTCTACAAAATGGTATAGGAAGAGGTTTCTGACCCCTGCTAATTGTTTTATTATTCTTCAGAGGGGCATACTGGCAGCATTTCCCAGGGTTCTCAGTAATTACATTCCATTCAGTATCTGAAGAATTACAATAATTCTACATGGAATATGCTTGTGCCGTTCGGATGCAAAGCCTTTGGAGAAGTGAAAAAACAACTTAAAGTAAATTAGCAGGAAAACTATCATAGTTACTGTTTATTTCAGGGCTCCATCTATCAGAGGCTAATTATACATTGTATGTTACATTTTCTTGGAGGTATTTGTAATATATTTCTCATGCTGATCAATGGATGTGCTGGTTTTCAGGATCCTTTACAAAAGTGAAGTTCAAACTTTTCCAATTGCTTCTTTGTGAATGAGGAATTACCCACTGCAGACACATGACCTTTCATGCTTGCCAGAATCCTCAAAGCAGCAATATTCAGTGAGGCATTATGAACGTTCACCTGTGTGTACTTGTAAAGCTTCAACTCTTCTATGAGAAAAAATTTCCTCCCAAATAAGTTATTTTTTTAACACTGTGTCAATTTTCTCAGAGTCATCTTCTAATTTTGGCAAGCCGACCGTCAGTGAGAGAAGAAAGCAAGGACTGGAGTTGAACAGCCACTCAGAGATTAGAAAGTCTCTTTTCCTGGCCTTAAGCTTATCGATTTTCTGCTCGTATTAGAATTAATCCAACATCTCTGAGGGACAACCTTGAGAGCAAGTATCCCTGAGATGCTACATAGAGACTGAGGGTCCCAGTTACCCTCAGAACGGCCGAGGCACAAACAGTGGCTCAGAAACAGTGCTTTAGCCCCATGTTTTTCCTCCATTTCTTTCCTCCTTTCTTTGTTTTTAACTCAGTTGAGTGTAGTTCAATAGGTTTCTTTATAAGTTTTTATGGTAGCCAAAATTTAGGAATTAACATTACTTAATGACAAAATTAACAAAGGTTAAATAAATTATGATCCATCCACATGACTGAATACCTGGTTATTTTTTTAAAAGATTTTAAAGTGCAGATGGCATGGAAAAGTCATAATGCCATGTGAAACAATTCAAATCAAAAATATATATGACTTCCATTTTTGAAAAAAATGCTTATATATATTTATTTTTAAAATATTGGAAGGGAATGTACCAAAATATAGCTGAAGTTACTCTATGAAGCAATATTCTATGTGATTTTTTTACTTAGTTTTCAACATTTTCTAGATTTTGTGATTTTTTAAAAATGTGCGTGTGTTACTGTTATAATCAGAAAGGATGAAGGAGGGAAGAGGGAAGGAATCACATAATTAAGGTTAATGTTAAAACATGCACTTTTGCTGGAAGATAAAAAGGCTAATAATGCTTAGTGTATAGAAAACTGTGGAGATGGAATATCTATGACTATTCTGTCAATATCGTTGAATATATCATTACTGTTTACAGTGAGGAACTTGACAAGCTAAACCCTCTCCAAACCTAGAATAGCTACAAATTCTCTTGCAAATTCAGTGACCTCGAGAGGATGGTAAGAACTGGTCCTGAAGAGTAAGGTTCAGTCTCAGGAGCAACAGCCAGCTTTTACATCCTAAGGAATAAGCAATTAGACTAGAGGTATGCCAGTAGTATTCCTCACCTGACAGATACCTTGTATGTGTATGTGGGTGGTAGGGGGTGCCTCTGTCAAGTAATTAAACAGGTTATATATCAACCAGTTGCCTACAGATGTTCAACAGATTGGAACCTGCTATTTTTCATGGTCCCAGGTATCACTAAAGTAAATAATGGTGTGGTTTGGGTTTTTTGGTTTGGTTTTTTTTTTTGGATTCTACACTAAGCTTACCTGCATTTCAATTTTTCTTTTCTTTTTTTTTCAGCGAATGATTGCAAATACTGCCAGAACAGTGAGATACTGCAGGAGCCAACCCTTCAGTAAGTTAAATGCTGCCACAATATGGATCTTGGTGATTAAGTCCTTTTAATGGGCTACAGAGACATTCTGGAAGCTGGGACAATATTTGATGGTGTCAGAGACGCTTTGAATCGTGAATCCCATCAGACAAGGGTCTTGTGTTTAAAGATTTTCTAGCTGTAAAACTAGAAAATAACCATAAGAATATTATTTTATGAATGAACTCAGACAGTTCATTTGTTCTTTTCAGAATGGATAGAGACAACTAAGGCCCGGATGCCAACTAACCCTGCCTCTAACCAACTCTCTTTATGACTCACCGCTTCATGTTAAGAAACTCACATCAACTCATGATGACTCATTCCGTCGTTTATAAACTGGGAAGGATAATATTTATTGTCTCTTGGGGTGTTGAGAGACTGCCTGAACGTGTATTAGCACACTTGTAAAAGGTCCCTTAGCAGGAATTCATATTATATTTCTAGTATTTCTAGGTGAATTAAGGTGCTTTTCTTAAATCTGCACATTTAACACAACAGCTGGTATAATAAATGCTTTAATGTGAAACTGTCACTAATAATAAACAGTCGGTATAACATAGCTCAGTTGGTAAAGAATCTGCCTGCAATGCAGGAGACCCCAGTTCAATCCTGGGTCGGGAAGATCTGCTGGAGAAGGGATAGGCTACCCACTCCAGGATTCTTGGGCCCCCTTGTGGCTCAGCTGGTAAAGAATTTGCCTGCAATGCAGGAGACCTGGGTTTGATCCCTGGCAAGTTTAAAATGTTGGGAGTTAAGTGACATCATCGCACCAGATAATCGTGCTGGGCCAATGCTACTATTTCCTCCGGGCTGGGACTTTGGGTGGAGCTTGGAGCTTTGGCTCCCTCCAGCTGGTTTGGGAGTGAGAAGGTGGCCCCTGTAAAGTTTTGTGCCAACGTCATTGTATGAGTCACTTGAAGCTGTTGGGCTCATTAATTCAACACGATAATCTGACATAGACATGACTGCGAAGCTACCAGTACCATCCCCTTCAATAAACCGAATGCTCAAGAGACTAAAGTTTCTCATTTTATTCATCAGAGCCATCTTTGCTGTTCTTAGCACTGGGCTGGCCCAAACGAAGGGTTTGCTAACACAGGATACCAGAATTGCTAAACATTTATTTTGTAATACATGGGGGTTGGGAGGCCTAGGGAAAATAGTCTTGTCTTAAGGAGCAAGATCCTTAAGAAAAAATGTTATTCAAATGATTATGTCTCCTCTTCCAAAACGAGAACAGCTTGCACATCATCACTTGTTCTTATGTGGGGTCTGCCAAAATGAAAATGTCTCATATCTCTTCATCTAGGAATGTACTATATGTATAAATACATGGTCATAAAGCAGTTATACAAGCAAGTAGGTGATGACTACAACAAGGGTTCATAACCTAGAATCCACCGCCCTTCAGGGGGTCTAGGAAATTCCTGAAATTAAACACAAAATGCCTAAGAGGGTTCAAAGCCTTGAGAAGGTTCTCCATGAGGTCCAAGAACCAAGAGAGAATATACTTTGTTCTATAAGCTTCTTTGGAAGTATAATCCTATATTCTCCTACATCTCCTAGAGACACTGGGTGGGGGGGTGGCGGATATATATATATATCTCCACTGCGTTTGTTGAAGTTATCAGTAACTGCTAGTAAACAACAGCTGCTCAGCTCTGAAGTCAACAATCTATAGATAAAGCTATAGGAATAGATTCATAAACATTGTGGGAATATGTACAATGTAATTATAGTATATTGTACATGTAGAGTACACTGCCAGTGACAAGCAAGGAAATTAAGCACTGTGGTATTATTTATATGTGATAATTATACTGATGAGTTTCTTCTTAGAGCAAGTGGGGCCTTTGTATCTTCTCTCTGCTTTTCTGTGCTCAGACCTGCAACACTCCCTTCGCCCCCCATGCAGATGGCATCCTAATTGTCTTTGGGAGTGGTGTGTGGATCTAAGGAGAACAGATGGACTGCAGGAGGCAATGTGCTATGGCAGAAAGAATGCTGGTCCAGAGTCCAGGCTAGCTTGGCCACTCCTAGCATCCCACACTGGCATCCATGGGTCAGGAGGCCACCCATGGACCATGGCTGAGGTGTTGGATCTAAATGGAGCTTTTTCCCCCTTTTATTCTGAAATAATGTAATCATTCAAAAATGGAAAATTCCCAGGGAAGAAATCCAGATTTCTCATTTCTCTAGAGAAATAGGAAGATCCGCCAACTCAGGATGCAGGAGCTGGATAGTTACTTCTGAAGGGAACAATCTTTCCCATTCATCAGAGGTCAAATGACCTTCCTCATGCACGTCTATTCCCTGTATAGGCATCTGATTGGGCATTTTATTCTTCTTTCAGCCTGGTTTTAGGGAAATCGGTTGACTTCTGATCACTCTGGTACTCAAATGCTTTGGGGAGTGGATGAAACTAGAAGGGTAACGAGGATTTCAGAACAAATAGCATCAGAGAATTGAAGGTCTAGTAGAAGTCATGACTTTAGCCTGAGTTGATTTTTTTTTTTCTGAGTATGGACAGTCTTATAATCTATGGAGTAATGCTGTATGTTGTCTGCAAGTATTCAGGGCAATCGGACTTAGAGTCTCATTGGCTTGCTTCAGGTCAGCTCAGGGTTAAGTGCTTTTGTTAGAAGCTAATGAGAACTATGTCTTTTTACCACTAGTCCTCCTCTGGGTCAAAGGGAGTAGAGATCAGTGATAACACTCTGGGGGATGGCAAGGGAAAACAATTTTAATATATAACCAGGGTTGTCGGGTGATGCTTTCATTTTTATTTGGTGTTTCTTTAAAACAATATCTGATGCAAAGGAAAATGATCAAAATACATGATTCCAGGGAAGAAAAGGGAGGGAGGAGATGGAACATCCAAGTAGAAACAGTTCAATGAATATAGTGTATTGAAAGGCCTTGATGGAAACCAGGAATCCATGATAAATGTAATAAGTTGGAGAAAATAAAGCTGTATCTTATATGCATACATATATTATGCAATGCCAATCCTACTCTTTCTTCTTTCAATAGATCCTGATGCAGCTCAAGCTAATAAGAACCATCAGGATGTTCGGAGTTACGTACGGCAATTAAATGTGATTGACAACCAGAGAACTTTATCACAGATGTCACACAGACTAGAGCCTCGTCGACCATAGCCATTTCAAGTGCCCAGAACAACGTTTGCCTCCATCCACAATCTTTCAAAAATGCCATTTATGCTACTACTGACCATATTGTCTCTAGAGAATTCTGTAAAACAAGCAAAAACCCATCCTGAGACATCTCAGGGCTGCATTCAGCTTACCAGCATCATGACAAGAGAAGAAATTCTTTGACTTGCATACAGCTTGCACACTCTAACTTAGAAATCCCCTGTTCATAGTCACCTTATTTTATTTCCAGTTGTGCCATCTTCTTTGCTGAAACATAAAATAAGAGCAACATGAAGAGTATGGTAGAAATATCATTGTCAAGAGAACTATCAAGCTCCTGATATTTTTTCTAGGAGTATTTACAGGATGAGATGTGCTACAAATGGTATTTATTTGGCTACATCAGTGGTGGTATAGTTTCATAATTTCTAACTCAACATCTTGACTTGAGCATGGGGTTTTTGGAAGGTGTTGAGGAATCCATGTAACTCCAAACTAGAGGCTGTATTCTTCCATCTTCATAGTCTTACCTCTGAAGGAGTTGTACCTGACCACATTACTATAAAACATTCTGGCTATTTATGTAATTTTAGGGAAGACCAGTCTGTAACTTCTGAATGAGTTATAGAATAATATTTATGTTTACAATATAACTTTTTAAAACTTACAAATCAGGATTGCATATATAAGAATTCCACTGAGAAACTCCAAGGTTCTTAAAATTGCCAGCGTTAAGATTTAAAAAAAAAAATGACATTTCAGAAGAGCACAATATGCACAAAACATTTTTCAAAATTATTTTCCTGGGCATTAAAAAACCTTTACTATTGGCTAATTATTGTTACTGATTTAAAAAACCCACATATTTTCTGGACTTAAATGTTATTACAGATACCTTAATTTTTCAGCAATTGTTTTGCACTTTCAAATAGATTGTAAATAGTTCATTCAATCAATGGTATAGAGTTATTTATTTGCTACATAATAGATATTGTGCCAAATAATTACTTTTTATTTATTTTATTTAGTATGTAATTTTGGAGTACATTTTTTCCTGTTTCCACAGTTAGGCTACATTTAATGTGCAGGAATTGTATGTATGTATATCTTCTGTAAATAACAACTAGTATCTTCATTAAATATAATTGTGACAAGAAAAGATGTGTTGTTCTCAGTTCCTATAATATAGGAGATATAACCACTTGGTATGGTGGGGTCTTGTATTTTTTTTTAATTGAGATAAAATTCACATACTCTAAAATCACCTTTTTAAAGTATGTGATTTGTTGGTTTTTAGTATATTCATAAGGTTGTTCAACATCATCACTATATATAATTCAAGAACATTCTCCTTATCCCTTAAGTAAACCCCATACCCTCTAGCAGCTGGTCCTCACTTTCCTCTCTCACCAGTCCCTGGAAACCACTACAGTCAGCCCTCTATATACAAATGAGTTCTGGTCTGAGAGTGTATTTATAAGTCTAATTTTTTATAAATCCAACAAAATTAACCTAGCTACCCAACTAACAATCAACTACATAGGTTTATAATAGATACTGTACATATAATAGGTACATAGGTACTGTAATAGGTTTATAATATTTTTTACACAAATAATATGTAAAACAAGCACAAAAAATAAAGACATTTTTAATCTTACAGTACAGCACCTTGAAAAGTACTATAGTAGTACAATAAAACTGGCATACAGGGGCTGGCATCAGATGAACAGGCAAGAAGAGTTACTGACTAGAGGAGGGCAAGGGGCTGGGAGATGGTAGAGCTGAACGACAGTCAGCAGGAGACTGAGGGCAAGCTGCAGTTTCACTCACGCCTGATGCTGATGCAACACATATTCACATCTTTGAAAGTTCTCAAAGATTCATATGTAGGGGACTTACTGAGTCTGCCTTGTCTATGAATTTACCTATTCTAGACATTTTGTATAAACAGAATCGTATAATGCAGAGTCTTTTGTGTCTGGTTTCTTTCACTTAGTATGTTTCAGGGTTAGTCCACACTGCAGCAGGTCTCAGTGCTCCACTCCTTGTTCAGTTCAGTTCAGTTGCTCAGTCGTGTCCGACTCTTTGTGACCCCATAAATCACAGCATGCAAGGCCTCCCTGTCCATCACCATCTCCCAGAGTTCACTCAGACCCACATCCATCGAGTCCGTGATGCCATCCAGCCATCTTGTCCTCGGTCGTCCCCTTCTCCTCCTGCCCCCAATCCCTCCCAGCATCAGAGTCTTTCCAGTGAGTCAACTCTTCACATGAGGTGGCCAAAGTACTGGAGTTTCAGCTTTAGCATCATTCCTTCCAAAGAAATCCCAGGGCTGATCTCCTTCAGAATGGACTGGTTGGATCTCCTTGCAGTCCAGGAGACTCTCAAGAGTCTTCTCCAACACCACAGTTCAAAAGCATCAATTCTTTGGCACTCAGCCTTCTTCACAGTCCAACTCTCACATCCATACATGACCACAGGAAAAACCATAGCCTTGACTAGACAGACCTTAGTCGGCAAAGTAATGTCTCTGCTTTTGAATATACTATCTAGGTTGGTCATAACTTTCCTTCCAAGAAGCAAGTGTCTTTTAATTTCATGGATGCAGTCACCATCTGCAGTGATTTTGGAGCCCCCAAAATAAAGTCTGACACTGTTTCCACTGTTTCCCATCTATTTCCCATAAAGTGATGGGACCAGATGCCATGATCTTTGTTTTCTGAATGTTGAGCTTTAAGCTAACTTTTTGCTCTCCTCTTTCACTTTCATCAAGAGACTTTTAGTTCCTCTTTACTTTCTGCCATAAGGGTGGTGTCATCTGCATATCTGAGGTTACTGATATTTCTTCCGGCAATCTTGATTCCAGCTTGTGTTTCTTCCAGTCCCATGTTTCTCATGATGTACTCCTTTTATGGCTGTATAATATTCCATGGTATGGGTATGTCACATGTTTGCTTATTAATTAATGGACACTGGTTTGTTGCCACTCTTTAGCTGTTAGGAATACTGCTGCTATGAAGAGGCACTGGGTTTTAGAGCTATTATGGGTCCTACACCACTGTTTTCATGATTTAAGCAATTGGTATACTACTTGATGAAAAAAATTTCCAAAACAATTTAATTCCCCAACCCATGTCTGTTTTTAATGTCAGCATTTTCCAGAGTGTATTTCAGGCTATAATCTCGCAAGTTCACAAACTGATCCTTCCAAAACACACACATTGCAGAACAAGACACAAAACCAAGATGACATCTTCAAAAATTGGGGAACCATGATATACCCCCCTTCTTAGAAGTGATTCCCAGTATTCATTAACATATTCAAGGCTCTGAGAAGTCCTGCTGTAATCCCTTTTCACATTCACAGTCAAAGGCCTCTTTGAGAAATGCCACAGCAGCCTTTCTGTGTTCATTTATGTAATAGTTCAAGGTCCCCAGTACAGGGGTGATGTTGTATGCAACATTATGCCTTCTATCCAGAGTCGATCTGAAAGCCTAGAATTTACCAGAGAATTTTAAAAGTCACCAAATAAATTTTATTGAAGTTATTATTCTTCAGCATTTTACCATCTCATAGACCTTAGTATCACCCACGAAGTTTCCTTTATATAATGCGTAATGCTTTCCCACCATTATATAGTTTTCCTTCTCTAGATAATTTTAAAAGCTGACAAAATGAAGCTGATAGCCTATCTCTTGCGCATCTTTGCTCTTGTTTACTCTTCCTTACTCCTATCTTATTTAAAAGCTGGTATCCTACATGACATCCTTCCTTCCTCCCAATTCCATGGTGACTGACCCCTTTTGACCTTATTTTAATTTGGATTCTACATTATTCAAAATTAATACATACTCTCCCATTATATTCCCCTTGGTCTTCCAAATGAGAATAACTATTGCTATACTTAATAAAGATAAGGGGTGTTTAATTATGTCTGCCTTCTTTGAAAATGCATTAAATGCCATTATTCAAGGTAGCGATGGTGAAGTAAAAGAATTCACCCAGCAAAAACAGAGTAGTAGCCAGGCAACCCTTCCTGAAGCAGGAGATGCAGTTAATACTTTAAAACTTGCAAACAAGCCAAGAGAAAATGAGATGCCTACAGGGTCACAAGAAGGATAATGAGGTTTGCTAGAAGATGTGAGAAAGAAGAAAGAATGTTTTTACCAAAAGCGCCTGTAGAAAATTACACATTTAAGTGTTTAACATACCTGCTTAGCACAGTGTACAAAAACTAAGCTTTTCCAGCAATTTTTGAATGCCATGCAGGTTAAATAGATTTCTCCTGAATTCAATGTCATTTCCTCTGAAATATGAATGCAAATCAATGACTACCAGTGTGGGGAAATTAAAAGAAGTGTCATTCTGATTTCACATTGGGCTTATAATTTTTTTGAAAAATCAGCACAGAAAATGCAGTGTTGTAAAAATGAACCCCTACCTCAAATAGTTTTCCTTTACTTGTTAATCTAAAATGTACTGCTTTTCTTGCTGTGGAATAATCTTCATTTCCTCCACTTTTCTTACACAGAGAAGAATGTGATATTAGATGATCAGAGCATAGCATCAGTGACTTAAAGACTGGAGAAGAATCTTTAACTTATTAATAGTTCGATATTGTTAGTTATCTTTCTATTTATTCATTCATTAGCTAGTAATGATTGAAGGGCTTATAAGTGAGTGCCAGGCCCTCAGTGAAATCAGGATTCAACATAAGGAAAAACTAGAGGGTCTCTGTTCTCCTAGAGCTTATCACCTATGGATGAAAAACAAAGAGTAACCAAATAAACAATAAAACATAAAGACACTTCCCAAGGAAGGATGTAGAGTTGCTAGAACACGTAGTAAGAGGACTTAACCTGATCTGAGGTGAGGAAATGTTTTCTGTGGAGGAGCAGTTGATCGGAACTCCGAAGGATGAAAATGCTAACTCAGCAGAGAAAGAAGAGCGAATATGTTCTAAGGAGGAAACAACCTCAGCAGCATAAAGAACAAAAGGTGAAAACCTCACTGTGGAAGAGCAGAGGCAGCAAGCGTGAGCAGGTGCAAGGTGTGCTGGAGACCTAAGGCGGGCTCTGAGTGGGCAAAGCCTTGCACGGCGTTTTAGAGGAGCTTTGTCTTTTATCCCAGAGCAGTAGGAAACCTGAAGTGCTCAAGCCAGGGGGTTGCATTTCTAATAGCAGCTCTTACAGGCCAGGGCCATTGCTTTATGATATCTCACTGTGGATGACACCTGTTATGCCTAATTCCTTAATTACTTATTATACAGGCTTAAACGTAAGGCAGAGGGAATTGTGCATAATGGTAAATATTAGAGTAGTGGTGGGCCTAGATACCTACACAGAGTCAAATACACTTCTTCCTCCTGACTTAGTCCATACTGGGCTACTTTTAAATTTTTGTTGTGGTAAAATATAGATATTATAAAATTTACCATTCTAACCATTTTTGAGTATACAGTTCAGTGACATGAAGTACATTCACACTGTGCAACCATCACCACTATCCATCTCCAAAACATCATCAATCTAAACTGAAAACCCCTATTATATAATAACTCCACTTCACCCTACCCCCAATCCCCAGAAACTACAATAGTAAGTCCCATACACATGAATAAGTTGCATTCATAAGTCCAATTTGTTCATGTAAGTACAACAAAGTTAGCCTAGGCACCCAACTAACACAGTATAGTACTGCACTACAATAGGATTATAGTACTTTTCACACAAATTACATCCCAAAAAAGACAAAAAAATAAAGAGAATATTTTTATTCTTATAGTAAAGTATGTTGAAAATCACAGTAGTATAGTACAACAGTACAAACCTAGACAGCACATTAAAAGAGAGACCTTACTTTGCCTACAAAGGTCCATAGAGTCAAAGCTATGGTTTTTTCCAGTAGTCAGGTACAGATGTGAGAGCTGGACAATAAAAAGACTGAGCACCAAAGAAGTGATGCCTTTGAACTGTGGTGCTGGAGACTCTCTAGAGTCCCTTGGACAACAAGGAGATCAAACCAGTCGATCCTATAGGAAGTCAACTCTGCATATTCACTGGAAGGACGCATGCTGAAGCTAAAGCTCCGATACACTGGCCCCTGATGCAAAGAGATGACTCATTGGAAAAGACCCTGATGCTGGGAAAGATTGAAGGCAGGGGAAAAAGGACAGATCATGAGATGGCTGGATGGCATCACCGACTCAGTGGACATGAGTTCGCGCAAACTCCAGGAGCCAGTGAAGGACAGGGAAGCCTGGTGTGCTGCAGTCCATGGAATCGCAAAGAGTGGGGGCACAACTGAGCGAATGAACAGCAGCAGCACAGCAACCAGCATACAGGACATGCTCATCCCTTTGAAAGCGTCAACGTGAAGGTTCGCTTGTAGAGGACTTGCTGTACCCCCTTCTGTGGATTTGGAAGTTACCTTGTCTAAGTGGAACCATACAATAGCTGTCCTTTTGCAGATCCGAGGAGAGGACTGGGGTTGGCTACACAGAGATAGGGCAAAGGGACTGGAGTGTGGTCCAGGGATGTGCACAAGATGGAGCCCAGGTTTGCCATAAAAGCCCCATTGTTAACCTGCATATCAGAGGAGGGGGGTGGGGCCCCACCATATCAGCCCCTTAGCACACTCACAGCGGGCATGGCTCTGCCTCTGTGAGCTCCGGGAGTGTGCAAGCAACCATGAAACTAAAAGGGGCTCCCAGTAGGAGCACTCCAGTAATATCTACCTCACACTACCGCTCAGAAATGCATCTGAGGGCTTCTATTTCAACTTGGAAGTAGACCCTGACCCTAACAGACAACCCCAAAGCAAAGAGGAAGCCCTGCTCAGCGTCCAGAATAGTCTCTGTTCAACACAACACCAATTGCACCCCTAACAAGGGGACAATGGCCAGCACACACAGAGAAAAGAGGTGACAGGCATCCATACCCAAAACAGCCCTCACAGCAAAATCATTACACTCACACACGCTACACTGGAATGCTCCCACATAAAACTGCCCTTTAAGGTCAAAGTAGATAACTGTTTCTCCTACGTCCAGAGAAAGAAAGAAAGTAAAATGAAAAAGCAAAGGAATTACTCCCAATTAAAAGAACAAGAGAATTTCCTTGAAAGAATAATGAAACAGATGTCTCCTGTCTACTAAACACTGAGTTCAAAACGGACGTAATATAAATGCTGAAGGAAAGAAAGGACTATCAGTAGAAATAGGGGGTTCCCTGGTGGTCTAGTGGTTATGACTTTTTACTGCTGTGGCCCAGGTTCAAACCCTGGTCAGAGAACTGATATCTCACACACCTCATGGGATGGCAAGGGAAAAAAAGAAAAAAGAAATACAGATCAGTGTAACAAGGAAGTAGAAACTATAAAGAGAAGCCAATGAAAATTTAAAAACTCATTTGCCAAGACAAAAACTGAGCTAAAGGCAATAAGGAGAAAACTAAATAATACAGAAGAATGAACAAGGGATCCACTAGAACAATGGAAATTATCCAATCACAAGCAGACAGAAAGACAAGTGAAAAAAAAATGAAAGCAATAAGCAAGACCTCTGGGATAATTAGACTGAGCCAACCTATGCATAATTGGAATCCAGAATAAGAAGAAACAAGGGGATATAAAATATATTTGAAGCAATTATGGCTGAAAAATTTCCCAAACCTAAAGAAGGAAAAAGCTATCCAGGTACAGGATGCACAGAGTCCCAAACAAGATGAACCCAAACAGACCCACATCAAGAATAGTATAATTTAAATGACTATTAGTTAAAGATAGAAAGCATCTAAAGGCAGCAAGAGAAAAACAGAGTTAGTCACAAGAGAACCCCCATAAGGGTATCAGCTGATTTCTCTACAGAAACATCACAGGCCAGGAGGCAATGGCAAGATATATTCAAAATCCTAAAAGAGAAAAACTACCAAATAAGGATACTCTATCAGCAAGATTATCATATAGAATTGAAGAGGGAATTTCTTAGACAAGCAAAAAAAATTAAAGAATGTAGTAAGACTAAGCCTATCCTTAAAAATACTACTGAAAGGTATTCTCTAAATAGAAAAGAAGCAATAATAAACAGGAAAAAGAAAATCACAATAGGAAAGTGAATCATTTAAATAAGCCAGTACATAGATTTCTAAAGTTTTTAAATTGTGAAAGCAATTGTAAGCACAATGAACAGCAAAAGGATAAACATGAAAGTGTTAAAGAGGACATCAAAAGGTGAAAACAAGACGGCAGAGTAGAAGGATGTGACCTCGCTGCTTCAGATGAAAACACAAAATCACAGCTGACTGCTAAGCAGCCATCAACCAAAAAACACCGGAGCCTATCAAAAATGACACCCTACATCCAAAGACAAGAAGCAGCCAGAACCAGGCAGTAGGAGGAACACAGTCACAGTAAAATTAAATCCCATATCCTACAGATGGGCAACCCACACACTAGAAAATAGTTATATCAAAGAAGCTCTCCCACAGGAGTGAAAGTTCTGAGCCCCAGGTTAGACTCCTCACCCTGGGGGTCCAGCAATGGGAAGAGGAGGCCCACAGAAAATCTGGCTTTGAGGGTCAGTGGGGTTTGACGGCAGGAATTCCACAGGACTGGGAGAAGAAACTCCACACTTGGGGGTGAACACAAGGTCTCTTGCACACCAGGACCCAGGGGGAAAAGCAGTGATTTCATAGGATTCAGGGCCACGTTACCTGCTGGTACTGGAGAGTCTCCTGTGGAAGTGGAGTGAGAGGAGGTAGCTGCAGCTCACTGCAGGAACAAACACAGGGACAGTGGTAGTTCTGGAGAGTATTCATTAGCATGAGCTCTCCTGGAGGCTGCCAAGATCTGGCCCCACTCAATAGCCTGTAGGGTCCAATACTGAAACACCACAGGTCAAACAACCAACAGGGCAAGAATACAGCTCCACCCATCAGTAGACTGGCTGCTTAAAGTCTTTCTGAGGACACAGCTGCCCACTAAACATACCCTTTGACATGGCTCTGCCTGGAGGAACAAGACCCAGCTCTACCCACCAGTGGGTAGGAAGCAGTACCTCCCACCAGGGAGCCTATACAAGCCTCTTAGACAATTTCATCCACCAGGAAGCAGGCTGTAGAAGCAAGAAGAATAACAACCAACCCTGTAGCTTGCAGAAGAGAAACCTCAATCACAGCAAGTTAGACAAAATGAGACAGCAGAGAAACATGACCCAGAAGAAGGAAGAAGATAAAGTAAAACCCCAGAATAACAACTAAATGAACTGGAGATTAGGCAATCTACCCAAAAAAGAATTCAGAGTAATGATAGTAAAGATAATCCAAGATCTTGGAAAAGAAGTGAGGCACAGATTGAGATACAAGAAATGTGAAATAAAGACCGAGAAGAACTAAAGAATAAACAGAGACAAACAATACAATAACTGAAATGAAAAAAACACTGAAGTAGTCAATAGCAGAATAACTGAGGCAGAAGAATGGATAAGTGAACTGGAAGACAGAATGGTGGAAATCACTTTCATGGAATAAAGAAAAAGAATGAAAAGAAATGAAGACAGTCTAAGAGACATCTGGGACAACACTAAATGCACCAATGTTTGCATTATAGGGGGTCCAGAAGGAGAGAAGAGAGAAGGAAAGGACCTGGGAAAACATTTGAAGAGATAATAGCTGAAAACTTCCATAACATGGGAAATGAAACAGTCACCCGAGTTCAGGAAGTGCAGAGAATCCCAGGCAAGATAAACCCAAGGAGATACACATCAAGACACAAAGTAATCAAGTGACAAAAATGAAAAACAAAGAATAAATATTAAAAGCAACAAGGAGAAAGCAACAAATAACATACTAGGGAATTCCTGCAAAGTTAGGAATTCCTACAGCTTTGATGTCTAGGCAGAAACTGCAGGCTAGAAGGGAGAGACACCACATATTTAAAGTGATGGAAGAGAATAACCTACAAGAATTCTCTATCCAGCAAGGCTCTCATTCAAATTTGATGAAGAAATCAAAAGCTTTACAGACAAACACTAGACTAACACTACCAGACCAGCTTTGCAGCAAATGTTAAAACAACTTCTTTAGGGAAAAAAGAAATGACCACAACTAGAAATGAGAAAATTATGAATGGAAAAGCTCACTGGTAAAGGCAAACATACATTAAAGGTAGGAAATAATCTGCACACAAATATGATATCAAAACCAGCAACTCTGAGAAGAGGAGAGCAAAAATGCACAATATTGGAAATGCATTTGAAATTAAAAGACCAGCAACTTAAAACAATCTTGTTTTTATAGGCTGCTATATAAAAACTTCATAGAAACCACAGCCAGAAAAATACAATAGATACACACAAAAAAGAAAAAAGGCATCAAACGTAACACTAAAATTAAATCAGCAAGTCATGAACAAGGAGAAAGGGAAGGAAAAACACCTACAAAAACAAATCCAAAACAATTAACAAAAGGACAACTGGAATGTTGCTGTTGTTGCTTAGTCACTAAGTCGTGTCTGACTCTTTTGCCACCCCATGGACAGTAGACCACCAGACTCCTCTATCCATGGGATTTCCCAGGCAAAAACAGGAGTGGATTGGCATTTCCTTCTCTAGGGAGTTCCCCAACCCAGGGATTGAACCTGGGTGTCCTGCATTGGAAGGCTGATTCTTTAACACTAGGCCCCCAGGGAAATCAATAATTACCATAAATATAAACAAATTAAATGCTCCAACCAAAAGACATAGACTGCCTGAATGGCTACAACAATAAGAGCTGTATATATGTTGTCTATGAGAGACCCATTTCAGATCTAGGGACACATAGAGACTGAAAGTGAGGAGATGGAAAAAGGATTTCTGTGCAACTGAAAATCAAAAGAAAGCTGGAGCAGCAATACTCATACCAGACAAAATAGATTTTAAAATAAAGACCATTATAAGAAACAAAGAAGGACACTATATAAAGATCAGGGATCAATCCAAGAAGAAGATATACCATTGTAAATATGTATGCACCCAACATCAGTTCAGTTCAGTCGCTCAGTCGTGTCCGACTCTTTGCGACCCCATGAATTGCAGCACACCAGGCCTCCCTGTCCATCAGTAACTCCTGGAGTTAACTCAGATTCATGTCCATCGAGTCAGAGATGCCATCCAGCCATCTCATTCTCTGTCATCCCCTTCTCCTCCTGCCCCCAATCCTCCCAGCATCAAAGACTTTTCCAGTGAGTCAACTCTTCACATGAGGTGGCCAAAGTACTGGAGTTTCAGCTTTACCATCATTCCTTCCACACAACATAGAAGCCCCTAAATTATAAGGAAAAACCATAGACAACCATAAATGGAGAAACCAACAGTAACACAGTAATAGTAGGGAGACTTTAACACCCCACTTTCATCAATGGATGAATCATCCAGACGTAAAGTGAATAAGGAAACATAGGCCTTAAGTGACACATTAGACCAGACAGACTTAATTGATATTCATTGAGCACTCCGTCAAAAATCAGCAGAACACACATTATTCAAGCACACGTAGGACATTCTCAGAATTGATCACATGCTGGGTGACAAAACAAGCCTCGGTAAATTTAAGAAAACTGAATCAATCATCTCTTTTGACCACAGTGCTATAAGATTAGAAATCAACTACAAGGTAAAAACTGTAAGAAAAGAAACAAAAAACCCAGAACATGGAGTCTAAACAATAATGCTACTGAAACAACCAATGGATCACTAAAGAAACTGAAGAGGAAATCAAAATTACCAACAGACAAATGAAAATGAAAGCACAGCAATCCAAAGCCTATAGGAACGAGCAAAGGAAGTTGTAAGTGGGAAGTTCTAGCAATAACATCTTACCTCAGGAAATAAGAAAAAGCTCAAATAAGCAACCTAAGCTTACACCTAAAGCAACTAGAAAGAGAACAAACCAGCCACAGTTAATAGAAGAAATCATAAAAACAGAGAAGAAATAAATGAAATATAGACTTAAACAATAGGAAAAATCAATGAAACTAAAAGTGATTTTTCTGAAAAGACAAAAAATTTGACAAACCTTTTGTCAGACTCATCAAGAAAAAAAAAGAGGGGGCTCAAATAAATAAAATCAGAAATAAGAAAGGGGAAGTTACACTGGACACAAAAGAAATACAAAGGATCATCATAAGAGACTACTACAGGCATCTATATGCCAATAAAATGGACATCCTAGAAGAAATGGAAGAATTCTTAGAAAGGGACAATCTCCCAAGGCTGAACCACGAAGAAATAGAAATATAAACATAAACAGACCGATCACAAGTACTGAAATTGAAACTGAGGTTTAAAAACTTCCAACAAACCAAAGTCCAGGACCAGAAAGCATCACAGGCAAATTCCATCAAACATTTAGGGAAAAGTAAAACCTATCCTTCTGAACAGAGAAGGCAATGGCACCCCACTCCAGTACTCTTGCCTGGAAAATCCCATGGACGGAGGAGCCTGGTAGGCTGCAGTCCATGGGGTCACTGAGGGTCAGACATGACTGAGCGACTTCACTTTCACTTTTCACTTTCATGCATTGGAGAAGGAAATGGCAACCCACTCCAGCGTTCTTGCCTGGAGAATCCCAGGGACGGGGGAGCCTGGTGGGCTGCCATCTATTGGGTCGCACAGAGTCACACACGACTGAAGTGACTTAGCAGCAGCAGCGTCCTTCTGAAGCTATTTCAAAAAAATTACAGAGGAAGGAACACTCCCAAACCACCATCAACCTAATACCAAAATTGGACAAAGATGCGCCCCCAAAAAAGGAAGAAAATTACAGGCCAACATCACTGATGAGTATACATGCAAAAATCTTCAATAAAATATCAGCAAACTGAATCCAACAATACATTAAAGGATCATACACCATAATCAATTTATGGTGTGGAATTTATCCCAGGGATGCAAGGATTTTCAGTATCCACAAATCAATCAATGTGGTACATTACATCAAGCCACATGATCCATCACAATAGATGCAAAATAAAAATAAAAATCTTTTGACACAATTCCACACCAATTTATGATAAAAACTCTCCAGAAAGGAAGACATCTCAACATAATAAAGGTGATATGTGACAAACCAAGAGCAGACATCATACTCAGTGATGAAAACCTGAAAACATTTCCTCAGGAACAAGAAAAGGATATCCACTCTCACCACTTTAATTCAACAGATTTGGAAGTCCTAGCCATGGCAATAAGAGAAGAAAATCAAAAGGAATCCAAATTGAAAAAGAAATAAAATTGTTACTGTTTGCAAATGACATTGTATCACAGGTAAAAATTCTAGAGATGCTACCAAAACCTAAATACTAGAGTTCATTAATGAATTCAGTAAAACCACAGGATACAAAATATATAGAAATCTTAGCATTTCTATACATTGACAACGAAAGATCAAAAAGAGAGATTAAATAAACAATCCCACTTACCATTGCATCAAAAGAATATATAGAAATAAATCTACCTAAGGAGAAAAAAGACCTGTACTCTGAAAACTATGATTCTGATAAAAGAAATTGAAGATGATCCAAACAGACACATGCTAGCAAGGCAATGCTCAAAATCCTTCAAGCTAGACTTCAGCAGCACATGGACCGAGAACTTCCATATATAAAAGCTGGATTTTTAAAAGGCAGAGGAACCAAATTGCCAATACCTGTTGGATCACGGAGAAAGTGAGGGAATTCCAGAAAAACATCTACTTCTGCTTTGTTGACTACACTAACGTCTTTGACTGCGTGGATCACAACAAACTGTGGAAAATTCTTAAACAGATTTTACCTATTTTCGGAAAAACTTGTATGCAGGTCAAGAAGGAACAGTCAGAATCGGACATGGAACAACAGACTGGTTCAAAATTGGTAAAGGAGTACATCAAGGCTGTATATGGTCACTCTGCTTATTTAACATATATGCAGAGCACATCATGAGAAATGCCAGGCTGGATGACTCACAAGCTGGAATCAAGATTGCCTGGAGAAATATCAGCAACCTCAGATATGCAGATGACACCACTCTAAAAGGCACAAAGCAAAGAGGAATTAAAGGGCCTCTTGAAAAGGGTGAAAGGGGAGCGTGAAAAAGCTGGCTTAGATTAAAAACCAAGATCATGTCATCTGATCCCATTACTTTATGGCAAATAGATGTGGAAAAAGTGAAAACAGTGACAGATTTTATTTTCTTGGGCTCCAAAATCACTGTGGACAGTGACTAAAGCCATGAAATTAAAAGATGCTTACTCCTTGGAAGGAAGCTATGACAAAACTTTTTTTTAAGTCACTCGGTCATATCTGACTCTTTGTGACCCCATGGACTATATAAAGTCCATGGAATTCTCCAAGTCAGAATACTGGAGTGGGTAGCCTTTCCCTTCTCCAGGGGACCTTCCCAACCCAGGGATTGAACCCAGGTCTCTCACACTGCAGGCAGATTCTTTACCAGTTGAGCCACAAGGGAAGCCAAAGAGTAATGGAGTAGATATCCTATCCCTTCTCCAGCTGATCTTCCCGACCCAGGAATCGAACCAGGGTCACATGCATTGCAGGTGGATTCTTTACCAACTGAGCTATTAGGGAAGTCCAATGACAAACCTAGATAGCATATGAAAAAGTGGAGACATCAGTTTGCCAACAAAGGTTTGTCTAGTCAAAGGTATGGTTTTTCCAGTAGTCATGTATGAATACGAGAGCTGGACAATAAAGAAGGTTGAACAGCTGAGAACTGATGCTTTCAAATTGTGGTGCTGGAGAAGTCTCTTGAGAGTTCCCTGGACAGCAAGGAGATCAAACCAGTCAATCTGAAAGGAAATCAACCTTGAATATTCATTGGAAGGACTGATGCTGAAGCTCCAATACTTTGGAGCTTAGCTACCTGATGCAAAGAGCTAACTCACTGGAAAAGACCTTGATGCTGGGAAAGATTGAGGGCAGGAAGAGAAGTGGGCAACAGAGGATGAGATGATTAGATGGCATTATTGACTCAATGGACATGAGTTTGATCTAGCCTGGGGAGATAGTGAAGGACAGGGAAGCCTGGCATGCTGTGGTCCATAGCATCACAGAGAGACATGACTTAGTGACTGAAGAATAACAATAATAAACAGATGGAAAGATATACCACATTCTTGGATTGGAAGGATCAATGGTGTTAAAATGACCATTCTATGCAGATTCTATGCAATCCCTATCAAATTACAATGGCAGTTTTCACAAAACTAGAACCAAGTATGGAAACACAAAAACCCCTGAATACCCTAAACAATCTTGAGAAGGAAGAACAGAGGTAGAGGAATTATGCTCCCTGACTTCAGTCTATACTAAACACAAAACTACAGTAATCGAAACCACAGTACCGACACAAAAACAAACACAGTGATTAATGGAATCAGGATAGAAAACCCAGAAATAAGTCCATACAGTTACAGTCAATTAATATACAAAAAGGAAGCAAGACTACTCAATGGAGAAACTAAAGGCCTTTCAATAAGTGGTGCTGGGAAACCTGAACAGCTACATGGAAAAAAATGAAATTATTAACAGCACATTCTGTAACACTGCATACAAAACTCAAAATGGACCAAACACCTAAATATAAGACTGAATACTATAAAACTTCTAGAGGAAAACATAGGCAGAACACTTTGACATAAATCACAGTAATTATTTTTTTGATCCATAATGGAAGTAAAATCAGTAGTAAACAAATGGGACCTAATTAAACTTAAATGCTTTTGCACACTTAAAAGGAAGCCATAAATAAAACAAAAGACACCCTATAGACTGGCAGAAAATATTTGTAAACAATGTGACTAGTAAGGGCTTAATTCCTAAAATATAAAAACAGTTCATAGAGGTGTATATATATATATATACATACATACACACACACCCCCAATCAAAAAATGGGCAGAAGACTTGTTCCATGTTTTTGCTCCAGGGAACAAACAGGTACAAAGCTCGTCTCTGGAAGAGCTTGGGAAGGGGTTGAAGAGGGGAGGAAGGAGATCAAAACGCTGTTCTGACATGTACCCCAGTGTTCATGGCCACGCTGTATATACTAGTCAAGATATGGCAGCAACCTAAACATCCACAACGGATGAATGGATAAAGAAGATATGGTATTTAAATGGATACAATGCAATGTTATTCAGCCATAAAAAATGAATGAAATAATACCATTTGCAGCAACATGGGTGGGCCTAGAGATGATCATACTAAGGGAAGTGACTCAGAGAAAGACAAATATCATATGCTGTCACTTATATGCAGCATTTAAAAGATGACACGAGTGAAGTTATTTACAAAACAGAAACGGACTCCGGCAGAAAAACAAATTTATGGGTACCAAAGGGATAAATTAAGAGTTTGGGATTAGCAGACACCAACTGCTATATAGGAAATAAACAAAGTCCTACTGTATTACACAGGCAACTATATTCAGGATCTCGTAATAAACTATAATGAGAGAAACATGTATATGTAGCACAACAAGGTACATCAGCTGTACTTCAATAATTGTCCTTTTGTGTCTGGCTCGTTTCACTTAGGGTAATGTTTTCAAGGTTTATCCATGTATCAGAATTTCCTTCCTTTTAAGACTGAAACATATTGCATTTCACATATATACCGTATTTTGCTCATCCAGTCATCTATCGATGGGCATTTGATTTGCTTCCATCTTTTGGCCTTGTGGCTAATGCTGCTGTGCACATGGGTGCACAAATATCAACCCCCAGCTTTTAATTCTTTTGATACCTACTTAGAAATGGATTTGCTGAACTTATAATTCTACGCTTAATTTTTGAGGAGCTGTCATACTGTCTTCCACAGTGGCTTCAGCATTTTATGGGCTATATCTGGCGTAGTGCATGGTTTCCCGTGTTGTCTTAGAGATGGAGGCTGACAGCGCGTGGCATGGCTGCTAGGAGAAGCAATGGCTAGAAGACCCAGGGCTCAGTGTGCGGGTGTCCAAGCATGGAGAGGAAGCCTCCACTCGCCGCTGCGCCCTCCTTCAAGCCATGATGGCCCAGAGGCAGGCGCAGCTCCAGAACCATGGTCTGTCCTGGCTGCTCTGTTGGCTGAGTGATCAGACTACCGTCGCCTTTGCTTGACACCAAAGGATGGGAGAACTGGAGGAAATGTTACTAACCCCAGAGAATAAGAGCGTGGGAATGGGAAAAGTGCCTGCCTTTCTTTAGCTCCTTTTGCACGTGCTTTCCCAGCAGCCAGGGAAGGTCAAGGTTACAGGAAGCTAGGATCTTTGTTCTTGAGGCAATTTAAAGTTGGAAAAATTGGGTCCAAAGACCTGCTCTAAAGGGAAGTGAGCACAAGGCGCAGTGAATTTGCGGGCACTGATTGATGTGGGAGAACCTCCAGACTTAGAGAAAGAAAGAGGCTGGGGCCAGGGCATGTAAGCACAGCTGGTCTCTGCAATAGTATCCTCCACTTGGCACCTGTGGGGAGGGTTCAGACTCTTCCTCAGCAGGGAGAGTTGAGAAGAGTAGACTCCTACAACAGGAGGACAAACATAAGAAAATAACTGGAGCCAAAGTTTGCATAAAATTTTTCAGAATAGATTCTAGTTCTCTTCTATTGTCAGGGGCCTCTGTCCCCTCCTTTAACCATAGGCAGAGGGCAAGAGTCTCTAGTGTGTTAACAACAGGGACCTGGAAGGAATGGAAATGCACTGATGGTTTAGTCTTCTTGGCAGGATAAAGGGCTGAACGTGAGAAGACTCAGCAACTGTGGGGGAGGCAGGTTCTGGACCAGCCAAGATGCAGCAGTTCTAGAAGGATGAAGAAAGAAGTGGTTGAGTGGAAAGATAAACTACATCACCAAGTGTACTAGTTATTGCATGTATTAAACAAGTTTCTTCCAAGAAGTAGGACCAATAAACTGTGTATATACATAGGAGATATATTATGAGGAATTGGCTCACACGATATGGAAGCTGCAGTGAGGCCAGCATGTTGCAGGCACAGGAGAGCTGACAGAGCAGTTAAGTCCAGATCAGTGTGCTGGGGAACTCCCTCCTCCTTTGAGGAGGCCAGCCTCTTTGTTCTATTCAGATCTTCAGCTAATGGGATGAGTCCCACCCAATTAGGAAGGACAATCTGCTTTCTTGAAGTTTACTGACTTAAAAATTACCCATGACATTTTGCACAGAACTAGAACAAATAATTCTAAAATGCATATGGAACCATAAAAGGCCCAGAATTGGGTCCAAAGAAAAAGACCAAAGCAGGAGGCATAACCTTCCCAGACTTCAGACAATACCACGAAGCTCCAGTAATCAAAACACCATGGTACTGGCACAAAAACAAACAGATCAATGGAACCAAACAGAGAATCCAGAAATAAACCCACACGCCTCCAGTCAATTAATCTTCAACAAAGGAGGCAAGAATATCCAATGGGAAAAAGACAGTTTCTTCAGCAAGTAGTGTTGGAAAAGTTGGACAGCTGCATGTACATCAATGAAGTTGGAACACACCCTCTTACCACACACAAAAATAAGCTCAAAATGGCTTGAAAACTTAAGCATAAGACATGACACCATAAAATTCCTAGAAGAGAATATAGGCAAAGCACGCTCTGACATAAACCGTACTTACATTTTCTTAGGTCAGTCTCCCAAGGCAATAGAAATAAAAGCAAAAATAAACAAATGGGACCTAATCAAACTTACAAACTTTTGCACAGCAAAGGAAACAGAGACAAAATGAAAACACAACCTACAGAATGGGAGAAAATATTTGTTAACAATGCAACCAATAAGGAATAAGTTTCCAGAATATATAAACAGCTCATGCAACTCAACAACAAAAAAATAACCCAGTCAAAAAATGGTCAGGAGACCTAAACGGACATTTCTCCAAACAAGACAGACAGAAGGCCAAGAGGCACGTGAAAAGATGCTCAACATTGCTAATTATTAGAGAAATGCAAATCAAAAACCACAGTGAGGTAGCACCTCACACCATTCAGAACAACTGTTATTAAAAAGTCTACAAATAACAAAGGCTGGAGAGGATGTGGAGAAAAGGGAATCGCCTATATCACTGGAGGGAGTTTATATTGTGTACTATATTGTAAGCTGGTGCAGCCACTATGGAAAACAGGATAGTGGTTCCTCAGAAAACTAAAACTAGAATTACCCTACTATCCAGCAATCTCACTGCTGCACATATATCCTGACAAAATGATAATTCAAAAAGATACACGCGTCCCTATGTTCATAGCAACACTGTTCACAATAGTCAACACATGGAAACCACCCAAATGTCCACTGACAGATGAGTGGCAGTCCAGTGGTTAGGATTCAGCCCTTTCATCCCTGGGGCCCAGGTTCAGTTCCTGGTCAGGGACCTAAAATCCTGAAAGCCACATGGTGTTGCCAGAACAATAAAAGCAGATGAATGGATAAAGCAGATGTGGTACCTACGTACAATGGAATACAGTTCAGCCGTAAAAGTGAACAATATAATGCCATTTGCAGCGGAGAAGGCAATGGCACCCCACTCCAGCACTCTTGCCTGGAAAATCCCAGGGACAGAGGAGTCTGGTGGGCTGCAGGCCATGGGGTCGCTACTAGTTGGACACGACTGAGCAACTTCACTTTCACTTTTCACTTTCATGCATTGGAGAAGGAAATGGTAACCCACTCCAGTGTTCTTGCCTGGAGAATCTCAGGGATGGGGGAGCCTGGTGGGCTGCCATCCATGGGGTCGCACAGAGTTGGACACAACTGAAGTGACTTAGCAGCAGCAGCAGCAGCAGCAACATGGGTGCAACTAAAGATTATTATACTAAAGAAAGTAAATCAGAAAGAAAGACAGATACCATATAATATCACTTATACATGACATCTGATATACGGCACTAATGAACCTTCTGTGAAAGAGAAACAGCATCATGAACATAGAGAACACACTGGTGGTCGCCAAGGGTCTTGGGGAGGGATGGAGTAAGAGGTTGTGGTCAGCAACTGTAAGCGTTTGTATATAGAATGGATACACAGCAAGCACAGACGACTATATTCAATATTCTATAATAAACCATAGTGGAAATAAAAAATAATGTATATATGTGTATAATTGAATCACTTTTCTGTACAGCAGTAATTAACACAACATTGTAAATAGACTAGTCTTCAATTTAAAAAACAGTACACCAGTTGGAAGGTTAATCTCATCTGAAAACATCCTCCAGTGAGACATGTAGTTAATTAACACTGTGTATCAACCACTCCAAAATTAGTGGTTTAAAACAATGAGTCCATGGGCCAACAAGGCAATTCCGCCACCTGAGCCAGACATAGTAGGCTGGACTCTGTCACGCACCTGCAGTCAACTGGTACAGGATGACCTCTGATGGAGTGCTTCATCTCTGCTCTATGCAGTCTCTCACCCTCCAGCAGGCTAGCCTGGGCTTATTCACTTGCTGACTAGGAAGGGTTCCCAAGGAAGAAGTAGATGAATGGGAGCTGTTGAGGCCTGGGCTCAGAATGGATGCACCATCACTTCCATAGCACTCCACTGGCCAACGTGGGTGAAGAAGCCAGACAAGATTCAAAGGGTGGAGAAGTCTCTCCATGTGCAGAGCTGCAAAGCCATAGCGCCAAGGCTGTGGATATAGGAAAAGGAAAATTGTTACCATTTTTGCTGACCGTCTGCTAAAGTGAAGGCAGCACACTTTGTGAGTGTCTGAAAGTGTTGCTGCTCTTGTTTAGGGAGAGTTTTCAGGGCCTGGTGCTGTCAGATGTTTAAAATGCTTCTCTTGGGTGAAGTTAGTAGCTTTGGGGGAAGGAATACACAATAGCAGAAATACTGTGGGCTTTAAAATCAGGGTTTGACTCAGTCAGGGCCCTCTCCAGTCCAAACAACACCTTCACTTGCATTAGGACAAGAGGCAACCCTTCTCTCCGACTGGCACTGCCCTACTAGAGAACCCCCACTGCAGGCAGCAGCCCGCTCATTTGAACACTGGCCAGTGTATCTCCTCGGAGCCTCAGTTTCCATATCTGCCGATGAGAATTATAACACCACCCTCATAAAGGCTGTGGGGAGGATCAAATGAGTTTAGGTACATGAAGTGTCTGGCATACTGAGTACTTGGTTCTCAAAAACTATTAATGCCTTTTCTGCCTCTCTGCTATAAGAAGCCACAGTGAAGAGAACTTTAGAACATTCAAGGATGCCTATGAGACTCCAGTCAAGCCAATCATGAAAGGAGGGGAAAGGAGAGAAACTCACGAGGGCATTGAGTTCTTGAACTTGACCTGGGTAGAGGAGCAGTTCAAGAGGCCTGTGCGTTGCTCATCCTTTGCACGCCAAACTTGGGTTACTTGAGTTTTACTAAGGGATTAGTGCAATAATTGAAATAGAGGATAACTATCTTCTCTATAGCCAACCTAAAAGTTATTTTCAGAGGAATAGAAAACATTTCAAATTACTGAATGAAAGAGTGGGGAGGTGAAAATAGAAGAAAAGCCTCAGGCTTCTTACCAGCAGATAAAGTGGTCATATATGTAAGAATACACGGAGGCTTCCCTGGTGGCTCAGCTGGTAAAGAATCTGCCCGCAACGCAGGAGACCCAGATTCAGTCCCTGGGCTGGGAAGATCCCCTGAAGAAGGAAATGGCAACCCACTCCAGTATTCTTGCTTGGAAAATTCCATGGACGGAGGGGCCTGGAGGGCTACAGTCCATAGTCAAGAGTCTATGACTTCGCAACTTAATGACTAAACCACCACCATGCAAGAATAGATGAGAAAAAAAAACCAAAGTGTTAACACAAGTCATACATACATAATTCACTCAAGAAGTTCAATTTTAGCCTGACCTGAGTGTTCAATTACAGGTTCAGTCCATGGAACCTAGAAAGAATCATGCAATGTTAATCCTCCCAAGAAAGTGGCTCTTCATTAGCGATTCTACTCTGTCACCTGATGCTCACAGGCCATTATGAAATCCATTTATATTCCCAGTTTCAAAAACCAAATTGGAGGTATGAGCCAAAGGGTACATTAAATTAGGGATTATTGCTTGTGGCACTCTATGTGAGCCAGGTGATGCTGGGCCATTTTAATTAAGACTTTGTTTTCAGTAACAACACAAGCAAATGAATAACATTAAGTCAACACTGAGACAGTTGTGGGGGAGGGGTTATGGGGATAATTGAAATATGCAGTTGTGTTATAGGTCTATTGTGCAGAGTTCTCTTAGTCATTAGAAAAAACTGCTTTGGAGCAACTGAATCAAATCTGTACACGGGGCATGGAAATTGAGCACCAAGAAAAGATGATGGCTAGAGAAATAAGAGGCTCCCCTGGTTGCTCAGCAGTAAAGAATCCACCCACAATACAGGAGACATGCTTCGATTAAGGTAGAGGTGGGGTTTCAAACCAGGTGTATCTGATTCCAAAGCATACTGTTAAAATAGAAACAGACTAACAGACTTAGAGAATGAGCTTATGGTTATGCGGGGGAGGAGAAGCAGGGAAGGACAGTTAGGGAGTCTGGGACTGGTGTGTACACACTGCTGTATTTACCAACAAGGACCTACTGTATAGCACAGGGAACTCTGTTCAATGATAAGTAACAAACCTAAATGGGAAAAGAATTTGAAAACAGATACATGTATATGAATAACAGCCTCAGTTTGCTGTACATCTGAAACTATCAACTATACTCCAACATAAAATAAAAAGTAGACAAAAAAAAAATTACAAAGCCTATGTTATTGAGACTTCACTATCTGCCTGTCTTATTGTCCCTAAGGGGGGAAAAAGCTAAAAATAACCGAAAAAAGTTTGGGAACCAAAGCATGAGATTAATTTTGCCAAAATATTGTGAGGTTTAGGGAAGAGATTTGGGAGTATTTTTCTCTGAAGTTTTTCTTTAGAACAAAAATGTGTGTGTGTGTTCCTTCATCGATATACCATATATATGTTACTGGAAGCCTTTAAGCCTTCGCCATAAATTATCCACTCATATTCAGGGAGGGACTTCCATTGTATTTGATATGCTTTTCTCCCTGAAGCTGAGTTTCTGGTTAGCCCATGTGTGTTTTCACATTGTTTCACAATGTTTTATTTCATTAAAAACTAAATCCACTGAAATCAGAGCATTATTGAACCATGCAGATTTATTTATTTATTTTTTTGGCAGATAAGATGGGAGAAGTGGGTTTCATTCCAGAACTGCACAGTATTTCATTTTTAAAAATCTTCCTTGAAAAAAAAATCCTCATTGAACATAATTTGTCTTCCAAAGCTTTCTTCTTTACTGCATATCATAGGCTCTGCTCTTTCTAGTCCAGGTTCTCCCCACCCCCTCCAGTTTGCAGATAATCGTTAGGAGCCCAAAATCACACTTCTTTATGCAGATCAACTTAATTTTATCCTACTTCTTAGCTCCAAATCTAAAAATCTCCATTCTGACTGGGAATGAAGACGTTGTTTGTACTGAGCAAACAGAAGATCCTCCTATCACTAGGGTCATCCTCTTTGAAAGGAAACTATAAATGACAAAAAAAAAAAAAAGCTGTTATACTAGATAACAGCAAATGGTCTTAATTAAAAGCAAAACTAGCTACTTCTCCTTCTGCCTCATAAGGATAGGTGTCATAATTTATATCAGGGAAAGTAAACCTCTCTTCTCTAACTCTTCATCTCAGAGACTAGTGAGGAGAGAAAGAAAGACTGAAATTTCAAGCCTTCCCCAGTTCTGTGCTAAGGCATCGTTCAGCATGGGATGCATTCTCAGACATAGGAGCCTAACCAAGCCATTACCTTTCCACATAAAGATAAATCCCCAGAATACACATTGACATCATTCTTCCTTTCTCTTAAAATCCCCTGTTATAATAAGCTTAGGGGACAGTTTTTCCCTGCTGTTTTTGACAACTCCTCAGAGACTGCAGTGATACTTTAGATGCCCTTCCTAATATCAAAGGATTTCTATCAATTTTTAATTTTTCCTGATTTTGGCCTTCTTGATAAGGCCTCACAAGCTGTAGCAAAACTTTCATTCAAATATCCAATGGGATACTCTTCCTCAGTACCTTTGTGGTCACCTTCTGCACACTTTTTCATTAGCTATCTTAAGTTATAACTTCACAAAATGAGAAAGAAAAAAAACTCCAAGGCAAGATTTCTACTTCTGCTGTTCTGGCTGAGTCCACCATGAAAATATCTGTACAAGTTAACTGCATCTAAAGCAAGACTTCTTGTCACACTAGTCCCTCCGTGTACTTGAGGCTACCATACCATTCTCCCTATTCAGGGAAGAATCCTACAGGAAAAAACCTATTTCTCAACAATAAAGAAAATCCATGACAGCTAACTAAAACAGTCAAATCTAATTCTTCATTCTTACATATAACAATAACTAATGATTGGGCTTCCCTCGTGACTCAGTGGTAAAGAATCTGCCTGCCAACGCAGGACACACATGGGTTTGATCCCTGATCCAGGAAGATCCCACATGCCGCTGAGCAACTAAGCCCATGAGCTGCAACTTCTGAAGATCTCAAGCCCTAGAGCTGGTGGGCTGCAACAAGAGAAACCGGCACAATGAGAAGCCTGCGCTCCGCAACTGCAGGGGAGCCCTCGCTCACCACAGCTAGAGAAAAAGTCCTCATAGCAATGAAGACCCAGCACAATCTAAAATAAACAAATACATCATTTTTAAAAATGATTAATTTGATCAGAGATGTCTAGGAAAACTAGTACCATAAAAGAGAAGAACTAATTCCAGAGAAAACAACTCATATAACTGAATAATGATAATAAAAATATTTAGCATGTGAAAGATGACCAATAACAGCAACACTAACTCAAAGCCCTGTTTTAAACACTCTACATATGTTGACTTACTCAATCCAAACAAAAATCCTATTTTTATAAGTGAAGAAAATGAGGCTTAGAAAGGCTGAGTAAAATGCTCAAGGTCACACAGCTCATAAGAAGCAGACCTCAGTCAAGGTCTATCCAACTCCAAAGACCATGTTCTTAGTCCCTATGCTGTATTGTAGTCAGAGCCTTAATTTTTGAGTCTGACACATCAAAGTCTTCATTAACATTTGTCCCAAAGGATCCACCAACTTCCCAACTTTTCATGGAATAAGACCACTCAAGGTCCACTATGACTTGTCTAAGAAAGAGTCTGGGGAAAGGTAAGAACTTGAATTTGGCCTCCACTTACATACATTTTGGGAAATCAAACTACTAAAATCAGCCTATGACTTCAAGAATATCCATGAGCTTTATTTCATAACAGGATGTCAACACTAAAACTTGGGCATCTGGATCTTTCAGAACCAGAAATAATCTGAACCATCTAGAGGTGTGTAAAGCATATTCCTCCACAGACTAGGGGTGTTAGTCATAGATCTTAAGCTATGTAATTGAGACACTGAAACTTGTTGGAGAGGTCTGTGAAATGATCCAGATAAACTGGTTGTCTACACTGACCAAGGCTGGCTTGCGCTTAGTTCTCAGTCATGTCTGACTCTTTGCAACCCCATGGACTGTAGTCCGCCAGACACCTCTGTCCATGGAGATTCTCCAGACAAGAATACTGGAGTGGATTGCCATTTCCTTCTCCAAAGGTTGGCTTAGTGAGGTTGAATTTTGATTACTCAACTGAAATAACTCAGTAGGATTTTGTATATCTGACTTACAATTATTTTGAAATGTCCACCACAAAAATCTGCTAAGGTTTGCTTTACATATCCAGAGAACTTCCATGGTGGTCTGCTGGCTAAGTCTCTGTGCTCGCAATGCAGGACGCGGCCTGCGTTTGATCCCTGGTCAGGGAACTAGATCCCACATGATGCGAATAAAGATCCTACATAGTCCAACTAAAAGATCTTCTAAAGAAAGAACTGCAAGTGGGGAAAAGTAAACGGAGATTTATCATTCAACCTGAATTGTAATGAATAGACTGGAATGTGTCAGGAGGATGAATTTGTGAGAGATGCGAATAGTGAAGAATCAACTCTCAGCGCTCACTTCGGCAGCACATATGCTAAAATCAGATGCATACAGAGTAGATAAGCATGGCCCCTGTGCAAGGATGACGTGAAAATTTGTGAAGCGTTCCATATTTTTAGGGAGCTCAAACCGGGGGTCTGTAACCACCTAGAGGGGTGGGAGGCAGACAGGAGGTACAAGAGGGAGGGAACATGTGTATACCTCTGGCTGATTCATGTTGATGTGTGGCAGAAACCAACACAATACTGTAAGATAACTATCCTTCAATTAAAAATAAATAAATTTTAAAAATACACTTATATATAAATGTATCCCAGTGCTCCTGCATTGGGAGCACATAAAAGAATACATTTATACATAAAAAGAAAAGAATCAACTCAGCAGTGTGCTTGGCAGTCCCTTGGATCTGTCTCTTGTTTAACAGTGTTTGGACGAAACAGACCTGGGACATCCCTTCCTCCAGCCTCTGATAAAAGAAATTTTCATACATTGAGATACAGGGAAGTCATTCTTATTTATACATGAGTTAATTTGAATTTTATGCTAAATACAATCGCTTGCTTATGGCCTATCAAACATACATTGTACAACTGCTTTAATTATTAAAGAAAAGGGCCTACTGACCAGAAGTAAATAATGTCCAAGTTAAAAAATTAAGGTTAAACACCACTCTTCCTTGGACACTGACACTGGTTCTCCTTTGATGATAAGAGGTGCCAAGACTATACTGACTCACTGGGTACCTACTGCTCTGTTCTGTTTTTGTTTTTGTCTTTTTTTTTTCTGTTTGTTTTTTTAACCACACCACATGGCTTGTGGGATCTTAGTTCCCTGACTAGGGATTGAGTCAGGGCCCTTGGCATGGAGTCCTAACCGCTGGACCGCCAGGGAATTCCCTGTTTTCTTTTTTTTTTGAAATGTTGAAGAAATGTAACCCTGACTTGTTCAGTGTTCTTTGTTTTCACAAGATATAAAATTATGTTGAAAACCCTGCTTCTCCAGAGCAGTTTCTCAGAGTAATCTTGGAAGCAGGATTCTGGGCTAGTCCTCAGTTCAGTTCAGTTCACTTCAGTCACTCAGTGGTGTCTGACTCTTTGCAACCCCATGAATCACAGCACGCCAGGCCTCCTTGTCCATCACCAACTCCCGGAGTTCATTCAGACTCATGTCCATCGAGTCAGTGATGCCATCCAGCCATCTCATCCTCTGTCATCCCCTTCTCCTCCTGCACCCAATCCCTCCCAGCATCAGAGTCTTTTCCAATGAGTCAACTCTTCACATGAGGTGGCCAAAGTACTGGAGTTTCAGCTTTAGCATCATTCCTTCCAAAGAACACCCAGGGCTGATCTCCTTCAGAATGGACTGGCTGGATCTCCTTGCAGTCCAAGGGACTGTCAAGAGTCTTCTCCAACACCACAGTTCAAAAGCATCAGTTATTCAGTGCTCAGCTTTCTTCACAGTCCAGCTTTCACATCCATACATGATCACTGGAAAAACCTTAGCCTTGACTAGACGGACCCTTGTTGGCAACGTAATGTCTCTGCTTTTGAATATGCTATCTAGCTTGGTCATAACTTTCCTTCCAAGGAGTAAGCGTCTTTTAATTTCATGGCTGCAGTCACCATCTGCAGTGATTTTGGAACCCCCAAAAACAAAGTCTGCCACTGTTTCCACTGTTTCTCCATCTATTTCCCATGAAGTGATGGGACTGGATATCATGATCTTCGTTTTCTGAATGTTGAGCTTTAAGCCAACCCTTTCACTCTCCACTTTCACTTTCATCAAGAGTCAAGTGGGCCTTAGAAAGTATCACTACGAACAAAGCTAGTGAAGGTGATGGAATTCCAGTTGAGCTATTTCAAATCCTGAAAGATGATGCTGTGAAAGTGCTGCACTCAATATGCCAGCAAATTTGGAAAACTCAGCAGTGGCCACAGGACTGGAAAAGGTCAGTTTTCATTCCAGTCCCAAAGAAAGGCAATGCCAAAGAATGCTCAAACTACTGCACAACTGCACTCATCTCACATGCTAGTAAAGTAATGCTCAAAATTCTCCAAGCCAGTCTTCAGCAGTACATGAACCGTGAACTTCCTGATGTTCAAGCTGGTTTTAGAAAAGGCAGAGGAACCAGAGATCAAATTGCCAACATCTGCTGGATCATGGAAAAAGAAAGAGAGTTCCAGAAAAACATCTATTTCTGCTTTATTGACTATGCCAAAGCCTTTGACTGTGTGGATCACAATAAACTGTGGAAAATTCTGAAATAGATGGGAATACCAGACCACCTGACCTGCATCTTGAGAAATCTGTATGCAGGTCAGGAAGCAATAGTTAGAACTGGACATGGAACAACAGCCTGGTTCCAAATAGGAAAAGAGTACGTCAAGGCTGTATATTGTCACCCTGCTTATTTAACTTATATGCAGAGTACATCATGAGAAACGCTGGGCTGGAAGAAACACAAGCTGGAATCAAGATTGCGGGGAAAAATATCAATAACCTCAGATATGCAGATGATACCACCGTTTTGGCAGAAAGTAAAGAGGAACTAAAAAGCCTCTTGATGAAAGTGAAAGTGGCTAGTCCTCAACTTGGCTCAAATTAAACTTTTCTAGTCTTATTACAGATTGTCTATTATTTTCATCGACACCTTGATTACCCTCCAACCTCTATCTAGTCACAACTTTCAGAACCAACTAACTCAGCTATCTTCAGCCACCAGGACCAGCCACACCATTTTTTCAGCTTCTCTCCTTATTACCAATTACTCAAGAGCTCCCAGATGCTTGAGAACTATTCCACAGAGGTGGAGGCCGCAGTCCACCGCCCAGTCAACCTGCCTATGCAGTCCTCTAACACCTACCTCTCTCTGGGCTTCTGTTTCCACTGGGACGATGTGGCTCTGGAGGGCAGGGGCCACTTTTTTCCACAAATCAGCCAAAGAGAAGCGTGAGGGCACCCAGAAGTCCCTTGAAAATATAAAACCAGTAGGGCAGCCAGCCATGCTCTCTTCTAGGACGTGTGGAAGCTGACCCAAAAGAGTGGCGTAAAACCCAGGACACTATGGGAGTTGCCATTCTCATGAAGAAGAACCAGAACCAGGCCTTGTTGGCTCTGCAGGCCCTGGGCTCTGCCCTGGGGAGAGCAGCGTCCTGAAGGATCAAGTGAAACACACCAAGAAGATGGCGACCACGGGACTCCCTTCTGCCCGCGGGTTGGCCCTCAGGCTGGGCAGGACGAGTTCTCCTCCAAACACTCACCCTCTAGCAGGATTAGGGGCTTCTGGAGCCCAGCCCTGGGGCCTTGGACTCTTTAATCAACAGAAATTTATTAGAGGCCAGAGGGGAAACTTGGGCAAGGCTTTGCTGGGATCCGTGCTATAGCAAGAGGGAAAACAAGTAACATGTGCCTTTGCTCACACCTCGGGAGGGAGGGTGAGCTATTTTCTCAAATGGCGAGAGGATAGGGTAGATTGGAGGGTCGCGCTGGAGGGGTGGCTCAGGTGGTCTGCCCACCCCCTTGATGGTGCTGTTTGCAGGGACCACGCATGGTACTCTGCTTCTGCTCCCTGAACCTCAGAAAATGACAGTTGCATTTTGGCCTTTTTCTATTTTCTTGTTCATAATTTGCCCCCGACTCTGCATGCGTACAGTTATTTTTAATGCCTTATAGTTACTTTGTATTCTGTTGCTCAGATCAGATCATATCAGTCGCTCAGTCGTGTCCGACTCTTTGTGACCCCGTGAGTCACAGCATGCCAGGCCCTCCTGTCCAGCACCATCTCCTGCTGGAGGAGACATTTGTTCAGGTGCAAGCACTCCAGTAAAGGGCCCCAGGTTCCAGTTTGTCTCATAGTGGCCTTTGAGGAGCTTCTACTGTGTCAGCACTTCTGCATGAAGTCTCTTTGCAACTTTTTGGTTTTTAGTTGCTAAGTCATCTCTGACTCTTTTGCAACACTCTCCCCCCCGCCCCGCCCCCCTCCGCCCCCCCGCCTGCCCCCCCCCTCCCCCCGCCCTGGACTGTGGCTGCCAGGCTTCCCTGTCCCTGAGATTTCCCAGGCAAGAATACTGGCCTGTGTTGCTGTTCCTTCTCCAGAGGATCTTCCTGACCCAGGGATCAAACCTGCATCTCTTGCATCTCCCAAATGGGCAGGAGGATTCTTTACCACTGCAGCCACTACTCAGCTTTTTAACCACCCTGGAGCCCCCTCCTAAGCCTTGGAGCAGAGGGAAACAAAGTTTTTGCAGGTAAAAAAAAGAATTTCATAGAATCTCAAATATTACCTAGATAAATAATTGCTGTAGATAGAAAACTAAATTTTAGCTCAATGTTTTCAGCTGAAATTCAACTCTTTAAGACTTCAAAAGTAAGAAAAAAGAATAAAACGTTTCCCATAGGAAAAAACAGAATTTACTTACTTATGTCTTTTCTAACTCACAGGCCTATTGTGAAACTATTTAGGAAGCTGGAATGTAAAATTGCATGTTGTTTAGTTATCTAAAATGCAGACATTTTTCTCTTCAAATCTTAGATTTAGTACTGTATTGCATTGAAATTAGGATTAGGGCCAATTATGAAAGGATAACATGTCATAAAAATAGTTCTACATGGAAAATCTGTGGAAATATGGCTTTAATTTCTCAATGAAAATAATATCTTGTATTTGCCTTTATTATATTTCAGTAGAACATAATACCATTAATTTGCTTGTATACCACTTATAAAACATGTTTGCATAAACTATCTCATTTGAACTTGACAACAACACTCTGAGATGAAGAGGCCAGTTAGGAGGGGACAGAAAGTAAAAGTGCAAGTCACTCAGTCCTGTCGGACACTTTGCAACCCCATGGACTGTGGCCTGCCAGGCTTCTCTGTCCATGGAATTCTCCAGGCAAGAATAGCGGAGTGGGTAGCTGTTCCCTTCTCCAGGGGATCTTCCCAACCCAGGAATCGAACCCACTTGTCCTGCACCGCAGGTAGATTCTTTACCATTTGAGCACCAGGGAAGCCCATGAGGAGACAAGTTGTTATCAAACCAAATGGGTCCCTAGCCCTCACACGGTAAAGCCAGTCTACTGACATCGGGTTGTGGTGGGAAAAGGTGCAGCACTTATTGCAGGGTGCCAGGCAAGGAGTTCAGGGCAGCTAGTGTTCAAAAGCCCAAAACTCTCTGTGGATTTCAGGAAAGCATCTGACAGCCACAAGCTGATACTTGCCCTCTATCTCTACAGAATTAAATCATGAACTGCTGCAGCTGCTGACCTTCTGTTGTCAGTAAATTGTGTCCAACTCCTGTGAGAACCCCTGGACTATAGCCTGCCAGGCTCCTCTGTCCATGGGGTTACAGTCCACGGGGATTCCCAGGCAAGAATACTAGAAGGTTGCCATTTCGTCCTCCAGGAGCTCTTCCTGACCCAGAAATTGAACCCATGTCTCCTGTATTGACAGGTGGATTCTTTATCACTGAGCCACCAGGGAAGCCAACCTTCAATATCCCCTGAAAAAAATGTGGGGTGGAGATCAGGAATGAGGCACTCTGTGCTCTGGGAAAAACTGGCAGAATAGGCCCTCAGATAGATATTTTCAGGAGACTTTATGAGCCCAATTCCTGCATCTCCTCATATCTAGAAAATCAAAAAAATCCTTCATGGTGGGACTTCCCTGGCTGTCCAGTGATTAAAACTGTGTTTCCAATGCAATGGGCATGGGTTCAATCCCTAATGGGGGAACTAAGATCCCACATGCAGCCTGGTGCAACCAAAAGAAGAAGAAGAAAAAAATCCTTCATGATGAGGTCTGCTTCTCATGACCTAGCAGTAACTTTCACGAGAATAGCAGCAGCCAGCTGCAAAAAGTATGTGCTTGATTGAATATACTCCACTTTCACCAAAATCACATATATACTGACCCTCTCCCTATCTCTTTGGAACAGTCTCTCAGAGCTAAATAAAACTTAACTCGCAACTCTCATGGTGTGCTTCATGGTGTGCTTTTTTTTTTTTTTCCAGTCGACATATTTTAAAGGTGAGGTGAGGGAGGGGACTTGTAGGGTTTGAGGTCAGCTTGTGCATGATTCTCTGATTGGTAGATGATGAGGTTACAGGGCTGTGTCACAGGGTTTAACATTATCCTCAGATACCAGCAGGTCTGGGGGCTACATGCTCAATGATCATCAAGTAGTTAATTTCTTCCACTTGGTGGTGGTTTTAGCATCTGTAAAACTACTCAGGAAATGTGCATCAGATACAATTATCTAGGTACTTCAGAGAGGAGTTAAAGCACAGAATACAGGGGAGGGGTCTGTCCCAGGAAGGTCGCATAGGATTACAAATTCACAGATGGGGAAATTGAGATGTAGAGATCAAATAAATTTCTCAGTATGGAAAAGAGAAGATCACTGTGGGTTTATACTCAGTTAACTGTATAAGGGTAATAGAGAGAGAGACTGACAGGAAAGAGAAACTATTTCCTAGAAATATTATGTAGAAACATGAAGGCTAACCTCCTAAAAAAATGATCTAAAATTGCAATACGTGAACTGCTGCTGCTGCTTCTGCTGCTAAGTCACTTCAGTCGTGTCCAACTCTGTGCCACCGCATAGACAGCAGCCCACCAGGCTCCCCCGTCCCTGGGATTCTCAGGGCAAGAACACTGGAGTGGGTTGTCATTTCCTGCTCCAATGCATGAAAGTGAAAAGTGAAAGCGAAGCCGCTCAGTCATGTCCAACTCTGAACGACCCCATGGACTGCAGCCTACCAGGCTCCCTCCATCCATTGGATTTTTCAGCAAGAGTACCGGAATGGGGTGACATTGCCTTCTCCGAATATGTGAACATTAAGTAGAAATAAGTGGCATGTGAGAAGCCTCATCTCATTGAAAGTGAAAACTGGCTATAATAAGGAGGATAATGTGTGACACAAAGGGAAAAAAAGGCTTAATGAATCTCATTCTCTGATTTGAAGGTGGCATGTCTGAGTCCATTATAAAGAACAAAGTCACCCCAGAGCCTATAGGAGTCAGGAAGTCAGTGAACTGATTCATTATAAAAGAAAATGTTTAGCACACACTTCTAATGTATCTTTATCTCTCTACATATAGAATATATTATTTATATAAAATATCTGTTGTAAGTATATATAAATGTAATATACATTACATTTACTTTTTAAAATTCTAGAATCTATTTCTTTTTAGAAAATTGATACTATGCTTAACAAAATCAAATATTATGGTCATAAAATAATTTTTAATGTTAGAATAGTTCTTTAACAGTAGAAAAATATCCACTGAGAATAAAAGACTTAATTTGCTTTTATAAATAGTGGTGGATTACAACCACACAATAGTGCTAACTCTGCTATTGCTGTGTATTTAAAGCCAAGATGATGACTGTATTGAAAAAGAAGGAAGAGAAAATCAATAGATTATTGCTTCAATGGAGCTCACAACAGTGCTGATTAGAGAACACAAACGAATTGCATAATAGTAAAATAGCTATAAACTAGGTATAGATTTAAGCCTATGTTAAGACCATTCTTAAACTGCATTGTATCTTTAGAAAACATGCACTGAAATTACAACAGCAAATTAAATCTATTCGACCATAAAATTTAATACATAAGAAAATAGCATTTATTAATGATCTGGAAGAGGGAGTAAATAGCATGTTAATGAAATTTGCAGATGATACTAAATTGGAAGGTGTTACAACTAGGACAGGGTCTTAATACAAGTGGACATTGAAAAGTTAGAAAAAATGGTAACCAAAAAAAAACCAAAAACCCAAGTAGAACTTATAAAAGTATTTGGTAGAAGAATTTTAACTTCAAAATAATAATATAAAAAATGTGACTTTGACATTTGATCAGGATTTTCTGATTATGATAAACTAATTAACCCACTCTTGAGAGGTCCTGGGCCAGCTACTGGAAAGTAGTCATTCCCTTATTCCTTCCTCTAGCCTCTTTCTAGGTAGACCAGAAAAACTATATCTCCTGGTTGTAGACATTTCATAGGCAAGCAAAATGAAGCAAATAGAGACCAGACATATCAGTTATTTAAAAATTGTATATTGAAGAGGAAAAATGGCTAGTGAAAACACTATATTATTGGCATCATCTAATGCATGAGAAATGCTGGGCTGGAAGAAGCACAAGCTGGAATCAAGATTGCCGGGAGAAATATCAACAACCTCAGATATGCAAATGATACCACTCTTATGGCAGAAAGTGAAGAGGAACTCAAAGCCTCTTGATGAAAGTGAAAGAGGAGAGTGAAAGGGTTGGCTTAAAGCTCAACATTCAGAAAATGAAGATCATGGCATCTTGTCCCATCACTTCAAGGAAAATAGATGGGGAAACAGTGGAAACAGTGGCAGACTTTATTTTGGGGGGCTCCAAAATCACTGCAAATGGTGACTGCAGCCATGAAATTAAAAGACACTTACTCCTTGGAAGGAAAGTAGCGTATTCAAAAGCAGAGACATTACGTTGCCAACAAGGATCCATCTAGTCAAGGCTATGGTTTTTCCAGTGGTCATGTATGGATGTGAGAGTTGGACTGTGAAGAAAGCTGAGTGCCGAACAATTGATGCTTTTGAACTGTGGTGTTGGAGAAGACTCTTGAGAGTCCCTTGGACTGCAAGGAGATCCAACCAGTCCATTCTGAAGGAGATCAGCCCTGGGTGTTCTTTGGAAGGAATGATGCTAAAGCTGAAACTCCAGTACTTTGGCCACCTCATGCGAAGAGTTGACTCATCGGAAAAGACTCTGATGCTGGGAGGGATTAGGGGCAGGAGGAGAAGGGGGACGACAGAAGATGAGATGGCTGGATGGCACCACGGACTCGATGGACGCGAGTCTGAGTGAACTCTGGGTGTTGGTGATGGACAGGGAGGCCTGGCGTGCTGTGATTCATGGGGTCGCAAAGAGTCAGACACGACTGAGGGACTGAACTGAACTGAAGGGCAAATAAGAAAAATGGCAGGCTCAGTGCCTTAGATCTAGGATTTTTAAAGATGAGCACAGCAAACAATAGCAAGAGTGAGCAGTGAATAGGACCCCAGATTCAGTACATAGGCCTTTATCATCCCACATAACCATCAAGCAGCATTGTCCCAGCTAAGTCACAGCTGCTTAGGGACAGGACTGGCACCACATTCCAGAACTTCTAATGTCTAGCATCCTGCTGGATGCAACTGTCCCATGATGCTGCGTCTTGAGGCAAAGCACAGATCAATGAACTCTCCCAAAGAGTATCTTTAAATTCCAAGATAGCAATTCTCAAAATGCAGCCCAGAAACCCTTTGTCTGTAAGGTCAAAGCTCTTCTCATAAGAATACTAAGATGTTATTATTACTGTCCTCCTTTCGAGTGTACGACAGGATCTTCCACAGGGCAAATGCAATGTGATCCTGGAATAGATTTAATGCAGAAGCAGATATGAGAATCCAGCTGTTCTATTAGGCCAGATATTAAAGAGATTTGCAAAAATATAAAACAATGACACTTCTCTCACTAGCTTTTTTATTTTGGATAACAGCTATTTTTCACTAAAATATGTTATTCACATTAATCTATGGCTTTATTGTTTTTAAATGAAATTGGGGGCAGGAGGAGATGGGGACGACCAAGGATGAGATGGCTGGATGGCATCACGGACTCGATGAACGTGAGTCTGGGTGAACACCGGGAGATGGTGATGGACAGGGAGGCCTGGCGTGCTGCGATTCATGGGGTCGCAAAGAGTCGGACACGACTGAGCAACTGAACTGAACTGAACTGAACAGATTTCAGTTTTAATTTCTTATATGATAAATATTGACAGGTTATAACAGGTATAACTCACATAAACAAAAGTTATTTGACATTCTCAAGGACTTATTTACTTACATAAATGTATTTTTAAATTTATTTATTTTGAAATACAGTTGATGTGTAACATTATGTTAGTTTCACACAATAAAGTGATTTGACATGTGCATACAATATGAAATGATCATTGCAGTAAGTCTGTCCCCACAGAAAGTTACACTATTACTGACCATACACTTACTATTACTAGAGTATCCAGTTCAGTTCTGTTCAGTCGCTCAGTCATGTCCGACTCTTTGCAACCCCATGAATCACAGCACGCCAGGCCTCCCTGTCCATCCCAACTCCCAGAGTTCACTCAGACTCGCGTCCATCGAGTCCGTGGTGCCATCCAGCCATCTCATCCTCTGTCATCCCCTTCACCTCCTGCCCCCAATCCCTCCCAGCATCAGAGTCTTTTCCAGTGAGTCAACTCTTCTCATGAGGTGGCCAAAGTACTGGAGTTTCAGCTTTAGCATCATTCCTTCCAAAGAACACCCAGGGCTGATCTCCTTCAGAATGGACTGGTTGGATCTCCCTGCAGTCTGAGGGACTCTCAAGAGTCTTCTCCAACACCACAGTTCAAAAGCATCAATTGTTCAGCGCTCAGCTTTCTTCTACCCATACACTATTATTGACCATATACCTTATGCTATATATTACATCCCATGGCTTATTTATTTTATCTCAAGGATTTTTAAGAATGTAAAGAAATCCTGAGACCAAAAAGTTGGAGAACTCCTTAATCTAAAAGAACAAGCTCTAAAGTTTATGACTTGCTAAGATTTCCAAGACTTCTTCCTGTCCTACAGCATAGGACAATGATTTAAACTGCCTTGTTGGGTTATTTTGAAGATTAGGTGGTGTGAGCTTGTGTAAAACTCTTAGCTCAGTGCAGGGCACATGAGGTCTCATAAAATATTAGCCATCACTGTTATTATTATTGCTATGGCTACTACTATTACAACCACTGTGAGGATTATTATTCCCTCTTGGTAATGTCTTTTAGTCGGCTACTAGGGGATTTAGTCTTTGAACTTGTTAAACGTTCTTGGGCCTTTGTACTTGCCGTTTCCTTCACCTAGAATAGCTTTCCTACCTTTCTGTCCAGCAAATTCTCAACATCATTCTCATACGGACTTAGGGCTTCTTTTTCTTGGAAGCCCTTATTGACTCCCAGAAGCTGCGTCCGGTGCCCTGCTGTAGGTCCGGATATTTGCTCACTTAGCGCTATTTGTATCTTTACTGGCTTTTCCATGGCCCTCTGAAAACTCTGTGAAAGAAGGGACCATATTTGGGTCACTGCTACAATCAAAAGCTCAGCATAGTGCCTGCCATTCAGTAAATGCTTGTTGAAATAATTTTGTAAAAGTCTCCAATTTCTATTCTTGACCTACTGCTCCTTTCACGTCCTGGAAAACCTAAGCAAATTTGGTACCCGAAATACTCTTGTGAGTCCTTTAGTCCTCAAATTTGATGTGAAATCTAAGCTCGAAAAAGACCTGGGGTTCATCTGTGAGTTTAAGGTAAAGGCTACTTATCTTAAAAGATGTTCGAGTGTATGCCTTTTCCTAGGGATCCAAAATTGCGCAGGAGGTAAAACATCAACGTTTGTGTAAAAGCTGGTCAATTCTTAGTTATAATTCAAACACAAGTCAGTCACAATCTAAGACGGAGACCTGAGGTGGCTAGAAAAAAATGCTCCAGTGTACAAGCATGACAGCTCTTATCACTACAAGAAGAGTGAAGAATACTCAGAATGCTTTCTGCCTTTCAAGTTGCCTTTCCTTCCATTCTTGGTGGAAGGTCTGCCTGGACTTCTCTGATCCACTGATAGCAGCTCCGGAATTTCTATTTTAGAGGAACTTAGTGGAGATCTGATTGAATAAGGGGCCAGGAGACTTTTAAGCTATATTTGCATAGCAAATACTGATTTTTACTGACATTGCATGTTTATTTTGGAGGGCATTCTTGGATATAAGAGAGTGCTAAGGACTTCTAACTCACCCCACTGCTGAAAGTACATCTATTTTTAGTTCAGAGACATGTGAAATAAAGGAATAGGAAAGCTTGATAAGAGAGGTTTGACTAGCTCTCTTTTGTTATGGCTATTTACATTTGTAAACTTATACTCTGCCTGGTAAGAATTAACCAATATGCTTTCAAAAAGATTTGAAAGTCTGAAAAAGCAGAGTTGACCTTTGGAATAAAAATTGACCATAGGAATAAACACTAGAGTATATTTATTAAGTTTAGGACCTAAAGAGATCAGTATAGCTATAAGGAAACAGGCAAGTTGTCCCAAGAAAAATCAGACTTAAAGAAATCAGTTTATTACACAATTATTATATATTTCTTTCAGCTATAAACAGATACAATAGAATATATGACTTCATGGACCTTGCAACCTAGTTGGGAAGACAAGAGAATGCCTACAGGGTTATCCTTTCAGTATATCTATGAGACTACCCTTCAGTATTCACCGTTCCTGCTGGTGATTCTCTTAGCCTAATTATCTGAGGAAAAATAAAATGAAGAAAAGGACAGGTGGAAAGGAAGGCTAAAAATATTGTGACATATGCTCCAAATTTAAAGCAGTATTATTCAGGAATTTAAAGCTGGAAACTTCAGCTAACATTTGATGGGTGATATTGTTTTGCAGGAAAGAAAACTGAGGTCTGTCTAGCAAAATACCCCAGCTGATAACTGGCAGGCCTAAAACCAGAAGTCAGATTCTCTGTTCCCATCCCAGTGTCCTTTCCATTACAATCTAGTATCTTCAAAGGTGGGGTAAAATAACTGGAGTCACTCTATACCTGCTGCTGCTGCTGCTGCTGCTGCTGCTGCTGCTGCTGCTAAGTCGCTTCAGTCGTGTCCAACTCTGTGCAACCCCATAGACGGCAGCCCACCAGGCTCCCCCGTCCCTGGGATTCTCCAGGCAAGAGCCCCGGAGTGGGTTGCCATTTCCTTCTCCAATGCAGGAAAGTGAAAAGTGAGAGTGAGGTTGCTCAGTCGTGTCCAACCCTCAGCAACCCCATGGACTGCAGCTTTCCAGGCTCCTCGGTCCATGGGATTCTCCAGGGAAGAGTACTGGAGTGGGAAATAGGATGCCTGGGGCTGGTGCACTGGGAAGACCCAGAGAGATGGTATGGGGAGGGAGGTGGGAGGGGGTTCAGGATTGGGAACACGTGTACACCCGTGGCAGATTCATGCTGATATATGGCAAACCAATACAATATTGTAAAGTTTAAAAAAAAAAAATTAACAAAAAATCTGAAAAAAAAAAAAGAAAGAAAGAGAGTACTGCAGTGGGTTGCCATTGCCCTCTCCACACTCTACACCTAGGTCTGTGCTAAAGAGCCTTAGTTTTCTCTTTAATGGTTAGATGGTTTATGGAATTCTTTGATTACCTATATCAGAGTTTTGTTTTTCATTTTTAGCATGACAGTTTTCACTAATCCTAATTTTCAGTTCCCCAAATAGAATCTATCAATGCTAAAATTTCCAGTTTTTAATCAAAGGGAAAATTCAAATAATTAATCTGAATCACAGACTAGAAAGTGGGTTTTTTTTCACTCATTTCTCCACTTTGATATTTTTAACTATATGAATGTTTTAGAAATTTTGTATTTCCCTCCCGACCACTTCTTTGAATCGGTTTCCCGTATCAACTGCGGCATCTCTACCAGTTTTTCCTCCCATGACCTCAAACTCAACAGAAAGCCAGCTCCTAGTCTGCTTATCTCTATTTTTGTCAATGACACCATCATTCTTCCAGTCACCCAGGTCTGAAATCTTGGCATCATCTCTGACTTTTTCTTCTTCCTTTTCACGTCTAGTGGATCACCAGTTCCTGCGGCTTCTTCCTGAAACATGTCTCTCAAGTCCGTTTCTTCTTTCCTAATTCTATTTTGTATGCGCCAAGTCCTGATAACCGCATAACCAGGTGGTCACCATATGCTGCTTCCCGGTTTTGCCCTAGCAACCCATCCTGCATCTACTGTGGACTGCTCTCTTTCGAAATCACCATGAAAAACAAAACCCACAAAAGCTATTTCATTCCTTGGAGTCTAACCTTCCCCAGTTCCCCTGTGTTCATAGATGATAAAACTCAAACTCAGTGAGCCCTGGATTGTGCTGCCCGTATCTCTGGAACCTCGTCTCTCGTTTGCTTCATAGAACCATCCTCCTCACTGATCGTTAACTTCTCTCCCGGTGCTGGTTTCCACCCTTTGCTCACCCCTGGAATGCATTCTAGTTTCACCTGAAATCGGCTTCGCTAACGTCAGCAACCAGGGGAACAGACCAGGACCCCTCCTCAAAATTACGCAGGTATCTACTGATAATTTCATTGAAGCAGCTTTCAGCCCTATCTCCCTAGAAATATCTGTACACGTCTGTCCTCTTCCCAAGTGAATAATTAACTTCTGGCCCGCACGAAGCAACCTCCCTTGTCTTTGTATCCCAGCGCTTTTTCATAGTAAATGTTTATGGATAAGGATGAGTTGAGTGCAAAGATGTGAACGCACAAAGGGGGCGCAGAGACATACCCCCTCTCCCCGCGCCCCCACAGTATGGGGTGCCGTGTGAAGCCTGCGGCGGCCTGGAAGGCTTCCAGGGCGCGGGGCGCAAGGTGCCCTAGGGGTGCAGCCCGGGAGCCGGAGCGCCCTCCCCCGCCTGGCTGGCTGGCGCGTCGTGGGGCGGCCAGCCGGGCGGGCGTGCGGGAGCCTGCAGGGAGGCCCGGCGGTTCCGCGCTCGGAGGTAGGTGGTGCTGTTGCCGTGACTGTCTTCCTCATTGGCGCGGGACGGAGAGGCGGAATGTTTAACTCCTGACTCGGGCGGAAGCGTGGGAGCCGCGCCGCGGGCAACCGTCCCTTCGAACCCCGGTAGCCGTCCCTGCCTTCGCCGCGCGCGGGGCCTCGGCGCCCCCGGCTCTTGCTCGCGCCCGGCCTGGGAGCCAGGTAAGGGGGCCAGGCCGGAGGCCGCAGGGGAGAGGGTGGGGGCAGGCCCACCGCGATCGCGACTCGTCCCGGCGTCGCGGGCCCAGGCCCTGCCGCGGTCCGGGGCCCCACGGCAGGACCCCCGCCCGATCCGGAGCCGGCGTCCCGGGCTCCCGCGGCCTTGCATGGCCGGGAGCGGCTCGGGAAGTTCGAGCGGATCCGATGCAGAAGTTGGCGCCCGGGAGAGCGGGGCTCAGCTGGAGCGTCTCCGGCCGTCTCGGCCAGGCGTGCGGCGCCTCCGGGTCGCCGCTTTCCTTCCCCGGACGCCGGAGCGCCGGCCTGGCCGGCGGTGACCCGGGCGTCTCGCGAGGCGAGGCGCGAGTCTCCCAAATCAGCGCAGGGTGCAGGCCGCTTCCCGGCAGAGATGTTCGCGGGCAAGGAGAGCCCACCAACTTCTGCTTTCCTGCCAGCCGGCCCAGCAGCTCGACCCCGCCAAGGGCGACCGCGCCAGCCCTGCGCCGTGAGCGTGGAGCCCGCGCCCTCCCGCACTTCGAGGGGCCCCCGGGCCTTCCGCGGGCTCCAGGGTGGCCCCCCTTTGCCGACCCGCTGGCGTCTTGGATTCCTGGGCCCGGGGAAGTGCACCAGGCCTGGGGGTAAAGGCTGAGGCGGCCGCCGAGCCGCGTTGGCTCCTGACAGCTTGCAGACAAACTTTAAAACAAAACTGACCAGAGGACATCGAGTTGCTTACTGAACGGGGTAATCGTTGTTAGAGTGCTGAAAATGCTCATTTCTGATGCGCCTCTGGGTCTTGCATAAGCACTGTTCATGGGGAAACTTAATTACTATTTTTGTTACTTTCTTTAATAATGAAAGCAACACCATTTAGTGTCCTATTCCAGTGATATTACAATAAGCAGCTTCTCATGAATGATAGTGAATTAGAATCGACTTACAGAATTAATTGGATGATTTTTGAGCTAAGGTGGTTGTTAAAGTATATTCGTATTTTAACCTTAAAGCTGTTTTAGGAGAAACCTTGCTCGCCTGACCTCCGTTGAAATGAACAGCTAGGATTCCGTGGAACCAAACCGACAGACACATTTAGACAAAATGTAAACAAGAAATCCAAGACAGTCAATGTCTTCTTTGTAGTAGGCCCATCTCCACAATGAAATATGTCGTTTTTGACTTTCAAAAAATATAGAATGGCTTCATTTTAATTATAGTTTTAGTCATTTGTGGAGCCTTTGTTTTCTGTTCCTCTACAATAGTGAGAGATTTGGGAGATTGTAAATGAATGCGAATTTAGTTTGTTTGGAAAGAGGGAATTAAGATAAAGAAACATGGTCTTTTAGAGCAATGTGTACTGTTTAATCTTTCACAATTAAATTTTTATTATAACTTTTTGGAGGTTATTTTGAGAGTTTTTTTAACTGGAAAATTTTTGTTTATATCTAAAGTTTTAGTGGTAATAATTCCAGAGTAAATGACCATAATGGCAAGGACATTTTTTTCTTGTCTAGGAAACAGATGATTGATCTCTTTTCCTTATTCTTTCAGGGAACACATAAGGACAAATTAAAAAGAGAGAAATATCCAAATATTAAGCACTGAGGATTTGGATCTAAAAATGGATGGTCAAAGATCTTGGGAACTCAGGGACCTTCTTGCCAAATAAGGACACTTGGCTGGCTACACTGTGTATTTTAAGTTAGCACAAGAGTGAGTGTTATTGGCAATATATTGGCTGAGTGCCTATCTGGAAAAAGCAGTGAAACTGACTTTGATAGGGCTTCAAAATTATAAGCAGGAGTTAAGAGGGGCATGGAGTGAATAATCTAGTCATCAGAGAAAACGCTGGAGAAATTACAGTGATGTTTCATGGAAAGGGGTCAGACATGGAATGAAACTTAGTGTGGAGTGAAAGAGAAAAGTGGATAGTTGATTTCAGAAACTGTTAGATTCAGAGAAAAGAAAGAGAATCAGTGATTTTTAAAAAACCAGAGAAGAGTGTTTGTGGTGATATAATCCTTCTTGGAATAAGATAGCCTTATATCTGTATCCAGAGATGTTGGAAATCAAAATTAATTTACATCATTTGCTTTCCATTTTATTTGACCCAGGACAGATTGACAGAGAGGGTGTCCTGTCTATCTGAATGCAATAGAAACAGCTTGGGCACCTTTTGGTATACTGCAGGGATCATTTAGGCTACTTCTTGTGTGGCTATTAACCTTGCCCCACTACACACAAATAAGCAGATTTCCAGCTGTGGCCAGAAAACTGTACCTGGTACGGAAAGAGAGCTATAATGCTCGAGCTTAGATTGGTTTGACTGATATGTGGGTGCTTTTGTGTCAGACCGTCCTATGGACAGCTGAACCATCGATTATGCCCTAATAGCAGTTAAATAATCCCACCACAGTAGAAGATGCTGTGAGAACAAAGCAGCCAGGCATTTGACATCCTAATCCCAACGTCACGATGGCTTCTAGGAAATTAATGCCTCATGTTGAACTTTAGGTAAATGGTAAGCAATCTAATAATTACTAGAGTAAGAAAAGGGTTTGTTTAAAGGGAGGGAAAGAAAAACACAAGTTAGAAGGAGAGGCGGAATGATAGCATGGGGAGAATATGGTAGAAAAATGCTGTGACTTTGAAGTCAGACCTGAATTTGAATCTCAGTTGTGTCATTTTCAAGTTAGGCAACTTTTACATGCTTGATCCTCAATTTCCTCACATGCAAATTGCGAACAGTAATCCCTGCTTCATAAGGATATGAGACAGCACATGGAAATGCTTCAACCAGTGCCCGAAACTTTAGCCGCCATCACTAAGTGGTAGAGAAGGGGTTTTCCACATTCCCAAGTTATACTCAGAGAAAGCTGCCTGTCTCACCTGTTCCCAGCTAAGGCTTGCCCTTGGTAGCCTGCCCTGTTTCCAGATTATACTAATGTGTACATGGAGGGCTAGCAGATTTTCATAACTGTTTTCTTTTTTTTTGCATATAAGGATTTCTCAAGCAGCTTTGTGCATACCTCTGGGTTTATACTTGATTTATACACAGCTTTGTAATATTCTTGGGGAGGGGGAGGAGAATCTGAAAATTAGTGCATTTAAGTTTGAAGAATTTCAGAGCTATAAGAATAGTGGTTGATTATGAACTAGAAGACCAATATTGGAACCATTCTTACAGCTAATTTTGAGCACAGATTACCTTCAGGGACCAACATTCTTTATGGACTCATCTCTGGACCTCCAAAGAAGAAAATTGAAAACAGAAGGCAAGGGTTGCTGCCTGAAGATTATGGAGTAAATCTTTGCTGACTGAACTTTTCTACTAAAATGTAGAAAAGTTCCCCTATTTAGGGGAAGAATGTATTCCTTCAGGGATCTGTAGGTATAACCATAAATACTTCTGGTGTAAGCAAGCACTTTCTCTCAGATCCTGCATTTAATCTTAAAAGTTTATGTGACCTTGGCATTCTTTTCTGTACTGTTTGACTTACTGAACAAACCAATACAAATGCCAAGCATGTTTCTTCCCCCAAATCTTAAAGAAAAATCAATGCTGTAAGATGTATGTTTGTTCATATACCTTCTTCACAGAGCTGGGTACTCCCGCTGAGGGAGCACCCACATCTGAGGAGCTTGAGCCTGGTTCTGGTAAATGGTACTGCACCATTGAACTTCACAGCCCAGCACGCTGCATGGGGTAATGCAATTCCATTATGCTGAGAAAAGAATAGTGTAGATCGGCATCCAAAGAGTTTTTATTTTCTGTGGTCACACTGGGGCTTTCAAGGTCAGAAAAGCTCTTTGCTTTGGAAGTCAAGAAGAGGGGGAGATAGTTGTGGGATAGAAATGTAAAATACAGTTTCACCTTTTCAGCCAGTTTAGGAGGGGAAATTTAGGAGGACAGTCCAATCATCTCCATTATTCCCATCACTGACAATGATCACCGAGTCCCTCCACGAGGGAGGGGCTCTCTGTGTCAGGTTCATGACTATATCCCTAAGAAGGGAAGGGAGAGGTCACTTAGTCATGGTGTGCTCACAGGGTTGGAGTGGATCTTTACGAAACTCTTCATTCCTCTGCTAGTCTCCTCCCCAACTCCCCTTGAACATTCTCAGTGATAAGGAACTCACTACTAAACAGGGTGGCATGTTTTCTTGTTAGGCAGCTCTGATAACCCTGAATTCCGTCTGTAACTTGTCTACAGATAGTGTGGCCTCTAGCTCTGTGATAGATACTGTAGAGTCTTCCTTTGGTCTTATCTAATTTTAATGCCCCGGGGTTTTGTTTGTTTGTTTTCATGTTACTTCAGGGTTACCAAGTTTTAACTCTCATACTTCCCCTTCTCGGGAACCTTCATTCTAGGTTTGTCCAAAATTGTACTGAGCCAAGAAGGTGAGATACTTCTATTTGACAAGAGTAGAAATAAGAATAGAAACAAGAACTGAGTAGAAGCAGGATCTTGAATGGGTGGGCTTACTGACCGAGTAAATCTTTCTTACTTATTAGCAACTGCTTTCTCCCCACCCTAACCTGCACCCCCAACACCTTGAATTTCTCTTCTAGCTGACTCATAGAAATATGCCCACTCTACACTTTTTGCTATAGTCAGACTCTGACCTCCTTCTCTTCCTCAGGCCTCCAGTCATTCAACGCTCAAAACTTGTAATCGTTTGACACAAGGCACTGACCCATGTCCTGGGTTGTACCTACTCAGAGTTTCCTAGTTAGGCTTCTGTTTGAGCAGGGTCACATTTTCCCAGGGCATTTCTGGGCATCAGTACCCCTTCTCCCTACATTTCTGTTCCTCATGTATTTTGCTTCTAGTAACATTTCTGGCAAAAAGTATGTCATGGAAGTCTCTTTTCTTTAACTGAAGTATTTAACCTGTGCTTCAAGTAGAGGTTTATGTTCAGTTCAGTTCAGTTCAGTCGCCCAGTCGTGTCCGACTCTTTGCGACCCCATGGACTGCAGCACGCCAGGCCTCCCTGTCCATCACCAACTCCTGGAGTTCATTCAAACTCATGTTCATTGAGTCGGTGATGCCATCCAGCCATCTCATCCCCCCGTTGTCCCCTTCTTCTCCTGCCCTCAATCTTTCCCACCATCAGGGTCTTTTCAAATGAGTCAGCTCTTTGCATCAGGTGGCCAAAGTATTGGAGTTTCAGCTTCAACATCAGTCCTTCCAATGAACATCCAGGATTGATTTCCTTTAGGATGGAGTGTTTGGATCTCCTTGCAGTCCAAGGGACTCTCAAGAGTCTTCTCTAACACTACAGTTCAAAAGTGTCAATTCTTCGGTGCTCAGCTTTCTTTATAGTCCAACTCTCACATGCATACATGACTACTGGAAAAACCATAGCCTTGACTTGACAGACCTTTGTTGGCAAAGTAACGTCTCTGCTTTTTAATATGCTGTCTATGTTGGTCATAACTTTTCCCCAGGAGCAAGTGTCTTTTAATTTCATGGCTGCAATCACCATCTGCAGTGATTTTAGAGCCCCCCAAATAAAGTCTGCCACTATTTCCACTGTTCTGCATCTATTTGCCATGAAGTGATGGGACCGGATGCCGTGATCTCTTATTTATGTTTATGTTATTTAGGGATTTATGTTATTTATGTGATAAAGGAGAAGAGTGGAAAAGAAGTGGACCAATAGCTGTTCTAGGTTTTAGACTTTTAAAGTTGGCTTCTCTTGGACACCCAGATCCTCTTCACGGTGCCCTGCAACTTATTCTAGACAAGATAGTCTGCTTTCTATTGGCAGCCTTGGAGGCAACAGCTAGGGTAGACACAATACTGGTTAGTTCTGTTCATACCTAGTCTCTAGCTAGTCTTACAGAACTAATCTATCATGGCAGAATAGCAGTCCTGTTCAGGAACAGAATCTCTGCATCTTTGATCTTGATGTTATAAACAAGTATATCAAACCCAGAGCTTTCCTCCTTTTGAAAAAGACTTGCAGGAAAAAAAAAGAATTGCAGAACTGTAATCCAAGTGGTATTGTTTTTATACACATGATGATAAAGCACATTTTTATTAGTTTATTCACTGATCTTCATTAAGGAGGCTAAAATAATGCTAGCATAAATAAATACTAGGGCAGCAAGCTTGGCAAAGGAATTTGTTGAGGGTTGGGTTTTTTTTTTTTTTTTGGTCATAGTCAGGTCATGCCAAAACAAATGAATTTTTTTTTTTCTATATTGTATCAGAAAATAAACTTTTAACTTTACTTTTGTGAAGAGAGGAAATAGAGTAGTATAAGTAAAGGATAGAGAAAGGATCTGAATTGAGAAATAATAGGCCTGTATAAACCTAAAAGATAAAAAAATCCAGAAAAAGTCCAAGAGTCTATTTTCTAATAAAGTTAATCCTTTTATAAGTAGATTTAATTTTTTTTTAAATTAACCAGTCCATCCTAAAGGAAATCAGTCCTGAATAGTCACTGGAAGGACTGATGCTGAAGGTAAAACTCCAATACTTTGGCCACCTGATGTGAAGAACTGACTCATTGGAAAAGACCCTGATGCTGGGAAAGATTGAAGGTGGGAGGAGAAGGGAATGACAGAGGATGAAATGGTTGGATGGTATCACCAACTCAATGGATATGAGTTTGAGTAAACTCTGGGAGTTGGTGATAGACAGGGAGGCCTGGCGTGCTGCAGTCCATGGGGTTACAAAGAGAGGATTAAGAAAAATATAGAACATACACAAAGAAACTTAGATACTGTAATAAGGATTTAGGGAATCAATGATACAGTAATCTATTTTTGCTCTGCAAAACTAATGGTGATATAATATAGAACAATTCTGAAAACAAGGAGAGGAAAAGTATTGAGGAAGCAATCCTAACTACAAAGGCTGAAAAGTGGATGGTTAAATACGATATCAAGCTTTCTTAAATAATTAGGTAGCCACAGTTTCCATTTATTGAGTATTATGTACTGTGTGCTGGAGAAGGCAATGGCACCCCACTCCAGTACTCTTGCCTGGAAAATCCCATGGACAGAGGAGCCTGGTGGACTGCAGTCCATGGGGTCGCTAAGAGTCGGACACGACTGAACGACTTACCTTTCACTTTTCACTTTCATGCATTGGAGAAGGCAATGGCAACCCACTCCAGTGTTCTTGCCTGGAGAATCCCAGGGACGAGGGAGCCTGGTGGGCTGCCGTCTCTGGGGTTGCACAGAGTTGGACACGACTGAAGCGACTTAGCAGCAGCAGCAGCAGCATGTACTGTGTGCAAGGCGCTGTGCCAAGCCTTTCACAGCATCTCCCGCTTCGCAGCAGCCACGTGGAAGGGGCATTACTGCCAGGGGAGAAAAGTGCTCAGAGAGGCTCGGTGTCCTGCCCAAGGCCTAACAGCTGGTCAGTGCAGATTTGCTACTAGAGCTAACTGAGTCTTTCTCTTGGATCAAAGCTATGTTGTGTTCAAATATCTGTTACTTGGAAATAAGACTTAAGAAGTCAAATAATACTGTGCAGACATGTAACTTTTGGACTATCAATTTTTAAATGTTTGGTAACAGAACGGATATTTCATTTATTGGGTCTGGAAATACCATGGTCTTGAAAAAAGTGATTGATTCAAGGTTACTAAGAGGTAGAGGCAGAGTTTTTATTTTCTTTTGGCTGTGCTGGCCGGTTTATGGGATCTTAGTTCCCTGAATCCGTGTCCTCTGCAGCGGAAGTGCAGAGTCCTAACCACTGGATGGCCAGGGAATTCTCTAGAGGCAGAATTCTAACTCACATCTATCTAATTCTAAACTTGATGGCTTTCTTTTTTCCTCTTTTCCAAAAATCCAGGACAAAAGTCCTATTTTTTTTTTTTTGGACTGGAAGGCTAAAAACTTTGAAAAGTAAAATAACTTTCCCTTGAAGGTTTTCTTCCTATAGTTCCACTTCTGATAATAAGCTGATGGTACTATTTATGCTTTCAGAAATTAATAGTTTTAAAATATATTTGAATTTTAATTTAAGGAAAACAAAAAATGTTTTGGTTGCACCCTGTGGCTTGCAAGATCTTAGTTCCCTAGCCAGGGATTGACCCTGGGCTTCGGGCAGTGAAAGTGCAGAGTCCTAACCACTGGATGATCAGGGAATTCCCTAAGGAAATTTTTAAACATTAAAAAAATGTTACCACTACTAACATAGTAGCTCTACTACTAAAGTAGTTACTAAAGTCTTACCACGTGAGGACTCCAGTGATTTGATTCAGCCACGGAGTTAGTGATTTTCAATATTTTCAGAGTTGTGACACTCTCTTATGCTTTCACTTTTGTCATATCCCTGTTCTAACTTACTCTTCAGTGCTCTGTGGTAGATACTTACCATTAGCATTTAAAACAGCGTTGAGAGTTTATGAAACCAAAGTTAGGATGCCACAGAATTAGGACTGGGCATGATTGCATGGAGGAACGTTGTCTTTCTTGTGTAAAAGCAGTTATTTTAACATTGTAGAATGACGGCATCACTTGATTGGGTGTACTATGTAAATACATTTCTATGGATGACTTTTATTAAATTCTAGTGTCTTCACTGGAGAATACACCTAAAACTTTAGAACAGAATTTGATCAGGTAGCAATCGTCCCCAAGATGCTCGAAGTATAATTAATCTGCAACTCTGATTATCCTTTCTTCTGGTCACAAATTGATCCTCTTAGAATAATGATTTTCAAGGAGGGAAAGCTCAAAGGGAAAAGGAAATATACGTGGTCAGACAGTCATGTAGATGGCAGTGGGAATCTCAGTCAGGCTCCTTAGCTAAGTCCATGACGCTTTGCCAAGCTTACTGGAGTGAAAACCTGTATTCATACACCCCAGAATTGTTAGTCTCTTTGGTAATCAGATGGTACTTAATTTTTTTATGGTTCCAATAAAACATTCAAGTAATTATATAGTTCCATTCATACACAGCCAGTTTCTAAAAGGCAGGATGTATCACAAAGTGAGTAACAGTGATTCTGGGAAGAGCTGACTGGTTGTCTCATCTCAGAGTGAAGATCCTGAGAAATATGCTTCTCAGAGGTCTGCTTCTCTCTGGTACCTCTGGGTCAGTTTCAAATGGGACTGATCCTGCCTCAGGTTACCTTGGACTTGCTCTGTACCAGAGGGTTCTTATTTATTCATATCGATCTCATCCTGGTTCAGATCTCTGTTTGTTCTGGAAAGATTTCCTCCCTCCTCCTCCACCTTCCTCCTCTTCTCTCCACCCTTCTACTCTTTTTCCAGTCTCAGAGACACCTAACCCTAGAGATCCCAAATATACTCTTCTTAGTCTCCCAAAAAGCCTAGGCAGCTGTTTCCAGATCAGGATTTGCTTCAGAATCGTTTGGAGGGCACTTATAAAAACTACAGTTCTCAGATTTTACTTAATCTGATTGTAATCTTTCCAGCTGCAAATAGTATAACAGGAATAACCAGAAGTTATTTGATTGGTTTTTGATTCATTCATTCAACACATATTTTGAATGGAATAGGTGTGATGTGCTGGCTGCATAGTAGCTACTGAAGATTCATATGAAAATAGAAATGTGTTTCACTTTTAAAGAATTTATAGTCTGGTGGGAAGTAAGTGGGAAAGATGAAAGGATAAAGAAAGGGGCTGTGGCACAGAAAAGAATTAACTGTGCTCATGGGGCTCAGAGGAAATGGTCAGGGACATCACTGGGCAGGGAAAGGCATTCAAAACAGAAACCCTAGCCTGGGCAGAGGTGTGAAGATGGGAAAGCATGTTCTGGGAACTGCAAATCTGTCCTCCTGTGTGTCTAGGGGGCTGGAGGAGGAAATAAGAGTAAGAATGGCTATAAGTGGTAAAGAAAGATCACAAGGAAATTTTCTGGAATTAAAAGACATGAGTCACAGATGGAGAGTATACTGAATATGCCACCAATGAATGAAAAGACTTACTCCTAAGCACATCCTGTTAATTTCAGGATTCTAGGGTTGAATACCAGGTCCTAAATGATTTCAGAAAGGAACGAATAATGTAAGCAGAATTGGTAACCAGAGTAACTTCAGACTTGCTCTACAGACACACTAGAAACTAGATGAGTATGAAGTAACCATTTTGAAATTATCAGGAAATAATTTCCTACCTGAAATTGCATACTACCAATCAAGACATTTGAAGACATAACGGATTCTCCCCGCAAAACTGCGTTCTGGGCACTCTGCTCAGGTAGCTAATGGGAGATGTGCTCTGTCAAAGTAAGAGACTAAACCAAGAAAGGGAAGCCAGGAGTTCCCACAGAGGAAAAGGTGAAGGATGCGAATGATGATGGACAAGCCAGTGCAATCAGACCTGGAAAACCACTGCTTCAGCCAGACTGCTCAAGGTGAAAGGTATAGGAAAAGTGTCTCCTAGAAAAAAAATAGACCCTCCTCGCCTGTTACCTGATGTTTTTACTTTACTGAGAGGAGTTTTGCAGTTCAGAAAGTTTGAGGTGAATACGTTTTAGGTATATACAAAGCTAAGTGAAGTGAAAGTCACTCAGTCGTGTCTGACTCTTTGTGACCCCATGGACTATACAGTCCATGGAATTCTCCATGCCAGAATACTGGAGTGGGTAGCCTTTCCCTTCTCCAGAGAATCTTGCCAACCCAGGGACTGAACCCAGGTCTCCCGCACTGCAGGTGGATTCTTTACCAGCGGCTAAGCAAACAGCAGAAACCAAACCCGAACAGCTAATAACTCAGGGAGAAATGAACAGTTATCCAAGAAAGAAAAAATAATTGAGTCCTGCTCAGCACTCTTGGGAATAATGTTTACCTTGCCAGACTGCTGTAAACAGTGAATGTTGACTTAACTGAATATTACAGTAGAGCCGGATGCTGAGAGGATAGGGCACGTGTGACGTGTTTGATGAGAGGAGGTAAAGGATGGGGGATGAGAACTAATCTTTTTCTTCCACAGGGAGAAGTGAATAGGTAATAACTAAAATGGAAAAGTCAGGAACTAGCTATATAAACACACTTTTAGAAATGTACTAATAGATATAAAAATATCATATGAAATATAAATATCAGAATAAAATCCTAAGTGAGTTGAAATTAGTTCCCCCTGAAGAGAGAACTGGGTGTGAGGAGGGGTAGGACAGGGAGTTCTATTTTCTCTTTTTTTGATAAAAGTAAAAATAGTAAAAATATAGTAATAACATCGAGGGACTCTTACAAGCAGTGTTTTGCATTTTGTTGAACATTTTGCAGATAAGAACAAACTTGCATGTTCTATGTACCTATCTTTGGCATGGTCTTAAATTTTGTGTTTTGGGGGTCTTTTTTTCTATAATTAACAAAATATGAATCGAAGCAAAAGTTAGGTAACATTTTTGTCTCAAATATCTACTGACTGTATTTTGATACTATATTTACTTATGTAGATTCTAAAGCTGTCTTTTAAACTTCAGAGGATAAACAGTCTTTTCTCTTGCCTTCATCCCAAAGTAGAGTCAAGTTTGACTTCACTTAAGAAATCAGCATTCTTCCGTGACCTGATGCTCCTGAAATGGATTGGCTAGTCAGCAGCACATTAAGATCTATAATAGATACAAATTTGTACTATCATGTGTAATAGATATAAATTGCCCCTCCCCTTTTTCTTTTGAAAATAATCAGATTCCACAGAAAAGTAGTAGAAGCGCCCACATACTTGTCACCGAGATTCACCAGTTCTTTACACTGAGCTGGATTTGCCTCCTTCCTTCCTATGCCCATTCACTTTTTTTTTGGAGGGTGAAGGGGAGTTGAACTATTTTAAATTAAATTGGAGATATCATACTTTGATACAGCACCCAGTATATCTTCCAAGAACAAGGACATCCTTCTACAAAACCAAAATACCATTATTTGCCATGCAGAAAATAGTATTACCTAATGTATCTAGTTAATATTCAAATTTCCCTAAAATCCTCACAACTGACTTCTGCAGTTTTTAGGGGATCCAAAATCTAGTCAGTGATCATGCATTGCATTTAGTCATATTTCTTGAAGTCCTCCATGTGCTAGAAGCTTCTCTGCCTTTTAAATCATGACTTTGACAGTTATGAAGAGACCAGGGGAGTTGTTTTGTAGAATGTCCTGTACATACAGGTTCATCTTTTGCTCCCTCAGTATTAAGATTCTGATCTAAAAACTTCATCCATCTGCTTTTTTGCTGGTTCAAAATTTTAGACCTTCTTTTCTTGGTTGTAGGTTTTTGTTTTGTTTTTCCTGCTAATTTGTGGTTAGGCATAGAGTGTAAAGAATTACCCCTTACGTGGAGAACAGTGAAACTCCTTAGACTGCAGAAAATATCACTGTAATCTCTCTGAAAGGTAATCTGTTCCTCTGGAAACAAGCATAATATTTTTTTTTAAACATTCTTGGCAGAGATCACTGGATGACTTAATATATTGTAATCAAGGGCAAATTTTCTGCTCTTTAATTAAGTTCTGCTACAGGACACAGTCCAGGGAGCCACTTCTGGAAAACACTTGGCCAGCTCTTCTCTCATCCCAAAGCTGACCACTTGCTTTTGGAATCCCAGCCCCGAGCGTGCGTTCTGTTTGCAGTGTTTGGGCCCTCCTGTGCCAGCATGCTCAGATGCTTAGGTTATGTATATTTTATGTTAAGTGAGTACAACGCAGAGAGATGGCATGCCTCAGATGCCAGAAGAGCTGTGCAAGCCTCCTGCTGAGAGCACACTTCCCGTTTGTCTTTGCGGTGGGAGAGAGACCTGGTTACGCGGTAGCCTTTAGGCAGAGCTGCTGGGAATGTGCGGAAGTGCTGTTGCAGGCTTTGTCCAGGGGGGTAATCTGAGCCATTTCTCTGGGGACAGCTGTGTTTCAGAGTCTGGACAGGTTGCTGTTGAATTTTGCTCGGGCTACCAGGGTAAGTGTTTTCATGTTGATTTGTTTATACTTCTGCTTTTCTTCCTCCTAAGTCATCAAGGCTCTTTGTGGAAGCACCACAGGACTTGGTATACATTAGCTAAAGTGGAATTCAGAGGTTTCATTCTAATGTTTTTAATCCAGCTTTTTTTTTTCCTTTCCCTCTGCAGATTTTGTGGAAGTATAATACTTTGTCATTATGAGATGTCGTCTCTCGGTACCTCCTTTGTGCAAATTAAATTTGATGACTTGCAGTTTTTTGAAAACTGTGGTGGAGGGAGTTTTGGGAGTGTCTATCGAGCCAAATGGATATCACAGGACAAGGAGGTGGCTGTAAAGAAGCTACTCAAGATAGAGAAAGAGGTAAGGTCTTTTCCTGCTATCAGAAGTGGTCATGATAACACTTATGTAAAGCTTTTCAACCTAGAGTCAGAGGTTACAGGCTGCCAGGGACCTAGCAGAGCCTTCGGAGCTGATCCATGAGGCTGTTTCCCAAATTTCCATTCTGGGAGCCCCATAAATAGCAGTTGGTGCCACGTGTGCTGTAGGGTTGAGTTTTACTAGGGGTCATCTGAACTGAGAGGATTTCTTTCCATGGCGTGCAAGACCGAATGTTCTCTGAGCTCTTGTCCTGGGGAGGTGAGCGCTCAGGTCTTCCCAGACTTTAGGCTTTGCCCTGGGTCAGCCAAAAGGGGTCAGTAAAGAGTGGTGTGTAAAGTTTTCATCCCCTTTCCACTTTCTGGTGAATTTGTGGTCCCCAGGACTTGTCTTTTTGAAAAACAGAAAGCATTATTTCTCTACTGAAATAGAAGCAATACCAGCTTCTTGGATTTCACCTCTACTTGAAGTGCAGAGTGATGGACTTTGTTTAATAAAAGTGCTACACAAGAGCTGCTCTACTTGTAAAACTGAAAAAAAACGTTTTGACTTTCAGAGTCTGGAATTGGTTCTGGTCCTAGTGGCGCTCAAAACTTGTACACAGGCCCTTCATCTTTCTTAGGAAAGTGACACAGCATCGTCCCCTCGTTCAGTTTGGCACCCAGACCCCACAGTAAAGCTAGCTGCAGAGTTGACTTGCAGGAGCTAAATAGCTACCCTCTGGAGTTTGCTTCGGTCGGTTCTATTTATGCTGTGTTTTGGCTAATTATTGTTCTTTTCAGTACGTTTTTAAAGTGAACTTTTCCATAAGTATCCTTTAATCTCCCTGAATGATTTCCTTTTTTTCATTAACTGCTGCCAGGGAACCACGGCAGTTGATTCAAAAAGGAAACCGAAATGACCAAAATAGAAAGCACTTTGTGTTGTTCCCTCCCAGCACTGCTTTGTGACTGTGTGACCAGCAGTTGTGTTTATGATTTGTGAACCCAAGCCAGAGGACTAAGATACCTCTGCCTTGGGGTATCTGTAGGTTGTAGAAAGCATTAAGAAGTGATAGCTTTTAAAGCCAATGTGTGCTCCAAACCAAAAGGCTACTATGTAGAAAAAGTTTTCTCCCAGTCATGTGTTGATCAACAAATTTTTAAATAGTAGCCAAATAATAAAATTATTTCTTAAGCTGGAGTTGAACCTTTTTTTTTTTTTTTTTTTAAATCTGGTGAACTCTTGAGCCCTTTATCAGCAGGCATTGTTGTACTCATTCTGTAGGCTGGGAAATAGAGCTTTGCAAAATATGTACAGCTGCCCCAATAGGGGTGGATGAAATCCAGATCGGGCCCCCTATTCTCTAGTTTTTAATTCTGAAGCCTCTAGTTTGACCAGGTAAGAACAGATAATAAACCAGTTCCATCAAATTTATATTCAAAGAAGTATATAAGTATGCTAATATTTTTAAGCATCATACGACTTTAGTACAGTGAACGTGTTCTTACGTGATTGTTGGATATGAGAAAGACTTTGAGATGTGAAACAAATTTTGATAGGAAAACAGTAATTGCAACCCATGCACTCCACCACTATACATACCCAGTGCCATTTTTCACTGCCTGAGAGAGAACCAGGGAAAATGCCAGAGGGAAGCACAGGAGCGAAAGCAGGAACTGGGAACTGCCAAATCCTTCTCTTGTGTAGATATTTAACTTGAGTGCATATCATTCAGAATTGGAGCTGATTACACTAAACCACAGGAGCACGCCTCATAAACTTCTAAGTAGGAAAACCAGAAACTCAGTTTCAGCTTTGGGGCTTGGTTTAGTCAGTGACTGTGAATGATAACGATGCATGCTAAGTTATTGCAAAGTGTCTCCACACCTACTGACTTAATGTGTGTCCAAGATGTAAATAATTTTGACTAGGGGTTGGCAGTTATTGGAAAGGAAATATGCATTTCTTATGTAAATGTTTGTTATACTTTATGAACTATGTGTTGGCTTGGTGGCTAGATGTTTTCTCAGTGATAAGATAAAGGTTATAAGTTCTGGACTTTTTCCAATTTATAGATTCAGTCCTGTGTCCCTTGGTCATTTTTGCGAATGAATTTTAGAAACAATTGAGCATTTAATAATATATTTGCAGCTCACTCATGGGACACTTTAAGAATGACCTAATGTCTGGTTAAATATATATATGTTTTGTGAAAGGTAGAAAAAGTTTATATATAACTCTTTAATTCTGCTTATGTGGGTATTTACAGGAATGCTGTCTATTTTCACTTTTATTTGTAGACCTCTAGTTTAGTGAGTATATGTTACTTTTCTGATTTAGAAAAAAAAAGGAAAATTTACTTAAAAGGCATTTACTTAAAATTTTGGTAGTTCTTTACAACTTAGTTTTTAAAAATATTCATCCATTTGTTTTTAGATTCTACCTATAAGTGATAGCAATAGGATTTGACTCTGTGTAACTCATTTCACTAAGCTCTAGGTCAATCCATGTTGTTGCAGATGGAAAAATTTCACTCTTTTCTATGACTGAGTAGTGTTCCATTGTACATATAATATATACCACATCTTCTTTATCCATTCATCTGTTGATGGACACTTAGGTTGCTTCCATATCTTGTAAAACTTCATTGCTAAAAAAACCTTTACACCTAGTGAAAAACTACAAGGAGGTACCATGAACTATAGTATATCATTCCTCTAGAATCACAGCTAATTAACATTTTGCAACATTTGCTTTCTTTCTATATATTATCAATTTAGGTATGTTCATAGATATTTTCTAGTGAACGTAAGGATAAATTGCAGGTGCTATGTACTTTTATCTCTAAATAGTTTCTCTGAAGAATACAACTATAACGCAACTATTGGAAATTTAACATTGATTCAGTAGTACCTATTATACAAGTCTATTTTCAGATTTTTCTTATTGTCCCAATAATGGCTTTTTATGGTATATTTTTTTCCCGATCCAGAATCACATACTGCGTTTTGTGATAAATCTATTTAGTCTGTTTTAATCTGCAACGATTTCTCTGCCTTTCTTTGTTTTTTAAACTTTGACATTTTTGAAGTGTGCTGGGGAGTTTTTGTAGAATATCCATCATTTGGGGCTAATCTGATTTCCTTTCCCTCTCGCCTAGTTCAAGGTTATGTAGTTTTGGTAGGGATGCTATATAACAGCGCATGTCCTTGGCAGATCTTAATGGAAGACCTACTATGCCAGTTTGTCCCATTATTGGTGACATTAACTATGAATCTTTGATTAAGAGAGGCTCACTCAATTTCTCCCCAGTAAAAATACCTGTTTTCTTTTCATAATTAATAATCAAGATATTGATAGATACTTTGAGGTTATGTAAATATCTTACCTCAACAAATATTACCCAATGTCTTTAGCATCCATTGGTGACTCGTTTGAATCAAATATTATTATGACAGTTACAGTGTAGAAAGCAAAAGGTTCTAGCATAAATGAGAGCCTTTCTTCCTTCCCTTCTTCACTTGTTTATTGATTCATTTATTTATTTATTGTTTATTGATCCATTTTTTTTTTGTTTCATTGTAGACTTAAGGATTATTTTTCAAACTTGGGATGTTACGTTGTTATTCACTTTCATGCTTAAATTGTTCCCGATTTAGCAAGTAAAGAGTCCCTTCAATTTGGCTCCTTTGTCCTTTTGATGTGTCGCCATCATTCATTTTTAGCCTTTCCTTACTCCCTGGCATGAAAAGATGTTCCAGGCTCAGTTAGTTCCATTCCTAGAGTCAGCCATTTCTTCAGGAAGCCCTGATTCAGGGTACCTGGTGTGGGAGTATATATTCAGAAACCTAGATTTGGCTAACAGGTTTGCTTATTGTAGACTGTTTAAAAGGAGCCTTTGTCCTTTTGGGAGAACAAATGGCCATAGATAACTTTTATTTATGGAAGCATTTAGTTACAATTTAAATATCGTATATCTGGATAGTTATGAGCTGTTTTACACTCCTATTAGAAATGTAAATTGATATATGTTTTGGAGAAAAGTTTAGCAAATATATAAAAATCTTAAAATGTTTCCTTCCTTTGAGCCAGAAATTTTACTTTGAGGACTTTATCATGAGGAAATAGTTTGAGATATGCAGGAAGAAGGATCTAATACATTGCTTATTTCAAATAAGTAATAAAGAATTGGAAATAATTCAAGTGTCCTACAACATATTATCTTTTAAATTATGCTACATTCTTACCCTTCCTCCCCCAAAATGTGAAAGGTGATGATTGTGTTAATTAACATGATCATGGGAATCATATCACGCTATACAATACATACGTATATTGAAATCATCATGTTGTATACTTTAAGTATATTACAGTTCTACTTTTCAATTATATATAAATGAATATGAGGAAAATTATGCTACATCTGTATAGTGGAATGCCATTGCATTTGGAAGACTACTTAAAAAGCTAGGAAAATACTCATAATATATTGCTAAGTGGTAAAAACAAGTTGCAAAATGACATATACACTGTCATCCAGGTGTCTTCTTGGTGTCTGTGTGGTATTTTTATTATACTTTGTTTTTCATATTTTTCTATGCTGATTTCATATTTCTTTTTTCCCCCAACATTTTATTATGAAAAATTTCAAACGTAAAGAAAAGTTGAAAGGGTGAAATTGAACATCTATATGTCTACCCTGTAGGATCTGTTATTAGCATAAACACTTGCCTTATCATATGTGTGTCTGTGTTCTTCCATCCATCAGTCCATTTTGATGCATTTCAAGATGAGTTACAGGTGTCAATAGTTTGCTTTTAAATATTTTAGTGTGTGTATTATTACCAGAGTTATTATGTGTTTGCAGGCTTATTTTCTTTTGATATAAAATTTGCATACAGTGAAATACACATATCACTATGTTTTGACAAATGTAAACCCAGTGTAACCCATATATTTACAGGGGAAAAAAAAGACTCCAAAAGTCATAGTTCTGACAACCTTTGTCACTTTCTAAGGATGTTCAAGTGAGTTAAGCTTTTTATAAGCCACTTTAGTAGGTCACAACTCACAAATTTTCCAGTCTCTGTATGTGCTTTTAAATGTTTAATGTTCACGTCTCCTTGCTTTCTCATAGCAGTGCTATAGGATTTTCAGTGGTAATTTAGTTTGTTTTTATTAGTTGCAGATTTACTTATAGAGTGCTACTTATTTTTGTTAAAAAAGTTTTCAATAGGAAAAAATGGTTTGATCTTAAGTTCATATGCCAAAGGTAAGAAAAGAAGTCATTATTGTATCTTTTTGGTAAATTCCCAATGAGCTGAGATCAAACCAAACTGCTTAGGCGGAAATTGAAGCAAGGAGTGGAGAGGGCAGAGGAAGACACCATGGATCCCACTGTCCTCTTTCCAACCCCCGACCCAGAGGAGAGCAGCCTCTGGACTAGTGACTCATCATCTTCACAGTGTGAACCAGACAAGTCTGTACCTGGCAATTTTTTTCCTGTCTGAGAGATGGAAGCCTGCAAGCATTTGTAATCTATTGATATTTAACCAAAGTAGGAAACCAGATTTAAGTATAAGATTTGAAGGAAACATTCTTCCCCAAAAGAATAAAAAGGAAGCAGAATCCTCAAAAGCTGAAATATGAGACCCTTTCTTCAATTGCCTTGCCTTTTATAAAACCCCACTTCCTTTATTAAAAAAAAAAAATTTTCCTACCCAATTTGACTCTTCTGTGTGTGTGCGTGCTCGCTAAGTCACTTGAGTCGTGTCCAGCTCTTTGCAACCTCATGGACAGTAGCCTGCCAGTATTCTCTGACCACGGGATTATCTCCACAAGAATACTGGAGTAGTTTGCTGTTTCCTCCTCCAGGGGATCTTCCCAACTCAAGAGATCGAACCTGCTTCTCCTGCATTGGCAGGCAGACTCTTTACCACTGAGCCACCTGGGAAGCCCCTTTACCGTTGTAGAAATATTGAAAGCCAGATAAATTCAAAATTCAAAACTTTCCCACAGTGTAAACATTTATAGGTAGAGAGAAAAGATAAAAATATCAAAACTGGTCATAAGAACAGGAACTCTCAGTAACTTTTTATATAAACGGGGAAATACTGGTGTGAGATAGAAAATGCAATAGAAATTGAAACAGAACTCAGAAGGAACTTTAGTAAAAATAAGAGCTTTGATTATATAGATTTTATCAACATGACAGCATTTAGTGATTCATAGAAGTCTAGCTAATGTTGTTGCCATCTTATTAACTCTTGAGAGACCCTTTTCCCTCTTCTCTGCAGTTCTGTAGATGACTTGTGGGGCTTCCCTCATAGCTTAGTCACTAAAGAATCTGCCTGCAATGCAGGAGACTCGGGTTCGATTCCTGGGTCAGGGAAGATCCCCTGGAGAAGGAAATGGCAACCCACTCCAGTATTTTCTTGCCTGGAGAATCCCATGGACAGAGGAGCCTGGGGGCTACAGTCCATGGGATTGCAAAGAGTCGGACACGACTGAGTGACTTTCTTTTCATTCATTTCAGCTGACGTTTTAGTGAATGAATTATTTGCATTCACTTAATTGTAGGAATGCTGTTTTACTATTTTCCCCCATCCTTGAGCACAATAAAGAAGAATAACACTAATTACTTTCTTTGTAAATCCTCTCAGCATGTCACTGTATCGGTGGGACCAATAGAAACAAAAATTAAACATGTTGGATACTTGATAAACTGCGTTGCGTTATGCTATCCTTTCTGTGATAATTTGTTCAAAATGGTGCTCAAGAATTGCCACTTGGTATTTTTTAAACATCAAGAGGGTGAACTTAAGGATGCCAGAGTTATCATTTTAAGTTGCTGTTTTCAGATGCCCCAATTTTTAGTGCCTTACTTATCTGTTACAATACCTTCACATAACTAGTTTCTTCCTTTTCACTCAGAAGTCCCTTCATGAGTTATTATTAAGATAATCCCACCCAGGATTTTTTTGTCTCCAGTCAGAATTTACCCATTCTGCAGTCTATTCTTTTTAGGTCAGTGGTTCTCAAGGTGTGGGCCCTGGACCAGTAGCATCAAGCATCACTTGGAAATTTGTTACAAATGCAAATTCTTGGACCTCACTCCACACCTACTGAGTCATGGGGGCCTGGGGCCTGGCAATCGGTGCTCTAACAGGCTTCCCACATGTTTCTGATGCCACTGGAACTTTAGGCTATACCTAGCCCAACCATGTCAGGTGCAGGCCATCAGTATGTTAACTCCAGTTTGGAATTTTAGGTACCTTGTGCAACTCATGGTGGAGGGATTGTTGCTCTTGGAGGCGTTTGAGACCCTTAATTCACCATGCTCAGGTGAACCTCCTGTGCACAGGCCCTGCTCGGCAATGTCATTGGACATAATGAACTCAAGGCAGTCTTAGGAACATCAAACAGATGGGAACCTCAGGCAGGCACCTTCAGATTCCAAACCGTTTCCCCTTGGGTCCTCATCTGACCTTCCAGCGTTGCCTTTAATTTTCTGACCTGAAGCCGCCTCTGCCCCACCACCCGCCTGTTCTTCTGTCCCCCTTTTCCATTTCTGTAACCTCTCCCGCGTTCTTTCCTCGCCTCTAACACCTTTGTCTTCTCTGCCTGAGCAGGTCCTATGCATTCTTCAGCTTTCATTTCTTCCTTCTCAGTGAAACATTCTCAGGTCCCACAGTCATAGTTTTTCACCAATTAATTGGTGAATTTATACCAGTTAACACTCACGTGCTAATCCACCATGTGAATAAAACTGCCTTGTGGCTCTAGAATGACTGTAAGGGACTGTCACTTGACTTTTCACATGAACATGTCTTCTCATCTGAAAAGTGGGGCTAAGACCGTACCTCCATGCCGGGGGTTGGGTTGTCTAGAGAATTAGTTGACTTAATGTATCTAGAAGAGTGCCTGACACCAAGGAAGACTTGGGTGACTGTTCACTGCCTGTTGTAGCTTTACAACCATGCTGTAAAGTCAGAATAACAGATATGTGTCATGCTTTGTAAAAACTTCAACTTGTTGGTTCCTAGAACTTCTGTTGAGAAAGGGCCAGAGGCTGCATTTACACTCTGCAGGAAAGAGCCATGCCAAGGTTTAGCATGGGCATGGAGTGGCAAGAGTGTATGTGCTGTGTGTTCAGCACCTCTGGTGGGAACTCTCTGCGGGCAAGAAAAGCTATTGCCTTAGTCACTGATGCTGTCACCGTCCTGCTCGTCATCGCTGTACCAAGTACAGCTACCACTATGAGTGGTGACTTGGCTAGGGGCTTTCCATCACGCCCTCTTCCTCTTCACAGTTGCATTACAAGATTATAACCTCCATTTGGTGGATCAGAAATCAAGACCCAGAGAATCTTGGCTAATATAAACAGCACCCTTCTTGCCGGTCTCAGAGCACCTGGGACTGTGCCTTGCTCAGAGTCAAGTATCTGTTCCTTGGTACTTGGGGTCAAATCATATCACTGTGGACATCCCTCTCATTCATCCTGTATGGATATGTCTACGTTTTCTTCCTTTACTCCTTGAGCTGTGAAGAAGATAGAGCACATCTGTTTTCACTGTATCAACTGTGCCACTCTCATTTAGCTACATAGTAAGAGTACTCTTAGCTTTTAGTTTGTTTTTTATAAATGCCTTTGGCATGCATGCCATTTTCACTTAGGCAGTTTTAAACATTTCACTGTGCCATGCTTTGACTTTGTACTACATACCTAGATCACTTTGAATTAAAGAATAAGCAATTTTAAATAATAGAATAATGAATCACTTCATTTGATCATATGCAGTCACTACTCCAGAGGTATATATAAAACAACTATCTGTCACTCAGCTGTTTTCTATGAGATGTTTCTGTTCCTGAGAGCTTATAAGACATCCCAAAGTGAACTGCTATAAAGAGAAACAGAAAATTGGACACATGTTGAACAAATATGTAAATTAAATGGGTAAGCATGGTACTACTGATATGTCAGAACCTAACACAAACCTTTTGGAGAGGTAAATTTACAGTGAGGAAAAGCTATAAGAATGGCTTCTTCTGGGACCAAGAGGACTTTAGAAATTTACCTGAATTACAAATGACTTTCTTACTATGTGATGTGAAATGCAGTTACATTAAGACAAACATCACTCTATGATATCTCAGATCATTGATTTGATTATAAAAGTCTTTTCTCTTTGCAATCAAAAGCCCCCATTCTTCTTATTTTTGCTTCTCAGTCACTTAAATTTTTAAAAATTCTTCCAGAATTTTGTCAGATTACATATTTACTTGCCCTTGGAGGTTATTTTTGATTTGCCATCTATAACATTGTTACAACAGTTATTTCAGGTTTTCATTAAAGTTATTATTGATCTCAGTATACTAGGCAATAAACATTTCAGTTAATAATTTTTCTCCAGCCATGTTCTAAGCATTGAGCTGAAATCAAACCAATGAATGTGGTTCCAGTAAAGCTGTTATATCCTGACTGGTGCTATACAAACCTTGGCCTTTGCTGCTAGAAGAAAAATAGTATGAAGAACATATTTAATTTTTGAGAAACACAAAGCCTAAAATAGAGAGAACAACTTAAAAACTGAAAAATTGGAGGAGATTTTAAAACTATCTGAAATATTCACAAGTGAATATTCACAAATATTTACAAAACTGTCTGAAATACTTGTGAATATTTCAGATAGCTTTTAAATTGATATGATTGGATCTGAGTCTTCAGAATAGAATTGTATCACTTGGGTACTAGAAAAATGCCTAGAATTTTCTTCTCTGCTTTCTAGTGAAGGCGAGAAATCACTCACATGAAAGTCCCAAAGACAGTGATCATCGTATCAGTTTTTTTTTCACTCATGCTTGATTCCTGCTCCTGGTTAGGACAACCAGTTTCTGTTTGATTGCTGCCACTGATGACATGTGCGATGCAGGCTTTTCAATTTTAGAACAGCTTAATTCTTGGAAAATTCTTTATAATGTAACTTCCAGCCATACATAGTGGTCTCTTTCTCTGGGGCCATACAGAGCAAATCTTACCCTGTTCCTCTCATGTGTCTGCTTCTTGAGCACCAGATCTCTATCTGACTGATTTTTTTTTTTAAACTCTGCATTGTACCCAGCCCACCATAAATAATTAAGAAATGCTTAGGGAATAAAGGAAGAAACCTTGTGATCACATCTCAGCTTTCTCTTCTTCTGCAAGATTTTCAGAAAAGTTTTGCTCTTCCTGAATCTACAGAAAAGAACAGCCTGCATCCCCAGTCTTCTTCATTCTTTGCCTCTTCTTCTCCATGTTTGGCTGATTTTTGAGTTCTTAATAAATTTGTTTGTCTTTGAATGAAAGGTTCTGCTCTATGGCAGTTAGGCAGGATTTTCCTGACCATGGTTCTTATCTGGTTTGTTGTTTTTAACATGTTTCCAAGAAAGGAATCCAAGATGCTTTTTCTTAGCTGTGTTAATACCAGATGTTCATGATTCATGACCTGAGAAAAATTAAGGTGTCCTAAATGAAATGAGACGCTCGGAATCTTAGTGACTTGACGATATGTCTCCTATCCCTGATACTATTCTTCAGGAGAATAGCGCTTGGCAAAATTAGCTGCATTGCAGCAGTTAGACTGGTAAGGATGGAGATGTCTGGTGAGTGTTCGTGTAGGCTCTGCTCAGGAAGGGGACTGCACAGCCGGTCTGCTTTTGAAGACAGATTATAGTAAGCAGTTAATGAATAAAATCAGTTTATCTCGCTGAATTTTAAAAATGTATAGAACAGTGCTTCCTTTAGCGGAAAACAATTGCTTTTGTTATTCTAACTAGAGTTGTAGAGTCTGTCTTAAGAGGTATGTGCGTGCTTCGTCACTTCACTGTGCCCACTGTTTGTGACCCCCTGGACTGTAGCCCAGGCTCTGCTGTCCATCGGATTCTCCAGGTAAGAATACTGAATGGGTTGCCATGCCCTCCTCCAGGGGATCTTCCTGACCCAGGGATCGAACCCGTGTCTCTTTCGTCTCCTGCCTTGGCAGGCAGGTTCTTTACCACTAGCACCACCTGGGAAGCCCCAACTAAAGAGTCTATTAAAACACTATAAAGATCTTTACCCTTGTTAAATATGGGCTGAGCTTAGTGACTCACTTCCAAAGACTAGAGTATAGAAAAAGAAAAATTGGCAACTTTATAATGGACAAATCTTGCAAATATCACCTTAACCCCGTGATCAGGGTTAATAGCACTCGTGTTAAGTCACATGGTAACCTGTCTCCAAAAAGATATGATGAGAAAACCACTTCATCTCTCTGGTCCTCTTCCCTTCAAACCCATAACCCGAGTCTAGTCATGAGGAAAATATCAGGTAAACCCAAATTGATGGACATTCTATGAGATACCTGGCCGTTACCCTTCAGCGTTATTAAGAGCTTGAGAAACAAAAACCAAAAGACTGTCACAGTCCAAAGGAGATTGATTGAGGCCTGAAGACCAAACGTAATGTTATATCCTGAGATGGATTCTAGAACAGGATAGAAAAAAAAGACATCAGTGTAAAAAATGGTGAAATCCAGATGAGGTCTGGAGTTTAGTTAATAGTAACATACCAGTAATGGTTTCTTAGTTCTGATTAACGTTCCCTGGTGATGCAGCATGTTGAAATTAGGGGAGACAGGGTGAGAAGAACAATCTGCATTATCTTCTTAACTTTCCTGTAAATCTAAAATTGTTCCAAAGCAACCAATTTATATCAAAAAAGTAAAGAAAAACATAGAACAGAGTAAGGGGAAGCAGGAGCGCCAGCAGGGAGCTAATGTTGCCAGTTTATAGGGGCTGATCTGGGTAGGCCTACTTGGGAGGGTGGTCTTTGAGTAAACGCTTGCAGTAAGGAAGGGAGCCATATACTTACATGGAAATAAAACAGTCCAGGCCTAGGGAACACGCAGATGCCAGGTGGGAGCGTGCCTGGTATCTTGGGTAATAGCAGGGAGGCCATGCTGCCTGGAGTGAGCAAGAGGGAAGAAACAGGAAATGGGGCCGGAGAGGTAACAAGGCCAAATAAGACAGGGCTTCTGATTCCAGTTAGGAGGAACTGGTGAGCAACCAGTGCTTTGGAGTAGAGAAGTGAAATGACTTATAATGTTTTGATATGACCACTCTGGATACTTTGTTAAGACTATATGGGGCAGAGGCAGGGACAGAAAACCAGTTGGGGTTATAATCCAGACAAAGAGATGTTTGTGGCTGGGCCCAGGAAGTGTGCATTGGAGGCAGAAAGAAGTTGCACTTGAGGGGTATTTTAAAGGTAGTTCTAGCCAGATTTGCTCAGTCATTGGACATGCTATGTGAAAGCAGGGTCAAGAAGTCTCACAGGTTTTGCACCGAGGCGATGGAAAGATTTATTTGCCATCTTGGGAGATGGGCAAGATCATGGGTAGAGCAGGTTTGTGAGAGCAGATAAAGAGTTCCTTTTTGTTACTGGCAGTGAACTAGGGAAAGAATTAACCATCTAAAAAATACCGTATACAATGCAACAAAAATATGAAACAGTTGGAAATAACCCAGATGTCCATTGACAGGTGAATGGAAAAACAAAATACTGTGTATGCTGCTGCTGCTGCTAAGTCACTTCAGTCGTGTTCGACTCTGTGTGACCCCAGAGATGGCAGCCCACCAGATTCCCCCGTCCCTGGGATTCTCCAGGCAAGAACACTGGAGTCGGTTGCCATTTCCTTCTCCAAGGCATGAAAGTGAAACGTGAACGGGAAGTCACTCAGTTGTGTCTGACTCTTCGCGACCCCATGGACTGCAGCCTACCTGGCTCCTCTGTCCATGGGATTTTCCAGGCAAGAGTGCTGGATTGAGGTGCCATCACCTTCTCCGAATATGGCGTATAATTAATTGAAATTACACTCCTCATTCCTTTAAAATGAGTGTGATTCTGATACATGCTACAACATGGATGAACTGTGAAAACAGTATGCTAAATGAAATAAGCCAAACACAAAAGGACAAATATCGTGTGATTTTTACTTACATGAGATACTTAAACTAGGCAAACTCAGATACAGAAAGTAGAATAGTGGTTACTGTTAATAGCAGCTGTGGAGAGTGGGGAATTGTTTAATTGATACAGGTTTCTATTTAGGATGATAAATTCCGGAGTTTGATTAATGGTGATGATTGCACAACAGTGTGAATGCATTTAATGCATGGTACACTCAAAATGATTACGATAGTAAGTTTTATATATGTACCTCGACTAAAATATAAAGTTTTATTTATAAAAAAATAAATGAAATGCTAAGGGATACATTTAACAAAAGAATTTTGCAGTGTCTTTATGCTGAAAACTATAAAACATTGCTGAGAGGAATGAGAGAAGATGTAATAAATGGAGAGATGTGCTATGTTTATAGGTTAGAATATATGTTATCAAGATGTCAGTTCTCCTGAAATTGATTTGTATATTCAGTACAATCCCTGTCATAACACCAGCCAGCTTTTTGTAGAGATTGAGAAGCTGATTGTAAAACGTATATGGAAATGTGAAGGGCCTGGAAGAGCCAAAACAATTTTGGAAAAGAGGACAGTGTTAGAGGACTTATACTACTTCTTTATATCAGTACTTGCTATATGGCTACAGTTATCCACATTATATGGTGTCAAGATGTATGGATGGATCATCAAGGCAGAACTAAGAGTCTAGACGTAGACCCATACGTATTTGGTCAGTAGCTTTTTGACAGCGGTCCCAAGGCAATTCAGATGAGGATGAGAAGATGAAAGGATCATATTTTCAACAGATGGTGCTGGAACAGTTAGTGTCTATATGCCAAAAATTTGAGAACCACTGAACTGGAGAAATATTGTTGGTTACTGAGCAGTGATGGTTTTCTTCAGCCATATTCAGCTCTACAGGTACAGGAGTGGAGTAGATAAAGCATGGAATTTATTCAGGGTTGCAATTTTCCTGAGTTCAGTGATGTAAAAACAGAATAGAGGCATTGAGGATGGATCTAAGGGAAGGATTCTGTGAACTGTCTTGGAATTTAAGTGAGGGAGGGGAAGAGGGGAAGGAAGACCTCTGGGAAGGGCATGTGTGCTAAGTCGCTTTAGTCATAACCGACTCTTTGCAACCCTATGGACTACAACCCACCAGGCTCCTCTGTCCACAGGATTTTCCAGGCAAGAATATTGGCGTGGGTTGCCATGCCCTCCTCCAGGGGATCTTCCCGACTCAGGAATTGAACTCACATCTCTTAAGTCTCCTACACTGGGAGGTGGGTTCTTTACCACTTGTGCCACCTGGGAAGCCCCTCTGGGAAGGGAGTGGCATGAAAAGGTATAGGCCAGGAGATTGTGGGAGTCCAGGTACTGGAAGGAAGGAGAGGGAAATCTAAGCGTGGGATGGATGGATGTCGGATTACGGAGGAAGAAGTTACCCGTCATGCAGGGTCTAGGGTGTGACCAAAGGTAGGCACACTGAGGTGTGATGAAGGATTAGATTGTTGCAGCTGAGTTCAAGGACTTGAGAGGACAAGTGTCCGAGGCTCGCTTATGTGCACGTAAGCATTCCTACACTATGAGACAGCAATTGTAATTGGAGAAAATGGCAGTGAACTAGGAGCTGAAATCCTCCAGGCGATGAAGGGGCCCTGCCTGGAGTTTGTGTATGCTGACAACTGTAAAGGATAATGGGTGATGCAATCTAATGATAGATTCAGCTTTTAGAGGTGGGAGGGAGAGCTGTCTGGAAGCAGTCAGGAGGAGCCGGAGGACACCTTGCTCCCCTCCAGGCCCCAAGGAGCAAGTGCCGGAAGGGACAGTAGCTACTGTGGGGAGGGATGCAGAGGAGAGCCAGCTCCTGTCAGAAGGTGGGAGAGAGTTTAGGGAGCTTGACTTTCCATGGAAGTCTGAGACGACATCACCTGCTGGAGGGCAGTTGAGGAGACTGACAAAAGTCTTTCAATGAAATGCCATTTGATCTATCTCTTTTAAGAATTTGTTCTAAGGAAATGGTTGGAAAAGGGCACATGCATATGTGTTAAGGGCTTCAGATGCCTGTTGATCCATCACTTGTAAGAATTTGTCCTAAGGAAATGGTTGGAAAAGGGCACATGTGTATGTTAATAAGGGCTTTGGTAAAGAATTGGCCTGCAATGCAAGAGACCACCTGCAATGTAGGAGACCGAGTTTGACCCCAGGGTTGGGAAAATCCCCTGGAGGAGAAAATGGCAACCACTGCAGTATTCTTGCCTGGAGAATTCCATGGACAGAGGAGCCTGGTGGGCTACAGTCCACAGGGCAAGAGTCAGACATGACTTAGCAGTTAAACTATGACCATGTGTGTTAGGAGTTGTATATGGCTACAAAAACTGGGAAACAGTAAGCATATGCTACTTTTATAATCAGAAAAAAAAATAATAAAGCTAACTAATAGCGTGGAGACAGGGAAAACATCTCTGTGGTTTGCCAGCTTTGTACACATGGGTGATTCACCCCCTGCTTAGTTTTAGATCATGCGGAGCAGAGCACCTTGAAAGTATACACGTACGCTCTTGCTGTTTTCCGCTTTGGCTCCCCTCCACTGATGGCACACGGAAGCTTGCTTTTTTCCCATGCTGCGTGGTTTGTGGGATCTTAGTTCCCAGTGTTGTCCTGTGCTGTGTTCAGTTGCCCAGTTGTGTCCAACTCTTTGTGACCCCATGAACTGTAGCCTGCCAAGCTTCCCTGTCCATAGGATTGGTCAGGCAAGAACACTGGAGCAGGTTGCCATTCCCTTCTCCAGCGGGTCTTCCTGACCCAGGGACTGAACCTGTGTATCTTGCTTCTCCTGCATTGGCAGGCGGGTTCTTTAACATTGTGCTGCCTGGGAAGCCCCCTTAGTTCCCAGATGAGGGATCAAACTAGGCCCTTGGCAGTGAAACCACAGAGTCTTAATCCTTGGACTGCCAGGGAATTCCCGATGGTCCCCAATTTTAATCCTTCTGTTTATATTAACTTTTTTCCCTTGTTCTTTGCTGTCATGAGGTTCTACATACACGTGATATAAAGTAAACATGAATTCTACTTAGGAGTCTCTCCATCTCTTAGTTGATAGACAGAAGCACTGCAGACATTTTAAGTTAAATGTACATTTATCTGGACTTGCCATCTCAATCTTTTAGTATTCTTTAGGAAGACAAATAGAACACGTGATTACTAACCAATAGGGCTTTAGAATTTTTCCTTTGTTTCTAGCTTGCTCCAGAGTTGGTAATTATAAGAGGACGAAATCGGTATGAGTTCTGTAGGTGAAAGCTTGTAAAGAACACAGAACCAGTACTTGGGTGGCATCTGAAATGTGTCTTTTCCTTTATTATGGTGGATTTTTTTTTAATCTTTTTGTTTTAGTAAATGCATAAAGGTTCTGGAATGTTTACCCACAGCCATTTGTCAGAATGAGTGAAGACGAAATTTTCCTTTTTAAGAACTGTATATAAACAGAGAAAAACGTTTCACACCTGTTTATCTTAGCAGGGCCTGCGGGAGGGAGGCTGATTCTCCATTAACTCTTCCATTCAGAGAAGAGTTTAGAAAAGAAACAGAGTCTCCGGCGACCCTGTCAGCCCCAGATAAGAGCACTCAGAGCCAGATGTGTGGGGAGGGTGCCGCCCTTGGTGTCTACAGACAAAACCCTGTCCTCCGTTTCTCTTTTCAGGCCCATCCGTCCGTTCTTTCAACTCACCTAGGAACAGTCTGTGCTTCTATAGTACATTTTCAGAAGCACACTTTAGAATTTCTTTCCTTAATGAAAACTACCGTTCAGTTTTAGTCATTTGATCCGGCAAATATCTCTCTTATCCTCTTGTATTAGGAACTCTAGTCGTGGAGACAGGTGGGGTGGGGTGTGATGTGATGTATTTGTCTCCTCTAAAGTACTGTTTGGTAATCTGCTTCCTTTTAAGATACTAATTTGATTCGGTAATAAGCAAGGCATGAGAAGGAAAATCAATGACCTTTTAACTATAAAAAGAAACAAAGTCCTTTTTTCATACAACTTATAAATCAAAGAAGGTGGTGTCCTCTCTGACTGAATGGGTCTCTAAGCCATGTAAGATCAGCCTGCTTTGCTTTCATCAGCCCCGTCACTGACTCACTCTGCACACAGCCTGCTTCGGCCCCTGCACCCTGCACACAGCCCTGTCTTCCTTGGTTTCAGCGCCTGCCTCGCTTACTGCTTTCCGTCCTGGCCGCGGCCATCAGCCCTCCTGAGTGAATTTGGCATCCCCTTTAAGGACCCCTGAGCCAGCTGCAGACTCCCGTCACCACCACTTACATGACTTGTAGCTCCGCTTCCCTTCAGCCACTTAGGGGTAAAACCTCATAGCTTAGAACTTCTCTACCTTCAAAACAGCAAGCCCGAGTTTCCCTTCTCTGCCCATAATTTATTTAACCCCGTCTTCCAGCTGCTCTGCTTTTCTTCATCCTTATCATGCATCTAGCCTTTCTTCTCCCAACTCAGCACTCCATTTTGGAGTCATCTTCCTCCTGGCCTGCAGGTTTCCCACTGCATTTATTTCAGTGTTCACCTCTTTAATCCTGTTAAATCCCTTTGTTCTTATCTCCTTGACCTATTCCTTGAAGACAATGGCTTTGTGCATCGGTGCATCACCTTGCTCTGTGCTCACTATTTCCTTGATGGGCAAATGATATTAACATATGTATTCACAGGTTTAGTTTTAATAGTTTGGCTGTGTCAAAAATTAAACCTTCCGTCAGAGGACACATGTTTACAACACTGAGGAACCCAACTAATGAGAATTGCAAGGAAGGCCTATAGTTTTAAATCAGGGCTGCAAACTGCAGAGTCTGCAGATGGTAATCTAACTTAAAGGAGTGAAGTGAGCCAGGCATCACACAGTAGGAAGTGGAGGGAGCTGGGGAGGTGGAGAGGGTGGCTGCACTGTGTACAGCTGTGTGCTAGTCCATCAAGGTTGTCATTATTAAATGTGTTACCAACTGGTACTTCATGGCTGTTTCTGTGCTGCAGATATTCTGTGTTTAATACCCACAGTACTTTAATTTTAAAGTTTATTGTCAGCATTTAAAACTTAGATGATTTTATATGAAAATCCAGATTTCTAGCTTCCTTGAAAAAGAAGCACGCTGGGTTCCTGTTGTTGAGTCGTGACACTGATGACTCCCTTGATGATGGCAAGGCTCATATGGGAGTACTAATTCTAGAAGATTTAGTAAAGAGCAGTATTATAATTTTATAATTAGGTCTCATTCAGTAAGGTGCAATTTTCAATAGTATTTAACAATGCAATCAGTAAAATAAAGAATTGGTCTTCTAGAAAGTTTATCTATGAAGTGTGTCTTAAAGGACTAAGGAATGTTAAGCTGAATCTTTTAAGAATGCAAAGAGTTCCTCTTATGGAGAAGGGATGTGTTCTCATAAATTTTTAAACTTCCTCATTGATTTTTCCCTATAAACCATACTGAACTCTGTTCTTGGAATGGACTTTTAACACTGGAAAGCACCAATACAGAAACGCAAAATATAGGAACTTCCCTGGTGGTCCAGCAACTAAGACTCCCCGCTCCTAGTGAAGGGGGCTCAGATTCAACTCCTGGTCAGGGATCTAGATTCCACATCCTGCAACTAAAGATCCCACATACCCCAAAAAGTGTCTGAAGTTTCCACATCATGCAGCTGAGACCAAGTACAGCCAAATAAATAAATAAAAATAAATACTTTTTTAAGAACCACAAAATGTAAAAGACATGAGCTAAAATGTATGTTTAAGCAAAAAGTAGCTTTGCAAAGTGGAGAAGGCAATGGCACCCTCTCCAGTACTCTTGCCTGGAAAATCCCATGGACAGAGGAGCCTGGTAGGCTGCAGTCCATGGGGTGACGAAGAGTGGGATGCGACTAAGCGACTTCACTTTCACTTTTCACTTTCCTGCATTGGAGAAGGAAACGGCAACCCACTCCAGTGTTCTTGCCTGGAGAATCCCAGAGACGGGGGAGCCTGGTGGGCTGCCGTCTCTGGGTTTGCACAGAGTCGGACATGACTGAAGTGACTTAGCAGCAACAGCAGCAGGTTTGCAAAGTACAAATATCATGTTTCCCGAATAATTTCTGATTTGATAGCAATATCTCCATTCCTTTCCCCTGAACTATAGACATGGATGATTATTTTAATGTGACGAAGTGTTAATGGAGTGGCTCTTTGTTTCTGTCCTATGTGGCAATAGAAGAATGAGACAAAACCCAAGAACAGTGATAACGAAAAGATCACTTGCTGACTCTTTTCCATTGTCTTTTCCACATGAAGTTCTCTCTCTTGTTCTCAATTGCCTCTATGTCTCTAAGACTACTTAAAAAAAAAAGTTGTCTTTTCCTTTGGCGATTCTGGAACAGTCAGGCTGAGTGTGCATATTCCTCTTTTTACTTCTTTGCTTTTATGATAACAAAAGAAATGAAACACATAACATTTTATGCATAGTAGAATATTATATTTGCAGACATTTCCATTCCATTTAAAGGCTTCTCCCACTCCTACTTCTTTTGGAAGTTCCCCCAAAATATAAGGAGTGTTGAATGCATTGATATATTTAATTTTTGGTTTATCGATAAGAAAGCTTTTTAAAAATGATGGTTTGTGACAATAAAAGATAAAATTTTATATGAATTGGCTCCTTGAGGATTTACCCATAAATGAAAATAATACCAGGGTTCTTATATGCTTCAACTATTTTGTTATTTATTTTCTTAATAATGTTTTTACTTAACAAAATTTTATTTTTACAATAAAATTATAACTTCAATATCCTTTTCTTTATTGGAGTATGATTGCTTTACAATGTTTTGTTAATTTCTGCTGTATAGCAGAGTGAACTAGCTATATATGCAAACTCATATCCCCTCCCTCTTGAGCCTCCCTGCCATCCCACCTCACCCCTATCCCACCCTCGAGGTCACCACAGAGCACCTAGCTGAGCTCCCTGTGTTACCCAGCAGCTTCCCACTAGCTATCTGTTTTACAAATGGTAGTGTAGCCTCACTATCCTTAATTGCACGGGAACTGATTAATAATTTCCAAGGTTACACAGTACAGGATAGAACAAATATTAGAATAGCTTAAAGGAGTGCTCATCTAGAAAATGCCTCTGAGTGGAGCAAACAGACATAAATCCCTTTTGGCTGTGGAAATTTTTGTTAATCTCCTTTATCGTCCAATACCAGAGACCCTCTCCCCTGAGGTATATTAGAAAAACATCTAAGTTATGTATAAAGGCCTTCTCTGTTCAGTTAGAGCAAAATACCTGCCATTTGTCAAGGTTAAGAGGGTGAGAAGCGGGTGGCGGGTGCTTGGGGGAGTGATCAATGGAAAGATGCAACAAGAGTATGCTATCTAAATCTCTGGCATGGCAGGAGACCCACCCCAAGGGGTTTCTCTGCTTTCTACAGTTAGACTCAGAAACTTTGGGACCTGAAAGCATAGTATCTGAAGCCAACTATTTTTGTTCCTGTTGTTTTACAAATGGAGAAATCTAGCCATGTGTTAAGATTAATTATATTTCATCTCTTTTTTCTTATGACTCCATTTTCTTCTAATCAAGTCAAAATATTTCTTAATCGTATTATTTACGTTTAAGGAGATAAAAATCTTTCTTTAAATACATATGCCCAAAGAGTGGGATCTGTTATTAGTCAGTAACATTAACAAATCTGGTTGGGGGAAACCACAGAGTTTTATGGACTTGTTAATTTTCTGAAATTATTTCCAGATTCTTGACTCCATGTTACGAGTGTGTGGCAGGGAAGCACATTAGAAAAAGCAGCAAGCAAGAAAGTAACCTATAAATATTGTGTGTGTTGGTTCCTCAGCTTGACTGTATTATTTTGATCTCTGTGAATATGCAGGAGCCATAAACATATACACATACACACAAATACACCCACACGCTTTCCCCCTTAGTTTTCACAGGACCTTGTTCTTGTGAAATCAGTGATTTTACAGTATAAAGCAAGGAATGAAGATTGTGTTTGACAGAGACCAGACTCTTTAAAGGGGAGGAAGTCCTTAATGGCAAGGCTTGCCTTAGAAGTTGGTGGAAGCTGTGTCCGTTCACCATCATTTTTGCATCTACCTCGTCATGTATATAGGGCTTGATTTCAAACTCTTCTTCTTTAATTCAAGAAATTGCAATTGCTTCCTGTTATTTACTTAAAATATTATCAAAATAATGGTAATTAAGTTTGAAAAGCATACCACTGGTAAGGTTAGTAAGTTCTGCCCAGTGAGTAATACCATGATAAAAGAGATGCCTCAGTACAAAACAGTAGATTATCAGTCAGGGTCCAGTCAGGAAACAAAAACCACACCAGTAATTTGAACAGCGAAGACTCAACATTAAAATCACTAACTAGTGTGGTCAACACTATTAACTAGTAAAAGTCTCTAAAGAATATGGGAGTGGCAAAGGTAGGGAGCAGCTATCCCCTCTGAACCTAAGGAGAATACCAAAGGAAGGAACAGACTTGGGAGAGAAATTTAGACCTCAGTGGAGTGCACGTAGCTGCACCTGGCTGGTGGAGGGGTTTCTATGGTGTCACAGTCTGGAGCTGGTTCACAGGAAGCCATTTGCTGGGGTTGCAGTGAGGTTCTCTGGAGTACCATGGCTAGCATGTAAGAAGCCACCGCTGGGGAGCTGGCAGGTTGAAGCTGGTCCACTGAGGTGCCAGTAGTGCACTTGAGGGTGAGTAACCTTGGGTGTCACATACACTGCTGGTAACCGTAGCCACGGGGCGGGAATCGCACAGTAGAGAGGATGGGGAGTCCTCTCCTCTACCATGTCTTCCAGTGGCCCTCTAGTGCCCTTGACTGACCGCCTAGCACTCTGCCAGCTGGCAAAGTAAAAATGTTTATAGGGTCTATCTCCAGCATCCTAGGCAGGACAAAGCAACAGATATGGTTCTGAGAGGCACCTGATCAGTAATTGGCACAGTTTGCCCCTTTGGCTACTCAGCTTTTATGTACAACCTCCATGCACATTTGAACTTCTATATAATTTAGTTGGTAAAGAATCCACCTGCAATGCAGGAGCCCCTAGTTCTATCCCTGGGTCGGGAAGATCTGCTGGAGAAGCAACAGGCTACCCCCTCCAGGACTCTTGGGGTTCCCTTGTGGCTCAGCTGGTAAAGAATCCACCTGCAATGCGGGAGACCTGGGTTCGATCCTGGGTTGGGAAGATCCCCCGGAGAAGGGAAAGGCTACCCACTCCAGTATTCTGGCCTGGAGAATTCCTTGGACTGTATAATCCATGGGGTTGCAAAGAGTTGGACATGACTGAGCGACTTTCACTTTCACTTTTTCATAATGATGAAACAGCTATGCTTTTACCATTAAAGAACATGTGTCCTTTTTATAAATGAAAATGTTTTCACCCTTTCCCCCAAAGAAGGAGACATATCATCCCAAAAGTCATCCATTGCTGACTATTAATTTCTCCTCAGATCCCACTGTAATCTCTCTGAATACTCTTTTACCAAAACACAAAATCATAAGCTTAACCCCTAACAACTTGTATGTAAAACATGGGGAAATAGACATTATTTCTGAGAAGACATAAAAATATCCAGCAGGTATATTAAAAGATGCTCGCCATCACTAATCCTCAGGGAAATGCAAATCAAAACCACAAATGAGATATCATCTCACACCTGTTAGGATGGCTGAAATCAAAAAGTCAGAAGATAACAAGTGCTGACAAGGATGTGGAGAAAAGGGAACCCTCATACACTGTGGTGAGAATGTAAATGGGTGCAGCCTCTATGGAGAACAGTTATGGGAGAGAGATCCCCAAAAATTAAAACTAGAACTACCATATGATCCGGCAGTCCCACCTCTGGATATGTATCCAGAAGAAATAAAACCACTGTCTTAAAAAAGATATGTGCACGCACATGTTCATTGCAGCATTGTTTATAGTAGCTAAGATATAGAAGCAACCCAGGTGTCCGTTGATGGATTAGTGGATAAAGAAGTTGTATGTAAGGTACATACTTTTAGTCGTAAGATGAATTAAGTCCTGGAGACCTAAAGTAATGCATGGTGACATTAATAATAGTGTAATATTTGCTAAGAGAGTAGATCTCAAGTGTTCTCATCAAACAACACAAAAGGTAACTACATGAGTTGTTAAATGTATTAATTAGCGTGATTGTGGTAATCATTTTATAATGTATACATAAATCACAACATGTTGCACACCTTAAATATATGCAATTTTTATTTGTCAATCACACCTCCATAAAGCTAGGGAAAAATAAAGAGAAGAAAAAGAGATAAAAAGAAATGGTTAATATATACAAGTAAGTGTACGTATATTATACAGATATAAATATACAGATATCAAACAAAGGAAAAAATACACAAAGCTCCTATCCTCATTTACAATCCTCATTTCTGTAACTAGTCATGATTTCTGTGTTCCTTCTCCCACTGCTCATTCCATATTTTCTTTTTCCCTCAGCTAAAACCTCAGCAGGTCAGAGATCTTTGCTTGGTGGGGTGGCCTGAACTTTCATTTCTGAAGGTTGAGTCCTCAGTAGTCCCACCTGTTATTTGTTGTCATGGTATTTCAGTAACTTTTATTATTGAGCATGGAAGTATTAGGACTCATCTCATAGAAACCCCTGAGTTTCAGACAGAGTTCTTTGCTCCTACTGTTTAGCAACAATCTAAATCTTTTTTGGTAATTGGGATCAATTACTCCCATCAGCAGAGGAATCTCTTTCTATACTTGTTGATTCAGTGGCATTAAAAACCCTCAAATACCCAAGTGGCAAATAGCCCATTCAGTATCCCTTATGTGTCCCCTAGTGGGAAAATTTCATCCTCTGGGACTAAGACTTCCAAACCAGTAGAGCTCAAATTTGGGATGGGGAGCACAAACCCCATCCCCATCCACTGAGTGGTCCAGCGGTTACAATGTAGGAGGTGCCCGTTTGCTCCCTGGTCAGGGAACTAAGATGCCACATGCTGCTGGGCATGGGGAAAAACAAATAAATAAAAACATGTAAAAAAATCCTCTGAGGGGATTATTAGGTATAATAGTGACAGGAGTTGCTCCTACTTCGTCTCTCTATTCCAGATCTGTGTATTCTATTATACGGGAGACAGTGGTCTCTGATTCAAAACGTACACTTCATCCTCCAAGTCAGAAATGCTTTTAGGATATTGTCTCTCAACTGGTGACACTGCTGAGACTTCAGTAAGTCATTCCACCTTCTGGTTGGAATCTCTGCTTCTGAGAAGGGGTATGTGGTGAGACTAGTTAATTCCATGGGGATGAGCCCAGTGCTGCACTTCCTTTGCTGAGAGGTGGCTTCCTTCCTCAGAAGCGGCGAGGTGTAGTAAAGGGAAGGAAATAGTGGTGAGTAAGGCATGCCATGAGGCAGCTGATGGAGATGCTGGCAGAAACATTGCAGTCATTACTGTTCCTTGCAGGAGCAACAGACTGCTCCGCCTTGATAAGCAGAAGTCCGTGTTGCTAAGTCTCCATCCCCACCACCATCGTCACTTGGTTCATGGACCCATCGAGCTAGCATTGCAGTGGCTGGGAAAGAGGCTGAATGATGTCTGCAGAATATATAATCTGTTCAGCTGATTATTGAGCACCCCATCTGCAGTGGATGCTCTTTGGTGAGCATTCATATGGGACACAGTCTGTGCCCGATCTTAGACGTTTATACACATACCTCTTACCCCAGATTCTTCATCATCTGTCTTCTAATCCTGTCCTTGATCATTCAGACAGATTGTAAGTAATAACCCATGAGTTACCTCAGGCCATCTCTCATTCCAGACAAAGTGGGTCACTAGATATACTACCCAGGTTCTGCCCACTGGGAGGATTTTCCCTAAAAGCTGTTTCTGGGGCTTCCTTGGTACTTCAGTGGTTGAGAATCTACCTTCCAGTGCCAGGGACATGGGTTCAGTCCTTGGTCAGGGAACTAAGATCCTATATGCCACAGGGCAGCCAAGCCCGCGTGCCACAGCTACTGAGTCCACTCTCTCTAGAGCCTGTGCTCTGCAACAGGAGAATCCCTCATGCTGCAACGAAGACCCAGAGCAACCAATAAATAAATTTTTTTTTCTTAAAAGGCTGTTCCTTGGGTGTGACCCCTGCTTGGGGCTGCAGATGTCTACTTTTAGTTGGTACTAACATATCACACAGAACCATTTATAAATTGAGTTCATGTATTTTCTTTCTCTTGGAAAATTTCGTGGACAGAGGAGCCTGGCGGGCTAATGGTCCATGGAGTTGCAAAGAGCTGGACACAACTGAGTGAGTGTGCATGCACACACACACGCACATGCACACACATACATTTTCTTTCTCAGTGAGCCTGTGGTGAGCATTCATATGGGACACAGTCTGTGTCCGATCTTAGACGTTTATACACATACCTCTTCCCCCAGATTCTTCATCGAACTTAGTATCGATTCAGAGCTAGTGCTTCATACCTCCTGAAACTACTGGGCACTTCCTTCTCCTCAGTACCCTATCCATCCAGTAATTAACAGCAGGTCCTTTGACAAATGCTCAGAGGAGGATTTTCTATGCCTGTGACAATACATCAGGGCTCTTCCTCAAAGATACCTGGCCTTCCCTCCGATCCAAGGGCTCAGGTCTGTAAACTGGCCTGGATCTAGAAAATGGGTGTGATGCTTGACTTCCTGGTGGTGACTTAGTGGCTGCCAGAACTAGAGATTTTTCTGTTTAGTAGATGATGTCATATTCTAGTAGATGCCACACTGATTTCATTCCTAAGGACACCCAATATCCCTTAGCATTTTGGTTATCAGTACATCTCCGCTGTCTTTTATGGAAAATGCACCAAAGTCTTGCCTTTGGCATTAAGTGCTGCTGCTTAGGGGCTCTCCTGGTGGTCCAGCAGGCAAGGGAGCCTTCGAGAGACTTTGGGGTTTGAGCCATCTTGGATCGAATCCAATACCCCTTTCCAGGTTTCAGGTCCCATTCTTTCCCAGGCAGTGTACTAACTGCACAAGGGGAACTTGGTGAGGTTATGAAATCAACTGATGTTGCAATTCAACAACACACACAATAAACTTAGGTTTTAATTTCTGGAAGAAGTAGTCCTATGGTTATTGCGGGGGAAAAAAAAATCCTTTTAGAGCTGCTGTTGAAGCGCTTTTGTTCTTAGAGCTTGGGCTGGGGTTTAAAGGACCTGACTCATCATTTTCTCTTGGTAACTATCTCACTGCACTAAGAAGAACCCATCCTGCCCTTCTGTCCTTATATTCATCATTTCTGCCATGATGGTCAAGGACAGCAGCTGCTTTGGCTTCCAGGCCTCATTTCAGTTGGGGCTTCACCTCAATTAACCACAGATGACAAAATGATTCATGCTGCTGCCTCTTTATTGCCATGGGTTATAATATCTTCTTTCCCCTTATGGGGGATTTACCACTATACTGCAGTTCACGACCAATCTAACCCCCAAATCTTATTTTTCAGGGTTTGTAAACTAGGACCACACCCAGTACCAGCTCTGTATCACACAGAAAAATTAACGTAGAGAATTATTAACTAGTAAAAGGTGGTTAACCTCCAAACTGAGTGAAAGAGACTCAGAAGTACAGAAATACGGGGAGCAGCCACTAGCCCTGGAGCTGAGGAAGCATATTCAAGGAACAAACTTGGAAGAAGGCCCATTGCTCGCACTGTAGTTGAGACCTATTGTAGAGGCTGTAGCTGTGAATGGGTAATAGAGGAGTTTGGTGCCATTTCATGGCCCAGGGTTGGTTCACAGGAAGCCACTTTTGAGGGTGCTGGTAATGCTGCATGTGGTGCCCTAGGTTAGAGTGGTTCTACACACATCCCTGCTGTGGGTTACGTGTGGGCAAGAGCTGGGGAACATAAAGCCACCTACTTGGGTAACAGTGGGCCAGAACTGGCAGGCAGAAAGCTGCCCATTAGGGTGTGGCATCCAGAGCTTGTTACAAGAAGCCAGATCCTGGGGCGCCCGAGAGACCTGCTGAAGGGTAAGCACCCTGGAGTCATGCTGGAGGAGGGAGACAGCAAGGAGCAAGGGAGAGACAGCCCTTCCTCTGCTATGCCTGTGCAGACCCTCCAGCGTCCATTCACAAAGCCTGAAACCACACCCACTAACGAAGGACAAGTGGTTATGGGAGCCAGCTCAAGTATTAATCCTACAAAGGAGAGCAAAGTGTGGGTTCAGAACTTGAGAGGCAATTAACTGGTAACTGGCACCTATCTTTAAAATACTGAGACGGGACTTTCTTGGTGCTCCAGTGGCTAAGGCTCTGCTCCCAGTGCAGGGGGTCCAGGTTTGATCCCCGGTTAGGGAACTAGATCCCACATTCCACACCTAAGAGCTCGTTTGCTATAACTAAGCCCCAGTGTACCCAAATAAATATTTTTAAAAATAAGTGAAGTACTAGGTGATATTGAGAAGAAATGAATATACCATTTTTTTCTTCCTATATTGAAAGTCAGCTGCCAAGTCGTTGGTTGACACGTTTTGTGGAAGATGTGCATTTTAATCCACATTTAATTATACCCCCTGCTCCAGTGCATGCGCTCGTATGCATGCGCACTGAGCCACCGCGGTCATGTCCAAGTCTGCGGCCATATGGACTGTAGCCCTCCAGGCTTCCCTGTCCATGGGATTCTCCAGAGCAAGAACACTGGCGTGGGCTGCCGTTCCTTCCTCCAGGGGATCTTCCCCACCCAGGGATTGAACTTGGGTCTCCTGCACTGGCACGCAGGTTCTTTACCACTAGCCACCTGGGAAGCCCAGAATCTCTCATATAGTACCTCCTAACTGACTCTTTGGAAAAGACCCTGATGCTATGAAAGACTGAGGGCAGGAGGAGAAGGGAGTGACAGAGGATGAGATGGTTTGATGGCATTACTGATTCAATAGACATGAGTTTGAGCAAACTCAGAGAGAGAGTGAAGGACGGGGAAGCCTGGCATGCTGCAGTCCATGGGGTCGCAAAGAGTCTCATACAACTTGATGACTAAACAACAACAGAAAGAATGATCTCAGTGTGATAATTTATTGCCCGTGTATGTCAGCTTTCCAGTATTAGTCCTGAGACCACAACTAAAGAACATATATTGTTTTATGGCTTTTTAGCTTGAGGAGAGCGCTCATCACAGCAATACAAGAATCTCAGATTATCGTTATAGCAATCTCACTTACATGGCTTCCCAGGTGGTGCTAGTGGTAAAGAACCCGCCTGCCAATGCAGGAGACAAGAGACGCGGGTTCGATCCCTGGGTCAGGAAGATCCCCTAGAGGAGGGCATGGCAACCCACCTCAGTCTTCTTGCCTGGAGAATCCCCATGGACAGAGGAGCCTGGCGGGCTACAGTCCATGGGGTCACAGAGTCGGGTACGACTGAAGTAACTTACACATGCAGCCTCACTTGCTTGTGTTTTTCTGCTTAGAAGCCTTTACCTTATTGTTTGAAAATAGAGAACAAAGTTAAATTTCAGATACGGTCTTTGGAAACAGAGCTTTATCTTACATACTAGTATTTCTTGCCTAACACTAAAAATGTCAGTCCACTGGGGAGTGGAAAAGAAGATGCATTTCATTCCAGAGAAGAGTTTTCTCAGAAAGCTTTCTTTTCTTTATTTCCCTTTAATTTTCTAGATTGAGGGATGTATGCTTGCCACTTGTCATCTGTACGTTATAAATGAACAGGAAATTATACACTGAAGAATAATTAAAATAAGTGCTTGGGAAACAATATAATTACATTTCCTTATGGAACTTTAATATGTTTAATCCAAAGAATGAGGCATTGTCTCTAAATATAATATTGTTCAAAAGTGTTTTGTGTGATGCTCTTGCCTGTGGCACTTACATAGGGTTTATATAAATTAGAGTATCAAATTCAGGGTTTCATACTTTATTGTTGGGGCAAGGAAAAGAATGACCATCATGGGCAAAAAGAGATGATGTTGTAATATTCCAGTAGTGATATGGAGGGAGGGTGGTGTCCAAAGTAACAAAGCAAGCTTCTTTACAAAGAGAGTATTCATTTCCTGTTCCCATCATCAGTCCAGAGGGAAGGAGAGTGAGAAATGCTCAGACTGCAGAAACTCACAGACTATTTTGGGCAGTAAGGTTTGCTTAGAAAAATATGATAAATACTCAGATAGGCAGCATCCACATGTTCAGTTCTTGTGGTGACCACTGCAACAAGCAGGAGGTTTGTGTTTTCTGGATTTTAGAAAATGAAATAGAGCCTGCAAGTTCTGTTCGCTTATGTGACAGCCCTGTGGTTTTGGAATGGACGTTTGTTTGCTCATCAAACCGCAATCCTACTTGGGCTATTTTTGTGGTTTTCTTCGGACATGCAACAGGAAGTAGGGATTAGCAGTCAGACCACTCAGTAAACATCAGTATTTTAATCACAAAACGAATGAAACAAGAAATAAGAGCGCAGATTGATTTCCACTGCAGAGGACCACCCAGTGGTCATTTCCTTCTAATTACCAGCCTAAGAAAGAAAGAAAAGATGGATGGATGGATTTACATTGATGGTAAACTCTTCCGAAGTTGGATTCCCTTTCCCTCATTTCAGTTTCTACCTCATTTAAACGAGTTGTTCCTATTTAAACGAGTCTAATAATGAGTTACTACTCTCACTCCTTTTCTTTAGACTTGCTCTCCTCTTCACAATGATGGAAAGATACTTTGATAACTGATTTATTTAGAAACAGAAATTTTGCTTTTCTGAGAATCCTGTTAAAAGATCACCTGTAAAAAGAATTAGCAGCATCTTTCAAATCAAGAATCTCTGCAAAAAGAAAAAAGCATGTTTACATTTTAGAGACTGGTAAGGAAGAAAGATGATGGGAACTGGTATAAATATGAGAAAAAGCTAAAATGTACTTCATCTTTAGTAAACAAACCAAACCTTTCTTGGGGAAGCTTTAAGAAACAATTGCCTAATTTCTAAATAAGATGAGTATTAAGACAGGGATACAGAAATGTATATGTTAGTTTGGAATATAATGTTAGTAAAATTTATCTTAGATTAGGGCAAAGGCATTAAGAGATGAAGTCAGAAGTCCCATAATTTATGCAGATCAACTAAATATAACATGTGCAATCCCTTATTGAACTCTTCCCTTATATATGCACTCTGTGTGCGTAAGTAACACCTCTGTGAATTAGGAGTTACTTACCTATACACAGGCGAAGCAAGAGAGAGAAGTGGATTTATATGCCCAAAGACACATAGTAAGTGGTAGAACTAGAATTTAAATCCAGACCTTCCTGGCTCCCACCATGCACATTCTTTCAACTGTACCTCTTTTAACGAAAGCATGCCTAGTTGAAGACCTCTCACACCTTAGTTGTAAATTTCTTTTTGACTCTAGTAGATAGCATATTCAAAAGCAGAGATGTTACTTTGCCGACTAAGGTCCGTCTAGTCAAGGCTATGGTTTTTCCTGTGGTCATGTATGGATGTGAGAGTTGGACTGCAAAGAAGACTGAGTGCCAAACAACTGATGCTTTTGAACTGTGGTGTTGGAGAAGACTCTTGAGAGTCCCTTGGACTGCAAGGAGATCCAACCAGTCCATTCTGAAGGAGATCAGCCCTGGGATTTCTTTGGAAGGAATGATGCTAAAACTGAAACTCCAGTTCTTTGGCCACCTCATGCGAAGAGTTGACTCATTGGAAAAGACTCTGATGCTGGGGGGATCAGGGGCAGGAGGAGAAGGGGATGACAGAGGATGAGATGGCTGGATGGCATCACTGACTCGATGGACGTGAGTCTGAGTGAACTCTGGGAGATGGTGATGGAGGCCTGGCGTGCTGCGATTCATGGGGTCACAGAGTCAGACATGACTGAGCAACTGAACTGAACTGAAGAGAAATACAATGAATTAATTTAGAGGCAAAAGATTTATGAAAACTATTGAAATAACAAGAGGAAGAGTTTTATTTTTTTTCTCTGACACTGGGTTTGTCTCACATGCCTCCTTGATGGCCTCCCCAGTGTTTCTCACGGTAGTTTGCTAATTGCAGCTCCCAAGAAGCAGCTTGGTTTGGGTTTATGCATCTGCTAACGATCTTTTGACAGAGTAGCAGATGGAAAACATTATGGCTACATTGACTTTAATTAAAAGTTTCTGTGCTGTTCTTTGGGTTATTTTTCCTACAGCTATTTGGAGACTTTAAGATCATGATTTTAGGATTTAGTGAGCTGGTTCTTTCCTGAAAGTGCAAAATGATAGATCATTTCCTGCTCAAATAGAATTTCCTTTAAATTCCATTAAACAAGAGCCTGTTTTATCTGTGATAATTTTAAAATGAAAGATTTTCAACTGTTTTGTAATAAAATATGCTTCAGGGAACTATAAACATTCTTCAACTCAATTTTATAAGTCTTAAATATTGAAAACAAGGTTATAGAAATATGTAACACTGTATCAATAATTGGTAACATTCCTACAGTGTTTGCTAGGGAGGGTAAGCTCATTTCATTTTCACCACAACTCTGTAAGGTAGGTACTACCATATCTCATCAAATCTAAGATGCCTTCAGTTTAAAATAAGTCGTTGTTTTATGCAGTACTCAATCCCTGGGTTGGGAGGGAAGATCCCGTGGAGAAGGAAATGGCAACCCACTGCAGTATGCTTGCCTGGAAAATCCAATGGGCAGAGGAGCCTAGCAGGCTACAGTCCATGGGGTCGCAGAAGAATCCAGACTAAACAACACCACGCTGCTGATGAAAATCCTGAAATGACACCAGTTGTAATACAACCTTGACTGCAGTGATACTTGAAGAAATAAAGGTGCATCTTAGAAACAATGAAATACAATGTTATCAGTTTTGCATATGAGGAAACTAAGAGAATCAAATAACTCGTTAAGACCAGATAGTCTGCTGAGATCAGCCCAGGGCTCTGACTCAGTTTTGTGTTCAAACTGTTAACACTTAGGTTCTCACAAATGCTTTGGATCTGGGAGTATTTAGAAGAGAAACTTAACTGCATGATTTATCTATATTTGACTTATTAAAATTAAGTTGAAACTGCCTTTTCAAAATTTTACATATTGAGATATTAGAATTGGAACCCACTTACCTAACATGGTAAAGAACTAAAGCAGAACCAAACATGCTGACATAAAAGGACACCAAGAAAAATAGGCTCTTGTGGATACTGATAAAAATATATGCAAATTTTCACTACTATGAAGGCTGGGAAAATGGATACTCTCAAATTACTGGAGGAAGCTTAAGCTGACATACTTCTAAAGTGCATCTGTGTATTCTGTATCAAAACAGGCATACTTTTTGACCCAGGCATTTCCCAGCTAAGAATATAAGCTGAGTTCATGGGCAAAGAAGTGTATCTAAGGACTTCCCTGTGGTCCAGTGGCTAAGACTCCATGTTCCCAATGCAGGGGGTCCTGGTTTGATCTCTGGTCAGGGAACTAGATCCCACATGCTGCAACTAAGAGTTCTCAGGCTGCTGTGAAGATTCAATATGGCAAGTACTGCAGCTGTGACCTGGTGCTGCCAAATAAATATATAAAATAATTAAAAAAGAAAATGAAAGAAGTGCATCTGATGAGTATACAGTGATTTTTTTTTTTTTGGTAATCATGAAAAATTAGAAACAACTTGAATGTTCAACAATAGAGAACTGGGTAAACAAATTCTGGTATTCCCATTCAACGAAAATTAAACTGCTTCGGAAAACAATGATCTTGATCCATAATTAATGAGTTGGAAAAATAAAGCAGCTTATAGAAAATATATATTTGCTTAAGGAGACTGATATCCGCTGAATTTCCATCACTATTACCAAAAGGGGAGGGAGGCGGTTATGAGACTATATCAGTATTTTTATGCTGTCAAGGAGAGACTGGAATTCACATTTTTATCTTTGCCTCTGAAATGAGTCCCTCACCTTTCTGATTCCCTCCTCTGTAAAAGAGGAGGTTAAAAAAAAATAGAAGGATTAGAATCTTTGTAGTTCTAAAACTTAAATGCACGTTCACTAAAGAGCAGATTTAAATATGACACAAGTATGTGTTGGACTTCATCCAGAGAATGCTAGTTAACTGGTAGTTAACTGAGTTACCAAGTTCAGTGGTTCAGCAAGGTACCAAGCGCCTTGCTAGGCAAGTGCCCTTGTGGAATTGGGCTTTGCATTTCTTTTCACTGCCGCTATTTAGGAGATATAATGAAATCATCAGTAAGAGAGAAAGGAAAGTCAGACTGGTAATTGTTAACACTACTGGAGGATCATCACATCAGCGTTAAACAGAAACTTAAGTGCCCTAGGATTCAGAGTTTGACAAGATTTGGAACCTATCAAAACTCTGCTGAAACATGTGGCTGTGACTAAAATAACTAAGATACTGTCAGAGATAGAACTGGACTTGTCTGTGAGCACCTTCAAAAACAAAAAGCAATTTCTTAAGGATGAGAGTTACTTTACATGTAGTGGCGTTTGTGCAGAGTGTTTGTCTGCCTCAATCAAACCATTGGCTGTGTATCCTAACTTGGTGGAAACAGCAGAACCAGCGGCAGCCCAGAGGTCTTAAATATTCTTTGTGCATACACTCATTTTGTTTTTCCGGCCTGGCTTTTACCCACTAGAGGGGATAATGCGTTTTCTCCAAGGAATTCAGAGACTGTCTTATATGTCTTACATAGTCTAAAGGAGATTGAATAATGCATACACATATAAAGTTGCATGCATGGTAATTGACATTAGGTGCTCCATTAAACAATGAAATGTCACAGTGTACCAGTTCTTCCGGACATGTTACCATGGATACCCAGTGTGATGGAGGTGGAGAAAGAGTTGCTTAGGAATTCAGTGATTTCATTTTGAGGTGAAGTGAAAAAAATAAACTGTTTAGAAATAGGAACCATTAAAGTAGTTGTTGTTATATATACAAATAGCTGTTTTCAAAATCATCAGTCTTTCAAAATGAGTATCAATTAACGACTGTTAATTTATATTGTCTGTTGTTTTGTAAGCCAAAAGGCTGGGCAGAATTCTTCATTTCAGCTAGGAAACTGTGTAGCATATAGATAAGAGAAAATATTTTAACCAAAGATGAATAAAACAAAAAAAATCAAGAGTAGAATTACAGAAATGGCAGGAGGCTAGTAGGAGGTAAGTTCTCCAAGGGTTTTCTTAGATGCACTCAGTACTGTGAACCCTCAGGTAACCTTTGGATTGATTACAAAGCAAAGATTTGGAAAAGGAACAAGTTTTAAGAATTAATAAGGTACAACAGAAGCATTAGTAAGGATAGCAGCTAACTAGTGTGATATGATTTCATGTCTTCCCCTGTATCTAAGAGCAGTTTGCAACCAGGACTGATTCCAGTTCTTGGATTTCCTGGGGGTATCCATGACTTCATCCCAACACTACCCAGTGGAATTCTCATCTCTAATCAAACAGATTCCCAAACAAGTTCCCTGGAATGGAAAGACAGGGCTCCGGTGTTCATCTAGGTGTGTTCTCAACCATGCACATTTTGTTGAAAACAGGATGATTTTTTTGAATTGGTGTTTCCTTATTCCATCTCTGCTTCCTTTAATACAAGTCATTCTTCTCTCGCCTTCCAATATCTGTTTTCCCTTTCTGATACATCGGCCATGTGGATACCAAAACAAACAAAATCCCCACCAGATCAGATCATGTCCTTTCTGCTCCAGACACTTTTGATGGTTCCTGTTACTTACAGAGTAAATTCTAACCCCTTAATATGACATCAGAGAATTCCCTGATGGGTGGTCTAGTGATAAGAACTCTGCACTTCCACTGCAGGGGGCCCAGGTTCCATCCCTGGTGGGAAACTAAGCCCTCACAAGCCTGTCTGTCTAAATAAGTTTACAAAAAGTAAATAATACAAGAAATAAAGGGTTTTTTTAGTGCACATTAAAAAAAAATACGACATTAGCCCCCTCTAAGAAAGTTCACCCTCAATAAAGCTGTTTAACCTCTTCTGCTTTCCATTCATAAAAGCTGTGTATCAGCTTCATGAGAGGACAGGATGTTCTCCAAATGGGCAATGTGCTTTCCATGCCTCCAGCTGAAATGCATTTCTACCTGCTCCCAGCCTGTCAGAAGCTTGTTGTCCTTAAAATACCCCTCCATAAAAGTTCTTCTTCCCCTCCTCCAGTCCTCCCCAGGGGGTTAAAATGTCCCTCTGTTTTCATAGAAGACTGTTTACACCTCTATGGAACCCTTGCATTGTGCTAGACTTAGTCATGTCATAAAATTAAGAGACAGTGGAGAGCATACCTTCATAAAATTACAGAAATTTAAAAGTTGACAAACATCTCACAAGCCCAATTTTCCTAATTTTGGCTGCACATCAGAATGACCTGGTGGGCATTATTGACTGGGAAATTTTTGTGAAAACTAATGCCTGTGGCCAGCGATTTGTTATGTAAATGAATATTAAAATATCTGTAGTCAATAACATTCAGGTAACAGAAGATGTATTAATACATCTCCAGTTAATATTAATATATATATATAGCTTGACCCTACTTCCAAGGATTCTGATTTAGTAGTTCCAGATTGGAATCTAGGCATGTGTGTGTGTGTGTTCAAATATTTATCCCCTGATATTGCCGGGAGAAATATCAATAACCTCAGATATGCAGATGACACCACCCTTATGGCAGAAAGTGAAGAGGAGCCAAAAGCCTCTTGATGAAAGTGAAAGAGGAGAGTGAAAAAGTTGGCTTAAAAACTCAACATTCAGAAAACGAAGATCATGGCATCTGGTCCTATTACTTCATGAGAAATAGATGGGGAAACAGTGGAAACAGTGTCAGACTTTATTTTCCTGGGCTCCCAAATCACTGCAAATGGTGACTGCAGCCATGAAATTAAAAGACGCTCACTCCTTGGAAGAAAAGTTATGACCAACCTAGATAGTATATTCAAAAGCAGAGACATTACTTTGCCGACTAAGATCTGTCTAGTCAAGACTATGGTTTTTCCAGTAGTCATGTATGGATGTGAGAGCTGGACTGTGAAGAAGGCTAAGCGCTGAAGAATTGATGCTTTTGAACTGTGGTGTTGGAGAAGACTCTTGAGAGTCCCTTGGACTGCAAGGAGATCCAACCAGTCCATTCTGAAGGAGATCAGCCCTGGGATTTCTTTGGAAGGAATGATGCTAAAGCTGAAACTCCAGTAATTGGCCACCTCATGCGAAGAGTTGACTCATTGGAAAAGACTGATGCTGGGAGGGATTGGGGGCAGGAGGAGAAGGGGACAACCGAGGATGAGATGGCTGGATGGCATCACTGACTCGATGGACGTGAGTCTGAGTGAACTCCAGGAGATGGTGATGGACAGGGAGGCCTGGCGTGTTACGATTCATGGGGTCACAAAGAGTCGAACACGACTGAGCGACTGAACTGAACTGAACTGATGTAGCACATCAGTAAACTGACACTGGCATTTAGGGAGCCTTGATCTCCCCTAATCAGAGTTTCTCATTATGAGATGATTTTCTTCATCTCTGGTTATCTGGACACTTTAAATACCTATGGTGACTGGATATAAAAGACACTCTTTCTTCTTTTGCATGGCTCTCTTTTATAGGCCTTCATTGGTTTCAGTTAGAATTTGCTCCCTTTGAACTCTGCCCATTGGCTCTAGCATTGTCTGCTGGAGCCATATAAATGTTTAGCATTGCCTCCATTGCAGCCTCCAGATATTGGCAGACAGGTATGATGCCCTTTTAAAACCTTCTTTTTATTAAGGATATAGAACCCTGTCTATCCTTAGTGTTGCAACTTAATTCAGAAGCCATGTCACCATATATAAAGGGCTTAGTAGATGCCAGAACTGTGCTGCAAGTTGAAGAACCCATGGGGATCTTACAGGTGAACTGGGAAGAGATGAACTTGTAAATAAATGCTTTGGTACAGAGGCAGTGGTGTAAAGTGTGGGCTCTGTAGTCAGACCTGTGTGGGATCCCTAGCTCAGCCACTTGACTAGCTTCCTCTTACTGCAAGCTCTTTGTACCCCGATTCCTCATTTCTATCAATGGGATGAGAATGCTAATATGACCTACTGCAGAGTACCTTAGAGGGAATTAGAGGTTTTCAGTACAATGCTTGGCATACAGTAAGTGTTCACTACATTTTGGCTAAAAAAATAAGCTAAGAGCTATAATAGTGATAGGAACAAAGAAGATGTGTTACGACTTGGAAGGCAAAGCTTATCTGGTATTGAAATATATACTTCTAAATGTTTATTTAGGTATTTATTTGACTGTGCCAGGCTTAGTTTCAGCATGTGGGGTCTAGTTCCCTGACCAGGGATTGAACCCAACATTGGGAGCATGGACTCTTAGCCTCTGGACTACCCAGGAAGTCCCTGGAATAAAAATATTGAAATAAAGTTTCCATGTACAAATTAGGTGAATTTGTACGTGCTTTTGTGAGTACCTACTACTGCTAGGTCACTTCAGTCGTATCCTACTCCCTGCAACCCCAGAGACAGCAACCCTCCAGGCTTCCCTGTCCCTGGGATTCTCCAGGCAAGAACACTGGAGTGGGTTGCCATTCCTTCTCCAATGCATGAAAGTGAAAAGTGAGAGTGAGGTCGGCTCAGTCGTGTCCGACTCTAGCGACCCCGTGGACTGCAGCCTACCAGGCTCCTCTGTCCATGGGATTTTCCTGGCAAAAGTACTGGAGTGGGGTGCCATTGCCTTCTCTGTTATGAGTACCTAAAACCCACTTAATCCTTCTGGAGTTAAATACATTTACTCATGTCCTTCTTAACACTTACTTTAATAATTTAGGTGGCATCTAATTCAGTTAATATATAGAATAGGAAAAGTAGTTGATGTGTTAAAAGACTCAGTAAGAATAAGAACCTGAAAAGATTTCAATCAATGAACACATTGAGCCTGTAGATGGAAATGAAACATTTTATACATAGACTCTGGAAAGCTAAGTGTCGGTAGAAGATGAGGAAAATACAGCTTAAGGGAAAAATTTATTATGAGTTAATAGGTGATATATCTGCCAGAAAAGTTAGTGTGATTTTTTTCAAGCCATGATAAGAAAAATTTAGGATCCTGAACGATTGAAGATCGTGCCCTGCTCTCTTTAAAGTTCTAGATCTGTTCTTTTCTCTTACTAATTGGGACGTCAGGCAAGTCAGCTAACTCACTGGAACAAAGTTTCTTCACCTATAAAATAGGGATAATTCCTTCCTAGTTATACTTACTTTGACCTATAAAGATCAAATATAATGAATACAAGTGAGATTGTTGTCACTATAGAGAATTTTGTCACATTCTATTCATATGATTCAAAACTGTTTTTCCTTGATATGACTGATAATGTTACTAGTTTTATTAACCATCTGGAATTTTAATTAACTAAAATTTAACTGAAATCTTAGAGATTGTGGCATAGATAGTATTGTTCATCTTGCTTCACATTCAGTAGAAATATGGACATTAAAGTAGTTGGTGAATGGTGAATTTTTTTTTTTTAACCTCTTTTTAGTTTGTATACTCACTGGCAAACCTAACTGTGCATTAAACTGACGGAGGTATTTTAGAATAAGTGAAAACCTCGTGAGCATCCAGGGCTAAGGTTAGCTATAGCAAAAGCAGTATGAACTACCTTGTTGAATAGCTTGTGTTCTACTTTTAGTGGAAAAGATTACTCCAGGAATATAGGGAAAGAACAGACTGATAGTTTTCTTTTACACTCTTTGCTGCTGGTGGCTGTGCTTTTTTGGGAGGCGGTAAGAGACTCCTTTCCTGCATCCTCTTTCTCTGTCTCTCAACTGTTATAACAACAAAAACTCATAATGTGAAGATCAAGAACCTGCCGATTACGATTCTTTCTAATTATCTTTTAAACCCAAACATGAGCATTAGAATCCTTTTACATATGATATGACAGTTTCCCGTCAGCCCTGACATTTTTCTTGTGTTCTCTGTAGCTACTGAAGAGCCTGGACAGGGAAGGAAAGAGACAGAGGGTGAGAAAGAGAGGAAGAGTCTAAATGACAGTCTTTTGAATAGTGGAAGTTCAATCCCTAAAACAAAAGCACGATCTTTTTTTCCGCTAAATAATGTGCTCTCCAGCTTCACCTCTCATCCTGAGAAACATGAAAGGGAAAGTAAAAGAGGTGACCCAAATCACAGAGTGCCTTTGATAGGAGAAATTCAGCTGTTTTGAACACTTACAATCAAAGGAAGTGGTTTCCCTAATTACATGAACTATGTGAAATCTCTCAGAATAGCTCTTCCACCCCAGGATTCCTTGCACTTTAGAAGTTTGCATAAAAAGCTCACATGGAGAATGAGATGCAAAGTGTTTGATTCAGATTTTATTAGGCAGAAGAGTGCCCACATCCATCCTGCAGTTTGCCAGCTGCTCGGGTTGGGACCACTATACCTGGTTTTGATGTAGCTGTCTCTCAGACCTGCAACATTAAGATCTTTGTTCTATCCTTTTCTTGCAAGGAGCACCACTCTTTAGGAGCAGTAGCTATGAAAATATTCAGAAGATTCGTCTTCCCATTTTCTCTCTCAACCTGAAATGGATCCATAGCTATGTTTGTGAACTTTGCATGGGAAAACATGATTTCCTGGGTTGGCTGCTGGGTTGTGTTCAAGTGTTAGATTTTATTAAGCTCTTCATTCGATTTTAATATTTTAAATATAATCATTTACCATAAAATTTACATGCAGATTTCCCCCAGGTACTCTCAGAATCTAGGCTAGGAATCTGCCAAAACACTTGGCCTAAAGAATAATAGCAATTATGGTGGTATTAAATCTTCTGTATTTTGCTAGTCACTTTGTTATCAAGGCATATAGGATGGTGCAGGTGTGTAGAAAAGAATTACAGATATCTTGAGTTCTCTTGTTTGAGGAGATAGGTATCAGTATGAAGCCACCAGAAGACAGAAGCATCCATCTTAATTAAAATGTCAACTTCTGAAGATTTTTCTCCCCCCGGAGGAGTAATTTTATATTATAAGGGAGATCATCTAATAAGCTTAAGTAACAGTAAAAAAGACATATGTGTGTTTCCTTTTGCCTTTCTTTTCTTTCTTTCAGTGAATAAGTATATTACTATTGTATCTTATATTCTGTTGAAAGTTTGTGGGTCCAAAGAAAGAAATGGGAATCCAGGAACAGAAACAGCAGGAAATTTTATTTTGTCTAGTGTTTAAAGTACTGACTAAATCGTAATCCACATAAAATATCCTAACACTAGGATTATTGGCTCTTGGGCAGTGAGATTTAAGTAAAAGAAAATAAGAGTGCCCTTCAAAAAACCAACCTATAAAAATCGTTTTAAACAATTACATAGCAATTTCTTTGTACTTTAACAATCCTCTTTTATTTCAGAGAAATAGCTTATTTGAAAAGATATATAGGTTGATAAGGATTTGCCATTTTAAGATATATAAAATCCAAAAGTGTGCATGACTGTGAACTGTAGTGTGTTGTGAACTCCTAATTATGGGTGGATAAAGATTTGGCTATTTTGTACATAGTCTCATCAATATAGTAAGAGAAAGGAGATTTGAAAGGTGATGAAGGATTGATACTGTGGGAGGTATTTTGCTTAATAGGTAGGTTTGCACATAATTGTGAAGAGGTCTGTTATCTGAGAAATCAACTATAATACTCAAACTGAAAGTTTAATAGCTATTTTAGTCCAACAATCCTAAACCCCCATTTTAAAAATCAGTAATTTTAAGTTCAGAACTGTTATGTTGTAGCAGTAAATTCAGCTGTAGGGCCCAGGCCTTTGGTTTGCCAATCTGGAGCTCTTGTCAGGAGCACACTGTCAAGTTCCTACTGCTTCTGTTATTTTTTTGAATGACGTTAAATTGCCTACCCTATGCTTGTTATAAGAGAGAAGGTTAAACATGCTTAAACGCTAGGCATGGGATAACACTTTACCATTAGTGGTGAAAGGTCATTTTGGTTTTCTTCTTCATAGTATTTCTATCAACTAAGAAATAGTACCGCATAAATCACAACTCAACTTCTTGTTCATGATCAAGACTGTATCTATGCCATCCCAGAGACTGAGAATTGTATACGTCATGTAAAATTCCACAACCTCTCTGGAAAATTGGTTCTGTAATCCTGACTATTTAGAAGTCAGCTTCATGGCTGGCTTAAATAATGTCTGTTAGGGTTTTAACTTAGATCCCTTGGATTATCCTCAAATGATTATAAATAATATTATTCAAACAGCACTTTTTACCATTTACACAGCACTCTTAATTATATTATTCCATATACAAAATGATGAAACAGGTTCAATATGATTCCCAAAATTATACCTTAGAAACCAGAGCTGAATCTTAGGGTTTTTGGCTCTGGATCCAGTACTCTTTACCCGAGATAGAACTCAGCTTTGGAAAAGATCTTAACTGACAATATTTTAGATGCCTGGATCTCCTCTGCAAAATTCCTGCCACAGATGGGCATTGAGCATCTGTTTGAATTCTGATTACCACTGTTAGAGAACTCACCGGAACATTCTCAGTGCTCCTGGAACCTTCACCTTTGGAAAACTATGACCATCACAGAGTTCTTCTCTGAGTTTTTCTGAGTCTGTACCACACGCTAACAGTACATCTTTGGTCAGTCATAAAAGGAATAAAGTAACACTGTATAAGAATGTGAGTTTTAAAACAGCATTAAAATTATACTCCTCAGAAAACTCTTGCCAAATTGTAGTTTTTAGTTTTCTGTAAATTTTTAAAGTTTTTCTTGCTTTTTGGAATCTCTTTCTAGTTTTAAAGTGACTAGTTCTTACTTAAGTGAAGAACCCAACTGGATATAGTATACTAATAAAAAAAAAGCCTAAATATTATATTTTATACACTTCAGTATCATACCTCTTTTTAATGTTTATACTTTTGTCCACTTGCTCACTGTGACCCTGCTATACTTAAAACAAGCCATTTCCATGTTATATTTATTTTCTATATTTTACTTTTTATATTAAAAGGTGATAAATGTTTATTTTTAAAAAATCAAACATTATAGCAGTGTAAAAAGTAAAAAAGCAAAAATTTCTCCTCCCTACAATCCTATTTTATAAAAATTCTCAGCTTATGAATGACTTAACAGATTGATTTTTTTTTTCCTCTGCATTTATAACAGTGCTAATACTCTTTCCACTTCCCAGGTGGCTCGGTGGTAAAGAATCTGCCTGCCAGGGCAGGAGACACGGATTCTATCCCTGGGTCAGGAAGATCCCCTGGAGAAGGAAATGGCAACCCACTCCAGTTTTCTTGCCTGGAGAATCCCATGGACAGAGGAGCCTGGCGGGCTACAGCCCATGGGGTCACAAAGAGCTGGACATGACTTACTGACTAACAGCAGTACTCTCTCCGCTCCATGAAAAAATGGATCATCCAAAGAAGAGTAGCCTGAGGAAACTTGTATCTGCCTGTATCTTGACTGTTGTGATGATCACTTGAATGCATGTATTACAAAATTGTGCAGAACTAAACACACACACACATACAAGTGTGTATAAAACTGGTGAAATCTGAATAAGGTTTGTGGATTGTCCCAACCTCAGTTTTCTGGTTGTTATTGTACTGTAACTATGCAAGATGATACCATTAGGGTATAATGTGTAAAGAGTCTATGGGATCTCTCTAAATTATTTTTTATAGCTGCCTGTGGATCCACAATTATCTTTTTAAACAGAAGTTTAAAAATTAGATTGTTCTGTTATATATATATTATCCTACAACTTGAATTTTTAACTTTATATATAATTGCCATGTGAGTATGTATAAAGCTATCTCATTCTTTTTAATAACCTTTATACTTTGTATTTAAATAGTATTTCTTTGTTTACCTTTCTTTTGTTATCCTAAATTATATTCTTGACCAGTATACAATAAAAATTTACTAAACATGTGAACAAACATGAAAAGCTTCTGAACACTTCTTAGTAAAATGTTAGGCTATGAGAGGCAGGATGTTTAGTGGCTTTCAGGACACATTCAGCTCCAGAGCTTCTCCTTTATTTTGTTCTTCTAAAGCAACTTGGAATGTATTCACTATTTCCTGATATTGTAGGGATGAGTTGTATGAGTAGCACGGATTCTGATTGACCTTTCTCCCAGGCAAGCTGGCAAGCTCAGAGCACTGAGGAATAAAGAAAGCTTCACTCTCCAATCTCCCCCTCACCACAGGTCATCTTTTCTAATTTCCTAATGATGCTTGAAAACTGTGCACAGATTGTTTAACAGGAAATACGTAGATGCTGGTTCCTTTGCTGATTTTTATGGCATGGTCCCTCTTGAATTTCATGGCTGCTTTGTGTAGCTCCAGGACTAAGATTGATGTTTGACGACAAAGTGAAACCTCTGTGGCTTCTGAGGTTCCGCTGGTGCCTCTGTCTTCACCTCATCTCTTGTCCTTTCTCCTCTGCTGGACTGAGCTGCTTTTGCTAACTCAGAGCAAGATGTTTCTGAAGGTTTGGTCAAGGGCTATCTCTATAAAGCTATCCTCTTACAGCTGTAGCTGTAGAGGGTTTGGGAACCCGAGCAACTGTTAAAGAAGTGTAGAACTCATCATTTTGTAGGATGGGTATAAAAATTTATAATAATAATGCTAATAACACATATTTGGGACTTAATACAGTCCAGTTTTCTTGGTGCTTTATATGCCTGGGCTCATTTAATGCCTAACAATAGTAAATCATATTCTAATATCCCTTTTCATTTTACAAAGTGTTTTCACATTTATTTGATTTGTATTAAAACCCTGTGATATGAGACTAGAGAAGATTAGGGAGGTATAACAACTAAATGTGATGTGAACCCTCTGGAAAGTGTCCTCGACCACAAAGAGGACATTCAGGAAGCAACAGGTGAACGAAGTTTGGTTAATAGTGATGTCCTACAGTGATATATTAACTGGACTAGGGCTCTGCTGCTGCTGCGGCTGCTAAGTCACTTCAGCCGTGTCCGACTCTCTGCGACCCCATAGATGGCAGCCCACTAGGCTCCTCTGTCTCTGGGATTCTCCAGGCAAGAATCCTGGAGTGGGTTGCCATTTCCTTCTCTAGTGCATGAAAGTGAAAGCGAAAGTGAATTCGCTCAGTCGTGGCCGAGTCTTAGCGACCCCATGGCCTGCAGCCCACCAGGCTCCTCCATCCATGGGATTTGCCAGGTGAGAGTGCTGGAGTGGGGTGCCATTGCCTTCTCTGGGACTAGGGCTCTACAGGGCCTCTATTTTTTCCTATGACTCTAAATTCTCTAAACAGCTTTTCTCTGAATCTAAAAATTATTCCAAAATTAAAATTTTGAAAGTTTTTATTATCTCCAATTCCACAGATTCCTAGTGTTTGAAAGGCCAAGTAAATTGCTGAGTGGCACTTAGGGGAGTTAGTGAAAAACCAGAACCCCAAACCCCTAGCCCTTGCCTTTCTGGTGCCACCCATGCCTGTATTTGGCTCAGTGCCACCATTCTCCCAACAGTCTTTAGAGCTGGGAGGTAATATCCTTACTTTAGAGATGACAGATCATTGTGATTGATGTTCACTCCTGGAAAAATAATTCAGAAATATTTTTCTGATTGACTTTGAGCCAGTAGTCCTTCCATATTTGAATGGAGGGTGTCATACATATATCGGGCTCATTTGATTAACACAACAGAAACCTCATTATGATGAATGACAGCCAGGGCCAGAGGCAACTGTTCTGAAAAAGAATACTGGTGCAAAGTGCTCCTCTGTGACCTCTGACACGGAGATCTGAGAATGGGCAGGAAATAGAAGCACAAGAACAGCCCCACCAAATTCTCATTCTTTCTGCAAACGTGGTAACTGTGAGGCTAATGACGGTTAAGCTGGATTCCTTACCCTTAGTGTGGAAAAGAGAAGTAATGTTCACTTTCTTTCAGCTTGGCGCTTTGTTTTTAAAATAGTAGGGAACTGTAAGATTTGTTTAGAGATTAGAACCAGGCTTAACAACTTGTGGTCATCTACGGTATATTTTGGCCTTTGGATTTAGAGTCTTCTGGCAGCTGTGGTGTTACCTGAGTTTGCAGGCTGACATACCTTCACGCTGTTCCAGTGCTGTGTCCACTAGACTTTCTCTGGTCTTTCCTCACTGTTCTGCCCAGACCAGTGTTCCGGCCTCTCGTCTCCTTTGAGTTTCACGGTGCTGTGGCTGTCAGTCTTTGGATCTGTTTTCCAGAAGGTTCACAGTTCTAGCAGGTGTTCTGTGGGTGTGAGATCAGTTCTGTGTATCTTCTAAACAGTTTATCTTTGTTCACTCTAGGAATGATTTATTGAGGTAAACCAGGTGCCCGGCATGTACTTTCCAGGTATATGTGGCCCTCACAGCTGCTTAAGTAGACACTGATTTTCTTATTTTAGAGATGACACCAAGCTCAGTGATATTGAGGGACTTGCAAGGCCACACAGTTCAGACATGATAAAGTTGAAATTCAGCCCCAGCATTTCCAGCTCCTAAATAATGAGGCCACGGTTTAGCTGCCACAGAACCACTGTCGAGGCCAGTGCACATTAGACTCACCTGGGAAGCTTCTAAGGCACACCTGTGCCTGGGTCCCACCCCATATCAGTTTAGTCCAATTAAAGTCAGGAAGTTAGAATTTAAGGGACTTTAGATCATTCATTTGGCCCTTTTACCTCCAAATTTTGACATTTATCAGTAGGTGAGCTGAGGCCTCGAATCACATAGCCTTTGAGTGTCAGAACCAAGGCTAAATTAGGTCTCTTGATTCTGATTCTAGAGTTCTTTCCATACTCAGATAAAATAAATATGTTAAAGTATTTACTCTGTTATGCACATGTATAGTCACAGATGAGTTTGTTTATCCTTTTGTAACATACAGAAATGTGTGCATGTACATCTGTATGCATGTATAGAACAGGTACACCTATGTGATTTTGAAAATTGACATTCATTTGTTAGAGAGGCTGTACTATGTCATGGTGGAAATCATAGGCTTTACAACCAGACTACCTGGGTTGAATCTTGGCTTCACTGCTTCTTAGCTAGGCTTGTAATTCCTTTACCTATCTGTGTTCTCGCATGTATACTCCACATTCCAAGCAAACAGAAGTGCTACTGTCTCTCAAACATGCTGCCCGTGCTGTCTCAAACAAAGTTCTTGCTATTCCCTTTGTTTGGAATGCCAAGCCTTCTCTAGCTATAAATTAAAGCCTAATTCATTTTCCATTGTCTAACTGAAGCTTTCCATTACCCCCAGCTTCACCTAATCTCTATATGGGTCCTCCACAACACTTTCTACTTCTTATAATCATTGTGTTGCATATTATTATTATGCACTTTTATTTTCCCCCTGCTATTGTGTGAGCCTTGATAGTAGGGGTTTATTTTATTTTTATATAACTTAGAATGGCCATGTCTCTTGTTTTCATTCATACCAGGAAATAGCACAGGTATAGATCTAAGGGACTTTATCAGAATGTTCAGAGGAGCTTATATTTAACTGAAAAACTCAGAATAGAACCTATAAAGGGTATTTAATAGAAAAGACCAGAATTCAGAATTAGTTAGGAAACTTTAACAATAGAATAAAAATCCAGCCAAATATAATGGGATTAAGAAATGAATAAAAAGCAAAGAAACAGAACTTAGTGAAAAGTATAATTTCAATACGTTTTGATGTTTAGGAAAGTAGTTTGAGAAGAGGGTCAAGCAAAGTTGTTTGTTTCTTGGAGCGGTGAAACTCAAGCATTTTTAGGCCTAGAGGATAGTACTAGAAAGAGATTGTTCCAGAAAGGATATAATTGATGGATTATATGTCCTGAGTGAAAAGGGGAGATATAAAAGCACAGGTGAGGGGAAAAAAAAAAAAAGAGAGCACAGGCATCAGTATAAGATCTGGGAAGGAAGGATACCTTTTTCTCAGAGACAGAAAGGCAGAAAGTGTAAGGAAGGAATGCCAAGGGCAGTTATGCCTGTTTCTCTGGTGTAGACCATCCATAGTGATCTGAGACTGAAAAAGGCAAGAGCAGCTGAAGGCCATGAGTAGAGTCAAGGTTTATTGTAGGTAACTCATAAAGATGATCTTGTTTATTATTTGATATCATCATTGTCTGTCTTCCTCTCCAAATGGTAAGCTCTGTGAAGGGAATGGCTTTGCTATCTTGTCCATCACTATCCCCAGCCCCCACAAAATAGTGCCTGGCACATAAATACTCAGTAAATATTTGTTGAGTGAACAGAGAGTGAAGAAGGGAGGAAATTGGGGATACTCGAAATTATTGCTACAGCCTTCTAGCGGTCAATAAATGGAGATGTAAACAGAACTCACTGGATAAGATTGCTGAGAGCACTCTTTAAAGAAAGCTGACCTAAGAGAATGCCCTTCTACACTTTGCTCTTTTCCTGCTGCCTCAAGTGTGAATATAATGGCTTAGAACCTCAGGGGTTGTATTGTGATCGTCTGGTAACCTTAACTAGTGCGAAGGATGGTGAGTCAGACTGTGTTAATACTTGCGGAGCTTCCATACTGGGCTTCCTGCAGCCTTCATATTTTGAGACAATATGAGCTACTTGTTTCACTACTATTATTTTGGACCTCTGTTTCTTTCAACAGAAAGAAGCCACAATGGGACTTCTCTTGTGGCTCAGCTGTAAAGAATCCACCTACAGTGTAGGAGACCTGGGTTCTATCCCTGGGTTGGGAAGATCACCTGGAGAAGGGAAAGGCTACTCAGTCCAGTGTTCTGGCCTGGAGAATCCCATGGACTGTATAGTCCATGGGGTCACAAAGAGTCGGACACAACTGAGTTGATTAGAGAGGGAAAACTGAAATGAATTAAGGGACTAGAGACCTCAATAAGATCAACTGAAGAGCAGGTTTAAGGTGAATAAGGCTAAAGGTTAAGGTGAAAAAGGGCCTTCTGAGTTTGAGATGGGTGGGTAATAGAAAGATCTAAGGGATGGCCATGAATTGCTAAAGCAGAATGCTAGTGAAGGCTGCTGGAGGAGAAAAAGTGAAGGAGAGACTATCTGTGTGCACAGAAAAGTAACCAAGAAGTAACCCTTCGATTATATCAGAGTTTCTTTGAGTTTTCTGATGGGCCACCAGGGACTATCTGTGGACCCTGGAGTCTTATCTTGAAGAGTCCAGTTTGAGATACAATACAAAATCCTATTTTATGGCTTCATTGTCAGAATGATTTAAGGCAGCTAATAAAAATACAAATTATGAGATTTAAAAAATTAAAATAGGAAAATGGGGCAAAGGGAAAATATGGTAAAAAAACAAAATGGAAACAAAAATGAAAATAGTATGATAAAAATACACTCATGAGGGTCTTTATTCTTTCTAGATATAGGCAACAAATTTGTGCCTAAGGTTTCTAGCAATCAACTTGAAAAATGTAACATGATAGGTTGTTGAGCAATGGGGATTAAAAACCAACCAGTTCAGGAAAATCACAAATATTCCTTTTACTAAGACCAGATAGATTCAGGGATTATATATGATAGAGTGCCTGAAGAACTATTGGTGGAGGTTTTTAACATTGTATAGGAGATAGTGATCAGAATTATCCCCAAGAAAAAGAAATGCAAAAAGGCAAAATGGTTGTCTGAGGAGGCCTTACAAATAGCTGAGAAAAGAAGAGACATGAAAGGCAAAGGAGAAAGGGAAAGATATACCCATCTGAATGCAGAGTTCCGAAGAATAGCAAGGAGAGATGAGAAAGCCTTCCTCAGTGATGAGTGCAAAGAAATAGAGGAAAACAACAGAATGGGAAAGACTAGAGATCTGTTCAAGAAAAGTAGAGATAACAAGAGAACATTTCATGCAAAGATGGGCTCGATAAAGGATAGAAATGGTATGGACCTAACAGAAGCAGAAGATATTATGGCAGAAAGCAAAGAGGAACTAAAAGCCTCCTGATGAAAGTATAAGAGGACAGTGGAAAAGCTGGCTTAAAACTAAACGTTCAAAAACGAACATCATGGCATCCAGTCCCATCACTTCATGGCAAATAGATGCTGAAACGATGGAAACAGTGAGAGACTTTATTTTTCTGGGCTCAAAAATCACTGCAGATGGTGACAGCAGCCATGAAATTAAAGAACACTTGCTCCTTGGAAGGAAAGTTATGACCAACCTAGACAGCATATTAAAAAGCAGAGATGTTACTTTGCCAACAAAGGTCTGTCTAGTCAAAGCTATGGTTTTTCTAGTAGTCATGTATGGATGTGAGAGTTGGACCATAAAGAAAGCTGAGCGCCGAAGAATTGATGCTTTTGAACTGTGATATTGGAGAAGACTCTTGAGAGTCCCTTGGACTGCAAGGAGATCAAGCCTGTCAATCCTAAAGGAACTCAGTCCTGAATTGGATTGACTGGAAGGACTGATGCTGAAGCTGAAGCTTCAATACTTTGGCCATCTGATGCTAAGGGCTGACTCATTAGAAAAGACGCTGATGCTGGGAAAGACTGACTGCAGGAGAAGGGGACGACAGAGGATGAGATGGTTGGATGCCATCACTGACCTGATTGATGTGAGTTTGAGCAAGCTCTGGGAGTTGGAGATAGACAGGGAAGCCTGGTATGCTGCAGTCCATGGAGTCGCAAAGAGTCAGACACAACTGAGTGACTTAACTGAACTGAAGATGATTATACTTAAATTATAACTTTATATGACTGAACCTGAAAACGTAAAAAATTTTCTTTTGGATCAGAGGAATATAAAGATGTTTTTGAGGACAGCCATAGTAACCAAGTTTACACTGTACCTCAGTATCGGGCTGAAAAGTGAATACATTCAGTCAGGTGGCTCTACCAGTTACTTGAGCATGTTTTAAGAATGATTGGTATTTTTGCATAAATTTAGGTAAAACAACCCCTAAAAATGGAAAAATAAGACATGTCAAGAAAATTGAGAAGAATTAGAGTTTTTAGATTTGTTTAGTCACTAAGCTGCTGGGAGGGGTTGGGGGCAGAAGGAGAAGGGGTCGACAGAGGATGAGATGGCTGGATGGCATCACCGACTTGATGGATGTGAGTTTGAGTGAACTCCAGGAGTTGGTGATGGACAAGGAGGCCTGGAGTGCTGCATTTCATGGGGTTGCAAAGAGTCAGACACGACTGAGCGACTGAACTGAACTGAGTCACTAAGTCATATCCAACTCCTGCAACCCCATGGACTGCAGCATGCCATCTCCTCTGTCCTCCACTATCTCCCAAAGTTTTCTCTAATTCATGTCCATTGAGTTGGTGATGCTATATAACCATCTCATCCTCTGCCACCCCCGTCCCCTTTTGCCTTCAGTCTTTCCCTAGCATCAGGGTCTTTTCCAGTGAGTCAGCTATTTGCATCAGGGCCACAGTATTGCAGCTTTAGCTTCAGCATGAGTCCTTTGAATGAATATTCAGGATTGATTTCCTTGAGGATTGATTGGTTTGATCTCCTTGCTGTCCAGGGAACTCTCCAGCTGTCCAGAGTCTTCTCCACCAACACAGTTCAAAGCCATCAATTCTACAGCATTCAGCCTTTTTGATGGTCCTGCTCTTGCATCTGTACATGACTACTGGCAAAACCATAGCTTTGACTATAGTTGGCAAAGTGATGTCTCTGCTTTTTCAAATGCTGTCTAGGTTTGTCATTGCTTTCCTTCCAAGGAGCAAGGGTGTTTTAATTTCATGGCTGCAGTCACATCCATGGTGATTTTGGAGCCCAAGAAAATAAAATCTGTCACTTCTTCCACTTTTTCCCCTTTTGTTTACAATGAAGTGATGAGACCAGATGCCATGATCTTAGTTTTCTGAATGTTGAGTTTTAAGATAGCTCTTTCATTCTCCTCTTTCACCATCAAGAGGCTCTTTAGTTCTTCTTCACTTTTTTTTTTTCTTCTTCACTTTTTGCCATTAGAATGATATCCTCTGCATGTCTGAAGATGTTGATATTTCTCCTGGCAGTCTTGATTCCAGCTTGTGTTTCATCCAGCTTTAGGCTTCAGTTCAGTTCAGTTCAGTCACTCAGGTGTATCTGACTCTCTGCGACCCCATGAACCACAGCACGCCAGGCCTCCCTGTCCATCACCAACTGCCGGAGTCTAGGCTTAGGAAAACCTATAATGTAGTGTGATATGAAAATTAGCCTTCAGGTGTTATCTTTTACTGTCTCTACTGAACACAAAGAAGGACTTAGATTTCAGCTTGAAGGTTAGTGAAAAGAAAGATTGTGGTGGTGGTGGTGGTGGTGGTGATGGTTATTAATATGAGAGAGTTTGCTTAAATGGAGGCTATCTCTTCTTTAAACCTTTAAGGGAGAAATCATCTTAAGAGTCTGTGATTCCAGTTTATTTTTTTTTAACCATATATTTGTTGGGGTTTGGTGCTTTTTTGTCACTCAATAGTCTGGCAGATATCACACACATGTCTTTGTCATTAATTATTGTTTGAGTATGCTGACAGAACCCAGAAATAGTGAAATCATTAAATGGAAGAATCCAGGTATTCAAGATGCTGTCTAATTGGAGTCTACAAGATGTGAAAGGACTTTTCAGACTATTTAAAAATTAAATTTGCCTAAATTCTTCTAAATGATTTTGCAGATTTCTATAATAAATGTAGCAAACATTTCTCTAATGGGATATAAATAATCAAACTCTGTTGCACTGTAGAGTAATATTATAAAGCACTTAACTAATCAGATTGTGAGAGCTGCTCAAAATTCCTAACCATGTAATTTTTGCATAGAGAGAGGGTGCTTCATGCTGTGCAATTAACTGGTTTTATTAACTATAAATTTGGTCATTTCTTGCTGGCCGGATGGCTAGTGAGAATTAGATCTTGGTTCTTGACTTGATCTTGCCCAGTTGAGTGTCAGGAAGGCTTGGAAATCTTACAGTGGAGGTAGTGGCTAAGGCCATAAAGGGACTTGATGAAGAGTTGTTTCTCACGTTTCTATAACTAACTAGAGAGTTTTGGTATTTTTTTAGGTCTATTATAATTTTAAGATGTTCTATAAACTAACATCCCATTCTGTATTCAAATTAGGTTTGTAAAGTAAAGTGGGAGAGTTTAGTGATTATAAACAGAGCTTTGACATAAGACAATCTGTGTTAAAAACATGGCTTTGCCATTTTTTGTGCCCTTAGGCAAGTATTAAAATGTCTCTGCAACAGTAGAAGGCTCTGACTTGTGATTTGCTTTGAGGCTTTAAAGGTCTGTCTACCAATTGCATATATCATCACCAGACAGAATGATGTTTGCATTACTCACCTTTCTGAAATTTGATTGTTTTCATCAGGTTCTTTAACTGCCCATTCCATTTCTTCCTTTAATTTCTTCATACTACATATATTTTAAATACAGATAAATAAATAGTTCAGTTCAGTTCAGTTCAGTTGCTCAGTTGTGTTCGACTCTTTGCTACCCCATGAATCACAGCATGCCAAGCAGGCTTCCCTGTCCATCACCAACTCCTGGAGTTCACTCAAACCCATGTCCATCGAGTCGGTGATGCCATCCAGCCATCTCATCCTCTGTCGTCCCCTTCTCCTCCTGCCCTCAATCCCTTCCAGCATCAGAGTCTTTTCCAATGAGTTAACTGTTCACATGAGGTGGCCAAAGTACTGGAGTTTCAGCTTCAGCATCATTCCTTCCAAAGAATACCCAGGGCTGATCTCCTTCAGAATGGACTGGTTGGATCTCCTTGCAGTCCAAGGGACTCTCAAGAGTCTTCTCCAACACCACAGTTCAAACACATCAATTCTTCGGTGCTCAGCCTTCTTCACAGTCCAACTCTCACATCCATACATGACCACAGGAAAAACCATAGCCTTGACTAGACGGACCTTTGCTGGCAAAGTAATGTCTCTGCTTTTCAATATGCTCTCTAGTTTGGTCATAACTTTTCTTCCAAGGGGTAAGCATCTTTTAATTTCATGGCTGCAATCACCATCTGCAGTGATTTTGGATAGATAGATACCTCTGCTCAAAAAATGCATGCAAGTGTTTTAGAATTTTATTTATATAATATTTTGGTTCTCTAGATTAATCTGGGCTTCCCTGGTAGCTCAGACAGTAAAGAATTCGCCCACAGTGCGGGAGACCTGGGCTTAATCTCTGGATTGGGAAGATCCCCTGGAGGAGGGCATGGCAACCCACTGCAGTATTCTGGCCTGGAGAATTCCATGGACAGAAGAGCCTGGTGGGCTTTGATTAATCTAAGCCATTAAATAACATTAGCAAATGTATTCACAGCAAACATAAAAGAGTTCATAATAAAAGAGCAAGATTGCAAACTGAAATAAAAACAAATGGATGGTGACTTCCCTGTTGAGATTAGGAATTCTCCTGCCAGTGCAGGGGACATGGGTTCGATCCCTGGTCCAGGAAGAATCCCAGATGCCACAGAGCAACTAAGCCTGTCAGCCACAGCTACTGACCCCACGAGCCTAGAACCTGTGCTCCACAACAAGAGAAGCCACTGCAACGGAAAGTCCATGCGCCACAACCAGAGAGCAGCTGCTGTTAAGCGCAATAGAGAAGCCTGCACACAGCAATGAAGAGCCGGTACCACCAAAAAGCGAACAGACAGACGAGCTTCTGCAGCGGCTGTGGGGCTAAGCTTCCCAATGCACAGGGCCCAGTTTTGATCCCTGGTCAGGGAATGAGGTCCCCACATGCCGCAACTAAGACCAGGAGCAGCGAAATAAAGAAAATATTTTTATAAAATATTATAAGACTAATATAAAATATTATTTTTAAAAGCTGTCTATATGAATTGTTTGGCACTGTAGACACTCAGTGCATACTAGCTGTTTTTGTACAGAAGTCTGCAAACTGGAATCTCTTTGATAAAAAAAATTTAGATGAAAGGAATCATATTTTTATTGTATTTTTTTTAAAGGGGGTGGGTAAAGAATCCACCTGCAATACAGGAAATGCAGGAGATGTGGGTTCCATACCTGGGTGGGGAAGATCACCTGGGAGAGGGCATGGGAACCCACGCCAGCATTCTTGCCAGGAAAACCCCATGAATAGAAGAGCCTGGGGCGTACAGTCCATCGGGTCACACAAAAAGTCAGACACAACTGAGCGACTGAGCACAACACAGCACACATAAACATGGAAAGTCAAATATGATAAATACAAGAAGCTAACTAATACAAGCCAGTTATGAAAGTGGAATCCAGTGTGGAAGAAATCTGATCTTTGCTCGTAAGCTTGACTTGACTCTGAATGATAAACTGGTTGAAAAGGAAAGGAAGACCTTCAGAGAAAGGAATTATCATTGGTTAAATACCTGGAATTTCAGAAAATGAAGATCATGTCATCCGGTCCCATCACTTCATGGGAAATGAAGGAAACAGTGGAAACAGTGTCAGACTTTATTTTGGGGGGCTCCAAAACCACTGTAGATGGTGACTGCAGCCATGAAATTAGAAGATGCTTACTCCTTGGAAGAAAAGTTATGACCAACCTAGAGAGCATATTCAAAAGCAGAGACATTACTTTGCCGACTAAGGTCCGTCTAGTCAAGGCTATGGTTTTCCTGTGGTCATGTATGGATGTGAGAGTTGGACTGTGAAGAAGGCTGAGCGCTGAAGAATTGATGCTTTTGAACTGTGGTGTTGGAGAAGACTCTTGAGAGTCCCTTGGGCTGCAAGGAGATCCAACCAGTCCATTCTGAAGGAGATCAACCCTGGGATTTCTTGGAAAGAATGATGTGAAGCTGTAACTCCAGTACTTTGGCCACCTCATGTGAAGAGTTGACTCATTGGAAAAGACTCTGATGCTGGGAGGGATTGAGGGCAGGAGGAGAAGGGGATGACAGAGGATGAGATGGCTGGATGGCATCACGGACTCAATGGACGTGAGTCTGAGTGAACTTTGAGAGATGGTGATGAACAGGGAGGCCTGGCGTACTGCAATTCATGGGGTCGCAAAGAGTCAGACACGGCTGAGTGACTGAACTGAACTGAACTGAGGGTAGGATTTCTGTTCTCCCTTAAGGAGATTGGAGCCCAGAGAGGTTAAATCACTTCCCCTAAGTTACCCAGCTTATAGGAGGCATAGCCAGGACTCCTGCCTTCAGCCTGTTTGACTCCAGAGGGTATCCTAATACACCACAGTTAATGACCTCAGTTCAGTTTATCACATATCTATCGAGGACCCACTCTGAGTCAAGCAACTGTTAGAAATACATCAAGTTAGGTGTTTGTTTGTTTGTTTTTATATATAGAGAGAGATGGATAGAAATTTAAAGCATGAAGGAATCTGGAAGATAATTTTGTCCAGCAAAAAATAATCTTCTAGGAAGAAACAAGGGTCAGAGTAACTAGGTGGCTCCAGGACCATCCATTTTGGAATTGGAATTTAAATTTCCACTAACCTAGTTTTGATTACATTATATTCTGTTTTATTATTTTTTTAAAAGCCTAACCCTTCATTAATTCATACTTCAAGTCTTATTCAAGGGCTTTGTTTGGGGACGTTTTCTGTGTAATTTTATCCCCAAGTGATCTCTTTGACCAAGTTACATAAGTTGTTTAGTGGAAAATTGAGTGCTTGAATGTGCTTTTGTTATCCAAACTGAATACAGGTTTACAATATATCTGATTTTTCATGTCATCACAGTGACCTTCTGTTGTTGAGCATGAAGAATCTAAAATCTCTCAGTCTTTCATACCTTGGGATATCTCTTACATCCCAGTCCTTAAATCTTCAGTATTTATTTCATTCAGTTTTAGCCAGCCTTCCATCCTGCCAGGTTAGTCTGTCCTTAGTTGGGTACATACTTAACTGGAGAGCAGCCTGATCCCTGGAACGCAGCCCAGGCAGCTGTCCTGGTAGCTGCACGTGGTAAGTCTCCTGCAACCCGGAAAACCATTGAGCAATAAAGACTTCCCAGCACCAGTGATGTTTGTAATGCCTCCCGCATGATTCCATCTCGGCTGTTCACGAAGAGTGAGCAGAATGACTAGCTTATTTTTCCTTCTTAGTATTTCAAGCCATGTTTCTTCCAAAGAAACGTCTTCATGACATCATACGTCATGAGGAATATAGGCTGTATTGTATTATGGAACCTGAATTCAGTTCGTTTATCCTTCTTTATTTCCCTGAATACCTAAAGGGCAGTATTTGAAAGAAAACATACAGAACTGAGAGATTTGCTACTTGTCGTGTGCCTGTGTTATTGAATGGGTCTCATTAAGCCTAAAAGGACTCAAAGAGCACAACCTGGGTATGACTCTGGTGATTCAATACAGAATTGAAAATCATCCTCGCCTATTTTTAATTGTTGTTCTATAGCCCTGAGTTTTTAGAAGTGGGAGCTGGTTTTCCATCTTGCAAGAATCAAGTTTTTATTTTAGGAAAATGCCCCTAAAATAGTATTCTTGGAGTAAAAATACAATGAAGTAAAGAACTATTTTTTTTTTTTTTGGACCCTGGTTCTTGTGATCTGACACGTGTAAATCTTCTGATTACTTAGAGTGCATTCTGCCTCAATTCTCTTTATAATCTGAGCCTGAAACAGAAGAGAATGTCTACCTACTTCTTGCCTGAAAAAGCAGGATGTTTGACCTTATACACTGCTGTTTTAGGGTTGTTTGTTTGTTTGGCTACAGTGAATCTTCATTGTGCCATGGGCTTTCTCCAGTTATGGTGTGGGGGCTTCTCACTGTGGTGGTTTTTCTTGTTGCAGAGCACAGGCTCTGGAGCTCGGGTCAGTAATTGTGGCTTACAGACTTAGTTGCTCCGTGCTTGTGGGATCTTCCCAGACCAGGGATCAAACCTGGGTCCCCTGCATTGGCTGGAGATTTCTTAACCACTGGTCCACCAGAGAAGTCCCTGTTTTTGGAGTTTTTAAATCAAGTATTTCCCATTGTGTCTTACATTCTGCTGCTAAGTACAATAGCTCTGGGCTCTGTGGGGATAATGATAAGAGGTAGACCAAGGGCGTTGTCTTTTCGAACTCATCCTGTTCTTTAGAAGCCTGTTCAGTTGGAGAGTTTTGTGATGTTGGCCCAAGCCTAGGAAGAGGGCTGTCTTAGTCCATTCAGGATGCTGTAACAGAATACTGAAGATGGGATGACTTATAAACCACAAACACACTCATAAGTTCTGGAGGTTGGGAAGTCCAAGATCAAGTTGTTAGCAGAGTCGGTTTCTGGTGAGAACCTACTTCCTGATTCATAGTTGGCCATCTTCGTGTGGTGTCCTCATGTGGCAGAAGGAAGGGGCGAGGAGCTCTTTATAAGGGCCCTGATTCCATTCATGAGGCTCTACCCTCATTACCTTTTACAGGTCCCACCCCCTTATACCATCACTTTGGGGTCAGGTTTCAACATACGGATTTTAGGGGAACACATTCAGCCTATGCCGCAAGCGTGTGTGAAATGTAGCCCCACTACTAAGAATCAGGGCTCCATTTTTCAGTGTGTGGTAGAGGAGTGTCTGCTACAGTGGGTATGGCGTGGGGAAGACGTGGACTCGATAAGAAGCTGGCTTACTTGCAGAGGAGATTTTGGAAATATAAACAGTACAATGCATTGGGTAGAAAGCTGGAAGCAGAAGGTTTAGATTAAGCAAGCTTCTCCATTCTATATCTGAAAAAGTTCAATGAGGGCATGCTTGGAGAATAAACAAGCAAGGAAGGGCTCTCAAGAAATTTTGCCCATTTGATTGTCATGGACTGCAAGAGGCAACTTGTAGCTATCCAAGGCTTTATTCTGAAAGTTCCCATCAACAAAGGGCTCGTGAACACAAATCTCAGTAGGTGTATAACTGATTGACTGGCATGCTTATGAAATAATAGCCTGAAGTAACCCTTATGCATGTAGAAGAACAGAATGAATCTTAAAGCAAATCCACACCCACAGGCATTGTGTTCTTCTCAGGGCCCTGTTCTGAGTGAACATTTACCTTGCATGAACTCTTAGCATGGCAGTTATTTAAACACACTCAATACCATTATTGTCAGATACTATTTGTTCATCCACTCTTCAAATGCTGTTGAGCTTCTGTTGTATAAAGCATGTGATCTTTCTTCCTCGTGTGGTTTTATACTAGACAAGGTGCAAGACAAGCAAAGCTTCTCTGAAGAGCAGTGGGCTACGAGAACAAATGTCAGAAGGGAGAGGAAGACCATTTAATAAAACACTGAACCAGAGTCTGAGTAGGTATACTCAGTGTCCAGACTTTTGTCTCACGGCCTCTCAGAGCTTATGGACTTCTTCAGGAATAACCCAGGAGATGTTTGTTCTGGATACAAGTCAGGAGAAACTCATAGCTCAGAGATTAACTGAACTAGTCCTTATATACCTAGGGTAGTTCTGGGGAGGTAAGGAAAGAATTTTACCTCTTTCTGATCCAATCCTAGGGAAATCAAAATTTCCACGCAAAACAATGTTTTAAATATTTATATGCTCTAGTCATACATACTAAGGATAACATGCATGTACTGTTTTTTCTTATCAAAAATTATAGAGGCTCTTGTAAAGAATTTGGGAAATAGGTGGAAATTTTAAATCAGTTATGATTCTTTTTACTACCTGGTGCGTGGTCAGTTTTTTCAGTTGCGTCTGACTCTTTGCAAACGTATGGACTGTAGCCCACCAGGCTCCTCTGTTCATGGAATTCTCTAGGCAAGAATACTAGAGTGGGTTGCCATGCCCTCCTGCAGGGATCTTCCCCACCCAGGGACTGAACCCACGTCTCCTGCGTTGCAGGCAGATTCTTTACCCACTGAGCCACCTGGGAAGCCCTTTGCTACCTAGAGGTAAACACAAATAATATATTTCCTCCCCATCTCCTGTCTTTTGTGTGTGATTTTAACTTTTTTAAAAAAATGTGGGCTCTTATCTGCTTAAATTTGGGAGAATGGCTACACACTCCAGTATTCTTGCCTAGAGAATCCCATGGACAGAGGAGCCTGGCCTGCTACATAGTCCATGGAGTTGCAAAGAGTCTAACATAACTGAGTGACTAATACTTTCATTTTGAGTATTCTCTAAGTACATCCATGTTTCTGCAAATGATAATATTTTGTTCTTTTTATGGCTGAGTAATATTCCATTGTAGATATGTACCAAATCGTCTTAGTTTTAATAGTATAAAAATATTTAAATTTTTTGGCACAATAGAGCATTATTTTAGCCTTCATTGTTATTACGTGTCCTTTTTAACATAAAGCTGAACTTTTTAAGCCACTAATCCATTATTTTGATGTGTAAACCATTTGCTAGAGTATCCCAGAATTTAAATCTGGAAAACAATGGGAAAATAACAACTGGAGGAAAAATTATTTGCTGCATACTTACGTCAGCAATTTCCATTGATGAACTATTGACAAGCAGGTGCCTATAGAGGAAAATCTCTATAATACATCCACTTGCATTCAGACACCAGCTACTATAAGTACAGGTTTTAATAATTCAATTAATCCCAGCTATTTCTGTTGGAGCTTGTTTGAATTGCTAACAAGTATCATGATTTCCATTTATGCAAATATCACTTATTTATTTAATCTATCTCTACTTATTATTAGCCCATTTCTCTGAAACTCGTACAACATTCTAAAGTAGCATGTTGTTTTCGAGATGTTAAATCCTTAGTTTATTAAATTGGAACCTAAAGCCTTATTCCATAAAAATATCTTTTGTTTGCAAATCATACTGCAAGAGTTTTTCATAACTGTAAAAATTAAAACATGAGCACAACAAAGTTACACAAGATAATAGTTGTTCTGTTATTAGCATATACCTACTCAAGACCATTTAGACATGCTAACCAATACCTGAAAAGATAAATTCTCTCTCAAGATATAATTTGTTAGTATCTTAAATGTAAGCATGAAAGCTAGCTGAAACACTGAAAATTCCATGTTATGCTGAATATAAAATCATTGTCCAAGGATTCAGAATATTCTTATATTTATTCTTATTGATGAAAACATTTTTAATGGCTTCGAGATTTAGATATTCTGAAGAATATATCAAAAAGTGCCAAAGGATAACACTCCCTGATTTTGACCAATAATGGTTCCAGCATTAATGCGTCCTCACATTGAGCTCTCATGCTTTACTCACAGAGTGTTGATCTGCCACTGAAAAACAGAAGGCTTATGATTTCCAAACTTCACATGAACTCTGTTTTTACAACAAAGGTCATTTATGCTGATTTAGAAATAGAGTTGCCATATGAATGGATAATTGTATTTATTGTCCGGTTAGTATATTTTCTTTCATATTGGAAAACTAAATTATGGAAGGTTGTTTGATGAATACAGAGAAACCTCTCCACACAGTGAACACTCAGCAATTGTTAAGGAATTATGTCTATAGCCCCCTTCAACACTTAATAAAACAAACTGTCAAATCAACCTGGATAAAATGAATGTCTCATCCAGTCACTAATAATGCTCCTTTCTCTTGTTTCCATATTGACTCCGTGTCAACCCATAACCTCTGTTTTCTGTCTAGTCAAACTACCTTGCAAGCAAGTTTCACATGTTTTTAATGAAAAATCGTCTCCTACTGGAGTGTCCCAGGTGGTGCTGGTAGTAAAGAACCTGCCTGCCAGGGTGGGAGACGTAAAAGACATGGGTTGAATCCTGGGTTGGGAAGACCCCCTGGAGGAGGGCGTGGCAACCAAGTCCAGTATTCTTACCTGAAGAATGCCATGGAAAGAGGGGTAAGAATACTGGAATGGGTAGCCATTCCCTTTTCGAGGGATCTTCCCGGCCTAGGGATTGAACCCAGGTCTCCTGAATTGCAGGCAGACTCTTTACTCTCTGAGCCAATTTTGTCGTAACTGTTCATCCAGCTGATAGAAATTTAGTCATGTTGCAGTCTGCCAGTGGGGATATTATGCAGAAAAAGAAAATCTGTTTGACTTAAAGGAAGAAGGCTTTTGCTTAAATAATATGGCATCTCCCCTCTTTAATCATCCCGCTCCACTGTCAGTCATGTTGGCTTTCTAGTGAGCACTTCTGCTGCGGCCAGGTCAACCCCATTTCTTTAAAAAATTTTAGAAACCTTCAGTATAAATTCTTAATCTATCAAGAAAACTGCCAAAGACACTGTTTTATTAGTATCACACGCTTGTCGAACACATACACATCTTTGTAAAGTATGTAAAAGAAAATTGAATATAAAATCTATTTTATGAGACTCTTATAAATGTGAAATTTTATGCAATTTTGTCTTTGATTTTTATATAGGCAGAAATACTCAGCGTCCTCAGTCACAGAAACATCATCCAGTTTTATGGAGTAATTCTCGAACCTCCCAACTATGGTATTGTCACAGGTAGGAACTCTATTTGACTTTTTTCTTTCCCCATTTACCTAGCTTTAGATTCTTTAATATGCTCAAATGCTGTCATGAATTGTGTGCTACTGTCAGATGTCACTTTTGTTGCTATAAAGCATTAATAAAACTGATTATATCAATATAATTAAGAATGGTGTTTCCACTTCTACCCATGTTTAATTGTGCTAATTATATCTGTGTAAATGCTATTTAAATGCACTCGCAGCTGCAATACCAATATTTAAAGGTGCCGTTTAACTAAAATTTCATTTAATTAGTTGAAATGAGCGATGTTTTTGTAACTCTGTGACCTTTTACAAATTAAGATTTCTTGAGCTACTCATGTTGTAATTCTTCGCAAGGCATTTTAATCCCATTAGAGCATTCTTTCTTCAAGGTCTCTGATGTGAGAATAATATTTTTCAGGTTTGGTCATCTGGGTTGGTAATGACCTTGATCTAAATTATCGCATAATATGGAACTGCAATTTATAACTGATGGAAATACCCTTTCCAAAATGGAGCACACAGAAAATTTTGCCATATAAAAATACAGAAAGTCACCTATTTATATTACTTTATACTTTGGCCACCTCATGCGTAGAGTTGACTCATTGGAAAAGACTCTGATGCTGGGAGGGATTGGGGGCAGGAGGGGAAGGGGACGACAGAGGATGAGATGGCTGGATGGCATCACCGACTCAATGGACATGAGTCTGAGTGAACTCTGGGAGTTGGTGATGGACAGGGAGGCCTGACGTGCTGCGATTCATGGGGTTGCAGAGAGTCGGACATGACTGAGCTACTGAACTGAACTGAATTGAAGCTGTTTTGGATTATTATACAACTATGAGTATCAGTTCAGTTCAGTTCAGTTGCTCAGTCGTGTCCAACTCTTTGCGACCCCATGAATCGCAACATGCCAGGCCTCCTGTTCATCACCAACTCCCAGAGTTCACTCAGACTCACGTCCATCGAGTCCGTGATGCCATCCAGCCATCTCATCCTCTGTCTTCTCCTTCTCCTCCTGCCTCCAATCCCTCCCAGCATCAGAGTCTTTTCCAATGAATCAGCTCTTTGCATGAGGTAGCCAAAGTACTGGAGCTTCAGCTTTAGCATCATTCCTTCCAAAGAACACCCAGAGCTGATCTCCTTCAGAATGGACTGGTTGGATCTCCTTGCAGTCCAAGGGACTGTCAAGAGTCTTCTCCAACACCACAGTTGAAAAGCATCAATTCTTCGGCACTCAGCTTTCTTTAAGGTCCAACTCTCACATCCATACATGACCATTGGAAAAACCATAGCCTTGACTAGACGGACCTTTGTTGGCAAAGTAATGTCTCTGCTTTTCAGGTTGGTCATAACTTTCCTTCCGAGGAGTAAGTGTCTTTTAATTTCATGGCTGCAATCACCATCTGCAGTGATTTTTGAGCCCCCAAAAATAAAGTCCGACACTGTTTCAGGTCTATGATAAGTATAGTGTTCAATTTTATAATACATAACTTTGACCCAAGTTCTTTATCATGGCAGTTCTTTGACCAAATAAACAAGAAAACCTTAAAAGATCAGCCAGCCCTCTTTTCTTCTACTGTAGTGGTAAGAACTTGGATTGTCTTTATATATTGTCTTAAAATAACAACAAAATACCCTCAATAAAAAGGACTGGATTAGATACTTCCTTATAAATTATGTTATCTAATACTTAGAATAACCTATTTCACATAAGAAACTGAAACTCTAACTTAGGTCCTTTTCCAATATTACCCAACTAATGGTAGAACCACAGTGGTGTAAATTTCTCAGTTGATTTTATACAGAATCTCCTCTTCTTATACGTAAGCTAGGTTCTGGAAGGCTATGAGTACACTTTAGATCCAGTAGATGTGGAAGACTGAATGTACTGCTTCGTTTTATGTAAGAGACTTGAGTATCCTCAGCCAACCCCCGCAGATAACTGAAGGATGATAGTACATATGCAGCTGAGTCAAGTGTGGAAGGTCAAATGGCTTGGAAATGATAGCACTTGCCTTGCCTCTTGAAATGAACACTAGTATGGCAGACTTCTAAGTAAGTAAGGCAGGCACAAAAACCATGATCACCCAGTCCAACTAGCTCCCTCGTTTTAGAACCTCATTGTCTTTCTCAGATGTTGGAGTCCTGATGCAGAAACCTTGAATAGCTTGTACCTATTCCATCTTGAGTGTACTTGTTAATAAAAAGGTTGTTGCATCAGGCAGCTGTTGTCACTCATACTGAGGACTTGAAAGAATAATTTATCAGAGTGATGGAATGGAATGGACACCGGAATAGGAATTGAGAGATGAAATCTTGTCTTGATTCTGCCAAAGCTCCATAGATGGGTCCCTGATGATCTGTGTCTCAGTTTTCTCTTCGTGAGTGAAGGGACTAGAATTGATTATTTCTGGGTGAGAGTGTGTATAGGTGCACCCATGCATGTGTGTTTGCCGAAACTTCTCATCACAGAGACGATTTTCTAAAACCTGCTTGTAAGACTTAGAACAGAGTCCAAGAGGTAGCTGCCATTTTATTTCCCTTGGAAGGGAAGTGAACATCTTTTTCTTAGATCTACAAAATAATGGGATGACTAGAATCTCCAAAGTAAAAAGAAAGGGTACAATAGAGGATCATCTTTGATCATTCTTTGATTTTTGGAAACGTCTTAATTCTTTACTACCGATCAAGCAATAAGCATAAACTGGAGTAACTATAGTAATTCCAAACAAAATAAACTTAAGAAATAGTACTAGAAATAAATTGAGTCATTCATCATGATAAAAAGAATAAATACATCAGGAAGATAAAGCAATTGTAAATGTATACACAGTTAACAGTAGGTCCTCAAAGTACATGAAGCAAAAACTGACTGTAAAAGAGAACGAGTCAGTTCAACAAAGGGGTTTTAGTATGCCCATTCTCAGTAGTTGATAGAACAACTAGATAGAAAGTCAGCACGAACATAGAAGACCTGACAAACACTCTCAACCAGCTCTACACACCACCCAGCAAAGAATGCATATTCTTCTCAAGGGCATATTCTTTAGCATGCATGATAAGTTAAATCATGAAATAAATCTTAATACATCAAAAGAACTGAATAAAATGGAAGACCAGTTCAAGTTCAGTGCATGAAGCAGGGCACCCAGTGCCAGTGCTCTGTGACAGCCTGGAGGGATGGGGTGGAGAGGGTGGTGGGAGGCGGGTTCAGGATGGGGAGGCACGTGTACCTATGGCCAATTTATGTTAATGCATGGCAGAAGCCATCAAAATATTGTAAAGTAATTATCCTCCAGTTAAAGGATCGAAGAGTTCTTTAATCACAATAGAATTTAAAAATCAGTGCAAGAAAGAAACCTAGAAAATTCCCAAATGTTTGGAAATTACACGACACGTTTCTAAACAGTCAATGAGTCAAGAAACCACAATGGTTTTTAAATACTTTCAACAGAGAGAAAATGAAAATGCAGCATATCAATATCCTAGGTGGAAGACAAAGTAATACTTAGGAGGGAATTTATAAGCATATTAAAAGGAGAGACATCACTTTGCTGACAAAAGTCTGTATAGTCAAAGCTATGGTTTTTTCAGCAGTCACATATGGATGTGAGAGTTGGACCATAAAGAAGACTGAGTGCCGGAGAATTGATGCTTTTGAACAGTGGTGTTGGAGAAGACTCTTGAGAGTCCTTTGGACAACAAGGAGATCAAACCAGTACCCTAAAGGAAATCAGCCCTGAATATTCATTGGAAGGACTGATGCTGAAGCTGAGCCTCCAATACTTTGGCTGCCTGATGCGAAGAGCCGACTCACTAGAAAAGACCATGATGCTGAGGAAGATTGATGGAAGATTTCCCCTCCTGGAAAAGGGGACGACAGAGGACGAGATGGTTGGATGGCATCATCGACTCAATGGACATGAGTTTGAGCAAACTCCGGAAAATGATGAAGGCCAGGGAAGCCTGGTGTGCTGTAGTCCATGGAGGTGCAAAGAGTTGGCCACAACTGAGCAACTGAACAACAACACATCTATGTTTTATTTAAAAAGAAGGTCTGAAATTGATCATTAAGCTTTAACCTTAACAAACTACAAAAAGAACAAAATAAGCCCAAAGCAAGGCAATGAAAGGAAATAATAAGGATTAGAGCAGAATAGAATAACATAGAAAACAGAAAAATAATAGAGACAATCCATGAAACTAAAATTTTGGTCTTTGTAAAGCTCAGTAAAACTGACAAACCTTTAGCTGGACTGACGAACAAAAAGGAAAATACAAATCGGCAAACTCAGAAATGAAGAAGATAGCATTATCGTCCCTACAGAAATTTAAAAAGTTTATAAGGGAATATTATGACCAACTTTATGGCAACAAATTAGACAATTTAGATGCAATGAAAAAATCCCTAAAAATATAAAAATTTTCAAAACTGACTCAAGAAGAAACAAAAAATCTGACTAAAACCACAAGAAATTTGAATTCGTAATTAAAATATTTCCATAATGAATTTCCAAAACCAGGTGATTTCACTGATGAATTCTATACAAAATATAACACCGGTCCTTCCCATACTGTTTCTGAAAATAGAAGGAACACTTGCCAGTTCGTTCTATACAGCTAGCATTACCCACTCCAGTGTTCTTGCCTAGAGAATGCCAAGGATGGGGGAGGCTTGGTGGGCTGCTGTCTATGGGGTCGCACAGAGTCGGACACGACTGAAGTGACTTAGCAGCAGCAGCAGCAGCATTATCCTAATAGCAAAACCAGACAGAACCATAATAAGAAAACTACAGACCACCATCTCTCCTGAATATAGATGAAAAAACCCTTGACTAAAAAAAAAAATCCTTCACTACATATTAGCAAACTGAATCCATCTACCAATAAAAAGGATTATACATTACAACCGAATAGGATCTATCCCAGAAATGCAAGGTTGATTTAACATCTGAAATCAATTAATGTAAAACACCATAATAGAATAAAAGACAAAAACCAATTTGACATTCTACAATGCCCATTTATAATAAGAAATCTCAGCAGGCTAAAAATAGAAGGGAATTTTCTCCACCTGATAAATAACATCTAGAAAAGGAACTATGCAAATATCTATCAACCCAGTGAATGAAAAAAGTGAATGTGCTGCTGCTGCTGCTAAGTCGCTTCAGTCGTGTCTGACTCTGTGCGACCCCATAAATGGCAGCCCACCAGGCTCCCCCGTCCCTGGGATTCTCCAGGCAAGAACACTGGAGTGGGTTGCCATTTCCTTCTCCAATGCATGAAAGTGAAGAGTGAAAGGGAGCCGCTCAGTCGTGTCCGACTCTTCACCACCCCGTGGACTGCAGCCCACCAGGCTCCTCCGTCCATGGAATTCTCCAGGCAAGAGGACTGGAGTGGGGTGCCACTGCCTTCTCCAGGACAATGAAATACTATTCAGGAATAAAAAGGAATGCAGTACGGACACATGCTACAACACAAAAGAGTCTTGCAAACATTATATGCAGAGAAAGAAGCCAGACATAAAGGCCGCATATTGTTTCATTCCATTATGTGAAATGTCTAGAAAAGGCACATTTGAGAGTGAGAAAAGATAAATCACAGGGCTGGGGCTGACAGTGGTGATTAACTATAAGTGGGCAGAAGGGACTTGTTTGGGATCGTGGAAAGGTTAAAATTGGGTTGCAGTGGTTATTGCACAAATCTGTAAGTTTCCTAAAAATCAAATTGTACACATATGGTGGGTGAATTTTATGATACGTAATTTATATCTCAAAACCATTTTTAAAGGAATTTTCTCACTTTCTTGGCCTTTTGTAAAGCTTAAAATTTGAGGACTAATCTAAATCCTGATGTAACAAATATTGATTTGTTTACATTGTCACATAAACCCTCTGACTTATGTGTTTAACCTTATTTATCTCCTAAGAATAACAATTTTTTGAAATACCTATATTCCTGCTTGGCATTTGTTTCAAATGCATTCTTCCAACACTTTTGTATTTCTGAACTCCATCCAAATAGCTTTTGTGTATTTCTGAATTCCATCCAAATAGCTTTTGATTTCATCACGAGCTGAAGATATTATCCATTCTGTTAGTGGTCTGGTCTTTGACAGATTTCTTTCCATGATGATATTAATTTTGAGAAACCACAGCATAGAACAGTTGTGTGTGTTTTTTTAATAAGTTTTAATGTCTTTTGTTAAATTTTTTTAACACATTTTCTCAATGAAACCATGCAGTCTTATTTGTGAATTGTGCCTTGGTTTTAATTCTGTGCTTATCTTCCCTTTGAAAACAGAATACGCTTCTCTGGGATCACTCTATGATTACATTAACAGTAACCGAAGTGAAGAAATGGACATGGATCACATTATGACCTGGGCCACTGATGTGGCAAAAGGTAATGTTTCGTGTATTCTTACAGCATAGTTGGAGAGATCCTGACTTGGTGAGTTAAGTCGGAAGATTTCTTATTCTGTCTTAAGATTTTTTTTTTTTTCAGACCAAAGTAGCAAGAATTCTGCAGCTTACTGTGTACATAATATTTTAGGCCATTGCCTTTCCACTGCTGCATTCCTTTTTTCTCTTTCCTTTCTTTACTTCTTTGCCAAAAACCAAGTTTCAACAAAATCAGTGGCTCCAAGGAAGATATTTTTGTCCCATTCTGTGACACTGTAATTGACCAGCTTGCTCAAAACATTAAATGGAAAGATCATATTTCTGTTATTGTTCTGTAAGTCTCAGACCACAGTATCCAGAAAATGTGACTTATTGTAGGATTAGTTCTACTTCTTTTGTATGCATAATAATATGCTAAAAATAGTAACCACTTGCAAAAAGTTTTATTTGGCCTTCAATGCAAAAGCAATTCAGATTTTATTTTATATTTAATGTAAACTCGAAAATCACCCTTGGAAATGGAATATTTTTAATACACAAAATCCCTAAACAAGGTGCCCAGTTCTTTTTCCCTCATAAATTCCTTCATACACAAATGCTCTCTAAAGCAATTTAAACTCCATTTATTTTTATCTTTTTCCATTTTCCTAACTGAATGTTTCTGAGTTTTATTTATAACTGTCAAAGTTGCTTTGGAAACAACTTAATCTAAATAATGAATGCTGATGGTTACATTTGTATTCTAGCAACCCCTGGAAAGCAAGTGTGTCCAAATTTTACTGGGGCAATTAGCTCCTTTGCATTTTGCTGCTCCAATCTCTACAAGTATCTCTTTACAAAGCAAATAAAAGGATATTTAGTACTCAATAAGGAAAGCAACTCATACTTCACTTTCACTGGAAGGTCACAAAGAGACTTCCAAAAGTAATAGTCTTTCCTTTGGGGAATTATCCTATCTGTTTTAAGTTTCATCAACACCTGCCAAATTCTTCAAATAGAGAAAGTGGAAATTAAAAAAAAAGTTTCATGCAAAATGCTGCAGCTTGAGTGATACTTCATTACCTTATAAGAATAATAAGCTCTATGTTTAGGATGGTGTACTTAAGGCTTTGGCTGTGTTAATTAACTTAATTGTGTATTCACGCATGAGACATCTCAAATCAGTCTTAAAATTTCTCATTCTTCAAGACATTTTCATGGAACATCATAGCCACTTCTCTGCATATCAGGGGCCACCTGTTTGTAAGCTGGTTAATGTGCTGTTTTTGGAAACTGCCTGAAGCATTGTGGAAATACTCTTAGAGAAATGTAAATACATATGCAAGCAGCCCTTGACTTAAAGCACTTCACCTTACAGACGTTTGCATTTAGGGTGCTCAGCCAATTACACCCGTCTTATTACTTAATGGCACTTAAGATGGATAGCAAACAAATCAACTGACCCCAGTCACTTGGCTTCTCGCTGTGCACACTGTTTAGCTTCCCTGGCCCCTAGCCTGTAAACCTCATCCCCCTGATCCCTTCCCCTGCAACAGTCCCTGTCTGTGGGGCAAGTCCTCTGGCTCCAGATCAGCTCAGTCATTCCTAGGGTTTCTCAAGAGTCCCGGCTGTGTAAAAAGAAAAGGAAGAGAAGGAATAGGACTAAACAGCAAACTGGAACTAGAGGTGAAAAACTGGGATGAAGAAGATGGGAATGTCCAAAACTACACAGTAACAGAAATTACTTTTTGGTGGCTGATGAATTAATTTGAAAGGCAAATTTTAATGTGTTCAGCCTCAGGTGAGAAGTGTGAAGCAGAGAAGACAGTTGTTTACAACTATACAGGTAGTTCTTAACATTTAAAATGGCCTACAGAAAGAAGAAGAAATCAATGCTTTCAGAATGACTTCAGTCCTCTCTGATAAAGCTATGTGTGGAACTTGGAGGTGACATTAGGAAGCCTTGATTTTTGTTGATTCAGTTTTGAATTCAGCTGTGCCCTTCAGTCTGACCATGATTGAAGCCACTGAAGCAAGAAGATGTTGAGAAATCAGAGGATGAATAATTCATTTCAAATAAGAGTTGATTCATGCAGTTTTGAAATAGGCATTGCTTAACATTACTGGAAAGAGAAAACCTTCTCAAAGGCAAAACAGACTCTCTTCTTTCTGGGTGGGAAGAGAGAAGGAGGGCAGAGCAGTATATCTGAAATTGCTGCCAGTCAGCCAGCAATGGGTAAAAGAAACAATTAAAGCTAACAAGCCTGGATCCAGTCTCCGAATGGTCATCATTGATTCCAAATCTTCCCAAAGTGACACCTGTGAAATCTTTTTAGGAAACCCTGAATTTTAAAATTGATGGAGATATTTTTCAGGCCTCCTGTTTTCTTGCAATAAAAATATGGCAGAATTGTAGATAGCACTATTGAAACACACTAAATAGAATTTTATATGATTGTGATTACAACTGTTCATGTACACTACATATTCTATAAATGTATACTGTATGTTATACACAGATACCAGCTTGCTCAATACAATATGGTACTTCTCATAATATCTACAGTGAGGAAGAAAAGTCCCTATATTCAAAGCTTTTGTGCTTGAGTGTTTTTTAAATTCTTTATTGTCAGCAAATGTAGAAATGATGTAGCTCTACCTCTAATAGTAATTAAACAGTTTCTACCTGAAAAATTATTCAGGAATTGGATTCTTAAAGCAAGAGAGAAATAACTATGAAATTCTGTCATAAAAATTATTAAACGTTAGCCAAGTTGTAGCTATTGAATTTTCACAGCTTGGAATATGTAGAACTTAATATTAGAAGAAAGATTTCCTTTATTCCAGTTACATTTTATTTAAGATATTTGAATTGCTATACTTTTGTTGACTCTTCAGTAATAACTTTAAAGGGCAAGAGTTTAAGTTTTTTGAAATTTTTCATTGTTCTTTCATGATTCTTCAATATATAATAACTAGAAAGTAGAAAATAATAGATTTTTAAAAATTAGCCCTTATAAAACTGAAATTTTCTATATACTGAAAAAAGAACCAAGGCCTCATTATTAAACTGTGTTCAGCATATATAGTTCATTAGCCAAAGAAGTGGCTTTGATTGAGGTGAGAGGGCTATTTCTTCGATTGTTTAGAAAAGACAACTTAAGAAATAGGAAATATTTCAGTAGAAAATGTTTTTGTTCTTTATTCTAGATAGACTATATATAAATACATTTCTATATTACTAAGGGGGTAACTGTGAAATATGTATCTTTTAAAATACAATTTTTTATTCAAAATAAGAAAACTGCTTAATTTATGTACATATAATTTACTGAAGTAACTTTTTAATATGTTGTAAAGAATTTTAGAGTACATTGAAATATAGATTATCTCAAAGATTTGTCTTTGTAAGAAGAATAAAATATTTTATAACTACTGTGTATTTTTCTATCTGAGGATCACAAAACTCTTTACCAACCATAACTAATGAATTCAACCAGTCTCCCCATCCCTACCCCACCTCCACTCCCGGGGTCTTACCAGAGTGAATACTGAGAAAATAGATGAAGCTGCCCTGGGTAACTTCAGACATGCAAATGAAAACTGAAATTTCTGGTCAGAACTGTGGCTGGTTTAGAAGGCAGTTGGTAGTGGAATACCTTAGTCACTTAGTCACCTTATCATTTCTTTCTGTGATATCTGTTTTATTTTTGTGCAAACTCCAGAAAATCAAGGTGTCCTATTGGATACTGTGAGAAGCTAACTTTATTCACAGTCAAATTCCAACTTACATGACATTAAAACCACATACACTTTCCATAGTGTTTAAATTTTCCTAGTGTAGGCATGTCTTGTCCCTGTTTTATCTGTCATGGAAGAACAGAGCACAGGGACTTTTTTTTGCTATTAAACCCTCTGTAAAAATGTGCAAAGTGATGCTGATGTTTAAAATAGAGGTAATACTGATGTAATGTTGAAAATTATATTAGCTATATTTCTATTTTAATTCTATTCATTTTATTTCTTTTTGTATGAAAAGGAATGCACTATTTACATATGGAGGCTCCTGTCAAGGTGATTCACAGAGACCTCAAGTCAAGAAATGGTAAAGTAGTCATATGTTTTTATCTCACCTATTATAAAATACATGCACATGTATATATACATGTGTAGAAATAAGCATCATGCTTTCCATATCTTTTGTAACCTGCTGTTTAACTCACAGCTATATCATGAAAATCTTTCCATTATTAATAAATTCAAAATCCTCCCCATTATTTCAAGGGGCTACATAGTATTCCACTATATAAATGGTACAGAATGTGGACATTTGGGTTTACATTTTTTTCTATGATAAAAAAATGTTAAGCTTAATAGTTTTCAGCAAAAATTTTCAATACATCCCTAATTATTTATCTAGAATCATTCTCTAAAAGAGGTATTGCTAGATCCAAGCACATAGTGGTAGTGTATTTCTAACTTCTATTTTTAGATGACTCTCTGTACTAGCAGTTTTGAGTTTTGTTCTTGTTACTCCTGAATTATTTGGTGTAAATTTTTTATGTCACTCATACTACCTGGAGGAGTGCCCAAAAATGATCAGCAGGGTTTGGAAAGTAAAAGCTTTCTTTTCTTCTTTCTCTTCTTCTCTGCTTCTTAAAGTTTATTTATGATCCTATATTTTATAATTTGTAGAGTGAGCACTTTTAAATGACTTGCAGGATTAGATGTTACCTTCAAGTAGGAGTGGTAATTGAATGCTTCTTCCATTACATCACTTGAAAATTAATGGAGAAAGGCAGTGGTGTTATTTAACTAGCCAGCACTGAGAGCTTGAATCAGAGTTTGCTACTTAAAAAAAAAAAATCTTGAAATCGATCCATTTGCATGCTTTAATTATTTACTTGTTTTCTAAGTGATTCTTCGTGTTTTCTACGTGATTCTTCTAAGAACAATTTATTTTTAGAAAATCTTCAAATCATTGCAGTTAAAATGGGTAAATACTAATAGTGTGATTTTGGAATGAGTAGTCGTGGTCAGTAGAGAAAGAGAACTCAGGAGTTTGCCCAGCTGCCCAGGACCGTGATGCTTGTGGGGGGTGGAGACGGGGAAGTTTTTGGCCAGCTGCCACTCCTCAGCAATTCAGGTTGGACCACCCCAACCCTGAAGTTGACTCTGGCTCATTGTTCTTGCCCTTTTCTAGGTTTCATCACTTATCCTTTAGCTTTCCTTAGACGTACGTTTCTTAGAGCTAAAAACTTTTAATATACATGGGTTAACAGGAAGTCATTGGGCTTCCCAAGTGGCTCAGTGATAAAAAAAAAATCTGCCTGCCATTACAGGAGACACAGGAGACATGGGTTTGATCCCAGGGTTGGGAAGGTCCCCTGGAGGAGGAAATGGCAACCCACTCTAGTATTCTTGCCTGGATAATCCCATGGACAGAGGAGCCTGGTGGGCTTCAGTCCATGGGATTGCAAAGAGTCAGATACACCTGAGTCACTGAGCATGCCTGCACAACAGGAAGTCATTGGGAAACAATCTAGAATCTGTTAGGAGGTATCAGAGTTTATAACTTTGTATATTTTCAATTCTTGCTCAGAATTTCAATCTAAAAAAGTGTTTAATGTCTCTCCTTTTAATATAGTTTGTCAGTATATCTTAAATATCCCATGAGATAATGGTTAAGTTATTCAAACTGTCTTTATGAAACTAACAATGGAGAATATTTGCATTTTTGAAATTATAGTTGTGTAGTTACTCGATGGTAAAACACATACACATTGAAACAATATAGAGCTAACTTTTAACAATTTTGGGAGGCAAGAGAGAACAGTAGGACTTTCATTTTCTAAGTTATATAGTTTTATGATGTTAGATTTTTAAATAAACACTGATCTTATGAAAAGATAAAAGTATTTTTTTAAAACTGAATATAATATTAACAATATTTGAAAAATGTATAACTTATTATATATAGCATTAGATTTAACCTTAGGCTATTTCTGGGTATTGGATCATGAAAAAATTATTTTCCCCACTTGTCAAGGTCATTAGTAACACCTATTAAGTTCTGATAATATACCGTGTTCGAGGCATTGTATGGCTTACAAAGGAAATGCTAGAAACATTCCTTTAGGATTCTGTCCTTGACCTCCCTTTTTACATTTTATTAACCCATTCCCATAAAAGCCCTAATTGATCTTCGCATTGTCAAATAGATCTCAACTTCAAAACTATGTGCTTATTGAACATATTCACATAGGTATTTTGTATGACCCTAAAATGTGCTGTGTCCAAGTTGATCTTTTCATCTTCTCCCTATCCCCTAACAAATTGTTCCTGCATTCCCCTTCTCAGTGAGTGACAATACTAGTTGCCTAATCCATAATCAAATTTTAAAAAGGAGTTACAGTCTGATTGCTGAGGTCCTGTGATAACCATTAGGCAAAATTGCCTCTATTTTATTTCCTCTTTGGGTCCTCTTCCTCCCCCTTAGCCAGTCCTCCAGGCCCAGCTGATTCTGCTTCCAGCTTGTTCCTTGACTTGGTCCGCTTCTCTCCTGTCCTTGTCACAGATTTAGTGCAGGCATCATCATCTCTCTTGGACTTAACCCTGCCTGCACAGTGATCTCCTTCCTCGCGTTCTGCCCCTCTGGGCACATTTGACCATTTCATTCCTCTGCTTAACATTGTTCACTGGCTTTCCATTTCTCACAAAGGCTCTTCTGGACCTGGCCCACTCTTTCCAAAACTGCATACCTCTTCCTTTGCTCCTGACCTTTTTCATGAGCTCACTCTTCTGCTTGGAAAACAGGCATTCCTCCCTCACCTCTCCTCTTTCTGGTTAGCTCTAATTTGTTCTTCAGGTCTCAGCATAGCATCATTTCTTCCAGGGAACTTCAACTTCCTTACAATTTGGCTTCTTAGACTGCTGTTTGGTCCTCTGGCAATCTCCATACCTCTCATCACAGAAGTTATCCCACTTTATTATAGGTGTTTGCTTGACTCTGTTTACCACTAGACTATAAGCTCCACCAGAGCAGAGGCAATGCCAGTCTTGCTCACCTTCCTCTGCTAGAATATAGTAAATGGCTTTGCCCACAGCGTATGCTCAACAAATATTTGTTAAATGAATGAATGTATAATGTAAATAGATGAGCATTATCTCCACCTTCAAGAAAATTACTCTTCAACCAGAGGGAAAACCATATTTACCATGAAGCAATAATGCTAATTACTCGCTCAGTAGAATGTTGACAGTCTGGTGTCAGAATCCAAGTGAAAATTTGGCTCCCTTGACTGCAACTGATCTATAACTTTTTTACTAGACAATGCTACCTTTAATTTAAAACGAGGTCTTCAGTTCAGTTCAGTCACTCAGTCATGTCCGACTCTTTGCGACCCCATAAATTGCAGCATGCCAGGCCTCCCTGTCCATCACCAACTCCCGGAGTTCACTCAGACTCACGTCCATTGAGTCCGTGATGCCATCCAGCCATCTCATCCTCTGTCGTCCCCTTCTCCTCCTGCCCCCAATCCCTCCCAACATCAGAGTCTTTTCCAATGAATGAACTCTTCACGTGAGGTGGCCAAGTACTGGAGTTTCACCTTCAGCATCATTCCCTCCAAAGAAATCTCAGGGCTGATCTCCTTCAGAATGGACTGGTTGGATCTCCTTGCAGTCCAAGGGACTCTCAAGAGTCTTCTCCAACACCACAGTTCAAAAGCATCAATTCTTCGGTGCTCAGCCTTCTTCACAGTCCAACTCTCACATCCATACATGACCACTGAAAAAACCATAGCCTTGACTAGACGGACCTTAGTCGGCAAAGTAATATCTCAGCTTTTCAATATACTATCTAGGTTGGTCATAACTTTTCTTCCAAGGAGTAAGCGTCTTTCAATTTCATGGCTGCAGTCACCATCTGCAGTGACTTTGGAGCCCCCAAAATAAAGTCTGACACTGTTTCCACTGTTTCCCCATCTATTTGCGATGAAGTGATGGGACCAGATGCCATGATCTTAGTTTTCTGAATGTTGAGCTTAAGCCAACTTTTTCACTCTCCACTTTTACTTTCATCAAGAGGCGTTTTAGTTCCTCTTTACTTTCTGCCATAAGGGTGGTATCATCTGCATATCTGAGGTTATTGATATTTCTGCCAGCAATCTTGATTCCAGCTTGTGCTTCTTCCAGCTCCAGCGTTTCTCATGATGTACTCTGCATATAAGTTAAATAAGCAGGGTGACAATATACAGCCTTGGCATACTCCTTTTCCTGTTTGGAACCAGTCTGTTGTTCCATGTCCAGTTCTAACTGTTGCTTCCTGACCTGCATATAGGTTTCTCAAGAGGCAGGTCAGGTGGTCTGGTATTCCCATCTCTTTCAGAATTTCCCACAGTTTATTGTGATCCACACAGTCAGAAGCTTTGGCATAGTCAATAAAGCAGAAATATATGTTTTTCTGGAACTCTCTGGCTTTTTGATGATTCAGTGGATGTTGGCAATTTGGACTCTGGTTCCTCTGCCTTTTCTAAAACGAGGTCTTAAAGCCCTTTTAATCAGCACCTCATAGAATTAATTTTGTAATATTATTTTAATGTCAGCTCCTTTTGTAAAATCTTCAGTGCAGTAAATACTTTGATTTTACTGTTCAGAATCCCACATGGAAGATAAAAATACAGGTTTATGAGTTTTTTTCAGGATAACTCAAACTGGATGATTTTCATAATTTATCTTTTTTTTTTCCTTTTAGTTGTTATAGCTGCTGATGGGGTGTTGAAGGTAGGACAATTAATTTTTAATTTAAAGAAATGTGGTTAATTTCACATGTAGATTTTATGACTGATGCTTGTTTTATTAGTCAGTAAAAAGAAAGTTGATACTCCTTTCTCTTTTCTCAGATCTGCGATTTTGGCGCCTCACGGTTCCACAACCATACAACACATATGTCCTTGGTTGGAACTTTCCCGTGGATGGCTCCTGAAGTTATCCAAAGTCTCCCTGTGTCTGAAACTTGTGACACATATTCCTATGGTGTGGTGAGTTCATTTCTCATTTTTGTTGCCAAAGGGCATTAAAAAGCAAACAGTGTACAGAAGCAGGTATAACAGTTTAACATGGTTTTAAAGCAATGATACTGTTCCTGGTAGAATATCCAGAGCAGTGGCAACAGAGAGAATATTTTCTATTAGAAGGTTTACTCTGATCATTTTTGAGTTATTTCATCCGGCGTTGAGAAGAAACCAGTGCCATTTGCAAGGAGCAAATTAGATGGATCCTCAAACAGTATTAGATCTGATGCCCTTCTGCTTTTCTGAGTGGTGAGTTAATCAACAGAAAATTTTTGAGTATCAGCCATTAAAGTGATGAGTGAGTTTCTGGAGAATGCAGAAGAAAACGTACTTATTTGGTACATGGCCTTGCCCGTGTCTGCTGCAGGTCTCATAGAGTGACTGTCTGAAACCTGAATCTAAGGTGTCACAGAAGAAGACTGGCCGAGCAGCTTAGTTATAAGAATAGAATACTGTGGGGCTTGGGGGTGGAGGGCTCAAGGAACAGAGACCACAGGAACCAACCGGCGAAGAAGCAGAAGGAGGAGTTGCTAGAGGAGGAGTCTTGAGATGGATCATTCTTGAGGAATAAGTTGTTTCTGAATTAGCGGAGAGGAAGAAGTGGGACAACAGGAGAGTGGAGGGGTAGGAGGGGAGAGTGGGCAGGGCAGGTCTTTGTGGACGAAGGACTTCATTGCAGTCTTTTTTGAGGATAAGTTTGTTATCCCTAAAAACGCTGTATATATATATCCTTTACAAAAGGCCCAAAATGGCATTTGGAGGGCATTCCCAGGCAGCTCAGTGGTTAAGATTCGGCACTCCAATGCAAGGGGCACAGCTTCCATCCCTGGTCATGGAACAAGATCCCATATGCCTGTCACAGCCAGCAAGGCTTCAAAATATATATATATATAGTATTTGGAACCTCAGTCTTCACCTCCAAATGTATCTAATATCAATTTTATTGGCTGTTGAAAAAAATCATGTCATAAATGAAATACATGTTTTTGGTGAAAGGCTGGAATTGTAAGAAGACAGTAGTAGCATCAGGCTAAATATCTAATTTTCCTTAATTCTGTGTGTCTCTAAGAACGAAGGCTATAACTTCTTTAAAAAATTAATATCCTTTTCTTTTTAAATTATTATTATTTTATATTGGGGTATAGTTATAGTTATAACCTATTTTAGACAGTGATCAAATAGATCTTATCCAAAGAAGAGGAGAAACCCAGAAGTTCCTGAAGAAATATATTCTAAAGCTGGTCCTTTTGTTTTATACAACCATTTAAAACTGTTGAAAAGCACTCAGCTATCTGTAGGGACCACAGTTCTCACTCTTTCCCCTTGCCTATGGATGTAAACATGTATAAATATATTTCGATGGCTAGAGTTTTTAAGTTACATTGCACATTTATGTGAATTAGAAGATTTTTAAGGCTCATTTTAGCACTCTACAAGTTCTCGTGCAGTGCTTTTACTTGTAAAAGTCTCCCCACATCTTAGAATTTCCCACCCTCTGAAATCTTTGACTGGAAAGACACAACTGTGAGTTCTGTATAGAGTGAACTTTGGGGTTCAGTATTATCTCATTTATGAAAGCACAGTTCACACTGCCTTTTCCCAAAGCTTTACAATTGCCCAGGACTTTGTTTAAATGTACCCACCTGCTTTTCCCTAGCTGAAATGGAGTTTTGGTTCCAGTGACCGGGAACAAATTCCCTTCCACATAGAAATTACAAAAGATGTGAAGAGATGACTTTGTGGAGTTTAGGTCTTCTCTGTATCTTTTTATAATCCATTTCACTCATTCCACATTAAATGCTCCCCCCACCATACGAAATGTAGTTTAAGTAAAGACTTCTGAATCTGCAAATGTACAGCTTATTAAAAAGCTTTCCTTTCAAGGAACTGCTCACCACCACTCAGTAGATGGGCCTTGAACCTTTCTCTTTATGAATTAGGTTTTTAATCTACTTATTTACTGATTCTACTTTTGTTTTGAGAGATTGAAAAGTGCTCATTCGTATCCAACTCTTTGCAGCTCCATGGACTGCAGCCCGTCAGGCTCCTCTGTCCATGGGATTCTCCAGGCCAGAATACTGGAGTGGGTTGCCGTTTCCTTGTCCAGGGGATCTTCCTGATCCAGGGATCAAACCCGGGCCTCTTGCATTGCACTGTCTGAGCTACCGGGGAAGCCTTGCTGCTGCTAAGTCACTTCAGTCGTGTCCGACTCTGTGTGACCCCATAGACGTCAGCCCACCAGGCTCCCCCTGTCCTGTCAAATGCTTAACACCTCTTTCATCAAGTAATCAGTCTTACAGCAAACCTTAGAGCCAGTCACTGAACCTTTCCGGGGGTTGCTCTGTATTTACAGATCTGGTGTTGCTCTTCAGAACTTGTTTGCTTCAGTCACATGCTTTTGAAACTATACTCCTATTAGAGTCTTCTTTTAACTGGGTGGGGCGGGGGAGGGTGCGCCTTTTCAGTAAATCTGTTAGTTTTAAAATAGTGGCTGCTCTTTTACTCTCTGAAAGAGGTTTACTCAGAATGCTGGTTATTCTTACCCCGTGGCTGCATCAGCCAAATTCCATTCAGAAGAGTACACATATGCTAATTTAGTTATAAACAACAAATCAGGATTTTATTTAATCATGACTCTTTCCCGTTTTACTCTCAACAACATTAGTGAAAGGAAAAGTACAGAGCGTGCTTTACGGATCCTATTTGTTTAAACCATCACGAACTTTTTAATGTCAAGAAAGCATCACATGCCCAAGGTAGTGGTCCAGGAGAGGATAGCTGTTAAGGTAGGGACCATGTTAGTTTTAGAAGTTTATAGTCCATAAACTTTGAAAATGATATCTATCTAAGGAAGCAATGCAGATATTGAGAGTTTTTCATGTCCTTTCAGAACAGGTGAGTAAGCAGGACTTCTTTGTCAATAGGTATATTTGCTTGCATAAGACATCCCATAGTTTGTTAGAAGTCTGTTCCATTCATTGAGCCCCCTACTCACATAGCAGTCACATGCAGATGAATAAGACCATAAAAACAGTTGTCATTTTTGAAACCCAACCAAAAAACCCCAGTGTATTTTTGCTTTTTATTTTTCTTTCTCAGACTTGCTGTAAGAATTTAGCCCCTTGTAGTCTTAAAGTCCCTGGCCCTCCGCAGCTTAATTAACCTTTGTCTCTTCTTAACACATTGTGAGACTAGCCAGCCTTGTACAGCCTTAAAATAAACATGCTGGTGAAATGCCAGAAATAGATCTTGTGACCCTTGCTTGTACGCTGGTAAACTTCACTAGGCAGGCCATTGTTGTTATTTTATAAGGAAGTAGATTTTTTTCTGTCCTCTTCTGATGACGTCTCTTGAAGCAGTGTTTAGGATATTATCCACAAAAGAGAAAAGAGTTCAGGAAAGCCAGAATCATTGAAGAGTAAACGTTCTGAGAACCCAAGGCCTGAGCACTCTTTAAAAACAAAGCTCTCCTAATGGCAATGCAGAAAGGATTACCTGCTCCAAAGTTTCTCAGCAAAAACCAGTTTTGAAAATACAGCAGCTTCAGAGTGAGCATCACTGCTTCGCTTGTCTGTGAGTCCTGTTCCAGAACCACCCAGCTCAGGTAATGGCTTTCCATTGTTTGTAAAAGAAAAGGCAGGAAAAGTACACAGCTTTGTCCAAGCTTCTCTTCTGTAAGCCAAAAATAGAAATTTTCCTTGCAAGCACAGTTTAAATGTAGGGATGTCTCAATATAACATGAGTTGGAAAATATTTTTAAGGTGAAAGATCACAATAATGTTTGGCTTGCATCCCCAAAACTGATATTTTCAGGCATAGTTTTATATATTTTTAGACCTCCAAGTGACTTACTCAACTAAGTTACTTTTTTTGTGCCAAAGGTGATTTTGCTCAGTAGAAAAAGCTGTTGTCCTATCTCACATCACCTACTTTTTGATACATTTCTGAAGTTGGCAAATAAATAGTAGGGAATCATGAGATGTGCTGACCCTGGAATTAAACTCAAGATCTCATTTGGGCTTCAGGATCCAGCAGTTCAGGACGCCACTCTTGCCAGTTTCACATCCATCAGGTGGCTACTCCCTGTGGTAGGTCTTTAGAAATACAGGAGGGAATAGAATGAAACTATCTTATTTTTTCCAGGGTTGGAACCCTTAGAGAAATATTCTGATCCTATTAGGTTTTTGGACACTTTCCAGTGGAATATTCTGGGATAAAGAATGGCATAAATCTTTTTCTGGTGTCATTTCCCCAGGCTCTTAGTTCTGCATCTTACCCCACAAAAACCCAAGCAGCGTGTGTGCGTGTGTGTGTGTGTGTGTGTGTGTGTGTGTGTGTGTGTGTGTGTGTGTTGTGTGTTGTGTTGTGCAGACAGGTCAGAAGGCCAGACTCTGAAAGGAGGGGCACAAGGCTGTTCATCTAAGCATTCTGGTGTCCTGGGCATTTGAGGCAGAGTCATTCTTTGCAAAGAATGCCAAACTCCTTCATTCTCTTGCTCTTTATACCCCTTCCCCTCCCAACCCCAACAGCAGAAAGTAGTGATTGCAGTAAATTGAGGGGCTTCATTTCCTGCTCAGCCCTTTTGCTCCCGCCTTTCTCCACCCCCTCCTCCACCACCACCATCCCCGCCCACTGCCCAGTGTCAGGCGACCACGTACCTGTTCTGGTTCCCACCTTTCCTGTACTTCCAGCATTTGCTCAGATCAGCCCCTTCTGGGGTGCCCCTTACCTTTTCCTAATCACTTCTGTGACTCGAATAGAATTATTCAGTAGAAGTACCTTACACACTTGATTAAAAGCCCAAAGAAGCTTCAGGGAATTATTTTTCTCCTGCTCAAGCAGCATCTGCCAATTTCCCTGATTTTCCTGCTAATTACCTTAGTATATTAGCCAGAACTCATTTAACATGTTATGGCTCAAGTAAGACTGAGCACTGGCTAAGGAAATAGCGAGTATCAGATTTGCTTGAATAGAGTGTGTATTCTCAGTCTGCATTCTTATTTAGAAATGAATTTTTGTTTTTAGAACAACAGAAATGTCAAGCAGAGGTGCTGCGTGTCTTTGCTTCTGCCTTGGCTCCAAACCTACCTAAACTAGGGGCCTGCTGCACTCTCGTTCTTCCATCTCTAATGTTACCTATTGTTGAGACCTTGACTTTCAGGGTGAGACAGCAAGTTCACATTCTAGCTCTGTCACCTGATAACTGAATGCCTTTGGGCAAGTTTATTTCACTTCCTTAAGCTTTAGTTTCCTCATCTATACAATGAGAATGATATCTATCTGATGGGACTGAGATTAATCATGATAGCATGCCTAAAGGCTTAACAGAGTACCTGGAACATAATCACTCAATAAATGATAGTGGCTATTATTATTATGCTATTATTGATAAAATTGTAATTGTTTTTGCACTTCACAAAAGTATCGACAGACTCAAATCTGGATACTCATCTGTATAAATAAAGTGACTGAATGTAAAACTCTCCGTTGTGGTTGTTGTTTACTTGCTAACTTGTGTACGACTCTTTGACCCCATGGATTGTAGCTGGCCAGGCTTCTCTGTCCATGGGTTTTTCCAGGAAAGAATACTGGAATGGGTTGCCATTTTCTGCTGCAGGGGATCTTCCCAACCTGGGGATTGAACCCACGTCTCCTGCATTGACAGGCAGATTCTTTACCATTGACTTATCTTGATAGCAAAAATCTCCATGACTCAGAGTTTAAAGAAAATACAAAATCATTAGCTGTTTTCAGCATTTCCCACATCAGTTTGCTTTGTTTCAGCATTCCAGTGCAGGTATATTAATCAAGCTAATCTCAAGGATTGCAGAGAGATAACATATACATACATTTGCACACACGTGCACATGCACACAGCCTATATATGTACATAGGTGTTTATTACATTTTAGAATATAATTGATAAATTATGTCATAGGTGGATGAAAATAAATCCCGTAGACTGACTCACTTGGAGAAAGAGTTCTCCAAAACACAAAAATCTAAATGTTAGTTGTGCAAGTACCTACCATTGTGGAGTAAGTGGTTTAGCCAGTGATTTGGATTTGGGGCTCAATTTTTTTTTTTTATGCAACTGTTATTGAAGCTTTGAAAATATGTTTGAATTCTCAGTTATTTTCATATAGAGAAATTTATCAGAGATTGAAGGTGCAAAGAGTTTTAACTAACAAAGTGTAAAATCTATTTTATGGTGATCCATGGGAATTCTGTTAATTTACAAAATACAGTTAAATCACTTAGGCGCATTGTTTTCATAAAATTTTGAGCCTGGATATAGATATTCTACTCCCTAAAGTGGATTTTTCTAAGTAAAAAGAACAGCAGCAACAACAAAATATATGTATATGTATAAAATATATGGAAGAAGCTCTATGCATGAATATATATGTTTTGCCCAAGTGTCTACAGATGGAGTTGGTTGTGTCTGGTAATTGGATACAGTTAAATGTTAAAGTTTCAGTAATATACCAAAATATAAAGTACAAGAATAAAAATTCCATTTCCTTTTTGTTCCAGGTTCTCTGGGAGATGCTAACAAGGGAGGTCCCCTTTAAAGGTTTGGAAGGATTACAAGTAGCTTGGCTTGTAGTGGAAAAAAAACGAGGTAAGACTACGATTCCCCATTCAGGTACATAGATCAGAAAACAGTATTGGGGTTTTGCAAAAGACTTTTTCATCTTCTTCAAATTGAAAGTAAGTTCACGCTTATGGAAAGATTAGCAGTAGGAGCTAACACAAAGGGTCAAAGTGATGTTATTCCTCATGAATGGACCCTTTACATCTAATTGTTGCAGCTTCACGTCGTGATGCTGTAGATCAAAAATTGTACAAGTACTGTACTAGTTTCTCAGTCTCAATGGTAAAACCTGGGGGTTTGTTCTTAGTGATGAAAGAAGCCATTGCGTCCAAGGTAGGGGAACAGTTTAACTCCATCTCCTGCGTTTAGGACATCTTTTTACTGTCCGGGAGTTGATATATCTGTAAGAGACCTTCAGCTACTTCAACTTACCTCTCCCAGCAGGAGTCACTATAGTACAAGAAACTGTCGCTTAGATGAGAATTTCAAAAATAAAAGAAGAAAAAATAGTTTCAAAAAGGGGAAAAATTACAGTTTTGCCACCTACGTTGAACACTACATTGAAGATGAGCTCCTCACTGGAATTGGCGAGGCAGTGGCATAACTGTTCCCTTCTTCATGCAGAGCCTTTCCATTTCAAAAGAACTTCAGTGGCGTAAACAGCGTTTGTGCTGTGTCCCCAGCCTCGCTTTTCTTCTTCCCACAAATTGAGGCTTTCAGTTAGTTGGACCTATGAGCCTACATCAGAGAACATGGTACATTCATATCAAAGAGAGCAACTACATTTTGAAAGGTTTAAAATTGTGACTGAAACGCACAGCCATGGAGATTCTCAGCATAAAGATGAAGCATCCAATATCAAGGTATTATGAGAACTTAGATCAAGTGATGGAAGCACGCAGTTGTCTTTGCAACACTGCAAAACAACTTTATTTCACAAAAACTTCTTCATTTCCGCATCTTATCTGTGCCTTCCACAAAAGGGAAGGGTGCAGCCTTAGGATAAAATAATTTGCCAAAAGGCAAATATGTAGTAATATTCCCTTTTAATGCCTTAAAAGAATTAGATTGATCTGCTCTCCATGGTTAGTGCAGGAACAAACTAGATCAATCAAAAAGCTGCTATTGACTGAGAGAAGCCAAGTTTTCATATTTAGATCACATAATCCACAGTTACCTTATTAATTTGTCCTCCTGAGCCATTGAGATTGGATGAAATGTTCATGATAGCTGAAGTTAATGGGAGAGAGCTGCCAATTTAAAGAAAAATGAAAAGGTGTAATATTTAAGAATGTGTCTTACTCATTGTTTCACAGAGGCTGTTCTGTTTTAATTAAATGTGGTGGTTCTTCCTGGTGTGCTATTCAATCAGACCTCACACACAGTATAACTGATTATTTTCATGGTATGAGAACCCACTTGTTTCTGTTCAGTTTCTTTTGCCAGTGAGATGATTAGACATTTAGTTCTGGGTTGACAAATAGAGCAAAGAAGGTTTTGACCTTCTGTTGACTTTGGAGCAGAACACTCAATGTCATTTTTTTTTCTCTGTATCATTTCAAAATAAAGTAGGAGGAAATTTTATTTTAAAGCTGACTGAACTCTCCAAGTATGTATAAGAGTAATTAATATTTTAAAATAATATTTCATTTAAAGGAGGGCAGAATAGCTGTGAATCTAAAGCACTTTGAAAATATTGGAGTATCCATCAAGGATTTTTAAAGCTGAAGAAAAAAATGAATATAGAAGCTGGCTTTGAGTAGTTGACTTGAGGCTTGAGAATCCCCTATAAATAGCCTTTAGGACCTCCTCAATGGGTACGTGAGAAGGCCATCTCCCTGTTTGTCTCTAGGGAATCCCTAGAGTGTACTGTTTTATCCATGGGGTGATATGATGATCAGCTAATAACAGATGGAGACTATTCAAATGCCTCCCTTATTGTATTTATTAAATATAATAGTCAGTTGAAAGAAACCCACATGGTGAAATATATTTCCTCAACTTTCTAGTGAACCAAATGCAGATTGGGTGCTACAAGGGTATTTATCCATTCTCATTCTGCACGTTTATCAGAAATATGGAAATGAAGTTCAAATGTCATTTCCATTATCATCATTCAAGAAGATGTCTTCATTTCACCTCATAAATAGTGGCCCTTATTATCAAAACAAATTCTGTTGAGATAGCAATTAAAATAATTCCCAAGGATTTATTTTATAATAAAATTGAGACTTTGACTTAAATATAATTTATAAAAATCCCTCCGATTTCTAATTATTTTATTTATTTTTGCTCTGGAATACCTTGGGTTATTGAGTTGAAAAGAGAAAGCTGTAACTGTTTTTCAAAGGCCTCATTTAAATAAAGAATGAGATGTTTAAACTTTTAGGGAGATATTTTAAATGTGAGCTAGTCATCCTGGACTCATTGGAAGTTGCAAAAAATATTACAAAGAATTCTGTGTACCCTTCACTCTGCTTCCCCTACTTGTGAGACATATAATGTCAGTATATATAATATCAGAACCAGAAACTTGACACTGTTACATTACTCTTAACTAGACTCTAGAGCTTATTTGTTTTCACCATTTAGAACTGCATTTTGCATCTATACGAAAATCAATACTTTCTAAAAATTATATCTGAAGACCTTTGATTCCAAATCCCTAATGAGGTCATCAAACAATAACTGTTTCTATTATTAAATTCTATTGAAGCTATAATCCACAAAATGCTGTTAAGCTTTACAAAGCAATGAACCATTATAGAAGAGAGTATTACTAATTTTTAAATCTTACAGGTATGTCTGTATGCCATTGGACTTTCCATAAAACTCAATGAATAGTCATTCAGAATGTCCTAGCAGTATAACTCCATCTTTTCAAGTACATAAATGTGTTTTATTCTAAGTAGCAAAACAACTATTAACATGGAAATCCTCAAAAACTTAATCCAGTTTTTTTGACTACACTTTAGAAGAAGGTAATAAACTTGACTTGAGAAATAATTATTGTATCTTATGTAGAAAATAGTGCAAAAAAAGAGAATATAATCTTTAAGAAAAATGTCATGCCTAATTTAATGATTGGGAATTATTTTCATTTTCAGTTTGAAACTTTTATTTTTAAATATTTAAGTTTTAAGTAGTGTTGCAAACCTGGTGCTAATATCTGGTTGTTTTAGGATGTTTTAATAGAATACCCACCATTATATAATCACACTTAAATATTTTAGATTCTCTTTTAAAGTACTTTTTAGTGCATGAAAATAATCCCTTACGTAGTGTCTGAGTTTCGATTTAACTGATTTTTGAACATGTCAGATAATTTAAAATAATTATGTCTCCTTTTATAATGTCTCACATGTGGTATCTAAAAAGTTTGTCAGTATGAAAAGATCAACACCTGTATTCAGCCAGTTCACATTTCAGTTCTTGGAAAATGTGCTGAAATTCCGTTGAAAATGTTACCTGTTAGGAAAACTTGTTTTTCATTACTCATAATGTGTGTTCAGTCACATAATTGCAGTCACCGTCTGTTATGTTAGTTGCCACCCCAACGATCTTGGTTTTTTTAAGTAAACTCTTGATTTTCTTTACTTTTCATGAAAAGATTTCCAGTTCTCATTACAGTAAAATAATAGTGCCGTTTACTGCCTCTTACTCTAGTGTATGAAATCACAAAACCAGAGGTTTAAAAATGCTTAGTGTAGTCTCTAACTTCCAGAGTCGCTTTTTTTTTTTTTAGCTTTGCTTTAAAGTTTTATTTATTTTGGTTTTCTGATTTTAATGCCAAATACAGATTGTCTGTTTTCTTGCCAAGACAACTATTTTTCTAGTTTTATATGTAGCCTCCTCCAAATCCAGTGAAATTGTTTTAAATTTTTTATCTGCAAAACTTCTTGGCAAGTAACATTGCAGAAAAAAATCTTCTTACTACAGAGGTTCTCAGCTCTGTCACACCTGTGAGTGCATGTTCAGTCACTCAGTCATGTTCAACTCTTTGTGAGTCCATGACTGTAGCCCACCAGGCTCCTTCATCCATGGGATTCTCCGAGCAAGAATACTGGAGTGGGTTGCCATTTCCTCCTCCAGGAGTTCTTCCCGACCCAGGGATCAAACCCCAGTCTCATGTCTCCTGCATTGGTAGGCAGATTCTTTACCACTGAGTGATCTGAGAAGTCCCCTTCATACTCAATACTCTATTTATAACAATTATTTAATGCTCCTCTTTATCCCTGAAAGGAAATTCAGTGGTAATACAGCCTACTACACACATTGTATTTTAAGTCAACATAATGCTCTAAATGTAATATAAAGAAGAAATAAATATGCATTGCAGTGTATAAATGCTCAGGCATGATGATAGTAGAGGTGATAATGGAACACTTTTAAATGCTTGCACCTTAATAGAATTCAACAGCTACAAATGCAGAATAAAGATGGGTTATTGTGAGTATTAATGATTCCAGTACCATGAGCAACACTATACTGTAGGCAAGATTTTCCCAGTATTTTGGTAAGGTTATGAATAATGCAAAAATCAATCTACCCTTGATTTATTTCATTTAGTAGTTGCATTCAAAGAAAGTTCAAAGTATTTTTAAAATATTCAAAAATACTCTACTTAGAACTCAAAGTTAGAGTATAAGCTCAGAAAAGTATAAAGCTCATTGTTTTCTTGTCTTACATGAATGCACATGGGGCATTTGAAGTTTGGTGGAATGCAGGAGAATTTTTAATCAGGCTTTATGATACATTGAAAGATGGTCAGCATTCTTGACCTGCTCTAGGTACAACCCCCAGACTTTAAAACAAAAATGTCTCTGTAGATTTGTAAACTGCCTCTGGGAGAGTGACATGTTCTATGAGAACCATTGCTCTAGAATGTTAGAACAAGACTAGTCTTCACATTATATTCTTTGTTCTGTCAAGTCCTTGTATTTTATGAGTTTGGCCAAAACTAAGCCATGATGAGTCATCCATTCAGAATGTCTCATTTGCCACTGGGAAAATACTTCTATAAAATTATCTCTGTGCTCACAATGTTTTCAGAAGTTGTACACCTATTGCCAAAGCTGAACTGGTTTCCTAGTTACCTGGCCTATTTGCAATTTTCATAGTTACCTATAAAAATACAGTGATAGGTTCATGGTTTAGGTTTATGTAAGTTCCAACTTGCCCTTCTCCTACTGTAGTTTTTTTTGGCCAGATTCTATATTTTGTTGCGTTTGTTGTTCTGAACCTTATTTCTTCATCCACTATGATTCCTCTTTGGAGGAAAAGGTAAAGTGTCATTAGAGATTAGATACTATGAATCTAAACACAAATTCTCTCCAGTCACATATTAATCAAAGGATGCTTTACATTTCATGTCTTGTTTATGCTACTAAATTCATTCTTTCATATCTTCCAGTTAGTATTTCCTTCCTTTAATGAGAAAATGCCTATATTTTGTTTTGTTTTTGCTTATTTTGTCCTTCTGTCTTATAGAGATTAACCATTCCAAGCAGTTGCCCCAGGAGTTTTGCTGAACTGTTACATCAGTGCTGGGAAGCTGATGCCAAGGTGTGTGTGTATATACGTATATATATATATATATATATATATATATATATATATATATATTTGTTTTGTTGTTGTTCTGAAATCTCACTTGTTTGTCTGGCTTTAAGTTTTTAAAACGTGGGTTAATCAAATTCGTAACAGAGCAAAACAGGGTTGCTGCTCCTTTGAGCCCCAGATTGACTGTGAAGGCTTTCTGCTGACATTTGCTTGGCATGAAACCTAAAATCTCATTACTGGCTCTTTCTTACAGCACTCCAGCATTCTTGAGTCAGTAAAAAGAATCTTGTTCCTTGTTTTTAATCTTCAGTAATAAGTCTTGCACCTTCACATTATATAAATACTAGCACACCGTGCTTATTATAAGCCAGGCACTGTTCTGAACACTTTAAGTATATCAACTCCTTTATTTCTCAGAATATCTGTGAACTGGGTGTTGTTATTATCCTCATTTTACACACGAAGAACCAAGCCTCAATTAAGTAGTGATGTCAAGGCCACAGAGCTTGTAAGTGGTGGAGCTGGAGGCTGAACCCAAGCTGACTGACGTGAGTCCCTGCACTTAACCCTCCACACCACATTGCCCCTCTGCACTGGAAGTCCAGTGCACTACCCATCGCGCTACAGAGCCTGACCACCACATTGCCTTTCTAACCAAGGACCAGGCAAAAGTAGCACTTCTAGAGAAGCTCGATACGCACTCCCTGTGGAGCTTCAGTGATGTTTTTAAGCTATCACAATAAAGCTGGAGAAATTCCAAAACTGAGGCTTTCATGTGGTTATCACATTCACGCATAAATGGCCCATTTCCCTTCCCTGCAAAGACTGGTTTAAAAGACCGTCACACACATACGGAAGTGTTTATAGATAAAATGATAGGAGACAGTGAAGGGAAATGAATAATGGTATAGATTAAACAGGATGGGCCATGATGATTTTGGGAGTGATAAGTATATGGAGGGTGTTCTCTCTACTTTGGTGTATGTTTGGAATTTGCTGTAATAAAAAGTTTAAAAATAAAAAAGATCCTCACAGAGGAAATATTAGAATAAGAGAGACAGACTTGAGAAAAGAACTAAAATTTTAAAGTTCAAATTTCTTCAGTCTTTCATGGAAATAAGTGTATCACAAACTGACCTTTTAAAGATAGATCTAGAAAGAAAAAAAAAAAAGACTTGAGAATGGAATTTCTTCCTTAATTTAAACCCAGTCCCTATATGACTTTCAAGAAGAATGAATGGTAATAATGTACAGAGCCATTCCCGTCATCTCCTCAGGGGAGGTTTCAGGACCCCAGTAGAATCCATGGAAGCTCAAGTCCCTTATATATCAGGGGTGATTCAGTCACGACCCTTCCCTTCACCCCAACTGTGGTTACACTTCCTCGCATTCAACAACCAACTTGAACTCTGGCTGGCTGAATCCATGGATACAGAAAGCTGTGGTTTGTCTAGGCAAAGTAACTCAGAAACACTTGGTGAGTATGGGAATCGTGTTAGTATCACACAATTCAGGGTGGACCGTAAGTAAAGCAACCTGTTCCATTCCACAAGTGAGAACAGCTGAACTCCAAGCACATCATTGCAGCCAGTAGCGCAGCAACGGACACAGAACCAAGACACCCCTTCTCCTCAGCCTTGTGCATTTCACCTTTGCGCTGATAAACCAGCAGGCTCAGTCAGCTTTCACTCCTCCTGTTCATCAAACGACTTTCACCCTTTTTAGAGTCCTGTATTTACTTAGGTGTTTTTTTTTTTTTTAAGAATTTAACAATTTTTAAACTGTCTAGTACTTTTGTTTAGGATTACTATTGTTTTATGAATTTCTTTGACAAAGTTGATAGGTTTTGAATGGTCTGTCTTGCCCCTCTGTGGGCCCTACCTTAGTGTGTGATTTTGCAGAATGTGGGGCTTTTAAGCATGAAGAGAAATGCCTGCACTTTGCAACTAATCTGGTGGAAATTATAAGTGGCTATTTGCAAGCTTTCTGTAGAATATTTATTTTATATGATTAAAATACAATCTTTTCATATGCTACCACTTATATATCCATTGTGGCATATTTGGTCATTTTTGTAGTATTTTTCTCTCTGATGTGAAAGTGGAAGTCGCTCAGTTACACCTGACTCTTTCCAACCCCATGGACTATACTATACAGTCCATGGAATTCTCCAGGCCAGAATACTGGCCTTTTCCTTCTCCAGGGAATCTTCCCAACCCAGGGATCAAATGCAGGTCTCCTGCATCGCAGGTGGATTCTTTACCAGCTGAGCCACCAGGAAAGCCCAGGAACACTGGAATCGGTAGCTTATCTCTTCTCCAAGGGATCTTCCTGACCCAGGAATTGAACTGGGGTCTCCTGCATTGCAAGTGGATTCTTTAGCAACTGAGCTATCAGGAAAGCCCTTTCTCTCTGATACTCAAATAGAAATTTCACTCAAAATTATCAGTGCTGAATTAGATAAATGCAACTAGATCGCTGTAATTGTAATTATATTTCAGTATGCAAAGCAGGTTTTTAATTTCTTAATCTGTAACTCTGTACTATATTAAAATTCTAAGAATATATGTTTATGGTATATTAATTAAATGATAGTGTAAACACCTGCACAATAAGGACATTAGGTCCAGAGTTGATGGCATGAAGCTGGCATGTCTTTTTAACAGGTAGTAAGCTGACGCTTCTTTAATATCAGAGAAGTCTTATTCTTCTAGTACTGTGAAATGTGAAGAAAGTTTAGATCAGTTTTTTGTTTCCTAAATTCATGGCATTTTATTCTAATACAACTAATATATGCCCTCTATATTTGATCTGATTATGCCTCCAGCTCACATTTCTAAGTCATTGCTTTCTCCTCTGGACATACCTTACACACCTTCTTTATTCCCAAAACATGTTCTTTTCCTTCTTTTCTTTCCCCTCCTGATTACCTCATCATCAAGCCTTCCCCAGTTATTCTGTTTCCCCTGCCCATACTAAGTACTCCTTTTCCTGAACCACAATCTGGGCTACTGCCTCATTTTGTGCTGTTGCATTTTAAAAATACCTTTTTTCCTAAATGGATTACAGGCTCCACAAGGAAATAGAGTTAGTTTTTCTTTGTTTCCCTATAGCATCTTCTGTAAATTTAGCAAGTAGATGTACAATTTGTTGTTGACTAAAGAGGCCAGACCAAGGTTTATTTCCTGAAAGGCCATGTTTTAGTTTTCTGGCTAGAAGGAAGGAAGGATTAGTCATTCAATCATGTCTGACTTTGCGACCCCATGGACTTGGGGCTTGCCAGGCTCTTCCGTCCATGGGTTTCTCCAGGCAACAATACTGGAGTGGGTTGCAATTTCCTTTTCCAGAAGATCTTCCCACCCCAGGGATTGAACTCAGGTCTCCTGCACTTCAGGCAGACTCTACCCTCTGAGCCACCAGGTGAGCTCTTCTCTGGCTCGAAGGATACAGCCATCCAAACAGTCCTATGCAGACAGATACAGCAGTAGTTGGTTAAAATATATTTTAATTATTTTTATTTTCAGTCCTTAGATTCTAGAGTATTAACACAGATTAAAATGTTCAGCTCACCTGTAGAAATATGTTCTTTTGCAACGAGGAGGTAGACATGTGTACAAGAGAAAAACTGCTCTTATATTAGATAAATGTTGGGTCATGCCAATGGGTTTGATCAGGTGCTCAAAAAAACCTTTTTTTTTTTTTTTTTTTTAAGAAAAGAAGGAAGTAAAGGTGGGTATTAGTTCAGGTTCTAAAATGACATTTCTAAAAAGGACAAGCAATAGTTAAAGCTCCAAGTTTGATAGGAAGTAATATCTTACCGTCATGTGATAAAGTATGTTGAAGGGTTTAAGAGAATAGACCCTGGTTCTATAACTTGCTCCCTATGTGATACTGGGAAATTCACATTTTTCTGAGACTGATGTTCCTTACCTATAATATGAAGATAACAGTGTATACAGATGCTTAATAAATGGTTCTGGTTCTGCCTTTTTAAGTAGGCAGAGCCTACATAATACATAAAAGGAAGCTAAGCCCCTTTGGAGGAAGATCCTAGACCACATGTTGTATTCTGTGATCAAAATACTCATGAAATATTAACATGTGATTCTACATTGCTGCTATGTTCTGAATGTTCACTTTGATAATTTCCATCTGGGACCATATTCTAAATATGAAATAAAGATTTTTCCAGGAATACTTGCCATCCAATTACAAAAAATGTTTTACCTTATCTTAAGAATGATTAAGTGTAGGGAAAAATATTATTCTTTGAAAATTTATCAGCTCCTCCTGCTTCTTTTCCATGAAAAAAAATGAAAATCCTATATGTATTATATAATTAGCTCCTGTACAAACAAAACATTTTTCCTGTTGCTTCCTGACACATGGATGGAGAAATTAAAATGGAAACACATTCAAAGGAGACAAATATAATTTTTTCAAATTTCCAACTTAAGGCACTTTTTGCTTATTACAAGGCTTAATGTACCATCAGTGACATTTAGCTACTTATGCCCTTTTTTTAAACACACACACACACACACACACACCCTTGAAAGAGGACAATAACAGCAGAACTCAGAATAAATATTCCAGTTTTATATTCCTAAGAACAAATTACCTTTCTTAATGTAGGAAACACTCAGGTCCTAAGAGCAAGCCACCTCAACATTCTTTCTTCTTGTTTTTGTGCTCCTAAATTAAAATGCATGTTTTAATTGCTGCAACTGTAATTTGTTCAGAAATGGTATAATTATGAGGCATGATGAAGAGAGAATGTGCATCACCCTTTTATTATCTTTCTCCGTTTTTGCTTTAACCTTTTATCTCCACCTTGGCTAGAGTCTAAAGAGACAGACTAGGGTAGTTTTTGCTAGCTAAAGAAATATACCTAACCATTGCTTTTTCAATTTCTGGTAAACAGTACCTGAGAGTTTCCCAGCACCAAAGCTAGTTATATTGTGGAATAACCATTGAGAAAGTGAAGTTAAGATGGCTTTAAAATTGGGGAATTTTTTCTCTGAGCAACTGGTTTAGGAAATTGTATAAGTTCTGCTAGATTAATAAGTAATTTTCCTCCAACAGTTTATAATAAAAATTTTCAAACATATGTAAAAGTTGAAAGAATTTTGGCTTGAGCTCTGGTATACCTATCACCCAGTGTGCTTGCGTGCATGCTAAGTCATTTCATTCGTGTCCAACTCTTTGTGACACTGTGGACTGTAGCCCACCAGGTTCCTCTGTCCATGGGGTTCTCCAGGCAAGAATACTGGAGTGGGTTGCCATGCCCTCCTCCAGGGGATCTTCCTGACCCAGGGATCAAACCCGCGTCTCTATGTCTCCTGCATTGGGGGATATGTTCTTTACCGCCAGCGCCACCTAGGAAGACCCCTATCACCCAGACCTTACCGTTAACTTTTACTATGCTTGCTTTATCACATAGATGAGTTTTTAAAGACTTAACTGTTTCCTTTCAGGAGTCTTTAAACATACCTCAAAGAAAACTAATTAGTACTTTCCTTACCTGGAAAAATACTGTGATCATTCCAACCTTAGACAACACAATAGAAAAATGACATCTGAGCCTATTATGAGTAATTGATTGAAAATAAGTATGGTTCCTATGCAGTGCCACAGTTGTGAAAGAACAAAATCAGGATATTACATCCTATCTTAGTTTGTTATGGTGATTTGACCTTATTGCTATGCTTGTGGATTTTTCTTAAAGACCTACTTTCCTAAGTCCCAACAAGTGATTATTTTTTTTCTTCTTCAGAAACGGCCTTCTTTCAAGCAAATCATTTCAATCCTGGAGTCCATGTCACTCGATTCGAAGCTTTCTGACCAGTGTAATTCATTCCTGCACAACAAAGCAGAATGGAGGTAGGTGCCCCCACCCCAGGCCACATCAGCTGGCTCCAAGGGCCTGTGGGTGACTAGCTTCGGACAGGACAGGAACCTGGGGACTTGATGACAGTCCCAATCTCTTGGAAACTGGGGCTTTTTTGTGCTAAAAAATTTTGGAGATTGAATAAGCTCTCCCTGTCATATGTAAGCAAACAGTGTTCCTCTAAGCATGTTGCTTTATCATATACCAAAGTATTTAGGAAGAATATTGAAGCAGTATCTTCTGAGACAAAAGGCAGTGAGCAGACATTCCTTCTGTATACACTCCCTGTTAGGAAACTTTGGGCTCTGTGCAGTGAGAAATAAAAATACTGTCTGCGTGGAAATAGGCAGAGTCCTTTTTCTGTTGATGGGAGAGGTAGGGAGACTGTAAAAACACTTTTAAAATAAAACTTTCAATGTTATAAATCCTATTACATGTTGTCAAATGTAAACAAACTAAGTAAAGAGAGAATTGTATTGTGTGAGAGGAAGAACTAAGCCAGGGATGAGACATTTGAGCCAGGTCACATGATGTACAAATATAAATAGCATGTTTGGGCTCTGACATTATTTCTCCCTGACTCAGCAGAGATGTAAGTAACTCACCCCTGCTCTTGATAGCTATGGGCAGTAACATGACGCCTCACGCCACCTGCCGATAGCAAATGAATACTACAGGCGCTCAAAAATGACGGAGTTGTTTAGTCCTGTGATTGCACATTTCTTTGGGCTTTCTGTTTGGTGTTTTACAATAACCCTCTTTATTTTTATTCTTGGAGAATCTCTAGGACCGGTGAGTTAAAATGAATTTTTACTTAGTAATACAAAAGTAATACTGTTTGCTAGAGTCTAGGTATGAGGGACTTTGTTCTGGGCTCAAAAATTAACAAAACATGTTAGTTATGTCTTCTACAGTAAGAGATCAGCACACATCTAATCAGATCACTTCCCTTAAATCAATATAAGGAGCTCCCATAACTCTAGGACAAAGGCCAACAAACAAGATTCATGACACCCTTTGTGCTCTTGCTTTATCTTGAGTGTCATTCTACCCCTTAATTTCTGGCTTTGGTCTTTCAACACGTGTCTGTTTCTCCTTCATACAGAATCCTTTCAAATGCAGTTTCTTCTGTATAAAATTTATCCCATTTCAGCAGCATACCAGCCCTGATGCCCAAATCCAACTTGGCTCTGACTCATATTGCTTCAGATAGTGGCTGAAAACAGATCTCCTTCAAGCAAGTGTGTCCTCACCCCAGACCCACTGGGGTTCCACTTTGTGTGCCCTGAAAGCATCTCCTTCACACCCTCTGTTGAAATTAATAAGTAGTTCTGCAGTCGGTTGTTTAATAATGGCATGTCTTGCTGGCTAACATGTAAGAGGGTCACATCAGCTCTTCTGTTCATCACTGTAACTGCAGTTATCTAGAACATGTCTTGAACACTGCGGTTGCTCAGCAAATACTTGGAGAAGGAAATACCATAGTAGTAATAATATTAAAAGACATCGCCATATTACACAAGACAATAGAAACATACATGTAAGTTGATTTGTTTGCTCTGATAGATGTGCTTCTTATATTCATTCAATCAGATATTTGTTAAACCTTTGCGAAAAGTTCTTTAGGTATGGGCTCTGGTGATGAACAGAACAGTAACACTGCACTTGGAGTTTAATATTAGATTACTAAATACAAATATACAAATAACTTTTTCACTACTATTTCAATAAATATTATGACAGGACAGTCCTGGATGTCTGAGACTATAAAACCATGAAATCTAATCTAGTCTGAGGGTTTAATAAAGGGATTCCCTGAGGAACTGCTGTTTGATCTGTTAGCCAAAGGATTAGTAGGATTTTAATACTACTATTAATATCCATGAGCTAGGGAGCCTTTAAAGTATGTCAACACAACCAGAAAATAGGGGAGAAGTTTGTTAAGTTTTCTGTATTAAAATGCAAACCTCCATAAGACCAAAAGCAATACCCACCATCAATAAATTTCCTAGACAAACGCCATACTGTTACAGCGTTTTTCCTAGTTGGTATGTCAGTTGTTCTAAAAGTTTCTAGTCTCAGGACTCCATTACACTCTGAAAAAAATCATTGAGGACTCCAAAAGGCTTTTGTTTAAATGAGTTACATCTGTCAGTATTTACCACATTCAAAATCAGAACTGAGAAGAAAGTTTAAATAGGTGCTTATTGATTCATTTGAAAAACAATAATTAATCCTGCTTCTGCATTCAGCTTGTGGTGCTGTCCCTTGTCAGGAAGCATGTGGAAAAGTCAATACACTTGTGGGAATGAGAGTAGAAGAATAAATCGTGCCTTAATGTTATTCTGAAAACCAGTCTAACATTTGAAAAGCTCTTATAAGTCCGCAGATTACACTTGGAAAACTACCGCTTCTGTCTTTAACATTTTAATTAAAGTGTCTCACTAAAGGACCTGAAATGGCATTTCACCAAAAAAGAAGTCAAAGGGTCAATAAACATGTGAAAAGTATTCAACCTCATGTAGCAGCCAAATGAAAGGAAACACAGGTTATTCATCAGATTGGCAAAAATTCATATCAGGAAAATACCTGGTGTTGTAAATTTCCTCACACTTTGCTGGGGGAGAAATACCTTTCTGGAGGAGTTGGACTGTATAGATCAGACCCCTCTCCCACTGCAGTTTCATCCCTAAGAAAATAAGTGAGAATGTGTGGACATTGGTTTATCACAGCCTTTAGAACGGTCAAACTGGAAGTGAGCTTCAAGTAAAACAAGATTCATTTGGTTTTGTGTGTGTGTGGTTTTTATGACTTAAAAAACTGCGATAGCTCCATACACAAAACAGTGTTGAGTCTTATCTGCAGATCCGATAAGTGACTTTAAGATCAATGCTGCAGTCCGGCATGTTCAGAATGATTTCATTTGTTCTAAAATAAAGAACATATTCACATGCACATATATGTGCACATAGAAAAAAGTAGAAAAAGTTCAATATGATCTTTTTCTCTACAATTACTGTGGATTAGTTGAATAGCAAATATTTTTTAATGCTTCAAGCTAAAAAGACGAGAGAAATAAGATTGGTGATACATTAATGTATTTTAATAAAAGGCAAACAGTTGCCCAGAGGGTTTCCTCATTGACTCTCTTTCAGGAGCTAGTTAATCCTGAGAGCTAGAGAAAGGATATATATCTTTACCAGAAACTCTAAACTACACTTTAAGAGGCAGCAGAGCTGTTTTCATTGAATCTGGCAATTGATTAAAACCATGGGTATATTAATACTAATGAGTAACAATCATGAACACAGCTATTGTTGTTACAGTCTTAACCCGATGCTTGTACTTTATTTGGGTTATCTTTTAAATCCACACGGCAACCCTGACTTACATCACAGGTGCAAGAACCAAGACATGGACAGGTGGGGCAACCCGCCTGAGATCACGCGTGTGAGACAGAACCAGTGCTGGAAGCCAGGGGCCTGGCCCCAGGGCCCGCCATGGACGCCCTCGTGGCCACTGTCAGGCCACCTGCTCGTTGGCGTGCAGTGTCCCCTCGACTCGACTGACTCCCGTTTAACAGCGCGCAGCGTCACAGGGCAGGGTGGGTTTAGGTGATGACTAAGGGGAAACGACGACCCCACTCAGTGTGCCAAGGGTTGAAAAGAAGAAAATGTTTCTTCAGGTAACCTGGACATTTCAACGGACTGCTCCTCTCCTTCCTCTGAATTTTATTTGGTGCCTGAAACCGTGCAGGTAGGGTCCAAAGTATGTATAGGAAGTTATGAGTCTCAGTGAAGTTGGACTCCTGTCCTGCTCTGGTGTTTCTGGCAAATGCTTGTTTGCTAATGGAGCTTCCTCTATGCCTAGATGGAGCATCTAGTCTTAGAAAATTAAATGATTACCCCGAAAATTCTTTTTGAGACTAGGTTATTAAAAATCGCATCAACTCTGCCCTTTCCTTTAACCTAATAAATGATAGGAAGGAAATCTAGTGTCTAGTGAACGTTCCCTGTCCATCACATGTCCATCTTGTTTCCCTCCTATGATTAGCAAGAGTGCCCACCAACATTAAGGACAGAAAGTGTGCTCCTCTTGGTCACGTTTTCAGTGCTCATTGCCCCATGTGATTGTCTGCAGGCCTGTGGTCACCTGCACTGAATGAGCTCTGTGGTGCTTGGTAGAGAGTTCAGGTTCCTGTCTCTTAGCAAAACACTCCGCTGGCTGCACTCTTCCTCAGTGATCAAAATACTCACTCTAGCACACCTTCATAGAAACAAAATACGGGGACTTCTTGGTGGTCCAATTGCTAAGACTCTGAGCTCCCAATGCAGGGGGCCTGGGTTCCATCTCTGGTAAGGGAACTAGACCCCACATACCCCAAATAAGATCTGGCACAGCCAAATGTTTTCTTAAAAACACAAAGGTTAAAAAAAATTAACCTTTGAAATTTGCATTTAGCACAAATCATTTAATATATAACACTAAACATAACTTAATTCAGTTTAGTTCAATCGCTCAGTTGTGTCTGACTCTTTGCAACCCCGTGAATCGCAGCACATATCTATTTATCTTGTAATGTATATAATATAGCTGCTTTTATGAATTGATCTTTTATTTCAAAGTAAGTTTCTATTAAAAGAAGATAATTATAGTTCATTGCCTGTTTCTGACAGAGGGAAAACTGATACTGGTTGAAGTCAACCTTAGTTGGATTCGGTTTAAAAGAAAAACCATAATCTCCATCAACTTAAAACATACAAACTTTATTTTCAGAACAGGGAGATTACATAAATGCATCAACCAATGCACTCGATGCCAAACAATACATCAAGAAAAATAGAGGGGACAGCCGGAGGAGCAGCTGTTTTGTGTTGCCCTCCGGATTGGGGGTCACATCTCTTGTGGCATAAGATCGCTGCTGTCAGGATCCTAGGGCTTCTGGGAAAGCCGTGTATGGGGAGCTGACCCCGAAGACAGGCTGAGGAGGCCTACTTATTCGGTGTTTTTCTGCAGCAGCTCTCAGCTTACCTAGCTTACTTAACTGTTGATCTCTTTTCCAGAAGGGCTCAAAATCAGAGTGGGCTCCCAGAGCTGTAACTTGAGATGAATCCTAGGCTTAACTTACAAGTGAAATCAAACGTGCTGGCCACTTTACCCTCTTCAGAACGGACATCAGTGAGTTCAGCCCTCCTGGCAGGAGAGTTGGGACTGGGCTTGGCAGCAGCCAGGCCCCTGCCATCTCCCAGAGCCCCGTGTGCCCAGCTCTGCGCTGCCTTTCTCACCCTCTCATTTACTGAAGATGGCTCATTCTTTCTTTCCTTTTTGTTGCTTAAGTTTAACCTAAGATCTTCTACATTGAGTTTGTTCTCTTTTTCCTCAGTCCTCCATTTGAAAAATAAAAACATTTATGAATGGGCATAATATTATGTCTGAAATACAAAATAAAATTTGGATTTTATGATACAGTCATAATTCTGAAAGACTGTCGATTTGCTGCCTTTCTTTAGGGACTCTAGTGTGACTTATGTGGTTTTATAACTTTCAAATGGCACCACTAAAAGGGACAGAGGGTTGACAACAGAGGCTTTTACACTTACTTTCCTGGCGTCCCTTGCTCTGCAGACAGCCTGGGAAGGAAAATGTGTGACCCAAGCCCAGATCCACTTCAGCAGCTGTTCCCTGAGTTGGATTTGGTCAGTTGATAGCCACACCTTTTTTGTTTTCATGTATTTACTTCTCATCTATTCTGATTTTCCCTGGGCATAAAAAGGCAGACTTGGGCTGCATACATCTATTAACTTTGATCTGGGAGCTTCAGACTTCTGTAGTCAAGACCTCAAACCGAATCTGACGTATAGGTGTGTCTCAGGGCACCTAGAAGCAGCTTTTGGCTCAGCAGCTCACCTCTTCACAGTCCCTTTCTCATTCTCCGTCCTCCTCTCCCCCTTCCTCTCTCCCCTCCCTGTCTCTGCTTGCTCTCAGTCTCTCATTACTGTTGCTTTTCTCACAAAGCCTGCAGAAACTCACGGAGAAGAACTTCCAACTCTCGGAGCATAAATTTAGACCTAAGCACGACAATAGCCCTGAAGGAGAAAAACACTTACACTGAGCCATCTTACCAGCATTAATTTCCGTCAAGGACTGGTTTCTGTAACTGGACTTAGTTTTCCAGGTGGTGAGGTGGGTCAGCCCATAGAGTCTGGGAGGGAACTAACCTGCTTTTAAAATCATTAGAGTTAAAATGAACCTTAGAGTTCATCTGATCCAGGATTTCTCACAGTTGCCTAATTGTAAAAACAAACTCATATCAAATAATGGAAATTCCTAAGCCCAGCCCTACTCAATCATGAGCTCTGAGGAAGGTCTTAGGAATCTATGTTGTGTGGTATGTTTTGCCCAGACAGTTAATTATTAGGATCAGGCAGGTTGCGGAATCCCAATAAAAGGTAACCACTACCCCATACAGCTGAAGAAACTGAGTCAGGTTAATCTGTAGATTGCTGGAGTTACTCAGCCAGTGAACAGGCTAAGGTGAATTTACTAGTCAGGTGACAGTAATCATCTAACCAGAGTGTCATTTTCCCATCTTTCTCTATGGAAGATTAATACCTGATTCTTGGGGCTGTAATGAATTTAAGATGAGCTGATATACAGTAGAGCCAGAGGACTATGAGCATTTATTAAATGGCTAAACCAAGACACCAGTTCCATGGCTCAGGCCCCAGAGAGTGGTTCTTCACTGCTTTGAAAAAGTATTCCAAACTTATGTTTCCAAGCTGGTTTATATGTTGATTTTGAAGGATATGAAAGATGTCCTATTCTTTGCTACTTTGTTGTTTAATCACTAAGTGTTCGACTCTTTGTGACCCCGTGAACTGCAGCACTCCAGGCTTCCCTGTCCTTCACTATCTCCCAAAGGTTGCTCCAACTCAAGTCCATTTAGTCAGTCATGCCATCCAACCACCTCTTCCTCTGTCATCCCCTTCTCCTCTTGCCCTCAGTCTTTCCCAGCATCAGGGTCTTTTCCAATGAGTCGGCTTTTTGCATCAGCTGGCCCAAGTATTGGAACTCAGCTTCAGCATCAGTCCTTCCCATGAATATTCAGGACTGATTTCCTTTCGGATGGACTGGTTGGATCTCCTCGCTGTTTACTGTTTGGTTTCAAAGCACAGGTTTTAGCCTTTTCCTTTGCTTAAGCATTATGATGGACCCCTCAACACATAACACCTCTTGAGCAAAGCTGAGATTTAAACCAGTCATGTCCTCCTGCAGGTGTGAAATAGAAGCCACTCTTGAGAGACTGAAGAAACTAGAACGTGACCTCAGCTTTAAAGAGCAGGAGCTCAAAGAACGAGAAAGACGGCTAAAGATGTGGGAGCAAAAGCTGACAGAGCAGTCCAACACCCCGGTGAGTACTCCCTGCCGGCTCGCTGACACCCCGCCCCCCCACTCGCTCCGGAGACTGGCTGAGCTGGCAGCATGGCGCCACCTCCCCTGCCGCCGCCGCAGTTGCTGCCTCGCGCCTGTCACCAAAGGACCTGCATTCATACTTGGGCAGTGCTTCTCACCTCTTTTCAATTAACAAAATTCCAGAAATTTAGAAGAAAAGCTTCTCCTGTCTCTGGCTCTTTCCCTGAGACCTGTGACTCTCTCAGTGTGTTTGTATGTTAGAATTGCAAAAATAAAATTCAGTGTATTTTTGCACCATCTGCAGTGTATTTTGCACCATCAGGTCCCCAGAGCCTGTGCCTTGAGGCATTAACTCTTCAGAGTGAGTCTATCAGTAATTCATAAACGTTACAGCAAGGCAGTTAGCTGTCCGAGAAAGTCATTGATGTGTCAGAACTTAACCAGTTTTCCTTCTAAAAGCTAACTTAATGATCTATAAATGACAAGTATTAATATTCCTTACTCAATGTAGGGTCATGATCATGGGCAGCAAAAAGTGGGAAAATAGTTCTTTCAGGACAAGCTTCAAGTATTTACTCTGCCAAGAAATATCTTGTTTTTTTCCAAATCTTGTATTTGGATTAAGACAAAAATTCTTCTTAAGAACTTCATTGTTTATACACTTAACTTGAGTTTATATGTTGACATGATATATTAAAGTCTAGTCAAATTTCACCATTCTTTCCTGTTTTATTTTTTTCACTACTAAAAATAAAAATTCTGTATTGCAAAAATATGACATTCAAATAAAAACAAACTACAAATTTGTAAAATTGAATATTTAAGACAGAAATATAGAGAGCTCACAGAAATAACTTAAACCTAGGACACCAACAGAGGCACGGGGAAAGACTATAGGTCCATAATTCACAAAAGAAGAGCTACAAATAGCTAATAAACCTAAGAAAAGTTACTTTAGGAAACAGGGAGAACATTCTTCCCTATTCTAAATAATTTATTATTTAAATAATTAGGTATAAATTTATCATTGGCTTTTCCAGGGTTTTAAATGGGCAATATATGTTCCACCTTAAGATCACAAGAAATAATGATTAAAAGTACACTTTTATATATTTTAAATTCATATTTGATAGTTACTTTGGCGATTTTACCCCCCAAATACTTAAATGTCCTTCAATTTGTGATCTTCAAAAAACTTTTCTATTTTTAAAAGTCTTAATCTCCATTAAGCAGCCAGTGGAAAACTGCAAAGTATTTAACAGAGAAGGCAATGGCACCCCGCTCCAGTACTCTTGCTGGAGAATCCCATGGAGGGAGGAGCCTGGTGGGCTGCAGTCCATGGGGTCGCCAAGAGCCGGACAAGACTGAGCGACAAACTGCAACTACTACTAAAGAATAAGATAGTTTGCCTCTTTTCCGATTTATGTGGAGAAAGAAGCTGGTATCCAAAAAAGGAAGCTACAGTGAAGTTAAATGTTTATTATCAGATTTAACTTTTCAAAAATGACTTCGGTTATCCAAGGAATCCCAGAGTAAGGAACTGTGTAACAAGTGAACTTACTTGTCATGCGTAAGACTGTCTTGTGGTATTAAAACAGTACCACATTTTGTAAATCCGGTGAATTTTCTCTTGGCTTTCAAGAAAGAAATTAAGGAAAGCTTCCTGTTATGGTTGAACTGGCAGACTCAGAAAGCATTGTGCTAAGGATCTGCAAGGGAACATTACTTCTCCCAGAACTGATGAGAAGCAAAAATATGGCCACCTTCTGAAGAGAGTTGTGGGGGCTTTTAAGCACATTGAAATCTTAAGCTATAAAGCGCTGCATGGCTTGACTCTTTCTAAATGTAGCATTGTAAGAAAAAAAAAAACTTTAAAGGACCCCTTAAAGTATGCTTTAGAACCTCTCTTTGGTTTATGGGCATTAGTTTTGCTAAGAAATTATGGGCTGCCTTGCACACATTATTGCTATTAGTAACGCAGCTGTGTAATAAATCATGAAAAACTGAGTGCACAGTAGGTTGTATGCTTGTGTTTTAACTGCAGAAAACTTTCTGTAAAGGAGCTGCTCTGAGGGCTACCATCTAACAATGGGCAGCATGCAGCACAATCTCAATGAGATTTTCTTCCTTTTTTTTTTTTTTTTTAACCTATGAGGCTAAGTTTTCTTTCTGTACAGTACTTGCTTTTAACGTCTCTTTTGCTTAGAGCTGGTATTTCTGAAGGAAAGGTTTGTGCTCAGGTATTTTATAAGTAGGTTTTTTCTTTTATCCTCACATCAGTTTCTAGTTGACTTTAAATGAGGTTTCTGAGAGATGGATAAAATAAACCTTTTAAAAGGAAGTGGCTGGAGACTCAGTAACTAAGACTGTATAGCCTCACTTTATAACTTGATATTTAAGTAACATCATAAAAAATGTATTATTGTATTTATTTCAAAGAAGAACAGTCTTTTCTTTCCTGAAGTTAAAACATTAGTTAAAGATATTTGGGAAGATGGATTCTCCATATACAAATATGAACAATGTTTATTTTTAACAATTCTTATAGCTTGATATAGAAATTTTACTTCTTTTAAAAATAAAACTTATTTGAGAGGCATTTTTTGAGATCTTAACATAATGTGAGGAAGGACCTATGAAATAATAAAGTAGATAAAGCAACAAAGAGATCCTGAGAGCATGTAACAATTGAAAAAAAATTGAGAGGCTGGGAAATTTGACTGCTAGGAAAGGAATAGCCTGTTTCTGGTATTAAAGGATTTAAAACAATTTCTTCTATGTAGCTGCTGATTTTTAGCTGAATTATGTGAAGTTCTTACTGAACTAATAACTATTGAGGTCTTTTCCTAATGAAGTTAAGATAATTTTTAATAGAATTCAATTCCAACTTTAATTTAAAAATTAGGAAATAGGCCCTAAAGTGTACCTTTACTTCCAGAATGTTAAGATCATCCCAGAGTTATATTATTTGTACTTTGTCATAAATTTACCCTTATTGACACAGCATCAAAAATATGTCTTAATTTGCTTCTTTCTCAAAAGAAGAGGCAGTCACTCTTTCCGAGCCTAACAGTTCTAACCCTGAAATGTGTATGAATGACATTTATGGAAATATGTTGGCTATTCAAAATAATTATGTACGATTGAAAATGTCTGTTTCCATTATGAGAAGAATTCCTAGAAAAAAATTCTGCTAAAAGAAGGAAACTTGTAGAGATAGAGACCAAGGTGACAATCTAAATTAATACTAGTTTCCTGTCCTCCCAATTTTCAGGTATTCACATCCTTGTTTATACTTAGATGTCAGAGATGATCTAAAATTTGTTTATAAGTGAATTATTTCGTAAGTTGGATAACTAGTATTATATATCTGCCTGTATTAAATAATAGAGACAAGTGAATTCTAGACTGCTTGTTAGCACATAGTCAGACACTTAATCTAGCTAAAAGATAGCTAATGACCCAAATCTCCCTAGAACTGTATTGACTGCTGAACTGTTTTTATGCTTCCTCTAAGCTTTTCTTCTTTGGTACAGGGTTTCTTGTTCGTTTTGTTTTTTATTACTCAAGATTAATCTCTACTTAATTTCTTCATTAATATAATAGTTAACTTTTTCCATATGAATTTGGGAAAATTTAAGAGAAATTCTAAAAACTACTTTGGTTTTGCAAAATGAGGGTTTAAAACTTACAAGTTCCTTCCATTTTGAAAATTTGGCTTGCTGTAGTGCTTTGCAAACTTTGATGGATCTACTCTGTCATTTATAAATCATGATAAACATGCTGGAGCCAAACCTGCCATTAATAAATTCTCAAATAATCCCCTACATTCATTTCACTAATCATTTACTTTCCATGCAGCACCCGTTAATTTTGTGGTATCTGTTCCCTTGATATAAATTGTTCCTAATTTCTCTTTTTTACTTCTGTCCTTTCTTCCCTCATGATAGCTTCTCTTGCCTCTTGCTGCAAGAATGTCTGAGGAGTCTTACTTTGAATCTAAGACAGAGGAGTCAAACAGTGCAGAGATGTCATGTCAGATCACAGCAGCAAGTAACGGGGAGGGCTATGGCATGAACCAAAGTCTGCAGGCCATGATGCTGATGGGCTTTGGGGATATCTTCTCAATGAACAAACCAGGAGCTGTGCTGCATTCTGGGATGCAGATAAACATGCAAGCCAAGCAGAATTCTTCCAAAACCACATCTAAGAGAAGGGGGAAGAAGGTCAACATGGCCCTGGGGTTCAGTGATTTTGACTTGTCAGAAGGTGACGATGATGATGATGATGACGGTGATGAGGAGGAAAATGACATGGATAATAATAGTGAATGAAAGCAGAAAGCAAAGTGATAAAATGGAAAATGTCCGGGAAAACAAAGAAACTTGTTATCTAAGTCTGTACAAAAACCAGTAAGGAGGTAGAAAACCAAGCACTGTGTTTTTAGGCCAATCACATTTAGATAACTGTCATTTCTTTACAATTTTACTTTTGACTTGTCTCTGCTTACAGGAAAAGGGGGTGGGGAGTTAAGCCAAAAAGACCTGTTCAATGAATCAGCATATGTGGTGCCTGATTATAGAAACTTGTGATTTTATATGCAATATAGCATTTTTTTAACTAATGACATTCTGGCTTTTTTTTAATGAATACTTTACAGTTTCATTTGATTTATTCAATTGCTTCAAAAAACTTACATTTTGGACAGTCACTCAATTCCTAATTCTCCTCTGACACTTGATATTCTTGTAGCATACTACATTTTTTTCCCTTATGGAAATACACAGTACTGTCAGAAATAATTGATAGTGACTGCAAAATCCAACAGTAAAAAAAACTGAGATGAAACAGATACTTCTACAGAAATACCTAAGTGCTAAGAATACTGAGAGTGAGACCCAAGAGATGTTCTCAACTGTATGTTTGCAGGAGAAATACTCTAATTTGAAACCAACATCAGATGTGATACTTTTATACTGGTACTTGCCCTAGAAGCTTCTTAACAGCACGCTGTCATCTAAGGCTTAGCTTACACTTTATACAAGGTATATACTTTATACAAAGAGAAAGAGAGGATAAAGGAACTTCCAGACAGTGTGAGTGTTAATATGATGCCATAGAGGTGTATACATGTGTCTGTTTTCCAGAGGGGTATGAGAATCCTGGATTCTAAATGCACGCAGAGATATTTTAAAGAGGGAACTAAATATTAGAAAAAGCTGTCCTTACTTAGGCAAAAGTGCAGAATGAAGGATCCTTTTATAGCAGATATCACCTTCCAGATTTGTCTTTAAAACAAAACAAAACAAAACCCTGACTCAGCTCTGCTGGTGTTAAAGAGAAGTAAATGTTGATGCTGCTCTGAAAACCTAGCTAGCCAGAGAGATATTTTCAAAATGTTATCACAGATTTGTCAAAGCTTGTTTAAACTATGAAACACTTTTTAAAAAACTAAAAAAATTGTAGTTATATTCCATGGGATTTTCCAGGCAAGAGTATTGGAGTGGGGTGCCATTGCCTTCTCCATATATATACAGAAAGGCAAAAGAACAAGGACTTTTCTTTAGTCTAAATTTGAAAGTAGTGCCATTCATTTGACTATCAAACCAAGGAACTTTGCGTGGTTCTTTTTACAGGAGATTTAAGAAAGGATATTATCATAGATAATATCTAACACTATTTCTAAGTATATTTGATCATAAAAGCCTCCTGAATTTGAAGCATGACATGTTTCTAATCCCCATTAAGGGTAGGGAAAATGTCATAAAATGATCAATATGCTATGAAGAATTACTAATAAAATGTTCTAGGTATGAAATGGAGACCATTCAGTACAGAATAGTGATAGAGAGAAGGATCTGGAATCAGCTTGTGATTCAAAAATTGCTGCGCAGTCTTGGGCAATTTATTTAACTTGTGTGTCCATTTGCTCATCTTTAACATGAGAATGATAATAGTACCTACTTCAAAGGATTGTTGTGAGGGTTAAATGAAATGATAGACATAAAGCACTTAACACGATATCAAGCCCATGGTAAGTGGTCAGTTAATGTTAGCTACTGTTAACTGTGTCAGTGAAAAGACACTGAAAAATAAGTGGTCTCTATAACCTGGAAAATGAAACTACCAATTCCAAGTAATGTTGGTTAAGTATGATAAGATGAAAGTTAAAGTGAACAACTTTCAGGAAAGATAAAGCAAACATCTTTAGAATGTAAGCTATGTGAGCGATCCACTCTGACACCCTTTGAAGACCATGCTTGTGGCAAGGTTTGCCTAGTCGGGAGGTGTTTGCAGGCCCTTCTACCACCCATGTGATGTGAAGTCACTCAGTCTTGTCCGACTCTTTGCGACCCCATGGACTGTAGCCTACCAGGCTCCTCTGTCCATGGGATTTTCCAGGCAATAGTACTGGAGTGGATTGCCATTTCTTTCTCCAAGGGATCTTCCCAACCCAGGAATCTAACCCTGGTCTCCCGCATCGCAGACAGATGCTTTACCATATGAGCTACCAGGGAAGTCCATAGACCAGGCAAACACAGAAAGAAGCCATAAATGTTTTCCCTAGAAGATGGGATCCCCACATAGCCAATCTGATACACTTCCTGTGTCTATGCAGACTTAGACCCATATACCCATACAGCACAAGATAGTGCTGGTGATGAACAGGTGCAAACATAAATAGACGTCCTGTCTGCACTCAGATATAGAGGAGTCCTCCCTGATTCAAGCCAAGCCATTCAAGCAGAAGATCTTGGAGTGGAGCAGAGGGGATGGGTTTCAGCTCTTGCCTTCCCAGCATGCCCTGGGGCTCTGTGACTGCGTAATCTGAAGGAGAGCCAGAGACCAGGTAGTTCAAAGCCTCTTGTTGCACATCTTCCCAGGCCAAGGCAAAGTCATCCATCCCACCAATATTCTTGAGCCCCTCCTCTGTGCCCTGTACCATTCTAGGGAACAGCGTCATGAAAATCTTTGCCCTCATACAGCTTACATGCTAGTGAGTGGAGATTGGCAACAATCAGAACAAATGCATCATATAGTAAACATTTAAGTGGACACTGGGACACGCAGCAGAGAAGGAGGCGGCGGCTCATAGGAGAGCTTTGCAGACTTGCAAGTGTGTCAGGAAGGGCCTCACTGATTATGGAATCTCTGTGGGTGGATTTGGGGATCTCTGTACCTCTGTAGGAATGTAGACCTTGCCTCTCATTTGAGACTAACCAGCAACAAATGTAGAATGTTTGAAATGAATGGGATGGACTTTTTAAATTTACATTTTTAAAAATTTATAGCAATTAGATCTATTGTGATTATACGTAAGATTTTCTTGCATTAATAAAAGCAGCCAAATAGGGCCAAAAGAGAAGGATAATCACCCAGCCATAGGTTTACCATCAATCAGGTAATATTTCTCTAATCTCTCAACTGTGCCATTTTCCTGACCAATATTCCAGAGATTGTCATAGCTCAATAATCTACCATCAAGAAACTACAAAGATTCCAGGTATAGCAGAATTGATAACCTCAGGGATAAGCTTGAAATCTTCTAACCTAACATTGAACTATAGATAATTACTGTATGGCACTGGCTATTTTACTTTTTGTTCCAAATCAGTGTCCTTTCTAGAGTTTTGAACATTCCTTCAATCTGTATCATATAAACAGAATCTTAAAGTGGTCTCATTTAATCTATGATGATGATTTAGAAGACTTTAGACTCTATTATTGGCCCTATTAATTTTAACAAGAAGTGTTTATTAGTCATTAGTCATCTTCATTCGAATGAAGATGTTAATTATACAGCTTTTAATTTACCTTTCAGATCAGTTTTTTAAATGGTAAATTATTGGTGTTAGAATTATTTCCAAATACTTGGCTTATAAAAATGTACATTTATAAAGAGAATCTGAGTTAAAGAAACAATATAAAATAGGTAACTAATAAAAACCTACTGTATAGCACAGGGAACTCTGTTCAACACTCTATAATGACCTATATACAAGGAAAGACTCTAGAAAAAGAATGGATACATGTATAACTGATTCACTTTACTGTACAGCAGAAACTAACACATCATTGTAAATCAACTATACTCCAATAAAAATCAACTGGAAAAAAAAAGAGAAATATGAAGATTCACAATTAGAGTTGAAACTCCAAACTGTGATAATTATCAGAGCCATACAACTGAAAAATATAACTACTCTTTTATCTTTTTTTCTTTACTCATAAAGCTGATCATGTAGGATTTGATGACACCCTCTCAGTGGTTCTCAACCATGATAGCACTGTCACCAAATGGTGTTTGGTGATGCTGGGGCATATTTTTGGTTGTCTGGGAGTATATTTAGTGCCCAATGCCCCAGTCCTGTGTGCTGGGCCCACCCAATAAAACAATTAAATACAAAAAGCCCATGACATTGTCCCTTCCTTCACCAAGAAACTTAGCTAAACCTGGCGGCTGTAGAGTTCCACATCTCATTTTTTTTCCCCATAAACATAATTACCCAAGTCAAAAGATGCATTTTCAGAATTACAACTACTTATGCAATCTGAATTTTGTCAATTCATGTCATTTATCTTAAATCCTTACTTGTGGAAATTGTTTCCTTCCCCTTAAGAATCCTGGTAAGAAAGTTTTTGAAACAGCTAAATTTACCAAGAGAGAGGGGCAAGGTGTTAGTCTCCCGTTACACTGACAGTAAATAAAAAGAAAAATATCACTGAGGTAGCTACAGTTCTACAAGCCAGGTTTAACTTAAAAGGTCATGTTTCTTTAATGGTCTTTTTTTTTTTTTTAAGAAAAATCATATTTTAATATTTTGCATAAATAACCAATGGGAAGAGGTTGAAGACACACTTGTTTCTGATGCTCTGGAAATGTTGAGGGCCATTTATAGCCAGTGATTTTTAGTATGCAGATTTGTTAGAGTTTAACACTAGCTGGGAATTCAAACTTGATCCCCATGAAAATCAAGGAATTGAGGGTGGGGGAAGGTTTGGGAGAGATCTAAAATGATTTCTCATGGCACTATGATGTACACAGCTCTGTTTTTCAGAGGCTTCATTGGAGTGGGAAGACTTTCATGAAAGATCATTTTAAAACTTATTTTGAATTAAACCTTGATCTTTTTTTTTTAATATATATCCTAGACTTGGACACACTGCCTCTTGAAACTAGCAGAATCTACTATTCCATATACATAATAGAGCATACTTTTTCTATAATCAGGTACCTTTTGCTGCTTTGGGATAAGACTGTTTTCCTGTTTAGATTTTAAGCATTGCCAGAGAGAAGAATCTGTTCTGTTCTTTTGATTGTAGCACAGCCTGATAGCTCTAGCTGCAGCCTCTCTGATGAGGAATGAGTGCCTACCAGGACACCTGGGCGACTAGCTATGTTTCCTCGGACTCCAGCTTAGTTGGTGCTCCGTTGCCTGTGAGGAGCTTTCTGGCATGTGATTATTTACTTCAGAATTAGAGTTTCAGGCACCTACATTGACTATTTTATATCGTGTGCAGAATAATAGATCTTTTAATGTCAGATACAATACACTGCACATATTGCTTTTTGCACTGTTTTAAAATTTTTGTACTAAATGATAGAAAATATTTATATTCTTTGAGTGTGAGCTTTGAATAGATGGTATTATCACTTATTGTTTTTTTTTTTTTAACAAAACGTTTTTCTCAAATATTCTATCGCAATGTTATTCTAAGCAAGTCGTATGCCAAAATCTTGTATCATGTTTGTATGGAAGATTAAATTTTACTCTTGTGTGGTAAGACTACTCAGTTATTGAGTTCATTGTTGGAATTTGATATTCCAACACAAAGCCCACTATGTATTCAGAAATTCAAGTTGGTGTCATACATTTCATTTTGATGTGAACTTTTCTCTGCTTTCCTTTGTTTCAAGACTCCATTTTGCAATAAACGTTTTGACAGTAAATCCCTTTGTTATGTGTGGCTGTGTATATCAGAGACTTGTTAGATTAGATTCCCAACATCCTTTGAACGAATCATTGTCACACACATGCCCCTGAGTGTGAGCTCTTATCTCCTGAAATCAATTGGAGTGTAAATAATGAAACTGTAAAGTGATGGGGCAGTCACAAGGTAAATGTTTTTTTGTGGTTTTTTTTTTTGAATCCCCAAAGAGAGACAGAAAGACTTAGAACTCACCCTACAGCAGAAATACTGATATGTTAACAAGGTGCAGCAGACATAAAGGAAATGGGCAGCCACTCTGTGGCTGGAGATCATTAACTCTTCTTCCCTATCCTGCCAAATTCAAACCATCTTGAAGCTATGCCTGGCTTCACAGCCTTCCTCTCACTGATCTTTGCAAGCAGTGTGCAAGAATCCTACCAGAGCAAGGTCTCACCCTGCATCCAGTGCGTTTCCCTTGGCGTCATCTTGATAAGCCTTTCTCAGAGCTCAAGAGAACTCTTCCCCTCTCCTTCTGACATGAAAACCAGAAATGTTGGTTTTGATTAGTTGTTTCACTTGCAATCTTTATTCAAGAAATATTTATCAGTTTTGTTCAGCGCAACATTTGGGGATTGTATAAAATCAAAACACTGCATACACACCCACTCCTTGTAAAGCCAGCCTTGACACAGGAACCATCTCTGAGATGCAGTCCATTGTTTCTTGAACTAATCAAAGGATTTCCTTGTTTCACATTTGCTCCCGTGATGGGAAAAGGGAATGACATGTTTCTGCAGCTATATACAGCTGCCCCGTGAAGAAATAAAACTTGTCATGTGTTTTCTTTGATCGAGTTCTGTTTTCGATCCTATTTCTCAAGTCACTCTCCTTCCTGCATTATTCAAGGAGATGAGCGCCTGTGACTACAAACACGAAGTATTTCAGAGGAGGAAGGGGCAGCCCTGTGGGAACTGAAGCACATTGGGGTAGTGGAATACATATGGGGTGGTAGCGATCTGCACCCTTGCAACTTATCTCTACACCTCTAACTCTGTGCATTCAAATTCACTGTAACTAGTGGCCTTGTAAAATAATTCTGCATAGCCCCCTAGAGTTGGCTACATTTCCCCTTTATCTTGAGACATGCACACACTGTACCTGGAGCTCCAGTCAGGCAAATGTGACACGTTTATCCTTCCTTCTTCTTCCGCCCCGTGGTCAGTGTCCTGCCTTGCTTCTCCTGTCCAGGAGTCACCTCTCTTCTCCTCACCCTGCTGTGCCAGCTCAAGCCACTGTCCCTTCCCTCCTTGTGTTAGTCTATGAAACATCCTTTTCCCCTGGTATAGCCATAGACACTGAAGTCTATACCAGGGAATTTAGCTCTGTCGTAAATGCAGCCTTCGATTTTACTCACTCAATAAATTGTTCAACAAAGATTTACCAGGTATTATGTGCCTGGCATTCTGCTGGGCACTGAGGAAACGAAAATGAAGGTGAATTCCTCCAAAAGTAAAACCCATACCTACTTCGCCACCTTAAATTAAAAGCTCCCTGAAAGCAGGGGTATGACTTCCCTAGCAAGATTTTGAGCATGTGAATTAAAAATACCTGCAGATTAGAAGCATTAGTCACCCACCTTCTGATTTTTACATAATTATAAAAGTAACCAAACCCAACTTCTTTTTCAACTCAACCACACACACAAAATATATTATTTGTAACAGAGGTTGAAAGACACTTTGCCACATTGTCTCACAAGCAGTCCAACCCTTCTGGCCAGTTAGAGTTAGTTACAAGTAATAGCTGTTGTTCAGTTGCCAAGTTGTGTCAGACTCTTTTGAGACCCCATGAACTGTAGCCCACCAGGCTCCTCTGTCCATGGGATTTACCAGGCAAGAATACCGGAGTGGGTTGCCATTTCCTTCTCCAGGGATCTTGCCAACCCAGAGATTGAATCCACATCTCCTCCACTGGCAGGCGGATTCTTTACCACTGAGCCACCAGGGATGATAATGGTTAAAGCAAACTAAATCAGGTCATGAGACACAGACTTTTTCCCCCCATTATGTAGGTATTGGGTTAGTCAAAACATTCATAAGAAGTTATGGAAAAACCCAAGCAGACTTTTGGCCACCTTAATATTTATTACTTAGTCGGTGGCCATGGAAGCAAGTAGCCCTCTGGCTCTGAAAATGGCCAGGTGGGAGTCCTCCTGAAAAGTTGTCTTTTGTGTTTGTACACTTGCCAGGGAGGGTGGTTACTTTCATTTTAGTTAGAGCAACCCCGCAGCCTGAGTTCCTTCGGACAGCTCCAATTTCACGTGTCCTTCTAATATTTGGTTTTAAAAATATAGGGCAAGTAAGACATTTAGTTAAAACTTAGAAATTCTCCTCTAAAAATAAGCATCTACGACATCTAGTTACCAAGTAGTTGCTTTGGAATTTTCATTAATAAAATCAAATGGTCTCCATGTTGACTGAGAATCCCGAAGAAGGCTCTGGTATCTGACAAATGTCAGAAATTCCTCGACTTCCAAGGCCTTCTTGTGGGAGGTAAAACTACTTTCAGTGTGCCAGCTACCAAGAGAGGAAAATCCCATGATGTACAGTCCCGCTGTAACAGTTCACCAAGCGCAGTGAATTATTACTGAGAGGTTGATACACTCGACTGGCTTCTGTGGGCACCATCCTTTGAACCCTGAGATTCCTCTTAACAGGCAGGAAAATTGGTTTCCATTCAACATAACCTCCAGAAAGAACCAAGCCAGCGCATCCACCCAGAGCTAAAATATTGAAAAGAGGGGATAAGCAAAAAGACAATGATAATATTCCTTTTTTTCTCCCCCATTTCATTCATATTCCCCATGCAGCTGCTGCCTTCCTTTGAGATTGGTGCTTGGACAGAAGATGACGTGGTAAGCTGCTTCTGTTAATGCCTTCTTCAACCTGGGCAGGGAGTTCATAACTAGGTCCTCAAGTTGAAAATGCAGGTAGAGAGGTCTGGGCCTTAGGAAAGTCTAAGTAGAAGTTGACAAATTCCATGTTTTTCTATTTTTAAGGCAGTAGTGATTTAAAGTAAGGCCTCGAGCAAAGCAAGTATCTCATCAAATCTTACAAGAGCATTCCACCTCCCTATTTGCTCTGAAAGGTATTCCAGAATGCAGTAATGAATCCCAGTTAAAGGGGCTTCCCAGGAAACCAAAAGAACATACCAGGAAAAAAAAGTGATCTTAAGTTTTCCCAGACGATCAGGGTTGAACTTGAACTACGGTGGGGAAAGATTTGGTAAAGGCAGTGCCGTAGCCCTGCTCATTTTGCCATCTTTACTCTGACCTTCCCAAGAAGGAACAGACCTGAGTTCCCAGACATTTCTCCACAGCTGGAGCCAGACAAGCCCCGTGTTTGGCAGAGGATGTGGAGAGACTGTTTAAATCCAAAGGAAATCCCACACCCTACACTCTTGAGTAGACACCCTGAGGAACAAGCCTCCTTAGCCTGTTGTATCTCTGCAGCTTGTTTCCTTGGTGAAAAACAGGGCTAAGAATTCTTGATCAGAGACCTCAGGGGTTTATGTCTGCCCAGGTTCAACTTATAAGTTCAGGATTTCGTTAAATGAAAGTGGGGGAAAAGCTTGTATGCCAACCTTAGCTGGTCCACACCCCAGGAAATAGACTTGGTACCCCAAGATCAACTTGTTACTAGAAACTCTTGGGAAGGTCTCTGGAAGGTTTACCAGACTTGGTCTGGTTTTGGGGCTGGGGTATATCCCTTCCTGCCCTTGGTCTTCTGCTGAAGTGATGCTGCTTTCAGATGAGCTCATCTCTGTGGCTTCCTTGGGGAGAGGACGCTGGCACCCGCTGCCTCTACTTCCCATCTCCTGAGCCCCCAGGGATTCTAAATTTCCTGCCAGCCCTGCTTAATGAGAGAGGACTTAGGATCTCCTCTGTTCACAGACCTAGATATAATGCCTTCATCTCCTACTGCAAAGTTGGCCCGTCTCATTTGAGAAGAAATGTTTTCAAAGGCACTGAACTCCAACAGCTATTTCTAGTCTTTACTCTGAGGTTGAGTGGTTTTCAAACCATTTAAAGGGTCAAGGGCTCCCTAGAGAATGGGTCTGGCCCCACCATTCTGTCTCCCTTTGCCTGGGTAGTGTGAGGGGCTACGGTAAACATGTGCCAAGTGACAGTCGAGGACTGAGGTCGCTGGGTCCAACCTCATTCTGTGTAGAAAGCTCCATGCTTTAACTTGTCTTGGGCCACAAAGCTACTTCATGACCAGGCCTGGAACAGAGGATGCATATTATCCATTTTTCTATCCACTGCCATGTGGTCCCTGTTTTTCATATATTTCCTGGGTAAACCAGTGCCCTTGAACACCCCAGCGGACCACTGGCACATGAATGGAAAAGGCATTATAAGTAAGAATCTTCTCAAAAGAATTTTTAAATGTATTTCAAATAAGAAGTAAAACCAGTATTCCTCCAAGGGCCCAAGATCCCCAAAGGGAGGGATATCTCCAATTTGAAAATGAAGCTTTAAAACAGTGAAGAGCAAGTCTTCAGTTTTCCCTCTGTGGTTGAGCAAGAGTTAAACATATTTTACCCACTGAACAACCATGTGTCTTACTGTTAAGTCTGGCCACTGACCATGAATGAATGTGCAAAACCCTGTGTGTCCTCTCTTCCACAGTATTTTGGGTTCAGCAGCTCGTCAGAAAAGGCAAGTGGAATAACTTACCTTCTTAATTCATGGAGTTAACTTTGCTTGGGACGTGATTGAATCTAATTTTATTCTGCCTTCTAATCACTCCCCAGGTGACTCTTCAGCAGAGATGAGTGTGTATGCAAGCTTGTTTAAGGAAAACAACATTACAGGAAAGCGACTGCTTCTTCTCGAGGAAGAAGACTTGAAAGACATGGGCATCATCTCCAAGGGGCACATCATCCATTTAAAGGTACCTCAGAAAGGGAGGCCGTTCCGTCAGCAAATGTCTGCTGAGCGCTTGCTATGGAGTGGCTCATGTGGCGTGTTAGAGGCTGAGCTGATGGTCATGGTGCCATACTTCATGCCAGTGGAGCGTTAGCTGCTGCTCCCATGGGACCCCTATTTCCTCCACATAATCCCCAAACAAAAGAGTTGGACTTTGGGTCCCGCAGAAGTCACGGGGAGATACATGCATAGCACCCCGTGTCCTCAGGATGTCTCTGGTTTAGTGAAGACAGGTATTGACCGCGCAAAAATGATCAACATGACAGCTTTAAGAAAGGCCACAAAGGAGAGGTGAGGCTGGGCTGAGGAAAGGCTTCTGTGAAGGCGTTATGAAGGACTTGAGAGCGGAAGAGCCGGGAGGCGTTGAGCAGGTGCGGGGCGTGGGGAGGAGGTGTTCCGGGAATAAGGCACCGCCTGGGGAGAGGCCCAGCGAGGCGGCAGCGCCAGGTCCCTAAGGCCGCGTGCGCAGGCGGAGTGCCAGCCCCAGGCAGCAGGAGGAGGCGACTTCCTTCCAGGCGAGACTGGATATCCTTTAGGGAGCCCAGCAGTGCCGCAGCATGTCTGCAGACTGAGTGAAGCTCGAACCACCACAGCGTCTAAAGCCACGTGAATTGTGTGTTCAGTCTTCAATCTTCCAAATTTTGACCCGAACAGACACCACTATATGTATATTCTTGAAGGTGAAGGTGAAGGTGAAGTCGCTCAGTCGTGTCCGACTCTTTGCGACCCCGTGGACTGTAACCTACTAGGCTTCTCCGTCCGTGGGATTCTCCAGGCAAGAATACTGGAGTGGATTGCCCTTTCCTTCTCCAGGAGATCTTCCCCGACCCAGGGATCGAACCCAGGTCTCCCGCATTGGAGGCAGACGCTGTAATCTCTGAGCCACCAGGGAAGCCCCATGTATATTCTTATCCCTCATCTTCTCGGGAAATCCTAACATTTCCCCTCAAAACTTCAGTCTTGAACCCTTTCAAGGCTAAACCTCTGTTTTTGTTGTTGCTTTTTTTTTTTTTGGTAGTTTAACAACCAGATCTGGTTTTTTGTTTCTTTGTTATATTTTGCTTTTAGTTACTCAAACCAAACCACACTTGCTTGCATCTGTGTGCACCTTATTATTAATCAGAAATGTGTTTCAAGAGAGATCTTATGAGAAAATCAAATTTGCTCTCCAAACCACCTCAACCCCAGAGTGTCAGTGGATGGAGGGGTAGGCACGAGTTAGAAAGAATAGAGATAGAATAAAGAAGGAAATGTAGAAAAAGCAACTTGTATCCAAATCCACATAGTGACAAAGGCTCTACCAACATGCCAACAACCATCCCCTTTTTCCTCAGTTGGGGCTCCTGATACCAGGCTTTCTAGGGAAATCTTCCCTGAGGTCCAAAGAGAACACATCCACTCCTATCCTGTGGGTTCTGGATCTATATAAAGATATCCTTACAGCCCCTCAGCACCCTTTGGGTGATGGCTTAGCCTTAACCTATCATCTGCTCCCTCTAAGATGGACAGAAAATCTCATGCACACACATATACCTCAAATGCTGGTAAATAATTTAATCTCAACCTATGATTGTGGGCAAATCCATCCTGAAAAGCAATGCTGGCTTAGATGGCTCACAGTAGGAAGTATTCTTTTCTCTCATACAGAGAGAGGAGTTTCAGGGTTCGAAGAGAGAGATCTGGTTAATCTTATCCTATTTAGCAGATGCCAAAAAGAAGCTCCCAATTCTGCTTTGCCTCTCTTGCAGCCACAGTGATTTCAATATTCCCAGACCCAGCCTAGGACAGTCTAAGTTTCTCTACCTGCTGGTTGGTATCATTAAAGCAAGCAATGTCCAGACTTACTAATTATTGCTCAACAAATACAGTTCAGTTCAGTTCAGTCACTCAGTTGTATCTGACTCTTTGCGACCCCATGAATCGCAGCACCCCAGGCCTCCCTGTCCATCACCAATTCCCGGAGTTCACTCAGACTCACGTCCATCGAGTCCATGATGCCATCCAGCTATCTCATCCTCTGTCATCCCCTTCTCCTCCTGCCCCAATCCCTCCCAGCATCAGAGTCTTTTCAATGAGTCAACTCTTCGCATGAGGTGGCCAAAGTACTGGAGTTTCAGCTTTAGCATCAGTCCTTCCAAAGAAATCCCAAGGTTCATCTCCTTCAGAATGACTTGTTGGATAGTGGATACCAGCTAATCAGAGTCCTGGGCCTGTGAATAAACAAAGAATCCTGCCCTTAAGGAATTTACATCCTAGAAAAGAGATAAAACATGTACATACAGTTTCTCTTAATTCGGAGTCTTGGCATTTGGGAGTAGAGTGTCTGTCCTGAGTTTCAAAGGAAGGGTGTGACCAGCATCTGCGGTGACTGGGGACACCCCTCAAGCTCCTGGAAGAGTCTGCTTGTGCACAGAGAGACAGTCAGTCCCCAGAGGTGGGGGGTCTCAAAAGTCAGGTTTGCAGACCCTCTACTTCTGCCAAAGCCAGGGCCATGTTAACAATGGCTGTCCCAGGGGTGGGGAAGGGTTGGGGGTGCTCAGCCCACAGGTGATACTCTCTTAATCTCAGCTGGGGTTCCCAGGCACTTCTGACAAATAAGCTTATATGAGAGGGAAAGAATAAGGGGGAAAGGATCATGGAAACAGACTTTTCCATGGGAGGTCTGGGAGCATCCTGCATATATTCTTTTTAAAGAAAGAAAGAAAGAAAAAAGTTCTTTTCCACTATGGTTTATCACAGGATATTGAATACAGTTCTCTGTGCTCTACAGTCAGACCTTGTTGTTTATCCGTTCTATGTACAATAGCTTACATCTGCTAACTCCAGCCTCCCACCCAACCTCCACCCCTTGGCAACCCCCAGTCTGTTCCCTATGTCCGTGATTCTGCTTCTGTTTTCATAGAGAGGTTCGTTGGTGTCATATTTTAGATTCCACATATATTGGGTTGGCCAAAAGTTTGTTTGGTTAGCGAATACATTGTTCAATAAAGTCTTGGTGAAAAGGAAAAATGTCTTTTATTTTTACTTAAAACTGAATGAACTTTTGGCCAAGCCAATGCAGAAAGGGATATATTGTCTATACTCTTGAGGCAGTGAAGATAAAGAAAGGATCCTTCAAGTTGGGCCATTCAGAATGGGACACCACAAAGGGACCTCCAGCCTGGAGGATCCCACCTGGTCCTTGTCAGAGTGCTCTACACACACACACACACACCACCCCACGCCTCCGATCCTGAGAGTGAGAACGTGCCCTCCATGCTCTGCTCTCCCACTGAGGCAGGCAGGACATTTCTGTAAACCTTCTAGGTGAGTGAGCCTCTCAGCCCACAAATGGTAGATTGGAAAGTAGACGGTCAGCCCACCTACCCTTTTGCTATTTGATTGTCCTGTTCAGCCTGTCTTGGCTCCCACCTCGTTGAGCCTGGAAGTCTGTATAGAAAGAATAAAGCCAAACATCCAATAAGTGCTAATTACATTGTCAGGTGTAAACGGTTTCATTTCACTTAAAAAAAAAAAAAGCATCTCATTTTTCTCACATTGGTACTTTTTTTACTCTCTATGTGATATGTTTGGTTCACAGAAAAGCTGGATTATACCTGATGAGTATGAAAAAGAATCATAATTTAAATTGTCCTCCTTTCCTTTAAGAGTTTTTGTGCTCCATTGGGGGACAGAGCTTTGGACACAAATCCATAGAAAAGCCCTCACAGGGCAGTAAACCCTTCAGTGAGGTTTCAGCCCTAAAGGGAGCCTCTGGTGATATATTCATGTTCTTTGTTGTTTTTCCCACGGTTACTCGGGGTGACGACTGCATTCTGTACCTTAGAATATTAACTTGTTACTACTGTACTCTACCAGTGTTTGAAGAAAGCTTTTATTTATTTTTTTACTCTGAGATTTAACATCTTTAAAATATCTTCCTGTTCCATTCATTAATTATAAAACTACCTATAATACTTTGAACAATCAGGTTTATTCTCAATAGATGTTGGATATTAACATCCCCAAGGCATTTTGTGGAATACATAAATAAAGAATGCCTTTATATGTGCACAATAATTTTAATCCTTTCTTGGCATTATCGGGTCATTAATTTTTTTTTTTTTTTTTACAGTCAGCCATTGAGAAATTAACCCACGATTACCTAAACTTGTTTCACTTCCCACCACTGATTAAGGTAAGGAAGGTTTTTTTCTTACTGAGAATATGCAGCTTTTATTGACATATGCACCTGCCACATCCACACCTAAATTTGCCAATGTCGGGAACTGTTGTTTGAAGTGAAATTTAATCATATCTGTCCAACAAAAGGCCCTTTGAGCAAAGCTTAGGATGTGCATATATTGAATACCCTTGTTTCCTGCAAGTTGAAATATTAACAATACAGTCATGATAAGAACAACACATGTCACCTTAGTAGCTTGGGGACATAAGGGCTAACACTGCAGGTGAGGACTTCTGGCCTCCCACCTGGCTCTGCAGAACTTTGTCCAACATGGAAGCTGCTGGAGGAATTCACACGCTAAGCTCTGGATGACTACTTGCATTGAGGGTAGGAGTTTTATTGTTTGAATAACATATTAGTATTAATATATTTAATACACATGTGTGCTAAGTCACTTCAGTTGTGTCCAACTCTTTGCGACCCCATGGACTGTATCCCACCAGGCTCCTCTGTTCTTGGGATTCTCTAGACAAGAATACTGGAGTCGGTTGCCATGCCCTCCTCCAGGGATCTTCCCAACTCAGGGGTCGAACCTGCATCTCGTACGTCTCCTTCCATAGTAGGCAGGTTCTTTACCACTAGCATCACCTGGGAAGCTGCATATTTAACATATTATATTTTAAATATAGTCTAAAGGTATTGGCATATTTGTTATAAAATTAGTAGATACTTGCAGGAAGTACACAGAACTCTTCTCATTCACTAACCATTCCAGTTTTCCATCTCTGAGCCCTCAAATGTTCATTTTGCTCCTCTGCTTGCCCTCCATCTGCAGATACTCTAGGAACTACATTCTTCTTTGGGAACAGGGTGTAATTATCTTGAGTGCTGTGAAGCTTTCAAAGTAAAGGAACAAAGTATATTTCTAGGGAAAAACTGTACAACACAAGATGCATTATGAAAAATGTAAGACAATGGCCTTCAGTTTGTAGTACATGAGACAAATCATCAGACAAAGTTCTCAAAGGCTTAATATGTCATTTCTCTTGCTTTAAGCAATTGGAATGTGTGGCATAATTTAAAAAAAAAAAGAAAGAAATTAAACAGTAGATTAGAATGGAAAAAGAAGTGCTGTGAAATCATCTCCTTTACATGAGAAGTAAAGGTAAAAACACTATAAAATAAACAGTGCTTGGTTTTTTCTGTTTCAGGGCTCAATAGGAGAACCAGAAGAAAATGAGGAAAAATAGTGAATCTTGAACTTGTTTTTGGTTTTCACTTGAAACCAGGGACTGGCCTACAGGTAAATCACATTTGAAGTCCTTTGGATAAATTTCAGTCTAATTTACTCTTTTTCTCTCCTGGAACTCAGTGGTTTTATATACCCCCTACCAGCTGGTAACATGATTCTGAGTAAATTTATAGACTTTATAAAATAGAATTTAGTTGAAAGGCTGCCAACTGCCTCTGTAAGCCAATCTAGGAATCTTTCTCATCTAGCTGAAGAGTCCTGTGTGAGGCTACCCAAACCCTCAAGGAAACTCATTGCAAACCATGGAGGATGAGGGGAGGGGGTTAAGGTTGGGGGCACAGACAGTAGAGTAATTGTTTGTGCTTCCTGGTATCACAGCTTCCTGATTCCAGTTTCTTTGGGTTTTTGTTGTTGTTTAATTTTATTTTTTGGCCATGCCCCATGACTGAGGTCTTAGCTCCCTGACTGGGGTCAAACCTTTCAATCATGGAATCTTCACCACTGGACTGCCAGGAAAGTCCTGCCAGTTTCTTTGTTTTTTAAGGGAAATCACTTTATAATATTGAGAGCAGGACAACACCGAGAATGGAACTGTAGGCAAAATGGAAACCCAAATTATCAGCTCTAAATGGAGTGACAGGACTTTTGCCCAATTCTCATTCAGCTGGAGTGCTACTCGATGTTATTTTTAGAATCTGCGAAAATGGTGTGGGCTAGATGGCATGTGAATTGGAATCATAATAGGTTTCTGTTACTTTGGATTACTGTGAATAGGTAGTAATAGTGATCACGTCTACTAATAGGGACCACTCAATGTGTTCCAGGCATGCAGGACTCAGGTGTAGTGCTATTTCTCCTCGTTTTACAAATAAGGAGACTAAGGATCTGAAAAGCTAAATAATTTGTCCAAGGGATACATGGCTAGCAAGTAGCAGAAGAAGGATCTGGATGCAAGCCTCTCTGACCCCAGAATCAAGCTCTTAGCTACTGCACTATTGGTAACTTTCCTTTGAAGCCACAAAGAGACCTTGTAAATACAACTCCTCACTACCTGAGCCCGTTGCTTTGGGAGAGCTGGTGGGGCTCAGCTGGCCCACTGGCCCTCACTAATTAAACCTTGCTTACCCCAGGCCATTCCCGGAAGCAGCGCTTGGGAATGATAGGAAATTGTTGCAAGGGGTTAGTTTCACCTGGGGCTTCAAAACATACTCTTTCTAGACACCTGACACCACGGCAGTTATATTGATGCTCTCGCTGAATAGAAATCTTAGGCTCCTTGTTTGGGCCACAGAACTTGGATGAGTGAAAGCTGCTCTGACTCCAGGTGTCTGGTGTAGGAACGCTTTTCTTCTTCCTCTGTGATCAGATCACTGTCTATTCATTCCTGTGGATAGAAGCAGCTTTAGAAAGGGGCATAGGAGAGTAAGCGCCTCCCAGCAATAACCAAGGGCCCTTCCAATCCTGAGAGTCTGTGCCTGTGGATACCCCAGGTCCATCTGGTGATAAATAAGTTGCACATTGTAATTTACCTTCTTTGGTATCTACAGCTCTATGGGACTTAATTAATGAGTATTCTGTGTTTAAACATTTTTATGGCTTGTAGGAGGTAAAAGAAGGGGCAAGAATTTTCTTGAGAAAGACTTGTCAAGAGCAGTTTCAGCCAAGAAAATTATTTTCAATTTACAAAGAAATGACTTGTTAATACACACATAGTAAAAATCAGAGGCTGTCAATAATATTGGAGACCAAATACAGTAGTCTAGTTTTGACCACGATAGTATATAGACTTCTTGCGTCATTGCTTATCCACAAGGCCTCAAGTCACTGGAACTTTTGATTATTTGCTGGTCCTTGGTCACCCATGCAGAATAATACTTTCATCCATCCACTCAGCAGAAATTTACCGAGGACCAACTATGCTCCTGGCTCTCTGCTAGATGCTCAGAATGCAAAGTTTAAAAGTATAGCACTGCCTTGCAAGAAACCCATAGTCTATGGGAAGAAATAGACAAGATCAATGAATGGTTTTAATACAGAATGATGCATTTTTACAATATCATGCATATCATTCAGTGAAAGCACAGTGGATGGATGAGCCCTGAAAGGGGTGCAGAAAGGACTCAAAGGAGGATCTTGACATCTTCATGGTAGAGGTTATGCTTGAACTAAAATTTGAAATCTATCTAGAACTGTTAGGTTAGGGAGAAGACATTAAAGGCAAAAGGGAGAGCATGTACAAAAGTTCAGAAGCTAGGAAAACACAGGCAGCTCTTCTTTGGGCCAATTTCTATGAGAGCTCACCACTCAAACCTCGCTCTCTCTGGGGCAACTTAGCATAGGGTGGGTAGAATAGAATGGTGAGAGTTTAGGCTACAAGGGTGACTGGAGACCAGAAAAAGAACTGTCCCGCATGCTAAGCTAAGGAGTTTGAAGAATGCAAAGCATGGCATAAGGAGTTTGAAGAGAACTAAGCTAACTCGCGTGCTAAGCTAAGGCGTTTCAAGAGTGCTAAGCATGGCGTAGAGAAGCTTCCCTGGTGGCTCAGTGGTAAAGAGTCCTCCTGTAATGTAGGAGATGCAGGTTCAATCCCTGGGTCAGGAAAATCCCCTGGAGAAGGAAATGGCAACCCACTCCAGTAATTCTTGCCTGGGAAATCATCCATGGGGTCACAAAAGAGTCGGACATAACAGTGACTGAACAAGAGAGGATTCTGTTTATGTTTTAAATGATCTCTCAAAAGCACAGATGAGCTGGATGAACTGGAAAGCACTCAGGATAGAGTGAGAAAGGCCTATGTGTGGCAGAGAGACAACCAAGTGAAAAGAGACAGAAGCTGAGGCTATGACAGTGCCATGGAAGTGCTGGCATCCAAAGAACTGATCAGACTGGAGTTGAGGTCTGAGGGAGGAGCCAGGATGGTGCCCAGGTTTCTAGGGTGAGCAGCTGGCTAGATGACATTATAATGCAATAGATGAAAAGTGAAATAATATAGTGCAAATGTAATACCAAGGCGCTAAAAGTATAAAGAAGTAACTGGAATGGGTGAGGTTAATTAAGAAAAGAAAAGCTTTCCACCCACCACCCACCCCCAATTTTTTGGCTGTACGTGTGGCTTGCAGGATCTTAGTTCCCCAACCAAGGGTTCAATCAGCAGTGAAAGCATGGAGTCCTGACCTCCAGGGAATTTCCAGGAAAAGCTTTTTTGGAAGGGGTGTTTTGAATATGAGCTCGAAGAGGCTCATGGTCCTTTGCAAATAATTTTCTGAATATAATGTTTAAAACTTAGAGAGTCCTTCTTTCCGAAGAGTTCAAGTTATTTCATCCTTATCACTTCATTTACCCTCCTTGGCATTTCTGTGAGATGCATAAGGCACATGGTATTGTCATTTTTGATTAGAGAAAGTGTGTTACCAGCCTAGGGTGAGGAGAGGATAGAGCTGAAACCAGAAATTACATCTTCATCATAACCTTTATATTAAACATGTACTTGCTCTCATTCCTGGCCCAAGATATTTAAGCCATCTGGAGACATTCACAAAATAATCCTCGAGTAAATGAGTGTCCAGATCTAAATTACCCAATTATGTGCTAGGCTATATCCTAACATTATGAAATATCTCCTCACAAATGTGCTTTAAATTGCTATTTCAATTCCCCACATGAAAACCTTGTTACATTGACCCTTCAAGGTGGAACCCAAGAGAAAAGACATCCTCAAAATTTCCAATTAACTGAGTTCCCATAAGCCCATCTTTATGGAAAAGGTGCAGCCTTTACCCCCATCTCCATGACTGGAATAAGTTAAATGGGAACACTGAGGCTTCGGAAGTTCTCTCCAAACAGTTAAAATGAAAGATGTGTTCTAAAGGCAGCTATTGGGAATAATGTATGACAATGACTTTATCATGAAAATAGTAGCTGTGTTTTCCCACTGCCTCTGAAAAGGACCACCAGCTAGCTACCACTTAAAATTGGTTTGTTGTGCAGTAACTGGCCTACCGAGAAGAAACAATGGAAATATGGCCTTATCCACAAATATACAAATATATGTAGAGAACAAAGGCTTTCCTTGTAAGACCTGTCAACTTTTATGGTCAAAAAACTCAGCCTAAATTCTTTTTGTCAAGCTTCATTTTACAACCAGATGGATTATGGCACATCAGTTCAGTTCAGTTCAGTCGCTCAGTCGTGTCCGACTCTTTGCGACCCCATGAATCACAGCACCCCAGGCCTCCCTGTCCATCACCAACTCCTGGAGTTCACTCAGACTCACGTCCATCGAGTCTGTGATGCCATCCAGCCATCTCATCCTCTGTCATCCCCTTTTCCTCCTGCCCCCATCCCTCCCAGCATCAGAGTCTTTTCCAATGACTCAACTCTTCACATGAGGTGGCCAAAGTACTGGAGTTTCAGCTTTAGCATCAATGAGACCAAACCAAGGAAAGCCTTTCACGTCTGGGAGCCTGTGCCAGCTGCAGTGGTCAGAGCCCCTGACTGTGACCTCAGTCTTTGCTAGTCAGATACCCTGACTGTGACCCCACCTCTCGAGATGACCAGGCCCTCATCAGACTCCAGCACCGTGAGTGATTCAAGAATTTGTCCACCAATGAAACCAACATCCTTTCTCCTTTCCTTTTCTGGAGACAACCTGGCAGGGGAAATAATTGGACCAAAGACTTTCCTGATAATTTAAATTAATAAGAAGTTGAGAATGAGTTTCACCCATTTACCCACTGCTACAGAGTAAAATAACTGTGCATTGAGGCAGCCTCGAAGTTGACAGTGGAATTGGCAGAAATTGGGTCTTTCTCAGCTCAGGTTTCCTGGGTGAGGTGCTTAAAATGCTTATGATAATTATTGTTATTTCATACCTCTCCCAGACACTATGGCAAGTACTCTGCAAACATTTTTTCTGGTGTGGTCATTATAACTCACCCTCACAGGGAGCAGTATCCGTGTATTAGACCAGGAGGAAATGAAGGAGGGAGAGGAAGAGCTCCTCCCCCAGAGCCCCTACCTAGTTAGGGGCAGGTCCAGCCCAAGGCCTCAGCCACCATGTCATACTGCTGCTTTTTGAAAAGTATCATGCGTGCATGCGTGCTAAGTCACTTTAGTCATGTCTGACTCTTTGCGACCCCATGGACTGTAACCTACCAGGCTCCTTTGTCCATGGAATTCTTCAGGCAAGGATACTGGAGTGGGGTGCCATGCCCTCCTCCAGGGGATCTTCCTGAATCAGGGATTGAACCCGGGTCTCCTGCAGCTCCTGAGTGGCGGGCAGATTCTTTACCACTAAGCCACCAGGAAAGCCCTTGAAAAGTATCAGATTCAGTCCCCAAAATAGGTGCATTGGCAGTAAAAAGGCAAACATTTTTTTGGTCATTTAATACTAAACCACCACTATTTTTGTTTCATGTGGAAGGTGCCTTGTATTTTGTAACCTAAGGCCTTTGACTTGCTACAGAGGGAAAGTGGCTTACAGAATCTCAAGCAGCTTCATGCACTCCCCAGGGTGGCAACCACCCTTTTTATTGGAATATTCAGGTGCATAGAGTTTCTTATTATATCTCTTATCAACTCGCCAGTCAGGAGCATTGATTCTCAAATTGCCAAGGAATAAACTATCAAATTACCCAGCAGTTTTCTCACCGAGCTCCTTTTGAGACTCTGTGTCATAAAAATTCAAAAGCAGAGTTAGGAGGGGATTCTCTGAGGAGCCATCCATTCCTTGTGCGTGCTGGACAGTCATAGACTTTGCTCCTGAGTCCTTAGTCCGTTTTCTCCCCCATGGGGCAAGGAAACCTGATTGAAGCTGGGATTCCATGAGTCTAAGTGGATCCCTGCGGTAGAGAAGAGATGGGCTTAGGGGAGAAGCCTGGGGAAGGACACCTTGGCTCCAGCAGACCCTTAATTAGACAGGCTTCCAGCAGTATTTGAAGAGGCAAGCAAACCAGAAAGAGAAAACAAGAGGGACATTTGGAAAAGGTACTAACAGCCACTAACAGCCCACTTCAGAGTAGAAGACATTCGCGTCCCCTCCCTCTCCATCCTTCCACCCATCCCTGTGAGCACCTGGCCCCTTTCTCCCACTCCCCAACCCAGGAAATTCACTCAACAGTTTTGCTTCTCTGGTTGTTTCATCTATAGGTTAAAAATGCTGCTTTTGACAAATACTTCCCACTCACTATTGTGCTTTTACATCTTTATTAGATTGCTTATAAAATGTGGCATTTAATAAACTTAATTGAATCTCCAGGCCCTTTCTCAAAGCACTATAAATATCAAAAACTGTCAAATAGAGTTTTTCCCCATATTATAGAGTTTTTATAAATGGATAGATAAACATGAATAAAATAGAGCACAAAGAAAAGGATTTTGTAAGGAAGTAAAAAGCCACCATCTTTTGTAATTTCAGAAGAACTGAAAGGCAGTGCTTTGCCTTTGATATGTCTAGCATTTATGAAAAATTCAGTGTAGGAAAGTTGATTTCCCATGACCAACTATTTTTGAGGATAAAGATACATGTACACAAGTACGTATTTGTACTCCTTGGTATATAAGCTTGCAGTGGTAGGGTTCTGTAAGAAATACAAGTTGTAATTGACAGCAAAGGAACAAGTACAGTTCAGAATGTGACCACATGACTTGCTGCTGATTTCTGATTAGCATTGGTTATATGTTTTGTCAAACAGGCCAGGCAGCCTCCTAAAGAACTAAAACAAAACTGGAGAGGTGTTCAGTACATCATTGCTGATGGATTGATAGTCATGTGTAGAAATGGTGTGCCAGAATATGTCTAGTAAATGGAGAAAAACAGCCCTGACTTGTAGTGTTTGCAGTTTTCCATGGTGTCAATACTCCTACCATGGCCAATTTCAAAGTGCCAATCTGACATCACGGAACTCGAAGTTGAAAAGAGATGAAAGTAATCAGCTCATGAGGGCTGGGCCCAGCACAGACTGGATCACTCTTTAGTCTTCTTGATCAAGATTATGTGGTCCTTTCAAAATCATGAGTAGCAAGGAAGCATGCGTGATGAAACATAGGTTTAAATAAATCACAAACATATTATTGCTGGTTTCCAGCTATATTAAAACACGTAGTTAGCTCAGAGAGCTCCAAGCTCCCCGTGAGCCCACTGTTGGCTTAGATCCCTTTGGTTGGCTGCTAGCTCGCACAGCTACACTGACCACGGTGTATGAATCATACCTTAGGAATTGAGTTTGTAAAAAGTAAGAATATAATTACAGAAACAGAGAAACAAAACTTAAATTTGAGACTGCCTTTTAAAATGGCTCTAACAGCCACTATTGGCAACCCCATGATGACAGGCACAGTTGTTGATAATAACAGAGATCTTTGCTTTTAGAAGCAGGTTTAGAAAAGTCTCTGCAGATCTGCAGAGAGAAGGCCTCCATAACTCACAGTGACTTGTGTATCCTGAACCAAAATTTAGATCTTGGAAATAATCAACTGTAAAGGACAGATGATTTGAAGTCAAATTAAAAGTACTATGTTGGAAAATCAAAGATATATGACAACCACATCAACATTAAGATGTGAACTGAGAATAAGTAATGCCTGCTAATTGGGATAATCTTGTTATTTCTTTTTTCAAAAATTGTATTTCTAAAAGAAAAAGAAAAAAAATGTATTTCTTGGAGTCCTCTCTGGAGACATGGGAGGAAGCAGGAGAAGTAAGTAGGTAAAGAGCTATTTTTGTATTTTGAGTAAAAGTTTCTTGTATTTTGAGTAAAAGTCCTGGGTGAAAGTTTATTTGCAGCCCATTCTGTAGTATGAACAGCTTAAGCAGTAATTAGGTAAGCCAGAACACTTTTTGTATTGGTTAAGAAACCCAGTTGGAGGCAGAATAGATTCTTAATTATTAAAAAATCAATAAGAAGATTTACCATTCTTTTTTCCGAGATGAATACTTAGTACCTTCCAATTTCAAATACAGTTTAAAAATAAGTAAATAAAAAGCCTTTTCCAAATATGTCAACTAACATCTGTGCCATTTTAGGTAGTCAAGTATATAATGCATCATATGAAAGTATACCTCACTTGACTTCTCACTTTATTTTAGCACCATCCCTAAAGTCTTTTTCCATCCATAACTCAAATAAAATCCCCCAAAAGGCAACAGAACAACCTTATCTCCAGTGGTGTCTAGTTGGCACCAGTCTGCCCTGACCTTAGACACAAGCCATTGTTAAGGGTATAACGCATTTACATATTTTGCAATAAAACATCAGTTATTTGCATTACTGTGTCAAGTTTTATTTGATTCTTTCACCTAAAAATGACTCATTTTCCTTTCTTGTATTTTAAAAACCAACTACTCTAAGCTTGTTTGAGAATAATCAAAAATTGCCCATTTAGCTAGAAGTCATTTTCTTTTCAAAAGGCAAATGTTATTTAATCTTTCAGCTGTTCATTGTGCCATCATAAATACTTTCTTTTCAGCACAGTTGTGGGGACTGAAATGAGCCCACTAATTGCCTCCCATTTCGACTGACATGTGGTGGTTTAGTGGAAAGAGAACACAGCAGGGAGAAGGAAATAGGAGGCTGAGAAAATGAGAGCTAATTATTTTCACTGCCTCATGTCAGGCTCTGTGTCAGCCTTGTTTTTACAAACTGGAAGGTTTAGCACTAAATAAAACAAACTGGCGTCATGTTTTTATATACTGGCAGTGTCATGGAAGCAGCTGCACATCTCAAAGACAATATAATGCCTGCGTTCGCATGGACACCATCTGACAGACACTGTGAGCCACGGCTAATGAGGACATCACAGTGGTGCCAAGTGAAAGGTGCTGAATTATGTATGATTCTTCATCAGTACAGCAATAGTCCTGTACATCATTATGAGACATTGTTTTGCTGGAGAGATTAAAACATTCTTAGTTCCAGACCCTGCAACCTATATGCGCTGAAAGAGGTTATTAATGGAATTTTTAGGGAGAGTTTCTTGTGGATTTCTTTGGGGTTGAAAAACAAATCTCGTGGGACAAAGCTGTGATGGGTCACGACACTGTATAGATAAAGAAGAGAGGCAAATTAACCATACTTGCATTATCCTCCTTTTAAAGGCAGCATAATAAAATAGAGTGTAGCAGGGTTACACATAATGATAAATAACCCAGGTGCTATCATGGGATGTTCTTCTCTCCTGCCTTTAAAACAGCAGGTTCCAGCAGCTGAGCGAGATAATAGCAATGCATGTAAAGGAGCCTTCGGAGGCCTAAATCATCAACATCTTACTACTTTTAATACCAGCATGACCAACATTTCTATCGTGTTTTTATTTCATCTTGTATGACTTCTTACATTTCTAAATAGTCAGTCGCCTGCTATGAAACTCTTTCCCTTTTCCCCCTCTTGAATCTTAAAAAGTTTATTTCAACCTCTGTATTTTAGATTTTAAAATATGTCCTCAGTAGACACTTTTTTTTTTTTTTTTTTTTTAGGTGGAAGGGCCTCTTTGCTAGAATCTTGGGCATTCTCCAGTGGGATTTTACTTTTCTCTGGTCATGGGGAAGGGGGCAGGGTGGACCTGGGGATTTAAAAACCTGTATCTCCTCCATTTGACTGGGCATGCCAAGTGTAGCTAAGTGAACTTGCTACAAATCTCCACGCTATAAAATCCCAATTTTGTGAAGTTCTATAGCAGGCAAAATTAATCTATGGTGGTAGAAATCGGGACAGTAGGTACCTCTGGTTGTGGAGGAGATGTCAGCTGGGAAAGGGCATGAGAGAATTTTCTATGGCATGGAATATCTTACCTGTTTAGGTCATTTGTTGTCGTTTAGTCTCTAAGCCATGTCCGGCTCTTGCAACCCCATGGACTATAGCCCATCAGACTCCTCTGTCCATGGGATTTCTGAGGCAAGAATACTGGAGTGGGTTGCCATTTCCTTCTCCAGGGGATCTTCCCATCCCAGGAATGGAATCCAAGTCTCCTGGATTGGCAGGCAGATTCTTTATCACTGAGTCACTTGGGAAGCCCATTTGCATAATTACATGGGTGTTTACGGTTGTTAAAATTCATTGAACTGTACATTTAAAAACCTGTACATTTTACTGTATGCAAATTACGTTGTTCAGTCACCCAGTTGTGTCCGACTCTTCGACCCCATGGACTGCAGCACACCAGGCCTCCCTGTCCCTCACCATCTTCCGAAGTTTGCCCAAGTTCATGTCCATTGCATCAGTGATGCCATCCAGCCATCTCATCCTCGGATACCTCAATAAAAAAATACATTAGAAAATTTTTTTATGTCTGTAACTTTCAGATAAATATCATCTATAGGAGCCTGAAAGCTCAATGTGGAGGTCTATTTCTTCCTCAAATGTCCTAAATAATCTTGCTCCTAGATTTTTAAAGATTTACCTATAATATTCATGTTTGTGATAAGATTTTGGTAGGAAAAAAATAGACAGATTGTTGTTTCTGAATTACCCAGAACTTAATATAATATTTATGTATAACTTTTCTGCTAACTTCAATCACTTTTTCTATTTAGAAACTTTACCTCTATCCTGATGAGTTTTTTTCTTTCCTTCCTTCTTTCTTTCTTTCCTTTTTTTTTTTATTTTTGTGAGAGGGAGAAGGGATGTCTATGTTTAGAATCACATGTATTAGCCTAGGACTCCAAAGAATTTTAAACAGCTTGCAGAGAATGTAATAGTGATTTCTCACAAAGAGATACTTAATTTAGCATTAACTGAGTGTTGTTTAGAATGTTATCTTCACAGTGTAAGAGTTTCTGTTTTACTTGGCCAGTAATCTTAATTCAGAAAATTTTTTCATGTAATTGGCAATGCAGAAGCAGTTCAAATGGAATGCTTTCTCATCCTCCATTAACCACATACTTGCTCCTAAAATTATCCAGGTATTTCAGCAGCTGCTGAGATAAATGGTACATATCCTGGGGAGTTCAACAGAATTATTTTTTTCATCAGTTTCCAATGCAAAAACTCCCCTCTCCCCAACAGAATGTCACCCACGTCTTGTAGGTTTGCCCTGAGGGGCAGATTGTCTAGCTAGTAGAGAGGTTTTGCTCTTCAGCACCGGCCCCCCACCCCAGGCTTCTGCTCCTGCTCCACTGCCTTCCCTCTGTGGATTAGTAATTAGCACTCCCCAGAGATGTCCAGGGCACAAATTCGAACAGTGGGGATCTTCTTGGGTGGGAATCTAGTTATGAAATGAAACTGTGGTAGTCAGGACCTGCCCTGTGATTTTGCTTGTGCAAACAGAAGGGAGAAGGTTATTTCTGCTTTGGAAAGTGGGAGTCCTCCCTAGTCACGAAGCCTGAGCCAGGGCTGGAAGGAAGTGTTTGTGATTCCGGATTCTGGCCCAATCAGTCAAGAAAAGGAGCTTACAGACAGTGAAATGGCACCATATTCACGTTTAACAATGGTCTTTTTCAACAAAGGAGAGGGAAACTGGCTCTGCTGGACTTATTGGAGACTCAGTACTTCTGTCTCTGCCAAGGAGTCCTACAAAAGAACCTGCAAGATAATTTGGACTACTTGTTGACTTTGGAAGGTGGAACTCCTCTGGACTATAATTCTTACTTTTGTTAACCCATAACAAGGAAAGTACAGGATTCAGAAAAGTCTGAAGGGAAAGCTACTCTTCATAGCACAATAGGTCTACTTGGTTTAGTTCTGAACTCCACTACTTGCTCTCTGTGTGATCTTGGTTGAGTTGACTCATCCTTCTGTACTTCAGCTTCCTCATCCAAGATGAGGCTCTCCGGCTGTCCATCACATTTCGTAGCCATTGTCCCTCTGGTAATCTGCTGGTTTCTGTTAGGAGGGCCACATCAGATCTGTTGAAACTGGAAAGGGCAGAATTGGTGCTGTCTAATTCATCTGTGTAAGAAGATACGAGGGTTTTTTACTTCTATTTACTTCATAAAGGCAGTTGTGGCTATGTTGCCACTTGGCTACACCTTCTTTTTCCCAACAAAGTCCCTGGCACCAGAGTTAGTCAGTGTCCTCTGGGTCAAACTCCTACCCAAAGAAGCTGCTTTGACACAGCCTGTCCAGCCTGGCAAGGTCTCTATTCTAGACACTCTTTGGACCTTCCTGCCTCACTCACCTTCTGGCCCACTCCCTTAGATGGCTGCTAGATGACAGGCTGGCTAATGTAATAACAAATTGGAGCTCTGTTGGTGACCAATACTGGCAACAATACTAATTATTTCTTTTTATATTAAAATTTTTTTATTGAAGTATAGTTGATTTATAATGTTGTATTAATTTCTAGCATATGGGAAATATATATGTGTGTGTGTGTTCAGACACTTCAGTCGTGTCTGTCTCTGTGCAACCCTATGGACTGTAGCCTTCCAGGCTCCTCTGTCCCTGGGATTCTCCAGGCAAGAATACTGAAGTGGGTTGCCATGCCCTCCTTCAGGAAGTCTTCCCAACCCAGGGATCGAACCTGCAATCCACATCTCTTACGTCTCCTGCATTGGCAAGTGGGTTCTTTACCACTAGTGCCACCTGTAAAGTCCCGTGTATATGCATATATATTCTTTTTCATATTTTTTCATTATGGTTTATTATAGGATATTGAATATAGTTCTCTGTGCTATACAGCCGACCCCCGTTTATTCAATCTATACATAGTGCTTTGCATTTGCTAATCCAAAATTCCCAATCCATCCATCCCTTCCCCAAGTGATTATGGCTTTGGGAACTCCTAATTTGGCTCGGCACAGTGCTGAGTACTTTGTTTACATTATCTCATTAAGTCAAAATACAACAACCCACGCGTAAAGAACACATAGATCCAGACAGGCTACATAATTTGGCTGAGGTTGCGGGGAAAGTGGCAGAACTGGGATTCCAGCTCAGGTAGTTGGACTTTAAACTTGTGATCTTTCACCTCCCCTAGTGATGGCTCAATGTATGACCCTTTTCTATATTGTTTCCATTTTAATAGGATTCCTCAACACCTTAAACCAGAAGAGTGAATAATAGAACCATTGCAGACTGCCAGAGGTGGAATGAGTTCCAAAAGGAGTCTTTCAAGGCCCCCATGGGCTCTCAGAGAACAGAGCTGTCTGCTTTTGATTTCTGCCAGTCACCAACATCCAAAATGACTCTTGAATGTTTCCGATTCAAATATCAATACCCACATTTCTGTCATTCACATCAAACCAAAATCAATAGCTCTCCCTAGCAAATTGAGTGGTTTTTAAATCAGAGCCAATATTCCCACTATCTGGTTCCTGTCACTAGCAAGAAACTGAAAAGCTAGCAACTGTGCCTTTAAAATTCTATGTTAGGCTCATAAATATGTAGAATTTTTATTTTTAGTGATACTGTTGATGATTTAATTCACCTCATTCATATGAGGTCCTTTCCAGTGATCTATGGGTTAAGAATTTCTTCCCCAGCATCCCATCCATGGCTGGGTCCTGTGGAATTCAATAACTTGTTTAAATCCTGGGAGTTGTGGAGAATGCTCTTGGACACCTCTGGCTCACCAAATGACAAAAACGCCAGGAATACCTTCATTTTTAAAATTTAAAATGAGTAGATTTTCATTTTTAAAAATTAAAATGGGTAATTTAAAACTGAGTAAAATTTAAAGAATTTCTTTACTTCATTTGTAGATTGCTTTTCTTCACTAAGGAACAATGAATTCATAGATACCCTGAAGATACCTAGGAGTTCTATCAGGTGGCTCAGTGGTAAAGAATCCTTCTGCCAGTGCAGGAGATGCAGGTTTGATCCCTGGGTTGGGAAGATCCCCTAGAGAAGGAAATGACAAACCACTCCAGTATTCTTGCCTGGGAAATCCCTTGGGCAGAGGAGCCTTGTGGGCTACAATCCATGGGGTCACAAGAATTAGACAGGACTTAGCAACTAAAGCACCACTACCTTGACACATCAAGTTAATCATTTGGGTGAACACTTCATATTTCCTTTCTTTCTCTCCCAGCTTTGTAACCACCAGTACCTACTTTTTAATGAATGGATAATGCCCCTCTTGTCTTATAACCTCTCTGATTATAGTTTTATTACTTCTCTTGCTATCTTCTTTTATGGTTCAGGTAAAAGGCTTGTTTTAAGATAAGAGAAAAAGAAATTAAAAAATTAAAGGTCTGTAACCCTACATGTAGATGCTGTTTCTCCACATTGGATTTTGGGGAACAAGAAGCTGGGGCTGCAGAGGAGGACCTGTGACCTCTTGTTATTTTGGTTGTATTGGCAAAGCCTTCCCTTGCTCCTTCTGGCCTGTGGTCAATAGCTGGTCCCATTCTGGAGCTCTGATAACCAGCCAGTGAGTCCATCCTGTACCTCCCAGTTGCCCTTCCCTGTTGCTTTCTCCTCCAGCTGTGGAGCCAGGCAACGCTGTGCTTTTCTAATCCCACCTGTACCACTTCTTGGCCAGGGAACCCTAGAAAAACTCCTTAATCTGTCTAAGCCTCATTTTTCTCAATTGCCTGACAGGAAAATAAAGCTAACTTGCAGGGTCATTATGGGTATCAAATAAAACAGCACAGTGTCAGTGCCCAGCAAGACGCCGGGGGCATGGTAAGCACCCCCAGACTGGGCTCCCTCTGAAGCCCCTTCCCTATGCAGAGCTCCCCTTAGTCTCTGATTGGCAGGGGCCTGCGGTCACAGAGGTGAAACAGAGGGTGTCAGGCATTTGCACCACAGTTCAAGGTCTTTTAACTGTGCTTTTGACTAACTTCATTCCAAAACTTGGAAGGCAGAAAAAACAGAACTAAGTAAACTCGTCTTTTCTAAGGCTTTTTATTCTAGCCACTGCCTTGAGGAGGCTCTTCCTATTTCAGAGAAGAGTAATCATGACTCCAAAGAGTCGTTTTCCTGCCCAGATATCTCAGGGCTCACGTTGCCAGGGTAGCAGTACTCCAAAACAAAGAAATACTGAGAGATTTGTCAATTCTGAGCGACTACTTTGACTTGTGATAGCCAAGAGCAAGGTTTTCATGTTATTGAATAGAACTTTTCCTTCACTAATTGGCTCTCTACCTTGTGATTGTGGCCGGGCAAAGAGGGACCGTCGCCTCAGGCCTGGGCCCTTCTTGATTCTGCCATTCCCCTAGAAGCTTTCCTAAAACGTAGGGCCCCTCCAGCTTCCTGCTGAAGCCAACAGGTTTTCAACAGTCTCTTTGTTCCTGTTCTTCCATTAATAATTGTGTCTGAGCTTGCTCAGGGAACATTCCAAGTCTGCTGGTGTGAAAGCATATTTTGGTTTTGGGGTGTGAGGTACTTAGTGCATTATCCTTAATCTCTCAGAATCCTTTTATTATCTAATAACATAAGAGAGAAGATAAATTTATGATCCAGGGGTCAAATTTGGTGCACAGACATGGGTTTCTTTTTCCTTTTAATTGCATACATAATGTTTGTCCCCCAACATTTTTATTGCTGCATTTTTCTAAAAGCAAAGTTGAAAAAATGTTATAGAAATTCTTGCATACTCACCTCCTAGATGAAAACAGAAGCATTTTATTCTACTTGTCTTGTTACATCTCTCTATCCTTTTAGCCCTCTATCAATCCTTATTTTTTGATGCATTTTAAAGTAATATGCAGATATCAGTATACTTTCTGCTAATGCACACATGTTAAGTATACACACTTAAGTTTTAACAAATGCATACACCTTTATAACCCAGCTCAGCTTCCCTGGTGGCTCAGTGGTAAAGAATTTACCTGCCAATGCAGGAGATGCAGGTTCTAAGCCTGGGTCATGAAGATCCCCTGGAGAAGGAGATGGCAACCCACTCCAATATGGAGTGCCTGGAGAATCCCATGGACAGAGGAGCCTGGTGGGCTACAGTCCATGGGGTCACAAAGAGTCGGTCACAACTTAGTGACTAAGCAACAGTGACAATATAATCCAAACTTCTATCAGTAGAGCATTAGCATCCTTGGACACTCCCCTCACGTGTCTTCCAAGTCAGTTGCCATCTGCAGAAAGCAACCACTTTTCTGAATATTTTCCACTGTAGGTTGGTTTTGACTATTCTAGAAATTTATGTAAATTGAAGCTTTAGTTTGCTCTTTTTCTTGTACAAGATTTCACTCACTGTAATGTTTTGTGATTTATCCATGTTGCTGCATGTATCAATAATTCATTCCTTTGTATTGCTAAGTAATATCCCACTCTATGAAAATATCACAGCCCATCCATTCTCCTGTTGATCAACACTTGGCCTGTTTCCAGTTTTCTTTAGTTATTATGATACAGCTTCTCAGAAGAATACCATACAAGTCTTTTTTTGTTTCACTTGGGTAAATACTTAGGAGTAGAATTTGTGGGTCATAGAGTACATATATGGTTAGTTTTGTAATAAATTGCCAAAACCTTTCCAACAGTGATTTTTACCATTTACACTCCCACCAACAATCCAATAGCTCCTGAAGCCAACAGGTTTTCAACAATCTCTTTGTTCCTGTTCTTCCATTAATAATTGTGTCTGAGCTTGCTCAGGGAACATTCCAAGTCTGCTGGTGTGAAAGCATATTTCGGTTTTGGGGTGTAAGGTACTTAGTGCCTTACACCAACCAACATTTGATGTTCTCAGTCTTAGCCACAAGGTAAATGTATAGTGGGATTTCATTGTGATTTTAATTTACATTCCCCTGGTGATTAATGTTGTAGAGCACTTTTTCATTACATTATCATTTTACTGAAAATTTAATTGATGTACTAACATTTAAAAAACCAAGAGGTTTCTTCTAAGAATCAGATATCCAACTTTTTATGAAACGTTTAAGGACGTGTCAAGACTAGGCTCATATTCCCACATGGGAACAATCAACAGATGACTGGTGGCTGCCCCTTTAAGGCAGTTACCCTTTAGATCCCCAGAGAGTTGAACCCTTCCCCTGATGCCTAACCCAATGGTTGGGCTAATTATCCATTGCCATATAGCCTCACATTTCCTGTTAAGAAGAAATGAAGCTATTTCTTGAATCTGTGTCATTATTAATACTGAGAAAGTGAAAGGTAGATCAAGAGAGTCTTATATTTCACAATAGTGGGAGGACCACATTTCTTTGTGTCAATGGGGAAATATCCCTACAATGTTTAGCACGTAAATTAAATGGGTCTATTTTGAAAGGTTACAATTTAAGGCTCTTAGCTGCCTGCCTTACTCATTTTTATCTGCCTGGCCCCTTTAAGGTGTGGAGTTTGCAACTCTTATTATAGAACATTTAGATTGATAAATGGTGTCTCAAGACTGCCCGCCTGGGGGTTATTTAGATATAGAAAGAGATCTAACTTCATGTCCTTTTATTGATAAAGGGAAAAAAAATTCCAATAATACTTCATTGAGAATACTTCATGTGTTATAAAACATAGAGACTAAAAAAAAATGCTTTACTTTCTCAAATTCTATAATTTTTCTTTTAATTTCAGGACTGTAAGTGGAAAATGTATATGGAGATGGATGGGGATGAAATTGCAATAACCTACATCAAAGATGTGACATTCAACACTAACCTACCTGATGCAGAGATTTTAAAGATGACAAAGGTAGGGTTCTATTTACGGCTTAAAAGCTTTTTGAATTCACAGATATCAAACAAAGACATTAAAATACCCCAGTGGTATGCTTTTGTGCTCATGATGTTCATACCAGCTCAGCTTCAAGCTGGCTGTTGAAAGGCACATTTTATTTAGCAGATTGAGATCATAATAGTTTTTTGTTAAAATTCCACTTATGCTGTGTGAACTAAAAAGTACTACAGAAAAGTGTCGTTTAATTTTTTTTTAACTTTCTTCTACATTTCTTTAGGCATATTCTGTCATTTATTAAAGAAAAGAAAATGCTAATGATGAAAATATTTACCTTGAATTTTGGGTCATGTTAAACTTTAAAAAACTTGTCGGGAGAAAGATTTCTTGAATTTCTGGAAGTACTTGGATGAGATTATCCAAAAGACACATATTGCAGTCTTCATGGTTTTCTTGAATTCACCCCTTTGAATTCCTGGAGTGACCGGACAGTGTCTTACTACTGTGGGGTCAATAGCAGAAGCACACCCATTAAAACGCTGAAGACAGACTTAGAGAAATGCTTAGCTTCTCTTCAAAATAATCATACTGAAAACATACATATAAGACTTCAATTGTAGACGGTCAACCACTCAGGTAAATAACCACGATGTCAACAGGACAGTTACCCTAAGCGTCACAGAAGGCATGAACTCTACTACACGATCGACTGTGAATTTGGTTTCAGGAAAGAAAATGAGGCTGGCAGCAGCAAGCCAGGGTGCAGACACAAGGGGGAAGTGAAAAGAGCCTTCAAATCCCCAGCATTAGACTTGCAAATGTGTTCCCTTCCCAGGCACGAGACTGCTAACCACCCATCTGTAAAGAATCTGCCTGCAATGAAGGAGACCAGGGTTCAATCCCGGGTTGGGAAGATCCCCTGGAGAAGGAAGTGGCAGCCCACTCCAATATTCTTGCCTGGAGAATTCCACGGACAGAAGACCTGGCAGGCTATAGTCCATGGAGTGGCAAAGAGTCAAACATGACTGAGCAACTAACACTTTCACTTTTAATTTACAAGCATATGCATCAAGTAGATTGACTTGATATTCTTTGTTGGATTGCCTCTGTGTACTGGAAGTTATGTTATTTATCTGTAAAGGTTATGATCTGGTTTCACCTTTCCTTATTCTGTTGGGACAGACTGTGTTTGTGTCTGGGAGCCTAGAGACACACATACTTTCTCTTTCCTCCCCACCTGTGCTGTCTCTGGTTGCCACCGGTTGTTTGTGGCTTCAGTGTCACTGAGAAGCAAGTCACAGCCTGCTAACGGAAGGAAGTCACTCAGAGCAAAAATAACAGGGTGGAGTTATAAAATTAAACATAGGTGTTTCTGCTCTAAGGCTATATATGCATTCCAGAGGAACTGTATCTTCTGCAAAATCATGCACCTACATTAACAAGGCTTATTGGAAAAAACAGGACTGGGCTGGACCGTTCAAACTCTGTAGGACTTTTCAACATCAACAGAAACAATAAAAATCCTAATTAAGGAAAGAAAAAAACACCAAGATTGTTTCTTGTCCCAGAAGAGACTAGAATTTGGCTCCACACCTAGACAAACTTTGTCACTAACTCTCTTGCTTCCCATCTGTTCCTCTAAGGGCCCATAGTCTTTCCTAAAAATCAATTTCTCTCCTCCAAGAGGGCTATGTCTCCTTCTTCCCTTTCCTCTATAAACATGGCATTTAATCCTGAATTCTTTGATTTACTCATTTTTCCCTGGGTATCTCCTATGTATACATGAGGTATAAATGTTAATAAACTTCTCTTTGTTTTCTCATGTTAAAAAAAATAAATCTCAGTTAAATCTCTACCAAATTTGCTTTGTACCCATCTCATGGTCAGCCAGTCAGTTGCAACCTTAAATCTGGAATGACAGGCTGGAGGGTGGGAAGAAAGTGTAGAGATTCACCTCTAATAAAGACCACTTTCATCTCACTTAAAATAGGACCCAAAGCATAGGCTTTCTTTATTACTCATTTATCTCAATGTAGTGGGGAAATGACCCACCCACCTCTAGTTTCGTTTGCACCCACAACGTTGCTGGGTATCCTGATATAACCAGAAAGCAGAATGGTTATGAAACCTCTAAACCAGCCACTGCCTGCACTCAGAAAATGCACTTTAGAGTCTTCTTAGATTGTTAAGGATTTTTCTTAATTGTGAAAAAGCTTTCTGAGAAGTCTTCCAGATATTAGCATGAGTTAATGATCTAATGATACAACTGAGAGATGCATGAGAAAAGAGAAGATTGTGGGAGACAAGATTAGCTGTTTACAAACATATAAAAGAATGTCTTTTGAAAACCAAACCCCCAAAGATCAGACATTAGCCTGTTGTGAGTAATCACATGGGAACCAACAGGGCTTTTCTAATAATCTGACATCATGGTGTTCATGATAGCCTGACATCACACCCTATTTACCAATTGTGTACAGCATGACTGGCCTCCAAGAAACCTACTCTGTAGCAGGGCAGGCTGTATTAAAGCAGTTGCTGTTTAGTCTCTAAGTCATGTCTGACCTCTGTGACCCCATGGATTGTAGCCCGCCAGGCTCCTCTGTCCATAGGATTTCCTAGGCAAGAAGGCTGGAGTGAGTATCCATTTCCTTCTCCAGGGGATCTTCCTGATCCAGGGATTGACCCTGTGTCTCCTGCATTGCAGGCTGCTGCTTTACTGCTGCACCATCAGGGAAGCCCGTACGATAGCACTACACCTTTCTAACTTCTGTTTTTCAGCCCCCATTTGTAATGGAGAAGTGGATTGTAGGAATAATGGAAAATCAGACTGTAGAATGCACTGTCACATATGAGGTAAGCCTGGGTAAGGGGGAGGGGAGAGGGGGGAAAGTCTGTTGGCTTCACCATCAGTTTCTCCAAAGGGGTTTTTATTTGCTGCCTCAGGGTGTTTAGCATTTATCGGAAGAGAAGCTATTTAACCAACATGAATATAGGAAGATCAATATAATTATTCTAGCAAAGTGACGAAAGGAATGAGAACAGGGTGCTTACCTAGAGATTGAAGTAGTAATTCATTAATTAGTTAATCATTGAGCACCTTCTGAATACAAATGTCTGCATGTGTGACATACTAGGGATATGGAACAATGAGTGCAGGCAGTGGCTGGTTCAGAGGTTTCAGAACCACTCTGCTTTCTGGTTATATCAGGATACCCAGCAACGTTGTGGGCACAAATGAAACTGGGGGTGGGTGGGTCATTTCCCCACTACATTGAGATAAATGAGTAATAAAGAAAGCCTATGCTTTGGGTCCCAAAAAAGCTCTGCCTTCTTGGTGCTTCAAGTTTAAGGATGAGGGTAGAGCAGTGAGTGAGTCTTCACAAGGACAGGGTACAACTTCTATTACTACCATCAAAACCAGATTCCATATGTTTAATATATGAAAAAAATTGAAAGATGTACAAACAAATATTTTAGAAATATTGGTTTTAGAGAAACAATATATTTGTTCTAGAAAAACAATATGTTTGTTTTAGAAAAACAAATATTTTAGAAATAGGTGCTATTAAAACTAAAAATCATATTCAGCAAGTACCTACCAACAGGTACCATTCTGTGCTTTGTTTAGTCACTAAGTCATGTCTGACTCTTTGTGACCCCATGGACTGCAGCACATCTGGCTCCTCTGTCCTCTACTGTTTCAGAGAGTTTGCTCAAGTGCGTGTCCATTGAATAGGTGATGCTATCATTCTGTGATTAGGGTGGACTAAATCTAAATCTATACTCTTCAAGGTTTATATATACTCCAGTGGAGGGTGATAGATTAATAAATAAATTAGTAATGTCAGCGTGATAAGTGAGAATCAGAAAATAGTGAGACTCGGGGCATTAGATTCAGTGGTCAGGGAAGACCCCTCTTCTCAGTGTGAGGCAGCAGGGAACAGCAGAGGAAGGGCAAGTACACGTCTGAAGCACAGAGGACATGACATGGCTAGAGAGGTGGGCGGGGCCAAGCACAGCACCTCCTGGGGCCGAGGTAAGGAGTTAGGACTCACTGTAAACAGCATGGTGGCTGTTCTAAGTATTCTGCTGCTTTAAATGATCTAATTATGTTTTTGAAAAGAGCAAGATCTTCATGGTAGTGGAACAATCTGCTTCTACAAGGTAGAGAAACCCTAGTGTTCTCTACCTGGGAATGGAATGGAGGGAAATAGTTATAGCAGAGTCTTGGTACATATGGAGACATGGTTACTATGAATGTAGTTAGTATGCAGCTACCCTCAATAGGAATGCCTTTCATTCATTCACTCCTTATTCATCTAAGAAACATTTAGCAAGGATTTACCATGATCTAGACACTGTAAGCGGAGAAGGCAATGGCACCCCACTCCAGTACTCTTGCCCAGAAAATCCCATGGATGGAGGAGCCTGGTGGGCTGCAGTCCATGGTGTTGCTAAGAGTCGGACACGACTGAGCGACTTCACTTTCACTTTTTACCTTCACGCATTGGAGAAGGAAATGGCAACCCACTCCAGTGTTCTTGCCTGAAGAATCCCAGGGATGGGGAGCCTGGTGGGCTGCCGTCTATGGGGTCGCACAGAGTCGGACACGACTGAAGCGACTTAGCAGCAGCAGACACTGTAAGAGGAACTTACACCTGTGTTATTTCAGTAACCTTGTGCAAATACGCAAAGGTAAGGAGCACTATCTTCATGTGGCAACTAGGGAAAACTGGCTCAGAGAGATGAAGGGTGATTCTAAGGTTTGGGAGGGTCAGTGAGAATCCGTGGGGTCGCCAAGGTCCTCTGAGTGTGAGTAGTTTCCAGCCTTCCTTGGCTGTTCTAGCCATTCCCTTCCCAACAGTAAGATGAGGGAAGTCAGCCTCGAATGGACTACACATGCTGCTGCATAGGGATGGTCTTCTGAGCTGCCACGGACGAGCATTTTAACATGAGAAGTCCAAAGCCTGGCCAGCCCACTTATTCAGGATGCCCCGATATTGGAAGCCAGTTAGGATGACAGCAATGGTTTATCCTCCCCAGCCAGGGTGCACCGCCTGTAGGAATGAGGCACCTGAGAAATAGCCGTAATTGTCAAAGTGTGGATCGCAAGGCACAGACCTAAATAGAAGAAGTCGACTGGTCTTGAGTAACTGGGAACCTGGGAATCTAGAGCCCGCTGACCAGTCCCCAGTACCAAGGAAAGCCCTCTCTTTAGTAAGTGGACAGTGATAACAGCCGGTTCTCATCTCTGCCTGCCTTAGCTCTGGAGACACACCTCACCAAATTCTTCTCTTCTCTTTCTCTCTCCCCTGCCTCCTCCTTCTCTCCTCCTCAGACTCCGGGATGATGTGATAATTATGTGGGTAACAGTCACTTCAGGGCTTTTTAAAAATATGTATTTTCATAACCTTATCAAATCCTGAGAGGTTCTTCAACTTAGTCTGATTTGTGGCACCTGGTGATGAAGAGGTAACTGGGCCCACCAACCTCCCCATACTTACCCAGTTACCCAGATGACCGCAGGCCGTCCTAAGCAAAATAGTGGTCAGATTTTATTTATTCAGCAAAATATCTGTTTTCAACTACTATAAACGAAAGACATTGTTTTTCATTACTCGTTAAACAAAGAGGTAAGTTGAGATTTACCAACGAATTCTTAGAGAAGACAACCACCTTTTAAACTACTGTAGTCCACTAAGGAGTAAAGTGGTTAAACTTTTTTTATTTTAACCATATTACCATATTGAGGCAAACAGTGCAAATATTTTACCTCGTGCATTATGACAGTGTTCTAAAGAGTTACCTTGAATGGATAATGATAACCTGATTTTCTTTCCTGTTTTATAAGCATGCATATATCTGATTGTGGGTTTCTCTCCTATTTTTTTTTTCCACAGAGTGATGTTAGAACTCCAAAAAGCACTAAACACATCCATTCGATTCAATGGAGTAGAACAAAACCTCAAGATGAAGTGAAGGCTGTCCAGCTTGCCATTCAGACGTTATTCCCCAACTCAGAGGGCACTCCTGGAAGCAGGTCTGACTCAAGTAAGTTAGCTGTGCTCTAGACAGGGTCCAAGGTGGAAATGTCGAAAGTCTCACATCAGGAATAAGGACCAGTCTGTAAGTTTATATAGATTTCTTTTTTTTTTCTTTTGCTGTGTGTGCAGCTTGAAGGATCTTAGTTTCCCAACCAGGGATCGAACCTAGATCCCCTACAGTGGAAGAGTAGAATCCTAACCACTGGGTTAGGGAATCCTTATTTACTTATTTAGCTGCGTTGAATCTTAGTTGCAGCATGCGGGATCTTTTAGTTCAGGCATTTGAACTCCTAGTTGCAGCACGTGAGATCTAGCTTCCCCACCAGAGATAAAACCTGAGCACCCTGCATTGGGAGCCGAGTCTCAGCCACTGGACCGCCAGGGAAGTTCCTCCCATAGAGATTTCTAACATCATGCATCATGCGTGCTATAGAGATTTCTAATATCATGCATCATGCGTGCTAAGTCAATTCAGTTGTGCCTGATTCTTTGCGACCTTATGGACTATATACAGCCCACCAGGCTGCTCTGTCCACGCGATTCTCCAGGCAAGAGTACTGGAGTGTGTTGCCATGCCCTCCTCCAGGGGATCTTCTTGACCCAGGGACTGAAGCTGTGTCTCCTGCAGGTCCTGCATTACAGGCAGATTCTTTACCGCTGAGCCACTGGGAAAGCCCTCTAATATCATACTTCCTCCTATTTTTAGAATATTGGCTTTATACACAGATTATATGGAAAGTAGAAATTATGGGCTTGGAAATAAGAACATATTATAATGAAGTTCCATATTCAAGTAACTATCAAAGAAGATAAAAATTAATGATTATGTCCTATTGAAAAATGTATGTATATTTATACACATATGTATTTAGTTTTCAAGATTGTAGATAAAGATAAGAATTATCTTCCATGTCCAGCACACATTCCCATGAAGTCACTGCTGTCACTGGGGCAACCTCTTGAGTCCTTAACACCACAGATCCATCAAAGCAAAAGAATGACAGGGCAAGCAAGAAAGAGGGCCGGAGAGGGGGTGGGGGGCGGTGATAAAAGTAAGGGAGGAAGAAAGGAAAGGAGGATAGAGAAAGAGAAACATGAAATGCATATGCTGGGTAGGGGGTGATAATAATTACAGATGCTATAAAGAAGCCATTTAGACATGACTTAGAGTAAGACCGGAGAAGGCAATGGCACCCCACTCTAGTACTCTTGCCTGGAAATCCCATGGATGGAGGAGCCTGGTAGGCTGCAGTCCATGGGGTTGCAAAGAATCGGACATGACTGAGCTACTTCACCTTCACTTTTCACTTTCATGCATTGGAGAAGGAAATGGCAACCCACTCCAGTGTTCTTGCCTGGAGAATCCCAGGGATGGGGAGCCTGGTGGGCTGCCGTCTATGGGGTCACACAGAGTTGGACACGACTGAAGCAACTTAGCAGCAGCAGTAGAGTAAGACAGGCTGCCTTGTTGATGAACTGGTTATTTGTTAGCTTCAAGGGAAAAGTTCTGACCTTCACCTTTGCAGACCCAGAAACTCTAATACAACCCAGACTCAGGCTAACAAACACTCGGGAGATGGATACATAAACCCCTGTGCAAATCACCTTTGCCATGAGAAACATACCTTCCTAGCAAACCAAAAACACATGTTTTCTGGACCAATGCCTCTTTTTCCCAATAAAAAACTACCTTTGATGGAGAAGGAGATGGCAACCCACTCCAGTGTTCTTGCCTAGGAAATCCCATGAACAGAGAAGCCTGGTGGGCTATGGACCATGGGGTCACAAAAGAGTCAGACTCGACTTAGCAATTAAACAATAACAGTTAATCAGGGTTCAAGTGTGTCCTTCCATGATCCAAATAACATAGCAGTTTAAATCCCTCACTTGCTACATTGTAATAGATATAAACTCTTTTTTAAAAAAGAAAAGAAAATATCCCTGAGAAGTCAAAACAGAAGATTCTTTGGTGACATGGCAACAAAGTGCCCTGATGGCTACTGTCACTGAGTTACGAGAGACCAACTTCTGTGTCCTCCACGGTGCTGACCGGCTTACCAAGCACACCAGGTGTTTTAAATGCCCACTGGCCAGGGGCCCCAGGATCCTGGGCAGTATTCTAAACCCAGCAACAAATTCTTTGACAGCATGCTAAACCTGCCTTGCTTTGTCAGCATGGCTGATTGGGTTATTTTTCTTTCTCATTCTAAAGTTCTTAAACCATGGGTTTTAACTATACTAAAATTTACCATCTTCCATCACAAGAAGTCCAGAGGTAGGCCAGGCTCCAGGTACAGTAAGATAAGGCGCTCAACCACGTTAAGGATGAGAAATGAGCCTTGCCTGGTTTCTACTCTGCCATCCTTAACAGGTTGCCTTGGTCCTCGGCCTAACTCCTCTCACATTCACAGTCATTGTATAAAAGATATGGTAACGCCCCACAGGAAATAAGAGGTCAATCCCTTTCCTGTTCTCATGCTTGGGAGGGAGAAAGACTTGCTTAGAGACCTTGTTGCAGACTGCCTTTCAGGTCGCTTTGGCCAGAGCTAAGCACCTTGTTCATTCTTAACCATGGCATCATATGTCTGGCTTGGACTGATCAAAGTCTGCCTTAGAGCTGGATGTGATCAGCTTCCCCAGTGCACATGGCTCCATGTAGGGGGTTGGACACTGAACAAAACTGGCGTTCTGTTGGAAGCTAAGATTCCGGGGAGGTCCAAGCAAAGGGAAAGAAGCATGTGATGGTTGGCTGAAGCCTGTGAGCCTGAACATGGGAGGTTGCCTGTGTCTGGATGCACCCCTTGCCTGAGAGGCGCGAGGCATGGATGCTGGCAGAGGGAGTGGGCACACTCTGTTCCTCTCAGGAGCCCTGCTGGCACAAGCAGAGCTCAGGGAGGATGCCAGGGAACTCAGGATGTCGGCAATGCAGGCCCTAGGGAAGACAGAGAAGATCCAAGGTGGGAGGAACTTGCTTATTCACTGAAGTATATAGTTTACTAAGTGGCTGTCAATTAAGCATTTTCTTTTACTGTAACTTCTTCCTGTTTGCCACAAAGCTTCATTTTTCAGGCAGAAAATATTTCTTATTCCTGAACCTCGGGAATCTCTCCTCTGGACATATAAACTGTCTTTCTTCCAGTCTCTAGCTGTCTCAACCATTAGAACCCAACCTCTTTTATCTGCATTTAGAGTTCTTGAGGATTTAAAAGTGCTGGTTAGCAAAACCTTTGTTGACTAAACATGCCCCTGCCATCCAAAGACACTTAAACAGTAATTTCTAGAAGTGACACCAAGTTGGGAAGAAGATAGAATTTAGATGCAGGAGTATTAGCTGAGTGACCGTAGGTCTGGTGGCTTCACCTCTAAAGCGTCAGTCTCTTCCATTATAGAATGATATTATTAGTACTGACCTGAGAAGATGGCCCAGTGGTAAAGAATCTGCCTGCCAATGCAGGAGCCACAGGAGACGCGAGTTTGATCCCTGGGTGGGGGAAGATCCCTTGGAGGAGGAAATGGCAACCCGCTTCCAGTATTCTTGCCTGGAGAATCCCATGGACTGGGAAGATTGGCAGGCCACACACAGTCCATGGGGTCACAAAGAGTCAGACATGATTGAGTGACTGAGTGTGGTTTTTAAGATGTCAGGGAAGTTAAGTGATATACTGTAAGAAAAGCCTTTGGAACAGTGCCAGCATATAGCATACATTTGGTAAGTATAAATGCCCTTATTTTTTAAAATAAATATTGATAATAAAGGAAATGTTTTGATACCTAGCCTAGAATTATGAATGGTAGCGCTTAGAGCTTGCCGAAGAGGTTTGAAATTTTGTGAGACAGGCTTATGAATTAGGCATGCAGCTTTACTCTGGCTTCAAAGATGCCCATTTCCATTTCTTCCACAGGCGCTGATTGCCAGTGGCTGGATACTCTGAGGCTGCGGCAGATTGCATCCAACACTTCCCTACAGCGCTCCCAGAGCAACCCCATCCTGGCGTCCCAATTCTTCCCCTATTTCAATGACCAGGACTCCCTACGCAGCTGCGGTGAGGCGGACCCAGGTGCCCGTTAAGTATCAGCAGATTACGCCTATAAACCAGTCCAGAAGCTCCTCTCCTACTCAGTATGCACTGACCAAAAACTTCTCTTCTCTGCATCTTAACTCCAGGGATAGTGGCTTTTCCAGTGTTAATGCTGACAGCTCTTTAGAGAGGGGTCGATACTCTGGTAGAAGCAGGAACAAATACGATCGAGCTAGTCACTCCCTCAATTCTTCTCCGAGAGGAAGACACAGTGGGAAAAGTCAGCACTCCACTCCTTCAAGAGAAAGATATTCTGGAAAATTCTACACGGTTTCTCAGTCAGCACTCAATGCTCACCAGTCACCTGACTTCAAGAGAAGCCCAGATGCCTCCAATCAACCCAGAACCATCCCAGGGATGCCTTTGTGCACTGACACGGACTCACGAGCCAATGAGGAGGAGAGCAAAGTCAGCGAAGGGGGATGGACAAAGGTGGAGTACCGCAAGAAACCCCACAGGCCCTCCCCTGCCAAGACCAGCAGAGAAAGACCCAGGGGAAACTTACGAGGAAGGAGAAATTTTTGATGAATTGAACTAGTTGAGCTTTTCTTAGTATATATTTTTTTAATGTAATGGATTTTGATAATGTGCTGCCTTCAGATAGAATTAACAAAAGACGATGTTTCCCTTCCGGGGGTTTAGAAAATACCTTCTAGGAGAGCCTGTAGCCAAAACAAGGCCAAAATTGTGGATGTTGGTTGTCCATTGTTAAGTAACTGGACTTAAAACATAACTATATATATTTTATTCCCCTGAATTAAGACCTTTAGAGAAGGGAATATACCATTGTATTACCCTAGCCACTGCTTTTCTGATTAGCAGGGCCTGGACTAGGGTGAACTTAAATGCAGAAAAACTTAGCTTAAATAGAGCGGTCATCTTGGGTGCAAAATTTAAGGGGGAATCAAAAAGCTCAATAATAATCAAGATTAATAATATTCTAGTGCAATATTTAAATAATATTCTAGTGCAATATTTAAATAAATGAAAATTAATGCAAAAAATTGTGATAAACAAAAAATCGAGATTCTGGAGAAAGACAGGATCAGTATCACTGGTTTTTCCTTTTGTCTAAGGCTCCAGTATGGCTTGGCAAGACAGTTACTGATCCTGTCTTTATTTAAAAATCTTATATTAATATTTTGTTCATCATGTATTCTTTGCATTAATTTTCTCTTTAAAAATATTGCATTAAAATATCATTTATTTTGATTACTCAGGTGGGGCTTTTTAATGCTTCCTTAAATTTTGTACCCAAGGCAAGTGCCTCACTTGCCTTACCTAATCTCCACACAGCCGGTTAGTATTTATTTTAGTAAGTCATTTGGGTTTTTATCTTAGTCAGAGCTGAATTGACTTGGCTTGTCATTTTTAGGCAATAAAAAGATTATTGGACTTAATGTTGATCATAATGCCACATATCATTCCATGAGACTCATCAGAAACCAGAAATCTAAACTGCTTAGGAGATTTGTGGTTATTTCTTTCCCCAAAGCTCCCAGGGACTGCAATCAAATATTATTTTCTACATTTTGCCAAAGGAGGAGCCAAGAGGGGAAAACAAAGGTCTGTAAAGTCCTCTTGGGAATGTCAGAACTCTAAAATCTAAAAGAAAACAGACACAGAACAGGATGATAACATCACAAGCTAAAAGTCAGAGAAATTTAAAATTACTATCATCCTTGTTAGAGCAAGACAGTAAATACCATCCTCGTAGCAAGAAAGCTGTAAGCAGCTGGGGGTAAAGAGGTGAATGGTATGGGTGGGAGGAAGCTGACTACAGTTTAGGACAGGCACTGTGGAATCTGGCTTGGGAAATCCTATATATTTTCACAAATCAAAAAGCCTGGTGGCAACAAATGTACTGTATGTCAAATGAATAAATGTTATTTTCAGTACGTTCTGAGTTTCTATTCAACATTCACTAGCTCTAAATATCCACTGTTCTTTGCCCTGCGTAGAATTCTCAGTGCTCTGTAGAAATCTGATTCTGGGGAACTGCCAGTGTTGGGGGTGGTTCTCTTTTAATAGAAACCAGTCATCAAGTACAAGCATATATTCCCAGAGTAACTGCCCTTCTCTAATACCGTCCTTGGGGCCTGGGGTTGGTTTGGGCAGCATTAAAGAATCCCATGGATAGAGGAGCCTGGCAGGTTACAGTCCATGGGGTCGCAAGGAGTTGGACACAATTTAGCAACTAAACCACCAACACCACCACAAAATCTAGGTTATAGGAAACAACTTTACCTGTGTGGAAAGTTGTGACCTAACCATCAATCCAACAACTCTGTTGTATAACTCTTATTGTTTAACACCTGCATTTACAAGCAAAAAGTGATGGGAAATAGTGACATTAGGCACCGAGGTCCTCTTTTCCACTGTGGATGACCATCTTCTCCAAGGATTTAAGTTCCACTGTGATCCTTTCTCATGAAGCTTATATCAGCTACATCTGTTTTCAATTATTTTTCCCTTTGTCCTTTGTTCATGTTTAATTTTTTTAAGAGGGCTAATACAAAGTATGCTATCTTCATAGCATGCTGCTTCTAAATAAGCAATAAAATACTTTCTTTGATTAGGATTTTTGGATAAGTAGCCAAATGCAGTCTTAACTGGGTCACTGTGATGGAACATGGAGTATGGATTTAATTAGTAAACAAATGGTTCATTCTGGGGAATTATTTAAGACTCTAGTTTAAAAGGTGTTATGCCAAAAATTGCTTGTTTCATACTTTTTCCCTTCTTGCTTTCCTGGGCTATTCTTTGGAGAATCCAACCTGGTAGTAAAATGACTCAATGACCTCATTCCTAGTTAGTGCAGTAGCTAATCACAAAGAGGTTATTCCAACACTGTATAAAAACTGACCACCTCAAAAGATCTTATGAAAAAATTCCTGTCACCTCAATGCTCCTAGTCAAAACCAAAATACAAACATCTGTGGTCTGCTTCCTGGTTGAAGGAAATTATTATTATTAAAGAAATGATAAGGCTGGATGTTATTTTTTTCCTAATGTTGCCTATTCATCAAAAATTGCTTGCCATGTTACAAGATAAATGTAAATGAAGAACAAAACAAGGATTAAGAGGATTTGTTTCCCATCAAGTTAAATCAGTTATAAGAGGCTGATGTTAATAGCAACAACAATCAACAGCAAAAAACAAAAAAAAACAACAACAGTGAAAAACCACCAGGGATATTTTAAGAGGAAAAATCATAGTAGGAACAAATCAAGAAACTATATCTTGAGTTAGGCACCTGTAAATGTGGGAGTGTGGCAGACCCGCAGTAAGCTTCAGATCAAGTCTGAAACACTTGAATCTGTACTGGTTGCTACCAAAGAGGCAGGCGTTACTCCAGGCATTGCCCAGGCAAAGCATGATGTTTTGCTCTCTGCATAGTCACTAGATAGCAATTCTACAGCACTGACCTGCATAAATGAATAATCCTACATATGTAAAGGAGAACTGGAGATTACTTACCAAAGATACTTTAGAAATATATAACCTGGTCATTGTTTTCAACCAATTCCTGAGTATTATTCATAAAAATTATAAAAATTAAACTGCAATGTTTAAAAATATTCACAGTAAAATTTAAAACAGTAAAATCTGGGATAATTGGATGAAGACACAAAAGAAGACACAGTGGCAGAAGTGATAATGGGTAAAACTTGGTATGAACAACAGAAAAAATTATATATAAAATCTTCATTGTAAAACTTACGTTGAAAAGAACTAATCCCATGGGGGAAATCAGTACAATAAAAATTAATATTAAAATGGGAAATAATTTTATTATGTTGGATAGAATGCATGTGTGTGTGCTCAGTTGCTCAATCGTGTCCAACTCTTTGCAATCCCATGGACTATAGCCCATCTGGCTCCTCTGTCCATGGGATTTTCCAAGCAAGAATACTGGAACAGGTTACCATTTTCTTCTCAAGGGGGTCTTCCCAAACCAGTGATCAAACCTGAGTCACCTGCATTGGTAGATGGATTCTTCACCAGGAAAGCCCATTAGATGGAATATCAGGGAATTGAACTGGCATAATGACATGCAGAATACATCATGAGAAATGCTGGGCTGGAAGAAGCACAAGCTGGAATCAAGATTGCTGGGAGAAACATCAATAACCTGATATGCAGATGACACCACCCTTATGGCACAAAGTGAAGAAGAATTAAAGAGCCTCTTGATGAAAGTGAAAAAGGAGAGTGAAAAAGTTGGCTTAAAGCTCAACATTCAGAAAATGAAGATCATGGCATCCAGTCTCATCACTTCATAGCAAATAGATGGGAAAACAGTGGAAACAGTAGCTGACTTTATTTTTCTGGGCTCCAAAATCACTGCAGATGGTGACTGTAGCCATGAAATTAAATGACGGTTACTCCTTGGAAGGAAAGTTATGACCAACCTAGACAGCATATTAAAAGCAGAGACATTACTTTGCCAACAAAGGTCCATCTAGTCAAGGCTATGGTTTTTCCAGTGGTCATGTATGGATGTGAGAGTTGGACTATAAAGAAAGCTGAGCACCGAAGAAATGATGCTTTTGAACTGTAGTGCTGGAGAAGACTCTTGAGAGTCCCTTGGACTGCAAGGAGATCCAGCCAGTCCATTCTAAAGGAGATCAGTCCTGGGTGTTCACTGCAAGGACTGATGCTGAAGCTGAAACTCCAATACTTTGGCCACCTTGTGCGAAGAGCTGACTCATTGGAAAAGACTCTGATGCTGGGAGGGATTGGGGGCAGGAGAAGAAGGGGGTGACAGAGGATGCGATGGTTGGATAGCATTACCAACTCAATGGACATGGGCTTGGGTGGACTCCAGGAGTTGGTGATGTTCAGGGAGGCCTGGCGTGCTGCGGTTCATGGGGTCACAAAAAATTGGACACGACTGAGTAACTGAACTGAATGACATTCTTCCTTAACACATTTCCCAGTAGTTATATATAGTTCTGATCACATTTTATCCATAAATAAGTGTTTAAAAGTCGAAGGGTCAACACGTCAAGATCAGAATGTCCAGTGGTTCAAAATGGCAGGATCAAAACAGCCTGCACACAGCTCAGAGCATTCTGACTCAATTGCAACCGTTCCAAGTTGAGAAATACCAAATATTTTATGTCTCCCAAGTCTGTTTATAATTTATCATTTCACCTCAACACGTTGGTACAGATACGGCATGCTGGCTCAGCTACAAGATTCTGTGATTCGGTTGTGCCAACTTATCATGGAAACTCTAAATTAGAGACACTGTAGTGAGGCGGCTTATAAAATCTCTTGCCATCACTTGGGTTTGAGAAGCTGCAGTTAAACCAGGATGGCCTGGGGAAGTCAGAGCATAAGACCTGGACCCAGCTCTATTTGCTACTCCTGTAACTGGTATATGAGATTGTGGAGGTGGAAAAAGGCACTAGATCCACGGTCAACCTTGTCAAGGCATTAGGGCAGCAGGCACCAGTGACTCTTCACTGTACTGCCCTTTCCCTTCGACTCGCTGGCTGGTCAAGCACGGCATGAGCAAATTAAGAGAGGGAAAGAATGAAGTGGACTCGTGACCTTGTAGCTCATTCAAAACTAAAATAAAAGTTTACTTTTATAGAATCATATGATTATGAGTCTCCATAATCAATGTTATATCTACCCAACTGTCCCAAAGAAATTGCTTCCCTACCACCTAGGTGAGTCTCACTCAGCCCTCAAGTTCCAGCTGTCATCCTGGAAGCCCTCTGTCCACAGTTCCAGTCACTTTGCTCATTCTGAACTCCTCTTGGGGGCATCTTATCACTTAGTCCCTTGCACTGTTGCTTAAGCCTTGTGTTTCCACTCCCTTGAAGGTGCTCTGGGAGGGCAATATAGTGAGGCCCAAGAACTTGACAATAGGGAAATACAACTAACCACCAAGAATTCATCAGTGGAATGGCCAGCTGAAAAGCATGCATATATCTCAGACCAGAGACGTGAAACGATGAGTCTTCTAGAGGTGGTGGAAGGGTTAGGAGGTGGGTTTGGGGACAGACAGAGGTGGTCAGCCTTAGAAGCCTAGAATCAGGCCGTCCACAAAGGAAAAGGTTAGCCATACTATCCACACCAAGCCTTCACACTGGGCATAATATGCCCAGTCACTCCTAGAGACCAGTAAGCATCAGATCATTGTCCAGCAGAGCCTTTACCAGACTGGTATAAGAGTCTACTTGGTTCAGATCAGATCAGTCGCTCAGTCGTGTCCGACTCTTTGTGACCCCATGAATCGCAGCACACCAGGCCTCCCTGTCCATCACCAACTCCCGGAGTTCACTCAAACTCACGTCCATCAGGTCGGTGATGCCATCCAGCCATCTCATCCTCTGTACTTGGTTAGGGAAATATAAACTTTGGTGGAGATGGTCATTCGATCGGGCTCCTGCTTACCTTTTCTGCATCACTGTCTGCTTCTCCCCATAGCAATCAAACTGAAATGCTGCTGTATTCTCCTTTTCTTTAAAACTCCCTCCATCCAGCTTCCTCTGCACTGTCTGGCTGAGTTAGCCTTTAGCTCTCTGCTAAGACCTTGCTTCCTCCAGGAAGCCCTCCCTAATCCCCAGGCCTAGGTCAGGCTCACCCTCATGTGTTCACACAGGACCTTGTGGTTAATCAGATGTAACTCCCTTTGTTAAAATCATCCCAAAATCTGTTCCTCTGTACTCCTTCATAGATCATCAGTGTTATTTCCAACACACAATTGGTACTCAATCTGTTTACTGAATGCATATATTAATTGGCAAATATATTGATCAGACTAATAAACCACATCAAATCATCAAAATTCTTGTTCTAATCTCATGCTCATTAAGTGACCTTAACAGGATTCTCCAATTTGCTTTACAGTTACATTTCTAGTATTGAAAAAAAATTACCATTCTGATTTTATACATCAGTCTCTCATGAGTTTTGCTAATGTGAATTGGTCCCTGAGAACAACTCTGAGACACTGATTTGATTTGGGGGCTTATTGAGAATTCCTTGGTGATCCAGTGGTTAAGACTCAGCAGTTTCACTGCTGTGGCCCAGGTTCAGTCCCAGATTGGGGAACTAAGATCCTGAAAGCAGCGTGGTGCTGCCAAAAATGGGGATGGAAGGGCTTATAAGTGAGAGCAGATTTTGGGAGTGCCAAGGCCCCCAAGGAAAGGCCAGCCTGATTTTCCCCAAGAAGTAACCCTTTGTGTCATAGTAAACTATGCTCACTTTCCATTTTGAGTTTTTGTACCTAGTATAGCACAATAAATACCAGAACTCAAGAAATGCTTGTCATAGGAATAAAAAAGAATTAAAATATTATGTATGTTCAAGAAATTCACACAGAGACGTTGTCCTTTCAAACGCTGATAGAACCTCGTTATATAGCTTTTCTTTCCAGAGGCCCAAAGGGTGTTGTATTTTTGTTTTGTTTTACCTGTGCTTTGAGCCTTGTAGGATCTCAATTCCCCAACCAGGGATTGGATCCCAGGCCAGGGCAATGAAAGTGCCAAGTCCTAACCACTAGACCACCAGGGAACTCCTCCCAAAGTTCTTTTTTTTTAATGACTATTAGTTGTTCCTGATCCCAGTGCTCTCTACTATCCTGTTGTGCCTCCTTCTAAAAGCAAGTAAAGTTTTCCTGAAAGTCTGGCCTGGCAGTTTTCCTTTCTCGTAGCTATGGGCACCAGGTCCCCTCCTGATGCCTGATGGTGCCTGTTCTGGCTGAGACAGGGGATGGCTTATCCTTGGTGCAGGGACAATTCAAGATGTGTCAGCTGGTTGTGGCTGATTATCAAGATGTCCAAACCAGCTCCTTTGCTATGTGCAAGCAATTTAATTTTGTGCCTAATTTTAATCTGCAGTGTACTGTATGTCTACATCTGCTGTGTTAAAGGATTCATTAGCATTTAAAGGGGGAGCTGATGGTATTGATCACTCTTATTAAAACCAAAAACAATCATGCAGCAGTAACTGATGAGCATTCTCTTCGACCGCTGAAGTCACAGCCAAAGTTTATGTACTTGAAACTCTGGCAGAAACAGAAAATGTGATAATAAAGCAGAGAAATCAAAGTGGCATCTGTTATATGCATTTATGATTTGCCACTATCCCCAGCCACCCCAGCTTTTCAGATTATGAGCTTCTTGAAGATAGGAAACTTCATTTTTTCCTTAATTTCTACCACCTGGCACAGTGTCTGGCAGAGAGTAAGTTCTCGATGAATTTTTTGAAAAGAGTAAGTTAAGGAATAAAGATGAAATGTATATAACCAGTGCATGTTATACAAATACTCTGTAAGAACAACTGTAACTTTCTTACAGGTGTTCTAATAATTGTGTATTGCTATTTAACAAATTGGGCTTTCCTGGTAGCTCAACTGGTTAAAGAATCTGCCTGCAATGTGGGGCACCTGTGTTTGATCCCTGGGTCAGGAAGATCCCCTGGAGGAGGGCATGGGCAACCCACTCCAGTACCCTGCCTGGAGAATTCCAAGGACAGGAGCCTGGCGTGCTGCACTCCATGGGGTTGCAAAGAGTCCAATGCGACTAAGCACAGCACAGCACATAAAATAAATCAACCCAAACCTTAGTGTCTAAAAGTAAGAATAAACATCTGTTATTTCACATAATTCCTGTAGTTCAGGAATTTAGGAATAGCTTAGCTGACTGGTTCTGGCATGGGTTTCTGATGAAGCATCTGTCAAGATGTTCAGGAGCTGCATTTATCTGAAGGTTTGACTGTGGCTGGAGGTTCTGCTTCCAAGACAGTTCTCCCATATGGAGCTGGTTGTTGGCACGGGACCTCAGTTGCTCCTCATGTGGCCCTCTCTATATGCTTAGGTATCTTTATGACATGACGCTTGGATTCCCCTGCTGAGAGAGATCCAGGAGAGTATGGTGAAAGCCACAGTGTATTTTCTGAAGTCACATCCAAGACTTCCCTGGTGGTCCCAGGGCTAAGACTCCACACTCCCAGTGTAGCGGGTCCACATTCAACCCCTAGTCAGGGAGCTAGATCCTACATGCCACAACTAAAGATCCTGCAAGCCGCAGCGAAGGCCCAGCACAGCCAAATAAGGAAATGAATAGTAAAAGATGAAAATGAAAAAGAAGTCTGGCACATCCCATAGCACCCTGTTGTTTACACAGGTCGGCCCTGTTCCATACGGGAGGGATGCCACAAGGGTACGAATACCAGAAGGTGAGACCACAGGGCTGCCTTGTAGGCTGGCTACCTCAGACATCACTAAAATCTCTGTACCCCCACTATTGTAAGTGGATGTCTCCTCTTCTGAGCTTTGCCTTTCCTGCCTGCTTTATATTTTCTCACAGTCTAAAACTTGAACCTGAGCAGACTTCAGTGGAGTGTTACAGCTGGAAGGCATCTTGAAGACCATCTCCTGAAGTTCGATGTCCTCACTTCACAGATAAAAAAAACCCAAAGCTCAGAATTGAAGAGCCTGCTCCGTCACTTAGCCAGCTATAGGCAGGGCAGCACGCAGAGCCCCCAGCAGAGGCTCCTCCCCACCCTCTTCTCATGGAAGCCGTGCTTTGTGAAATGGTTCATCATGTATGAAATTGGTGTTTGTGAGGTCCACAGGCTGTAAAGTTAACACTTACTTTATTTTGGTGTAGTTGCACCTTTTTGGTCTCCGTAGAGACGGGAGAGTCATTGTGGTTTGGTAGGTGTGACTAAATGCTTCTAAAAACAAAACATTCAGGCAATTACATTTTCTCTTTCAGTCCTCTGTTGATTTCCTCTCGATTGTGTGGTAGTTTAGAGAGAGTATTTGTTTTATGCAATAACTATGTCTAATAAAGTTGCAGAGTACATTTGAACGCTTTAGTTCGGTCAGGCAAATGTTTGCTGGGGTCTTTGTGTGTTAGGCACCGGCCCTGCATTCTCTCTCATCTTCAATGGCAATTCAGAAATAAGTCTCAAAGGCAGGGGCATTATTTCCCTATTGACTAAATTTAAAAATTGGAAAGAAGAGCTAGAAACATACAGTAGAAAAACAGAAAAATTCTTCTGTTAGACAGGAATAATTCTTTTCCCTCTCCTTTGTCAGTTCTTTTGGCTCCTACTGCATACCATACTTTCCTCTGACTGTATGCATTTCATCCTTGCCTGGGGAACCCATGACTCTGAACTTGACTTTCTCAGGACTCAGCCTACCCAATTATTTATCTCTGTCTAAAAAGAATCTAAAAATTACTAGTTCCTCCACTTGACGTAACACACTCAACAATGACCATTCCTTAAATTCAAGCCATTATTGTAAATCACTGTCTTATTTTATCAAAGAATCAAAATGAGCTTACTGAAAATGAGAGAGCCAATGCTAGATGGTCAATTTTCAGAAACCCCCTACTTCTTACCCACACAGATGAAGTTCCAAGGAGACTTAAAGGATAACAACACCACCTGCTTGTTTTGCTGAGTTTTAACTATAAGGAAACAGTCCCATGCTAGCCGATTCAAACACAAATGTGTTGTAATGCAATATAAAATATGTCACGGAAGAAGTAATTTTGATTAGAGTTAATTATGGACAGATCGTGATGTACCAAGCCCAGTTGTAAGCCCTTCCCACTTCCTATGAGGTTGATTCTATTATTATGTCCATTTTACAGTTGAGAAAACTGGGACGTAGAAGTTAGTTATTTGATCAAGGTAGTTGAAGAAGTGGCACTGTGACAGAGTAGGACCCCACACAGATGGTGCTGGAGGGGGAGTGGCTCTATGAGCCTGGGTGGGCTTGCTGGGTCCTCGCCTCACACTCCACCATCAGCCACCCCCATACAGTTGCTGCTGCCCTAGTCACCAGCATCTGATGTCTGATGTTCTCACATTTCAGACTGCACTTCCAGCTGCCATGCTGCTTCATGAACTTTAGCTGCAAATCCTACCTGGAAATTTATCTTTATTTTGGAGGGGGTCTGTCCTGGGTCTTCTTTGTGGTGCACTAGCATTCTCTATTTGTGGTGTGTGAAGAGCTTCTCTAATTGTGGCACTCGGGTTTAGCTGTCCCTCGGCAGGTGGGATTTAGTTCCCAGACCAGGGATAGAACCCACATCCCCTGCACTGGATGGTGAAGTCGTAACCACTGGACCACCAGGGAAGCCCCCCTACCTGTAACTATTACATAAGTGTGTGTGCTCAGTCATGTCCAACTCTTGTGACCCCATGGCCTGTAGCCCACCAGGCTGCTCTGTCCATGGAATTTTCCAGGCGAGAAGACTGGAGCAGGTTGCCATTTCCTCCTCCAAAGGATCTTCCCAACCCCTAAATCCTTCTCTATTCCTTGTCTCAAAGTCCCAAAAGTCAGAGAAGTGACTTGGCCCAGCTCATATTTTTGAGACAGACTGGAGAAGGCCCAGGTGGCTCAGCTGACCCGAGGTTGGGCAGGAACCCTCCCACCGCCTGGGAGGAGAGAAATATGAGGATGGCAAGTAAGAGAAAGCACAGCCATCTAGGCTGCAAGGCCATGTAGCTGCCATCGCATCTCTCAGGGATAGGCACACTCTTCCAGCACATTTTTATCCTCTAATGTCCAGTCTACACTATTTGCTAGAAGGGCATAGTCAAACAAATTGGCTGAATTTGATTCATTTTTAAAATGTGTCATTGATAAGAACTGTACCAAGAAAATTACACAAATAAAAACATCCGCTTTTTTAAAAACATTGGCTAGTGAGTAGGAACAGAGAAGGCAATGGCATCCCACTCCAGTACTCTTGCCTGGAAACTCCCATGGATGGAGGAGCCTGGAAGGCTGCAGTCCATGGGGTTGCTGAGTCAGATGCAACTGAGCGACTTCACTTTCACTTTTCACTTTCATGCATTGGAGAAAGAAATGGCAACCCACTCCAGTGTTCTTGCCTGGAGAATCCCAGGGATGGCGGAGCCCAGTGGGCTGCTGTCTGGGGGTCGCACAGAGTTGGACACAACTGAAGCAACTTAGCAGCAGCAGCAGCAGTGAGTAGGAAACCTACAAGACTCCAGTGTTTCTCCTTTGTTCTCACATTACTATCACATTCATGACACTTCTGACGTGACATGGGTGGGCTTTCCCCCTCCACCAAGCGACCCTGCCACACCAGCCGGAGTACCCTACATTTAACTCAGTTACAACACTATCTACCTGGAGATAGTATCAGACCCCAGGTGAAGGGTGCAGTCTCACAAGACTGCTACAGACCCCTCAACTTTGAATGGCAATCTCAAGTCCAGGTTGTCACCTGTGCTTCTGACCAATGGGCTGTATATCAGAGGTTCCCATGGCCCTCTCCCAGGCCTTGATTCATTTGCTAGTGGCTCACAGAATTCAGGAAAACAGTCTACTCATTGTTTGCCAGTTAATTACCAAAAGTATGATAAGTGACCCAGATGAGCATCCAGGTGGGAGAGATGTGTGTGGTGTGTGGGAAGGGGCTCTGAGCTACCGTGCCTTTTCCAGGATTGCCACTCTCCCAGTACCTCCACGTGTTCACCAACCCAGAAGTTCTGCAAATTCCATACTATCAGGATTTTTATGGAGACTTCATCACACAGACATGATCAATTATTATATTAACTCCTTTGCCAGCCCCTCTCCCCTCTGGAGAAACTGTGGTGGGGCTGAACATACCAAACCTTCTAATCTTGACTTTGTCTTTGCTCTGCCATTTGGCTCACAGTCTTGGATTTTATGGTAATGGGGTTAGTTTCCAGGGTCAGTTCAGTTCACTTCAGTTCAGTCGTGTCCAACTCTTTGCAACTCCATGGACTGCAGCACACCAGGCTTCCCAGTCCATCACCAACTCCTGGAGCTTGCTCAAACTCATGTCCATCGAGTAGGTGGTACCATCCAACCATCTCATCCTCTGTCATCCCCTTCTCCTCCTGCCTTCAATCTTTCCCAGCATCAGGGTCTATTCCAGTGAGTCAGCTCTTTGCATCAGGTGGCCAAAGTATTGAAGCTTCAGCTTCAGCATCAGTCCTTCCAATGAATATTCAGGACTGATTTCCTAAGGATGGACTGGTTGGATCTCTTTGCTGTCCAAGGGACTCTCAAGAGTCTTCTCCAACACCACAGTTCAAAGCATCAACTCTTCAGTGCTCATCTTTCTTTATGGTCCAGCTCTTCACATCTGTACATGACTACTGGAAAAACCATAGCTTTGACTAGATGGACCTTTGTCGGCAAAGTAACGTCTTTGCTTCCTAATAGCCTGTCTAGGCCCATGATAGCCTTTCTTCCAAGGAGCAAATGTCCTCCTTTATAAGATAACTTATGCAGTTGGCTACTATTAATACCTTTCCTGGCTGAGGCAGGCAGTTTCAGTCAGTGGTTCCTCTATCAGTTTGGTTTTCCAGTGGTTTGAGCAGAGGAGGAGAAAGACAGAATATGTGTAGCTGAGGGCACTGCACTTGTGAGGGAGACAGAAGCTTCACTTTAATGAAACATCATTCTTGGGAATTCACTGGCGGTCCAGTGGTTAGGACTTCATGCTTTCACTGCCAAGGGCACAGATTTGATGTCCAGTTGGGGAACTAACATCCCATAAGCTATGTGACCAAAAGCAAAAACCATTATTCTTCATATCTAACTAAATGTTCCCAAGTTTGATTTTGTTTATTTATTTTTACAGGATGTCATATTTTTGTTATTATTTACTTTGCCTGCTCTGCGTGGCTTGTAGGATGTTAGTTTCCCAACCAGGAGTCAAACCTGTGTCCTTGGCATTGAAAGTGCAGCATCCCAACTACTGGACTACCAGGGAATTCACCACAATGTCTTTTTTAAGTTTTTATTTTATATTGGAGTATAGTTGATTTACAGTGTTGTATTAGTTTCAGGTGTACAGCAAAGTGACTCGGTTATACACATCTGTATATCTGCTCTTTTTAAGTACTTTTCCCATATAGGTCATTACAGATTATTGAGTAGAGTTCCCTCTGCTCCATAGTAGGTCTTTAGTAGTTATCTATTTCATATATAGTAGTGTGTATATGTTAATTGCAACCTCCTAATTTATCCCTTCCACTGACCTTTCCCTTTGGTAACCCTAAGATTGTTTCCTAAGTCTGTGGATCTTGATTTTATTTATATTTAGTTTGTAAATTTGTTTGGGCTGTACAGTTAGTTGACTGGCAACTATGAGATAAGGAGCTTGTTTTTGGTAGTGTTTATTTTTAAGTAACATTATAACCTAAATAATGTAATAATACTGGCAGAATTTAATAATTCTTTTTGTTTAAAAGAATACCATATATAACTTATGTTTGAGGAAAACTGGTTTAGATCAACCTGATTTTCAGATGGTAGGTATAAGTTCCTGAAATATAAAGAAACCTGTGAGCTACTTAAGACAGGAAGTGACTTATTTATCCCAAGTGCACAGAACTTAGATCCCTAGTTACTTGTAACTGAATTTAAAAAAAAAGAAAAAAAAAAGACCACAGCAAGATGGTGACAGAGCCAGGCAAGCTTTTTACACTTGTCTTCTTTCCCATTCCCCACCCTCAGAGGCTTGTTAGTTCCTTGCTTACCTGGATCACCTAGCTGTGACTTTCTTTTTTTAACTGAAATATATTTGATACATAACACTGTAAATGTAAGGTGTCTAACATGTTGATTTGATACATTTACATATTACAATATGATTTCCATTGTGATAATAATTAGTACCTTTATCATGCTACATAATTATCATTTCTCTTTAGTAGTTGAAATAATTGAGATCTGGTCTCTTAGTAAGCTAGGACAGAGTAGAATAGCGTTGTCTATATTCACTGTACTGTGCATTAGATCTGTAAGACTTATTTACTACTTGTTACAAGTTTATACTCTTAAGCAACATCTCTATCTCCCCACTCCTCAGCCCATGATAACTGCTATTTCATTTTTGTTTTTACAGATTTGGCTGTTTAGGATTCACATATAAGGGATATGCAACATTTGTCTTTCTCTGTCTGACTTAACCTCACTTAGCATATGCTGTCCTTAAGGTTCACCCAAGGTCACTGCAAATGGCAGCATTTCCCCCTTCCTCATCTGAATAATATTCCATTGTCTGAGTGTGTGTGTGTGTATACACATATATCTACCATATCTTCTTTATCCTTTCACCTGTTGATGGACACTTGCATTGTTTCCATAGCTGTGAAACTGGGTGTCATTTCTAGTCCCTTATGTCTCAGCACAGAAAAGAATTCACCAAGAGGCAAAGTGATGCAGAAGAAATGATTTGTTAGAATAGGATGCTAGTGAGGCTTACAACTGAGTGGGTGAGGGCCGTGTTGCACCCTGAGAACTTACTGGGCTACAGACTTATCATCACAGGAAAAGTGAGGAGAGGGAGAAGAACGTCTTTAGCTTTCTTGACTAGATGTCGTGCTTCCATCATCAGTTTCTCCTCCAGATTGAGCAGGGGAGTTTCCTTGTCCCTACATGGCCAAGTTTGTCCGCAGATTATTGTTTTTAGGGATCATTAACTAGCTGACCTCACTGTGCAGGATGTGGGTCTCATTCCACCATCGTTTCACTGTCAGGGGACATGGCTCATGTTTCTGTTGTGTGGTTTTGTTGCTAAGCGAGCCTGCTTGGTTTTGTGATTAGGTGAGCCTGCTCTCTTAAGTAATCATTAACTTACAGGGGTGTCCCATATTTTTTCTACTTGCAATCCCCTAGTGGGATTAACTGTTTAATCACCTGTTTGTCCCTTTCCTCCATCCCTGTCAGCCATGTTATGAGAATAGTGTTGTGATAAACACGGGAATGCACATATCTCTTCAACACCCTGTTTCCATTTCTTTTGGATATATACTCAATAGATTGTTATATGCTAGATTACATGGTGGGGCTATTACTAATGTTTTGAGGAACCTCCATATTGTTTTCCTTAGTTTTCCAACTTCTTTTTCCTGTCTTGTTTCTCTCTCACATTCTCAATATATAATGATAACTACAATTGAACATAGCTCACTATGTGTACAGCGCTTGATAAACATTATCTTGTTCCATGTTTGATTAGATTCCTCAAATCTTGAGTTGTCTTTAGTTTTGTTTCATTTACCATTTTGTTTTTCCATGTCTTTTTCTTGCATAAGTTTCTTTAGCTGGGCAGCTTTTCAGGATGAAAGTCTGCTGAGTGTTGAAGGGTAACTGCTTTCAACCTCAGTCAAGCTACTGTGCCTAGTGAGGGAATCATGAATTAATGACACTTACCCAGTAATGTTCTTGAGAGCTTTTTGTTGTCCTTAAAGAGGAACCGTTCATCTGGCTTGAGATATGATTTTGGTAATATGGTTCTCAATAAAAGACAGCTTCCATGTGGTGGAAACCTTTGTATTTTAGGAGTATTCTTCCATGAGCTGCCTTCCTTAGATTCCTTGAAAGAAAACACCCTTTCTCTTTCTCCTTTTCAATGCATCATTTTTACATAGACAAGTTTCTCAAACACAGGCAGGAAAAGTATCTAATGTAACAGTGACTTGACTTTATGTGATGCTTCACAGCCAAGCCACAAATAACCACCCCAGAGCTGCTGAAACCACTGTGCTAAACACCCTTATCTCTGTCATACAAAGATGAAGATTTCCCTAGAAATCCAGAAAAATCTAGACTGCTGTTCAAATTAGAATGCAGAAGAGCTTAAGTTTAGTCTTTACTGCAGATTACTGTGGGTCCTCCCATTCACAACACTGTCAGTGCAAGACTGATTGCCATCATAACTACAGAACGAAAAGAATGAACACTGCAGGAGAGGAAAAAACTCCCCTCGACCCTCGTAGGGTCCACGGCTGGGTCTGAAAATTAAACCAATAAATACAAATTAACAGCAGAAAAGCAATTTATGATAATGGAAAATCCCCTCTTTAATTTTATGCATATCTTGAGAGAATTTCTCAGAAGAGAGCTGTTTCTCCCACATCCACCTGTTGATCATGCATATAACAACATGGGATGGATATCTCAAAATTTGTTAACAAGTTATTTTACTAAAAAAAAAATCTAAGCGTATCCAAAAAATATATTTGTTCTGTAGCTCCCTGGCACTGATATTATATCAAGACTGAAAAGCGACTTTACACTGATTCTAGTGAAAAAATAAATGATTAAGAACACAAAACAAAAAATAAAGCAATGATTGTCAATACATTCTCTTTTCCAAATCATCATTCCTGAGTTTGCTAATTGCAACATCTGAAAGCCAAAACCGGTAACCAAAACCATTACCATGAATAGGAGAATAGATTCCATCACTTTCTGCACTTCCAGGATTTGACGTTTAACATTTAGGCCAACTTGTAAATTTGCCACAGTCAAGCTAGACTGAGGTTAAGGAGGAGCCCAATTTGCCTAGGTTCAATCCCTGGGTTGGGAGGATCCCATGGAGAAGGGAATGGCTACCCACTCCAGTATTCTTGCTTGGAGAATTCCATGAATAGAGGAGCCTGGCAAGCTCCAGTCCATGGGGTCACAAAGAGTCAGACACTGAAACCATTTACCTCAGACTGGGGCTTGCACCCACGTGGCCAGGACTTGAACCCAGCCTAAACTCTGCTTAGGACTTGAAACCACATGGCTGACACTTGAACCCAGCCAAAACCCCACTTAGGACTTGAACCTGGGACTCAAACCCAGTCAAAACCCTGCTTAGGACTTGAAGCCACATGGCTGGGACTTGAACCCAGCCAAAACCTACTGTATCTGGTTTCAGGACCTAATGAAGCTCTTGCTGTCTCATCACAGAAGGAATTCAGTGAGACACAAAGTGACAGGTAACTTGTGGATTTATTCAGATTCAGAGAGACGCACACTCCACACACAGAGTATGGGCCGCCACAGAGGGTGAGTGCAGAGTGAAACGTGGTGTGGTTAGTGGTTATAGGCTGGTTAGTTTCATACGCTAATGAGTGGGAGGATTATTCCATCTATTTTGGAGAAGGGGGTGGAGATTTCCAGGAATTGGGCCACTCCTTGGTCTTTTGACAGTGCCTTGGAACTGTCATGGCGCCTCTGGGTGTGCCGTTTCACTTGCTGGATTGAGGATCAAGGTCTAGTCTTGTCTGCCATCTTGGTCCCATTTGATTCTAATCTGTTTATTTGTGTCCTTGGGCTATGTCATTCTTTTGAAAGTTATGCACTGCCCCTTTCCCTCCTGTTACAACACGACTGAGACTTTCACATTCACATTTATTCACCTTAGCTCAGCTGGTTGTGGGATCCACCACTGAAGTACTGGCTCATTTAGGAAAGTAAATTGAACTGCAGACAGAAATCAAACAAAATGAAGATCCCTGATTTCCGTTCTGGATGATTTTTCTTCTCCTTCCTGAAGGGCTGGTCAATGTGCCACCCTAAAATATGTGTCTTTGGTATAAGAATTATTTTGAGGGGATTCTTTTAAGAAACTGCAAGTGCAAAAGAGGCTCTGAGAACAACAGCAGTTACCCTTTGGTAAAGGAAATCTACGTTTATAAAGAAATTGACATTAGAAATTGACATTGGAAAGACATACCTGTTTCACTGGAGGGACTCACCTGCAGTGGCTGGCAACCTCATTTTACCAAACATTCCTCTTCTCGCCTACCTTTACATGGCTTCCCTCTGAAGTCCCAACCCCCATCTCTGTCCTTAGATTGAGGTGGTACTTAAGTCTCAACTGTCTGGCTGCCTTTCTTTTTTTTTTAATCACACTGCAAGGAACGTGGGATCTTAGTTCTCCCACCAGGGATTGAACCTGCACCCACTTCATTGGAAGTGCACAAAAGTTAAAATGTAGTTATTCAGTCACGTAAGCCCATGGACTTCAGCCCACCAAGCTCCTCTGTCTATGGAATTCTCCAGACAAGAATACTGCAGTGGGTTGCCATGTCCTTCTCCAGGGGACCTTCCCAACCCAGGGATCGAACCCTGCTCTCCCACATTGCCGGCACATTCTTTATCATTAAGCTACCAGGGAATTGCCAAGGAAGTCCATGTCTGGCTCCCTTTTGAGTCTCTAATCTTAGGCTACAGTATGCTGCTGCAGCTGCTCAGCTGCTTCAGTCGTGTCCAGCTCTTTGCAACCCTATGGACTATGCCCACCAGGTTCTTCTGTCCATGGGATTCTCCAGACAAGACGACTGGAGTGGATTGCCATGCTCTCCTCCAGGGGATCTTCCTGACTCAGGAATTGAATCCCTATCTCAATGTCTCCTGCATTGGCTTCCTGCTAGGTTCTTTACCACTAGTGCCACCTGGGAAAGCCCAGGCCCCAGTATGAATGTATGTAATTAAAATTGTTTTATTTTTTCTCCTGTTAAGTTAGTAAAGTAATGCTCAAAATTCTCCAAGCCAGGCTTCAGCAATACGTGAACTGTGAACTTCCTGATGTTCAAGCTGGTTTTAGAAAAGGCAGAGGAACCAGAGATCAAATTGCCAACATCTGCTGGCTCATGGAAAAAGCAAGAGAGTTCCAGAAAAACATCCATTTCTGCTTTATTGACTATGCCAAAGCCTTTGACTGTGTGGATCACAATAAACTGTGGAAAATTCTGAAAGAGATGGGTATACCAGACCACCTGACCTGCCTCTTGAGAAATCTGTATGCAGGTCAGGAAGCAGCAGTTAGAACTAGACATGGAGCAACAGACTGGTTCCAAATAGGAAAAGGAGTACGTCAAGGCTGTATACTGTCACCCTGCTTATTTAACTTCTATGCAGAGTACATCATGAGAAACGCTGGACTGGAAGAAACACAAGCTGGAATCAAGACTGCCGGGAGAAATATCAATAACCTCAGATATGCAGAGGACACCACCCTTATGGCAGAAAGTGAAGAGGAACTCAAAAGCCTCTTGATGAAAGTGAAAGAGGAGAGTGAAAAAGTTGGCTTAAAGCTCAACATTCAGAAAACGAAGATCATGGCATCTGGTCCCATCACTTCATGGGAAATAGATGGGGAAACAGTGGAAACAGTGTCAGACTATTTTTGGGGGTTCCAAAATCACTGCAGATGGTGATTGCAGCCATAAAATTAAAAGACGCTTACTCCTTGGAAGGAAAGTTATGACCAACCTAGATAGCATATTCAAAAGCAGACATTACTTTGCCGACTAAGGTCCGTCTAGTCAAGGCTATGGTCTTTCCTGTGGTCATGTATGGATGTGAGAGTTAGACTGTGAAGAAGGCTGAGCGCCGAAGAATTGATGCTTTTGAACTGTGGTGTTGGAGAAGACTCTTGAGAATCCCTTGGACTGCAAGGAGATCCAACCAGTCCATTCTGAAGGAGATCAGCCCTGGGTGTTCTTTGGTAAGAATGATGCTAAAGCTGAAACTCCAGTACTTTGGCCACCTCATGCGAAGAGTTGACTCATTGGGAAAGACTCTGATGCTGGGAGGGATTGGGGGCAGGAGGAAAGGGGACGACAGAGGATGAGATGGCTGGATGGCATCACGGACTCGATGGACGTGAGCCTGAGTGAACTCTGGGAGTTGGTGATGGACAGGGAGGCCTGGCGTGCTGCGATTCATGGGATTGCCAAGATTGGACACGACTGAGCAACTGGAATTGAACTGAACTGAACCTGTCTTTATTATGGGGGTGAGGGGTCTTAGCCAATAACTTGGAAAAATAGAGGGAAAATTATTTTATCTCCCCTATATTACTTCAGAAAGCAGAATGCTTAGCCCTTATTTCACTAAGATTACTCCACAATAAGAGTAAGATTTTAAAGGATAAAAAGCCTGTATATAAAGTGCTCAGTTGATAGATGGCTCCTGCCATGGGCTCAATAGATTATAACTATTATCATTGTTGTTATTAGTATTGTATTATATCTTAATACTCAAATTAAAAAGGCCAGGTCTGAGAAAGAAGCACTTAACGTATGAATATATTCCAGCTACTTCCCAGGTAAGTGCTTACATCCTTGGTTTACTCTTTTTCTTAATTGTCTTTGTTTAAACCACTCTCCCTAGCCTTCTTCTGTGTTTCATTTTTACATTGCTTTAAGGAGACTGGGTTGATAGTGGACCAATTTTTCAATTCCCTAGAATTTTATAATCTAGTCAGCTTCCCCCTCAAAGTAAATATACTTACTGCCTCCAGGCCTTGGTCATTTTAAAAGAACTATATAGCTGTGATTGGGTTGTACAAGTTTTCATGTTCATAGATAGTGTATACCACGATGTCTTAGAACTGATAAATGGAATATTGCCTGCCATAACAGTAAACAAAGGATGTCTCCATTTTTCAGAGGTTGCAGCTACAGTCAGTGGTGAACTGGTGAGTCCTGAGGAGACTCAGGAAGGAAAGAATACCTGCCAGCTAACAGCTATCATCCAGTCCTATCACTTGATGGCAAACAGATGGGGAAAGAATGGAGACAGTGACAGACTTTATTTTCTTGGGCTTCAAAGTCACTGCAGATGGTGACTGCAGCCATGAAATGAAATGACACTTGCTCCTTGGAAGAAAAGCTGTGACCAACCTAGAAAGCATATTTAAAAAGCAGAGACATTGCTTTGCCAACAAAGGTCCGTCTAGTCAAGGCTATGGTTTTTCCAGTATCATGTATGGATGTGAGAGTTGGATGACAAAGAAAGCTGCTGCTGCTGCTAAGCTGCTTCAGTCGTGTCCAACTCTGTGCAACGCCATAGATGGCAGCCCATCAGGCTCCGCTGTCCCTGGGATTCTCCAGGCAAGAATACTGGAGTGGGTTGCCATTTCCTTCTCTAATGCATGCATGCACGCTAAGTCGCTTCAGTTGTGTCCAACTCTGTGCAACCCTATGGACAGCAACCCACCAGGCTCCTCTGTCCATAGGATTCTCTAGGCAAGAATACTGGAGAGGGTTGCAATTTCCTTCTCCAAAAGAAAGCTGAGCACCGAACTTTGAACTGTGGTGTTGGAGAAGACTCTTGAGAGTCCCTTGGACAGCAAGGAGATCAAACCAGTCAATCCTAAATGAAATCAGTCCTGAATATTCATTGGAAGGACTGATGCTGAAGCTGAAACTCCAATATTTTGGCCACCTGATGTGAAGAGCTGACTCATTTGAAAAGACCCTGATGCTGGCTGGGAAAGATTGAGGGCGGGAGAAGGGGATGACAGAGGATGAGATGGTTGGATGGCATCACTGACTCAATGGACATGAGTTTGAGTAAACTCTGGGAGTTGGTGATAGACAGGGAGGCCTGGTGTATTGCATTCCATGGTGTTGCAAAGAGTCGGACACAACTGAGCAACTTAACTGAACTGAACAGCTATCAGACTCCAGCCACTCCCCATGTTGAGCCCTAAGGAAAACTCAGGATAAGAATACACAGCCCACTGGCCGCAGATAGCTAAGGTGCATATCAAAGGGATGACTTCACTGAGCCCAGACTTGCATCTTTCCATACAGAGAAAAGCACTAAATTACTTAACTTCACATATCTGAGATTTTTAAATTAACAATAATTTTTGTTGTTCAGACTACTGCCCTTTTTGCAGAACTTGTATATATCCTGGCTCCTCCCTCACATCCTTGGAGCAATTATCTCAGGGTTATTTGACAAGCTGCCTCCCAGGCTTAAAGTCCTAAAAATTCCTGCTAAATAAAACACAACTCTTAACTTTCAGGTTATGACTTTTTTTTTTTTTTAGTCTACAATACATTGAACAAAACTGTGTAAATTTTTAATAGATCCTCAATATTCCAAACTGATATTATTACCTAAAAAATGTCAACTTTAAAATAAAACCACACACACGCACATGGGATTTCGCTGGTGGTGCAGTAGCTAAGACTCGGCTCCTCCATGCAGTGGGCCCTGATTTGATCCCTGGTCAGGAGCTAGGTCCTACCTGCAGCAACTAAGAGCTGGTGCAAAACAAACAAACAAACGTGTGTGTGTGTGACAGACAAAGATAGATAGAGAGAGAGAGAGAGAGAGAGAGAGAGAGAGAGAAGAGAAACAGAAAAGATGTCTGGAATGATACATAATAAAATATTAACTTTGTCACTGGCTAATTAGATAGCAGGTGATTTTTTTATTTTAAATTAATTAATTTATTTTAATTGGAGTCTAATTACTTTACAATATTGTAGTGGTTTTTGTCATACAGTGACATGAATCAGCCATGGGTGTACATGTGTTCCTCATCCTGAACCCTCCTCCCCTCTCCCTCTCGAATAGCAGGTGCTTTATATTTTATCTTTGTTTTGCTTATTTGTACAATACCTCAAAAATTACTTATACTTTTTCAGTTGAAAATGTACTTCTTATAATCTAGTATTTTTAGCATACAGAGAAGGCAATGGCACCCCACTCCAGTACTCTTGCCTGAAAAATCCCATGGACGGAGGAGCCTGGTGGGCTGCAGTCCATGGGGTCGTGAAGAGTCGGACACGACTGAGCGACTTCCCTTTCACTTTTCACTTTCATGCATTGGAGAAGGAAATGGCAGCCCACTCCAGTGCTCTTGCCTGGAGAATCCCAGGGACGGGGGAGCTTAGTGGGCTTCCGTCTACGGGTCGCACAGAGTCGGACACGACCAAAGCGACTTAGCAGCAGCAGCAGCATTATAAATATAAAACATAAAGAAGGACTACTTACTGTATAGCACAAGGAACTTTAAGAAGAGGTGGCAAGAATACAAGGAAGAACTGTACAAAAAGAACTTCAAGACCCAGATAATCATGATGATGTGATCACTCATCTAGAGCCAGACATCTTGGAATGTGAAGTCAAGTGGGCCTTAGAAAGCATCACTACCAACAAAGCTAGTGGAGGTGATGGAATTCCAGCTGAGCTGTTTCAAATCCTGAAAGATGATGCTGTGAAAGTGCTGCACTCAATATGCCAACAAATTTGGGAAACTCAGCAGTGACCACAGAACTAAAAAGGTCAGTTTTCATTCCAATTCCAAAGAAAGGCAATGCCAAAGAATGCTCAAACTACCACACAATTGCACTCATCTCACATGCTAGTAAAGTAATGCTGAAAATTCTCCAAGCCAGACTTCAGCAATACGTGAACCGTGAACTTCCTGATGTTCAAGCTGGTTTTAGAAAAGGCAGAGGAACCAGAGATCAAACTGCCAACATCCGCTGGATCATGGAAAAAGCAAGAGAGTTCCAGAAAAACATCCATTTCAGCTTTATTGACTATGCCAAAGCCTTTGACTGTGTGGATCACAATAAACTGTGGAAAATTCTGAAAGAGATGGGAATACCAGACCACCTGACCTGCCTCTTGAGAAATCTGTATGCAGGTCAGGAAGCAGCAGTTAGAACTAGATATGGAACAACAGACTGGTTCCAAATAGGAAAAGGAGTACATCAAGGCTGTAGATTGTCACCCTGCTTATTTAACTTCTATACAGAGTACCTCATGAGAAACGCTGGACTGGAAGAAACACAAGCTGGAATCAAGACTGCCGGGAGAAATATCAATAACCTCAGATATGCAGAGGACACCACCCTTATGGCAGAAAGTGAAGAGGAGCTAAAGGGCCTCTTGATGAAAGTGAAAGAGGAGAGTGAAAAAGTTGACTTAAAGCTCAACATTCAGAAAACGAAGATCATGGCATCTGGTCCCATCACTTCATGGGAAATAGATGGGGAAACAGTGGAAACAGTGTCAGACTTTATTTTTTTGGGCTCCAAAATCACTGCAGATGGTGATTGCAGCCATGAAATTAAAAGACGCTTACTCCTTGGAAGGAAAGTTATGACCAACCTAGATAGCATATTCAAAAGCAGAGACGTTACTTTGCCGACTAAGGTCCGTCTAGTCAAGGCTATGGTTTTTCCAGTGGTCATGTATGGATGTGAGAGTTAGACTGTGAAGAAGGCTGAGTGCCGAGGAATTGATTCCTTTGAACTGTGGTGTTGGAGAAGACTCTTGAGAGTCCCTTGGACTGCAAGGAGATCCAACCAGTCCATTCTGAAGGAGATCAACCCTGGGATTTCTTTGGAGGGAATGATGCTAAAGCTGAAACTTCAGCACTTTGGCCACCTCATGAGAAGAGTTGACTCACTGGAAAAGACTCTGATGCTGGGAGGGATTGGGGGCAGGAGGAGAAGGGGATGACAGAGGATGAGATGGCTGGATGGCATCATGGACTCGATGGACGTGAGTCTGAGTGAAATCCGAGAGATGGTGATGAACAGGGAGGCCTGGCGTGCTGTGATTCATGGGATCGCAAAGAGTCGGACACGACTGAGCGACTGAACTGAACTGAACTGAACTGTACTTAATATTTTGTAATAACCCATACAGAAAAAAACCTGAAAAAGAAAACACGCACACAGACATATGTATGTGCTAAGTCGCTTCAGTCATGGCCAACTCTGTTGGACCCTGTGAGCTGTAGCCCGCGGGCTCCTCTGTCCACAGGATTCTCCAGGCAAGAATACTGGAGTGGGCTTGCCATACCCTCCTCCAGAGGATCTTCCAGACCCAGGAACTGAACCCATGTCTCTTATGCTTCCTCCACTGGCAGGCAGGTTCTTTACCACTATACATACCACCTGGTAAGTATATGTATAACTAAATCACTTTGCCATATACCTGAAACTAACACAACATTGTAAATCAACTATACATCAATTTAAAAAAATAATTGACTGAAAAAGGGAAGTATGGGGTTTCCCTGGTGGTCTAGTGGTTAAGAATCTGCCAGCTAGTGCAGGGGACGTGAGTTCAGTCCCTGGTCTAGGAAGATCCCCAGGCTATGGTGCAACTAAGCCCGTGCGCCACAGCAACTGAGCCTGAGCGCTTAGAGCCTGTGCTCTACAGCGAGAAAAGGGATCTCAGTGAGAGGCCCGAGCACCGCAGCAAGAAAGTAGCCCTCTCCTGCCACAACTAGAGAAAGCCCACATGCAGCCGCCAGCCAAAAACAGACAGAAATGAATAACAAAAATCCTTTTTAAAAAAGAAGCTCTGGGTTAAAAATAAATAAACTCTTATCTTTAGATCAGCCTACAAGATAGAGTTTTCTATCTTCTCAGCCCAGTGGGGTCTTTCTGTATCTCACCAGGCTCTGAAGAAATCACACCAATTATTATCCATGATGAGACCAGTTTGCTGTCTGCACCCCTAATTCCAGGTAAGCATTTTAACCGGTAATCAACAAAACAGCACAAATTGATTCCACTGCTACCGAAGATGGTCTCTGGGCCCTTGTTCCATCAGATGTGAGCTGATGATTTCATCTTTGGAACATCAATTTTAGTTTAGGAGCTGTACCATGTTGGATACGCATCCCCAATATATAAGATGGATACAAGGATCATGATTTGACAAGAATATAGTTCTATTCCTTTTCTTGGGAATATAGTGATGATTAGGAATGAATGTAACACTCCAAAGAGTGCCTCACAAGAGCTAGCATTCAACACCTGGAAGCCATTCTTATAATCCTCTGTAGACAAAATAGCACATGGTCCCTGTCATTTCCACTGTCTCCTAAATCTTTCACTTTCCTGAGTTTGAATATCTCCAAAAGGCAGCTCCTTGTACACAGCCTCACCAGTGAAAGGGAACCAGCCTGCACTCCTTTGGTGTTGAAATGATAAAGATGCTTGTATTAATACCTCTTAAGACTATACTATTTTATACATCTATATGATTTACATAAGATAGATATTTAGGTATCTAAAATCTGTATTTAATTCAGCTTCTTATAGTGACTGCTGAATCATAAATGTTACTGCTAATTCTTGAATAGCTTTTGCTCTGCTTACTCATAATTTATTAACCATCTAACCACCTAAAGATTTTCTCTCTCTCTAAATAATTAAGTTGATAAAATACTTCTTGGGTAGTTTTCATTTTCAGGCTCCTCAAGACTTCTAAGTCTTTTTTTTTTTTTTTAATAACAGCTATCTTCTAAGTCTGCATCTCTAAAACTTTTAAGACTAAAGCCAGAGGCCTCTCAAATTAGACCGTTTCAGCTCAAATTCCAACTCACTGTTTTCAAGCTGTGTGACAAGCTACTTAACCTCACTGTGCTTCAGTCTCCTCAACAGTTTAATAAGAAAATAATAATACCTATCCTAGCCCATAAGTTAAACAGTGAGAGCCTGGCATGGAGTAAGTAGCTGTTAATATGTGATCAATATTGTAGAAGTGAAATACACTCCATGGGCATTTGCAGCTCCATCAGTCCATCAGAATGGCAACTGCCTACATGCATGAGTCTGTTTTAAGTGACTGTGAATGAAAAACACTGCCTGCCGTATCAGTAAACAGAGGATGTTGCAGCCATCAAGCCATGATGTTACAGCTGCTGGGAAGGTAAGCTCTGAGGGAACTCAGAAGGGGAGGCAGAATGCCCCCCTATCTAACAGTCAGCCGCCAACCACCCCCTTTACAGTGCACCAGGCGGGGTCTCAGGATGAGAAAATATAGGATGCTGCCCAAGATAGCTGAGGTGCATATCAAAGGAAGAATTTCAAAGAACCCAGACTTTGCATTTTCCCATATACAGCAAAGCAGTAAATTCCTTAACTTGAGATATGTGGTTTTCCTTAATTAACTAATCTTTTGATGTTCTGACTACCTAGTCTGAGAGCCAAATTGGGATAGAAATAGGGGCTTTGATCTTCAACATGTGAACAGTTATTAATCACCAGTTTTCAGGATAGAGTCCCTTACTTCAGTGGCCCATTACAGTAATCTCTGCAAATGATAAACATCTGTCTCAGGGGTGAGGTAGCCATTTGGGGGTACCAGTTGGGGAGGAGCCTAGGGCTCCAACTGCTTCTTACACTGAATTTCAACCTTTCCTTCTGTTTGTAGCTCACTTGTACCCCTTTTCAGAAAGCTATTACAATGTTGCCAGTTTCTGAGTCTTTTGGGACTCCTTCCCTGTAGGAGGAACTCATTTTCTTAAGATGGTTATCATCCTACCCTTTCTTTACCAGCTCCTAAAATGTTGTTCCTTTTCTTTCCTCTTCTAATTTCTTTGATCTTGTGGTTTTCTGTTTTAATTTAAAAAGACATATATATCCCAATGTTCATTGCAGCACTATGTACAATAGCCAGGAGATGGAAGCAACTTAGATGTCCGTTGATAGATGAATGGATAAAGAAGCTGTGGTACAAATGTACAATGGAGTATTACTCAGTCATAAAAGGGAATGAATGTGAATCAGTTGAACTGAGGTGGATGAACCTAGAACCTGCTATACAGAATGGGTAAGTTAGAGAAAAACAAGTATCATATATTAACACATATATATGGAATCTAGAAAAAAATGGTACTGATGAACCTCTTTGCAGGGCAGGAAGAGAGACGCGGATATAAAGAACAGACTTGTGGTCACAGCAGGGAAGAAGTCGGGACAAGCTGTGAAAGTAGCCTTGACATATATACACCACTATGTGTGAAATATACAGTGAGTGGGGAGCTGCTATCTAACACAGGGGGCCTAGCCAGCACTCTGTGATGACCTAGAGGGGTGGGATGAGGGTGGAGGGAGGCTCAAGAGGGAGGGAATGTATATATACTTATGGCTGATTGTTGTATGGCAGAAACCAGCACCACATTGTAAAGCAATTATCCTTCAATAAAAAAAAACACACACACACACACAACAAACAATTTAAACCCTTGTTACTGTGGGTTTAGTGGAGTGGGGGGAAGGGGGAGTGGGAGGAAGGGGGGAGTGGCTAATTGCTGGTATTGAAGTCAGGATGTAAACCAGCCTTTAAACAACTTCATATTTCCTTTAAATGTTTTAAATTTAATATTAGAACATCATCATTTTCCTGTATAATAAAAATAACTTGATAAATATCATTTAGTTGTTTGCTTACATGACATTGTCTTTCCTTAATAACTATCCCATCATGGACTTTGGGCATGTTCCCAGTTATAAATAATACTGTAATGAACATCTCTGAGTATAAAATCATAACCTGATTTTAGATTATTTCCTTAGAACTATTAAGAAACAAAATTCAACTGAGTAAATATAAAGATCTAAATTGGCTTTATTTCACAGTTCATGAATTGGGCACATACTGATAAGTAGAGAGGAGCTCTGAGGAGCTGTACAGAATGGAAGACTGTACAAAAGGGTAGAAAAGGGAGAGAGATAAAGAAAGAGTGCATTGTTTCAGGCAGGGTTACCTTCTTAAAGGGGACAGAAGGGGTCTACTGGGTGGATTACATCATTAGTGCTGACCAGGTAATTCTAGACTGGTTAAAGATTACATTCCTGGGAGAGCTAAAACTGCTATCAGGTTAGGTCCTGAGCCTGGGTTTGCTCAAGCGACTCCATCTGGGGCCTATAGTGTCTTTTTTAATGCAAACAAGAGAATGCAGACAAAAGAAAGAGCAAATCCTTCAGTTGCCTCAGACTAGCCTGGAGGGCTGGTTAAAACAGTCTGCTGGGCCTATCCCTAGAGTGGATGATTTGGCAGGTCTGGGGTGGGGCCAACAATCATTTGCATTTTTGGCTAAAGCTGACTGTTGGGAACCACACTGTTAGAACACTGATCAAAACCAGAGACGGAAAAATAGTCTTGAACAAGAAAAGGAGGTAAATTGAGAACAGATGAAACTGCAGAGGTGTTTGTTGGTGGGACCTAGGCAAGAAACTGCTTCTTTTTTCTGACTGAAGTAGGAGGCGGAATCCTCGGCCAAAAGGTAAGTGTAGAGCAAAAGGTGTGATAAGAAGAGTGAGTGGTTCAGGTTTAAGCCATGGTGGGATTTAATGAAGGCACAGACTTGGAATCCTAAAAAGCATTAACTAAGCGCATTGACAGTGGAGGACCGGGAAGCCTGGTGTGCTGCAGTCTATGGGGTCGCAAAGGGTCAGACACGACTTAGCGACTGACCAACAAGGGCGCTGAAAATCCAGCCTAAATTAGACATCATACATTTAAAATTATAGTCTCCATCGTTCTATAATCTTTCACGTCGTTCAGCTGCCAGAGGAGGCCTAAAGAGTATCACGGCAGCTGCCCCAGGAGGTGAAGCGCTGAGGCTAGTGGTGAAAGAGCGAAGCGATGAAGATCAGACCTAGGCTAGAGATGAGATCTCTGTGTGACCAGTTTGCCGGAGGGCAGGTTTGATAAAATATATGTCAGCCCTTGTGGAAATAAACGAGTGAGAAAGCTGGAAAGATGGGGACAGGACAGGAAAGTGGTGAGTCAAATGATTAGAGCTGACCATTCTGCAAATGGAGCTGTTCTGAGGTGTGAGAAGAGTTTGGAGATTGGGAGAACTTGGTTGAGGAAATCTGTCATTTGCAAGGGCGTTAAAATTCCTGGGAATAATGACAAACCCTGGGTCACCTGGAAGTTGAAATAAGTAGCCCAGAGGGACAGTAAAATTGAAGGCTGAGGTGGGGTGGCTGGGGTCTCAAAGCCTTTTGTATCAAAGTTGGAGACAAATGAGCTGAAATCAACCACGGAGAGGTAGGAAAATTCACAGAACTCTCCTCCTTTATGGCAGGTGGGGTGTGGGAAGCAGGCCGCCGGAGTTGGCCAGGTGGTCGTGATGAGGAGCCGGGCCTGAGAGCTGAGAGCGTCACTGAGTCATTCCTGTAGAGGCTGGAGGGAAGCGAGAGTTCCCCCAGAAAAGCCTGAGGTCTACAGAGTGATTTTTGGTCCCCAAGAAACCCAGACTTCGCCCCTCCAGGATTCATTTCATTCTGTGGGGAGGGGAAATTTCCCCCTTTACTCCTCTTGATTCTTATAACTGGGCTAATATAAAATTAACCCAGAACAGGTTAGGGGAAAAAGGGGCACATTTTAATCCAGGTGCATGAAGTTCTCATGGAACCTAAGGAGTGGCCAAAGTGGGCAGCTTTTATACCTTTTAGAGAAAGAAACAATACACTTGTGAGGAACTGGATGGACAAAGAAACTTAGGCGCCTAATTAGCGAAGCTTCAACACAGAATGGGAGCTTGGGGTAGCAACTCAAAGAGGCAGCAAGGCTTGTGTAGATGGGCGTCTCGGCCTGAACCCCCGTCTTTGGCAGTAAGGGTGTTTACCTCCAGATGCAGGAAATCTACTTTCCGCGGGAGAGACTTATTTCCTGCTTTCAGGCAGAAAGAGAGGAAGGTCAGTGTCCCTCCTGTGTTGGCCATTTCTTAAGCAACTTTAATCCAAAATCATCAGTATGCCTTAGAGGGCAGCCTACCCCGGGCCCCGATAATTCCTAGGAGGCTCTGATACTGGGGGCTGCCGTTCTCCATCTCCCCCAGGAACATGGTCCTTCTCTGAGTTCCAGGCAACCACTACCAATCCCTTTAGAGTTTGTACAAAAAAAAAATGAAAACTCTGTGCCATTCTCGTGCTAGGCATTGGCAACACTCAATCCCCGTTCTCAAGGATCTTAATGACTGGGGACAGGGGAGTGGGAAATGAAAGGAGTCTTGATGGGGGCTCAGAAAAAGTAACACCTAACAAAGTCTAGAAAGCTGGATAGAAAATGACCTTTCCGAGGATATTTCTTTGTAAGACAAAAGCTCTTTGAGACAGGTATTTTCTAGGAAGGAAACTCTTTTAAAATACAAATAAACCACTTAAGACCAAAGAGTATCTATTGTTTCCCACTGTCTGCTATTTCTGGCACACTTTCTGAGAACAGGAATTAGCCTGGGGCCAAGTGAGAAAGCTAGGGGCAGAGGGAGATGTTTGTAGTTGGGCTGCCCTGCAATGACGGAGGCCTCGGCCAATTCTAGGGTGTCCTAGCTTGTAGGGAGAAAGGGGATAAGCAAATACATTGTTCCCAGGTGACATTTACCTTTACTCTGCCTCTGAAATTATTTGCCTTTAAAAAAAAACGCATTTATGTCTTTGCGTTGTGTCTTAGTCGCAGCATATCGCATCTTCCGTTGCAGCAGGCAAATTGTTCTTTGCGGCATGTGGGATCTGTGGAATCCCTCGTTCCCTGACTAGGGATTGAACCTAGGCCCCCCGCATTGAGACTGCAGAGTTCTAACCTCTGGACCACCAGGCAAGGCTTTCTTATAACTCTAAAGACTTGGCCCAAAGAGGGGCGAGTAGAGGAGGAAAGGAGAGAAAAGAGGCAAGCCTGTTGGATGTGGTCACAGAGAGCATGTGGGGCGCCTCGAACGGGCCCAGGAACACTGGCATCTTTAGCATGGGCAGAGGAAGTGGGAAAGATTGCCTGTAAAGGGGCTGTGTAGGTTCCCTGGGAAATACGCCCTATTCCGCAGCCAGTCTTGGGAAAGGGATTAAAGAAACCAAGAGATAAGAGTACATAGTGCATGCTGGAGTTTTCAGAAGTGAAAAACAGGCTGTCACATGGAAGGACAAGCAAATAAAAACCAATCAGTAACTGAGCTGGGGTGAAATTCTTGAATATTTATTCAGTGGTAGATTGGAAGCCGTTAAGGAATTGCAATAGGGGAACGACATGGCTGTGTGTGTGTGTGTTCAAGTCGCCCGCTGACCAGGAAGAAGCTGTGTGGGTGGGTGGGTGGGGGGTTGGCGGCAGTGGGATAAGAGGCAGGGAGAGGATTCAGCCACTCCATGGTCTCCTTCATTCTGCGCTCATCATCGAGTTTCTTCTCCCTTCTACCATGTGTGTGCTCAGTCGCTGAGTCGTGTCCGACTCTTTGCCCCTCCACAGGCTGTAGCCCATCAGACTCCTCTGTCCATGGGATTTTCCAGGCAAGAATATGCAGTGGGTTGCCATTTCCTCCTCCAGGGGATCTCTTCCCAGCCCAGGGATCGAAGCCATGGATGCATCTCCTGCACCGGCATTCTTTACCACTAAGCCACCTGGGAAGCCCACCTCCCTACCTATAGGAGCCTAAAAGCCTAAAAAAGAGTCTGGAGACTTATTTTTCCTCCCAGGCTGTGTGGGGTGATTCTTCCTTTTTACAATTGTCAGAAATGAAAGTGACAAATGTAGCCTCTTTCTCACCTAAAGAAAAGAAGCCTTGCTAGGTTTTAAGAAAAAGGAGACTGTCAGAACAGAGATGTTCTATGTACTTTAACCAAGAAATTCTCAGTTGGCTGTCCTGGCATCCCCAGGCATTATCTTAATTTATTCAGTATTCACTATATGTCACTGTGAAAGTGAAAGTGAAGTCGCACCAGGCTCTTCCATCCATGGAATTTTCTAGGCAAGAGTACTGGAGTGGGTTGTCATTTCCTTCTCTAGAGGATCTTCCCGACCCGGGGATCGAACCCGGGTCTCCCGCATTGCAGGCAGACGCTTTTACCATTTGAGCCACCAGGGACTCCCATATGTCACTGTAGAGGAGGAAAAATAATTTTGCCTCTACCTTTCTAGGCTTGAATGAGTGCTGTGCTCAGTTGCTCAGTTGTGTCCAACTTTTGCAGTCTCATGGACTGTAGCCCATCAGGCTCCTCTGTCCATAGGGGATTCTCTAGGCAAGAATACTGGGGTGGGTTGCCATGCCCTCACTCCAGGATCTTCCCAACCCAAGGATCCAGATCTTCCATATTGCAGGAGAATCCTTTACTGTCTCAGCCACCAGGGAAGCCCGTGAATACTGGAGTGGATAGCCTATCCCTTCTCCAGGGATCTTCCCAACCCCTGTAATGAAAAGATTAACAAGAGGAAATTTTAATTCCATTCCTGTACAAAAGCCCCACAAAGATAAGAGACTGAAAGACATGACCAGACCAGGATGCTTTTATAACTTTTAGACAAAGAAACAATAAATTTATGACGAATTGACAAGACAAAGGGGTTTGGGCTGGAAGTAATAAATGGTGAGGAAGTAACAAGATTTGTTTATCCAGCCTTTTTGGCCCTAAATTTCCTGTGTCTGGTGGTGAGGATGCCTATTCCAGGTACACTGAGGGCACCTTTCACGGGGAGTTTTGTTTTGTTTTTTTAATTTCTGCTGTACAGCAAAGTGACTCAGTTATATTTACATTCTTTTCATATTCTCTTGCATTCTGGTTTAATACAGGATATTGAATATAGTTCCTTGTTCTATACTGTAGGATCTTGTTTATCCATCCTCTATGCTAGTTAGCATCTGCAAATTTCAAGCTCCCAATCCTTGTCTCCCCCCCACCCCTTTGGGCAACCACAAGGCTGTTCACCATGTCTGAGTTTGTTTCTGTTTTATAGATCTGTTCACTTGTGTCTTATTTTAGATTCCACATATAAATGATATCTGGTATTTGTCTTTCTGACTTCGCTTAGTATGATGATCTCTAGTTATATCTATGTTGCTGCAAATGGCATTATTTCATTCCTGTTTTTTATCACATGGGAGATTTATCGTCTGCTTAGTAGGGGGACAAAGGAAGGTGAGAGTGCCCTTCTTGTACTGGCTGTTTCTCTAGTGCTGTTAATTCAAAATAAATGCCAAAGTGGGAGATATGTTCTGAACCGCTGTACCAGCCATGGTGCTATGATAAGGTCCATGAATAAGACAGATGGGATCTCTGTTCTCCTAGACTTTACATTCCAGGTAGGTTTTGGATGTGGGTGTGCACATGCACGCGTACATGAGTGTGTGCGTGTGTATGTTGGGAGCAGTGAGTGAGACAGACTGTAAACAAGGAACCATGAAAACCTGAGATTCTGAGAGGGGCTGTGAAGACAAAAGGGTCCTGAGATAGAATATAATAGGGTGGAGGACAGTCCTCTGAATGTAATAAGTGCTCAAGGGAGGTGACATTTGAATTTAGACTCAAGGCAGAAAAGGAATTGGAGTACAAAGGTCCTTTGAAGTGGACGAAAGAGCCTGTGCAAAGACTTTGAGATGGTTATGAGTCTGAGGTTCCTGTAGCTGGGTCACGTTTGAGCACGGCGGCACTGGTTTAGGATGAGATGGAGGAGACAGGCAGGACTGGAGGAAGGGAAAGCTAATGAAGGAGTTTTTTTTTTTTTTTTTTTGCTGACACTGGCTCTTAGTTTCAGCATTTGGGATCTAGTTCCCCAAGACTCTGAGCTCCCAGTGCTGGGGGTCTGGGTTTGATCCTTGGTCAGAGAAAGTATTAGTTGCTCAGTTGTAGTCTCAAAGAGTCAGACTGAGTGACTGACACTTCCCTTACCAGGGATCAAGCCCAGACTCCCTGTTTTGGGATCGCAGCGTTCTACCCACTGAACCAACCACCAGGCCCTGGAAAGATTTTTAAACTGGAGAACGACCCAAGTTATCTTCTAAAAAACTGCTGTGGTTCTGTGTAGATATACAATTGAGGAAGGCACTGGCGTATCCAGAGGGATTTTAGACGAGTTTAGACAGGAACAGGGGTAGTGGCAGTGCGCAGAAGTGGATGGGCTTGTGACGTATGTGTGGAAGTAGCAGCAACAGTATTTGGTGACACATTAGATGTGAGAAATAAGGATACAGAGGAATCAGGAATAAATAATCAGGATTTTTAGCTTGGGCAACGGAGTAGACGATGATGCTGTTTACTGGGGTGGAAAGATGTGGAGATGAGTGGCTTTTGAGGAGGGAATCAGAGATCTATTATGGTATGTTATGTTCAAAATGACATTAAGTAGATGGTTAATATACGAGTTTTGAGTTCAGAGGTAAGGTTTTGGCTGAAGATAAAATAATGGGAGTCATAGGAGATAATGGCGCTACTGCCCATTGCTCAGATGATCTGTTCCTGAAAAACAGTCAGATCAAGTCAAATGTTTCCTAACTTAAGAGTGTCATGCCTGCATGCCCTGTTTCAGGTAATCCCCATGTTTCACAGCCAGTCACCATTCATTCTAATTTTTATTGCCATTGTTTCATTTCACCTGTTCTAATATAGGTTTTCCCTTCACTATCTGAAAGTAGAGCATTCCTATGAAATGTTTCACAACCTAAAATGGTGTGAGGAAGCAATTACCTTAGGACACATCTTGCTAACCGATGCACAAAATAAACTGAGATCCAGCACGGACAGTTCAAACCTGGCGGTTTGTTGCTGAGATGCTGACTGTTGTTCCCAGCGAAGAAGGTTGGAGGGGCCACTTTAGCTGCTTCCAGTTAGTTGCTCACCACCTTTATAATGGTGGTTGGTGGCTGGCTGCAAAATAAGTGCTGAATGTTACTGTCATTTTTCATCTTTTTTTGGTAAAAGTGAAAATCCTCTTTGGCTTTCTTTCCAGTGGGAAAAAATGGGTAAAAGCAAAGTGGTTATAAAACAAACTTTTGAAAAGCAGGGGATAACAATACAATAAGGGGATAAGTACAATAAGCATTGTACTTTCTTCATCATCGTCCAAAGTATTTTTACCTTTGTGATTTCTTTGACTCATGGATTACTTATATGTGCACAGTTCAATTTCCAAATATCTGAGACTTCTCTAGTTATCTTAATGTTGTTGATTTTTAATTGAATTATTTGTGGTCAGGGAATAAATTAGGTAAAATGGCAATTTCTTTTGAAGTTCATTGAGAATTATGAATTCATCACCTAAAATAATGTGTATCATGATAAACCTTCCATTTTCACTTGTAAAGAACATGTATTCCACTACTCCACAGTTGCTCGATAACATGCTTTATAAATGTTAATTATGTAATTAGGTGAAGTTACTTAATGATGTTTTTTCATATTCTACATATGCTAGTGTTTTGAGTGTCGTTGTGCGTTGGTCTAATTCTATGCATTTCTGAGAAGGGATATTAAATTCTCCAACTATGATTTAACTAAGATTAAAATCTCTAACTATGATTGTGAGTTTCTCTATTTCTCTCTTTAGCTCTGTCAGATTTTTTCTTTAATGTTTTGAAGTACTGCTATTAGGTTCATACATTTCAGAATTATATGTCTTCCTGGTGCAACAATGCTTTCATTATTATAAATATTCCTCTTTATCTCTGGTAATACATGTTGTTATGAAACCTAATTTGTCCTGATTTCAGTTCAGTTCAATTGCTCAGTCGTGTCCAACTCTTTGTGATCCCATGAATCAGAGCACACCAGGCCTCCGTATACATCACCAACTCCCGGAGTTCACTCAAACTCACGTCCATTGAGTCCATGATGCCATCCAGCCATCTCATCCTCTGTCATCCCCTTCTCCTCCTGCCCCCAATCCCTCCCAGAATCAGAGTCTTTTCTAATGAGTCAGCTCTTTGCATGAGGTGGCCAAAGTACTAGAGTTTCAGCTTTAGCATCATTCCTTCAAAGAATGCCCGGGGCTGATCTTCTTTAGTATGGACTGGTAGGATCTCAGTCCAAGGGACTCTCAAGAGTCTTCTCCAACACCATAGTTCAAAAGCATTAATTCTTCAGCACTCAGCTTTCTTCACAGTCCAACTCTCACATCCATACATGACCACTGGAAAAACCATAGCCTTGACTAGACAGACACCTTTGTTGGCAAAGTAATGTCTCTGCTTTTGAATATGCTATCTAGGTTGGTTATAACTTTCCTTCCAAGGAGTAAGCGTCTTTTAATTTCATGGCTGCAGTCACCATCTGCAGTGACTTTGGAGCCCCAAAAGGAAAGTCTGACATTGTTCCCACTGTTTCCCCATCTATTTCCCATAAAGTGATGGGACCAGATGGCATGATCTTCGTTTTCTGAATGTTCAGCTTTAAGCCAACTTTTTCACTCTCCACTTTCACTTTCATCAAGAGGCCCTTTAGCTCCTCTTCACTTTCTGCCATAAGGGTGGTGTCCTCTGCATATCTGAGGTTATTGATGTTTCTCCCAGCAATCTTGATTCCAGCTTGTGTTTCTTCCAGTCCAGCATTTCTCATGATGTACTCTGCATAGAAGTTAAATAAGCAGGGTGACAATATACAGCCTTGATGTATTCCTTTTCCTATTTGGAACCAGTCTGTTGTTCCATGTCCAGTTTTAACTGTTGCTTCCTGACCTGCATATAGATTTCTCAAGAGGCAGGTCAGGTGGTCTGGTATTCCCATCTCTTTCAGGAGTTTCCACAGTTTATTGTGATCCATACAGTCAAAGGCTTTGGCATAGTCAATAAAGCAGAAATAGATGTTTTTCTAGAACTCTCTTGCTTTTCCCATGAGCCAGCGGATGTTGGCAATTTGATCTCTGGCTCCTCTACCTTTTCTAAAACCAGCTTGAACATCAGGACATTCACAGTTCACGTATTGCAGAAGCCTGGCTTGGAGAATTTTGAGCATTACTTTACTAGCATGTGAGATGGGTGCAGTTGTGCGGTAGTTTGAGCATTCTTTGGCATTGCCTTTCTTTGGGATTGGAATGAAAACTGACCTTTTCCAGTCCTGTGGCCACTGCTGAGTTTTCCAAATTTGCTGGCATATTGAGTGCAGCACTTTCACAGCATCATCTTTCAGGATTTGAAATATCTCAACTGGAATTCCATCGCCTCCACTAGCTTTGTTCGTAGTGATGCTTTCTAAGGCCCACTTGACTTCACATTCCAAGATGTCTGGCTCCAGGTGAGTGATCACACCATCGTGATTATCTTGGTCATGAAGATCTTTTTGTACAGTTCTTCTGTGTATTCTTGCCACTTCTTAATATCTTCTGCTTCTGTTAGGTCCATACCATTTCTGTCCTTTATTGAGCCTATCTTTGCATGAAATGTTCCCTAGTCTTTCCCATTCTGTTGTTTTCCTCTATTTCTTTGCATTGATCACTGAGGAAGGCTTTCTTATCTCTCCTTGCTATTCTGTGGAACTCTGCATTCAGATGTTTATATCTTTCCTTTTCTCCTTTGCTTTTCACCTCTCTTCTTTTCACAGCTATTTTTAAGACCTCCTCAGACAACCATTTTGCTTTTTTGCATTTCTTTTTCATGGGGATGGTCTTGATCCCTGTCTCCTGTATACTGTCAGGAACCTCAGTCCATAGTTCATCAGGCACTCTATCAGATCTAGTCCGTTAAATCTATTTGTCGCTTCCACTGTATAGTCATAAGGGATTTGATTTAGGTCATACCTGAATGGTCTAGTGGTTTTCCCTACTTTCTTCAGTTTAAGTTTGAATTTGGCAATAAGGAGCTCATGATCTGAGCCACAGTCAGCTCCCAGTCTTGTTTTTGCTGACTGTATAGAGCTTCTCCATCTTAGGCTGCATAAAATATAATCAGTCTGATTTCAGTGTTGACCATCTGGTGATGTCCACGTGTAGAGTCTTCTCTTGTGTTGTTGGAAGAGGGTGTTTGCTATGACCAGTGAATTCTCTTGGCAAAACTCTATTAGCCTTTGCCCTGCTTCATTCCACATTCCAAGGCCAAATTTGCCTGTTACTCCAGGTGTTTCTTGACTTCCTACTTTTGCATTCCAGTCCCCTATAATGATAAGGACATCTTTTTGGGTGTTAGTTCTAGAAGGTCTTTTAGGTCTTCAGAGAACCATTCAACTTCACTTTCTTCAGTGTTACTGGTTGGGGCATTGACTTGGATTACTGTGATACTGAATGGTTTGCCTCGGAAACGAACAGAGATCATTCTGTCGTTGTTGAGACTGCATCCAAGTGCTGCATTTTGGACTCTTTTGTTGACCATGATGGCTACTCCATTTCCTCTAAGGGATTCGTGCCTGCAGTAGTAGATATAATGGTCATCTGAGTTAAATTCACCCATTCCAGTCCATTTTAGTTCGCTGATTCCTAGAATGTCAACGTTCACCCTGCCCTCTCTTGTTTGGCCACTTTCAATTTGCCTTGATTCATGGACCTGACATTCCAGGTTCCTATGCAGTATTGCTCTTTACAGCATCAGATCTTGCTTCTATCATCACTCACATGCACAGCTGGGTGTTGTTTTTGCTTTGGCTCCATCCCTTCATTCTTTCTGGAGTTATTTCTCCTCTGACCTCCAGTAGCATATTGGGCACCTACTGACCTGAGGAGTTCCTCTTTCAGTATCTTATCATTTTGCCTTTTCATACTATTAATGGGGTTCTCAAGGCAAGAATACTGAAGTGGTTTGCCATCTCCTTCTCCAGTGGCCCACATTCTGTCAGACCTCTCCATCATGACCGCCCGTCGTGGGTGGCCCCGCAGGCATGGCTTAGTTTCATTGAGTTAGACAAGGCTGTGGCCCTAGTGTCCTGTATTAAGGTGGGTCTTTTTGTTTTTAATACTTATTTATTTATTTTTGGTTGTGCTGGGTCTTCACTATTGCACTCGGGCTTTCTCCAGTTGTGTGTGCGGTGCACTTTTCATTGTGGTGCATGGACCTCTTGCTGCGGGGGCCTCTCGTGCAGCATGGCTCTTGGTGCATGGGCTTCAGTAGTTGCAGCACTCAGGCTTGGCAGTTGTGACTCTTGGGCTTACTTGCTCCACAGCACATGGAATCCTCCCAGACCAGGGATCGAACCTATGTCCCTGCGTTGACAGACGGACTTGCATCCACTGAGCCATCAGGGCAGTTTGTGTCTCTTGCTGATAGCACATAGTTAGGTCTTCCTTTTTATGTAGTCAGACAATTCCAGTCTTTAAACTGGTTTGTTAGATTCATGTACATTTGATGTAATTGCTGGTGTGTTCAATTCAGTTCCACTGTTTTGCTATTTTCTCTCTGTCTCCGCTATTTTTTATTCCATTATTTCTCCTTTCTATCCTTCTGTTTGGGAGATCATATTTTTTACTATTCAGTTTTAGTTCTTCTATTGGCTTTTTAGCCCTGACACCATAAGCCAATAAAACTCCGGATATCTGCTTCAGGTCTAGCTGCCCCAAGCAGCCTAGACATGGGAACATCCTGTATGAGTGGATTTCTGTCTAGTGAGTGTTGTTCCCCTTTTTAAGGCTTGAAGGCCCCTCCAGTTTTCCCCTGTTGTGGGTCTTCTCCAGTATCTTCAAATAGTTGATTACCTTTTGTCCACAGTTTATAACTGTTAGCAGTGTGAGAGTTATTCCGGTGGTGGTTACTCTGCCATTATCAACACTATGTAACTCTCAATTCTCTTAATCTTTTAAAAGTCTTTCTTATTATCAACGAGAACACCTCAGTTAGATATTGTTATTTAACGTCACTTTTTGTTCTGTCCAAGAGAACATGTCTCAGACTTTAGAAGACAATAAAATCTAATAATAGATTAGATTAATAGAACCTAATAATAATATATAACTTAATAATCATGTTTCATACTTTATCCATCTATCATTTTATTGACAGCCAATTATACTGCTTTTCCAATTGTAGCTATAATTTTAAGTTTTATACAAGTAAAATAAGTGTGAGTCCATATAAAGAAAACTAATTAGCACTAATAGTAGAAGGGTTATACAGTTATGGCAAAACATGAAATAATAGTACTGGGAATACTGAAGTTAGGAAGATTCTTTTCAGTAACAGTTCCTCTGACCCTGAGACAGTGGTGAATGGAAATCTAGAGTAAGGAAAAGTCAGGACAGGGAATAGAGATTAGAGAATTCAAAGGCTTAAGACCTTCAGTCCAGTGCCATTGTTAGAACCAGTTTTTGTAACTTTAATGTAAAAGGTTGTTGAGAATACAGCCATTCTAAGAAGTTCTGTCTTTGGTTCTCTAAGATGTTTTTATCCTAATTCATTATTAAATTTCATAAGAATCAGTATAACCTTTTCAATTCCACTTCTGATAAATGTTTTTTATTTGATTTTTGCTTTCTATTTCTAACTATTTTGAAGGTAGTTTTAAAATACATCTATAAGTTGATTTGTTTGAATGTCTCTGATGAAACTTCAAGTTCAGAAATGTCTATTATTTCCTTTTTTTTTTTTTGCCTATGTTGATCTTGATCCTGAGGAGAGTTACAAAATTTTCTTTTAAGTCATCTAACTCTAGTCCTAGATCATGTCCATAGCACCTGAAAAGTAACCCCTTTGTTATCCGAAGAATATAAAGAAAATAAACCACCAGGGAGGCAGCATTGACTAGAGATTAGAAAAAGAGGCTGTCAGGATGATAATCCAATTTAATCAGCTCTCCTTTTTCTAAACTCTCTGCTTCCAGTTTTCTACCCTGGCTTTTTAAGGATTGGTATGACTACCTAGTGCTTATTTGTATTTATACAATGAAGGCAAAATTTTATTTTCTTAACTAGGTTTTTAATCATTTCACTGTGGAGTAACTGGTTCTTTGATCTACTCTGAAGGATGGACTGGAGAAAAAATCCCTGGTTGATTCTGTTAAGGGCCTCGTGTCATGGACATCGTACCCTGTCTTTTCTATTTGGTGCTGTGCTAAAATTGACTTATGCTAAAACACAATGATGCTGTGTTTAGAAACACAAATACTTTTGAAGAGAAGTCAGTGGTCATTTGTATTTTCTTGTATATGTTTTTAAACTGTTTTTCTCTTCATCTTTGGTTTTCAGAAAATGTACAAAGGATATCACAGGTGTGGTTTGCTTTGTATTTGTTCTGCTTAGGGTTTGCTGAGCTTCTTAAATCTATAAATTGGGAAATTTTCAGCTATTATTCCTTCAACTATTTTTTTTTCTGCCTCATTCTCTCTGTGCTTTCCTTCTAGGACTCCAATTACTCATATATTAAAACTTTTTGTATTGTTCTCATAAGTAACGAAGTCCCTTTTCTGTTCTGTTCTTCCTCCCCACCCCAATCTTTTATCCTCTGTTCTTTAGACTGGATAATTTCTAATTATCTCTCTTTATGTTCACTTATTATGACATCATAACCAATATTCTTTTAAGTCTATCTATTAGATATTTTATTTATGTTATATTTCAAATCTAGAATTTCCATTTGGTTCTATTTTTATACTTTTGCTTTCTTTACTGATATCTCTTATTTGTTTAAGGATATAAAGGAAAAGTAAGCTTAGTCCTAATAACTTTTATAATCTTCCTTTGCTAATTTCAGTATCTGCAGAATCTTGTAGTCTGCACTGATTACGAGTCATGCGAGTTTTCCCCTTTGTCTAGTGATTTGCGGTTTTATTGAAAACATAAATAATCACTGTGGAAACTCTGGATTCTGTTCTATTTTTCCAAAGAGTCTTGATTATTTGTTTTGACGGGAGGTTCACTGGGCCTACTTCAAACTCCACACTCAGACTCCCCTGCAGTTGGAGCAGCTGACATCTCTGTTTAGTTTTTAAAGCCACAGATGAACTTCTTGGATCTCTCTTGCGCATGTAGTTTAGGAATTAGCCTAAGATTTGGTTAGAACTTATGCGCAGAATTTGAGGCTACCCCTTTATGATCCTCTTTAAAATAATGATTTTATTTATTTATTTTTGGCCTTTGTTGCTGCACCGGCTTCTCTCTAGGGGCTACTGTCTAGTTGCGGTGCGCAGGCTTCTCATTGCTACGGCTTCTCCTGTCACACTGCACGGGCGCTAGGGCGTGTGTGTTTCAGCAGTTGCAGCACTTGGGCTCAGTAGCTGCAGCTAGATCCGAGGCTCAGTAGTTGCGGTCCATGGGCTTAGCTGCTGGCCATGTGGGATCATCCTGGATCAGGGATGGAACCCATGTCTCCTGCATTGACAGGCAGATTCTTTACGACGGAGCCACCAGGGAAGCCCAGACTTCTGTTATTTATTTCTAGTTTGACTCCATCATAGTTATATAATACACTTTCTATAATTCATATTCTTTTTAATTTCAAAGTTTGTTTTATGACCCAGGATATGGTTTGGTTTCTCTGGACACTTTAAAAGAATGTGTATCATGCTGTTGTTGGACAAACCGTTATATGAATGTTGACTAGGTTCTGTTGGTTGGTGCTATTGAGTTCTTCTATAGCCTCACTGATTTTCTGGTTAATTTTATCACTCACTGAGTGAGGAGTGCTGAAATCTCCCAACTATAATTCTATCCTTTTCCTGATACCCAAGCCCTGTAAATGTTACCTTTTTTGGAAATTACAGATGTAATTTCAGTTAAGGATCTTGAGATGAGACCATCCTGGATTACCCAAATAGGCCCTGATCCCAATGGCCGGTGTCCTTATAAGAGATACAAGAGGAGGAGCCATAGACACAGAGGAGAAGGTCATGCATAGATGGAGGCAGAGACTGGTGTGAGCAACCATAAGCCAAAGAATGAGGACAGCAACCTCAAGCTGCAAGAGGCAAGGAACAGAGACTCTCTCCTAGAACTTCCGGAGGGAGCACAGTCCTCTTGATACCTTGATTTTAGACTTCCGGCCTCCAAAGCTGAGAGAATGCATTTCTATTGTTTTAAGCCACAGAATTGGTGATCATTTTTTACAGCAGCCACAGGATACCCATACAGTAGCATATCCAGCCTTCTAGGCTCTAATCTGATAAAGAGGAGTCCAAAGAGACACAGCTTGACCAAGCTCTCACCCTAGAGATTAGACTACCATCACAGCTCAGGTGACAAACTAGACTAGATCTTTCAGACTCATCAAAGACAGTAACTAGCATAACCAGTCTTTACCAATTTCCACTTAGGAACTTACAAAGCCAGTGTTTGTGTCCCATATGTTGGGAAATTCATGTGTTGCTGTTCCATCTCCGTGAAACAGTATGTGGAGGTGGAGCCTTCTGGAAGGAATGAGGTCAAGGGAGGAGAGCCCTCATGAATAGGATTAGTGCCCTTAGAAGACGAGGTATGGGAGAAATTGCTTCTCTATCTCTGCTCGCCCCTGTTAGGATAGCAAGAAGAAGGCCATCTCAAATCAGGAAGCATGCTCTTGCCAGTCACCTTCATTGTGCATTTCCCAGTCTCCAGAATTATGAGAAGTAAATGTTTGTTGTTAAAGTCATCCAGTCTATGGTATCTTTGTTGCAGCAGACTGAACTAATAGCAGCCAGTTTTTATAGTTTCTAAACTTTATAATTTTGGATAATTCTTCTTGCTGCTCTAAGCAATCTTATTTTCCTTTCTTTAAATTTTATTTATTTATTTTTTCTGGGTACAGCGGGTCTTCCTTACTGCACGGGCTTTCTCTAGTTGTGGCAAAAGTGGGGCCTGCTCTGCAGTTGAGGTGCTTGGGTTTCTCATTGTGCTGGCTTCTCTTGTTGCAGAGCACAGGCGAAGTAGTTGTGGCACACAGGCTCAGTTACTCCACAGCATGTGAAATCCTCCCAGACCAGGGATCGAACCCATGCCTCTTGCAATGGCAGGTGGATTCTTAACCACTGGACCACGAGGGAAGTTTGCAACCCTGTTTTCTTACTGGCCATTTGGTCTCTACTGCTTCCTTGTGACATTAGTTCACAGTAGTCCTTAGTCTGCCTTGGACTCAGAGCATCATTTATTTGCTTTCTATTTCACCACTAGCCAGTGTTATCTTCTGGTATTAACAAGGATTAACTAAGTTAAGAGAAAGAAAGTGGCCATGGGACCACCAAGGTGTTAATGGGTCAGTGGCCCATATCTCAAGTGTCTAATCTGATTGGGAGCAGGGAACATCATCACCTGGTATCAAATGTGGTGCTTAACCATGTGGGGCTGGTTATTCAGCTGTTGTCTGGTACAATACAGCAGTAAAGAGTGTGAACTCAGTCTAAATTGAAATAGCTATGCCACTCTCCACGTGTTCTATGACCTTCAGTTCAGTTCAGTTCAGTCATTCAGTCGTGTCTGACTCTTTGCGACCCCATGAATCACAGTACGCCAGGCCTCCCTGTCCATCACCAACTCCCGGAGTTCACTCAGACTCACATCCATCGAGTCCGTGATGCCATCCAGCCATCTCATCCTCTGTTGTCCCCTTCTCCTCCTGCCCCCAATCCCTCCCAGCATCACAGTCTTTTCCAATGAGTCAACTCTTCACATGAGGTGGCCAGAGTACTGGAGTTTCAGCTTTAGCATCATTCCTTCCAAAGAACACCCAGGGCTGATCTTTAGAACGGACTGGTTGGATCTCCTTGCAGTCCAAGGAACTCTCAAGAGTCTTCTCCAACACCACACTTCAAAAGCATCAATTCTTCGGTGCTCAGGCTTCTTCACAGTACAACGCTCACATCCATACATGACTACTAGAAAAACCATAGCCTTGACTAGACGGACCTTAGTCGGCAAAGTAATGTCTCTGCTTTTGAATATGCTATCTAGGTTGGTCATAACTTTTCTTCCAAGGAGTAAGCGTCTTTTAATTTAATGGCTGCAGTCGCAAATTAATCTCTCTCCGTTTTTGCATTTTGTCTATAAACTAGAGAAAATGAACCAAGCCTGCCTTACCAGATTGGCATGAGGATTAAATGAGTACACGTTTGGCATACAGTCAGTGCACAATACATTTTATTTATTATTACTGAGCCTGCCAAGTGCATAATTTTTCTCATTCTGTAGTTCCAAAGATGCCCAGACCAACATGATTAAATAATACTTTTCTAGTCAAAAACACATATTCCCATTGCTAAAATAAAGCTCGTAAAATCATAACTATTGTATCTACAGACAATATCATGGGGCAGTATCAAAGCTGCTTCTCAGTCTTAAGAGTTCACAACCTCCTGGCACTAAGCATCCCGTCTCTAGTTCTGCTGCAATCCCTTCCTGCCATTTTATTAAATACAGGCCCCCATGTCTCAAAGGTAAAGAATCTGCCTGCAATGCACGAGGCGCAGGAGATGCAGGTTCAACCCTGGGTTACGAAGATCCCCTGGAGGAGGGTATGGCAATCCACTCCAGTATTCTTAACTTAAAAATTCCTGTGGACAGAGGAGCCTGATGGGCTACAATCCACAGGATCACAAAGGGTCAGGCACCAGTAAGTGACTGAGCACGTAGCAGATCAGTACATGGAATGAATAGTACCTTTTACCACCATCAGCGTCGCTGATACTATTTAGATATTATTTAACTACTTATTAAAGTATCAGTTCAGTTCAATTGCTCAGTCATGTCCGATTCTTTGTGACCACATGGACTGAAGCATGCCAGGCTTCCCTGTCCCACACCAACTCCCAGAGCTTGCTCAAACTCATGTCCATTGAGTCGGTGATACCATCCAACCATCTCATCCTCTGTTGTCCTCTTCTCCTCCTGTCTTCAATCTTTCCCAGCATCAGGGTATTTTCCTATGAGTCAGTTCTTCACATCAGGTGACCAAAGTATCGGAGATCCAGCTTCAGCATCAGTCCTTCTAATGAATATTCAGGACTGTTTTCCTTTAGGATTGACTGGTGGGATCTCCTTGCTATCCAAGGGACTCTCAAGAGTTTTCTCCAACACTGGAGTTCAAAAGCATCAATTCTTTGGCACTCTGCTTTCTTTATAGTCCAACTCTCACATCCATACATGACTACTGGAGAAACCAAAGTTTTGACTAGATGGACCTTTGTCAACAAAGTTATGTCTCTGCTTTTCAATATGCTGTCTAGGTTGGTCATAGCATTTCTTCCAAGGAACAAGCATCTTTTAATTTCATGCCTGCAGTCACCATCTGCACTGATTTTGGAGCCCAAGAAAATAAAGTCTTTCACTGTTTCCATTGTTTCCCCATCTATTTGCCATGAAGTGATGGGACTGGATTGGAGGAGGAAATGGCAACCCACTCCAGTGTTCTTTCCTAGAGAATCCTGTGGACAGAGGAGCTAGTGGTCCGTTTCCATGGGGTCACACAAAGTCAGACATGACTGAAGCGACTTAGCATGCATGCATGCAATAGAGAAGGAAATGGCAACCCACTCCAGTATTCTTGCCTGGAGAATCCCAAGGATAGAGGAGCCTGGTGGCCTGCCATCTATGGGGTCACACAGAGTCGGACATTCCTGAAGCGACTTAACAGCAGCAGCAGCAGATGGGACTGGATACCATGATCATAGTTTTTTGAATGTTGAGTTTTAAGCCAGCTTTTTCACTCTCCTCTTTCACCTTCATCAAGAGACTTTAGTTCTTCTTTGCTTTCTTCCATAAGGGTGGTGTCATCTGCATATCTGAGGTTATGCAATCTTGATTCCAGCTTGTGGTTCATCCAGCCCAGCATTTCTCATGATGTACTCTGCATATAAGTTAAATAAACAGGGTAACAGTATACAGCCTTCACATATTCCTTTTCCAATTTGGAACCAGTCTGTTGTTCCATGCCCATTTCTAACTGTTGCTTCTTGACCTGCATACAGATTTCTCAGGAGGTAGGTAAGGTGGTCTGGTATTCTCATATCTTTAAGAATTTTCCATAGTTTGTTGTGATCCACACAGTCAAAGGCTTTAGTGTAGTCAAGGAAGCAGAAGTAGATGTTTTTCTGGAATTTTCTTGCTTTTTCTATGATCCAATGGATGTTGGCAATCTGATCATACATATTGAAGTATATGAAAGTATTAATGCAGTTATATTAAGTATATACATGTCTATTAATTAATGAGGAAACTAAAAAAATAGATTTCTAAGAAATAAAGTAACTATAGAGACAAGCTCAGTTAAACATGACCCTTGCTCCAAGAAAAACCAGATCCCCTATTTCCTGCCTTAAAGTTAATATTGATGAGTACAGCACTGGGTACATACTGGATATCTATAGACAGAGTGAGGATGCTAATGTGGGCTCTTATTTTTTTTTTATAAACCTAGGAACCATGTAATTCCAATAAGCCTACCATTTTATGCTTCTCTCCCATTGGTTACATTCTTGTTCTCTCTGACTTCCTAAATATCTCTTACATTCTGTTTTATGCTCATTCCTCCATTCCTCCCTCTGTCTCACCAGAACAACATTAATTTAGACCTCATTCTGTGTCTTGGATATCTGGAACAGTTTCCTGTTTCCCCAGCATCCAGCTTCCTTGCCCCTTTCCTGTGCATTATTTTTTAATATACATATTTTAATTAATTTATTTGACTGTGCTGGGTCTTAGTTGTGGCATGTGGGATACAGTTCCCTAACCAGGGACCAGACGGGGTCCCCTGCATTGGGAGTGTGGAGCCTTAGCCACTGGACCACCAGGAAGTCCCTCTTGTGCATTTTTTATCCTGGGATCAGAGTGATTTTTCTATACTGCAAATTTTACTGTATTGTTTGTTCTTTTGCTGAAAACTCTATTGCTTTCAGGATACAACCCTAAACTGCTTAGGCCTTTCCAAATTCTAGCTCAGTGGGTTCCTGTGGTTGCTGTTAAATCATCTATATTGCACCTGTTGGTACCTGTTTTCGGCTGCATTGCCTGGTAGTCCTATGTAGCAAAGCTCCTTCCTAGTCCTACTAACACCACCTCATCATCCCCTTGGTCATTAATGTGGATGTTTGATGGTACTTGGAGTTGCAGATGCTGGTCTTGCTGAAACAGGAAAAGACACCCCTTCCTCCCTTTAGAAAATTCTTTAATTAAACGTTAAAGGGAGCAGTCCATTCTGAGTTACATCCTCAGGAGGCACAAGTTTCATTAGCCTGTTTAAAGACCATTAAGTGGAATTACTGTGTCTCACTCCAAAGCATCTCTTTGAACCAAAAATCTAAGTGGTCCAAGAGATTCCCAGCCTAGCTTGAGTATCTGTCAGTCATTTCCTTTTGCACTGACACCCATCAAGAGCATGCTGGTTCTCCCAAAGCTGGATCTCTGTATGCCTGAGCCAGACTGATTGTTTTTCCTTGTTTCTTCCTGGTGGCCCATGAAGGGAGGACATGTCTGTGAGTTATGGATATTATGAGTCAGGATCATGAAAATTATTTTTAGTTAAAACTGCAACTTTTTTTCCCTGTCACACAACCTGTAGGATCTTAATTCCCCAACCAAGAATAGAACCTGTGCCCCGTGCAGTGTTAGCTCTGAGTCCTAACAACTGAACCACCTGGGAATTTACCCCAAACGAATCTATTAATATTACAGCAAAAAAAACTGTGAACTACAATGACTTTTTGGACTATTAATAGTTCCATCACATTTTCCACAGTAATTTCTTCTCTAGAAATCTGGGAGGGAATAGGGTGGGAATGTGGTTTTCCTTCTCACTTCCAACACATTTAACCTGACCCCGTGAGTCCTTATGGAATCCAGAATTTGGGTCAGCTGTTTGTTGTTATTTTTTAAAATGTGGTCATATGTACGTGAAATTTATCATTTTAATCATTTGAAAGTGTGCAGTTCAGTGGCATTAAGTCGCTCGCTCAGTCGTGTCCGACTTTGCAACCCCATGGGCTGTAGCCCGCCAGGCTCCTCTGGCCATGGGATTCTCCAGGCAAGAATACTGTAGTGGATTGCTATTTCCTTCTCTAGGGGATCTTTCTGACCCAGGGATCGAACCTGAGTCTCCCGCATTGCGGGCCGACGCTTTAACCTCTGGGCCACCAGGTGCACTCAAAATGTTGTGCAGTCATTAGCACTGTCCATTTCCAGAACTTTTTCATTGTCCCAAACAGAAACTCTGTATGTGTTAAGGAGTCATTTTCTTCCTTCTCTTCAGTCCCTGGTAACCCCTATTTTACTTTCTGAATTTTTCTATTCTATGTACTTTATATAATATTTGTCCTTTTGTGTGTCTGGCTTATTTCAGTTAACACAGTGCTTTTTAGGTTCATCTATATAACAGAATTTCATTCATTTTAAGGCTAATTAACATTCCATTGTATGTATATACCACATTTTTTTCCTATCCATTCATCTGTTGATAGACATTTGTGTGCTTAACACCTTCTGGCTATTGTTAATAACACTGCTGCAAGCATGGGTGTACAAGTTTATCTTTGAATTCCTGCTTCAAGTCTTCGGGTATATGGCTAGGAATGGAATCAGTGGATCATGTGGTAATTCTGTGTTTAACTTTTGAGGTCTGCTGGTGGACTGGTTTTGAGTTGTATAGATTAATGTGCAGATTAGGCTCCTCCCTAGGGTCCTGATCTGTATCTTGAGCTTTTAACCAATCTATAGTCAATCCTCAAGTCTCCTTTTAGCTAATGGTCAAACTTCCTCTCGCTACAATTCTCTTTGCACAGAGTTGCTTAAGAGGAACTGATCTGAAGAAGAAATCAATGCCCTGGAAAAGGGACAAGTAGGACAGTTTACAATAAGCTGTCTATGCAGTGAACAGAGAAAATCAACTTTTCATGTCTTTTTTGGCTACTTCCCAGTGGTTTCCAGTGGTGAGAAAGTGCTAAAGTGTTAGTCGCTCAGTTGTGTCTGACTCTTTGCAACCCAATGGACTGTACGTAGCCCACAAGGCTCCTTTGTCCATTGAATTCTCCAGGCAAGAACATCCTCCTTTCTCCTGGGAATCTTTCCAACCCAGGAATTGAACCCTGGTATCACACTGCATTCATGTTCCTTACCATCTGAGCAACTAGGAAAGTCCCCCAGTGGTGGTGGTGGGATCATCAAATTAAAAACAAACCAAAAACTTTTGAGTAAAAACAAACAGAAACCTTGCTAAGTACAAAATTTTTAAAAAGTTCTAGAAGGAGAACAAGTTAGAAGGGAGTTTGGATTATAAAAATGTAGGCAAAGTTAATAGTTATTATTCAGCTTCTGTAATGTTGAAACTGACTGATTCAGTAATTAAAACTTGACTTTATCTCATTCAGTGTTTAATGGTGCCTTAATACTAGCAATCAAGTATTTCACAATAGATAATGCTTATCCATGAAAAGCCAAATATTTCCTCTTGTGAAAAATGGCGGGATTTGCATTCACGTTTCCATCTTCCATTCTCGCATCAGGCATCAGATTCAGAAAACTGACCTACTTAAAATGGTGTTGACATATGATTAAAAGCAAACATACCAATACGGTTTGGAGGCGTAGGATTTATGAATTTGACTAAGCCAGGGTGGTCAAGGGCTGGGCCCTCATGCAGAGGGACTTCTGGCAACAGAAGGGTAACTTTAGAGTTTTTTGGTTTCTTGCCTTTGTGCATCCTGAAAGCAGGCACTGGGCAAGTAAATCAATAATTAGGGGTTATTTAAAGTAGAGATTTGTCACCTGACAGACCGCAACCTGTCTATATCCACAAACACAGTGACAACACTCCCAGCCTTTTGTCCCCACGTGTGTGGTGGCTATTGAGGGTTTCTCATTTACAGAGTAGCTTGGGTTCAAGTTACCTTGCTTGAAAGAAGGAAAGGTGGGTGGGACAGAGCAGCACACCTATGGGGCATTAGCTTTGTTTTGAAATCCATCTAAAAGGGATACCTCTTATTATTAATTTTTGCACTCTTTGTCCTAAAACCAAGCATCTCGAAGTTGAGATTGACATAATTCACTTTGTTATTCTACAGGTGCTGAGTGCTCAGATGCTCAGGGTCAAGTACCAAACTTAATAGGAAATGAAATTCTTTGTGCAAAGTGAATAAAAGCAATGAGACAGCATACAACCATCCTGAAAGTTCATAATAGCCTGAGGAGTTCAAAGCTCTGTTACAGGAGATTGGTATTTTAGAATGTTTCACAGATTTAAAATTCCTCCCACAATCATTCTAGTTGGTAATAAGTAGTTACTGAGGACCTGCTGTATTTACAGCCCTTGGATCAGATACTGTCTGTATATGTTAGGTATGTGCTTATGCAACGTCAGGTATGTGCCTACTACCTTTTGCTCTGGCCAATGGCCTCATCATCTCTGCTCATTGAATTTCCATTCTTCCTCATATGTGTCTTTCGTTCAACATGAACATTTTACCAGTGTATGATTAACATAGTGACTTAAAACCTTTATGAAGTAGCTGGAATTACAAGACTAACTGGCATTCCCTTTTATAGGACCCTGTATGGAACTGCATATGTGTGTGTGATATATATACATATATGTTGGGGGAGGGTGCTGTGTTGGGTCTTTATAGGACCCTATATGGAACTGCGTGTGTGTGTGTGTGTGTGTATATATATATTTTTTTTTTTGGCGGGGGGTGCTGTGTTGGGTCTTTGCTGTGGGCAGGCTTCTCTAGTTGTAGTGCATGGGCTTAGCTGCCCTGTGGCATGTGGGATCTTTGTTCCCCCTACCCCACAAGGGGTCAAAACCACCCCTCCCCCAGGTCCCCTGCCTTGGAAGGTGGATTCTTAACCACTGGACCATCAAGGAAATCCCAGGACTGCAAATTTAACACTACAATATATGTCTCAATTGACAGGACAACTGTTTCAAAATTAAAACAACTTTTTATCATAAAATGTTTCAGACACAAGCCCACAAAAATAAAATTATAAGACACTCATGTATCTACTACTCACATTGAACACTTTGCCATTTTTCCTTCGTACTGTTTATTATTATTATTTTTTAATATTTATTTATTTATTTGGCTTTACCAGGTCTTAGTTGTGGCACATGGGATCTTTATTTGTGGCACATGGAACAGCTCCCTGACCAGGCATCGAACCCCAGACCTCCTACACTGAGCACGCAGAGTCTTAGCCGCTGGATCACCTGGGAAGTCCCTATACCATTTATTTTTAAAGAAAGCATTAGTGATAGAGTGGAAAACCTCATCCTCCCCTGTGTCCTCCATCTTTCCCTCCTTAGAGTTAACCTCTATCCTATTCTAATTGCTCATGTCTTTATATACTTTCATAGTTTATGTAAGTTTTGTGTTTTTAACATTTGCATAAGGGGTATCCTTTACCAAAATGTTTGCAATTTGCTCTTCCATTCAACATTAAGATTTACCTACATTGATGCAAGTAAGCTATGCCATTCCTTTGAACACTGTTCAAATTCTGTTGTATGAATATAGCACTGTTCCCATCTCCATTTCCTTTCTGAGGGCCATTTAGGTTGTTTGTAATATCTTACTACGGTATACAACACCACTATGAATGAACAATCCATTCCTCTGGTCCAGTTAGTTCTGCCTTCAAAATGATGTATCTTAAAATCTGACCACTTCTGCCTCATCCCACAATCACCCTAGTCCAAAACATCATTTTCTCCTTTAGAGGTTCCTAAGTGTCTCACTCTTGCTCTCCCATTCCCATTTAGTATATAGTTCACGCAGCTCATGGAGACTGATTGGGTCTTTTCTTCATCAGAATCCTTCCCCTCATACCTGATATAAAGTCCAAGCTTCTTCCATGGCCAGGAAGCCCCCATGTGATCTCTTCCATGCCCTTTCTTTCTCTAGCTTTCTGTAGTCCAGTATGGTCTGCTGCTGAGCTTCTGTTCACTGCCTTAGAGCCTTTGAACTAGCTGTTCACTCTGTCTCATGCCAGCTCTTCCTTCATCTTCCTATGGATTCCTCTCTCTTTTTTAAAATGTATTATTTATTTGGCTGCACCAAGTCTAAGTTGTGGCATATGGGATCTTTAGTTGTGGTATGTGTGATCTAGTTCCCTGGGATCGAATCCGGGTCTTCTGCTTTACAAGCATGGAGTCTGAGCCCCTGAAGTTCCCCTCCCTTGTCTTTATTTGGGTTTTTGATCAGATAACACCTCCTTTCCTGTTTCTATTATCTGAATTGGTACCTCTTTTAATTCCTATCCCTTTATTCTGCTTTTTGTTTCCCTGATAGCTCAGACAGTAATGAATCTGCCAGCAATGCAGAAGACTTGGGTTTGATCCCTGGGTTGGGAAGATCCCCTAGAGGAGGAAATGGCAACCCACTCCAGTACATTTGCCTAGAGAATTCCATGGACAGAGGGAACCTGGTGGACTACAGTCCATGAGGTCACAAAGAGTCGGACACTACTAAGCAACTAACAGTTTCTTTTCAGAAGTGACCACATCTGAAATTATCTTATTGTTTACTTCCGCTCCTCCACTAGAATGTAAACTCCCTAGTTCTCAGAATGGTGCCTAGTGTTACAGATGTTGGCAAGCCTCAGCGGAACAAACCAACAAGGGAGCACCAGTACAAGCCTCAATGCACCTTCTCCTGGACAGTGTCTTGGAAACTTGTTGATGGTGAAGCACAATAAGAAGTGCACATTTTATACAGCGTACACACAGACAGGCACAAGAGTTTCAGGAAACAATACACTACTCTTATTTTTAAAGTTCTATTTCAAGAAGAAAGAAAATATGCTAGTTGCAACCCATGAAATTGATTTCAAAGTTTGCCAGTGGGTTCTAACTCACAGTGTGAAAAACTTTGTTTTAGAGTATATACCTGTAAGTGGCTTTGCTGAACATTCCTGAATTGCTCTCCAAAGTGAAACATTTACACTAATAACATCGTTGCAGGGATTTCCTCATATCCTTAACAACACATGGTCTTAACAGGCTTTAAATTTTTTTGCCAGTCTGAGTGAAACTATCTGTTTTAATTTGCATTTTCCTGATTACTAAAAAGAATAGCCCAGTGATCTTAACCTAAAAATAATGTAAACTATATTATAGTGCCCCCGGAGAACTAAGCGGATTCTTTACCAACTAAGCCACAAGGAAAGCCCTCCTTACCAGAACCAGTAGGCAAAGTGACTTATTCTTTCCTTTCCTTAGTTTAGCAATTCCAAATTCTCGTATGTTTGATTTTAGTGGCACAGATTGCATTTCCAAGGACACAGCACTAAGGACAATTTTTGTTCATTCACCATTCATGCAGTCATTTATTTACTCAACAAATATTTATTGAGGGCTCACTACTGCCAAGGAATTTCAAAGGACAAACCAACAACCTCTCGGCGCCTACCTTCCAGACCGGGAGTTCTTTGTCCCTGGCACTGTGGCAGAGTGACCACGGAGCGGGAAGACTCCCCGACCAAGTCCCCTCCAATGTTTCCAATCCACATTCTCTTCCGTCTGGTTCACAAGCTTTTGTCTTCAGTACACCCAGAGAGGAAGCAGTATTCAGGCATTCTCTTCCGGCAAGAAGTATTCCCAAGAGAAGTTGGGAAGGAGAAAACTGATGTTTCATTTCAAGCATTTGTTTTAAAATCTAAGATTATAATTAGCCTCTTTTAAAGCAATCCAATTTATTTAACTTTTTCTTCGCAAAGCAACTTTTTTTCCTACTCTCTACAAACATTTGTTTTAAAGCTTCACACTTGATCTCCTGGTAATGTCAGGTTCGATTCAAAGGGCCATGAAAAATCTCACGTTCTTTCTCACTTAAGTGATTACAAATTTTGACAGAAGAAAGGAGCCCCAAATCACATTACAGTCTTTAGCTTCTATTCTTCTATAATTTCTAGACTTTCTTATCCCATAGTTAAGTCTTAAGTAACATCAGACCTTTATTATTTAAAAATCACAAATCTTATGTAAAAGAACTTCCCATGCTTTCTGGAATGAAAGATAAGGGATTTAGCTCATTTTATTACTTTAGATAACGGTGTGGTTACCAAATAAGAGGTGCTAGCTATATCGCGGGACAGTGTCTGGGCTGTTGGGAGTTCGTGCTCCAGTCTTTGATTTTTATTTTAAATAACGTAAACCGCACGCCTCAGGGAAAGTGCTAAGTGCGGAGGCTGGCACCACTCTCCATTACCCCCAGTCTCCCGCTTTCCCCGCCACCAGCCCAGAATTCATGCAAATTAGGCTGCTATCCCCGGGGCAATTTGACCCATTTTTCGCGCCATTCTCTAGGGACCGTGCAGCTATGTAAAGAGAGAAGTCCCGGAGCTTCCAAGGCAGTATTTTTCCAAGGTGGATCTTAGAGGGCTGCAAGACTATTAGTGGACTTTAGCCAATCTGGAAGGGCTGCTTTTTCTCGGGGCCGAGTGGGTCTTGCGCGGGTGGGCCGTTACCAAAGCTGGCAGGACCTGAGCCGCAACGCGGGAAAGTCGGCCGCGCCCCGCCCCTCTGGCCCCGGCTTTGCACACCCCGCCCGCCGGCCCGCGCGGCTAGGGCTCCGGCTCCTGCGCTGTGGCACGGCGGCGCGCGCGGCTGCTCGGCTCTCCCAGCTCCAGCGCCGGCCGCCAGCATGGACGCTCGCCGCGCGCGGGTGAGGCTGGACGGGCTAAGGCGCGGGATGGGCGCGGTGGGTGCTGGGGGCGGGCTGACCCCCTCCAACTTCGCCGGCGGAGTGCCCTTATCAACGGGTGGCAGTCCTGGGCGGCACCCGTTTAGGCAAGCCCCAGATTTTGTGCACTTGGGGGTATTTTAGAGACTAGGGACTGTGTCCAGCGGGCGTGACATCCGGCGCGCGGGCGGTCAGAGAGTTGTGAGGTTTGAGGTTTGCAGGATGCTTGGCAGCCTGGGGAGCTAAAGGCCACGTGCGTCCGAGGCACACGTGTGCTGCAGGCAGCAGGGCGGATTGGTCCCCCATTGTGTCTGCTGGTCCGAACCCTGCCCGCGGGGCGTGGAGGGGAGCGGGGCGTGGAGGAGGGTGCTGTCCTGCAGCCTCTCGGACCTTTCCCGTGCGCAGCCCCGGGAGGATGAATGTCTAGTAACGCATTCTCCCGGGCGCACTGGGGACCCTTGCGCTAGCTTCTTGCTTATTTTTTCCTTGGCTGTGCTGGCAGACGCATCTAACTGGTGAAAGTTGATGGGTTGGGAGTTTAAAGGTCTTGAAAACCTCTCTCTCTTTAGAACTTGGGTTGCCCACACTTGAGAGGGCACTTATAGTCACAGGAGGTGATTAGTGCAATGGTGGTCTGATCGGTTTGCCAACCATTTGCTCGTTTCCCATTCCCTTCCCCACCCCCAGCCTTGCTTGCAGCAACAGGACGGAACCCTGAATGGAACATGAAACGTTACTGTTTACTCTAACGGAAACCGGAACGGAGGGTCTGCCCCAGGAGAGGTTAGAGGGTGGGGGGTTGGGTGAAGAGGAAGAAAATGACAAGCTTAAAATAAATAGCAGGGGTAAGGGGGCCCACGTGAAGAGGCTGGGGTACTCCGGGAGTGGGTTGGAGAGGGCATGTTGGGGGCGTAGTTTCAGAGATACCTCTTCCCGAAATGGACCTTGACACTGGCTTTCAGGATGAAGAAAACCACATGTAGCAGGACCTGGAATCTGACATCCCTGGGTTCAAATTTGAGCCATCATGGGACTTGAATAATCTGTTTCACCACTCTACGCCTCAGTTTCCACCTTTGTTGCAAGGAATTGCTTAGTGCCTGACACAAACAACAACAACAACAAAAACTGTTGAACGGTATTTGTTATTACCTAACCTGCCAGGAAAGTCCGTGACCATTTGTGTTGCTTCTTTCTGTCTTATTCTCCAAGCATACATTTGCCTGTTAACTAACGTCGCATGCGCTGACTTGTTAACTCCCAGCAAGTATTTCCTGAGAGCTTCCAATAGAATACCTACCTTGAGGCAGTCTTGTGCCTCTGACTGCAGGCAGGTAGATTGATGATTGCAGGAGGGCTGGCGTGCTAAGTTGCTTCAGTCCTGCCTGACTCTTTGCGGCGCTATGGACTGTAGCCCACCAGGCTCCTCTGTCCATGGAGTCTCCAGGGCAAGAATACTGGAGTAGGTTGCCATGCCGTCCTCTAGGGGATCTTTCCTCCCCCAAGGATTGAACCCCCTCCCATGGCTCCTGCATTGCAGGAGGATTCTTTCCTTTGAGCCACCGGAAATGGTGATAATTCCTACAGCAGTGTGAGGAGCACAGCAATTTTAGTAGACTGCAGACTCCTTCCAGCCCTGTGATCTTGGGCAATCTAATTTCACCTACCTGGTACTTTTAATTTGTTCATCTGGAAAATAGGGAGTTTCTGAGACCTCCGATAATAGGTAGTACCTCTACCTATTATCACATTTTCATGATTTTTAAAAGGACAAGACTAAAACTTCCTAAGATGATTGAATGGAATCTGTTGAGAAGCACTGACTGGGTAGTTGGGTTCCACTATCATGAAAATAATTTTATTTGCAAGAGAAATGTGTAACGTTAGGTGTAGAAAGAAGATCAGAAAGTTATGTTCTTCCTACACCTCACGTCTTGGCATTATTTTGTAGGACGCATAGCAGAACTTGCCTTCTTAAAGTTTTCAGTGTATGGAGTCACTTCTGTTATTCCATGGCCATATTTCAGATATGAAAAATATAGGAAGTAATACAACAGTAATGAATATTCATTGGAAAGACTGATACTGAAGCTCCAGTACTTTGGCCACCTGGTGCAAAGAGCCAACTCACTGGAAAAGACTGATGGTGGGAAAGATTCAGGGCAAGAGGAGGAGAAGGGCACGGTAGAGGATGAGATAGATAACATCACCGACTCAATGGACATGAGTTTGAGCAAACTCTGGGAGGTAGTGAAGGACAGGGAAGCCTGGTGCGCTGCATTTGATGGGGGTTGCAAAGAGTTGGACATGACTTAGTGACAGCACAACATTTAAGCAATCTCTTATTATTAAATATGAGGAAATGGTAGAAACTACTATCTTTTTACATGAAGTAGATGTCAGTTGCATATTCTAATGATTGGTGCCAGGCAAGTCATTGTTTATGAAGGAAAGAAGCATTTTCATATCCATAGGGCATATGTGTCTAATAAAAGAGCTTGTAAAAACTTAAGACTTGTGCAGCAATGGAACTACAGAAAGAGCTGAATGGCCAGCCTAATAGAGCCCTGAAGTGGAATCGGGCATTCTACCTGAGTTTGGAGGACTGTTTGACCTTTAACTTGGTTCTTGTACGTTTGTTCACTGGGTTGATATATTTGATTTGTAAAGACTTGTGCAGAAATCACTGTTCCCCTCCTGATTGGTACGAGGGCTGTTTGAAAGTCTGCCCTCTTGAAGTAGAGGTGCTGCCCAGTGTTTGAGGTTTGAGAAATTAGCATCACAGTACAGAGCCCAAAGCTTACTTAGAAAGACCTCATTAGCTTGATTTTGGAGGGAAAGAAATCACTCTACCATTTTGAAGTACAGTCTAATTTCTTTTTTTAAGGGCAGATTTTAGCAGTTTAGCATTTAATGCCTTGGGAACTCAGTATAATGTTAAGAGTTTGGGAGTTTTTAAGGTGGGTTAAAGGGTAATTCCACAGGTATTTGAATAAATTGATACCAATGTTCCCTCAAAGGGATCTCTCTTTAGGATTTTACCTGATTTTGGAAAATTTTGTAGCAATTGCAAACCCTCCTTTTTCTTTGTAGGATATAAGAAATGGACATACCTCCTCTACGCTGTTTGAACCTACTCAACTCAAAAATGATACCTTTCTTTAGATTCTGCAGCAAGCATCCCATTTAATAGTATGGCCATTTCCGTTTGCAGCAAAAGGATTGCAGAGCAAAGAAGAACTTCAAGAAATTCAGATATGTGAAGTTGATTTCCATGGAAACCCCGTCATCCTCTGATGACAGTTGTGACAGCTTTGCTTCTGATAATTTTGCAAACACAGTAAGTGCTGCCTGAGAATAAACAGAATGGAGTCTGCAGTGCTCAAAATGCCCCAAATGCTTTGTGCATGATTAAAACTGCTTGCTTTTTGCCTACATTTCTATACAGCTGTTACGAAAATACAGTATGCACTGTAATTTCATTTCACTTTTTGCTGTGGTTCTAGGTAGTAATTGTTGGAGGTAGATTAGCTACTTATTCTATCCTTTTGAAATGTCGCCTAACCTAACATGCCTGATGATTTGCCATAACAACTCAGAAATCATTTGTAAACCTCTGAACCATTTTTCTTTGTAACAAAAGCTATTCTCTTGTAGTGCACTTGTAAATGTGATTTGCTCTCTGCACGGTTTACGGAAAATTGGTTCTTCAAAAGGAAAAAAAATGCACAACCACATTTATTTATTTATTTTACAGAAACCTAAATTCAGGTCAGATATCAGTGAAGAACTGGCAAATGTTTTTTATGAGGACTCTGATAATGAATCTTTCTGCGGCTTTTCAGAAAGTGAGGTGCAAGATGTGTTAGACCATTGTGGATTTTTACAGAAATCAAGGCCAGATGTCACTAACGAACTGGCCAGTATTTTTCATGCCGACTCTGATGATGAATCGTTTTGCGGTTTCTCAGAGAGTGAGATACAGGATGGAATGGTGAGTTTGAGAATTTCACCAATATCAAGCAATAAGGTACATTTAGAGGCATGACATACTTGCTTAAAAATCTTTTTCCTTATGATTTTCATTGTAGTCATGCCAGAAGGTTTTGTTGATCTTTTAAGAAAGTTTTAAGAGTATTTTCTTCATGTCTTAAAGCAGTTTTTGCTAATATAGTTCTAATAGTAAGGCTTGAGGATTTTTGTAGTCTCTGAACATCTTAGAAACTTGTAAGAAACAATTGGCCAGTGTGCAGAATTCTGTGGCCACAGAAATCAAGCCCAATCAGAGGAAGCAGAGATGTCCTCAAGATGAGCTCCAGTCACATTTAAGTGCCCAGCCCAGGGCCTGACAAAGAGAAGGCCTTCGGTAAATGTTGATTCCCATAGTGGATCTGTACCTGCATCTGGAAAGCCTGTGATAACCCACATGGCAGGAGCTTGAGTGCAGGTAATGACAATTAGGGCCCTGCCTGTTTCCGCTGTTGCTCCTTTGTTGCCTTTTCTTACGCCTGCTGTCTTCCCTTTAACCGCTATCGTCCTGCTCAGGACGGTGCTACCAAGGATGCGCCTCAGTCCCACTCTCTCACCTGAGCATGCTGTTGACTCCTGCGCATGTTTTCCTCTTAGCAACACTTTCTCTACACAGGAAGTGTGTTTTGGGTGCATGCTCTTCAGCTCATTGTGGTCTGACCCGGGTCCACTGCCTGGGACCACAGTGGGGCGGCGCTGACAGAAGTGAGAACATCTGGCCAGGGAGTGTTTTATCATGACGTAGCTTCATGATAGTCTAGTATTTTCTCTTAAGAGGTGATGCTGATCTGAATCAGTGCGTATTGGAGTTATTGGCTGCACTGCCCTCTGAATCTGGGTATGACTCAAACATTCTACAGCCTGAATCATTTCTGGGCAGTGTTTCAGTTCTTTGTAGATGCTGTTTGTTGCAACTGAGAAAATGCCAATCGATTATTAAAAGGCTTACGGATTTGTAAAAGTTTTTTGTCATTTTATGTTCTCTCAATCTGCACACTAAAAATAACATAAAGGTTATATGCTATATAACATAAAAGCAATGAGTGTTAAAATGTTAAAAAACCGTTCTTCCATTTTGGGACTTTACTGGTGGTAGTTTTTGCTTCTTTTTTGCTAGTTTTCAGCAATCACCACAATCAATTTCAGAATGTTTTCATCACCCCCAAAAGAAACCCTGTTCCCATCAGCAGTCACTTTGTATCCTTTCCCAGCACCCTCAGTTCCTGGCAACCACCGATCTATTTTCTCTCCTAGGTTTGCCTGTTCTAGGCATTGCATATAAATGGAACCAAACAATCTGTGGTCTTTTGTGACTAGCTTTCACTTAGCATGATGTTCTTGAGGTTCTTCCATGTGCCATTACTTTATATCTTTTTATTGCTGAATAATACTCAGCTATAAATATTCAGACTATACCACGTTTTATGTATCCATTCATCAGCTGATGGATGTTTGAGTTGTTGGCACCTTTTGGCTATTTTGAATGATGCTGTTGTGAACATTCATGTGGAAGTATTTGTGTGGATATACACACTTGAGTATATACCTAAGAGTAGAATTGTTGAGTCATACAGTCTCTATGTTTAACCTTTTGAGGAACTGCCAGATTGTTCCAAAGTGGCTGCCTCATTTTACACTCCTCTCAGTGTTTGCAGGTTCTGGTTTTTCCACATTCTTGCCATACTTGTTTATTTGGCTCTGCTAGTAGGTGGGACGGAGAAGGTGATAGCACCCCGCTCCAGTACTCTTGCCTGGAAAATCCCATGGACAGAGGAGCCTGGTAGGCTGCAGTCCATGAGGTCGCGAACAGTCGGACACGACTGAGTGACTTCCCTTTCACTTTTCACTTTCATGCATTGGAGAAGGAAATGGCAACCCACTCCAGTGTTCTTGCCTGGAGAATCCCAGGGACAAGGGAATCTGGTGGGCTGCCGTCTATGGGGTCACACAGAGTCGGACATGACTGAAGTGACTTAGCAGCAGCAGCAGCAGCAGCAGGAGTAGGTGGGAAGTGATATCTCGTGATTCTCATTTTCTCTGGTGGCCAACATGAATACATTTTAAATGATGGAAACATTACTTTTGGAATCTGAAATTTAAAAAATTTTATGCTTACACAAAATGGATTAGAGAGTTGTTGTTAATGTTGTTTAGTTGCTAAGTTATGTCTGACTCTTGGTGACCCCATGGCCTGTAGCCTGCCAGGCTTTTCTGTCCTTGAGATTTCGAGAGAGGTAGTCAGATTCATAGAGACAGAAAGTAGAATGATGCTTGCCAGGAGTTCTGGGGGAGGTGAATGGGGAATAATTGTTTAATGAGTATAGAGTTTTAGTTTATGAAGATGAAAAATTTCTGGAGATGGATGGTGGTGATAATCGTTGCAAAACACAGAGTGTATTTAATGTCACTCAGCTGTACACTTAAGAATGGTTGAAGAGTAATAACATTGTAAATTAACTATACTCCAATAAAAATTAAAACAAATGGTTAAAGGGGTAAATTTTATGTTATGTGTATTTTGCTACAGTTTTTTAAAAAGTAGATTAGAGCATTGAGACATCTTTAATATAGTTTAATACTATCATAAGTATGGAAATCATAAGAGAACATATATTTGTCTCTAGGGAAATTCTTTTAAAATACATCAAGATTCTATTTTTTAAAGAAGTGAAAAAAGAAGCTGGGATTTTTCACAGTTTAAAAATGACTCAGAACCACTGTCCTATAGGCTGTGACTGTGGCTTAGTTCAGTGTGTCCCAGGAAAGCTCCTAGTTAATCGGCCCTCAGGTTGTTGTGTTTATTAATAATTCCTGATTTTGTTACTCAGAGCAGTCAGTTAAACTTGACAGTTAAAGTGTTCAATGCAAATGTATTTGCAAGTGTCTTTTGTTCCAAAGGCATTGTGTAGTCACACTCTTGCAGACTGTGTGACAGTCAGCAAATCATTAACGCCTCACTTGTTCTGATTGACCAGAGGCTGCAGGCAGACCTCGAGGGCTGTCGGACCCGAAGTCAGTGCACGCGGTCTGGACCTCTCCGCGTGGCCATGAAGTTTCCCACACGAAGCGCCAGGGGAGCAGCCAACAAAAGAACAGTGCGTCCTGAACCCCCAGGGAATTCTGTGACCGATTCCAATTCTGACTCGGAAGATGAAAGTGGCGTGAATTTCTTGGAGAAAAGGGCTTTAAATATAAAGCAAAACAAAGCAATGGTAGGTATCTGATTTTGAAGGTGTCATAACTGATGACCCTTCCCAGCATTTCTCTAAGCCACTTGTTGCTTATATCCGTGTCCTGAGAACTATTTTCCACGTAGCTCTGAAAACGTCATCATATATGCTTTAACATGTATTTCTTTCCCTTTTCTAACTTTTTTTCAATCTGTGAAAGTTTTGGGAAATGTACAGGGGAAACAAACTCTGAGTCGTGCTGCTGTGATTTCTAGAATTTGCTTGTTTACAGCAGTTACTGTAAACCAATAATTTCTGTTTAATTTCCTCCCATTCTAGCTTGCAAAACTCATGTCAGAATTAGAAAGCTTCCCTGGCTCCTTCCCTGGAAGGCGTTCCCTGCCGGGCTCCGGTTCAGTAAGTATAAATATTTGTTTGTGGAATGGTGTTTGGGCTAGTTCTGAGGTCTTGTGATAGTTAAGTCCGATTTTGTTATTTTGTGTGATCTTTTAGAGGTGATAGAAGAAGTCTTCTAAAAGATCTCTGGGACCTCTTCCTTGCACTCCAGGCCAAATGTGGGCCCTCTACCCCATGCTCAAATCATCCCCCTCTCCCTTTTTTTTGGCTGCACTGCGCATCATGTGAGATCCTAGTTCTCCCACGAGGGGTTGAACCCACGCTCCTTGCAGTGGAAACATGGAGTCCTAAGCACTGAATTGTCAGAGGAGTTCCTCCAGTGCCTTTTGATTGGTTATTTCTCTCCCTCCCACTCAAATAAACTAAGCCCCTCAGGGATAGGGAAGAAAAATTGGAAGTTGTTTTTCTGTAACTCCAGCCCTTGGAACATTTCTACCTGGTGTGGTAATCTATCTTTTTAAAATCTGAGAATGAGAAAAAAAAGAAAAAGCGATTTCTTAAACCAAGTCATGGCCTAATATATGTGATTGTATTCTGAGGAGCTAAGCTTGTGCTACTTAAGAGATACTGTAGAAAAGGTGTTGTTTTTGTTTTGTCTTGTTTTTAAGAAAACAAGAATTTTTTGTTACATCTTTATCAAATCAAGAATAAATAGGTCATCCCTGAGTTTGAGAGAAATGGGGCTTGGTGTTATAGAAGCTGAATTTCAATGGCTGTATTATTTCTGGGCTCATTTCCCATGCATTACAGAAAGGGTGAAGGAAAAGGGCAAGTGGAGCGTTCCTTTTACTTATGGGAAAACCTGCCTCAGGAGAAGCTGCCACTTGTCATTTTGGAATAAGTGGGTCCATCCTCTGTGTTTTCTTCAGCGTCCAAAGACCCCGAGGAGGCGCACATTTCCAGGTGTCGCCTGCAGAAGAAATCCTGAGCGGAGAGCTCGTCCGCTCACAAGGTCTAGGTCCCGGGTCCTGGGGTCACTCATGGCCCTGCCCGCAGAGGAGGAGGAGGAGGAGGAAGAGGAAGACAAGTACATGTTGGTGAGGAAGAGGAAGCCCATGGTCGGCTACATGAATGTGAGTTCTTTTGTGCCTGCTCCTCTGTCATCTTCTGTGGGTCCAGGGATCATGGACACGTGATGGGAGCACATACAATTTTAACACCAATGATCCGTGTATATTTTTTACTTAAAAAAATCAATTAATTAATTTGGCTGTGGCATGCAAACTCCGAGTTGCAGCATGTGGGATCTAGCTCCCTGACCAGGGACTGAACCTGGGCCCCCAGAATTGGGAATATGGAGTCTCAGCCTCTGGACCACCAGGGAAGTCCCCAAGGGTCTGTATTAAATAGCCTTCTCAAACCGTCCACACTGGAAGGTCACATCAGCTTGTTTTGCTGGCTCTTGGTAGTAAGCAAGAGAACTAAAAAGTTTTCTTGGGCTTTTCTTAATTTTAGGAGTTGTTTCAGTAATGTTGTTCTGTGATCCTTAGTAAATCCCCTTTCTCCGTAAGTTCTGAGACTGATTTCCAGGTTGAGTTCTCTGTGAAGGAGGGACAAAGCGAAGATCTAAGAGTCAGAGCTGGGGAGAGCGAGCCAGGAAGGACGCTGTTCCTTGATTCTCGTTATGCAGGAAGATGACACGCCCCGGAGTCGTCGCCCCGGACCCATGACCCTTCCCCATGTTGTTCGCCCGGTGGACGAAATCACAGAGGAAGAGTTGGAGAACATCTGCAACAACTCCAGAGAGAAGATCTACAACCGTTCATTGGTCAGAGCCTCTAAATAATGTCTGTACATGTCCCTGTCTGTGAGAGACATTTTGCTCATGTTCTAATGGTCTTAGCGCATGGGATGTGTGCCTGGGTATTTTTTTTATGTAAGAAAAGAGAATTTTGTAGCATCCTTGGGATTTAGCCTGGTTAGTAAGTTTGCAGTAGTAGTAATTGCTCTTTGGTCTTCAGTAGCATTAAGTCTTTTCTCAATTTAAAAATTGATTTCATTCAACCTAAGTAGCTTAATGGTGTGCCTACATAGATAGGTGCTGAGGATATGCTGCTGCTGCTAAGTTGCTTCAGTCGTGTCCAACTCTGTGTGACCACATAGACGGCAGCCCACCAGGCTCCCCAGTCCCTGGGATCCTCCAGGCAAGAACACTGGAGTAGGTTGCCATTTCCTTCTCCAGTGCATGAAAGTGAAAAGTGAAATTGAAGTCGCTCAGTCATGTCTGACTCCTAGCGACCCCATGGACTGCAGCCTACCAGACTCCTCTGTCCATGGGATTTTCCAGGCAAGGGTACTGGAGTGGGTTGCCATTGCCTTCTCTGCTGAGGATATGGTGGTGTGCTAAAGACAAACAAGATTTGGGCAAGCTTTCTTTTGCGTATGATCTTTTCTTGGGATAGTTCTGATAGCATTAACTGTTGCATCTGCCAATTGAATGGAGTCACCATGCTCAATACTTTGTGTGGCCTGGCGTATATGTATGTAGATAGATGTGAGGTAGGATTCAAAGAGAAAAGATCAGGCTACCCACAAAAAGGACATTTCTTTTTTTTTTCTTTTAATATTTTTTTTTGTAGTCAAATTTATCTTTCTTTTTTTTTCTTGGTTGTGAGGCTTGTCCTCAGCAGTAAAAGCGCAGAGTCCTAACCACCAGGCTGCTAGGGGATTCCCAGAGAATGGCTTTCTTTTAAGATTTTCTCTACAAAGAGTAATGTTTCTGTTTTTCTTATTTGCAGGGGTCAACTTGTCATCAGTGCCGCCAGAAAACTATCGATACCAAGACAAACTGCAGAAACCCAGAGTGCTGGGGCGTTCGAGGCCAATTCTGTGGTCCCTGCCTTCAAACCGTTATGGTGAAGAAGTCAGGGATGCTCTGCTTGACCCAGTAAGTGCCCTGAAGAGGTGGCCCTGTAGGCTCCAAGGTCAGTTGTGAGCTGATAGGGGCAGAAAGCGATTGAGCTCTTGGTGCTGAAAGGCAGATGAATTCATAGTGTTGGTACTGGACAGCTGTGAGCGCTTGCGGAGTGCTCGGGACCTGGCCATTCGGGAAGTCTGTTCTCTAGTCTCCGTACTAGTAGTGGCTGTGTGACTTTTTCTGTGGGATTTCCCAAGGGCAGTGGTGATGCATTAACCACATTATGTTTCTGGTTTTTTTTTAAATAGTAATAAAAAGATCTGAATGCAATTGATGACACCCACCTTGGAGGTTAAACAGGATTAGATAAGTAAGGGGTGGTAAGGTTTGACTTAATGGTGCCTTTTCACACTTCTCCTTCAGAACTGGCACTGCCCACCGTGTCGCGGGATCTGCAACTGCAGCTTCTGTCGGCAGCGAGATGGGCGGTGTGCGACTGGGGTGCTCGTGTACTTAGCCAAGTACCATGGCTTTGGGAACGTGCATGCTTACTTGAAAAGGTAGGGCTGGTTTTTCTCTCTTCTGCACCCCAATCTTAATTTGGTTTTTTTTCTTACTTTTTTTTAAAGTACTTTTCATATTTTTTTCCTCAAACTTTAAACTCTATTTTGTATCCGGGTATAGCTGATTAACAACGTTGTGATTGTGTTAGGTGAACAGTGATGGGACTAAGCCGTACATGTACATGTGTCCATTCTCTCCCAAACACCCTGCCCCTGTTCATTTTTGTTATCTTAATAAAGAAGGTGGAAGTCAGGATAGCAATCACATGGAAAGCAGGAGAGGCACGTGGGGCGTCAGGGAGCATTGCAAACCTTTCTCTGGGTGGTGGTGACCCTTGTGGGTCCTCATGTGTAAAATTTAAGCTGTGCATTTAAGATGCATGTTACAACTCAATAGAAACATTTTTAAAGGAGTGAATTAGGCTCTCAGAAGATTATTTTTATTTTTGTAACTTTTAAAAATATGGCTAATTTACAGTGTTGTATTAGTTTCAGGAATATAGCAAAGTGATTCAGTTACATGTTAATATATTCCTTTTTGTATTTTTTCCATTACAGTTTGTTACAAACTATTGACTATAGTTCCCTGATCTATACAGTGGACCTTGTTGGTTATTTATTTTGTATATAGTAGTTTGTAACCTCTAATCCCAAACTTCTGATTTATCCTCCCCCAACTCCCTTCCCCTCTAGTAACCATGTTTGTTTTCTAGATCTGTGAGTCTGTTTCTTTTTGTAAATAAGTTTTTATTTGTGTCATATTTTTGATTCCACCTATAAGTGATATCATATAATACTTGTCTTTGTCTAATTTAGTATGATAGTCTCTTGGTCTACCCAGCTGGTCCATCCAGATCGCATCATTTCATTCATTCTTTTTATGACTGAGTAGCATTTCACTGTATATATGCACCACATCTGCTTTATCCATTCATCTGTCAATGGACACTTATGTTCTTTCTATGTCTTGGCTATTGTAAATAGTGCTTCTGTGAACATTGGGGTGCATGTGTCTTTTGGAATCAGAGTTTTTATAAAAGAATTCTTAGGCCAAAAACCATATCCTGACATGTTCGCTCTTCTCTTTCAGTCTAAAACAGGAGTTTGAAATGCAAGGATAATAATTGCAAGATCTACTCCCTGCCTTCCACTTCGCAGATCTTCCTTGTTAAAGTCTTCAGTTTTGTCATGTGATTGAAACCCGGGTTAAGAATTCTGAGGCTCGGTCTGTCTTACAGGCAAATCAAGTTGTTCCCATTAAATGCGCACGTGTGTCTGGCATCACAGAAGTGTACAGCCAGCTGTACTCCGCCCTCCTGCAGTTTCTCCTTTGCTTTTCTGCCCACCCCTCGCCCCATGCCGTCCTCTTATTTCCAGTGATTCTCCTCCATCATTTAGTTTGGGAATCCTTTTTGAATGACAGTTTTATGAAAGCATGTTGGGTTTAATTGGCGTTGAAATAGCCCTGGAATCCACATATGAAACCAAGCACTTAGAAACACAGTAGTAGTAGTAACTACCTCTATCCAGTTTCAGAGACTGTCCCTGTAACTTGCTCACATGTAAACACTGGGCCTCATGTAGTGTTTGTCAACCTTTTTAGCAAAATCATGGCACAAGTCCTAAGACCATGTGGAAAAATTAGGTGATTGTTGGCAAGTGGGATATATGACTTTGGAGGCCTCTGAGGAGAATATTTCATGTATTTTGCTTGTGGTTCAAGTTGTCACAGTTGAGACTTAGTTGCTGCTGATTCCCTCTGCCATGTGCATCTGGCCCACACAGTCACAATAATATTTGAGGACAGTACTAAGCTTGAAATCATTGTAGAAAAGCCATCCTAGGAAATTGAGATGGAGAGGCTTCAGGAGGAGGCCAATCTTTGAATTCATGGAATAGAACCTCAGGATAATTGAGTTTGCCAAGTTTATTTCAGTTCATAACATAAGGTGTTTCAAATAAATTCTTGGTTATTTTGCATGGAAAATTGATACTTAAACTCAGCTACAATCCTTTGCAGTTTTTGCTTTCTTGAAGAAATTATAAGCCAGGCATAGAGGATTCATGTTCAGGTTTAAAGCACTTTTATAACTGAGAAGTGCCTTTTCTGGAAAAGGGTGACTGTCAACAGTTTGTGAACTTGCCACCTCTGCCAGTTTGGTTTCTGGGCAGTCGTGTGTTGTCTCTCCCTTGCCCTGTTTTGGCGTGAATCAAATCTTTGGGTCGAGGTAGCCTCGAAGTGTGTGTGTGTTCATTTGGCTTTGCATCTGCTGCCTGTAGCTATGCTGGTTCAGTTCAGTGTTTGGTGCATAATTGGACCTTGAATCAATAGATGTAAATAGAGCTTTTGATCTGTTACGCTTTTATACGAAGTTTTTTTATTTTAATAATAAAACATTTTGTTTTAGCTTGTCTTACTTTTTAAAAATCTTTGATACTCAATCTTACTGCACTGAGTCCTAATGTTTCTTTCCTATTTAAACAAAAGACCATTTCTGCCTTTTCAAGACCCACCTCCCCCTTTTGGCTTAAGTTTCTGATAACCAAGGGCTAGCGCTTTTGAACAGGGCCTGATTTGGTGATGTGCTTAATAGCTGTGAATCAGATATAATTAATAGCTGTGAATCAGAATCAGCTAAGATGGCTACATCGACACATAGAAAGTAGGGACCCGTGAAGTTTTAAAAATGTTTTCTTTCCCTTGGCCGTTTGCCAACACAAGAACCAACAGCAATTTCACAATACCTGGATATTTATTTTAGACTCCCTGTACCTTGAGGCCTGTTCTAGGATTGAGAGAATCAAAAGATAGAAAAAGCATGGTTCAAAAGTTCTCTTATCCCATTCCTTTATCTTTTAATTTAAAAATTAAAACATTGGGGGCCATGCTGAGCAGCATGTGGGATCTTGGTTCTCCTGCATTGGAAGTGTGAAAGAAGTCTTAACCACTGGGCTGCCAGGGAAGTCCTGGTACCTCATTCTTCACATTGGGGTTGGCATACTACAGCCTCTTAGTTACAAAGCCAAAGAAAGGTAGGAAATTGAGAATGTTGGAGAGTGGGGGGCTAGTCTGTAGACCTATACTATAGCACACAGTTCTGGGTGAACTTGGGTGTGTAGCTCAAGGGTGAGGAGAGAAGAGGCAAGCTACTTTGTTAGGTACCAAAATGGGGAGGCAGCCTGTAGGACTGCAAATGGGCATAGCTGGCCACATAGGAAACTTCTAAGAACATAATTCTGTGCCTTGAAAGTTTGTTGGAAGTGCTTATTATCAGATGAAAGTACCTGATGGTAACCCATGATTGGAGCAGTGCTCAATCCAGCATTATAAAGATTTGCCAAAGAAGGGATACTTGAGTTAGTTCAGCACCTCTTAAGTACCAGACACAGTGCTCGGCACAGGATGTATGTTAAAAATACAATTTAGTTCATTGTACTAACTTGAAAGAATACCACTATTCAACTAAAGAATTTGTATTGAGCTGTTAATGAGCTACAAAAAGATAATTTTACATATAGTAGCTCTAAATGGTGTCCATTTGTTCGGGGAAAATTTGAGGTGGCAAAAATTGAGTTCATGGACGTTAAAAACTTACCGTAAGAGAGAAGATACCCTCCCCTACTGTGTGTGCCCATCACTGACTTGAGCAGTGGCCCATCCTGTTTCATCTATACTCTTGCTCCCCCAGTCCATTGAATTATTGTGAAGAAAAACCCAGACATATGACATTCATACATATTTCACTATTTCTTAAAGTATTCCTAAAAGACTTGTAGAACCATAATAAAATATTATTATACCTAAATAAAGTTAGAGTTCCTTAATATCAAATATCCAATCATTGTTCAAATTTTCACTATCCCACGCCTCACCTTCCATTTATACAATTGACCTATTTGAATTCAGGATTCCTAATGCTTCTTTAAAGTCTCTTAATCATTAGATTTTCCCTCCCTTTATGCCCCTTGCTGTTTATTGGTTGACAAAAGTCATTTCTTCCTGAAGAGTTTCCACAGTTTACTAACTGAAACCCCATGGTGTCATTTAGCATGTTCCTCCGTCTTCTGTTAGATCTAGAAGCTTGATCAGGTTCGGATGCAGCAACAGTACTTTATTTTGTGAACTGACATCCGAAGACTTTTACTGGTCCTGTTCTCTCCCTTTTTGTACTGTTAATAGCCACTGACGAACAGTTTCTGTAAATTCTCTCTTCATTAATCAACTGGGATTTCCCTCAACTATTTAGTTATACTAGGTACAGTTTTTACATAACATATGTATTAAGGACTTGATTTTTTTTTTTTTTTTAACCAGTTTTCAGGTTATCTTCTAATGGTGCCTAACAAGGGTTTTCTTGTTTACTTGTTTAAGTACCATTTCTCTTGGAGTTTTCAAATATTTGATGTTTCAGTTCATAGCAGTTATTCTTATTGATGCCCAATTTGGGCCCATTGAGAGAGCTGTCACGTCGGCCCCTGCATCCTTTTGATGTGATCCCAGTGGTCTATAATTCCCTTTGTTTTCTAGTAGGACAGAATGTTCCAGGCTCACCCTATACATTATCTACCTCAGACCTACAGTCAGCCATTCCTCCATTGTATTTTGTTTTCATAACACATTTCTTTTGTACCTATCTGTATATTACATATACACACAACTTACATAGATGAGCTCATATATAAACACATTATAGCAATTATATGTAAATATATTAGTGTCACTATACATAAGCATGGTTTCAGAACAATAGTACCAATATTACTACTTAGATATTACTGCAAAGTTAAAAGATTTTTCTCTCTTCATCCTATTGTAAGTCATTTAAAACTCTTTATATGGTTATTAAGTTTACTTGTGTTATTTTGTTTTTGAAGAAGTGAAGTCGCTCAGTCGTGTCCGACTCTTTGCCACCCCATGGACTACAGCCTACAAGGCTCCTCTGTCCACAGAATTTTCTAGGCAAGAGTACTGGAGTGGGTTGCCATTTCCTTCTCCAGGGGATCTTCCCGACCCAGGGATTGAACCCAGGTCTCCCACATTGCAGGCAGATACTTTACTGTCTGAGCCAAGACAGCTTTTTAAAAAATTAGGATTTAATTTTGTCTTCTACATATTTCCAAAGTCGAGCTTACAAAATAAGATGTTTTTAGTGAAGTCTAGATTTTATTTCTGTCCTTCCACCCTGATCCTTCTCTCTCTCTCCAAATTAACATCTTGCACTTTTTTATGACTTACACTTAGATTTTTAGAACTATAAACAAATATGTATATTATATATCTACTGTTTTTGCCTTCTCAGATAAATTATAGTATCTGACTCACTATATACTTTTTAAAAATCTTTTTACTTAATATGTATGGGAGAGAGTCATAATTTAATTTTATTATACAGAGAATTCGAAATATGCTCACATACATGAACATGGAACTTAAGCCATAAAGTTTCAGAAAAAGATGTTGCAGAAAGTGGTTTCCTCTACTACTCTAGCATTGAAGGACATACCGTTCTGTGAGTTTGTGCTAAGATAAGATACTCAGATTCTCTCTTCTCACATTGAGCTTAGTAGGCAAGCCATATTAGCAGGAACCATTATTTCATTTTTATTTTCATTTGATTATACATTCTTTAATAGACTAGTCCTCAAGTATGTCTTCTAAAATGAATAGCTGTAAATGTTTCTCAAGGGTTTCCCTGGTGGGTCAGACAGTAAATAATCTGCCTGCCAATGCAGGAGATGTGGGTTCAGTCCCTGGGTGGGGAAGATACCCTGGAGAAGGAAATGGCAACTGATTCCAGTATTCTTGTCTGGGAAATCCCATGGGCAGAGGAGCAAGGTGGTTGCTTAAGAGTCGGACTAGACCTAGTGACTAAACAACAAAAAATGTTTGTCACTTGTTGAAGACTATCCAGTATGGCTTTTTAAAAGTAATAATTACCACAGGAGCTTGCCTAAATTTTAAGACATGACCATTTTGAGTAACCTAGTGCTTTAGGAGGAAAAATATGTAAATAAAATTCCTTTATGCAAATGATTCTTGCAGTTCTCATTGCCAGTCAGATTTTTGTAAATCATCATAAACAGATGCTACTGAACTAAATGACTAAGTAAAATTATGGAGACAGATTCTATTTATTTTCTTTTTCAGTGTTGGGGAGGGGGAGAAAAGGATGATCAGGGCAGACACCAAGAACTCTATTAGTTGATTTCAGCTAAGTGACATGTGGGATTTCTAAAGTATTGGAGAGAGCTGGCCCTGGTAAGAGAAAGCTTTGATTTCAACTTAAGTTTGCTTTACCAGAAAACTAGGTTTTAGAAACAACCTAATATCAAGCTTGCCTTGTGTTTAGCATTTTTATTTTTTTTAGTTTTTATGACTTTTATGAAATCCTTACAAAACAGAATACAAAATTCTGGTATTGACAGTTGTTATAAAGGAAAATTTCTGAGCTGTATCAGTTTGCCTAATACAGCGGAGTTAAAAGGCTTGGATGTTTTCTTCCTACTTCAAAAAAAATTTTGAGGTTTTTTTTTTTTCATCTTTTTACACATCTTAACACTGAAACTATGCTGTGACCCTTTCCCTAGTGTGGGAACAGCCTGGAAGCGAGGCTACTCATTCATTGTCATGGTTCTTACCATTCCTTCCTGGCTGCACCCTCTGACATGGGGGAGGAAGTACTGTCCCACATTTGGAAAAAAAGAAAACTCCTAACAGCTTTCCCAAGTGAAATGGCATGGCGCCTTGCAGCGGGTGAGAGCCCATTTGTTTCTTTTTTACAGAAAGGCAGAATCTCCAGTTTTAAAATATGGAATCACTAATGGGAGAGAAATGGTGGTGGGGGTGGGTGGCCTCCCTTCTCCCGGAGTCTTTGGAAAGGCCAGGCCATGGATGGGCAGGTGGGGGTGGTGAGGGGCAAGGGCCTCCCACCAGCCACCACAAACGGTGACAACCTCCGGGACCTGGAACAGCATAGCCGGCGCCTGAGCCCCCACGCGTCGATCTTCCCTCCAAGTAATTCTTCGAGAGCAGTGAAGGGATCTCAACTGATGTTTTAGAAAACTAATGAAAACGGGACAAAAGGACTAGAAGCTGGAGGATGGTCTGGGCTGCATGCCCTCAAGGCTTACTCTTTGCTTCTTGTTGCCTTTTCTTAATTTAAAAGAATGAAGGATGTACAGTTCTGGATTTCCCTGGTGGTCCAGTGGTCAAGAATCCACCTGCCAGTGCAGGGGACACGGGTTCCCTCCCTGGTCTGCAAAGATGCCACGGGACAGCTAAGCCTGTGCAGCGCAACCCCTGAGGCCTGTGTGCGTTAGGAGCCTGCGCTCCGCCACAAGAGGAGCCGCCGTAATGAGACGCCCTGCCTAGCAGCGAGAGCGCCCCCACTTGGCGGAAACTAGAAAAAGCCCGTGAGCCGCAAGGAAGACACCGCATAGCCAAAAATAAAATTAATTAATTTTAAAAATGTACAATTCTGCGGCTTCCAGCACATTCATGGTGTTGTACAGCCATTACCAGAACATTTTCATCAACCATCCCCCCCCACCCCGCCCCTCCACCAAAAGAAACCAGTCACTAAAACAGTCACTCCCCGTTTTCTCTGTCCTCCTCAGCCCATAGGAACTCTGCTTTCTGTCTCCTGGATTTGCCTGGTTTGGATATTTGGGAGTATAGACTGTGATTTTTGTGTGTCTGATTTTTACACTTGGCGTGTTTTCAAGGCCCATCCTTATCAGCACTTTGTTTCTTTTTGTGGCCTAATTGTGTTCCATTTCATGGTTATGCCACAGCTTTCTCAATCAGTAGATGAGTCTTTTGATTGTCTTCACTTTTGTCACTTGTGAATAATGCTGCAACGAACATTCACTTGCAAGATTTTGTTTCAACATTCAGTTTCAACCTAGGAGTGGAATTGCTAGGCCGTAAGAGTAATACTTTTGACTGAGTAACTGCCAGAATATCTTTTTCACTTGCTTGATTGTACTCTTTGGTGCACTAAAGTTCTCATTTTCAAGGGGTCCATTGTATTGATTTTTTTCCTTTTGTTGCTTGTGTTTTTGATGTTATATGTAAGAATCCATTGCTGGGCTTTCCTGATGGCTCAGTGATAAAGAATCTGCCTCTCAGTGCAGGAGACATGGTTGTGTCCGTGATCCAGGAAGATCCCTGGATCATAGGAAGATCACTGTCCCATGGGAGCATGAAGCCCCCTGTGCCACAGCTATTGAGCTTGTGCTCTAGAGCCCATGAGCCACAACTGCTGAAGCCTGCGCTGTGCAACAAGAAACCACTGCAATGAGAAGCTTGCACACTGCATTTGAGAGTAACCCCCTGTCTTCAACTAGAGAAAAGCCCGCATAGCAACAAAAAACCACCACTGCCAAAAATAAAAATTTTAAAAAAGGAGTCCATTGCTAAATTCAGCATCATGAAGATCTATACCTGTGTTTTTCTTCTAGGAGTTTGACATTTTTTAAATTTTTACATTTTTACATCTGTGATCCACTTTGAGTTAATTTTTTTTATGTGTGTGAGGTAAAGGTCCAGTTTCATTCTGTTGCATGTGGATAGCCAGTTGTCCAAGCACCATTTGTCGAAAAGACATTTTTTCCCCATTGGATGATTTCAGCACCCCTGTTGAAAATCAGTCAACCAGATATGAGTGGGTTTATTTTTGGACTCTTAGTTCTATTCCTTTGATCTTTATGTCTGTCCTTATGCCACAACAACACTGTTCGATTAGTAGTTTTGCTATAAGTTGTGAAATTGGAACATTTCCCTCAACTTTCTTTTTCAAGATTGTTTTGATTATTTTGGGCCCTTTGCAATTTCATGTGAGTTTTAGTATCAGTTTATCCATTTCTGCAAAATTGAAAGTTGGAATTTTTATAAGAATTACATTGAGTCTGTAAGCTGATTTAGGGAGTATTGCCATGTTAACAAAATTAAGTCTTCCAATGCATGAACATGGGATGTCTTTCCATTTATTTAGGTATACTTTAACTTTTTTCAACAATGTTTTATAGTTTCTAGTATAGTTTCTGAGTCTTGCATCTCCCTGGTTAAATTTATTCCCAAGTAAGTTACTCTTTTTGATGCTATTGAAATTTAAATTACTTTCTTAATTTCATTTTCAGATTATCACTTACATATAAAAATACAACTCATTTTTGTATATTGAAGCTTACTATTATTTTTAAGGGAACTTTTCTCACCTGTGCATCCTTGGAAGTTATGCTTGTTCCTCGGGTTTAACAGTCAGACCCGCAGTCTTTCTAAGAATAGAAAGACTTAGAGGATATTAATACCTGTAAGGATATTAATACCTGCTGAAGGATATTAATACCTCCTTAGTCTCATCCATCTTGATACAAGAATTTCAATACTGTCTTGTTACCAAGAAGTTTTGCTCTTTAATTAACTATGGAGGGACTTCCCTTACGGTCTAGTGACATGGATCACTGGTCAGGGAACTAGATCTCACATGCTGCGTCTAAAGATCCCATGTGCCGCAACTAAGACTCAGAGCAGCCAAATAAATAAATATTGTAAAAATGTTAACCATGCTACATTTTAAAATGCTGACTGATATGTTGAGATGGAAAGAAAAAGGAGATATGGGCAATAACCTTATAGTCATCATATTTTAAAACTTATTCTTATTTTTTAATTACTTTTATATAAAACTGAAATTTCATAATTTAAATCATCCACATCCTGCCACTCACAGGAAACCACAGGTAAGAACTGGATTACATGGGTGTTGAACTTAAGTATTGTTAATGTTGCTAAGATCATACTCTGCATGTAATTTTTGTCCTTCTGTCTTAAAAATGTCTAAATTCTGTAATAGCAACTCACTGTTAGGAAACATCAGTTTAATCACTATAAAAAGAATAATTTATTTGCATTTATTTATAATAGGGACAACCACTTTGGGCATGTCTTCATGGTTTGTTTTTTTTGTTTGTTTTTTGGCCACGCCAGAAGGCATGCAGGATCTTAGTTCCTTGACCGGGCATAGAACCTGTGACTCCTCCAATGGCAGCACAGAGTCTTAAGCACTGGACTGCCGGGGAAGTACCCACACACACACTGTTTTTTTTTTTTTTAATTAAAGCATTACACATGGATTAAAAAAATCAAATATTTCTGAAGGATTCCTAATGAAAAGCAACAATATCTTTCCCCACTTCTCCAGAACCCTAGTCCTACTTTAACTGCAATTTTTACAGCTTTTGAGGGATAAGATAACCTCCATATCTCAAGTAATATTTTCCTGATATTTCTCTCTCTCTCTTTTTTTTTTTTTTTGCTTCAACAATAGACTTATTTCTTGAAGTTCTGGAAGTCCCAGGCTACTGTGCTAGCAAGCTCTGAGGCTTCTCTCCTTGGGTGGCAGGTAGCTGCCTTCTCCCTGTGTCCTCACCGGCCCTTTTCTCTGTGCCCTGTTACACTATCTGTTGATCTCTTGACCTCATTTCCCCCATGTCCTCATCATCCCTCAAGGCCTGACCAGAATAAGCATATTGGCCTGATGTTAGAAGCAACTAGAATTCTGTAAGCACTTACATGTGCCAGGCACTCTGCTGTAATGTTGCCATTTTAATCCTTACCACAGCCAAATGAGTTAGTTTACATCATTCTAGTTTAAAGGTAGGGAAACATATTCAGAGAGGTAAGAAACTTGTCCAAGTGTGGCACACTGCATTTTCCAAAACGTGGTCACAGTAGTATTTCTCTGGTCCCACCTGCTTTTCCAGAACCCTGCTTTCCCAGAACTCCATTGCCTTGGAGTAGTTCCTTACTCCTTAAGCCAGGTTAAGCCTCTGTGGCTGACTTAATGAGTAGAATGCTATGGGAACACTGCTGCTGCATGACTTCCAAGCCTGGCTTTATAAAGGTAGAATGCTTCTTACTATCTTTCTCCCCATGGATTCTCTTTTTTTTTTTTTCTTTCATTTTTTAATTGAAGGATAATTGCTTTACAGTATTTTGTGGTTTTCTGTCATACGTCAACAAGAATTAGCCATAGGTACACCCTTGTCCCCTCCCTCCCAGACTTGCCTCCCATCTCCCTCCCCATCCCACCCAGAGTTCCTGTTTGACTTCCCTGAGTCATACAGCAAATTCCCATTGGCTATCTATTTTACATATGGTATTGTAAGTTTCCATGTTACTCTCTCCATACATCTCACCCTCTCCTCCCCTCCCTACACCCGTGTCCAAAATGACTGTACTACAAGTTATTTTGTCAATGAGCTGTGAATGCAGTCTACAGATCCCCGTGGATTCTTACCACGATGCTGTAAGGAAGAAGCCACGTGTAGGCTTTCTGGCTAACCGTGTCAGCTGGAGGGCCTAGCTAGTACAAGAGCTGGCATTATACCCAGACATGCGAGAAAACGAGCCCTCCGATGATACTCCAGCCCGTGAGCCACTCTCATCCTTCCAGCCGGGGCCCTGGACAGTGTAGAACAGAGACAAATGGCCCCTTAACGCCCTGTCTAAATTCCTGACCCACAAAGTTGGTGAATGTGACAAAAAACAAGTTGTTTTGTGCCACTAAGCTTTGAGGTCATTCACTGCACAGCAACAGATGACCAGAACACCAAGACACTGTGCATCTGGCGAGTGGCGGACCTTGGGTTTGAGACTCGCTTCTCCTCCAGTCTTTGCTTGCAGCCACTACACCTCGTGATCTGTGAAGGCTGCTGTAGGAATTGGCGAGGGCTGCCGTGACGCAGCTCCACAGACTGGGTGGTTGGAAACAGTAGAAATGTGTTTTCTCACAATGTGGGAGGCTAGGAGTCCAAGATCACAGTGTTGGCAGCGTGGGTTCCTTCTGAAGCCTCTTTCCTTCACTTGTGGGTACCATCTTCTCCCAGCATCTTCACATGGCCTTCCCTTTGCTCACCTGTGTCCTAATCTCCCCTTCTTGTAAGGGCAGAACCCACACGTATGACCTCATTGTGTCATAATTACCTCTCAAAAAGTCCTCTATTCAATTACAGTCATATTCTGAGGTACTAGGGGTTAGAATGTCAACATGTGAATTTGGGGAAGACACAGTTCCACCTCTGACAACTAGCCCCGGGGTGGGGAGCTCTGGCTCCTAGCTCACTCTGTCCCGTGCCTTCATCTACTTACCTTCCAGGGCAGTGGTTTTAGAACCTGGCCGCGCATCAGAATCATCTGCTGAGTTCAAACAAGAAGAGTTACAGCCACGCCCTACCCCAGACCAATTCAGTCAGAATCTCTGGGGCAAGGCCTGGGTACCAGCGTGTTTTTGAAGCTCCTCTCCCTGATTCTAATGTACAGCCAGGGTTGAGGATGACTGTCCTGGGGTGGAAGAGAGGGCTGGTGAAAGCGCTGAGTCAGCCAGGACAGGTGAGCGTCCCCTGGGGCAGCCAGCTGGTGCTTCGGCTACTGAAAGAGAAGTAAAACTGACAGAATCCCAGTGCTTTACAGTAGCTTAGGTACGAAGAGGCTGGGGTATCCAGTGGGATAAAAGCGCAAGATGGAGGGGAATATCCATCCCGCTAGTTAAGATGTGAAATTCCATTGCCTGACATTAAAAACCAGAATAAAAGGGGGAGCACTAGCTACTCAACGGCACTGAGGCAGCATAAGTAACAAGGGCTTTGGTGTGGATCTGTCCTTGTTCGAGCCTGGTTTTCATGTCTTACTTTGGAAATATGTAACTGAGCAGAATTTATTGACTCAGTCTTATAAAATATGAAAATCAGCTGCCAGCAATATTGTTCAGCCTGGGAGCTCCAGACTCACATGTCAGGAATTGATGACATGTGGGTTCCTTGATCTCGGTTCACAATCGGAAGTCAGCAGCATCAAACCGTTTCTACCTCGTCCTTCCCCGGCCAGCCACACTCGGCGGGCCTCTATTCCGTTCTTTCCTTCTCACTCCCGGCCTCCCGCTTTGGCTGTTTCTGGGACTGTTTGTTGCTTCTGAATTGACACAAGGGATGTTGCCTATTCTCAAAGTCATAAATTTATATTAGTATTACTACAGTAAATTCTTTATGAAATAAAAATCAATAGTCACCGACATCCTGAGTAGTGAGGAAAAGAATTGTTTATGGCACTCAGCTTAAGCTGTTCTGGTAATCACGTTGAAAAATACAATATTTATTCATTAGATCAAATTTAATGAGGCCTCCTGGCAGTAATTATAAAAATTACTGTAGCAGTAAATTACTAATGAGTTGTGATGTGCTTCCTACCTGTGAAGGACTGGGGGTTGAAAAAGACTGCTATCCAGATGAGGATGTGGGGGAGCCCCACAGGCTCCGCGCTGCTCCCTCACCCAGGCAGGAGAGGAGCAGCGTGCCAGACCACAAAAGCAAACAAGAAAAAGGCCAAGGACATGCAACCCTGGCGGCGGGGGAGAGGATTTCTTGCAGCCGTCGGAACACGCTCAAGATTAGAGCATTCTTTTCCCAAAGGTGAACATCATCTCAGCGGCTTGGAGTTACTGGCGTGCTGGGGTCACAGAGGAGCACTAATCTGATGCCTGGGAAGGACAGAATTTCCTATTAAGGCTGGGAAATGATTCCAGACACACGCCGCCCCCTTTAAGTCTGGGGGCTTGACTCTGACCGCGGAGGGAAAGGTTCTGCCCGGTGCTTTCAAAACCAGCCGCTGAGCCTCTGCTCTAAGCAAACACAGTTGATAGTTTCTTACAAGCTCCTGGGGGTTTCTTTCCTCCTCGGAAGGCTCAGAACTGCCTAGAATTTTTGTTCTTCTATTTGGAGCCAATTTTTTTTTTTTTTTTAAGATGCAAGTCATTAATTTTGATAGGAGATCTATACATAGGAAAGTCAGAAAACATTAATCTGAGGTCAGGTACAACTGAAAAAAATACAGCAACAGAATTAAATGGGCACATTAAACCTGAATGAGGTATAGTTCAACACAGCTTTGTACTGCAGTTCTCTGGATTAATATAAATGGTGGATACTGCTGTACCTCACAACAGGGCTACTATGTTGGGGCCCTACGATAGCCTTTGTTCCCCAGACACAGAACCATGGCCTTCCCATGAGGGACAAGCCATAACGGATGAGGACCTCCCACCACCAACTGCTGGAGTCAGGTACCTGGTGGAAACGCCCGCAGAAACCTCAGCACAGCATCCCCCTCCAAAGCAATGCCTCTGAATAGCAGGCAGGCTGTCGTCTGGAGTGACAGCTATCTATTCAGGTGGCGGCTGCTTTTGTCTTCTCACTTGTAACACCATGAGGATTTTTGTTTAACTTTCAGGATTCTGACAGCATCTCAGAATGTCATACTCTGAGTGGGTCCAGCCCCTCCTCTCATGGGGAGGATGCGGTGACATTAGAGTGTACATTTTTTTTCTTTAAATTGCAGATGCCTTAAAATGAGATTGTCAGGTTTGTTGGCTCGTCAGACGACAGTATCAAGATTGTCACAGTGTATTATACCACTATAATATGATCATGGTACACGATACTAATGAGTAATATTGTACTTAGTGGTGGGACTGAGTCACGTTAACACTAAGAATGGTGAGCGGCCTTGTGTCTTACTAGAGAACCTAGGAAAGATGTTATCCTGCAGGACGTGAGGCCAGAATTTCATCATCCAGGGGAGGTCAAGAGCCCTCCTAGGAGAGGGAGGAGTAGTGGGGTCAAGATGAGGGATATTTGGGGAGACCCGAGCAGAAGGGAGCGGGGGGCTCCTCAGGAAGGCTGAGTGAAGCCACCAATACAGAGTGATTGTTGAAGGAAGGTGTCAGTGTCAACTGTGAGTTTTCCTCACAATTAGAATCATATGGCTGAACTAGAAGCAATTTACAGAGGAGTGTTATCTGCCTTGCTTACACCCTTCTTTGCCATTCATTCCTTCATCAGATGTTCATATGCCCTCCTGCGTGCCCAGCCCTGGGCATCAGGCACCCAGTGGTACAGGTACCAGGCACAGGCCTGCCTGGCAAGGTCTGCAGTGCAGACAACTTGCATTGTCTCTGGGCTATAAGTGCTGGGGAGGAAAAGGCCTAATTTCTTTAGGGAAAGCAATTCTGAAGCTGAGAACTCAAAAGATGAGGAATTAGGAGGGGAATGGTGGGGCAGGGAGCAGCATTCCTGTGCAGGAGATCACGTGGATCCTGTGCGAGCTGACGGAGGGTCAGAGGGAGGGAGGGAAGAGGTGACCCCACAGTCACCATTTGAAGAACATGACCTCTGGGGTCAGACAGACCTGAGGTTGAATTTGGGTCCGTCAACCTCCCTGTGTTGACAGGGAGAAAGAGCCTAAATAACATCATCTGAAAGCCCTCAGTCAGCACGGGTCCTGGCGTGTAGTAGAAATTCAGTATGTGGAAATTATCATCACTGAGGAGCAGGTTGGTGAGCTTATTGCCATGTGGTGTGCAGATAACCTAAGTGCTTGTTATGGTGGTTGGACAGTCAGGGTGTTGGACAGACAAAAGTAAGGCATGTGCATGCACAAGACTGCCATCATCCCTGAATCAGGGCATAGAGAACACGAGAGTAGTATTTATGCTGATACAGGACAACAGTATCCCAAAGAAGACATTCATCTACTTGTTAGCATCAAGCAGTGCCTCCACATATGGCAAATGAGCTTGCACATCATAGTTTGAGATTATTTGTTCAGTGTACAAACTGCACAACTGTACTCTGAAACCCTGAGTCCCACATGCCATTCTCTGAGTGTCTATAGGGTAAGTCAATTTCAAGCATGTGTTTTTTTCCTAAGGCAGACTGCTCTTGTGCCTACTAGTAGAGAAAGTCTGTTTCCTAAAACAGGATTTTCAGGGTTTATCTTTTCTAAAATATGCACAAATTCCTCCTCGCACTAATGTTACTGCACACAACTGTCGTATTTGAGGAAGGAAACTTACCCACAAGAACTGCAAGAGAAATGAAAAATGTGTACCCAGAGCCCTCCCAGAAGTCAAGGATGTCAGTGTTTAGAGATGTCGAATTGGATCTTTGCACTTCTGAACTCCGTGTCCCCAGACGCAAGAGTAGCCTGGGAAAGATGAAGTGCTGGGCTTTCCTCATTGCTTCTATTCCAAGAGCCCATCAAAGGGCTGGCTGAGATTCATTTTTCATGACTGGCTTATGAACGTATTTATAAAGGATTAACCTGGGCCCGACAGTCCTGGAAAATGATATGGTTAAAATATTCTATTCCATCTTGTCTTCTTCATCTGTGTCTTCCCCTACTTCTTGATAACGAGTCATTGTCATTGGTGGGATTATATGCATCCTAGTAGTCCTGCTAGGGAAGACATAGCTTCTTCCAACCTGGACATCCAGAAGGTGATAAAGCTCTTATTTTCTGAGAATTTTTGTCTAGAGGAAAAGTGTTCACTGCTGGGTTGACTGAGCTTTATAGCCCAAATGGCTGAACAAATGAGTCGTGGGCATCCTCAACTGGCTTATCCCTTCAAAATGCATAAAGCAGGGAGCTGTGGGGAGGGGGGGACAGGAAAGAGGCAGGAGGAGAACAGACACAGGCTGGAGACTCACCAGTCCTGCCAGGGGCGGCTTTGTTTGGCTCGGCCTGTCTCTGGTACCCAGGGCACCCGCACATCCTCACGCAGCTCCGCTCTCCCTCGCCTGCAAGCCTGCTGCCCCGAACTCTTTAGAGCGCCAGGTCTGAGTGTGGCTTAAAGGGCCATCTGCTACAGGCACATGGTCAGCTCTTTGTGGAAGCTGCTTATTGGGGGTACTTTAGAACTCAGCCTCTTTGTCCCGAAAACAGCATACTTCTGTGGGCTTTTTTCCCCCTAAATTGAACCACTCCTGTCCCTAATTGTATCACTCCCGCTGTCACCTCCTAGCCATCAGAGCCTGTGGCATGGTTCTGATTGTGTTGCCGTGTGTCCTTGAAGCGTCCTTTTTGTTGTGTTCAATGGCTCTCCTTCAGCTCACAACACAGTGGTCGCGATGGTCTCCTAGGGTCACCCATTCTCCACTGAGGACCAGCCCAGAAAAGCTCAGTCGTAATGAACGGGGGCTTCAGACGGACAGACACGCACGCGGGCTTGAGAGCCCTCCTGGCTTCGGCCACTCTAACAAGATTTTGTCATTTGTGGCTTTTGCACATTGGAAGAACTTTCATCTCTGAGTTTCTATGGGCTATAAATACTTGGTAGGTTAAAAAGGAATCATTCAGAACATGAAATAAACATAACCGGTCACGTACACAGCAACACACCTCAACGGAGCCCTTCAACTTGGAGGCCAGAGCCGCGGGAATCTGAGACGGCCTTCCTTCATCTCCTCTCTCATTCACTTCCCTCCCGGGCTGGACACTGCTCTGCTTGCTGACCTCTTTTGGTTGGATATTTTCCTAATGAGGCAGGAGGATGAGGTCTCCATGTTACTTGCACCTTTTAACCACGAAGTGAAAACTCGATTTAGTTGGGATGGGGAGAAAATGTGTACAATGTGTGGAAAACATGATATAGATAATATGTATCTTCCACAAATAAAGAAATGAGCTTGACAGAAGCATGCTCTGCCTCAGTTCTGAAAAATCCCTACCGTCCCTGCTCTCTGTGGCTTTGTTTTTGAGATAGGTGCTTTATTATTATTTTCAGATTATAAAAGAAGTATGTGATTGTTGAAAATTAAGTTATAGAAAGATAGACTAAGAAAAATCAGCATCAAACATATTTTCCAAAGATCATATCATTAATACCTTCGTCCTATGTTCTTTTTTCATTGAGATGTAAAATACAAATCATAAATGCGTGACTCAATACTAAAAAAATTTTTTTTAATAGTATACATTCATATCATGACCACCTACATCAAAACATCCTTTGCAAGCAAACTATTGTGTCCCCTCGTAGTCCACATCCCTCCAGAAGTCCCTTCCTGAGGACATACACATATACATATCCCATTTTTAGACTTTGTTTTCTCTGTATTACACTTTTAAGCTTTGCTTATGTATAGCAGCTGTTTTTACAAAAAGGAACTCACCACTTCATATGGTATTGTGATCAGATCTTCTCATTTTATATAATAAAAAATTAAAAATTCTGTATATAATAAAATATATAGCATCACTTTATATAATACCAATAAAATCTCACCTGTAATATACAAATATATAATTTACATAATTATCACTTTCCTATCATTGTCATTACTAAAACTAAACCATCATTTGTCATGGCTGCATCCCATTATTGGATGTAGCGTAATTTGTAAACTAACGTTCCCACTGATGGACATACAGCATTGTTCCCTTTTGATTACGTTTCCGAATTGCCATTAGGTTAACATTTACGAGCAAACTTATTCCAGAGGTTTTACCGTGAAGTGTGAGTCTTTCTTGAACGCTTCTACATTTGTGTGTTGACCTCTCTTGTTCTTTTCTCGCGTGGACATGCTGAGGGAGTCTGTGTGCGTGTGTGTTCTGATATTGTTCCTGCAGTAGTCTCAGCCTAGCCCGCTCCTGGAGCAGAAGACAAAAAGTGTGTTGGGATCCACACATCACTTCAAGAGGTTTTAAAAGTCATTTAAAAATTCTCATCAAATTTCACTTTATTTCTTGACAGGGGCAAAAAAAAAAAAAAAAAGGTATCTGACTTCAGTCCTCTGATCCCATCCTTAATGACCACCACCCTTTTCCCTGGACTAGAAAGCACCTTCACGAATACGCATGGTGCGTTTCTTTCTGCTCTAATCCACAAGTATCGCTGCCCTGGTCTCTCAGCTTCCACCTCAGGGTTTTTGTGTAATACTTCATGCTTTTTATTAGGAGTTACAGTCTTGTACAAAATTCCGGTGCTGTGGGTTGGCACGCGCCCTGAATTTTCAAATCGGGTTCATTTTCCTGGTCAGTTATTTAATTTATTTTTCAAGATATCTTTTATTTTCAGTCAAAATGACAAGGAAAACTAATTCACAGAGATATGTGTTTAAAGTAAAAGAGAGTTTTATTAGGATGTTTGTTTATGTCGACGCTACAGAATTCTTTTTAGTCTAGAAGCCACAGGGATTATTATTTCTTTGTCATGGAATCCCTAGATCTTTGTGGGAGGCCTAGAAGAGCCAGTTTCTCTTCCTTTAAACAAATTCAATTCAATTCAGTTGCATTGGCAGAGCACACCAAAATCTTATTCTTCTCAACCAACGAGAGGAAAGTCTGCCTGAGAGTTTTCTATACATGAATTCTTCATCCTAATTTTTACCCCAGGGTGAAATATAAATATATAAATATTTACTATATAAATATTAGTTTATATACAATATACACATTTATACATTATACATATGTATAAAGTACACATATCCTTTTCTCCAAGGTAATGAGGGCACATGAAATTTCTCTCCTAAACCCCTTCGTGCCTTGGAGATTATGTATAAATGAAAGTAAAATTTTCTTATAGGCTTAAGAGAAATAGCCAAGCAAATGAACACTTGTTTGAAAAAAATTCAAGCAAACATCTGAAATGTAAAAAATAAAATATGGTCTCTCACAATCCCACTACCTCAGGATTAACCATTGTTAATTGCTGACATTTGTATCAAGCTTTAGAAATAAAATATGGCATTGCACTATTCATATCATAATGCAAAATGCTGTTTTCACTCCACACGTACTGGATACATCTCTATAGCAGAACAAAAAGATCTACTTCATTAGAATGGCAGTAGAAGATTCCATAGTATGAATCCCAATAATTTTTTAATAATTTTTGATCAATGGACATTTAGGTTTCTACAGATTTTTCTATTTAAAAGACTGTATATAATGAATCTAAACCTCTCACAGGTCCAGTTATAATTCTAGCCACAGATCTTAGCCAGTCCCAGTTGGTGGTCGATTGGTGATGGTTTTTATCCATTTTTATTCCCAGAAAGGAAGGAATAGGGCCACCTACAGCCAGTGACCAACCTGCCTACCCAGTACACCAATGTAAATATAAAATCTATTTTTCCTTTTTCCATCCCAGCCTGTCACCAACTCCTTCCTCCCACCATATCTTCCCTTTTGCCCCTCAACCCCACATCAGATGGGGAAAAAAAAGTTTCCAAGAGAAAGTTTTGGGCTTCACCTAGGCTGATGTATCTGACTCCTTTAGAGAAATGACTACATTATATTTTTATAGTTCCATATTCCTAGCCTCCTCCTACAAGTTCTCTAAATTGCTCTACATTTACAAACTGATGACTATGGTCTCTGAGAGGGTTTCTGGTGACTGGAAGGTTTCCGGTTGGTGATGCAATGCAATAGCAATTTCACACCAAGTCCCGCATTCCTGAGTCTAACAAGCTGCTCTTGAGCTTGACAACGTATGGCATTTTGAGTCTTCATGTTCATGCTCCCGCTCCTTCGTCAAGGAAAATAACAGTACACCAATAAGCTGAAAACTGCACCAAGAGGATGGCTTTCAGACTTGCATGTTAAAAGGGCAGAGTTCTGTGTGTTGTATTTATACTGTCAGCCAAAGAAAAACAGACAAGATTTAGGAGAAAAGAAAGCCTATTTTCTAGGGCAAAGTACACAATGGTTCACTTTACATATTTTCTTGATGGACACAAAGTGACATCCATACTGATTGACTGCCAGCATGCGCCTCTCCACGGAGCCAGGCTCTCTGTGATGGATCAGTCGGGCTCAGGCAAGTGTCAGGAAGATTATCAAAAGAAAGAGCTGTCTGTAGTTGTTCCCTTTCTGAAGAGATTGACAACTCACCCTCACAAAAGGAAACATTAGTGTGCTATTTGCGTCTCTGAGAAAGAGACTGTGATAAGATGACGTGATAAATGGTGGGGTGGGGGTGGGAGGGAGGTTGCCATAAAAACACACAAGGTAGCTAAACTGCAAAGAAAACCTCAACTCGCACAATTGATGAGGCGTGTTTATTTTTAGATGAGCTCGTCCGAACTTCAGAGGTGTCTGCAAAAATTTTAGCATAAGTTCTCTAACCAGTGTTGCCAACAGCTTGAAGAGAACTCTTAAGAGAAATCTTAAATATTATGTGCCTTCCCTTTTGTGTGTTTCTCTAGTTGCATCACGAGGACCATTGATGAGCGTGAAAGTGAAAGTCATATCCAACTCTTTGCTACTCCATGGACTATACAGTCCGTGGAATTCTCCAGGCCAGAATGCTGGAGTGGGTAGCCGTTCCCTTCTCCACGGGATCTTCCCAACCCAGGAATCGAACCCAGGTCTCCCTCACTGCAGGCGGATTCTTTACCAGCTGAGCCACCAGGGAAGTCCTGGACCATTGATAGCCTGCATGAGAAGACACAGTGTCCCATGAAGCAAAAAGGAATTAGGTAGATCTCCCTTCTCCATGAAATCCAGAGTGGGATCTACATCAGGCATAGTCCCAGGAACAGGGGTTTGTATACTGGATTCACTGAGGGCCTTTATTACGATTCTGAAACAAACTGGATAAACTTGAGTGTATCCAAATAGGAAATTGACCCCTAGAGATGCTCCACCCCTCATTAATTGCAGGGATGGCACTGATTTCAAGTGTTTTCAGGTCATCTTGGCAGACCTGGTTCCCAAGCTAATATGCGGGAGTTGCTACTCAGTGAACACGTTGCAGTTGGAGATGAAAATGCCTTGACAGGCAGCCGAAGTCCACATGGCACCTGCAGGAACCAGTTACTTTTCTCCTCACTGACCCAGCGTTCTTACAACATTCCCAGCCCCTCAGGGTTCTCCTGGGGAGTCCCCTCCCATGGCAAACCAGGCAGATGGGAGCAGAGATGGTTCTGGATCTCATGGTCTTGCTGTAGGAGCTCAGCCTTGGGCCAGGCTTGTCCCTCTGCGTATCCTCAGGGTCTGGGACTGAGAGGTTCCTTAAATAATACTTTCTGCATGTGCTTGATCAAGAGTTGCTGAGAGCTCTGGGAAGTTTTCGTTTAGCATGGATCTCAAGAAGAGGGTTCTGGTAAGCCTGGGTCTCTATATGCCCCAGCCAAGACAAGGATCTCTGCCACCGATTCTTCCCACTCAAGCTTCCTACATACATAAGCTCTGGCTTTTGGAGTTCATGATAGAGGCTACCCAGCCATGATAGAGGCTACCCAGAATCAAGACAGGCTCTTAGGTATGCATCTGAAAGGCCAGGTGCCACCAGAGGTGGAGAGGAAAGGCTGGGCTCTGCACACTGTCAGCCATGTACGTACTGACAGGGAAGAAAATAGCACTTTCTGTCCACATTTGGGTGTGAGTAGAAAACATGGTCAATATAGAATACCAGTAATAACAATGGGAGCGGAGAGCTTTCTGATTTTTTAGAAAACGCTTCTTTCTGCTCTGGGAGTACTGCTCTCTACTATTATATCCTTCCTTTGATGACCAAGGGAAAGGCTACAACTCCCTTCTCCAGGGGATCTTCCCAACTCAGGGATCGAAACCCAGGTCTCCCACATTGCAGGCGGATTCTTTACCAGCTGAGCCACAAGCGAAGCCCATGAGTACTGGAGTGGGTAGCCTGCAATGCAGGAGACCCTGGTTCGATTCCTGAGTTGGGAAGTCCCACTGGAGAAGGGATAGGCTACCCACTTCAGTACTCTGAGCGACTTTCACTTTACTTTGATGACCAACTTCACTATATTTTTAAAATGCCATACTTTGTCCTGAGACTTAAAGCAGCTTGAATCCTCGTGTTATTAGCCTTTGGTTTCTGACTGGTTTACATTTCACTGAAAACTGTTCTTTTCAAGAATGACTGGGTGAGTGGCTGTGGTGGTGTGTTTTCTTACAACAGTGGAGGGGCTACAATGAATGATAAGATGCATCTTTGTTGATCAGTGAGAATGACGTGCTCAGGTTATGCCAGTCAATAATTTGGTGACTTCTTACCACTAATTTGGTGAGAGCATTGGGAAAATCCCTCATCTGCCCACAGAGGAGGCCAGATACAGGTCTGGGTCTTGCCACATTTAGGAGATTTCTGGGACAGAGGGGCTTCCCTGAAATCTCAATTGGTAAAGAACCTGCCTGCAATGCAGGAGACCCTGGTTTGATTCCTGGGTCAGGAAGATCCACTGGAGAAGGGATAGGCTACCCACTCCAATATTCTTGGGCTTCCCTTGTGGCTCAGCTGGTAAAGAATCTGCCTGCAATGCAGGAGACCTGAGTTCGATCCCTGGGTTGGGAAGATCCCCTGGAGAAGGGAAAGGCTACCCACTCCAGTATTCTGGCCTAGAGAACTGAGTGCTGAAGAATTGATGCTTTTGAACTGTGGTGTTGGAGAAGATTCTTCAGAGTGCCTTGGACCGCAAGGAGATTAAACCAGTCAGTCCTAAAGGAAATCAGTCCTGAATGTTCATTGGAAGGACTGATGCTGAAACTGAAGCTCCGATACTTTGGCCACCTGATGAGAAGAACTGACTCATTGGAAAAGACCCCGATGCTGGGAAAGATTGAAGGCAGGAGGAGAAGGGGGTGACAGAGGATGACATGGTTGGATGGCATCATCAACTCAATGGACATGAGTTTGAACAAGCTCCGGGAGTTGGTGATGGACAGAGAAGACTGGTGTGCTGCAGTCCATGGGGATCCAAAGAGTCGGACCCTAGTGAGTAACTCAACTCAACTCAAGTGGGAGATAGAATGATTCCTTCTTCTTGGGCTGATCTTTATCTTGTAAAGGACCCCTTGGCCCTGTCTGAGCCCCTAGAGAACCCACATCACCATTAAATCTTGGTGTCTATTCTTGATCTTCTTCCTCTTCAGGACCACATTTTAAAAATAAAATCTAACTTTCCCTTTTCCACCCTCCTGTTCCCATGACAGGTTGTGGGAGACCCTTTAGCCCGGAGGAGTACCAAGGCAAACCTGGAAACATTCAGGAGGCCCTGGATCTAAAGTGATTTAGAAACAATAGTTGAGCGAAATGGTGAATAAGCACAAAGTCAGAAAAGGAAACTCTTGTGAGGGCTGTGGAGAAGAAGGGAGGCAAGCAAACTAGAAAGGGGAATCAGGGAACTGGAAGGAAAGGAGAGGGAGACTGTTTGTGTGTTAGAGAAACAGAGAAAGAACTAAGTCCGAGGAAATACATCAAGTTACTTGAGTGAATCCCTCCCCTGCTGCAAAAAAAAAAAAAAAGCAAAAAAAAACAACAACCAAAACCAAGCAACAATAACATCAAAACCCAGAGAATGGAGTCCTGCCCCCAAGTTTTCTAAGGTCAGCAATACACACCAGGTAGTCTGAGTGAACTCCAGGAGTTGGTGATGGACAGGGAGGCCTGGCGTCCTGCGATTCATGGGGTCGCAGAGAGTCGGACACGACTGAGCGACTGAACTGAACTGAACTGAACTGACCTGAATCTGACCATGAGACCAGGTGGCTGAAGAGATGGCACATGAATTAGCCTAAATGACTTTACCCTAAAAAGCCAAGCCTTGTTCTCTAAACCAGCCCCTAAGTTGAAACAGAATTTTAAGAAACCTAGATACCATGTAATCCAGCCGAGGACACTGGGTCCTCAGATGATCAAGGATGACCAACCCACCAAACAAAAAATGCGATCCATTGTGCCAACACTGCACTTCATTTAACCAGCTATATGACTTTAGCTTTTGTTGCTGTTTGCCTTTTAAAAATAAAATCTACCTTAGATTTCATTGCCTTTTGGTCAACATTGGGAAACTAACATGAAAACAAATTGTGATGGTCTGGGCATTATCTTTGATCAATGCAGATGCACAAAGGAGATTGCTGAAGAAAGTTAATCGAGAGGAAAAATCATCACAAACACATGTGCAGTAACGTTTGACGTAAAACATATTGAAGGGGGAGCATAATTTGACTAGTATTCTCTTTCCTTTATAGTCAATGCTCTGTACCCGCGGGAGATCGTTTCCAGAACCCCTGTGGATACCAAAATCCTTGGATGCACAAGTCTCATATAAAATGCTGTAGTATTTGCATATAACCCATGCACATCCTCCCATATACTTTAAATCATCTCTAGATTACTTGTAATAGCTAATACAATGTAAATGCTATGTAAATACTTGTAAATACAGTGTAAATGCCATGTCAATAGTTGCTGGTATGTAGCAAACTCAAATTTTGCTTTTGGGAACTTTCTGGAATTTTTCTCCAAAGTATTGTCAGTCTTCTGTCAGTTGGATCCCTGGATGTGGAACCCAAGGATACAGAGGACTTTAGAAAGTTACAGAGAGCAACTTGCTATTCTAGAAGTAATATCAGATGTAGCTTGTGAGTTTTTAGAAGTTTTTAAAGCCTATCATGCAGTAGACTCATCAAATATAATAAAAAACAGAGGAATTCTAAACATTTTTGGTGTCATGCTGACAGTCAGTTAGCATGCAGGGGTCTATTTGTCCTAGTTGTATCTGACTATGGTTTTATCTAAATTATACACCCAATGAAGCATTTGGATGAAAAGAAAAGTTTGATATTAGAACATGAATCAGCAAATATTGGGCATGTAGAATTACCCTGGACCATTAAAAAGCAATTTGTCTTTTGGGAAAAAAAAGCTGAAAAATATTCTTATAAGGAGGAAAATATAAAAAGGAAAATATTTGCAGATGGTTGCAACTGATATGGTATATTGAAACCTGTTTCTCTAAAACAAATTTCTTACATGGCTAGATCTTATGATTTCAAAGAGTGGCTTATGAAGTTTAATTTGTTTTATTGGCTATTTTTTAAGCTGTAGAGCCATTTCCTGCTTTGCTTTGGTCAAATTAAAGGGAAAAGAAAAAAAAAATCAAACAAGAAAATAGCCATGTTAAGTGAAATCGATGTCCGTATAGAACACAAAGACTTTGCCACTGTCATGAACAATTTCCCATGTCTCTGTGTTTATGGACCTCTTCCTCTGAGCATCTCTGTGTATTTACTAATTGCTGATGGTGTCCCCTCACAATGATGGGCTCTCAGACTGTTGAATGGGCTGCCTAGTCACTCTCAGGAAAAACGTCTAGATGAGGGAACAGGGCATGCAGGGTCAGTCCCCCGAGGCGGTTTTTGATCCATGCACCTAGGTCAGCTCTGGAACTCTGGTGAGAAGCTGCTACCAAACAGGGCGGGGCAGGCAAGAATTCGCTGCCTGTCCGGCTCGCCTAGCAAAACCCTAGTTGTTGTCATCATTGGTCCCAGTAGGTGCCCTGATCCGATGCACAAGCCAGTGATTCTGTCGTGGCAGTCATATTGATAATGACCCAAGATTTATAATGTGTCTGTGCATGCCTAAATGACTCTGTATTATTAAAACAATGTGCACAGAACACAGTTACAAATTCTTCGTTCTAACCAGGCTGTTGCTGGTTCTTTTAGCTGAATTGTTATGAAATACTAACATGGCCTTTTTTTTTTAATGGGGAGAGACAAACATTCCCTCTCTTTTTTGAAACTCTGTCTCGTAGCAAAACATTATTATTCCATTTGTCCCAAATTAAACAATTTAATATTATAGAAAATGACTTTTCTCTATTTAAAGGAAATCAACTAACGTAGTTTGCAAAGTAAAAGGCAGGGTTTCATCTTTTAAACAAGAAAAATTAAAAGAGAGAGAAAGACATGTATTGTCTATTTAACAATCAAAACACTCCAATAAAATAAAATAAAATTGTGATATCATAATAATGAGTTCTCTTTCAAATGGTTTGCTGTGAACTGAATTGTGTTCTTTATATAACCGAGTGACAAATGGTTTAATTCAGTATCAAATATTCATGAGCAGTAAATGTGCTACATCACTAGAACAGGGATAAAATCATAAACAAATACTGTAGCATGATGGAAGCTAATGAAGTGGACGTCTGCACCGATTTTCAGTGTTATTGTGGTTTTTAGTCCAAGGGAGAGAGGAGAGAAAGAATATTCCCTTTCCTAACCATCCTAAAGTGCAGCTGTTGAGAGGAACTCGGATATTGATTCTCATGGCGCCTCAGATCAGAAGGCTAACGGCAGATCAGGGATTAGACCACAGTGTGACAGAAATTCCTAGATACTTCACAATAGATCACAGTAGTATTTCTTTATCAGAAAAGAGAGTATGTGAATTGAATCTTGGTTTTCCTTTAAGGTTAGAATGGCCAGTTTTCCTGAATCTAAAAATGATGTAGGTTCTGACCATCCAGGAAACTAGATGAGAGACTAGCCTGCACGTCACTATCTGGCCATACCGTGTGCCCAGTACATCGCCCGAACTTCGTGGGAAGACGGGTCTTTGGAAATAATGGAAGTTGAAACTGCAAAATCCAGCTGTATTCTGCAGGCTCTGAGAGTCTTCTAGGACCTCCCTGGAACAAACCGATTCATTTAGAATAACACATTTCTTCTTTTCGCTTCAGCCAAACGCTCTCAGGAACACATGGGTGTTCGGCCTTTCTCTGGGTCTCTCTTTCCTAATAGTGTTTTGCCTCACAGGGGGCCCACACTACAATTTCTCACCTGCATGTTCAGACTTTTCTAGAACACATGAGTTCAGAGAAGACTGAGCCCCACTCAGTGTGTGGGGCAGGCCAGTAGAGGAACTCTATTCTCATCTCTGTAAGCAGTCGTTCAGAGTTGCCTAAGAAATCTCTAAGAACACCACAGAATTGAAATCAGCCCTCACAAATGGCATGAAGAGTTTTTGGTCGTTAACTCTGCCATCTCCTGTTAGCTAAGCTCATTTGTTTTCCCTCCTGAGAGAAGAGCTCTTGCATCTAATCACACCTAATCTTTCTGCAAAGATGTTTTCCTAAAAAACTGTGTAAATCAAGTTTTGTAAATCTAATCATATGTTTTATGCATCAGGGGAACTTGAAATGTAAAGAAATCCCATGGTGCATCCTTCTGTAAAATGAAGATTTGCTCCCTTATTATTCATTTTTTATAAATCTGAATAATTATTCAGTGGGTTGAAGGAGGTACGCCTTTATTTTGATTTTTGCATTTGGTGTCTTTCCATTTCTTATTTTCAGTGAGCTCGCAAATGGGCACCATTCTACTTTTAGAAGAAGGAAACAGCACATATTCTCTCTAATTCTTAGGTTGTAAGGAGCCTCCAAATTCTGTGCCAGTGGATTCTAATGAGCCGTTGTCTGAGCGGGGAGAAAAAAAGAGCCAGCAGAAACCCTTACCCCTATCCTGCATCATACAACCAGAGATCCATTTCAGACTGTCTCAGTTCTGTTCCTTCCCTTCATCTTTCTATCTGAAAAATAAAAATAGTTCTCAATTTAAAATAGGATGGCATCTATGAAAGCGTTATCTAGGATGCATTCCCCAAACAGGGACATCAAGTTTCTCAGCCACCAGGGATCCTGGAGAGCCTGATGTCTGAAGATGAAGTTAGAAATGAGAGAAGGTTTACTCTTCATTCTTATACTCGACAGAAACCACGGGGTCCTATAGCAAGCAAAGGCTTAGCAATCAGAGCAGAGTGAAACCAGATTCCCAACGTTTGTACAGCAGACCTCACTCCTAAGGGCAACTTTCTTGAGGTATTTTTTCACCCTTCATCCCCCGGATCCCAATTAAGGGAAACATTTTTCTGAGACATGTCTTTTCCCCATGATAGTAAAGCAGGTCTGTTTTTTCTTTCTCGGCTTGCCTCCCTCCCTCCCTCCCTGTCTCTTTCCTTCTTCCATCTAGATGGTCAATGCAAAGCGTCTGATATTTGAAAATGTCATCTTATTAGTGAGAAATGTGTCCTACAAGGACCTTGTTGCAATTCGAGAAATTTTCCAAACCTAAATTCCCAGTTCGGAAGAGCCTAATTCGATCCGGGTTGGGCATTTTCGGTAAAAGGGAGATAGCCAAGGGGAAGGAAGGATCACAAATGGTTGAACAACGACGTCAGCTCAAGTCCTTGGGAAAAGCCTCTCCAGGAGAAGACAAGTGGCCGACTGAGAGCTCCCTCCTTAATCGGAGCTTCCGCACTCACAGGAAAGAAGGAATTCTGAGCGGCGTTACGAAACGCAGTGACTGCCAGCAGGGGGAGCTCTAGCTCCGGAAACCCGTCAGTGTTCCGGGACTTCTCCCTGAGTCTAGCTAGATCTTTCCTAGGAGTTGAGCACTGTGTGACCGCAGAAGTCGGTAACAGGACCCACGGGTGACGTCCCTTAACCAGAAACAGGGGTCTACCCTTGCACGGCCCCTGCATGAGGAGAGCAGTTAATGCCTTTCTAGCAACAGAGCAAAAACAGGCAATTTAAGAGCAAGTGACCAAAGCCTTCCAAAGACAGCAGAGGAAAAGCCTCTTCCTCCTTCTTTCTCTTCCTCTGCCCCTGGGCACAAGTCTGTTTCTCAGGCCGGGACCGCGGTCTGACAGGACACACTTCGCAGGTGTAGTCTTCTGGGTTGGGCAGGCTGCTGGTGGTTGGGGAGAACTGGATTTCTGGAGGCCATCCATCAGCTCTGGGTCACCGCTGGGACCCCGCTGCTCTCACTTTTTTTAGGCAGAAGGTACAGAGAAGCCTTCAGCTGTGCAAAAGTCTCCAGGTATCATGTCTTCTGTGCTTGTTGCAGAAGGTTCTGCAGAGAAAGAACGGCAGCCCCACTAAACGCAGACACGCCAGCCCAGGAAATATCTGAGAAGCAGCCCGACTCCAGCACCTTTGTTCCAAGCTGTCCCTAGGGAGTTTCTGGGTATTGCTGCTGCTGCTGCTGCTGCTAAGTCGCTTCAGTCGTGTCCGACTCTGTGCGACCCCCTATGGTTGCAGCCCACCAGGCTCCCCCCGTCCCTGGGATGCTCCAGGCAAGAGTACTGGAGTGGGTTGCCATTGGAGTTTCTGGGCATTAGGGGACAAAAATCTTCTGCTTATATATGAGTATGAGAAAGGCTGTACCGCTCTCCATGCGTTCCCCTCTCCCCGACCTCTCCTGACAGTTTGTTACAAGTTCAGATGAACAAGTGAAAAAATCCACTTAACTGTCTTTGGCCCCGCTTAATTGATCTGACCATGAAATATTTTTTCCCTGCTTCAGAGAGTACCTGTAACCCAGGCCCTGTGTTCTGTGGAACATACTTTGAGAAATGCTGAGTATGGATAAAAGAGCCGCCTAACTGTTGTGATTTTCGATGAGTCATCTTAGCAGCTCTGGGTCTCAGTTTCCTCTTCTGTAAAGTGATGATATCTTCATTTCTACACATGGACACGGTCCCGGTGGCAGTGTGAACCCCAGACATTCAGATGCACTCAGAGCTCCTAAAACCTGTGGGAAACTGATCACATGTTTATGTGGAAAGAGTTATGAACTTTTGTCCGTGAACAGACAAAATTGACAAAAGTCATACAACAGTAAGAGGCAATATTCCTTTCTCTTTGCATTTGGTTTATAAACCACACTAGTCCTGTGGCTACTTCTGTGTGTTTATCTGCATTGCTTAACCTGTAGAATAGCTTGCATGCATTGTTCTCTTTACTTTCCATGTGCAAAACTGCAAGGGTTATATTTTGATTTAATTCACATAATGAATGAATTTTATTTGTTTAGGACATTTATCCGGAATCTTAGCAGGGTTTCCACAGGTTGCAAGGACATATAGGCTCCCCCGAGCAACAGCAAGAACTAGCATGCCTGGTGGTTAGGGACTGGTGTTAATGAAACAGTGTAAGTTGGAAAACACAGCTGAAGGTTTTGCTAAAAGAGCTGAAGGAACAGTGGATGGCGTATCAGGGTCTCTGGGCTAAAAGTGCATTTCTGCTCTTTCCCCTAGTCCTTGCCTCTCTTTCACTTAGAATTAGAAATGGTATTAGCTTGGATTCCTTTCCTTGGGAATGTAGATGAGGTGTATCAGAAGGAAGGCAGGGAAACATGGGGTTTGTGGTATGTTATTGGACATCATCTCATGCATGCCCATCTACAAATCCTTGATCAGCAATGTTGCATTGCTGGTATCAGCAGGTATTGATTAAGTACCTACTCTGTGCCAGGCGCTGATTCTTACCAAGTGGAAAGTCTTGTCTTCTAAGCTCTGGCTCGAGTTCAGGCTGCTGTCTGGAGACTTTGCTCATACATGCAGCTGTCACTGATAGCCGTCAGTTGCTAAACTGTTACAGTTGGATCACACAGCTTGGCGCTTATTACATCCTGCCTTGTGGCTGTGGTTTTCTGTGAATTCTTCAGAAGGATGTAAGCCTCATGAGAGCAGGGGCTACACCCTAACACTCTTTTCCTTGCCTGTGGTACTTCTATAAACACCACTCAGCCAATCACAGTGCATCACAGCAGAATCTGGGGAATCCTTTGGACGACAGGTCTCTGCACCTCGGAGTATTAAACCATGTTTTAGAGCCCATGGTGTGTGTTGTGTGTTAAGTGCTCATAACTATCTGTTATATCTACTCACGTTGTTTCAGTGGGTTTTTGTTAGTTTCAGAATTAGTCTGATTTGGGGTTTACTTCTCACCATTGGTTGTTGATAATGTTGTACACTAAGACTTGTTGAACTCCAAAGAATTAAGTGTCTTTCTGGGTGGTCTGAATTCACTCTCCTAAGGCAACTTCCACTGATGTGGTCTTTTCCCTGGCTTTCTGTTTTACTAGTTTGTGGCTAATTATGAGGGTTTCAGTCAGTTTGATGAAGCCACAGATGGCACCACCACCCCAGGTGGCCCAGAAGAGAATTTGTGGAGCTGTGGGGTCTGGGCCTCTTCAGAGAGCCCCCCAAGGAAATTAGTGACATGGTTGTGGGTGCCTGTCTCTGCCTTTCTCACGGCTCCCCTCCTGGCATTGTTGCCCACCTTCTGGAGCCACCCCTCCCCCAGCTATTCTGGAACCCAGCTTGGGTGTTCCCTGCTGCAAAGTTATTGCCTAATTACGGTGGGGGCTGATGAGCCTTTACAGTGGGGTCCCTTCCAAGTGTGTCCTTGCATAAAAAATAGATCTGGAATATCCAGCAGTCCTTCACAAAGCCTAACACGTCTGGTCTTTCCCATATATCCCAATTTGTAACCTTTGCACAGAAGTTTTATTTGTGTATTTTTATTTCATTTTATTTTCTGTATTTGACTGCTCCAGGTCTTCATTGTGGGAAGCAGGATCTTCCAGTTGTGTGATGAGAACTCTTAGTTGCAACTTGTGGGATCTAGTTCCCACACCAGGAATTGAACCTGGGCCCCTGCACTGAGAACGCAGGGTCTTAACTGCTGAATTGCCAGGAGAGTCCAGGCGCCACAGTTTTAGCGTCCACAGAATGCTTCCATGCACAGTGTCAGCTGAGCTGCGGAACATCCAGGTGAAATGAGGGGAGTGGGAGAGAGGCTGAGGGCAGATGACTGGCGCCAAGAGGGAGGAAGAGGTGGCAGGCCTGGAACCGGGTCCCTCTGACCCGCCCTTGCCCTGTGTTTTGCTTTGTATTGTGGTTATTGGCAGGTGTGTCCCTTATCGCTAGAGCCTGTAGTGAGATGTAGAGGGCAAGTACTCAGTCTGAAAACCTGGGACTGAGAGTCAGTCTGCCCATCACATACAAGTGGACAGTGGTGATGATGGGGATTCAGTGCTCACTGTGTGCGAGGAACTGTACACAATTTCCCTCGTTGTCTTAGTCCACTTGGGCTGCTGATGCCAGAGACTTGCTAATACCAGGTTGGTGTGTCAACAGCAAACATTCATTCCTCATAGTTCTGGTGGCTGCGAAGTCCAGGATCAAGGCACTAGCAGATTCAGTGTCTGCTGAGAGGATGTTTCCTGGTTCATAAAGGCTGCCTTCTCGCTGTGGACTCACATGGCGCAAGGGGGAAGAGAGCTGTCTGGGGTCCCTTTTAAAGGGCACTAATCTGATTTATGGGGCTTCCCTTGTGGCTCAGTGGCAAAGAATCCACCTGCCAATGCGGGAGACTTAGGTTCGATCCCTGGGTTGGTAAGATCCCCTAGAGAAGGAAATGGCAACCCACTCCAGTATTCTTGTCCATGGGAAATCCCATGGACAGAGGAGTCTGGTGGCTGCAGTCCATGGGTTGGCAAAAGAGTCGGATACGACTTAGCATCTTAATGACAACAACAAGAAGCCCATTCTTGAGGCTCCACCCTCATGACCTAATACCATCAAAGGCTACCATCGTATTGGAAGTTAGGATTTAACATGAGAATTTAGAGGGGGAAACAATTTTCAGTTGGGCAATGACAACAACAAGAAGCCCATTCATGAGGCTCCACCCTCATGACCTAATAACATCAAAGGCCCCACTTCCAAATACTATCATATTGGAAGTTAGAATTTAACATGAGAATTTAGAGGGGGAAACAAACTTTCAGTCTGGGCTTCCTGGTGATGCAGATGGTAAAGAATCTTCCTGCAAAAAAAAAAAAAGAAAGAAAAGAAAAGAAAAGAAAGAAAAAAAAAATCTTCCTGCAATACTGGAGACCTGGTTTCTTCACTGGGTTGGGAAATCCCCAGGAGAGGGGAATGGCATCCCACTTCAGTATTCTTGCCTGGAGAATTCCGTGGACAAAGAAGCCTGGCAGCTTCAGTCCATGGGGTAGTAAAGAGTCAGATATGACTGAGCTACTAATACTTTCACTAAACATTCAGTCTAGAGCATTCATTTAATACTTATGATAGCTTGAGAAGCATATCTTCTTTTTGTTTGTTTGTTTTTTTGGGCATACCTGGGCCTGTGGGATCCTGACTATTGAACCTGGCCTCTTGGCAGTGAAAGCACACAGTCCCAACCGCTGGACCACCAGGGAATTCCCGAGGCAAATATTCTTATCCTGTTCTACATTGGCGCTTAGAGCAAGGGTTCACGGTCACTAACTGATGCTGCTAGGATTGAAAGCGATGTGTTGTCTGTTTTTAGCCTATGATCAATTTCTGCATTGGTTGCTGAGAGGTTCAAATCTGATAAATTGCATGGTGCCAGCCTGACCCGCAGAAAACTCACAATAAACACTAGGTCTTTCTCTCCTTTCCCTTGAGTCTAGGGGACTAATCACCCCCACCCACACCTGGCATGTGCCTGGTCCCTACAGTATAGTCCTTTGTATAAGGTGATTCTCAGTAAAGTTTTATTGAGTTAAATGGACATCAAAGCTAAGAATGAAGAAGTCATTTTGCTTTTCTAAGCAGGTGGAGGAAATACATGCAGACCCAAGTAACCATATTGCAAAGGTTGCTGGCATCTATGCTGGAGCATAATGACACCAGGGTTGTGACTTTTGTCCCCAAACACCATCTCTGGTCCTTTACCCATCTCTCCAGCTGCCCCTTCTTATTTGCTTTCTAGGCTTCTCTTTCTCTATTCACCTCCAAGATTCTGTATCTCAGAGTCCTCTCTACATTGTTAACTCTCAATTTCCTTTCATAGCTCTGACTCCCTTCCTGCAGGCAGTTATATCTCCAGCACCTACTCAGCTTGGAGCCCCGCACCTCATACATCTTCTACTGAGTTAATTATTCCCTCATCCCACTTAGCTGCTTTTCATTTTAATCTTACTGATATCATTTCAGGTAATGAAGGTTTTACTGGAAAAAAAATACACATGTGAGAGAACCTGTTAAAGCTGAAAAAAATCAAAGCCAAAACCAGGCTTTGGGGGAAGAGAAAGCACAGTGGATCAGGAAAAGCAGACTCCCAGAGCAGCTCTGGGGAGGTAAACAGCGGGAGCTGGGATGCTTTTTGTCTGGGTCCCGTTGCTAACCTTACTCAGCTTTCCTTCAGGGTCTGCATGTCTTGGTACTGTTACTGAGCGGCTGGTCCACCCTACAGGCTGTGCATCTTTTTCTTTGTACTCCATCACTTCAGTTTACTTTCCAGCTTCTCATCTTATGGTTTCCTTGGTGATTCAGAGGGTAAAGAATCTGCCTGCAATTCAAGAGACCCAAGTTTTATCTCCGGGTCAGGAAGATTGCCTGAAGAAGGGAATGGTTACCCACTCCAGTATTCTTGCCTGGAAAATCTCATGGACAGAGGAGCCTGACAGGCTACAGTCCATGGGGTCGCAAAGAGTCGGAGAAGACAGCAATTAGCAATGTTCACTTTCATTTTTCTCACCTTGCCTTGATCCCTCATGGCCCAGTTCTAGCTCATGGAAACACTGTGCATTCCTGCATCTTTAGCTCCTCTTGATTAAAAAAAAATTTTGTTTGTTTTTTTTTTTAGCTGCACAGAGTCTTCTTTGCATGGTTTCCCGACCAGGAATCAAATCTGCATCTCCTGCATTGCCAGGCAGATTCTTAACCACTAGACCACTGGGGAAGTTCCTCCCCGTGAACGTTGCCACCACTGAATCATTGTCTCAGTATTTTTGCAGTTCAGGTTGGAGAGAATCTCATTGCCAAGCACATTTCCTAGCACATATGGATGGGGCTTCTTTGATTGTTCAGCTGGGTTAAGAATCTGCCTGCAATGCAGGAGACCCTGGTTTGATTCTTGGGTCGGGACGGTCTGCTGGAGAAGGGATAGGCTACCTGCTCCAGTATTCTTGGGCTTCCCTTGTGGCTCAGCTGGCAAAGAATCCACCTGCAATACAGGAGACACTTGGGTGTCTGATCTGATGGTCAGATCTGATCCATCAGCTGTGGTCAAGGGTAGGACTCCTGGGTTGCCTTTCTTCAAGTCTGTTTCTACAACCCAAATCTCTTATGCTAAGTGAAAAGGGCAGTCGTAAAGGATTACCTGTTATATGAATGCACTCATATGAAATGTCCCCAAACAGACAAATCTGTAGAGACAGAAAGCAGATGAGTGCTTGCCTAGCGCTGGGGGTGGTTAGGGAATGGGAAGATGACAGCTAAGGGGTGTGGTGTTTCTTCTGGGGTGATGAAAATGTTTTAAAGGAGATTGTGGTGATGATTACAAAATTCTGTGAAAGTACTAAAAGCCATTGAAGTGTACACTTTATTTATATATATATTTCTTCTTTTTACTCAAAGATTTCATTTAATACCTTTATGGCAGTTGTTTATGAGTCCTTTTTAAACATTTTTTATTTACTTATTTTTGGCTGTGCTGGGTTGCTGCATGGGGCCTGCTCTCTAGCTGTGGTATGTGGGGCTTCTCTTACTGTGGAGCATGGGCTCTAGGTAGCCCCAGCTTCAGCAGTGGTGGCACATGGGCTTAGTTGCCCCATAGCCTGTGGAATCTTCCTGGACCAGGGATTGAACCTGTGCCTGTGCCCCCTTCATTGGCAGGTGGATTCTTAACCACTGGACCACCAAGACAGTCCACGTGTCCTTTATTTTTTTTCCCTAAGTGAACATTCATCATCTCATATAGATATAAAATGAATAGAAAAAATTTTTTTCCTTATGATGAGAACTCATGATATACTCTTAATGACTTTTATATATAGCACACAGCAGTGTTAATTATATTTAGCATATTGTATATTATATCCCTCGTACTTATTATTTATCTTATAACTGGAAGTTTGTACATTTTCACTGCCTTCATCCAATTCACCCTTCTCCCTATCCTCTTCCTCTGGTAGCCAAATCTGATCTTTTTTTTTCTCAGAGTTTGTATTTTAATTGTAATTTACCTATAACACTATGTTATAGTGTTCCTGGTACAGAAAATAGTGATTCAATATTTCTGTATATTCCAAAATGATTACCATGATAAATCTAGCCACCATTTGCCATGCACACTTTAAATGGGTAAACTGCATGGTAAGCAAATTATATCTGAATAAAGGCGGTTTGAAATAGAGTGTTTGATAGGACAGTTTTCCATAGGAAGAGCTGAAAACACAACAGACACCATATCCTCCTTAACTGTGTATCTTAATAAACGGCGCCACTCTTTACGTGTGTGTGTGGGTGTGCACTCAGTTGCTTCAGTCCTGTCTGACTCTTTGTGACCCTATGGCCTGTAACCTGCCAAACTCCTCTGTCCATGGGATTCTCCAGGCAAGAATACTGGGGTGGGTTGCCATGCCTTCCTCCAGGGGATCTTCCCCACCCAGGGATTGAACCTGGGTCTCCTGCATCTTCTGCATCACAGGCAGATTCTTTACTGCTGAACCACCAGGGAAGCCCCACCACTCTTTACCCATTTTGCCAAATTAAGCTCTGCAATTTATCCTGACATCTCCATCTCTTTCAGTTCGGGGATTCCCTCCCAATCTGATCCCAACTCTTAGGACAGGAGTTGGGCCTCAGTTTGGGTCAAGCGCTCCTTCTCGGTGCTCCAGGGGCATCTCATAATTGGGCATCTCGTTTATTATTCCATATTCTTGGTACGAGTAGACTTGCCAGCGAGTCTCTGAGGGTCTCTCACCTCCATTCTTGGCATGCTGCCTGAGGCATTAGGTCCCTAAGAAGGTTTCTTGTGTGGATGGGATGGATGGATGGGATGAGGGCAAGTGCCAGTTCCTGTCTCTGCCCAGGATCACTGCCTTGCCAATCCTACCAATCACCTAAGATATGCGTGCCTTGGGAGAATGACAACGGGATGGGTAGGTGTGTGCTCTCCACCACTGTCATCTACCGAAGAATCCAAAACACAGATAGCGTTGATGCAGCTTAGCTCATTACTGTCAGAGCAGTTATCTGGGGCAACTGGCAAACTTGCAGGGACTCGGTTTCCACTCAGTCTGATTTGTGTTGAGTTTCTGACATGTTCTGGGGCATGATTTGTTCCCTGTGGCTGAGGGCAGACCCAACACTAACAGCATATTATAGATCTGCTGTTTCCAGTCATTTCCTGTCTGTGCCAAGCCTGTTGGCTGGGGCAGGGGGAAAGGCAGGAGGGTGAGAGAAGGAGGAGGGGGATGAATGGCCTCCTCAGAAAACAGTGATTGATTTGAAATATGAAACCTCTTATTGATAAAAGCAAAGCCTAGACGGGAGGAAGTGGTTTGATATAGCACACTATTTGAAAAAACCATGTGCATCTGTTTAGCACAATATACAACATAATGACAGCAATCTTCCCTGTTTGTATCTATTCATCTGATTATACAGAGTAACAATTCTTTTAGTTACACATTTATTTACCCAGGGATTTTTTTAATGGATAATAAGTTAGTAAATCAGATAGCATGTGTTCTGGATAATACTTTAGTAAACTGTCTACCACCCAAGACAGTTGCAATTCACATTTTATATTATATCCAAAGTTCCATTAATACACACAGCACGATGTGAGGCTATGAGCAGCTCTTCAAGAAGGACAAAGCAGATTTTAATGATTATTTAATACTGTTTGATCTAGACACATATTATGTTGAAAAGCTACAGATTTCAGTCCTGCAATGCACCACAGATGTAATGAGAAACGCGGACTTATTTGAAATAGAATCCAGTGGTCTTTTGATGCAGTTGCTATGACTGTTTGTGCTGAAGTTTCCTGTCTTTGCCTCAAGGATACATTCTGAGCTTTTTCTAACTGGTGAAAATCCAGACTTCAACCCCCACACATATACTGTTTCATGGCAAAATAATGAACAGTAAGGAAGAAATGGACTTTCCTGGTGGCTCAGTGATAAAGAATCTGCCTGCAAGGCAGGAGATGCAGGTTCAGTCCCTGGGTTGGAAAGATGCCCTGGAGGAGGAAATAGCAACCCACTCCATTATTCTTGCCTGGAGAATTCCATGGACAGAGGAGCCTGGTGGGCCACAGTCCATGGTGCTGCAAAGAGTTGGACATGACTGAGTAATTAACACTTTCACTTTCAAGGAAGAGTATTTAATTTAGACCAATGAAATATGATAATAAAAATGGAAATAATTCTTCCTCTCTCTCTGAGGTGAACACAGAAGTCAGCATAATTCCTGGTCCTTTCTGGAGTGTTGAGTGGGCCAAAATCTATTGAAGACTTGAAGATGGAAAAAGAGCAGTGCTAAGGAGAAGGGCTCATCACTTCTTTCCTCCTCACACAGCCCTGGGTCAGGCTGCCGAGAGAATGAAGCTGCTGTTGCCACAGGCCCACAGCCTGTAAAGACAGCCACAGACTTATCCAGTAGCACCCTCTTGCAAACCTTCACTCCCTCTGTGCCTCCTTACAGACCTCAAGGGGGCATTTCAAGGTCCTTAAGACGTGGTCTACTGTAGTCTGAAGACCACATTTTGTATCTTTATTTACTTAATTCTTTGGCTGCGTTGGGTCTTAGTTGCAGCATGCAACATCTTTGCTGCATCATGTGGATCTCTGTTGAAGTGCACAGCCTTCATGGGGCATGCTGGCTTAACTGCCCCTCAGCATATGAGATCTTGGCTCCCTAATCAGGGATCGAACCCATGTCCTCTGCATTGGAAAGCAGATTCTTAACCACTGGAGCACCAGAGAAGTCCCTACGTATTTTGGTTTAAAGCAAATGCCTTGGATCAGACTCCCTTTGCTTTGCATGTTTATAGGGTATCTCCAGAAATGGACACCAGAACCCGTACAATTCAACAAGTCATCCAACGGAGCCTCTAGGCTGCTTTGAGGAGTCAGTTCCTAAATGGGGAAGAATCTGCACATTATATCCGCTCAGATACAGATAATAGTAGCCCTTTCTGTTCCTCCTATGGTGTGGCATGGACAGTCTTATTGGCTGTGGACATGGCATTCACACTTGGCTTGTTCTTCAACAATCCCACCAGACAAGCTGCTGAGAGACAGAAGACTCCACAGCTTCAAAAAGTCAGTTCCTGGGGACAGAATGGAAAGACATTGGCTACGTGAACTACTTTCTTGAAATAATTGAGCAAAATTGGATTTGTTTCGGAGTAGGACAAAATATGAAGATATATTGTGAAGAAACCTGGCATTAATGAGTATCTACTACTTACCAAGCCTTTTCCACATAGCTTCTCATCTAATAGTCACCGTGGCTTTATAAAGTAGGTCTTATCATCCCCTTCTCCAGACAAGAAAACAAGATTCAAGTTTACAGTTAATTAGGGGGCAGCTTCCATCTCTATGTCCACCTAGCACTAGCTGGCCCAAGAGAATCCTGTGTGGGTTCTCTGTCTCAGTGTACCTCAAACTGGGGTGCTTCAAGCCTATCCTCTGGGAGTTATAATATACCTACCTCTGCCCCTGTTCCACACCCAGAGATTCTGAAGAAACTGGGAGTGGGCTGGAGGCAGGTCATCAGTATTTTTAAGAAACCTGCCCAGCTATTCTAACAAGGAACCAGGGTTAGAAACCATTGGGTTACATCGTATTGCTGATAGAGTTGCAACCCCATGCTGTCACATACATTTATCTGAATCACGTGGGTCGCAGGTGACAAAGATCATGCCATCTATACCGGGAGACAGACAAGGAGAAGCAGATACCCCAAACACAGTTAATTACTAATCTTTTCTATGAACATCTCACACATTAGGCATTCCACAGGGAGATTTCAGACCACGTTGACCTCTTTTTTTTTTTTCTATTCCAATTCAGCAAATATCTTGAGATGCTTTAAATCTATGTTCTGGTAGTAGTTGTATTGTACCAAACCCATTCAAGAAAACTCAAGAAAGGAAATGATCAAATGAAAGTGAATCTTTGATCACAGGGTCAAAAACTGGGGTAAAAGTTTAAGACTTGGATTTTTCTAACGGTTAATTTCTTTCCTTCATTTTCATGGTCTCAAAACTCTTACTTGATTGGATTTTGTTTTAGAAACTAGAATCTAGCTATTTGCCTGGTGAATTGTTCTTGTGCTACGGATGTTCAGTCTGGATGAGAAACAGTGGAACCTAAATCATATTAAATGTGGACTTATTGTTGAATCAGAACTAATGTCTTGGTGGAACTTTTTGCCTTTTTGGTGTTATAGATAGTTTCTTTTGACACATTAATACCATTGCTTTCCCCCAAAACTTTGAGGGCTATTTATAAGGCACAAAAATCCTCCAATACTGTCCTCCAAAACAAAAACAACCCACTCATAATCTAGGAGCTAAATTATGTAAGCAATGTGGTTGTAATTAGAAATATTAATGCTTATTGGAGGGAATGCTCCTAAATGCTAACAACCATCCGTGTTGATTAAAAGTAGATGTAAAAATATCCAAATTAAACCCCCAAACTTGAGATTTTAAAAACTCTTTATATCTGTGTACCTAGTTGTCATTTTCTTCCAAGACAATGGCTTTGGGTCATTTTTACGAGAGTCTTTCTTCTTTTTTAAAAAATTTGCATCTTAGTTGAATGACCTGCTTTAATAAAAGCCTTTTATTTTAAACATATGGGAGACTAAAGGCACCAGCTTTTTTTTTTTTTTGCTGAAAGTTCTTTACAGTGAGCAAATATGTGCTCTCAGACTTTTCTGACTTGAACTTCTTTGAACTACTTGGTTTCTATATATAAATATTCTATGTATATACACACACACATATGCACCTGATTCCAGACTTCACTGAAGAAATGGAGCATTAGGTATGGTTTAATCCAGAAGGAGATAAGTGAAAATAGGAGGCTTAACTCCTGCAAAAAGCTTTCAACCTTGCAGTGTCAGGATGAAGAAAAGAGACACTGCAGCCAGAATGCCTACGGTTGATCCTGGTCATGTGACCCAGGCAAATCATTCACCTCATTTACCTCAATTTCTCCACCTGCAAAATGGGACTAGTATTTGCTAACTTCCCAATGGAATTGTTATGAGGATTAAATAATATGTTTAAAGTCCCTAGAACACTACCTGGCACATCGTAAGTGCTTGCTACATGAGAGATACTATTATTATTTTAGATGGAATAGATACCCAGATCAATGGCAGAGCTAGTAAAATTATGCAGAAGCTCATGTGGATACCTTATGTTTAAAAAAAAAAGATTTTCTCTTTTTGCTGAGCATTCTCTATGCAAGGAAGTGGAGGGTGGAGAGGAGCAGAGGACTATTTCCTTGTCTTGCTTCAGTGACATCCCAAACTCAGTTGTTTTGTTTTTGTTCTTGGGTGCTGCTCTGAGAACTTTATCAGATAATAAAGAACAAGTTCAGAATTATGTTCTGGTAACCTGCAGTTTACTCTCCAGACACAGGCTAGGGTTTAACTGAGAAACCACACTCTGAGCCTGGATTTGGAAAACATGAAGCTTTTAGTTAACACAGGAGGACAGAAGGGTTGCAGAACATTTTCTTCTCTTCCTTCCTTCTTTCTCTTTCTCATTCTCTTTCTTTAAAAAATTATCAATTCTAAAAAAAAAATTTCCTGTATAAACTATCTATTTGCCAGCTTGTTAATAAAAAGTGTCAAAAACAGAGCAAGTTAACTAAAAATTAATTATATTGCTAATGTAGCAAATGGGCTTCCCTGATGGCTCAGTTGGTAAAGAATCCGCCTGCAATGCAGGAGACCCCAGTTCAATTCCTGGGTCGGGAAGATTCGCTGGAGAAAGGATAGGCTACCCACTCATGTATTCTTGGGCTCCCCTTGTGGCTCAGCTCGTAAAGAATCCACCTGCAGCATGAAAGACCTGGTTCAATCCCTGGGTTGGGAAGATCCCCTAGAGAAGGGAATGGCTACCCACTCCAGTATTCTGGCCTGGAGAATTCCATGGACTGTATATATAGTCCGTGAGGTTGCAAAGACTCAGACACGACTGTGTGACTTTCACTTTCAATGTAGCAAATAGCGTACACTACTCAATACTGGTGTGCCGTGGCATATATACTAGTATGTGGGGGCCTCTCTGAGAGGTGCACAGACAGAGGGTTCTCTCTGCCCTCCGGGAGGCAAGCGTGTGTTGAGGGGAGCATTTGCTGGTGCTTTTGTCTGGAGTTTCTCACCTTGCCCCAGCTTGGAGGGCCCCTCAGGGGCCCTGAACTCTGAAAGAACGCATTTTTACATCTCTCCCAGCTTTTACTTTGGAGAAGGCGATGGCACCCCACTCCAGTACTCTTGCCTGGAAAATCCCATGGACAGAGGAGCCTGGTAGGCTTCGGTCCATGGGGTCATGAAGAGTTGGACACGACTGAGCGACTTCCCTTTCACTTTTCACTTTCATGCATTGGAGAAGGAAATGGCAACCCACTCCAGTGTTCTTGCCTGGAGAATCCCAGGGAAGGGGGAGCCTGGTGGGCTGCTGTCTATGGGGTCACACAGAGTCGGACGCGACTGAAGTGACTTAGCAGCAGCTTTTACTTAACTACTGCATTTGAATTACAACACTCTTTCTAGCAAAATTAAATATTAGAAGAAAAATGATTTTTAAAAATACCCTTTATGTCTTCCTTTTATAACGTTCAGCACATTTTGAGTACATGCAATTAACTACAAGGCATTCTTCCCTTGGCTACAAGTTCAGATGTCTTGTCTTCATTATAGAACAGTCCCATGCAAGCCCCAAATTGCTCATATTTCACTTTTATGTCTTTCGAGTCAGTATATTATTCTTAAATCATCTATTCAAATCCTCGGCTAAGTTTCCTTTAATTTTTGCCTCTATACTTTGTATCGCCTCTGCCTTAAAGCTAATGGTTGTTTTCCCCTTAAAGAAACACAATAAGCCCAAATCATCTAGTTTCTGCATACTACCACCCCCTAACCCCCATTATAGATTGTTCTTTTAGTGACTTCTAGTCTTGGGCTTGCCGCCTACAATAAACTTAAATGTCATTGCCTATGTTTGTGTAGAGGACTGGTAACTCTGATTAGTCACAGTTAAGTCATCAGCCCAATAACCAAGAAGAAGAGTGCTTAAATATGTTGGATGAAGTCTTTTAAATTAGAATATAGATTTTTGAGTCTAGATGGATCTCAGAAACAGATTGGGTTTGATTAGATATTTCTTAAATGAAGAAACCAAGAGCTAAGAGGTTACTTTTCTTAGACAACTGCTAACACGGCTTAAGCCTCCTGACACCTCCTAGTATAGCACTTTCATTCGTTTGCTCATATCTTCCTTCCTTCCTTTCCATAATGTTTATTCATGCCTACTATATAATTGTTTCATAATGAACAAGGGGCCAACAATGATCTATTTTAGGAATAAAAACCTGGGCAACACATGGTATGTCAAGTAGGAAAGCCCGAAATAGAGGCACAGAAACAAAATGTTCCAAATGGGAACTATCCTGGAAAATGGGATTAGTGTAGTCACTGTTACTCTGGAGTAACACTCTCATTGTAACGCATACCACAGCACTTTCATTCCGATGCTATAGAATCCTGATCCAAAACAAGGCAAGCACCAAAGGTCTCAAGAAAGCCCGCACTCACTTTCAGACCTATACGAGAGATGGAGCTGCCTCAGATGCAGTCCAACAGTTAGTACAGAAACATTGTGGCAACCTTTCCAGGCATTTCCATAAATCCTTTTTAGAGTCTTCTTTCCTCCAACTCAGGCAAGACAAACAACAGCATCCAAATGATATTTAGGAACGAGCCCCAGCATGACCAGGGTGGCTCAAGCGGCCGGGAGGAAGGAAGGGGCCAGATGCCCGCCGTTGGGCGCGCCGCCTCGCTCCCATCTTCCGGCTGCCGTAGCCTCTTTATTTCACTTTGGGAGACAGGAGCCCGATTGAAACGCACAAAAAAGGTTTGGGATTAAGCAGCACCTTCTCTCTCTCTCTCTAACCTGTAACGGCTTTCCTCCTAACAAAGGCGGGAGGAGCCGACGAGCGGGAGCGGGCTGCCGGAGGAGGCCGGGGAGGAGGCCCGGCCACCGTGGGGGAGGGGGACAGAGGCACCTTTGCAAACTCGCTGTCCCTCTGCTCTGTTCTTCTTCATCACCCAGAAGCGCCATCTGCTCACAGACTTGCTGCCCGTCCATTTGTTTTCCATTCACTAACAGCTTATGTAGGAAGCAGATTATGAAGTGAGCAGATACGCCGCTGGCTGGATCACGGCTGCACTTTGTTCGCGCCCCTGAAAACTTTACAAAAACACGGCACCAGCGAAGCCAGCTCTTCGCGGTCCTGACCCGGGCGCGGCCCTGGTGCTCGGCACGGATTACACCGCCTGCCTTCTATTAGCCGCTTTATGCGACATCCTCTCAGTGTTGAGGTTCGTCTACACTGTGTTTTAAACCATCCTGAAATGATTTTTTTCTCCAATCTTTTCCATTAAAAAAAAAAGTTTACCATGCTAGCCTAACAGGAACATAAACCATCTGAGAACAGGAAATGTATTATCTCTTCCTGTGACTCCTTCTACTCTGGTTAGCTAGAGGCAGCTCTACATTTTGGCAAAATTTGGAGGCATTCTCCTATATACGTAGACCTATTTGATTATACGTTCAAAAACAAGTGGAATCAATCACAGAGGTGGCTGTAGACATCAAAATATTACCTTTTGCTATCATCTCAGAAAAAGAAAACATACACTGTCTTTGACCTTTTTTTTCCCCATACATATATTTTTAAATTAATTTATTTTAATTGGAGGCTAATTACTTTACAATATTGTAGTGGTTTTTGCCATACATTGACCTTTTAAAGCATCCTTGGAGACAGGATCCAGATCCCTTGATCTTCACACTGGGCCATGGTACATCCCGCTTATGTGACGCTGTCATGCAAAAACCTTACATCATCAAAAACCAGGTCATCATCCCATAGCGCTGGTATACTCAAGATTACATCCCCAAATAGCATTGGACATTTCAGTCATTTAAAACATTTTGATAATAGATAATGATGGACCAACATGTTTGAGCATAAAGCATCTTCTGTTTTTAGAATTATTTTCTTAGACTACATCATGAGATGTGGAATTAGAGTCAAATTTGTGCCAGTTTGAATTTAATCTTCAAACTCTACCACTTAAAGAAAATTTACCATTTGATTAGAAGTATAAAGATGGTAAGTCATCATTGCATTTAAACATTTTCCAAACTATTAAATAGCCTTATCATATTTCTTAATTAGGGCTTCCCTGGTGGCTCAGTGATAAAGAATCCACCTGCTAATGTAGGAGACGTGGGTTCAATTCCTGGGTTGGGAAGATTCCTGGGGAAGGAAATGGCAACCCATTCCAGTTTTCTTGCCTGGAAAGTCCCATGGACAGAAGAGCCTAGGGGGCTACAATCCATAAGGTCACAAAGAGTCAGACACGACTTAGTGACTAAACAATAACAATCACAACTAGAGTTTTCATCTGTCAAACAAAAGTTAATGTTTATTTACTTGAAATACTCTTAAAATCCAGAAATATGAATTGTTTTTCAACATATTCCTTATTTTCCTTAGGAATTCAATGAACAGAATTCTCCGGTAGAGAATGTGAGTAGATTGGATTATGTTAACTTAAAACTTGAGTGTGTTATTTTGGCATTATAATACATTCTGTACATGCCATAAATTGCTCAGGTATCAAATAACTGACATGCAATCAAATTTTTAACTCTAAATGTCATGATTTAATAACTATACACTGATATTTTTAACAGTCAACTTTAACTCATATAATTTTTAAAATCTCATTTCATACTTTCCTTGGAAATATTTATTGTGTTTTTTCTTTTTATCATTTTTATTTTGCACTATAAAAAAACTATGACAACCAGTAACATACTGCTTTTCTTTACATTCATGTGGATTTTAGGAAATTATTGCCTTTTCCCCTAGAGAAATAGCTTACAGACAAAAAAGAAGTAGTACCACATTGAGAAATCTGCAAATCCCAGAAGTCAATAGCTTGAAGACAACCCCAAGGGGCAGAGAAGAACACAAGTGTCGCCAGAGACGAGACAAGCACATATAAAGACAGCAAGCTGGGTTGACTGCCATTTCAGTGCCACTGACCCAGGAAATAGGTACCCGTTCTCTCTCATGGCACCCACTTCCACCACCGCAAAGGGGTGATTTTTGGTCTATGGCCTAAAGGACTCTTTTCAGATGACACAAGAGTTGTTTTGAGGAGAGGTTCAACAAGAAAGGTTCAAGTATGAATAAGAATCATGCCCAAGTCCAAAGTCAGGGAAGAACCCACAGTGAGAAGGAAACCGGAAGTGTTCCTGTCTCACTACTTCACCCATGTGACTCCACCTGACCCAAGACAGAGTCTTGAAAGCATCCAAGGTTTCAAATTGGCATATGCATCATGTCCCTAAAACCCTGAAGGGTTACTTCCCTGACTAGGTGGTGATCTTTATGCCCTGAAGCAACAGAGACAGATATAGAGACTGCCAAAGTAAAAAAAAATAAAGTGGAAATAGTGCTTCCTTCAAAATGAATTGGCTTCATGACCACCTTTTCTCCTGGCCTAGCAACTGCTCTCTCCCATGCTGCAGATATTTACTGCCTTATGCTTGAAATGAAAAGGTGAATTTGGAGGTGCAAAGACTGGGCAGTCCCAAGGGCAGGAAGTCCAGAAGTCAGCACACACTATGCTGTCGTAAAGGCTTGGCCTTCCTTCCATCCCAAGGTCAGTCTGGAGTTTGCAAACCTAATGACCTCTTCAGTGCCCCGCCAGGGCAGCGGGACAGGGCAGGGTCTTCAGTACTGCACAGGTATGAAAAGTCCATGAATCAAAATACAAGAGCACAGTTGTTCTTGGGGCTGGGCTGGTGGCCCTAGCCTGGTTTTAGCAGGATGTAGCTGTGGTCAGGGAACCCCAGCTGAGCTCTGAGAGGGGGTGGGCACTGGGGCCAGCACCAAGGTAGGGAATGTACAGTAGGAAGCCTGCCTGTCAGGGCTCAGTGTCAGAAAATGGGTGAGGAACGAAGGGCCGGCTGCCTTCCCTTGGCAGGAGGGGGCCTGGGGGTGGGTGTGGAAGACAGGATCTTGGACTTAAACTGTAGGAGCTGGCCCATGAAGCTGAAGTTGGGCGAGACCTTGCTCCTCCTCTGCTCGATGTAATCAAAGGCATCCTTCAGGTGGAACTGCTTAGTCTTCATGAGGTAAGCCATGCAGATGGTGGGCGGCGGGAGATCCCGGCCTTACAGTGAACCAGGACTTTGCCTCCCTTTTCCCTGACACACTCGATGAAATCTATTGCTTCTTGAAAGTGGGAGCTGACATTAGCAGCACGGCTGTCTTCCATGGGAATCCATTAGTAGTGTAGGTGGGTCATGCAGGCCTTGGAGGTTCCCTAGGAGACACTGAGCAGAGAATGAAAGGGGCGAGTCAACCAACTCATCTTTATATTGCTTTGTTGTTCAGTCACTGAGTTGTGTCTGACTCTTTGCAACCCCATGGAGTGCAGCACGCCAGGCTTCCCTGTCCTTCACCGTCTCCCAGAGTTTGCTCAGACTCATGTCCGCTGAGCCGGTGATGCCATCCAACCATCTCTTCCTCTGTCATCCCCTTCTCCTCCTGCCCTCAATCTTTCCCAGCATCAGGGTCTTTTCCAGTGAGTCAGCTCTTCGCATCAGGTGGCCAAAGTATTGGAGTTTCAACTTCAGCATCAGTCCTTCCAATGAATATTCAGGGCTTGCTCTTTAACAACCACCTCTCCAGAATAAAGAAGCCCCGATATGTAACATTTGCCAATTACCATGGTGTAAATACTCCCACTGATGATGATTTTGAGCTGACAATGTGATTTCACTGACACAGAGTTAGGCAAAGACACAAAATCTATTCTTAGGAGCTCGTGTAAGCTGGCTCCAGTGCAATTTCTTCTTCCTCTGGACCATGAGTCTTCTTTCATTCAGTGATGAGTCCCCTCCTGGACGTCTCAGATTCTTTATCTAATCTTGACCCTGTGGTCAGCCAGTTGTTCCTCCTTCAACTTTTCTCTGTCTGCCAGATTTAGCACAAAGTATTATGGCTACCAAGTCAGTTAAGACAGGGTCCTTTTCTCAAGGAACTTATCATCTAGTGGGGACCAAATAAATTACCAGTCTGCATGGCACATGGGGCCTTAGTTCCCCTACCAGGGATCAAAGCCATGTCCCCTGTAGTGGAAACTCAAAGTCATAACCACTGAAATGGAAGTCCTGCTCCCAGTCTTAGACAAAGAAGTGCTCTCTGTCTTGGGAGACTCAGATATAAGCAAAATAGGCAGGAATCCCTGTCCTCGTGGAAGTTACAATCCAGCAGGGGACACAGATCATAAACAGCGGAAATAGGACAACACACAGTAGGAAGGATAGTTATGAGTAATTGACAGAAAGCATGAAGTGGGGAAGGACAGAGGGTTTGCGAGGAGTGGTTCCAGAAAGGAACCTGCTGGAAGCCTCCCTTCTGCTTGGGTACCAGGGGCTAGGGCGTTCATATTTGCCCCGAGAACCGTGCTGCTCATTCCCGCTCCCATCACCTCTGACACTCCCCTCTCACATAGCCCCACTTCCATCCCTAGCCTCACAAGGGTCTTTTTGCTTCTGTGACCATGAACACCCACCACAACTCTCCAACCCATCCTCTTCAGGTCAGCTACAGCTGATGGCCCTGAAGATACCAGCATTCTATGTGTTTATCCCTGGCAGAAGCTTAACATGTCTTCGCTGCTGGCAGTTTTGCTCTCTACCCTGCTCCGGTGCTGATCCACTGGCTGTGCCTCAACCAGCCAGAGGGACTTTCACCACGTACATCCAGTTAGAAGCCGGCTCACACAGCTGGTTGGTGATTTCAGCCTAGCTGCTATCACATTAACCCTGGAACAGGAACTCTGTCCCCACATGGAAACTAAAACTGGTTTGGGGGAGCCCTGGCAGGTGAATATTCTTTTGTGTTCCTGATACTTTCTCTTTCTGCCTCTGGGGATAGCACCCTCATCCTGTGGGGAAGCTGTTCTCTCTACCCCATTGGGATCCGATGGGGAATTCATACGTTCGCATAATCCCTCTTAGTGACTGGTCAAAAAGTAGGTCCCTGGTCAAGCTGGGGTGATCACAGTCGTCACCTCTCTAGCCACAGTGACCCTTCCCCAGTGGGGTGACTCAAGAAACCAATCAGAAACTCTGCTGGGCTTTCAGTAACTAAACCAGGGAGCAGAGCACTTTTTTTTCTTTGGAGGAAAAGCTGGGAGATGTGAGCCCATTGCTGCGGCCACCATATCTGTTCTGGCAGAGAAAATCAAGCAGGGGGAGGTAAGAAAGAAGCTGATTTACAGAAGGAGGGAGAGATAAGAGAGTCTGGCTAGGCTGAGTCCCTGGCTCTGAGACTCTCCAGCCATACACTTCTCCCCTCTGAGACTCTCCAGCCACACACTTCTCCCCTTCAGGCACTCGAGCCGCAGTACACTCCTCTTCTCCTTCGCTGAGTTGAATTGGGTCTCAGTCACTGGGAATCAATGGAGTACGACTGTCATACTTGGGGAAAACCCAAAGGGTTCACATGAGCCTTCCTACTTACCTTTACAGCATTACTTCTTCCTTGGAGCTTTTTCTGACTGTTCCCAATAGGACTTGTCTTCCTTTTTTGTGTCTGAGTAACTCTCCATTTCTTCATTCTCTTCTTCTCTTGTGGTGCTGGTAATCCTTAGTATACTGACTGGTTTATCCATATGTCCCATTTGGAGAGTAGACATTGGGTCTTCCTCTTTTTGTATCCCCAGAGGTGGCACATTGCTGGTTAGTATATATTTGTTGATTGAATGAATAAATGGATAGATGGATAAGTACCACTACCATTTATATGTACTAATTCCTCTGAATGTCAATTCTTTAATCAAAATTTCAAAGTCTAGAGATTCTCTGGGCACTAAATTAATTCTGGGATTTTGGAGAGGTTTTGAGATGGTTTGGGGAAATTGGTGTTCCCTTGGCACTACTTTAGAGTCACCAGAAGGTAGCTAGGAGTTGATTCAAGAATGCCCAGGACACTTGGTGATGGAGCTCCTTGGTTAGCTCAGGGCAGGGGCAGCACCTCCTTTGGGGCTACAGAAGCCAGTTTAGGGAGCTACCACCTGGCACTACATGGTGCAAAGTCCTCTGGTCCGCAGAGTATACCCAACCTTGCCATGGTGAGTTAGATAGAGCAGAGATTTGGCTTTCCCTGATGTGGTGTTGATTTCATTTTCCTCCTCAAACATTCTGGGAGGGACTGAGATTCCCATTCCCCGTACACTCGTGGTCACACTCCCGCTCCTTGAGCATTTTCTCTCAGCACAGTTGTTCTTACTGATATAAACTTGTTTTCCCCAAACTGCTTTCTTAATCCCAATGTCTTTTCTCTCTCTGTCTCTCTCTCTCTCTCTCACATACACAGATACACACAACACTTTTTATTTATGGCATTATTTTCTTTTTGTCTGATATTTTTAGACTTCGGCATGGACCATGAGCTTTTAGGCATCTTTCAATCATCTGTTCTCACATTTAGGTTTTCTCTAGTTTCTTCAATTCAAATCATTTACACAGGTTTCTCCAAAGGGATTTATATAATGTCATTGATTTCTTCAAATCTGGATACATTTTATATGTAATAGCATTTATGAACATTGTGAAAAGCAAAGGGAATCTGCATAATATCACAATATTACACATAATGTGTACATCCCCATTCCCTGTGGATAGACACCCATCAAAAACAGCACTTGTTGGGACAGGTCTTCCTCTTGTGGATGGTCCAGCATATTGATCCCTCTTTCCAAATGCCAACAGGTGCCTCAGTCATTGAGGCAAATAAACCACTGTCATCATCACCACATACTATGGTCTGTTCTCTCAGTACCCTATTGCTGGTACTTTTGGTTGCCTTCAATGTTGATCATTATTAACCGTGTGGCAAAGAACCTCCTTGTTGCATCTTTTGTAGTCCTTCATTGTTTTCTCATGATAAACTCCTAGAGTGGAATGTGTATTTTATGATCTTTTCACAGATCCTGACAAATGCCCTGCCCCATAGCCTGAGATGCCTGCATAGCTTTCATTGCAGTCATTGCTCAATCAATAAATACCATTGATAGACTTCTATGGATGAACTCTCCTAGTTCTTTGCTGTGATTCTTCCTCAGAGTGACCTGTTTTGTTGTTTAAGGACCACCATGAAAAAACTGAGGTACATCTTGTACACAAGACATTTTCTAAAGGCCAGGAAAAGTAAAACAACCCATAGGGAGACTCATAGGCGGGCCATAAAGTCAGTGTGGTTGGTGATTATATCTCTTGATTTTATTTTTGAAATTTATTTTTATTAAAGTATGGTTGATTTACAACATTATGTTAGCTTCTGGTGTACAGCAAAGTGATTAATTTTTATCTACCTATACTTATCTCTCTCTCTATAGAAATATATATTCTCTTCCATTTATTTTCCATTATGGCTTATTACGGGACATTGAATATAGTTCCCTGTGCTGTACAGCAGGCCCTTGTTTATCTGTTCTCTATATATGATTTGTGTCTGCAGAACCCAAACTCCCAGTCCATCCTCCTCCAACTTGCCCTGGCCCTTGGCAACCATGTCTGTCTTCTATGTCTGTGAGTGCTTCTATATCATACGTGAGTTCATTTGTGTAATATTTTAGATTTCACGTTTAAGTTATGTCATGTGATACTTGTCTTTGGAGTTACTTTACTTAGGATGATAGTCTTTAGGTTGATCCATGTTGCTGCAAGTGGCATTATTTCATCTTTTTTATGGCTGAGTAGTATTCTATACACACCCCCGCCCCATATCATCTTAATCCATTCATCTGTTGATGGACATTTACGTGGCTTCCATATCTTGGCTATTGTAAAAAATCCTTCTGTGAACATAAGGGTGCATGTATCTTTTTGAATTACAGTTTTGTTCGGATGTATGCCCAGGAGTGAGATTTCTGGATCATATGGCAAATCTATTTTTAGTTTTTGGAGGAAACGCCATACTGTTTTCCACAGTGGCTGTACCAATTTACATTCCCACCAACAGTGTAGGAGGTTTCCCTTTTCTCCACACCCTCTCCAGCATTTGTTATTTGTAGCATTGTGTCTCTTTAAATGCTATTTTGAATATGCTCATTATGGCTCTTTCACACGCTCTTTTGAAATGCTACTTATTACTACTTAAGATGTAAATAACTCATTCTAGATTAAAAACTATGGTTAGTGGGCTTCAAACACAATGCCCTGCATGCAGCTTTTGAAACTTGGGACACCAATGCTATTCACATAGCTCCCTTGCTGGTAAGCCTGAGGCAGCCAGTACAGTCAGAAGCTGACCACACTTGTGCCTTCCATGGAAGCTCCCAGAGCACAGTCATGTAAGGCAAGCCTTGGACTCAGAGTCCTTCTGCCCATTGACTCACAGCCCTATTTATCTCTCCATGAGGTCAAACTGCAAGTGCCAAAATTTCACTTTCCCCAATTTTCTATTTTTGCTAATTGCATTTACCTTGCTTTTAATCTTTTTTTCCCTATACACATTTGACCAAGGTGTTTTTAGCCTCTGAATTTAAGCAAATTGGTCCACAGAACTCCACAGTGAGTAGCAAACTCTAAGTTAATGTTCACAGTGTCCTGAATGTTAACATGACCATGAAATCTGCCTGGTTTTGCTACAACTACAGCTGATTTTAAATTGTATATACAGAGTTACTTCTTTTTCTTTAATGAGTCAGAATATCCAGTTCAATTTGTTCAGCTATTTCATTACTGTTCTTTACATATGACGGTGAAATCATAATGTTAATTTTAAAAGCACAGAATCCATAGTAGATTTGTGTTTGGATAAGAGAATACTCTTAAGTGAGGCTCTTCTGGGCCTGATATTCTAGAATGCCTTTTAAATAAAGAAGAGTGAACAAGTGTCTGGGACTATTGGAGAATGTCTTTTGTCTTAGTTTAAAAAATACTTTCATATTTAATACTCTGCAAGTGAGAAGGCGTAGAGATCTGCCAAGTGAAGCTGAGACGATTGATCACAAAGTCTATAGCATACTACTGACTTTAAAGTGATTCTGAAAACCAATCCTGATAACTTGTCAACAGTGAAATAACAAAGGATATTGTCCCCAGGTGTCTGTGGGATTAAAATATTGTCCTTTTCACATTCACATTTTTCTTGCCCTTAATTCCTTCTTTGGCATTCCCCTGGAACACTCAGAAATACTCACTCATATTGTCCTCCTTGGTCATGAGGAATAATAACAGCCATTTCTATTATGATGTTATTTTCATTAGCTGCTGCTGCTTCTCAGAAGCTTCAGTCATGTCCGACTCTCTGCAAACCCATGGATTCTTTGCAACCCAGGCTCCTCTGTCCATGGGATTCTCTAGGCAAGTATACTGGAGTGCTTTACCATGCCCTCCTCCAGAGGATCTTCCTGACCCAGGGATTGAACCTCTACCTCTTACTTTGGCAAGTGGGTTCTTTTCTACTAGTGCCACCTGGGAATCCCCATTTTCATTAGAACCATTCTTATTTGTCAGAAAAATGTATGAACAGGGTTCTGTATTGAATGTGTATCCTTAATGTTCCAGAGTTAGCACTCTGATGTTTCTACAACAGTTATCTGAGACTATAATCTCAGATGCAATCATCTGCAGTTTCCAGATATCGCTTCTGGTGGTTTGGTGGCTAGTTCAGTCGTCTGGCTCTGGATCACTGCTCTGCTCTTCCCCCTTTTTGTGGCAAGTGCTCTCCTCTTTCATTTTTCTCTGTCCTGTTCATCCTGAGTATGGATACAGACCCTTCCTGTAATCCCTCAGTAGAAGTTGAGGCCACTCTATAATTTTTGAAGGTTTGGGAGTATGGGGAAGTGAATTAAACCCCAACTCCAGGATAACAGACAGATGGTTCTCAAAATCCATCACCCCACCCCTCACAGGGATACCCGCCTGCGCACCTTCTTCCTAGGCTCTGTCAACCACCCTCTGCAGAGCCTGCTTATCTTCTGTGAATGGGAGGCAGCCACCCTTCCCATACATGGTATGTTTATGTTTCCCTCACTGGAGTCCAGACCCAACCTTGTACAGATCCAGAAAAAGAAAAAGGTTCTTCTTTTAACTCAGCTTTTATCTTCTTTCTTTGCATGAAAATTGTTCTCTTCCAAGGTTATGGTTACTTGAGCACATTTATGTCTTAGTGGCTGCCCTGTTCCTATGACCTTGCCCTTTAACATGTAAAAGACTTGAGAATTCAATGCTCTGATGTCATATATTTCTCAAAATTTGGGTTAATTCCTCAGGTTTGGCAGAGGGCTTTGGCAGAGGGGTCAAACTTGGGCTGTGGCAATTCTAGTCTTCCAGCATGTAGGCCCTTCCTGTAGCCTGTCTGGAGTCTATGCTGCCTAAATTCGTGTTTAGTAAGGAAGTATTTTTCCTAAAGGAAACAATCTGCAGAAGCATAAGTCTCATTAAAAGCCACGTCCAGCTGACATTATTGAAACAGACTCTTAACTCTTCAGTCAAAATCCTTTGCATTTTGGTCTTTCTCAAGGACAGCTAGAATACATGCTTTATATTTGCACCTTTCTGAGTGATGGGTCTAGAAGAGTATGGAGACAGTAAGAGAAAAGAGGCCTTATTATCCATCACTCTATACCAATGATTCTCCAAATGCAAACCAAAAAGTTCCTGTGAATCAAATAAATGTGAGACATACTGGCTAAAACAAAGTCCTTTTTCAAATCAAAATCTGTTTTTAAGACTTATAATTTACTCTATCCATTATGCATCTTTTAGGGAAAGTAAAACATGTTTCTCAAACTTTTTGACCATTGATTTTTTTTCCCCTACACAGAGCTACTTTTCTAGAATTCTAGTCAAGATTGGATGGATAAAGATGAGATCTTTTGTCTTCTTTGATTAAGTACACACAATTAATTAAGGACACATACTAGGAGATAGACCTCGTCCAAGGTAAGGAGCAGCAGCTGCGCTTTGCTGGAGCAGCCATGAAGAGATACCCCACGTCCAAGGTAAGAGAATCCCAAGTAAGACGGTTAAGTGTTGCGAGAGGACATCAGAGGGCAGACACACTGAAACCATAATTACAGAAAACTAGTCAGTCTAATCACACAGACTACAGCCTGGTCTAACTCAGTGAAACCAAGCCATGCTGTGTGGGGCCACCCAAAATGGGTGAGTCATGGTGGAGAGATATGACAGAATGTGGTCCACTGGAGAAGGGAATGGCAAACCACTTCAGTATTCTTGCCTTGAGAACCCCATGAACAGTATGAAAAGGCAAAATGAAAGGATACTGAAAGAGGAACTCCCCAGATCAGTAGATGACCAATATGTTTCTGGAGATCAGAGGAGAAATAACTCCAGAAAGAATGAAGGGATGGAGCCAAAGCAGAAACAATACCCAGTTGTGAATGTGACTGGTGATAGAAGCAAGGTCTGATGCTGTAAAGAGCAATATTGCATAGGAACCTGGAATGTCAGGTCCATGAATCAAGGCAAATTGGAAGTGGTCAAACAGGAGATGGCTAGAGTGAATGTTGACATTCTAGGAATCAGTGAACTAAAATGGACTGGAATGGGTGAATTTAACTCAGATGACCATTATAATCTACTACTGTGAGCAGGAATCCCTCAGAAGAAATGGAGTAGCCATCATGGTCAACAAAAGAGTCTGAAATGCAGTACTTGGATGCAATCTCAAAAATGACAAAATGATCTTTGTTCGTTTCCAAGGCAAACCATTCAATATCACAGTAATCCAAGTCTATGCCCCAACCAGTAATGCTGAAGAATCTGAAGTTGAATGGTTTCATGAAAACCTAAAAGACCTTCTAGAACTAACACACCAAAAAGATGTCCTTTTCATTATAGGGGACTGGAATGCAAAAGTAGGAAGTCAAGAAACACGTGGGGTAACAGGCAAATTAAGCCTTTGAGTACAGAATGAAGCAGGGCCAAGGCTAAAATAATTCTGCCAAGAGAACACACTGGTCATAGCAAACACCCTCTTCCAACAACACAAGAGAAGACTCTACACACGGACATCACAGATGGTTAACACCGAAATCAGACTGATTATATTTTTTGCAGCCTAAGATGGAGAAGCTCTATACAGTCAGCAAAAACAAGACTGGGAGCTGATTGTGGCTCAGATCATCAACTCCTTATTGCCAAATCCAGACTTAAATTGAAGAAAGTAGGGAAAACCACTAGACCATTCAGCTATGACCTAAATCAAATCCCTTATGATTATACAGTGGAAGTGAGAAATAGATTTAAGGGACTAGATCTGATAGAGTGCCTGATGAACTATGGATGGAGGTTTGTGACATTGTACAGGAGACAGGGATCAAGACCATCCCCATGGAAAAGAAATGCAAAAAAGCAAAATGGCTGTCTGAGGAGACCTTACAAATAGCTGTGAAAAGAAGAGAAGGGAAAAGCAAAGGAGAAAAGGAAAGATATAAGCATCTGAATGCAGAGTTCCAAAGAATAGCAAGAAGAGATAAGAAAGCCTTCCTCAGCAATCAATGCAAAGAAATAGAGGAAAACAACAGAATGGGAAAGACTAGAGATCTCTTCAATAAAATTAAAGATACCAAGGGAACATTTCATGCAAAGATGGGCACAATAAAGGACAGAAATTGTATGGACCTAACAGAAGCAGAAGATATTAAGAAGTGGCAAGAATACACAGAAGAACTGTACAAAAGATCTTTACAACCAAGATAATCACGATGGTGTGATCACCCACCTAGAGCCAGACATCATGGAATGTGAAGTCAAGTGGGTCTTAAAAAGCATCACTACAGACAAAGCTAGTGGAGGTGATGGAATTCCAGTTGAGCTATTTCAAATCCTGAAACATGATGCTGTGAAAGTGCTGCACTCAATATGCCAACAACTTTGGAAAACTCAGCAGTGGCCACAGGACTGGAAAAGGTGTTTTCATTCCAATCCCAAAGAAAGGCAATGCCAAAGAATGCTCAAACTACCACACAATTGCACTCAGCTCACACGCTAGTAAAGTAATGCTCAAAATTCTCTAAGCCAGGCTTCAGCAGTACGTGAACCATGAACTTCCAGATGTTCAAGCTGGTTTTAGAAAAGGCAGAGGAACCAGAGATGAAATTGCCAACATCCACTGAATCATGGACAAAGCAAGAGAGTTCCAGAAAAACATCTATTTTTGCTTTATTGACTATGCCAAAGCCTTTGACTATGTGGATCACAATAAACTGTGGAAAATTATGAAAGAGATGGGAATACCAGACCATCTGACCTGCCTCTTGAGAAATCTGTATGCAAGTCAGGAAACAACAGTTAGAACTGGACGTGGAACAACAAAGTGGTTCCTAATAAGAAAAGGAGTACGTCAAGGCTGTATGCTGTCACCCTGCTTATTTAACTTATATGCAGAGTACATCATGAGAAATGTTGGGCTGGAAGAAGCACAAGCTGGAATCAAGATTGCCGGGAGAAATATCAATAACCTCAGATATGCAGATGACCACCCTTATGGCAGAAAGTGAAGAGGAACTAAAAGCCTCTTGATGAAAGTGAAAGTGGAGAGTAAAAAGTTGGCTTAAAGCTCAACATTCAGAAAACTAAGATCATGGCATCTGGTCCCATCACTTCATGGGAAATAGATGGGGAAACAGTGGAAACAGTGTCAGACTTTAATTTTTGGGCTCCAAAATCACTGCAGATTTAGATTGCAGCCATGAAATTAAAAGATGCTTACTCCTTGGAAGGAAAGTTAATACCAACCTAGATAGCATATTGAAAAGCAGAGACATTACTTTGCCAACAAATGTCCGTCTAGTCAAGGCTATGGTTTTTCCAGTGGTCATGTTTAGATGTGAGAGTTGGACTGTGAAGAAGGCTGAGCGCCGAAGAATTGATGCTTTTGAACTGTGGTGTTGGAGAAGACTCTTGAGAGTCCCTTGGACTGCAAGGAGATCCAACCAGTCCATTCTAAAAGAGATCGGTCCTGGGTGTTCTTTGGAAGGAATGATGCTAAAGCTGAAACTCCAGCACTTTGGCCACCTCATGTGAAGGGTTTACTCATTGGAAAAGACTGTGATGCTGGGAGGGATTGGGGGCAGGAGAAGAAGGGGACGACAGAGGATGAGATGGCTGGATGGCATCACCGAGTCAATGGACGTGGGTTTGAGTGAACTCCGGGGAGTTGGTGATAGACAGAGTGGCCTGGCATGCTGCAATTCATGGGGTCGCAAAGAGTCAGACATGACTGAGCTACTGAACTGAACTGAACTAGGTTATGCTTAGAATTAAATTTCTAACTTGCCCCAGGGAATAAAGAGAAAGCCCAGAAAGATAAAGATGTGATACAGCAGCTTTCACCGCCTGACACAACCTCTTCCACTTCAGATGACTTCTCCAGTGAGCCCACAGGACACAGCAGACCCAAGCATCTGGGATCTCCAGTTTCCTTCCTTGTTCTCTCATTCTCCCTGTTCTTTCCTCAATCCCTGGGTCGGGAAGATCCCCTGGAGAAGGGCATGGCAACCCACTCCAGAATTCTTGCCCAGAAAATTCCGTGGACAGAGGAGCCTGGTGGGCAGAGGAGCATGGCGGGCTATCGTCCATGGGGCCAGTGAAGAGTCAAGCATGACTGAGCGGACACTCACCTATCACCTATCAAAGCCCTTCACTGTGTTAAAAACTTTTTTCCAGAAGGCTTTTGAGGGACTGCTGTGCCACTACTTATCACTTGAGATTTGATCTTTTGGGATAAGGTGATGTTTGTGTAATGTCTGGGTCTGGTGATGATCGCACAGTAAAGTATTAGCAGTCAATGTTCATTCATGCAAAGTATAAAAATATAGACATGGTCAGTCTTTAAATGTTAATATCTGGTACCTGCTTCAGGATTTCCTCAATCATCCTTTATCTTCAGATGATGAATCGCATGTAGTGACCATGACTCTTCCTTTCTGGGTGAAAGATAAACACCTGAGCCTATAAGTCCAGTTCATTTTATGTCAAGAAGGCATGAGGTACTCAACGTGTGATTTCTAATTCTCACTGCTTCACTTTAGCCTTTTGGAGACCTGTAGACTGATCTATCGGAGAAGGCAATGGCACCCCCACTCCAGTACTCTTGCCTGGAAAATCCCATGGATGGAGGAGCCTGGTGGGCTGCAGTCCATGGGGTCGCTAAGAATCAGACACGACTCAGCGACTTCACTTTCACTTTTCACTCTCATGCATTGGAGAAAGAAATGGCAACCCACTCCAGTATTCTTGCCTGGAGAGTCCCAGGGACGGGGAGCCTGGTGGGCTGCCGTCTATGGGGTCACACAGAGTTGGACATGACTGAAGTGACTTAGCAGCAGCAGCAGCAGACTGTTCTATACTCAATAAATGTGAAGGAAGGAGTAATGTGAGAGAAGCAACCTATACTATTAATAATACAATATTGGGGTGTAGTGTGCCAGTTTCCTCTAATAAATGTGTACTCGCACATGTACTCACATTAATCACAGTATTTTAAAGATGTCAGAAAACAAGATACCTACGAAGTGGGATGTATTTGTCTCAGTTGACCACATGGGACAAAAGTGAAAGTCAAATGGAGGACTCATCCATCAGGTGCTTGATTTTCTCTGTTGCCATGTTGAGAGTTTCATGTATGGTCTTGTTTCGTGGTGGAATTGAGGAGGAGCTGTGGGGAAGAAAGAGAAAGACAAGTTGCAGGAAAGTCGGTGAAGAGATTTCTGCTGGAGTAAATTATCTGTTCACACAAACACTTTGATCTGCTCTTATTGAGTTCGTTTGTTTGATAAATGTTTTATTTTATTTTTTTGGTCTTGAATTTGTAAAGGTCATCCATGAGGAAATAGAACAATAAAGACTTTATTTCACTTGTCACTTCCCTAGTGACATTATTTCTAAAACCTGCCAATGACAGAGACCTAGAGAGAGTGAGAGTTTGGCTTCTGCTGTCCGAAGGAAATAAAAAGTGGCAAAAAAAAAAAAAAAAAGCCTGGGAGAGGGGATTTCCTCATTGCTGAAAGTAAAGAATGCAACTCAGTTAAGATTGTTCAGTATTAGTAGCGATCTTTTTTTGGGGGGTGCTTCATCAGTCTCCTGTATAGCCCTTAACACAGTGCATTAAAATCTTATTTGCAGTCCTCAGGTAGATGTGGACAACTAGGTCACACCAAAAGACTTAATGTAAAGGTTTATAGGTCTGGAAAAATCGCAAGCGTTCTTCCGCATGGACTGTGACGTCTCTCAGCACCGTGGAGACGCACACGGGAGAGGTGTGGCTGAACACAGCGGATGGCAGAGAGGCAGCGTCGAAACGGATACGATCCCTGAATCGGTTAGGGTGTTTTGGGCTGCAAGTTACAAAGCAACCTGACGAATGATTACTTATATCAATAGGGATTTGCTCCTCTTACCTAGCAACGTGGAGGGATGCTGGGTGTTGGTTCAGCAGCTCAGTCGATATTTGGCGTGCTCAGCATTTCCTTCCTCGTGGCAAGATGGCTGCTGCAGCATGTCACCAAATCCACATTCAGAGTGATGCCTGGGCAAGACAGTGCAATTGGCGCGCCTGTTACTTTTTCATTCAGTCACTCATTCAACAAATATTTACTGAACTAGGCGTGGGGAATAGAAAGATGCTGAAGACAAGGAGTAGAAAGAGGAACATCAAACATTTTCTGCTCTATCAGGTTAGCAAACATCTTCGCCTTATGTTTCATGGTTGTGCAATGGATACATGCCCCTCCCCACCCGCTGCAATCACTGGTAAAGAGTAGCCGGAAGATTGAATTCTTATACCAGTTACAATTCATTTTCTGAGGCTAGGAGAGGAACTGTTCTTCCTAAGAACATGTAACATTCATAATTCCTGAGCTTTATCACAGATGTTGCCCTTAGGACTCATTCATTCACTCATTTATTCAACAAATACTTAAGAAGACCTGATATGTACCAGATACAACTTAGGTACTGGGGTTAGAGTGATGCATAAGACAAAAAGTTCCAATTGCCTATAAAATAAAAACAGTGCAAAAAAAATCTTGTAATACAATATGGTAAGATGAATTAAGGTGATACTTGGAGTGGAGAAGAGCCCAGAAGGAGTTATGAATTTTTCATGCCCAGAATAGAGGGATAGATTGAGATAAATTAAGACTTCCTAGAAGAGGGGATATTACAGCAGGCGCTTGGGGGATAAATGTGATTCCATACGAAGGTGAAAGAGAGTAGTGAGGGAATCAGGATGCTCTGAGCTAATTGCAGTGACCATGGGATTCTCTGTCTTTATTTCCTCATGGAATTTCATCTTTTGCCCAAGTTTGTAGGTTTGACTACTCATACCCCTTGTTCAAGGAGTGAGAAGTAAAGAGCAGAGGGTAAAGGGGAAGGCTGGTTTTACTTTGGAGTCATCTCTCTACAAAAATGTCTTCAATTAACAAAGTATAATCTCTTTAACCTTTCTCTTGTCCTCCCAAACTAGGAGACAGGAGAGTTAAAGTTCTCTACAGAAAGATCAAGCCTTTTAAAGAATTAAAAGCAGGGGGCACCATTCCTCTCCTTGTTCCTTTCTTTCTTTCTATTTGTTTTTTAAAAAATTTTTGGCCGTCTCTTGGGGCAAGTGGGGTCTTGGTTCTCTGACCAGGGATCGTACCTGCACCCCCTGTATTGGAAGTTCGGAGTCTTAACACTGGACTGCCAGGGCATTTCCTCCTTGTTCCTGATACAGTTCTAACCTGTCACCCTCACTTCAGTAACTTTGTTGGCCTGACAAGGAGCACTTGGAGTGCAGCCTGTCTATTCAAAGAGCTTTCCAGTTGCAAGCTCCACTGCTCTCAAACAGTGGGAAGGCCTGAGGTTTTCTGTTATATTCACAAGGGGGCTTCAGAGTAAGAAGAGGCCCAGCGTCTGTCTGCATTTTAGGGAAGTCTAAACACTGCCAGACGAAGACTTCCAAGTTCCCCTGACTGCTAATCCACACACACAAAAACTGGTTGGTCTTCTTTATAGGCCTAATCCATCTGTCAATAGTGGTTAGGGGTTTGAGCACACACTGCTTCAGAAACACCAGCCCCTTTCTGAATTAGTCCATCAGCAAACACACAGCAAGCGCTTTAGAAAGCATAGGGTTAGGAGATCTGACCTTAGAGAAACCTAGTGACATAATCCTACTCTGCACAACTCTATTTTGGATCTAATGAAAATTCTCTGTTGAAGGAGAAGACTCTTCAGCTTTAGGATGTACCTGAGGGCATAGGAATAGATTAACTCCAAAAGTTTTACTTTTTTTAGCATTTTATTTTTAAAATTTTATTTATTTTTGGCTATGAGTCTTCATTACTGCATGGGCTTTCCTCTAGTTGCAGTGAGCGGGGTTACTCTCTCGCTGCAGGGGACAGGCTTCTCATTTCAGGGGCCTTTCTTGTTCCAGAGCATGAGCTCTAGGGAGCATGGGCTTCAACAGCTGTGGCATGTGGGCTCGGTAGTTGCAGCTCCTGGGCTCTAGAACACAGGCTCAATAGCTGTGGCTCACAGGCTTAGCTGTTCTTCAGCAAGTGGGGAATCCATGTCTCCTGCATTGGCATGTGGATTCTTTATCACTGAGCCACAGGGAAGCCCTGAAAGTTTTATTTTGACCTAGAAGTGTAACTTTAAAAATATTCTTTATTGCTTTAAAAGGTAAAATAAAGGTGGTTTTTGGAGGGACACCTTGAATTGGAGCAAATTTTGGATACTGTGTCCTGGTAGTGTGATGCCAAAGCTCAGACACCTATATACTTCCCCTGGGCAAAAGAGAGCAACTATACTCCCTTTGCATGGCTGAGTTATTGTATGAGTTACGTTAGCAAATATGATACACAAATATGAACAAAACTCTATACACTTTCAAATTCTGCAGATCTATTTTCCAAATTTTAAATAGGAAAACTGAGAATTCTTCTAACAGTGAGTAAACATTAGTAGAAGTCCAGTTTGATAAATGACAAACAATGAAGAACAGCTCAGTTCAGTTGCTCAGTTGTGTCCGACTCTTTGCAACCCCATGGACTGCAGCACACCAGGCCTCCCTGTCCATCATTAATTCCCAGAGGTTGCTCATATTCATGTCCATTAAGTCAGTGATGCCATCCAACCATCTCATCCTGTCGTCCCCTTCCCCTGCCTTCAACCTTTCCCAGCATCAGGGTCTTTTCCAGTGAGTCAGTTCTTCGCATCAGGTGGTCAAAGTATTGGAGTTTCAGCTTCAACATCAGTCCTTCCAGTGAACACCCAAGACTGATCTCCTTTAGAATGGACTGGTTGGATCTCCTTGCAGTCCAAGGGACACTCAAGAGTCTTCTCCAACACCACAGTTCAAAAGCATCAATTCTTTGGCACTCTGCTTTCTTCACCGTCCAACTCTCACATCCATACATGACTACTGGAAAAACCATAGCTTTGACTAGACAGATCTTTTTGGCAAAGTAATATCTTTGCTTTTTAATATGCTGTCTAGTTTTGTCATAGCTTTTCTTCCAAGGAGCAAGTGTCTTTTAATTTCATGTCTGCAGTCACCATCTGTGCTGATTTTGGAGCCCAAGAAAATAAAGTCTGTCACTATTTCCATTGTTTCCCCATCAATTTGCCATGAAGTGATGGGACCAGATGCCATGATCTTAGTTTTCTGAATGCTGAGTTTTAAGCCAACTTTTTCACTCTCCTCTTTCACTTTCATCAGGATGCTCTTTAGTTCTTCGCTTTCTGCCATCAGGGTGATGCCATCTGCATAACTGCGGTTCTTGATATTTCTCCCAGCAATCTTGATTCCAGCTTGTGCTTCATCCAGCCTGGCATTTCTCATGATGTACTCTGCATATAAGTTAAACAAGCAGGGTGACGATACACAGACTTGACATACTCCTTTCCCAGTTTTGAACCAGTCTGTTGTTTCATGTCTGGTTCTAACTGTTGCTTCTTGACCTGCATACAGATTTCTCAGGAGGCAGATAAGGTGATCTGGTATTCCCATCTTTTAAGAATTTTCCAGTTTGTTTTGAGCAAGCTCAGGTAGTTGGGGATGGACAAGGAAGCCTGGTGTGCTTCAGTCCACGGGGTGGCAGAGTTGGACATGACTGAGCAACTGAACTGAACTGCTCTTCATTGTCTATAATTTATAAAACTGGATTTCTACTCATGTTTATTCACTGTTAGAGGAATTCTCGGTTTTCTCAATGAAGAGCATTCTCTATAATAAAATTATTTTTATACAAGTTAAACTCTTTCATACCATAAATAATTCCTTCCACTTTACTATTTGATTATATATATTTGTCATATTATTATTTTAAAATAAATTTAAATTTTAGAATAATTTTATATTTGCACAATAGCTGTAGAGCTAGTACAGAGAGATCCCATATCCCTTCATCAATTTCCCTCATAATTCACATCTTACATTAGTATGGTGTTTTTGTCATAATTAATGAACCAATACTGATACATTATTATTATTTAAGTTCATACTTTACTCAGACTTACTTTTTGCTTAATGTCTTTTTTTTCTCTTACAGTGTATCATTCAGGGTATTTCATTACATTTAATGATCATGTCTCCATAGGTTTCTCTGGGCTATGATAACATTTCAGGTAGTTTTCCCCATTTTTGTTTCTTTTTTTTTAATGACTTTGACAGTTTTAAGGAGTACTGGTCAGGTATTTGTTGAATGCCCATCAATTTGGGTTTGTTTGATATCTTTCTCATGATTAGACCGGGGTTGTAGTTCTGGGGGAAGGGAAGACACAGAAAAGCTCCATTCTCATCACACCATATCAAGGGCACATCATTTCAGCATGACTTAACACTGTTGCTGTTGATCTTGATCACTGGACTGAGGACGTGTTTGTCAGGGTTCTCTACAGTCATATTGTGCTTTCTACTTCTTTGCATTCTGTACTCTTCCAGAAGAACTATTTCTTTTTGTAACTGTTTTCTTTTGTAATTTTTCTCACCTCTATCATTTTGTATCTTCTCTCAGGAGGGAGCTGGCATTCAGTACAGGAATAGGAGAAATATCTGCCTTCTGTAGAGTTTCCATGGTGCTTCAGATGGTAAAGAATCTGCCTGCAATGCAGGAGACCTGGGTTCGATCCCTGGGTTAGGAAGATCCCCTGGTGGAGGGCATGGAAACCCACTCCAGCATTCTTGCCTGGAGAATCCCCATGGATGGAGGAACCTGGCGGGCTGCAGTCCATGGGGTCGCAAAGAGTCAGCACAACTGAATGACTAAGCACAGCACATGCTCTTCTACTTAAAAGTTATAGAAAATAAAGAAAAACTTTTTGTCACTTGTAAAAGATAATAGAGGGGCTTCCCTGGTGGCTCAGTGTCCAAGCCTGTTTGGGTTTGATCCCTGGATCGGGAAGATCCCTTGGAATAGGAAATGACAACCGACTCTAGTATTCTTGCCTGGGAAGTCCCATGGACAGAGGAGCCTGGTGGGCTACAGTCCGTGGGATTGCAAAGAGTTGGACATGACTTAGTGACTAAACAACAGCAAAAGATAATAGAAACAGTTCCTATTTAGAGAATTTCCATTTTGGAGAAGTGTTTTAAAAATTTCCGTGTGTGTGTAATAGGACATATGGAATTTATTATAAGATCGGTAATTGGATCACCATGAGGGTAGGTATTAATGGAAGTGGCAAGGGACAAAGCAATGAGGTCATTACCTCTCTCTACGAGAGTATGGAGTCTGAGGACAATGCTGGGCGATGTTTCACTGTGCTTCGTCGCTACTTGAACATCCTTATACCAATGTTCCCATTTTTACAAGAACCAAATGGAAAACCTTAGGTCAAATCCTTTTACCGTTTTCAACCTTTAGTTCCACACTGTTATACTTAGAAGCTATTACTTGTTTTACCAATCTTAGTGCATCTTTGAGAGATGATTGTTAAATCTGTCATGCTGCACTGAAAAGGATAAAACAGGTGTACAATTCCTAGCCACAATTCTGAAATTAAAATGTTTTTCTAAAAACTGGATGTTATTTCATAACTCCCTTGGCAGCAAAACATGGCATGATCTGATACAAGGCTATGGACAATATTTATTTATCTCACTTAGTACAAACATTTATACATTAAGTGGCAGAAATGTGACTGTGTTTGATTACAGAGTGCTGCCCAGACCCCAGCGGGAATGTTAGTTAATTTAGTCGCTCACGACTCCTTGTGACCCCACGGACTAAAGCATGCCAGGCCTCCCTGTCCATCACCAACTCCTGGAGCTTACCCAAACTCATGTCCATCGAGTTGGTAATGCCATCCAATCATCTCATCCTCTGTGGGAATGTTATAAATGTTATATAATATATGACATATGTCCTCAATTATAAGTCTACATTCTTAACATTTCTGAATTCTGAAATACATCTGAGGCAAAAGGGTTCAGAGAAGAGACTGTAAATCTCTAAGTTGGGTATCATGATTATTTCCTTGTTATTAAATAGGACTTCTCTCAAACTCCCCAAACTCAGCCACTGACGTTTTTTCTTACATTGCGGAGAGAATCACAGCAAACTCACTTATCGTATTTACACTTATAGTATAGTCTCATTAATTCTTCAATGTCAAAGCTAAGAGGTGTATGAGAAATGTTCTACATTATCAGATGTGTAATTTTCCACTATGAGTAAACCAGGGCCCAAAGCCTGTATATAGGGCGTCACTCAAGTGGAGAGTTGTACAGATAAGACAAAAAGTCATCTGATCCCTTACTCTCACATTCCATCTCCTAGATTGCACAGTCTCTATTTCTGGTTGTAGCCTCTCCTCTGTGATTAAATCCAGTTGATGGTACATTTTGTTTTTTGTCTTTTGGCCACACTGCATGGCATGTGGGATCTTAGTGCCGTTGACAATGTGGAGCCCTAACCACTGGGCTACCAGGGAAGTCCCTGATGGTACATTTTAAGTTGAGCACTTGCTGTGCTTTAAAAATATTACTCTTCCTTATCTACTTTTTCTTTCTACTCTGTCACTTTATTTAAGCAGAGGAATTTTTGTGTCTGTACATATAAAAACAGTATGTAAATTTGGGGCTGGTCCATTAGTATATAGAGACAAATTTTTTTTTCCAGTTATTTGGTTAACTTTACCTGTTGATAGCCAGGGAAACATTATATTTTTAAACTCTGTAAAGAACTATCATAATTCAATGCAGTGCATCCCTTAGAACTTCAGTGAGCTCTGAAATCAGCTCTCTAACTTCAAATGCCCCATAGCTAATTTCACATGATGCATTAGCAACAGGCAGCTGGAAAGCTGAAACCTAAATAGAATCCTAGAAGCAGTTAGAGAAAAGTTGTTTTTTAAGTAAAAACGTTTCCATCTTTAACTCTCAACTTTATATGGCACACTGGGTATGATTTGACCTTTGAATTTTATTCCTCTTGTTTGGTATTCCAGATGGCCTCGGGTACAAATAAGAGAAGCATAAAAGAGGCTCCTCTGATTAATAATTTGTGCCTTCCAGTGAACGTATGCATGAAAATGTGGGTGGAAATCCAAAGGCCACAGTAGGCCTGTTAGCGCTGCATATTCACAGAAAGATTGATTGGAACTAACTCTTTGAGTTATGTGTAGAACATTATCCTTGAGTCGAGTTATATATACATCTTAAACATTATGCTTTGTTACAGCTTATTGGCTCAGGTTCTACTTGTGAGACCAGAGCAAATTGCTGTCTTTTGGTGGTGGGTATTAACTATTTCAGTCTGCCCTGATGAAGCAAGGAGATACACAGCACTGTATTTTTCTGAAATTTTGCATACACATTAGTACCCATCGCTTGAGTCTCTAAGAGGCCTCTGAATATTCAGAAATTTCCAAATGACAAGGTACAAATCACATAGGTGAGAATGGTCAATTGGTTCCAGACAATTCTCCAATCAACCACATCCAGCTGGAGACAAAACTCCTTCCCAATCAAATACTTCTGGCCAACATTTGAGTTAAGAGGAGAATTTTACAAGCCTTTTTCTCATTTTTCACAGATCGCTTTTTTAAAAATACAAACTCAGGGGACAACATTGAGTTGGATGGTATCACCAACTCAATGGACACGAGTTTAAGCAAACTCTGGGAGATGATGAAGGACAGGGAAGCCTGGCGTGCTACAGTCTGTGGGGTTGCAGAGTCGGACACGACTTAGCAACTAAACAACAACAGGTATTCTAGCTAGAGATGGTTTCAAGAGTATAATGTACTGTCTCTCACTTAAAAAGATGATGCCGGTGACACTCTGCCAGGAGGACATGCTGTTTGAATCACTTTTGCTATGGTGAGGAGCAGCATTTTTCTGATATGTCATCATATTCTCTCTCCAATGTCCTTGACCAAATGGACACTGGGGCATACAAAATGACCCTGGGACTCCTTGGAGAGGTTCCTGGGGTGGAGGCATGCGTGGTTCTTGAGAAACCACAGGAAGAAAAATTTAAAGGACACGGAAGCTTGCAAGGAGCTGCCAAATCATGTCAAAACCTTTAACATCTTTCCTCACCCAAGTACTAAAGATTTTCATCTTCAACCTACCTCTTCGCTTATTTAAATTAGGAGTTTTTTCTTTGGTCACTACAGAGAGTTCCTTTTGCATTTTGCTAGGGGCGCCCTATTTTCCTTCATACATTTGTTGCTCCTTCATACTGGAAACTGGGAGATGAGGCAAAACGAATTCAGGCAGGAGTCTGAGGAAGCTGAGTCCACAGAAGCACCAGATGCTCTCTGCTTCTGAGCCACCAATCTTCCCCTCATTTTGAGCTTAGGAGACTGTTGCCTGCAAAGCTGGGCTGTGCTTAGTCGCTCAGTCGTGTCTGACTCTTTGCAACCCTGTAGACTGTAGCCCGCCAGGCTCCTCTGTCCGTAGGGATTCTCCAAGCAAGAATACTGGACTGGGTGCCATGTCCTCCTCCAGGGGATCTTCCCAACCCAGGGATCAAACCCAGGTCTCCTGCATTGCTGGTGGATTCTTTCCCATCTGAGCCACCAGGGAAGCTTGCAAAGCTAGGGGCAGACTAATAATACAAGCTGAGTTGTATCTGTCTTTAAATCTTGTGTTGAAACCATCCATAGATCTGATGTTAAGGATAAAGAGGAAAGTTACACTCCAACTTGTACTTTCTACAGATGTGCTCTATTCTGAAATACGGAAGCTGTATCTTAAAATATAAAGGTAAGATCTTTGTAGTTAATGTGGGGCATAACTTGCATATATGTTGTACATATTTGCTTAGAATCCATGCTCGATTAAGTGGTTTTAGCTCAATGTTCGTAAAATAAATTTAAACATTGATACTGCAGCCAACTGCAAGCTTCAATATCAGAAAAAATCAGTAAAAGACACAGCTGACTTTTAAATGAGTTAATTTGATTATATCACCACAAAAGACCTTCACACAGAAAGAGAAACAAATATGGCTAATTTGACAGGAGTGATTCAAAGTGGTGAGTTGCTGAAAAATAATATAGACTTCTCCCAAATGAGGAAGAAGACTAAAATGTTCAAGCTATATTTAAGTAACCATTTGAAAAGTAGTTGTGAGGGTATTTTTTTTTAAATATGGAAAAAAGACACTTTTATATGGAAAGAACTGGAAATCCTTACTTTCCTGTGAATAGTCTCATCATTAAAAAAAAAAAAAAGACCACAGTTACTCTTCTCATCCACTTTCAGCAGGAAGACATTATGTAATGAGCATGAGGAGAAGCCCTTTGGTTCGGTCACCACAGTGCGATGTCAGGGGTAATGGACGTCACGGGGACTCGTGTCTGAACTTCACTGAGATCAGTTTGGGGAACAGCTCCCAGAGAGCTCTGGCTTGCTCCTAGGTCCGAAGCTTTGGGCAGCCCTGAGCATCCCTCTTGTTTCAAACCTTGTGCAATCTGGAAAACCCAAATTACATGAGGCCAATAATGATGTATGTTTGCCAAGGCTATGCAAAATTGAGACAGAATCACTGTCTTCATTGTATTGATGTCAGTTTCCTAAGACTGTCCTGACAGAATTTATTGTCTTCCAGTTCTGGAGGCCAGAAGTCCCAAGTCAAGGTGTCAGCGGGGCTGTGCATCCTTGGAAGGTGCTGGAGAAGGGTCTGTTTTCGGGCTCTCTCCAAGCTTTTGGTTGTTCCTTGGCTTGTGGCCCCATAACTTCAGTCTTCACATGGCTTTCCTTCTGTGTGTCCATGTGGCCAAATTCCCCCTTTTATAAGGGCACGGTCATATTGGATTACTGGCCTACACTATTCCTGCACTGTGCTCACGCTCAGTCACTCAGTATGTCCGACTCTTTGCAACCCTATGGACTGTAGCACACCAGGTCCCTCTGTCCATGGGATTTTTCAGGTGAGACTACTGAGTCAGTTGCCATTTTCACTCCAAAGTATCTTCCTGATCCAGGGACTGAACACATGTCTCTGTGTCTCCCTACATTGGCAGGCAGATTCTTTGCCACTATGCTACCTGGGAAGCCCGTATTCCTATACGAGCTTATCTTAATTTTCTAATTGTACCTGTGATGATCCTATTTCCAAATAAGGTCTGAGGTGCTTGGGCTTAACACTTCAGCATATGCATTTGGCATGAGGGGACACAGTTCAGTCCCTAACATTCACCAAGTAGATTTCCTATATGTTAACCTCCATTCCACCCCTGCTGCTGGATGGGGTTGTTTCTAACTTTTCCAGTGGAAAAAAAGTCCCCAAGGAAATGACCCTGTGCAGATGGAAGGCCAGTGAGAAACTCAGCTGCTAGTGAATTTTCAACTCGAGTTTGAAATTATTTTTCTTCTTGGTGAGTGCAGACTGAAACAGCGATGAAGGCTCTCAAATCTATAATGCCAGTCTTGTCAACAAGGAAATCTGCATCACTGTCCTTCCAAGGGAATCATTTCATGGGCTTTCACTGTGATTTCACAGCTTCTGTAGTTCAATCCCCATTCGACTATCCCAAAGAGAAATCAAGTGCTCTTTTGCTTATTCTTGATGTGGTTGTAGGAGACTAGAGAAAGAACCATTCACAGAGAGAACATCCAGAATTAGTGGACCAGGATTAATACCTGTCAGGAAACGGGGACAAAAGGAACTCACCTGAAAGGCAGAGAAAGTTCTGCTGGAGGTGGAAGGCCCCGTGGCAGCTGCAGTCCATGGCAGCAATTTCTTCACTCTGGTGAATTTCATCTAAAGTTCAAAGTCATACAGACCAACCCCTTCTCTTCAGGACTTTGCAAATTCAATCTCCTTTTACCTTCTCCTTTTCTGGTAACTGGCAAGATCATTTGAAGTGATCTGAAACCAGATTTCAAATTCTAATTGAGGATTTGAAAGCTGATGGCCAAATCACTGGTCTTCTCAGAGAGCTCAGTGGATAAAGAATCTGCCTGCGATGCAGGAGACGCCACAGATTCAATCCCTGCATCGGGAAGATCCCCTGGAGGGCAGAGCAACCCACTCCAGTATTCTTGCCTTGGAGAATCCTATGGACAGAGGAGCCTGGCAGGCTACAGTCCATAGGGTCACACAGAGTCGGACACGACTGAAGCGACTGAGTGCACGCGCACGGGCCAAATTATTTACGATTTCTGGTGAAACTTATGCCTCTTTTCTCTTACTCTTGGGTAAATGGCCAAAAATAAGAAGGAGAGTGGGAAAAAATGGCTACAGAGAAAACCAAAAATAAAAGCAAAAAGTGATCAAATTAGAGAGATCATATGAGAAAAACAAGGGCTAAATGAGAAGGGGGAGGGAGTTAATAGCAGGTGTAAAAAGTGTTAGAAACCACAAACCTGTTGCTGAATAAGAGATCAGAACTCTCATCTCCGAAAACTTCCTTCTGACTAATAGTGATGCAGATCTAGGGTTGCCTTGTTGGCAGTAAAGGAGCCAGTGAGATAGTGTCACTGATTATCCCTCAGAGATCCAGGAATAAGACAGTACATCCAGTGTCTATCTTCAGAACAGTAACCAAGACAAAACGTAGTCCTTTCTGGAGTCTTTGCCCACCAGGAAGTCCCTCATTCTGATCAAATGCCCAGGGATTTTGAATAAAGAAGGGCAGATCCAGAGTCTCCAACAATGAACTCATGGCCTCTGATCCAGAATGTGTATCCATGGTCAGACTCTGCTGATGTGGGGCATGTGGACATGCCTTTCCACAAAGACAGCCACATCGATTTATCTCATAGTTTCAAGGACTCTGTAGTGGCTCCAAGGCATGTTTTCTTCTGTATTGTTGGATCCCTAAGAATAGGCATGGCCAGTGAGATCCTGTCAGTTTGCTTTCTTAGTTTCTTTCTCTTTTTTTTAAAATTTATTTTTAATTGGAAGATAATTGCTTTACAATGTTGTGTTGGTTTCTGCTGTACAACAACCTGAGTCAGTCATAAGTGTACATATATCCCCGCCCTCTTAATGCTCCCTTCCACCTCCACCGCCCATCCCACCCGTCTAGGTCAGCACAGAGCACTGGGTTGAGATTCCTCTATTATACAGCAACTTCCCACTAGCTATCTCTTTCACATATAGTAATATATATGTTTCCATACTACTCTCTCAGTTCATCCAGCTCTCTCCTTTCCCCTGCTGCCTTCACAAGTTTGTTCTCTATGTCTGAGTCATCTCTATTCCTGCCTTGCAAATAGGTTCATCAGCACCGTTTTTCTAAATTCCATATCTAGTTTCTTTGTTTTCATTTGGATATTCTGGGGAAGAATGTGCTTCCTGGCTTGTCTAGGTGGTTGGCAGAATCCTGTTTTGGGAGGCTCTCGAATTGTGGACCTTGTTTCTTTTCCAGCCATCAGCTGGGAGCTGCTTTCAGCCCCTGGAGACTGCCCTTACTCCCTGCCACTTGGCGCCCTTCATCATCAAAATCAGCAGTGGAGAACGTTTCCATGTTGAGGCCCCCTTGTTCTTCCAATCTCTTACTTTCTTGTTTTTTGCAGCTAGTCAGAGAAAATCCTCTTTCTTTAAAGGGCTCATATAATTAGGTCAAGCCCATTGGGATAATCTCCCTCTTTTAAGGTCAACTCGGTTGGGACCTTAATTACATCTGCAAAATCCTCTTGTTGCAGAGTTTGACTGAATAACTGGGGAAAGGAGTATGCGTACCAAGGGCTGGGAAACTTGGGAAACCATCTTAGAATTCTGCCAGCCACAGAACCCTTCCTGCACTGAATTTTAGTGGTGGTTCTGCAGAAACAGTAACAGGCCAATTTGCTATATGTATAGACATATATCTCTAAATAACAGAAGACTGGAGATGTTGCATGATGTATTTTTCAAGATTGCTACAGTGTTTTTTTTTAAACCATGTTAGCATTTACAAAAACAATTCTTAACACAGTTGCATCGGAGTGGCTTGAAAACCAGAGTGGTGGATCTCCAGAGTTGAGGGAGTTGACGGTGGCCATTACAGGGAGGCTGGTTCTTAGGAGAAATTGTAGGACCTTGTGTGGCCCCTCTATCAGGCCAGCTCCTTTCAGTCTGTTGATTTAATAAGCACCTAATATGATTTTGGAGAAGGCAAGGGCACCCCACTCCAGTACTCTTGCCTGGAAAATCCCATTGGATGGAGGAGCCTGGTGGGCTGCAGTCCATGGGGTCACTAAGAGTCGGACACGACTGACTGACTTCACTTTCACTTTTCACTTTCATGCATTGGAGAAGGAAATGGCAACCCACTCCAGTGTTCTTGCCTGGAGAATCCCAGGGATGGGGGAGCCTGGTGGGCTGCCATCTATGGGGTCGCACAGAGTCAGACACAACTGAAGTGATTTAGCAGTAGTAGCAGCATGATCATTTTGCACTTAAGTCTGAATTTTGTAGCAAGAGCATAAACTTGTACTGAGGGCTCAATTTTGCTAGCATAATAATAAATCTTAGACATAGAATCTGAAATAAATAAAACAAAAATTCTCCTTATAAAATATTTTGGAAAATATTGTGACTCACGAAGACCAAAATAAAAAGACATGATCACACCACCCAGAGTCAACCACTGTTAAGTTTTTGACTTTTTGTCCCAGTCTTTTTTCTCTTTCCCTATACATAAACATATGTGTTAGTCAGGACCACATAGTAATCTGAACAGAGAAAATTTTCTATAAAGGACTACTATGACATAGGCATAATCAGGAAGGTGAATCGAAAAGTCTGAAGAATACCCTAGGGCTGAGAAAGAGCATCCCAGAGAGGCACAGCTTCAAAGGGAGCCCTCTTGCCAAGACAGACGGCCATCTGGCTGGCAAGGAGGACATGTCTGCAGCCTCACTGGTTGGGATCGTTCTCTGGGCTGCCTGAGCCAGGACTGGTCCACAGCGGCTGGGCAAGCAGAAGACACACCTCTGCATGGCAGGTGCTCAGAGGCAGTCGGGGTAGTGAGAGTCGCCTTACTGGCAGGGTAGGGTGATGGTGGTTTCATGGTTTCACTGGGAGTGCCGCTGCAAATGGTGGCTGGCTGGGGAGGGACGAGTGCTTTCAGAGGGACTGCATACTCTGGGTGGGTGGCTGGCGCAGAGGCCTCTGACTGTGGCGAAGGAACAAGAATAGAAACAAAGGGAAGCTTCTGAACCAGGAGGGGAAGCTGCTTCTTCCTACGTTGTCTCTCCTGCTCCCTCTAGTAACAAACCTAATGTGGAGCTCACTGCAAAGGAAAAATGTTCGAAGGGTCCAGGAGCCCATTAAGGCAGATGTAACGAAAGTGGGTTTGGAGCTGAGAGGCAATATATTGCCAAGCTGAGACCACAACATATACCTCATTTTGTAACTTGCTTGGCTTACTTAACATACTAGAAACATTTTCCCATATGATAAAAGTAGTCTTCTGCAACATAATTTTTAATGGATATGTGATATTTCATATTATGGGTGACTCATAACTTATTTAGGCAATACCCATTTTGGGGACTGAGGTTATTTCTAACCTATATTGATTATAAACAGTGTTGCAATAAATATTCTAGGAGTCAATTCCTTAGGATGAAATCCTAGCAATGGGATTTCTGAGTCAAAGAGTATATCCATTCTTCATATTTTTGATGCACACTATGAAATTTCCCATCAGAAAGATAATAGTATGTCTTAAAGCATTCAGTTCAGTTCAGTTCAGTCGCTCAGTCGTGTCCGACTCTTTGTGACCCCATGAATCGCAGCACGCCAGGCCTCCCTGTCCATCACCAACTCCCGGAGTTCACTTAGACTCATGTCCATCGAGTCAGTGATGTCATCCAGCCATCTCATCCTCTGTCGTCCCCTTCTCCTCCTGCCCCCTAAGTACTGGTAAACTTACTGCATTTCATTTTAAATATAGTCTAATTTTAAAAACATGCCAAATTAAGTGAATTTCATGATGATAATGAAATATTCTTGGATAAAACAATTTTTATAACAGCATTTAATAATGAGTGATACCAAAGACTTACTTAAAATGATAGTGAAGTGGCTATTAGTACCAGTGCCAAAGAGAAAGAAATGCTCAGAACTTACAAATGAAGACTCTGATTATTCTAAACATAAATTTCAAACTGTAAACACAAAACCTATTGGAAACTATCATTTTTATGGTTTACAAAAAGAGACAGAAATTTAACAGGCTACTCCAAAAGGATTGCTTTAAAAAAAAATCAGTAATAATTAGATTTCTGGTTTTCAGTCAGGAAAATACAATGGAAAAAAAAAAATACCTAGAAAGAAAAAAGAGGCTGTTGAGTGGCTCAGACTCTGTTCTTCCACTGCAGAGGGTATGGGTCTGAAAATTAAGATCCTACATGCCTTGTGGCTCAGCCAAAAAAAAAAGCAGAAAGAAAAACATGAAATCAAGAAGGAAGGAAGAAAGGGAGGGAAAAAGGAAGGAAAGAAAGAGAACAAGAAATCAGGAAGATTTAATAAAATAGGTAGGGTAAAGCCATTATGGAAAATGCTATGGAAGTTTCTCAGAAAAATTAAGAAGAGTAAAACCACGTGTGTGTGCATGCTAAGTCACTTCAGTCATGTCCAGCTCTTTGCGACCCTATGGATTGTAGCCCACCAGGCTCCTCTGTTCATGGACTTTTCCAAGCAAGAATACCGGAGTGGGTTGCCATGGACTCCTCCAAGAGATCTTCCTAACCCAGGAACTGAACCTGCGGTTCTTATGTCTAAGTAAAACCATATGACCTAGCAATCCCACTTCTCGGTATATATCCAAAGGAAATGAAAACAGAATATTGAAGGGATATCTGTACTAGAATGTTCATTGCAGTATTATTTCCAATAGCCAAGACATGGAAATAGCCTGTGTCCATCAACAGAGGAATAGATAAAGAAGAGGTGAAATATATATATAATATCTATAACAATATATTACAATATAATTATAATGTTAACAATTAGAATATAATATGACTATAATATTAATTTACAATTATAATATAATTATAATATATTGTACATATGATATTATGCAGTCATTAACATGGATGGACCTTGAGAGTATCATGCTAAGGAAATAAGCCAAACAGAAGAAGACAAATACTTCCATTATATGTGGAATCAAAAAGAAAAAAAGACTTAAAACTCATAGAAACAGTGAGTAGAAAAGTGCTGCCAGGGAAGAGGGGGTGGGGGAATATGGAGAGACTGGTAAAAGGATACAGACTTAGAGCCATAGGATAAATAAGGTCTGAGGATATAATGGAAAATGTAGTAACCATAGTTGGGAACACTGTATTGCGTAACTGAAATTTGCTAAGATATGAATAGAACTTAAATGTTCTCCAAAAACGCAAAGAAAAGATAATTGAAGTGATTGATGTGTTAATTAACTTGGGACAAATTCCTCACAATGTACATGTATATTAAATCACGGCAATGTATGCTTTAAATATCTTACAACTGAATTTATCAATTATACCTCTATAAAGCTAAAATTAAAAAAATTTTTAAAGAGGCAGAAAGGAGAGAGTAATGAAGAAAGGAAGGAAAACTAGAAGGAAAGAAAATATGAAAGAGTACAAAAATAGAACACAGGCAAAGAAGAGAAAACAATTTTAAGCAAACTCCATCTCTGGGATGGTAATATTTAGTTGATTAATATCAAAACACTTTTTAAGTGCTGGGTATACACAGCTTAAGAAAGACATGCTTTGGGGAAATAAGTCTTCATTGCTCAACATGCCAGAGAAGTGGAGATGGCAGTGTTTTTGTGGCACTTATGTGGTGGTGCCCTGTCATCATGGAAGTCAGTACAGAAAGGCATGCATTTCTTCAGGACAGAGCCTGACAGTTCATGGGGTTTCAAGAGTCGGACACAATTTCGCGACTAAAGAGAGAAAGACAGAGAGAGATGCAGTCTCCAGTAAGTGGCACATGTATCTCAACAAGGAAGACTGGGTGTCCACACGGGGAGTATTTCTACCAGGGGGCAGTAGAATTTACCTGCTGACTGGTTGGTCATGGCAAGCTGGTTCCTCAACAGGTGGGATGCAGGCCTGACGTGCAAAGGAGCCAGAACAATGTCAAGGCTGCTGAGGTGCGGTGGGTCTTCCTCCAGGTGGCCTGCATTTCAGTCCTGGTACACGCTCTCTGGAGGCCACAGGGTCATCATGCCGGAAAGGGTGGTGCAAAAGACATGGAAAACACTGGGAGATCCAGTGCTCTCTGTGCTTAGGATGTAGTTATTTCTCTGAGCTCTACCAAATGGGGTGAAAATAAGTCAGTAAGGCTGAGGCATGGATGGTCTTTTAGAATATGGGGTTCACACTACTCTTTGGAAAGAAAGAAATTCACTGCTACTCCTCTGCTATTTCCCTGATCTGTTTGGGAGCTGGCAAACTGATTTGATAAAACAGTGATAGATTTGTCAGATTAAGATAGTAATTTACTTCCATTAATTTGAGAGACATCAGTGTCTCACAGTGAGAAGAAATATGGCTACCCTGGTGGGATACATTTAAATTCATTAGATTTCCCGGCTTTCATCTGAGACACTGAGACTTTTTCTTCTCAGCCGATAAAGCCTTTCAATTTTTACTTCAAATGGTACTAAACAAGCACTCATCAATTTATACTTTAAATTCTCTTAACAATATCCGGGTTGGATGAATCTGTTTAATTAGCAGTGGGTTGATGCTTTCTTGGCCCTCTGCAAGTCCAGTTACCAGAATAAAAGAAACGCACGGAAAGCTGCTGGTTGGAAAAACATGCCTCCCTATGATGGCGGGGAACCAGAAGAGACATTCTCCCAACAAATGTTAACCCAGGGAAAAAAATTTGAATACATACAAAAGATTAAATTAACAATAGATGAATGGCAAATGAGAAAGCTGCCAGTGACCAGACTTTCTCAGGAGCCAACCTTTAACAATATGGATTATTTCGGATAATTCATGGTTTGCCACCCTTCATTCTTTGTCTCCTCTATAATATCCAGGGCACATCTTAGACAGATAATTAGGGCATTATCATATGCCTTAACTAAGTCGGACAAATTGCCTTGCACTTCTTGGTAAACCAACCTCAGGCTCTGTCATTAGCCTTGTCTAATTGCTCCAAATAAAGTCTTTGCCTTTTTATTGCATCAACTTTATTTGTCAATACTCAAGCAAGAGTGGCTGTTTCCTTTCCTGTCGGGCTCCATGAATACGCTAGTCACTAGGTAACCTTACAGTTAATCCAGGCCACAGCGTGGTAAAATGTAAGAAAATGTAAAGGTCAAAAACATGTTTCTATTATGAAAAAAATGAATGATAATGACATAATTTTTTCAGCTCATCAGGCTCTTTGCTAAGTGCTGCTGTTATTGCCAGATCAGTAGTGTATAACAAAGAAGTGCTTTCTGTAGCTTGCTTCATTAGTCTGCCCTGTAGGACCTCACCTCCAGACCTTTCACTAATCTGTTGGCCAGCTCAATAGTCTTGTTAGTTCTATTCACTTCTTCCTGACAGCGGATTTTCTCAGCTGTAGCCCTGCAGAGAGGCCATGGTTAAGGCAGCCAGGTTTGTGTCTAGTTCCTTTAAATAAAAACAGTGAGAGACAACTTTGGACATTGTCAGAACAAGGAAAAAGATCACCACTGACTTATTTTATATTGCAGAAAGTTAAATTATACAGTGTGCCGCAGAAGTAAACACACCCTCAGACGGGAGGCAGTGCCAATTCACACAATGAGAAGGTGCAGTGGGGAAAATGGAAGAAAAGGATATTCGGCGGTTTATGCAATTTTTGTTGTTTGTTCAAAACAGCACCAAGGGGGAAAATAAGAAACACACGCACAAATTCAAAATCCTAGAGGGAAATGGAGAATGCCATTTTCCAGACAAATTACCTGAATTCATGAAGATTTAATACACTTGATTCACGTTTACCATTAGTGCCAATAACACACTTAATACAACGTGTCCCAAAACATTTTGCAGTGAGAGCCTATGGCAAGATAAAACCCAGGGGAAGCTTTTAAGGTGGGATTTGAAGAGCTGTGAGGAATCAACAGCTCAGGGGAGGGAGCCCCAGCGCCGGGGAAGCTGGGGGAGTGCGGAGAAGAGCAGAATTTCCAGCTGAGGATGTAATGGAGATGGGGAGATGAGGGGGTCCCAGGGAGCTGGCTGCTGGGGTAGGTGGAGCTCAGGGAGGAAAAGCAGAAAAACAAGGTTGTGAATATAGTGTGCGCAAGAGACTTGACTGGTTCTTTGCAAGAGGCAGCTTGTGAGAGGAGGGAGATTGGAGAAGAAAAGGCAACCTCCGAAAAGAATCATGACCCAAGTAGCAAAAGAACTATCTCTGTGTGTGTGTGTGTGTGTGTGTGTGTGTGTGTGTGTGTGTGTGTGTGTGTGTGTGTGTGATTTGCTGGTCTCTTTCAAGAAATCACCCACTCACTGAAAGAACCTCCATAAAGACAGGGAGACGGCTGATGCTCTCCACAGTACGTTGGGAAGGCATTTGTAGTGGCAAAGGATAAAGCTCATGACATTGTGTAGAATATTGTTCATGATAGTTTTATGAAAAAAAATGTTAGCACTGGAAATAACTGGATAGAACCACGAAAACTCTCTTCAGATATATAACATATATAAGAATTGCATGATTCCTTTGATATGACTACCCGTTACTATTATGGATCTGTTTTCTACTTAGTAAAAATGAGGCCAACAGCCTGACAGGAAATGGGAAAGAATAGTTTATAGAACCTTAGGGAAGAACCTCAGTTGGTACTTCTTGGGCTCATGGAATTCTTTCTCAGACTTGTCCTGATCTAGTCACCACTTAAAATTCCTCAAGCCCACAAAACAAACCCCCTCCGATCTTCTGACTTTTCTTCTTCCCTCCCTTCTTTCCAGACAGCTGGCTCATGGTTGCCCACCTGCAAAACCAATGTGAACCATTACACTGGACTAGGAGGAAAGACCAGATACTGCAAAGTCTTGTCTCATGTCTTACGATATCCATTTGCATTAACGGTAACACAGATGGCAAGTGGCAAGCTTCCTTTAAGAAGAACATTAGCCTCTAGTTTCTAGAATCCTCTGATCAATCATTTATTAGACATAAATGGCTACTAGATTAGTTTGCTAGGGCTACTACAACAAAGTTCCAGAAACTGGGTGGCCTAAACAGCAGCCATTTATTGTCTGGCAGCTCTCCAGGTTAGAAGTCCAAAATCAAGCTGCTGGCAGGTTGGTTTCTTCTGAAGGCGAGGAGAGGAGTCTCCATGCCCGTCTCCTAGCTTCAGAGGTCTGTTGGCCATCTCTGGTGCCCCTTGGCTTACAGATGCCTCCCCCATGCCTGCTTTCATCTTCACGTGCCATTCTGTGTGAATGTTTTCGAATCTCCCATTTTCATATGGACAGCAGTGTATTTGGTGTCCTCCTTTTAACCTGATTCACTCTGCAAAGACCCTATCTCCAAATTCAGTCACATTCTGAGGTGCTGAGTTAGCACCTCTACAAATGAATTTGGGGAGCACGCAACTCAGCCCGTAAGAGCTGCCAAGTGCCAAACACTGTGCTATGAACTTGAAGGGGAAGGGTGGTACCAAGATGAATAAGGTATGGCCCCTGACCTCCCCGGCTGGCAATTTAGTGAGAGAGGCGGGTTGATATGCAAACGAGGGCAAATAAAAGGAGGGAATTTATAGCCAACTACAGCTACTGCTGGGCCTGAGGGAGTGGGAAGCCCAGGCCGATGGTTTCTGGGGAGGGAGGGGGCAGAGCTTGGCCCAAGCTTTGACTCGAATTCCCCCTTTATTCGTGGGCCTGTGGGCGTGTCGCTCCTCACTCCTCCTGGAAGTAGCTGCAGTAGGTGCCCTGCTGAGGGGTGGGTCAGGACGGCAGGGGCCTCGCGCCTCACTGTCAGGTGGGGAGTGATGGGTGGGTGGGAGAGCAGAGCCCCCGATGTTCCAGGTCAGGAGGAAGGGAGAGCACCCAGCGCAGACGCCTGCAGGGATCGGGTGGGAGCTGTCTTTAGCCCGTGTGCGTCAGGGACCCAGAGCTGGGGGCGAGGGAGAGGGGTCCCTGCAGCGGCCTCGCAGCTGCACGGCCCTTGGGAAACAGCAGGCCCAGGATGTCTCTTCAGGTGCTTTCCTGTTCTCTAACCTAAATTCTTCCTCCCGAGACCCTTCCTTACAGCCCTCTCTTCAGTCGCCCTGAGAAGGCCAGAGAAAGTCCTATCAAAGCAACCACACGAGCTTGAGACTAGTACCCTTTATGGACTGTTACCAGATTTCAAGGATTTATGATTCAACTCTTCTTTGGAGGATCATTTGAGTTCCTGCTGGAGGGACCGGAACGGGTGGGAAATGGAAAAATGAAAGGCAAGGAAAGAAAGAAGGTGAGGATGCTGGAAGAGAAGGGAGGGGGCAGGAGAGAGAAGGGACTTCTATGAAAGGAGCCCAAACCAGACTGAGTATTTTTTGTTTTGTTTTGTTTCGTTTTTCCTATTCAAATCCACCACTTCCTAGAGTTACATCTCTAAAACACTGAGTGATTGCCCACTAAAGACAATTTGTTACCACTCCCGTCACCTCTAGGACAAAATCCAGACCCCTTGGCACATCACGCTGAGCCTTCCAGCCAGGCTGCGGACTTCTGCCTGCTGCTCAAACTGCCCTCCTCCTCTTTCCTGCCCCGACCTCTGCCCTGCCCCACAGAGGTAGCTCCCATTCCTGCCACACCCTGAGCTGTGTCCTTGCTGTTCTCTCTGCCTAATCTTCCAGATTTGTTCCTCATTTGAATATGTCACCTTCTTTGCAAAAGCTTTCTCTGAACCCGAGGCAAAAGCAGTCACCAGTCACGCCTCCACCCTCCTCTAAGTTGGCACAGCCTTGTTGCTCATAGTACAATAGAAATAATATTGTATTATAATTATATATTTCTCATCCATCTTCCCAAGGAGACAGGAGGGGATTCTGGCCTGATTCATCTCGGAGGTCCCAGCACCAGCACATGGCCCGGCGTGTAGCTGATACACAGTCAGCCTTTGCTGAATGAACGCCCACTGCAAGGCTTGCGAAAGAGAGGGGAAGGCAGAAAGTAATGAGGAAGGTAGACTAGATGGGGGAAGAAAAAGACAGCAGAGAAGCAGGAGCATTCTGGTTCTTCGCAGCTCCTAGTTCTCTCATTCATTGGATAATTATCGCCTTACAGGGTCAGCCACTAGCTGCTACTCCAGGAACTGGGGATGTGGAGAGAAAAGATGTAGCGTTTGTCTTCACGAAGCCAAGATTTAGGTGGTGTTGGGGAAGAGGGTGCACAAGAAGGAGGTAACAGGTGAAGGGACAACCAGTGAGCAGATCAGTGTTAAACACACAATGGTAAGCAGGGACAGAGGGCCACTCATCAGGCCTGCAGGAGTGGAGGTGTTCCAACGATTGAATAGGTGTGCTGAACAGGAGTAATGGATGGAGAACAAAGGAACAATATGAAGAAAACTATTGATGTTGGATCTGTAGAGGAAAGTTTCTTGAATTTAGAACCTTAAAGAAGTGCATTTATTTATTTTTACACAGGGCTTGGGGTCATTGTTGCTGTGTGCTAGCCTTCTCTAGTTGCAGCTAGTGAGGGCTGCTGTCTAGTTGCTCCTTGCTGGAGCAGGGGTAGAACCCATATCCCCTGCACTGGCAGGCAGATTCTTAAGCACTGCACCACCAGGGAAGTCCAAATTTAGTGCTTTTAATTTGTATTTTTGTAAACTAGCTGGACTTTGCACAGTGTTTCTTGAGGTATAGATCTTTTGGTTCTCTCTAGAATATTTACAAAGGTAACTGAGATATTTGAGATTAGCCAAGGAATATAGGAGCTTGGCTTCCCAGGTGACGCTAGTGATAAAGGACTCACCTGCCAGTGCAGAAGACTGAGCAGAAGGAATATTGAATTCAGCCTCCTGGGTGGTTTCTTCAGATTCATCGTTATTCATTTTATCAGTAGGAAAAGATTTATCCTTTTATTGTAGAAACTTTGTTTTGAGGATTCATTTGGGTTTTTGTTAGTGAAGCTGTGAACCGCTCATTCCACGCCAGGGTCTGTCTTCCCTAATGCATGATAGACTGGATGCATGAAGCTGGGTGCCCATCCTTCCTAGAGCAGCATCAAGGCGTCATGTCATTTCGTTTTCCTTTACAAGGGCTAGAGACTTCCAGCTGGCATGATTTTCTTTTAGGTCCTCTTTTGTTTGGCTATAGTCTTTCCCAACACTCTGAGAAGAAGTGCTAAACAGAGGAAAGATAGTATCATTCTTCCTACATTTTTCCATATGGCTGATAATAAGACATATACCCCTCTCTTACAGGACGTGCATATCAATGTGGTTAATATGAATTTTTTTCAGTGTCCAAATCCCTTTCTTCTCCAGCTTCCTTCTGTTTTTATCCTTCCTTCCTTCTTTCTTTCTTTTCTTTTCTTTTTTTTTTAAAGCATTGCCCTTTTCAAAACAAGGGAGATTCAGCATAGTTCCCGTGCCCCAGTGATCCAATGGTGTCACGTCACTATGGCAATTGCTGCCCAGGGCAGGAATGCAGAGCAGCTGTAATTGTGCAACGCCTTATTGCTGGTGCATGTCAATCAGAACCTATGAATTGAGAAAAATTTGCTCTGTTCATTCTGTTAAATGATGTATCCAATTAAACCTGTTAGAATTCATGATCTTCAGTCAAGGTTAAATGAAAGTAGTTACTCCTGTCAGCTAGGTGATTAAATGCTGCCTACATCAGGCACATTTATGTGCAAAATTAAAATTTTGGTATAAAGCATGAATCTTTATGCATGCCAGTTAATTATCTTGCGGTTCCTCCACTTATTAAATGCCCACTGCATTTCTTCTTAATCATCAGCTTCCTTTCAAAACTTATTTCATACTTCACATTACACCAGATTTCAATGTTTAAATGAAATGCTTTACCAATGAAAACTTCCTCTTTTTGAGGGCTTGGCTCTACTATGCTACTCAAAAAAAAAAATCATTAACATTTTCTCATTATTATGTACAAGTGTTTCTAGAAGCCAGTTTGACTGATGCCAAGGCATTCTGAAAGTGATCCCTGTTCAGACTCCACCGAGGCTTGGGTCTAACCTGGGTTCAGCTTCCTGAATGCCTCCTCCCTCAACCACTCCAGGCTGCCATATGCAATGCCTCTTGCTGAACGTAGGGTCCTATTTCTTTTCCCTTTCTGATCTACTTTGAGTCGATGCAAAATGAGCACAATCATGAATAATGAGTAATCATGAAATGAGTTACTACTGTACATCAAAGTACCTTAGAAATTGCTGGGGGTAGAGTGGGGAATACTGCTTCTTCCATTTCAAAAAATAAAAAGAGACCTAACCACTTCAGACCTGGAGAAGGGAGTGGCAACCCACTCCAGTACTCTTGCCTGGAGAATCCCATGGGTAGAGGAACCCAGTAGGCTGCATACAGTCCATGGGGTCGCAGAGAGTCAGACACGACTGAGCGACTAACATCAACCACTTCAGGTCTCAGGCATACACAAATGTTGCCTCTTCTGTTTGGTTTTAAAATGAATGAAAAGTACAAGGTAGAAATAACACAATTCCATAGAACCTGTGGTTCCAAAATATAACATTACAGGAGCGGTAGGATGCCGCAAAAACACTCCAGCAAATACTTCTCTTAAAAGTGTTTCACACTATAAGTTAAGTGTTTCTACCTTTGGGGACTATTTGTTTGTTTTTGCTAGGAAAGATTCAATAATATCTCCATAGAACTAAAAATTTTGCAGTGCACTTTCTTTTACTGATGTTATTAATTTCAGGTGTTTATTTCTCTCTTTCTGAGGCAGATGATATCCTTATAAATTTTAAAACTTAAAAATAAACTCCTATGTATTCATTGGTTCACAGTAAATAATACTAATGATGTCAGTGTTATTGAAATCGATTTCCATTGTATTTAATTCTCTGTGCCATGGTTTCTCAGTCTTTTCTAACCACAAAGCATTCAAGAATCATAAGAAAAATATCTTTAAAGATGAAAGATGTAAGTTCTCAATTTAGTTATTGCAAGTATTTAAATAAAAATACTTCCTCTACTAGAAAGTTATGAAATTTTCTTCTTAAATGAACTTGAAAGAGGCCGATTTCCATGAGAATGAAAAGAGATTTATTTACAAATGGGATGAAGTGTTTTTCACTGAATAATATTAATGAATCAACCAGTGGTTAGTGACGCTGAGCAACTGCCTACGTGGGAATGTGTTAGAAACTCATTTTTACTGCAAATGTCCCCTCAGACACGCCCCATGTCAGTAACAATGCCCTGTTATTCTTCTTGAATTTATAGCTTTCCTTAACATATACCAATATCCAATGTCAAGTTTTGTTTTTTTTTTTAAAGGAAATCTAGCATCAGTGTGTTGAAGAAATGGTGAAGCTGGAACTCAAACAAATGTCAGTCCTTCATCTGTTGCAAAGACTAGCCTCATCTGGTGCTGTGCGCTTGGAACCCTCTTCGTGGCTGCAAGGCTGATCCCGGCCTTCAGCAAGAGGCAGGTGTAGACAGTAGCTTTTTGTGCTGCTTATTCCCTTACAGTGGATCCTTATTTACTCTGCTCACCTGCTCTTCAGGAGCTGCTGCTCAGAGTCCTCAGTGTTTTTTCATGAAATCCATCTCTTGGGTCAAACCTCACTGAACTCAGAGATAAGACTGTGTAGATCCTGGGAACTGGAGTCAGGCTTGAGCCAGGCAGGGCTTGCTGGAGGTACTGGCTAATAAGGGCTTTTTACACGTAATGGAGATGGGAGGGGATAGAGAACATTGAATTTAGGGTACATTTCTGGGAGAAGGAATCTGTTTCTGTCCTATCCCTTCCAGTGGAGGAAAGGTTGGAGAGATCTCCCACGTGAGGAATGTGCTGGAATAACAGGTGGTCACCACAGTGCCCCTGAGGAGGGGAGCCTCAGGCTGTGGCTTTACTCAGGGGCTGTCAGTTGTGTTCTCTTAAGCACGTCACCTGCTTGGAGCTCCTCTTCTTTCCCACTAAATGAATGCTGAAGATTTCTTGCTGCTGCTGCTGCTGCTACGTTGCTTCAGTTGTGTCCGACTCTGTCTGACCCCAGAGACAGTAGCCCACCAGGCTCTCCCGTCCCTGGGATTCTCCAGGCAAGAACACTGGAGTGAGTTGCCATTTCCTTCTACAATGCAAGAAAATGAAAATGAAGTCGCTCAGTTGTGTCCGACCCTCAGCAACCCAGTGGACTGCAGCCCACCAGGCTCCTCCGTCCATGGGATTTGCCAGGCAAGAGTACTGGAGTGGGGTGCCATTGCCTTCTCTGAAGATTTCTTAAAGAATACTTATTTAAAGTCTTCCCAAATGATTGCCTGAATTTCCCAGCTGGCTCAGTGGTAAGGAATCTGCCTGCCAATGCAGGAGACCTGAAGAAGATGCAGGTTTGATCTCTGGATCAGGAAGTTCCCCTGCAGGAGGATATGGCAACCCACTCCAGTATTCTTGCCTAGAAGAATCCCATGGACAGAGGAGCCTGGCAGGCTACAGTCCATGGGGTCGCACTGAGTCGGGACACGACTGACATCCGAGCTCCCATGCAGATGACTACCCAGGGTGCCCACAGATCTCATTCTGGCTCCCAGGAGGCTGTTATGTAGGAGCCAATAAGAGGAGGTGGGAGCGAGAGCTCTCCTGGGTCCTGTCTCAAAGGCCTAGGGGCTGAGGGAAGACACACAGCTAGAGAAAAACAAAGCCTAAGGAGGGAACCAACAGCAGGTGAAGAGCAGAGTAAGCAAATATTCGTTTGAGTTAATTCTTACAAACGGGTCTCTTTTGTGTGACCCTGTGTGTGTTTTGTGGGTTAGATGTCAGAAAAGCAGCGTCTTTCCTGGGACCTTTTTCTTTTCTTTCTTTCTCTGAAAAAAAATCGTTTAGAAACGTGAACAATTTTCTGTCCAAATGGTCGCTGTCCCTAAGTGGCTTAAAAACTCCCAGTGGGAAGGACAACAGCCCTCTCAGAGGCAGAGTGGCCTCTGTCTGTGAGAAATATTCACCTACGGCTATGCTTTTCTGCCTTGCTTGATGGCTCGCTTTGCAACTTGGAGATGTAACGTAGCTTGAAATCCACTATGCGTTTTGCCCTGCTTTGTCAGCCCACCTAGTGACAGATTGGGCTGTTTTGTAGCCCTGCTGCTTTCCCAGGTCACACAATACCATGGCAAGTAGAAGGACTGGGTCCGATTTAATCAAAGGCTTTTGATTGTACAAAGCCTGGAGCCTCATTCCTACAGGGAAGCCTCTTCTGGGACAAGGAAAGAAGGGGTTTGCTGTGTAGCAGACACACCAGTTTAAAGCTCCACGCAGAGAGACTGATTCCCCTCAATCTGCCTGGCAGCAGCCTGGGAAGACCACCACCGCCACAGATGCTGATACTGGGCAAGGTGGGAAACCAGAGAAAGGACCACTTTTCCTCTCAGGGCACTGCTGTCCAGAGGTTGGGGGTCTGCTGCATGCAAGGTCTCAGGTTGTCACCACTGGTCCAGTTAACCTTCAGGTGGGGATGAATTAAACAAGAGTTGGTATCGCACCTTGGGCTGGTTTGCAGGTTGGCAGGGACAGGCTGGCTCACCACTTCATTCTGTGTGTCAGAGGGGGATAAATTCAAAGATATACTCTGGTATTAAAGAGATGGATGTTTTTACTTGTCACTTTCCTGACCTGAGGTTGGAAAGGTGATTCAACTAATAGTTGCCTCTCCTACTTAAAAGAACAATGAAAATATTTTCTACTTTTCAGCTTCTTGGGGTATAAATAGGATATTTCAAAAATAAAAACACAAAGACTGCCTTTATTGATTTGCTGTGAATAATTTTCTAGTAAGAAATTTCCTTTGAACTCAGCTGGGGAAGGAAAAGTAAAGTCCACATACAGCAAAGCAGACATTGTAAAATCTTGTACCTTTTCTCTGGTGGTCTTTTGATTCATCTCATGAACTCATGGGAATCTGTGATTATATTGGTGTGTGGGATTATGTTACTGGTGGGCAGATAAAACAGGCATGTGTCATCTTTATTCCAGTGTAGGAGTGTTGTTTGTGCTCTTGAGTTCACTGTATTTGGGGGTGCTAGATATGTGGAGACACAAAATAGCTAAATGTGAGTTTGTTTTGAAATATTTTATATCATAAAGAAATTTACTTAAAAAAAAACCTCCCTTTATTTAAAGTGCATATACCATGACAGTGTGTGTTAGCCTATCAGGCGGGTTCGACTCTTTGCGACCCCATGGACTGTAACCTGTCAGTCTCCTCTGTCTACAGGATTTCTCAGGCAAATATGCTGGAGTGGGTTGCCATTTCCTCCCCCAGGGGATCTTTCCCACCCAGGGATCAGGTGGATTCTTTACTGCTGAACCACCTGGAAGCCCCAGGGGAAGGATAGTGAAGTGAAGTTGCTCAGTCGTGTCTGATTCTTTGCGACCCCGTGGACTACTGTCTACCAGGCTCCCTCTGTCCATAGGATTTTCCAGGCAAGAGTACTGGAGTGGGTTGCCATTTCCTTCTCCAGGAGATCTTCCCAATCCAAGGACTGAACCTGGGTCTCCCACATTGTAGGCAGACGCTTTACTGTCTGAGCCACCAGGGAAGTAGGGGAAGGATGGTGGGGCTCAAAATCTTAGCCGAGATCAGGGTATGAGATGGGAAATATTTGGGAGAATACAAGGACGTTTGTGTGAGTGTGTGTGCACATGCACACGTGTGACAGGCCCTCAGCTAGGTGATGGGTCTGAGAGTTGAGGAACACTGCCTCTCCTGCTCTCTGGGCCCACAGGGTGCAGCCCAGAGCTGCCCGTGGAGCCCCACAGACCGTGGTCACACTTACTCCTGTGGAGCGTGTGGGCAGCTGGGCCCAAGAGGACCCGGGAGCCGTGACTGCCTCCCCTGCATGGCCCACCACAGCGTGGGTGTGAGGCCAAGAGTGGGCTGAGCCGGGGGTCCCTGTGGCTGGTGTGAGGGGGCAGTCATAGCCACAGGTGTGCGGCTGGAGGCCCGGGAGGAGTATTACCACCCTGCGAGATGCCAGCCCGTGGAGATGAGAATACCTGGGAACCAGGCAGCATAATCCAGTTCTGAAGATGCCAAGGTGAGGTGAGTGGATGCAGGCTAAGGACCACATCCCTCTCCTGATGCTGGGAACACAGAAGACAGGCCTTCTCCAGGACAAATGGAGATCCTGAAAGGACCTGATTTACCCTGAATCAATTAGGCAAACCCTGGTTTGATGACAAACTTCGGAAATATTCTCCATTAGAGAGAAAAACGAAGAAAGTTTGAGGCTTTTTTAGAGATGGAAATTTAGTTTAGTTGTAGGAAAGTAAACAGAGTTACTGTTTTTGAAAACCTGAGGCTGTGGGTTAAGCAAAGAGAAATGGAAAGAGTTCTCTTTCCATTTCCTGTTTCAATAAAATAACTAGATTCTGAGACACATATGAATGCTTGACTGAATTTTAAAGTTGGCTATTTGGAGTAAAGGAGACACAGCTAAATGCTTGAATCTTCTCTGAAAACCTTTGATAGACACTATTAGTAGAATCTCAAAACTGTATTCTGTACAAGGCCTAAGTTTATCTCATTGTTCTTTGAACCCTAAACTTAAAAATTCATTTATTTGCTGAAATACTTACTGAACACTTACTATGTACAGGTAGATGTCTAGATATGGGGAGGTGTTTAATATGCCTTCACTGACCTCCAAGAGCTTAAAGTCTATAGTTTTACAGATAGTGTGTAGATATTTCACTCAGCACATGTATGTCATTAGAGTGATATTAAAGTGAAATGATAAAGATGGTCTTTAAATATAACAAGATTTAGAACCTTAGCTTAGATATCATGCGTATTCAATGTACTATCATTAAATGAAGTTCATCAGGAATCACAGAGACGAGAGACAGCACAGCAGGGGTAAGAGAATAAGCTCTGGAGCCAGGCTGCCTGGGCCTGGATCCCTGGGCTGCCACTTACTAGCTGTGTGGTTTGGGACAAGTTGCTTAACTTAGCTGTCTTTCCATTTCTCAGCAGCTGTGAAGTAAGAATACTAATAGTACCTACCTCAAAAGGGTGGTTATGAGGGTTATGAGTTGTCATATACACATATCACATTTTACAGGGTCTAGTGGAGAGAATGGTAAATATATATGTGTTTGTTTGATAAAGTATAATACATGTATTTAAAAAAATGCTATTTCTTTGCCAAAACATATCAGTTCTATTTGATTGATGCTATAGTGCAGATTATAAGAAAAATCTCTTTCTGAAGTTTAAACATTGAATTTAGCAAGTGAATGACATTAACCTTGTACATTAAAAAGTAGGAAAGCCTGAATAATTCCTGTAATATTGTTTTTGCCAACATGGAGTCTCCCCATGTGGGAATTGCCACCAACCTTAAGAAACATACATGTATAAAATACTTGAAAAATGAAGCATCAGATTCGGTTAAATATACACCATTTTGAACTGACTGTGTGATAAGAAGGAGCTGGTTGATAAAGGAAAAGAGAAATGCTAAATATGTGTCGTGACAAACAGTGAAAAATTAAGGATTGTAACTAACATTAATTATATTCTAGTAAGATGAATAGGCTGCTCATCATTAATGAGAACATACACCTTTGTCTAAGTTTCACATCCACCTGTGATGAATGTGCTAATGGGGATAAAATACATCATAGTAACATTTGAATTAACAGCACACTAATAGATTGACATATGAGTATGAACAAAGCATTTAATCATGTAAACTATACCACACCCAAGAGCAAATTTTTTCTGTATTGCCTACCTCACATCCAAGTGAATATAGAAAACATTCAAGTCTTATTTTAAATAATAATATGTTTAGTATATTGTTGGTATTGGATAATGTCCTAGAAAAAGGGTTGATTTACCACATTCCAGAGAACTTAACTAAGGTTAATAAGATTCTGTAACCTAACTCTGATGAGATAAAGGGAGTTCAAACACTGTATGTATTTCTCAAGCTACAGCATATATTGAATCTTTTAACTTAGATTCGTAGTGTATGGCTCGCTGATAAAATGTTATCAATTTAATACCAGACATAATATATACTGAGTAAAATTAAGTTTCTGTTTTGAGGAGAGATCTATGAGAAGTTGAATATATCCTTCTTGTTGCTATCTGGTATCATTTCTACAGCAGTTGAATAGGATCTCATAAATAAAGCAGTGCCATGTTATTTTGATGGATGTCAGATTCCTAATATATTAAGTAATATTATTTAAAGCCTCACCCACTGTGATTAAGTATTCTTGGAGGAGAACAATTATGCATATATCACAACAATGGGGTTAACAAGTGTATATTTATAATCCAAATCCATTCCGGTTAGAGAAATATATATGCTGTGTGATGTTTTCAAGAAATCCCAAGATTGTGTATAAACTGCTGTAGCCCTCATACTTACTTTAAAGTTGGAAGTTAGAAAACAATTTGATTATGTTATAATAATAATAGCTAGAAGCCTTTTGAAAGATTGAAAATCACAAAGCATTTATTCAGTCACTGAACACCTAGGTGCCAGGTGTGACGGCAGTGCTTAGACACTCTTGTGGACACCAAGAACAAGATTCTGGTTCTCCAGGACTAGTTGTGGGGAGACAGAAGTACCAACAAGAATGCCGAAGATCTCAGTCCCTAATTTCTAGCATAAGTTGTGTATGATCCTAGTATTGAGATCCTACTAGGATCTTGTGTAAGATCCTAGTATTGAGGAATGTGCAGGACTGGTGGGTGGGAAGTACTTGGGGGCACAGTAATCACTTACAAAAGGAGAGAAGGATAAGAAATACATCGTGAGAGAAAGGGAGACTCTAAGCCTGTCACTCAGCATTTCCTTCTTGCCAGCTCCCACAGACATATGCCCACTGGTCTGAAAAAAGACCAATATTAAGTGTAGTTCTTGGGAGACTTCCTTTGTGGTCCAGTGGCTAAGGCTCTGTGCTCCCAGTGCAGGGGGCCCAGGTTCGATCCCTGGTCAGGGAACTAGATCCCACATGCTGCAACTAAGAGTTCTCATGGCTCAATGAAGATCGAAGATCCTGTGTGTCACTACTAACACCCAGCGTGGCCAAATGAATAAGTAAGATATTTAAAAACAATTAGTTCTCTAAGATGTCTTGACCTATAAGAGCACAACAGGGTAGCCTGTGAAACAGAGCAGATCCGAAGTGCTTTGGGGGAGCTCACTGGAGTATGGAATGGATAGAGTGGGAAATTGAACATAACAATCAAGTTTACAGAAATAATTTCAATGAACATGTTGCCGTAAGAGAGGTAAATGTGAAGTGCTATGTAGAGAGAAAAAGAGAACAAAAAGAACATTTGTAGATGTCTTCAGGAAAGAGGTAATGTGAGTTGCTCTTGAAAAAAAATGTGAGTTTTTCAGGTAGAGCAGAGGAGCTGAAGAATTCCTGAATTTGGAAGAAAAGGCACAGAGCCAAGGCATCAGAATCAGAGGGCACAGAAAGGGACAGGGCTGGGATACAGGCTTCAGGAGGGTGTGGAAAAGGAAATTCTTTTAGGAACTGAGTCCAAGAGAAGAAGAAGCACGATGGGATCCAGGGCATAAATTGACCAAGGCATGTGACTACAGATATAGGTAAGTGTGTGGAATGAAAGATGGGATGTTGAAATGATTTTCATCTGATTGCATCTATATTTCTCTGTGAAATATATGACAAGGTCTTCAGCAGAGAGTTGGGTGGGAGGGGCTGTTGGAGATTTGAGAATTGAAGAGAAAGTGCATAATAGTCATCTTGGGAGTAGGTTAATGAATGTACTAGGGAGTTTAGTTGTCAGATAGTGTTGAGTGCTCATTGAAGATTTTTGGTCATAAATTTGCAATGGTTCCTAATAGCATGGGTTGTGGGCTCTCCTCTAGTAACATTCAGCTGCTTGGGTACAGGGATGTAGCAAGCACTTAGTTGAGTTTAAGACGACTTGGGGTTTCACCAGGAAAGTACAAGAGAGGAAGATGAGGCAAAGGGAGTTAAGAATGTTTGAAAATGGAATGAAACGTGGAGTTGAGGGTAGGTAATGGGATCTGCGAGGACTTGAGGAAGTGGAGGACAGTGAACACATGGCTGGGTCAGTGGACTGGCAGTCTCAAAGGAGTGAGTCAGAAGGATGGGACGTGGTGATCAAGGGGTGCTTTGGTTGAGTTTTCAGAGTGTTTCTATCCTGGTATATGTCAGGCACTATTCTGGGGACAGAGGATGTCATGATGAATGGAACAGGTATCCATGACACGTGAAAGCTATGGCAGGAAACTGACTAAGCAAACAGACAACTAAACCTCACTGTATAATGTGTCAGATGATGATGAATACTAGGGACACAAATAAAGCAGAGAAGAAAAATAGGGAGTATTTAGGGAGGTCTTTGCAGTACTCTTGCCTGGAAAATCCTGTGGGCGGAGGAGCCTGGTGGGCTGCAGTCCGTGAGGTTGCTAAGAGTCAGACACAACTGAGCAACTTCACTTTCACTTTTCACTTTCATACATTGGAGAAGGAAATTGCAACCCAATCCAGTGTTCTTGCCTGGAGAATCCCAGGGACAGGGAGCCTGGTAGGAGGGCGTCTATGGGGTCACACAGAGTCGGACACAACTGAAGCGACTTAGCAGCAGCAGCAGTTGCAGTTAAAATAGGATATGGAAGGCTTTGCTGTGAAGGTGATATCTGAGCAAAAGATGGAAGAACGGGAACACATAGCAGTATCTCAGGGAATACAGTCCAGGTGGAATGACAACAGATAACGATGACTCTGAAGTGACAACATCCCTGGTGATTGAGGGAGCATCAAGGAGGGCAGTGGCTAGGATGAAGTGGCCGAGAGGAATAGTAGAGAGGAAGTCAGAGGGCTGATGGTGGTGGGGGTGAGGGTCAGAGCTCATGGAGTCTCGTACCAGAAGGAGGGGGCTTTGTAGGTCATTGCAAAGGTTTGGCTGTTATCTTGAGTAAGATGGGAAGCCATTGGATGGTTTGGCACAGAGATGAGACTTACCCTTCAAAGGACCACCGTACCTGCAGTGTTGAGGAGGATAGACAAGGGGGACAAGGACAGGGCGGGGAGAACAACTGGGAAGCTACTGCAATAATCTCAGGGAAAGACAGTAGTGGCTTTGAGTGGTAGTGCTGGAGTTGATAAGTTGTCAGAATCTGGATATAGTGTAGGAATAGAACAAAGAGGGTTTGCCCATGGGTTGATGTGGGTTGTGTGTGTGGGAGAGAGAAGAATCAAAGGAGACTCTCAGAATTGCGGCCTAAGGCACTGAAAGATATTTACCCAGGATATCATAGAATGGATATTTACACTGGTGGCTAAATCTGTGAAGGAATCTCGTGTGGTTGAAGGTCAGATTTAATTTCGACTCTGACAGGGTTGAGGTTCCTCTTAGATTTGTGAGCACACATGTGGAACCAGCAATCGGGTAGACAGGACTAGATTCAGAACCCTGGACTCTGATTCAGTTATCTTTTATCCAGAAGGTGAAAATTTGGAAGATATGCCAAGTCACGAGACTGTGTAAGATCTGCGAGAAAATGTATGTAGAGGAGAGAAGAGACTGAAAAATCTGAGGGGCCCTCCTGTTTTTAGAGGTCAGGGAGCTGAGGAAGAATCAGCAAAGGTTACTGAGAAAAAGTGTCCAGCACTGTAGGAGGAAAATAAGGACAGAGTGGCGAGGGCCTGGGAGATAAGGCTGTAATTGTTGGCAATGACGAGATCTAGGGTGTGATGATGTGAGTAGGTGATTGAGGGGAGGCGGAGGGAAAGATCTCCTTAGGGAGGGCAGGGAGCCATGTGTCAGGATGTCGGGTGACTCTAGGGTTGGTGACAGGATTGTGATGAGAGGTCGGCAGTGACCCATGGACTGACATCCACCTGTGACTCCACGGACTAGACGGGACGGAGAGGACTTCAGAGGTGGTACAGTTTGATGATTTGCTTCCAAAAAGCTAGGACTTTTGAATGAGGGAGGACCAACATCCGAGAAGTTGCAAAGGGGAGCCAGGTGGACGTTTGCTCCTCTCCCTGGCCTTGAGGTTCTTGGGCAATAGGAGATGCTTTAGCTGAGAGGATGGCAGGAAGTAGGGTCCCCAGGGGGCAGCCTGGCTCCCTTTCGCAGGAAGAGACCTTTAGAAAAGGAAGAAGCTGTGGGCCAGGTTGCTAGTGACAGTCAGTTCCTAGGAACAGCGTGGAAGGGTTTGGGAGGAGAGGAGGCTTTGGGGTCAGGATCGGGTAATACTTGGATGGTGAGGGATGGTTTGTTGGTGACCAAGGAGAAAGGGCATGCTGTGGAGGAGAGTGGGGGGTGGGGATGCTGGCTGTGAGGCATTTGGGGTTGGGGCAGAACAGCAGGGGCCAGGAGGTCCAGCCTAAGGCTGAAGATGCTATGGCAGCCAGGAAAACAAGATGATTGAAGACCAGCCTGAGGCTGGTCACACCAGGATGGGTAAGGTGGTGGAGAGCAGAGTAAATCTCTCTCGGATGGCTAATTATAATAATGCTATAGTCATCACCATTGAGGGAAATTTATCAACAACTAGGCCAAAGACTTGGTGAAGTTTATCTGCAACTGGGCCAAAGAGTGATGATGAATTACTTTTCCTCTCAACCCACTGACTATACTAGTAAGTGTTGACAAACAAACACCAAACTTTTGCTGATGAAATGAAGAGAAGCTGGAGAAATCTGGGAAAGAAAGATGTGAGCCTTTTATAATTCCAGGAAATGGCCAAATCATTCTTACATTTGGGAGTGTGGGGTAAAAGTCAGAGTTCAAGGAGTCATTGCCATAATTCCAGCTTGGGAAGTTCTGTCGGCCCCAAATCCACCCTTTCATTGAATACATGGATCTAAAGGCTGCAGATGATTTTTCTGTGCCATTAATTCATTATTATTTTTATGAAAATGAAAATCACTGTGATTCATACTGGAACACAGACACATATAGAGCCACATACAAACCCACACTATAATCTGGCTGAATAATCACATGCACAACCTCATTTGAGGCATAAAAGACTTGTTTTGAGGGTAGGATGAGATAATGCATTATCCCTAGGGCTGTCACTGAGTAAGGCTGTAATGAACATTTCCACATTACTTTCTTTCTTGCATCTTCAAATAGAACATATGGCTTAATGATGTGGAGTGAGTCCATTTAAGAAATTAGGTGTCTTTGCCACTAACCATGGATTTCCCCAGGACAAATGTTCATATGCGTATCTTCAGTGCCTAGAATAGTGCACTGGCACACAGTAGTCATTCAGTGAGTGTTTCTTGGGATGAAGCCGAGTCTGCTCCCTGAACATTACTACAGCTGTTTCCCATGTTCACTTTCCAGATATGTTCCCAAGCAATTTACTAAGGGTTCCTACAGCCAATGAAACATACATTTTACCAATCCCCTTCATGAAAGGAAATCATCTTGGACATATGTCTTCAATGAATTAGTGTTTATTAAATACTGATTATTATTATCCAACATCTGAGTCAAAGTGCAGGAAGTAGCTCCAGTCTATACATAGTAATCGGAATTAAAACAATAGTATTTTGTTGTGCTGACATCTGTGATGTTAGGGCCATAAATACATATGGAGTGGCTCATGTGATACAGGGAGAACAATGGTTAAAAGGCAAGGGACTTGGCTGCCTTAGTGAGATGGGGATGGGGAGTTTAGGTGGAAGGTGCTCATCATGGGAAAGGTAATAAGTTCTTCCAGACAAACTCTAGAGTACACACATTCAGCGAGACTGCTTAGAGAGAAAAGAAAGCTCCAAGCCCATAGCAAGAGAAAAGAAGTCCTTCCTAGGGCAGTACCTGCAGGAATGTTTGGTGAAGAACATGCTATAGACTGAATTTTCATCTTCCCAAATGCAAATGTTGAAACTTAATCCCTAATTTTATGGTATTTGGAGATGGGGCATATGGGAGGTGATTATGTCAAGAGGGTGGAGCCTTCACACATGGAGTTAGCGCCCTTAAAGGCCCCAGATAGCTCCCTTGCCCCTTCTGCTATTTAAGAACACAGTGAAAAGACAGCCAATTATGAGCCGGGAAGTGGTCCCTCATTAGGCATCAAATCTGCTGATGCCTTGATCTTGGACTTAGCCTCCAGAACTGTGAAAAATAATTGTTTGCTGTTTATAACTCACCCAGTCTATAGTATTCTGTTATAGCAGACCAAACAGACTAAGACAGCATTAGAGCAAATGTTATGCTTTAAGTGTAGTTGATAAATAGACATCCTTTACTTGGACTTGAAGCCACTAGAGTCAGAGACTGAGAATTTCCTTCAAATAGAGCTTCAAATTTCCTTCCTAATAGAGCTGTAATGTAAAGAAACCTTAGGGCGGAAAGCAGTGCTGTATGCATAAGAGCGCTTCAAAGGAGCTTGATTCAACAGAGCCCTCAGCACAGGGACCAGGCAAGAGCATTTCACAGATGCTAAGGATGTCCATTTGTACCTGGTGGGGAGGAACTGGGAACAATGATTAGAATCTCACCATTGAGTCTTGCTGATACACTTGGACAGGTGTGAGTGTGTGCGTGTGTGCGTGCTAAGTTGCTTCAGTCGTGTCCAACTCTTGGCAATCCTATGGACTGTAGCCCGCCAGACTCTTCTTTCCATGGGATACTCCAGGCAAGAATACTGGAGTGGGTTGCCATGCCCTCCAGGGGATCTTCCCAACCCAGGGATCGAAAGTGCATCTCTCTGTCTCCTGCATTGAGAGGCAGGTTCTTTACCATAGCACCACCTGGAAAGCCCCACAGCTGGGCACAAAAGTTAATTATTTACAGTTCTTATTTTAAAATTCTATCAGCCATTTCTTTTATTTTTCCCCCTGAAATTTTCAGCTAAAGAACTTTATCAGATCATGTAGCAGAATGTCCTTATGCTTAAGCGATAGATGCTGAACAATTTAGAGATGAAATGTCATGATTTTAGCAGATTACTTCCAAGTCATGCACATGCATAGAAAAAGCAAGTATGACACTACCTTTTGAATTGTAACTCTTCTTCAAGCTTTTTTTTTTTTTTTTTAATAGGTTTAAAAATCTCCTACCAACAAGTTAGAGGTAGGGAGAAAAAGTCCACTTCATATTGGTACAGACAGGTATCTGGACTAGCATTTCTCACTTACCAGTTTTCATCAAGATTTGGCTTCCCATATGATCAAGTCAAATTCTTCCCCAGAGGCTTAGTGGTAAAGAACCCGTCTGCAATGCAGGAGACATGGGTTCAGTCCCTGGGTTAGGAAGATTCCCTGGAGAAGGAAATGGCTACTTGTCCCAGTATTCTTGCCTGGGAAATGCCATGGCTGTGGGCTAAGTATGTAGGGCCTCAAAGAGTTGGATACTGAACGACTTAACAATAACAAAATAATGAAGCAAAATTGGCCACAACTACGACAGACATTATCCTACAGGGCTCTTGGCTTTGCTGTTGGTTTAGTTCATCCATTCACTCAGCAAATGTTTGTTGAGTGACTATTATATGTGAGTCACAAGATTCTAGGTTCTGGCTAGATAACAGGAGGAAAAACACATTCTTTCTCCTATGCAAATATGTTAACTGCTATTTAACAAAAATGCCCTTTACAGAAAGAAAATCTTTTGTAATCTGTAGATTTATCTTGAAGAATGTTTGTCCTTAAAAATGATTCTATTAAATGTCCTTCCCAAATTTATATATTATAAGAAAAATGATGAGTTTCTCTGGAAGAGCATAATAAAACACACTTTATGTCTCTCTTTATGGTTTTCTGGCTCCTTTATTTTAGGATTTTGCCTCAGGGAGAAAGTGTAAACTTTCAAGTCCTGAGAGTATCAGAGGCAGAAAACTAGGGAAAGTCTTCAGTTTATATTACATGAGAAGGTGTACAGAGGCCTGGCATGCTGCAGTCCATGGGGTCACAAAGAGTCAAATATGACTGAGCGACTGAACTGAACAGAACAGAGGTTGGGCTCAGTAATTATTATTATTTATTATTGCTATCTATTTATGACTGCACTGAGTCTTTGTGTGGGGACTACTCTTCATTATGGCACACAGGCTTCTCATTCTGGTGACTTCTCTTGTTGTGGAGCGCGGGCTCTAGGTGTGTAGGCTTCAGGAGTTGCAGCCCGTGGACTGAGAAGTTGTGGCACACGGGCTTAGTTGCTCTGCAGTACGTGAGATCTTCCTGGACCAAGAATCGAATCTGTGTCCCCTGGACTGGCAGGCAGATTTTAACCAGGGAAGTCCTTCAGTAATTATTTTAACAGAATAATGGGATAACCAGAATGAAATAAGTAATAACCTATTCACCGTTCCTATTAAACTTACACATACATATATATATATATATAAAATCCAGTGCACCCTGTGCTGAGTGTTCATAGCTACATTGTGGTATCCTAAGCAGGCTCCTTTGGGCTAGTGCTCCCTCAGATACTTGTGGCTGTTTTCTCACTTACTCCTGAAGAGCAGCAAGCCAGAAAAATTTACCCCTGCCTGTTTTTAGGTCTGTTGTGACGTCCCCATCAAAGGACAAACGATACCCTTCCAAATAATGTCTTTAATTTGCCAGATTTCTTATCCCAAGGAACCTCCTAAAAATGCATCTGACTTTCCCCATTTCTGCGTTCTTCCTGTAATGGGCCAGAAACAGATCTACCCCCTACCAGGAACTGAAGAGTTTTTGATTGAAGAATATGGGAAACAATGATTGCTATGTTGGGCTTATATATTTTGTTTGCAAAATAATGGGTTTTAGGTTAAATTGAGGCAGGTGTGCAAATGTTCTGGTGAAGTCCATTGCCACCTCCCTCCCACCCCCCGACAGCACACCATAAAAAGAGTCTGATGATAGTTGTCACCAGCATCAGTAATTGTAACAAGGGCCTGGAATATCAATCAAAGGGAAGACAAGCATTTTGATAGCATTAATCAGAGCTGGCTTCCTCCCGCAAATCGTGCCAGCGCGCTTGGATCCCTGCCTGTTCCCATTGTGTTCTGTCGGGTGGTTTGGATGCAGATCCTTTCCCCCTTCCCTACCATGGCCGGCATGAAATTGGGGAATTAACTCAGAGCAGAGTTGTGCTAGTTTGGATGTGAAGGTAAATACAAATGGAGAAATTTCAAATTATTAAGAAGAACAAACAACCCTTGTTACGAAACATTAGCTGGCAAATGCAATAGACACGTACAATGGGCAGAAATTACGGGTGATTTCCCATACTGGCCTAAAGGAAAGATGGTCACAGGCTACAAGGCCTGTGTGTAATATCCCCAGGAAGAGATTTTAGGTTTTTCCCTTTCAGCAACCAAGCCAATGTGTCGAGTCTCATGATTTTGGAAAATAGACTGCCATCACTCATAAAAAGAGTTTAGGGGAAACGATATGCTTGGATTTCTTCAGTTATCATCCTGAGCTGTTCTGTGCAACTTTAGAGATGCTGTGTGGACCGATTCAATCTTTGCGTTTCACTTTATTGCTGGGGAGATCTTCTTTCAGATATATGATCTATTTGCTGTGCTGTGCCAAGTCACGTCTGTTGTGTTTGACTCTTTGCAACTCTATGGACTGTAGCCCACCAGGCTCTTCGGTCCATGGGATTCTCCAGGCAAGAATACTAGAGTGGATTGCCATGCCCTCCTCCAGGGGATCTTCCTGACCCAGGATCAAACCTGCATCTTTTATGTCCCCTGCATTGGCAAGCGGGTTCTTTACCACTAGCACCACCTGGGAGGCCCCATGGAATCTATACAGTTCTATTTATTTATTTTAGGTCTCACTTGGACAGTGGGATCTAAATGATAGTCAAGAGCATGGCTAGAAAATTTAAACACTTCAGCACTGGAATGTCCCAGAATAATAAATGGCTTTAAATATTGCTTGAATTCAAGTAATGACATAATTTTCTGTTAAGAGGAGAAAATGAAACAAAGGAGGTAAGTTTTCAAAGGATCACATGTCAGTGAAAGATAATGGGTTAGAACCAAAAGATCTGCCCACTCAGTTGGAAACTTCATTCTAACTTCCTCTGTCAAATTGCTACTTCTCTTGGATCTATTCAAAGAGGATGGTAAAAGAGTCCATGAGCCCAAGAAGCAGGAGCAATGCTTTTTATACTCTCTGCCCTCACATCAAGTACATTATATACAAAAATTATAATATTATATACCTTTTCATGGGGTTAAAACCACTGAAACAGAAAAAGAATCCATCTACCATAAGCACATGTATACATATTTATATGTATACCTACACAAAGCCAAAATAAATGGTTGAAAAATGAGAAATTCAACCCACTGGCTGATTTGTCTAAATGCTGTCAAACAATCATTTTGATTAATATTTTTTCACTGAATTGACTGATATTTTTTAGTGACTAGAATGAACTGAGATATTGCGTAGACATCTCATATATGGAATTGCTACAGCTCCTTTGAATATTAATTGATCAACTTCTGCCATAATGGATAACAACCTATGTTAGAGATATCTCACATAAACAAATTATTATCCTTTATAGCATAAGCTGGCTAATGAATTTTCCAGGGAACTCCAAGTCTTAGAAACTATTATTAACTAGTGGTAAGTAAAAATGTGTCTGAATTTCAAATGTTTGAGTTTTTTATGCTTTTTATTTCATAAGAAGGGGTGCATTTTCTCTAATTGCTAATAAATAATTACCTTTAAGACAGAGTCTAAATTGGACCTTTTCTTATGACTTTGCTTCTTGTTCTTTCCTGCACTAATAAAAATCACTCTTTAGATATGAAACACACACACACACACACATTCTGGATAGGCTTTGGAAAGGATAATTAAACCATTATGAAGAAAAAATGCTACCCTCAAATTATATTTACCTTAATTTGCAAAAAGAAAAGGAAAGTATAGAGGAAAACTGAAGAACAGGTAGAAACAGCTAATGGGACTTATAGTCCATAGTGATCATTATATGTAGTCTTGTCTTTCCAAGAAATTATAGTTTTAAAAAATTAACATGGCTCATGTATTAATATTAATGTTTTCTCCCTAGGGGCCTCCCCTCTCAGGGCCCACATGGCTCCATCCTGGCTGAGCTTTCCCTGTCCTACTTGGGCAATCAGTGCCTCCGTGGCTTTGTTTCTTTGATGAGTTCTGTTTTCTGAATGGCAAGTTTAGACTTTAAATCTTCCACCTGAATTATTACAAGAGAGATTTGGTAATTAAGTTCTAACAAGATTTAAATGATATTAGAAACAGTCAGTTAAAAGGAAACACAGCCTTGGGCTTTGTTGTGAATTTGTATAATTATTTTTAGTCCTCTAGAGGATGCATAATTATGTTTCTGTATTTATAAAACTACTGCCTCTGAGGCACCAAAATGAATTTTACAGTATGCTGATTTGCATATTAATGTTATTCTTTGTATATCAAAATTTCTTTGGCTGAAAAAAAAAGATTTTCCAGGAAATTTTCAAAGTAACCACTAGGAGCATAAAGTCTTTTGATCTGTGCGTCTGACAAAACCACTAGCCAGGGAGAAAGTTTGATAGTCCAAGAATAGAAGAAATGTAAGAAACTTAGACATATAATACTAAACTTCAACTTCAATTTGATCTTCACTTGGAAAGGGGTACAGTGACATAAGCCAGGAATAATAGCCAGTAACACTGATTGAGTACTTATTATTGGCTAAGTGAGATCTAGTCACTTCACATGCTTCATACAATGATGGTATGAGGTAGATATGATCTTTCCCATTTCAAATATGGGGAAAACTGAGGCCTAGAAAAATTAAGTAAATGGCTTAAGGACATATAGCCAGTATTTCAACCTAGGCAGGTTGATGCTCGAGTTTTAACAATTATACTATGTTGTCTTCTGAATAGAAGCATAAGGAAGCATTAGGGCCTCTTTCTATTCTGATGGAGAAACCATTTTCCTGTGAAACACAGACAAGACTACCTCTGCCTCCTTCATGCTGGGTCCACATTGAAGGTTGGAAACACCACTTAATTCAGGCCTGTGTGCCCACTTTTCCCTGCATGCACTTTCTTATCTGTTTTATGAGAAAGTACTCTCTCTGCACCGGATTTTAAGCTCCTCCAGAGCAGGAGCTGAAATCATTGTTTCCTTCTCTGCTTTTTCTTCCACTTAGGATTCAGATTTAGAGGGACTGCTTATTAAATGAAAATAGGCAGTGAGTCTGTCTCTGTCCATTTGGGCTTCTGTAATAAAAGTACCATAGACCGCCTTAACAACTAACATTTATCTCTCATAGTTCTGGAGACTTGGAAGTCCAAGATCAAGATACCAGAAGACTCTGAGTCTGGGGAGAACCTGCTGCCTCGTTCATAGCTGGCCATCTTCTTGACCTGTCCTCACAAGGTGGAGGGGTAAGGAAGCTCTCTGAGGTCTCTTTTCTAAGAGCATGGATCTCATTTATGGGAGCCCCACCTTTATGATCTCACCATCTTCTGAAGCCCCCATCTCCTGACATCATCATATTGGGAATTATTCAACATGCATTTTGAGAGGATGTAAACATTCAGTCCATAGCAGAGTCCTGGGAGACACCTGAGGTCTTTCTTCTGGTAGAGTAGTTATTTTTCATATTGTGGTAAAATACACAGAACACAGCATGTAATTAACCATCTAGCCATATGTAAGTAAACAGATTAGTGTCATTACGCACATTTTCATTGCTGTGCCACCATCACTGCCAACTATCTCCAGAACGTGTTCACCTTCCCAAACTAAAACTCCACGGAAGAGCTACTCCGCATCCCTCCTCCTGTCCCTGGGGAACACCGTTCTACTTTCTGTCTCAGTGAATTTAACTACTTACGGAACCTCACCTCACTAGTGATAGTATTAAACTGAAGGGAATTTTTACTTGAGGTTCAATCTGGAACATTTAAACGCAGGACAGTACGCTTCTGTTTTCTTACGTTCATACTGTGAACAGGAAGTGGTTGGAGCTAGGAAGAGTCCGAGGTGGGTCTGAGGGGTGTAGGTCGGGTGTTGCCCACTTTGTAGGCTGAAGGGCAGCAGGCGGTGAGCTCTGGGGCCTTTCTGAAGGCTTCTTTGGGGGAGGTGTGCCCAGGAGATCCAGGCTCCCTGACTGCAGTTCTCACCAGCACTGACCCGTGTGGAGAGATACATGTTTTAGCAATGAGTAAAAGGAAGAGAGGGGCTTCCCTGGTGGCACAGATGGTAGAGAATCTGACTGCAGTGCAGGAGACCTGAGTTTGATCCCCGAGTCAGGAAGATGCCTGGAGAAGGGAATGGCAACCCATTCCAGTATTCTTGCCTGGAGAGTTCCATGGACAAAGGAGCCTGGCGCGCTACAGTCCATAGGGTCGCAAGGTGTTGGGCATGATGGAAACAGCTTAGCGCATGCGCGCGCACACACACACACACACACACACACACACACACACATACACACACGGCCCAAATTGAGAGTAAAATTGTCAGGGAGAGAGCCATTCCCATGCTCCCCAATCAGACCAGATGCAGTGGTCACAGCCTAGGCCATGGACAGCAAGGGTAAGGACAGTGAGCGGTCCGAATGAGCCCAGATGGGGAGGCCGCCGTGGAGAACTCCCTGGGGCCCGTTTCACACACAGGGAGGCTGCAGCCCGGGGCTCTGCTGGGACTAGCTTCCTGAGGGCTAGCTTACAGTGCCGTTGGCTGTGAGGGTCATGTGCTGCTATAACTGGGTTATGTATACTGTGTCTATTATGTATATTGTAAAGTGGAGTATTTCCTGCCATATCAGTAAACAAGGAAGTCACAGCCGTAGTGATTTCGGGGCTCCAAATTTCTGAACCCAGAGGGCACCCAAAAGGGGGAACGGTGTCTCGATCCAGCAGCTGTCAGCTGCCGCCACTCCCCTATGGTGACCAAAGGAAGTAAGGATGTAATAAAATCGAGAAGCAGGGTGCTGGCCCCAGATAGGTGAGGCGCATATAAAAGGGATGATTTCAGCAGGCCCAGATGCTTGCATCTTCCCATACGTAAAAGAGCCCTAAATCCCTTAACTTGAGATACTTGGTTTTGCTTAATTGACAATAATCTTTAAAAAATAATTTATCTATTTTAATTGAAAGATAATTGCTTTACAATATTGTATTAGTTTCTGCCATATATCAACATGAATCAGCCATAGGTATATGTATGTCCCTTCCCTCCTGACCCTCTCTCCAACCTCACTCCCCATCCCACCGTCTAGAATAATCTTTTGGTGTTCAGACTACCTGCCCCTTGCTGCAGACTTCTGTATAACCTGACTCCTCTCCCTGCTTCCTCGGAACACTTCTCTCAGGGTTGCTTGGGATGTTGACTCCTAGGCTTGAAGTCCTAGAATTCCCAATAAAACAACTCTCTACTTTTAGGTTGTGACTATATTTTGTTACCTCATTTAGTGCTCCCAACATAACTATGAGTTGGTTGGTTTATTGGTCTTTTACAGGTGATCATAACCTGATTTAAAGATATCACTTGCCCAAAGATATAGCTTCAAATAGCAGAGCAAGGATCTTAATCCAGGTCTGACTTCAAGGTCTATTCCACTGTCACCCTGTTGCTTCCCGGACTAAGAAAGAAGTTGTAAATTGTGCATCTATCCCACTAACTTTTCTAGTTGAGGTGAGAACTAGAAAATTGGTCTCTGAGGAATCTGAGGTTCTACAATGTTGCTACAGAGCTATGCAGACTTAGTAGGGAAGGGACTGCTAATGGACATTATTTATAATTTGGCCCAAGCTCTTCATATCAATGGGACAGGGCTGGCCAGAGCCACCCAGGGCTGGTTACAAAGCTAAAACCGGAACTCTAGTCCAAAATCCTAATCCATGCCCTTCTCTTATGTAAAAAAGAAGAGCACTCAATATTGGTTTCCTCTGTCATTGAGAAGCAAAGTTGATCTTTAACGTCTTCCATTTCTGTTATCAATATCCCATCCACACCAGGCACCTCTGCAACAGCCTGCTTTCAGCTGGTTGTCCTTTAACATCTAAAAGGAGATAAGCTACTAAGAAAAATGTTAGCTTATAATACTTTTAACCCTTCAAGTTCTCGTTATAGGGACCTTTGCCTTTTAACTGGAGACTGTTAAGATTTTTCTGAATCCAAGAAATTATATTTTATAATGAGAGAATTACAAGCAGTAGAGCAGTCTATTTTGGGCAGTGTTCCTCTTGTAATTATACTCATCAATCTGCTTCTAAGACTGTGCTAGGGAGCTGAAGTCACTACTTACAGGACCTTCGAAAAGTTGCACAACCTCTGTGAGCCTCAGTGCTCTGCTCTGCCAAAAATCACATTAACAACACTTACCTTGGGGTAGTGAGAAGGACATGAATGTGTTAGGTAAAGTGCCTAAAATAGCAGCCTAATAAATGTTGCATCATTTTTCTTCTCTCTCAGAGCCCCTGTGAAAGCAGTTTGTGAAGAGCTGTGCTGATTGCAAACCCATTTTCTAACCTAGTTCCAGTTGTACCTTTCGCTGCATGACATTTTATTTCTTATTTGCACAGGAGGAAATAGCAGTCTAGGGTTAGACAGACGGCCTGGTTTATGGCTTACTTTCACTGCCCCCAAGTGTGCGTTCCCGAGCCTCCACTGCTAGAGTGACCACTCCGCGGCCTACTTTGTCCAGCACTGAGGGGTTTCCAGGACAGGAACTGTGTGTTAAACCTGGGAGTGTCTCAGGCAAACTGGGACAGACTGGTCGCCCCACCTAGTACCGCTGTGTTAAAGATGCAGCCCTCACTGCTTTTCTAAGATGAGTACCCCGGGCTCCCATACGTCAGTTCTCGGTGGGAAGGTGAGAACGGTGATTATTCTGTGCCTGTATAAGCAACGGGAGACTTTACTCCAAGCAGTGGGGACTGGGAGAGTAAATCTCAAGCAAAATTGCTGACTGGACATGTTAATTCCATCCAGGTGCAAAAAAACTTACCTTAGACAGTCTCCTTATAGAAATCATCATCATCATCATTATGTATGATTACACTTATGTGAGGTGCTTGGAGTAATGAAATTCATAGATGGAAAGTAGAATAGATTTCTGAGGGCTAGGGAAAGGAGGGAGTTAGTATTTAATGGCTACAGAGTTTCAGCTGGGGATGATGGCAGTTCTGGAGACGGACTGTGGTGATGGTTGTATAGCATTATGAAGGTTTTTAATATCACCGAACTGTGCACTTATAAATGGCACACAGTTTACTTATAAACTGGTAAATGTTATGTGTATTTTACCACAATGAAAAAAAGATAAATAGATTGAATTGTTTGTATTTACCAAAAAGCTTCACTTTTGATGCTGCCTCTGCCAGTCCTAAGCAGTCACCTCTGTTTGACTACTGCAGTTGTGAATACATTTTTCATCTTGTCGGTGGGCAGATTTAGGTACAGAGGAGACCTTTTTGGGCCACTGGAGTCACAGCTAGGAAAATAGCTTCTTTAGAGGCTTTTAAAGATGCTGAAGGGACTGAGGAATTTCTTATAAACACTTGGCCTCTTTATAAATGAGAGAGTAAACTCTCTGAGAATCAAAGGTCTGGGGTTTTAGAACTCATTTTCAGATCTTTTCATTTCTGGATCAATTCCCTCTTCAGACAGGCCCGTCTTGGTCAGGCTGGGTAAATGGGAGAGCGTGGCTGAGGGGAAGCTCTCTTTCCTAAGGGTTTCACGGTCAGTGATTCAGGTAACCTCATCTGTGCTCTTGTGCACCGAGGCAATACGGGCACTGCTCTAAGTGTTCTCTTGAGAAACAGAACGCAAACTGAAAGTAAACAGTTTCTGCAAATTCTCAGCACTCGATATTTAAACAGTTCCCTTTCACACATCCCCCACCGGCACCCTAAGGTTAGACCAGCTGCTGATACCATTTGCTGACTTGAAAGACTTGTGTAAAACCATTCCAATCATCAACAATAAAGATTAAGAGACATAAAATGTTGTCAGTGATGGCTTGGATTTTTCAGAAATACATGACTAAGAAATTGATGTCCTGAATTTGATCAGTAACAGCAATACATGCGAATGCTTCTGGACCCCCTTATTAAAACCACTAAATTAGGTCTTGGGAAACCAATTTGTTTCAGACCACTCAATGTTAGAAAAGTCTTCCCCAGCTCTGAGTAGGTCTCTGTCAAGCCTGCATGTGCCCAGCACTATCTCTATTCTGGACAATGCCATCTTGGAGTAATAGATCATTGATGCCCTGGACGTGGGTGATACATTGCTCTGAGGTGTCAGAACAGCTGGCTGGGTTTCTCTGTGCTGGGCGCACAGCAACAGCTGATTGCTATGATGGATGACATGTGCGTGCAGCCTATCGCTGTAATACATCAAGACACAGCACCAATTTGAAGGTGAATTAGTCAAAAGATGGAATTCCTACAAGTTCCAAACCCAAGGAAAGGAATCCTCTTTAATTATGAAATGAGAGACAAAGTAGTTGGCATGAGGTTTAGCAACTGTCAAAAGCAGGGCTGTTTCTAAGATGTAATTCACATGAAGTGTGCAGCGAGCCCAGATGAGGGTTGATCATTGCTCTGCTTTCTCAAGGTGTGATTCACATCCTCTGTCAGCACACTGCCCCTGCTGGAGCAGCTGGACCAAAGTTGGGACATATTTTTCCATGTCCCTTTATAGAGACTTTCCAAAACCAGCCCCGCTTTGAAAAATCAGATTCTCTCTGTCCAAAGGTCAAGTATTCTTTACATCTCTTTCTCTGCCCTGTATCCTTTTGCTCCAAATCTACACAGGACAGAATGAAACTATAAAATGATAAGGTCTGTGTCACTCTACCTCACATGAGGTTGTTGAGCCCTTTGACATTCATTCACTCAGTTATTCATTCAATAAGTATCAATTGAGCATTGAACTTCTTAAGATATTTCAACTGTGAATGATAATTTAAAAACTGCAGTGGTTAAAAAGTAAGGACATGTAATAGTTCACATAATGAGATGTCCAGAAAAGACAGTTTCAGGATGGAATAATGCATTGGCTCAATGACACTGCTGAGGATCCAGGTTTTTCCCATCTGTATGTTCTGCCATCTGATTTTTGTGTTTAGGCCTTTACCTTCATGGTTGCATAATGGCTGCTGCAGTTCCAGCCATCACATGTAGACAATGACATTGATCCATGGAAGAGACAGGGAGGACATTCTCTCACATTCTTAAGAGTGAGGAAAGCTTTTTCAGAAGCCCATATCAGACTTCCCTTTAAGCCTCAATGGCCATAATTATGTTCTTTTACAGAGTCGGACACAACTGATGTGACTTAGCAGCAGCAGTAGCAGCAACCATGTCCAAACCATCACTGCTAAGGAGAATGAGATTGTCATAAATGGCAGGCTAGATAGAACTTGTCCTCACTGAAGGCCACAAATGGTTGGCAGAGGGTGAATAAAACTGAAGCATTGAAACAAAGAAGAAGAGAGATGGGTATGTGTTGGTTGGAGGGCAATTTATGGTGTCAGCCACAAGCTTCCAGCTCTGAAGGCCAGGGAAAGCCTTTTCTAATATTCTTGGTAGCCTCCAGAGGGCACGTTGGGTTGATGGAATGCTGCTCCACCCAGTTCCCCCTTCAGAAATAAAAACCTTATTCTACCAGCTTCTGGACAGCCCCAACCAACATCTCCCTCCTAAAGAAAATGCTCTTGCTCAAGGTCATGCTCTTTCCAGGCTCAGCCTATATCCAGTGATCAGTCAACACAAGGATAGAAAACCATGCTCCCTGATTTCACTGGAGCAACTCTGAAAGGTCATCCCAACTTCAGGGCTCCTGGTGACAAGGACGTCCTGTGTCTGCATCCTAACTCAGTGTCTGCTGCCCAGCCCTCTTCCTCTATCCGCATGTCTTGATGACAAGGACATGCTGCTTGCTGATCTCCATTTCAGACTCTGCTTTCTGGGAAATCTCTTCCTGACCTTAACTGTCTCTTTGGACTCTGTAACGTGGAACTACCCAGAGAGGTGGCTGGTTTTCCAAGCCAGACACTCAATGATTTGGAACATTGCTAATAGGTAGCTGAGTCCTGGATCCACTGAAGATTCTAATCTGCTGAGAAGATTCTCACCTCTAGTAGTAATTTCTGATTGACTTTAGCTTTCTGAGGAGGTATAAGATGTGAGAGCTAATTTGACTTTAGGGATTGGTCAGAATTATAGTTGTGTTTATGTTATTTTTATCAACAGAAGTGGATCCACAAAGAGGATATTGCTGATGTGACACAGCCTTGCTACTCAGGGCATAGTCCGTGGGCTTATAGGATCCACACCACCAATATCACTGGGCAGATTGTCAGAAATGTAGAATCCAGGCCACAGCCACAGCCACTCTGAATCAGAGTTTGAATTTTCAAAGAGTGAATTATGTGCACTACTTTACCTGCAAGAGAAGATGAGAAGTACAATCTTTTCTTTCTAGGTGGCCGTGAGCCCATCAAAAATTAGAGGTTCTGTTGAGAAAGAAAGGGAAAAATGATATTGGAGGGTAGAGAGCAGCCATACCTTGTATACTTCACAATAATAAGATAAATTTTAAAAAGGACCAAAGAGGGAAGAAAAGCACATTCTCCCCCATATTCCTCTTTTTAAATAGCTCCTAACCAATGCAATGGACATGAACTTGGGCAAACTCCAGAGGATGGTGAGGGACAGGGAAGCCTGGTGTGCTGCAGTTCGTGGGGTCGCAAAGAGTTGAACTGGACTTGGTGACTGAACAGCAACAACGACAAGGACCCAGATCTGGATGACAAGCTTCCCTTTCATTTTGAGTCCTGATAAATTCTCGGCGGGATTCATTCCTTTTCGTATTTATTAGGTTGGTGGAGAGAATGATGGAAAACCCCTACTTTTCAAACACAACATTTACATCAAAGTAAGATTATTTCTAAATAGTAAGAGTGAAAAATGCCCCGAGTACAGGACAAGATGCTCTACAAACTGAACTGGTGGCCAGTGAGGATGCTTGAGGGCTTCCCAGGTTGTGCTAGAGGTAAAGAACCTGGCTGCCAGTGCAGGAGATGTAACAGACTTGGGTTTGATGCCTGGGTCAGGATGATCCCCTGGAGGAGGGCATGGCAACCCGCTCCAGTATTCTTGCCTGGAGAATCCCATGGACAGAGGAGCCTGGCAGGCTACAGTCCATGGGGTCGCACAGAGTCAGACACGACTGCAGTGACTTAACACTCATGCAGGAGGTTGGTTGAGAATTGTAACGCAACTACTACCTCTTCCTCTTTTAATTGCTCTCAGGAGAGGAAAATGGAAGTAAATGCTCATTCAAGATCACACGTAAGCAACGAGCATGTTGCCAGACCAATAGATGCCATTGATTTGTGGTCCATATAAAAACTAACAGTCCTGATGAAAGACTGTCTAGGCAGTAGCCATTTGGGGACGCTGACACCTGCCCACAAGTAAGTGAAGGCGGTAGGATGAACACAGAGGTTCTAAAAAAGATATTGACAGTTGGCTTTGAGACAGATGTCACTTGCATTGCTGTGCACAACGGGAAGGATGATACAACACAACATGATTAATAACCAGTGGGGTCTGAATCACTAGGGGCCCTTACACACACTTCATAAAGACGAACAAAAGCTCCCCCTGTAAGTAATGCAGATTTAGCTGTGAATGTGAGCTGATGTGTCCTTAGCCACGGCAACACGTTGCTTTTTTGTTGCTGGAGATTTTACTGGGGAGATGAAGCAGTGGCACAAACAAAAGAGATACAGAATGAGGCAGATGAATATTAGAGTTTTTATGTTTGGTTCATAAAGACACAGCACATATGGGTCAAGCAAAGTAAGGATAAAGATGTGGGGTAATTGGCAGGGAGGGAGAGGAGATGGCAGTTATTGAGGCTATTTCATCCTCTCTTTTAGGGCATCATTATGAATAATAAATGAATTTCTATATGACACCCATAGTTTCCCCCTCTTCTCAACAGTTTATATTTTATAATTTAGGGGGCTCATAAAGGATAAATACTGTTCCAAGGTAAAAAAATAATTGTGGAAACTGCTGAAACAACTGTAGGTCATTTGAGGAATTTCCGGGGGAATAATATAAATGAGTTGCCTTGTGTTTATTTCTCATCAATGAGCAGCATCTTGTCCTAAGAGTGAGGCCTGCTTATGTGACTGTTTGGGATCTAGTCTCAGCCCTTTCTATTTTTCCAAGATCCAAGGCACTTAAACAATTTAACGAAAACAGAAAGACACTTGGAAGATGGAGGTGGGCATGCTACTCTGGTTTCTGCAGAAGAGAGGTGGATAAACTTGACAGAAGTGGTCCCAAAGTTTCTCCATTTCTCTTTATCTCTGCCTCCTCCCACATGTAAAGGGTGCTGCCATGTGCCAGACACTCGGCAGATGGAGTCGAGTAAGCTATCATTCAGGGCCTCAACGTGCTCAGTCAGGTGGAGAAGACAGACCTATAAAGTACAAGTTACAATATACTGAGCGACGGGCTTAAAGAACCACGTATAGAATGTTCTGAAGGCACAGAGGATGGACAGATGAGGGAACTGTCTGTGGGAGTGCCCTTTGGCAGAATTTTAAAGTCCAAGTAGGAATTTTCTGGATAACTAAGGAGTGAGAAGCCCTTTTTCTGGCAAAAGGAACAGTAAGAGAAAAGGTTTAAAGGTTTGAAATAGCAAAATATATTTAGGAGCAACAAAGGGAATCAGTGTGAACCCAGGCAGGACATGAATGGAAGTTGAAAATGAGACTGGAAAGACACCTTGGTGCTCTTCTAAGGAGTCTGGTTTTTTGTTGTTGTTGTTGTTGATTTTGTTTTTTAAACCTTTTTTTTTTTATTTAAATTTTTGGCTGCACTGTGTGTCTTGTAGGGTCTTAGTTCCCCAACCAAGAATCAAACCCATGCCCCACTGCAGTGGAGGCATGGAGTCCTAACCACTGGACTGCAGAGAGTCCTCTTGATTTTTAATCTTATAGGTGCTAGGGTTTGGGTGGAGGGAGAAGGTTGGGCTGACAGGGTCAGTGACTAGGGGAGGCTGTCACTGGCTTCCCTTCTCCTTCCACTGGGGAGCTGAGCAACCTACAGCTGCACGATCTTGATGATAGAGAGGTGTGAGAGTGGTCAACAGTTTGGAGTTCTAGAGAGAGAAGTCCAAACTAGGGACTGGTAGGTGGCCACTGGCCTGGTGGCTCCGAGGGCAGTTGCTGTGTACATCACTCGGGGTCCAGTAGAAAGCGGAATGCATTCCAGAATTTTCAGGCGAAGAGATTTATATGAAGGGACCTTCTCAGAGGTGCAGGCAAACGTGGGATATTGAGGCCTCAGAGGTTAGTCACCACAGGAACTACTTGAGCTGAGGAGGCGAAAGGAGGATGCCAAAACAGAGCCCAGTGAGGGCCGAGGCCTCCTGGAGGGGCTGCAGCTATGGATGGGCATAATTATGGCGGGAGATATGATCCAGATATTTGACACCCAGGATGGGAGTTGGGAGTGGGGGAATCCACTTCTCTTTTCTCCAGGTCTTTGACCCCTGCTATTATCTCAACCGACATCACCCAACCAGAGCCATTTGATAAGGAAGTCCAGGTGATGGAGTTTATAGACTTCTCCTCCCAGAGCCCAGAGAAGGGCAAAGAAGGGTGAGGAAGGAGCTGCAGAAGGACTGGTAGAGAATTATCAGTCTGTGGCATATCTCTCTGCTCTTTCCCCAAGGGGGAAACCTCAGGGGCGAGAAACTGAATCCAATAGTCATCATGGTCCTTTTCTTTTGTTGTTAATTAATCTCATATAACATCTGCTTTACATCTTTTTGTTTGATCGACCTCTATGAGAACCTGGTGAAAACAACAGGCCCTCTTACCATTAAAAAAAAATCACATCTGGATGAAATTTGCATTCAGTGTATACACCCTCTGTTGCTGCTGCTGCTGCTGCTAAGTTGCTTCAGTCATGTCTGACTCTGTGCGACCCCAGAGATGGCAGCCCACCAGGCTCCCCCATCCCTGGGTTTCTCCAGGCAAGAACAATGGAGTGGGTTGCCATTTCCTTCTCCAATGCATGAAAATAAAAGTGAAAGTGAAGTCGCTCAGTCTTGTCCAACTCCTAGCGACCCGGTGGACTGCAGCCTACCAGGCTCCTCCGCCCATGGGATTTGCCAGGCAAGAATACTGGAGTAGGGTGCCATTCCCTTCTCCAATACACCCTCTAAAGTCTTATTACTCAAAGGTTGATCCCTAGACCAGGAGAATCAGCCTCACCTGGGGCCTTGGAATGCAGGCTCTCTGGTTCTATTCCAAGCCTCCTGAGTCTGAATCTATATTTTAACAAAATTCCTAGGTGATTTCTATACACATTTCTAGAAAAGCACTGCTCTAGAAATCCATGGAACCCAGCTTCATCATTACAAGTTGTGTAGATATGGGTATGTTGGTTAGGATGTAGGTTCAACTGAAAATAAAAGAAAACCCAATCAAACAGCAGCTTAAACAACAGAGAGGGTTATTTATTATTTTGGTCACATCACATGAAATCTAGAGATGTATCACTGCAGGACTGGTGTCATGATCACCTCACTATCTGTATTTCTGCCCAGCCTCCTTAGCATGTGGCTTTGTCCTTGTGACTGTCACGTGGGTCCTAGTACTCCAGACATCATCTTTGCATTCTAAGCAAAGGGCAAAAGGATGAATGAAGTAGGCAAACCAGTGAGCCTTTGTCAAGATCATTTCCAGAGCTACCTCCAGGAACTTCCACTGGCTGTAATTCAATATAGCTAACTCTGGCTGTAATTCAATATAGCTAACTCTGGCTGCAAGAGAGACTGCAAGAGTGAGTTTGTTTTTAACTCTCAAATAAAATGGAGGTTATGTTAGCCAGAAAGAAGGAGAAAACTGATATTTAGGAGGCAATTGTCCAAATCTGTTCATTGTACATAATAATTATTATGTTATGAAAATTATTAGTTATTAGTTCTGAAAAATCTCTCATTCCATCTCTCATCACTGATGAGAACCTGTTACTTGTATTCTGAGCTTTGGAATCTCCTTTTGTAGGATAATGTGAATTCAGAACTTCTTAGCAGAGGGCCGAATAGAATTATAGAACTAAAAAGTGGGAGATAAAATTTTTAAATGATTAATTTGGGTTTCAGTTACTCATGATTGGTAGTAATTTCTTCAAACACCAGAACTGAAATATACTTTTGACCCATTAAGGAATAACTGCCTAAATACAACTAAGAAGACAAAGAACACCTTAATTTCTTAAAGAAAGTGTACCTAAATTTCATTCATGTGGATAATTGTATGCTGTTCTGGAAAGAAGGGTTACAACTTTCAGTACACCACTCTAAGTTAAAAACCACTGATTTAGAATTCTTATTTACAAGAAAATGACATCCTAATTCTGTGTCTGTGTAACTGAGTTGTTAATGCCAGTACTCTCAGAGATATCCTGGCCCATTCAGGTGTGTTCGTACACATGAAAGGAATAAAACTCTGATTTTAAAAATTCTGCATTTAATTTCTTCACTAATTCCGACAGACTTTTCCCACTTCATCTAAATTTAGTGATTTTTTTTACTGGACTCAAGTAACCAGCTTTCCTAGGCTTTAGAGTTGGCTGCCCTAGTAACAGAGGTATATGTTATCTTAAATATCACCCAGCTAAAGAGAACTGAATTTCTAAAGAGACATGAAACTTGGCTTAATGTTCTGGGTTCTAAAATAAAAAATTGCTGCTAAATGCTCTCAAAATACTTGTAGTCTTTTACGGGTCTCTGTTCAGGGATATTTGAGTATAGTAAGGTCACAATTGGAAGGCCTTTCCTCTCATGGAATCAGAGCTCTCAGCAGGACACAAAGGGATTGTTGAGCATGAAACCTTAAACTTAGGTTAAGACACTGTCAGAGTGGAACTCTGCATCCCGGACTTAGAACCGGCTATAGACCATCAGGTCTTGGAGCTACAAGGACCTGGCGTTACAATCACCTGAGACTCTGGGCAATAGGTGTGTTCTAAGATACGTGTGGATCATTGTTTTTTTGTGGTTTATGTTGCCATCTCCTCTGACCAGAAATCTGGAGAAATACTTGATTGAGTGACTGCACTTTGGTTGGTAGGCTCTGTCCATTCATTCAGCCAACTCAGCACCAACTATATTATTTTCTGTCTGCTTGAGACTGGTAGGAGGATGAGAAGATGCCACGAGTAAGAAGTGGTATCTTACTCTCCTACCTTCAAGAGGTACGTGTATATGTAACTGGTCATAATAAGCATACACCAAATGCTAAAGAGTTTGCAGATCTAAAGTTTTTCCACACTCCCGTGCACACCTGCTATGATGTTGAATACATAAAGTACAAAGCTATGAGATTTTGATTCAGTTTTCTAGTTTATGAATATGTTGGAAAGAAATAGTCAATATCTAGCCCTCATTAGTAACAGCTAGTTTTAAAGAATCTGTACCAAATTTTACCAAGGTATCTTTTCAAATCTAAATAAGTTGTTGGCACCAAGTTTCTGCAGACTTGTTAAATTTACAGGATAAATGCTTTTTCAACTGTGTTTGGACAACTGGATTACAATTTTTGAGAATTATACCTTTTGCTTCCATAAAAGCCATTTCTTGTATTGACTTAACCCATTTCCACAAGTCAGTCCATGCTCCTTGGGATTATCAATGCTCACATAATGTGACATTTTTCCCCATGCTTTGGGAAGAGCCCTTCTAACAACAGGGGCTGCCATGTGACATGCTGTGCAGACTCTCAGGCTCGATTCGTCCTGTTTCCAAGGCGTCTGTGGTGTTATTGGCATGTTAATTATTACAGCAAATGATAAAATGTGCAAAATGGTACCCCCTTCTTAATGACATAAATAAATGAAGCAATTAATTTTACACAATAAAAACAAGCAATACAATAACTTACAAATTTGGAGTTTCTTCATTATTACATCAAATTGCAAAATGGAAACATGTAATTTCAAAAGGCTCATAAGTAAAAATGGAAACACAGCTGATGCCGCGTCAGCTTGTGGGCTGCAAAATAATGTGGGGCTTGCAGAGTATGGAACAGTCAACGTCTTTTGGATATGTCAGGCCACATATGATTCAGAAACTACATAAATCTTTCTAGAACTGAGCCATCCCAGTGGTCCAAGCTATTTGTGCACTCTAATAAAAACACAAAGCCCCCAAAACCTTTTTTTCCTCCCTCACTTGTTTTCCCTCATATTATTAGTTTGGAATTCCAGCAGCTACTTTGTTTAGGACCCTCGTCTCCATTTATCAGCAGTTGCAGAAGCTAGAAGCCTATGATTGATCTTATAACTTCAATATCTAGAGAGATAAGTAGAGAAGCAAATTTCCCGGAAGGGCTGACAACAGTTTTGAAAATGAAATGTGTACACACCAAGCCTGACATCCTCTATTGCCCACCATCTTTGAAACCGTCAGTTTCAGGGCTGACATTTGGTTCTGAGTGTTTGTTTTGGTGAATGAGAAAGTAACACGTATTTTCTTTGACATCTTGTGCAATTTTACAAGTATTCAGGGCACACTCCCTACTTTGCATGGAGAACATATTCACACAGTTGTCAGAATGACGGACAGTGGCACGAGTGACAGGATGCAGGGCTGATCTTTGCTTGTTATTACATACAGTAGCCTGGTAGGAATCGTGATGTGTTGGTGAGACAAACTGTGTCCCATTCTGGAACATATTAAGTTTGTCTCCAGGACACACATGACTTCGCTAGGGTGTCGAACCTCATTCATAATAGATGCTAATCTTTTCAGGGCTGACTGATGACAGCACTTCCTGCCCTTCACGGAATTAGAGCTGGATTTTATCAAAGGACTCAAACTGCCTGCTAATTAGACTAATTCCCTTCATCATGAATTATTTATTTCCATTGGTAACCGATCACTGTGACATTAATGGGTTCTGCTCAACTTGGTTTCATACTAATACACACTAGGAGTTAAATGTTTAAAAATTCCCGATACCTCACTCCAGGTCAAGTGTATCTTTGGCTAATATTTGACAGACTTGATGAAGTCTCAATGGTTATGTTTTAGTTACAAACAGAATGGGACAAAGTTCCATATTTGATTTAGATAGGAAAACAAATGCACTTCTTTCTCTGCTCAGGGGTCTCCTGACTGAGCTGGAGTGGGTTCTCTCATTCAAGAACATGCTGTCTGTGCTGCATAGTATTTTATCAAGGTCAAACTATCACCTGAAAGTGCTGGTGACCCTCTTTAGGGTAATAGTGTTTCAAAGCTGAAATACTAAATTGGACAAAATGTCAGCTAGTAAAGTTGAAGTGATGTTTGAATTACTGATAATCTGTTAATAAAAATCAGAGTGCAATGTCTTATTTGCATGAATGCATGCTAAATTGTCTCAGTCACGTCCAATTCTTTGTGACCCATGGACTGTAGACCGCCAGGCTCCTCTGTCCATGGGATTCTCTAGGCAAGAATACTGGAGTGGGTTGCCACAGGATCTTCCCGACCCAGGGATCAAACCCGTGTTTCTTACATCTCCTGCTTTGCCAGGCTGGTTCTTTACCATTAGAATCATTTAAGTAGCCCTTAATGTCTTGTTTACCCATTGGTAAAATGCAGACTGTGCTTTTAAAAAAATAGTTTATAGATTGAATCTAATGGTGCACTTGTCTGAGGCTGTATAGGTCAGTATGTCTCAAAGTACAATCCAAGCACTTCCTGTATCCTGGGGGTGTTTGTGAAAATGCAGATGCCGGGGCCACATACAAGTTCTGTTCATCTCTGAGAAAGGAATCCCAGAATAGGCATTGTCAAAAAGCACCTCATGTGATCCTTGAGCAGCAGGAGGATCACTGACATCAATTATGATGAAAAACCCTATAAACATTAATAATCAATTATTTTATCAGAAATACGGAAGCATCTCATCAAACAGGAACAGGACACTGCCTGACATGGTTAGAACTGGCTTCTGCAGTGGTGCCATCAACACACATAAACTGAACATCAGTTCTATTGGCTGATAAGGCAGGTTGTCTGCCAATGATAGAAGTTGGGCATCACGCCTTCCCTCAGAGGACATGCATGAATCAGGGGTCAAAGGAGAGGCACAAGCAGTCACAGTTTGGCAGTGTAGTGGGCATCAGATGGGAAGGCTTGCTGTGTGCACACACTGAGGCACAAGGCATGCATTGGTGCTAGGTAGTTGTGCTATCAGTTATTGCATTTTGGATTCTCATTAGTTATCTATTTTATAATAGTAAATTCTACTCAGTACTCTGTGGTGCCCTAAATGGGAAAGAAATACAAAAAAAGAAGGGATATATATATATATATGAATAGCTGACTCAATTTTCTGTACAGTAGAAACTAACACGACATTGCAAAGCAACAATACTCCAATAAAAATTAATTTTAAAAGTACTTCATTTTGGAAACTGGTAAAAGAAAAAGGAAAAAGAAGACAGCATGGTGAGTGGCAGCTAGAGATGAGGGACAGAAGCTGAACAAAGGCATTGTCGAGTCCATGTGCAGTGAGACAAAACCACAAGTAACGGGTTCTGTTAGAAGCAGCTGCAGTTCCAAACCAAAGGTGAGCTTCATGTGAGTCCAGAGATGAGTACTCTCAAATCACGTGTACCTGTGTGAGCAGAAAACAATGTCTTCAGCAGAATTAGGGTTAAATGTAAGGAGCCATCCATTGTGCATACATTAACCCCCAGTAAATTCTATTATACTTTTAATTTGAAGCATAAATAATCTGTTCTTTCAGATTTTCTAACAAAAGTGGTACTATTGCATAATATGAGTATTTTAATGCTCAAAGACATGAGATCAATGTAACTGAGAAAACCAGGTTGTATGGCATTGGTTTTTAAGCTGTGCAGTACACTCTATTATTGTCAGGAATTCATACATTAAACGGATATTTGTGAAGCACCTGCTGGGTTCTAGGAACTTCTATCTGATAAAACTAGTCTTACAGACATATACATGGAGAGATTATTGATTATGGGGTTTATAGATGTTTCTGAACTATTTATACATGCAAGTACCTCATTCTACATAAAACTACAGATAGTATTTTTTTGGCTGCACCACATGACTTGTGGAATCATAGTTCCCTGAAGAGAAATTGAATCCCGCCCTGGCAGTGAAAGCTCAAGTCCTAACCACTGGACTGCCAGGGAAATCCCAGTATTTTTCACTTAAGAAAAAGTTGGGAAAAGTAAGGCTACCAGTGAAATGGAGAAATGTTTTTATTTTGTTTTCTTAGGAAATACTTAGAAGACTTCAGCTTTCTATTTCTCTCTCTCCACCCTGCCCCCCACGTTTATTCACCTACATCTACATGAGCCTTGGCTTTTATTTCACTGTCTTACATCTCTCCTGTGCCAGCGTTTATTTCATGAATCTGCACTTGTCTGCTTACTGAACTGTTTCCTCGTTGCTCTGCTTCCCTTTCATTTCCTCTTAAAGTCACATTGCAGCTGGAATGACTTAAACTTGAGAAGCACATCTGTGTGTTAATATTTGGTAATTTGAACAAACCCTACCCTCTAAACTTCTACAAAAAGTAGTAGCAATTAATAAATCCAAGAAATGAAGATTTTCTTCAAAAGGAAAAAAAAAGACATCAGAGGTTCTGGTGAGGGATGACAAAATATTTCATGTGATGCTGGCTTGATTGTGTTGTGTTGGTTCTCACATAACTGGAGATGAACTATTGAAACTTCTTAAAAATATTTTATCATGGACAAATGACATGCTTAATAAATATTTATTACATTGTACCAAAGCTTCCAATGGCTTCAGCAAATCATATTATAGTCTCTCCTTGTATATCTTGGAAATTCTGTCAGACTTTCAAAGAACTCTTTTATTGCCTTTGAATTGTATTTTCTTGCTTAAAAAAATTATTGTTAATGCAAAATATTGAAAATACTGACCAAAGGAAGGCAGAGGGACAGGGTCTGAGGTGTGAAAGGGAAGTCGGTACCTTGGGGAGCCATGAAGAATTCAGAGCCCTGGAGCTGGAGGTGCAAACTGTGATGCATATGACCCAGTCTTCCACCCTCTACCCCCAGGGAGGTAATGTGACCAACAAGCTGGTGAGTCCAGGGACATTTGGGCCATACATGCAAGTACCTGTGAAGACTCTGTCACCTATTTGTGGAAAAAAAAAAACCCTAAAAGTTACAAGCATGTTGCCAGTCAAGTAATTGGAGGTTTAATGCATTGAATAAGAAATGGATTAATTGTATTAATTTGGGACTTAAATACTGGGAGGAATTTTGCAGTGTCATTTCTTCTGGTATCTAAATTTTCTAATCAACATGGGATACTTAACAATAAGTACTAACAAAGCATAATTCAAAAATTTAAATAATCATGAATCCAAAGAATAGACCAAACCAAACTCACTGAAAGATGAACCATTTGAAGAAAAATAACTGTATTGTTTTAGGAATGTACTACAACCAGTCCATTCTAAAAGAGATCAGCCCTGGGATTTCTTTGGAAGGAATGATGCTGAAGCTGAAACTCCAGTACTCTGGCCACCTCATGGGAAGAGTTGACTCATTGGAAAAGACTCTGATGCTGGGAGGGATTAGGGGCAGGAGGAAAAGGGGACGGCAGAGGATGAGATGGCTGGATGGCATCACGGACTCAATGGATGTGAGTCTGAGTGAACTCCGGGAGCTGGTGATGGACAGAGAGGCCTAGTGTGCTGTGATTCATGGAGTCGCAGAGAGTCAGACACGACTGAGCGACTGAACTGAACTGAACTGAAGCCTATATAATCCTCTTCTCTGACACCCTTCATAAGCCTATTCCCCTTCTAAGGATCACACTCTTTAAACAAAAGTTTTCCAAAGGAAGACTAATTCCTGAAGACATTAATAGGTATTCTGTAAGAAATGTTGCATAGGAATTTTGGAGATTTGGGAAATTTGGGAAATGTTATCATGACTTTCAAATTTAAAAAATTTTTCTAACTTCTGTTTTATTCTAGGATAGAAGCACTGGGGCCTTTCCACCATAAATAGGTTGAAAACTCGGCAGTTGATAAGACAACTATTTTCAAACATCGGACAGAGGCAGCTGTGATTCCCAAGAGATGGGAATCAAACAAGATGAGGCCCACTGTCACCTGGCTTCCACTTGGAGGTGATTTCTACACTGTAGTCCAGGAAGAGGAATCCCAAGCAGAGCACAGTGGGCTTGCTGAATTGAGGAAAAGGAGATCAGGGACTCTGAGGAAGGTGGACATTGCAAGTCATTGTTTGAAGAAGAAGGTACTATGCAGAAATAGAGCTAGATTAATCCTTGTGGAGGGCCCCTTGAATCTTGCTGATGGTTGGGTTGTATGTGCATGCGTGAAGCACTCTAAGGCAAGGGAAAATGCAATCTGGGTCTTGTAAGTTCACCAGGGCAGTGAAATGTTTACACTCCAGCCAGCCAGAGTAGAGAGTCTTCACTGGTCACCCAGGACTTGCAGTGGAGACCAGAGGGAGCCATGCCTTAATGGCCAGTACGGCTGAACACCCCTGAAATAAAAATAAAAGATGTGTGATTGAAAAGCTAAGAAAACAGGTCTAGAAGGGATCAAGCTGAAAAGCAAGCAATTGCTCACCAAAAGAAAGCTTGATGCACTTTAAAGGAAAACAAACAAAAATCCAGGCTTTCAACAACATACATTCATGATGTCCATAATCCAGTTTAAAAATCACCAGACAAGCCCCAAAACAAGGAAGTGTAACCCATAACCAGAATAAAATCAGTCAGTCGGCATGGGTTGGTTCTATAGATACAATCAGCAGAAAAAGATGTTAAAACAGCTACTATAAACATGCATGATCAATCAGTTAAGTGTATGAACATAATGAGGAGACAAATGGAAGATAAAAAGAACCAAATGAAATTTTTAGGGGTGAAAAATACAATATTTTAAAAAATTAGCATGTGAAATTAACGGAAGACTAGGCACTAAAGAAGAAAGATCAGTGAATTTGAAGACATAGGGACAGAATTGGTACAAAATGGAAGATATATAGAAAAATCACTGAAAAAAAGCAAATAACAAAGCAGTGATGGCTTGTGGGATAATATTAAGCTGTATACCATGTGTGTGATTAGAGTTCTAGAAGAAAAGGAGAGGGAAGAACAATTTATTTGAGTAAATGATGGTTAGAAAATTACGAACTCTTTAGGCAAAAGAAGCTCAATGATCTCCAAGCAGAAGCAACTTTCTCTCTCTTCCTTTCTCTTTTGCTCTCTTTCTCTCTATCCTGCCTCCCAGCATGTCATATTCAGATTCTCGCTGACCAGAGTAGATCTCAAGTAGAAAAGAAAGGCTGGATGTTTAACGGGCAAACATGATGTGCAGTGGTCTTCAGGCCCACTCCTGGCTGCCTGACACTCTCCTTACTCCCTCCTGCAAGGAGTTTTTATGGACAGCAAGGTCCTGTGGTCGTCTCTCTGCAGCAGTACAGGCATGGAATAAACCTATCTTCAAGGCCCAGAGAATAATCAGCACCGTGCTGCAAGAAGTCAGACAATGGACATACTAGAGGTCTCAAGTCCTCTGCTGGTCTTCTTCATCGTTTTCACAAATTTCCATTGGAATTCTGGTTTGTTTTGTTTCCAGAAAACTCAGGTCATCTCCTGAAAACAGTTGATACGTTTCAGCACATTTTCTTGGGCAGGAGTAGAAAGAATGTGAGAGGAGTTTGAAAATTCAAGCGAAGGACATGGATTAACATCACAGGGCAGATACAGCAGAAGGATTCATTGTTTAGGAGGCAGCCATGGTGTGGTTGCTGGGTTTCCCGGATGGCTCAGTGGTAAAGAATTCTGCCTGCCAGTGCAGGAGGCACAAGAGTTGTGGGTTCAATCCCTGGGTCAGTAAGATCCCCTGGAGAAAGAAATGGCCACCTGCTCCAGTATTCTTCCCTGGAAAATCCATGGTCAGAGGAGCCTGGTGGGCTATGGTCCATGGGGTGGCAAAGAGTCGGGCATGACTGAGGGACACACACACTCATGGTGTGGTAGCCAAAGTGGACTCAGAAGTATCCTGAGCCGTCTTTGTGTCTTACTTTCTACAAGGGATTAGGCAAATTTCTTATACCTCTGAGCTGTGGTTTCCTTATGTATAAAATTGAAATATATACCTTGCATAAATATCTTAAGCACACTAGGCACCACACACACACGCACACACACACATGCACACACACATATTTTCCATATGATTTCATCTTGTTTACTTGATGAGATAATACATGTACAATGTCTATTATTCCTAAGACATAGTAAGTGCACAATAAACAGGATTTTGTTTACAAAATCACTGGAGTGGTTTAAGAGAGTGAATCCTGGTCTGTGAGCACAAAGTGCCTCTATAGAAAGAGGGATTCTGAAACCTGAGGGGAGCTCTTTTAAAGCTTTTGCTTAGTGTAGAGGGAGGAGAAACTTAACATAAAGAAGAGAAACTCTGAGAAAAATTGCACGATATTCTACCCTATCTTCTTAAACAGCCTGATCACGCTTGGATTTTCTGGGAGAAGTCACTTCATTATGGCGTCTCTTTTGTTCTGTGGTTCTAATAGAAAGCCCATATTCTCTTAAAAGCAGATACTCCTCTGCTCCTATGTAATGGTGTCCCTGAAGATAAACCCACCATTTAGAGCTCTCTATATGTTCTGTAGCCTGCACATACTTTCTAAATATAGTAGCCAGATGATTACTTAATTTAGCTAGAAATGGCAGATTGTTGACAAAGAATCCCTGCTGGGTTCCACTGCTTTGAGATGCAGCTTTTATAAAGCAAATAATATTTGAAGAAATGACTAGCAATGCCATTTACTTCATATAGTGACATAATATTTGGCTCTGTCATGGAACTATAATTGCCTTATTTTTACAATGTTCGTACCCTATTGATAAATATAGATTACCTGGAACAAGTCAGAGCTGCTGCAGGGAGCAAAGCACTTGCAAAGATGGGAGCTTTTAGACGAGCACACTATCTCATGCTCAGACACACCATCTGTTCTCTAGCAGCTGGCTGCTCAAATGACACAGATTCAGTTCCTTTATAGGATCAGTTCATGTCGCATCGTTTCATAGACTCACAATTTAATAAGTATGAAATAAAGGAACAGAAGCCAGTGGCTTCACTCAACAGCCAGGGATGAGAAGGGTCCTGCAAATACACATCTTGCTGCCCATTTGCTACTTGGTCACAGCTGTGTGGAGGGGGTGGTGGGGATTAGCATAAACACGCCTCCACTGCTCTTAACCTGTGGGAAAGATACGTGCCCCCTGTCTCTTTCCCCCGAACTTGGCCTGTGGGAAAGATATGTGCCCCCTGTCTCTTTCCCCTGAACTTGGCCTTTGACTTTGACGAGAGTGGGCATCATCCCTCAAGAGTATGGAAACACAGTAGAGTGAAAAGAACCCAATTCCGACTATTTAGGCAAAAATGGAGTTGATTAGTTGATAGAGCTGAGTAGCACAGGTGTTCAGTCAAATCCGTCTGTGTTTCTCTCCACCTCTCACATCAGCTTTCCTTGTAGATAGATGGTGGCTCCCCATGGATACAAGATGCCCGTGGGTAGCACCCTCAAGCTGGAGGTCTTAACATTTAAACTGACATTGTAAATTGCCAGATTGGACCACGGGAGATGATTAAAGAGCTGTGACCAGAGAGTGTTTGATTCCTCACCTAGAACTGCGGTTGTTGAACAGCACTTTGAGGTTATACCATCAGCTATGTTGACGTGTTTTCCAGAATTTTTCTTGGAGGACCTCTGTAGCACAGTGAGAAATTACTACAGGAAAAAGTTTTCTCAGTAAAACTGCTCTTTCCTGTGTAACAATTTTTGTTTCTTTTCTTTCTCTCTTTTAAAAAAATCTGTTGGACTTCATGAATCTATGAGAGGTATGTTTCCCTCTTTGCTTTGGTTAATTTGAGGGCTCAGAGACAAATCTGTTGTTCACCTATAGCAACTGCACAGGATATTATAAAACCATTTTATATACTTTTTCTTATATTTATTTTATTTTCTTATCATTACTTTTATATTGAGTTCATCCATTTACTTAATCTTATTTATCCTACATAGTATTAAATCCACTGCAAATCATTTTTGGAAGTAAGGTATAGATACATAAATTTATTATTAAGACAATATATCAAACACTCATTTAAAAGATTTAAGAATGTCTTGCATACACAGACTGACCCTGTAGGAATGTTTTCTTGGATCCTTTGGTGGCTCTTCTCGCAGACACTTCAGTGGTAAAGGAACTCTGTATCATGAATTATTTTAACCAGCTCACCTGTACATTCTCACTCAGTGCCTCTGGAACAGAAGGGCAAATGCAAGTTTGAATAGGAAGTTGTCCTGATTCTGGCCAAACCCTTATGTGACCAAGACCTTTTCTTGGGAGCAGCGAGAATTCATCCTCAGGTCCAATGACCCCAGGAAGCTGGGGTGTTCCTAGATGTATCCTCCCCTCCTCGTGGTTGAAAAGCTATACAGTAAATACCAAAGACCTGTGGTGATTGCAGATTCATCAAGAATTCAAATCTCAACATAATATTCTGTGCACAGATTTGTGGAAATTTTTTGCGTATAATTTTATTGATTGATTTTTGTCTGTGCTGTGCTTGCTCTCCTCTAGTTGTGACAAACCGGGGCTGCTCTCTAGCTGTGGTACCCAGGCTTCTCACTGCGGTGGCTCTCTTGTTGCAGAGCACTGGCTACAAGGTGTGGCTCCCAGGCTCCAGAGCACAGACTCAACAGCTGTGGGCACAGGCTTAGCTGGGCTTCCCCGATGGCTCAGCTGATAAAGAATTTGCCTGCGATGTGGGAGACCTGCGTTGGGAAGATCCCCTGGAAAAGGGAAAGGCTACCCACTCCAGTGTTCTGGCCTGGAGAATTCCACGGACAGTCCATGGGATCACAGAGAGTCAGGCAAGACTGAGCAGCTTAAACTTTCACGGCTTAGTTGTTCCGTGGCATTGGGATATTCCTGGACCAGGGATCGAACCTGTATTTCTGCATCTTCTGCTTTATCGGTGGATTCTTTACCACTGAGCCACCAGGGAAGCCCCTGGAAGTGTTTCAAGGTCTCTAGTTATTTAGGAGTGGCCCCAACATTCCAGTCTTACTTGTGGGGATGAACCCTAGGGATTTGCATGGAAAGCAGCTAGACGTTTATGGATGCCACAATTTTGCCTTGGTCATTATATCTATTAGCGTTTAGTTGTATGTAAGAGAAACTTAAACAGCTGAAAGGAATTTATTGGCAGAGAAATCCAGACTTAGGGAGAATTTTATGCGAGAAGTGATCCAGAAGCTTAACAATGTCACCCATATCACTCAGTCTGCTCTGCCTTGCCCTGTGTCAGCTTCTTTTAAGACTGGTTCTCCTCATCACTGTGGAATGCTTGGCAGCAACAGCGAGGGTTAGATGGATCTTAATTCTCATCTCTGGGGAGAAAGCATGAGCTTCTTCTGCCCATCAGAGCTTCCCTCTGCTTAGACTAGCTTGTGTCACACGCTCACCTCTGAACCAATCAGAGGGGTCAGGCGATTAAGGCCAATTAGTTCCAAGTGGGGAAAGGTCAGGGACACCCAAATTATGTAGCTAGAAATTTAGGGACCCTAGCAGGAGCAAGGGAAGAAAGGAAATGAAAACTTGGAGAGTGGGAGGTGAGGGAAAACAAAAAGCTCACTGCCATCACTCATCTCATGGAAACACTTTAGTTTACTTCTGAATCCTTGACAACCCTCTAGTGTTTTCCTACAGAGTATTGCGTGGCTCTGACAGTTTGAATTAACTGCATCATTGCTATTATTTTAACTTTCTGCACAATATTATGCAGGAAGAAAATCTATAGTTTGGATCTGGACAATGTGTTTTAGGGGAGAAAGCAGATTATGTTAAGGGAAAAGGAAAATGGATTTGTCCCACTCATACGAAATACATTTAACTCCTCATGAACAGCTACAGTTAGAGAGACTGGTAACCAGCTGGAACCAGCAGCCTGTGATTCAGTAGGTCTGGGATGCCTTACTAGACTTAGGTTTAAGCTGCAGGTATCCCACAGCCTGGAAGTTTCTGTTGGTGCAAACGACACAGCTGACTATATTAGAGCCCTTAAAATTAACCTTCCTTCCATCCATTTCTTCTTGATCACAAAGATGTTGACTGGGCTCAACCTTTGTTCCAGGTGTGGAGCCTGGCTTTTAATCCTTAGTTTAAAAAGTCACTTTAATCATATTTTGCAAAATCATTTTATTGAATGTCTCTTCTTGAGGTCTTTCTGGCTCAGAAACGATTTTGCAATGTATATCACAGCCTTTGTATTTGACTAATTGTTTGCATGAATAATAAAACCTTCCAGGAGTAAACAAGCTCATATTTTTGTCATCTGTAAACTTTATTGCTATTATAAAATCAATGTTTTGCAACTAGAACTCTTCACAGATCTTAAGGATGGTAAGTGGGGGGCTGTCAATAGGCGTAATGGACTTTTCTCCTCGGTATTTTCTTTTCATATAAAACATTAGTGTGATTTTATAAATGTAATAATCACTCCTCATCATAAATACCTCAAGACTTAGGCAAGCAGTGGTGTACTAATGATATGCAATCAGTGTGTATACTCACGGATGAATAGTCCTTCCCATCACAGACCATAGACCTGGCTGAAATATGGCCATCTCAGGAGTGATAAAGGCTTCAAATGTGATGAAGCTTAGAAACATGTACCCTCTAGTGGAGGCTCTTTTCAGATACTTGACCTTTTTTCCTTGACTTAGAATTGTCTGGATTAGAAACTCCCAGAATTACCTTATCTGTTTCCCAATTTTGTCTTGTGCTGATTTCTCATGTGAAATCTTTGAGTTTTTCTCTAGTGCAGACATTCTTAAACATGTTTGTATTACTGATATTTTCTTTTTCATAGTGATTTAAAAAATAATGTATATACATGGAAAATGAAATTTGAAAAAGGACAGAAGAGAATAAAATGAAAAGATAGATTTCTCTTCCTGCCTGGCCTTATTTCCTAATCATTTTAACAAAACCATTTCTGTTTTATATTCTTCTTCTGGTACTTACCTCTGTAATATTCAATAATATGCTTATACTTTTATTCATGGTATTCTTCAAAATATTTAATAGCTGGTAAGGGATATCCAACAACTCATCAAAACTGCTGCCTATCCATGGTATTAGAACAATTTCTTGGCAACCCCTCTTATATCAGGGATTAACTTCTACTTGCAGGGTTACAGAGAGATTTGAAAGGATATGTTTTCTGTAGCTGCTATAATAAACTGCCACAAACTTGATGGATTAAAATAGTGCTCCGTAGTTCTGGAGGCCAGAAGTCTGAAGGTCAAGGTGTTAGTGAGCCTCACCACCTCCTAAAGCTCTGGAGTAGAATCCTCCCTTGTTCTTTCCACCTCTGGTGGCTCCAGAAATTCCCTGGCTTGTGACTACCTCACTCCAGTCTCCACTGCCATCTTTGCATGGTCTTCTTCTCTGACACTTGTCCCTGAATTTAGGGCCCATCCAGACAACCCAGGATAACATCATCTTGAGATTCTTAATTCAGTTATATCTGCAAAAGACCCCTTTCCCAAATAAAGTCACAAATTTCTATTTAGCGCATGGATGTAGCTTCTGCAAGATGAGGCTACTGGTCAACCTGCTACACAGAAGAGAAGACTGTGAAACTGGCTCTCTAGCAACTAGCAGGAGGGCCTAGAGGAGCTATCCCACATTGAAGGTCAGGAACGGCAGCGGTAAGGAGATACCCCTCGTCCAAGGTAAGGAGCAGTGGCTGTGCTTTGCTGGAGCAGCCGTGAAGAGATACCCTACACCCAAGGTAAGAGAAACCCAAGTAAGATGGTAGGTGTTTCAAGAGGGCATCAGAAGGCAGACACACTGAGGCAATACTCACAGAACTAGTCAATCTAATCACACTAGGACCACAGACTTGTCTAACTCAATGAAACCAAGCCTTGCTTGCTGGGCAAACCAAGATGGGTGGGTCATGGTGGAGAGGGCTGATGGAATTGTGGTCCACTGGAGAAGGGAATGGCAAGCCACTTCAGTATTCTTGCCTTGAGAACCCCATGAACAGTATAAAAAGCAAAATGATAGGATACCAAAAGAGGAACTCCCCAGGTCATTAGGTGCCCAATATACTACTGGAGATCAGTGGAGAAATAACTCCAGAAAGAATGAAGGGATGGAGCCAAAGCAAAAACAGTACCGAGTTGTGCATGTGACTGGTGATAGAAGCAAGATCTGATGCTGTAAAGAGCAATATTGCATAGGAACCTGGAATGTCAGGTCCATGAATCAAGGCAAATTAGAAGTGGTCAAACAAGAGATGGCAAGGGTGAGCATCGACATTCTAGGAATTAGCGAACTAAAATGGACTGGAACAGGTGAATTTAACTCAGATGACCATTATATCTACTACTGTGGGCAGGAATCCTTCAGAAGAAATGGAGTAGCCATCATAGTCAACAAAAGAGTCCAAAATACAGTACTTGGATGCAATCTCAAAAATGACAGAATGATCTCTATTCGTTTCCAAGGCAAACCATTCAATATCACAGTTATCCAAGTCTATGCCCCAACCGGTAATGCTGAAGAAGCTGAAGTTGAACGGTTTTATGAAGACCTGCAAGATCTTTTAGAATTAACACCCAAAAAAGATGTCCTTTTCATTATAGGGGACTGGAATGCTAAAGTAGGAAGTCAAGAAACACCTGGAGTAACGGGAAAATTTGGCCTTGGAATGCAGAATGAAGCAGGGCAAAGACTAATAGAGTTTTGCCAAGAAAATGCACTGGTCATAGCAAACACCCTCTGCCAACAACACAAGAGAAGACTCTACACATGGACATCACCAGATGGTCAACACCAAAATCAGATTGATTATATTCTATGCAGCCAAAGATGGAGAAGCCCTATACAGTCAACAAAACAAGACCAGGAGCTGACTGTGGCTCAGATCATGAACTCCTTATTACCAAATTCAGACTCAAATTGAAGAAAGTAGGGAAAACAGCTAGATCATTCAGGTATGACCTAAATCCAATCCCTTATGATTATACAGTGGAAGTGAGAAATAGATTTAAGGGCCTAGATCTGATAGACAGAGTGCCTGATGAACTATGGAATGAGGTTTGTGACACTGTACAGGAGACAGGGATCAAGACCATCTCCATGGAAAAGAAATGCAAAAAAGCAAAATGGCTGTCTGGGTAGGCCTTACAAATAGCTGTGAAAAGAAGAGAGGCGAAAAGCCAAGGAGAAAAGGAAAGATATAAGCATCTGAATGCAGAATTCCAAAGAATAGCAAGAAGAGATAAGAAAGCCTTCTTCAGCAATCAATGCAAAGAAATAGAGGAAAACAACAGAATGGGAAAGACTAGAGATCTCTTCAAGGAAATCAGAGATACCAAGGGAACATTTCATGCAAAGATGGGCTCGATAAAGGACAGAAATGGTATGGACCTAACAGAAGCAGAAGATATTAAGAAGAGGTGGCAAGAATACACAGAAGAACTGTACAAAAAAGATCTTCACGACCCAGATAATCAAGATGATGTGATCACTAATCTAGAGCCAGACATCTTGGAATGTGAAGTCAAGTGGGCCTTAGAAAGCATCACTATGAAAAAAGCTAGTGGAGGAGATGGAATTCCAGTTGAGCTGTTTCAAATCCTGAAAGATGATGCTGTGAAAGTGCTGCACTCAATATGCCAGCAAATTTGGAAAACTCAGCAGTGGCCACAGGACTGGAAAAGGTCAGTTTTCCTTCCAATCCCAAAGAAAGGCAATGCCAAAGAATGCTCAAACTACCTCACAATTGCACTCATCTCACATGCTAGTAAAGTAATGCTCAAAATTCTGCAAGCCAGACGTCAGCAATATGTGAACCGTGAACTCCCTGATGTTCAAGCTGGTTTTAGACAAGGCAGAGGAACCAGAGATCAAATTGCCAACATCTGCTGGATGATGGAAAAAGCAAGAGAGTTCCAGAAAAACATCTATTTCTGTTTTATTGACTACGCCAAAGCCTTTGACTGTGTGGATCACAATAAACTGTGGAAAATTCTGAAAGAGATGGAAATACCAGACCACCTAACCTGCCTCTTGAGAAATCTATATACAGGTCAAGAAGCAACAGTTAGAACTGGACATGGAACAACAGACTGGTTCCAAATAGGAAAAGGAGTAAGTCAAGGCTGTATATTGTCACCCTGCTTATTTAACTTATATGCAGAGTACATCATGGGAAACGCTGGCCTGGAAGAAACGCAAGCTGGAATCAAGATTTCCAGGAGAAATATCAATAACCTCAGATATGCAGATGACACCACCCTTATGGCAGAAAGTGAAGAGGAACTAAAAAGCCTCTTGATGAAAGTGAAAGAGGAGAGTGAAAAAGTTGGCTTAAAGCTCAACATTCAGAAAACGAAGATCATGGCATCCGGTCCCATCACTTCATGGGAAATAGATGGGGAAACAGTGTAAACAGTCAGACTTTATTTTTTGGGGCTCCAAAATCACTGCAGATGGTGACTGCAGCCATGAAACTAAAAGACACTTACTCCTTGGAAGAAAGGTTATGACCAACCTAGATAGCATATTCAAAAGCAGAGACATTGCTTTGCCAACTAAGGTCCTTCTAGTCAAGGCTATGGTTTTTCTAGTGGTCATGTATGGATGTGAGAGTTGGACTGTGAAGAGGGCTGAGGGCCGAAGAATTGATGCTTTTGAACTGTGTGGTGTTGGAGAAGACTCTTGAGAGTCCCTTGGTCTGCAAGGAGATCTAACCAGTCCATTCTGAAGTAGATCAACCCTGGGATTTCTTTGGAAGGAATAATGCTGAAGCTGAAGTTCCAGTACTTTGGCCACCTCATGCGAAGAGTTGACTCAGTGGAAAAGACTCTGATGCTGGGAGGGATTGGGGGCAGGAGGAGAAGGGGATGACCAAGGATGAGATGGCTGGATGGCATCACGGACTCAATGGAGTGAGTCTTAGTGAACTCTGAGAGATGGTGATGGACAGGGAGGCCTGGCGTGCTGCGATTCATGGGGTTGCAAAGAGTTGGACACGACTGAGCAACTGAACTGAACTAGAACTAGCAACTAGAAATGAAGCATTTCAATATTTCAACTTTTTTGTCTATACCTGCTATGTATAAATCCTGTCTTTATTGATTTATCTACTTTAAATAGTATCTATTGACTGAAGATAGCTTTTCAGACCCCTTTTGGGAAGATCCCCTGGAGAAGGAAACAGTAACCCACTCCAGTACTCTTGCCTGGTAGGCTACATACAGTCCATGGGGTCACAAAGAGTCAGACACGACTGAGCGACTTCACTTCACTTCACTTCACTTCTTCACTTCAGATCTATTGAATCATCTGCGTTTTAAAAATCTGACAGTTCAGGTGAGGTTGTGTAACTGAGCATTGCTTTGGGTATTCTTGCTTTAGAGCTATGATACTCAACTGGAGAAGAAGGACCAGTATCTCCAAGGTGCACAAGAAAGGGCCACGAAGATGGAAAATGTGTGTTTACCATGGAGGTTGTTTAGTTCATCTTTAATGACATCAAGATTATTTAGTTCTTTTAAAGACATTGGTGAGTGGAGCTTATTTTTCTAGTTTTTCCAGAAGGGGTCATTTCATAAGACATTTTCCAAACAGCCATTGGTGTCATAGCTCCCAGGTCTATAAAGATGTGACTTTACCTGGAGGCGGGCAGGCAATGTCTAGTTGCTGCTCTATTTATTTAGTTAGTCTCTATTATTGCTTTTCCTTCAAAAAACAATTTCTTAAATACATGAAAGAGATAGAAAGTGAGAGCAACACAAAGTTGGCCAGTGTAAAAGGGGAGGCTTGCGGCAGCTTGCACACTGCTGTGAATCTGTTGGCTTCCCTTGTGGGCGAGCAGCCACCAGCCTGCAGCTCCCTTGACTCCTGGGCAGGTGCTTGAGGGTGCTTCGAGACTTACATGGGTTCCCGCACTTCCTCCCAGGTCCCCATCTGTCCTTGCTTCTCCCCGACTTGATGTCCATCGTCCCATTCTGTGACTGGACAATGGACCGCTGACTTCTGGTCCTCATCAGACACAGGAACAGCAGGTTCACATAACTGCTTAACACACTCCGATGATCCAGCAAGGTCTAATTCGTAAAATAATGGCTTAAATCACTCATAGTAATTCCACTTCAAATGCCAAATTGACTTCATTTCACTCTGTGTCTATTTCCGGCTTTACTCATCTCCCCACTCAGGATGGGGACAACTAACTCTAAGCACAATCCCAAAGCCATCTGCAAATGAAGGAGTGACTCTGAGTAGAATATATGGCAGTTCTTTTCCTCCTTGAGGCTGAACATTCAAGCACAAAGCTCACGAGGACCTACAAGAATGAGCCACCATGAGGGAAGCTTTCGAATTTCCATGGGGCCTAATTTGAGTATCTGAATGAAATCTCAGCTATTTCTTGAAATTTCATTATTTTTTGAGCCTGGAAAAAGGCAGAAAATATTTCTTTGAGAAAAAATTTTAAAGATATTTAGAAGTTCTACTTACAGCTCAAGTTCAAGCCCCAGCTTGCTACTGCCCACCACCTTCCTCACAGCCAGGTTCTTACTGAATGTGGAGCATCAAAGTAACCAAAGAAAAGAAAGACAATCTATTAATAGCTCTCTAGGACTCCTTGAAACAAAACAGAATCAAATTCCTTCTTTGTTCCCATTTTGATTTTCCTTCTTATTTGGAACAGAGAGGATCATCCATCTTTCTTTAAAATATGGACATTTTTTAAAGACTCTTTGGCTGAAGATTAGTTTGGAGTATCAGATGGAGGCTGTAAACCAGCCCAGATTAAGAGTTTCCAAAGCTATCCATCACTGGAATAAAAGCCAAGCAGCAGATATTGATCCTAATCCCAAAGACAGGCTAAAAGGAGGAGGTAAGGTCACAGTGTTGAGGTTACTTGGGAGAATTAAAGAGGTGAGATTGTGATGAGGATACCCTGGGCAACAGGAATGAACCATTATGGACCAGGTGGAAAGACATTTAAGAAACACATCAGGCATGACCTGAAAAGCCCTGTAGGTGCCCTTATGTCACCCAAATTGGGACTGCAAAGTGGAAAACAGTGGGATTGGGTTTTCTTGGTGGCTAAGACAGGATCAGTTGTTAACCAGGGTGAGTCAGAGAAGAGAATTACACTCTAAGGCCATGTCAGTGAGAGCACTTTCTTGATTCTGGCACAACCAGCTTGCAGGCCACTTGATAATATGTGGGTCTTCATGCTCCAGCCCAACACTCTCTCCAGGTGCTCTCCTTACCTTTTGGGATCTATAGCTCCTTTGCAGATAATTCTATTGCATGCTCACTAAACCTTAGAATTTCCACCAGCTCCACTATCCTCACTTTATATGCTTTCCTGGATCATAGTCATGATTTCTTAGACTCCCCAAACCGTACTAAGTGCAAATCTTAGTACACAAACTCGCATATGGAAAAAATGTAGCTTTCTTGATTTTTTGATAACTTAATTTCTGTTCTGCATCACCATTCCACTCAAGTGGCAGAAATGTAATCTCAGGCATTTATTCTAGGTCTAGGGTTTCTCTTACAACATGCAGACATCTCTGCCAAAATAAGAGCCTGCCTGCTTCCCCTACACTTACCCTGCAGCCCAGCCCTTATGGCTGTTGCAGGACAGCCATCTCCAAGGCCACTGACATCCGGCGTATTCCTAATGCTCCTCTTCTCCCCACCTTTGCTCCCTCAGAACAACCTAGGCATATCCTTTCTGGTCTTCATGTTCTTGGGGCAGAAGATGGGGAAGGTGACCACTTCTTCAATTCTGAAATGCTATGACTGAAACCCTGATCTCTTTGTCCTGTTCAGGTATATGGGCCATTGAAATACACAAACCCAAGAAGAAGCTCCCGGAATCTCCTTTTCTGTCCTGTCTGAGACAATGAGCTCAGGGAAAATTTCAAACAGAGGTCAGGCAGAGTCAGGCGTGGGGAAACAAATGGGTTGAGTTCCAATGTGGTATCCTATAGCAACACCTGCAAAAGCCAGCCGTTTTTGAGCCCACCCCATGGATCTTTTTTTTTCTCTTTTTAGTCTCCTGCCACACTGTAGTTCACATTCTTTTGTAACTATTAAGGACACCTTGCCTTCTTTCATCTTTACTTTTTAAACTTCCCCAAGAGAAGCCACCTACTGTCCACCCTTCTAGTCTAATTCTGTTCTTTCTCTCTCTCCCTCCACAGACACTTTCAAGGACTATATTTGTCTTTATAGTTGATCAGAGGTTGAACTTATAGCAATAGAGGATGTCATTGTTGATATTTATGATTATACTGATAACAAATAAATATATCACATCTTGTGTCCCATTCCAATCAGAGACTGTGATGTTTCATATAGTATTATTCTGGAGACCTGGAGCTTGTCCACTTTAAGTTGTACATTTTTAAAAAGTACATTAAATAACCATTTAAAATAAAGTACATATAGTAACCATTTTAATTTTTTAATATAAATTTATTTATTTTAATTGGAGGCTAATTACTTTACAATATTGTATTGTTTTTGCCATACATCAACATGAATCTGCCACGGGTGTACACGTGTTCCCCATCCTGAACCCCCCCTTCCCGTACCATTCTTCTGGGTCATCCCAGTGCACCAGCCCTGAGCATCCTGTATCATGCATCGAACCTGGACTGGCAGTTTGTTTCACATATGATATTACACATGTTTCAATGCCATTCTCCAAAATCATCCCACCCTTGCCCTCTTCCATAGAGTCCAAAAGACTGTTCTATACATCTGTGTCTCTTTGCTGTCTCGCATATAGGGTTATCATTACCATCTTTCTAAACTCCATATATATGTGTTAGCATACTGTATTGGTGTTTTTCTTTCTGGCTTACTTCACTATGTATAATAGGCTCCAGTTTCATCCACCTTATTAGAACTGATTCAAATGTATTCTTTTTAATGGCTGAGAAATACTCTATTGTGTATATGTACCACAGCTTTCTTATCCATTCATCTGCTGATGGACATCTAGGTTGCTTCCATGTCCTGGCTATTATAAACAGTGCTGCGATGAACACTGGGGTACACGTGTCTCTTTCAATTCTGGTTTCCTTGGTGTGTATGCCCAGCAGTGGGATTGCTGGGTCATATGGCAGTTCTATTTCCAGTTTTTTAAGGAATCTCCACACTGTTCTCCATAGTGGCTGTACTAGTTTGCGTTCCCACCAACAGTGTAAGAGGGTTCCCTTTTCTCCACACCCTCTCCAGCATTTATTGCATGTAGACTTTTGGATAGCAGCCATTCTGACTGGCCTGAAATGGTACCTCACTGTGGTTTTGATTTGCATTTCTCTGATCATGAGTGATGTTGAGCATCTTTTCATGTGTTTATTAGCCATCTGTATGTCTTCTTTGGAGAAATGTCTGTTTAGTTCTTTGGCCCATTTTTTGATTGGGTCATTTATTTTTCTGGAATGGAACTGCAGGAGTTGCTTGTATATCTTTGAGATTAATTCTTTGTCAGTTGCTTCATTTGTTATTATTTTCTCCCATTCTGAAGGCTGTCTTTTACCTTGCTTATAGTTTCCTTTGTTGTGCAGAAGCTTTTAATTTTAATTAGGTCTCATTTGTTTATTTTTGCTTTTATTTCCAATATTTGGGAGGTGGGTCATAGAGGATCCTGCTGTGATTTATGTTGGAGAGTGTTTTGCCTATGTTCTCCTCTAGGAATTTTATAGTTTCTGGTCTTACATTTAGATCTTTAATACATTTTGAGTTTATTTTTATGTATGGTGTTAGAAATTGTTCTAGTTTCATTCTTTTACGAGTGGTTGGCCAGTTTTCCCAGCACCACTTGTTAAAGAGATTGTCTTTTCTCCATTGTATATTCTTGCCTCCTTTGTTGAAGATAAGGTGTCCATAGGTGCGTGGATTTATCTCTGGGCTTTCTATTTTGTTCCACTGATATATATTTCTGTCTTTGTGAGTACCATACTGTCTTGATGACTGTGGCTTTATAGTAGAGCCTGAAGTCAGGCAGGTTGATTTTCCAGTTTCATTCTTCTTTCCCAAGATTGCTTTGGCTATTCAAGGTTTTTTGTATTTCTATACAAATTGTGAAATTATTTGTTCTAGCTCTGTGAAAAACACCGATGGTAGCTTGATAGGGATTACATTGAATCTATAGATTGCTTTGGGTAGTGTACACATTTTCACTATATTGATTCTTCCAATCCATGAACACAGTATATTTCTCCATCTATTAGGGTCCTCTTTTATTTCTTTCACCAGTGTTTTATAGTTTCTATATATAGGTCTTTAGTTTCTTTAGGTAGATATATTCTTAAGTATTTTATTCTTTTGTTGCAATGGTGAATGGAATTGTTTCCTTAATTTCTCTTTCTATGTTCTCATTATTAGTGTATAGGAATGCAAGGGATTTCTGTGTGTTATTTTTATACCCTGCAACTTTACTATATTCATTGATTAGCTCTAGTAGTTTTCTGGTGGAGTCTTTAGGGTTTTCTATGTAGAGGATCATGTCATCTGTAAACAGTGAGAGTTTTACTTCTTCTTTTCCAATTTGGATTCCTTTTATTTCCTTTTCTGCTCTGATTGCTGTGGCCAAAACTTCCAAAACTAAGTTGAATAGTAGTGGTGAAAGTGGGCACCCTTGTCTTGTTCCTGACTTTAAAGGAAATGCTTTCAATTTTTCACCACTGAGGATAATGTTTGCTGTGGGTTTGTCATATACAGTTTTTATTATGTTGAGGTATGTTCCTTCTATTCCTGCTTTCTGGAGAGTTTTTATCATAAATGGATGTTGAATTTTGTCAAAGGCTTTCTCTGCATCTATTGAAATAATCATCTGGCTTTTATTTTTCAATTTGTTAATGTGGTGAATTACATTGATTGATTTATGGATACTGAAGAATCCTTGTATCCCTCGGATAAAGCCCACTTGGTCATGGTGTATGATCTTTTTAATGTGTTGTTGGATTCTGATTGATAGAATTTTGTTAAGAATTTTTGCATCTATGTTCATTAGTGATATTGGCCTGTAGTTTTCTTTTTTTGTGGCATCTTTGTCAGGTTTTGGTATTAGGGTGATGGTGGCCTCAGCCTCATAGAATGAGTTTGGAAGTTTATCTTCCTCTGCAATTTTCTGGAAGAGTTTGAGTAGGATAGGTGTTAGCTCTTCTCTAAATTTTTGGCAGAATTCAGCTGTATAGCTGTCTGGACCTGGGCTTTTGTTTGCTGGAAGATTTCTGGTTACAGTTTCAATTTCCGTGCTTGTGATGGGTCTGTTAAGATTTTCTATTTCTTCCTGGTTCAGTTTTGGAAAGTTGTACTTTTCTAAGAATTTGTCCATTTCTTCCAAGTTTTCCATTTTATTGGCATATAACTGCTGATAGTAGTCTCTTATGATCCTTTGTATTTCTGTGTTGTCTGTTGTGATCTCTCCATTTTCATTTCTAATTTTATTGATTTGATTTTTCTCCCTTTGTTTCCTGATGAGTCTGGCTAATGGTTTGTCAATTTTATTTATTCTCTCAAAGGACCAGCTTTTGGTTTTGTTGATTTTTGCCATGGTCTCTTTTGCTTCTTTTGCATTTATTTCTGCCCTAATTTTTAAGATTTCTTTCCTTCTACTAACTCTAGGGTTCTTCATTTCTTCCTTTTCTAGTTGCTGTAGGTGTAGAGTTAGGTTATATAATAACCATTTTTAGATTTTTATGCTTATAAAGCACTTTTTGTCACAGTAAAATTTACGTCATATAAAATTTATCATTTAAAAAATATTTTAATTGGAGGATAATTGCTTTACAATGTTGTGTTACTTTCTGCTGTACAACAACACGAACCAGCCATAAGCATACATATATTCCCTCCCTCTTGAACCTCCCTCCCACCATCCCTCCATTTTAACCATTTTTAAGTGGCTTTAAGGATACTCACATTGTTGTGCAACCATCACCATTATCCATCTTCGGAACTTATTCATCTTTCTAAACTGAAACTCTGCATCCAGTAATTGTTTAATAACTCCCCATTTACCCCACCCCAAGACTCTGATAACCAATATCCTACTTGCTGTCTCCATGGACTTGACTATTTCACATACCTCAACTAAATAGAATCATACAATGTTTGTCCTTTTCTGTCTACCCGATTTCACTAAGCATGTATTTAAGGTTTGTCCTTGTACAGGCTGAGTAATATTCCACTGTACACATACACCACATTTTGCTTATCCTTTCTTCTGCCTATGTGCATTTAAGTTGTCTCCACCTTTGGGCTATTGAGAAGAATATTGCTATGAACATGGGTGTACAAATCTGTTCTCTATTTCCTGCTTTTAATTCTTTAAGGTGTATCCCAGGAAATGGAATTACTGGGTCATATGATAACTCTATGTTTAACTTTTTGAGAAACTGCCATAGTGTTTTCCATTGTGTCTGTGCTATTTGACCTTCTCTCTGGTAAGGCACAAGGGTTCTAACTTCTCTGCATCTTCACCAACACTTCTTATTTTTGGTTTTTTAAATAACAGCCATTCTAATGGATGTGAAATTGTATCTTGTGGCTTTGATTTGCATTTTGTTAGTGATTGGTGATCTTGAGCATCTTTTCAGGTTCTTATTGGCCATTTGTATCTCTTCTCAGTGAAATGTCTATTCAAGTCCTTTGCCAATTTTTTGACGAGGTGGTTTATTTTTGTTGTTGTTGAATTGTAGGAGTTCATTATATATTCTGAATATTAACTGCTTATCAGATATATAGCTTGCAAATATTTTCTCCCGTTCCATGAGATGCCTTTTCACTTTCTTGACAGAGTTCTTTTGTGCACAAAAGTTTTTACTTTTGATGAAATCCAATTTATATCTGTTATTGTTCTTGGCTATGCTTTCAGTGTCATATCCAAGAAATCATTGCCAAATTCAAAGTCATGAAGCTTTTCTCCTGTTTTCTTCTAAGAATGTTGTAGTTGTAGCTCTTATGTTTGGCTCTTTAGATTCACTTTGAGTTTTAAGGTAAGGATCCAAATCTGTTCTTTTGTATGTGGATATCCAGTTTTCCCAGCCTGTTTTGATAAAACGCATTTTTAAATATTTAAAATGCATATTGCATGCCATTCTTTCTTAAGCAATATATAGAAGACAGCAAACGTGTTCATGAGGACTCTTAGCTGCCCTAAGATCTTAAACTCTTGTTCTATGCTGTTCCATAGTGACTATTTCAGGATTTCCTTATACTAGTGACCTTACACTCCTGGGCTTTATTTGATCTTCTTTATGTTTTCATTGCTTTTATTTCACCTTTTTTTGTCATCAAACTGCTTACAGTCAATACTTTAGCTGTCATGTCTCTCTCATAACAGTGTGGCCTCCACATTTGTTTCTATAGACAAACAAACCTGAGAGTCAAACTTAATAAAAACTGTATATAAACATAAAGTCAGTATTCTCTAAGGAAGGATCTAATGGATTCATTAATAAAGGAAATGTTATTTGGTGTTATGAGAGCTATTGACTTTGCTAAAAGATCACTGTCATTTACGTTGAGGTCTTTCTTCATTTTTGTCTGATGTCTACATAATCAGGTATGACTCACTGGTGTGCTGGTAATGTTTAAAAGCCAGCATTCAAGGTGGGGAGAGGGAAATCTTTATTTATAATGGTTGCTGACTTCCATGGTGTAAATACTCCCAGTGTGGCCGATTACAAGCTACCGATGTGACGTAACTGAAAAGTAGAGATAGGAAGAGATATACAGTAGGGAGTCATCAGATAGTATTTTGTTACACAGATACAGCAGGTATAAATAACTCCAAGAGCAGAGTTTAAAACAAAATGTAGCAAAATAAATAGGATATGATGCATTTTGAATACTTATTGTTTATTATCTTGTTTTCAGCATAATTCTTTCAATGTAAGTTTATGCAGCTTAAATCTTAATAAAAACCATATTATACAACTGGCTCACAAACTTCCTGAAAGTTTAACAATCAGCTCTTGTGAGTCGGGACAAGTCAGTACCAACACTCAACTCCTTTGCACTAAGGGTAATAAAATCACGACGTTTATTATCCCTAGAATTTGCACAGACTCAAAATGCTAATGAAGCTTTTAAAGGTTCAGATTAATTAACAAATGACATGCATGACCAGTTACTAATGGAAACAGGAATATTTTGATGGTATTCTGAAGGATATTAGATAACTAACAATTTCTGTGTTCTTATTTTGTGCCAGGCACTATGATAAGTTCTTTATTGTCAATATCTTGTTGAATCCTGAAAAAACCCTTGGATAGGTGTTATTATCTCCACACTATAGATGAGGCAATGGATTTGAGGAGGTTCATGTGTTCAGAGACATACTAGGTTTTGAACTTGTATCAGCGTGTTACCATGCATTCAAGAATTCTTTATCGAAAGCCCACTGTTTACCTGATGATGAGCTGAGAGGTGGACTGAGAGGAGGAAAAAGTGGCTGGACAGAGATTGAAGGGGATTGTGGTGCAAGATGAATCTAGATATACCTGGGTGACCAGACCAAGCAGAACCTTCTAGACCACATTTAAGGAGTTTGGTCTTTATTCAGGAGCATTGAAAACTGCTGAAAGATTTTAATTACAGGACTTGAAATTTGTTCAACTCTGCCTTTTGATGGAACTTTCTGTGTGGAGTGGGGCTCGGTGTACATAGGAGACTAGTTAAAACTCACTACAGTTACCCTGGCAAGAGATGATGAAAGATTGCTTTAGGGTGGTGCTGGCTTCTGGTTTCTGCAACTGGATGCATGGTAGCATCACTTGGAGACAGAGCAGTGCAGCAGACATGTCCCTGGAGGAGAAATCAAGATGGGAACTTAGCACATGTTGACTTTGAGGTTTCTGTAAGAGTTTGAAGAAGTTCAGTGAGAAGTTGGGGAGATGCAAGCCATTCTTTCGATCTCTGTGCTGCACTAATTGTGTCATGAGTTGGAGCAGATGAATCCTGAGAGCCTTTGAAATCTTGGCATTTCATGACATTACATTCCCTGATATTTGAGATAGACATGAAAGAGCTGCTACCTCTTTCTGTGTATGTCTCTATGTGCTGTTGGTGGAAAGAAAACCTTTCTTTGGATGGACTTTGGGACTTATCTTCAATGTCATTGCTCCATTTTTATCTTGAAAAGTCATGCAGGAAGGTCATGCTGACCAGGTACACCATCACAAGGGACTTAGACTTGACCATGTAAACCAGTCTTTAATGCCAAGCATACAGAAGGAGCCAGAGCCAATGAATGTGGTTGTGGAGAGAAGAGATAGAGAAGGAGAGGCAACGGTGGAAAAGCTGCTAACTTGCTCTAGGATATTTTTTGTTGTTGCTGAGTATAGTTCCTTAATAACATTGTGTTAGTTTCTGTTGCACAGCAAAGTGTATATATATATATATATATATATATATGTATACTCTTTTAGATTTCCTTACAATTTAGGTCACCCATAGAGCATTAAGAAGAGCTCTCAGAAGCTGTTATTTTTCTTTTTTAAAATTAGCTTTTATTTTTCTTTAAAAACACATGCCAATAGTTAAAAAAATCAAATAGCTTCTAAAAATCTTTTGATAGAAATTGATCCCTTGCCAACCTGTCCCCACCTTCAGTCTTATTTCCCAGAGCCTACTACTTTCACCTCTTTTAACTATTTCTTACAGGATGTGCTGGGCTGTGTTTAGTCATTGAGTGTCTTACTCTTTGTAGTCCTATGGACTGCAGCCCTCCAGGCTCCTCTGTCCAGGGGATTCTCCAGACAAGAATACTGAAGTGAGTAGCCTTTCCCTCCTCCAAGGGATCTTCCTAACCCAAGATCGAACTCAGGTCTTCCACATGGCACTCCATTTCCTCTGTGTCCTTACAAAGAAGAGGTCATGTGAGCACCCAGCAAGATGGCAGCTGCTTGTAATCAAAGGGAGAGCTGTTACCAGACATCAGTCCTGCTGGCACCTTAGACTTCCAGCCTTCAGACTGTGAGAAAATGCATTTCTGTTTGTTGAAGCCACCCAGTCTATGGTATTTTGTTACAGCAGCCAGACTAATACTCTCCTCATGCTTGACTAATATTTTGGTAAATATAGAATTCTATTTTGAAAATCCTTGTCCCTCAGAATTTAGAAGATGATGGCATTTGATTCTCATCTTTGTATGTGACTTTTTTTTTCCTGTTTGGAGGCTTTCAGAGACATCTTTGCATCTCCTCTGTTCTGACATTTTACAACGCTGCAGCTTTGGCACTTGTGTTCATCATTCATTCACTGTGCTGAGCACTTGGTGGTTCCTTTTGATCTGGAGATCCTGTCTTTTTGGAAATATTTCATATATCATTTCTTTGATAATTTTATTGTCTCCATTTTCTCTATTCTGTGTTTACAGAAACTTTATTAATCATGTTAAGAGCTTGGAGATTGATTCTCAGTTTCATTAAAAAAATCATTTATTTGCTATCTTCCATACTTATGCTTTTTATTTAGGTTTGTAGAAGAAATTAACTTTATAGAACAAAGCTTATACTAAATATTTTAATTCCAGGTACTGTATTTTTAATTTCCTAAAGGTTTTCTTGAACTCTTTTTTTTTTCCTCTCCATATCTTGGATTTGTTTTATGAATACATCGTTTGGATCAGAGGTTGACTTTCTTTCTTTGTTTAAGGTTCCTTCTGCGCCCATATTGTCTCTGCTTCCTTTTTCTGTTTGTTTAAGTTTGGTCTCTGTCTTGTATGCCAAAGATTTTCCTCAAGTGTTTGCTAATCCTTAACTTGTATTAAAGATTGAAGCACTGGACAACAGTTTGGAACGTCTCTGTGTGTGTACTGGGCGGAGTAGGGGGCTGGGCTTGCTGCACGGTGAGCGTCACCATGGGATGGTGGTGCTTCAAACCAGCCCTTCTCCTGGGAGAGTCCTAAATGTCAGATTCCGAGCTCTTTTCTTAGAGGCTATTCAGTTTTGTTTTGTTTTGAAATAGAAGCATCAGTCCTCCAGTCTCCTGGTGGAGAGACTTGGTTGCTGGTATTCAGGGAGTAGGACAAAGCCTAGAGGGGGAAGGGGGCTGGGTCTCACAGTCCTGTACAGAAACTTTACTTTGGCCCTCTGTTTGAGCTCAGGCCACGCTCCAGTCTGGCACTGACCCCCAGGGCCTGGATCTGAAGCCGTTTTTGATCAGTTTCTCCAACATGGACCACAACTCTCCCACAGAGGTAGTGTCAGGATGGGACTGGGTGGGCAGGAAGCTGGATCACTGCTTCTGGAAATCTCTCTGCAGCACTTTTACTGTCACGTACTCAACTCTGCTAAGTCGATTGCCGCCTCTCCAACTCAATTGCCATCTTCAAGAAACTTGCTGAAATCTCTCTTTCACTTTTGTCTCCTCTTTCGTTCTCTCTGTCCACACATGCTAATACCTTTTATTCCTTTAGTGTTATTTTAGGGAAGTTTGGAAGGGAAGAAGAGACAAATGCATGTTATAATTCTGCCATATTTAACTGAAAGCCTCTCTTCTTTTTCCCCCTACTTTAAGATTTGGAATCTGTATAAGTAAAAAGAAATAGTTATAATCTATATACTGATTATTAATTGTCAGAATGGGACAACTTCTCATTTATATGAATCACAGTTACCAGAAACAAACCAAAAAAATAATAAGTTGAGGATTTTCCTCCTCTAATTCTCCAATTATACCCTCAATAAAACATTCTGTTAATTAACCAGACACTGTTATCACAGAATATTTGTTTATAAAGTGTCAACAGGGAATGGATTCTAAGAAGAAAATCCACCTTCGAAAATGTCTTCAAATTCCCCTTTTCAGTGTCCAATGTGGCACATTCCCATGACCACTTTGGGCTATTGTGAGTTTATCTGAGACAAGTAAGGTCATTTTGATCAATGTGATGAGTCCTCATCATAAACATTTCCCTTTGATTGGTACATGGTGGTGCACTTTTCTGCTAGTTGAGGGAGGGGGAAGCAGCATTTTTGTTGGCATTTGAAGTGAGGTGCTCATCTGAGGGCCCCTGAAAGTGGTAAAGGAGCTGGGGTTGTAGTAAAAAGCACAAGGTTCCTATGGTGCAGTTCTGGATAAAAGCAAGAAATTAGCTCTCAGCTACAGCAAAGGAGCTGAGAAACTCTGAATAAGCACGCCCATCCTTCTGATTGAAGTGGAAGAGAAGGAGGTAAAAGAGCTTCTCCTGGTATCTGAGTACCAGGCAAGTCAAATAGAAAAGAAAAAGCTTTCTATTTTTTTTCCAGCACCTCAAGAGCAGTTAACAAACCCTGACAGGGAAGAAGTGGGCAAAACTGCACTGCCTGAAAGTTTTATTGAGAGGAAAGAGCAAAGAGCTTTATACACAGGGTGAAGAAATGACGCTCTTGGTTGGTAGAAAAGATAACAATGTGAGTTACAGGAAAGAACTGGTAAGAAACTGGAACTTAAAATTCACAAATTTTTATAGTAAGCTACATGTAGCATTCAATACTTTAATAAAACAAAATAGATTTTAAAATATATAGCCAACATAGGAAGGGCCTTTCCAGGTAACTCAGTTGGTAAAGAATCCTCCTCCAATGCAGGAGACAGGCTGCAGTGGAGGAGACCCAGGTTCAATCACTGGGTCAGGAAGACCTCCTGGAGAAGGGACTGGCAATACCCACTGCAGTATTTTTGCCTGGGAAATCTCATGGGCAGAGGCACCTGGTGGGCTACAGTCCATGGGGTCACAGGAGTTGGACACAACTTAGTGACTAAACCCACCAATATAGAAAGGGAATTCCATTCTAACATTTGTAAGAAGATATTCTGAACTTGGGGTGGAATATGAGAGATATATTTAGTGATGATGAAGTAGACATAGCTGATGACAGGTTTTTATTGACAAAATTTGTCAAGAGCCAAAGATGAAAAGAAAGACCTCAAGGATGAAAACATTTTTCCCTCTAACCAACAAACAATCCTCCAGGAATGAATTCTCATAATAACAATGTGTTGGGGAAATTATTTTCATTAGTAATAATGAAATAATGAAAAATCCATCCATTGATTTTTTTTAATGGGCAATACTCAGTTATTAGGGGCCTTAAAACTCATCTGTTTAATCTAGAGATACTGTGAATAAGATGGGTTAATTAGAGAATGAGGAAACTGCAAAACTGGGGGTCTAAACATACTTTTATCGTATGGTTGGCATAAGAAAAAACCTAAAATATCATTAAAGGGAATTTTAAGAAATATTTAAAAAACCACTTATTCCCTATTCTAACACTCCTCCCCAAACTCTCAACTAACTGACAGATGCCTCTCTATGTCTGGACAGTAATGCTCATTGGGATGTGTAAGGAGAGTTGGGTACATGAGTTCCCAAAGGACTCTCAAAAGGATTAATTTGGGTTCTTTATATCTTAGCATTAGGAATGTGCTATGCTTGAGAGTCCTCACATTCAAGTTCCTTGAAAATGGTGCTGTTAGTTGAAACAAATCTGACTTAGAAGCACAGAATCACTCCCATTCAAAGACCCTACACCCACACCCAGGCTCTCCAGAAATACTTCAAACACTGTATTTCGTGAACTATAAGTGACATGCCCTGGACACCAGGAAGTAAAGTACATTCAGCAGCTTGATTAACAAGATCACACTGTGACCCAATAACATCACAGAACACAGAACATACTACTAAACATCCACCTTCATAATTCTTGTTTATTTTTCCTGGTAGCAGAGCAGAAAGTGAAAGAGCTCCTTTAGGGCTATTAATGTGGAAAGTTCTTTAGGGGAGATTTTCATTTTTCTTTAAAAGAATTTGGTGGGTAGTAGGACAACCTTTTCGAATCCTTCTTGTATCTTATTTTATTTACTATTTATTTTTTAATCGGAGGATAATTGCTTTACAATGTTGTGTTGGCTTCTGCAATACAACAATGATAATGTCATAATTATATATATATATATACACATATATATACATATATTATATATACACATATATATACATACATATATATATATATACACACACACACACACACAGACACAGACACAGACACACACCCTCTCTCCCTCTTGAACCTCCCTCCCCCATCCCATCTCATCCCTGTGGGTCATCACAGAGCTCAAGGCTGGCCGCCCTGTGTTATATAGTGGAATCCTTCTTATAAAACAGGTATAGGTGGTTGTTACACCATCATCTTTTATTTCCTTCTCTCTTTCCTTCCTTTCTTCCTCCCTCCCTCCCTTCTTTCATTCCTCCTTCTCTCTTTCCCTGTCTTTTCTTTTTCTCATTTTTTCTTTTGAAAGAATTACCCTTAACGAGTGTGTTTCAGCTACTAACATTGAGTAACAAATCACCCCAAAACTTGGTGAGTTAAAGTAACAACAGGGAGGTGGTTGAAGTGAACTGGATGCAGCGCTGCACAGGAAGATTAAGGTCTTAGGTCCAAATGCTGGCCATGGTTTGTAATACATTAATGCCGGTGAGCAAGTCTGCACCTGTCTGAAGACTTTCTTCTCCAAATTAGAGCCCTCTAAGGCCCCCCCCACTCTAAAATGGATTTATTCTATGTCTAGCCCTACCCCAGGCCTCTGAGTGACTAAGTTTTCGAGTACTCTCTCTCTTTAAGACTGAAAGTCTTCTTCCACTTTGAGCGCCATCCTATCAGGCAGTTCAGGGTATACTTGGCTCCACATGACCCTGTCCTAATACACATGGAATCCTTTATCCTTTGATCTATTGCCACACTTTTTACAAAGGCAGATAGTTTGAATGATGACCACGTGCAGAACTGGAGACTCTTACAGCTGGAGGGGATCTTTATATGATCCATAGTGTTTGAACCTCAATTCACAGAGTTAAAAGTCATAAGTTCTGGCCTTTCCGGGTGGTACAGTAGATAAGAATCCACCTGCTAATGCAAGGGACCTGGGTTTGCTCTCTGGTCAAGGAAGATTCCACGTGCTTCAGAGCAACTAAGTCCGTGTGCCACAACTACCGAGCCTGCACTCTAGAGCCTGTGAGCCACAACTGCAACCCGCATGCTGCAACTACTGATGTCTGCACACCAAAAGCCTGTGTCCCACAAGAGAAGACACCGCAACAAGAAGCCCGTGCACCACCACGCAGAGTAACTCCTACTTTCCACAACAAGAGAAAGCCCGCAAGCAGCAACAAAGACCTAGCACAACCAAAGATAAATACATAAAAACTCACAAGTCTCATACCTTTTCTTAAGATCAAAGATTGCAACAATCCCTTGAACAATGATTTTACCCCCTTTATCAGATTTATTTAAAGATTATATGGGTATAAAATTGTAAACAATTTGATTTCACTTCTAATGAAAGTTTCCTTGAAAAGAATCTTTTTACGAGATTAAACACTTATTCACAGGATGTTTTGCTTATTCAAAGCATTTGTTGGATTCTTTTAATTGCTTTCAGAACTTTTTTTTTTAACCAAATCAGCTTTTTACTTGATTTTTAAACTTGATCGTCCACTTGCCATTTCCTCTTTCCCATTCTTTGGACACCACCCTTTGACTCTACCACCTAACCTCATAGCTTTGCTGTGTCAGCAAAGATATAAGAGACCCAGGAGCAGACAGGGGGCCTTGGAGGAAGTAGGATCTTGACTATGAATGGAAATCTAGAGAAGAGTGTCAGCAAGCAGATAAAAAGTATATGGAATGGAAAAAGTTCATCTCAAAATGCTGATTTCTACTTTAATTATTGTAAATACTTGGGTACAGTGTTCTTCTAGAAATGGGAAATATTCACTAATAAACTGTTCATTCAATCATCACAATGCTAGGTGCTAGATATAAATCAAAGAATAAGACAGAGGAGGTCCTTGCTCTCTCTCCCTTTTTTTTTTTTTTTGGCCACACTATGTGGCTTGTGGGATCTTAGTTCCCTGACCAGAGATTGAACCTGCACCCTTGGCATTGAAAGCACACAGTCCTAACCACTGGATCACCAGGGAATTAACCCCTGCTCTTACTGAAGGAAAAAAGAATAAATAAACAAAAAGAAACTATCAAATGGAGTTAAGTGGTAAGGAAAAGAATTACAGATGAGATGTTGTGATAGAGAGTAACTGAGGGGTAAATTTGGAATGGGACGGGGGGAACCTTGCTGAAATTTGGATGAGAAGTGGCCCATATGAATATTCAAGGGAAGAGCATCCTAGTGTGGGAAGCAGATGGTACATGGGCTGTCAGACAAGGACAGAGAGAATGAGAAAGTGAAAGGAGCACAGTGGGGAGGCTGAAGGGGCAGGCAGGGACCAAATCATTAAGGCATTAAAAGTCAGAGAAGGAAGTATATGGGTGCGACAACAGAGTAACCTATGTTCTGGCTCCTGCTTTAAAAAGTCACTGGAATTTGAAAGCAACCAAGACATCCTTCCATAGGTAAATGGGTAAGCGAACTTTAGTACATCTTTACAATGAAAGACTATTCAGCGATAAAAGGGAATGAGTTATCAAGTCACAAAAACATAGAGAAACCTTGAGTACATACATCTAAGTGAATGAAACCTGTCTGAAAAAGCGTCACACTGTGTGATTCCAACTACGTGACATTCTGGAAAAGGCCAAACTATGGAAACAGTACAAGGATCAGTGGTGGCAAAGAGTTCAGGTGAGCGAGGGAAGGAATGAATATGTCTAGTACAGGGATTATGGAGCAGTGAAATTATTCTGTATGATGTCTTAAGGGTAGATACACATCATTACACATTTATCAAAACCCACAGACTGTGCAAAACAAGTGAACCTTAATGTGAAATATGGACTTCAGTTAATAGTAATATATCAATATTGGTTCATCAGTTGTAACAATTGTACCATACCAATGCAAGATACTAATAATAGAAGAAACAGTCAAGGATGGGGTGGTGGTGGTGAGGAGACATAAGGAAATTCTCAGTACTTCCTTCTCAGTTTTTCTGTAAGCCTAAAATGCCTCAAAAACATAATCTAGGAATTAATTTCTTTAAGTCACTGGAGTTGATATTTAAAAGCTGGATGGTAGAGGGCAGAGTGGTTGCAAGAAGACCAGTCTGGAGGCTGTTGATGCAGGCCAGAGGAGGCATAGGTGGCCTGGATTTGGGGGCCAAGTGGGGAGGAGGGAGAAGATGGGGCAAATGGATAGCCCTAGAATGTGTTTTGTAAATGATCTTACTGGGACTTACAGAACGCCTACAAATGACAGGGAAAGCAACACAGGATGTTGGGTTTAAGCAGCTGGGTGAATGAATGGTCCTACAGTTTATGGAGGTGGGGAAAGTGAATATTGCCAGCCAGATCCATGCAGAGGGGTGGGTGGATGGTTGGATGTACAAATTTGGAATTCTGGAGCGAGGTCAAGATGAAGATGGAGGTCTGGTTGTCATCGGAATCTGGAAAATGTCCAGTCTCACAGAACTGGATAAATGCAATTCAAGTGAGTGTAGATAAGGTGAAGCAAACACCAACTGTTGAACAGCTCAGCACTGGAAGGGAGCTCAGACAGCAGCTGCCAAAGGAAGCTGAGAGGGAGCCTCCAGGAGATGGGAGAAATCCAGAGGCCTGTGGTGGCAGAAAGCCAAGGGAAGACTTGTTCTCACGCTGAAGGATTTATCTAAGCACGACTCTGAGGGGTACAAGGACCTACATAGGTGAGACACCCCATCAAACAGCAGGCTCACATTCTCCAAGTCACTTCTGACTCTTCAACCAAAGGACTAAAATGCAACTCTTCCGGGAGCTGAAGCCTTTCCCTTGGGTCCTGGTATTTAGTCCTCCTCTTTGGGACTCATACAGCATGTCAGTTTAGAGCAGACCTTGGCCAAGTACAGCCTCTGAACCCACTTGTTTTTCTATAGCTCACAAGCTAAGAATGGCTTTTGCATTTTTTAATAGTTGGGGGAAAATCAGAGGAAGAATATTTGTGGCATGTGAAAATTATATGAAATTCAAAATGTCAGTGTCTATAAGTAAAGTTTTTATTGAAACAAGCCATGTTCATTTGAACGCTCATTTTCTGCCTGCTTTTGCATAACAAAGGTAGAGTTGAGTAACTGGGACACAGATTTGCAAAGCCTAGGATATTTATTCTCTGTCCCTTTACAGAAAGTTTCCTGGCTCCTGATTTAGGCACAAAATCTATATTATCATGTGTGAGAAATGGCATGACACAAGCTTGTCAGTCCTCATCATGGATTCTGTTGGACACAACTTAACTTGAAGTTCACATATATATATGTGTATGTGTGTGTATGTGTATATATATATGTGTGTGTGTGTGTGTGTGTGTGTGTGTGTGTGTGTGTATACACACACACACCATATCTGACTCATACCCTTGGGGTCCTCAAAGGACCACGTCATTCAGTGACTTCTGAACTTCTGCCTCCAGTCCTGTCCCTCTCTTTGCAAGTGCAACTGCCTGCTAGATGTATCCATCTGAGTCATCCTTAAGCTCATCATATACAAAATGGAGCTAGCTACCTTCCCTTGTGGCTCAGCTGGTAAAGAATCCACCTGCAATGCTGGAGACCTGGGTTGGATCCCCGGGTTGGGAAGATTCCCTGGAGAAGGGAAAGGCTACCCACTCCAGTATTCTGGCCTGGAGAATTCCATGGGGCCTGTGTAGTCCATGAGGTCTCAAAAAGTCGGACACGACTGAGCGACTTTCACTTTCACCTTCCTCTGAAAATGTTACCATTTATGTTACCATTCCTTAGTAGGATAGAGCAAAAATATGTCTTTACTTTCCTCCCCTTTCTGACAGAGTTTCAAAAACTCTTAGAATTTCCAGCGTGATGGGAGCCTCTTTTGTTATTCCTGATGGAGCCCTTTCAACCACAGCTGAGTTTATGCTGATAAGGTGAGCCCTGGTGGGCCTGGGGAATTTCAGAAGATGGGCTGGCCACACAAGAAAGACCAAGCAGGTGACGAAAGGGCTGGAAAGGGCTGGAACTCTCATTGCATCACTCTCCTTCCACCTCCATGGAAATAAAAGGCACTGGGGATTGAGTGGTTGATTACCAATCATGTTTCCTAGTGAAACCCCAGAAATTCAGAAAAACTCTGGAATAAGGAGGTTAGGAGGAGCTTCCTGGTTGGTGGACATATCGGTGTACCAGGAGGATGGTGCTCCACAGAGGGCAGGGGCTCCTATGCTCAGGACCCTTTCACATATACCCAATGTGCCACTTCACCTGGGTGTTTATTTATAGCCCGTAAAACAGCCATTATTAAGTATTGTGCTTTCAGTGACTTCTGTGAGCTGTTTTAGCAGATTGTTGAACATGAGTGGGGCATTTGGGGAACACTCACATTTGTAGCCAAGACGGAAGTGTGGGTCACCTGGGGACTCCACTGGTGGCTGGTGTCCGAACAAAGCAGTCTTTTGAGACTGAGCCTTTAATTTGCCGAATCTGCTCTCAATTCTCTGGTGTCAGAGCTGGATTGAATTGTAGAGTCTCCAGCTGGTGTTAGAGAACTGGTGTTAGAACCTGCTGAGTCATGGGCTTCACTATCCAACCAGCCACCCAAGGTAGAAAACTGATAGTTATTTTAGACTTGTTTTTTACTGCATAGTCCCTACTCCACATTCAATCTCTGAGCAATACTGATTGTGCACTGACTCTACCCCCCTACCCCCGAGCCTCTGTTTCCCTCTCCCACTTCCACTGCCCTGGTGTGGACACTCAGCAACACTCACACAGATTGTGATAATAGCACCCCATTGATCCTTCCTAACACCAGTCTTGCCCTATCTCAAATTGATACGAGGTTTGTTTTTAATTGTTGTTGTTGTTTTGGTCGTGTGGCTTGTGGTGTCTTAGCTCCCTGACCAGAGATTGAACCCATGCTCTCAGCAGTGAAGGTGCAGAGTCCTAACCACTGGACCATCAGGGAATTCCTGGTACTAGGTTTTAACTAGTGATCTATTGAAAAAAATACAGACTAGCCAAGTCTTAAAACCATTTAAAGACTGATGATTTGTACAGCAACAATTCTTAAGCCTGATGGACATCACGATCACCTGCAAAGCCTTTGAAGCATCCAGATGTCTGCGCTACCCCCTCATTGATTCTGAGGTCTAGCTAGGTCCTACCCGAAGAGCAATAGGATAGCTTTTTCCTGGAGTTTCTGGATTAGACACGAAGTATTTGGAATTCATGCTGATGAAAGATTAAATCATGAAATCTTTGAGTTATTTTGGATCAGACAAAGAAGAAAATCTTTCATCACACCATTTAGCATTTTATGGCATTTCATCATTCAGGAGAGTTCAAAGTGCAGATATTTTGCAAATCCTTTACATCCAGTCTTTGAGTTTTTTTGATTTAGGCTACAATCTGGTGACTGATCAAAGCTTGCAAAACTTGATTTCGAGATTCCAAATCTGACAGCCTCTTACCTGGGGTAAATCATATTACAAAGCAATTTTAAACTGCCAGAAGAGTGTATGTCTTCAGTAGTGGGAAAGGTTGCCTTCAACCACAGAGATCTCTCTTTGGGAACTCCAGGGTTCAGTGTTAGAAGAGTGCAGATGTAGGATTCCAGCCATTCTTCCTCTGGGTTGTTGCTCTATAGGCAGGGATAATTCTGTAATATCTCACCCACATGGATTAGCCATTCCTATAACATCTGAGGTAATATAAGCACTACTTCTACTATTTTAAAAGAAATCATTCATTTTATCAGCAATACACAGGTGATTTGACCTTAAACTTAGGTAATTATAATAATGAAAGAGCTAATGCCACATTCGCAAGCCTGTGTAGACCCTCTTCTCATTGCCTATTGTCTAGAAACCATTTTGCAGCGTGTAGCTCTCTTTCTGTTCCCTGTTTCTTTGGCGCGCTTCCAAGATCCAGTCTGTTATTATTTAAACTCTCTCTGAATGTTGGTATGTTGGTATTTTTGTGTTCTGCCTCGTATGACTTATGGATTTTTGTTTCCTTCACTGTGAGATATTTTCCATAGCCATTCAAAACCATTATTCATTCCACATGCTTCAAATATAATGCCCACCTAATCAATCACCACTTCTGCATTTGAAAATAAAACCATCCTTTCTTTATTATATTAGGCAAATTAGTCAAATGAGTGTTTTCTAAAACTTGCTGCCTTTTTAGGGCCCTTGGCGCTCAGCCTGCCTTTCTCCACTGCCGCCTCCTCCCTTTCTCCTCCTCCTGTTTGCAAACAGTATCCATTTCCTTTTGTGGTGTTCCGAGTGGATTCTGATCCTCCCCGACTGTGTCGTCTGCTTCCACGATCAAGCTTCCTTCCTTGGGAGCACTCCCTTCCAGATGGCGGGGTAGAAGCCTTCATCTCTTTCTGCCCTGTGACTGAGCAGCAAAGCCCCTCGGAATGAAGCAGAGGTTCCTCTCCTCTCGGGCAGGTTTTATTTTTAGAAAGCACAGCGACCATACAGTCAATATGAATCACCAAAATTTACAAAATGCCTTTGTTGATGTTTTGCTGAGATGGGGTAGTAAAAAAAAAAAAAAAAAAAAAAGAACGGAGCAGCTCACATCTTCAATTCTTCCTTTCTCCATTCTCCCCCAGTTACATGTTTCCTTTAATTTCTCTGTTTTCATTTAATTTTAAGAAGGATTTCTTTGTTTTAAGAAACCAGGGTTCTTTTGTGCCAATCCCAACATTCTTATCAGTTAAGCCTCTTGAAGAGACAGACAGAACATAGCGCCTGCTGCCACAAGGAGTCATGCAGCCAAAGCCTGTTAGAGAGAACTCTGTCTCACTATTGTCCTGGCAGAGCAAATGGCCCTTCGAATCATGATTCTTTCTAAAGTATGTGTTTATAAGCAATTAAACTCCAGTTTTAGGGAAGACTCACTAACAGCATACATTATTTTAATAGACATACAGTTCTACTTTAAACCGTCTTCGCCATCTGCTCATCGTGATTATAAATGCAAAAAGAACATATTTTACATTAGCATCAGAAACTAGTGTGATATTAGGGATGGAAATGCCCATATATGCTCTTTGTACAATACCAAATGCATCTGTGCTATTTTCCTTTTCTTTCCACAGTACAAATCAGAGGAAGAAGATGCTTGCTCCTTGTGGTCTCTTTCCTGACATGGAAGATTATTTTCAGGATGGAAATTCATTAGAAGGGGATTTTGACTTAGTATTCAGACAAATAATCTTTGAAAGCTATATGAGCTGATATGTCTGGCTCTGGCTGGCTCTATAGAGTCATCTTATCTCTCAGCCAATAAAGGGGAAAAAAAACACAATATATCAGGGGCAGTAAATCTACTGTAATCTTCTTTAATGTCCATTAGAGATACAATGCATAATGTATAATGGGGAAAGTGTTTTTTTCTTCCTATAAATAAAATTTAGAAGAATCATGGGATGCATGTGCCTTGGTGGAACACTTAATATAGAATTGAAAAAGCATCTGGGTAGGCATATGCTGTGGTTTTCATCTGCATCTTTATGAGTGGGTGATCTTTCTAGATGGAGAATAATGCCATCATAATGTTAGAGGAAGGAAGAATGAAGCACTCAGTTCCATTTTCTTAGTGGGGTTGGTCAAAGCCACCATATAAACATATTCGTTTCATAAGAAATGGTAGAGATGAGTCTATTAGACTCTCCACTAACAAGGATTTTTAGCCGGAGTTTAGATAGGTAGGCCAAAGGAAAGGATACTCAGGATGAGTGAAGAGAAGTTCAACAGTAGAGTCTACTTAAAAGAATTTGTCCCTGCTCTGCAGCAAAGTGGATTCATCATTTACTAAAAGAACTCAGTTTATACTTCATTTCCAGGTCAACTAGTTAAAGAACAAAGGGCAATATACCATTTCCCCTGAGCTTGTTAGTGCGTTTCTGTTTCTTGTTTTGCATCCTGGCCATACTGAACTCGGAAAAGGCGATGGCACCCCACTCCAGTACTCTTGCCTAGAAAATCCCACGGACCAAGGGGCTTGATAGGTTGCAGTCCATGGGGTCACTAAGACACGACTTCACTTTCACTTTCACTTTTCACTTTCATGCATTGGAGAAGGAAATGGCAACCCAGTCCAGTGTTCTTGCCTGGAGAATCACAGGGATGGGGGAGCCTGGTGGGCTGCCGTCTATAGGGTCGCACAGAGTCGGACATGACTGAAGCAACTTAGCAGAAGCAGCAGCATATTGGACAGTGTTGAATGATAAAGGCTTGTATTTAGGATGAGAAATGTTTCATGTAGGTGAAGATGAAGATGTACGTGCTCATTAGTAATGAGTGACTCTAGGCTCTGATCAGCTGTATGGAATCAGGTAAACATCACCAGAGGTGACTGCTCCCATTCGGGCAGGACCAAGGCCTGCAGTGGTCACAGAACAGCTGCTGGAGGGAGAAAGCCATCACTCTTCTCTTTTCTCAGCTCTGGGTTAAAAGACAAACGCTACTTGAAATACAGTACGCTACAAGAAAATATCTGACTTCCTGTGAAATAGCCCAACCTTGTAATTCCGTGAAAGGCTGCCTCCTGGTGTGGCTTCTGTTATTTTGGGTATGGGCTGAACTTTTGAGTCCCTGTCTCATAAGCGTGTACAGTGAGCCAACTCAACTACAAGACCAACATCCCTAAAGTACCACATTCACCATGTTACTCCCTGCTCAGCAATTTTCAGTGGCATCCACAGCTGACATTTGAAGTTGCTGCTGAACCCTCTGGACATGATTTGCTGGCTTTTCATTCTGACTCCTGGAATTTTCTGGTCACTGCCTCAAGTCTCCTTTGCCCCTCATGGGATCATGAGGGGAAGTTTGCCTCTCCCCAGGCAGCCTATGAGGATCTGAGGAACTCCATATGGGATCCTTTCTGGCTAAACACACGGTGCTGCCATATTCTCCTGCAGCAATGCTTGTTGGTTTAGGGAACTGCGTGATGGTCTCTTCCTTCAATGTCAACAGAAAGCCACGCCCCATGCTCCCTGTAGTGTATCTTGGGTTTCTGTCACTTGATCTCTCAAGCTGAGGGCCAAGACTGAGAAACTCTGGATTCTTCCTCATGGGTCTGATTAGGGCTTTCTCCCAAAGCTTGTCTCCTCCAAATGTCTCTCACCTCTCCACAGCTCCCCCAGCCTTCTCCTTCTTGATATGTCTTTTCTCCTAGGGTTTTAGGCACTTACTCCTCCCTTGTGGGTTATTATAAAAACTCTGGTTCTCTAATGTTGGGTCCTTGAGAGCCACCAGTTCTTTCTTCCTTCAACAAAGGTTGGCTTTCACAAGTAAAAGCCTGGGCTTTCACAACTTTTGTATCTGAAACAGAGAAGAAATATCGTTCTTCCTACAAAGCTGGGCTCTGCCTTTCTCTAAAAGAAAGATTACTTCAGTTCCAATGGATAGAGGGTCAAAAAGCTTCAAGAATTGGGGGAAATAAAGATTATGGGGGGTTACACTTTAAAATAATGTTTTACTTCATGTGCATTCAGATCCAGTGCAAATTCCATCTTCACTAATCACACATTTTAAAAGTGGTTTCTATCACCTCTAAATTCCTGAAGTGGTGCTGGCTTCATCGGGTTGTAACACCAGGCCTCCTCTGGTCCAGCCCTTGCACTTGTCCAGGCTGATTGGTTCGGTGTGACCTGCCACCTGTCCTCAGATGACCCCAATTCTGTTCTGTTCACTGTCCAAGCCTATCTTCTCGATCATTTTGTGTATTTCACATTTTTTCACCCACAAGGCTTACTTGACCTCTAAGAGCTGACCACCACTGTCTACTCCAGGCTCTGGGACCCCTCCATCACCCCCTCCCCTTTTGGTTGATCTCTGACTCTCAGGCAGCTCCTTCCTCTCAGCCCCTCTTGTTGGTTCCTCTTGCTCTTCCGGCCTCATGTTAGAATGCCTCTAGGGTCTATTCAACAGGTCCACTGAACAAGGAAAACACCTAGGAATCACCCTCGATGCCTCTTTTTCTCTCATCTGGTTCACTAAGTCCCATCAACTTCACTGCTACTATTCTAGCTGAAAGCACTTCTCTCTACAAGTTGGGCTGGGGGTGAAAATAAGAAGAGCAAGAGAACAACTAGCCCAAAGGATAAAAATGTTATTAGCATGGATAACATGGAAGTTGATGTGTTTCATGAGCTTTTGAGCTTCTAATTTGAGCTAAATCTCATTGCTAGCCTTTGTTTCAACTGGGAAGAAAAGGCCAAGTGTTGATTTGAGCACGCAGAGTACATCCAGTCATTGCCTACTGCTGCCCGCTTCAGTCCCAGGAAGGTGCAGGTTGAGGCTAGTCTAGGACTACACTATCCAGTATAGTAGCTACTACCACCTGTGGGTTCAGAACATTTGCAATGTGGTCAGTGCCAATGGAGATGTTCTGTAAGTGTAAAAATACAGCCACATTTGAAAGACTTAGGACAATAAGAAAAAAATAATGTGAAATATCTTATTGATCATTTTAGTTGATTATGTGAAGTGAAAGTTGTTCAGTCATGTCCGACTCTTTGTGACCCCATGGACTGTATATAGTCCATGGAATTCTCCAGGCCAGAATACTGGAGTGGGTAGCCTTTCCCCTTCTCCAGGGTATCTTCCCAACCCAGTGATTGAACTCAGGTCTCCCGCATTTCAGGCAGATTCTTTACCAGCTGAGCCACAAGGGAAGCCCAAGAATACTGGAGTGGGTAGCCTATCCCTTTTCCAGTGGATCTTCCCAATCCAGGAATTGAACCGAGGTCTTTTGCATTGCAGGCAGATTCTTTACCAACTGAGCTATGAGGGAAACCCTCTTAGTTGATTATATTTTGAAGCAAAAACTTGGGATATAGAGGTTAAATAAATTATTACTATTAAGTCTAATTTCACCAGTTTCCTCTTTTTAAAATTTGGCTATTAGAAAAGGTAAATTAAGTAAGTGGCTTGCATTGTATTTCCATTGAACAGTAATGGTCTGGAAAATGTGATGACTGGGGTTTTGAGAATTCAACAGAGTTTTTACATTTTAAAGACATCCTGTCCCTATGAAGATTAATTCCTGAAAAGTTTCCATTGTTAAAGAAATGTTCAAGTAATTGAACTATATTAAAATAGTCTTTCGAGTCCAGAGCCCTTATGGAGGCACACCCTTGTCCTCTAAGAATGAATTTAATTTCGGCAAAGTTTTCACTCATTTATTTAGCAAGAGCATCCATGGAGTGCTTAGTACAGGCTGACACATCCAGACAGCAATGCATGTAGAAGTGAAAATGAAAATTTCCTGACCGCAAGGAGTTTATTACATCAGAGAAATAGATCTAAAAATAAACATCCAAAAGGGTGATTTTAATAGAAACATGTACAAAATGTAAGGAATGCCTACTCACTTGGAGCCATGAAGAAGAAAATGGATAATTACACTGGGGTTCAAAAGAAAACATGCACATTAAGTAGTGAAACATTGCCTTGCATGGCTTGGAAATAAGACGGACCAAAAATGTGAGAAATAGCCACATCATTGTTCGTTTGAGTTGTTATCATTTAGCCTGCTAACATGACCACTTGGAAAGGGACAACATTTGTTGTATCTTTCAAGTATTAGCATGCTAGTAAAAATAAAATCCTGTGTGTGTCTGGCTCCCAGGGCTTCCTCTCAGCCCAGCATTCCTGTGAACAGCTAGGCTGGTTCCCCATGGGTGGGACACGCAGCCAGGGATGAGCGATTCCAGACAGCTTCCGGGACCTGGAAGCATCTTGTATAAGATACTTAGCAGGCTGGAATGGGAACCAGCAATGGTCGGCTCTGTACCTGCTCATTTTCCTTAGAAAAGTGTGGGGATCATATCCAAGTGTCCTCTAATCTAGGTCACCATAATCTGTCCTATTAGACGGGACATTTCTCTTATTCCTACCCTCAGTGTGTGAATTTCACAAAGAAATTCTACATGGATGCCTATTGTGCACCTCATAGTCGGTTCCTTTTAAATGACAATGTTTTGAAAAAGGCGTCACTTTGATGATTAAGGCAGAACAGGAAATCTGAAGGAGACACACCTGTAATGGAGGGCTCTGACCAACTGGGGAAGAGTGAGCAGAACAAAGCTTCACAGCCCTGAATTACAGGCTCATCTGATTGACGCACGGTCACACAAACATTTTCGCACAATGGTAGATGGTGACAACATCGTACAGAGAGTGGCTGGTCAACTCCAGTGCAAACCATTAACCACATTAGAGAAAATAGCTCTGGAGAGGTATCGCTCCACGGTTTTTAACTTCCAAAGATGTCACGAGAAGAGCTACAAATTATTATTGCTGACAATTTGTACAATTTGTCCCTGGTGAAATGTGTGTGTCCCTACACTGCACCGTTTTACATAACAATATGAAATATTAAAAGGGAAAAACGTTTTGTAATAAACAGCAGTTTTGCTGATTGCAGCTGATTATGTTAAGCGGCTTGTACGGTGGGTGTCAGAGGAGACTTAATCGCTCCTATAACTAACCTCCACCGCTGACCTCTCCCCTCCGCTGATGAAGCCTATTCAAAAACCTGCTGCCCTTTCTCATTTTCAGATCTTATATTTCTGAACTGTTTTGATCATGCATATATTTGCTAAAGTTGTTGTGTTCAGAATTTGTGTGTGTGTTTAAAAAAATATATAATTCATGAAGATTCCTGCCAGAACTGTCTTATCCATTATTAAAAACAAAACTACAGAAACATGCATATTTGCAATATTTTTATCAGATGCCCAAATGCCATTAATTACAGGTAAAAGCTGTCCCCCAGTCTGAGAAACGCTCTGTAAAGGAATATAGTGCTGAAATTTTTTCTTCCAACTTTAAAATAAAGGGCAAGGATGTCTTTCTGGGGAAGAATGTCCTCTTGGTCATTTCATCAGCCTCAATGGCTGGTACTCAGAAGCAAAGTGCTATTCAATCATAAAGCAATTTTATTTTTCTGATAAAAGTTTTTGATTTAAATGGGATTTTATAGAGCACATTTCAGGGTGGATAACTCCTCCATCAGTAAGTACAGATAAATATATAAGTGCATATGTGTAAGTGTCTCTAATTCACAGTTTGCTCTGCCTCTTTCCCCCAAATTCAGAGATGTTTACCAAACCACAGGGGAAATGTGGTGGAGGTGGGAAAGGCAGAGTTTTGAAAGAGAGAAGACTGGTCTACCTCAGATTATGCAAATGAAACCATCCTGGAAATAAAGACAAAAGAGGGAGGGAGAAAATCAACAATCCGAAAAGCAAAGTGTTTGAATGCAATTTGCCAGCGAAAGGGGTGGACTCGGTACAACAAGGTCACAAAAGGGTTCAGCTTTCGAGGGGCAAATACTGGCTGAAGCCGGCTGATAAATATTTCCTACAGGATTTGAAGCAGGTTGCCACCAGCAAAACAAAAGTCCCTAGGGGGCAGTACATAATTAACAATTTGAAGATGTGGCCTTGTATCGTGTCTCCAAGGGAGCCAGAGAAACCTACCCTAAAAGCACAGAACCCGAGTTGCTATATTAATCTCATGATTCCCAAATAAACGAATGTCGGCATTTCCCCCGAGGCTGGGAAAGCGCCTTTTACTCTTGGCTGGCAAACGTTTCCTGACTAATGGTGTCATTTTCCTGTGATTTTATATCAGCACCACCAAACCTGTTCCTCTGGTCTGCAGGAAAGACTCAGCTTGTTTAGAAAAGCAAAGGAATCTTTTTTTCCTATTAACAAAGAAAAGAATAAAATCAGGATTCGGAGGAGCAAGCCATTGAGAAGGGGTGCTTGTCTGAGTGTTTAGAGACTTTTTTAAACGGTGACTTTTTCTTCTTTTTCTTAAGCAATCGATCTTCGATTAAATTGGACCCGTGGATGAGAACAAAAGCTCAAAAGGCAGTGGCAGCACCAGGAAATAAGTCATCAAGAGGTTTTGGTGTGGTTTTAAAATTTCTTTGGTTTGTTTCAAGACGGGTTGGATTTTGGAGGGAGGAAGAGGTTAATCAATTGCCAGAGAGAAAGAATAGACAAAGAAAGACTAAACTTTTTATCTTGGGGTAGCACTGGCGTTCATTCAAGAAAAATCAGCAGCGTTTTCCAGGAGAGCACACCCGGGGCGTGTGCTTCATCACACAAGGCAGCACCACGTCTGTGTCTGCCCAGCTCCTGCAATTTAGAAGCAATGCCAACCCCTGCTCCTGGCCCCAGGGTTTGGGAAAGCAGATCTGGACAACACTCCCAGCTCTGACAGGAAAAGCTTGTGTTCCCTGAGAAGTTCCTGAGCTTCTCTGTGTCTTGGTTGCTTCAATTGCAGACTGAGTTCAGATCACTTGCCACCTGCCTACCTAATCAGAATATTGTGAGGGTTAATGAGATTGCGCTTGCAAAGTGATTGCCTCATCATATAACTCCAAAGTATTATTATTCATCATAAAGACACAGCTGCAATATTGTATATTGTTACATACCAGACACCATGCTTCTATTTTTAGCAACTCTGAAATGAGGCTGTCTTAGAATTATACAGTGGTAGGGACCTCGCCTTATTACCTGCCCCAGACTCCATTCTGTTCTGGGCCAGGTGAAGGAATAACCACCCAGGATAGCTGGCTATTTATATTTAGTCTCATCTTTACATCTAAAGGCAGAAACTCTTTCATTCTCCCTCAGAGGAAATACCAATGTTATTATCATCCTGATGGCTAAGAGTTGTTGCTTAAGTCTGAATATTCCCTTGTGTTTTAGCTACGATCAACTTTTTCTTTTATTAATATGTGCATTGGTCTCCCTCAATGCTCTTGGCAGGTAGAAACTGTGTCCCATTTGTGTTCTCGGCTTCTGTGATCCCAGCTCTCTGGAGGATCAGGCTGGGGGATGACACAAATCTAGGGGTTCTGGGCCCAGGGGTGGTGTGACTATGGTGGTGGGTGTGCCCAAATTTTGAAAAGCAGATTGCACTTGAACTTTCATTTTCCTTAGTCATTTCATAAAGCCCTATTGGTTGCTTCCTGGTGTTTTATGCTCTTTGATGCAGAGATTAATGAATGATTCAATCAAATTCCCTAGTTATCAGTGCTATCTGGTCTATAATTACTATATTAACTCATCTCCACCTCCCATCCCCCATGTGTTTTAAGATGAGATTTGCTCACATTTCCACAAAAACGAACTTTGGCCCCCTTAGTCTTAAAAAAAAATATCTAGGCGTACACAGAGTATCTGCTTGCCATTAGAGCTGACTTCCTTGCATCCAACCACTCTGCACAGATTCTCAGGAAATGTTTTTGGCCTCTGGTCTTATCCAGTTTCAGTTTTTCTAATACAGCTGAAGTTTTACTGGTCTACAATTCACTCTTAATGTTTTAAAAAGTTAGACCCAAGAGATGAATGGCCACCCCTGCCTTTCATGGTCCTCTCCAGCATTGCGTTCCCTCATGGAAATCTGGACTCTGTTGAATCCTGCCAGGTCTCCTGCACTGGACTCCTAGTTCACCATCCAGTCTCTCTCCAAGGCTGAAGCAGACGGAGGCCGTGCTTGGCAAAGATGCGTGGGCTCGGAGCTTGAGCTCTCTCTTGGGAGGTCAACAGGGATCACTGAGAGTTTGCCCTAGTCTCTCCTCTCTCAGTTTTACAACTTCTGTGATCCCAAGGGAAGGTCTACAAATAAGGTTCTTTGTTTATACATACCTCAAATTTTCATTCCAATATTTCAGGAAAAAATAAGATTGTCAGCTGCTTTCCTTCTTTAAGTCTTTACAAATGTTTAGGCAATTTAACTTGGAATTGCCAAATCTGGGTCAGAGGCTGGCTTGGTTTATTTCCTGATCTGGAGCTGAAGCCTGTGACTGTGTCCTTGGTCTGCCAGCAGGGGCTGGCGAAGGTGTTGAGGGGGCGGGCACAGGCGACATGTGTTCATCTTGGGGACTTCCCAAAACCTTGTCTTTACAAAGTCTGGGGCTGCCAAAGAGTGCCAACAGATCGCATCACTGCCTTCTTTCATAACCCTCCATTCCTGGAAAACCCACCAAAGTTCTGAAAGCAACGTCATTAGTAAACTTCATTTTCTCCACAGCAAAAAAAAAGTAAGCAGTTTTACTTTTCATCTCTCCCTTCTTTTCTATTCAAAGTCAGCATAGAGAGGAAGCCTTTCCTCCCATGGCCGGAGTTCAATGTCACACCACTAGAGGGGCCACGAGTTCCTGAGCTGCTGGCTCCTTTGCCAAGGTTATTCCATTTATCCCTGGCCTCAGTGTCCTCTGGACATGGGACAAACAGAGATGGATCTAAAACGATTGTCAGGCTGTTTTAATAATATTAATATTGTGAAATAGGAATAACAACAGAAATAGTTACCACTAATTGAACTCTTGCTTAGAAGTAGGCAAAATGTGAAACTTGGACTTACATTAAATCAAGGAGATATTATTCCGTTTTCCAGATAGATCATTGCAAGGTTAAGCAACTGCCCAAGGACCTACAGCTGGTTCATGGCGGGAGAGATGGTTCTCAGCCTACGTAAGGCCCCTGGCCTCCAGCAGGAGCTGCTGAAGGATGAACACCACTAGGCTGAGCCCAGAGAATGAAGCCACTGTGCCCACGGACTGGTAATTAAGTCTTTTCTAGAACAGCAGCAGCTCTAGCTTAGGGTTTCTCGGCTCTCAGTATGTCCAAGGTCACCCCAAAGTGGGCCCAAAATTCTTGAGCCCTGATGTTTCTTTGTCCTGACCTTGGGGCTTGCTAGGCCATGAAATGTCTCTGAAACTGATGGCTGTAAAGCTTTTCCATGTTGGCCTTCCTTGAATCCTCTTTATCTTGGTGATGTGCATGGGGCTCAGGGTGTGGAAGGGGTAGAAGGAGAAACAACCAGGCCGGGTGAGGAATCACTTCTTTTTTTTTTTCCATTTCTTTTATTTATTGATTTTAATTGGAGGTTAATTACTTTACGATATTGTAGTGGTTTTTGCCATACATTCACATGAATCAGCCATGGGTGTACATGTGCTCCCCATCCTGAACCTGTCTCCCACCTCCCTCCCCATCCCATCCCTCAGAGTCATCCCAGTGCACCAGCCCCAAGCACCCTGTCTCATGTATCAAACCTGGACTGGCGATCTATTTCACATATGATAATATACATGTTTCAATGCTATTCTCTCAAATCATCCCACCCTCGCCTTCTCCCACAGAGTCCAAAAATCTGTTCTTTACATCTGTGTCTCTTTTGCTGTCTCGCATGTAGGGTCAACGTTACCATCTTTGTAAATTCCATATATATGCATTAATATACTGTATTGGTGTTTTTCTTTCTTACTTACTTCACTCTGTATAATAAGCTCCAGTTTCATCCACCTCATTAAAACTAATTCAAATGCATTCTTTTAAATAGCTGAGTAATACTCCATTGTGTATATGTACCACAGCTTTCTTATCCATTTGTCTGCTGATGGACATCTAGGTTGCTTCCATGTCCTCACTATTGTAAACAGTGCTGTGGTACATGTGTCTGGGGTACACACTGGGGTACATGTGTCTCTTTCAATTCTGGTTTCCTCAGTGTATATGCCCAGCAGTGGGATTGCTGGGTCATATGGCAGTTCTATTTCCAGTTTTTAAAGTAATCTCCACCCTGTTCTCCATAGTGGCTACACTAGTTTGCATTCCTACCAACAGTGTAAGAGGTTTCCCTTTTCTCCACACCCTCTCCAGCATTTATTGCATGTAGACTTTTGATAAGCAGCCATTCTGACCGGCGTGAGATGGTACCTCATTGTGGTTTTGATTTGCGTTTCTCTGATCATGAGTGATGTTGAGCATCTTTTCATGTGTTTATTAGCCATCTGTATGTCTTCTTTGGAGAAATGTCTGTTTAGTTCTTTGGCCCATTTTTTGATTGGGTCATTTATTTTTCTGGAATGGAGCTGCAGGAGCTGCTTGTATATTTTTGAGATTAATTCTTTGTCAGTTGTTTCATTTGCTATTATTTTCTCCCATTCTGGAGGCTGTCTTCTCACTTTGCTTATAGTTTCCTTTGATGTGCAAAAGCTTTTAAGTTTAATTAGGTCCCATTTGTTTATTTTTGCTTTTATTTTCATTACTCTGGGAGGTGGGTCATAGAGGATCCTGCTATGATTTACGTCAGAGAGTGTTTTGCCTATGTTTGAGGAATCACTTCTTAATCGTCTTTCCCTTCTTTTTGTTGACCTCTCTCATTGCCTTCAAACAAGATAGCAGGGATCCACCACCCTAGACTTCATGGGGAGACTGGTCTGCTCTGAATGGCTAGCACAGGACCCATGTCAGACTGCAGAGCAAATAAATACTACCCAGGCATCAATGTGCGGCCAGCAAGTGTGCCTTCCTTGGGCACAATCAAATGCAATCTGTGGTGAGAAGTGAGATGTACAATTAGATGAGGTCTGCTTCACACCCTTAGTGCTACTGTTGTAGTGACACTTGGGGGTGGGGTGGGGAGAAACAACGCTAATCACAGAACCAAAGCAATCAGTGCTGCACCCTGAAGCCAGCTCATTCCCCACCAAGTGCTCAATTCTAATTGCTCCTTGGCCAGGGCTTTATATGCCAATACCTATTTGGAGGTACTGGTAAAAGGGATGGGAAAATCTGAGACTTGCAGCCAGTGGATCAAAAAATAAAAATAAAAACCAGAGGCTCACTCAGGTACCAGGTGATTCCTCATGGAACATCAGCCTTTGCTATGCTCTTGAGTCCTGTCTACACTGATGGAGCTTCTTGGCATGTGGATCCAGCAAGGGACACAATGAAAGGAAAATGTGCACAGGACAGAACTTGGTTCTCTGCTCTTACAGGTCTTTGTGCTTCAGCTGGAGTGTCTGCATCTCTCAGAGCTGTCTCCTCTGGCAGGAGGTGTGCATGGCCTCCCATCTAGGTCGAGGGGTTTTGAACATTTCATTTCATCTCCTCTTGCAGATCCAGCTATTGTGAGAGGAGACCTTTGTGTCTGCAATTATTAGGTTTAACATCCAAGTGAGTCATAATATTTGTTAGATCCTTCGCTCGGCTTCCCTGGTAGCTCAAATGGTAAAGAATCTGCCTGCAATGTGGGAGCTCTGGTTTTGATCCCTGGGTCAGAAAGATCCCCTGGAGAAGGAAAGGGGATACCTTTCCAGTATGCCTGTCTGGAGAATCCCATGGATAGAGGAGCCTGGTGGGCTACAGTCTATGGGGTTGCAAAGAGTAGGACATGACTAAGTGACTAACACTTTAGATTGTGTTGGCTTTGGGAAAGGCCCTTTTAAAATGGGCATTCGAGTGGTTTCTGGGGAAATTAGCCTTTTGCCTATGTGCTGTGAAAATTTTCTAATTTCAGAGCCTACGTTCAGAACTCAGTGTGAAGAAGCATCCAACATCCGCCCCCAGGGAGTTTTCCTGTGGAAAAACAAAGCACCCAAAGGCACACTGGAAGCCACGCGGGGCTGTGAAACCAGGGAAATCAGAAGTCACTACTTGCCCCAAAGGTTGAGGTATCAGTGTATTTGGTTCCAGGTGGCACCAGCATGATCAAGAAGTCACCAGAGCACATTACCCATGAGTCACAAAATATGCCACATTTTTAAGGGCTATTTGGAAGACTTCCAGAAAAGGTAGCCCCTTTAATTCCCTGTAGGAGGATGTACCCATAAGAAACTTAAGAATTTAGCTGATAAAAGAGCTAGAAAAAATAAATGCTGTGTCACTCTTTTTATTCATTTGCAGATATACAGTTCAAAGTCAGTGTTTCCCAACTTGTGGTGTGTGGGTCACTTGCAGCAGAATCACCTGGAATTTTTCTGGCCTCACTCCAGTGGGAAAGCAGAACCTCGAGGGTAAGTCTGGAAATGGTGGGTGACAGTTCCCTCAGGGGATCCTGGGCCATTGCCAAGGCTGAGAAACCCTACAGCAGGTATCACCGCACCCTCATAAAACCCACCACCAGGCTGATATTTTCTTCCTGGCTTGAAATCTATAAAGTCAGAGTCACTCATCTTAGTTCCATTTAGGGAGCATTTATTTTGCAACATCAGTGTGCTGTGAGGGACACAAGGAAGAGTAGGGCCCAGCTCTTGTCCTCCCTCATCTGGGAATGGAGTCAGAAGGCTCAGACAAATGCACAAATAGATATAAGGCAAGGCAGCAAATGGTGAGATTTTCCTGAGACAGCTCTGCCAAGTAGCAGCAGTCCAGAGGAAATAGCAGCCACATCCTGCAGGGAGAACTAGGAAAGCCAGGGGTTTCGAGATGGGCTGCAAGGGGGTGGGTAGAATTTCAGAAATGGAGATGTTAGGTGTGTTGGGGAAGCGGGAACACTGTGAGGAAAGCAGCAGGGGCGGGATTCTCATGGACCACTGATGAGTGGGCTTGATCTAGAAAGCTAGTTTGAACCATTTCATGATTATCTGGAATCCTGGGTAGATGAATTTCTTTTAATTGAGAAAATTTCCATGTTATAAAATTCATCCTTGTAAAGCGTGCAATTCAGTGATTTTAGTATATTCACAGAGTTGTGCAACCATGAGTATTGAGTATTGTCTAATTTTAGGATGTTTTCATTAGCCCAAACGTACTAGCAGGCACTCCCAGCCTTCCGTTCTCTAGCCCCTGGCAGGCACTGATCTACTTTCTGTCTGCGTGGATCAAGCAAATGAATTTGTACATAATCAATTCAATCCCTGGGTCAGGAAAAGCCCCTGGAGAAGGGAATGGCTACCCAATCCAGTATTCTTGCCTGGAGAATTCCATGGCCAGAGGAGCCCTATTGTGCTGCAGTCCATGGGATTGCAAAGAGCTGGACATGACTGAGTGACTAACAAACTCAAGTAAAGAGCAGGGAGCTACTAACGATTTTAAAGGAGGTAAAATTTGCACAGAGTGAAACGCACAGGTCTTAAGTGTACAATTCAATGGGTTCTGACAAATGTATACACTTATCTTACTAATTCTTCCAGATACAGACATTTTCATCAACCTAGAAATTTATCCATAAGCAAACCATGGTACTAATTTCTGTACCATCATAAATTAGTTTTGTTCTTTTCTTATATTTCATGTAAATTGGAACCATGCAGTATGGACTCTTTTGTGTCTGACTTCTTTTCCAAAAATAACATTTTGAAATTGATTCCTGTTGTTGGTGTGTCAGCAGTTCATTCTTTTTGTTGCTAAAAACTATGAACGTACCACATTTTGTTTATCCATGCTTCTCTCAGTGGACATTTGAATTGTTTCCAGTTTATCTACAACTGTGAACAAATTGTTCATGAAAAAAGAGAAAAGAAATTTCTCTTTGAGGGGACATATGTTTTTATTTTTGCCAGTGAGGGTAAATACCTAGAAGTGGGATTGTTGATTAGGGAACTACTGATTTTTTAAGAGAAAGAATGTGATTCCACCAGAACTGAACTTTAATGAACGCAGCAGCAGTAAGCAGGGAGAGTTAGGAGGTGGAAGTTAGGACATCTTTCATGACGGGGAGCCAGAATATATAGAGCTTGGAAAATGAATGGGTATGTGTGGACAGTGGAAAAGGAAGTCTTAATGACTATTTATCAAGTGTTTACCCTCCAAGGCATCCTTAGGGTTCAGGCAATCTGATTGGCAGAAAGATACACTTATTCTTGTTTGTGGGAAAGATAAAGGTTTTGGTTTTAGACAAGGAGATAGATCACTGTCCCCAAAGGGCTATTTCCCTGATAATCCAAGCGCCTCGCAGGGTCAGTTGAATGAACGAACTTCGAGCAATCATACTTGGGAAGAAGGAAAGGGCATCGGGGAGAGTGGGTGGGCTGAGGCAGAAGCTCACACATCAGAAATTAGCCAACTTGCTAGACTGGTTGATTAGATTAGTTACTTGGGTAATGAGGTAGAGAATTTTATTCATCAGAAATTCTCCTCTAGAATTGCTCCCAAGGAAACCAGTCAGAGCTTGCTCAGAGACTCTCCCCCGCCTCTGCCCACTCCCCAGGGAATCTCATGGACCTCCCAGCCATGTTTATTCAAAGAGCATATTTATGGGCACTAGAGGCACAAGTCAGCTGTTGAATTAGAATTTAGGAAATGTATGTGTGTTGGGGGCATGGGTTTCCCCAGATGCTATACTGATTGGGAACAACTTTAATTATCTACCTCTTAGTTTCCTTATCTGTAAAATGGGAATAATAATATCTATTTCATTTTCCTTGAAAATAGATTATAAAAATCAAAAGAGAACATAATGCTAAAATACTTTGAAAAATGTATGCTTCCCATTTCCAACCAAATAACCTGCTGCTACTGCTGCTAAGTCACTTCAGTCATGTCCAACTCTGTGTAACCCCATAGACAGCAGCCCACCAGGCTCCCCCATCCCTGGGATTCCCCAGGCAAGAACACTGGAGTGGGTTGCCATTTCCTTCTCCAATGCATGAAAGTGAAAAGTGAAAGTGAAGTCGCTCAGTTGTGTCTGACTCTTAGTGACCCCATGGACTGCAGCCCACCAGGCTCCTCCGCCCATGGGATTTTCCAGGCAAGAGTACTGGAGCGGGATGCCATCGCCTTCTCCGACCAAATAACCAAGCAACCTACAAAAGTTCTCAGCCCCGCTGTCAAGGCCTCCTGTGGTCTGTATTACTCTGGTTCACTCTACCGCCACTCCAGCAGTGGTGGCGCGAGTCCCGCACTTGCCCACAGCCAGGCTATGCCTCTGTCTCTGCTTGTTTGTCTTCTTCCCTCTCTTGGTTCCATAAAATTCTTCCGGAGGTCTGTCACCCACACTGAGTCCTTCAGAGAGTCTCCTTATGACACCATCCTCATCTGCTTGGGGGCCCCAGATTGCAGCGGAAGTCACCTGTCCTGCAGATTTCAATAAGACTGACTCAAGCCAGTCCCTTGAGAAGTTCAACATCATCCTATCCATTTACAAATTCCTGGGGAATTACAAACTCCTGGGCACTCCTGACTCCAAGTTCCCTCTCTCCCTGAATTTTTAAATTTTCTGTCTCACTTTCTATGGCTCTTTCTTCTCTTGGTAGATCTGAGACTGGCCTCACCATTTTTAAAATACAATAAAATAAAATAATTCCAACACACAAGGCACTCCAGGAAGAGGCATCTGGTGTCCAGTTTACTAGGGAGTTGAGGCAAAGTCGGAGGTGTATATTTCTGAAAACTATATGCCATAGCAGTAAATCTTGTACAACTTGACTCTTAAAAGTTCTTGGGTCACCCTGCTGTAAGAATATCTCGTGGGTGACTGCTTTACAGGCAAAGTCTCTGCTGTTTGGCCAGCCCTCCCTCCCTCTTTCTTCCCCATTCCCTCTCTTATTTTTCTTCTTCTTCTTCTTTTTTTTGATGTGGACCATTCTTTAAGTCTTTATTGAATTTGTTATAATATTGTTTCTGTTTTTTTTTTTGCCTCCAGGCATGTGGGATCTTAGCACCCTGACCAGGGACGGAACACACATCCCCTGCCTTGGAAGGTGAAATCTTAACCACTGGACCACCAAGGTGGAGAAGGAAATGGCACCCCACTCCAGTGTTCTTGCCTAGAAAATCCTGTGGACGGAGGAGCCTGGTGGGCTGCTCTCAGTAGGGTCACACAGAGTTGGAGACGACTGAAGCGACTTAGCATGCATGCATGCATTGGAGAAGGAAACTGCACCCCACTCCAGTGTTCTTGCCTGGAGAATCCCAGGGACAGGGGAGCCTGGTGGGCTGTCGTCCATGGGGTCGCACAGAGTCGGACACGATTGAAGCGACCTAGCAGCAGCAGCAGGACCACCAAGGAAGTCATCCCTTTCTTCTTGATTCTCCTTTTCTTACCCCCAAATTCTTTTAGCCAGTACTTTGTCTCTATCTAAACTTCAGTTTTAGGACCTTACCTTCACCACTGGAATAGCACATCAGATTTTTTTTTTTTTTTTGAGGATTTCCTCTTTAAATATATTTGCCATCTTGTGATATATATTTTTCCCCTAGCTATACTGGTTACAGCTATTCATGATTGTGTCTTATAACCCCTGCTGGGCTATATGCTCCTTCATGGCAGTGTTTGTTTCTGATCCATATTTTAAAAATTTCTCCATAGCATAAACCCAATACCTTGCATATAGTAGATCCTCAAGTGTTGAATGAATGAGTGAGGGAGTGAGTGAATGAATGCTGGTATCGTCTATGTAACTCCAGAAAAAGCAGAGCGAAGGAACAGAAGCAGTAGGTTTCCATGATGGGGTATTAATATGTTCCACTCCCCACCAGAAGAGATCAACACGGGGTACACGGAGTCCCCTATATGGAGCTCATCTTGACCCCAGTGAGCAGGCAAATGCTGGGCGGGGGTCTATGCAGGCTTGGTGGGGGTCCACGTAGGCTTTGTGCTCTCCCCGTTCCCTGGGGAATGAGTATGCAGCACAGATTCTTTTCAGAGAGGCTGCTGACCTCTGCGTGAATGGTAACAATTTATGACCATTACCGATGAGAACTAGAACTGCTCCTGTGACCCATGGGATTCGTCCTCTCTGTCCCATTTGTAACCCTTCAGATCAGATTTTCTTCAGTGAAATCAGAGTTGTCACAAGGAGTACACATTCAGGGCAGAATCACAAAAACCCTTATACCTACTGATTGGAAACATGAAACGTGTATTTTTATATATAAAAAAACACCTCTGCTATTCATCCTATAAAAATAGAGAAAGAAAGAAGACTATGGCTTGAACACCAGTGAAAGAGACTACACAACAAAGAATGTGCTTTTGAAATTGTTGTTGAATTCTGCTGTTCTTTAGATCCTGAAAGTAAAAAACTATTTGTAGAACTTTATAGCCCACTAGTGAGTTCATTCAGGAGGTGCTTGAACTTACTAAATCTTCTCGATAAGCCTATACGGGAAGAAGCAGCATTATTCCCATTCTCTAGATGAGGGAGCTGAAACTAATAGAGGCCAGTTTTCTCAATGCCACCCGCCTAAGGGGTGGCAGAGCTATAACCAGAAGCCTGTCTTCTGGCTCCAAATCTTATTTGCTTTCTATCACACCTGACACCTTGCCTGCAAAAATGTCTGTCCAGACCTGTTTACACACGGAGAGTTCTGGGTGCTAAACATCGAAAAGGTTCACAATACCTTAAAAATGTGGGATTTCCCTGGCAGTCCAGCGGTTAAGACTGAGCTTCCGCTGCAGGAGGCGCAGGTTCAATCTCTGGTTGGGGAACTAAAATCCTGTATGCCATATTGCATGGCCAAAAGGAAACAAAAGAAAATGCATAAAATCATTGGCTTAATGAGTGATGCAATGGGCTTAGTTACCAAGAACAGAGTTATATTCCTAGAGTGATAAAGTTCACTGTATCATTTTGCTCTGCTGTATCCCAGTTTTGACCCTGGAGTAAATCTGGTGTATGTAACACCTGATCCAGGAGAACACTGTTTTAGAAAGCTTGAGAAGAAAAAAAGTAGGTGTATACTTTCTCTTTGCGAACTTCTTCCCGGGCTTACCTTGTTGTAATGGTCAGTAGAGCACATGGTTAAGATTTTATGCTGGAGTCTGGCTGGTATGGATATGTGTCTTGAATCTATCATACTGTCAACTTTGGGCAAGTAACTAACCTCTCCAAGCTTTAGTTTCCTTTTCCTCATCTGCAAAATGAAACCAAACCTCAGCTGGGTTCTTTGGTTGCAAGCAACAGAAACACACTCACTTAGGCTAAAAAGGATATTTACCAAATGATTTCAGCTCTCTTGCAGAATCAAAGGGAAAGCTGAGAGATCAGGCCTTGCAAAGAACAGAAGCCCCATAAATCTGAATGTCTGAAGAAAGAGACATTCTTATCTGCACTCTGATGTTAGAAAGACTTCACCCTAGCCATTTTCCATCTTGGTGTCATTCAGGGCTGACTGGAGTCATGTGGACATACCTGGGCGAGAGGAGGTTAGAGACCTTGATTGACAGTTCCACCAGAGCCCTATGGAATGGAGCAGGTGAAGTTACTTAAAAGCAAAATTGAAGTGATGCTTTGAAAAAACAAGGCAAAACGAAGATTTACTACAGGAATAAAAATAGTACTTCATAGGGACTTTTTAGGGTTAAAAGATACAATGAATTTAAAATGCTTAGCACAACGTCTGTCACAGTAGGTTCTTGATGAGTATTTGTTGTTGTTGGAATGGAACAGAAGTGAGTTGAGAAGGAATATGGATAATTCAAGGAGAAAAATAAAAGAGAAAAGGATTCAACAAGCGGATTGGCAGAGCAAAGTGGAGACCTCCTTCTCCCCCTGATACCATGACCACCCCTAAAATACCATGAAATCTGTGATGAATGCCTTTAATTATTGGAACATTGTATTTTGTATAAAGAATGCTAAGTACAGAGGCACCAGTAAATTCAAACAACCAGACTATCTTACTGACGAAACTGTATAATAGATGCCTAGACACATCTATACAGAAAGAAAATGGCAATAAAAGTGAAGTACAGATGATTCATTTTAAGAAAATTCAGTGTTAACAATATAAGGAAAAGAATGAATATTTTATAATTATTATGATGGAATCACTTAAAAATTACAGTAAAATGGCTTTCACTTATTCCTCTGTAACATGAATGAAATGTATTAGCAATTAACAATTATACTCTGATGTTTCTGCATACCACACTAACTACAATGAACATTAATATTTATGTGTTACCCACACTGTTACTGACTGGGCCAGATTTAGTCCCTGGTTTCTCATTTCTCTATTCCTAGAGACATAAATGGGAGTTGCAAGTGAGTACCTGAAGGCACATTTTCAATGGCTATAGTTTATCATTCTTATAGTTTATATCCTGAAAGCTTCATAACCGTGGCAAGTCAGCCTTCGCTCTGGGAATGGTCAGTCATAAACCTATAGACAGTGCCAAATGTATCTGAACAATCACTCACCTTAGCGGTTGAAATGTGGCTTTCTTATTTCTAGAATCACAAATTGTGATTTTGAACAAAATACCTACCTGTTGATCTATTTATTGATCTGTCAATCTGTCAATCTGTCTTCATCATCGTCTATCTATTAAATCAAATGGATACAGTTTCAGAAATTTACATTATTACTACTTGGTATGATACCGGACAACGTAAATCTCTTAGAGTTCTCATTCTAGACATTTCTCTAGAACCTTTGTTCAAAAGAGTCAATGTATCTCTTTGGTGAAGATTCTCCAGGAAGGCAGCCCTTTTACAGCTATCAGAGCTTGCCTTTTGGGATTAAGAAATGCCTACACTCCCTAGAGCCAGACATCTTGGAATGTGAAGTCAAGTGGGCCTTAGAAAACATCACTATGAACAAAGCTAGTGGAGGTGATGGAATTCCAGTGGAGCTGTTTCAAATCCTGAAAGATGATGCTGTGAAAGTGCTGCATTCAATATGCCAGCAAATTTGGAAAACTCAGCAGTGGCCACAGGACTGGGAAACATCAGTTTTCATTCCAATCCCAAAGGAAGGCAATGCCAAAGAACGCTCAAACTACCACACAATTGCACTTATCCCACAAGTGCTCAAAATTCTCCAAGCCAGGCTTCAGCAATATTTGAACCGTGAACTTCCAGATGTGCAAGCTGGTTTCAGAAAAGGCAGAGGAACCAGAGATCAAATTGCCAACATCTGCTGGATCATGGAAAAAGCAAGAGAGTTCCAGAAAAACATCTATTTCTGCTTTATTGACTATGCCAAAGCCTTTCACTGTGTGGATCACAATAAACTGCAGAAAATTCTGAAAGAGGTGGAAATACCAGAACACCTGACCTACCTCTGGAGAAACCTATATGCAGGTCAGGAAACAACAGTTAGAACTGGACATGGAACAACAGACTGGTTCCAAATAGGAAAAGGAGTACGTCAAGGGTGTATATTGTCACACTGCTTATTTAACTTATATGCAGAGTACATCATGAGAAATGCTGGGCTGCAAGAAGCACAAGCTGGAATCAAGATTGCTGGGAGAAATATCAATAACCTCAGATATGCAGAAGACACCACCCTTATGGCAGAAAGTGAAGAGCAACTAAAAGCCTCTTGATGAAAGTGAAAGAAGAGAGTGAAAAAGTTGGCTTAAAGCTCAACATGCAGAAAACGAAGATCATGACATCCGGTCCCATCACTTCATGGGAAGTAGATGGGGAAACAGTGGGAACAGTGTCAGACTTTATTTTGGGGGGCTCCAAAATCACTGCAGATGGTGACTGCAGTCATGAAATTAAAAGACACTTACTCCTTGGAAGGAAAGTTAGGACCAACCTACATAGATATTCAAAAGCAGAGACATTACTTTGCCAACTAAGGTCTGTCTAGTCAAGGCTATGGTTTTTCCAGTGGTCATGTGCGGATGGGAGAGTTGGACTGTGAAGAAAGCTGAGTGCCGAAAAATTGATGCTTTTGAACTGTGGTGTTGGAGAAGACTCTTGAGAGTCCCTTGGACTGCAAGGAGGTCCAAACAGTCCATCCTAAAGGAGATCAGTCCTGGCTGTTCTTTGGAAGGACTGATGCTAAAGCTGAAACTCCAATACTTTGGCCACCTCATGCACTGGAAAAGACCCTGATGCTGGGAGGGATTGGGGGCAGGAGAAAAAGGGGACAAGAGAGGATGAGATGGCTGGATGGCATCACCGACTCGATGGACATGAGTTTGGGTAAACTCTGGGAGTTGGTGATGGACAGGGAGGCCTGGTGTGCTGCGATTCATGGGGTTGCAAAGAGTTGGACACAACTGAGTGACTGAACTGAACTGAACAACATTTAAAATCATCTCAGATTTCAGAAACATATATTGCACCCATTTCCCCTCATTTATAAGGAAAATGATGTGGAAAAGTTTTAAAACCTCTACTTTAAAAAAATAAAATCTTTGAATGCACACGATGAATGGTTTTTCTGAAGATGAGTTTTGTTGACTTGAAATCCTTTTCATAAATGATATCATATGATATTCTTTTAAATTAGTAAACTGTGTCATTATATTTGGGAAGAGGCAGGACCCAAAAATGTAGGTTTAAGAGAGCTCAAAACAAAGGAAAATATGCTTATTTGTTATTCAGATTAGACTATGTATTCTTGGCACTTGCATATCTAAAGTGGCCAGAACTTTAGAAAGCTTATACTTGTCAAATGAATTTGTATTTAAATGATGATCTTTGTTGGGGTCTGCAACACACTGGCTGTTTGGGACATTTACATGTGCATAGTACTCCCTTAGTTGAATCAGCCTCTCCCAGTCAGATACGGAAAAGTATTGAGGCATCAGTGGGCAAAGTGGGGGCAAGTTAGTGGTTAGTAGATAAATACATGCTCACTGATATCTGAAAGTAATAATATATGAGGTCAATAAATAGTAAATCAAACTGTTTAACCCTTTGTTTAAGATTTTGCATGGATAGTTATTCTCTTTTCTGGATCACTCTTTTCTCTTGTATTTGGAGAATACATTCATAAAATATCTCAAAATAAATAAAGTATAACATTTCATCTATCTTAAAAAAGGAACGTATCTGAGGGGATACAACATTTCCTCTGAAGAATCATGGTGGGTTTTTTTGGATGGAGCCCATGCCCTGACTTGTTCCATGATCAGTGCCATACTACCATCTGGTCCTATTCATACGGAGTATGTTCCCTATCTCTTCTGCTATTTTAGCATTTGATTACATCTTTAGCAAAAAGGTGGCCCTGAATCCATGCTCTATTGTACTACTGTTATGTGGCCATGGGTTATTCTAAGAAATGTTTAGACTAGAACAATATGAAACAGAAGCAGGGCAAGAAAGGAGAATTTAGGAATTCCAACCATTGTTTCCCAAACTTGAGTTATCCACAGACTGGTACAAATAATTTTTAGATGATCATCGAACTGAAAACATTAAATTTAAAAGCTTCCAGAATTTCTAGACCCTATGTACTTCACCTTGATAAAGACTGATTTAAACTATTCCAGGTGGATAGATTTATTCTTACCCTTAGCTTTATTTTTCCCTCTGGAAACATCACAAGACTATCTAGGTAACCCATTCCAAAGTGAAAGTATTCTTACAGCCTGGAGGCAGCTTTTGAATTCTCATATTGCAATGTCTTTCCTTTGAATAAGTAGTTTTCATCCTCTAGTTAGTAAACTATTCATGTATTCTAAGATGATAATTAGGTTCCCTTAGGTTTTGCCAGGTAACATATATATCAGATTGCATAATCTTATTTAGGATTTTATTCTTTTTATTAAAAAAAAAAAGTCTCTACCTGTTTCATTGAAACTCTCTCTCTACTTTCCACTTCTCACCTTTCAAGTTGAAGTGCTCTACACTAGACACAAGTCTGACCTGGGCTGACACTAGTCCCAGCTGACCATGATGTAACCCACGGGCAGTCTTAGAACGTTCTTTACTGCCTATTCTTTTAAGGGAGAAAGTGAAACCACAAAACATTTTAATGTAGAATCAATAAGTGTTACATCAAAATGACTCCATTGCTCTTACCTGCAAGATTTTTGCAACAGCTGTGGGATGGTTCCTGGAGCCTGGAGAGTAGGGTGTTAGTAGGGTGCTGTTGGGCAAGGCTCCCCAGGACACTGCACATGCATTCTCTATGACCCCGCTGTCACTTTTATTTGCATAAATGGCCTTTTCTGAACAGCTTACTCCCATAAACATACGGGAGTCTGGTTATGAAAGGCTGCTCCATAGAAGCAGATGATTGCTTGATTCATGAAAACCTGGTAGACTGGCCTTCTTCACTTGTGTGAAGTGGCAGAGCAGAGCACTCTCTGTGCTGAGGCAGTGTTATTGCCTGGGAACGTGGATCTCTTTCCTCTCTGACTCTTCATGTAACTCTCCTATGTTGGTTGGAAATATCACGCCCTGTTTCTTGTCACTAACATGCTTGCTCATTCTCTTCAGGTGGACATCAGTTGTCCTACCTATTGTCACTGTGCCTGCCCATGGGGCCACGTGTCTCTGTTCCAGGAGCCGCGATCTTGCCAGCGTCTAGTTTGAATTTCTCATTGACCAGCAACCATGCTCGCTCCCCGGGCTGTACAGAAACACCGTGGGAGCAGCCGCTGGTGTTTACTCTCCTCCTGCAGTGAGTCTGCTTTTGAGACAAGTGCTGCAGACAGAGGACATGTTCCCAGCTGAGCTACCTAGGAAACTTTTTAACCTTTCAAACTAGCATCATTTCAGCTTCATCACATTCTAGACTTTTAACAATGGTTTCAGATTCCTGCCAGTGTCCCTAACAGCCAAAAGAAGCTGTTCTGATGCTCCTGTATTAGTCTCTTCCTATTGTGTATAATTGGGCTTCCCTGGTGGCTCAGTGGTAAAGAATCCATTTGCCAATGCAGGAAACGTCGGTTTGATCCCTGGGTCAGGAAGATACTCTGGGGAAGAAAATGGCAACCCACTCCAGTATTCTTGCCTGGAGAATTCTACGGACAGAGAAGCCTGGTGGGCTACAGTCCATGACAAAAGAGTCAGACATGACTGAGCAACTAAACAACAATTATGCATAATCATTAATATTGTTTGATTATGCTCAATGTTCAAAGCACTCTGTGTATGTGTGTATTCGAGTGTGACTAAAATAAGTTTTGACACATGTAACTTAGTATCATCTTTGTATTCAAGGGCTAATTCAAGGGTTCCTTCGAAAAACACCCAACTTTGAAAAATCTGACTTAAATAATTGACTTTACAGTCAGAGCATCTGCATTTGAATTGCAGCTTCTCTGCTGACTGGCTCCATGACCTTGGTCAAGTTTTCAGGTGCTGAATGGATGACACTGACCCCAGACAACAGTGAGGAGGAGTATCTGAAATGATCGTATCAAGTTCTGAGAGCAGCATTTGTCAGGGAGGGAAGCTCTCAGTGACGTGGGTTATTACCAGCTGGGATTCTTCTGTTTTCTGAGGAAATGTTGATTTCTGTATCAGAAGAATGGCTTATACAGGCTTATATAGAAAAGAAAAAAGCTTTTCAGCAGGGAAAAGCTTTGGAAAGTGTGCATGACTGGGAATTTTCCTTGTGGAAGTCCTATTGCTTGCTTGGTGTCACCTGTGTTCATAAGCCCTAAATACTGACTTCCACTCACCCTGCAGCTGATCAGGACAGAATGAACAGGACAGCTGTCCACAGGTGAGATCTATGTCAGATTCCTTTGCAGATTCGGTTTTTCCAAAAGATGACAGCAGTGATTTTTGAAGTACATGGTGAGTCTTGCTTCTCATTCTGGGCAGGCTTTCCACTTACCTTTAAACTGAAATTTGCTCTATCAGTGGCATGCTTTCTGTATCAATAGCTGCCATTTCCTGCCTCCCCATGGGTCCACATCTCATCCAGACATAAAACCACTGGGCCAATTTCTGGCCCGGGAGGGCTGTTTCGGTGCGTGAGGGTACTGTTCTTTTAAGGATGGCTGCCGCTTGAGCGCAAGTTCATTGTTCGAAACCCCAGCTGCACTTCATCAGGGTAATGACTGCAGACCAAGAGGAAGGCGGCCTGCCAAAGGTGACTCTGGAGAGTGAGATGCTGCTCCAAGAGAATGCAGTTTCACAAAGGGCTGCTTAACCTGGACCCTGGCTTTCATGGGCCCAGGAGGGGAATTTTAGTTTCAAGTACTGTGATTCCTTTCACAGGCCCCTGGAAGGAATCTTTGTCAGACCCTCATCATTGTCATGACGTTTGAGTGGCCACATAATTCCATTCAGTCCTGCAAATAGCCAATGGTGTCAGTTATGCCCAGGACACAGAACTGGGTCTTGAGGCAATTCAGAGAAACAAGATACGGTTCAAGCCCTCTAGTAGCTTACAATTTAGTACAGAACTCAAGACAAGTATAATTACCAATTATTCAAATAAACAGCCATTGGTTTTGTCTCATGTGCCTGGAAATGGGCCAGACTCGGGAAAGCAGGTGCATCTCGCTGCCTTTGTCCTCAAAGGATGAACGTGAGATATGAGCCACAGGGATTCCTGTCACCATTTTAAACTCTTTATTTTGAAATAATTTGGAATTCTGAGAAAAGATGAAAGAGTACAATCTGCATGCCTTTTACCCAGATTTCTAGTTCTTAAGATATTACCATAGTTGCTTTATCCTTTTTGTCCTGTTATTTATGTATATGTACATAATTTTTATATAATTTATATAATTTTAAGTATTTATGAGTTATATGTACAAATAAAACATATACATATTTTATTCTTTCCCATATAACTCTATTGAGGACGAGTTAAAAACTTAAATATTTCACAGTATATTTCCTGAAATACAAGAACACTCTCCTGCCTAATCACAGAACAACCATTACAATCAGGAAATTAATATTGATATAATAGTACTATCTAATCTCTAGGGCCTCATTTAAATTTCACCAACTGTCCCAATAAATGGTCTTTATAGCAGGAAAAAAAAAATCCTTTTCTGGTCCAATCCAAGACAACACATTGTATTTGGTTGTCATTTTTTTTTTTTAATATATTGAATTGGCAAAAAAGTTCATTCAGGCTTTTCCATAGAGCTTATGAAAAACTCGAACAAACATTTTGGCCAATCCAATATCTGTTCAGTTTCCTGATTCTGGAACCCTTCCTCGGTCTTTTCTTGCCTCCTGTGGCCTTGATGTTTTTGAAGCATACTGGGCAGTTATTTTGTAGCACATCCTGAAATTTAAGTTTGTTGCTTCTTCATGATTAGATTAATGTCATGCATTTTGGCGGAAATATCACCACAGGGACATGTGTTCTTCTGTTATAATAGAAAGGACAGGGTATCACTACATCTTATCATTGGTCTTCTGAACTCTGATCATTTGGCTATGGTGTTGTTTGCCAGGTTTCTCCACTGTGAAGTCATTGTTTTTAATTAATATGTAATGAGTAACTTTGTAATTAAGAAGTATCTTATCAGGTACTGCTTTGATATCATGTTAATATCCTATTCCTCCATAAACTCTTAGCTTATTTTATCATCTCCCTTGGACTGCAAGGAGATCCAACCAGTCCATTCTGAAGGAGATCAGCCCTGGGATTTCTTTGGAGGGAATGGTGTTGAAGCTGAAACTCCAGTACTTTGGCCACCTCATGCGAAGAGTTACTCATTGGAAAAGATACTGATGCTGGGAGGGATTGGAGGCAGGAGGTGAAGGGGACGACAGAGGATGAGATGGCTGGATGGAATCACCAACTCGATGGACGTGAGTCTGAGTGAACTCCAGGAGTTGGTGATGGACAGGGAGGCCTGATGTGCTGTGATTCATGGAGCTGCAAAGAGTCGGACACAACTGAGCGACTGAACTGCACTGTCTGAATAAAATATTATTCAATAGCTGCCAAATTATGATTTTTCTACATTCATTAGTTAGCTTTCTACTGAAAGGAAGTGCTTTCCTCTTTTCCTGGATTATATATTTATTTGTTTATTCCTTTCAGCAAGATCCATAATTTCCATTTCATTCAATGATCCATTACATTATATGTTATTTTGTTGTTCAAACTGTTTCATATTCGGCTGATGGAAGCACCTTAAAGCTGGTTCCTGTGTAATTTTCAGCAGATCCCCTTACCTTTTGAGACTTCCTTACTTTTTGGAACAGTAAGGTGTTCCAGATTCATCTTGAACTTTGCCTGCCTCAGTCATTTCTCCAAAGAGCTCTGTTGCTCCTGGTGGACAGTGCTATTTAGAAACCCAGAATTGGGCACTAGATATGCTCCTTGCATCTAAGCCCTCTCAGTGGACAGATCTAAGAAATGTATATATGTTCATGCACATGTATACACACGCTTGTATATATGTCTCTCAGTAAACTGTTAACATGGACATCTGTTAAAAATGTTATTTCAGAATGCTAATCTGTTTTGTAAAAGGGTTTCCAGAATGCACCTAATCCAGATATCGGCTAGTAGATACAGAAACATGTTAGGAACCAAGAGCAATGGAGATGGAGAGGAAGTTGAGATGACTTCCACATGGAGACTCCCCTGGGCTCTCCCCAACAGTGGGAAAGTTGCCAGATTGAGCCCAATGAGCTGCCAGCTTCTACTCAGTCTGACCAGTATAGAAAGGAAATTCCTCAAGTTCCTTCCTTAAGTTCAACCCCTTATATACTTATTCTTTCCCCTACCCCTAGAATGTACCTCTGCACTGAAGACTAAAAAGTGACACTTACTGGCCTTAGTTTGCTAGTTGGAATGGAAGAGGGCCGGGCTGGCTGTCTCTGGCTCTGTTATTACGATGCTGCTCATTGCACTCTCTGTATGCGTGCTGGATAATTTAAAGAATCCAAGCTACAGGGTGCATGTTTTTACATGCATACCCTTGAACATACTTCAATTTTTGTTATGTGTGTACCCTTGCATATACTTCAATTTTGTTGGAAGGAGCTTGGGACCTAGAATCGGACAAATTTGAAATACAGTTCTAACTCTACTAATCTCTGGAAAAACCTGTTAATTTCTTTGAGTCTCAGTGTCTTTATCCATGAACAAGGGATAATGAGATCAAGGTAACAGAACTACTGGGCAGCTTAAGTGAAATGATATATCTCAGTACCTAGCACTGGATGCCACTTTGAGCACCTCAATAAACACAAATTCTTTCCAGCCCTTTCACACACTCAGCATCTGGTGGGCACAACAGAAAGAGCTCGATAGTTACCTTCTAGCATGAATTCTAGCCCTGTCTCAGGGTTGTTGGGCACAATAATCCATTCCTACTAACTTGACTGAAAAGGGGATTTACTGAAAGAACCCAGGAGAATCCCATGGACTGGTTTCCCATATGCTCTTGGTTTGTAAACACCCCGTCTCTCACCGCCACTTTGCCCTACTGATGACACACGGTGGTATATGTGATTCTGTCTTGTGAGGATCCTCAGATTCTACAGGACTTTGAACCTCATTGCTCCAAAGCTGGCCTGGTCAATATTTCAGTTCTCCCATGTCAATTTCTTAGAGGGAGAATCTTCTAGTTCAGACTTAGTCAGGATTTAGTCTCTAAGCCAATCAGGATTGGTCAGAGCAAAAACCTGCCACTTAGGCCTACCTTGTCACAAGGCTGTGGGGGAGAGAAAATTGTTGCAGTGAAGGGTGAGGTCAGCCAGGATATAATTCTCATCTTCCCGACAGTCACCATGATTGAATGAAATTCTTTCTTCATTCTATAATTAAGGAGAATCATGAACTCTAACTGACTATGAAAAAATATCATGTATACATTTTATAGAGATACCAAGGGAACATACCAAGGGAAATTAGAGACACCAAGGGAATATTTCATGCAAAGATGGGCACAATAAAGGAAAGAATTTGTATGGACCTACAGAAGCAGGAGACATTAAGAAGAGGTGGCAAGAATACACAGAAGAACTCTACAAAAAAGATCTTCATGACCCAGATAACCATGATGGTATGATCACTCACCTAGAGCCAGACATCCTGGAATGTGAAGTCAAGCGGGCCTTAGGAAGCATCACTACGAACAAAGCTAGTGGAGGTGATGGAATTCCAGTTGAGCTATTTCAAATCCTAAAGGATGATGCTGTGAAAGTGCTGCATTCAATATGCCAGCAAATTTGGAAAACTCAGCAGTGGCCACAGGACTGGGAAACATCAGTTTTCATTCCAATCCCAAAGGAAGGCAATGCCAAAGAATGTTCAAATGACTGCACAATTGCACTCATCTCACACGCTAGCAAAGTAATGCTCAAAATTCTGCAAGCCAGGCTTCAACAGTACATGAACCAAGAACTTCCAGATGTGCAAGCTGGATTTAGAAAAGGCAGAGGAACCAGAGATCAAATTGCCAACATCTGTTGGATCATCAAAAAAGCAAGAGAGTTCCAGAAAAACATCTACTTCTGCTTTATTGACCACACCAAAATCTTTGACTGTGTGTGTCACAACAAACTGTAAAAATTCTGAAAAAGATGGGAATACCAGACTACCTGGCCTGCCTCTTGAGAAATCTGTATGCAGGTCAGGAAGCAGCAGTTATAATTGGACATGGAACAACAGACTAGTTCCAAATAGGAAAAGGAATACGCCAAGGCTGTATATTGTCACCCTGCTTATTTAACTTCTATGCAGAGTACATTATGAGAAACGCTGGGCTGGAAGAAGCACAAGCTGGAGTCAAGATTGCCGGGAGAAATATCAATAACCTCATATATGCAGAGGACACCACCCTTGTGGCAGAAAGCGAACTAAAGAGCCTCTTGATGAAAGTGAAAGAGGAGAGTGAAAAAGTTGGTTTAAAACTCCACATTCATAAAACTAAGATCATGGCATCTGGTCCCATCACTTCATGGCAAATAGATGGGGAAACAATGGAAACAGTGACAGACATTATTTTCTTGGGCTCCAAAATCACTGTAGATGGTGACTGCAGCCATAAAATTGAAAGACACTCCTTGGAAGAAAAGCTATGACCAACCTAGACAACATATTAAAAAGCAGAGATGTTACTTTGCCAACAAAAGTCCATCTAGTAAAATCTATGGTTTTTCCAGTAGTCATATATGGATGTGAGAGTTGGACTATAAAGAAAGCTGAGCACTGAAAAACTGATGCTTTTGAACTGTGGTGTTAGAGAAGACTCTTGCAAGTCCCTTGGATTACAAGGAGATCCAACCAGTCCATCCTAAAGGAAATCAGTCCTGAATATTCATTGGAAGGACTGATGCTGAAGCTGAAACTCCAATACTTTGGGCACCTGATGCGAAGAACTGACTCATTTGAAAAGACCCTGATGCTGGGAAAGACTGAAGGCAGGAGGAGAAGGGGATGACAGAGGATGAGATGGTTGGATGGCATCACTGACTCAGTGGACATGAGTTTGAGTGATCTCCAGGAGTTGGTGATGAGCAGGGAAGCCTGGCATGCTGCAGTCCATGGGGTTGAAAAGAGTCAGACATGACTGAGCGGCTGAGCTGAACTGAACTGATACATTTTATAATCAATTAAAGTTTTCTACTTAAAAAAAAGACTTATCATTTACTATGTGCTATGGGCTATGAATATGTATATATTATGAATATATACAAGAGTTCTATGAATATTTTAAAAATATTTATTTTTGGCGGTGCTGGGTCTTTGTTGCTCTGCACAGGTTTTCTCTAGCTGTAGCGGATTCTCTTGTTGCAGAGCACAGGCTCTAGGGTGTGGAGGCTCAGGATTTGCAGCACTCAGGGTCTAGAGTGTGGGCTCAGATGTTGGGGTGCACAGGCTTCGTTGCCCTGTGGCTTCTGGGGACTTAGTTCCTGGTCCAGAGATCGAAGCTTTGTCCCCTGCATTGGCAGGCAGATTCTTAACCACTGGACCAGCAGAGAAGTCTGTCTGCAAATATTGACTCGTTCAATCTGGTAACTAGCTGAATGACTCTGAATTTTACAAATTTTATTAAAGGCACAGAGAGGTGGAGTGATTCATCCAAAGACACACAGACAGCTATTTGGCAGCAGAGCCAAGATTTGAACTCAGGCAGTTTCGTGTGCAGAGTCCACATCAGACCACTGTACAATGCTGCAGCTCACACCTAGACAGTCAACAAATGCTTTGCAAGGCTGCCTTTCCAACCAAAGATGCCAGCGTATTTACTTATGACCTAACGATGTGAGGGTATTGCAGTGTGTGACCACTGTCTTCAGCATTTGCAGAGGTGGCCCACTGGAGGCTAATGCCCATCTCCCACTTATCTTTTATCCTTGTCCAGGTCAATGGCTGTTTTTGGGAGTTCCCCATCAGAATGGTTTGGTTTTACACTCATGTTTTTCAAGCCTTTTCACCTCAGGAATATTTTCCAGCAGCACTTTAAATTCCATTTCTATTACTTCAGCATCAGGCACAATTATGCCATTTTGAGTTTCTTCTTTGCAATTAATCATATGACGCATCACTAATGCCAACCAGGAGTCTTATCACAAAATAGTATAAATTATCATATTTCTATATACATTGCAAATGTCTTATCAGCATTCCAACCCTGTATATACTTTTAGTAAAAAATGCTCCCTATGCTGGATTTCTGAAACTGCTACTGGCAGCCAAAAATCCGTTTATATTGCTGCCTGTCTCACAGACGGAAAGTCTGATGGAAACTGGCAACTTAATTCAGGCTGCATGAGATTTCTTAGCCAATCAGAGAAGCTCTTTGGGCTGCCAAAATTTTTAATGAGACCACTTTTTCATATAGCTATATATAGAGAGATATGCAGATGTATAATATCTATAAGGCCATTTTCCATTTAGATAATATTATGTGTGTACATGAATTATTTATAAGCAAATTCTGGTACTGAGTAAGGAGAATATTGGGTTCATTCTTTATACAATAATCTGGAAAAGGCATTGGTCAAAAATGGCCCAAGTAACTCAGCTTGCTGATTGTTTTGATTTACGCAAAAATGGGTATATAATCATAAAAACAGTGTAATTTTAACTTGGATAAAACACAATTCCTCTGCTTCAAATCTTCCATCTGCTAAATAAATAAAGATAAAAATATCTCCCCTGGCTACAAGGTGGTAAGGAAAGTGACACAGAAGTACCAGTTCTCTCTTTCATATTCAGCTCTGTCTCAGTGTCTACTCTTTTTCTGGTGTCCCTCTTCCCTCTGATGAGACACTCTTTCCTTAACTCTGATCCTTCGTGTAGCTGGGTGACACGGCAAACCCTTAATGGTTGGGGTGACCTGCTGAACACTTAACTTGTAATTTACTGCTTGCCATTTTGCAAGAAGATAGCAGAAAGTAACTCCTGCTTAGTCTTCGGCCTATAAACTCACGAGGAAGAACGTAAGGTGTTTCCCACTGTCTTCCCCCTCCCTTCCATCAAATAGGGAGGGTTAACAGGACTTTTTGTTTTTAAGGTTGAAGCCTTTCCTATAAGCCACTGAGCTCTCTTCTATTATTGTAGAAAGAGATCACAAAACATGGGTTTAGTTCAGAAAATAAGATGGGGAAAAGGAGAAAAAGTAAGAAACAAAGTAAGAAAGTAAGAAACAAAGGAAGAAACTTCCCCACTGGCTAGGTCATGTGGGAATCATATCGAGGGCTCTTACAGGATGCGCTGGGGTTATGGGCCAGGAAAGGATTTCTGAGGGGGCAACAGGCAAGTGTCTTGGGGCACTGGTCATACATATGGACCCATCTCATCCCTGATGCCCAGGAGCACTCACCACCTTTTGGTACCATTGTGTGAGTAGGATTCTTGCTGTCCCTATACTGGAGGGTCTTTGTGTATACCCTTCTAGTCATGATGGTGCCATCCCTACATTTCAAGATATCACTGGTGATTTGCTACTTAAACAGCAAGTATCACTAGCAGGGCTGGTCTCATGAATTAACACCTGTGTTAGTTGCTCAGTTGTGTCTGACTCTTTGCAACCCCTTGGTCTACAGCCTGCCAGACTCCTCTGTCCATGGGATTTCCCAGGCAGTAATACTGGAGTTGAGTTGCCCTTGCCTTCTCCAGGGGATCTTTCTGACCCAGGGATTGAAGCCAGGTCTTCTGCATTGCAGGCAGATTCTTTACTGTCTGAGTGACCAGGAAAGCCTGCCACTGTGTAGGGACCCACAGCTAGGAAGGGTCCCATGCTTGGTGTGATACTCTGCTGTCACCATCTTGAAATTCTTTGTTTTATCTTTGAGCTTGTGTTTTACAGCTGAAGCTCAATGGAACAGGAGTATGTGTGTGAGTAGAGGAGATACCTCAATATGAATGTCCACTCTTCACTGATGCCTCATTTACCTTTAGCATCTGCGATATCCCATGAGCACAGGATTTCCAAGACCCATGGGATATGAGACTCAGAAGAATACAAAGTAAGAAACTTATATCCACGACTGAATAAAATGGGGGTTCTGACCTCACTAAGATACTACACTTTTATTTAAATCACAGCTTGCTTCCAACAGAGAAAGGAAGAAATGGTGTCCTAAGAAACACCACTGGTATTCTATCTTATCCATGTTACTTCCCCATGTTACACAACCACTTATGCTGAAAATGATGACATTGAAGGAAAGAGAAAGAAAGGTAACATGTAATTCTTTTTTCCAGTCTTTACTCATTCTGTAGGCTGAAGATAGAAAGTGGTGGTAGAATGTGTGTGTATCAAGAAAGAAGCAAGATAAAAAACATTGAGGTGTGTTTTTTTTCCAGCATTTCCACTGCTCTGATAAGAATGAAATACATATGCATGCATGAGCTAAGAAATACAAATTGTATCACTTTAATGATTTCACATACAAGTTAAACATTCTTATATTTGCATTTAAAAGTGGAAATACACGCTATAAAGATGAACAGTAAAATTACGCCAGTAATTTGAAATTTTAATTTTCCTTTCCTTAGAGTAACAGAAACACTGTAACAAATCAAAAGAGGCCATCGAAGAAAATATATTATATTTCATCATCTCTAATGGCAGCTTTATTTGGAATTGGACTGCACAAATTATGGAGAAGGAACCCTGCATTTTCATTTGCACTGTGACCTACAACTTATGTAGCTATCTCTGACCCTATGATCCCTCCAAGACACACCACTGGGTTGGAAGGGGCATGAGTACTGGTTTTGGGGAGACAGGCTGGCATGCCGGGGCACTCTGAACTGGGGTCACAGGGAAATAGACACAGACACCTGCCAAAAGGGCGAGCCTTCCTGACCGAGAGAAAGAATTTGAACAAGACAGGGAACTCGATAGAGTGAATGGGATAGAGACCCAGAGATCTTTACCCAAAGTCAAAAATGACTGTGGTGAGAGATTTGTGCTCTTGAAGACTCAAGAGTGACCGGCCTGGGCTGCAGATGAAGGTTTTGATAACTACTGAAGCTGCAATGGCACCCCACTCCAGTCCTCTTGCCTGGAAAATCCCATGGACAGAAGAGCCTGGTGGGCTGCAGTCCATGGGGTCGCTAAGAGTCGGACACGACTGAGCGACTTCACTTTCACTTTTCACTTTTCACTTTCATTCATTGGAGAAGGAAATGGCAACCCACTCCAGTGCTCTTGCCTGGAGAATCCCAGGGACGGGGGAGCCTGGTGGGCTGCCGTCTATGGGGTCGCATAGAGTCGGACACGACTGAAGTGACTTAGCAGCAGCAGCAGCTGCTATGCCTCCCCGAGTTCAGAGCTGATTGGCAGCTTGGACAGCACGTGAGGCGGATGTGAAGTCTTGTTCAGGCTTAAGAAAACCAGAGTATTTGAGGGCTGGGGGATGGGGTGGGTGGGCAATCTCCCATGGGATTACCTAGCCCAGCTTTTTCTCTTAGGCATGGGGAACCATGACTCTGAGTTTAATGTGAAGGAAACCTGAGCTCTCTCTAGTTTTCCAAGTAGTTATGCAGCCTTGGAGAAGCCACCTACTCTACCCAAGTCTCTATTTTCTTAACTTTAAATTGGGGTGGTTGAATTTCACATCCTCAAAGGAGACTGCTCTATTTTGAAGAGCCTAGTATTTAAATGTGTCACACTGACCTCAAGTATTTGTAGTCATTTAAGTCTTACTCTAAAGGTTATATTACGCCATTGAAATTGGACATGAACATCTATGCTGCTTCTTTATTGTTATTTACTTATTTGTCTTTTGGCTGTGTTGGCTCAGCTGCCAGCTGTTATGTGGGATCTTAATTCCTGAACCAGTGATCTAACCTGAGTCCCCTGCACTGGCAAGCAGATTCTTAACTTCTGGACTGCCAGGGAAGTCCCAATGCTTCTTTAATAAAGGTGTCTCTAAGGTAAAAGGCATACTTGATAGGACTGTGTGTTGAGAAGTCTGAACTTGTGCTCTGTTTCATGGAAAATCCAGCTCTAATGCCAAGTTCAGTCAGTGATATTTTGTCTATAATTTGTATAGTTCTATAGGCCCAAGTATGCAAAGTATATCATGAGAAACACTGGACTGCAAGAAGCACAAGCTGGAATCAAGATTGCCGGGAGAAATATCAATAACCTCAGATATGCAGATGACATCACCCTTATGGCAGAAAGTGAAGAGGAACTAAAAAGCCTCTTGATGAAAGTGAAAGAGGAGAGTGAAAAAGTTGGCTTAAAGCTTAACATTCAGAAAACGAAGATCATGGCATCCCGGTCCCATCACTTCATGGTAAATAGATGGGGAAACAGTGGCTGACTTTATTCTGGGGGGCACCAAAATCACTGCAGATGATGGTTGCAGCCATGAAATTAAAAGACGCTTACCCTGGTAGCTCAGATGGTAAAGCATCTGTCTGCGATGCGAGAGACCTGGGTTCGATCCCTGGGTTGGGAAGATCCCTTGGAGAAGGAAATGGCAATCCACTCCAGTACTATTGCCTGGAAAATCCCATGGACAGAGGAGCCTGGTAGGCTACAGTCCATGGGGTCACAAAGAGTCGGACACGACTGAGCGACTTCACATTAATCACATTAATTAATCACATTAACTCCTTGGAAGGAAAGTTATGACCAAACTAGATAGCATATTGAAAAGCAGAGACATTACTTTGCCAACAAAGATCCGTCTAGTCAAGGCTATGGTTTTTCCAGTAGTCATGTATGGATGTGAGAGTTGGACTGTGAAGAAAGCTGAGGGCCGAAGAACTGATGCTTTTGAACTGTGGTGTTGGAGAAGACTCTTGAGAGTCCCATGGACTGCAAGGAGATCCAACCAGAACACCCTGAAGGAAATCAGTCCTGAATATTCATTGGAAGGACTGATGCTAAAGCTGAAACTCCAGTACTTTGGCCACCTCATGCGAAGAGTTGACTCATTGGAAAAGACCCTGATGCTGGCAGGGATTGGGGGCAGGAGGAGAAGGGGACGACAGAAGATGAGATGGCTGGATGGCATCACTGACTCGATGGACGTGGGTCTGAGTGAACTCTGGGAGTTGGTGATGGACAGGGAGGCCTGGTGTGCTGCAATTCATGGGGTCACAAAGAGTAAGACATGACTGAGTGACTGAACTGAACTGATAGGCCCAAATAATGAAAAACTGTGAACCTACTTTATAAACTTAAATGTATAAGTAATATTTTATGTAGATGACATTTATTATTATTTAAGTGTTTATTTATCTGGCTGAGCCAGGTCTTAGTTGCGGCATGCGGGAGCATTGATTTTCCTTGCAGCATGCAGAATCTTTAGCTGTGGCATGGAAACTTATTTTTTAATTTTTGGTTGCGCTGGGTCTTTGTTGTGTGCAGGCTTTCCCTAGTTGTGGTGAGCAGGGGCTACTCTCAGGTTGCATGGCTTGGGTTGCTCATTGCAGTGCCTTCTCTTGTTGCAGGGTAAGGTCACTAGAGTGTGCAGACCTCAGTAGTTATAGTGCACGGGCTTAACTGTTCTGGTCCAGACCAGGGATCGAATCCACATCCCCTGCATTGGCAGGTGGATTCTTATCCACTGGACCACGAGGGAAGACCCAGATGGGAACTCTGAACTGTGGTATGTGGGATCCAGTTGCATGACCAGCCCATTGCATTGGGAGCATTTAGTCTTAGTCACTGAACCACCAGAGAAGTCCCCATTGTTATGCTTTACTAACTCTCATGAGAATTCAGGTCAGTTCAGTCGCTCCCGGAGGCGCTCCCAAACCTGTGTCCATCGAGTCGGAGATGCCATCCAGCCATCTCATCTTCTGTCGTCCCCTTCTCCTCCTGCCCCTAATCTTTCCCAGCATCAGTGAGTCTTTTCCAGTGAGTCAGTTCTTCTCATGAGGTGGCCAAAGTACTGGAGTTTCAGCTTCAACATCAGTCCTTCCAATGAACACCCAGGACTGATCTTCCGAATGGACTGGTTGGATCTCCTTGCAGTCCAAGGGACTCTCAAGAGTCTTCTCCAACACCACAGTTCAAAAGCATCAATTCTTTGGTGCTCAGCTTTCTTCACCGTCCAACTCTCACATCCATACATGACCACTGGAAAAGCCATAGCCTTGACTAGATGAGAGTAGGAAACCACTAGTTAATTTCCACTAGAAGTAAGTTGATGGTGGTGATTTTGGTCGAATGCCAGCAGCATGAGGGTTCTGTTGGTCTCTGTGGGAAACCAAACTGAACTTTATAGACCGTTCATCTGCTGTGCTGTGGTGAGGGTGAAGGAATAGGTCTGGAATGGAAGGTTAATTTGTGTGATTGCCAGTTATTAACTCTCATTTTTACGATCCCTGGGTTGGGAAGAGCCCCTGGAAAAGGAATGGCTACACACTCCAGTATTTTTGTCTGGGAAATCCCATGGACAGAGGAGCCTGGCGGGCTACAGTCCATGAGGTTGAAAAGAGTCAGACTTGACTGGGCAACTAACACTTTTATGATCAAAAAAAGAAGGAAATGGGCTAGAGATGTGAAGGAACTTTGTTAGAGGTGAAACTGGTGCTTCTCAGGTGCTCATCTTTGTCCCTGGATGACGAGTGACACTTGGGGCAGTATTTCTTGCCACCAGTGCTCACTCTTGAGCTGTGCCCATTTGTTTCAATTTGGGATTTAGTTTTGCCCTGAGGTCATGGCTTTCTGAACTGGAAGAGTCTTGATTTATTTGGAAGCTATGGCTCTATTTCTTTCTGCATATGCATGACTACACCTTGACCCAGCTGTGGTTTTCTTAGGGGTTGAACCAACATCACCCAGAGTTGACAGAATGCCCATCCTAACAGTCCTTGCAAATCCTAGATATAGAAATGTATACATGTGAAGCTCTCCACCTTGATTATCTTTCTCTAATGAAATTTTTCATGGAAAAAATAATTGGCAAAACCTCCATTCTTCTATTTAAGTTCTTTTTAAAATATAAAATAAAATAAAGATTTACTTAAAGTATGCAATAATCTGGCCCACAGTAGTTTGTAACACACATATGGGTTAGTTTTTGAAAGTGCTTTTGAATGCTGGTACTTATTACACCATACAGATTAAAGGCAGTATTCATTGAAGAAATTATCCCTGTTTGATATTTGTTTTTGTACATGCCCAAACATTTATCTTCCTTTATTTTTCTTTTCTTAAAAATAAAAGTAAGATCTGGACCATCCAGAAGGATTAGCAGATGGAGCTCCGTGATTGGAAAGAGACACCAGAAACCAGAGACCATGGAGCCCCCAGAAGAGGCACTGCTACAGGCGCTGGGCTCTGTTGACAAGGGGCCTTGGGGAATCACAGCTTCCTCACTGTCGCCTCCTGCTCTAGACTCACTGTCAATCCCCAGCAGTCTTTGTTCTAGAACTTGTCCACAAACTTTCTTTCTTGCATGGCACCCTCCTCGGTACTGACTTCTTGTCCTGGTGCTAAGCCAACCTGCAGTTTTGCCTTGATTGCTCCAAACCCCATTTTTTACTTTGGACACTGCTTAAGGATCAAGCCCTCAGCTTCACCAGCCTCCAGGACGGGCCTGTTACTAGTTTGGGTTTCACTCCTTGCCTGTTCTGTGATATTCTAGTTGCTTGAACTGGAATCTCTTTTCTCTCTACTGATAAGTCTTTTCTTCTCAAATCAAGGATGGTGGTGGTAGTGGCAGCAGGGGACATTGGAGGAAAACACTGTGTTTGGTTTTCTGGACTCATTCTCCCTGGAACACATTTCATAGATGAGCTTTAGTTGCTGGGAGAAATGTCTTTTTTTTTTTTTTCAAAAGTGTGCTATACTGAACTGTTTTTCCCTTATGTCTGATATGCTTGAAGTGCAGCTTGACCTACCTCTTCTTTTGTTTCCATGAGCCACTATGTATCTCATAGTGTTTCTTAAGTATGCATTGATGGAGTGGATGGCTCACCCAATCTGACCTTGGTGCTTGGTTTCACTGCATTGTTCTCACATATCTCTATCAAGGGTGTAGGATCTTGCCACAGTGGTAAAGGTATCTTGTTTTCAGTAATACTCTCTGCCCCCCACTAACACACACACTCAGAGTAGCCTGCTAATCATGTGCCTGTCCTTTAGTCTGGATTGGGGTGTCTCCTGGCTCTAACATTCTCTTCCCTTTCACTGTTTCTGATGAGGAAAGGCTGACTCTTGACTTCTTGGCAAAGTGATTTGTTACCCTGTCCCAGGCCTCTTTTATGTTATTTTTTTCCCCAGAAGACCAAATCTTAGCTATCCAGGGAGCATGCCATATGGCTATAAATCACAATGGCACCCCACTCCAGTACTCTTGTCTGGAAAATCCCATGGACGGAGGAGCCTGGTAGGTTACAGTCCATGGGGTCTCTAAGAGTTGGACACGACTGAGCGACTTCACTTTCACTTTTCACTTTCATGCATTGGAGAAGGAAATGGCAACCCACTCCAGTGTTCTTGCCTGGAGAATCCCAGGGACAGGGGAGCCTGGTGGGCTGCCATTTATGGGGTCGCACAGAGTTGGACACGACTGAAGCGACTTAGCAGTAGCAGTAGCAACTATACTTAAGTTTCATTTAAAAATGAATGTTCATTGGGTCTACTGTGAAATGAGTGAAGGTTAGAGGCAAATCAGGAAGTTCTAATGAAATCAACGAAAAAAATACAATGCAATGAAAAACAGCCAATGAAAAAAGTACTTCACACTGAGTATAGAAACGTTATGCTAGTAAAGCTACAGTTAATATATATAAATGATATTATGTCAAATCCTAGAAATCAAAAACATAGTTGAAGGCTTCCCCGATGGTCCAGTGGTTAAGAATTTGCCTTGCAATACAAGGGACACTGGATCGATCCCTGGTCTGGGAAGATCCCACCTGCCACGGGGCAGCTAAGCCTGTGTCACAACTACTGAAGCCTACTTGCCCTAGAGTCTACGCTGCACAACACGAGAAGCCACAGCAGGGAGAAGCCCTTGGACTGCAGCTAGAGAGAAACCTCCGCTCACTACAATTAGAAGGTCTTCACACAACAACAAAGACCCAGCACAGTCAAAAGCAAACAAACAAAACCAACAAAAAACAAAGTTGAATTTAATAGGTATTAGCAGAAAATTCTCCTTTTATGCAAATGATTGCTATTTGTATAAGTCTGAAAATAGGAGGTCAGTATCTCCCAGGGGTGGAAAAGGTGTATTTATGATCCACTATATTACTTAAGTGGAGAAGGCAATGGCACCCCACTCCAGTCCTCTTGCCTGGAAAATCCCATGTACGGAAGAGCCTGGAAGGCTGGTGGTCCATGGGGTCGCTAAGAGTTGGACACGACTGAGCGACTTCACTTTCACTTTTCACTTTCATGCATCGGAGAAGGAAATGGCAACCCACTCCAGTACTCTTGCTTGGAGAATCCCAGGGACGGGGGAGCCTGGTGGGCTGCTGTCTCTGGGGGCTGCACAGAGTTGGACATGACTGAAGCGACTTAGCAGCAGCAGCAGCACAGCACTTAAGAACATGGTGTCAGGAGTTGAAATCCTAGGTCTTGAACCTGACTTTGACACTTATTGGGCATGAACCTTGGGCAAACGTCCTCATCTGGAGAATGGAAATAATAGCAGTACTGACCTCATAGGGCTACTATGAGTTTTAAATGAGTTCATGTGTAATGTGCTTAGTTTCATGCCCTGCATATGATAATTAATAAATATCAACTATCACATCACTATCATTATATGTGAGATAAGAAAATAGAGAAACCCTGAAAGAATTTTTTTAAAAGTAACAGAAAGGTTTTGGGAGATGAAGAAGAGTAAAATAGAAGAAATAGATGTATTTTCATTTCCATTTTGAAATTCACAAATAATTTCAAAAAATTGAAATTACATTCATGGGCATCTCACTCTATGAAGATTATAATTACCATCAAGTTGGTATCAAATGAGCCTGACCCAGCAGCCAGACATTGCTTTTCAATATCTTCATGTTCTTAAAAAAACTCTAATTTATGGAAACTAAATATGTGCATAATGCTTCAGATATCCTATTAAACCAGTGAAGTCAAAACCCTAAAATTTCAAGTATTTTCAGACATCAGTTGCATCAGCCAGCCTAGGGCAGTGGCTGAAAGGTGGAGGAGGGAAGGAAAGATAAAGAAAGAATGCTTTATAATAGGGGACCGTTATTTCCTTTGTCATATTTTGGTTTCTTTAAAATTGTTCAGTTGCATTTAAGTCCCCAAGAGCCACAAAAATTATGTCGAACAATAGCAGGGATTTGTGAAAAGATTCCTTAGATAACATTTGAAAAACACAAGCAGCCCTTGAACCTTTTTGCATCCAGTACATCTGACAGGCTTTGTGAGCTGCAGCCACCTGCAAGAGTTCTAAAATAGATGCTTTCACAAAACAGAGAATTCTCAGAATTGATGTGTTAATATCATTCTCTTAATTACTTGACATCTGACCTAAATAGCAGTAACAAGATGATTTTGGCCAAAGTGTTGAGGCCGTCATTCACATATTTTTGGCCACACACACACAAAAACCAAAGCTATTGAGAAAAGAAAAACATCTTATGATATCAGGCAGATTGTCTACCCAGCTGAAGTTCACTAAATAATTACTTTATCCACCACGTCCCTTTTTCTATGTATATCAGCTTAGATTTTCAACAATACAAAGAATTTACTACCACTTACAGTTATCATTTTGGGGTGAGAAGATAATAGTTTGGGTAAGGAGTGTGGAATCTTCAAAGAAAAATGTATATTAGAGTGATTTTGTTTATGGAGTTTTTTTAAAGCATGAAACAAAACATATAGATATAATATTGGTTAAAAAGAACACTAAGAAGCCCTGAGGCAGGGGGACTCCAAATAATGGAAACTTCATTAAAAGATAGAAATTATAGGTCTGAAATTCAAGTTAAATCAGTAACTTCTACTCATTAAAACCAAAGTTCCCTATGAGGGTCACATTCCAGCTGCTTATTTTCCAGCCCAAGATAAGGTTTTATTTCCTATTTGTCTTTCTCTTTCTTCAAACTGTCAACACTGCAAAGCTATACAGCTGTGGCTGAAGCAGCTGTATGATATTCTGCCTTCCACATCGTCAACCAAATTGTCTGCTCAGTTTTTCTTCATTACTCGCACTGATGGGATAGAATGCCAAGGGCTGAGGGCTGGTCTATGTCCACTAACTATGTGTTTCTCTGGTAGCTCTCCTTGTGTGTGTGCACGCACTCAGTCAAATCTGTGTCTTTGCTACCCCATGGACTGTAGCCCACCAGGCTCCTCTGTCCATAGATTTCCCAGGCAAGAACCGCAGTGGGTTGTCATTTTCTTCTACCGGGGATCTTCCTGACCCAGGGATCAAACGTGTGTCTCTTGTGTCTCCTGCATGGGCAGGCAGATTCTTTACCTGCTAATCTTTCCTTCCCCTTATATTCTTTCAGTCTTTTTTTCTCTGCCTTTTTTTTTTTTTTTTTTAGGTTTAGTTATAGAAAGACCACAAAGACCCTGTTTGTGATACAGTTTTGATTCCTAATTATTTCCTTAATTAGTAGCCCTAAGTGTAATGATGCAGTTAAAAATTCCCCTTCCTATTTTGGCTGGCTATGTAGTACTACTCAGAGAAGGCAATGGCACCCCCATTCCAGTCCTCTTGGCTGGAAAATCCCATGGACGGAGGAGCCTGGAAGGCTGCAGTCCATGGGGTCACTGAGGGTCGGACACGACTGAGCGGCTTCCCTTTCACTCTTCACTTTTATGCATTGGGGAAGGAAATGGCAACCCACTCCAGTGTTCTTGCCTGGAGAATCCCAGGGACGGGGAGCCTGGTGGGCTGCCGTCTCTGGGGTCGCACAGAGTCGGACACGACTGAAGTGACTTAGCATGTAGTACTACTATGTGGAAGAACACTTCATTTAACTATTTTCCTACTCAACCATGAATCACTGCATGGTGAATATCTATATAAACACCTGTACCATCTCTGATTCTTTTCATCAGGATGCCTAGAAGTGGAATCACTGGGTGAAAGGCTACATGTTTTTAAAAGGTTTTGATGCATTATGCCATGCCACATTCCTTTTTGGATCTAGGCATGCAGGAGAGTCTATCTAAGCCATTTTTAGTATCCCATGTGGGAGAGAAATCTGCTTTCTTGCTCCTCTCCGTGTGATATACAGGCCACATCAGACCTCAGAGGAGCGTTTGCCAGCTGTCCCTGGCACAAGCATCCTCCATGGTGTTGGTTACCGATATGGATGTCTGGCGCCTCACCTAGAGCCTGGATTCAGACTGCGCACATCAGTGGGCTCCTCAGGGCACGCTCGTCTGGGGAAATGGGAGAGGCACTCCCTAAGAGGAGGAGCGAGTGAGAATGGGGGAAGGCACTTAGGCTTGTGCCTCTGAGGCAGAACATTTGAAGGAAATGTTGGGATAGTGCTTATTTCAGGGTTGTATAAGGCTGGACAGAAAGATGCTGAGAGGGAGAAGAGGTGTGGTGAGAAAAGGGGCAGTGTTGAAGGTAGGCATCCAAGAAGAGCAAGGCCAGTGTAGGGTGACAGTGGGGGAAGGCTTTCTGGAGGAGGCGAGCTGAGCTGGCTGACAGCTTACCTGAGAATTTATCTCCAATTGTTGAGTGTTCACACATTTGAAATATCACCAACACTGCATATTCTTATTTTGGGAATATGTATGTGTGTGCACATTCCCATATACGTACTCACAGGTACACCAATGCTCTGCCTTACAATCTCAGACATGTAAATCATATGATTTAATTAGCTAAGAAACACATGAATATATTCCTCCTATAAAATCATAAAACATTGCAGATAAGACTAAAATGGTCTTTTAGTCATAATTCCCCAACATGTACCTCCCATCTCTGGAAGTAACCATTGCCATTAGGTAGCTTATAAACTCATAGTAACTTACACCCACACTTCCAACTCTCTGTGACCCTACGGACCACATTTACATCCATATCCTGACCCCGCCAGGCCCCTCTGTCCATGGGATTCTCCAGGCAAGAATACTGGAGTAGGTTGGCATGCTCTCTTCCAGGGTGTCTTCCCGACCCAGGGATTGAACCCACGTTTCCTGTGGCTCCTGCATTACAGGTGGATTCTCTACTGCTGAGCCACAGAGGGAAGCCCATAAAATATACAGAATAGTTGAAAGTGTGGGCACACTGTTTTGCAACTTGCAAAGGGAAGGGGGACTGCAGCATTTTGGCTTATTCTAACTTATTTTAATGTTTTTCGGATTTAAAATTAATTTTTAACTGCACAGTTAATATGAGAGTGCAGTCTCCTTGTAAATAAATTTTAAAAGAGAAAGAAGTTGCAGATAAAGCTAAATTTCTCTTTGCCCCTCTCCTCAATCCTACTCCCTTCTTCCTTCCTTCTGCTTCCTTCTCCTTCCTCATCATTTTGGAGAGCATCTTTGATAATGTCTATGTTTCCTTCCTTTTCTGAATCTCCTTAATTCTCAACATCTCACTGAAGTTACTGCAGTTACAGAATCTTAGAACCCCAAGGATATTTTAGAGATTATCTGGTCTTGCCTTTCATAGTATGGATGCAGAAATAGATTGAATGCCTGGTCTCAGGTCTCACTGATTACCTTTGCTTTACTTTTTGTGAGCCTAAGCTAGTGTGTTTCTCATTTTATCAGTCTGTGTTACTTCTAGAAATTTCCATACACATGGTTTAAGTAGAAAACACCCTTAGTGGTGACTTCATTGGCAAAGACTGTGAAATTCTCTCACCACTATGTAGTCTTTGGGGAGGAAAGGATAGGACCACTGATTTCAAGTCTGAACTAGTCAGGAGCCATCCTTCCTGTGACTTGAGTAGCCAAGGGCACAGGAAGAGTATGATCCGACTGTTCGACTCCTGATACTGCGGGTGAGGGGGAGGCCTTGGCCCCAACTCTCTGAATCCTCCGTGGGGCAAGAGTTTCATTTTGAGACTGACCGTTTGAATACCAGCTCCCCACCTTTTGGTTTTCTAACGATGTCAGAGGCAGAAAGAGCACAGCTGGACTCTTGAATTCCAGGTTTAGTCCATTTCAGGGGTAAGCAGAAAGGAAAAAAAAAAAAAAAGAAGAAGAAAAAAAAAACCCTTTGGGTCACAAAGTAAGAATCTTTGAAATGAAAGTTGTGCAGAGTAAATATGAAACCCCACAATGCCATCTCTAGAGCTGCGTTTCAGAACACAAGGGCACTTCCACTCTGTAAAGGAAAGTTAAGAGATTTCATGTTCCTTAATTAAAACGTATCTCAAGAGTCAGTGGGAGGCACCTGTACAACCCCTACCTGAAGATGCCGATTTACAGAAAAACTTCCAGCCGTGGGATTCATACAAGGGACATGCTGGCAATTGTGAGTTTCTTTTCAAATCGGCCTCTGTCTGTCATACCTATGTAGTTACAAAATCAAAAGGGATAATAAAGTTCAATTGTATATTCACAGTTTGATATTTCTATTGACAGGTCTCACACAAAAACACCATTTCAGGAAACTCTGATTCTGTGTCCCTCTATGAAAGGCGCTGAAAGGCTCTCCTGTGTGGCGAATCCCCACCCAACAATCCCTCTAAATCTGAGTCTATAAAGTGACCCCATCGCGATTCAAAGGTGTCAAATTGGGCCTCCTCTCCCCAGGTTCTGTTTGTGATTTTTAAAAATCCCTCTGATGGTGAGGGAAAAAGGAAACCACCCAGACCAAAACCACAACTGAGTTAAAAATCCCTGCTCCTCAGTAGAGAACAGTTAACCCCAGCGTCACCACACCCTGGAGGGGGACAGCAGCTGCGGCCGCTCTGAGGACTCAGGCAGACCGGGAACGACCTACAAGCCTGCCCTGGTGACCTCTCCTCACCCACAGGAGTCCGTATCAACCCTGAACATTCTCTTTTTTTCCAAGATGTTTCAAAATATCTCACCACTATGGAAATATTCTTCAGGGCGCCCCTAGAAAGCCAGCACGCAGGTGCCTCTAATGTTTAGAGATTTTTTTCTTGGAAAAGAGGGGTGTATGTTGGTTAGATTCAAAACCAGCAAGTCTGTTCTTGTAATAGAGTATGGGACTAGGCTTATGCAAGAGCAGAGCACATCTGAATGCAGAAATTAAATGGAGGAATGGGAGGGGGGGAACAGGTGCTCTTTATAAAGGCTAAATTCCATATTTACCAAACTGATTTGCATGAGGCATATTTTCAATGAAAATATTGCTACTCATTTTGCTGCATTTGTGCAACAGAAACATAAGGATGGAGCAGAAGAGGGATGCGGTTCTCAAGCTGTCTTCTGTACCTACCCCTTTAGCCAACAGTTAAATGGCACTTTTGGGAAATTTGTTTTTAGAACTTTCAGCTTCCTACTGCCAAGAGAGCAGGACTTTTCTAACCCCTGGGTACTGCCTCACAGTCAAGAGTTAGAAGAGAATCTAGAAGACATGGTGAGAGGTCATTCACTCCACTGACCTTCACTAAGTGAGAACACCTACATTATCTCCAGATAAGAAGTCTTTTCTAAGTTAACTCCATGCCTTCTCTTAGCAATCCAAAAAGTGAAAGTCGCTCAGTCATGGCTGATTCTTTGTGACCCCATGGACTATACAGTCCACGGAATTATTCAGGCCAGAATACTGAGTGGGTATCTGTTCCTTTCTCCAGGGGATCCTCCCAACCCAGGGATCAAACGCAGGTCTCCCGCATTGCAGGCAGATTCTCTACCAGCTGAGCCACCCAAGCCAGTGTCAAATCTTAGGACCAAGAATGTTTTCCCCTGCTTTAAACATTTTGCTTATGCTTTACTTTCTCTTCATGTAAATCCCAAATTGAGAAGTGTTGTCAGCTACATAGGTTATATCTTATATACATTCTTAAATCAGTCCTATGATACAAGCACTATTATATCCCCATTTCTCAGATAAAGAAACAGAGGCAAGAGACATGAAGAATTGGACAGAGGTCACCCAGCATGATAGACCCCAGACTTAAATTCAGGCATCTGACTTCAGAGTCTGTGGTGGTTCACTTTACCACCACAAGATGCTGCCTGGCGACTGCAGGTGTGGTCAGCTGCAGGTATGGAGTTACCAGGAATGCACTAAGGAAGCTTCAAAAAATGGCACCTAGGCCAGAAATGAGAGGTAGAAATTGGAATAAGGTGAGGTGAGTATTATGCCCAGAGTCCGGATCCCAGAACCAAGAGAATAAGATGTCCACGGCAATGCAAAAGCAAAAAGGGATTTTTTTGCTAGCTTGAGCTAGGGCTCCCATCTCATCCAGTACAGTAGAGTCTTGAGGAGAGCCCAGAGCTCTGGATTACAGCAGTATTTATACATTTAGCCCGGTTCAAATGTTGCAACAGTCGAGTTGGCAAACAACAATTGGTTAGTTCATGGGTGAGGGTGGGATTTTTCAAATCACACAAATCACAAAATCTCACTGGCTCGAGTTTGAATCAAAATCCCAATTCTGATTGGCTCGTGTTTGGTATGAGCGAGACTTTCCCAGGGGGTGGTTCCCCAGAATATGACTCAGGCTTTACAAGAATCTGAATCTTAGGCTTAGTATAGCTTGTTGAGCCTGTTATGGCTCAGGTCTGGTCCCTTAACAGTGAGCAGTGGCTGATGGTAGATGCTGGAGCAATGGCTGACACACTGCCCAGGCACTATTCACAGATTTGCTTACAGGTGGGGTGGTGGTCATCTGAGTTAAATTCACCCATTCCAATCCATTTTAGTTCGCTGATTCCTAGAATGTTGACATTCACCCTTGCCATCTCTTATTTGAACGCTTCCAATTTGCCTTGATTCATGGACCTGACATTCCAGGTTCCTAAGCAATATTGCTCTTTATAGTTTGGACCTTGCTTCTATCACCAGTCACATCCACAGCTGGGTATTGTTTTTGCTTTGGCTCCATCCCTTCATTCTTTCTGGAGTTATTTCTCCACTGATCTCCAGTAGCATATTGGGCACCTAATGACCTGGGGAGTTCCTCTTTTGATATCCTATCATTTTGCCTTTTCATACTGTTCATGGGGTTCTCAAGGCAAGAATACTGAAGTGGTTTGCCATTCCCTTCTCCAGTGGACCACATTCTCTCAGACCTCTCCACCATGCCCGCCCATCTTGGGTTGCCCCAAGGCATGGCTTGGTTTCATTGAGTTAGACAAGGCTGTGGTCCTAGTGTGATTAGATTGACTAGTTTTCTGTGAGTATTGTTTCAGTGTGTCTGCCCTCTGATGCCCTCTTGAAACACCTACCATCTTACTTGGGTTTCTCTTACCTTGAGCGTGGGGTAATTCTTCACGGCTGATCTCGCAAAGCCCAGCCCAGCCGCTGCTCCTTACCTTGGATGAAGGGTATCTCCTTACCGCCGCCGTTCCTGACCTTCAGCGTGGGAATAGCTCCTCTAGGCCCTCCTGCGCCTGTGCAGCCACTGCTCCTCAGGTTGCTCCTCCTGGCCACTGGCCCTGGCCTCGGGCATGGGTGGCTCCTCAGGGTCACCGCCCGTGACCTTGGACGCGAGATGTCTCCTCCAGGCCGGCACTGGCCTCGGACGTGGGGTGTCTCCTCCCAGCTGCCACCTCAACCTCGGACATGGGGTAGCTCCTCCTGGCCGCCACTGACCTCAGACACAGGGTAGCTCCTCTCTGCCGTTCCTGTGCTGTCGCAGCCTGGCACTTTAGGCCACTGCCCCTGACCTCGGACGTGGTAGGGTAGCTCTTTTGGCCGCGCTTTGTGCGCCCGGCTCTTGCAGCTGCCTGCGCTTAGTGTGCCAGCTCTCGCACGCAGGCAGGAATCCCTCAGAAGAAATGGAGTAGCCATCATGGTCAACAAAAGAGTCCGGAATGCAGTACTTGGATGCAGTCTCAAAAATGACAGAATGATCTGTTTGTCTCCAAGGCAAACCATTCAATATCACAGTTATCCAAGTCTATGCCCCAACCAGTAACGCTGAAGAAACTGAAGTTGAACAGTTTTATGAAGACCTACAAGACCTTTTAGAACTAACACCCTAAAAGATGTCCTTTTCATTATAGGAGACTGGAATGCAAAAGTAGGAAGTCAAGAAACACCTGGAGTAATGGGAAAATTTGGCCTTGGAATGCGGAATGAAGCAGGGCAAAGACTAATAGAGTTTGGCCAAGAAAATGCACTGGTCATAGCAAACACCCTCTTCTAACAACACAGGAGAAGACTCTACACATGGACATCACCAGATGGTCAACACCAAAATCAGATTGATTATACTTTTTACAGCCAAAGATGGAGAAGCTCTATACAGTAAACAAAAACAAGACCAGGAGCTGACTGTGGCTTGGATCATGAACTCCTTATTACCAAATTCAGACTGAAATTGAAGAAAGTAGGGAAAACCGCTAGACCATTCAGGTATGACCTAAATCAAATCCCTTATGATTATACAGTGGAAGTGAGAAACAGATTTAAGGGCCTAGATCTGATAGATAGAGTGCCTGATGAACTATGGAATGAGGTTCGTGACACTGTACAGGAGACAGAGATCAAGACCATCCCCATGGAAAAGAGATGGCAAAAAAGCAAAATGGCTGTCTGAGGAGGCCTTACAAATAGCTGTGAAAAGAAGAGAGGCAAAAAGCAAAGGAGAAAAGGAAAGATATAAGCATCTGAATGCAGAGTTCCAAAGAATAGCAAGAAGAGATAAGAAAGCTTTCTTTAGCAATCAATGCAAAGAAATAGAGGAAAACAACAGAATGGGAAAGACTAGAGATCTGTTCAAGAAAATTAGAGATACTAAGGGAACATTTCATGCAAAGATGGGCTTGATAAAGGACAGAAATGGTATGGACCTAATAGAAGCAGAAGATATTAAGAAGAGGTGGCAAGAATACACAGAAGAACTGTACAGAAAAGATCTTCACGACCCAGATAATCATGATGATATGATCACTAATCTAGAGCTAGACATCTTGGAATGTGAAGTCAAGTGGGCCTTAGAAAGCATCACTACAAACAAAGCTAGTGGACGTGATGGAATTCCAGTGGAGCCCTTTCAAATCCTAAAAGATGATGCTGTTAAAATGCTGCACTCAATATGCCAGCAAATTTGGAAGACTCAGCAGTGGCCACAGGACTGGAAAAGGTCAGTTTTCATTCCAATCCCCAAGAAAGGAAATGCCAAAGAATCCTTAAACTACTGCACAATTGCACTCATCTCACATGCTAGTGAAGTAATGCTCAAAATTCTGCAAGCCAGGCTTCAGCAATATGTGAACCGTTAACTCCCTGATGTTCAAGCTGGTTTTAGACAAGGCAGAGGAACCAGAGATCAAATTGCCAACATCCACTGGATCATGGAAAAAGAAAAAGGAGTTCCAGAAAAACATCTGTTTCTGCTTTATTGGCTACGCCAAAGCCTTTGACTGTGTGGATCACAATAAACTGTGGAAAATTCTGAAAGAGATGGGAATACCAGACCACCTGACCTGCCTCCTGAGAAATCTGTATGCAGGTCAGAAGCAACAGTTAGAACTGGACATGGAACAACAGACTGGTTCCAAATAGGAAAGGGAGTACATCAAGGCTGTGTATTGTCACCCTGCTTGTTTAACTTATATGCAGAGTACATCATGAGAAACGCTGGACTGGAAGAAACACAAGTTGGAATGAAGATTGCCAGGGAGAAATATCCTATAACCTCAGATATGCAGATGACACCACCTTTATGGCAGAAAGTGAAGAGGAACTAAAAGCCTCTTGGTGAAAGCGAAAGAGGAGAGTGAAAAAGCTGGCTTAAAGCTCAATATTCAGAAAAAAAGATCATGGCATCCGGTCCCATTACTTCATGGGAAATAGATGGGGAAACAGTGGGAACAGTGTCAGACTTTATTTTTGGAGGCTCCAAAATTACTGCAGATGATGACTGCAGCCATGACATTAAAAGACGCTTACTCCTTGGAAGAAAAGTTATGACCAATCTAGATAGCATATTCAAAAGCAGAGACATTACTTTGCCAACTAAGGTCCATCTAGTCAAGGCTATGGTTTTTCCTGTGATCATGTATGAATGTGAGAGTTGGACTGTGAAGAAGGCTGAGCACCAAAGAATTGATGCTTTTGAACTGTGGTGTTGGAGAAGACTCTTGAGAGTCCCTTGGACTGCAAGGAGATCCAACCAGTCCATTCTGAAGGAGATCAGCCCTGGGATTTCTTTGGAAGGAATGATGCTAAAGCTGAAACTCCAGTACTTTTGCCACCTCATGTGAAGAGCTGACTCATTGGAAAAGACTCTGATGCTGGGAGGGATTGAGGGCAGAAGGAGAAGGGGACGACTGAGGATGAGATGGCTGGATGGCATCACAGACTCAATGGACGTGAGTCTGAGTGAACTCTGGGTGATGGTGATGAACAGGGATGCCTGGCGTGCTGCGATTCATGGGGTTGCAAAGAGTCGGACACGACTGAGCGACTGAATTGAACTGGGTTGGTGGTGACCAGGTTCCAGTGAACAAGGACAGCCTCTCGGGTGTGTGCAGTCCACGTTTCCCAGAGTGCGGTACCAATATGGCACCCCCAGTGGACTTGTCTCACTGGGGAGTTCCCAAGGCTCACTATGAAGTTTCTATTTACCTTTGAGAGTTTGCTCTGATAAAGGCTTGTAGAGCCTCTTTGTAGAGAAGTGAAGTTTCCAAAATGCTTCACTCTCTTTTTGTTGGAGTCAGACACACTTAAAACCATTCACACCTCCTGTCAGTCTTCTGGATTTCCTTCTCCTTAGGGACCCAGAGGCTTCAGATACAGCTTTGCGTTTCAGGAGGAGGGTAGGGGCCATACATGCTGAAGGTGGGGAGAGCACCCAAGGCGATGCCTCTTCCTGGCTTGATGCTGACGTGAAAAAAACACAGAAATACCACGTGCACACACCACAGAGGAAGCTGACAGCCTCAGAGTTGGTGTCTGAGGCCAAAGAGAGTTGTTACTCCTCACTGCTCTGCAGGTTTGAAATAAGCAGCTCTTCTTTCCTACTGATTATTATTGTCTAGTTTACCCTATAATCCTTTTTGAATAGTCGTGCAAACTCCATCCTGGGTTGCATCTGCTTAGATAAATAGCTTATTTCACCATACATCTTGGCCATCTGGCATTTCTGTTTATACAGTAAGTACCCAAGCTTCAGTAAGGGAAAGAGACATTGGACAGAATCAGAACTTTCCAGACCATCTTACATTGGCCTCTCATCCTCCCCATGAACGTCCTTGGACCTGCAGTAGATCGCCTTCTGGGATATTCACACTGAATCTGGCTCCACCTGAGGAAGACTATTGGAGAAAGGTCCTATGTTTGGAAATTAACATCTCAAGGAAGATTTAATCCCTCACTGGGGAAAATCAAGGTCTCCATGATCTATGGTAAGCACAATTTTAATTCTTTCTCTGAAATTCTTTATTTTGAAAAAGCAGGCCTTCTAGTGTGTGGATACCCAATTCTTTGGTCCCTAAACATAGCCCCTTGTTCTCTCCAGTCTGCCTCAGGGGCTCCCTGATTTCCAAGACCTACATAGCACAGGTTGTGATCTGTTTTCACTGTTGTTATCCGATTATTTGTCTGTTTCCTAATGGAAGAAAAGAAGATCTTTCCTAGTGGAAGATCATATACATCCAAATAAAAAGCTTCAAGAGTGAAACACAGTTCAAGTGTCCCCTTTCCCGGTGACCCTCAGGCACTAGTTCATCATGGCAAAGGCAACCCCAGTTATTGTTTTCACACTAATCCTTTGGGAGAGCGTTTCTGCATGTGTGTGTGAATCTGCCTCTGTATGATGTGTGTGTATACACAGAGATATATGTATGTTTTACACTAATGGACGCATACTCTACACACTTCAGCTTAATAGTAAAGAGCATAAGCTCTGGACTCTGGAAGTTGGTATTTGAATCCTGGTTTTGCTGTATGATGGCTGTGTGACTTTGGGCAAGTTACTTAACCTCTCTGGATCTCAGTTTTCTCATCACTGAAACTGGGATGCTAATAATGCCTACTACATATAATTTAATCATTAAAGTAATTAATAGATGTGGAGGGTTTAGAACAGTGAAAGTCACTGTTATGTCCGACTCTTTGCGATCCCATGGACTGTACAGCCCATGGAATTCTCCTGGCCAGAATACTGGAGTGGGTAGCTGTTCCCTTCTCCAGAGGATCTTCCCAACTCAGGGATATAACCCAGGTCTCTCATATTGCAAGTGGACTCTTTACCAGCTGAGAGTGCTTGCAATATAAATGGCAACATTTTTTTGGTTTACCACTTAACTACAGATCTTGAAACTTTTATATTAGCTTGTTCAAATGTGGCTCTTTGTTTCTAGTGGCTGAATAGTGTTCTATTGTATGGAAAACAAAAACATATTTAACTAGTATTTAACTATTTTAAAATTTTATTTTATGTTTACTTACATTTACTTAATTTTTATTTAAATTTTATTTAATATTTAAATGATATTTTAACAATATTTAACTTGAGGGTCGTTCAGGTTGTTTTTTTGTCATTTGCTATTATAAACAGTCCTATGACGGTAATCACTGTACTTTCATCCTAAAGAGAAAAAGATTTCTTGAACATAAAATTGCTGAGTCTACTTTGCCACTAGCTGCCCTTCAAAGCTTTTTTTTTTAGACTTATATTCTCAGCAATTACATCCAAGTCTCTTGCCTTGGACACTTCTCAATCTTAACCGACCCAAGAGGTGAGAAATGGTCTCCTGGAGTTTGCATTTCTTTTACTATGAGTGAAGCAAGCATTTATCTAGCTCTGTGCCCATCTCCATCTGAAGTGGCTTAGCCGCAGCAGCAGCACGCCCATCTCCTATGGGGTTGTTGGTCTTTTTCTCATCAAGCAGTCTGTTGTCTGTTTTTCCAGAGAGTTTTCTGGGAGTGACTGTATCTGCCTCCTGTCTCAAAGATCTCAAAATCTCATTAGACTGTGCGGGAAGGTTTCCACAATGGTAATTTTATTCAAAATGTTCAACAGTACAAATTTGATCCCTGCAAGGATCTGTTAGCCTTCATGCAACCTGATCTGTTGTGCTGGGGAATGAGAGTTTATTGCATCATAAAAGTCTTGCCCTCCATTTGTGTTAGGCAAGTACTGACTTTTTTATGACCTCTTCTTCTTAACTAAACATATCAATAAATAACACATGATTCTTGATGGGACTAATCCTAGATTGATGTGACTTATCTGATAAATCAACACCATAAAGAAACTCTTGGCTCAACCTCTTGATCATTCAAGGAGAGAAGGAAGATTCCAACTTTGAGTGACTAAGTTAGCCTTCTGAGAGTAGGCCAAGGACATGGATGAATCACTATGACCATTCTGCACCTAGAATGTTAAAACACTATGAACCCCTCCTAACCCAGTTGCTTTTTATCTACTGCAGAAAAGGCCAAATTTGCAAAGGTCCTTTCCAGTGGTTTCCATACTTTAATGTTTATCAGAATCAACCAAAAACTACACTCTTCAAAGTCTCTGGTAGCTCAGATGGTAAAGAATCCACTATAAAGTGGGAGACCTGGGTTCGATTCCTGAGACAGAGAAGCCTGGTGAGCTACAAACAGCCCATGGGGTTATAAAGACTTAGCAACTAAGCACAGTAAACTCTTTAAAAACTCATAGCTGATTCTGAAGCAGATGGCCAAAAGGTGCACTGGGAAATTCAGCTAGCAAAGCCATGCAGGATTACTAAATCAAATATTCAAGGGATATGACCCAGGATCTCCATTTTACAAGCATGCCTGCTCAGTCTCAGGCTCCCTAAAGTAGAAGTTCTTCCTGTGCTAGGGAGTAACCCTATGTCATGTTATTGCCAAGAAGAGGCTGATGGTGTTGGAAGAATATTTTGGAATGTGCTCTTCAATAAATCTGAATTGTTGGTGATGATTGGAAGGTTAACAGTTTTTCTCTTCCACATCTACTCTCAGTATCTGTTTTACCTGCTCACACCCCATGAAATAATAGTCACTGAAGGACAAGAAGTCTGTCCACAAGAGGAACAATGACAGGAAAAAGAGAGCAGTGAAAGACTTCTCCCTGAAATGTCCCTCTTTAATGTCTTGCCTTCAGTTGTGAAGACATAGCCTGACACCTGATCCGAGCAGGTCTTCCTGACACTCCTGAATTTATCTAAGCTGTTTCACATCTCAAAAGGAGACCTGTTTTTGAGAATTATCCTTTAATAATAACAGCTACCACTGAAATATACCAGACATGGTGCTAAGTGCTTTTACACATATAATAACAAAAGTTATTCCCATTTTAAAGAAGAGAAAATGGAGATTGAGGGAGGCTGAGCAAATTGGCACAAGTCATAGAGCAGGTAAGTGACAAAAGGATTCAAACCTAGCAGTCCAACTTGAGCCCCTCACCTTCATAACTCAGGGTGTACTGCCCACAAGTAGGTTCTGATGCTCACCAAGTCCACCTTAGAACTGCTCCTCATGCTGATCAGGTGCTGTGATCAGTAGAGCCAGAAGCGCTCACAAATCAAAAACTCTGGATGCCTCTGTACATGGAAATCTTGTGTAAATCCGTTATGGAAATCTTGCGGAAATCCGTTTCTTTTACTACCTTCTTCTCACCATATTTAAGGAATACTGAGAGCATTGTTAACAATATTTGTATTGATACAACTGTTTGGTTTGTATAACTGTGCTTGCATGTACAAATATAATATGACTTAGTCTGCAGTATGCATGGCTCGGAGTGAGGGGTCAGCCCAATGGGTAGTAGAGATCTCTTGAAGCTGGCTCAGGATGCCACCAGGGCACTGGAGGAGTGTGAGGGTGGGACACAGGAGATTTGCTTCCTGTGTCACCTCTGCATGAGTGCGTGTGTATGAGTGTGACTTGGACAATTAGGCCACATTCCTGGAGCTCATTTTCTCAACTGTAAAATGAGAAGAACCAATTAAATAGCTTAAAAGTTTTAAACATAAAAGTAATGCCTAATATATTCCTCTCAGTTAAAATTCCACCCAGTATGGATACAGTAAAAGTCCTCGTTGACTCCCACCCAACCCCACCGATCCCTTGAGTGGCGCTACCATAACCGCTATGGTGCAATATGGTGTATTGTATTGATTCCACTCATTTTCACCAAATATGCACCTTCTTTTTGCAAGTGTAGAGATTCTTTCATTGTTATTTTGTATAAATGACATCAGATCAGTAGTTTTTATTCTTTTCTTGATTTTAAAAACCCAATGAAAGCTAAATATCTCCCGCCCCTAAAATGTACATTTTGGATAGAAAAGTGTCAAAGATATTCATGGATCCCTTGAACCTCATCCATGAATCCCCTACCCATGCATTCCAGACTAACTTGGATTAGAAGAATCCAAGAGTTTTAATTCAAAATTATGTCTTTTAATTTTAAGTACAGGGCTGGTCTGTGTCTCTAAGCTTTCCACCTCAACATTTCTCTCCACTGTGCATTTCCACTCAACAATATTTACTTTATTTAACTATATTTTTATTTTTTTTATCAGAGGCTTCTATGCACACAGTTTTAAAAATCATATGAGCAAAACTGATAAAAAAAAAAAAAACTTCTCCAACTCCAAATCATGTTTCCTGAGGCAACCTCTTACCTGTTTTTTAGCTGTTTCTTCTGAGATTTTCCTCCATGTTTCTGAAGAGTGTGCTTATAACTGGTTTACTGAAAAAGCTCAACTTAGATGACATACAAACAGAAAATGGTTTAATTTTTCTCTAACCACAGCCTTGTTACAGAAAACTAGCCAGTCTGTTCACACAGACCACAGACTTGTCTAATTCAATGAAACTAAGCCATGCCGTGGGAATCACCCATGTGGAATCACCCAAGTCAGATGGGTCATGGTGGAGAGATCTGACAGAATGTGGTCCACTGGAGAAGGGAATGGCAAACCATTTCAGTATTCTTGCCTTAAGAGCCCCATGAAGAGTATGAAAAGGCAAAATGATAGGATACTGAAAGGAAACTTCCCAGGTCGGTAGGTGCCCAATATGCTACTGGAGAACAGTGGAGAAATAACTCCAGAAAGAATGAAGGGATGGAACCAAAGCAAAAACAATACCCAGCTGTGGATGTGACTGGTGATAGAAGCAAGATCCAAACTATAAAGAGCAATATTGCATAGGAACCTGGAATGTCAGGTCCATGAATCAAGGCAAATTGGAAGTGGTCAAACAGGAGATGGCCAGAGTGAACGTCGACATTCTAGGAATTCGCAAACTAAGATGGACTGGACTGGGTGAATTTAGCTCAGATGATCATTATATCTACTACTGTGGGCAGGAATCCCTTAGAAGAAATGGAGTAGCCATCATGGTCAACAAAAGAGTCCAAAATGCAGCACTTGGATGCAGTCTCAAAAACGACAGAATGATTTCTGTTCATTTCCAAGGCAAACCATTTAATATCACAGTAATCCAAGTCTATGCCTCAATGAGTAATGCTGAAGAAGCTGAAGTTGAATGGTTCTATGAAGACCTACAAGACCTTTTAGAACTAACACCCAAAAAAGATGTCCTTTTCATTATAGGTAACTGGAATGCAAAAGTAGGACGTCAAGAAACACCTGGAGTAACAGGCAAATTTGACCTTGGAGTATGGAATGAAGCAGGGTAAAGACTAATAGAGTTTTGCCAACACCCTCTTCCAACAACACAAGAGAAGACTCTACACATGGACATCACCAGATGGTCAACACCAAAATCAGATTGATTATATTCTTTGCAGCCAAAGATGGAGAAGCTCTATACATTCAGCAAAAACAAGACTGGGAGCTGACTGGCACAGATCATGAACTCTTGCCAAATTCAGATCATGAATATTGCCAAATTCAGACTTAAATTGAAGAAAGTAAGGAAAACCACTAGACCATTCAGGTACGGTCTAATTTAAATCCCTTATGATTATACAGTGGAAGTGAGAAATAGATTTAAGGGCCTAGATCTGATAGACAGAGTGCCTGATGAACCATGGACAGAGGTTCATGACATTGTACAGGAGACAGGGATCAAGACCATCCCCAAAGAGGAAAAAAAATGCAAAAGGCAAAATAGCTATCTGGGAGGCCTTACAAATAGCTGTGAAAAGAAGAGAAGCGAAAAGCAAAGGAAAAAAGGAAAGATATAAGCATCTGAATGCAGAGTTCCAAAGAAAAGCAAGGAGAGATAAGAAAGCCTTCCTCAGTGATCAAGGCAAAGAAATAGAGGAAAACAACAGAATAGGAAAGACTAGAAAGAAAATTAGAGATACCAAGGGAACATTTCATACAAAGATGGGCTCAATAAAGGACAGAAATTGTATGGACCTAACAGAAGCAGAAGATATGAAGAGGTGGCAAGAATACACAGGAAAACTGTACAGAAAACACCTTCACGACCCAGATAATCACAATGGTGTGATCACTCACTTGAGCCAGACATCCTGGAATGTGACGTCAAGTGAGCCTTAGAAAGCATCACTATGAACAAAGCTAGTGGAGGTGATGGAATTCCAGTTGAGCTATTTCAAATCCTAAATGATGCTGCTGTGAAAGTGCTGCACTCAATATGCCAGCAAGTTTGGAAAACTCAGCAGTGGCCACAGGACTGGAAAACATCAGTTTTCATTCCAATTCCAAAGAAAGGCAATGCCAAAAAATGCTCAAACTACCACACAATTGCATTAATCTCACACACTAGTAAGTAATGCTCAAAATTCTCCAAGTCAGGCTTCAGCAATATGTGAACCATGAACTTCCAGATGTTCAAGCTGGTTTTAGAAAAGGCAGAGGAACCAGAGATCAAATTACCAACATCTGCTGGATCATTGAAAAAGCAAGAGAGTTCCAGAAAAACATCTATTTCTGCTTTATTGACTATGCCAAAGCCTTTGACTGTGTGGATCACAATAAACTGTGGAAAATTCTGAAAGAGGTGGGCATATCAGACCACCTGACCTGCCTCTTGAAAAACCTGTATGCATGTCAGGAAGCACCAGTTAGAACAGGACATGGAACAACAGACTGGTTCCATATAGGAAAAGGAGTATGTCAAGGCTGTATACTGTCACCCTGCTTATTTAACTTCTATGCAGAGTACATCATGAGAAACGCTGGACTGGAAGAAGCACAAGCTGGAATCAAGACTGCTGGGAGAAATATCAATAACCTCAGATATGCAGATGACACCTTATGGCAGAAAGTGAAGAGGAACTAAAAAGCCTCTTGATGAAAGTGAAAGAGGAGAGTGAAAAAAGTTGGCTTAAAGTTCAACATTCAGAAAATGAAGATCATGGCATCTGGTCCCATCACTTCATGGCAAATAGATGGGGAGCAGTGGAAACAGACTTTATTTTTGGGGGCTCCAAAGTCACTGCAGTTGGTTGCTGTAGCCATGAAATTAAGAGAGGCTTACTCCTTGGAAGGAAAGTTATTAAAAACTTAGACAGCATATTAAAAAGCAGAGACATTACTTTGTCAAAAAGGTTCGTCTAGTCAAGGTTATGGTTTTCTTGCGGTCATGTATGGATGTGAGAGTTGGACTGTGAAGAAGGCTGAGCGCCGAAGAATTGATGCTTTTGAATTGTGGTGTTGGAGAAGACTCTTGAGAGTCCCTTGGACTGCAAGGAGGTCCAACAAGTCCATCCTAAAGGAAATCAGTCCTGGATGTTCATTGGAAGGACTGATGTTGAAGCTGAAACTCCAATACTTTGGCCACTTCATATGACGTATTGACTCATTGGAAAAGACTCTGATGCTGGGAGGGATTGGGGGCAGGAGGAGAAGGGGATGACAGAGGATGAGATGGTTGTTGGTATAACCGACACAATGGACATGAGTTTGCGTGAACTCCGGGAGTTGGTGAAGAACAGGGAGGCCTGGCGTGCTGCGATTCATGGGGTCGCAAAGAGTCAGACACGACTGAGCGACTGAACTGAACTGAACCACAGCCTTTACTCTTTCCCAGCCTTCACGTCATCTCAGACATATCCCCTAGTTTGTAATTATAATTTATACATAAATTTCTAGGATAAGTTAGTCTATCCCTACTTGTACTTTTCAATCAAATCTGATGTAAAAATTTCTCCCTTCCCTCAGCTTGGGTCTGGCCAGTGGCTGAGGGCTGAGCAGGATGAGATGAGGCTAGTGTGTTGGTCAGGACTGAATGCCCGTCGGATACAGTAGTTCCTTTCTTTGCCTGCTGCTTGGCTGGCCTGAGAAGCCCAAAGTAACTCAGTGGTAGTCACAACTCTAAGTTTCCTGGAACCCTGAGTGCTCCCTGCCACCAGAGTGGCTGAGAGCAGAGCTGGCTGATGTTGATGGAAGAATCACACTGTCCACCTGGTTGTTGAGCCCATCCTCTGAGATAGGTGCTCTTGGGTGAACACAAAGAGCCAATAAACACGTCCACATACCCCTCCCCAGCTATCCCTGTCTTTGATACTGTGCTCTTATTCGCTGCAGGTCACTGGCCAGTTTCTAACCTTTCTAACCTTCTCCCATGGGAATTGATGAGCCATGTATCCAGCTCAAAGCTCTGGATGCTAGGAGGGCATCTCTTCTCCCCTGCCCCTCTGAGGGAGGCTGCCATGCAGCAGAAGTCCGATCTGAGCCATTCAAACGTATAATGTCAACTCATCAGAAATCTGGCCTGAGTTGTCTCCTCTTCTTTCATTTAGCCAAAACGATTTACAAGAGCACAGGGATGTGAGTTGAGGATGATGCTTTGGGGCATCAAGGTAAGTAATATGGGGATCTAGGCCACCTTCAGGCAGTTCTTGTCTCTTCCAGACCTGCCTGGGTTAGCTCCTGGGAGCACCATTTCCAGTTTTTCGAGTATGTTTTTTATTTTTCATTTTATTTTTAATTTTTTTTCTACTTTACAATACCCTATTGGTTTTGCCATACATTGACATGAATCAGCCACGGGTGTACACGAGCTCCCAATCCTGAAACCCCCTCCCACCTCTCACCCCATATCATCTCTCTGGATCATCCCGTGCACCAGCCCCAAGCATCCTGTATCCTGTATTGAACATAGACTGACACTTCGATTCTTACATGATAGTATACATGTTTCAATACCATTCTCCCAAATCATCCCACCCTCTCCCTCTCCCTCAGAGGCCAAAAGTCCGTTCTATACATCTGTGTCTCTTTTGTTGTCTCACATACAGGGTCATCATTACTATCTTTCTAAATTCCATATATATGCGTCAGTATGCTGTATTGGTGTTTTCTTTCTGGCTTGCTTCACTCTGTATAATCGGCTCCAGTTTCATCCATCTCATTTGAACTGAGTCAAATTTATTCTTTTTAAAGGCTGAGTAATACTCCATTGTGTATATGTACCACAGCTTTCTTATCCATTCATCTGCTGGTGGACATCTGGGTTGTTTCCATGTCCTGGCTATTATAAACAATGCTGCAATGAACACTGGAGTAAATGTGTCTCTTTCAATTCTGGTTTCCTCAGTGTATATGCCCAGCAGTGGGATTTCTGGGTCGTAAGGCAGTTCTATTTGCAATTTTTTAAGGAATCTCCACACTGTTTTCCATAGTGGCTGTATTAGTTTGCATTCCCACCAGCAGTGTAAGAGGGTTCCCTTTTCTCCACATCCTCTCCAGCATTTACTGCTTGTAGACTTTTGGATCGCAGCCATTCTGACTGGTGTGAAATGGTACCTCATTGTGGTCTTGATTTGCATTTCTCTGATAATGAGTGATGTTGAACATCTTTTCATGTGTTTGTTAGCCATCTGTATGTCTTCTTTGGAGAAATGCCTATTTAGTTCTTTGGCCCATTTTTTGATTGGATCATTTATTTTTCTGGAGTTGAGCTGCATAAGTTGCTTGTATATTTTTGAGATGAGTTGTTTGTCAGTTGCTTCATTTGCTATTGTTTTCTCCCATTCAGAAGGCTGTCTTTTCACCTTACTTATAGTTTCCTTTGTTGTGCAGAAGCTTTTAATTTTAATTAGATCCCATTTGTTTATTTTTGCTTTTATTTCCAGTATTCTGGGAGGTGAATCATAGAGGATCCTGATGTGATTTATGTCGGAGAATGTTTTGCCTATGTTCTCCTCTAGGAGTTTTATAGTTTCTGGTCTTACATTTAGATCTTTAATCCATTTTGAGTTTATTTTTGTGTGTGGTGTTAGAAAGTGGTCTAGTTTCATTCTTCTACAAGTGGTTGACCAGTTTTCCCAGCACCACTTGTTAAAGAGATTGTCTTTACTCCATTGTATATTCTTGCCTCCTTTGTCGAAGATAAGGTGTCCATAGGTGTGTGGATTTATCTCTGGGCTTTCTATTTTGTTCCATTGATCTATATTTCTGTCTTTGTGCCAGTACCATACTGTCTTAATGAATGTGGCTTTGTAGTAGAGCCTGAAGTCAGGCAAGTTGATTAATCCAGTTCCATTCTTCTTTCTCAAGACTGCTTTTGCTATTCGAGGTTTTTGTATTTCCATACAAATCTTGAAATTATTTGTTCTAGTTCTGTGAAAAATACTGCTGGTAGCTTGATAGGGATTGCATTGAATCTGTAGATTGCTTTGGGTAGTATACTCATTTTCACTATATTGACTATTCCGATCCATGAACATGGTATATTTCTCCATCTATTAGTGTCCTCTTGATTTCTTTCATCAGTGTTTTATAGTTTTCGATATATAGGTCTTTTTTTTTTTGCCCATTTTTTTCTTTCTTTCTTTCTTTATTTTTTTAAAATTACAATACTGTCTTTGTTTTGCCATACATTGACATGAAGATACATAGGTCTTTAGTTTCTTTAGGTAGTATATTCCTAAGTATTTTATTCTTTTCGTTGCAATGGTGAGTGGAATTGTTTCCTTAACTTCTTTTTCTACTTTCTCATTATTAGTGTATAGGAATGCAAGGGATTTCTGAGTGTTGATTTTATATCCTGCAACTTTACTATATTCATTGATTAGCTCTAGTAGTTTTCTGGTGGAGTCTTTAGGATTTTCTATGTAAAGGATCATGTCATCTGCAAACAGTGAGAGTTTTACTTCTTCTTTTCCAATTTGGATTCCTTTTATTTCTTTTCTGCTCTGATTGCTGTGGCCAAAACTTCCAAAACTATGTTGAGTAGTAGTGGTGAAAGTGGGAACCCTTGTCTTGTTCCTGACTTTAGGGGAAATGCTTTCAATTTTTCACCATTGAGGATAATGTTTGCTGTGGGTTTGTCATATATAGCTTTTATTATGTTGAGGTACATTCCTTCTATTCCTGCTTTCTGGAGAGTTTTTATCATAAATGGGTGTTGAATTTTGTCAAAGGCCTTCTCTGCATCTATTGAGATAATCATATGGCTTTTATTTTTCAATTTGTTAATGTGGTGAATTACATTGATTGATTTATGGATATTGAAGAATCCTTGCATCCCTGGGATAAAGCCCACTTGGTCATGGTGTATGATCTTTTTAATGTGTTGCTGGATTCTGATTGCTAGAATTTTGTTAAGGATTTTTGCATCTATGTTCATCAGTGATATTGGCCTGTAGTTTTCTTTTTTTTGTGTGGCCATCTTTGTCAGGTTTTGGTATTAGGGTGATAGTGGCCTCATAGAATGAGTTCAGAAGTTTACCTTTCTCTGCAATTTTCTGGAAGAGTTTGAGTAGGATAGGTATTAGCTCTTCTCGAAATTTTTGGTAGAATTCAGCTGTGAAGCCGTCTGGACCTGGGCTTTTGTTTGCTGGAAGATTTCTGGTCACAGTTTCAATTTCCATGCTTGTGATGGGTCTGTTAAGATTTTCTATTTCTTCCTGGTTCAGTTTTGGAAAGTTGTACTTTTCTAAGAATTTGTCCATTTCTTCCAGGTTGTCCATTTTATTGGCATATAACTGCTGATAGTAGTCTCTTATGATCCTTTGTATTTCTGTGTTGTCTGTTGTGATCTCTCCATTTTCATTTCTAATTTTATTGATTTGATTTTTTTTCTCTTTGTTTCTTGATGAGTCTGGCTAATGGTTTTCAATTTTATTTATCCTTTCAAAGAACCAGCTTTTGCTTTGTTGATTTTTGCTATGGTCTCTTTTGTTTCTTTTGCATTTATTTCTGCCCTAATTTTTAAAGATTTCTTTCCTTCTACTAACTCTGGGGTTCTTTGTTTCTTCCTTTTCTAGTTGCTTTAGGTGTAGAGTTAGGTTATTTATTTGTCTTCTTTCTTGTTTCTTGAGGTATGCCTGTATTGCTAGGAACTTTCCTCTTAGCACTGCTTTTACAGTGTCCCACAGGTTTTGGGTAGTTGTGTTTTCATTTTCATTCATTTCTATGCATGTTTTGATTTCTTTTTGATTTCTTCTGTGATTTGTTGGTTATTCAGAAGGGTGTTGTTCAGCCTCCAAATGTTGGAATTTTTAATAGTTTTTTCTCCTGTAAGTGAGATCTAACCTTAGTGCAGTATGGTCAGAAAAGATGCTTGGAATGATTTCAATTTTTTGAATTTATCAAGGTTAGATTTATGGCACAGGATGTGATCTATCCTGGAAAAGGTTCCGTGTGCACTTGAGAAAAGGTGAAATTCATTGTTTTGGGGTGAAATGTCCTATAGATATCAATTAGGTCTAACTGGTCTATTGTATCATTTAAAGTTTGCATTTCTTTGTTAATTTTCTGTTTAGTTGATCTGTCCATAGGTGTGAGTGAGGTATTAAAGTCTCCCACTATTATTGTGTTATTATTAATTTCCCCTTACATGCTTGTTAGCATTTGTCTTACATATTGTGGTGCTCCTATGTTGGGTGCATATATATTTATAATTGTTATATCTTCTTCTTGTATTGGTCCTTTAATCATTATGTAGTGGCCTTCTTTGTCTCTTTTCACAGCCTTTGTTTTAAAGTCTATTTTATTGGCTATGAGTATTGCTACTCCTGCTTTCCTTTGGTCTCTGTTTGCATGGAATATCTTTTTCCAGCCCTTCACTTTCATCTGTATGTGTCCGTTGTTTTGAGGTGGGTCTCTTGTAGGTAGCATATATAGGGATCTTGTTTTTGTATCCATTCAGCCAGTCTTTGCCTTTTGGTTGGGGCATTCAACCCATTTACGTTTAAGGTAATTATTGATAAGTATGATCCTGTTGCCATTTACTTTATTGTTTTGGGTTTGGGTTTATACGTCCTTTTTGTGTTTCCTGTCTAAAGTCTATCCTTTAGCATTTGTTGGAGAGCTGATTTGGTGGAGCTGAATTCTCTCCAGCTTGCTTGTCTGTAAAGCTTTTTATTTCTCTTTCATATTTGAATGAGATCCTTGCTAGGTACAGTAGTATGGGCTGTAGGTTATTTTCTTTCATCACTTTAAGTATGTCTTTCCATTCCCTCCTGGCCTGAAGAGTTTCTATTGAAAGATCTGCAGTTATTCTTATGGGGATCCCCTTGTGTGTTATTTGTTGTTTTTTCTCTTGCTGCTTTTAATATTTGTTCTTTGTGTTTGGTCTTTGTTAATTTGATTAATATATGTCTTGGGGTGTTTCCGCCTTGGGTTTATCCTGTTTGGCACTCTCTGGGTTTCTTGGACTTGGGTGATTATTTCCTTCCCCATTTTAGGGAAGTTTTCAACTATTATCTCTTCAAGTATTTTCTCATGGTCTTTCTTTTTGTCTTCTTCTTCTGGGACTCCTATAATTCGAATGTTGGAGCATTTCATATTGTCCTGGAGGTCTCTGAGGTTGTCCTCATTTCTTTAATTCATTTTTCTTTTATCCTCACTGATTCATTTATTTCTACCATTCTATCTTCTATTTCCACTAATCCTATCTTCTGCCTCCAGAGTGTTTCTGATCTCATTTATTGCATTATTCATTATACGTTGACTCATTTTTATGTCTTCTAGGTCCTTGTTAAACCTTTCTTGCATCTTCTCAGTCCTTGACTCCAGGCTATTTATCTGTGATTCCATTTTGATTTTAAGATTTTGGATCATTTTCATTATCAATATTTGGAATTCTTTCTCAGGTAGATTCCCTATCTCTTCCTCTTTTGTTTGGTTTGGTGGGCATTTCTCCTGTTCCTTTACCTGCTGGGTATTCCTCTGTCTCTTCATCTTGGTTATATTGCTGCGTTTGAGGTGGCCTTTCTGTATTCTGGGAATTTGTGGAGTTCTCTTTATTATTGAGCTTCCTCACTGTGTGGGGGTTGTATCAGTGGCTTGTCAAGGTTTCTTGATTAGGGAGGCTTGTGTTGGAGTTCTGGTGGGTGGAGCTGGATTTCTTCTCTCTGGAGTGCTGTGAAGTGTCCAATAATGGGTTATGAGAGGTCAATGGTTTTGGAGTATTTTTGAGCTGCCTGTATATTGAAGCTCAGGGGTCTGTTCTTATGTAGCTGGAGAATTTGTGTGGTATGTCTTGCTCTGGAACTTGTTGGCCCTTGGGTGGTGCTTGGTTTCAGTGTAGTTATGGAGGCATTTGATGAGCTCCTATTGAATAATGTTCCCTGTATTCAGGAATTCTCTGATGTTCTCAGGATTTGGACTTAAGCCTCCTGATTCTGGTTTTCAGATTTATTTTTACAATAGCCTCAGGACTTCTCCATCTATACAGCACTGATGTTAAAACATCTAGGTTAAAGATGAAAGGTTTTTCCACATTGAGGGTCACCTATAGAGGATCACTGAGTTACATGGAGAAGAGAAGAGGGAGGGGGTAGTTAGAGGTGACTGGAATGAGATGAGGTGGAACCAAAAGAGGAGAGAGCGAGCTAGCCAGTAATCACTTCCTAATGTGCGCTCCCCAGTCTGGACCTCTCAGAGGTGTTCACAGAGTTATACAGGGGAAGAGGAGAGGGAGGGAAGTAGACAGAGGTGGCCAGGGGGATAAAAGAGGGAGATGAAAAGGAGGGAGACAGATCTGGCCAGTAACCAGTTCCCTGAGTGTTCTCCACCTTCTGGAACACACAGAGATTCACAGAGTTGGGTAGAGAAGAGGAGGGGGAGGGAGGAGACAGAGGCCACCTGGTGGAGCAAAAGAGAGTCCAAAGGAGGAGAGAGTGGTCAAGCCAGTAATCTCGCTCTCAGGTAAAATTGGGTACTGAAGATTAGGTTTTTAAATGTACAAGATTGACAACAAATACCAGAATGCAAAGATTAAAAATCTGGAGTAGAGATTGGATTTTCAAAAATACAATATTAAAGAAAAGAAGAAGGAGAAAAAAAACCCACCAGAATTATTAAAAGACAACAACATCCACCACAAAAAGACTATATACAGTGTTTGCTTTTAAAATAGGGGTTTTTTGAAAAGTATAATAGGTTATAAAAATAATAATTAGAGAAATAGAGGACTTAAAAATTTAAGAAAGTTAAAAAAAAAGGAGACAAAAGAAAAGAAAAAAAATAAAATTAAAGAAATTTTTTAAAAAGGAAAAACATTCACGCATCCACATCAACTCAAAAAAGAAAAAAGACTGATCATAAAATTAGTAAAGGTATATCTGGCCCTTTCTCTGGTATTGTGGGCTGTGTGGAGTCACTAGCAAGGCAGTTCCCTCTGTTTAACTTCCTCTGTTTGCTGGTCTCTTCAGTGTCTGATTTCTGTCTTGACACAGGGAGGGCGGTGGTGGACTCTACGCTGGGCTTGCCCCTGCTCTTGGCGCACACTGCTCAGGTTCTATGTTGCTCCGCCCGGCTAACTGTCTGAGGCCTGCCCTAGGATTCATGCACCTCCCTGTCTAAGCCACTCAAGCTCGGTGCTCAGGAAGCCCTCCGAGGCACAGATTTGGTTGGACCTGCGTTTTGTGCCCTTCTCAGGTCCGAGTAGCTAGGGAGTTTGGCGAACGCAATTGCTGCGACCCATGGCCTTTCTGTGCTGCTCCGTTTTCTGGGAGTACTGCTGGGCTCCTTCTCAGGTGGATGATGACTGTCCAGAGCCCGCAGAAGTCTTAGTTAGCAAAGAAACCTGCTTGCAATTTGGTAGGTAAGGTCTCTCTTGGGTTGCGATTGCCCCCTTCCAGCCCTTAAGGCTCTGGCTGCCTGTCACCGGAGGGGGTAGCGCGGCTATTTCCGATCCATCCTTTGTTCTGTGTGCGGTTCTGGCGGTGTCTTATGTTTGAGCATTTCACCTGGTAGCTATCCCACATTCTGGTTTGCTAGCCCAAGTTAGTTCGTTCTAGTCACGCGCGGGCCTGCCGAATCTTGAAAAAGCCCTGCAGCCCGCGTCTCCCGTGGCCGATTCTTAGAAAGCACTGCGGCTTGTGCCTCCCGCTCCTCCCTGCCCAACCCCCACTTGCTAGTGGCGGATGCAGGCGTCTGCGCTGCTTATCCGCTGGGGGATTTACTGTTGGGCTCGTAATCTGTTGGTTGTGATTATTTATTTATTTTCCTTCCTGTTATGTTGCCCTCTGTGCTTCCAAGGCTCGCCACAGACTCGGCTGTGAGAATGTTTCCTGGTGTTTGGAAACCTCTCTTTTTAAGAGTCTCTTCCCGGGACGGGATTCCCTTCCCGGACGGAGCTCCCTCCCTACCTCCTTTGTTTCTTTTTCGTCTTTTATATTTTTCCTACCTGTTTTTGAAGCCAATGATCTGCTTTGCTGGATGCCTGATGTCCTCTGCCAGCATTCAGAAGTTGTTTTGTGGAATTTACTCAGCGTTGAAATGTTCTTTTGATGAATTAGTTAGGGAGAAAGTGGTCTCCCCATCCTATTCCTCCGCCATCTTTGGACTGCCTCCTTGAGTATGTTTTTTTTTTTAAACTGAAGTATAGTTGATTTACAATGTTGTGTTAGTTTTACCATTTCTGTCTTACAGTGGGTTGCTGCTCTGTTGCATATTCCATGTCATCTTTCATGAATTCCTCCCAATTATTAGTTTTATGAAATACCATAACATGGGACAAATACTCTTGCAGAAAATTTATGTAAGAAAAAGCACCTAGACTAAATACTCCCTATGGAAACTATCATATAGGAATGGCAATTTCAGCCTGCAAAGTACATTCAATTCTTCCTTAACCACAGGGATGTTGCCTATTTTACTAAATAGATGCAGAATCTTGGAGGGCATGTGCTTCTGTGTTTCTTCTCCAACACTTCCTGGAACTTTGTGCATACACTAGAGTGTGGACTTGGCCAAGAATTTGCTCTCTGACTACATCGAACCACAGTCACTTATCCTTCTGTGCAATATGCCTATGAAAGCCATTGGCCTGGCTGTAGCTTTTGCTATTTCACCTACTCTCCCCAAAGGCAGGAACATAGTAAGAGTGACAGTGACAGGTTGGCCAAGAGAGAAGAACTTGAACTTTCAATGGAGGGCTCAGGTTTTGGTCTCTTTTCTGGGTGCTGTGCTGTGCTCTGCTAAGTCACTTCAGTCATGAACGACTCTTTGCAACCCCATAGACTGTAGCCTGCCAGGCTCCTCTGTCAATGGGATTCTCCAGGCAAGAATACCGGAGTGGGTTGCTAATTCCTTCTCCAAGGGATCTTCCTGACCCAGGGATCGAACTATGTCTCTTCTGCCTCCTGCACTGGCAGGCGGGTTCTTTACCACCAGTGCCACCTGGGAAGCTTCTCTCTTGAGCAGAGAGACACTTTTCTTCTCCAAATGTGTCCTCCCTGACCCCTTTGCTTCTCAGTCTGACATCACTTGTACCACCTTTAACAGGATACATTTCTAGTATAATCATATTACAAGAATTGTAAACCTTTGCCCCAGTGATCACAGTATAAAGAGATGTTGCTTTTTAGTTCTTAAAAAGCAGAAAGCCAGCATGTGAGATATTTCCAGATACTTCTTGTTCTTAATACTTCTTTTCTTCTGCTCTGACTTGGGACACTGAGTGGTGATTATAATTACTTTATAACACAATGGAATGGATTATTATAGCAGAAGAAAATGTTCCAAAGGAGCACTTAAATCCATCAAAGCATCCCTTAGCCAAGTTTGCTAACTTAAATGAAGAATTGTTAACAATGTATTCTCTTTCATTTGTTAAATGTCTTTCCTGACCTTTTATTGTTTCACATTTTGAAAAGAAATTATGATAAAATTGTCTGAGCTACCCTCCTCCCAATCCAAAGTCTATTTAGTTCTCTATCTTGGGCTTGCCCTGGGCTGGAGCTGTTGGTACAGTCTAGATCTGGTTTCCACAGAGCGCCTGCCGGAGCACTTCCAGGAACACCAAGTTTGAGGCCATCATGAATCCATTCGTATTCTGAATCCATAATGGACTCTTGCATGAGCTGGCTCTGTTTAGAGTCCATATAACCCTTAGGACTTGATACTGTGTGCCTTTCCTGCCATGTTCATAGACTCTTGTATTAGAAAAGTATTTTATGCTTTATAAATATAATACTTTATGTACTATTTTAGTATTTTATGTATTAGAAAAGTAATAAAATTAATACACACACACAAAAGGACAGTAACAGCAATCCTATATGCAAGACAGAAAAAGAGACACAAGTGTAAAGAACAGACTTTTGAACTCTGTGGGAGAAAGCAAGGGTGGGGTGATTTCACAGAATAGCACTGAAACATGTATATTACCATATGTAAGATGACCAGTCAAGTTTGAGGCATAAAGCAGGGCACTCAAAGCCAGTGCTCTGGGACAACCCAGAGGGATGGGGTGGGGAGGAGGTGGCAGGTGGGGTTCGGGATGGGGGATACATGTATACCTGTGACTGATTCATGTTGGTGTATGGCAAAAACCACCACGATATGGTGAAGTAATTAGACTCCAGTTAAAATAAATAAATAAATTTTTTTAAATGAACAAGATGAACAGAGATGAAATGAACAAAAATGAACAGAGATAGACATGGGTCCTATAAGAAAGTGTCTGTGGAATTACGGGATTTATGGTAAAGCTGTCTGAAGAAAGGGTAGAAAGCTGAATGGCCACACTGGCATGAGATGGCCAGTGAAGCTTCCTGGGAAGCGGGGCTTGCGGGGGTGCTCTGAATGACCAGTAGGAATCAGAAACGGAGGCAAACAGGGTTGTCTATGTAAGGGAAACAATGGGAACAAGTGCATGGGGGCTGGAATGCTGCGGTTTTGTGGGTGGAAAGTAGACCCATGAAACCAGAGTAGAGATTTTTGTGGAGGAAGAAGTGAGAGAGGAGCATGGGCAGGTGAACAGGTATGGGCAGTGTGTTGAGGTCATAGAATGTCACTCCAGGGGAGTGGCGTGATAAAGACGAGTTCTAAGGGGATGACTAAATGTAGTCTGCTAGAGAAGGGAATGGCAAACCACTTCAGTATTCTTGCCTTGAGAACCCCATGAACAGTATGAAAAGGCAAAATGATAGGATACTGAAAGATGAATTCCCCAGGTTGGTAGGTACCCAATATGCTACTGGAGATCAGTGGAGAAATAATTCCAGAAGGAATGAAGGGATGAAGCCAAAGCAAAAACAACACCCAGTTGTGGATGTGACTGGTGATGGTAGTATAGTCTGATGCCATAAAGGGCAATATTGCATAGGAACATGGAATGTTAGGTCCATGAATCAAGGCAAATTGGAAGTGGTCAAACAGGAGATGGCAAGAGTGAACATCAACATTTTAGGAATCAGCAAACTAAAATGGACTGGACTGGGTGAATTTAACTCAGATGACCATTATATCTACTATTGTAGGCAGGAATCCCTTAAAAGAAATGGAGTAGCCATCATAGTCAACAAGAGTCTAAAATGCAGTACTTGGATGCAATCTCAAAAATGGCAGAATGATCTCTGATTCAATATCAGAATAATGTAAGTCTATGCTCCGACTGGTAATGCTGAAGAAGCTGTAGCTGAATGATTCTATGAAGACATACAAGACCTTGTAGAACTAACACCTAAAAAGATATCATTTTCATTATAGGGGACTGGAATGCAAAAGTAGGAAGTCAAGAAACACCCGGAGTAACAGGCAAATTTGGCCTTGGAGTACGGAATGAAGCAGGGCAAAGGCTAATAGAGTTTTGCCAAGAGAATGCACTGGTCATAGCAAACACACTCTTCGAACAACACAAGAGAGGACTCTACACAGGGACATCACCAGATGGTCAATACCAAAATCCAACTGATTATATTCTTTGCAGTGAAAGATGGAGAAGCTCTATACAGGCAGCAAAAACAAGACCAGGAGCTGACTGTGGCTCATATCATGAACTCCTTATTGCCACATTCAGACTTAAATTGAAGAAAGTAGGGAAAACCACTAGGCCATTCAAGTGTGATCTAAATCAAATCCCTTATGATTGTACAGTGGAAGTGACAAATAGATTCAAGGGATTAGATCTGATAGACAAAGTGCCTGATGAACTATGGAATGAGGTTCATGACATTGTACAGGAGGAAGGGGTCAAAACCGTCCCCAAGGGAAAAAAAAGCAAAATGGTTGTCTGGGAAGGCCTTAAAAATAGCTGAGAAAAGAAGAGAAGTGAAAGGCAAAGGAGAGAAGGAAAGATATAAGCATCTGAATGCAGAGTTCCAAAGAATAGCAAGGAGAGATAAGAAAGCATTCCTCAGTGATCAATACAAAGAAGTAGGGAAAAACAATAAAATGGGAAAGACTAGAGATCTGTTCAAGAAAATTAGAGATACAAAGGGAACATTTCATGCAAAGATGGGCTCAATAAAGGACAGAAAATGGTATAGACCTAACAGAAGCAAAAGGTATGAAGAAGAGGTGGCAAGAATACACAGAAGAACTGTACAAAAAGATCTTCACGACCCAGATAATCACAATGGTGTGATCACTCACCTAGAGCCAGACATCCTGGAATGTGAAGTCAAGTGGGCCTTAGAAAGCATCACTATGAACAAAGCTAGTGGAGGTGATGGAATTCCAGTTCAGCTATTTCAAATCCTGAAAGATGATGCTGTGAAAGTGCTGCACTCAATATGCCAGCAAATATGGAGAACTCAGCAGTGGCCACAGGACTGGAAAAGGTCAGTTTTCATTCCAATCCCAAAGGAAGGCCATGGCAAAGAATGCTCAAACTATCACACAATTGTACTCATCTCACATGCTAGTGAAGTAATGCTCAAAATTCTGCAAGCCAGGCTTCAGCAGTACGTGAACCGTAAACTTCCTGATGTGCAAGCTGGTTTTAGAAAAGGCAGAAGAACCAGAGATCTAATTGCCAACATCCAGTGGATTATTAAAAAAGTGAGAGTTTCAGAAAAACATCTACTTCTGCTTTATTAACTATGCCAAAATCTTTGACTGTATGGATCAAAAAAACTGTGGAAAATTCTGAAAGAGATGAGAATACCAGACCACCTGACCTGCCTCCTGAGAAATCTGTATGCAGGTCAGGAAGCAAAGGTTAGAACAGGACAAGGAACAACAGACTGGTTCCAAATCAGGAAAGGCATACGTCAAGGCTGTATATTGTCACCCTGCTTATTTAACTTATATGCAGAGTTCAGTTCAGTTCAGTCGCTCAGTCATGTCCAACTCTTTGTGACCTCATGAATTGCAGCATGCCAGGCCTCCCTGTCCATCACCAACTCCCGGAGTTCACTCAGATTCATGTCCATCAAGTCAGTGATGTCATCCAGCCATCTCATCCTCTGTTGTCCCCTTCTTCTCCTGCCCCCAATCCCTCCCAGCATCAGAGTCTTTTCCAGTGAGTCAACTCTTCGTATGAGGTGGCCAAAGTACTGGAGTTTCAGCTTTAGCATCATTCCTTCCAAAGAAATCCCAGGGCTGATCTCCTTCAGAATGGACTGGCTGGATCTCCTTGCAGTCCAAGGAACTCTCAAGAGTCTTCTCCAGCAGCAGTCCAAAAGCATCAGTTCTTCAGTGCTCAGCTTTCTTCACAGTCCAACTCTCACATCCATACATGACCACTGGAAAAACCATAGCTTTGACTAGACAGACCTTAGTCGGCAAAGTAATGTCTCTGCTTTTGAATATGCTCTCTAGGTTGGTCATAACTTTCCTTCCAAGGAGCAAGTGTCTTTTCATTTCATGGCTGCAGTCACCATCTGCAGTGATTTTGGAGCCCAAAAATAAAGTCTGACACTGTTTCCACTGTTTCCCCATCTATTTCCCATGAAGTGATGGGACCAGATGCCACGATCTTTGTTTTCTGAATGTTGAGCTTTAAGCCAACTTTTTCACTCTCCACTTTCACTTTCATCAAGAGACTTTTTAATTCCTCTTCACTTTCTGCCATAAGGGTGGTGCCATCTGTATATCTGAGATTATTGATATTTCTCCCAGCAATCTTGATTCCAGCTTGTGTTTCTTCCAGCCCAGCGTTTCTCATGATGTACTCTGCATAGAAGTTAAACAAGCAGGGTGACAATATACAGCCTTGACATACTCCTTTTCCTATTTGGAACTAGTCTGTTGTTCCATGTCCATTTCTAACTGTTGCTTCCTGACCTGCATACAGATTTCTCAAGAGGCAGGTCAGGTGGTCTGGTATTCCCTCTCTCCCAGAATCCTCCACAGTTTATTGTGATCCACACAGTCAAAGGCTTTGGCATAGTCAATAAAGCAGAAATAGATATTTTTCTGGAACTCTCCTGCTTTTTCCATGATCCAGCAGTTGTTAGCAATTTGATCTCAGGTTTCTCTGCCTTTTCTAAAACCAGCTTGAAATCAGGAAGTTCGCAGTTCATGTATTGCTGAAGCCTGGCTTGGAGAATTTTGAGCTTTACTTTGCTAGCATGTGAAATGAGTGCAATTGTGAGGTAGTTTGAGCATCTTTGGCACTGCCTTTCTTTGGGATTGGAATGAAAACCATGCAGAGTACATCATGCACAGTGCAGGGCTGGATGAAGCACAAGCTGGAATCAAGATTGCCAGGAGAAATATCTATGACCTCAGATACGCAGATGACACCACCCTTATGGCAGAAAGCAAAGAACTAAAGAGCCTCTTGATGAAAGTGAAAGAAGAGAGTGAAAAAGTTGACTTAAAGCTCAACATTCAGAAAAGTTAAAATCATGGCTTCTGGTCACATCACTTCATAGCAATAGATGGGGAAACAGTGGAAACAGTGACAGACTATTTTGGGGGCTCCAGAATCACTGCAGATGGTGACTCCCGCCATGAAATTAAAAGGTGCTTGCTCCTTGGAAGAAAGGTAATGACCAACCTAGATAACATATTAAAAAGCAGAGACATTACTTTGCCAATAAAGGTCCATCTAGTCAAAGCTATGGTTATTCCAGTAGTCATGTATGAATGTAAAAGTTGAACTATAAAGAAAGCTAAGCACTGAAGAACTGATGCATTTGAACTATGGTGTTGGAGAAGACTCTTGAATTCCCTTGGACAGCAAGGAGATCCAACTAGTCCATCCTAAAGGCAATCAGTCCTGAATATTCTTTGGAAGGACTGATGCTGAAGCTGAAACTCTAATACTATGGCCACCTGATGTGAAAACTGACTCATTTGAGAAGACCCTGATGCAGGAAAAGATTGAAGGTTGGAGGAGAAGGGGATGACAGAGGATGAGATGGTTGGATGGTATCACTGGCTCAATGGACATGAGTTTGAGTAAACTCCAGATTTGATGATAGGCAGGGGAGGCCTGGCATGCTGCAGTCCATGAGGAGGCAAAGAGTAGGACAGGACTGAGCGACTGAACTGAACTGAAAGGGATGGATCTGCTGATGGGTTGTAGTATGCTGGAGGCAAGAGCACCAGAACTAGAAGGCTAGCCAGGCATCACAGCAGTGGGAACAGGCATAGAAAGGTAGAAGTGGCCTCAGCAGCGCTGGGGTGGGTATGTTATAGTTCTCTGAGCAGGAGCCACACTCCCTCACTTGATAGATCATTCCAACCCCCTTCCAGTGGCCACAGGGATCGGCTCCAGGGTGATAGAAATAGGACATAAACAGAGCCAGTCAAGGTTTTAATTTGAAGCGGGAGGAATAGAGGCACAGACTTCAGATGTTGGCCACCATCTACGCACCTGGGAACTCTTTGTGGCAGATGGTGTGAGAAGACAACTGAACGTCTAACAGCTTTGTTTGGATTCCTAGACCCAGTTGTTCCATTCTAGTTTTCAAGTTATGTAAGTCAATAGATTCTGACACTTGCAGTTAAAAGAGTCCAAATTAATACAGATATTAATTTTTAAGTCTCTTAGAATTATTAGAGTGTAGAGAAAGTTAATAAGTAAATGATAACCAGAACAATTCCAACATTTCTAACTTGGGTAGCCAAGTTAAAACTCAGGTAGCTAACTGAGCTAGCACACAGATGTACTTACACTTTTGGTGAGTGAATGAATGAAGCAGGACAAAGTGAAGTGTCAGAGTACTGATACTGTTTTTAAACATAAAATGCTTAATTTTTAAAAATACATATTTTTATGAGTAAATTTTAATTCATGACATACAACTACATCTACCCATTGCTATGAAATTGCTATCAATATTCATAGAGGAAAGAGAAACTTCTTGCAGTGAAAGAAGATAGAGAAGAAGAGGATGAGGCATATGTGAAATGTCTGTGTCAAACTCAGAACTTTTGCTTATTTGGAAAGTGAAAGTCGCTCAGTCATGTCCGACTCTTTGCAACCCCATGGACTATAACCCACTAGGCTCCAATGTCCATGGAATTCTCCAGGAAACAATACTGGAGTGGGTTGCCATTTCCTTCTCCAGGGGATCTTCCCGTCCCAGGGATCAAACCTGGATCTCCTGCATTGCAGGCAGATTCTTTACTGTCTGAGCCACCAGGGAAATTTATCTATAGCCCTAGAAAAATAACTGAAAATATATTTCAGCCCTGTTAAAAGATGATGCCACATCATGTAATGTGTGATCACTTAAATTAGCAATATTAAACTGGCTGAGGGCCTCTGCTTCAGAAGATTGCTTTTATTTCTGGATGTATTCAAAATTTAAATTGAGCTCTCACAGCAGAAGCAATGATGTGGCTCCCTGAGACGAGGAGAGCTTCACAGACAGAGAGGGTTGTTAGCATGCACACCAGGCACACGCCCCACATCTTCACGTACAGTGTATCTACTGTATCATACTTCTGGAAGTATGGAAAGAATGTCCCCTCTTCATGAACCTGGGTAGGTTTTTTATTTGGTTATAACCAACAGAATGAAGTGGATGTGACTGTGTGCTTTCTGAGGCTAGGTTGTAGGAAGCAGGCAGCTTCTGCCTCATTCCTCAAATACTGACTTTGGAATCCTGAACTGCTATGCAAACAGTCCAACTGCTCCAAGGCCACCATGCTGTGAGGAAGCCCAAATAATCCGCAGGGAGAGAACACACGAAAAAGCCCAAGACCATGAGAGAAGGGAGGGAAACAAGACCCTAGCTGTTCCAGGCACCCCACTGGACGCGAGTGACTCCAGCCACTGTCCACAGCTGCAGGAGAGAACTGCATGATCCAGCCTATCCTGAATTCCTGAACATAGAAACCATGGCGTAATTTGTTGTTCAGCAATGATAACCAGAACAGTTATACAGTCATTGGAAGTGGTTTTTAGCTATTACTAAATCTTCTGGTAGTCTAGAAAATTTTAGACCCAGATCTATTTTTGCAGTTCACAAATGGATCCTCTCTCTGCATAATTGACTTTATCTGCTCCAAACAGCAAATGCTTAGAATATCACATAGACAGTTTGAGCTGCCTCTACTATGGCAGTCTGTCTCTGAAAAGAGGTATAAAAACATGGATTATACCTCCATTGAAAGATACGGTTCTATGCAATTAGCAGAACTCAAATACTAATGTAAGTTGCCTGATTCATTTTTAATCATTCCTCTAACAAAGACAGAAAAAATGAATTATTTATTATGTCAGCTTTAACCACTGGAAATGTAAGATTGTTACATATATACCAATGTAAGGCTTGTTATAGTCTTAATTTCCCAATAACAATGAAAAATTTTGTCAGTGCACAGATTAGGCACAGAATAAATGTTCTAGCAAGCTTACACTATGTGGCTTTTGTAACTCAGTGTGGTGGAATATTACATTTTCCTGCCACTGGAAATAGAGTAAAATGCAGTTGTTAGAATTATTGCAATATCTATATGCACATTTTCAAATATAAATGGCATACTATAAACATAAATCATTCAACGATAGTGTAATTATGTTGAAATAATACAACATGGACATAATGAAGAGAAACGATGTTGAACTGCTTTTCCAGCTATGCGAGTTAAAATTCTACCATGAAGATCAGAATTATAATTGGAAAACTGAGTAAATACTGTGGTAGTAGTTTTAACCTAAGAAAAGCAGCAATTTCTTTAAAACTGAAATTGTAGATATACATTCCTATTTATCTCACCAGGCCTTTCTTTTGCATTGTACAAAATAGTCATATCACAGGCAGAAATAAAGTAGGATGTTAGCTTAAATCAGAGATAAAATTTAAAACTGGAGAGGTGGTTAAAATGAAAAAGAAGCAATGGTTTTGTTTGAAAGGTTCCAAATAAGAGGCAAAATATGGAGGTCCCCCAATGTCCCATTATCTATACCAGCCCACAGGAAAGTAGGAGGCACTGGTGCCTCAAATGTCAAATATATAGATTTTCTTCATTTTTCAAAATGAGTCACCTGTGTAACTTCAGCTGCATTTCAACTGTTTGAACTCACACAGGCAACACAGCACAAGGGGGGTAAAAACAGACTAGGGAGGCCTGAAAATTGCTTCTCATCCGAGGCAGGAAACCAGCAAGATCATTGACAGAACAGCCACAACTGTACCCAGTAGTGTGCTAGTTGCTCAGTCATGTCCGACTCTTTGCAGCCCCATGGACTATAGCCCCCAGGCTCCTCTGTCCATGGGATTTCCCAGGCAAAAATACTGGAGTGGGTAGCCATTCCCTTCTCCAGGGGATCTTCCCAATCCAAGGATCAAACCCAGGTCTCCTGCTTTGCAGGCAGATTCTTTTCCCTCTGAACCACCAGGGAAGACCACCAAAGAGTGGACAGCAATCAAAATTCAGGAAGAGGGAGGAGAAGAGAGGAGAGACAGAAAAACCAAGAGAAGGGCTTAACCAAGTTGTGTAACCCTCTTGTTCTTGCTGATAAAGCACAGGCATAGCCATAAAGAACCCTGATGAGAGCTTGCAAAGAACCCTTTCAGAACTTCTAAGCCAGTTCATCTCATCTGTGTCAATGTATCAATGCCAATGTCCCATCTTATGATGAATTTCATGTAATCCTCTTCCTTTATTATCTTGAAAGGACATTCAGCCTATCTAGACACAGAATTTTTAAAAGACTATGAATGGTCTAAGTCTAATACAAAAGCATAATAAAAGGCAAGGAATATATGATAACCTGAGATGTATTTCAATATACAGATGCTTAGTTCCAAATACTGCTATCAACTATATGTGGCATCATGGTGAGTGTGAAAACTACAAGCACAGCTGGAGAGAGTGGTGAGTTGTTGCACGGGCCCATTCAATACCAAGAGCTATGTTTTGCAACTGGTGTTGTGATTTTCTAGAATTGGGAGCAACTTTTGGTCAAGTTCCAGATGAAATAAAGTGAAGAGTTCTCATGATTTACACAATATTCCAGAAAAATAGAACATTACTAAAACTATGGAAAGGACTTTATGTTTACTCATAAATGAGTTTTTTTTTTTAAAAGAGGGTAAGTTCTATCCTCAGATAATCATGAATGTATTTTTCTCTTGTGTGAATGTCCAATGGGAGATATTTGTGAGTCAAGCAGGCTGTTCAGCAATCTTTCACCATTTAGGGCTAGACATCCTGTCCCTCACTCTCATTAAACATCACTTGTGCCCCCTTCATCTGTCATCATTTGGACAATTCATTTGTCCCCATGAATTTCTGGAACACCTCCGATTTAGAGGAATCAGAGTTCTGGCTTTTATTTAGATGGGATCACACTCTGGACATGGAACAACAGACTGGTTCCAAATAGGAAAAGGAGTACGTCAAGGCTGTACATTGTCACCCTACTTATTTAACTTATATGTAGAGTACATCATGAGAAATGCTGGGCTAGATGAAGCACAAGCTGGAATCAAGACTGCCGGGAGAAATATCAATAACCTCAGATATGCAGAGGATACCACCCTTATGGCAGAAAGTGAAGAAGAACTAAAGAGCCCCCTGATGAACATGAAAGAGGAGCGTGAAAAAGTTGTCTTAAAGCTCAACATTCAGAAAACGAAGATCATGGCATCTGGTCCTATCACTTCGTGGCAAACAGATGGAGAAACAGTGGAAACAGTGGCTGACTTTATTTTTCTGGGCTCCAAAATCACTGTAGATGGTGATTGCAGCCATGAAATGAAAAGACGCTTACTCCTTGGAAGGAAAGTTATGACCAACCTAGACAGCGTATTAAAAAGCAGAGACATTACTTTGTCAACAAATGTCTGTCCAGTCAAGTCTGTGGTTTTTCCAGTGGTCATGTATGGATGTGAGAGTTGGACTATGAAGAAAGCTGAGCACTGAAGAATTGATGCTTTTGAACTGTGGTGTTGGAGAAGACTCTTGAGAGTCCCTTGGACTGCAAGGAGATCCAACCAGTCCATCCTAAAGGAGATCAGTCCTGGGTGTTGATTGGAAGGAATGATGCTAAAGCTGAAACTCCAGTACTTTGGCTACCTGATGCGAAGAGCTGACTCATTGGAAAAGGCCCTGATGCTGGGAAAAGATTGAGGGCAGGAGGAGAAGGGGATGACAGGATGAGATGGTTGGATGGCATCGCCGACTACTGGATATGGGTTTGGGTGGTCTCGGGTTTGGATGGACTCTGGGAGTTGATGATGGACAGGGAGGCCTGGTGTACGACTGAGTGACTGAACTGAACTGAACTGACACTCTCCCAATCAATGAGAGTCGCTTTGCTGGTTTTGGAGAAAGGAGAACTGGAATTGAACAGGATGGAACATGAGTCAAACACTAGAGACTTTGAGGCTAGGTAGCGGGGATGCTAGGGGATTTCCCAGGTGATTCTAGTGATAGAGATCCTACCCGCCAATGCAAGAGACATAATAGACTCGGGTTCCATCCCTAGGGTGGGAAGATTCCCCTGGAGGAGGGCATGGCAACCCAGTCCAGTATTCTTGCCTGGAGAATCCCATGGACAAAGGAGCCTGGTGCACTACACTCCATAGGGTTGCACAGAGTCAGACACAACTGTGTAACTTAGAATGCTTGCAGGGGACTACTGAGGCACCCAGCAGAGTGTTCTGCTGGACTTTGCCAGGCTTAGGATGGAATTCCATCTCTACAAAGCTGGGATTTGGGAAGGCAGAATGTCCCAGGCATGCCTGAGTGTCTTTATAATAGAGTTTAGAACGTTCATAAAAAGCCATCCAATGTTGTTCTTCCTGAACCTTCCACGCTACCTTGGCACTATGCAGCCATGGCAAAACCCAGGCAAGGGAATGTACAGTACCGTGTATAAGGATCTGATATCCTCCTGTCCTTGACTCTGGCTCTGTCACTGTTAGGGTGTGCAGTCTTTTCCTCAGAGTAGCTCTGCTTATAGTAGAGAAAAAAAAGGTTCCTAATTGGGCTTATTTTTCCAGAGAGTCAGGATGGTTCCTTCCGGCACTATTCTCATTTCTTCTTCCTTTCAGGAAAATTTTTGCTTTTTCATGAACCATGTTAGAGTCTCAGTATGGATGTAGTTAAAAGAAAAACAAAAAACTTTTCTACTCACAGAAACCAGGAGGATGAGTTTCTGTGTCACTGAGTCAAAGGCGTTCCCATGGGTCCTCCATGAACAGTACCCGTGAGATTCCCCTCCTGGAGCCTGGAGCCAGGCAGGACCCTGTCAGAGCTGGAGGTGTGCCTGGCCATCTCAGGAGCAAGCCCAGCATCTTCAGCCACCAGACACAATTTAGTGATGGGGGCTGTCTGGCTGTCTACTCCACAAGGGTAGTAAATGGTTGGGCACAGTCACTGACCAAGTGCCATGCAGGTGAAGATGGGAGCTTAGACCTGCTTGACCACAAGTGCTGGCACTAAGGCAGACCCACAGCAGCCCTGTCATCCCATGTCCATCTGGGGCTCTTCTGTGAGAGCACGTCTTGTTTCTTCTCCCTCATCTTCTCCTCCTTTCTCTCCTGAGGAAGTGGGAATGTGCTTCCAGGCACCCCATACAGGCCAGGGCTCTTAAGCATAACTTTTGTCTAGTTAAACCCAGGAACACCTTCCCTCCATTCAATGCCAATTTTTATACCTCTCTGCAAAAATCTTTCTAATCTTACCACATGTACAATGTTATCTGCTCCTTAATAATGGGGCATGATCAAAAGCTGGGCTCCTTGCTGAGAATCCATCTGAGTTCTGTTAAGCAGTTGCCCACAGACTCTGTGGTGCTTGGGGTTGTGTGTGTGTGTGTGTGTGTGTGTGCATGTGTGTGTATGTGTGTGCACGCACATGTGTGTTAGTCGCTCAGTTGTATCCAACTCTTTGCTACCCCATGGAAGCGTGACAGCTACCCCATGGCAGCGTGACAGCTACCCCATAGCAGCCCAACAAGCTCCTCTGTCCATGGGATTCTTCAGGCAAGAATACTGGAGTAGGGTGCCATTCCCTTCTCCAGGGGTTCTTCCCAACCAAGGGATCGACCCCAGGTCTCCTGCCGTGCAGGCAGATCCTTTGCCACCTGAGCCACCAGGGAAGCCCAGTTGGGACCATGTGCATTCTCTAACATGAAGGGCCACTGGTTTTATCATGCTCATCACCTTTCCTCCATTGGGTGGCTCCTCCTACAACATATCCATGACCGTGGCCACCATTTCTTGAGAGAACCCCCACTTCTGGGTGGTTTGGCCTCCACCAAGAACTCTGAAGTTTGACTTATGGTTGGTGTCCAGAACAAACTAAGCTTTTAGGAGACTCTATCTGGGCAGATGAACAGAGATGAGGGTCTTTGGTTAGACAGAGCATACCTATCAACATCTTCTGTTGCCCTTCTAGGAAAAACGTCAATATTTGAATAAATTGTCTCTGAATGAACATGTGTGTCTTACTCCAAAGGCAACTGTTACCTGCCCTTTCATCTCCCAACCCACTCCATGCTGTGACTCCACTGCACTAACTATTCCAGAACTTCTTGCCTCCCAAAAGGTGGACATGTCTTGTAATTAAGAATAAGGAAATTATATATGCATATGTATAAATGAATCACTTTGTTCTACGCCTAAAACTAATACAACACTGTAAGCCAACTATACTCTAGTGGTTTTAAAATTTTATTTTAAAAAATAATAAAAAGAATAAGTAAAATACAGTAGACGTTTTTCCACCAGTTGTTACAGAAGTAAATAAAACGAGGACCCACCATCTTTTCATGATAATCACTAAAGCAATTTAAAATTTCACAAAGAATCTCTCATAAGTACAGAATATTTGGGGGATTCTTAAAAACAAAGTAGCAGTTAGCCTTGTGTTGCCATGTTGTCATTTGCTTGTGGACTTCAAAATTCAGTTTCACTTGGAGTTGCCTGTGAGTGAGGCACTACCGTTAATCTTTCATTCTCAGGCCACGCTTCTTCCCTTGGTGACTCTTGGATCTCCTCTTTCTTGCCAAGAATTCAGTCCTTCCCCCAGCTGGGAGGGAGGCACGAGCCTCTTGTAGGTTTCTCAGTCTCACTCAGAGTTACAATATGAAGGTTAAGTCATAGCACATTTTGGAAACAGGAAAGAGTTATGAGAAAAAAACACACCATCACACCAAGCCAGCCTGCTTCTGATGCGCCAGTCTCTGTCGTGCTCCAGTGTCTTGCTCACTCTAGAAGTATATGTCACCCTGCTGTTTTCCCATAGTGGTGACAGTTTTCTTTAGCTGAGCCATAAAGCTTGATCTTGGAAAGGAGAACTGTGGGAGAGCAGACACCAGAGAGCAAACGCCAGCTGGAGACAGCAGGGTCTGGAATCAAGTTTGCTACATTTCTGGAGGTCATGAAAGCAGGCTGAATAAAGTTGTATTTTTAGTCTACATGGCTTTCCCTTCCCTTTCTGAGAAAACATAAACTAGGATTTTATTTAAAAATACTGTGGACAAAAAAAATCAAGAAAAAGACTAAGAGGAGAAAAATGAGATATAGTAACAAATGAGCAAAAGAAATGAGTTAAAATAAACAAAAATATACAAACGTTCTGGAGGGCACTTTGACAAAATATACAAAATTTATCAGAGATGTGTATAATTTGATCCAAAATATCCAGTTCTAGGAATTTCTCTTACCATTAGAAAAGTTTATAAATCTTTAGCTTCAAAACATTTATGCTAACATGGTATGTAATGAAGGAAAAATTGGAGAAAATATAAATATTCAATAATAAAAGACTGGTTTAGAAAGTTCTGGTCTGTCCAAATGGTGGAATACTATGTGGCCATTTGAAACAACATTATAGATATTATTTATTGGTTTCAAAGTAAATTATTTATGTATTTTAGGGTAAAAATGTCAGATTTCAAAAATAGTGTGTAGGAAATTCTGCTCTGGCCAAGGACTAAGCAAGAATCAGATTTACTCTCCTGTCAGAAAAAAAAAAAAAAAACAAAAAAATGGACAAAATATATGAACAATTTTCAAGATACTGTACATTATAAGTTGAGCCCTACTAACATCTTAATTTACCATGATAGAATTTCTAGATCACAGTGCCAAGAGAAAAACCCTAGTCAGAGACTAGTGGGTTCCCTGAGTTGCAGAGATGGAAGGGAGAGCACAAGCACATTAAGATGGCTAGGGTTTCAGGAAAGAACACTTGAAAGCAGAGCATTGCACAGAGAGAGAGAGTTTTGGAAATATGCAGAAGACCACTCTTGAGTATTCAGCTGATTGGTGCATGCATATGAAGAAACTGAGAGAAAGGGAAAGAACCACTCAAAAGGATTAGAGAGAATCATGCCTGATATACAAACCGGGCCAGGAATAATACCCTTTTCCACTAGAAAGACTAAAAAAACAAACCTCACAATTCATAGAGCCTTGGGTAGAGCATACAAAATGCTTCAGTAATAGGCAATAATTCGCCCTAGACAGAGCACTCCCCTAGTGCTGCATGGTAAACCTTCAAAGCAAGACCTAAAAGAGTCAAACTATTTCAACTATTCTACCTGTGTTACAAAATTCAACATTATTTATAGGAATACCCACAGGTAAATTCACAATGTCTGGCATCTAGTCTAGGGGTCAAACCCAGGATTCCTGTTTTGCAGGCAGATTCTTTACCATCTGGGCCACCAGGAAAGTGAAATTGCTCAGTCGTGTCTGACTCTTTGTGACCCCATGGACTGTAGCCTACTAGGCTTCTCCATCCATGAGATTTTCAAGGCAAGAGTACTGGAGTGGGTTGCCAGTTCCTTCTCCAGGGGATCTTCCCGACCCAGGGATTGAACCTGGGTCTCCCACATTGTGGGCAGATGCTTTACCCTCTGCACCACCAGGGAAGCCCTAGTCAAAATTACCAGGGATGAATAGAAGAAAGAAAATACAACTTGTAATGAGGAGAAAAACCAATCAAAACTGATCCAGAGATGGCACAGATGTTAGAATTGAGAGATAAGGACTCTAAAAGAGCTGCTATATATGTTCAAAAAGTTAAATAGAGATGAGGAAGATATGAAAAAAAAAAAGACTCCAGTTAATCTTTGGGGGATTAAATATACAATGTCTAAGGTTTTGGTTTTTTTTTAAACATACTATTGACAGATTATACATTACATAAGAAAGGAATGGTAAACTTGAAGACACAGCAATAGAAATTATCAAAAATAAAACAGAATGAAAAGGGAATTTTTAAAATATGAGCAGAGCATTGGTAGCTGTAGAACAACTTTGAGCAGGCCAATATATATGTAAGTGGAAGCTCTAAAACAGGAGGGAGAGATGGGTTTAAAAAAAAGATATATATATATGTGTGAAGAAACAGTGGTCAGAAAACTTTCAGCTTTGATGAAATCTATATACACAGGAATGGAAGAAATTCAACAAACCCAAAGAAACAAGAACAACATCAAGTCATATCATAATCAGATTGTTCAAAATCAAGGATAAAAAGAAAATCATAAAGGAAGCCAGAAAAAGAGAGAGAGAGAGAGATGTTACGCACAAAGGAACAAAAATAGGGGTGACAGAAGATTTCCTGCAGAAGAAATGCAAGCAAAAAGACAGTGGATCTTTGAAGTACTGAGAAAAAAACTGCCCATTTGTACCCTATATGCAACAATATCTTTCAAAAGTGAAAACAAAATAAAGGCATTTGCAGACAAAAAGCTGAAAGAATTCATTACTAGCAGACCACATTATAAAGACTGTTAAAAAAAAATACTGTTGTCAGAGAAAATGGTTCCAGATGGAAATGCGGATCTAGACAAAGCAATGAAGAGCACCAGATATGGTAACTAGAACACAGAAGGTATTTTTCTTAATAGTTAAATATCTTTAAAAGAATTTTTAAAAATAATTGACTAAACAAAAACACAACAATATAGTGTGGGGGAGTGTAAAAAAGTAAAATGCAAAACTACATGTAAAAATAAAATATATCGCAACAATAGCACAAAGGTCAGGAGGGAAGCAACAGAAGCATATGACTGTAAGGTTTTTATACTGAATGTTAAATGCTTTAATATCATTTGAAGGTAGACTGTGATAAGTTAACTGTGAACACTGACATGAACAAAATAAAAAACCAAAAAGTTATAGCTAATAAGCCAACAAAGTTGATAAGATGTAATTACAAAAATATCAATTAATCAACAAGAAGACTGAAAAAAGGAAAAGGAATACAGGAACACATAATACAAATAGAAAATAGCAAGATGACAGATTTAAACTTAATCCTATCAAAATCACATTAAATGCAAATGGTCTCAATCCTCCAATTAAAAGACAGAAATTGTTGGAATGTATTTAAAAGGCAAGACTCTATGTTGTCTACAGGAAATGCATTTTAAATATAAAAATACAAATGAGTTAAAAGTTTAAAAATGGAAAAATATACCACATTAACAGCATTCAAATGAAAGCTGAAATGCTTATATTTAATGTCAGACAATGTAGATTTCAGAACAAAAATACTACCAGGGATAAAAAGACATTTAATAATGATAAAGGATTCATTAAAAGAACATAACAAGTACAAATGTTTATGTCCTTGATCACATTTCTGCATAATACATGAAGTGAAAATTGAAATGACTTCAAGGAGAAATAGATAAATTTGATAAGAGTCAGATGTTTCTACTGCCTTCTTTCAACAATCGATAGAACAAGTAGACGGGAAATAAGTAAGGATATAGACTATTTGAACAACACTACCTACCAACTTGACCTAATTGACATTTAGAAAGCATTCCACCCAAGAGAGGCAGGATATATTCTTTTCAAGTATATATGGGGGCGGTTGTAAATATGACCACATTGTGTGTTATAAATATTACTATCAGTTCAGTCAGTTCAGTTGCTCAGTTGTGTCCGACTCTTTGCGACCCCATGAATCGCAGCACGCCAGGCCTCCCTGTTCATTACCATCTCTGAGAGTTCACTCAGACTCACGTCCATCGAGTCCATGATGCTATCCAGCCATTTCATCCTCGGTCATCCCCTTCTCCTCCTGCCCCCAATCCCTCCCAGCATCAGAGTCTTTTCCAATGAGTCAACTCTTCGCATGAGGCGGCCAAAGTACTGGAGTTTCAGCTTTAGCATCATTCCTTCCAAAGAAATCCCAGAGTTGATCTCCTTCAGAATGGACTGCTTGGATCTCCTTGCAGGCCAAGGGACTCTCAAGAGTCTTCTCCAACACCACAGTTCAAAAGCATCAATTCTTCAGTGCTCAGCCTTCTTCACAGTCCAACTCTCACATCCATACATGACCACAGGAAAAACCATAGCCTTGATGAGACTGATCTTAGTCGGCAAAGTAATGTCTCTGCTTTTGAATATACTATCTAGGTTGGTCATAACTTTTCTTCCAAATATTACTATAAAGTCTAAATAATCCATGGATCACAGAAGTAATCAAAAGGGAAATTATCAAATATTTTGGATTAAATTAAAACAAAAATACAACATATCAGAATTTGTAGTATGCTGCTAAAGCAGTACTTGGCAAGGGCTGGGTGAGGGCAGAGGAATTCATTGAACTAAATGCCTGTATTGGAGAAGAAAAAGGTCTCAATCAATAATTTCAGCTTCTAACTTAAGAAACCTTTCTCTAACCCAAAGTTGTAAAGATTTTCTCCTATATTTTTTTTCCAGAAATTTTACAGTTCAAATTTTTTTCTTTATCTCTACCATCCAATTTATGTTAATTTTTATATGGTTTGAGATATGCATCAAAGTTCTCTCTCTCTCCCTCTCTCTTACTTATAGATACTCAATTGTTCCAGCATCATTTGCTGAAAATACTATCCTTCCTCTACTTTATGTCTTTGTAAAAATCTTGTCCACATCTGCTTGCTCTATTATTGGAATCTCTCTTCTGTTCTATTTGCTTTACACCAATAGCACGCTGTTTTTATTATTGTATTTTTATGATAAATTTTGAAATCAGGTGATGCTACTTCTCCACCTTTGTTCTTGGCAGAGTTTGATTATTCTAGGTCTTTTGCATTTCATTCCATATTAACATCATGAACAGCTTGTCAAATACTATTAAAAAGCCTGCTGGGATTTTGGCTGGGATTACTTTGAATCTTTAGATAAATTTGAGGAGAATTAACATCTTAATGTTATTGAGTCTTCTGACCCAAGAATGTGACACTTGTGTCAGTTTATTTAGGTCTTTTTAAAATCTCTCTCAGTTTTTTGCAGTTTTTGACGCACAGATCTTTCATGTTTTTTTTTCTTATCAGATTATTCTATGCTGTTTTAAATAGGTTTAAAAAAACAATAATGTCAGTTTCTAATTGTTCTTTGTTGGTGTTTCTTGTATATGACACCAAAGAATTAAAAAAAAAAAAACTGACTTCATCAAAATGAAAAAAGTTAGCTCTACAAATGATACTGTTAAGAGAATGAAAAGAAAAGCCATAGATTTGGAGAAAATATTTGCAAGTCATATATCTGATAAAGGACTTGCATATCAGAATAAGAACTATCAAAATTCAGCAGTAAGGAAATGACCCAGTTTTTAAAAATGAGTGAAGAAGGTGACTCAGCAGTAAACAATCTGCCTACCAATGCAGGAAACTCGAGTTTGATCCCTGGATAGGGAAGATCCCTTGGAAAAGGAAATGGCTACCCACTCCAGTATTTTTGCCTGGAAAATTCCACGAACAGAGGAGCCTGGTGGGCTGTAGTCTATGGGGTTGCAAAAGAGTCGGACAAGACTTAGCAACTAAACAAGAGTTACAAAGAAGGTATGTGATAGCAAATAAGCACCCAAAAGAATGCTCAACAACTTTAGTCATTAGGAAATACAAATTAAAAACAATGAGACACCATTATATATATACATACACACACACAGACACTAAAATAGCTGCAGCTTTTTACTGAGCACACCAAGTGATGGAAAAAATATGGAGGAACTGGAACTGTCATATACTGCTGGTAGGAATGAAAGGTGGTGTCAGTACTTAGACACAATTTGGCCGTTTCTTAAAAAACACTCAGCTGACATATGACTTAGTTATTCCCATTCTTATTCATTTACCCCAGAGAAATAAAACATTTGTCCTACAAAGACTTGTAATCAATATTCATGGAAGCTTTATTTATGGGAAGCTGAAGAGGGAGCAAACCGAATAAGCTTAAGCGGTGAAAGAAGAAACAAACTGCAGTATATCCATGCAACGGAGTTCTACTCGGCAATGAAAAGCATAAACTGCTGACTCTGCTGCAGCGTGGGTGAATCTCAGGATAATCATGCTGAGTGACAGAAGCCGAAGAGAAGGATATGTAATGTATGATGCTATGTACATAAAATTCCAGAGAATTTAAACTAATACGTCATGACAAAAAGCAGATCTACTGTTGCCTGAAAATGGAATTGTGGGAGAGGAGGCAGGGTAGAGGGATTGCAGCTGAGCATGAGAAAATGTAGCAGGGGATGGCTCCATTCACTATTTTAACCATGGTGATGATTTCAGAGACACAGTCAGCACATTCATCGTATACTTTTAAAGTATGCAATTTATTATATGTCAATATGTCAAAAATTATTCATCAATAAAGCTGTTAAAATACTATAGCTTTATTTTGCTAAAAACATGTGTGCAGTTTATATGGTTGGCAAGAGGGCATCCACACTGAAGAACTGAAACATGGCTCATTTTCTCTTCTCTCCTTTTCCCCCTTCTTTCTCCTCACCTTCCTCTTCTTGTGCTCATTTACAATTTGTGATTTTCCAAAAATGACATGTGGTACATGTGTAACCAGACTAAAAGAAAAGAACAATGTAGAGCAAAGGAATCAGAGATGAAGAGGAAAAGCTGAAGGTTTTGTTAACAATATCAGAAAGAAAAAAAAAAAGCACAGGAGACTCCATTTGGAGGAATTATAAAGATCTATTTTTGAACAAAAATTTTTAGAAAAATTCATCAAAAGCAAAATATTAAAGGATCAACTTTATGGACTTTCAAGCAAACAAACTTGGCAAAATTTCCAAGGCAGTTTGACTGGATTATCATGGTTTCAGAAATAAATACATAAATAAATAATTATTGGTTATTTTCCAAGCAGCAACTTCAACATAATATGCAGAAGGAGAAAACAAGCCCACTGGTGACTGAAGGTCTGGGAAGAACAAAATTAGAGAGGATGGATGGTCTAGGTCAGCTTTATTGCCAGTGGAGATTCTGAAAAAGAGTTTTCTGTTTTGGGAGGAATTAGTTGCTGCATTATGACAGCTGACATAGTTAGTGACCTAGATAATTTTCTGGAATCAAAAGGATTGTAGAAATGACATTTTTGTGTTAAAGTTGGTAGCTAGTGAAACCATGACAAGGAAGTACTAGAACATCAAATGTTTTCAGTGCAGTTCAGTTCAGTCGCTCAGTCGTGTCCAGCTCTTTGCAACTCCATGAACCATAGCACTCCAGGCCTCCCTCTCCATCACCAGCTACCGGAGTCTACCCAAACCCATATCCATTGAGTCTGTGATGCCATCCAACCGTCTCATCTTCTGTTGTCCCCTCCTCCTCCTGCCCTCAATCTTTCCCAGCATCAGAGTCTTTTCCAGTGAGTCAACTCTTCACATGAGGTGGCCAAAGGATTGGAGTTTCAGCTTCAACATCAGTCCTTCCAATGATCACCCAGGACTGATCTGCTTTAGGATGGACTGGTTGGATCTCATTGCTGTCCAAAGGACTCTCAAGAGTCTTCTCCAACACCACAGTTCAAAAGCATCAATTCTTCAGTGCTCAGCTTTCTTTATAGTCCAACTCTCACATCCATACATGACTACTGGAAAAACCATAGCCTTGACTAGACGGACCTTTGTTGACAAAGTAATGTCTCCACCTTTTACTATGCTGTCTAAGTTGGTCATAACTTTCCTTCCAAGGAGCAAGCGTCTTTTCATTTCATGGCTGCAATCACCATCTGCAGTGATTTGGGAGCCCAGAAAAATAAAGTCAGCCAGTTTGCCCATCTATTTGCCATGAAGTAGTGGGACTGGATGCCATGATCTTAGTTTTCTGAATGTTGAGCTGTAAGCCAACTTTTTCACTCTCCTCTTTCACTTTCATCAAGAGGCTCTTTAGTTCTTCTTCAATTTCTGCCATAATGGTGGTGTCATCTGCATATCTGAGGTTATGGATATTTCTCCTGGTAACCTTCATTCCAGCTTGTGCTTCTTCCAGCCCAGTGTTCTCATGATGTATTCTGCATATAAGTTAAATAAGCAGGGTGACAATATACGGCCTCGATGTACTCCTTTTCCTATTTGGAACCAGTCTGTTGTTCCATCTCCAGTTCTTACTGCTGCTTCCTGAACTGCATACAGGTTTCTCAAGAGGTAGGTCAGGTGGTCTGATATTCCCATCTCTTGAAGAATTTTCCAGTTTGTTTCGATCCACACAGTCAAAGGCTTTGGCATCGTCAATAAAGGAAAAATAGATGTTTTTCTGAAACTCTCTTGCTTTTCGATGACCCAGTGGATGTTGGCAATTTGATCTCGGGTTCCTCTGCCTTTTCTAAAACTAGCTTGCACATCTGGAAGTTTATGGTTCACTTATTGCTAAAGCCTGGCTTGGAGAATTTTGAGCATTACTTTACTAGCATGTGAGATGAGAGCAATTGTGTGATAGTTTGAACATTCTTTGGCATTGCCTTTCTTAGGGATTGAAATGAAAACTGACCTTTTCCAGTCCTGTGGCCACTGCTGAGTCTTCCAAATTTGCTGGCATATTGAATGCAGCACTTCCACAGCATCATCATTTAGGATTTGAAATAGCGCAACTGGAATTCCATCACCTCCACTAGCTTTGTTCGTAGTGATGCTTTCTAAGGCCCACTTGACTTCATATTCCAGGATGTCTGGCTCTAGATGAGTGATCACACCTTCATGATTATCTGGGTCATGAAGATCTTTTTGTACAGTTCTTCTGTGTATTCTTGCCACCTCTTCTTCATATCTTCTGCTTCTGTTAGGTCCATACAATTTCTGTCCTTTATTGTGCCCATCTTTGCATGAAATGTTCCCTTGGTATCTCTAATTTTCTTGAAGAGATCTCTAGTCTTTCACATTCTATAGTTTTTCTCTACTTCTTTGCATTGATCTCTGAGGAAGGCTTTCTTATCTCTCCTTGCTATTCTTTGGAACTCTGCATTCAAATGGGTAAATGTTTCCTTTTCTCCTTTGTTTTGCTTCTTTTCAAATGTTTTACTAAGTCCCAAAGCCCTCAGATGAAGCAGCACTCCAAGGCAGGATGCTCTGAGTGTCTGCTATTTTGTAAAATACACAGTAAATGACACTGTTGACTGTTAGAGGAAAGAGGGGGGCAGTACAGTACAGCTAAATGAGGGGGTCATTTAGTTGGGGGTCTAAATTTTCATTGACTGTGGGATTCAGTCAATGCAAATTTAGACCCCTACCTCTACCACTGTCTTTGTGGTTAGGGCATTTTATTTTTCTCATCAGCCCAATAAGAATTCCAACAGTTAGTTGTGGGATGTTATGAAGATGAAATGAGATAATACAAGAAAGGCACTTAATGTTTAAAATGTCATACTTACAGTAATGTCCTTGATATATATTAGAATTTTTGGCTCTAAAAAATTTGGTCCTAAATGAAAACTATTGTAAAATAATAAAGTAGACTAATAGAATGTCAGAGTTGAAGCGGCCTTAGAAACTACGGCCCAGGTGGCCAAACTGAGACCTGGGGAATTTAAACTGACAGCCTGATAGCTCTCCCTGCCTAAAGCGTGTCCCATTACCCAGCATAATCACTTGATATTGCTCATCTGGATTCATTGTAAGTTCTTCAGCAACTCATAAGCTTCTGCTCAGCACTGATTAGGATGTTTTAAGCAAGTACAAAATGGTCAGCAGGGCCAAGCTCACCAGGGTGCTTGATAAGTATTACCTGGTGATGGCAATTATATGACAATGTAGAGACAAGGAGAGAGACGGTTCCAGCAGCTCCCCAGAGTGAAAATGAATCCCACCCTCCCTCGCTCTGCTCTCTCTTTAACACACAAGCACACACACACATACATTGAGTCTATTCCTCTTTGTCTTCTTTGCCTTGCTCAATGAGCATTTATGCAGCAAAATCAACTCATTCTCAAATGTCCCAAAATACAATTAATTCTTAAAATAAACTTTATGTAAGGTTACATTATTTCAGATTTACCAACTGTCTCTACCTAGCCTAAGATACTTGCTCCAGCACATTTGTTTATTAAACAGGAGAGAAACCAAGTCCTTAACTACTCTTCCCCTTCCTTTCCAGCTTGGTTCAAATTCCTATTCTTCTTGGATCTGAGCTTCAAGAGATTCAATCCCAGCATACCCTGGGATATATGGCAGTGGAGCCCAATAGCAGAAACAGACATTCTTCCAGCTTCTCCTGAGTGACGCCTCTATAGTTTGGCTTTGTGACTGTTTTTAAAGCAAACTCCATCCATCTGAAAAGCATGCACCAAAATGGGTTCCAAATTCAAACTCTCAACAATTTGAGGCCATCCCACACAGCTGCTCCTCTCTCCACTACTTAAAAATGATCAAAACTTGACTTACGGTCATTCTACAAAATTCTCTTTGGCTTTTTCCAAATTCTGCTTTGTCCTCCTGCTCTATTTTCTCAAATAGAAAGCAAAGTGACAGCAGCGTGAAGAGCACCTGCCTCTACATATGAAGCCAATCAAATCCTCCCAAGGCAGTTGCCGACAGCATCCTGACCCTTGCTGGGATTCTTCAATATTGCGATGAAAAGTGCAAATTGTAGTTCAAATATGTCTTCACTGTAAGTGCATTGGGTCATTTCCCTTAACAATGTGAACATGCTCTCATTATCATGTTCAACTTGATTAGTGTATGGTCTAACATTTAAAAGTGCACTTCAGATAAAAGAATGGATAAATGCATGATTGGTTCCTAATAAATTGAGCAACCTCTTAATGAACTGTGAGCCATCTAGAGAGGAACTATTACATACCAGTCACAGAAATGGCAAACTAGACAAAAATACATTGTGTGTGTGTGTGTGTGTGTGTGTGTGTGTGTGTGTGTAGGGAGAGAAAATGATCTTTCTCCATCTCCCATGACACACTGATTGCTAACTTCGTTGAAAGGATGTAAGATTTTCTTAGTCATTTAAAATAAATTCTGTCCCACCCCTTTCTAGTCCCATTTCTCTTTCTTTCCTCTCTTTTTTTCCATTGGCTTTTTCTTGCTAAATGTATATTTTATAGTGTTAGAATAAACAATGGTACTGGCCAAGTAGTCTGTTCACAGAGTTTAAAACTAGTAGTTTGACAACTTATTTGTGACTCCTATCTTACATTTACTCCTGATTGGAGTCTAAACATTTTCAGAAGAATGAGGCAGGATGTCTCTTCTCTGTACTTCCTTTCTTGCTCATATCAGATAAACATAGGTAAAACTGAATTGTGAGCTTGAAGGATTTATGTATTTACTGGGCAGCAGGCTCACCCATAAGAAATTTAAGAACTGTGCAGATCAGCATCAACAAATGTTTACTTGGCATAGAGTAAGTGCAAGAGGAACATGAACAAGTTCGAGCCCAGGTTCCTCATCGATAACAAAGTAGGGCTTGCCAAGTTCCATGTCCGTGCTGTAGGCAACGCACATGAGACAGGAGGGCTCGTCAGAGATGAGACAGTGGGCGAAGGGCTCAAAGAAGAGATGACATTTGAGTTTGGCCTTAAAGGATGTGACTGGACAAAGATGAATCCAGTGAAGGACAGAGGACGTTAGAGCAGGAGGCCCCAGTTAGGAAAGAACATTCTGTGATGGGGGCCGTGGAGGAGCCTATTGAAGGTGCCGGGACAGCCCATGGCACGGTGCATGATGCTATGAGAAGCTGAGGATCATGAAACTGCCTTAGAACGGGAAAGCACCAAAGGCTTCAGGAAGGCAGTGACTCTTGCTGAGACCCATGGCTCTGGCCTGGTGTGTAGGCCAGGCTGTCAGGGGAGAGTATGGCAAGCAGAGGGTCTGAAAGGAGGTTGTCCCAAGTAGGGCAAGCATGTGTGGGTAACAAGGGCAAGACAGTAGTCAGGATAGGGAGCCTGAAGGCAAGGATGCTCTGAGTGAGCAGTCTTACCCCATATAGCAGCTTTTACAAAGATGGAGACAAATGTTACTCCTTTTTGCTTTCCTTAAAATGACACAGACACACAAAGACAAACAGACACACAGACACAGACACAGACACACACCTGGGAATGCTTAGTCAACAGGTAAGAATGCTGGAGAGATGCTTAAGGAGCCTCAGGCCTTCAAGCCTGTAGAAAATCTTAGACTCTTCCAGCTGAGACCTCACCCATCACGAAACAGAGATAAGAGTCCCCTCTCTGCCCTGTTATGAGCTATAGAATCTGTGAGCCTAAGAAATAGTCATTTTATGCCATTTACTATGTTTTGGGGTAACTTGTTCCAAAACCATAGCATCAGTAAGCTCCTATCTCTTGACTCCACTAAGCCTATCCTGTCCTTCTCCAGCCCCTACTCCAGTGGTCAGATTTTTTTTCTGTAAAGAACCAGAGAGTAAATATTTTAGGCTTTGCGTCTATTCTACCATTCTTGCATAAAGGCAGCCATAGACAATACCTAATGAATGATCCTAGCTGTACTCCAATAAAACAGGCAGCCACTGAATTTGGTCTGGGGGTCTAGTGTGATGAGCCCTAGCCTATACTTAGGAGTCATCAGCACTAGGTCTCATAATCACAGCAGTTTAGGTCAGTCCTGCTGGCTATTCTAGGAGGACAGGGGAGCATACATGGGGCCCGTGTTCAAGAGCAGGTCAAAGGAGACTGAGTGATCAAAATGTCTGGGGTGACATATTTCCCTACCCTCCACCCCTACTCACTGAAGAACCCTAGCCATTTCCACCACCATGGTAATTAGGTCCTCCAAATTCTCCTAAGCTGGAGTTCTTCCTCCAATTTTACTTGGTTCTTAACTACCCCATATGGACTGAGTTCAACGTTGTAATCTTGAGGGTTTTCCCACTGCTCAAAGCATAACTGATTTTTAAAACCCAGCTCCCTGTTACTAAGTGCTCAGAGTTTATTTCAGAAACCAAAAGGGTGCTCTTCACCCATGATACATGGAACTCAAGGATGGGCAAGAATGCATTCCATGATCCAGTTCCTATCCCTTGAAATGCCAACAACTGTGAACAGCAGTGAGCGACAAGTAGGCAGGAGAGTACAATGGGCCCGTGCTTTTGTTCTGCCCCCAGAGAGCCGAGTTGCTGTTGGGTCCTTGATACCTTGAAGTGCTGATTTTGCAATGATGGTGAAGTAAGCGGTACTGAGTTCACAAGTGCACATCACAGAACACGCTGAGAAAGAGGCCTTAATGAGAGACGGAAGGACTATAAGCTAACCAGAAAATTCGCCTCTCCTTCCTCCTGGTTTTACAGGATTCTCTAATAAGGGGATAACTTGGAGAAAAAGGAGAGAAACTCAGCTAAGTGTAACAGCAGGAGTCCCTCCAGCAATCTTCTAAGCAGCTTCCGAGAAGGCCTCCAGCCATTTAGCAGAGCCTGGGAAGGCTTAATGAGAACAGCCCCACGTGCATGACCTGTACACAGCCACTCCGATGCCAGCTGCCCTGGACCTTTGCCCGCCCAGAGTTAGCAGGTCATTCAGAAAGAGCAGAATGGGAGAAATTCTCAGTGACTGCTCTCAGCCCTGATGCTGCTGTTATTGTATTACATTATAAGATAATGTAAACATATAAAATAAAAATGCCTTAGAGGAAAACCACATAAATATATATGTTTTTATAATGTGCCTCTGTGCTAAGTCATGTCTGACTCTGTGAGACGCTATGGGCTGTAGACAGCCAGGCTCCTCTGTCCATGGGATTCTCCAAGCAAGAATACTGGAGTGGGTTGCCATGCCCTCCTCCAGGGAATCTTCCTGCCCCAGGGATTGAACCTAAATCTCTTATGTCTAACTTGCATTGGCAAACAGGTTCTTTACCACTGACACCACCTGGGAAGCCCATGGTTTTATATTAGGGTCACTGAAATGTAAATGGTAAGAGTGCTAGGGAAATGAACTTGTGATTTCACTCCTAAGATAAATGGAAAGTGAGAATAGAATTATGAGGAAATCTATCTCCTCTAATACAAAAAAAAAAAAAAAAGCCATCAGCACAGATTGTTTAGAGGGAAAATATATCACCCTGAGAAGATAGACACATGCCTTTTGGAATGACCTAACGGGCTCTTGGGCATCACAGCAAGTCAGAAATTTGGCAGCTCAAACAACCAAAGCAGGGATGGTTTGGGGATCTTGGAATGGAGAAAATCTTTCTTCCTCTTTCACCTGTCCCCTAAATCATGACAACTTTATAAGGAAGCAGGACAGCAATTGCAGTGAACTCTCACCTCAGGCCTCAGAGGAACTGCCATATTCTTTCAGAAAGCACTGGATAAAACAACTGTTTGTGTGAGCCCTAGCTCCAACCTTGTGGGAAAACTGTGTTTAAAAGAGTCACTTTGATTTACAAAAAGTAACAGAGTGAATTCTGTTCTAAAATACCTCAGGAAGGCTTCCCATGGAATCAAACTGTACTTTCCAATGCAGAGTGCTGCATCTGTGCCTGGTGATGAGCCGAGCGGCTGGTTCAGAGACCCAGCTTTGCCTGGATGCAGGGTGACTGAGCTGAGCCACTGAACCCTCAGTCTTCTCATCTGCAAAAGGGGTCTAGTAAACCAGGGTAGCTCATTCAGTTGTTATGAGTAAGGTCCAAATGAGATAAAATATGGGAAAACCCAAAGTGATTTGCTAAGTTATTAGTTTTGTGACATTCTATACAACTGGAAGGAAAAACGAATAGGGAGAAAGAAGGAGGATGGTGATGATCTGGTGATCAAAGTGTTTATTAAATATTTATATAGCACTTTCAATTATCAAAGAGTATAATAATCTCTTCCCCTGAGTTTAAGTCCATGGAATTCTCCGTGCCAGAATATTGGAATGGGTAGACTTTGCCTTTTCCAGGGGATCTTCCCAACCCAGGGGTCGAACCCAGGTCTCCCTCAGTTAATATCTCATTTACTGACCTTGGAGCATTTACCTGTGTCAAACGTGGCAGAAAGGGTAAAAGTTCTGAAAAGCACTAGTGCAGTCGTTTTCCTTCTGGATATACGTGCATGTCATCAGCCATCAAGAAATCCTTTCCCTCCTCCCCTTTACCCGCACCCCACAGTCCAACTTATCTAGGGGCAACATAAAATAGAACCCCAGACCAAACTTTAGCTACAGACCACACGTTTTTCTTTATCACAGAACCAAGCTAGCAACTTAAAATTCAAGACTTCTGATGAAACCTACCTGCCAAAGTCCTGATTTTCCTGAACAGCATAGAAAAAGCCAATGGACTTTGTCCTGGAAAAGGGAGCTAGGCCTCCAGAGCTCCACCCTGTGCCCTAATCACAGCTCCATGCCTGAGCCAGCTGGTGGAGGGCTGCCGGTCACTTACTGATTCTCTAATCTCTGATCCTTTAAACAAACTCATCCTGCAATTGCTGATATCTTAAAAACAGACAAAGCTTTGGTGGTTCTTTCTATTGCTGGAGATGGAGGCTTCAGCTGAGGGTCAGGATGCATTTGTCTTCGGGGAGTAAAACACAAACAAAAGGAAACATTTCAATGGGCTAGGCAAATGTCTGGCCAAAATCCTGTTCTGAACTGAAGACATTTGGTGCCCTGTGTTGAAAGCCTGATTTTGGCTCTGGCCAGGTTATATATAGCAAGGCCGGTTTGCTTTTGCTCTTTCACCTTCCCCCGGGCTGGGTCTTAATAGCAAAGCAGGTGACTGGTCCTAGGGAGGGGAGGACGTGGACAAAGGCCCTCACAAAGGTGGTGGGCGTGAGGTGGTGGGCCAGAGTGCCAAGGAGGAAGGACAGATGGATGTAAGGCAGCAAGAGCCGCCGCGGGACCTCCTCATGGAGGGTCATGACTGTGCACTTGGGGAGGAGTTTCAGCTAGGATTGAGTTTTAAGTTTGTCTTTTCCTATTGTAAATCCTATCTGTAAACTCCACTCAATTTTATTATATATTAGGTGTCCCAGCAGGTGAGAGAATGACCAAGTGTCATCAGTGCTTGGGAAGTGGGGATGGGTAGGTGGGAAGTCTTAGTGGAAAATAGCTATAACCATGTATCTTTGTATAGCAGTTTGGGGCTTAGGATAGGGAAAGGGGAGAAGAAATATAAACACAGAGCTAAGGATGCAGGGGTAAAGGAGGCCCTAGGGAACATTTTACCCTCCCCCAACCCCACACTACAGATAAGAAATCTGGCCCAGAGAGCTTCATTTACTTTCCAAAGTTTGATGAAAAGTTCCCATCTGTTGTTTATATACTTGGGCTGGAATTTCCCTGCCAACCTCCACTGCCCCTTTATCTAAAAAAAGGTTGGAATTTCTCATTCTGTTTCTCTGTACCCCACCTCCCCTGACCACGCCCTACCCCGGCCCCCAGCCACAACATGCACACACTAAATTGCTAAAATACATTGACTAAAAGCCAGGTCAAGACTACAAGCCCCCAAACAAGTACAATGGCTGGCTGAGACTGGGCAGACTCCCACTTAAGATTGTGCTGGGGTTTTGTTTTTGTTTTTCTTTTCTCCTCTTGTCCTCAGATTTTCTCTCTCCTAACAGACTCTTCTCAGTGATGGTTCTTGACATTTTCTTAGTTGCTTAGTCTGCCTACAGTCTTCAGAAAGACATAACCATTTCTTCACTCCACTCTGCAAACATTTATTGAAAGCTTGTTGTATGTGCTGGGCATTGTTCTAGACACTATGTGCTGATGGAAAGGAAGGCCCATTTTTCCAGTAGTCATGTACGGATGTGAGAGTTGGACTATAAAGAAGGCTGAGCACTGAAGAATTGATGCTTTTGAACTGTGGTGTTGGAGAAGACTCTTGAGAGTCCCTTGGACAGCAATGAGATCCAACCAGACCATCCTAAAGGAGATCAGTCCTGGGTGCTCTTTGGAAGGAGTGATGCTAAAGCTGAAACTCCAGTACTTTGGCCATCTCATGCAAAGAGCTGACTCACTGGAAAAGGCTCTGATGCTGGGAGGGATTGTAGGCAGGAGGAGAAGGGGACGGCAGAGGATGAGATGGCTGGATGCATCACCGACTCAATGGATGTGAATTTGAGTGAACTCCAGGAGTTGGTGATGGACTTGGAGACCCGGTGTGCTGTAATTCATGGGGTCGCAAAGAGTTGGACACGACTGAGCGGCTGAACTGAACTTAACTGACCCTCCTGGGGCACATGCTAGATGTCTGCTCTCTTTCCCAACTTGGGGAACAGTCCTCAATGTTCCACTAAATTTGCACCACACTAAAATTTGAGTTTCTTTCATTATTTATTTTAAAAGTTATTTTTATTTTCAAAAATTTTTGACCGTGCCACGCAGCCAGTGGTATGTTAGCTCCTCAACCAGGGCTCAAACCCATGCCGCCTGCATTGCAGATGCAGAGTCTTAACCACTGAACCACCAGAGAAGTCCCTCTACTGAACTCTTAAAGCACGGAGAAATCTAGCCACAAAGAGAGGTAAACAATTCTATTTCATTCAGGCTCTGTTGATGCTTTGTGTTCTTTCCTCTACTTTGTCATTTTTGATGAGTACGTTCTTTGTGTGCTCCCTCCAGCCCCTCTCTGCTAAGTTGCTTCTGCTGCTGCTGTGGCTAAGTTGCTTCAGTTGTGTCCAACTCTGTGCGACCCCATAGACGGCAGCCCACCAGGCTCCCCTGTCCCTGGGATTCTCCAGGCAAGAACACTGGAGTAAGCTGCTTCAGTCACGTCCAGCTCCGTGCAACCCCCATGAACTGTAGCCGGCTAGGCTCCTCTGTCCATGGGATTCTCGAGACAAGAATACTGGAGCGGGCTGCCATGCCCTCCTGCTGGGATCTTCCAAGCCGAGGGGATCGAACCCACGTCTCTTATGTCTCCTGCATTGGCAGGCAGGTTCTTTACCACTAGCACCACCTGGGAAGCCCCTACATCCCCAGGTAATTCAGGAAGTACCCTTAAGATGCACATATTATTGAAAACCTTCGAGAAATCTAAGTACAGCTTTCTTTCCCATTTAGCATCCCGATGCCGAGTTAAAAGGAAGCTCATCAATCTCAAGTAAAGATAACTTGAAAGTATTTTTGGAGGTTAAATCTCTACTACATCAACATGCCTCATCATTTCAAAAATACAGGGTGAGTGAAGGATCTCCTAGGGAAAACAAGGAAAATCCAGAAAGCCAGTTGAACTGATACCTTGAAGCTGAGAATTACCATGCATGGCCCCCTCTAATGCTTTTGCAGAACCCCAGGTGGAAAGGAAGATACCTCAGTGTGGTGCAATGTGGTGTCTTTTCCCTTTCAAGGCCTTTATATGGAGAGAAAACAGAACTGCTACCACATCAAAGGCTTCCAGATTCATCCTAGAGTAAGCGACTGAAGTCTTGTTCAGTCGCTAAGTTGTGTCCGATTCTTTGCAACCCCATGGACTGTAGAAGGCCAGGGCTTCGCTGTCCTTCGCTATCTCCCAGAGTTTGCTCAAACTCATGTCCATTGAGATGGTGATGCCATCCAGCCATCACATCCTCTGTCGCCCATTTCTCCTTTTGCCTGGCTGGAGTCTTGGAAACACATTATAAAGACTTTCTGGCTTCATAAGTCAACTATAACCATTTAAATCCATAAGATTAACCATGTCACTTGCTTGTGACTTCAGACATTAAAAAAAAAAAGGTGAGATGAACACGTGAAATGAACTAAGCCAAGATAGCTTCTAGAGACACACACCACTCTCCAAGACAGGCCCAAAGTTTTCCTTAACCAACAGTAATAAATTTTAGGGAATGATATTGAAACAAAGGCTGCTGGTTTACAACTGTGATGAATAAGTTCCCAAATTGGCAAGAATTTCCATGCATGTTCCAAGGCAACTTTTCCCAGCCCAAGTGACTCATCCAGGTCCAGGAGGCATTACCTAGACTGACTTCATTCTTTCCAACCACAGTGAGACTGTGGTTCCCCTGTGTGTTGGCTCACTTTTTTGAATCATAGCATGAACTGACAATAGAATCATGTCAAACAAAATTCCTACATCAAAAAGACGTTGTCTGAAGGATGTGCTTGTGCCCACTCAGCCTCTTGCAATGGCGATGCATGCCCACCCACCACACTTAAATCATGAACACTTGTATTGTTTATTAGCAAGTCTGTGAACAGAAGGGTCATTTTCTGCCTTGATTTCCTTAAACACCATGTGTTTAAGAAGGATGAAAAGCACATTAGGAGGATGGCAAAGCACAGCCACTACAATATCCTAGCTCTGTCAGTCCTATTCAATTCTTTTTTTTTTTTCCTCTTCAGTGAGCTTTGCATAAAGCTTACCCAAACCCACATGGATTTCTATAATATCCAAAAGAATGACAATGAGTGATGTGATGTAGGTGGAAACTGCCTGAAGAAACCTAAATTGTAACAGGAAAAAAATTGACATTTTAGATTTTAAATGTTACACAGTTTTTATAAAGCTTCAGTCAATTTATTTTATTTATTCTAATGAAGAGCATTACAACTGCTTTACTGCGCTGAAGCAAGCATCGATCACATCATTAATCACACCTCGTGAATAGCCACAAATCAAGTTCTAACAGCAAGCACTGAATCCAGAAGCAATGAAGCATAAACTCCTTCACAATTTATGATCTCTCCAATTGCATCTTTTCAACCATTAAATTGCAAGATACCATAAATTTTTATCTTCTTCACTTCAGTCACATTATTGATTCTGCCGTGTGAAATATAGAAGCACCGTAAATCTCGGCTATTGAATTAAATTTAAAGTCCCGACTTCAGAAAAGAAACCCAACACACCACCATGGCTGTTAATTTACACTGAGGAACAAATGATAGAAACATTAAAATTTAAATGGACAACAGGGATTTCTAAAAGCCATAGTACTGTCAATCCTAGTCCTTGTCAACCTTGAGGGCTTTTTTTTTTCTTCTTTATTATGAATTCAAATTTTAAAATGTAAATAAAAAAGAATCAAAAATTTTAAAAGTGGAAAGCAGAGAGATTGTTCATAAGAACAGATCATAGAAAGGTTTCTCAAGGGGAATGCCTGCCAATATTAGATATTTTAAAAGGCAGGATGATGATAACATTTCCCCCAACCCCTCCCAGGGGATAGGGTCAAATGAACCCGTGTGTCCCACATCCCACTAACACATCTGGGGCTAAAGTGGTGACCCCATCAGAGGCACTGACCATGCCTATTTTACAGTCTGACTCCTGACGCATTTGCGGCCCCAGTGTCCCTCCCTGTCCCCGCAGGCTGTCTTACAAGGCCTTTGACTGTCTGGCTTCCTGTTGGGTTTGGCCTGTGGGAAGGACCAGCAGAATAGTAAAGGGCACGGCGAGAGAAAGGCTGGAGTCTGAGTTCCTGATTCCTTCCTTGTTTTGATGCCAGAATCCGGCAGGGGTAGGATCCCTCCCTGGTGACACTTCCTCTGGTATGTGGGCAGGGGACTGGCACCCCCTCCTTGGTGCTCCTCACAGGGCTCCGCTAACACTCTTCCTTCCTTTGCAGCTTCAGGGCTGGGGTTAGGAGAGACTTCCAGGTGTTTCTTTCCAGGTTGCCTCAGCATCCCTTAACAGTACCTGAACCCACCCAGACTTCTGTAAATAGGTCCTTCATTAAAGTCTCTTTAGTTGAATGTCTGAATGGATTCTGCTTCCTGCTGGAGCCTTGGCTGATACAAGCAGGGCACAGGGAAGATCTTAAAAGCTCCAGAAAACAGCTGATAACAGCCCAGCCTTACAGTAAAAGCCAGAGATACCACACCCCCAAAATGATGAAAATCCTAAGTAAACCCAGACCACACACAGAATAAGAAATGCCAATTATGCTTTGGCGGATAGCTGACCCTGGCTATTACGAAGGGCATGCGTTGTACCCAGAAGCGAGACAAATGAGATCACGACGAGAGGCTTTGTTCACAAGCCACTGGGCGAGCTGAGATCTAGCCACAGAGAATAAGGGGAGGTTACTGAGCAATGACTGAGCTAGAGGAGGAATTAGGGGCTTGCCTGCTTGCACGCAGTATCCTAACACAGATGGAGGTCATTCCAGGGTCCACTGCGATGTCCAGGGCTGGCTGGAACTCAACAGGCATGAGCAGACCACCAGGCGGTTCTCACAGGATCCAGAATAACCCTATGGTGTGTGAGCTGTGATCTGAGGAAGCCCTAAACGGCTTATAGCATTTTCGACTACCCAGTGAATCATCATACTTCCCGCAGGAGTTTTCTGTGTCCTTCAAGCTACTCCCAAGTCTCAGAGCCAGCTGCTGCCTCTGGGAGGGTGAGACAACTAGAAACGGCAGTAATGAAAACACACTACTATAATGACTGTCCCCTGATCCAGCAAACACTCCCCTCACCGCCCCACCGCCCACGGTTGACCAAAGACTCCCGGAACCGAATATGCTAACTTCTTCCACCAAATGACAATCTCAGGAAATAGAGGGATTGAGTGACTTTCCCTTGAGAGCCAGCAAAGCCATTCTGGGACCAACTGCCAGCCCGTGTGTGTGTGCTCAGCCGCTTCAGTCTGACTCTCTGCGACCCTGTGGGCTGTAGCCCACCAGCCTCCTCTGTTCATGGGACTCTCCAGGCAAGAATACTGGAGTGGGTTGCCAGGCCCTCCTCCAAGGAGGAGGGCTCCCCTGGTGGCTCAGACGGTAAAGCATCTGCCTGCAATGCGGGAGACCCAGGTTCGATCCCTGGGTTGGGAAGGTCCCCTGGAGAAGGAAACCCCTTCTCCTATAACCCCTTCAGGCTATAGTCCATGGGGTCGTAAAGAATTGGACATGACTTCCTCCAGTGGATCTTCCTGACCCAGGTGTCCAAACCAAGTTTCCTGTGACTCCTGAATTGCAGGTGGATTCTTTACCAACTGAGCCACCAGGCAAGCCCCACTGGGAGTCCAGCTTACTCCGATGGAGTCCAGGCAAGTCCACTAAACAGGATATCTGAGATCATCCTCCATTTGATTAAATGAGAGGTGAAACAGCAGAGATCCACAGCTGTGTCGTCTATTACATGTCCATTCTGGACTCGGAGATTCGTGCTCCAGAGTGACTGAACCCCCTTCAATCTATCAGAATAATGCCCCCAACGCACTGGGTGCTTCCTGATATTCAGAGGAAATAACTAAGACTCTAGAAGAGGTGACAAATTAATGATTTTCAGGCCCTTCACAAATATGTTTGGTAAAATAATAATACATTCACATGTCTCAAAATTCAAAATATATGAAGAGTATAAAGTAAAAGCTTTCCCTCCCACCCCATCTTTTAGCCAACAGTTTCCTTTCCAGAGGCAACCAGTGCTGCTAGTTTATCTATGAGTCTATGTACATACCCGTTTATCTATCTACCTAGATGTAGATATACATATGTGCTCAGTTGCTCAGTCATGTCCGACTCTTTGTAACCCTGTGGACTGCAGCCCACCAGGCTCCTCTGTCCATGGAATTCTCCAGACAAAAATACTGGAGTGGGTTACTATATCCTACTCCAAGATATGTGTATACATATTTGTGTGGTTTCAGAAGTATTCTATTCATATATGAACAAAGGAATACATATGTGTATATATGTGTGTATATTCTCCCCCTCCTTTACACAAATGATACATGCTGCATGACATCTAACTTTTTCATTTAGTGATGGATCATGAAGCACATGAGAATTTTCCTTGAGGCTCGTTAAGACTCCAGTTACATAAGATGGACCATAACTTATTGCATTGATCTACTATTAAGGAACATTTAGGTTGTTTCTAGAGGAAAATGGGAAAGACTAGAGATCTCTTCAAGAAGAGATACCAAGGAACATTTCATGCAAAGATGGGTTCGATAAAGGACAGAAATGGTACAGACCTAACAGAGGCAGGAGATATTAAGAAGAGGTGGCAAGAATACACAGAAGAACTCTACAAAAAAGATCTTCATGACCCAGATAATCACAATGGTGTGATCACCAACCTAGAGCCAGACATCCTGGAATGAAAAGTCAAGTGGGCCTTAGGAAGCATCACTACGAACAAAGCTAGTAGAGGTGATGGAATTCCAGTTGAGCTATTTCAAATCCTGAAAGATGATGCTGTGAAAGTGCTGCACTCAATATGTCAGCAAATTTGGAAAACTCAGCAGTGGCCCCAGGGCTGGAAAGGTCAGTTTTCATTCCAATCCCAAAGAAAGGCAATGCCAAAGAATGCTCAAACTACTGCACAATTATACTCATCTCACAAACTAACAAAGCAATGCTCAAAATTCTGCAAGCCAGGCTTCAACAGTACATGAACTGTGAACTTCCAGATGTGCAAGCTGGATTTAGAAAAGGCAGAGGAACCAGAGATCATTGAAAAAGTGAGAGAGTTCCAGAAAAACATCTCCTTATGCTTTATTGACTATGCCAAAATCTTTGACTATGTAGATCACAACAAACTGTGGAAAATTCTGAAAGAGATGGGAATACCAGACCACCTGACCTGCCTCCTGAGAAATCTGCGTGCAGGTCAGGAAGCAAAGGTTAGAACTGGACATGGAACAATAGACTGGTTCCAAATTGGAAAAGGAGTACATCAAGGCTGTATATTATCACCCTGCTTATTTAACTTATATGTAGTGTACATCATGCAAAATGCCAGGGTGGATGAAGCACAAGCTGGAATCAAGATTGCAAGGAGAAACATCCATAACTTCAGATATGCAGAGGACACCACCCTTGTGGCAGAAAGCAAAGAAGAACTAAAGAGCCTCTTGATGAAAGTGAAAGAGGAGAGCGAAAAAGTTGGCTTAAAGCTCAACATTCAGAAAATTAAGGTCATGGCATCTGGTCCCATCACTTCATGGCAAATAGATGGGGAGACAGTGGAAACAGTGACAGACTTTATTTTGGGGGTTCCAAAATCACTGCAGATAGTGATTGCAGCCATGAAATTAAAAGACGCCTGCTCTTTGAAAGAAAAGCTATGACCAACCTAGACATCATATTCAAAAGCAGAGACATTACTCTGTCAACAAAGGTCCATCTAGTCAAACCTATGGTTTTTCCAACAGTCTTGTGTGGATATGAGAGTTGGACTATAAAGAAGCTGAGCACCGAAGAACTGATGCTTTTGAACTGTGGTGTTGGAGAAAACTCTTGAGAGTCCCTTGGACTGCAAGGAGATCCAACCAGTCCATCCTAAAGGAAATCAGTCCTGAATATTCATTGGAAGGACTGATGCTGAAGCTGAAACTCCAGTATTTTGGCCACCAGCTGTGAAAAACTGACTTATTTGAAAAGACCTTGATGCTGGGAAAGATTGAAGGCAGGAGGAAAAGGGGATGACACAGGATGAGATGGTTGGATGGCATCACTGACTCAATGGACATGAGTTTGAGTAAACTCCAGGATTTGGTGATGGACAGGGAAGCCTGGCGTGCTGCAGCCATGGGGTCCCAAAGAGTTGGACACGACTGACTGACTGAACTGAACTGAATCTCCTGCTTTTACAAACGACAGTACAGTAATAAAATTATGCCTGGCTTTGCATAAACACAGCAGAGCAATTATAAAAGTGATCCAATTTTTAAAAATCCAATTTCACATGCAAAGTGGATTTGAAGCTTCTCTTGAAAAAATGTAAAATCTAGCAGAAAGGAACTCACTCCCCCACGGCAGCAGCTAGAGTTGAGCAGGGGATGCCCCTTTGGAAGAGTTACGCACTCTCTGGCTTGTCACATCCTCTGAGCATTTCTGCATGGCCTGTCTGGTCCCTGTGTGCATTTGAAATCTTGTCCACCCTGAAGGCTGCTAAGGATGAAATGAGATAATGAAGGTAAAGCACTTGGTTCCCTGTGAGTGGTAGAGACCTCACAGGGAAATGGGAGAGACTTATTAATGGGCTATTCCTTTCCATTCTCCTTCCCCTTTCTTGCATCTATGAATCCTGGTTCTTCAAACTCTCTCTAATCTCACAAGAAAGTAAACTCCATGAAGATACAGACTTTATCTTGTTCGCTACCCTGATTCCAGTATCTCAAAGGGCATAGCGCAAATGAAACGAATGAGCAGGTAAAAAGATGAATAAAGAAAGTAAGGGACTGCCCTGTTGGTCAGGTGGTTAAGAATCCGCTTGCCAATGCAGGGGCCACAGATTCAATCCCTGGTCTGAGAGGATTCCTCATGTCACAGAGCAACTAAGCCTGTGAGCCACAAGCCCACGTGTCCCAGAGCCCAAGCTCTGCAACAAGAGAAGCTTCTGCAATGAGAAGCCCTCGCACCATAACTGGAGAGTGGCCCCCGCTCTCAGCACCCAAAGAAAAGCCCAGGCTGCACCAAAGATCCAGCACAGCCAACAATAAATAAATAAACCTTTTCAAAAAGTATTTAAGAAAGCAAGAGAACACTAAGAGAGACTATTCTAGGACCTACATACCTCAACTGTATATCTGTTTCTTAATACTTTTATGCTTCCATCCATTTTCCATAGTTTTCCCTTTACTTGCCCAATCCAAGATTTTCCATTTTGTCAGTTACATAACTATTTCCCAAGTTCTTTAGTATTTACCTACTATTTCTTATCTTTTTAATTATCTTTTCTGTTCCAACTACAAACTGTTTCTGTTGCTTTCAGTTATTTCCATCTCATGGTTTCAAACCAGAAGAAATCAGATTAATTTTTAATGTGTTCCTGAAAGCCATAAATCTAATTTTAAATTACAAAACAGCCCTAACATCTTTGAAATGTTAATAACCCTATAAAAATATTCACATTAGCCCAAATTATATGATTAATGTGGCATCTTCCCCAGGAACATTTAGATGACTTTAAACACAGGACTTTGTGACATTTGCTATGTAATACAAGTTCCATCTTAGAAAATGAAGAAGATGAAGAATGCTACTTGATTCATGCAATTTTGAAATAAACACCAAAGAATTTCCCAGTCTGTAGCTATTTTCCAACTTGCTCTGTTATATAATGAATGGGACTCCATGGTTGTAGGGGTTTTAAAGTTTGAAAAGTGCTGGCCCCACATTACCTGGTCTCATTTGCTCTTCTCTGCAACCCATGAGGGAGTGAATCAGGACTTTGGAGATGGTTTGAGTGAGCTACAGACTATTAAGCTATCTTAAACTAACACGAGCAGTTGTTGGAAAGTATCTTACAAGTTGAGGACAGGAAATGTGACTCCTTTCTAATAGGAACAGGAAGAAATGGCAAAATCATTGGGAACTGAGACATCTGCTCCACGGCCTCTCGATGAGACCACAGACTCTCTCCTCTCAGCTTCTTGCTGCTTACCTATTCCCACACTTCACCTTTACAGGCAGCAGGCTTTCTTTGTTTCCCTGTACAGAGAAGACGGCTGCCCTCCAGCTTTTGAGCTTCCTCACCCTCTGTCTTCAGACAAAGGTTAACCAGAGTCCCTCAGTCCCAACATGTGCAAGAGACATTCTTATTGGCCCACCTTGGGTCAGATGTCCATCTCAGTCCTACCCAAGACAGGAGCAAAACACTGCTCTCACCACATTTTCTTTTTGGACAGCCCAGCCACATGAGCCAAGGGCAGCATGCACGTGACTGTGAGTAACAGAAGCCCCCGGGCAACTTTGAGCACGAAGAGGGAACTGCAGGAGAGAGGACTGGGTATCTCTCGGCTCTGGGATAAGAAGAGCAGCTGCACCTCAGATTTGTTCTGAGTGACTTACCCACAGCTGGAGTGGCCTCTGCAGTCACACAATATGGAGGCTAGCGTTAAGTGAAAATTCAGCAGCTCTTGTTCAACAACTATGAAGAATTGAAGATGCTGACAACAGAACTGTCCAAGAGTAGAGCCTTCAAAGCCCAGAACCTCTGAAGCCAGCACTGCATGGGAGGTGGATCCTCGAGAAGGAAGGACATGGGTAGGCAAGGACTCCCAAAGTTCTCTGTCTTAAGCAAGTGCTGATGCTTTGCCCTTATTATAGGTTTATTGTGACAAGGCGACTTGCCCAGGGCTATGCAGGTAGCAAATAGACTTTTGACTTAGATCTGTTCCATGCAAACCTAGTCTTTTAATTTTACTACATTCCCTGTTCCACAGCTGGGCACACAATGGGCACTGGGGACACAGAAATTTCCAGAGCAGAAAAAAATGATAAAATATTTACGGATAGGCTGCTAATGTCTCCACTCTCTGGTATGACGTTCATCCATTTAAAAAACACTAAATTTGGGACTTCTCTGGTGGTCCAGTGGTTAACAGTTTGCCTGCCAACGCAGGGGACATGGGTTCGATCCCTAGTCTAGGAAGATCCTACATGCTTCAGGATAACTAAGCCCGTGCACCACAACTACTGACGCCTGCATGCCTAAAGCCCATGCTCTGCAACAAAAGAAGCCACCACAAAGAGAAGCCTGGCAACACAACTAGGGTGTAGCCCCGCTCCCACAACTAGAGAAAACTCATGCACAGCAACAGAGACCCAGCACAGCCAAAAATAAATACATCAATAAAAAGCTCTCTAAATTTCAGTAGAGATTGGATTCTGAATACAAGCATCTCCTCACCATTACTGTTTTATCATAACTGTCATAATTCCTGGAATTCTTTCTGAACCCCAGACAGAGTGCCAAATTGACACTCACTTTCCAGGAATTGTTAGATTTTTAGGCATGGAATATTACTGTCCGTTCCTCTCCCATCTAGCTGTGTGATAATTTTCAAAAAATGTGCTCCCCTTACCTTTTTACTTTTAATAAATGTAATTGAATCAGTTCTGGGTAGGAGCATATGGCCTTGGGTTGCTGTGTGGAGGTGGTTTTTTTTTTTTGTCCAGAGGGCACATTTCTTGTTCTAGGGTCAATGCAATAATCAAAACCTAGTCCCTGGGGAGGAAATTTTATGGTTCTCATTTATTTGATCCACAATCTACTAAACTTCATGCCATAGTCAATCAGCTGCAAAATCAAGAAGGAGCGCACAGTTCGTTTGCTCTAGATAAGGTAAAATCCATTGGATCCTGGGCTGGTTAAGTTAGAAATGGATTGATTCAACCTAAGTTAGGGGGCTCACAGGGCTTCAGTGGAAATGCCCAGTAGTTGGGAAGCTCACTCATTTATTTTGCTCACAAACAGAAACTGCCATTTGAATTGACAAGATGAATCCTAGTTAACCGGGTTTCCAACCCAGGCAATGGTGGAGACTGACAGGCTCAGATTTGCCAGAAAAGAACAGCAGGAAGGTAATGAAGGGACAGCACTTTAGAAGCGATGGGCCGAGGTTCACAGGGAGAAAGCGTGTGTTCAGGAGGCCCCCACCACCGCCCCACGGACACCTAGGGCCATCTCCTCAGTGACCCATCCCTCTCAGCCCTCACATCACTGGGCTGGCCCATCAATTGATCTCTAATGCCTGCCTCGGTTAATGTAATTGGGATGTCAAAGAATAAAATGTGGTTAGTTACGCGTTATTCTCTTTCTCATAAAACTCACCCTTGGACAGAGGGAACCAGCTTTTGATGACAACTGTCACAGGGCTTCCAGAGAGCACAGGTTTCTACATGTTCTCCAGGAGATATTTGAAGCATTGGCAACTCCAAGTTGAGCATGAATTTAAATGAGTGGTATAGGGTCAGCAGGTTCTCAGACAATTGTGTGACCAGAGACTCTAAGGGATTTTCTCGACAGCCCATAGAAATAGCCACCACCCAAGGAATCCTTTCTGGCCGTGCTGTCCACGAGTACCGCCACTTACAGGGAGGTAGCCTTGGGGAGGGCGGGGCTTTCTTTCCAGAGTTTACCTGGGGACATCACACTCCTTAGCCCAGTCTCACTGTGATTCGAAGCCATATGCTGTTCTCACATTTGCGCTTGAACTCCAGTCTGCAGCGTCCAGGAGGGCAGGGACTGTCCCTTCAATTCCTGCTGCAGGGCCAGGGTCCAGCTCAATGCTTGGTACATAGTAGGTGTTAATAAATGTTTGTTGAGTCATTAAACGGATCTGTAGAATTCCAAGGGAAACACTCTGTGGAGAGAGATCTAAGCTAGCAGAATAGATGTGAAATGAGTGTTATCGATATACTACCACACAGGTGGGGAAATGAGAAAAAGCTATGTTAGTTTTGCTGGATATTTTTTTTCAATGATTATATATTCACTGTTTGGGGTAGTGAGACAGAGCAAAAGCTAAAGCAGGGACGGAGTCTGGGAATGGTCTGATATAGAGTGTGCAAATGAAAAGAAATAAAGGAATTTAGAGATGGTCAAAATACGGGCCAAGCCACCACTGATTCTCTCTTAGCAACATGACCATCTCCTGTCTTCCAGTCGGGTCGCACCTAAGATGCTCCATGGAGGTGACAGCTTGATTGGAGGAGAGCCAGAGAGGGGCCTCCAGGAGTCAGCAGAGCCCCTGGAAGCCCTGGCCAGCAGCACACTTGCAGGCATGTAGGTGGAGGGCCTTCAGGTTCAAGTACAATTCGACAGAAAGTATCTGTGTAGGAGCCCCTCTTCAGCCATCGAGAGAGGCAGAATACAAATTCAAGGGCAGGTAACCTGCCCCACTTCAAATCTACTACACATTGTGTGTGTGTGTGTTTCAAGCTATTTGCTATTAGCAAACCCATAGAGATACTCTTAAGTTCATTTTTCTTCAAAAGTAGATGTAGCCTCTTGCTAAGAATAATTTGAGCATGAAATGGTTTTTCTGCCTAGTGTAAGCTACTTCTGCAAGTCACCAAAGTTGGAGTGGGCTACAGGCATGTCAGAATGAATCCTCCCACTCATACTGAACAGGCCTAGAAAAGTGCCCTGAGAGACAGTAACGGCCTATTAAATACGATAGAGAGGTACTCTGTTCAGCAGAAAATGGACAGAGATGAGAGGAGTAGGAACTTCCATCAGCAAACAATGAGTGTTTGCAGAGCAAAAGCTCCCTCAATATATAACGAAGCAGGCACAGTCCACTGGGGGAACATCTCCAAAAGTGAGTAGTAAATATCTCAAACTCATAGTATATTGTATTTTTAAGATGAATACATAAATATAATTGATGCATTCTGAGTATAATTATTTTTACCACTTTTTTTCACCCTAGAATTAAGTCAATAAGGTTTTTGACACTAAAAAAAATGACATACGGAGGGATATTTAAAGACCAAGTGGAGTTTCTATATTAAGAGATTATACAACCACCCCCTCCAAATTTTTAATTCTCCTTGAATACAGTCACTTATCTGATCCTGGAAGGCCCAAACACTTGCAAATGCAAAATAGGTTTCACAGAGTGCAGGAGGAGAGTCTGGGGGAGTGTTCTGGGCTGTCAGGAGACAATCCAGTAATGAGCACAAAGTCTTCAATAAAGACAAACAATAAAAGGGCTGTATTGAAATTACTGCAGCCTGGCATAATAGCTGAGCTGCAAAGATACTGCAGAAATGGTAATGAGTACAATAATGCTCTGAACTTGGAGTGTTTTTATTTAAAAGATTTTAATTAACCAGAAAATGAGCATTAATCCTTGCAACTTGAAAAATAACAACATGCCATCTTATTCCTACAAGCAGAAAGGTAAGAAAAAAAAAAACAAGAAAATGTTATTGGGGAAATAAGCCTCTTGAAAAATGAGCAATTCAGAGCACTGGCTAGAATACGTAGCATGTCCACTTCTCAACGGTCAATTTACAATGGCTTGTTAAATTTGAAATTTCTAACCTTAAGTTCTTGGGAATCCAGTTCTAGTCCGGGCTTTGGTTTCACAAGTTATATACAACGCAGGAAATTTTCAGTCATCTCAAATTTATATTCTGAAAAATTTACTCTTTGTGAGGACATCGAAAGAGCCAACAAACCTCAACTGCTTGCAGCCTCTCCTCTCATATCAGAGTTGTGGGCCAATACTAAAAAGATGCCTATGGAGACATTTTCACCTTTAAAGATCTCTGCAAAGGACATGCTACCACACCAAATTCACTACTGCTGCTCAAAAAAATAATTATAATTTGTATCCACTACATGACTACATTTTCCCAAAGAGGAAGGCCTGGGTTTCTTACATGAATAACAGAAAGACCTCAAAAAGAAATTGCTTGTTCTAAAGCTTCCTCTTGGCAACCAGGCACCTACAAAATGGAGGCGTGGAAAAGGCAAACTTCTTTTATAAGAAATTCTCCAAAATGCTCCCATACCACTTTTTTCCTAGACTTACATGCGGGATACAGATTTCAAAGCTCTGTGGCTGTAATTTCTATTGTCATCGTCAATCACGTGATAGCTGGAGTTAGGATCATAGAGCCTCAAACTGAGCATGTCCAACATGTGACTTTACAGGGCAAGGTACTGTGAGCACAAGCACCTTTCAAGCTGTCAAAGTCAAAGTGTTAGTTACTCAGCCATATCTGACTCTTGGCAACCCCATGGACAATAGCTCATCAAGCTCCTCTGTCCATGAAATTCTCCAGGCAAGAATATTGGAGTGGGTTGCCAGTCCCTTCTCCAGGGATCTTCTCAACCCAGAAATCGAACCCGGGCCTCCCACAGTGCACACAGATTCTTCACCATCTTAGCCACCAAGGAAGCCCCAAGCTGAACTCTTACAAAACCTTGTCAATTATACTCCAGAAATGTCTCCTGAATCTGCTCTTTCCCACTTACTCCTCAATTCAGGCAGTCAGACCTTCTCTAACTTCCAAAAGTCACAATAACCTTCAAGTTCTTCCCACTGTCTTGATTCCATTTGTCTCTGGTCTTTTCCTCCTAAGAAATACTTAGCATGGGACTCCCTTGGCAGTCCAGTGGTTAGGACTCGGGGCTTACAATGCAAAGGGCTCAGGTTCGATCCTTGATAGGGAAACTAAGATCCCACATGTAGCACAGTGCAGTTAAAGAAGAAAATAAAAATAAAATAAATAATTAACAAAATTCTCATGCTTAAAAATGTCCCTTGCCCACCACAAAGTCCATACTACCCACCATCCCCTTTATTATCTTATCCTATTTTTTTTTAATTGGAGTATAATTGTTTTACAATATTGTGTTACTTTCTGCTGTACAACAGAATGAATCAGCTATAAGTACACAAAATTCATTCTCTCTTGAGCCTTCCTCCCACCATCCCCATCCCTCCCCTCTTGGTTCTTGTCCTACTTTTATCTCCTGCCCCTTACTACAAATAACCCATGTCTGGGCTACATTGAATTTCTTAACATTTCTCCTAGCCACCATGTTCTTCCACAACTTCAGTCAAGTTTTTTTTTTTTTTTTTGGTTGGTTTTCTGGGGGCAAAATTGTCCTTCTGCTGTGTAAGAGAAACACCTGTCTAGGTTCCTGTGTTTTAGGAGGCTCTTGCTCTGACCCTCCCCTCCACCAGGAAGGCAGTCTGTGGGTTATATGCCTGCCCAGACGTCACAGTCTCCCTTCTAGATCACACTCCTGGTGCCCAGGGCTCCCGAATTGCCTATCCAAAGGACCCAACCCTGTTTCTAGGGTCACTGTGGGTCTCTTCCCATGTGCCTCCTCCAGAGGGCAGCCTATACCATCAGCCTGACCACTCCTAATGGGAGGGCGGCCATGAGGCACTGCTTGAAGAAGGGCTAGGGTAAAACCAAAGCGCCCACACATGGCACACGAAGACCTTGTCACAGGATAGAGCTGGAAGACAGGGAAAGAAGGAAAGAGGCTCCTAGGAAGGAGCACCAGGACATGGGGACCAGCTCACCCCATGCCCTCAGGGGGCTAGAATTCAAAATTTGAACTTGGTCTTCCCAGTAATCATAAATTGAGTGGATTATATTTTCTTTAACATCTTATTAGCTTGATTTATGGAGAAGGCAATGGCACCTCACTCCAGTAGTCTTGCCTGGAAAATCCCATGGATGGAGGAGCCTGGTGGGCTACAGTCCATGGGGTAGCTAAGAATCAGACACGACTGAGCAACTTCACTTTCACTTTTCACTTTCATGCATTGGAGAAGGAAATGGCAACGCACTCCAGTGTTCTTGCCTGGAGAATCCCAGGGAAGGCGTAGCCTGGTGGGCTGTCCGCACAGAGTCGGACACGACTGAAGCGACTTAGAAGCAGCAGTAGCAGCTTGATTTATGGGGGATTTCCTGGTAGCTCTGCTGGTAGAGTATCCACCTGCATTGTAGGAGAGACTGGTTTGATTCCTGGGTCAGGAAGATACCCTGGAGAAGAGAAAGGCTACCCACTCCAGTATTCTGACCCGGAATATTCCATGGACTGTATAGTCTTGGGCTTGCAAAGAGTTGAAGAGCTTGATTTCTGACTTTCAAGTATTATATATAGCACTGGGGCCTCTCTTTGTCCTCCTGTTTTGAGCCCTGTGGTAAAACATTAGGGGCAGGGCTGCTGTGCTCTGTGTCTTTTCTTCCCATGTCTGTCTGGTGAACTCCTATTCAGCCTTCAAAAACCATTGCAAATAGACAAACACCTTCTTCTCCCTCTCCCACTGCTCCTTCTTCATTTAAGTTAGGGAATTGGCCTGCAGCTGTTCTTGGGCCTGGAGCCAGGAGGGGGTGTGTCGTCAGCTCCATAGGTAGCATATTCTGTCCTCTTCTACCAGCTTTATCGGCCACCCATCCACATGGTGGGATACGGCCATGCCACACTTCAGAAAGTGAAAATGAAGGTGGCTACATGATCTAGTTTCCTTTCAAAAATGTATGCTTAAAAGGTTCATGAGTTTTCTCTTTCAGAAATTTTGATGTTTCTTCCATTTGAAAGGCCAGCCCCAGGAGAGGCATATTAACAATGCCAATTCCAAAATCTCAGGGAACGAATTCTGATATAATGGCAGGAACAACAGATACCGTGTCCTTCTGAGGTGAGATGATACCGTGAAATATGAACCCCCTCTTGTATCCTATCTTTCCCTTATTAGGCCTAGACCATTTGTTGTCTTGGAGACTGAGGGGCAAAGGGAGAAAAGGCTACTGAGTTTCAAAAGCCTTGGCTTTTGCTTCATAGAACCTCATTGCTGAGATGACTCTGAACTTGGTAAATGTGTAAGGATGTAGAACAAGGCCCTGTGCTCTCCTAGGAACACACACTACAAGAGAATTAGATCTGCCTTTCCCTTTTGACTTACCATTCACTATGCTGAGCCCCAGGGAAAGAGTAGAAGAATAGAAACCATAAGAGCTTAGAGTTGGACCTGGAGCAGTAGGACCTGGGTCCCATTCATTCCAAAATGGAGCCTTCAGCAGTAGGGAAACTCCAAGTTGCCTGCCACCAAGGGCATCATGGGGTGGGAGAAGGAGAACAGAAATGGTGGGGCAGCCTGGCTAGGCAGATGGACTTGGGGGAGCTGCCCTGAGCATGGTGCGAGCGGTGGATGACTTTCTGTGTGCCAGAGGGAGGGTCCCCAAAGGAGTCTAGAAAGCCTCCTCGGTGTGAAGGTGCCACCGTGGGTACAAACGAGGATGACCCAGGGGCAACTCACAACAACTGACAGTCTTGGGTGATGACAAAGAAGGGAAGAAGGCGGCCAAGGACCCTCTGGTGATGCCAACCCTCAAACTCATCTTTGTGGAAAGACGTGGGGGGAACTCTGACATGACTGCCACATGGTCAAATGGAGGTTTGGAAGATAGATGCATATTTTAGGATTCCTATTTTCTAAATAAAATGCTTTCTTTAAAAAATAAAATTTATTTATTAATTTTGACTGTGTCGAGTCTTAGTTGTGGCACTCAGGATCTGCCATCTTCGTTGCACCCTGTGAGATTTTCAGTTGAGGATTTTTAGTTCCCCTACCAGGGATCGAACTTGAGCTCCTTGCGTTGGGAGCACAGAGTCTTAGCTACTGAACCACCAGGGAAGTCTCCAATTTTTTTAAATTTCGACATATTCCATACTTAGCCTGTCCCAGAAAATAAAAATTAGTGTACAGATGACCTGTTTTTTTTTAAGTTATATTTAAACAAAACACCTGAGGATTTCCCCTTTGACTTTTTCATCTGCAGTGGTTATTGCATTTGAATCAATGCTTTTTAAAATGTCAGGTAGGTTACTGGCTATTAAGGCCTTTCCATTCACAAACCTTGTCATTGCCACATTTTCATAAAAGAACATCTGAAGTCACTATTTCATTAAACGAATGATATTATTAGATTAATCCTCTACATTGCTGAAGACTTCCATGGTATTCTATTGTCTGCCATGATTGTCGTGGAATTGAACTGGAAATTGCAAACTTTGCTACCTCTGTTGGGAACACCACTCACAAGGGGCCTTCTGGCTCCAGTGGAGCAGACTTCTGATTTGTTTTGTTTTCTAGTTCAATGAGAACTTAATAATCTTTTTTTCTCTCTCTCTCTTTCCTTTAAAGACTTCAGGAAAGAAAGGGTCATCGCTCAACATGAGGGACAAATTGGCACCATTATTCTAGAGGGCAAGAGATGAATTGTGCGGTTCTGGAGGGATCTGACAGACTGGGACATGAGCGTGAAAGCACACTTACCTCTCCCGTGCACCGCGCTCTGCAGGCATCCTGGAAGGGCAACCACTGTCAGTTAACACAACAGCCGTGCGCATCAGCAGAACAATAGATTTTGATTAGAAAAACACTAATGCCAGATCTATTTGTTAATTGTAGACTCTTAACAATTTCTGTCAAATGTGGGATTCTTTTTCAAATTTCAGAGACATAATCACAGCCTCCTGAAATCCGGGTGCAAACCCTATCCATTCAGGCTTTTGTTCGCCTAATGTGTGGAGGGCTGGGGAGGGGGGTACCGTGAGAGGGACATAATAGAGTAGCTCTCTTTCCAAGAGCACTTGAGAAAGCGTGTTGAGCTTACAGTTTTAATCATGAAGGGCTAAAGATAACCAACTGAAAAGTTTCTGATCAAGATGTTTACATTTTCAGTTTAAGCAGCGGAACTGAGAGAGGAAAACACATGTAGAAGCCATGATTTTTATTTGTTCACATGGTGTTTACTTAGTGTCTCAGCATATTCACATTTTTATCGCGTGCTGCTAGAATGTGGAAAGAACAAGAAAACCACCCAAATGAAGAGAAAGTAAAAGAAACAAAAACCATGAGAGAAAAGGGTTTGGGGCAGAGAGAGAGGAAATCGTTTAGGATGGTCTACTCTGAGGAAACAAGAAAATTAAGCTAAACATCAATTTAAAAATCTATCATAAAACAAGAATATTGAATAGCCAATTGAACAGAGATTACAATAGTGGGGTAGAGTCACTCTGATTCATCAACAGGTGGGGGTGGAGGTTATCTCAGTTCAATCTGTGGTTAAGAATCTGCTGAGAGTCAAACACGTCTGGGCATATTTGACAAATAGCTGGGGCAATCCTGCCTGAAATGTTTTTGTCTTAAAAGTAAGGAGGGGAACATTTTGGGTAATACCTCATCCTTCGAGAAGGATCCAGGCAGACTGAGCCTGACCCCATGACAGAGAAGAAAGTATGTGAGAATGACCACAGCTCTGTGTCAGTTGTTAGTTGGAGCCGTCTCCTACTCTTGCCCCATGCTTGACTCATGGTTCGGGCCTAAGAAGGCAGAGGGCAGAAGAGCATGTGAGATGTTAATAAAGAATGCCAAAGGGAAAGTTGACAAGCATGAGTAGCATAGGCAACTATGCTTGGGGATCCCCTCCACAGCAAGCAGAAGGGAAAAAAAGTCTCCTTCCATCTAGCCACCTCAATACCAAGCACTTTAGTATTCTAGAAGGACAAGGTATTCCCATTGGGTTGGTGACTCATTGCCTGGAGATAGCCAGTGGAGGGAGAACCCATCACCTGCCCAGACTAGCTACAAAACACATGTAAAGACACCCCATGGGGACCCTCAAACATACCTAGTGGGGAATATCATTTGAAGACTGAGAGAAGGGGATCAAAACCAATGAACTACTTATTTCATACACCAGGTTTCCTTTTTTGTTGACTACAATATTTGAATTTGACAATAAGGAGTTCATGATCTGAGCCACAGTCAGATCCCAGTCTTGTTTTTGTTGACTGTATAAAGCTTCTCCATCTTTGGCTGTAAAGAATATAATCAATCTACTTTGGTATTGACCAGCTGGTGATGTCCATGTGTAGAGTTTTCTCTTGTGTTGTTGGAAGAGGGTGTTTGCCAAATCCCTTATACAGTGGAAGTGAGAAATAGAGTCAAGGCATTAGATCTGATAGAGTGCCTGAAGAACTATGGACGGAGGTTCATGACATTGTACAAGAGGCAGGGATCAAGACCATCCCCAAGAAAAAGAAATGCAAAAGGCAAAACAGTTGTCTGAGGAGGCCTTACAAATAGCTGAGAAAAGAAGAGAAGTGAAAGGCAAAGGAAAGATATACCTATTTGAATGCAGAGTTCCAAAGAATAGCAAGGAGAGATAAGAAAGCCTTCCTCAGTGATCAATGCAAAGAAATAGAGGAAAACAATAGAATGAGAAAGACTAGAGATCTGTTCAAGAAAATTAGAGATACCAAGGGAACATTTCATGAAAAGATGGGCTCAATAAAGGACAGAAATGGTATGGACCTAACAGAAGCAGAAGCTATTAGGAAGAGGTGGCAAGAATACACAGAAGAACTCTACAGGAAAGATCTTCATGACCTCGATAACAATATGGTGTGATCACTCGAGCCACACATCCTGGAATGTGAAGTCAAGTGGGCCATAGGAAGCATCACAACAAAGTTAGTGGAGGTGATGGAATTCCAGTTCAAATCCTAAACAATGATGCTGGGAAAGTGCTACACTCAACGCTTCAGTAAATTTGGAAAACTCAACAGTGGCCACAAGACTGGGAAAGCTCAGTTTTCATTCCAGTCCCAAAGAAAGGCAATGCCAAAGAATGTTCAAATGACTGCACAATTGCACTCATCTCACACGCTAGCAAAGTAATGCTTAAAATTCTCCAAGCCAGGCTTCAGCAATACGTGAACCGTGAACTTCCAGATGTTCAAGCTGGATTTAGAAAAGGCAGAGGAACCAGAGATCAAATTGCCAATGTCTGCTGGATCATTGAAAAAGTGAGAGAGTTACAGAAAAACATCTACTTCTGCTTTATTGACTATGCCAAAACCTTTGACTTTGTGGATCACAACAAACTGTGGAAAATTCTTAAAGAGATGGGAATATCAAACCACCTGACCTGCCTCCTGAGAAATCTGCATGCAGTTTAGGAAGAACGGTTAGAACTGGACATGGAACAACGAACTGGTTCCAAATTGGGAAAAAGAGTACGTCAAGGCTGTATATTGTCACCCTGCTTATTTAACTTATATGCAAAGTACAGCATGTGAAATGCAGGCTGGATGAAGCACAGACTGGAATCAAGATTGCTGGGAAAAATATACATAATCTCACATATGCAGATGACACCACCATTATGGCAGAAATTGAAGAAGAACTAAAGAGCCACTTGATGAAAGTGAAAGAGGAGAGTGAAAAGTTGGCTTAAAACTCAACATTCAGAAAACTAAGATCATGGCATCTGGTCCCATCACTTCATGGCAAATAAATGGGGAAACAGTGGAAACAGGAGAGACTTTATTTTCTTGGGCCCCAAAATCAGTGCAGATGGTGACTGCAGCCATAAAATGAAAAGGCACTTGCTCCTTGGAAGAAAAGCTATGACCAACCTAGATAGCATATTTAAAAACAGGGACATTACTTTGTCAACAAAGGTCCATTTAGTCAAAGCTATAGGTTTTTCCAGTAGTCATGTATGGATGTGAGAGTGGACTATAAAGAAAGCTGAGTGCCAAAGAATTGATGCTTTGAACTGTAGTGTTGGAGAAGACCCTTGAGAGTCCTTTGGACAGCAAGGAGATCCAACCAGTCCATCCTAAAGGTAATCAGTCCTGAATATTCACTGGAAGGACTGATGCTGAAGCTGAAACTCTGGTACTTTGGCCACCTGATGTGAAGAACTGACTCATTGGAAAAGACCCTGATGCTGGGAAAGATTGAAGGCGGGAGGAGAAGGGGATGACAGATGAGATGGTTGGATAGCATCAGTGACTCAATGGACATGAGTTTGAGTAAACTCTGGGAGTTGGTGACGGACTGGGAGGCCTGGCGTGCCGCAGTCCATGGGGTTGCAAAGAGTCAGACATGACTGAGCCACTGAACTGAGCTGAACTGACAATGTTTGAAAGTTAATTGATGTCATCATTCTAACGTCTTGCTATATCTCAAAACTTTCAATGACTCATTAATGATTAAGCATATAAACTCTGTAACACTTTTTAATAGCATAATATAATATTTGAATTTTGGGCACAGAGCTCTCTTCCTCAGTTACACATTTTAATGCTTCTAGATATGAAAGGACATCAACAAATACAGTTTTAATGCACTTAAAAATGGTTTACATTTATATTCAACTTGGGGAGTTGTTTTTTCACCCCATGCCAGTTGTTATTGTTTTTGGGGTGTTTTTTTTTTTTTTGGTTTTTAGTTGCTCAGTCACGTCCAGCTCTTTGTGACCCCTGGGACTGTAGCCAGCCAGGCTCTTCTGTCCATGGATTATAGCAAGAATACTGAAGTGGGTTGCCATTTCCTTCCCCCAGGGATATTCCCGACCCAGGGAAGCAAGCCAAGTCTCCTGCATCTCCTGCATTGGCAGGGGGACTATTTAACACTGAGCCACTTGCTATTTATTGCTACATAACAAATCACTCCAAAACTTAGTGGATTAGACTACACAAATACTGAAATGTCTAAAAAATTAAAACTGACTATACTAAGTGTTGACACAGAATTAGAGCAATTAGAATTCTTATTTTCTCATGGTTAGTGGGAATAAAATGGTATAACCTCTTTTAAAAGCAGTGGAAAACAGTTGGTAGCTCCTTAACATATTAAACATACACTACCATTCAGCCATTATATTCCAACCTACTTACTCCAGAGAAATGAAAGCATAAGCAATGCAAAGAACTATAAATGTTCATAGCAGCTTTAGCTTTTAATCAGTAAAAACTGGAAACAATGAAAACGTCCTACCACATGTGAATGGATAAAGAATTTGTGGTAGATTCATACAATATATTACTATTCGAGTAATAAAAATAAAAGGAATCAACTCTTAGTACACCCAATAACATGAATGAATTTCAAAATAATAATGCTGAGTGAAGACAGACAAAAAGCAATACATATTATATGAGTCCATTTTAAAATTCTAGAAAATGTAAACAAGTCTAAAGTAATTAGGAAGCTGATCAGTGTTTGGTTGGTTGGGATGGGAGACCAGAGGGAGAGATTATGGAGGAGCACAAAAAAAAAAAAACTTTCTTTTAGGAGTAACAGATATTTTCATTAGAGGTATACAGTGGTTCAGGTATACAATGGTACAATATGTCAAAACTTGTCAAATTGGACACTTTAAATATATATAGCTTATTATATATCAATTCTTTCTGAATAAAAATTACAAATCTAAAAGCAGTGCCCAAAGGAAATTCAGTGACTTAAAACAAATAAAGCTAAATAAAATCATTTAATCTGCTCGAGGTTCTGCAAATTGGGCAGGGCTTCACTGCCCAACTGTGGGCTTCACCCAGTTGAGGGTTTCCCTGATCGCTCAGTTGGTAAAGAATCTGCCTGCAATGCAGGAGGCCCTGGTTTGATTCCTGGGTCAGGAAGATCCTCTGGAGAAGGGATAGGCTATGCACTCTAGTACTCTTGGGCTTCCCTTGTGGCTCAGTTGGTAAAGAACCCGCCTGCAATGTGGGAGACCTGGGTTTGATCCCTGGGTTGGGAAGATCCCCTGGAGAAGGGAAAGGCTAACCACTCCAGTATTCTGGCCTGGAGTATTCCATGGACTGTATAGTCCATGGGGTCGCAAAGAATTAGACATGATTGAGTGACTTTCACTTGCACTACCCAGTTGGGAAGGCTCATGTCTGCTCCATGTGGGAGCAGCTGGGATGACTCCATTGAGGGCTGGAAGCTCAGATCCCAAGATGGCTCATTCACATGATGACAAGTGGCAGTGACTGTCAGCTAGGAGCTCAGTCTAAGTGGAGTACTGGAGGCTCTGTTCTTCTCCATCTGAACCAGTGCAAGTGACCGGAGCTTCCCATCTAGTGACTGGGTTCAAAAGGCAAGTGTCCTGAGAGATCAGGCAGGAGCTGCATCACCTTTTACAGCTTGGAAATCACATAGTGTCACTTCCACCAAACCCTGGTAACTGAGGCAGTCACAAAGGCACACCTGGGTTCGAGGAAAGGGGAAATAGATTCTTCTTTTTATGAGGAGTGGGCATCCCTGGTGGCTCAGACAGTAAAGAATCTGCCTTCATTGCATGAGACCTGGGTTTGATCCCTGTGTCAGGAAGACCCCCTGAAGAAGAAAATGGCGACTCACTCCAGTATTCTTGCCTGGAGACTCCCATGGACAGAAGAGTCAAGTGGGCTACAGTCCATGGGGTCACAAAGAGTCAGATATGACAGAGTGGCTAAAACTTTTCAACTTTGAGGAGTAGTAAATTCTGGTAGAGCATGTGGAAGGGGGATTACTGTTGAAGTTATTTTTGGGGAAATATGATCTATCATACCATAGTCCAATCTCTGGCCCAATAATTCACATTTCTCACACATTAAAAATGCACCCTCTCCTACTCTGAGACCCTCAGAGTCTTATCCCTTGATGACACTGAGCTCAGGCCTGAGATCCAGGATCTCATTACCTAAAAGAAATTCTTGGAGAAATTTCCCAGGAAGTTAAGATTCTTCCGAAGTTAAACATACACCTACTATGTGATCAAATCATCCCACTTATAGATATTTACCAAGAGAAATGAAAGCACACGACCAAAGAGAGGAAGCCCTTTGAAGTTCCTCAAGTACAGTTTCCCATGTGAAATGTCTCTCAATCTTCAGTTCAGTTCAGCCGCTCAGTCATGTCCAACTCTTTGTGACCCCATGAACCGCAGCACACCAGCCTCCCTGTCCATCACCAACTGCCAGAGTCCACCCAAATCCATGTCCATCGAGTCAGTGATGCCATCCAGCCATCTCATCCTCTGTCATCCCCTTCTCCTCCTGCCCTCAATCTTTCCCAGCATCAGGGTCTTTTCAAATGAGTCAGCTCTTTGCATCAGGTGGCCAAGTACTGGAGTTTCAGCTTCAGCATCAGTCCTTCCAATGAACGCCCAGGACTGATCTCCTTTAGGATGGACTGTTTGGATCTCCTTGCAGTCCAAGGGCCTCTCAAGAGTCTTCTCCAACACCACAGTTCAAAAGCATCAATTCTTTGGCACTCAGCTTTCTTCACAGTCCAACTCTCACATCCATACATGACCACTGGAAAAACCACAGCCTTGACTAGACAGACCTTTGTTGGCAAAGTAATGTCTCTGCTTTTGAATATGCTGTCTAGGTTGGTCATAACTTTCCTTCCAAGGAGTAAGCATCTTTTAATTTCATGGCTGCAGTCACTGTCTGCAGTGATTTTGGAGCCTAGAAAAATAAAGTCAGCCACTGTTTCCACTGTTTCCCCATCTATTTGCCATGAAGTGATGGGACCAGATGCCATGATCTTAGTTTTCTGAATGTTGAGCTGTAAGCCAACTTTTTCACTCTCCTCTTTCACTTTCATCAAGAGGCTCTTTTGTTCTTCTTTGCTTTCTGCCACAAGGGTGGTGTCATCTGCATATCTGAGGTTATTGATATTTCTCCCGGCAATCTTGATTCCAGCTTGTGCTTCTTCCAGCCCAGCGTTTCTCATGATGTACTCTGCATATAAGCTAAATAAGCAGGGTGACAATATACAGCCTTAATGTACTCCTTTTCCTATTTGGAACCAGTCTGTTGTTTCATGTCCAGTTCTAACTGTTGTTTCCTGACTTGCATACAGGTTTCTCAAGAGGCAGGTCAGGTGGTCTGGTATTCCCATCTCTTTCAGAATTTTCCACAGTTTATTGTGATCCACATAGTCAAAAGTTTTGGCATAGTCAATAAAGCAGAAATAGATGTTTTTCTGGAACTCTCTTGCTTTTTGATGATCCAGCAGATGTTGGCAATATGATCTCTGGTTCCTCTGCCCTTTCTAAAACCAGCTTGAACATCTGGAAGTTCACAATTCACGTACTGAACACATGAATTTCAGAGAAAGTTACTTAGCCCATATAATGGTAGGACAGATATAACTCCTATAAACACTCCTGTTCAAAAAGAAAGAAAATGGAGGCACACAGAAATCATTGTTCAAAAGTAATTCTGCAATCTAATTGGGCACATTTTTCCAGTCTGAGTCCAATTCTACTTCCTGTGTAAAATTTACTATGACTCAACTCTACCATCTGAGCTCCTGATTCTATATGCTGAATTATCCTTGCTTTTTTAAAATGAAAAATTATCCTTACTTTAGTTTTCAATAAAATACAGCCTCCATTTGTTAAAAATATTTTCTGCCAATTTTTTTTCTTTTGAAAAAATATTTACTTATTTTTATTTATTTGGGTGTGCTTGTTAGTTACAGCATTCAAACTCTTAGTTGTAGCCCTGTGGGATCTAGTTCCCTGAGCAGGGATAGAACCATTTCCCTCTGGTGTTTTAGGAACAGGATCACCAGAGAAGTTTCTCTTGTGTCTTTTGACTTTGCTTATTTCATTTTCTGTCAGACAAATTTTTTCTTTTCAGGTATGCAGTCAATTGTATCCATATTTTCTTTTGATTGCAAAGAAAAACAAATGATTTTAACTGTAAATATAGGGGGAAATAGGTATATTCACAATTTGGCTACACACCTTTAATAAGATATTTTGTTGTCATTAATTCTGAAATGATTTCATATGCATACCATAGGAAAAAGCAAATGAATTACTGTATTTAAGGAGGAGACTGCGGGGGGAGGAGAAAGAGCAGGAAGAATGCTTTTCCTAAGGCACTAGGTTTTCCACCGTCAGCCACGCACCTACATACAGACTGGAGATTTAAGGAAATTCTGCCTTCGCTTTCACTTTGGGGAGCTGTGTTCGGGAATAAAATAAGAACTGCCAACAATGAGCGCTAAAACACTCTTTCCTCTCTAACAGAACTTTTTATTTATTCCTCCTCTTTGCAGAGGGGAAAGGCAAGGTAGTTAACATTTTGAGAGTATCTCTTATGTACCGTACTCACATTACCCAATGTAACCCTCAGAACAGCTTTGCGGAGAAAAAAATTTCAGCCCACCATTTCCAGTGAAAAGCAAGAAATTTAAAAAGATAACACAACTAACATACTGAGCACTTCACGTAAAGAATTGGTGCAGGTTTTCACGTCTGCTTTTTCAGTTAATCCTCACAATGACCCTGTGAAGTTGCACTATCATCATGTTCATTTTTCATATGAACATACTTCCTATGGAAGCTGAGGTAGATAAAGGTTAAGTAATTTGCCCAAGGTTTTACAATTAAGTGATGGAGTTAGAATATGGCCCAATTACTTCAACAATCTGGCTACAGCACCGTGCTTTTATCTCTTCCCTTTAAAGGGAGTCAGACAGAGGATTCAACTTGAAGGGTCTCCCTTCTGGCAAAACGAGACAACTGGGCACCAAATAAATGATAGCAAGTGATTATAACCCAGTGAATAAAGTTGGGATCCATGAATCCATATCCTGTTAATTAAAGTGGACATAGACACAGATAGATTTAAGGGTGTGGGGAAAAGCATCCACCTCTCCTTGGGCAAAATGACAAAGAATTTGTAGCTGTCTTTAATCGATTACAGTGTGTTCTGCCTTATTCCATAATCCCACAACGGCCAGAGTAAACATTAGAGTTCCAGTGTCTTAAAGCCTTGCTCTCATAACTGCATATTCTGGGTCCTCACTAAACTCTGAGGAGCCTCTTGCTAAGCATTCAAGAGCAAATCTATCCTCTGGTCACAAAAGCAGGGGATGCAATTCAAACGTCTACAGAGATCAAGCAGGTAACCTGGATAAGTGAAGTGGACAGGGACATTGGCAATTTGAACGTGTAAGAATATTCTTCTACACACATAAAAATGTGTTCTATTATTTCTTCAAACATATGACTCTTTTTGGCTTTTGTTTGCTCACTTTCACTAAAGCTTGAGTATAGAAACATATTGTCCTACCATAGGAAAAAAAACCTCTTGCAGTCACAGAGAAAAAAATGATATTTAATTCTAGATTTTGACACAATTGATGCCTTCTAAGGAGACAGATACTACTCAGTTCTGCCTAAGCCCTGGCCAAGTGGAGTTTAAGCCCTCTGTGACCCACATTTTCCATTTTCCAAGAAAGCTGAAAATTTGGAGTTTTGTATGAAATCCTATTTTTAAATGTTGGCTCATCTTTTTGAGAACACTGTGAAAGTCAAACAAAACATCCTGAGGCAAGTTCAGCCAGTAGATCACTAGTTTGTGACTAAAGGTATTAAAAGAACTTAGCATTCATTGTCAAGTATTTACATATTTAAAAAGAAACTCATAAAATCTTTTCATTTCCCTAAGCTAATGTTTCAGAGCATAATTAAATTTAATAATCGATTAAATATTAAAGAATACAGATTGTTTCATATCTTAAACATTATTTCCAGCCCCCCACTACAGTAGATTAACAACACCCTTAAATTCTCTGATGCTCCTCCCACCTAGGGGTGCAGTCTGAGTCCCTCTCCCTTGAGTATGGGCTGGCAGTGATGACTTGCTTGTAACCAACACAATGTGGCAGAGATGGTGCTGATGACTTCTGAGGCCAGGTCCACGGAACTCTCACGGATTCTACCTTGGCCTCCTGAACAGTCTCTTTCTGGACACCCTCTCTGGATATTCCTTCTTGGAATCCAGCTGCTATGCTGTGACAAGCCCACAGCACGTCGAGATACCACGTACAGACACTGTGGTCAACAGCTTGGCTGAGCTCTCAGCCCACAGCCAGCATGAGATGCCACCATGAGAGGAGTCTCCTTGGACATCCTTCCTTATTGTTCAGTCAGTAAGTCATGTCTGACTCTTTGTGACTCCATGGACTGCAACACACCAGGCTTCCTTGTCCTTCACCATATCCCGGAGTTTGCTCAAGTTCATGTCCATTGAGTTGGTGATGCCATCCAACCATCCCATCCTCTCTTGTCCCCTTCTCCTCCTGCCCTCAATCTTTCCCAGCATCAGGGTCTTTTCCGGTAAGGTGGCTCTTCACACCAGGTGGCCAAAGTGTTGAAGCTTCCGCTTTAGCATCAGTCCTTCCAATGAATATTCAGGGTTGATTTCCTTTAGGATTGACCAGTTTGATCTCCTTGCAATCCAAGAGCCTCTCAAGAGTCTTCTCTTTCTAGTTGTGCCTTTAGACGGCTATGACTCCAGATGACATCTCATTGTTACTGAATGAGAGACCCCAAAAGGAACTCCCCAGACAAATCCCTTGAGAATTTGGGATTTAAAACATTATAAACAGGATAAGGAGGCTATGTTAGAGTGCCAAATTCTGGGATCATTTATTACCCATCAATAGATAACAGGAACAGACTAATGTAGTTGCTCAGGTAACTTCTGAGGCCTAAGAAAACTTGCCTGCTGTTTGCACTATTGCCACTTAGTATTTTTTCTTATTGCACTGTTATGAAGGCTTATGGATTAATTTTTGAAGAATAAAATGTCTGAATCTTTAGGCATTTTTAATAAATGTCTGATGTTAATGTCTGATTCTTTTTGTTTTTCTGCCCTGATTTCCCTATTGTGGTGGTGAAAACATGAGCAATAGCTTTAAGAAGTCAGCAAAAGAATTATCTAAAATGTTTGTTCTCTTGTTTCTTTACGGCACATACTATGGATTTCCAAACCACATACTTGATGCAGGGTAAGCAGGCTTTCAAGATGAAAAAGGATAAGTAAAGCTCTTCTAGATAGATTTGGAGACTGTAATCAAAACTACTCAAAATAAAAGGATGGCTAATTATCTCATTAGTAAAATTATGAACCAAAGATGCAATTTAAAAATAAGATAAATACGTGTTCCCAGTTAGGCATCACATATGTAGGATAAAGAAAAGTTTCATGTCTGCCTGAAGAGCAACATAGGGGAGCCCAAGTTTTTACATATGATGCCCAGAGATGGCACGTTTGATAGTATGTGTTTTTAGAAGAATAATGTATATCCATTTTCTATTTTGCCATGCTGTATATAGCAAAGCCCTATATAGGAACAAATTCTACTCCAAGAGCTCATTGTAAGTCCGTTTGTTCACAGTTCCAACAAAGTTAGCCTAGGTACCCAGCTTAGGCCACTGGCTATATAGTACTTACTATAATAGGTTTATAATGCTTTTCACACAAGCAACACATAAAAGGAGAAGGCAATGGCACCCCACTCCAGTACTCTTGCCTGGAAAATTCCATGGATGGAGGAGCCTGGTGGGCTGCAGTCCATGGGGTTGCGAAGAGTCGGACACGACTAAGCGACTTCACTTTCACTTTTCACTTTCATGCACTGGAGAAGGAAATGGCAACCCACTCCAGCGTTCTTACCTGGAGAATCCCAGGGATGGGGAAGCCTGGTGGGCTGCCATCTATGGAGTCGCATAGAGTCGGACATGACTGAAACGACTTAGCAGCAGCAGCAGCAACAACACATAAAAAACAAACACAAGAAATAAAGAAAACATTTTTAATTTTATAGCACAGTACCTTGAAATTATAGTAGTACAGTAGGACAGCTGGTATAAATAGGCCAGCATCAAGCAACTGGCAAGAGTTACTGACTGAAGGAGGGAGAGGAGGTGGGAGATGGTAGGCGTGAAGGCTCGTCAGCAATAGGAGATGGAGGGTAAGCTGAAATTTCACTCATTCCTGATGTAATGGCATAGGTTCTCATCCTCGCTAGATGTGTGTGTGCTGTGTGTGTGTATCTGTGCTGTGCTGTGTTCAGCCATAGCCGTGTCTGACTCTTTGTGGCTCCACGGAGGGTAGCCCACCAGGCTTCTGTGTCCATGGAATTTCCCAGGCAAGAATACTGGAGTTGGCTGCCATTTCCTACTCAGGGGATCTTCCTGACCCTGGGATATCAACCTTCTTGAAAAAATGATCCAGTCATGTCTGGGTAGTAACTCTTTTTTTCTTGTCATAGATGACATCCTGGGCTTACAATAAAGATACTGTACTAATGTACAATACTGTATGAAAGTGAAAGTGAAGTTGCTCTGTTGTGTCTGACTCTTTGCAACCCCATGGGCTGTAGCCCACCAGGCTCTTCTGTCCATGGGATTCTCCAAGCAAGAATACTAGAGTGGGTTGCCTTCAAGGAAGTGCCTTCTCCAGGGAATCTTCCTGACCCAGGGATCGAATGCTGGCCTCCCACACTGCAGGCAGATGCTTTAACCTCTGAGCCACCTGGGAAGCCCCAATACTGTATAGAATACACAAAATACAACAACTTGTAGAGGATGCATGTATGTGACACTGTATGCCAGACACGTGAACTAACTTATGTGACTGGACATAGATATGCAGGCTTGCATCTTTGAAAGTTTGAAACTTGAATTCGTATGTTGGAGACTTACTGTATCTAGTTTATCAGTTCAAACAATCTGAAGGTATGGAAATAATCATTTATGAAACAGAAAAATACTTACAAATGTCAGTTCATCTCCTTTCATTTTTTAAGAGAATATTTATTTATACTGTTGTACTTAGGGAAATATACATATTATTATACTGTAATTTATTTATAGTATTTATTATACTATACTATAGTATACTATAATTTAATTTATTTAATAAATAATAAATAAACAATAATAAATAAATGTATAGTTTATTTTATTAATTTATTATACTGTAAATATTATATACACATGTAATATTTATTACATGTATATGTAAATAAATATATATATTTATTTATACTGTTGTACTTAGAAAGATAAGACTCCAGAAATTAAAGTGTCAATTAGGAAACTCTGTTCTGCTAAATCGCTATAATCAGTGAACATATCTCTCCAGCTAGGCCCACGCAATCCATTTTTATTGAGTAAAAATACCCAGTTACTGCATTTCCTTAAGCAATGCCACCTGAATGAGTCAAAATAATTCTTGTGATAGCAGGACAAGATTTCCTTTTAAAGAATATTGTTTTTAAATGGGAGGGGGTTAATTAATTACCTTGCTTAGAAGTATGAGAAAGTGGTCATAAAGGGAGAGGTATGGGTTTGGTGAATTTTGACCTTGGCTGCTAAGGAAACACAATCTAGAGAAAGACCAGAGGCTGGGGGAGTGTCCGCCACTTTCAGCAGTTAACAGTGGGGAGGCATCCCAGGAAAACCAGCCTTGGCCTCATAGGTAACCTCAGACTCCTGCTTTGCAGAAGAAACACTTGTCTCCCACAGCCACTCATCTTACAGGAGTTACATGGGCCTTTTCACATCTTATAGCCTTGTGAAGGTCACTGCGAAGCTAATGGCAGGCAGACACGTGGGTTCCGTCAGTCACAGCAAAGGGAGGGAGGAAGAAAAGGCACAGATTCAGACAAAACTGACAAGTCTTGGTCTCAGTGGCTCGTTTTCAGCTTCCTGACTGGTTTGACTCTGGGGAAAACAAAACAAAACAAAACAAAAAAACAGAAAAAAAATCCCCCAAAACCGCTTTGAACAAGAACATGTAGAAAGCTTATCAAGGGAAGAAAAGGCCCTACTTCATGTTAGAATGCTGTGTACCAGTGGCCATGGAAAGATCTGGGAAAACTTCCACCTGCTCTATAGGTAGGAGGAAGTGAGGCAAGTGGATGCCTTGGCTGGCAAATTCATATTCCTCTTTCAAAGAGAAAGATTCAGTGTTCTTCATTTATGTTAATCTGAGAACAGAAAGCCATCCTAAGAGGAGTCAGAATCCTGGGTGCCATGCTACTCCTGCAAGTAACCTTCCTGATGAAAACTTCAAGAGGAGGCGCTGCATGCGCCCTGGCCCAGTGTATCCAATAACCACAACTGGCTGACTAGTGGGAAAAAAAGCAGATAAAGAACAAGCAAGGGTTCCCTGTAGGGCGCAAATGAGGACACAGGAGAGTGATGGGTGGTGGCAGAGCACGCAACCTCCCTGGCAGGGTGCTCAGACGGGACTACAGCAATCCCATCACTGTGACAGCTTCTGGGCCCAGACCCACACGGCCAGCACTGGCCTCCTAAGTGGCTTTTGCACCCCCCCTTGTTCTGTTTCCTGCAGCGTCCTCCCAGCTCACTATCTCCTTCGTTGAACATACAGAGCAATGGTTCCTGAGTGCAGTGGTTCCTAAGGGGTCTGGAACTGCCCCATAGGAGATGTTTTGGAAATTTGTGGGGGTGCTTTTGATTGTCAAAATAGGAGAGGAGTACCCGTGGCTCAGACAGGACAGAATCCTCCTGCAATGCAAGAGATGTAGGTTTGATCCCCAGGTCAGGAAGATCCCCTGGAAGAGGGCATGGCAACCCACTCCAGTATTCTTGCCTGGAAAATTCCATGGACAGAGAAGGCTGGCAGGCTACAGTCCATGGCATCCCAAAGAGTCAGACACGCCTGAGCAATGAACACTTTCACTTTTACTGCATACACTCAGTGGGCAGGGCTGAGGAGACTCGATGTCCTGTAATGGATAAGCACTGCCAAACAGCAAGGAATCAGCCTCCCAGCCACATCCTTCACGGCTATTAAGTGATCCACTGCACATCACATACATGAATGCCATCTCATCTGAAGCCTAGAACTTCTTCCATTTTACATGTATAATTGCAGAAGATTTGTTTGCACTTTGCACGATTTTATTAGGCTCTGAATTTTCTAGTTGACTATGGGAAGATGGTCCTTAGCTTTGCTGGAGACTTTACCAAGAGTAGTCACTGTTTCAGGATGTCAGTTCAAGACTGTAAATGCTGCTCTAAGTTCTCTGGGGTCACCTGCCTGTGTAGCTGCCACAGGCATGGGGATTAGGTCTGGATTCTTACGCAGTTGTTCACAAGCATTTACATATTAAAATAAAGACTATTTTAAGTGTCTTTTATTTCTCTTATAACTTGACATGCTAGGTTTTAAAAAATTTTCATGTGTAAGTAGATTGTATTACCTATGAAAGTCATGACTGGACAGGAAAGTGTGTTAACAAAATGTTTTGAAGGGGATCACAAGGGCTGTCAGGATTGAGAACCTCTGCTATAATGAGCTAGGGTGTCTAAAAGTTAGTGATTTTTCATTTACTGACTCAAGTATGCTCCTCCGATCCTCAATAAATGCTAAGGAGGAAAGAATGTGGGGAAGCAAAAGATTATTACCCACAGAGAAAAGGCCCTGAAGGAGCTTCCCTAGTTCCAGGACCCCCTACAGCAGTCTTGCTCAGCATTCCCGCCCCCCCCGCCCCCGCCCCGTCTGGGGCTTGATTTAACTAGCATCTGCTGTCTTATCTACTAGAATCTTCCCTACTCTTTCCCTGTTCACTAGTGATCATCTGTTACCTCTCTTTATTCCATTATGCTGTTTTGGCTAAGTTCATTTAAAGTTCTCAACCTGGTATCCAAATTCTTTGGAAGAATGATTCTGTATTTACCTCTGTCAGAAGAAAACATGTTTATATTTAACCCAAAGACAAAATATTCATAAATTCTAACTGTCCCTATTTGGAAAAGAGACTTGCAGATTATTAAATTTCTTCAACATTAGGGGCACAATTTTTTTTCTGGCTGATTAACTGCCCTCATTTCTTTTTTTTTTTGGCTACAGCATGTGAGATCTTAGTTTCTCCACCAGGGCACCTGTGTCCTCTGCATTGGAAACACAGAGTTTTAACCACTGAACCATCAGGGAAGTCCCCAATTAACCACTTTGCTAAGGTCCTCTCATGATTTATTTTAGACCTAAAATATAGATGTGCCCTAAGATTCTCTTTGGGCTTCCCAGGAGGCGCTGGTGATAAAGAACCTGCTGGCCAATGCAGGAGACACAACAGATATTCAGGTTTGATCCCTGGGTCAGGAAAATTCCCTTGAGGAGGGCATGGCAACCTCCTCCAGTATTCTTGCCTGGAGAATCCCATGAACAGAGGAGTCTGGTGGGCTATGGTCCATAGGATCACAAAGAGTTGCACACGACTGGAGGGACTTAGTGTGCATGCATGCAAGATCCTCTTTATAGTTCCTCAGTCTTTCTAATTTAAAACCAGTAGAAAATTTCTCGGGCATATCCAGGATCTGACCAATTCTGAATCAAGAACATTTCCAAAATCAAAATATTTCCAAATTTTAAAGAGCTTACGTCTGAAACAGCATAATCAGAAAAAGATTCAAAAGATTTAGTTCAAACCCCAAAGCTATTTTTTCTTATATAGAAAAGAGTGGGTTATGTAGCATGTATTTGCAGAGTGCTATTTTGCAGAATAACAATTTCCCATAAGAATATCAGCTGTGCATCCAGAGCAGTGATACAACCAGGATGTCCCCACCACATGTCTACATGTTGGGATTTAGACCCTGACTTCACCAACCAGCCCTCAGCAATCCAGAAGCTCAAGTGTCAGCAAACACAAACAGAATACAGACTCAGTCCTAGGTTTTGAAATGACATGATCTTTAAAATGGGTGGCTATAAAAACTATCCTTTGTTTAGATACATATTTGGTTTAGACTCTGAGATTAATCTTCAATCATAATTACATTTTAAAATATAAGATATAAAACACCAAGGAACCAAGTCAAGTTCAAGAAGGCAGTTAACCTACACTTATACCTCTGAAATCAAGCAAACACACCAGGTGAGAAACCCCAAGGCAGACAGACATTTTATTTACATATAATGGAAGAAAATCTCGGGCACATTAATGGTTAAATTAGGAAAGAGAAGATTTTGGATTTTTTTTTAGAAGAACTTAAGTACTTGTCTTCAACACACGGGCTTTCAGGTGGCACTAATGGTAAAGAGGTTCGTGACATTGTACAGGAGACAGGGATCAAGACCGTCCCCAGGGAAAAGAAACGCAAAAAGCAAAATGGCTGTCTGGGAAGGCTTACAAATAGCTGTGAAAAGAAAAGTGAAAAGCAAAGGGAAAAAGGGAAGATAAAAACATCTGAATGCAGAGTTCCAAAGAATAGCAAGAAGAGATAAGAAAGCCTTCTTCAGCAATCAATGCAAAGAAATAGAGGAAAAGAACAGAATGGGAAAAACTAGAGATCTCTTCAAGAAAATCAGAGATACCAAGGGAACATTTCATGCAAAGATGGGCACAATAAAGGACAGAAATGGTATGGACCTAACAGAAGCAGAAGATATTAAGAAGAGATGGCAAAAATACACAGAAGAACTGTACAAAAAGATCTTCATGACCCGAATAATCATGATGGTGTGATCACTCATCTAGAGCCAGATATCCTGGAATGTGAAGTCAAGTGGGCCTTAGAAAACATCACTATGAACAAAGCTAGTGGAGGTGATGGAATTCCAGTAGAGCTATTTCAAATCCTGAAAGATGATGCTGTGAAAGTGCTGCACTCAATATGCCAGCAAATATGGAGAACTCAGCAGTGGCCACAGGACTGGAAAAGGTCAGTTTTCATTCCAATCCCTAAGAAAGACAATGCCAAAGAATGCTCGAACTACTGCACAGTTGCACTCATCTCACATGCTAGTAAAGTAATGCTCAAAATTCTCCAAGCCAGGCTTCAGCAATACGTGAACTGTGAACTTCCTGTTGTGCAAGCTGGTTTTAGAAAAGGCAGAGGAACCAGAGATCAAATTGCCAGCATCCGCTGGATCATGGAAAAAGCAAAGAGTTCCAGAAAAACATCTATTTCTGCTTTATTGACTATGCCAAAGCCTTTGACTGTGTGGATCACAATAAACTGTGGAAAATTCTGAAAGAGACGGGAATATCAGACCACCTGACCTGCCTCTTGAGAAATCTGTATGCATGTCAGGAAGCAACAGTTAGAGCTGGACATGGAACAACAGACTGGTTCCAAATAGGAAAAGGAGTACATCAAGGCTGCATATTGTCACCCTGCTTATTTAACTTATATGCAGAGTACATCATAAGAAACGCTGGACTGGAAGAAACACAAGTTGGAATCAAGATTGCCGGGAGAAATATCAGTAACCTCAGATATGCAGATGACCACCCTTGTGGCAGAAAGCAAAGAAGAACAAAAGAGCCTCTTGATGAAAGTGAAAGAGGAGAGTGAAAAAGCTGGCTTAAAGCTCAACATTCAGAAAACTAAGATCATAGCAGCTGGTCCCATTACTTCATGGCAAATAGATGGGGAAACAGTGGAAACAGTATCAGACTTTATTTTGGGGGCTCCAAAATCACTGATGATGGTGATTGCAGCCATGAAATTAAAAGACGCTTACTCCTTGGAAGAAAAGTTATGACCAACCTAGATAGCATATTCAAAAGCAGAGACGTTACTTTGCCGACTAAGATCCGTCTAGTCAAGGCTATTGTTTTTCCAGTAGTCATGTATGGATGTGAGAGTTGGACTGTGAAAAAGGCTGAGCGCCGAGGAATTGATGCCTTTGAACTTTGGTGTTGGAGAAGACTCTTGAGAGTCCCTTGGACTGCAAGGAGATCCAAGCAGTCCATTCTGAAGGAGATCAACCCTGGGTTTTCTTTGGAAGGAAAGATGCTAAAGCTGTAACTCCAGTACTTTGGCCACCTCATGTGAAGAGTTGACTCATTGGAAAAGACTCTGATGCTGGGAAGGATTTGGGGCAGGAGAAGAAGGGGACAACAGAAGATGAGATGGCTGGATGGCATCACTGACTCGATAGATGCAAGTCTGAGTGAACTCCAGGAGTTGGTGATGGACAGGGATGCCTGGCGTGCTGCGTTTCATGGGTTCACAAAGATTCGGACACGACTGAGCTACTGAAGTGAACTGAATTGAATTGAATGGTAAAGAACCTGCCAGCCAAGGGACATAAGAGATGTGGGTTTGATCCCTGAGTTGGGAAGATCCTCTGGAGGAGGGCACAGCAACCCACTCCGTATTCCTGCCTGGAGAATCCCATAGACAGTGGAGCCTGGCGGGCTACAGTCCATAAAGTTGGACACAACTGAAGTGTGGGAGATTGAACTGGGAAGCCCCCTCCTCTCCACTGGTTCTGGGCCTGAGCATCCCTCCCTTGACTGTCTAAGGAGCCCAAGGAACTGGCCAAGCTGTGATTCTAGGCAGGCCCTGGGTGCTGTGGCAGGAGTATCCAGGATTATTTCAGTACCCCGCTGCTGTCTAGTTTCATAGTGTGTTGACAGTTGGAAGTGGGGAGGTGGAGGAAGAGGGGCAGGAATGAGGGAGGAAACAGAGACGAAGAAAAAGACTTACGCAGGCCAGCCACTCTTACTCATCTAAGGAGTGCACCATGTACTCTCCCCTTTATATAACTAGACCCATGATTTATATACATGTCAATTTTGAACACAGTCCAAGTTGCTTTCTGGCAAGGCCTAATTTGAAATATTATTCAGGCTAGTGGAGTTTCTAAAATGTACATCAGTACTTGTAAAGCACTAAAACATTAGACTATTTAAAAATAATTTTCTTACTATTCTCGATTTTTTAATTTACATGACAAACATCTTTCTGTGATTGGACAGTAGAATGGCTATAAAAACATGATTCTATTTGTAAGTGGAATATATGTATATTATTGTTGTTTAGTCACTAAATTTGTCCAACTCTTTATGATCCCATTGACTGCAGCCCACCAGGCTCCTCTGTCCTTGGAATTTTCCAGGCAATAATATTGAAGTGGGTTGCCTTTTCTTTCTCCAGGGATCTTCCCTACCCAGGGATCAAACCCCATCTCTTGCTTGGCAGGCAAATTCTTTACGACTGAGCCACCTGGGAAGCCCAAATATATGTATATAATATGTAATATATATAATACACATAATATACTATGAGAATATATATTAAAATTATATAATATAAACATATTACATTGTTTTGCTAAGCATAATAGACATGTTATGTCTATAGATAACATAATGTTATCTGTATGTTTATATACATATATATCCCACTTATAATTAAGTCATCTTCTTATAAATTATATCCTCATGCAAACCAGCATTCCTGAGTCATCATTTCTCCAGTGTAAGTTTCATGTGTATTTCTTTGCTCTAGCTCTCTCAGAAAGGTTGCTTGCCTTGCCAATAGCTGATAGACCCAGTGCTTGGCAAGTGCTGGGAGATTCTATTAACCCTAAAGGATTTCATTCGAGATGATACATGGGATTTATTGTCATGGAGTTTAGTAATAGCAGTTAGTTGTAGTAGCAACAGCAATAGCATTTCAGATGGAGGCATCGGCTTCAAATTATTATAAACTCTTTGGTTTACTTGCCTTTCAAAATTCAGGTATATGGCTGCAAAGTCTAAAGTAGGTGATGCTGTGAATGATGCATCATTGTTAATTTTGAGGCAGATTCTGAGTCATTTCATCAACTTTTACAGAGAATACAAAGTAAGACAGCATGTTCAAACCCAGGTAGCCAGTCAAATGTAAGCATTGCCCAGAAAATAAATTTTAAACTTCTCAGATAAAAATTAACTAACATTGAATCATGCAACTTACTATTATGACTTGTATATGTAAGGCAGCAGCACAAATTTTACATTAAGATGGTAATAACCAAAGTGACTGAAGGGAACAGATAAGAAAATGGGAAATGTAAGGGTTGCAAACCCAAATGCTTGCAGGGTTAGGCAGGAAATGGCAATGAGGACAGGTTGGTAAAGGCACTGTGAACGGTAGGGATGTGACAATATGACATGTGCCTCGTCTGATAACATCCCACAATGTCCAAAAACAAACTGACTCCCAATATATCTCCAGATGAAATCTGTGTCTGAGGTTTGCCTCAAAGCAACCCAGAGCAAAGCAGGAAGAGGTAGAGGAGAGGGAGAATTATAGATGAAACAAGATGAGCTTTAAGTTGATAGTTCTGGCTGGTGATGGGTCCCTAGACTTCATTTTACTTTCTCCTTATTCCTGCGTAGATTCAAATATTTTCACAAATAAAAGGTAAAAACCATTTTCAAATGCCCCCTCAAAAAGTCCCTAAAGTTGCAGGCAGATTCTTTACCAGCTGAGCCACAAGGGAAGCCCAAGAATACTGGAGTGGGTAGCCTATTCCTTCTCCAGGGTATCTTCACAACCCAGGAATTGAACCGGGGTCTCCTGCATTGCAGGTGAATTCTTTTCCAACTGAGCTATCAGGGAAGCCCACTGCTAATTTTCAGTCTCGATTATAATCAAAAAACACATAACAGCGATTTTAGCATCTAGTACTTGATCACAAAAATGAAAGCAAATAGTAAATTCCTGCTGCCATTAATGAGTGTCCCAAAGCCAGGAGAATCCTGTGAGGTATGTATGGGTGGCTTCGTTTTTATGTTTTTAGTATTTATTCATAATTACATATCAAATTCAAAAAGTGGGAGAACTTAGCCCTAAAATGTAATGTTTAGGTACTCTCAAATGCGTGCACGCACACACACACACACACACACACACACACACACACACTCCTACTCACATCTCACTTACACAGCAACATCAAGCAGATGCTGAGATGCTCTGATCAATGAATTACTTTTTAGCAGGTGAATAGCTTTTTACTGTCCTCTTAGTCTGAGAGTTGAATTTCCAAAAGTCAGAATTGGGACTTTTTCATCTCCAGACTCCCAGGTACTTAAATATTTACTGAATTAATGAACAAAACAGCTTTCATGCATTGGCAACATCACCTTGACAACTCAGAGCAAGTCTATGTGTTGAAAATTGTTGTTGTTCAGTCATTAAGTGGTGTAGGACTCTTTGTGACCCCATGAACTGCAGGACACCAGGGTTCCTTGTCCTTCGTTATCTCCCCAAGTTTGCTCAGACTCATGTCCATTGAGTCAGTGATGATATCTAACCAACTCATCCTCTGCCGTTCCTTTCTCCTATTGCCTTCGGTCTTTCCCAGCATCAGGGTCTTTTCTAATGAAGTATTGGAGCTTCAGCTTCAGCATCAGTCCTTCCAATGAATATTCGGGGTTAAAAATTAGTCAAATGAAATTATTGGGATAATTTAGAATGATTTTAGCCAAATGTGAAGTGCAATGAACAATGGGAAAACAACTGTATTTCCCCAGTTTAAAAATAAAATGTGGTTCTAAATATGTCTAGTAAATCACTTTTTCTGGAATTGACTTAAAACTGCCCTAATGCATTCCATCCCCCATTTCTCAAGGCCATCACAGTCTCTGGGGTTGGAATCCCAACAGGCAATTTTCCAGTCAAGTGCCAGAGGCTTACATAGCAGGCAAAGCTGATGAAGAAGTACAGCTGTGGGAGCTCTTTCCTCCTAGAGGCTCCTTGAGCTCATGCGTGTCCTGGAATCCTATGCAAACCTGACCATGTAGGGTGGATACATTTTGGTCATGGGCAGTATATTGCCCCACTCTCAGGGCTGTCTGGAGGTAGGCAGGTGAGGTTCCTAAGTACAGGTAGAGGAAAGCGCCTGTGCCGTGAAGCCCACACGGTCAGCCAGAGAAGCCTGGGACCCGGTACAGCTCCCGAGCCTGGGCTCCTTAAACGTTGGTGGGCCAAAATAAGAGAGAGACACCAGTTAAACAAAATGAAGCCCAGCTCAGGGTCTCATTGTCACCGTCAAGCAGGCCACTTATTCAGATGCACTTCTCTCTAGCCTTAGAAAATAATAAAGCCAGGCCCTGTCAGAAACTCATCCCACGGAGCCATTTCCCTCTGTGATTGGGAGCCACTAGAAGTGCTCTTCCTTCCACTTCTTGGATCAGCCCGATGTGGTGACAGCACAAATGGCAGAATAATTCAGTTGTGACAGACGTACCACAAGGGGACACACTTGTCAATGGGCCCATCGGTCTGCTGTCATTCTCCATCCCCTCGACCGCTGCAGAGATTGCCCTGCTCCTGAAAATGCTACACGCAGAAGGGCTACACTCACAGGGCCTCATTCTAGACGGGGTGAAGGAAGGTCGTGAATGCACTCAGTATATCTGTAGAAACAAACGTCATCAGAATAGCAAGTGATGGATCTAGAACTTCCAGCTCTCTGGGTAATGGTGGCCTCTTATCTTCCTTATGCTCTGGAATTGCACTAAAATAATAAGAAATTATAATGTTCTGTACTTACTTCATGGATATTCAGTGAGTGCCTGCTGTATAGACAAAAGTGGGCTGGAGATTACAAGAAACACAGTGTAGTAAAATTAATGATTTCTGCCCTCAATGAACCTAACGGGTAGTTAAGAAATGCTGCACCCCTATAAAAAACTTAAGGTATAAAATAATACAAGTCCAAAATGATACAAGTCGTCACCTTCTCCTCCTGCTCCAATCCCTCCCAGCATCAGAGTCTTTCCCAATGAGTCAACTCTTTGCATGAGGTGGCCAAAGTATTGGAGTTTCAGCTTTAGCATTGCTTCTTCCAAAGGGCTTGTGTGATACAAGTCACACAGCCCCACAAGTTCCATTTTATATTTTAGAATCAAACAGGTAAACCAAATCCTGGATATTGCAAGTTGACTACTACAGGCATCCCAAACACTGTCTCTGAAACACCGTGGAGAAGTGGCACCTCCCCCTCCGGCCCTCTGCGGTTCTGTTTCTTGTGTGAATGTGGTCTCCTCAGCCAGACTGTGAGGTCTCTGAAGGCAGCTCCTTATCTCCTGCATGTTACATACACTTCTTAATGACCAGAGCATTGCTAAGTGACCAGAAGAACCAGGTAAAGTTCCACTCACAATCCCACTATGTTCTTATTTACTTCTTGATATCGCCTCCCGTGGGCTTCCCTGGTAGCTCAGTCGGTAAAGAATCTGCCTGCAGTGCAGGAGACCTGCGTTCGATCCCTGGGTTGGGAAGATCCCTGGAGAAGGAAATGGCAACCCACTCCAGTATCATTGCCTGGAAAATCTCATGGACACAGGAGCCTGGTGAGCTGCAGTCCATGGGGTCGCAAAGAGTCGGGCATGACTGAGCAACAAACACTTACTATCCCCTCCCGTAAAGCTTAACACATTTCACTGTGGTCAGTTAGAGTCGTCCCTGTTAAAGGTAAGTTTTCTGAGGGCAGGAGTTGGGTATCAACTCACGTGTAGGCTGGTCAGTGGTCTTACCAAGCTGGTGGCCCAGCATATGTAATAGTACAAGTCTCTGCAATCCATAGAACTCTGCAGGCATTTTCCACCTTCTGCTCTTCTGGATTTTGTCTCCTGTATTTTGTCTCTTTCCTTCTTGTCACGTGTTTCCAGTGGCCACCTGGGCACAGTGACTGAAAGAATGGATTGCTATTACAGCTTTGCTCAAACAACCATCAAGGTAACTAGGAAGTCTGAGAGTTTATAAGGTGGTACCAAGATTGTTGTTCCATCTCCAAGTCACTTCCAACTCTTCGAGACCCCGTGGACTGCTGCAGCACTCCAGGCTTCCCTGTCCCTTACCATCTCCTGGAGTTTGCCCAAGTTCACGTCCACTGAACCAGTGATGCCATCCAACCATCTCATTCTCCTTTGTCCTCTTCTCCTGCCTTCAATCTATCCCTCAGTTCAGTTCAGTTCAGACACTCAGTCGTGTCTGACTCTGCGACCCCATGAATTGCAGCACGCCAGACCTCCCTGTCCATCACCAACTCCTGGAGTTCACTCAAACTCATGTCCATAGAGTCCATGATGCCATCCAGCCATCTCATCCTCTGTCGTTCCCTTCTCCTCCTGCCCCCAATCCCTCCCAGCATCAGGGTCTTTTCCAATGAGTCAGCTCTTTCCATGAGGTGGCCAAAGTACTGGAGTTTCAGCTTTAGCATCATTCCTTCCAAAGAAATCCCAGGACTGATCTCCTTTCGAATGGACTGGTTGGATCTCCTTGCAGTCCATGGGACTCTCAAGAGTCTTCTCTAACACCACAGTTCAAAAGCATCATTTCTTCGGTGCTCAGCTTTCTTCACAGTCCAAATCTCACATTCATACATGACCACTGGAAAAACCGTAGCCTTGACTAGACGGACCTTTGTTGGCAAAGTAATGTCTCTGCTTTTAATATGCTCTGTAGGTTGGTCATAACTTTTCTTCCAAGGAGTAAGCATCTTTTAATTTCATGGCTGCAATCACCATCTGCAGAGGTATTTTTTTAAAAAAAGCAAAAGGAATAGACAGAAAATGATTTTTAAAAATAGGGAAAAAACCTAACATACCTCACAGTTTTATGGGTCATATTATTGCTCATACATATTTCTCTCTTTGACTCCCTGAGGCCATCCCTATTTCAGTTGCTCGCTGAAAAGCCATGGGCTATAAAGTCCATCTTCCCTGTTGCTGATCAGCCTGCAGCAGCAACTGGAAGACAGGCTGATCATTGAGTGATTTGGATCACTAATCTACGAGCAGCTCCTCCACACATGCTCCAAACTGGCCCTGTTACTGGGCTCTGCCCAAATACACAGAAGCATTGCCCATGAAAACACTCAGATGCCACCCAACCTGAGATGGAGCCCCAAGTATACTGGTGAAACCATGAATGTCTCAATCCTTGTGGCCCACCAAAGAGACAAAATACAAAAGAGCCGCAGGCAGGAGAGGCCCATATAGTCCTATGGACATGGAGAGATTTCTACTATTATATATGCTGTGCCACCAGCCTGGTGAGACCACTAACCAGACTACAGTCATTTTGCTTTGTCATCACTGGTTGTTTTGTGGTCTCAGCATAGCCAAAGGTGTTGGGAAGGGACTAAGACAGGTCTGGATCACATGGGGAAAAGTACATTTAGACTTTGGCTCTGCAGCGAGCAAGTGAAGAAGATAAAGGTGCACACATGGCTGCTGCCCTTGCTTCTTTTCATCACATCACACTGAGTCTCAGACACACTGGCACATACACACGCACACAGCATGCCAAGGCAGACCTCATAGTGCCAGGTCTGGCTTCCAAACAGCTGGAGCAGAAAGCAGCAGTTGGCAGGAGCAGACAGTAACAAGAGACACAGTATTGAGTCCAGATCGACATGCAGCGTTCTTGGCATAACCACATTGCAACCCTTTTTCAGGAGAACTGGCAAACGTCCAGGCCTCCCCAGACCTTCTCCAAATGGCAAATCCTAGACCGTCTATGAAAAAGGAAAACTTATAGGTAGAGCCATTTGCCTGTTTTCCAGCTATATCAAATTATACTTGTTAGTCGGGTCTCAAAATGAAGGGTGTTTGCACATTAATAAGAACAATGGCATGAAAGTAATAAGGCCCATTTCCTCATATGTTATAACTTGAAGAGACCTTGGACATAATTACTCTAATGCTCTCATGTTATCATTGAGGAAAATGAGTCCCAGAGAAGCTATATGACTTGATGGGGTCACACTGCCCATTAGTGGCAGAGTTCCTGCTCTGACTTCCAGGTAGCATTCTTTATTTTCTACCATGATGCACTTGTGATTCATCTCACATCCATTATTAGCTCCCTGAACGATCATAACACCAAATCTTAATTTTGCAATGTCATATCCATGGCTAAAACAACATGCTGTGATTTCACAAATATGGCTGCATGTTCTGACCCAGTTGCAAGATAAACAAAGATTGACTGGGGTGGTAATGGGAAACTTAGTGATGACTTGAGTGATCAGAAGGCAAGAGAGCAATGACTTGCTTTGTAATTTTCTTTTGCTGAAAAGCAAACGCCAAGTCTCTGTTAAAAGTGGTTAGGAGTTAATGATGTTGTAGTTAAGATGACTGGGTTTACATTCTGGGTTCATTGCTTAATAGTGGCATGGCCTCAGGCAGGTTTCTTAATCTTTCTAAACCTCAGTTTCTGCTTCTGTAAAACAAGAATAAAAATAGCACCTCCCTTGCTGAGTTCTTATAAGAATTAAGTAACACAAGACACTAATGATATTAATATTTAGCACATGCTGGTTGCTCTTAAATACCTAGTGAGCTTCATTTTTCTTTGATTTTGGTTTATAACACACTTATACAACCCATCTGTTCACCCGTGTATCAATTCTGGGCACTTTCAAAGTTGCTTTCTGGAGGTAGCTTATATGAACTATTATTGTTATTTTTGGCCACATCCTGCGGCATGCAGAACCTTAATTCTCCAACCCAGGATTAAATCTGAGTTCCACCCCCTGCATTGGAAGCTTGGAGTCTTAACCACTGAACCACCAAGGAAGTCCCTGAACTATCAGTGTTGCTGACAGAGTTTCTAAAATGTGTCCCAGCACTTAAAAGGGCATGTACAATACTAGGCTCTTTTTAAAAGAGTCGGTTACTATCTCAATTAAGGTAACTCTCTTCCTCAACATCCTCACTCTCAACATCAGCAGCAGCAGCGTCTTCAACATCAGCATCATCTATTTCAACATCACCATCATCATCTTCCTCAATATCATCATCTTCTTCCTCTTCTTCTTCAACAGCATCATCTATCAGGTACCCAGCAACCATCTAGAGGAAATCTACCTTGATGATAAGGTTGGGCATTTTTACAGAGCAGTGAGACAGAGCGCTACATAGTATCTAGTAGTAGGTAGGCAGGGACACTGACGATTGGAGAAGTAAGTATCTTGTCTTCTAAGTTAACAAAGAGGAACCATTTTCAAATATTAGAATTAGCTCAACTTCTCTCCCAGGAGAGTCTGCCTGTTGCTTCTGGAGGTAGCTGATATGTACGTCTTCTCTCTCTCTGAAAATTCTGAGGGGAGACATGATCACGTCCTTTTCCTTCACCTCAAAATTCACTTAAAGAATGGATATATGTATGTATATGGCTGAGTTCCTTCCTGTTCACCTGAAACTATCACAATATTGTTAATCGGCTATATCCCAATACATATCAGATATAGATACCAGAGCATCTGACCTGCCTCTTGAGAAACCTGTATGCAGGTCAGGAAGCAACAGGTAGAACTGAACATGGAACAACAGACTGGTTCCAAATAGGAAAAGGAGTACGTCAAGGCTGTATATTGTCACCCCTACTTATTTAACTTCTATGCAGAGTACATCATCAGAAACGCTGGGTGAATGAAGCACAAGCTGGAATCAAGACTGCCAGGAGAAATATCCATAACCTCAGATATGCAGATGACCCCACCCTTATGGCAGAAAGTGAAGAGGAATTAAAAAGCCTCTTGATGAAAGTGAAAGAGGAGGGTGAAAAAGTTGGCTTACAGCTCAACATTCAGAAAACTAAGATCATGGCATCTGGTCCCATCACTTCATGGGAAATAGATGGGAAAACAGTGGAAACAGTGTCAGACTTTATTTTGGGAGGCTCAAAAAGCACTGCAGATGGTGATTGCAGCCATGAAATTAAAAGACGCTTACTCCTTGGAAGGAAAGTTATAACCAACCTAGACAGCATATTTAAAAAGCAGAGACATTACCAACAAAGGTCTGTGTCTAGTCAAGGCTATGGTTTTTCCTGTGGTCATGTATGGATGTGAGAGTTGGACTGTGAAGAAAGCTGAGCACCAAAGAATTGATGCTTTTGAACTGTGGTGTTGGAGAAGACTCTTGAGAGTCCCTTGGACTGCAAGGAGATCCAACCACTCCATTCTGAAGGAGATCAACCCTGGGATTTCTTTGGAAGGAATGATGCTGAAGCTGAAACTCCAGTACTTTGGCCACCTCATGGGAAGAGTTGACTCACTGGAAAAGACTCTGATGCTGGGAGGGATTGAGGGCAGGAGGAGAAGGGGACGACAGAGGATGAGATGGCTGGATGGCATCACCGACTCGATCGATGTGAGTTTGAGTGAACTCCGGGAGTTCGTGATGGACAGGGAGGCCTGGAGTGCTGAGATTCATGGGGTCGCGAAGAGTAGGACACAACTGAGCAACTGAACTGAACTGATAGCCCAGTATTGTTAATTGGGCTATATCCCAATACAAAATAAAAAGTCAAAAACCAAAAAGCTTCCCATGTGTATTTTCACACAGAGAGTATATTGTTGTAGACTGACTCTTTTCAGATCATAACTCTACCAGCCACTCTGGTTCTTGAAATGGCAGATTCATAGCCAAAAGACCCAAGCCTGCCTCACTCTCAATCTCTCTCTGTCTCTCTCTCTCTCTTTCACTTTCTCTGATTCTTATCAGAGTAGCTTTCACTTCTAAAAAACAAATTCCTTGGTCTTTAAATATAGTAGTAATGTTTTTAAAATGTGCAAAGAGACAAATCTGGGTAAACCAATTAAAAAGACTTCTTAATTATTAAAAAATGATAAGAAAAAAAATTTTAAAACCTCATGATCATTTTCTTTTCAAATTTTATTTTGTTCCTATTTAAATGATATTAGTCACAGAAAACCTAGATTTGAAGTATCTTAGCATAATCTTGCCTGGAATATCACATGGATGGAGGAGAGTGGTAGGCTGCAGTCAATGGGGTCACTAAGAGTCGGATACGACTGAGTGACTTCACTTTCGCTTTTCACTTTCATGCATTGGAGAAGGAAATGGCAATCCACTCCAGTGTTCTTGCCTGGAGAATCCCAGGGATGGGGGAGCCTGGTGGGCTGCCGTGTATGGGGTTGCAGAGAGTTGGACACGACTGAAGTGACTTAGCAGCAGCAGCAGCAGCATAATCTTGAAGAAGGAAATGGCAACCCACTCCAGTGTTCTTGCCTGGAGAATCCCAGGGACGGGGGAGCCTGGTGGGCTGCTGTCTATGGGATTGCACAGAGTCAGACACGACTGAAGCGACTTAGCAGCAGCAGCAGCAGCATAATCTTAGTAATGGAAATATTTACACCAAACACCTTGCCTGCATTATTTATGAAATTCCATTCAACCATAGACAAACTGCTTATTCCAATTCAAAGTACTATACTTTTTAATGGTACCCCTTCAGTCTGTTATCTCCAGAATGCAAACTGTTTTCTTTTCTGTTGTATAAGTTTTATGGATTCATCTTCAAACCTGACCTCAGGATATAAGCCAATTTTCCTGAATTTATCTTGTGCTTGTTAGCAATTTGGATTTGTCTCTGACAGAGGCTAAATGACTTAGAATATTAATTTACACTCTTGTGCTAAAAATGTAATAAAAATCTTGGGTTTTGAGGTAACAGCCTGCAGCATTTCTTTAACAATATGCAAAAGGCTCTGTTTTTACTAAATGTACCATAGTGAAGTTAATCCTGAAAATAAAATTGTTTTCTCTCTCCTTAACATCTAGATACATGAACTAGTGATACTTGCTTCAAGCCCGCTTCCCAGCCTACTTAGAACAAAAGCTCTGGGCAGCACACTGTGATACCAAGGCTAACAGCTGTCAGCTAGGAAAGGCATTCACCAGATGTTGGAGCCCAGAGGTGTTGAACAACAGTGATCATTACAGCCTTCAATCACCCCATTTAGAATTTACAACAAACTGAGCAGAAAGCCATTATTTCCACCTTCGGTATAAAGTTTTCCTCAGGCTCCAAGTGGAGCTCGGCGATGGACGGATGCACCATCTGCTCCGAGTTCACAGTGCTCTTTTCGTGGAACTTGCACCAAAAGAAATAAGTCCCAGATAAAGTCCAGAAAGCCGGAGACATTGTTTGTTCTTATCTGAGGGAATATCAAAATCCCCAAGGGTTCTTGATCATGCCTAGAAAAAGGACATATATTGTAATTAAATGAAATAATAACACATCATAATATAAGGCATAAAATGAACAAACATTATGAATTAATCATACTCAGACAATTACAACCCATATGGCTTGTTAAACTCAATCTGCTACCTGTAGTGACATTGAATGCATACTGTATATTCAATGCTGTAGTTTTCTCCCCTTTGGGATATAATTACCTAATTTTGTGAATGAGTAAATGAGATGTACAGGCAATGTGTTCACCATTTGATATACTCTCTAGTCAGCCTCCCTTAATGGGTCAGAGGATGCCTGCCATACATAGCTCAGAAGCCTTCTGCATTCCTTTCCTTAGAGACACTGGCTCTTTGGTAAACAAATGTCCATTTTACTCCCACTTCATAGTAACTTTTCCTTCTTCTCTCTGTCAAGGTACCTACCTACAGCAGGAAGTTAGAACAGCAGTCTTTCTATGCGCCTTATCCAGGAAGGGAGAATGTATTTCTTCTGTGTAATTTGACACCACAGTCAAATGATACCAGTTCCCTGGAGAAAGCTTTGCTTTTTCTATAATAAAATCAAGGATGTGACTTAGAAGACCTGATGACTTCCCCACTTACCAAGGTCCCTGCTGGGAATAGCAATAATATCTACCCATGCAGAACTGTTATGAGAGTGACATAAAACATGTCCATTGAAGGGCCTAAGCCCAGCAGTCAGTTTTCGCTAAAGGGGTAGTGACCTTCCATCCTGGAAACACCACTGCGAGCTTGATTGTTCCAGAGAAATTTTAATAAACAACTAAGGAGAGACTTCTCTGGTGGTCCAGTGGCTAAGACTCTGCACTCCCAGTGTAGAGGGGCCGGGTTTGATTCCTGGTCAGGGAACTAGATCCCACATGCTGCAACGAAGAGTTTGCATGCCACCGCGAAAGATCCCCAGGCTGCAGCTGAGACCTGGCACAGCCAAATGAAAAAGCACAAACAAACAAACAAAAACCCCGACAACTAAGAGGCTGCTGAGAATGCTCTTATTCTGGGAGGACGCAGACTGAAGATGACACTAGAAAAATGAGGGGTTGAACCAGACTCAGGCCCAGCCTAGAGATTGGGTGTATCACAAAATCACCGCGTTATCCACCAGCAGGGAAAGCCTAGGGAAGCCAACGAATCTCACCAGCTCGTGGGATCAGAAGCCAGGAACAAAGCCCCAGCCAGCCCCAATCTGCAGAGAGGCTGCAGAGGCAACAAATGAGAGAGGTCAGCTGCAGGTGATGCTCATCAGAAGAGTCAGCGTGGGCCCTCAACCTTCGACCTTGAAGGCCAAACTTGTCCCCACAACCCCACGTACCCTGAGCTGAGAAGCCGGTTCCAGCACTGGTGCCCAGCTACACATGCAAGATCTGCTGTGTGATCGAAAGAGGTAGAATGAACCTGATTCCTAAAGGGCCCGCAGAATCAGTGTCATGAATAAGCCTTAATCAGACAAATTTCACACTATCACAGGAAAGTAGACATGTGAAGCCTGTTTCACCGTTTATCCTCTTATAATCAAGCACTCTGAGTAGTGCTGTATCTCGGACAGAAAAGCGATGCCCAGGTTAGCGCTTTGCACAAACTTCAAACACAGAAACTATCTTCCTGTATTCTAATTAGTTGTTTACAACTGTCAGGGAGTCCCAAGGCTTTTTAGCTCAATCAATCCCAGATTCTGCGCAGTTGATGTTGGAGACAGGACTCCTCTTGGAAGGGAGCCACGGCCCATAGCCTTAATTCCTGTGTTCTGAGGTTCATTTGTCCCTAGAGGTCCTTGCAATTCTGGCTTCACCTCCAACCCACCCTTTCAAGAATGCTCAGAGGCACAGCTGGGACCACTTAAACAAGAACATTTACACATAATTTTGTTAAGGACTTAAGGGAGAACAAAAAGGAAAGCGAGAGAGATTTGGTATATCAGAGCCTGAGTTTGAATTTTGGCTGCCCCTTTGTATTTAGTGAGCAGGGGACAGCCCCTTCAATCCTCATGTATGATACATAGACAATAGTATACCTACCTTATTTTGTTGTGGGGATTAAATTTTAAAAATGAAAATGGCTGAGCATACATCCTGGTATATGGTAGGAATTTTTTTTTTTTTAATTAGCTTTACTCTGTGGTTTTGTTTATTTTCTGCCTTATAGAGTACAGTTCTAATTCACCCTGATCCAAGCTGCCATCACCTCTCGCCTGGATTATCACAGTGGCCCTGAACTATTCTCTGTCTTCTTGCTTTGCCCACCACCCGGAGTCTATGCCCGATGCAGCAGCTATAGTGACTGGATTCATCTCCTACTGCTGTTGTTAACAAATCACCACAAATTTAGATGCTTAAAACACAGAGGTATTATCTGACAGTTCTGGAGTTTGGCAAAATGGAGCCCACTGGCTTATTTTTTTTATTTAATTTTTATTTCACATTAGGATATGGTTGCTTTACAATGTTGTGTTAGTTCCAGGTGTACAACAAAGTGGATCAGTTATACATGCATTCATTCTTTTTCAGATTTTTTTTCCCGTATAGGTTATTATAGAATGTTTAGTATAGTTCCCCATGCTAAATAGTAAGTCCTTGTCAATCATCTATTTTATATAGAGTAGTGTGGAGAAGGCAATGGCACCCCACTCCAGTACTCTTGCCTGGAAGTTCCCATGGATGGAGGAGCCTGGTGGTCTGCAGTCCATGGGGTTGCTAAGAGTCAGACACGACTGAGCGACTTCAGTTTCACTTTTCACTTTCATGCATTGGAGAAGGAAATGGCAACCCACTCCAGTGTTCTTGCCTGGAGAATCCCAGGGACGGGGGAGCTTGGTGGGCTGCTGTCTATGTCGTCGCACAGAGTCAGACACGACTGAAGTGACTTAGCAGTGCGTGTTAATCCCAAATTTATCCCTCCCCTCACCTTTCCCCTTTGTAGGATTTCTTGCTTTTGGTTTTTAAACTTTTCCCACTTTTTCTTTCTCTCTCTCTCCTTTTTTTTTTTTGGTCAACCACAGAATCTTAGTTCCCTGACGAGGGGTCAAAACTGTAACCCCTGCAGTACTGAGTCTTAACCACTGGACAACCGAGGAATTCCTGGTAAGTTTGTTTTTGAAGGCTATGAGTCTGTTTTGTAAATAAGTTCATTTGTATAATCCTTTTGGATTCCACATATAAGTGATATCATATATTTGTCTTTCTCTGTCTTACTTCACTAAGTATGATCATTTCTAGGCCCATCCATGTTGCTGCAAATGGCATTATCTAAATTTTTATGGCTGAGTAATATATATACCACATATTCTTCAACTATTCTTCTGTCAGTGGACATTTATGTTGCTTCCATGTCTTGGCTATTGTAAAAATGCTGCAATGAACATTCGGGTGCATGTATGTTTTGGAATTATGGTTCTTCTAGATATATGCTCAGGAGTGGGGTTGCTGGATCATATGGTAGTTCTATGGCAGGGCACCAGCCTTGATGACCTATAAAACTTTTAGCAGAAAACATAGGCAGAACAAGTTTTGATAAAAACTGCAGCAATATCTTTTTGGACCCACTTTCTAGAGTAATGAAAATAAAAACAAAAATAAACAAATGTGACCTAATTAAACATAAAAACTTTTGCACAGCAAACAAAACCATAAGCAAAATGAAAAGACAGTCCTCAGAATGGGAGAAAACATTTTCAAATGAAGTGACTGATAAGGGATTACTCTCCAAAATATATGAATAGTTAATGTAGCTCAGTATCAAAAAAGTGAAACACCCAATCAAAAAAATGGGCAGAAGATCTAAACAGACATTTCTCCGAAGAAGACATACAGATGCCCCAAAAGCACAGGATAATATGCTTGACATGCCTGATTATTAGAGAAATGCAAATTACAATGAGGTATCACCTCACACTGGTCAGAATGGCCATCATCAAGAAGTCTACAAGCAATGAACTCTGGAGAGGGTGTAGGGCAAAGGGAACCCTCCTACATTGTTGGTGGGGATGTAAATTGGTACAGCCACTGTGGAGAACAGTAAGGAGGTGACTTAAAAATCTAAAAATAGAACTCCCATTGGTTTAAAAATCAAGGTGTCCCCAGAGCTGTGTTTCTTCTGGAGGCTCTCAGGAAGAGTGCATTTCATGCCTTTCCTAGCATCTAGAGTTCACCTTGGCCTCATCCCTACCCCCCTGCATTCCTTGTCTCATGGCCCCTTCCTCCAGTCTCAAAGTATAAATAGTGGGCTGAGCCTTTACACTGCCACCTCTCTGGTTCTCCCCTTGTGCATCTCCTTCTATCAATAAGGGGACTGTGATTATTCTGGAGCCATCTAGATAATCCAGGATAATCTCCCCCATTTTAAGGTCGCCTGACATAACATGTTCACAGTTCTGCAGACCACATCATGGACATCTTTGGGGGCCATTATTCTACCATGCACAATGATTGTGTTAAAACATGTCTGGTTCTGCCACTCTGTGCCCAAAGCTCCCCACTGAGAACATAAACCACATTCCTACCTGACCCACCAGACCCTGGACTCCTCTCATTTCCTCTCTAGCCTGCTCTCCTACTGCTTTCTCCCTCACTCTGCCCTAGCCACACTGGCTTCCTGACCTTCACTGGTTAAATGAATATCCCAGGCAAGCAGCTACTTGCTACTTGAAAAAGCACATTTCACAAAAAAGGATATCCAAAGTACAAATAAGCATGTGAAAGTGCACTCAACTTCATTAAGTCATTCAGGAAATGCAAATTAAACCCATAATACAATACTACTACAAGCACCCCAGAATGGCAAGAATTGAAAAAGATAGAAAATACCAAGTGTTGACAAGGATGTAGAGCAATGGGAACTCTCAAACACAGTTGGTTGGAGTATAACTTGGTACAACTACTGGGGAAAAATGTTCAGCAGCTCCAGGTGATACCAGTGGTAAAGAATCCTCCTGCCAGTGCAGGAGAGACAAGAGACACGGGTTCGATCCCTGGGTTGGGTAGATCCCTTGAAGGAGGAAATGGCAACCCACTCCAGTATTCTTGCCTAGAAAATGTCATGGACAGAGGAGCCTGGTGGGCTACAGTCCACGGGGTCTCAGAGAGTCGGACACAGCTGAGCATGCGTGCAAGCATGCACTAAAGCTGAACACATTCTGTGGCCTAGGAATGCCACACTATATTTTAGTTGCTTGTTAATCTGCATCTCCCATAGTCCATGAAGGTCTGAGAGCAGGCATGTGTCTGGCACACAGTGACTCTTAGAACAGTGCCTGCCATACAATAAACACTCAAAGCATCCTTGCTACATGAGTGAGTGAAGGCGCTCACTCATGTATCCTTTCATGATACATGGATAGACCCTTGGAGGTTCATCCACCTACCCCATGTGGTTACATTGCTTCCATTACCAACCTCTGAGGTTGTGGATTGGATGTTTGTAAATAATTAAGCAGGTTCCCTTACAATATGCCTTCCTTCCCACTTACTAAACCAACAAATGGGTTTTTCCAGGTTGCACAGTGGTAAAGAATGCACCTGCCAGTGCAGGAGATGCAGAAGGACACAGGTTCAATCCCTGGCAGGGACGATCCCCTGAAGTAGGAAATGGCAGCTCACTCCAGTATTCTTGCTTGGAAAATTCCACGGTCAGAGTAGCCTGGCAGGCCACAGTCTGTGGGGTCACGAAGAGTTGGACATGGCTGAGCATTCACTCAAGCCGACAAATCCTGGTTACTCTTGTGAGTTTTCATAGCACTTGGATGGCTCCCAAACATAGACCAGTCCTTGCTAAAGAGCTGAGTGAGTGAGGGAATGAGTGGGTGAGTAAATACTATCTTGTAAGAAACGAAAGCGCCAGTCTATGTTCAATACAGGATACAGGATGCATGGGGCTGGTGCACAGGATGATTCAGGGAGATGATATGGGGTGGGAGGTGGGAGGGGGCTTCGGCATTGGGAGATCGTGGACACCTGTGGCTGATTCATGTCAATGTTTGGCAAAACAAATACAGTATTGTAATGTAGAGTAAAGTATTGAAAAAAAAATAAAGTTCACGGTGAAAAGCCACAGTGGGGGCAGCATGTCTGCATAAACTCTGGCTCCTTTCTCAGACCCCTGAGCCTCTCTATCCCAGTGACTTCTGGAAGGCTCCAGATGGTGTCTCCCTGTGGCACCTGGTAGCTGGCATTTTCTGAGCCCCATCCTGCTCAGCCCCTCTCGGTGCCAGGGCTCTGCCGTCTCGATCCCCTTGTTGCCAGGGGCCACCACTGCCCGCAAGAGCCGCTCCTGTCCTCAGCAGTGCCCTGAAGGCTTCCAGGCACCAAACCAGCACCGTATTCTCTGCAGCTTTCAAATCACTAAAGTCTTCTCACTCCTGCAAGAGTAGGGGTGGGTTGCCCCTCCCCTTTGTGCTAGACTTTGTCCCTTGGGCCCCAAAGAAAATTACTTCTGTGACATATGCCTCTGGCATCCATCTCTTTAAAGTCCAGGCACATGTTAGTCTGTGTACCATCTTCTGAATCCCTTCCCCTCTGGCCCTACTTCACACAACTGCTGCAAACCCTAGTCATGTTAGCTAGTGTTTATTCTGTGCCAAGACTGTCAGAACTCTTCTAAGGCCTCACACATTTTTAATCAGTTAATCATCAGCACAGTTAGAACCAGACATAGAACAACTGACTGGTTCAAAATTGGAAAAGGAGCATGGGAAGGCTGTATATTGTCACCCTGCTTGTTTAACTTCTATGTGGAGAACATCATTCAAAACGCCATGTTGGATGAATCACAAGCTGGAATCAAGGCTTCTGGGAGAAATAAATAGCAGCAATCTCAGATATCCATATGACACCACTCTAATGGTAGAAAATGAAGAGGAACTAAACAGCCTCTTGATGAGGGTGAAAGAAGAGAGTGAAAAAACTGACTTGAAAGAAGGAGATGGCAGAGGGTGAGATGGTCAGATAGCTCCACTGACACAATGGACATGTTTGGTTTGAGCAAACTCAGGAGACAGTGAAGGACAGAGGAGCCTGGTGTGCTACAGTCCGTGGGGCCACAAAGAGTCATACACGACTTAGCAACGGAATGACGACAACATCAGCACAACCCTGTGAAAAGGTACTATTATAATCTCCATTTGACAGATGAGGATGCTAAGGCGTGGAAAGATTTAGCAATTTGTCTGCAGCCATGCATTCAGGTGCTAGCACCAGATTTTAAGCCCAAACAAATTTTGTGTATATCAACTCTTGGCATGTTCACCCTCACTTGTCAATAGCAATAATGGAAAAAGAAGCAAAGCCAACATTGACCTAGTGCTCACTAAGGATTAGGCTCTAGGCACTTTATGTCTATTGCCTTATTTGAATCTCTCAGTAACTAATAACTGTTATGATGTTTTCTACAGAGATGAAGAATCTGACCTATAGAGAAAAGCTGAGTAATTGCCAACGTCACAGTCCTCACATGGTAAAGTCAGATTTCAGTCTCAGGTACTATGACTCTGGAACCCATGACTGAAACCTCTGTGTCTTGTGGCTTTTGCCTTTGGAAGACCACCGCAAGGCAGAGTTTGTACAGGAGGTTGATGGTGGGGCTTTAGGAATGGCTGAACATTTCTGATTCCCATTCATGGATATGGCTTAGGCTCCAGTTAGGAGCCTATTCTGCCAGGATATTTACAGTATTAATGCAACAAAATATTATTTTTTTCTATATTGCCATGAAAATTACAACATTTAAGTGCCCTTAAGTCTTTAAGATCACCAAGCCACATTTCTTTTCTACCTTTAAAAAGTAAGAATGGGTACCAGAGCTAAGAATGTAGTTCGACTATCAAATTTGAAAAAAAAAATTAAAAAGAGATAGGAGGCTAGCTACCGTTTGCTTCCCTGTCAGTATTGTGCCTTGACTCGACAGACCACAGCTTCTGTCATGATTGGTCCAAGAGAAAAGGAATACTTTTCCAGACTGAACACATGCACCTTATTTACATTTCCCTACACTCAGGAGGAGGCCATGACATGCTTTCCCAAAATTTCTTAGAACGTGATATGGAGGGGAGGGAATAGCCCTCTGTACTTGAGCCATCATGTTCAATGTAAATAGCACTCCTTACAACTAGACATGTCATGTTTGATGTTTGCTACAACCCTACTGATTAAATAGTGGCAGAGCTCTTTAATAAGCTTGATAAGAGGCAAGGTTTCACGAGAGGTCACACCTGTCATCTGCTAAGAAGGCACTTGTCAACAATGTGCATGGAGACAAATAAACTTCCTGGTAAACATCTTGGAATGTAAAGAGCCTTTGCCACAGGAAAATTTCCCATGAAATCTTGACTCTTGAGATCACAAAAACTGTCACATCACTTCCATACAGCAAAAGACAGAGACCATTTATAAGAGGAAATGCCAAACCCTGGATGTTCCATAGGTAGCAGCTAGAAGTCTAAATAACAAGATAAGACTATTTTGTTATTATATAACTTTGACACTACACTTAATAGGTGAAGAAATGTTCTAAGTTAAACTCTCTTTCAAAGTAAAGTATTTGAAATAGTGGATTGATTCATGGGGTCGCAAAGAGTCGGACACGACTGAGCGACTGAACTAAACTGATGTGGCCCATTGCTTAGAGATTATTTGTTAAACTGTGAACCATTGGGGACCAGAAAATTTTCCAAAAATCTTCATTTCCACACCCCCACTCTTCCACATTAACTTCTGTGTCCCTTCCTTTCTATACAGGTGTTATGTACACTATGAACAGCATAAACTGATTTTTAAATCTTGTGATTCAAAAGTGGAGAGAAAAAAATCAAATAATTATGAGTTTAAGGGTTAAAAAAAAAATTTTACCTCCAAAACTTTTCAAAATGAATAGCACATTCAGGCACCTACAAACAGCCCTCTCGTCTATTATTACAAAGAGATGTAATCTTCATGCGAAGTCCATTCTTGATGTAATGAATTTTATATCATTTTCATAGAATTTTAACCCAGGCATTGGGTATGTCACCATTCTCTTAATGATATCACAAGTACTACTGATTAAGTAATTTCAGTGACCAATGCTTAAAAACAATGGACTATTACTCCGAACAGTTTGAATTAAAGGACAATCTTAAGCTTTTATCTTGTCTTCATTGTATGAACTATATTTCAGAGTAACCAATTAGTACTAGTTGATGAGGGAAATCTTTTTAAAGAAGAATTCCAGTTAATGCATAAACAAAGATGCAATGATAAAATCATCATTTTGTAACCCTTAATGTAATAATTGATTTAGGCAACAAACAGCAATCAGTACTAATAGTGAAGAACCAATGAAGAACTAGGTATTTGTAGCAGATTACTTCTACTTATAAGGCAAAAACCACACATTATAATGGATGGGTCTGCTGACACCAGCTGAATCCACTGATCAATCTTGGCATTTTGAAATAGGCAGATATTTGTTCTCCTGAAGCAATGCAACATGAAGCTGTTGTTCAGTCACTCAATTGTATCCAACTCTTTGTGACCTCATGGAGTCCTGGAGTCCTGCTTAGCATATCAGGCTTCCCTGTCCTTCACTATCTCTCAGAGTCTGCTCAAATTCAAGTCCATTGAATCAGTTCAATGATCTCATCCTCTGTCAACCCCTTCTCCTCCTGCCTTCAATCTTTCCCAGCAACAGGGTCTTTTCCAGTGAGTTGGCTCTTCTTATTAGGTGCCCAAAGTATTGGAGCTTCAGCTTCAATCCTTCCAATGAGTATTCAGGGTTGCTTTATTTCAGGATTGACTGGTTTGATCTCCTTGCAGTCCAAGGGACTCTCAAGAGTATTCTCCAGCATCACAGTTCAAAAGCATCAATTCTTCAGTACTCAACCTTCTTTATTGTCCAACTCTCACATCCATATGACTACTGGAAAACCATAGCTTTGACTACACGAACAATATAGTAAAACCCAAAATATTGGATTGGCCAAAAAAGTTCATTTGGGTTTTACCAGAAGATGTTATAAGAAAACCCAATGGACTTTTGGCCAACCCAATATTTCACCCAATAATATTAAAGCTTTTAGAAATAAAAGAAAGCAAAAGACAGGAACAAACCCAATGTTGTAAAGAGGAAGACAGACAAATTCAGAGTGTGTATCATTTTACAAGACAACCAATCTCTTTAAGTCAATGGCATGAATGAAATGGTGGTGATTTGCTCTTGGTTCTTGACTTAAAGAGACTTAAAAGATGTGCAATCTAATACGATATGTGGACTTTTTTGGATCTCTATTTGAATAAAATAAACAAATTGAGAAGGCAATTGGGGAAAACTGAATATGGATAGTATATGAAATGATATAAAGGAATTATTGCCGGAGAGCCATAAGGCCTAATGTCTTATGAAGGAAAATGTCTTATTTGTATACAGAGACATACGTAAGTATTTGAGAGTGAAGCCACAATGTTTGGAATTTCCTGTAGACTATTTCAGCAGTAAAGTAGACTGTTGGTCAAACATGGCAAAATGTGAACAACTGTCCTTTGTACTGGTGGGAAGAAGTTCCCTATACAAATCAAAAGGAAAAATAGGACTGAAAATCAATATGAGGAATTAGGTATTCAACAAAACATTTTTTAATCAAACCACACAATCCATGGTACATGATAAAATAAATATAATTAGCCTGCTTTGCTAACTGCCTCAAGTTGCTGCTAGTTTTGGCTGTACAGATTTATCGTGATCCACGCAGAGGTAGTTATTGATACAAAGCAGAATGGAACTCGAATCTTGGGACCATCCGAGCAGATTTCTTTCTAATTTCAGGCTACAGGTGAGTGAAAATCTTTTTGAGAACTGACAAACGTGTATTTGATCAAGATTCTTCTGGCACAAGAAATGCTCATTCAAACAAGCTAAGGCATACTGGTGGGGGAAGAGGGGATTATCATAAGAAACAAGTGAGACGGACTGCAGGGCAGAAAATGAAGAGGGTGCACAGCAGACGACAGGACCAGGAATCAGAATGCTGTCCAGAGCCCAAGTCTACCTTCCTTCTAGAATTCGAGCTTCCAGGGAGGTAGATTGTTGTCCCGACAGCACAGTAGCCCCAGTGTCTAAACAGTACCTCACACAGAGTAGGAAACAAATGAATCTCAGGGTGGGGGGGTGGGGGGAAGGTAAACAAATGAACTTTTTCTACCTCCCCCTCTTCCTTCCGCCTCTTCCCTCTCCCTCTTCTGCCCTCCTCCCTTTCCCTCCCCCTCCCTCTCTCAGGCTAAATGGCCTTTCATCCCTGCCTCTCCCTGCACTCCTGGCATAATTAATTCTCTTTTTCTCCATAGATTGCCTTTTGATACTTCGTTATACACAGAGCCAAGCATGGCCACACTCACAGTTCCTGAATTTACATATCTTTAATTAAAGCAATTGCAGACACAGTGTAGCTCTCTCAGGATCGATTCCAAATTTTCAGGAAAAAGTATTCTGAGTGATTCAGCCTAGGCCAGGTGTCCAATCCTGTTGAACTGACTGTGCCAGGGGAATGGTCAAGGTCAATATAATACAAATAGGTCACCTGGGTCCATCCTCATGGGTAGATGACACCAGTCCTTAGAAAGAGAGGTCATGGCCAGGACAATGAATCTTATTTCAAGTTAGTAGATGGTAGAGATCACGAGATGGTTAGTTTTGTCCGATCAGTGCTACAACTTCATCAGTGCGTATCTATAGCTGTCACTAGGTCCCCCATTCCTACAGGCACATGTCCAGCTCTGCCCTCGTAAGGCAGGGACTTTAGCTAATCTGTTCATCGCTTATCTCCAGTGCTTAGAGGAGTGTTTGGTACATAGTAGGCAATTGATAGACATCTGTTCAGTGAATTTCAGATAGAGTCTCAGTCAGCTGGGGCTGCCATAACTCATTACTTGAGGCTCAGAGGCTCAAACAACAATTTATTTCTCACAGTTCTGGAGGCTGGGAAGTTCAAGGTCAAGTGTGTCTGGTGAGCACTCACTCCAAGGTTTGCAGGTGGTTGTCTTTTCCTTGTATCTTCACATGTTGAAGAGCAGAGAGCAAGAAGCAAGCTCTCTTTGCTTTTTCTTATAAGGGCATTAATCCCACACATGAGGGCTCTACTCTTAAAGTCCCACCTTCTGACACCATCACATGGGGTTTGGTTAGGATTTCAACATGAGTGTGCAGGGGACACAAATATTCAGTACATAAGAGAGTGTATAACAAGTCGATGCAACCTGCCTTAATGTACCATCCTGTGTGTGCCCACATGGGCTTCCAGATGGCCCTAGAGGTAAAGAATCTGCCTGCTAATGCAAGAGATGAAAGAGACGTGGGTTCTATTGCTGGGTGGGGGCAAGAAGATCCCCTGGAGAAGGAAATGGATCCCACTCCAGTATTCTTGCCTGGAGAAACCCATGGACAGAGGAGCCTGTCAGGCTACAGCCCATGGGGTTGCAAAGAGCGGGACATGCTTGAGCAACTGAGTACACACACACGTGCTCATATGCATACCCATACACTAACATGCATGCGTAGTTCAGTGACAGCCACAGTCACCCTTCCTAGCAATCTGGAAGAGTTGATCCTGCACCGGCTCAAGGCCAGTCCATAACTTGTCCTCACAACCCTAATCCCTTGCTCTCCTAGGTCCTGACCCTTTGTTTATTCCTTCTCTGACTTCTCTTCTCTTTCTTGCTCTTGATCTCTTGCTCTTCGTGACTTCCTCTCAGCCTATAAAATACATTCACATCTCTCCCACCCTAAATCCACCCTGGTTGGGAGGAGTCCCACAGCCACTTGCCGTGTAACACTCACCTCATTTCACATTTTATTCTATGCATTTATGCACTGGTCAATTGGACATTGATAATTTTCATAATTAAAAAAATTCCCCCCAACAAGTGTACAGGCAGAAATATTTACCACATGGGTCCTGTTCTTCTAGGAGACTCACCTGACTCATACTGGCCAGCTAAGTGTTCTGCAGGCCCTGGTGTACATCTAGAGCTGCATTTGCCACACGACAGAAAACCCTCTGCATACACATCTATCTCCCTCCAAGTTGTCAGCTCTTAGACGACAAGGACCATCACTTTTCAAATCTTTGATTCTTTAGGTCCTAATACACATGTGATGGTAGAAGAATCCCACTAAGAGTTTTTGGAAATCAGTTTCAACAATTTCTGTCAAAGGAAGGAGAGGTACCTTACATCATTGGCCAGTCTTAATACCACATTGCATTGCAAAATGGAAACTGTACAAATAAATGATCATTTGCAGTAAATAAGCTATCTCCACGTGTGGGCCCTGATTTATAAAGTAACTGACCGGTCACTTGTCCCTGCAAGGAATTTGCTGATATTTATTATAGTTGCCATTTTAAGGCAGTAATTCAAGCAAAAGAATCATCAAGGACTCTTCCTTTTCAGCCCTTTCCACAGAATATGGGATGAATAACACTGAAATTCTGTACTCCTATAGAACAGAGTTTGACCACAGGCAATTCTCTTTCCTCAAAGATTGTATTTTGAAGATCGACTTCTGACATGAATCATTTTTCTTTATCTCCTTCATTTTTCTGACTTGTTTTGTAGAGTGCCCTGAATGATGGTGTTAACAGCCCTCCATAGGAAACACCTCCAAAGAAGAAGGGTGGAATTCATCCACACAACACCAGGGTCTGAGCGGACATTCCCCATTCATGGACGTGGAATGAAGGACAGAAAGAATGAGTGGGAACACCTGCTGATACCCGGGGTTCATAATAGTGAAATTGAATTCTCTCCCCAAATGAAAACACCTCAGAACTGTGATGATTTTTATATCACATCTCTGACTTAAAAGGAAATCAGAACATTCCTTGGAAGAAATCTACAAGTCTCTCTCTGGAGTTAGGGCAGAGCAGATTCTACTGCATGAACTTAAAAACCTTGAGCAGAAGAATGAAAGGAAAGCAGGCAGAATCCTCAATGGGAACTCTCCTTTCTAGCCTGTATGTAATTTTCAGGTTGGGTAAAACAGAGTTTTGTACTTGAGAATATCTGCTCCAGATAGGTGCCTGTGTCCTACAAGTTCTGTTGTTCAGTCGCTAAGTCATGTCTGACTCTTTGCAGCCCCATGGACTGCAGCATACCAGGCTTCCCTGTCCTCACAATCTTCCAGAGTTTGCTCAAACTCATGTCCATTGAGCCGATGATGCCATCCAAACCACCACATCTTCTGTTGCCCCCTTCTCCTTTTGCCCTCAATCTTTCCCACCATTAGGGTCTTTTCCAGTGAGTTGGCTCTTTGTATCAGGTGGTCAAAGTATTTACTGGAGCTTCCGTTTCAGCATCAATCTTTCCAATGAATATTTAGGGTTGATTTCCTTTAGGATTGACTGTTTTGATCTCTTTGCAATCCAAGGGACTCTCAAGAGTCTTTTCTGGCACCACAGTTCGAAAGCATCAATTCTTCAGCTCTCAGTCTTCTTTACCATAGTTTGGCTATATGGACCTTTGTTGGCAAAGTGATGTCTCTGCTTTTAAATATATTATCTAGGTTTGTCAAAGCTTTTCTCCCAAGGAGCAAGCGTCTTTTAATTTCATGGCTGCAGTTACCATCCACAGTGATTTTGGAGATCAAGAAAATAAATTCTGTCACTGTTTCCATTTTTTGAGTTAAAGAAAGAACAAACTTGTATCATTTAGAGCAGGTTGAAGCCAGTGAAACATTTGTAGGTCTATTGATTCTCGACTACTCAGAGGGCATAAGTCATATCAGGACTGTTGTTATCCATGTCACATATCCATTTAGATTGCACACCAACTCCTTCCAAAGGACTTAGAATAGCTCTGGGCAATGGGAATACTGTTTTCCTGTTCTCATCACAACTCAGCTCCACAGCTTCCTTACTTCATGGAAGCCACAGCCTTGGGCTTCAGAGGGGAGCCAGCTGAATTGGCAGGAGCCCATCAAAGGATGGGCACATACCACAGCCATTTGCATTTTTCCAATTTTGGATCCCTGCTTCAGTAGACACGTAGGACATTCTTGAAGGTATCTTGGCAACCCACCCCCAAATTCATGCCTGAAGGTACCTAGTCCCAGGTTGACTAATCCACTCATCTAAATTACACGTGTTGGGTGACCATGGGATTTGCTGACTGTGTTCAACTCAGTGCAGCTCTTGCAGTTTTTCAGCATCTCAAGTTACATGAAGCATATGTTGGAATAAATCGACTGCCTTCTGCTACTGGGTTTTGGCTCCGCTTCCAGAGAACTTCTGAGTGAGAAAATGGAATATGCACTCAGTATGCAAGATCCTTTTCTCTTAACTGGACTTGAAGCAGAGAAAACAGGGAATTTGAACCTGACCCTGGTCCTTTGTGATCTGGCATGCCGGAATATGAAAGAGAACAGAAGCAAAGGGGAAAGAGTAGCACTGATAGAAAATTCTCCATGGGATTGGGATGTGATTTCAAGTGCCTTTACTTTAAAAAGTAGTCTCCTGTGTGTTCTTTGATTCCTTTACTAAGGAGGGAAGCAAGCCATTGCAATAGAAACTTGAACCTAAAACACAAGTATCTATATAAAAATTGTCTGTTTCACTACCGGTGAGTCAGGCAGTGTCTTGGGCTCCATCTGCCATAAAACTGTGCACCCACTGATTCACATACAAGCTGAGAGGCTGAGGAGTTCAGGCAAATACAGCAGCTTCATATGGCTGCAGTGCTGGGGACCTGACTCAGGAGTAGAAGGTGGAGGAGCCACAGTGCAAGGAGAACAAGGTGCCCCCTGAAAAATAATCCAGCATAAGCTAGGAAGGTTTCTCCACCGTGAAACTCAGCCAGTGGCCTGAGGCTGGAGAGGTCTAGCAGCCCTGAGCACTCAGTAGAGGCTCTCATGGCCCTAGGTCTTATTCATACTCTGGGCAGCTTGTGTCAATAATTTCTCTTGGAGAGAAAGCAACTCTAAATTAATTCAGTTTTCAGTTTTAGGCTCTACGAATTCTTGAGCTGTAGAACTGTCACATTTGGGGGTCAGTTAACCTGAATTAGAACTTCTCCTAAGGTGCAACACAGATGCAGCACTCTCCTTCTCCTCATAGTCTTGAAGTAGGAGTGACAGCAACTGGACCAGCTCAAAGCACTGGGACCTGGGGTCATGACCCTGAGTAGCAACCAGTCCTAACTTTCATGAACACTTAAGAGTGCCTCCTAGGAATGCCCAGAGGAATTCTCATATATATAGGCAGATATGCAAAGCACTGGAATCTCTGAATCTAAGCAGACAGGTCACTTTAATGGGACTGAACTGAACTGTCTCCACCAGCTGCGCAGCCCCCTGGACTAATTTAGCAGGCTGAGCTCCTCTGTCCGTGGAATTACCCAGACAAGAATACTGGAGTGGGTTGCCATTGCTTACTGCAGGGGTCTTCCTGACCCAGGGATAAAATCTGCATCTCCTGTATTGGCAAGCGGGTTCTTTACCACTACACCACCTAAGAAGCCCCGATTAAAAAGGAAACGGTTCTCCAAAATTCAGAGTACCTTGTCTGTGGCCCTGATACCTGACTGGGTGTCTGGCTTCCAGCCACGGTTCTCTCTGTGGCCCGTGGCTTTGGCCCATCCTTAAGACACTCTTAGCCTCTCTTTGAGAACCGCTGCGAGGAGCCTAGCTCCCACCCTGGTCTCTGCTTCCTTGTTAATGTGCTGACTTCGTCTTCTCTCCCAGGAAGGCAGAGAGTTATGGAAGTCTGGGGCAGGGTTCTTGACCTTCCCCAGGAGGAGAAGAATATATCACAGAGGACCAAAAGCATGTGGCCAGGTAGCTATCGAGCAACTCAAAAAAAAAAAAAAAAAGAGCCAAGAGTATTCCTGGGAGTGTCAAGGAAAGTATCACATCCAAAGGACAAAGAGTGTCAGGAAGCAAAGCCAGGAGAGGTGCAGAGCTGGGTGGAATCAGGCTTGAGATACTAGGAAGGGGAGAGTGCCTGGGATGCTGCAGAGTGGCAGGGGTCCAGTGAGTCAGGGAGCCACCCAAGGCCAGACACCTCCAGGTAGCCTGGTCTGCCCAAACGACACGCCTCCTCTCGGCTTTGAACGCTCCTTCTCACAAGCCTACCTGAGGATTCACATCAAACAGTGACTAACTATTACCTCACACTACCACTAAACCTGACACACACCTCTAATGTGCGATCATCACTGTGCACACCTCATTTATACTCAAGTGATTTAAATTAAGGAAACAAAAGACAAAAAGAGTTCACCCATTTATTTCACCTCCCGCATCCCCACCTCCGGCAACCACCAATCCATTCCATGAGCTTGATTACATATTATTAACCTAGTTGACCCCCTCAGTTCCCATTAAACAGTGAGCCACTTGGTGTCAAAGACTTTGTCTTCCCATTTTTTTAATCTTGGCACTCAATCAGACCCTGACACGTGAAGACTCTTGAGAACGAACAAATGATTGAAAATGTGATAGATGGCAAAAGCATATCTAACTTAACTCCCTCTTAAATCCCACAACCACAGCAAAGAGATTTAACATAAACAAATTAATAAGCAAGCAAACAAACAGACAAACCTATTCTGAACTTTCAAGGGAGACAGCAATTTCTATTGTTCATCATGCAAACTGCTAGTAAGTTCTTTGGACCTCACTACCTAATAAGTAAAACTACTAGGCATTTCTTTGTCCCTAGGGATGACATGAATAAATGAATGAGACTCTAGGGGAGCCATGGATGAGAAAGTTCGGGAACCCCTACTCCAGAGGCAGTTCCCAGTTGGCAAGCCCATCTCGCTGTTCAGTTTCCAATAAGTCTTCTCCTCTTCTTCTTAAATATGAGCAGATAACTGAGCATATCAGACAACTGAGGAGAGCTTGTAACATGAAACACAGAGGTTAAGAAAACACACACACAAGCAGAAAGAAAACACCACCACCACCACCACCACCCAGGGATCGAACCCACAGCTCTTGCATCTCATGCATTGGTAGGCGGATTCCCTACTACTGACCCACCTAGAAAAAGGTTCCTGTATGTCCACAAAAAGGTTCCAACTAGCTAAGGAAGAATTCCTATAGCATATTGGGATATTCCTATCCCAGTACAAATCTTGGTCTTTGGATCTTATTTAAGTTTTCAACACAGTTCCACAGGTCAAAAGACAACAGCAAACAATAATTGCAATTCATGGCTGTAGGAACACAAATAATAACAATCTGAAAATCAAATACGCCGCCTTCATGTCAAACGACAACCGTCATTTTATTTTAAAATTCTATTTTTGTAGATTAAAAACTGTGTCATCAGGCAATTATGGGTATATTTTTTCTATGTTCTAAGAAAAAATATCTATAAGAGGGTCATTTTGCTCTTTAGTTTTTTCATAGAATTGGACTAAATCATGGCAATTAGTGTAACGGAAATGTTTATAGCAATCTCTGATGGCAGTTCCACTAATGTAATGATTTAGCTCAAGCCCAGTAAAACATGAACATGTTTCATTAGGATGAATTGGAATCAAAAGCAAAGCAAGTTTTTGCTTACAGTAATTCAACATACATCATCTCATCAGCAATGCCAACTATAAAATTAAGGATATACAATTAGTCAATCAGACGGTTCCTGAATTAATTAATTAAGCAAAGAAAATCAGCAAGCAAGGACAGGACGACATCCAACAACATACTCACCCCTCTTGGAGCAATCTTTTCTGTTCATTTTTATCTAGTTATCCCAATAAATCACAGGACTAAATCTTCTCCACATGGCTTTCGCAATCAGGACACCTCCAGATCAGCTTTTGCAAAATTCTTACACAAGTAGCCACCACTGTGGTATCTCATAAACTCATCCTCCGAGAGGATAGCATAGCTTTGTTTCTACGTCTGAGAATTATTTGTTTTGTTGTCTGCCTGACAAAGCCATTCCATAATAATCCCCAAGGGTTCATTCAACAGCTGCCAATATATGCTTAAACTCAGGATTTAAAGTATTTCTCTATTGGTAGGAATAAGAAGAAATTCAGTTACCTCGAGGCATTGATTTCAAGACAAACAGTATTACTGGACATAGAGAAAACATTTTATAATGATTAAAAAAAAAAAGAATTGTATAATGTGAATGGTGAAGTCTAGGTACTAGGTAGATGAGATTCACTGTGAACTTCTTTTAACTTTTCTGTACATTTGAAAATTTTTTTAATATAATAATGGAAAACATATGGAATTAAAATGTATGCCAACAACAGCACAAGACCAAAAGTGGTAAATTAAGTGAAAGTGTTCTTGAGTCTGTCCACACATTAGGAAATAGTAAGAGTAAAATTCACAGTGGAATCGAATGTCAGAAACTCATATTATAATTGCTAGGGTAAGCATGCTCAGTCATGTCCAACTCTGCCACCCTATGGACTGTGCCTGCCAGGTTCCTCTCTCCATAAGATTCTCCAGGCAAGAATCCTGGTGTGGGTTACCATTTCTTCCTCCAAGGGATCTTCTCGAACCAGCGTCTCTTGGTCTCCCACATTGGCAGGTGGATTCTTTTACTGCTGAGCCACCTGGGCAGCCAAAATAGATTAAGCACTAACAGAGTAATAGAAGCTACATAACAGACTGGTTGGTTGGCAGACAAGGGCTGGAATAATAACTTTTCAATCAATCTCAATGAAAGTAAAATGGCTTCCCAGGTGCACTAGTGGTAAAGAACCTGCCTACCAATTCCGGAGACATAAGAGACTTGGGTTCGATCCCTGGATTGGGAAGATCCCCTGGAGAAGGGAATGGCAACCCACTGCAGTATTCTTTTTTTTTTTTTTTTCCGCTGTTCAATTGACCCACTGCAGTATTCTTGCCAGGAAAATCCCATGGACAGAGGAGCCTGGCGGGCTATGGGCCATGAAGTCGCCGAGAGTCAGACACGACTGCAGTGACTTAGCACTTAGCACACAATGAAAGCAAGAAGGAGAAAGAATCTAAAACAATGAGTTAAATGGTAAACAAATGGTAATATGGTAGATATAGCCCAAGTATATCAATATTTATTTTAAAATAACTAAATACTCCAAAGAAAGGAACACATTGATTAGACTCCATTTTTTAAAGTTCTTATGCTGGGTATAAAAGACATACCTTAACTGTAAGGATACATACGGTTATAAGAAAAAATGGAAACGGGTGTACTAAATAAAAAATAATCAAAAGAATTGGTGTAGGGAATTGCATGACGATCCAGTGGTTGGGACTCCACGCTTTCACTGATAAGGGCATGGGTTTGAACCCTGATTAGGAATTAAGATCCCACAAGCAGAGTGATGCAGCCAAACAAATAAAATAATAATGTATACAGTGTTCAGAAATGAAAGATAACATTGAGAAATTTTTTTAAAAACTCCATTATAATCCCAATTTAAAAAAATATATGTTTATACTATGTTGTGTTGTTCAGTTGCCTAGTTGTGTTCAGCTCTTTGTGACCCCATGGACTACAGCACGCCAGGCTTCCCTGTCCCTTACAATCTCCAAGAGTTTGCCCAAGTTCATGTCCATTGCATTGGTGATACTATCCAGCCAGTTCATTCTCTGTCATCTCTTTCTCCTCCTGCATTCAATCTTTCCCTGCATCAGGGTCTTTCCCAGTCAGTTGGTCCTTCCTATTAGGTGGCCAGAGTATTAGACTTTCAGCTTCAGCATCAGTCCTTCCGATGAATATTCAGGGTTGATTTCCTTTAAGATTGACTGGCTTAATCTTCCTGCTGTCCAAGGGACTCTCAAGAGTCTTCTCCAGCACCATAGTTTGAAAGTATCAATTCTTTGGCACTCAGCCTTCTTTAGGGTCCAGCTTTCTTTAGGTTCCAGCTCTCAAAACCATATGTGACTACAGAAAAGACTACATATCCTTGCTTATACTATGTCATACATGTATATATATACACACTATGTTATATATGTAACATATACTATGTTATATATTTGCAAATAAAAAGATAATCACCAAAATGTGAATAGTGAGTGAGTGACAGGTATGGGTAATTTTTATTTTCTTCTTTGTATTTTTTCTGTATTTCCAATTTTCATTACCTTGACACACAATCACTCAAAATAATATTTAATTCTTGCTATGTTCTGACTGTTGTATTTACCCACCCCATCCCACAATTCCTATGTTGAAATCCTATTGCCCAAGGTGGCAGTTTTAGGAGATACTTAAGTCATGAGAGTAGAGAGCGCATGAAGGGGATTAGTTAGCTTATAGAAGAGGCTCCAGAGAGATTCCTACTCCCTTCTAACATGTGTTCATGCCTGTCCACAGAAAGAAGGCATCCTCTGTGAACCAGGAAGGGGGCCTTCACTAAACGATCATCTTGGCACCTTGATCTTGGACTTCCCAACCTCCAAAACTGTGAGAAGTGAATTTCTGTTGTTGTAAGCTAACCATCTGTGGTATTTTGTCATAGCAGCCTGAACAGTCTAAGAGAATCCCCTCTTTAAAAAAGTAACAGTTTTACTCACTGAAAAGTATAAGGCACTAAGCTGATAAAAGAAAAATCAGAGATGAGGATTTACTTACTGCTAAATGACGCAGGACCAAGAAACAACAGTTTGGCATTTAGATTAGGAAACCAATCAATACAGTTTTGTTTGGTCTTTTAATTAAAAAGGTTTTCCATTTTAATTTAAGAAACAAGAATCATTCTTTAACATAGTTTCCAAAGGAAATCTACATTTCATTATAAAGACAAAACAAAACATCTGTGTTTTCATCATCCAGGAGGGAGTAGATTTCTAGTGTTTTTCTAGTGCAAAGCACCAGAATCTGGCCATGGAACACAGTGTAATATTCCAGAGCAAGATGTGTTCATGAAAAGTGGGGAGATCCAGTCCCATTCCAGGCTCTGACTCCAACTATAAAGCCCTTAACCTGAGACATGGTGACAGCATTTTCTGCAGGACCGTGGGACTAGAACTGGTGACAGAGAGGGAAAGAGTTTGAGGACTGAGTGGACAGAAGTGTCTCTAGGGATGATCTGGGGGAAAGATGGGCAAAGGAAATGCCCTCTGGCTGAACCTGGAAAAAACCAGTGAGAGCAAAGAAGGTCAGGGAATGCCAGGAAACGAATGGCATCTTGGTTCCTCACAAGGGAATACGTGGGGGAGTGGTAGTGGTTTAATGCAAAGCCACAGACAGCTGAAAGCAGATTTAGAGAAGACACAGAATCTACCCAAGGTCACACAGTTGGTAAATAACAGCTGAGATCTGAACAAAGCCTGTGATCTCCCCATGGCCAAACACCTCCCAGGACACAGAGAAGGTCCCTCTTCCTCCACTCTACACTGCCATAACCCCAAACACGATTCTGAAGGCCCCTCACCTACAGCATTCCTCTTCCAGCACTCTGAATACCAACATCTCAGAAGAAAACATGATTGAACAATTTCCCAACCAGGTGTTTGTAAAAAGAGGAGAAGAAGGGAGGAAAACCAAGGCAGTGTTAGCGTGTGTAATCAGTGTCATCAGAGTTGTGGTCTTGAACCGCTTAAGACTGCTCTCAAGAAACCAAAGATCCCCAATTTGTGCAACATAGGGTGGGGGTGGGGCCTCATTCAGCGTCTATGTCCTCATAAGTTGTGCAATATGCAGCCATCTGAATGAATAAATAAGGTGAAATAATGCAAGAGTACATCACACAATATTTCTCAAATATTCGCTTATTCTCAAAACATGCAACATGCAGATAAAGGAAGAAAAAAGAAAGAAGGGGTGACAATGTATCTTGTCAGAGTACCTGCTGGAGACAAGTACTCTGTGAGTTTGCTGCCTAAGTAGTAAAGTGACTGTGTCCCAAGTCCTTGCAGCTCACTCTCCCAGAGCATTAAAGGAAGTCCAGAGCTAACCAGAACTCTCTACCTTGAGGATAAATGGCCAGGATGTCTGTTCTGAGATCTCTGCTGGATTCTCCTCACTGGAGGACCACGGGAAGAGTGGACTGTCGGATATCTATGTCTCAACCCCAAATCACTGCCCTCCTCCACGTGGCACAATCAGTTCCTGGATCTTGTGTCACTACCTGGCTTTTAACACTTTTTCTTTCGACTAGATTTCATTTCAACTTTCAAACTTGTAGCTTTCTGAATTGATCAAGTAATAAAAAGTAGTTGATACTTTTCCTCATTCATTTAATTAATTAACTGGGAGAGTGTGTGGCTGGGCAGGGTCTTCACTGAGGTCCAGGCTTTTTTCTAGTTTTAGCAAGCAGGGGCTATCTGTGGTTGTAAGTGCTTGGACTTCTCAGTGCTGTGGCTTCTCTTGCGTAGCACAATCTCCAGGCTCGTGGGCTCAGCAGTTGAGGCTCTCTGGCTCCAGAACACAGGCTCAGTAGCTGTGGAGCAGATGCTTAGTTGCTCCATAGCATGTGGGATCTTCTGGGATTAGGGATCTAACCTGTCTCTTACACTGGCAGGAGGATTCTTTACCACTGAGCCACCAGAAAAGCCCTTTCCTTTTTTAAAAATAAATTATGGTTAAGTGCATGACAATAAACATATTCTTTTTGAATTTATTATGCCAAATAATATACATAATAATACCCAAAATAATACCCACCAGGGCTTCCCTGGTGGCTCAGAGGTTAAAGCTTCTGCCTGCAATGCGGGAGACCTGGGTTAGATCCCTGGGTTGGGAAGATCCCCTGAGAAGGAAATGGCAACCCACTCCAGTACTCTTGCCTGGAAAATCCCATGGACGGAGGAGCTTGGTGGGCTACAGTCCACGGGGTCACAAAGAGTCAGACACGACTGAGCAACTTCACTTTCATACCCAAAATACAATGTCTTCCTTGACTACCAGCCCCATCCCACCATCACTATCATCACTGAAGCAACATTATTCTTGGCTCCCGAGCTCATAACTCAATCGGTAAAGAATCTGCCTGCAATGCAGGAGACCTGAGCTTAATTCCTGGGTCAGGAAGATCCCCTGGAGAAGGAAATGGCAACCCACTCCACTATTCTTGCCTAGAGAATCCTATGGACAGAGGAGCCTGGCAGGCTACAGTCCATGGGGTCACAAGAGTCAGACGTAACTTAGCAACTAAACCACCAGAGGTATAACACTATAATTAATCTTGGGTACCTTTCCAGACCTTTTAAAATACATCTAAAAGGTATACTTGTCCATAAACATGTAATTATATGGTGATATCTTTTACACAAACGGTGTCATGGTTCTTCAACGTGTTTCATTCACTTAAAAATCTGTCTTGGAACTCTTCCCCTGGCAGGCTACCCAGATCTACTTCATCCTGCTAACTGCTGTGTGGGTACCTGCTATGTGCATCGCCTGTGGTATCCCAGTTTATGTAACCACTCCCCTACTGCTTACAAGTTTTCACTGTCACAAACAATGCAATTATGAACATTCTTATACGTAAAACTCTGGGCACATGCCCAAGTCTTTCTTTGAGGCCAATGTCTTTAAGTGGAACTTCTCTAAATTACAATAGCTTCAATAAAATTGTTTTCCCCTGCAAGGCCATACCAATTCACACCATCACTACTCATAAATGAGAGTGTATGGTTTCCCCCAGTCTTCACTACTATTGGACATTATTGGTTTCCCTGGAAACCCAATGGGCAGTTTCATTTCCCTGAGTGAAGAAGGGTAAGGGTGAACAGTGATTTTCCACTGTCCTGTTTTCTTTGCCATTTTCTACTTTTTTTAGTCTCCTTCTTTGATAGCTTTGTTTTTCCAATTAAATCCATGGTCCATCTGGAGTTTATTTTCACTGCATACTTTGGTATGAGGAAAAACTCTAATTTTATTTATTTTTTCCGAAATGGAAAGTCAGTAATCTGCCCATAATTTATTGAAGATTCCCTTTTTTTCCACAGTGATCTAAACTTCCATCCAAAGTCTTGTATGAATCTCCATTAATCATGAGCCAGCTTCAAAACTCCCTATTCTCTCCCACTAATCTATTACTAAGCCAGGAACTGTTTTAATTACTAAAGCTTAACTATACATTTAATGCCCAAGAGGGTGACACTGGATGTTTCGTACATTTTATTCTCCAGATGAATTTCAGAACTAGCTTGACAAAGTTCTCAAGAAAATTCCATAAGGGTTTATTTAGGTTTCTTTTCCTCTCATTTAGTAGAGTTTTGTAGTTTACTGCATCTAAATCTTACTTAATTCTTGGTGGATTTCTAAGTTTTTGTTTCTTTTGTTTTTCTGACTGAGCACATATATTTGAAGTCACATCGGATGTGACTTTATTGCACTGCCAATTAACTACTAGTGTTAATCGCTCAGTCGTGTCCAACTCTGTGCGACCCCATGAACTGTAGCCCACCAGGCTCCTAGGCCCATGGGATTTTCCAGGCAAGAATACTGGAGTGGGTTGCCATTTCCTTCTCCAGGGGATCTTCCCAAACCAGGGATCAAATCTGGGTATCTTGTATTGTGGGCAGACTCTCTACAGTCTGAGCCACCAGGGAAGGCCAACTACTACCCTAACCACAATGCAAATAAAACTATTATTTTTGTAATCTCCAAAATTCACTGATCTTCATTAAATTATTATAAGTCATGCCATTCAGTTTCCTGAGTCTACATTTTGCAATTAATTTTGTCTATGAACAGGTAATGGAATAATCCATGAGAAAATTACTAAAGCTTCTTGACTGTGGTGAGTGACTGGCAGAGCAGCTTTAAGAAATGTCTTGTCCCAAACCCCCTGTGTGCCAGGCTCTCCACCTTCTTTCAACCAAAGCATCAATACTTTTGCTACTTCATACACGAGGGTTCTATGTACCATATCATTTGAAAGCAAACTCCAGGATGAAAGAGAAGTTTTGGTTTTGAAAATCACCACATTGGGTATAAAACTCAGGAGACAATAGACTGTTCAAAGTTGGAACAAATTCAGGCTGTTTCCTAAAGGAACTGCTGGCTGTGCCTGCAGACATCCCTGGGACCCATTTCCTTGTAGGTTTCTGGTCTACAACCTACCATGTCTTCTTAGGCTGCCAAACCGGGCTTCACTCACCACCTCTGTTCTCTTAGTTGCCTAAGTCAGAAGATCTGCTTTCATTCGGCAATGTATTCTGAATCTTTGTCAGAGAGTCCAGTCTTTTCTTCAGCACCTACCAAAGGTTGACTGAGACCAGTGATATTTAGAAAAGACTGTTTAAGAGCTGTATAATCTATAATACTATTAATCTATAGTCATCAAGGACTCTGAAGTTCTCGCCTTAGGTGGATTGGACAGATGGAAGGATAAATGTGTGGAGCTTTTGAATTCAGCTCTTAGAGGAATCACTTTACTCACCTAAATATTTCGCTCTGCTTTTGATTTAAGGTCATTCCAAGAGTTATGAATGAATGAATCAACAAGTGGATGAACAATCAGATTTAAAGGGAACCAATTTGCAAAGCAGAAAACCATAGTTTTGTCACTGTAGGCAGCTCTATTTAAAAGTCTATTAGAAAACGAACTAATTAAATTAGCCTCTTTTCAATTCAGTTAAATTCTGCAGTCAAAATGAAGAATAATTATCAGAAATATCTCAGTATTAGCTAGAAATTTTGTCAAGTACTGCAAAATATGCATTCAACATAGAAGTTGTTCTCAAATTAAGCATTATTTCTATCTTTAACAATCCAAGATGCTAAAACTTCAAAAGGAAGTATTCATGATCAAGAACTTGCTTTGTGAGTTATTTCACCAATTTTATGATTTTTTAAAAATTCTGGATTTTGTAATGTAGATGTAATGAAAATTTTAGGAGAGATTTACTTTACCACTTAGATCTTTACATTGAACTGCATTTTTAAACTTAGTCATAAAATAATGATGTGTGGTCTGATGGCTACAAGAACTGTTCATTTCTTTCACCGTAGAAATGAACCAGAATAGATTTTACTATTCATTTAATTTTTTAAAAAAGTATTTCATGACACTGCTTACTCAACTCTGATCGAAACAATTTCCCTACACACACAGAAGGGAAAGAAAGCAGGGAGGGGTGGTGAGAGAAAGGAAGCAAGTCCTTTCAACAAGATAAAGATTATGTCATCCTGTGATACTCAAAGGACTATATGTTTAAAATGGATTCCTATATCATTAGCATATATATTCTGTCATTATTATAACATTCTAATAATGTTGTCTAGCAGGTTTATTTCCCAGAACTTTCTGTGGCTCAGGGAGCCTCGGCTGTCTGAGTCATTCCCTGTAACCTGCACCGTGCGTCATTCTATCCTTTCTTACAACAGCTCTGTTCCGCCCTCTTAGGGGAGTTTGGGGGAGAGGTGGGAATGACTGTATTTGTGTGGCTCTCCACTCCAGTACTCTTGCCTGGAATATCCCATGGATGGAGATGCCTGGGATCGTGAAGAGTTGGACGTGACTGAGCAACTTTACTTTCACTTCTCTCTTTCATGCATTGGAGAAGAAAATGGCAACCCACTCCAATGTTCTCGCCTGGAGAATCCCAGGGACGGGGGAGCCTGGTGGGCTGCCGTCTGTGGGGTCTCACAGAGTCGGACACAACTGAAGCGACTTAGCAGCAGCAGCAGCAGCCAGGCACTGGATCAAGACTGGTTGACCTTTTCGGTTTGTTTTTAATGCAGAGTCCTCCAGATTATTTTCTAAGGATGATGTATAAATTTTTAATTATTTTAGCATGAAGTTTTATCAGGGTATGAGGAAGGAATTTTTCTCTAAAGAGCAAAACTTTGCTTTTTATGTTTTATGATTATGTTTTATGTTTTAAGTTTTATGGGGACCATTCATATTTTCCACTCAGTTTGGAGAGCTAATACCTAACCATTTCCTGATATATACTTGGTCTTGACATCTTTTGGTGCACACATAACCCATCACACGCCCGAGGTCCTTGGTATCCAGCCTCTCCCGTCCCAGAAGTGAAAGTGAGTACATTCCCTACTTGTGGTTGGGTGGAGGCAGAGCACGAGGGACACATAAATCAACAGGCGTGAGGGAATTTTGCTGTCTTGTAATTTTTACTTCAGTATGTGCCCACGGGGGTGGTGGAAAGAAAGAAAATGAAGTCACTCAGTCGTGTCCGACTCTCTGCGACCCCATGGACTGTAGCCCACAAAGCTCCTCTGTCCATGGGATTCTCCAGGCAAGAATACTGGAGTGGGTTGACATTTCCTTCTCCAGGGGTTCTTCCTGACCCTGGGATTGAACTCAGATCTCCCGCATTGCAGGCAGACGCTTTAACCTCTGAGCCACCAGGGAGGGAGAGGAATTCTGAAACATCTTAAAAACAAAACTCTTCCTAACACATGGCCAAAGGAAGGGATACTCACCCAGTCATGAACATTCCCTGACTCTGAAGGATAGCAGAAACACTCAGTTAATCATCCTGTCTGCTTCCCTAATACTTTGAGGCTCATACAAGAATGTCTGCAAAGTTTCCAGTAAAAGAAGCTGCAGATATTAATGACAGCCCTTTGGGAAGCCTTGCTCTAACTCCTCTGTGGCCAAAATATCACTGGAGCAAGACCTAGCAGATGGGTGCAGGGTCTGGAGGACAAGTCTGCCCACATATGGCATGGGGCATTGTGCTTTCAAAGTGTATTACAATGGAAATGAACTAACTTCGAGGCCTTGAGGAAATGCAATCAGTCATCATAGGGCTTTTTCAAGGAATAATGATGAATCATTAATAGTCAGACTAAAGCATCTCAAAGATCTGCTGAACTGACTGGGTTATGGAGTTGAAGTGGCAAATGTATCTGCTCGGTTGCCACTATGGCATTTGTTCCGCATAATCAGATAAGCCTGACCATCAGAGGAGCACCGGCCCTCCAGTTTTGTGTAATACAAACTGCTTATATAAGCAGGCACCCTGCAAAATCTGAGTGGGATTCCTTTACACTCTAGGGCAGGTCTGGTCTTTGAGTTCCTTAAATGTTATAAAAGCAGATGAAGTACTCCTGAAAAGGAGTTATAATTTCAGTTTATATCTTAATTTGGGCTTAAATCTACGAGCTAAAGAAGTTCTTGCAGACAAGCTTAGGAACCTGCCTTATACAAAATTTTTGGTATAGGGAAATGCTTTCTGGTCATCAGGCAATTTTCAAATGGAGTTTTGGAACTAAATCCATTCTGAATTGGAGACTATCTGTATCACTCTATGTATATACTGTAGAAGTCATAAACACAGTCAGTTACTCCATGAATTTCTCACTGTAAATCCTTTTGGAAACAACGCAAAGGAAACACCCTGTGTACATTTCTGTGTCTTATTCATTGATTCATCATGATGCCTCAGAACACCTGATGCAATGCCTCACCCACAGTAGACACTCAACAAATATTTGCTGGTGAGCATTTTTACATAGACAGTCTTCATTCTGTAGTTTTCTTCAAATAACAGATGTTTATTGGCGCTTCAAAGCTAATTGAATTGAGTCCTTTTACTAAGAAAACAAAATGAGAAAGTTCTTGCAAAACACATGAGAATATTTTCCTCAAGAAAATTCTTCCGGCTTCATGATCTTGTCAGAATTGTCAGTGTTTTCCTTGTAGCTTAACAACAATAACAAAAAATGACACAGCCATTCATAGCACTAAAATATGGTTTTAAAAAATAAAAACACACAAGGGGAAAAATGACAACAATCTGAAAATGGTTTAAAGACTCTCTCGCTTCTTCATCTTTGTTTTTGTCTGTCTGTCTCTCTCACATACACTCACAACATGAACACATACATACCCCAGTTCCATCTGTCAGGAATCTAGACAGTGTGGGCTGTATGATTTAGGTCAGAGTGAGCACAGTGAAAATTGTCAGCCACTTCCAAAACAGGCATGTGCTAATGAGAAGGGGGGGCGGATTTCCTCAGCCAAACAGAAGTTGAATTGCTGGTTCACTTAACTGTGTATTTCAGTCATAAACTTAACCAGTGAGTAATTTTCATACTCAGTGTGAAAACCAACATTTAAAGACTGCTGTGTACACATATTTACCATTTATGCAAGTATCTATTAAGACTGTCTGCTTAGCAGATATGTTGTATCTCCTATGTGTTAAGTGTCAATAATTACAAAGCACCATTCTTGTAGTTGTTTGGTCAATAAGTCGTGTTGACTCTTTTCCGACCTCATGGGCTGTGGCCCACCAGTCTCCTCAGTCCGTGGGAATTCCTGGGCAAGAATACTGAAGTTGCTGTTTCCTTCTCCAGGGTGTCTTCCCAACCCAGGGACTGAACCCGTGTCTGCTGCACTGGCTGGCAGATTTCTTACCGCTGAGCCGCCTGGGAAGCCCATAAAGCATCATTAGAGTTAGCAATATTATGTGGTCTCCATAAAGTAAATGCACTCTACTTTTCTTGACAAATCCACGATTCCATCATTTAAGTAGACTCTTTCCAAACCAACATTTGTGATCCGTTTTTAAAATATATTACACATGCTGATAACAAAAAAAAATCACCCCCAATAACTAAAACGCATCTTCTGAAATCAAACCCTCTCCTTGGGGGTTTCTGCAGGTCAGTGTTGTCATGGTTTAGCTGAAAAAATACCTACTGGCTCTTCCTCTCCACGCCACCAAATGGAGAGGTTTTGCCACTATCTGGTGTCTTCACACAAAAGGTACACCTTGCTGTCCACAGAGATGCGACCTAAATGTCTGTGTGTTACCTTCATCTTTGTGGAGTATATCACATTTAAATGCACCAAGAGAACTTTCTTTCTAATTTTTATTGGCATATAGTTGATTTACAATGCTGTTAGTTTCAGGTACACAGTATAGTGAATCAGTATACATATACATATAGTCACCCTTTTAGATTTTTTTCCCATACAACTCATTACAGAGCATTCAGTAGAGTTCCCTGAGCTATACATTAGGTCCTTAGTAGTTATCTATTTTATATCTAGTAGTGCATATATGTCAGTCTCAATCTGCCTAAACAGTATCAAGAGAACTTGATACTGTATTTTAACATACTCTCTGCTTAATAACCTTTGTTTGCTTCATATACTTTCTATATATAGAATTTAATTATTAGGACATCCTAAAGCATATATTCTGAGAGTCCTTTCACTGTAAATCTTGGCTATCTCTAATTTTCCATACGAATAGGGCAAACTGTAGGTCAGTGTCCCAGTTTTCTGGCTTTAATGATTATCAAGATCAAGCTTGTGTCTTACCTCCACTGGTGTCATTCCCAGTCTTCAATAACAGAGAGTCCTTCTCACAGATGAGAGGCACTGAGACAAAACCCACTGAGTTGTCACTCCAGAAACGACCCCCAAAAGTAGCCAGGACTAACTTGCTGCCCCAGCTGGCAAGAGAACACCTACTCTGAGCATCACCACCTTTCACCTTTGGTGGAAAAGAAAACAGCCTTCAAGAGAATGAAGGGATTCTTGCCAGGTGTTCACACTCTCAGAGTGAGGTGGCAGGCCTTGTGAAGACGGCCATGTTCCTGGACAGTTCTTCCTCTTCAGCTAGTCTCAGGTTATCCCCACCTGAAATCTTACTCCAGTACACCACCCAGTCCCTCAGGAGGACAAACCTCCCTTCAGGGTCCTCTCTTCCCTATGCTCTCTGCGCTGTAGCTTCAAAGATTCCCCGGGCCCCACCTCCAAGATTCTCATTGCATCTTCATTTTTCACTTCTGCTCTGGCATAACTTCCAAGACGCTGCTTCCAGATCCATTAGTTCTAAGCAAGCAGGAACTTTCAAGAACTGACAATAATGCTCCAAGCAGCGAGCTACAAACATGTTTCATCTTCACTAATATACAACCACCTCCAGAAAAGTAGTGAATTCTCTAAAACAAATGCTTTGATTTTATGGTAACATGAAAAAAAAAAAAAACAACAGAATGAATGATGTTATGGACTGAATTGTGTCCCCCATCAAATCTACATGTTTGATCACTAACTGCCCCCTCCATTCCCACCATATGAGGACCCAACAAGAAAGTGCTGTGTCCAATCCAGGAAGAGAACTTGCCAGAATTCAACCATGTTGGCACCCTGATATGAGACTTCCAGCTTCCAACACTGCCATAAAACAAATTTGTGTTATTTAAGCCACCCACTGGATGGGATTTTGTTACAGCAGCCTAAGGTGACTCAAACTACCACACAATTGCACTCAGCTCACATGCTAGTAAAGTAATGCTCAAATTTCTCCAAGCCAGGCTTCAGCAATACCTGAACCGGGAACTTCCAGATGTTCAAGCTGGTTTTAGAAAGGGTAGCGGAACCAGAGATCAAATTCCCAACATCTGCTGGATCGTTGAAAAAGCAACAGAGTTCCAGAAAAACATCTATTTCTGCTTTATTGACTATGCCAAAGCCTTTGGCTGTGTGAATCACAATAAACTGAAAAATTCTGAAGGAGATGGGAATACCAGACCACCTAACCTGCCTCTTGAGAAACCTGAATGCAGGTCAGGAAGCAACAGTTAGAACTGGACATGGAACAACAGACTGGTTCCAAATAGGAAAAGGAGTACGTTAAGGCTGTATATTGTTACCCTGCTTACTTAACTTCTATGCAGATAACATCATGAGAAACGCTGGGCTGGATGAAGCACAAGCTGGAATCAAGATTCATTTCAGTCGCTGAGTCGTGTCGGACTCTTTGTGACCCCATGAATCGCAGCACACTAGGCCTCCCTATCCATCACCAACTCCCGGAGATCACTCAGACTTGCATCCATTGAGTCAGTGATGCCATCCAGCTATCTCATCCTCTGTCCTCTTCTTCTCCTGCCCCCAGTCAAAGTCTTTTCCAATGAGTCAACTCTTCACATGAGGTGGCCAAAGTACTGGAGTTTCAGCTTCAGCATCATTCCTTCCAAAGAAATCCCGGGCTTGATCTCCTTCAGAATGGACTGGTTGGATCTCCTTGCAGTCCAAGGGACTCTCAAGAGTCTTCTCCAACACCACAGTTCAAAAGTATCAATTCTTTGGTGCTCAGCCTTCTTCACATCCATACATGACTACTGGAAAAACCATAGCCTTGACTAGACGGACCTTAGTTGGCAAAGTAATCTCTCTGCTTTTGAATATGCTATCTAGGTTGGTCATAACTTTTCTTCCAAAGAGTAAGCGTCTTTTCATTTCATGGCTACAGCCACCAACTGCAGTGACTTTGGAGCCCCCCAAAATAAAGTCTCACTGTTTCCACTGTTTCCCCATCTATTCCCATGAAGTGATGGAACCAGATGCCATGATCTTCGTTTTCTGAATTTTGAGCTTTAAGCCAACTTTTTCACTCTCCTTTTCACTTTCATAAAGAGGCTTTTTAATTCCTCTTCACTTTCTGCCATAAGGGTGATGTCATCTGCACATCTGAGGTTATTGCTATTTCTCCCGGCAATCTTGATTCCAGCTTGTGTTTCTTCCAGTCCAGTGTTTCTCATGATGTACTCTGCATATAAGTTAAATAAGCAGGGTGACAATATACAGCCTTTTCCTATTTGGAACCAGTCTGTTGTTCCATGTCCAGTTCTAACTGTTGCTTCCTGACCTGCATACAGATTTTTCAAGAGGCAGGTTAGGTGGTCTGGTATACCCATCTCTTTCAGAATTTTCCACTGTTTGTTGTGATCCACACAGTTAAAGGCTTTGGCATAGTCAATAAAGCAGAAATAGATGTTTTTCTGGAATTCTCTTGCTTTTTCAATGATCCAGAAGATGTTGGCAATTTGATCTTTGGTTCCTCTGCCTTTTCTAAAACCAGCTTGAACATCAGGAAGTTCACGGTTCACGTATTGCTGAAGCCTGACTTGGAGAATTTTGAGCATTACTTTGCTAGTGTGTGAGCTGAGTGCAATTGTGCGGTAGTTTGAGCATTCTTTGGCATTGTCTTTCTTTGGGATTGGAATGAAAACTGACCTTTTCCAGTCCTGTGGCCACTGCTGAGTCTTCCAAATTTGCTGGCATATTGAGTGTAGCACTTTCACAGCATTGTTTAGGATTTGAAATAGCTTGACTAGAATTCTATCACCTCCACTAGCTTTGTTCATAGTGATGCTTCCTAAGGCCCACTTGACTTTGCCTTCCAGGATGTCTGGCTCTAGGTGAGAGATCACATCATTGTGATTATCAGGGTCATGATGATCTTTTTGTATAGTTCTTCTGTGTATTCTTGCAACCTCTTCCTAATGTCTTCTTCTTCTGTTAGGCCCATGCCATTTCTGTCCTTTATTGAGCCCATCTTTGCATGAAATGTTCCCTTGGTATCTCTAATTTTCTTGAAGAGATCTCTAGTCTTTCCCATTCTGTTGTTTTCCTCTATTTCTTTGCACTGATTGCTGAAGAAGGCTTTCTTATCTCTTTTTGCTATTCTTTGGAACTCTGCATTCAGTTGCTTATATCTTTCCTTTTCTCCTTTGCTTTTCACTTCTCTTCTTTTCACAACTATTTGTAAGGCCTCCCTAGATAGCCATTTTGCTTTTTTGCATTTCTTTTCCATAGGGATGGTCTTGATCTCTGTCTCCTGTACAATGTCACGAACCTCATTCCATAGTTCATCAGGCACTCTGTCTATCAGATCTAAGCCCTTAAATCTATTTCTCACTTCCACTGTATAATCATAAGGGATTTGATTTAGGTCATACCTAAATGGTCTAGCGGTTTTCCCTGCTTTCTTCAATTTCAGTCTGAATTTGGTAATAAGGAGTTCATGATCTGAGCCACAGTCAGCTCCCGGTCTTGTTTTGGTGACTGTATAGAGCTTCTCCATCTTTTGCTGCAGTGAATATAATCAATCTGATTTCGGTGTTGACCATCTAGTGATGTCTATGTGTAGAGTCTTCTCTTGTGTTGTTGGAAGAGGGTGTTTGCTATGACCAGTGCATTTTCTTGGCAAAATCTATTAGTCTTTGGCCTGCTTCATTCTGCATTCCAAGGCCAAATTTGCCTATTACTCCAGGTATTTCTTGACTCCCTACTTTAGCATTCCAGTCCCCTATAATGAAAAGGACATCTTTTTTGGGTGTTAGTTCTAAAAGGTCTTGTAGGTCTTCATAGAACCATTCAACTTTAGCTTCTTCAGCATTACTGGTTGGGGCATAGACTTGGATTACTCTGATACTGAATGGTTTGCCTTGGAAATGAACAGAGATCATTCTGTATTTTGAGATTGCATCCAAATACTGCATTTCAGACTCTTTTGTTGACCATGACGGCTACTCCATTTCTTCTGAGGAATCCCTGCCCACAGTAGTAGATATAATGGTCATCTGAGTTAAATTCACCCATTCCAGTCCATCTTAGTTTGCTGAGTCCTAGAATATTGACGTTCACTCTGGCCATCTCCTGTTTGACCACTTCCAATTTGCCTTGATTCATGGACCTGACAGTCCAGGTTCCTATGTGATATTGCTCTTTACAGCATGGGACCTTGCTTCTATCACCAGTCACATCCACAGCTGGGTATTGTTTTTGCTTTGGCTCCATCCCTTCATTTTTCTGTAGTTATTTCTCTACTGACCTCCAGTAGCATATTGGGCACCTACTGACCTGGGGAGTACCTCTTTCAGTATCCTATCATTTTGCCTTTTCATACTGTTCATGGGGTTCTCAAGGCAAGAATAGTGAAGTTTGTTTCCATTCCCTTCTCCAGTGGACCACATTCTGTCAGACCTCTCCACCATGACCTGCCCATCCTGGGTTGCTCCAGGGGCATGGCTTGGTTTCACTGAGTTAGACAAGGCTGTGGTCCTAGTGTGATTAGATTGACTAGATTTCTGTGAGTATGGTTTCAGTGTATCTGCCCTCTGATGCCCTCTTGCCACACCTACCATCTTACTTGAGTTTCTCTTACCTTGGGTGTGGGTTATCTCTTCAAGGCTGCTCCAGCAAAGCACAGCCGCTGCTCCTTACCTTGGATGAGGGGTATCTCCTCCCGCTGCCCTTCCTGACCTTCAACGTGGGATGGCTCCTCTAGGCCCTCTTGCATCCGCACAGCCACCACTCTTTGGGTGTGGGGTTCCTCCTCTCGGTCGCCACTCTGGACTTGTGTGTGGGGTGGCTCCTCCTGGCCGTCACCCCTGACCTCGGACGTGGAGTAGGTCCTCTCGGCCATTCCTGCGCCATTGCAGCCTGGCACTATAGGCAGCTGCTGCTGACCCCGGATGCGGGGTAGCTCTCGGCCACGGTTAGTGTGCCGGCCACAGTTAGTGCGCTGGCCCCCGCAGCCTCTGCCTGCGCTTAAGATTGCCGGGAGAAATATCCATAACCTCAGATATGCAGATGACACCACCCTTATAGCAGAAATTGAAGAACTAAAGAGCCTCTTGATGAAAGTGAAAGAGGAAAGTGAAAAAGTTGGCTTAAAGCTCAACATTCAGAAAACTAAGATCATGGCATCCAGTCCCATCACTTCATGGGAAATAGATGGGGAAACAGTGGCTGACTTTATTTTTCTGGGCTCCAAAGCACTGCAGATGGTGACTGCAGCCATGAAATGAAAAGACACTTACTCCTTGGAAGGAAAGTTATGACCAACCTAGAGAGCATATTCAAAAGCAGAGACATTATTTTGTCAACAAAGGTCCATCTAGTCAAGGCTATGGTTTTTCCAGTTATGTATGGATGTGAGAGTTGGACTGTGAAGAAAGCTGAGCGCCAAAGAATTGATGCTTTTGAACTGTGGTGTTGGAGAAGACTCTTGAGAGTCCCCTGGACTGCAGGAAGATCCAACCAGCCCATCCTAAAGGAGATCAGTCCCGGGTGTTCATTGGAAGGACTGATGCTGAAGCTGAAACTCCAATACTTTGGCTACCTGAAGTGAAGAGCTGACTCATTCGAAAAGACCCTGATACTCGGAAAAATTGAAGGCAAGAGGAGAAGGGGACGACAGAGGATGAGATGGTTGGATGGCATCACCGACTCAATGGACATGGGTTTGGGTAGACAATGGCAGTTGGTGATGAACAGGGAGGTCTGATGTGCTGCTTTCATGGGGTAGCAAAGAGTTGGACACGATGGAGTGACCGAATTGAACTGAAGTGAATGACAAAATATCAAAACTTCAGAAGGTACTAAAGCCCTGTATTGAGACTTATCAGATGCAAATTCTATCATGATCTCCTTAAATATGAGTTAACATTCTTACCACTTTAGGATTGACTGGCTAACCTTCAATTCTTCAGTTCCAAAATGTGAGTGAAACATATGCAATATTGATAAACCAAACAAAATTATGGAAACTGCTTCAGGCATGGTATAAAATATATAATTCACTTTTCTCAACATATTCTGACTATGTAAGCTGTTAAGATTGACAAAGACTTAGTGATGGGTACTATATCAGCTTGGGATAAGAAATGGATTGCTTTGATTTCAAGAGAAGACAATTAAGCTGAATGCCTTTACATGCCAAGGCTAGCTTCTCATCTGTTCTGGAAGTTTTCCCTGTCCTCTCCTCTTGACCTCACCCTACACACAGACCCACACACATACACTCTCCATCATACCCCCAAACTACTCACACATAAGAATATCTGGATCTGAGAGATGATATGGGGTGGGAGGTGGGAGGGGGATTCAGGACTGGGAGCTCGTATACACCCGTGGCGGATTCATGTCAATGTATGGCAAAACCAATACGGTATTGTAAAGTAAAATAAAGTAAAAAGAAAAAATAAATAAAAAGAAACTAAACATTCAGAAAACTAAAAAAAAAAAAAAAAAGAGTATCTGGATCTTCAGAAACAGAAAGTAGATTAGTGATTGCTTCAAGCCGAGGGAGGGGTGAGAACCATAGGAAATAATAGCTAAAGGGTAGAGGTGATGAACTCTTCTACAGTGGAGTCTGGTAATGGTTGCACATGTCTGTTAATATACTAAAAACAACTGAATTGTATTTTTGAATGAGCAAATTGTATGGTATAAAAATACAATTAACTTATTACTGAATTAAACTCAATAAAGCTGTTGTTGGAATATATCTGGGTTAAAGTTGAAGGTCTACTTTTGGGGACGGTGGTTGGGACAGAAAGGAGGATACAGAAGGAAGAACAGAGCTGAAGTTATGCCTTGTGGCCTGGACTTGACAGTAAGGAAACACGGGGTTATGGTCCTCAGGCTGATTTCCTCGTTGAACCACTCTCTTTGGAGGGCCAGGTCACACCAGCAGGGTCATGCAAGTTTCTTCCACCTCCTGCAGAATGAAAATTCCTTCCCCTTCCTCCATCCCTCCCCCAGACAACTGCATCTTTGTCATAGCCTGACTTCAGAAGGGTTTGACTAGCATGAAGGATCATACAAGTGGAGGAAGAGGAGTGACTCATGTCTTAGAAACCTGGGGACATTAAGCCAGCTGCAGGGCCCTGGGCTGGCCTCTCCAGCAGGAACACATTAGCATGCAGATCTGACAGACCGGTTTCCCCTCGGCCTTGCAACATACCTCCTGCCTGATTCCTATCCAAAATTCTAATTAACAGAATTCATATTTTCACACAGCTCTGGCAGTTTGAATATGCAAGTGCCTATTCAATGCTCCAAAGATCCCAAGCACCCTTTCAGTGCACATGTCTCTATACAAGGGCTCCTGAAATGCAGACGCTGTCTCCCTCGCTGTCACCATCCCGAGAGCATGGCAGCTGCGCTCCCCAAAGCCAGCGAAGTGGGTTCTGCGCACAGAAGACATGCCTCAGCTCCCATCCACCATCTGCCTGGTTGGTGGGTGTGCAGCCTCGGCCCAGACAGGCAGCTGCCCCTGACAATGGGGAAAACAGCAGCACTTCCTCCGTGCCTTTGGCAACAAGAAAAAAAAAATCTGCAGAAAGAATATGTAAAATTGCTGCAAATTTTGGATGCAACTGCTATTATGCCTCCTCACAGCTAAATGATCCCACTCAGAAGGATGGGTTCTGTTTAGCAACTGTAACAATTAGGCGCATTTATACAGAATAAGACACTAACAAGGCTAAAAGACTATTGTCTTGGACAAAGGGTTCCTCTCATATGCTCTTCCATAATAAATGATACCTTTAAAAAAAAAGACTCTTTCAAAACCCTTCTTTTAAGTAAAAAGACTATCACTAATTACTTTGTGGTGAGCACAAATAAAAATTACTTTCTTCAAAAATTCTGACTCTAAATAAATTACCCCAGTCAAAAAGATGTACTCAATTAATTCTTTATTAAGGGTGTTGTAGAATCTAAGCGATTGTTCTCGGTGCTATGTAATAAAGTTAGACAGAGCCAGGAAAACATTTATCACTTAGCTAAGTAATTAGAGTATTTACTTAGAAAAAGTTCTAAAAGTTTAAAAACAAAAAAGACTCAAGGATTATTTATACAAGTCAAGTCTCTGAAGAAATGGGAAAATACACACAAATATAGCTGTAAAGAACATTTCTCTTTTAACGCCCAAATTTTTAAAAGTATTATTTGAATCCCTACACAGTGACCCAGCCCAGCCCAAGCTCAGGTGTCCTCTTCTTGGTTACCCACAGTTTCATCAATGCATAGATACTTAAGTGATGTTCTCACAGTTGTGAACTTTAGCTCTTTAACTGAAATAACTCAGATGGGAGTTGGGGTGAGGGGGCAGTGCGCAAAGCACCTCCTGGAAGAAGTGGTACATAATCCAAAATGGAAACCATTTGGGGGATTGCTAGATTACAGAGCTATCCAAATCAGTTAGAATTGTGTTCATCCGTGAGTAAAAAGAATCTCTTTCCGATTCACAGCTAACAATGTCTTAAATAAGATACAAGCTTATTTCTTTTCCTTGTAAAAGGATATAGAAGCAGGAATCCAAAACTGGTTTGATGACTTCATGTCACTGGCAGGGAGCTGGCCTCCTCCTATTAAGCTCCTGCGATAACGTCTTCAATAGATCTCACTGTATAGTGCATGATTGCTGCTCAGACTCCAGCCATCTTATTCACATTCCAGCCAGCCGAAGAAGGAAAGGAAGAGAACATGACCACTCCCTTTAAGGCTGCTCCCTGGAAGCGGCACATGACATCCCACTGCCCAGACTGAAATGGTCCTAATGACTGCAAGAAGGGCTGGAAAATGGAGTCTTTATACTAGGCATCCATGCACCTAGCTATTACTAAGGAAGAAGGGAAGAATGGATACTGGAAAAGCAAACAGCTGTCCCTCTCACAGCATCTGAGAAGCAACTGCTGCTAACTATGAGGCCTCATCCTGCAATAATTTTGAGTTTCAGTATTCTTTCAATATTCTTTTCAGTAAAGCTTTACTAAAAATGCCAACTGGTCTCCTTTCAGCTATTGATCATGTACCTCTACCAAAAGATGCTTGAGCATCTCCCCATTCATGTTTATTTACGAAACACTTATGTAATACTGTACTAGTATATGTATGTTCTAAAACACAAAAATAGAACCAAAAGAAGAGGTTTAAAATATATAAGTACCCATGGCGGATTCATGTTGATGTATGGCAAAACCAATACAATATTGTAAAGTAATTAGCCTACAATTAAAATAAATAAATTTATATTTTAAAAAAGAAGTGAGACAGGAAGGAATACATACAATGTAATTCCATTTTTATAAAGGTTGAAAACAGGCAACACAAAACTATATTGTTTAAGGATCCATAAGGTAATAAAATTGTAAATGTAAGAAATTACAAAAAAAATGTATATATATAAGTAGAATTTCCTTATAATTTTCTTCCCATGTCCCAAAGGACTATCTTGTGCACCCCACTCAGGGAGACCGCACTGGTCTGTCTGCCATTTGCAGACCCTGTTCACTGAGCCCATAGTTGAAGAGCTCCACCTTTCTTCCTGGACCTTAGAATACAATGACTAATTAACCACACCTCTGCCCTCAGGGAGCTGGAGTCCGAGGAAAGGGGGAGAAATATTTAGGTGAATTCTGGGATGCTCTGTCCGGATTCTCCTGACAGGAAGGGCTGTTGCAGCAAGGTTTAGGAGTGGGCAGATAGCCATCAGTTGTCTAGGGCTGCTCAGCAGCAGTAGAGAGCCCCACCCAAGGGTGTGCCCGTGTCCAGTGACTGACTGCTGTGTGGGCTAAAGGCCACCTCCAGAGCTCCCCGCGGCTCAGCCAGGCTCTCCCTGGCCTGGCTAGGCCTGAACTCTCCCTCTGCCCCTCAAGCTTCCTCCTCCCTTCTTGCCACAGACACTGATTTCAGTTGGGATGCAGACATGTTAACATGTCCGTGATAACATATTGCCAGCAGCGTAGTGAAATCTTTCAAGTGCATTCTGTTAGAATTCAAGGAGGGCACGGATAACAGGGTGCTCCCATTGGCCTGGGGCACCTCAGTCTGCTTGCATGGGTGGGTCAAGGGGGCAAGGAAAATGGATGCGGCAGAAGGAAGGTCATTTTTTAAACTTCTTACGGGAGGTTTAGCCTCAGACCAAGTCTTAACAATTCCTGGCAATGCCAGGATGGGAAGAGAAAGAGCAGAGCACTCTTGGCAAAAGAAGAAGCATGTACACCAAGCAGCAAAACCACATGGCATGTTTGGAGAACCCGCAAATTTATGTTATGTCTAGATCACAAATAACTAAAGAAGTCACAGGGACCAGCTGATGGTATTTCTAGTGACATTCTAATGCGTTTGGACTGTATGTTCCGGGCTCCTACTACTGTGAGTGTGTTCCCGGGACCTGAAACAACCCCATCACCTGAGAGCTAACAGTACAAATGCAGAAGCTCAAGCCCCACCCCCCAGACTTACTGACTCAAACTCTGCATTTTAACAGCTCCTGAGGAGGAGCCTGGCTGGCTACAGCCCACGGCATCTCAGAGAGTCGGACACAACTGAGCGACTAAGCACAAGCAGAATATAGTATGATTTGGGGGTTCTCAGGTGGCACTAGGGGTAAAGAATCCTCCTGCTAATGCAGGAAATATAGGAGACAAGGGTTCTATCCCTGGATGGGGAAGATCCTCTGCAGGAGGAAATAGCAACCCACTCCAGTAGTTGCAGACAGTCTGACACGACTAAGCGTCTGAGCATGATAATTTGATTAGCATGATTCTAGACCACTGATACCCAGTGTTATGCACAAAATAGTCTACTAGGAGTATGGGAAGAAAATAGTGAAATATCGATTATTATTATTCATCTTATACTTTTAAAGTCTTCTTCAGCATATTTTTATCCATTGTAGCATATCAGTACAATGCTACCTGCATATAATTTACAAATAAATGCATACATAAACTGGGTGCATGCTCAGAAACATCTGGAGACCTCCCCTCACTCTGTTCAACAGGAAGGCACTGAAGGCTTTTATACTGAAAGGGTCATGATCACATTTATTGCTCAACAGTTGACCTGGAAGCCACTAGCATGGTAAGCTGATTGGAGGAGGGCGAAACAAAAGGGTGGGGAGATCTGTTAGGTTTTTGGTCAGGGAAGATTTTTTTAGACTATTATTAAAAGCAGGTTTTAGGTTCACAGCAAAATTGAGAGAAAGGTATAGATGTCTTTCTGTATGTTCCTTGCCCCACACGCATAACCTTCTCCTTTATCAACATCGCTCACCAGAGTAGTACGCCTGTTACAACGGATGAATACATCATTATCACTTATTCATAGTTTGTTAGGATTCACTGCTAGTGTTGTATTAGTTTCATAGGTTTGGACACAAGGGTGGTGAGAAGACGGAACACATAGAGTACTTCCACTGTCCTAGAAGTCCTCACCCCACCTGCCAACACCCTGACAACCTCTGTCCCTTTTTCTGTCTCCATAATTTCACCTTTACAGAATGTCATATAGTAGGAATCATGCAATATGAAGCCTTTACAGATGGGTAATATTCATTTAAGTTTCTTTCATGGCTGGATAACTCATTTCTTTTTCAGTTCAGTTCAGTCACTCAGTCGTGTCCGACTCTTTGCGTCACGCCAGGACTGCCTGCATGCCAGGTCTCCCTGTCCATCACCAACTTCCAGAGCATATTCAAACTCATGTTCATAGATTCAGTGACACCATCCAACCATTTCATCCTCTGTCATCCCCTTCTCCTCCCACCTTCAATCTTTCCCAGGATCAGGGTCTTTTCCAGTGAGTCATTTTTTTGCATCAGGTGGCCAAAGTATTGGAGTTTTGGCTTCAGCATCAGTCCTTTCAATAAATATTCAGGATTGATTTCCTTTAGGATGGACTGCTTGGATCTTGCAGTCCAAGGAATTCTGAAGAGTCCTCTCCAACACAACAGTTCAAAAGCCTCAGTTCTTCAGTGCTCAGCTTTCTTCACAGTCCAACTCTCACATCCATACATGACCACTGGAAGAACTATAGCCTTGACTAGATGGACCTTTGTTGGCAAAGTAATGTCTCTACTTTTAATATGCTGTCTAGGTTGGTCATAACCTTTCTTCCAAGGAGTAAGCATCTTTTAATTTCATGGCTGCAATCACCATCTGCAGTGATTTTGGAGCCCAGAAAAATAAAGTGTTTCACTGTTTCCATTGTTCCTCTATTTATTTGCCATGAAGTGATGGGACCAGATGCCAGGATCTTAGTTTTCTGAATGTTGAGTTTTAAGCCAACTTTTTCACTCTCCTCTTTCACTTTCATCGAGAGTCTCTTTAGTTCTTCTTTGCTTTCTGCCATAAGGGTGATGTCATCTGCATATCTGAAGTTATTGATATTTCTCCCAGCAATCTTGATTCCAGTTTGTGTTTCACCCAGCCCAATAGTTTTCATAATGTACTTTGCATCTAAGTTGAATAAGCAGGGTGACAATATATAGCCTTGACGTACTCCTTTCCCAATTTGGAACCAATTTGTTGTTCCATGTCCAGTTCTAACTGTTGCTTCTTGACCTGCATACAGATTTCTCAGGAGGCAGTTCAGATGGTTGGTATTCCCATCTCTTTCAGAATTTTCCACAGTTTGTTGTGACCTACATAGTCAAAGGCTTTGGTGTAGTCAATAAAGCAGGAGTAGATGTTTTTCTGGAACTCTCTTGCTTTTTCAATGATCTAGTGGATGTTGGCAATTTGATCCTGGTTCCTCTGCCTTTTCTAAATCCAGCTTACACATCTAGAAGTTCATGGTTCATGTACTGTTGAAGCCTGGCTTGCAGAATTTTGAGCATTACTTTGCTAGTGTGTGAGCCAAGTGCAATTGTGCGGTAGTTTGAGCATTCTTTGGCATTGCCTTTCTTAGGGATTGGAATGAAAACTGACCTTTTCCAGTCCTGTGGCCACTGCTGAGTCTTCCAAATTTGCTGGCATATTGAGTGTAGCACTTTCACAGCATTGTTTAGGATTTGAAATAGCTTGACTAGAATTCTATCACCTCCACTAGCTTTGTTCATAGTGATGCTTCCTAAGGCCCACTTGACTTTGCCTTCCAGGATGTCTGGCTCTAGGGGAGTGATCACACCATCGTGATTATCAGGGTCATGAAGATCTTTTTTGTATAGTTCTTCTGTGTATTCTTGCAACCTCTTCCTAATGTCTTCTACTTCTGTTAGGTCCAGACCATTTCTGTCCTTTATTGAGCCCATCTTTGCATGAAATGTTCCCTTGGTATCTCTAATTTTCTTGAAGAGATCTCTAGTCTTTCCTAGTTTATTGTTTTCCTCTATTTCTTTGCATTGATCACTGAGGAAGGCTTTTTTATCTCTCCTTGCTATTCTTTGGAACTCTGCATTCAAATGGGTATATCTTTCCTTTTCTCCTTTGCCTTTAGCTTCTCTTCTTTTCTCAACTATTTGTAAGGCCTCCTCTGATAACCATTTTGCTTTTACAAATTTCTTTTTCTTGGAGATGGTCTTGATCTCTGCCTTCTGTACAATGTCACAAACCTCGATCCATAGTTTTTCAGGCACTGTATCAGATCTAATCCTTGAATCTATTCTTCACTTTCACTGTATAATCATAAGGGATTTGATTCAGGTCATACCTGAATGGTCTGCACAGTCTGGCACAGCCGGCGTGCTTTGTCTAGTCAAGGCTATGGTTTTTGCAGTGGTCATGTATGGGTGTGAGAGTTGGACTGTGAAGAAAACTGAGCACTGAAGAAATGATGTTTTTGAACTGTGGTGTTGGAGAAGACTCTTGAGTGTCCCTGTACTGCATGGTGATCCAACCAGTCCATTCTGAAGGTGATCAGTCCTGGATGTTCATTGGAAGGACTGATGTTGAAGCTGAAACTCCAATTCTTTGGCCACTTCATGTGAAGAGTTGACTCATTGGAAAAAACTCTGATGCTGGGAGGGATTGGGGGCAGGAGGAGAAGGGGACGACAGAGGATGAGATGGCTGGATGGCATCACTGACTCGATGGACATGAGTTTGAGTGAACTCCGGGAGTTGGTGATGGACAGGGAAGCCTGAGGTGCTGCAATTCATGGTGTCGCATGGAGTCAGACACGACTGAGCGACTGAACTGAACTGAACTGAATGGTCTAATGGTTTTCCCTACTTTCTTCGATTTTAGTCTGAATTTGGCAATAAGGAGTTCATGATCTGAGCCACAGTCAGCTCCTGGTCTTGTTTTTGCTGCCTGTATAGAGCTTGTCCATCTTTGGCTGTAAAGAGTGTAAACAATCTGATTTCAGTATTGATCATCTGATGATGTCCATGTGTAGAGTCTTCTCTTGTGTTGTTGGGAGAGGGTGTTTGCTATGACCAGTGCATTCTCTTGGCAAAACTCCGTTAGCCTTTGCCCTGCTTCATTCTGTACTCCAAAGCCAAATTTGCCTGTTACTTCAGGTATCTCTTGACTTCCTACTTTTGTATTCCAGTTCCTTATCATGAAGAGGACATCTTTTTGGGGTGTTAGTTCTAGGAGGTCTTGTAGGCCTTTATAGAATCGTTATACTTCAGCTTCTTCAGCATTACTGATTGGGGCATAGATTTGGATTACTTTGATATTGAATGATTTGCCTTGGAAATGAACAGCGATCATTTGTTTTTGAGATTGTATCCAAGTACTGCATTTTGGACTCTTTTGTTGACTATGATGGCTATTCCATTTCTTCTAAGGGATTCTTGTCCACAGTAGTAGATATAAAGGTCATCTGAATTAAATTCACCCATTCCAGTCCATTATAGTTTGCTGATTCCTAAAATGTCGATGTTCATTCTTGCCATCTCCTGTTTGACCACTTCCAATTTGCCTTGATTCATAGATCTAACATTCCAGGTTCCTATGCAATATTTCTCTTTACAGCATCAGACCTTACTTCCATTACCAGTCACATCCACAATTGGGTGTTGGTTTTACTCTCTCTCTTCATTCTCTGGAGTTATTTCTCCACTGATTTCTCACAGCATACTGGGCACCTACCAACCTGGAAAGTTCATCTTTCAGTGTCCTATCTTTTTGTTTTTTCATATTGTTCATGGAGTTCTCAAGGCAAGAATACTGAAGCGGTTTGTCATTCCCTTCTCCAGTGGACCATGTTTTGTCGGAATTCTCCACCATGACCCGTCTGCCTTAGGTGGCCCTACAGGGCATGGCTCATAGTTTCACTGAGTTAGACAAGGCTGTGGTCCATGTGATCAGATTGGTTAGTTTTCCATGATTGTGGTTTTCATTCTGTCTGCCTTCTGTTGGAGAAGGATAAGAGGTTTATGGAAGCTTCCTGATGGGAGAGACTGACTGAGGAGGAAGCTGGGTCTTATATGATGGGTGGGGGCCGTGCTCAGTAAATCTTTAATCCAATTTTCTGTTGATGGGCAGGGCTGTGTTCCTTCCCTGTTGTTTGACCTAAGGCCAAACTATGGTGGAGGTAAATGGTGACCTCCTTCAAAAGGTCCCATGCACGCAGTGCCCCCAACCCTGCAGCAGGCCACCGCCAACCCACGCCTCTGCCGGAGACTCCTCGACACTCACCGGCAAGTTTGGATCAGTCTCTTAGCACTAAATAATATTCCATTGTCTGGATGTATCACAGTTGATTGATCCATTCACCCACTGAAGGACATCATGGTTGCTTCTGCCTCTTGAAAGTTATGGGAAAAGCTGCTATAAACATCTACATTCAGGTTTCTGTATGGATATAAGTTTCCAAATCCTTTGAGGCAAGACTACTGGAGTGGGTTGTCATTCCCTTTTCCAGGGAATCTTCCCAACCCAGTGATTGACCCATTCCTTCAGCACCGCAGGCAGATTCTTTATCATCTAAGCCACCAGGTACTTAACCAATAAAGTTGGGAAGAACTGTACCTTGATAATACTGAGATTTTTCTATTCATGAACAGGAAATATCTCTCCATGTATTTATTTATTTCTTCTTTGATTTATTTCATCAGAGTTTTGTAGTGTTCCACATACAGATCTTATATGTATTTTGTTAAATTTATGTCTGAGTATTTTATTTTGGGGGGTACTAATGTAAATAGTGTTTCATTTTAAATTTCAAACTCCACTGTTCATTGCTGGTATATAGGAAAGTGATTGGCTTTTATATAGTAACTTTGTATTCTGTATTCTGTATCATTTTATAAACAGTTACAGGAGATATTTGGTCAATACTTAAAGCATAACAATCCAGTAGGTAATCATATCACCTGAAACCAAAGACTATTTTATTTCTTCCTTCCCAATAAGAACATTTTTTAATTTCCTTTTCTCACCTATTACATTAGCAAGGACTTAAGAATAATACTGAAAGTTGTACCTGATCTTAGTGGGGAAACTTCAAGTATCTAACCATTAAGTATGATGTCAGCTGTAGGTTTTTTTAATCTTTATTAAGTTGAGAAATTTCTGCTCTGTTCCTATTTTACTGAGACCGGTTGGGTTTTTACATACAATGACTAGTATTGAAAACATGTCCCATGCGTGGAAAGGAGACTTGGACTCTCAGTGTCCTTTTGGAGAGAGACAGGAGCACCTCAGTGTCAAGAGGTCCTATTATATGTCAAGAGCACCTCAGCACTCTCTAATGGACAGCCAGCCTCTGACGGCCACCGCGGGACTTCTTTAACGTGAGCTAGATCATAGCAAGTTATCGGGTCTCCCTCAGAAATCTGCCTCAGATTTTCAATTTGCCTGTTTAAGAGTCGAGGACAGAGCACTGACCTAATTGCTTCACCCCATCATTTCTGTGTGCTTTTGCATAATCTCACCAGCTCCCTTCTTCATTCACCTGGAGGTTATTCCTGACCTGAGAGAGCTGTCTAATATGCCTGCCATTGAGGCATTCAACTCAATTCTAACATTCCTTGCTTGAGGCAGTTGAGAAAGACCCCAAGCTGCTGTCCTGGAGCACCAGTCTCTGGCCCAGGTCCTCCCTCTCTTGGTAGAAGCTCAGACCTGTTAAGCATGAATGTGCTCTACCTAGATTGCTACAGTCCATGGGATCAAAAAGAGGTGGACTTGACTTTGCAGCTAAAACACTCTACCTAGATTAAGGGGACCAGGGAATGGCGTTTCTTACCAGTTTCTTGCCCCATACCACATGCCAGCCTCCACACATTGCTTTGAAATATTCTAAACATTCTAGGCTAAAGCCAAAAATACATCTAAACAGGGGTGATAACCAGTATGGCCCAGACTCCCGCCAACTGGAATGGATGCCAGCCTGGCTGGGCAGGGGCCTGGCAGCCCCCTGTTGGGGCAAGCATTAGTGCTTTGGTTGCTGGATGGCAGAGTGAGCTGGAAGGTCTCAGGGAGGGATCTGAGGGGGGCTGCACAGGGAGGGACTCCAGGAAGGACTTTTAACCTGCAGGTGAGCAAATGCTGCAATGGGTAACAACCAGTGCAGCCATTCTAGGGTATCCCAGTTGAAAGACCGGCCTAAATAGATGAGTAACATCTGGCTATTTTATTAAAGTTTCTCTCCATCTTCTCTCCTTTCTTATGCATGAAGCAGAGAGTGCCCCAGACCACGCCCCACTGTGTGCTTTGCTCTTTAGAAAGATTACTAAAGAAACTAAACACACACATAACTACAGAACCTTTCTTAGAAGTGTCATCTGAGCAAAATAGTGCTATTTTAAAAATCATCATGACACCCTCAGCACACTCTACAGATCTTGACTCTCCAGCTAACACTGAATAAATGTACATTCTTTTTCCATGCTAATTGTTTTCAGACCACCGACTAGAATTACAGCATGAAAAGGCCGCTGTCATGTTCAGGATACATTTTTAATAGACATCTTTAAACATTTAGACAAAATATTATTTTTAAATGGCAATTCTTTAACTGGTAAATGTAATTATCTAACTTTAAACAAAAAAAAAGGAAAGCTGACAATCAAAATATTCTGTCAGTGCTTTACCGTAGCACCTAAAATACCTTTTCAGCAAATGAAATGATACTTTATGCTTTTAAAAATGCATTAGGGTAATTGCTCTGCAACAAATCACCTTCTCTGCTCCAAGCTCGACTGCCATATCCCTCATGTGTCCATCAACTGTGCACATTGTCATGATCTCCTGATGATCGCCCGGGTGAATCCCCCAACAGCACGTTTATAAGGGTATTCAGTTGAGCAAGCTGCAAAATAATTATATTTCAATGGAGATATTACATTGTGAAAAAAATCTATTATATGTCAAGTGCTAAATGAAGCAGTTTATAGTACCAAGACACATTTATTGGTGCTTTTAATCAAAGCAAATAACTTTTGCAAGCTGATCATTCCATTGTTTTCTTGTGATTTTAATTTGCTTCCTTAATAACAAAAATATGCTTTTCAACCAGTAGTTGTCACTTTATTTCTGAAAGAACAAAATGCTAGATTCTTTTTAAAAATATTCTTGGTTTACCATCTCCATATGGTTGGAATCTATTCTCCCAAAGTCCTGTGGAAAAAAAAAAAAGATGTACAAAAGCCTTCTTACAAAGGTGGTCCCAAAGTCCACATTTTCCTTAAGTCCAAAGAGGGACTAAGGGACCCTTAACCCTATCTGTTGGTGGCAGAAGAGCTGAAGAACTTTTGCTCCAATGCACTTCATTTGTTCCTTTGTAAAGTTTAAGGTTCAAAGCCGAGAAGGTTCTTTGTAGGCTTCAAGTTGAACGCAACCTGCTTTCTTTCAACATGCCACTCATCACTGCTGCAACAGCAAGAGCCCTGAGCTTACCTCTTAGGACTAAATTTCAACCATACTGTATTGTATTTCCAGAAATACTAACTGTATTGCATTTCCAGAAAATGTTGAGTACATAAAGAAATCACTCTTTTAGACTTCAAAATGTAATAAAAAGCCATAGTCCTTCACCATATCTCAGCAAGCCTGACCATAACACTGAGTACTGATGAATTTCTCATGAGAATAATAGTTCAGATTTCTCCAGAAGGCTCACTGTGTACCAGATCCCCCTTGAAGTGCTCGTAAGCCTTCTCTCCTGTAATAAAACAATCCTATGCGATAAAGCCTTTGTGTAGCCCAATTCACAGATGAGGAAACTAAGGCTAGAGAGATTAAGTACTTTGCCCAATGATTTAGCCAGTTTTCCTAGATGTCCCCTAGCAGTGCTCAACAGATGCTGACCAAGAGACTCAAACCCACTTAAGAAACCCTTCTTCACCCACATCCAAATGGTCCACTAAATCTGAGTGCTGGTCGGAGTCACTTGAACAGCCAAGTCCAACATGTGACAAAGACACAGGGAACTGGAGATCCCCCGGGGCATCTGTGGGCATCCCTACTGCTAAGGCTCAACAAGCACCAGCCCAGAGAAAGTTCCTCCTCTTCTTCCTACCTTCAACCTTATTTTCAGAAAAGACCCATTTGAAATCCTCTCCAAACCTCACAGTAGGATTCCCCTCTCTGCATCTGCCTGTTTTCGGCAGGAAGTGTGACTAATTGCAAAACTATGATGGGAAGAGCCTGTAGAGAGGGCTCCCAGCCTGGCTCTGTTGATACCACACTCCTTCAGCGCCAGCCAGCCCTGCCCTCAGGAGGGTGGTCCATCTCCACGTCACCCCCTAAACCTGGCACCACAGGCCCCAGAAGCAGGAGAGGGCACCTTCCACTTTCCAGCTGCCCACAATACAGCTGCTCACTGTGCCTTGGTACTTGCTCTACGGTTCTCCCTGCTGCTCCTGCCTCCAGCCTCCCCACCGACCCACTTGTTACCATTAAGCCTGTATCGTCTAAAAGGCACTGATTATTACTGCCGACGAGCCACTGTTCAGTGCGGATCTTAGAGAGGAGCGTGCTGACAAGACATGTTTCCAGAACAAAGAATGTCAAACAGATGCTTGGGTCCCAAAAGAGAAAGCCATGTGGTATGCATGGTGTTTGCGTGTGGGAGACACTCATGTGTAAGGTATATGAGCACGCACAGGCATGAAGACTGGAGAGAGGGGGCTCTCGAGAACGTTACCAGTAATCAAGTCTCATGATCCTAAGGAAGAAAGAGCGGGGAACAGCACTGAAACAGAAGACACCATCTTTTCCTGGAGAAATCACTGAAGTTTAGATCAAGAATTTTCTTTGCAGGATCACAACAGCTGGGGTTCTTTATAACTGTGATTATGACCAAACTCTGTGCTAAACATTTCACATGAATCCCAACATTCATCTTATGAAATATACACTGCTATTTCCATTTTACAGAGAAGGGAAACTGGGGTTCAGAGAGGCTGGATTATTTCCTCCGTGTCACACAGCTAATAAGTGGTGAACTCAAGAGTCAGTTGGGGCCATGTGAAGACAGCATTGGTGCTCCAAACTTGTTGCTAATGGTTCACCTTCTTCCAATAATTAAAGACATTGTTGTGAGCCCTGAATGCAAAGGCTATTTTCACTACAGCACAGTCAGGGCCAGAAGCTTTCAAATAATCACTGCGCAAAAAACCCCCCACTGTTTTCTTGACCACACCCTAGTGATTTTGATTCCACTTTGTCTGAGTCAGGTCCTAGGAATCTGCATTTCCAACCAACCATTTCAGCTGATTTTAATGCAGAGCGTAAAGACACGGGTCTCATCCAGGGCTCAGGGTCAATGCTAAGGTAAGTGGATGTCTTCACTGTTGGTCAATACACTTCGACCTACCTCATCATCACTCCTAGCACCCTCTCTCTAGGGTCAGGGATGGGAACTGCTGCTGCTGCTGCTGCTAAATCGCTTCAGTCGTTTCTGACTCTGTGCGATGGCAGCGTGCCAGGCTCCCCCATCCCTGGGATTCTCCAACCAAGAACACTGGAGTGGGTTGCCATTTCCTTCTCCAATGCATGAAACTGAAAAGTGAAAGTGAAGGCGTGTCTAACTCTTAGCGACCCCATGGATTGCAGCCCACCAGGCTCCTCCATCCATGGGATTTTCCAGGCAAGAGTACTGGAGTGGGGTGCCACTGAGATGGGAACGTATAGGCCCAAATACAGCAAAACTTGGAGAGAGGGCTTATTCCTTTAAGAAACTTGTTTTTGCAACCCCCAGATTGAGAAAAGATTAAGCTATATCATAGATTCTCTAAACATGCCCCAAATTAAAAGCAAGTCCATTTACTTCAGGAGACTAAGTTCTGTGAGGGCCAGCACAGTGCCTGTCACTTACCAGACATGCCGTTACACATGTGTGGAATTGATGCATGAAGGAGAATGAAACCAATCTGCTTATGGTTGCTAACATCTCTAAGAAAGAAACTTGAAATCTTTACAGCAGAGTTCCTCAACCAGAGAACTGATCTTTTTACTTACATTTTTTAATCGAAGAATAATTACTTTACAATATTGTGCTGGTTTTTGCCATACATCAACATGAACGAGCCATTGGTATGCGTGGGGTCTGAGTTTCAGCTTCAGTGGTGGAGCAGAGTGAGCTGGCACCTCCAGGCCAACTGCGAGACATCCACATGCCTTTGGCCACAGGTGGGAGAGGGGAGAGAACATCAGCCTGGCCAAAGCCCTTCCTACTAACTTTTGGACCTGATAATTTTTCACTGTTACGAGGAGGGGGCGAGTTGTCCTGTGCATTATAGGGGGTTAGCATCACCCCTAGCCTTTAGCCACTTCATGCCAGCAGCAACCCTTCCCCATCCAAGGCCATGACCACCAAAAGTATCTCCAGACATTGCCAAAGGTTCTCTGTGCAGCAAAATCACACCTGGTTGAGAATCGCTGTTTTAAAGGAGGCCAAAAAGTATCGAATATTTTAATTGCTTTCAAAAGTGCCTGATTCCCTTCTGATCACCATCTCCATTAGCATCATACCGTTCTCCCAAAAGGGTTTTTGGTTGTTATTGTTGTTTGTTTAATGACCTCAGAATCTCTGGCAACCTTGCATCTCTTTTCAGGACACATTTCTAGTGTGTTTTTGAAGGACAATTAAGGTGTACAACAATCTCAAATCTCAGGAATAGAATGAATGTAAGAGTTTTTAGAGAACAAAGAAACAGATTTGTATGAAAAGAGAGATATCAGAATGTTATAACACTTTTTCTAGATGCTAGAAGACATAGACAAATACCTTCAAAATTCCAAGGAAAAGTTATTTTCCATCTAGAATGATATACTCAGCCCAATTTTCAGTCAAATATGAGGTTTGAACAAATCTATTTTTAGACATGCAAGTAATAAAAAAAAAATTCTTCCCATGCACTCTTTCTTAGGAGGTTCCTAGAAGATATCCTTCAGCAAATTCAGAAAATTAACCAAAAAGAAAAGAAGAATGGGATCCATGAAAGAGGAAATCTAGCACAGGAAAGTGGATGAGAGGTACTTTCCACACCCAAAGAGCACTTGCTCCAAATGGGGAGGGTTGTGGGGCAGGAGGAAGAACATAAATGACTGAGTGTTCGAAAATGGACAAATTATTGACAGACGTCAGGTGACATATCTGTTTGCAAATCTGGAAAAAATAGTAGTGATCTGTACTTAGAACTGGGTAAGTTTAAAAAAAAAAAAAATGGTGGAGGGGGGCAATTATTTACTCCAGGCAAAAGAAAAGGTTAAGATAGTTTGAGGAAAAATGATTATATTATGTTTATTGACTTGACAATAAACAATATTCACCCAGTCAACACCATGTAAACGCTGAATATTAACTGAACAAAAATTGTGGTAAGTGTATCCAAGGGTTGGAGCTAGGAAGGGAGGGAGGTGAATCAGAGAGCTGAAGCATTCACCTATCACAAGAGAAAGTCAGGAAAGGACTACCGCGGGAGGTAACAGTGTGGGCACAGGATCTGGAAATAAGGGCGTCAACACCGGAAGTGAAGTGGAAGTTGCTCAGTCATGTCTGACTCTTTGCAGAAGAAACAGTTTAAAAAGTTGAAAGTGGTTGCCTCTGAAGAAAAAGATTAGAGGCGGGAGGAGAAAGCAGAGGCTTCCCACTGTTTGTTACCAGCCTTTCTCCTTGATTAACTATATGCATGTATTACCTTAATGAAAGTACAAGTCAACTTAAAGACATAATAAGACGATATACTATTTCTAAATGACTCGGCGCCTGGAACACGGGCAGCACACAGCCCTCACCTGGTACGCAGCTGCTCTGGTGCTGCCCCCCACCTCGCTGCCCGCCTGGGTGCAGAATCTCGCCTCCATCCTGCGAATGACAGCGCGTTCTCAGGGCTGTCTCAGGCTTTTCCTCTGCTTCCGTCACACCTGCCTGCCTGCTGCTCCCTCAGCCTAGAAGGCCTGTCTCCCAAATGTGCTCACCCACTCACCCTTCAGTGCCTCTCCAAGTCACCCCCGCAGAGGCCTTCCCTGCCTTCCTAGCTAAAATAGCCCCTCCGAGCCTCTTTAGCCTCTCCCCTCTTCTACTGTCTCTCATTTACAGGACTTGTCACTATCTGAAGTATCCATTCACCTACCCATTTCCTCTCTCTCAACTGAATATCAGCCTTCAAAGGGCAAGGACTGTCTTTGCTGATGAGTTGCCAGCTTAGGAACCAGGCCCAATAAATATTTAACTGGATGGAAGGACGTGAGGATGGATGAATAAATAAATTAAAGTTTGTTTGAAATTGGGGATTGCGATTACACTATTGATGCTAAGTGTAGAATAGGTAACTGATGGGAACACACTCTGTAACGCAGGGAACTCTACCTTCATGCACTGGAATGACCTGAATGTGAAGCAAGTTCAAAAGAGAGGGGATATATGTACTCAGATGGCTGATTCATTTTGCCGTACTAACATTGTAAAGCACCTATATTTCAATAAAACTTAATTTAAGAAAAGAAAGAAAGCTAGCAGGAGCTCCCCCAATTGAGGAACAGTGAGAGAAGGCAGGCCACTCCAGTACTATTGCCTGGAAAATCCCATGGACAGAGGGAGTCTGATAGGCTACAGTCCACGGGGTCGCAAAGAGTCGGACACGACTGAGCGACTTCATTCATTCATTCATTCATTCCTCCTGTATCAGAAGTCATCCTCATAGACTGAGCTTGTGGGGAGGGACACACACATAGCCCCAAGGGAGGAAGGGGACACCTCCACTCTCGAGACAGATCAGCCTGACACTCACTGAGTGAGTGAGCGAATGCTCTCAGGCTATGGAAGTGTTCCAGCCTATTGCTTGTGCAGTCTCTGGGTTAAGACGAATTCCAGGTGGCGCCATATTATTTCCAGAGATTGTTCCTCTGTTTTATCTGCTTGACCCATCAAAGTCTGCCACGCCCGTCGTTCCCCCTTCTACCTCATAGTAGTTCTTCCACCTGCAGGCCTCCGTCTCTCAGAAAGAAACCTTCTTGGAGCTTCTTCAATTGATAGGTTTCAGGACATATTTTGCATAGTCAAGTAGCTTTTTAAAGTTCTGGACGTCAGGTTTCCAAGAGCAGAGGATCAGGACAGCTACTAGAGTGACGTAATAAAGAATGCAGCTGCACTTGGCACTTTAGATGGGAGGAATGTCTTATTAAAAGCAAGATTTAGGTACAGATGGTGTGAGGCGTGTGCCACTGCACAGGAGGCTCTGAGAAGAGTCCAGGCATAAGGCATAGACCACAGAGGAAAGGACAACCCCTGGAGACATTTTTAAGAGACAACTGGCCCAGGATTCCGAGTGAATGGGGAGACAATACCATGTGGTGGTTAAAAGCATGGGCCACACCCAAAGGGGGAAAAAGGAGATAATTCACTGTGAGGGTCCAGGTTCAATCCCTGGTTGGGAAAATCTTACAAGCTGTGCACTATGGGGAATAAAAGAGCATGGGCAGGGATTTCCAGGAACTCCACCACTTGCGACTGCACGACCTTGGGCATGCTGATTAGTTCCTTCACCGGAGACATGGAACAGTGATACCTGCCTGCCAAGGAGTGTTGTGAGGATTAAAAGTCTGGAAACATGTTGGCATAGTGTCTGGGGCATAGTAAGTGTCCAATAAATGGACGATGTGTGTGAGCTAAGCCTCTTCAGTTGTGTCTGACTCTTTGCAACCCTATAGCCAGGCTCCTCTGGAGTGAGTTGTCATTTCCTCCTCCAGGGGATCTTCCTGACCCAGGGAACAAACCCACGTCTCCTACACTGCAGACAGAGTGTGTACCTCTGAGCCACTAGGAAAGCTCCATAAGAGAGAAGACTCACTGATAATCTCCACATTTTAAAAAGATTTTTCTGATGTGGACCGTTTTCAAAGTCTTTATTGAATTTGTTACAATATTGTTTTATTTTATGTTTTGGTTTTTTGCCTACAAGACATGTGGAATCTTAGCTCCCTGACCAGGAAACGAACCACACTCCTACATTGGAAGGCAAAGTCTTAACCACTGGCCCACCAGGGAAGTCCCAATTTCTACATTTCTAATGGAGTAGTGCTGCAGCCAGAACTGAGAGAGAGGGGCTCTTTCGGGAGGTGGGCATGGAGTCCCAACAACTTGAGACTGAAGCTGAGTTCAGGTGGACGGCAAGCATTCAGGGGATTCCTATGCAATTAAAAACACTGCAGTTCCTATCTAAGCACACAAGTAAAATTCAGAAATGAAAGGTACTCTTCAGGAAATGAAATATTAGGGAAATTACTAAATTTTACTTCCAAAGCCTGTTTCTTATAAGACTTTGAGAAAAAGAAAACTAACAATTCTTTGAAAAGCATTTATTTTGTTCAGTGATTAAAAGGAAGAAACATAAAACAACAATTAAAAAAAAAAGAAACCTGAAGGGCACTCTAGTTAAAAAAAAAAAGAAAGAAAGAAAGAAAAGTTTCTGAAATTTAATCATGTGGTCCTGAAATTGACCGTAGTTAGACAGTTGAAGTTTCCATTTTTTCTGCATCTTTGGCCTTCTAAAATAAAAGCTTGCAATAGTCAATTCTCAATTAGCTTTGTTAATGGAGAGGAGCAGTGACACAGATAAAAACAAGCTACAGATAACACAAAAATGATTTACTGCCACTTACAGGTTCTCTGCGACCCCCAGCCTCCCACCTTCTCAAAGCCCTCCAATCAGCTCTTTCAGACCCCTGACGTGTGGTGTCAGAAGGAGACTGTGGGTCACAGGGATAATCTATTCAAGGGTAATGGATTTGACTACAGTTTAGCATTGATTAATTATGGTGTCCAATTTTAATTCAGTGCCATTCACTAACTAATTAGATAAGAGTTTTCTATGTTCTATTTTTGGCACAGAAAATTCTAAGCATAGGTACCTTAAAATTAGCAGTGCTGTTAAGATTTAATAATTATTTATCCCCAACCTCACAATGAGCACTGTACAAAGGTCAGAAGACCTACGTTCTTCCCAGTCCTACCCATGATATGGATTTTGCAACCAGGTAATCTATTCACCTCTCTGAACTGTTTACTGCTTTATAAAGTGGGAATCAATGAGGTGGATGTCTAAGGTTGGTTCCAGAGCTACCATTCTAGGTCATCCTCTTGATGCATACTTTGTTTTTAACATGTTTGCCTTTTGACCTGTACTCACAAGTTTATGGCAGTGGTTCTTACCCAAGGCAGTTTTGTCTCCCAGGAAACTTGGCAATGTCTGGACACATTTTTATTGTCAGGACTAGGAGGTAGAAGTTGATTCTGTCATCTAGTGGGTAACAAGCCAGGGATGCTGCTGAAAATTCTACAAGGTTCAGGACAGTCCTCTACAACAAAGAATTATCTGGTCCAAAATGTTAATAGTGTTGAGGTTGAAAAACCCTAATACATAGAAAGATATCTTGACATAGGTCAGTAGTCTAAGAATTGTTCTATTTTGGAAGAGGAATAGAAGTTTAGATTATAGGATAATAGTATATTAAATTGGAACTTACTACTGAGGCACCAAAGATTCCATAAATATGAAATTCCAAAGTGAGGTTCGAATCACCTCGTGGAAATTTCAAAGAACAGTATTAAAAACTGGATAAGCAGCCCTAAAACCTGCAAGGAAACCATGAAAGGGTTGCGCATGTGGATACTGGGGGAGCATTTGCAAAAGGAATTTTTCGTAGACAGCCACTGCCCTGTGTGACGCTTACTCCCATCTCACAGGGAAAGAGCTGGACTAGAAGCATTTTTAATTCTGTTCCCAGAGAGCCTCCTGGGGAAATGAGACTCCAAAGTCTCAGTGGAGTGGAAAGTCCAGAAAATAAGGAATAAGAAGAGAACACCACTAGGGGATAGTATGCATGGCCCACCTCCTAGAACTATTGTTGGAGGGACTCGAGAAGAAGCTTCACCTCTAAGCATCTGCCAGGCCCAGCCTGTGCAAAGCCAGCTCACAAACACCATTCAAGTAAGAACTTTTCTGTACCTTTTTGCTCCCAATCTTCTTGTGCCCTGACCTCAGAGGAGCCTGAAGGTTAGAAAATAGAGAAAGAGGAAAACAGGTTAGAAAAAGAACAGGTTATGGCTGAGATAACAGGAGTCTTACCTTTTAATGTATATCAATGTGCTGGGCTTCTTTGTGGCTCAGATGGTAAAGAATCTGCCTGCAATGCGGGAGACCTAGGTTCGATTCCTGGGTTGGGAAGATTCTCTGGAGAAGGAAAGGCTACCCACTCCAGTGTTCTGGCCTAGAGAATTCCATGAACTGTATGATCCATGTATTCACAAAGAGTAAGACTGAGTGACCTTCACTTCACTTGACATGCTAATTAATACATCCAACTGGAATTCTATTTCAAAATCAAGATGGTGTCTTTTGGTTAAGATTGAGAGTAGGTAGGACTTTCTATTCCTTATGTGACTAGAACATTCCTGGAGGATGTCAGAACTTTCACCCAACACGAGAGAAAAAAACGCTCCATTAAATAAATTTTAAAAAGCAATGGAAGTCAAAATTATGTTTCATCCATTACATCTTACTGGTCACAATTGTTCATATACTAGTTATAGGCTCAAACTTCCATTTTCCCTCCTTTTAAAAATATAACCAAGATTCTTTATGAACTGTGCCTATGGGGGTGGGGGCGGGGGACCTTGCTAGATATTCTCTGTTTAACTATACTAGAAATATAAAATTTTTAAGTTCAAAAATATAATATTTTTGGTTCCTATGAATTTCGAATCAAGTTCATTGAACTTTTTACTCTGAGGGGGAAAAAATCTTAAATCTTGCCTGTGTGTCATTAGATACAAGGTTCTCCAAAGATTATGCACTGAGCTGTGAGTTCTCCCAGTACCCATAGTCTAACTTTGATGTTCTGAAATTTTCCAGATTTGAGTTTAATAACATTGTCAGATATTCTGAAAGGATGACTTTTCAGCTATTGCCATACATTAAATATGTCAACTATTTTATTAATTATGTGTCATCTTATATTTGTATGGGCTGAAGTAATTTCCCCAGTATCCTCAAAGGCACAATAAAGAGATTTAAAATTGGTAGAAATGTCATGCACAGATGGAAACATTTAATAATTTAATTGTATTCCACAAGTAAGTCTTCACCTAGAGATTTTTTTCAAATTAAATATTATCACTTCTTTTCTTTATACTTCTCTTTATATGATCATGACTGAAGAGAAAGAAGAATAATCAAAGCATTTAGAATATTTCCTGGGCCCCATTGATCCTCTCAAAGTAAGGTCAATAGGCCAGCAACTTCAGCAGGACCTGAAAGCTCATTAGGTACAGAATTTCAGGCCCTGCCCTTGATCGACTGAATCTGAACCTGCATTTCATAATGTTTTTAGGTTTTAATGTCTATTCTCATAGACATTAAAATTTGAGGACTGAGCTAGGCCATCATTGAGGAGGCTATGATGATACTAGATAACAATTTAGCTCAAGACAAATAAGTGCAAATAGCCCAGTTAGGATGAATTTCTTTACACGCAAAAAAAAAAAAAAAAATCCATAGTAGAAGCAAAGTAAATCCTTGGCAGTGAAAATTTATTTTAATCCAAAGAGAATGCTGCCAGAGACTTTGTACAAACTGCCAAACTGTAACCATAAGCAATTGGTGCGGTGGAATCAATTCAGTCTGGACTCAGTGTGTAACTCCCAAAATTGTATTGGCCAACTATTGTGTAAGACTCACAACATTCTTAATAATCCTGGCTGACTAAAAATTGTGAACATTTTTGGTGTCTTTTATCTCTCTTTTTTTTTTTCCTTGCTTATGAGTTCCTAAACCCATAGGCAAGATTGAGAAGATAGGAAGAAAATGTTGTCACATGCATATTTTTTAAAATGCTGTTTTGGTGAAACCTGTACCACTGCTTCTCTTTGCTACACATTCTAGAATCAGCTAGAGAACTTACAAAGATCCCCATGCCCAGGCTGCACCCCACACTAATTAAGTCAGAATCTCTGGAGCTGGGATCCAGGCATCAGTAGTTTCTCAAAGTCTCCAGGTGACTACAGCATGCAGACAAGAGGAATCAAAGACCTATACAAGTCAGACTGAAGGAGTTGACAATTACATGGTGAGTTCATCAAAGGAAATAGCTAATATTCATAATTTAGGCCCCCAGCTAGATTTGGCCGAGGTTAGCGTAGTCATCTGGACCAACACATTACCCTCTCCCTCAACCTAGCCTGACTCAGACTCTCATCGTCTCTAAGCTAGACCCTGACAGCAGCCTACTCCCTAGTCTCCAGCTCCTAGCCTTGGCCAATCATAATCGACATTGCCCATCTTCTCCTCTATCTACACTGCTCTCTGCCGACCCGGTGATTTGCCTAGAAAAAAATTAGACCATACTCCCACCACCTTCAGTTCAGTTCAGTTCAGTTCAGTCGCTCAGTCGTGACTGACTCTTGGCAACCCCATGAATCTCAGCATGCCAGGCCTCCCTGTCCATCACCAACTCCCAGAGTTTACTTAAACTCATGTCCATCGAGTCAGTGATGCCATCCAGCCATCTCATCTTCTGTCGTCCCCTTCTCCTCCTGACCCCAATCCCTCCCAGCATCAGGGGCTTTTCCAATGAGTCAACTCTTTGCATGAGATGGCCAAAGTATTGGAGTTTCAGCTTTAGCATCAGTCCCTCCAATGAACACCCAGGACTGATCTCCTTTAGGATGGACTGGTTGGATCTCCTTGCAGTCCAAGGGACCCTCAAGAGTCTTCACCACAGTCCAAAAGCATCAATTCTTCGGTGCTCAGCTTTCTTCACAGTCCAACTCTCACATCCATACATGACCACTGGAAAAACCATAGCCTTGACTAGATGGACCTTTGTTGGCAAAGTAATGTCTCTGCTTTTGAATGTGCTATCTAGGTTGGTCATAACTTTCCTTCCAAGGAGTAAGTGTCTTTTCATTTCATGGCTGCAATCATCATCTGCAGTAATTTTGGAGCCTCCCAAAATAAAGTCTGACACTGTTTCCCCATCTATTTCCCATGAAGTGATAGGACCAGATGCCATGATCTTAGTTTTCTGAATGTTGAGCTTTAAGCCAACTTTTTCACCCTCCTCTTTCACTTTCATCAAGAAGCTTTTTAGTTCCTCTTCACTTTCTACCATAAGGGTGGTGTCATCTGCATATCTGAGGTTATTGATATTTCTCCCGGCAATCTTCATTCCAGCTTGTGCTCCCTCCAGCCCAGCGTTTCTCTGCATATAAGTTAAATAAGCAGGGTGACAATATACAGCCTTGACGTACTCCTTTTCCTATTTGGAACCACTCTGTTGTTCCACGTCCAGTTCTAAGTGTTGCTTCCTGACCTGCATACAGGTTTCTCAAGAGGCAGGTCAGGTGGTCTGGTATGCCCACCTCTTTCAGAATTTTCCAGTTTATTGTGATCCATACAGTCAAAGGCTTTGGCATAGTCAATAAAGCAGAAATAGATGTTTTTCTGGAACTCTCTTTCTTTTTCTATGATCCAGCAGTGTTGGGAATTTGATCTCTGGTTCTTCTGCCTTTTCTAAAACCAGCTTGAACATCTGGAAGTTCACAGTTCACGTATTGCTGAAGCCTGGCTTGGAGAATTTTGAGCATTACTTTACTAGTGTGTGAGATTCAAAGGCTCACCATTGCCTACTTAATAAGTTCCAAGCTGCTTAACCTGGCAACTTAGGCCTTCCATACTTTATCCGATGCCAGCACTTCCAACTTCACCTCCTGATCTTCCTACCTCTAAGCTCCAACAACTCCAGTAACACATTTCCACATTCCCAAGCCACTCCATGCCCTTAGACCTTTGTCCATGCCTCCTCCTCATTTCTTGGACTAACTCCTGCTCACCATTCAAGACCTCAGCTCAGGTGTCACTCTCTAGGAAGCCTTCATTTTCCCCACCCAACCCCTTTAAAAGTTGTTTTCAATGGGGCTCCTTTGCACGCCAAAGTGAAAGGAATAGCAGAGAGGTAACAGAGCATCTCTTTCAGTATGTTCTGAAAAAAGCAACTCAGCTCATTAAATAGATGCAGGAGAGAGATGAAGTGCAAAAGAGATGGGAGTCCTAAATAATCAACCACCTTGTTTCCTTTACAAGGCAGATACAGCCAGGTGATGACAGGTTCTCTAAATCATGAGAGCCTGGGCAAAAAGGAACGCAAACCAGTCAAAAGGGGAGAATTTTCTCTGTTATAAATGACAAAACTGCATTCATTACAAATTTATTTCCAAACTTACTAAAGAAAGATGAACGCTTAAGCTTGAATGATAAATAGACTTTAAATGATTCTATCTATAACTACAATCTAACCATTTTTACAAATCTCAGACTCTGATGACGTTTCATAACCATTTTGGGTTATTTTTGGTGTGAACAGTCCAGGAACCTTCTAGCTTATGTTATTTTCATCAGAACTTATGAGGTTTTTTTGAAAGAGAGTTATCATAACCATCTGCCCCTAAAATAACAACAATAAAGTCCCAGCAAGATAACAAATGGTACCAAGGCCACATGGACTGTTTACAGTGTAATTTCTTTTGCCTTATTAGTCACAGTATTTTTTAATCTCTCTTCCAGGTGGTTCAGTTGAAGGAAAGAAAATAACTAACATTTATTCAGGACACATTTATATGCCAAACGCTGTGTTTAAAGTATTTATGTATGTATCTCCACATGTAACATTTACAACACTGTGAAATAAGCATTATTATCTATTTCTCACAAACAAAGAAACTGAAGTTCAAAAAGCTTAAATTACCCAAGACCACACAATTAGTTCAGAGAGTAATATGTTCCATAAAGCTGTATCTTTATTCACAAAATAATGATGATAATAATATAACTTAAAATGAATAACCAACAAGAACCTACTGTATACAGCACAGGGAACTCCGCTCAATGCTACATAGCAGCCTGAATGGTTAGGAAGTTTTGGGGGAATATATAGAGATATTTATATGGCTGACCTTTGCTGTCCACCTGAAACTATTACAATACTGTTCATTGCTATACTCCAATACCAACTACAAAGTTTAAGAAAAAAACAAGTTATATATGGCTGCATATATGCAGAGTACATCATGAGAAACGTTGGGCTGGATGAAGCACAAGCTGGAATCAAGATTGCCAGGAGAAATAACAATAACCTCAGATATGCAGATGACACCACCCTTATGGCAGAAAGTGAAGAGGAACTAAAAAGCCTCTGATGAAAGTGAAAGAAGAGAGTGAAAAAGTTGGCTTAAAGCTCAACATTCAGAAAACTAAGATCATGGCATCTGGTCCCATCATTTCATGAGAAATAGATGGGGAAACAGTAGAAACAGTGTCAGACTTTATTTTGGGGGGCTCCAAACCACTGCATGGTTACTGCAGCCATGAAATTAAAAGACACTTACTCGTTGGAAGGAAAGTTATGACCAACCTCAGTTCAGTTCCGTTCAGTCTCTCAGTCGTGTCCGACTCTTTGAGACCCCATGAACTGTAGCACGCTCAGACCTCCCTGTCCATCACCAACTCCCAGAGTTCACTCAGACTCACGTCCATTGAGTCCAGTGATGCCATCCAGCCATCTCTTCCTCTGTCATCCCCTTCTCCTCCTGCCCCCAATCCCTCCCAGCATCAGGGTCTTTTCCAATGAGTCAACTCTTAGCATAAGGTGGCCAAAGTACTGGAGTTTCAGCTTCAGCATCATTCCTTCCAAAGAAATCCCAGGTCTGATCTCCTTCAGAATGGACTGGTTGGATCTCCTTGCAGTCCAAGGGACTCTCAAGAGTCTTCTCCAACACCACAGCTCAAAAGCATCAATTCTTCGGCACTCAGTCTTCTTCACATAAGACCAACCTAGATAGCATTAAAAAGCAGAGATATTACTTTGCCAACAAAGGTCCATCTAGTCAAAGCTATGGTTTTTCCAGTGGTCATGTATGGATGTGAGAGTTGGACTGTGAAGAAAGCTGAGCACCGAAGAATTGATGCTTTTGGACTGTGGTGTTGAGAAGACTTTGAGAGTCCCTTGGACTGCAAGGAGATCCAACCAGTCCATCCTAAAGGAGATCAGTCCTGGGTGTTCATTGGAGGGACTGATGCTAAAGCTGAAACTCCAATACTTTGGCCATCTCATGCAAAGAGTTGACTCATTGAAAAGCCCCTGATGCTGGGAGGGATTGGGGTCAGGAGGAGAAGGGGACGACAGAAGATGAGATGGCTGGATGGCATCACTGACTCGATGGACATGAGTTTGGGTAAACTCTGGGAGTTGGTGATGGACAGGGAGGTCTGGAGTGCTGCAACTCATGGGGTCGCAGAAGAGTCGGACATGACTGAGCAACTGAACTGAACTGAACATGTAGACCCAGGCACTGTATCTCAGGGGAAAAAGGAAAAAGAAAACAAAGACCCAGTTAAACTCCTCCAAAGCTTATGCCAAGTCCAAAGCAGAGCAAAGTATATGAAAGTAGACTACAGTGTTTGCTTCTCTACAGAGTACTCGAGTTCAACAAACAGCTCTTAAGGATACCAGAGAATCTTTGACTGCCAGTATTAAACAGAAGGCTCTCCTGTCTGTATTTCTCCATCCAAGGAACATAAGTTCCAACATAGAGCAAAGGAAGAAATAAAGTACAAAGCCAAGAATATTCTAAGAAAATGTAAAAACATAGCTGTTTATCAATGTTGTGTATGATCAGATATCAGACTTTCTCTTCATCTAAAATCGTATCATTATTAGAGTAAGTCTTTCCTAGAAATTGCTTTTACTGATAAAATCCAAACTTACAAATCAGTGTCGGAAGGGTGTGTTAAAGATTTAGGCCACCACAGCATTCCCATAAAATCCCTCCTCCATCAGCCAAACACAGGTTCCAATGTACAGGTGGAATATCTATTCAAAAGTAGATATCTCTTGCCTTTAAGCTTCACTTGAGAAATGGAAGGAAACCTCATTTGGATCCTCAAAAGAAGGAATCATTTGTAACAAATATATAAACAAATGTGCTTCTCAACTTACAGTTTCAGTGCAGGTTGACATCTCAGCACTGATGGGCCTGTCAGTGGTGATGACTCTATTATGTGCATGAGTCCATTAATATCTTCTGGGTATAATATCATATCCCATTCATCATATTAAGGTTTAACAGCTGAAAACTCCAGAGACACTGAGGTTGTCTGGCTAAAAACACTGATCCTACAGTATTAAAGTGAGACTCATACTCCAGAGCCAACCAACAATAAATTCATGTTAAAAAATAAACTCACAGCAAGAGAAATCAGGCCCACAGTTTAACAGAAGATCTATTAAGGAGCTACTAACCCCTAAACTGAGGGCCCTATGTGTTCATCAGGATTCACTGTCATTTGTTCCAGTCTTGACCTTAAGGAAAATAAACTAATATAAAATAAAACATTCCTGAATACCTCATGATACCCAAGACCACAGCACTTCCATGTTGCATTAAAGAGGCTTTTCCAAGGTCAATCTGAGCTTTACTACATAGATTGTGTTTATATATAAGGTACGAGCACTTTTTAAACTGTCTGAAAATACTGGTAATCTGAAAACTATGACTTGCTTAAAATCATACACTCTGTGATGTCTTTTCAATAGTCCCTGTGATCTTCTAATATGGGGAAGTGGTTTTTACCAAGCTAACCACCAGCCTTGAAATACCTAATGATGCCCTGAGACTGGAGGGAATCATTCCAAATTGCTCTAAATTGAACTTCCCATGGTAAGAACAAAGGGTGACACTTAACTCAAGGCCAACAGCCATGAACCTTGGGGGTCCAATTTCCGACTCAGGATTCCAGTCTTGGGAACTTCAGGATTTTAAAGTACAGTATCTTAATCTGGCATGCAGAGTGAACTTGTCCGTTTACCCAGAGAAAAAGCCTGTGTGGTGGTTTTGTAATTTTCCTAAGATTTCCTTTCTTTGCTAGAAGCTGGAGAGCTTCAGGCTAGAGATGGAGCTAGCTGGGAAAACGATGAGGCCCTGCCCTCTCTGTTATCATTTACCCAGACTCACCCTAAATTTCTAAATGGTCTCCTTAAAGATAAGCTACCTCATTCTCAAAATGTATGTCAGTACTCTATGCCATACAGCAATCATGAATCACAGAGCTAATAAATTTCTCTCTGGGAAGAATCACACTTTATTAGGATATTTTCTGGTTGCAAGAAATAGGAGTCGTTTTGAACTAGCTTAAGCAAAGGAAATGTGTATTATAAGAACTCCTGGGTATCTTAAGGAATTCAAGGGCTGTTAAATAACCAAGCTTCAGAAAGGGCAAGAAGAAGGAATTAGAACATTTTAGGGAACCCTAAAGTCTTCTTTCCTTCTCTCAGCATCGGCTTTCTTTTGTTTCCCAGTCTTGGTGGTAAAAATGATCATCACGAGCACTTCCCTCATTGATGCGCTCTCCTCCATTCAAGGCAGCATCCGGACTGATCTATGTACTCTGCCTCTAATTCCACTTTTCTAAGGCAGGGATCAATTGACTTACTTTGGATAAGGTGCCCAACTCACACAATCCATGAAGGCCAAGAGGAGGGGCCCTTTGTTCAAAAATGGCTGCTCCCACTGACGCAATGGGTTGGAGAAACATGAAGACAGAATACAGTTGACAGATATTGAAAAATTATACTACAGGATGCCCAGTCAAATTTGAGATCAGATAAATAACAAAAAAATTTTAGTATATCCTATATAGGACATTATTAGTTAATATTAATGTTATTATTCATAGAAATTAATATTAGGTATTAATTTTCAATATTGACATTAGATATTCCATAGAAATATCTAATGTGTGATATTAGTATTAGATATTCCACAGAAATAGTTTCCATAAATAATAAAGTTTGGAAAATATTGGGTAGCATCTATCAATTTATTAAACATTAGAATTAGTATCTACTTAATATCTAATGTGTGATATTAGATATTCCACAGAAATAGTTTCCATAAATAATAAACTTTGGAAAATATTGGGTAGTATCTATCAATTTATTAAACATTAGAATTAGTGTCTGCTTGAGCCAGGCACAAAGTTCAGCAGAAGATTTCTTAGAACTTTAAATATACCAGTGGGCACTGTAACTCTCCAAGAAGGGAAATGGGGTGTTCCGTGTTTCCCAAACTTAATCTGACTTTGGAAAAGCCACCAGATACCTAGTGTTGCTTAGAACCCAGTCTGAGAAATGCTGACCTAAGGCGAATACATCAAGAAAGATGAATTATGCCAGTTAGCAACCGATTATGTATGTCTTGATGTTAAGTCACATAAGAGCTCCCAACATCTCTGAAGATAGCCCAGCAAACACCTGTTTTATCAGCTAAACACCAGCGAAGACCCTGAGCCTGCAGCCAAGAGTTCCATCCCTGGCCATTTCTCCTTTTATTCTCTGTTATCATGGTAACTTAAACTTATCCCTAATTTTACAGAAGTTGTTGACTGATTGAGGCCATTTCAGCCCTTTTCATAAGGCTTCTAGACCATTCCTAATACCTGCATCTCCTACCAAAAATCACTACTCTGTCTGCATATTACATGATGATCCAAAAAATTCATGTTGCATTATGATCCAGAAAGTTCTGATTGTAGCCAGTGAAACTGCCCATAAGAAATGGCAATAAATCATACCAACAACAGTTGAGTAACCAAGGGCTGCTTTTCCCAATCACAAAACTCACCTTCTTGAAACTGCCATGTCTCTTCAGCCTCTGTTGACCTTACCTTGAGACACGTGCTGTCTCTTTGGCATCTTTTGGCATCTTCTGCACTTCTCACTCTCATTCAGAATTTTTGTCAGTTCCCTCAATCCACAACATATCCTTCCATAACAGTTCTTTCTGGGGTTCTGACATGCCTCCAAAGACAGAAACCACAAACATCATCCTGATTGAAACACTTCTTCTGTGTGTACCCTCTTGAACTTGGATGGACCAGTTTTTGAAATGTGCGTTATGTCATGAGGCAATTATGAAAAAAATTATAACTTAAAACTTGCCCCATGTTGTAATATCTACAAAGACTCAGTATGAGTGACTTAACCCAGGTTAATTGGAAATTTAAATGCTGACTGGCTATCTGATGATATTAAATTTTTTCAATATTTGATATTTTTAAATCAATGTTTTTAAGTGTGCTAGAGGGTTCTGTGATTTCAAGACTAAATGGGGAAAAATAGGAGAGTCCCTTAACTGCTATGAAAAAATATGTCATCTGGAATTTGCTTCAAAATAATACCATATGAGGAAATTTCCCTGGTGGTCCAGTGGCTAAGATTCTGCTCCAAACGCAAGGACTCAAGTTGGATCCCTGGTCAGGGAACTAGATCCAGCATGCTGCAACTAGGACCCAGGATAGCCAAATAAATAAACCCAAATAATAATAATAACAGGTGAGAGGGAACGGATAAGAGTGTAGGTGGTTCCAGGACTGACTGGGGGTTCTCGGTGGTTCTAGTTAAGTTATGGGCACTTGGACAGGGTGGAGGAGGCTCATTATACTATTCTTTTTATTTTTGTATCTGTTCAAAGCGATTCATAACAAAATATTTTAAATAAATAAATTGGGTTAGTTGGTGAGGAGAACCTCAGGGTAGAAAGTGGGAGTTATGGGACAAGTCCTGCCGCAGATCCTGGGGTGGAAACTGAGAGGAAGCTTGAGAGATTATTCATGCTTCATCCTGTAGAGCATTTACAGGGCTGAGGAACTCTGGTGGCCCTTGCCCAAAACTACAGAGGCGTTCCTGTTATGGTGAGATCCCCTTTGCTCTGGCTCCTCTCCAGCTGTGCACACGTTCACTCCCCGCATCAGGGAATTTGCACCAAGCCTTGGTTTCCGCTTGTGTGGTCTCTCAAGGAGTAGACATCAAGTACCAAGTCTCTTTCACTTGCTGTCTGTGGAGACCTTTGTTTCCCCTCCACGGGCTTGGCAAGACGCTGGCTGTTGCTCTGAGGCTGAGCCTTCCACCATTCTCACGTGAGCCCTCTGGGTTGCTGATCTCTTTGCTGATCTGCTTTCTCTCGTGCTGAGATGACAGAGATGCTCTTCAAACCCTGGCAGGAAGAGTGCCTTTCTGAAACGAGCACGAGCTCGAAGCAGAGCCACCGCTCAGAAATCAAAGACGTGACACTTCCTGTGGGACAGTTTTCAGCAAGCCGGCTGCAGCAGCAAGCGGGACTGCAGAGGCCCGACCTCACAAAGCGCTACAAAAGCACAAGCTCTGAGAGCAGCAAATGGGATTACGGTGGCACCCGCCATTTTTATCCCTTTATCAAAATAAAGAAGGAATGAAAGATATTTGCTACCCTGAAAAACTGCTCAAGAGCCTAGACCATTGGAATGTGTCTTTCTGGATTTAGAGGAGGATCCCAACACAGCCAGAGAGCAGAGCAGCAGCACAGGCTCTAGGCAGCACATCGCATTCTCCCCTGCTATCCACTCCCTGGTCCTGTAGACACCATGCTCACACACAGCCTGAACACAGTTATTATCATAAGTCTGTGCTCACTTTAAGTCAAGACAAAATCAAATCTAAAATCTTCCTTCGAAATATCAGGGTTCTACGATATGAACAGTTCAGTTTGGAGATGGAAGAATCCATGATTGTATCGTGGACTATGTCAGAATTAAACCTACAGATTTCAGATAGTGAAGCAAAGCTGAACTGCCTCCTCCTAAATACCATCTTCATTCATATCAATGATCAATGCCTTCCAGGCCTGCATTTATAAATCTATATGACCCCCTGCCCGACACGTGTAATTTGCTATGCAGTATATGGCCTTGGTGCTGCTCAAGGCTGTGATGGGGTGATCTCACTTTCCTTAATTGAGGGCACTTGTTTTCCCTTCGCCAAAGAGGAGAGCAATTGGAAATCCTGCTGAATCTACAGTTCTTACAGGCTGAGCTAAAGTTCCAGCCACTTGCTTCTTCAGACAATGCTTTCCAAGAATAAGCCAGGTGTCTAATAATGTGAAACATGGTTCAGATGGGCCCAGGCCTGCACATTTGGTAAATTAAACATCTGATTATACCTATCGAAGACTAGTAGTGGCAGGTCAAAAGGACTAAGGTGCTAACTTGAATAGACTCCCCTGACCAAAGTGAACACAACTTGGGTATAAAAGAGAGAAATGATAGCAAGAGATTGGCTTTCCAGGTGGCTTAGTGGTAGAGAACCCACCTGCCAACGCGGGGAACGGGAGGAGATGATTCAATCCCGGGTCGGGAAGATCCCCTGGTGGAGGAAATGGCAACCCACTCCAGTATTCTTGCCAGGATAATCCCACGGACAGAGGAGCCTGGCAGGCTACAGTCCATAGCAAAGAGTCGGACACAACTGAGCAACTGGGCATTGAAATTATTTATAATCCATAAATTATAATGATAGTAAAAGAAATCACCATGACTTAGTGACATTTGGAGGAGGCTAGAGAACAAACTGATTATTTTGAAAACTGATAAACAAAGGGAAAAAATTGAGCACTTTTGCCATTTTCCCCATATAAATGATAAACAGTAGACAAGGGAAATTTTCTCTTTTTAGAAGCATTCCAGCTGAAAACTAAAGGATAATTAGTAGAATAAGAAAATCGTTACTTTGTAACTTCTAATAGATAAATGAATCAGGGCAAGAATCATTGGTTGGCGTCACATCACAGAAAGACAGTCATACACCATGAACCTCCTCGGGGAGAAACCCACTACTGTCTACAAAGTAGTCTTGCCAAGAAAAAAAAAACAAAACATTAACCCTGGCATCCAAGTGGGACAACCTTCAGAGAAGGGGAACACAGTGGGAAGTAGACAGTTCTTTCAAAATGTGTTCTTGCCGAAAATGGTGGGCTTCAGTCCAGTCAGAGCTTTAGATCTAATTTCCAGTTTCCAGGAAAGGCGGTCTGCCCAGTCTGCAAGTCCTGCACTGAGGTGATCTGCACAGCACATCTCTAAATCCACCTCAGCCATTCCTGGTACTTTTGGGATCCACAGTTGCACATACATCCTGAAAGGAGCTCCTCTGGACCACTTTTCTGAAGGAAACCATAGCCTCCAGTGCTGTGGCTAGCCCCAGGCCCACAGATGACACTCATCTTCACCCTCCTCTTCTTACCATTGTAGATCCCACTCACCCTCAGCCTGTGTCTCCACTGATCTCAGTGGTTCACCTGAGTGGTAAGTGGTGTGACCAGGCTCCTCATGCCTGACAAATCTGAGCTGCCATTCTTGCCCATTCACCACTGAAACGGGAAAAGGAGTACCCAGAGCCACCCAGTGGACCTCCTGGTGGCAAACACATCCATCACCTTCCAGTAGCCATCTCATCGTTCTCTGCAAGTCACGATTCCCTTGCCTATCCACTTTGACCTTGTCATTGACAGAAATGACTGTCATTGCATCCATAAAAATTCAAGATTTGGGAGGCTGGCAGCTTCATTGTCTTCATCCTGGCAGTCAGGGTCCCATTCTTTCCTAATGATAGCCCTGACCTTGACAGTGCAGTCTTCCTTTGGTCAGAAGATCTCATCTTCAGAGCTCAGCACTCCAGTGATTATGTCTTGGGTGTGGGGCACATCCCTCTCTGCCCTCTAGTCCTGGGAGTCGAGAGTTCTGCTGGTGTTCTGCAGACAGCTAAGGCTATCTGCCAGCAGCACTCCCAGCAGCCAGACAACAAGTCCCTTGAAAGAGGACCTGGGGCTGCATCTCACTGCCCACCACAGTCCTCTTCCCTTAAGCCTGTTTGGTTTTCCCTAGTTGTAACCGTGCAGTCAAGAAATATATGTAGACTTTATTGTTTATATTAAATATTTGTTTCTTCAGGTGCTCAAACTCAACTTACAAATATATGCCTAAGAAATATCATCAGAAAAATATGACTATTTTCAGCAGTTTACTTTTCTTTTTTGTCTATTGTTTCTTTGCTTTGGCTATACTGAGCATCTTGTGGGATCTTAATTCCCCAGGGATTCAACCTAGGCCACTGCAGTGCAAATGCTGAGTCCTAACCCCCTGGACCACCAGGGAATTCCCAGTGATTTACTTTTTGCTACTATTTTAAAATTTTTTTTAATTTAAAAGGAATAATATATAATATAATGAGTGTACATAAATGTTTATTATGATGGCCATATCCTGGGCACAGCTGAGTGCTCAACTCATGTGTGAGAACAGATTTATTCGTTGGTTGTTTTTATTAGCTCTTCTGGAATTTTCTCTCACTTAAGAACTCCAACACTTTACCATTTGAAAATCATCCTGAAAGAGCTGCTTCAGAGGATGTGGCAGCATCCTCTTCACTTGACAACTTCAGAGCACAAACACTGTCCTTTAAATATAAAGCAATCACTGGATTCAACAGATGTGCAAGGCTTGCTCTCTGATGGAGACTTTCAAGATACTTGCCATGAATGACAAATCAGCCACACAATCTGTCAGAAGCCTGACCCCAAGGGCTGAGAACAAAGTGTTTCCCCTGGGAATGTGTCTTCCACGTCCCTAGAAGGATGCAACCTCCTCTGCAGGGAAGTGGAGAAGGAAGAAGGTAGCTGGCAGTGGGTAGCCATTCTAGACACATCAGCAGCTTGGGTATATCACACTGGATATACCCACTGGGAAGCGGTTAGAGCTGGGCCAGTGTCCACTTCAGATCCAGTTGTCTCTAGCCCTGGAGAATGTTCCACTCTATGGAACTTTAACATGACTGAATTAGATCTTGGCGGGGTTCTAGGTGAGCAGTGCTATTTTCAGAGAAGACGGGTGTGTCTACTTACTTTAGGCAGTCATTGAGAGCAACAGGTTAGGTGTAGCTCACTATCTTGATGCTTCTTTTAGGACCCTCCCCTCCCCCTACAACCCACTGGTCTGCTTAGCTAACTGTCCTCCTGATCATACTGCTTGTCTCAGTAACTCCTCACCCTCTTCAGTTCAGTACAGTTCAGCTCAGTCGCTCAGTCATGTTCGACTCTTTGCGACCCCATGAATCGCAGCACACCAGGCCTCCCTGTCCATCACCATCTCCCGGAGTTCACTCAGACTCACGTTCATCGAGTCAGTGATGCCATCCAGCCATCTCATCCTCTGTCGTCCCCTTCTCCTCCTGCCCCCAAACCCTCCCAGCATCAGAGTCTTTTCCAATGAGTCAACTCTTTGCATGAGGTGGCCAAAGTACTGGAGTTTCAGCTTTAGCATCATTCCTTCCAAAGAAATCCCAGGGTTGATCTCCTTCAGAATGGACTGGTTGGATCTCCTTGCAGTCCAAGGGACTCTCAAGAGTTTTCTCCAACACCACAGTTCAAAAGCATCAATTCTTCAGTGCTCAGCCTTCTTCACAGTCCAACTCTCACATCCATACATGACCACAGGAAAAACCATAGCCTTGGCTAGACGGACCTTAATCGGCAAAGTAATGTCTCTGCTTTTGAATATACTATCTAGGTTGGTCATAACTTTTCTTCCAAGGAGTAAGTGTCTTTTAATTTCATGGCTGCCATCACCATCTGCAGTGATTTTGGAGCCCCAAAAATATAAAGTCTGACACTGTTTCCACTGTTTCCCCATCTATTTCCCATGAAGTGATGGGACCAGATGCCACGATCTTAGTTTTCTGAATGTTGAGCTTTAAGCCAACTTTTTCGCTTTCTTCTTTCACTTTCATCAAGAGGCTTTTTAATTCCTCTTCACTTTCTGCCATAAGGGTAATGTCATCTGCATATCTGAGGTTATTGATATTTCTCCCAGCAATCTTGATTCCAGCTTGTGTTTCTTCCAGTCCAGCGTTTCTGATGATGTACTTTGCATATAAGTTAAATAAGCGGGGTGACAACATACAGCCTTGACGTACTCATTTTCCTATTTGGAACCACTCTGTTGTTCCATGTCCTGTTCTAACTGTTGCTTCCTGACCTGCATACAGATTTCTTAAGAGGCAGGTTAGGTGGTCTAGTATTCCCATCTCTCTCAGAATTTTCCACAGTTTATTGTGATCCACACAGTCAAAGGCTTTGGCATAGTCAATAAGGCAGAAATAGATGTTTTTCTGGAACTCTCTTGCTTTTTCCATTATCCAGCAGATGTTGGCAATTTCATCTCTGGTTCCTCTGCCTTCTAAAACCAGCTTGAACATCAGGGAGTTCACGGTTCACGTATTGCTGAAGCCTGGCTTGGAGAATTTCGAGCATTACTTTACTGGCATGTGAGATGAGTGCAATTGTGTGGTAGTCTGATCATTCTTTGGCATTGCCTTTCTTTGGGATTGGAAGGAAAACTGACCTTTTCCAGTCCTGTGGCCACTGCTGAGTTTTCCAAATTTGCTGGCATATTGAGTACAGCACTTTCACAGCATCATCTTTCAGGATTTGAAACAACTCTACTGGAATTCCATCACCTCCACTAGCTTTGTTCATAGTGATGCTTCCTAAGGCCCACTTGACTTCACATTCCAAGATGTCTGGCTCTAGATAAGTGATCACATCATCATGATTATCTGGGTTGTGAAGATCTTTTTGTACAGTTCTTCCATGTATTCTTGCCACCTCTTCTTCATATCTTCTGCTTCTGTTAGGTCCAGACCATTTCTGTCCTTTATTGTGCCCATCTTTGCATGAAATGTTCCCTTGGTATCTCTAATTTTCTTGAAGAGATCTCTAGTCTTTCCCAGGCCTCACCCTCTTACTGACATATAAAAGCATGTCAACCATCATATAGCCAGGCTTCCTTCTCACAACAATCTAACCTCATCTTCCCAGAGCATTTGACTCTTTCTTGCTACCTCATGCATGAGGGGGAAAAAAAAGCTGTCCTCGGTGTTACTCACCTTTCTACACTTTTGCTGGCTGTTCTTCTTCTTGTGTGTGCTTAGACACTCAGTCATGTCCAACTCTTTGAGACCCCATGGACTGTGGTGCTCCCCTCTGTTTATGGGATTCTCCAGGCAAGAATATTGGAGTGGGTTGCCATTTCCTACTCCAGGAGATCTTCCTGACCCAGGGATCAAACCCGCGCCTCTTGCACCTCCTGCGCTGACAGGCAGATTCTTTATTACTAGCACCACCTGGGAAGCCAGTTTCCTTTTGTCTCAAATGAAGGGGTTGGATTAAAATTGTCTCTAGATTTCCTTTTAGCTCTAAAGTTCTGTGATGCTATAATTTTTAATCATTCTTTTGCCCTGACACTCTTATTATTTGAAGCTGCTACTTCTGAGTTCATGGAATCCTTCATAGTTGGGGTTATAGCATACTTCTATAATTCAAGCACAATATTTATAACAGGGTTCATTTTGCAGATACAATGTAAAATGTATAAATATGTGATTAGAAGATTGTAGGGTAATGGTGTATAATCTGATTATTTTAATGTATCATACAGCATTTTACAATATTGCCACCAATATAATGTATATTTTATGAGTTCTTGACAGCATTTTTAAAATCTTCTGACACTGCTTTTCAGGTTGTTTAAGATGTTCATTAACTCTCTACTACTTCAGAATAATCTTTACTAAGTGAAACATCTGCCCTCAAATCAGACTATTTTTATCCAAATGATGTGTTTCTGCAGCATGTTAATAGGTGCTCCACACAAAAAGATTTTATAATCAAATAAATGTTGGGAAAGGCTGGGTTAAATACAATTAAACAAGTTTTCAACTGCAGGACATCTCTGAACATTTTATGTACTTTGAAAGGAATCTCTTTCTGAACCTTTATCCCCTCAAATACTATTTAAAAGCTTGTTAAGTACTATTCAATGAAATACAGTTTGGGAAAAGCTACCCCATCCTTGGGCTTACCAAGTGGTTCAGTGGTAAGGAATCCACTGGCCAATGCAGGATATGTAGGTCTCATCCGTGGATTGGACCCTGGATCCAATGGAGAAGGAAATGGACACCCACTCTAGTATTTTTTGCCTGGAAAATTCCATGGATGAGGAGCCTACTGGCCTGCAGTCCATGGAGTCGCAAAAAGTCGGACTCGACTGAGCACACAGGCATACGCTTTTCATCCTTATTTGAGACACTTTGTGTTCTAAACTAGAATTGTATTAAAACTAAAAAGGAGAAAAAGGATTGCTTTTAGATTTTTCTGTTTGGTTTTCTTTGCCTGATCTGAATTCAGTAGGAATCTTATCCTGACCATGCCTCTGGATACTTCTTCCAAGTGCTGCTCTTTAATTAAATCTGTTGGAACTAAATCTATGACCAGAGGTAGGGATGTGGGGTAGAAAAGAAGAAGGAAGGGAGTATGAGAAAAATGTTTCCACAAAGTTCCTTTGATTTGAAACATGATGTTGAAAACTAGGCTAGTACCACAAGCAAATACTTTTTATTTATAAGTCTTTTATAAGTCCTTTATAAGTCCTTTCCCCTTCTTAGAGCTTAGCTTATTAGCAAAAATGATAATAAAATGATTCTAAAGATTATTAAGTGGATTTTGAACAAGTGATGAGCTTTTTTCTTTTTTTAAAGCTAGATGTCCTAGAAATTTTTTCAGGACATAATTTACTTAAGCTTTCCTTTCTTGTGCTTCTTTCAGCATTTCCACATGCCCCCTCCTACAATCTTAATGATAGACAAGGGTTAACACTCTGCTTTTCTCAGCCCACACCTTCTGAAATTTCAGAGGCAATTTAACTTATTTTGGAAAGAGAGGATAGTTCTTAAGATCCCCCAACACCCAACTGGCTCTAAATCCATATTTTTCTTCACAATTAGTGCCCATTTTTTCCATTTATACAATGAATAAGACAGAGAGACAATGTGGAAATGGTCCCTGCCCTCAAGGAGCTTCGAGTCTGGTCAGGCAAGCCCAGCTTGGAACTCTAGGGTGCATTAAAGGGGGTCACCAAGCAGGCTTCCTGAGGGAGGTGAAGCTTGGGCTGAATCTTTCAGTATTTTCTCAGCAGTCCAAGCAAAGCAAATACATTCAAGAGAGAGGGCACAGCTTGAGAACTCTCACAGAAACTGTAACATGCTGACACCATTTGGGAATAGCAACTTGAGCCTATGACTGGGCATAGAGTGAGGCAGAGCTGAGGGAGAGGTAGGTGGGGTCACATGACACAGGGTTCCAACTTTATCCTGCCAGGGATCCCCAACCTTTTGGCAACAAGGACAGGTTTTTGTGGAAGACAATTTCTCCATGGACTGGGTGGTGGGGGCGGTTTTGAGATGATTCAAGCATATTACATTTACTATGCACTTTATTTCTATTATTATTACATTAGCTCCACCTCAGATCATCAGGCATTAAGTCCCAGATGTTGGGGACCCCTGCAAGCAGCCATCCAAGCGTGTAAAGCAGGAGGAGACAAAATAAATTTCCCTTGCAGTACAATTCATGTAGTGTTACATGGCGAACAGAATTGAGGGCACCACACCCTAGAGACTGGGAGAGCAAAGGAAGGGTATGAGAACCCAGGAGAGGGATGGCCAGGGTGTGAATCACGGCTGCAGAAATGGGGCTGGAGCGGGGATGAAGGAATACCAAGGAGGTGAAACGGATGGCATGCATTCTGTTCTGATATGCACGTGGCAGGACATCCAATCACTGGTCATCCATCACTGACCAGAAAGATAGTGGTACCTTTCACCACATTAAGGAACAGCCCCTGTGACGGGACAGGAGAGGAGGAAAGGATATGAGAAACTGACTTATGTATTTCTCAGTGTAAAGGGGCTTGTGAGACATCCACATGGAAGTGACCTGAGAGGAACTGGATATGTGGAACTGAGGCTTAAGAGAGGTCCAGGCTGGAAATCGTACTCCTAGAATTGTTGTGTAGCTGGGTGGCTAGGTGAAGATTCTATCCTGTTAACAGAATATTCTGACTATAATGCTATAAAGTTGGAAATAAAAAATAATGTCCAAATATTGAGACATTTAAATTTTTTTCAAACATTTCAAAATAATTCATGGGTCAAAGACAGATAACACAGCAGAAATTAGAACTGAAAGATAATGAAAATACAGTGTATCAAAAATTAGGTATCAGGCTTCCCTGGTGGTCCAGTGGTTAAGAGTCCACCTTGCAATGCAGGGTTCACCAGTTCAATCTCCGGCCCTGGAAGATTCCATATGCTGCAGAGCAACTAAGCTCGTGTGCCACAACTGCCAAAACCCATGGACCTAAAACCTGTGCTTCACGATAAGAGAAGCCACTGCAATGAGAAGCCCATGAACTCACCCGCTCGCCACAATAGACAGCGACATACAGCTCACATACAGCAACAAAGACCAGAGGGAAAGTGAGAGTCGCTCAGCAGCCAAAACAACTAAGTAAATAAAATAGATTAAAATTGTGCAAAATTATGTGCCAAAAACACAACTATGTGTCCAAAATGATGCTAAAGAATTAGAGAGAAATTTTATAGTATTGGGCTTCCCTGGTGGCTCAGCTGGTAAAGAATCTGCCTGCAATGCGCGAGACCTGGCTTTGATTCCTGGGTTGGGAAGATTCCCTGGAGAAGGGAAATACCCACTCCAGTATTCTGGCCTGAGAATTCCATGGACTGTATAGTCCATAAGGTCACAAAGAGTCAGACACAGCTGAGCAACTTTCACTTTCACTTTTATAGTATTAAATTAATATATTAGACAAAAAGAAAGATTAAAATTGATTGAGCTAAGAATCTAATTCAATAAGTTAGGAGAAAAATAACAAACAAAAACATAAGGATAAGGGGAAATTTCTTAAATGTAAAGCCAAATGTCACATAAAGGGAGATACTGTTAGATTTTACTACATTAAAATTTAAAACTGTTATGACTGAAAAGTGCCATAAAAGATAAGCTAGAGGACAGAAAAAGAGGTTTGTTTCCCAATGTATCAATGTCCAGGATATGTACAGAATGTCTACAAATTGCTAAGAAAAATATGAACAACCCTCTCCCCGCAGATACAGAAGATAAACAAGAAATGCACAAGAGAATGTTCAAATGCCCAATAAACATAAGAAAAAATACTCAACCTCTCCTGAACTAAGGTACATGCAAATTTAAAATGTCATAATAACAAACTACCATTTCAATCCATCAGATTGACAAAAATTAATAACATCATATCCAGTATGTTGGCACAGATGGGGAAACAAAGAAGTTCTTCACACTGCTTTTGATAGTCTAAATTGGCCTATGTATTTGGTAGACTGATTTGGCAATACCCAGCAAAGCTGGAGTTGTTATTACCCTGTGACCAGCAATCTACCCTTCAGGAATCTCATAGAGAAAACATGAGCTCACATGAATGTGACGATGTCTATTATATAAGAACGAATGGAAACAAGCTATCAATTGGGTAAGTGGACCAAAAAAAGTGGTTTATTCAAATACCTGAACACAAAGAGCTGCTAAAATAAATGATTTATATCTATATATTTCAACATGGATAAATCTCAAGTGTACAATTTTTAGTTAAGAAAAAGCAAGTCACAGAAAACGTGTTCAGTATGTTGCTATTTATTTAAAAATTTAAAATCCCATAGGACAATCTGTTGGCTTTTTGATATATACAGATGTAGAAAGTATACCAGGTTGGAGAATAATACTGGCTAGAGCAGATGCTGGCAGGGCCCCACCCATACTCCCTCCAAGCTTATTATTACTGAACACTTCAGTTTCTCAGGGCAAACCCTGTCCACTCTACCTGAAGGCTGGAGGATAATGCTCAACTCCTTTCAGGACTGGTCTGAATGCCAAGAATCTACAACCAACGACATAGGGAGTTGATGGGTAAATACCCCAGCTTCCTTAGCCCTCAGACAGAGCAACTCTGAGGACTTCAAAGTGCCTGGTGGGACTGAGCCTCACTTGCCCACAAGGAGAACCTGCTCATCAGCACGCTACGTTAGCTTCTTTTCCATCCTAGTATCCCTTTCTCAGCCCACAATTCTCAGATTAACTTGGTGCTGTTCAGCCGCTAAGCTGTGTCCAACTCTTTGCGACCGCGTGGATTGCAGCACACCAGCCTCCCTCCGTCCTCTGCTGTTTCCTGGAGTTTGATCAAATTCGTGTCCATTGAGTTGGTGATACTGCCTAACCATCTCATGCTCTGCTGCCTCCCTCTCCTTTTGCCTTCAATCTTTCCCCGGTATTAGGGGCTTTTCCAATGAGTGGGCTCTTTGTACCAGGTGGCCAAGTGTTTAAGCTTCAGCTTCAGCATCAGTCCTTCCAAAGAATATTCAGGAATGATTTCCTTTAGGAGTGACTGGTTTGATCTTGTTGACCAAGGAACTCTCAAGAGCCTTCAGCACCTACAATTCAAAAGCATCAGTTCTTCAGCACTCAGCCTTCTTTATAGTCCAACTCTCTTTCATATATGCCTACTGGAAAAACATAGCTTTGACTATACTGATCTTTGTCAGCACAGTGATGTCTCTGCTTGCATTAAGTTCCTTTCCTCTGGATTAGCTTCTGGAGGATCTCATACTAAGATGCTTACCACCATCAGGAGAGGGGCTACCTATGCAAAAGGAAGAAGTGGGAAGAGACTGGGAGTACATTTTCATTGCATCCATCGTATTTTACTTATTTAAAAAATCTGAAGTAAATATTAGCAAAATGTTAGGGTAATGGATTCAGAAGTCTTATTTTATTTAATATATGTCCTAGGCTTTAAACATTTCATAATTGAGAATAAAAAAATTATAATAAAGTAAATGCTTACTAAATCCATGATAAAGTGTTAGTACACAAGTTCTACATTTAATTAGACTTTGCCAGGGTCACCTTTAGAGTATTTGAGGTCCCAGGCAAATATTTTTTTTTACTTTTAAATGAATAAAATAATTTATTTTTATTTTAAAATATATTATAAAACTCATGGGCCCATGTGAAAAGAAAAGTGATTTTCTCAATGATGATTTAGAATAATAGATAGGAGCTATTTATGCATTTGTCATCATCTGTCAATGCATGAGAAGATTTGATTCATCACTGAGCCAGGCACCATCTAATCCTGTTAGATCCAGGCACCATCCCATTGTGCTCTTTATTGTTAATTACACTTGTACCTAGATAATTTTGCGTTGTCCATGCATGAAGAAAGGTAGAAATGATGTTGTTACGATGCATAGCCCTTTAGAACCTGCTTGTGGTTTGAAGCTCCCTAATATCATTTATGCCCGCAAATCTGGAAAACTCATCAGTGGCCACAGGACTGGAAAAGGTCAGTTTTCATTCCAATCCCAAAGAAAGGCAATGCCAAAGAATGTTCAAACTACCATACAATTGCACTCATCTCACACACTAGAAAACTAATGCTCAAAATTCTCCAAGCCAGGCTTCAGCAATACATGAACTGTGAACTTCCAGATGTTCAAGCTGGTTTTAGAAAAGGCAGAAGAACCAGAGATCAAATTGCCAACATCTGTTTAATCATTGAAAAGCAAGAGAGTTCCAGAAAAACATCTATTTCTGCTTTATTGACTATGCCAAAGCCTTTGACTGTGTGGATCACAATAAACTGTGGAAAATTCTGAAAGAGATGGGCATACCAGACCACCTGACATGCTTCTTGAGAAACCTATATGCAGGTCAGGAAGTAACAGTTAGAACTGGACGTGGAACAACAGACTGGTTCCAAATAAGAAAAGGAGTACGTCAAGGCTGCATATTGTCACCCTGCTTATTTAACTTATATGCAGAGTACATCATGAGAAACGCTGGACTGGATGAAGCACAAGCTGGAATCAAGACTGCCAGGAGAAATATCAATAAAATCAGATATGCAGATGACACCACCCTTGTGGCAGAAAGTGAAGAGGAACTAAAAAGCCTCTTGATGAAAGTGAAAAAGAAGAGTAAAAAAGTTGGCTTAAAACCTAACATTCAGAAAACTAAGATCATGGCATCTGGTCCCATCACTTCATGGGAAATAGATGGAGAAACAGTGGAAACAGTGACAAACTTTGTTTTTGGGGGCTCCAAAATTACTGCAGATGGTGATTGCAGACATGAAATTAAAAGACGCTTACTCCTTGAAAGGAAAGTTATGACCAACCTAGACAGCATATTCAAAAGCAGAGACTTTGCCAACAAAAGTCTGTCTAGTCAAGGCTGTGGTTTTTCCAGTGGTCATGTATGGATGTGAGAGATGGACTGTGAAGAAGGCTGAGTGCCAAAGAATTGATGCTTTTGAACTGTGGTGTTGGAGAAGACTCTTGAGAGTCCCTTGGACTGCAAGGAAATCCAACCAGTCCATTCTGAAGGAGATCAGCCCTGGGATTTCTTTGGAAGGAATGATGCTGAAGCTGAAACTCCAGTACTTTGGCTACCTCATGTAAAGAGTTGACTCATTGGAAAAGACTCTGATACTGGCAGGGATTGGAGGCAGGAGGAGAAGGGGACGACAGAGGATGAGATGGCTGGATGGCATCACAGACTCAATGGACATGAGTCTGAGTGAACTCTGGGCGTTGGTGATGGACAGGGAGGCCTGGAGTGCTGCAATTCATGGGGTCGCAAAGAGTCAGACACGACTAAGTGAATAAACTGAATTGAACTGAATATCATTTATTAAATTCTGGTTACAGCATCACTCAGAAACTGATTCATTCAAGGAAGTTCCATCCCCTGGCCAGTATGCCTCAAGATGGACTCAGGAAAGTGTGGCATTGCCACACCCATCCAAGGCAAGAGAACTAGGTTGGAAGGGCCCAGTGGTACTAGGCAACAGTAGACTCAGAATCTTTGGAGATAACCTGAGTCACCCTGAGCACTGTCAGCATGTGACACAGAGCCTGTGGAAGGCAGGGGGTGCCCACCCTGGGGGCCAGCAGTGGGATCACATAGACTAAAGGATGCCTGCCACTATCCCCACTGCCCTCAGGTGCCATGGGCCAGAGGTGGTGCCATGGGCCAGAGGTAGTGCCATGGCTGGAGGCAACTCACACAGCTCAAGTCCAGAGGGCCAGTGGTGGACCCCCAGAGACCCAGAGCCCCAACCTCGTTCTTACTCAGCGCCCCAGACCAGCCCCAGTTCAGCACCATTCTGGCAGCCAATCTCACAGGAGCCAATGAAAGAAAGGCTGCGCTAACGGCAGGAGCAAGCTTGCCAGGACACCCTCGAGGAGCCAGAGCTGAGGGACAGGACCCACAGACACAAGGCCCAGACTTCCTTGGGGCAACAGAAAGGGTAGAGGGTCAGAGAGAAGCAGAGGTCCCCCAAAGCCCTCGTCCTGAGTCACAGCAGCCCTGCCAGAACAACGCTGTCAGCCTGCTGGCCTCAGACACCACACAGGAACGCTGAAATTTTTGAGGAGGGCACCCAAAACCCAAAGCTCCCTAAGTGTGGGGCACAGGGCAGAGGGCCAGTTGTCCTTGTCTAAAGGTAGAACAGTAACTTGCCTCATGGATCTACTTATTTTGTCTGTATCCATTTAGTGTTCACTCTTGATCCTTTGGGACTTCCCTGGTGGCTCAGACGGTAAAGCGTCTGTCTACAATGCAGGAGACCCGGGTTCGAGCCCTGGGTTGGGAAGATCCCCTGGAGAAGGAAATGGCAATCTACTCCAGTACTATTGCCTAGAAAATCCCATGGACAGAGGAGCCTGGTAGGCCCCAGTCTATAGGGTCGCAAAGAATCGGACACAACTGAGCAACTTCACTTCACTTGATCCTTTAAAGAGAAGAATTACATTACGAACATTTTCTGTATCTGTCACAGACTCCAGTACTAAATTGATACCTGATGCCCAGTGGGTAACTGCAGCCCCAGAGACTGGATTAATTCTTTCCTGCAAACAGTCTTAGAAATGCTGGCTTAGGGGTGACATTCACAGAAACACCACACAAGAAATTGATGTTGCATCATTAAACTTTCCCTTTGCGTGAACCTTCTGGTCTGGTGTGCAGTCATCAAACAGCCTCTTGTATGACAGCTAGAACTCCTGCTGTTCCATCCGTATGCTTCCACACTAACGTTCTGAAATGTCTTTCTAGCAATGCCAAAGAATGCGGATGTTGTCTTGTAGTCTAGGGTCTTTTTAACACTCTGAAAAATCACTTTCTATACCTTTGTACTGATGATATAGCTCATCATCCTTTTGCAATGAGTGTATGTTTCTGTATGTACGTGTACGCATATGTGTGTGTGTGTTTGTGAGTATATATGTGTGTCTGTCTTCCCCTGGCTTTCATGGGAAAACCCTGAAACAATTAATTGCTCTACCCAGGCTTCTAATTCTCTTTCTCTCGCCTGCTCTCAATCTTCTGGCCAATTTAGCCTTTCTCTCCCGTTTTGCCATTTCACAGTGAAACGGCAGTGTTTTCACTTTTGAGTGTCATTTCATTACAGTTCGAAAGCAACCATCCTGTATCCCCAAATTAACTCTTGTCTGGTGGGAAGTGTAAATGGCTTATCAACACATAATGTACTTCGTCAAAAAAAAAAAATCCTTCCTGTAATGTATATTTCCTCCTTGTTGTGCTCTGGGGCATCAATTAATGTCACTAGCCTGACAATCCCCTGAACACATCTCTTTGACTACTGATGCTGGTGTGACATTTCCTGACACGTGGGCAACGTTTTCTACACGTGGCTCACTCCTCTTGCCCTTCATTTCCATGACATTCTTGTACTTATTTCCTAGTCCCTTCTCCTTCTGGGGACAAAGAGTGTAACAAAAGTAGGTTCTTCACAGACTATAAACCACATAGAATTTCTTTCTCTGTTTCTGTCCTTCTTCTCTCTCTTCCTCTCCCATAAGAAACCTGCTCTAACTTGAGAAATAGAAAAACAATCCTATTTTAGCCCTTTTATATTCTCTTAGTTGTTCAGTGGTTACATTTTTAAAGAAAGTCTTCAACCACAAAGCTTCCAAAACTGACAACTTCAGAATAAGAGGCCAAGATTTACTTAGTTCTTTTTCTTTTTCTAATAGACATTATATGGAACAAAAGGGACTTCCATTTTCAAAGGATATACATGGGACACTGTCCAAGAATGGGAAGTAAGACTAAGGCAGACCCATCCTGAGTCAGTTAGACAGAGTAAGGTTGACCCCTCGGGAAATAAGCGTGATTCCCTTTCCTATAATCATAGACAGAAATTGTGCTGAGATGGAAGCAGAGAGCAGTTCAGAGACGAGTTAGAGAGGAATTATATAACCTGGGTTCACATGGGACCTCAGGTGGCATTTCCTATTCTAAAGGCCCTACCTGCCGCTGGCATTCTGGAAACCCCTTGGAGACAGCCACCTGTGTGTAGGTACTCAAGTACTCTCCCCACCCCCACCCCCCGCCCCACCCCCCCACGCCTGCATCCTCTCTTTTTCTTCCTAGTTGGAATGTCAGAGGTAACTTCAGTCACAAAAGCATAACTGATGCTCAGTGGGAAAATCTAACACACTCTTTCAGAACACAGAATTGTTTCCTCACTGCGAGACCCTACACATCTTGAGATGGATGGAAAGCATAAACCAGACAGAAAGAAACCAAAGAGAAACGCCGCTACAAAGAAATGGAGAGATTTTTGTTGCATCCCTACAGAGTTTGTGTGAGAAAAAAAATTGCTTGTTTATAGGAATTTGACCTTAAAAACCTCAAAGCAAAGAAAGATGCAATTTGAAGGCAAAGCCTTTTCCTTAGATTTTTAATGTCAGTTTTGTAAATGGGTCAGGCCAAAGTGAGCTAAGAGATCAGTAAATTGATTTTTTTTTCCTCCTAGGAATCAGCTTAGTCCCACAATTCTTTATCAAGCTAGGGTCTTACCCTAGATAAAAATATTATTGTTCTGAAAATAAACTTAAGGGAGAGAGAGGAAGAGGACCTAAAAGGATTATGGTGTTAAAACTTCAAAGCCTTTTGCTTTTAAGCACAAATTCTAATTATCATTTAAAGGATACTCTGGACCAACCCTTCCAAAACCGAATCAGGAGAGACATCCAAGGCAGCAAAAGATATTCCCATTGACAGTCCAAGAAAGATTAGAAGCAACCCCAAGAAAAATTTACATGGCAATAAACTGATTCAGGGTCTTGACCTTTAAGCACCAGTTAAACACTCTAGGAAGTGGCAATTTGTAAGGCAGAAACATTGTCTGAGCTCTAATGAAATCTTTCTGCCCTGATTTCCCTAAATTAATAAATCCAAGAAGAGATCTTGAAAGTTTTATCAGGATAGTATTTCTAAAAATATAACCCTGGTAACGTCTCCAGGTCCCAGGTCTGACGATGCCCAGTGTTACCGATGCCCGGAACACGTTTCTGCTTTGATGTTCCACAGCACTGAACTACCTGGAGTGCATCTACATAAATCAACAAGGGGAAAAAGAATTCTGGCCACAGTAACAACCACATCCTATTCAGTGATTGAAAACTGCAACTATGTTTTCCAATCCGTTTGCAATGGTAGAGTGTCATGATGTGGAATGAAAGCCCTCGGATTACAGTCCCGGTGTCCACACACTTCTGAGGCCCTGTTTGCATCAAACTTAAAGATGACTTGATTTTTAACCTGCCTTGTGAGCTGAAAGACAATGTATTTATTCAAGGAGAGTTCTGTAGAGGTGAGGCAGACGATCCTCAGAGACTCTACCATAACTTTTCCCCAACTGCCATTCATTAAACATGTTCCATCTCATGAACCATGAATCACTTCATTTTTAAGTACTCTTTTATTTCCTTTAAATTTATCTAAAACTTTATTAGATTCCACTGGCACCGTCCTGACAGACAGCCTGCATTCATTTTAAAGCTTCCCAACGGAGAAGCATAAAACATTTAAAATCTATATTTGATCTGACAACAGCAGCACAGAGTTTGAATTAGAGACAGATTAGACATAATTGAAGATAAAGAGGACGCAAGCTCCACTCCCATTTCGGGGAAGTGGGCTTTAAATTATCAGATTCATCCAGAATACATTACCGAGAAACATTGAATTGTTATCTTTAGACAGCCTTTTCTAAGAGTTTACAATTTCTCAGTTCAGTGAAGCTTACCACCAGCTTGTTATCAGAACAAAAACGAAAAATCATTCGGTTCAGGGCACACAACTGATCTCACCTCAAAAAGTAGACATTTCCTTCTGATAACAGACACTTCATTGGATTGCCAAGAGGTACTTCATGCACAATCTCTTCAGGTCCTTCCACTTCCTAGGTAATTCCTGAGGAGGCTACAAATTGGCATTGTTTACCCACAGGGCTCCTGCCAAGCCTGCCTCCAACTTTAATTAAACAACCCACAGGCCATGCACACTCACTCACACCCACATGACCATGCACATGCTCATGCATACCCGTGTGTGTGCATGCATACAAGTGCAAGAGTGTGTACACACATGTACAACCTTGGCGTTGCGAGTCCTCCCACCGTTCTCATTAGTAACGGAACTGCACTTGTTCTCAGTGTCTCATTGCAGAAAGCCTTAGAAAGGAGCTGGGGAGGCCAGGAAGGTACGTAAAGGGGAGAATTTATTCAGCGACAGCACCTGCCCGAGGTGAGAGCCCAACAGGCACTCTCAGGTGAGTAGCTCCCCTGAGTTTCTTTGGGAAACTGGTTATGTGTGGCATATAAATGAAGGGATGGGATATTCATTGGGAAGGGAGGGGTTTGGGGGTTGTATTTCCTGATTTTCATACCAGCTCCATCTTCCCAAGGGAAGCAGGGATTTTTGTCCTTTTTAAGCTTTGATCAAAAGCATCATGGCATCAGTACGCGATGGGTACTTCTTATCTGCAAGGCTAATTTTACTATAATGAGAGTACAAAGAAGGTTACATTACTTCTCTGCAATTCCTGCCTTTCCCCACCTTTCTTTGTCTGGCTCCAGGATACCTATCGCCCTATTGTGTGCTTTCCCGTCAGTCTGGAGGCTCCTGCTTCTCTTTATCTGCCCACGGACTGCCCCTCATATTTACAAGTTCCATGCTTTCCTGCCACCTGGCCCTCACCCCACTTTCTCTGCTCATATCCAGCTACCTGACTGCTGTAACATTCCAACCCCTCGAGGAGTCTGGACCCTTTCGATCTTTTCAGAGGCAGAGGGCCAACAGTTCATCTTGTGTAACTGCATCAAGCTGAGCATGCAGGTCCAGATCTCCTTGCTATCTGTTAGGTGTAGGAGTCTCAGGATTGCGGAGGTGGAGAGTGGGGAGTAGTAGGAGGCAACAGCCTTGTCCATGGGTGTTGGACAAGATGGTCCCCTTCTTCAGGTAGGATGGACTGAATCCCTGGTGTAGCATCATTTGAAATAGCGATTGCTGTGTTCTAGACAAGAGAATTCAACTGGGTAGTTAAAAATACAAGGACCAAAGAGAAGGATGAGAAATATAGTGGCTAGGGAACCTAGAAATGGGAGAACCCAAGACCCACCCCTTAATGGTCTCGGCCCATTCGTGCTTCCTTTGATTATACCTGACTATACCAGGCTCTCAGACAGCCTGGCCATCCTGAGGCCACTGAGCCCAGTTTCTTGGAGAGATATGTCCCTGGTTGTGGAACTGGCCCCTGGGTGAGAACTTTCAGGGTAATCCCTGTTTTTCTGAGGTAAATAAAGGGCTTATTAAGATTTGGGGTTCCTAGGATTGGGGCACTAATCAGGGCAGTCTTAATCTGACCAAATTCTCTTTGTAAATTCCCTGTCCAATCTAGAGGTTCTGTGTGGAGTCCCTTCAAGTCCTCGTACAATGGTTTTGTATGAGACCAAACTCAGGGATCAAAATCCTACAAAATTTAGCCATTCCTTAGACGGTTCTGAGTGGTTTCTTTGTGGTGGTTGTAAGTGGAGGATTGCCTCCTTATACTGGGTCATAAGGATGTGCTTCCCTGGGCTCAGAACACGTCCCAGGTAGATGACTCTCTGGGAGGGAAATTTGGACTTCTGTGGGGATACTTTTTAGGCTTCCCTGGTGGCTCAGCAAGTAAAGAATCTGCCTGCAATACAGGAGACCTGGGTTCAATCCCTGGATTAGGAAGATCCCCTGCTAGAGGGCACGGCCCACTCCAGGACTCTTGCCTGGAGAACTCCATGGCTACAGTCCATGGGGTTGCAAAGAGTCGGACACAACTGAGAAACTAACAGCTACTTTATATCTGAGATACTTTATATCTCCCAGAGCCCAGGAAATTAAGGACCCTGAAGTGTTTTGATGAAGCTTCCTTTACAGGCTGCAGATAAGGAGGTCATCTACGTATCATAATACTGCCCCTGCTTTAATTTTATATTGCCAAACAGGTGTGGGCTGTCCCAGGCTCCCTGAGGAACGGTAGTCAAGGTATACTGTCGGGTTTCCTTAGTGTCTAGGTCAGTCCATTTGAAAGCAAAAAGTATTGAGAATCCAAGTGAACAGTTAATACAGAAGAAGGCAACTTTAAGATCAAGGACTGTAATACCTAGCTTTGAGAATGGAAATATAATGTTCAGCCACAAAAGATATACACCTTCCCAAAGATAGGGACAGAGGGAAATGAACTTCCAATATTCTTCCTTTCTCCAGTGAGGCATGAGTGACCCTATTGCTGATTCTATAGCATCTTTGCTTAATTTTGATTTTACACAGCTAATACAAAGTCAGACGTGAGCCAACAGTAGCCAGACACAAGATTTTCTAAAAACAAGGCCTCAGATCTGGAAGCATAACTCTGTGTTCTATCTCCCTTTACATTCTCTCAGTTTCAACACGATTTTGTATGACTCTCAAGTTCTACACAATATTTGCATGCTAAGTCACTTCAGTCATGTCCGACTCTTTGCAACCCCATGGACTGGAGCCCGCCAGGCTCCTCTGTCCATGGGATACTCCAGACAAGAATACTGGAGTGGGGTGCCATGCTGTCCTCCAAGGGATCTTCCCAACCCAGGAATCTAACCTGCATCTACTGCTGCTCCTGCATTATAGGCAGAGTCTTTACTGCTGAGCCACTGCGGAAGCCCCATACAGTATTTACCGTTACCTAGTTTCTGGAGAAGGAAATGGCAACCCACTCCAGCGTTCTTGCCTGTAGAATTCCAGGGAAGGCGGAGCCTGGTGGGCTGCTGTCTCTTGGGTCGCACAGAGTCGGACACGACTGAAGCAACTTAGCAGCAGCAGCAGCAGTTTCTGGAGAATCTCAGGGACGGGGGAGCCTGGTGGGCTGCCGTCTATGGGGTCGCACAGAGTCAGACACGTATGAAGCGACTTAGCAGCAGCAGTTTCATTTATAGTGAGTTACGGTTTTCAACTGGGGCTTCCTAGGTGGTGCTAGTGATTAAAAAAAAAAAAAAATCAGCCTGCCAATGCAGGAGACACAAGAGACACGGGTTCAATCCCTGGGTCAGGAAGATCCCCTGGAAAAGGAAATGGCAATCCATTCCAGTATTCTTGCCTGGAAATCCCTTGGACAGAGGATCCTGGCAGGCTACAGTTCATGGGGTTGCAAATAGTCAGACACGACTGAGGGACTCAGCACGCACACACATATAGTTTAACTAGAGTCATCTTTGGGTCATTGTGGATGAACTGCATACAATTCAGGGGGAAAAAAAGGTCAATGTATTGAACAAGTTTGAGGAAAAGACCCACAGCTTGATTCAACTTTTATTTATTGGTTTTATAGCATTATTGAAGTATAATTGACATACAATAAACTGAACCTATTTAAATGTGCAAGTTAATAAATTTTAATTGATGTACATATCCATTAAACTATCACCACAATCAAGATAATAAACATGTCTATCACTCTCCCAGATTTCCTCATGTTCCTTTGTTTGACTCAATTTTTAACCAAGGAGAATATATCCACAAGGTCTTTCCTATACTCCCTGCCTCAGAAAGCCAAATTGCCAAGAAATCAATTTCTGAGCCTTATTTGGCTTTTATTTGGACAAGTTGAATAAATACATGCAATTTGTTGACAGTGTCTTTGTAAATAAGGGTACAAGAAATCTGTCTTTAAATTGCATCTTCAAAGACATTTTCAATGCAAACTCCATTTGTTCCAGGAAGTATTAGACTACTTGAAAGATGGAAATTGAAAAGTAAGCAATCATACTCTGAAAGGTCCCTGGTTTTCATCTCTTACAGGTCTGCAAATTTCTCAGAAGCTAAACTTGAGAAAACAGCAGATTCCTGACATGAGCACTGCAGCTTCTGCTCTGCCTCAGACTCAGAGATGGAGGTGAAAACTCAACCTTGAGTTTTATTTTGGGAGACCCAACTAACTAGCTAGCTAGATCTAAATAACTAGCTTCTAGTTAAATGTTACTGGGTGGCTTAGATGGTAAAGAATCCGCCTGCAATGTGGGAGACCTGGGTTCAGTCCCTAGGTTGGGAAGATTCCCCTGGAGGAGGGCATGGTAACCCACTTTAGTATTTTTGCCTGGAGAATCCCCATGGACAGAGGAGCCTGGCAGGCTACAGTCCATGGGGTCATGAAGAGCTGGACATGACTGAGTGAGTACACAACACGACTGAGCAACTGAGCACATTATGTTTAAAAGTTTGATTTATTAAATATATAATCTAACTTTGTAAAAATATATGTAATATGAGCAAATGAAAGCTATTTTACATTAATAGAGTAGATGATATTTTTCTCTTATTTTCCAGACTTTCTATAATGTTTTCTTATTAAATTTTTCTTTCCTAGATAGCTTCAAAAGAAAATTTGAAGTCCAGGATCTTTTCTGTATTAAAGAAAGTTGTGTGCAAGCACTTACATGATGTGTATGTTATTGTTTTATGGACATTTTTGCTTTATCATGGGTGAGTAAGGGAGTGTCTATCATGCCAGAGTTTGCCTGGTAACCATAAAGAAATCTGTGGAGGCCATTCATTTGTAAGATATTTGTAACTGCAAATGTGGCTGTTAAATGGTAGCCCAAGAAAGGGGAGCCTTGCAGATCTGGTTCTGGACAAAAATGGAGGTAGTTTTGCATGGTATAGAGAATTAAAAATGGCTTTGAGATATTACAGATGTGTTTTCAATTCTGTGACCTTGGAACAATCAATTTAAGTTCAAGTTGCTTAACTGATCTGAACCTCCATTTCTTCATCTGTGAAATGTTGGCAATTATAATTATCCTGTCCTACTCTTTGTGACCCCATAGACTGTAGCCCACCAGGCTCCTCTGTCCATGGAATTCTCCAGGCAAGAATTCTGGAGTGGTTGCCATTTCCTTCTCCAGGGGATCTTTCTGACCCAGGGATTGAACCCGGGCCTCCTGCATTGCGGGCAGACCCTTTAACCTCTGAGCCATCAGGGAAGCCAAAGACTTTAAGTTTGGTTTACTATACTCATGGGGCTTCCCCAGTGGCAATAAAAATCCTCCTGCAATGCAAGAGCCATGGGAGATGTGGGTTCAATCCCTGGGTCAGGAAGACCCCTTGGAGAAGAAGATGGCTGCCCACTCCAGTATTCTTGCCTGGAGAATCCCGTGGACAGAGGAGCCTGGCGAATCCCGTGGACAGAGGAGCCTGGCGACTATAGTCCACAGGGTCGCAAAGAGTTGGACATGACTGAAGCGAATTGGCACACATGCATACAGTGTACCAATTGCTGGGGATAGACTAATGAGTAAGACCCCAGCCTTGCTCTCAAGGAACAGACATGAGAAGAGCATTCTAAGCAGAGGTTGAGACATAAGGGCAAGACAAGTAATATCCCTGTGCTGCAGACAATTACTAGCACATCAGTATCACAGGGTACCAGAGAGTTAGAACACTAGAGAGGCAGGGAGGAGATAGATCCCATATCGTTAAACTTGACCCTGCACACAACAGAGAACCACTGAAAGATTTTATGCAGGACCATGGAAACCTATACACACACACACACACACACACACACACACACACCCACCACCCTCTGGCAGTCCTTTGAAGAATAAGGCTCTAGGCACGGAAGAGGACATTTGGCAGTCCAGTGAGAGATGATGATCAAGTATGTCCCATCTCTCCCCTGCTCATTCCCACCACAGACTCAACAGCTTCCCCAGCTTGGTTAGTGGTTAGTGGCAGTGATTCTTCCAGCCACTCCTTGACTATATACTCTCTATCACATCCCATGTCTTTTCCGTCAGCAAATGCTCTCGTTGGTCCCACCTCTAGGGTATAGCCAGAATCCAGTGATTTCTCGCCATTTCCACTGTTAGCACTCTGGTTGATATAAGCCAATATCACCTCTTGTGTGGAATACTGCATTAGAACCCAAACCATTTTCCCTGCCCCTGCTTCTCCCCTCTCCAGGCTTCCTTCAATATAGCAGCTAGAGGGACCCTTTTAGAACCAGGCAATCATGTCACTCCTCTACCCAAAAACTCCCCAACACTCCTTTCTCTTTCCCTTGCTTCCTTTTCTTCAGTTCAACTTCAAACGACACAGTAGGTGACTACAGTAGGTAACTAGCAGATGAATACTTGTTAAAGGAATGATTAAATGGCGAAAGTCACGATCTAAGAGGTAAAAGACGGAAACAGTGGAAAGAAGACATTTTTGAGGATGACTTTGGAGGTGAAATTGACCAGATTCAGTAACTGGTGAAATGCTTAAAAGGAGGAGTCAGGACAACTCCCAGCTATCTCACCTGGGCACCTGGATGGCTTGGTGGTGCCATAAACTGAGCAAGGGAGAAAGGCGATGAAGTAGGCTTGAGGCAGGGAACCTCCTGCATGAGGCACCCTGGCAGGGGCACATATGCAGGCATCTTCTAGATAGCTGGGGACAGAGGTCACAAGTGTCCCCTCTGCCCAGCCAGACTTACCATTGCCTGGGTTCCAGATGATACTAAAGAGAGGCAAAATCCAGATCAAAAGGTCTCAAACTTTGGGGTACATAATACCCCAGATTTCCTGCCCTGTTGATTCTGGATTCAGTAAGAGCTGCAGGGAACCCAGGGTTCTTCATTTCATCTAGGGCCCAGGGGATACTGATGTAGGTGGTCTGCAGGTCACAGCCTTGATCTTCCCTCTCACTTTGGTCCCCTTCATTACTCCTAGCTGACTGAAAAATATATTTACATTCCTATTATTTTTGAAAAATCTGTATGGCATCAGATGAAAACGCCAACACCTGAGTAACACATGAAGTGCATTATTTGTTTGTATTTGATAAGGAATTTTATGATAACATTATATGTCATAATATATTATAGTATGCAATAGCACATTCCAGTGAGTTACAGATAATTATATTAAAGCAGTATTTAGGGCAATTATATTGTTTGTTGAATTGTTGCAATTTCACTAAGTATAGGAGCCTGTAATGGATTAAATTCAGGAACAGTGAGGTTTTACAGTGGTCCCTCTTGAAAGGTATTAAAGAATATGGGGTTTGTATTGTTCTGTGGAGTCCCAGTTAGAGACTAAACACAACAGGAAGTTAGATTTGCCACATACAACCCTCTTTGGTGTTTTCCACCCCTACCTCCATACCTACCACTGCAGCTAGTCAGGCACCTACTCCAGTTTCTCCGGCCTAATCCCCCAGCTCCCAGATGGCCTCAGCTTTGGTCATGTTCTCTATTCACTGAAAAATACAACATCTCATTTTCTCAGAGCTTCAGGGTTTAACTTCAGTTTGTCTTTTCATAGTATCCTAGCAGGTTCAACATTAGATGATGACCTTGGTTGGGGAAAGCAAGGCCCATGTGCCAGCAACATCGACAAGGGCATTACTGGTAGCATTGGCAGCACCTCAGAGCTCTTTGAACGTGCAGACTCCCTGACCCCACCCACCGCAGACTCCTGACTCCACCCACCGCAGACTCCCTGTCCCCACCCACTGCAGACTCCCTGACCCCACCCACTGCAAACTCCCGGACGAAACCCCATCCTGCAGGCCTACTGAATCAGGATCTGCCTTTAAACAAGATCCCGAGATGATTCTTCCACGTTTGCAAGTTGGAGACACTCAGAAAGTCTAGAGTAGACCAACCTGGTCTACTTTCTAGGTGAGGAAACCAAGACCCAGAGAGATGAGTTCACTGGCCTAGGACCCCACAACAGGTGGTTAGCAGAGTCGTGCTAGAGCAAGAAAATTTAAAAAAGAAAAACTTTTACTAGTTTACTAATAGCTACTACAATTAAGCACCAGCTATGTGCTTTACGTTCATTTTTTTCTTTTAAGTCACTCACAACCCCGCAATGAAGTTGTTAGTGCTCCTACTTTCCCAAACAGAAAGCAAGACTCAGAGACGGCAACTTACTCAAGATTAGAGTTAACCAAGGTTTAATATCAGATCTTTCCAACAGCATCTATACTCCCAAAACAGTGCTTCTTATTTCTAACCCTTGAAAAACAAATAGTTGGAATGCCAGTCAGTTGGGCTAATGGAAAATTTATTTAGCTGCATTAGGATTCTGTTCTTGGCCTTTCCAGCCCAGGACCAAAGGACTCATGAGCTTTTTCTCCTGATGGAGACTGATTATCTCTTCTTACATCCACCAGTTCTCTTATTTTTCAAAGTATTTTACATTATTTCCTCCAACTTTCCAAGCCTTCATACAGGTTTGGTGGTTAATTTTATGTGTCACCTTGATTGGGACAAGAGATGCCCACATAGCCGGTAAGACATTATTTCTGGGTGTGTCTATGAGGGTGTTCCTGGAATGGATTAGTATTGAAATAGTAGGCTGAATAAAGAATCTTCCCCTCACCAGGGTGGATGAGTGTCATCCAATAGTTAAGGCCCCAGCAGAACAAAAAGGAAGAGTATTTTCTTCTCTTGTCTGTTGAACGAGGACATCCACCTTCAGGCTCTAGGACCGATACCAGACCCTTCCCGGGTCTCCGGCTTGCAGACAGCAAATCGCGGGGCCTCTCAGCCTCCATAACTGCGGGAGCCAATTCCTACTCCAGTTCCTAAATAATTTTTATCCTATTTATTCTGTTTCTTTGGAGAACCCTGACTGATACAACTCGACTAAGAAGTGTTCCAGTTAACTCCAAATTGACTCAGCTGCAGCTCCCATTTAATGCACAGTTTCATCTTAGAACCAAGGGGAGCCCCCACACCCCTCTGTGCCCCATACCCACAGGAGGCAGAGGACCCTGTAGTGAGACTGAGATTTGCAGTGAAGGTAACTGCATTCCATTGACCTTCCATGTTGCTCTGGCAATGTCTTCTTCCATGCAAGTTCCTACCCTGGAATTCCTTGAAGGAACCTGCACAGCTTCTCGAATGGGCCATCTTATTTTTCATTTTTATACTAGCCCTTTAAATTCTTTTCTTTTCACGCTTTCCTCTGTGTTTTCCATTAGATTTTCAAAATCCCTGGTATTTAGAGAGTGTCATACTGAGTAAAGAAAGCCAGACAGAGAAGGAGAAATACCATGACATCCCTTGTATCTGGAATCTAAAAAGAAATGATACAAATAAAATCCCTGGTATTCAAAGGCCCATGGCTTTCATTTTCTCCTTTTCTCGAAGTCTTTACCATAGTCCCACTTTTTGGTGATCCAAACTCACTGATGTGGAACAATAAGAGAATAACCAACTTTAGGGTTTTATAAGTCCACAGCTTGTGCTTCTGTGACTCTGAGCCAAACAAACAGCCAATAAAAAAATTTTCAAAACCAGAAGTGAAAGAAAAAAACCACCTCCTACAAACAATTTCTGGATTCACGAACTGAGTTTGAATTCCTGAATAATCCATGGTATTCTGGCAACTTGGCCTATCATTCTTTGTTAACTATGAACCTCTAACTTCCTTAGGGCATGTTTCTTCAGGATAAATATTTAATTCAATGTAATACACATAGAACAGTTATTTGAAACAAATGAAGTGAGAAAAATGTGATGGTAGAATGACCAGCAATGTGAAGTGAATGTTTTGTTAACTATTAACAACAATTAATTATCAATCATTTTAAATTAAATTAATTAATTTTAAATTGCAATTAGATTTTTAAAGCTGCTGTGTAAATACCACAGTTCCCCATACAGTTCTTAATAAGCTTCCATCTCAAACCTCCTTCAAAACCATCTAGGCACAATTCAGATGCAGGTCTCACAACATTTTTAAATCATGTATTCTAATTGATCTTAACATAAGGAGTGATTCCCTTGTTGTTTGTGATATACACAGAGTGAGGAATTGTCGAATTTGACTGCAAGATACCAAAACAGATCTTTCAGTATTTTAGACAAAAAAAAGTTTACACATCCAAATTCAACACTTCCTTTCTTATTCAAAACTTTACCTATATGCAAAAGACACTAGTCTAATGAATCTTGCCACGGTAGGGCTGAAACCACCTGACAGGAAGCTTAGTTCTTTTAGCCTTTTCATTTCACAAAGGGCAGCAATCCCTCTTCCAAAGATATCTGCTAATTCCAATACAGATTTTCAACCACTTCAGATATTCAGAGGAATGTGGTTATCCACTGTCATGGACAAACCAGTTTTCAAAGAGTTAACTGTGATGCTGGGAAAGATTGAAGGCAGGAGGAGAAGGGGACAACAGAGGAAGAGATGGTTGGATGGCACCGCCGACTAGATGGACATGAGTTTGAGCAAGCTCTGGGAGTTGGTGATGGACAGGGAAGCCTGGCGTGCTGCAGTCCATGGGATCACAAAGAGTCAGACACAACTGACCAACTGAACTGAGCTGAAACTGTCTTTGTGATGCTGATGGTGTTCTTCAACAGGCCCAGTCCTGAGGCCTCACTTCCTCCCTGACTTGAGAATCCCTGGGACCTACTGCTCCTCTGATTACACCTGCCTAAACAGCAACCCTGATAGATCTCCCTTCTGTATGGACACGAGCTGAGATCTTTGGTTTTATTACTTAACGTTGACCCATTCCAAAAGAATATAAGCATATAATGGGACAGCAAAATAAGATAAAAAGTAATACAGCTATTATTAGAAAGGAGGTGCCTAGCAAATTCTTTTCATGTTACTAAAACAAAAGGTGGAGCTTTTCAAATGAAATATTCCCTGATTGCTATGAATTTATCATATTAGTTTTGCTTAAGTAACCAATCTAATTATATTATGTGGTGAAACAAGTATAATACTTCAGCAAAAATAAGAGTGCATGCGTGCTAAGTCGCTTCAGTCATGTCCAACTCTTTATGACCCCATGGACTGTACCCCACCAGGCTCCTCTGTCCGTGGAATTCTCCAGGCAAGAATAAATGGAGTGGGTAGCCATTCCCTTTTCCAGGGGACCTTCCTGACACAAGAATCGAACCCAGGTCTCCTGCACTACAGGCAGGTTCTTTACCATATGAGACACTAAAATAAGAGAGTGAGTTCTTTAATTCTTTTTAGTCAGGTATCCTCACATTACTCTGTAAAGGACAAAAATAGGATTTTAAATATTTGATTTGAAAAATTATCCCTATTTAAAACTCCTTTGTCTGTTTTATTGACCACCTCCTTTATGCCTTTTATTTTCTACCTTTATATGTAGAATATATATATATTTTTTTCCTCTCCCAAATACACTCAGATTAGCTCACTCATGTAATGTCACAGAGCTCAAAGGTATCTAAGCAAGAATTAGAACCTCCATTTTCTCCTTCCAAACTCATATATCTTAATTCTACATCACCACTTCAAACTACTCTGAAAATACATAGAACATGCATGCCTGATACATTGCTTCAGTCGTGTCCAACTCCATGTGATCCCATGGACTGTAGCCCGCCAGATTCCTCTGTCCATGGGATTTTCCAGGCAAGAATACTGGAGTGGGTTGTCATGCCCTCTTCCAGGGGATCTTCCCCACCGAGGGATCAAACCAATGTCTCTTATGTCTCCTGCTTTGGCAGGTAGGTTCTTTACCTCTGGGAGGCCCAATACATAGAATACACTTAGGAAATTGATTTTCAGTTTGGGGCCCACTTGGTGAAGATTTTCTCCTGAAGGTAGTCCTTCTCTCTTGAGTTCATATCACCTGAGCCCATGTAGGTCTCCCTGGAAGTTTTAGTTCAGAAGTTAAAACAGTAGAGATTTCAAGGGCTGCCCACTGCCCCCTGATCAGTACCAAGTGGCCTGAACCCACCACTCCCCTTCCTCTGATCAGCCTTTTCCTATTTCATGAATAAATTGGCCTAACTCAGTTATACTAACACGTAATGTGAGAAATGCCAACAGTTAATTAGGAATGAACCTGTGAAAACTTGGGGGAAGCTACGTGTTTCAATTATATTAATGAACACGCAAATGCAATCAAATCAAACGGATAAGCATTGTGTCAAGTTTTTACAAGAAGAGAATTACATTTCACATGCATGAAAGCAACTCTCTTGTAACTTACAGAATATGAGACTAAAAATAAGCACATAGAAGAACCATTAAAATACTTATTATTTGAGTTAAATTAGAATTCTATGAGGATGGTTTCATCAAATGATTTGTGTTATTTTAATTTCCTTTCACAATCAACCAGATTCAAATTACTCTATCTTCAGGTTACATGGTTAAGCAGATGTGCCTGAAACATCAAACCCGTTTTTATAACTTTGTCATTGATTTTTAAAAGGTTTAATACCAACTTAAAGATAGTCGCTAAATATCTGCTGATTTTCAAAGTTGTAAACTCCTTCACATAAAATTTCATAGATGCTGATCTTAAAGAAAAAAGAGAAGATCTCTCAGAGGCAAGAGCTTTATATCTCAAAATATTTTATAATTTAACAGCTGTCCTTGGAATTGAAAAAGATGATGCTAGACTCAGCTAAAATTCAATACCTGTTCTTTAAAGTGTGCTAACTGCAGTGTGGAGTTCTGATACTCATAGTGTGCATGAAATTCTAGTTCTTCAGCACCAAGAAATCACCCATGGAGAAGGAACTGCTTCATGAATTCAATTTTATCACCCATCTCATAAGCAGTCGTATTTCCTTAAGTAGCTTTGATACTTGTGAGCATTAATAGTGACTGATTGCACCCTGCTTGGGATTCCCTGGTGCATTTCCTTCAGCACATCCATCTGAGAGCCATGTGCTTCCCTAATGGGAAAATAAAATTGGGGAAAAAAAGTAAATGGGGCCAATGATTTCATTTAAAACTAGGAAAAATTAGAGATAGACCAGAAGACAGACTCGCTACTATCCAAAGCCCAGCCAGTACCTCACCAAGTAAGTACAAAAGTTCATGCTACCTGAGTTCTCAAAATGCTGTATGTAATTGCATTTTGGTAAAGAGAATCATGCTCTCAATATAACAGAGAATCTTGTTATTTAAGGGAGTACATAGTAAATTATTTGGTAGAGAATTCTTTTGTTTTTTAATTATTTATTTTAGAGAATATTTACTTTACAATATTATGGTTTTTGCCATAATTAATATGAATTAGCCATAGGTGCACATGTGTTCCCTCCATTTTGTAGAGAATTCTTTTGGAAGGAGGAAAATGACCCACTTAATGTAGCTTTCACATGGAAATAGAATACTACAGGTATACCAGAACCTATGTTGGTTTTATTAAGACCAGAAAAATGTGCAACTAAGTCTCTGCATAAGTGGGAAGGGCCTTTATTACTCTTTGCGACCCCATGGACTATAGCCCACCAGGCTCCTCTATTCATGGAATTTTCTAGACAAGAGTACTGGAGTTGGCTGCCATTTCCTTCTCCAGGGGATCTTCCCAACTCGGGATCAAACCCGGGTCTCTTGCATTGCAGGCAGATGCTTTACCATCTGAGCCACCAGGGAATCCCATAAACATTCATAAACCATGATAATTAGATATCAATGGCATGGTAGACAGAAAAGGGAAAGCTTCCCTCTGGCAAGAGGTAGGCGAGAGTCCCAGTTGTGACTATGTCCAAAGCACCTCTGATGTTTTGCTGTAAGCAACCCAGACCCTCCTTCCCAGTAGCCAGGAGATTGGTATGAGAACAATGAAGTAAAGGGAGAGGTGATTGTCCACTGTTGAACATGGGCCTCTTTGCCTTATAGTCCTTACTTTCTCTCTTGGTTAAATATGCACTAAAACCAACTAATGTTTACAGTCAATTTTATATAATCTTGGTTTTCATTTTCATGCTTGATTCAACATTATGTCCTCCTTACAAAGCAAGTTGGTAGGAGAAAGTGATGAGAGACTCAAATATGTTTAGGTGAATATGCCAGTTACCCTAAAAGCGAATCTTCTGGAATGCAAAATATCAATCATTTATCAAAACTTGCACACTATATACGCAAGACACTGTGCCAACCATGGTCACATGTCCTTAGGATATAAAGATGTATAAACAGATAAAAGATGTATAAAGAAAATTATAAAGATTCAAATAGTGCAATAAAGTGTTGAAAGACAAAGATAACCTTTAACTATCGAGATGCTCAAAGAGAGAAAGAGAGTGGGATTCAAGATGACTCCACAGGGAAGGTGACGCTGGAAAAATAGGTAAGATTTGGAGATGCAAACATGAAGAAATGAAACCTGATGCAAATTACACTCCAGGAGTTTTATAGAGTACTTTCACACATATGATTTCATTAAACTCTTAGCTTGCCTCCATGAAGTTGCAGTTTTGTGGCTGATACTTGCTGCTGCTGCTGCTGCTGCTGCTGCTAAGTCGCTTCAGTCGTGTACGACTCTGCGCGACCCCATACACAGCAGCCCACCAGGCGCCTCTGTCTCTGGGATTCTCCAGGCAAGAATACTGGAGTGGGTTGCCATTTCCTTCTCCAATGCATGAAAGTTAAAAGTGAAAGTGAAAGTGAAGTCGTGCCCAACTCTTAGCGACCCCATGGACTGCAGCCTACCAAGCTCCTCCGTCCATGGGATTTTCAAGGCAAGAGTACTGGAGTGGGGGTGCCATTGCCTTCTCCTAGCAGCACCTAATCACATTTTTTCCCCTTGCAGTTAGGTTGGAATCATGTCTGGTCAATGGGCCATGGACAGACAAGAAGGATGCCACTTTCGGGCCTGATCATCAAACCTATGTAATCCTCCGCACTTTCTTACTACTTAGCAACCAGCTGAATGCAAACAATTCAGCAAAGAACTCCAAGGAAGTCTCAGAATATGACAGCACTACAAAAAAATGCCCTCAAGGGAACCTGAGTCATTGCTTATTCTAGAATTCTACTCCTACCACACACACACATACACATAACCTTGCTCCCTGGACAGCTGCTTTAGACTTTATAAGTGAAGTTGCTCAGTCGTGTCTGACTCTTTGCAACTCCATGGACTGTGGCCTACCAGGCTCCTCTGTCCACGGGATTTTCCAAGCAAGAATACTGGGATGGGTTGCCATTTCATTCTCCAGGAGATCTTCCCGACCCAGGGATCAAACCTGGGTCTCCCACATTGTAGGCAGATGCTTTACCATCTGAACCACAAGGAGCAGGTAATAAACCTTTACAGTGACACGCAATCAGAATTTGTCGACTTCTTGTTGTAGCAACCAGCATTAGCTGTCCTGATTGATACAGGAGTTATTACTACATTTTATGTCTTAATTATTATTTACTTATTCAGCTGCACCAGATCTTAGTTATGGCACGTGGAATCATTAGTTCACATGTAGGACATGTGAACTCTTAGTTACGGCATGTGGAATCTAGTTCCCTGACCAGGGATTGAACCCAGGCTTCCTGCATTGGGAGTGAGGAGTATTAGCCACTGGATTGCCAGGGTGTCCCTACTACATTTCTTAAGGAGAGAAAGCTAGACTCATGGAGGGGAGAGCCTGCCTAAGACTGCAAGAAAGCAGCAAAGCATGGTATGAAAGCAAAGAAAGTGCAGCCTCAGAGCCCTTCATAATAAGACCGCCCTCAGTTTTCCCGCAGCCTCTCTAGACTTGCCATGTTCCCAGCATGCCCTGTCCATGCTGTACCACTTAAGCTTTTCTGTCCCTTCTGGAAGCCCCTTCCCATCCATCTATGTTTTCTAAATATGTACTTATTTTTGTAAAAGTTGTCTCATTGATTGAACTCAATAATATCCTCCTTATTGCAATGTGATATGACAAAAACAGTGACAGACTGGAGCCAGAAGAGAAGGGTGTAGATTCCAGGTTTACCTCTTACAAACATGACCCTGAGCAAATAAATGACCCAAACTTTCTGAGTCTTTTTCCTCCTCTCTAAAATAGATTTAACAACTGTTATTTTACAGGACCATTGTGAAGACAAGGGGAGAGAATAAATGAAAAGTTGTCCTTGGTACACATAAAATGTGAAATTAAATCTCTTTCATCTACTCTATTGCCCTTTACTATTCTATTCATTTATATCTTCCCATGAAGATCGACGTCCAGAAGAGCAGAAGCCTCATTTTTTTATTCATCTTCATAATCTGCATCTAATAAGTAGTAGGTCTTTTAGTTAAAATTAGATTGAGCTACATTTATTTGACACCCTGCATCCTCCCCGCCCCCTCCAAAAAGCTTAAATCCACAAGATTTTTTTCTCTTAAGTAAAAATCCAGAGATGATAATCCAGAGCTACTAAGGCAATTCCACAGATGAGTCAGGATCCCACAGTCCTTCCAGTTTTATTCCCCACCACTCAAAGGATGTTATTATTGCTTAGTCCCTAAGTCATGTCTATCTCTTGCGACCCCATGGACTATAGCCCGCCAGGCTCCTCTGTCCAAGGCTCCTCTGTTAATGGGATTCTCCAGGCAAGAATACTGAACTGGGTTGCCATTTCTTCCTCCAGTGGATCTTCCCAACCAGGGATCAAACCCACATCTCCTGCTTGGCAGGCAGATTCTTTACCACTGAGCCACCAGGGAAACCCACCCTAAGGATGAGACCCTTGCTAACCTATTCTAAGATGGTAAAAGGGCTCTAGGTAACATATTTACACCCCAAGCAGCACAGAGGAGGAGAAAGCCATGGCTCTCCCTTGACAGACACTGCCTGAAAGTTGTACAACCACTTTTGCTTAACTACCATTGACTCAGATTCCCTGGTGGCTCAGGCTGCAAAGAATCTGCCTGCAATGCAGGAGTCCCAGGTTCAGTCCCTGGGATGGGAAAATCTTCTGGAGAAAGGGGAAATCTACTTCAGTATTCTTGCCTGGGAAATCACATGGACAGAGGAGCCTGGCAGACTACAGTCTTTGTGGTCCCGAAGAGCTGGACACAACTGAGTGACTTTCACCATTAGACAAAATTTAGTTGTATGACTCTGCCCAGCCACATGAGAGACTGGGAAATGTAATCTTTAGTTTGGGCCTGCATATGCCCAAGCAGTGTACGAAGGTGCTGTTACTGAGAAGAAAGACAAGATTTCTTAATGGAGAGACAACTAGCTGTAGCTGCTGTATTAAACATATGACTATGCTTTGGGAAGTTGATTCTGACAGTGAGGTCAAACATGGAACCTGGAGGCAAAAGCTAAGAACAAGGAGAACAGTTGGGATACTATAACAGTAACAGTCACAAAAGCGAGCCTTCCCTGAGTGCTTACTGGGTGCTAGCCTCTGTGATAAGCCCTTTACTCACATTAGCTCATTGCCACTTCAGTTTTTCAAAGCAGCATTAGAGTTCAGATTTTAGCAAAATATTTATCCTAATTTGAGGTTATTGAATGGCTTAAAACAGTAATCATGAAATCTCATGATTTTGTGGATTGGAAATATGGGTTGAGGCAGGCAGTCTCATTTAGAAGGCTCTAGAGACTATTCTCACAGTCTCCAACCTGGAGTTAGCAGAGACTGTATACCAGAGAGTGGTCTCTCCAGAATGGCGGTGTCGGAGCAACAGAACTTCCGGGTTCTGTTGGAAGTTCCGAGCTCCGAGTGCTCCAAGAGACAGGAAGTGGAAGGTGCATCTTTCTTGAGAGCTGGGCCCTGAAACTGGCACAGAAACCCTTCTGCCGTATTCTATTGGTCAAAGTGGTCCCAAAGCCTGTGCAGAATCAAGGGGCGTGGGGGAAGACCCCACTTTCCAATGGTATTTGCAGCCATTTTTAATCTTCCATAGTCCCTTCTTTTAATCAATACCCAATATTTTTTATTGAATGGTTCACAGGTTTGACTCAGTTCTAGACTCTGAAAAAAATAACAGGAAGAGATACTGAGTGAAGGAGGATTTCAAAATGAATATGGATTGGAGGGCACATGATCTGATTCTGTGTTAGGCAAATCAGAGTGGAGTTTATCCAAAACACAGGGAAGAAAGTTAACCACCATTCTTCCTCATTCCCTACACTTCACCAACAGTTTGAGTTGGTTGATTGCTTTTGGTATTCACTGGGAATTTCTCCAAGATTCAAGCTTGATTACTCCCTTCAGCCCTAGAGACAAGGAAACAAAGTCAAACAAGAGTGGGTTATTGCCTAACTGTAAGCTTCCTCGGCAAGTCTTGGATGATGGAGGTAAAAGGCAGCTGCTGGAAAATACCCCAGGGAGAGCTCAAAAGCAGTAGCTGACAGGTGTCTTTTCCAGGGTGTTTAGTAACTCCCTTTGCAAATGAGGCAACACTGAAGTCTTGATGAGGGTTTCTTTCCTGTTAGTGACACTTTTATTAATAGCATGGTTCCAGCAAGTTTGGAAAATTATCTCATTGTGATTCAGGAAAGGGGTGCCTCAAATAAAGGAATGGATTTAGAGTTGATCTTGAAGTTAGAACCATCAGATGCTGGTTCTGATGATACTGATACAAACCCTCAAGTGCCCTGGACAACCCACAAAAAACAAGTAATTGTAATGATGATTCCCATTCATCAAAATCAGACTAGAGTAAGTAAGTCTCGCTTGTCCCGATAACAACTTGAAAATGATAAGTTAGTGAAATAACCACTTAGAAAGACTTTTCCTTTTCAGCCCCAGTTAATTGGCCACTTCATTTGTAAGAGCGCTTGGGCTTTGTTTTTAACTAGCTTTTCACTCCAGCTATTACCAGACTTCCTAGACCATAAATCTTTCTAGGGTGTGACTTGACCACACTACTGTTAAGACAAGCTCTTCAGAAGTAAGTTTCACTTCCATTCTTGACATGCCATACAAGTCCTTTAAAGGCCATGAAAGCAAAAGCTAAACAGATCCAATCCTGTAAGAAGAATAAAAATGGGCTTAAAGGAATTCAACCTTTGAGCTAATAAAAATCAGTAGTAATCTTTCCAGAAATATGATATATTGAATAATGTTTCTACTGTTTTCACCAAAGGGAAATCTCTATGGTACATTCACTAAAAGAAAATCAATACCTAATGGTTTTTGCTTAGTGAGAATGAAAGGCATGAAAAATTGCTGCATTTGTTTACAAGGATGATGAGGTGTTACAAGCACATGGGAGAAGGACCGATGCAAATTTAGCAAGTCAGATAATAGCTGGGCAAATCCAACTTTTACCATAATGGCAGTATTGTTTAAGCATGTGAGAGCCTTGACTGGCTGATCTGGCAATAACCTTCTTTGTGTAAACAGGATCAATCAAGTGACTTCACTGGCCCTGAGTAAGTGATAGAAGTAGTTATCCAGCCTAGTCATGTCCAGCTCTTCTGCAATTTCATGCACTGTAGCCCACCAGACTCTTCTGTTCATGGAATTCTCCAGGCAAGAATATTGGAGTGGGGTGCCATTTCCTCCCTCCAGGGGATGGATCTTCCCAACCCAGGGATCAACCTCAGGTCTCCTGCACTGCAGGCAGATTCTTTACTGTCTGAGCCACCAGGGTGATATCCAGCCTACACCCTATGTGTAATCAACTCCTTTGGGAAAAACTCCAACTTCATCCTTTCTCACTCATAGAGATGTTCCTCAACTCAAATTTTGTTCAATGGGAAGTAAAAACTTTAGGAGACTGTCACCTAAGCTAGCTAGAAGCTGCTCAAAATCTTGAGGGATGGAGAACTCAGACCAAGCACTCTTCACTAGCAAGGCAAGCCTAATAAATCCATATCAAGGAAAAGAAGGCATTGCTCCATCAACCTCAGTCTCACTAAAGCAGCTCTCCCCATTGCCCATGGATTTCCTGACCTGGTTGTCCTTGCTCTCAATTGCGTCCAGATTTACAAGAGATTTTTCCACAGTGCATCAAAACCTGTCAAGCCAGACCATATTGGTCACAATGGAATAATAGTCAAGTGCATGGATTTGGCATGAAACTGTATGGGATGGAGCCCAGTTCTACTACCCTCTAGCTACTATAAATTGGGGCAAGTTACTGTCCTTTAAGATGCTTCCTCATCTGTACAATGAACCACATAATTGTTATGAAGATGATAAGAAACCATATATCTGCCCATGGTAAGGGCTAAAGAAATATAACCTATCATTATTATTTTTTAAATTATTTTTTATTGAAGGATAATTGCTTTACATAATTTTACTGTTTTCTGTCAAATCTCAACATGAATCAGCCATAGGTATACATATATCCCCTCCCTGTTGAACCTCCCTCCCATCTCCCTCCCCATCCCACCCCTCTAGGTTGATACAGAGCCCCTGTTTGAGTCTCCTGAGCCATACAGCAAATTCCCATTGACTGTCTATTTTACATGTGGTAATGTAAGTTTCCATGTTACTCTTTTCATACATCTCGCCCTCTCCTCCCCTCTATCATTATTATTATTATCAACTGCCAGGTAATGTTCTTTACTATGGTTGCAAAAGGGGTAGGGCAGGGAGGTCCTGACTGCAAGACGCTCTTTCACAGGGACTTCCCTAGTGGTCCAGTAGCTGAGACGCCATGCTCGAAATGCTGGAGGCCTGGGTTTAACCCTTGGTCAGGGAACTAGATTCCACACTGCAACTAAGACCCATTGCAGCCAAATAAAACAAATGAATAAATTTATTTTAAAAAGATGCTCTTTCATAGTCTAGTTCCACTCAGTGACTGAATTCAGGCCTTGATATAAAAACAGCAATGTTCTGTAGACAAAAACATGAAATATTCTTTTTTGCAATCACAATTTTTTTTTACCCACTGAGATATAACAGAAAATAATACCTTGCAAAAATAACTTAATTTTTTAAAGAATATTAAAAGTTCATCATAGTAATACCTGCTGAGCATCTATGGGCTTGCTCCTATTCCCATACTTCAGTTCAGTTCAATTCAGTCGTTCAGTCATGTTCGACTCTTTGCGACCCCATGACTGCAGCATGCCAGGCCTCCCTGTCCATCACCAACTCCTGGAACTTGCTAAAACTCATGTCCATCAAGTCAGTGATGCCATCCAACCATCTCATCCTCTATCATTCTCTTCTCCTCCTGCCTTCAATCTTTCCCAGCATCAGGGTCTTTTCTAATGAGTCAGTTCTCTGCATCAGATGGCCAAAGTACTGGAGTTTCAGCTTGAGCATCAGTCCTTCCAATCAATATTCAGGACTGATTTCCTTTAGGATGGACTGATTGGATCTCCTTGCAGTCCAAGAGAGTCTCAAGAGTCTTCTCCAATACCAGAGTTCAAAAGCATCAATCCTTCGGGGCTCAGCTTTCTTATAGTCCAACTCTCACATCCATACATGACTACTAGAAAAACCATAGCTTTGACTAGACAGACTTTTGTTGGCAAAGTAATGTCTCTGCTTTTTAACAAGCTGCCTAGGTTTGTCATAGCTTTTCTTCCAAGAAGCAAGAGTCTTTTAATTTCATGGCTGCAATCACCATCTACAGTGATTTTGGAGTCCCCCAAAATGAAGTATAACTGTTTTACATTGTTTCTCCATCTATTTGCCATGAAGGGATGGGATTGGATGCCATGATCTAAGTTTTCTGAATGTTGAGTTTTAAGCCAACTTTTTCACTCTCATCTTTCACTTTCATCAAGAGGCTCTTCAGTTCTTTGTTTTCTGTCATAAGGGTGGTGTCATCTGTATATCTGAGGTTATTGATATTTCTCCTGGAAATCTCTATTCCAGCTTGTGCTTCATCCAGCCCAGCGTTTCTCATGATATACTCTGCATATAAGTTAAATAAGCAGGGTGACAATATACAGCCTTGACGTACTCCTTTTCCTATTTGGAACCAGTCTGTTGTTCCATGTCCAGTTCTAACTGGTGCTTCTTGACCCACATACCCCTCAGGAGTCAGGGCAGGTGGTATTCCCATCTCTTTCAGAATTTTCCACAGTTTGTTGTGATCCACACAGTCAAAAGCTTTGGAGAGTCAATAAGGCAGAGGTAGATGTTTTTCTGGAACTCTTTTGCTTTTTTATGATCCAACAGATGTTGACAATTTAATCTCTGGTTCCTCTGTCTTTTCTAAATCCAGCTTGAATATCTGGAAGTTCTTGGTTCATGTACTGTTGAAGCCTGGCTTGGAGAATTTTAAGCATTACTTTGCTAGCATGTGAGATGAGCGCAATTGTGCAGTAGTTTAAACATTCTTTGGTATTACCTTTCTTTGGGATTGCAATGAAAACTGACCTTTTCCAGGCCTGTGGCCACTGTTGAGTTTTCCAAATTTGTTGGTATATTGAGTGCGGCACTTTCACAGCATCATGTTTTAGGATTTGAAAAGCTCAACTGGAACTCCATCACCTCCACTAGCTTTGTTCATAGTGATGCTTGCTAAGGCTTACTTGACTTCGAATTCCAGGGTGTCTGGCTCTAGGAGAGTGATCACATTCTCATGGTTATCCTAGTCATGAAGATCTTTTTTGAATAGTTTTTCTGTATATTCTTGCCACTTCTTAATATCTTCTGCTTCTGTTAGGTCCATACCATTTCTGTAGTACAGAAAAAGCAAAACAAAACCAAAGCAATAAAATGGAGTGGGAAGGGGCCTCTTCTGGGTTTGTGTCCACTAAAAACGCTGGTAGACAAATTAGTTCAACCAAACTGGTGACTCCGACAAGCAATGGGGTATAGTTAACCATCCTGGTATAGGTAGGTTAAATGGGTCTTAATTCATCAGCATTCTTTGATTGGAGCTTGACTTGAATATAGATTCAAACTGATTGCTCAAGCTAGTTCAGCTTTCCTGAAGCTTTTTGTTCTCACCTACATCTGTCAGAAAAAAAATGGACCACATATACCTGGTGGAGAATTTCTCTTTTAGGACATAAGTGTGTCAAAACTTCAGGTATGTCAGGATCTTTCAAAATCTCTAGGTATTGCACTTCCTGGGGAAGAGCTGAAAGCTACAAACATTCACAGCCTGACTGACTTTAACCCTTCACACTGAGAAGGTGATGTCTCATTATAAATCGGGAGAGATTTTCCCCCTGCCATCTTGCACTCTGCAAGAAACACTTACCATCCCCATCAGCTGCTGCTAGCCTCTGAGCTGCTCTGTGGAGTCTGTGTGTGTGTTGAGGGTGGGGGGTAAGGGCGCGGGCAAGGGGAACCGAAATTCAGCTGCCAACCTCTGTAGCAGAAAAGATTTATCCCTTGGAAAATGTAGGCTATCACTGTAGAGATCCACCCCTTAATGGCTTTCAACTCTTCAGAAATTGTTGTCAGGGGAGACTGAAGCTGGCGCTTGTCATGCAGAGATCGTCTTGTCAGCATACTCACCCGGATGGAGGACTCGCTCTAAGTTACTGGTTTCTACATCCCATTTATCATGGCTCCATCAGAACTGATATGCAATAGAACATACAAAAGACCCGATCCTGCCCATTAATGATAGATTCACAAAGCGGGCCAGATGAGCCTCACAATCAACTCTCAGAGAAAATGCAGACATCGCTCCCTGGAAGTGGGATTGTCGGCACAAAATGCTGTGAATTGTTCCATAGTCTTCTGCTCCTTTTCTCTGAATTCCTATAGCACTCATTATCCCTACCACACAATTTAGCACTTGATTATATACTGTCTCGTATTGTTCTCTAATTGTTTCTCCACCCAGATAAGAGGTGGAGTTTCTTGAAGGCGTATTTCTTTCCTAACATGATTTCTATAATTGCCTGCAGCTACTTCCCTTAAACCTCTGTCTAGTAATTTTTCTCCCATCATGATATGTACTTCAAATCTACCTAGATGAGGGGAAATAAAAACATTGACCATCTTCCCTCAGGGAAAAAAAAAAGGCAACAAATAGAAAGATACGAAGTACCCTGCACACACGTAATACATACCAAGCAACAGGATATATGGAAGAAAGCATCACTAAAGGTTAAGAAATTCAATCAACACTTCCCTCATTGGCCATCACAATACCTAGCATAGTATGAACACCGGCTTCCCTGGTGGCTCAGACAGTAAAGAATCTGCCTACAGTGCAGGAGACCTGAGTTCAATTTCCGGGTCAGGAAGATCCTCAGAAGGGAAAGGCTACCCACGCCAGTATTCTTGCCTGGAAAATCCCATGGACAGAGGAGCCTGGCAGGCTACTGTGCATGGGGTCACAAAGAGTCAGACACGACTGAGCAACTAACACACGAAGTATGAGCACACACTTAACAAGTCTCCTCATTTGGCTGTTGTCCTCCTATCCTTTTCAACAGGGAGAGGAAAGTTTCTAACATGTTCAGTTCAGTTCAGTCACTCAGTCGTGTCCGACTCTTTGCGACCCCATGAATCGCAGCACGCCAGGCCTCCCTGTCCATCACCATCTCTCAGAGTTCACTCAGACTCATGTCCATCAAGTTGGTGATACAATCCAGCCATCTCATTCTCTGTCGTCCCCTTCTCCTCCTGCCCCCAACCCCTCCCAGCATCAGAGTCTTTTCCAATGAGTCAACTCTTTGCATGAGGTGGCCAAAGTACTGGAGTTTCAGCTTTAGCATCATTCCTTCCAAAGAATCCCAGGGCTGATCTCCTTCAGAACAGACTGGTTGGATCTCCTTGCAGTCCAAGGGACTCTCAAGAGTCTTCTCCAACGCCACAATTCAAAAGCATCAATTCTTCGGCACTCAGCCTTCTTCACAGTCCAACTCTCACATCCATACATGACCACTGGAAAAACCATAGCCTTGACTAGATGGACCTTAGTCGGCAAAGTAATGTCTCTGCTTTTGAATATGCTCTCTAGGTTGGTCATAACTTTTCTTCCAAGGAGTAAGCGTCTTTTAATTTCATGGCTGCAGTCACCATCTGCAGTGATTTTGGAGCCCCCCCACCAAAAAAGTCTGACACTGTTTCCACTGTTTCCCCATCTATTTCCCATGAACTGATGGAACCAGATGCCATGACCTTAGTTTTCTGAATGTTGAGCTTTAAGCCATGAATGCCAATAATTCAAATCCACCTCTGGATTAAAGTTAGCATCAGATAACCCTCACCCATGATTCCCAGAACTGACTGCTTCAAATGCAACCTGCAGAAACAACTAGGCCTTCTGTTTCTAGAAAGTGAAAGTGAAAGTAGCTCAGTCGAGTTTGACTTTTTGCAACCCCATGGACTATACAGTCCATGGAATTCTCTAGGCCAGAATACTGGAGTTGGTGGCCTTTCCCTTCTCCAGGGGATCTTCCTAACCCAGGGATCGAATCCAGGTCTCCCACATTGCAGGCAGAGTCTTTACCAGGAAGCCCTGTTTCTAGAAGGAACATATTATCTCTGCTTATCGTGGAAAACAAAAAATTATTTCAAATATTTTTTGAAAACTAGATGGTTTTCTGTATTTACCAGGACACATCTCAAAGGGCAGTCATTATGACTTCCTTTTAAATATGCAATGGGACTTGTCATCAAAATGCTCTCAGCTTTTCCCAGACAACGGTTTACAGCAGCCCTGGCCAGCATTTCACGTGCCCTGAACAAACAGTCGCAGTGTGCTGGGTAGGGACCCTCCTTGCATCTCCTGGATCGTTTCAGGCTCTCTCAGACAAGTTTTTGTGAAGTTCAATGCAGCCTTTAAAAAGGGGGAAATGGTTTCTTCACAAAACTTTTATGTGACGACTAGAAAAGAAAAACTCAATGCCACATGGATTCCCTGACCCTCCTTGAAGTTCTCTGTTCTCACAAAGGATTTGTAGACAGGCAGGCAGGTTCCTCCAGAATAATGCCCGTGTTGCCCACCATTAAGCAGAGCTGCACGCATTTACACGTGGCAGGAGAGTGAGGCTTTGTGCCATTTTTTAAAACTCTTCAGAGAAGGGATTCTACAACCTCCTCCAACTGCTGTATGAGAAAATGATTCTGTGCACAGACGATTCCTGCTTCAGCAAGATATACCCAGGTTGCTCTGCCTCTCTACTCCCCTCTGCCCTCAGGCCGGCCCAGGACAAGACAAAAGGAAAATACAAGGCCCCTTGTTAGAAACATTAAGAATTTCAAGATGGTGGATTTAATGTAGAGCATTAAACCACTAGCAGTGCCCTGTGTGGTCAACCTCAGAGAAAGCTATGCAGGGGTGTGGCAATCACAAGCCTGGTTTAGTCCATCTCTGTCATATCACCTTTTTTTTTTTTTCCAAATTTCTTTATGTGTATTTCTTTGTTTACTTACTTACCATTTGTCTTTCCCATTAGAAATTAAAGACTATAGATCTTATCTGTCTTACCCAGCAGTGCATCTTCATCATCTAAGCTGGGCACATATTTAGGTATTCGATTTTCAGGAAGAGGGGCACAGAAGGAAAATGGGAGGGAGAGTGAGAGAGAGAGGAGATAGAGAAGGGAGGGGCCACCAACCGTGGGTCATCCTTGCTCCTCCCTGAGCAGCTCATCTATGTCTGCGTGCTTTATTTCCCCTTGTACTCCTTGGGCCCCCAGCTCTATCCTGACAGGCAGGAATCAAAGGAAAACCTGGAAGAAGGTAAGAGAAGATGACTAACAGATTGAGCACTTGCTTCAAGACCCCACCCCTCTGTGCCTGTCCTTTACTACTAGACTCTCCTTTGTTTCAGCTAGAATCTTCTGGTTGAGGGAAGCAGGGGCCCACTGCCTCTCCTGTGAGACCTGGGCTGGGCCTCACTGGCAGCAGCATTCCCCACCCTCCCTTCTCACCCTCCCTGTACTTTCACTCTGGCTGTGCCCAGCATCACAGATTACCCACAAGGGCGCGATACCAGGCAGCTCGCCAACATTCAGGAAGCGGTCATTGCTATTACTATTGCCATCATCACAGATTTTTGCTTAGAACTCATATTAATAACAAGGTTATTTCCTATCACTTCCTAATTTAACTTGCTCAGCTATATAGAGAATACCAGTTGAGCCTGAACTAGAAATCTAATGGATGGATTTGTAAGTCAATACATGCTTGTCGATCAGTCTATTAAGCGAAGATGATTTAGAAGTCAACCCCTGGGCATCTGCCAACTACCAGGCATATTTTAAGACATTGGCAAAACCCTTTACTTTCTTATGGCTGACTAATACTCCATTTTATATATATACATATACATATACACCACATTTCTTTTTCCATTCATCCACTGATGGACATTTAGGTTGTTTGTACAAACACTTCTCAGTTTACAAAATACTTTCAAATATGTTATCACAACTGATCTTCATGAATGGAGGCTGGCATAGCCTCCATTTCTATTTTACAAATGAGAATATAGAGTTGGGCAGTTAAGTGGGCTTCTCTAAAGTTAAAGCCAAGATTTATACATATATATATAATCTTCATGTTGGTACTCCACTTTCTCTTATAATGGTAACAAGAAAAGTAGTCTCGAGAAACCTGCAGGGTGAGGGCAGCTTGGGAAAAAGGCAAGGGAAAAGAAAGAAAAAACAAATCTACATGGGAAAAAAATAGGAGTTTCAGGAAGAGGAGAGAGGAGAGTGCATAGCTGAGCAATATGAGTAAGTAGATAAGAGGTTCTTTAGAAATGGGAATCTCTGGGATTAAAATTGTTAAAGATTTTTGCATTTCTTTGATGTAAACCTCTAAATTCCTAAACCTTTACAAGGGCTCAGAAGAAAGCTCACAGAGGAGAGTGAGGTGACCCAGACACTGAAGAGTTCAGCAGATGTTGGAGCCAGGCCAGAGTGACGAGGAAAACAAGTCACAGCCCAGAGTGCCCAGAGAGCTCCTTGGAGGCAGAGGCACCACCTGGTCTCAGGATGGCATTCGCTCTAACTTCATTTGAATTTCAGGGGACAAGGAGTTACAAAACAATCTGGTACTTGGAGGAAAGATAGGGTCTAAAACCCGTGTCTCATTGTTAACTTGGGGGAGGTTTTCAGTTTGGAGTTTTATTGACTGGAAATGGGGATGAAAAGACAATTTGAACAGAATACCTCCTGGCTGCACTTCCAAGGAATCTTGAAAGCCCTTGGACTTCTTTGCAAGGAAAGGTTAGGCAGATGGCTCTCATGACCAAGTAACTCTGGACACTATTAAGTGTACAACTTCCCAGGAACCCCGGTGGCCAAATGTGTTTACAAATGCACATGAACTTGGAGCTGAGAGGACTAGAGCATTCATTTTCAGATTTCCGTTAGCGATAAATCCTTTTCCTCAGACAAACTTTTACACAGACAGCACAAGGCAATGAGGCTGGAAACCAGTGCCCACCCCCTCCTCCATGCCCCCACAACCAAAACCTGGGAAACACATTTTAAAAATCCCAGACATTTAGAGGGAAAATCAATCTTTCCAGAAGAAGTTTACATTATGTTAATTTTCTGTTACAACAGATACGAAAAATTTTCTGAAACATTATTTTGACTACTCTAAATGGGAAAACATCAGATTGGGTTGGGATTGACTAGGAAAGAAGCATCAGGGAACATTCTGGGTATTACTTCTTTTTATATTTTGTTGGGAGGCTGAGTTACATTGTCAAGTGTGACCAATGTGTATTTCAGATTTGTGTATTTCATTGATGTAAATGTTATATCCAATGGTAAGAAAAATGTAAACAAATACTGAACTCTAATGACATGCATGTTGAAGCATTTAAGTGGAAATGTACAGATGACTGCAAATTATTTTGCAATAAATCAAAAACAAAACAAGATGGCTTGATGGATGGATAGAGGCATAGTTAGGTGGACAAGAATGTGCCTGAATGGTAAACTGCGAAAGGTGAACAGGAGAATCAAGATGGTTGCGCATACAGTTTTAATTGTGCTATATGCTTGAAATTTTTCCTAACAAAATGTCAGAGTGAAACAGTGCTTATCTTTTAGAGAAACATATTAAACACTTATGGATAAAGTTATATAATGTCTGATTTGCTTCAAAACAATGTGGAGGAACAAGGGTGAGAGAGCATAGAGGAAACAAGATAGGCCAAGAGATCCTAACTGTTGAAACTGGTAGTGGGGGCAACAGAGGATGAGATGGTTGGATGGCATCACCAACTCAAGGGACGTGAGTCTGAGCAAACTCCGGGAAATAGTGGAGGACAGGGAAGCCTGGCGTGCCGCAGTCCATGAAGTTGCAAAGAGTCGGGCATGACTTAGCAACTGAACAAGAGTGGGTACATGGAGTGGTCTTAGTTCAAGCTGCTACAACAAAATACCACAGACAAGGCAGCTTAAGGGCTTCCCTGGCGGCTCAGATGGTGAAGAATCCGCCTGCAACGCAGGAGACCCAGGGTCTATCCCTGTGCCAGGAAGATACCCTGGGAAAGGGAACGGCAACCTCTCCAGTCTTCTTGCCAGGAGACTTGCATGGACTGGCGTAGCCTGGTGGGCTACAGTCCATGGGTTCGCAGCAAGTCGGACATGACTGAGAGCCACTAGCACACTCACAGGGGCTTAAACAACAAAGCTTTACTCCCCAACAGTTCTGCAGGCTGGAAAGTCCAAAACTGAGGGGCTGACAGATTCAGTGTCTGGGGAGAGTCAAATCCTTCCCTGGTTTGTATACTCTGTCTTCTCAAAGAGGAAGCAAGTTCTCTCCTGTCTCTTTCTATAAGGGCACTAATACCCTGTGAGGCTCCACCCTTGTGACCTAGTCACCTCCCAAAGACCCCACCTCCAAATGCCATCACTGGGGATTACACTTTCAGCTTATGAATTCAGAAGGAGACACAAACAGCAATTAGTCCACAGCAGGAGTTCAGTTTACTATTCTATCTACTTTTGTGTATATGTGTATAATTTCCATAATTAAAATTTTTAGACGTGAAAAAATAATATTGCATTGTGTAGGTATCCTTTTTAAAGCTTTCTCCTAATTTCTATTTTGTAAGTATGATAAAATATTGCATTAAAAAGCTTTTAATAAAGAAACAAATATCTTACTCCTGATGTAGACTAGAATAATGGGTCCCCATTTAAAGGTAGCAACTGGGCTCACTCATCAAATTCATGTAACTAAAATTGTGCCTGAAGCGAGAAGTGTCGGTTTCCATTCTGAAGGGATGTCTCACGAAGCATCAGTAAGGGATTCCAAGTAATGAAATTATACCTGACTCTGGTTGCTGACATCGATGTGTGTCCTTGGAAATAGATAAGAAGCTGCTACTTTGGATGTGGCTGCTATGTGGACTTATGGGGTACATGACCCAGCCATCCCACCCTGGAAAGATCCCCAGGTCCAGGGAGTCCCAGGGACTTGCCTGCACAGGAACCCAGGCTTCCTGTCTCCACAGTCACTGCTCCGACTTGTTTCCACATTCCCTGTCTAGCAAAATACTAGAACTTTCAAACCAAAAAGAAAAGAAAAAAAAATTCACATTTTTGCCATTTATCAAACTGGAGTTTCTCCTGTATGTTCCCTTTGCAACAAAGCTCGATTCAAAGCAGTACCCATCTCGTTCTGATGTTTGGCCAAACCACCTCCGGCTTCACAATGGGGCCAGAAACATGGCAAAGCCCAGCTAGGGTCCAAGCTCTTCCATCCTTCCTGATCTTAAGAAAAGCTCTCTCTCCCCCAACCTCAGACTTTCTTGTGGTATTTCAAAACATCTCCTTATGAACCTGGACAAAACCTGAACAATCAAGGCATTGGAAAACTGGAACATTGTTTCCTGAACAATTTTAAACCTGAAAGAATAATTGTGTGCCTGTGTGTTTTGAGTTCTGGACGAAAGCCCAAAATTATATTCTTTTGTACTTAACTGGTTTGTCCATACTTGTGCAAGGGACCCCTTTCTTCCTTGGGTGGAAATAATGTCAGTTGTACTGAGAGTTTTAGGCTTTGGGGATGATTACAGAGCACTGCCCTGAGGACAAGAGATGCATCTGGGTGATGGAGCCCAGAGAAGAAAGCAAGCATGTGGAGGGAGTGATGGGCCAGCAGAAACTGGTGGGTTCAGTGGGCACAGCCACTCAGCCTCCCTGAAACCTGGTCAGCACACCAGTAACAGAGCCAGGGGATGTGCCCCAAAACTAGACAGCCATGTAGGAGCTGTCACAGAGGGCTGAAGTAGGTCAGGCCTGGGAGGTGAGCTGATACCACTTGGTGGCTAAGAGGGAAGACTCTGGAGCCAGCCTATGTTGGGCTTGGACCTCAGTTCCTCCAATTCCAGCTGGGTGACCTTGAGGAAGTAACCCAGCTTCTCCATGTCTCAGTTCCCCCCACCTCCAAAGAAGGTGATCTAGCACCTTCCACCAGCCAGGTCCTATCCCGAGATATTCCCAACAACCATCTATATATTCAATAACTATCTGTCTATATACCCTCCCCACTTTGAGGGCCAAGTCAATGTCTAAAGATCACACAAATGCTCCGTGGTGGAGCCCGACTACATGGCAGGTCATCAGATTCCAGAGCCTGCTGCTTTAACCATCAGGCTCTCTTATTTCCACTTTGGGGTCATTTTACAACAATGATTATTCATAATATCCTCTGTCCCCGCCTCCCTCCAATGTTATAAAGCAATAGCTGAAGGAGCAGGCCCTATCCACTTAAGACTAGAACAAGCAGGAAAACTTCTGCAAGGCTCAGTTAGACTCAAACCAAACTGGGAAGAGAGGAGAGGACAGGGACCTGGGGGACAATGTCCAGCAGCTGCTCCACAGGGGCTCGCTGAGAGACACCAATGGGGCCCCAAGTAAGAAGGCCTGAAGAAAGCCAAGACCCAGGTTAAGAAGGGCCTCCGGGGCTTCCCTGGTGGTCCAGGGGTTGAGATTCCACACTTCCCATGCAAGGATGCAGGTAATGCAGGTTCAATCCCTGGTCGGGGAACTAAGATCCCACACGCCATGCAGTGCAGCAAAAAAAAATTAAAAATAAGTAAAATAAAATAAAAAGAAAGGCCTTCCACGAAATGTGGCTGTTCATCCTGGAAATGACACCAACCTAAAAGCACCTAAACTCTAAGAAGTTCAGTTCAGCATCCAACCCGGAGAAGGCTGGACAGAACAGTTACTATAGACAATACCCAGAGGATTATCACAATGACGCCTGGAAGGAAGGTGCAGAGAAGGGGACAGGAAGAAGCCCAGACCATTTACAACTCGAGGGAAAACCCAGAACAATGCATGACTGCTACTTCACAACCTACATTTCTATCCAAATATGTGTTACTTGTATCAGCTCCCTGGAGAGATTAACAGTAAGAAAAAGCCCTTAAAAATGAAAGATAGTGTGCTTGTATTTCAGTGAGAGCATGAGAGAGGGCTGATGGAAAAGATGCAGCTTTCTGTGAAGACAGGTCCAGGGAGCAAGAATTCAGAAATGAGAGACAAGTGGACCAAATCCCAAGGGCTCATCAGATAAAAGAATGAAATATGTGGCGGCCACTGAGGCTGCTGAGGTGGACTTGGGGTGGCTAGGAGGAGGGCTTGTGCTCTCGGGCTCATGGTCTAACCCCTAGGTGACATCTACAAGGCCCTGAAGGGTCTGCAGATGAAGCTTAGAGTCAGAGGGGAGACAGTCATGGAGCACTTCCAGCTGACCACAAGTATCCGGGAGCCCAGGCAGGGTCTACACTCTGCTTCCCCCACCAAGTCACCTTATTTTTAACACAGTGTCACCTTCTGATAAGCCTCAACCCTCTCTCCATCTCTATTCTGTGAAGGAAAGAAGCCTCTGGGTCTCCTTAAGACTAAGAGGAGGTCAGGACTGGGGCCTGGTAAAAATGAGGGGATGGTCTGGGACTCTAGACGCCGACCCTGGAAGGGCTATGCATGAAGGGAGCCTGCAGAGAGCGGGTCACGCTGACCACCTCCGGGCAGGGCAAGAACCTCCCCTCTGGCATCCAGTGTCCCTGCCAGCAAATTCTCTTTCAATGCATGGAGAACACATACCTGATCAGCGAGCAACCTACCACCTTCTGATCCTTCATCAGGAGGACTTGGTGCTCAAGGCTTTGCGCAGACCCAACGGCCTACGTCACATGGACAACCTCCCTGGTGACACCCCAGGGGACTTGTAGGCTAAGGAAGAGCTAGGAAAATTGGATGTCCCCACTGGGGTGGTTGGAGCAACCCGGTTCCAGACCTTGAAGGTTATGGTTAGAGCCCCACCCAGCTCTCTTGCAGTCCTCAGCAGATGCAGGCCTGAACAGTCATGACTGTCAGAGTGGAGGGAGCAACCAGACAAATCCTCTTGCTGTATCAATCACCTCTCCCAGCCTGGCAGCAGTGCTCATTGTGAAGTCTCTGCTCCCTCTGGATGAGGAAGATCCCAAACAACAGAAAGGAAAAAGAGAAAGGAAACATGTTTTGCTGCACCTAAACCAGGCATAGAAGTCAACTATTAGTCTTCCATTTATTTAGCCAAGATCAAAAACAATGTGTTACAGGGAGTTCCCTGGCAGTTCAGTAGTTAGGACTCAGCTCTTTCATTGCTGTGGGATCAATCTCTAGTCTGGAGAACTAGATCCTGTAAGCTATGTGGTGTGGTCAAGAAAAAAAAAAAGAAAAGCAATGCTTTACAAAGAATGACAATTATGCCAAATCTACACATTCCAATTTCTGAAATGAGGTATAAAGAAAAGGATGACATGAAGTAAAGCATAAAATATGGTATGACTTGTCTAGCACATTATGGAAGAAATACCAGTCCTAAAACTGTTTAAGTCACTTCACATTTCCAAAATGCTCTAGTGCAACAGAAACATTTAGAAAACATTGCCCGCTACTCTGCATCAACAGTGATGTGCTTTGAGACCAATACCCTAGTGAAATATTGACAGCATCAGAAGAAATGCAGATTTCAGTGAGAGTCGAATAAGCCTTCCCTGAACCAACCAAAGGTCTAGCTATAAACTCAGCATGAGAGCTATGAGACTCAGGTACAGACAAAGCAAAACAACAAATCAGCCAACACTGACTGCTGACTCTGGACGAAGGAAAAGCATCACCTGGGCAGTAAAGGCCCTCTTAGAGAAAAAGGAAAACAGTTCTGTGCTGACTCTATCCAGAAAATTTCTTCAATGGCATATGTATTTTTGCATAAGTTTCCATATTAATAGCGTGGTTCAAATAGAAAACAACAACTTTGTGTGTCCTACAGAAAGTAACTTTTGAGGTTGACTCTATTTCTGTCCCCAGTCACCAAGAAAGGTCATCACCATTAATCTGCCTGGGAAAAGAAGCATACTGTTTTCTATGTAAGAACATAAGATATCAAGATAAGCTGAAAACAAACTGGACTCCATTTTAACAGAAGGTGATCCAGCACAAAATTCAAGGATCTGGGCTTTGGAGTCAGAAAACCCTGCCTAGACCCTAGTTCCCTCTTAGATGTCAGACCTTAGACTTGTTCCTGTTCCTCCTTAGATACCCCTCCTGAAATGGGGTCTACCTAGTAATATCACTATGAGAAATAAGAGAGATTCTTGGAGCTAATGCTTAGGGATCCTCAAGGGATAATCAGCTTGAACACATGTATTTATCTCATTCCCCTTCTAAAAGAAATGAAATAAGTAAAAACTCATGAGGACAAGGAGTATGAGCAAGGAGACAGTAATGTATCCAAAAAATGTCAACAAAATTCAGGAGATAGAAAGTGGATGGAGGAATTTTACCTGACTCAGCAGAGTTCCTTCAGAGAGGGATGACCGACAAAGAGGAGCAAGCTGAGTTGCTCCCAAAAAGCCCCAGGAAGACGTGGAGGCTGAGTCCCAGAGGCCTGGGTGAGACATGAGGGGGACACGGAACTGAGTGGAAGGCTGCAGCACAGTGGGGTAGACCCCCAGACTCCCCACTGACCCCACGCAGCAATCGCCTACCAGATCAAAGCCGTATACTCCTGGAAAAAGGAAGGCAGAGAGGCATGAAGGAGGGTGGAGCAAGCTCTAGAACCAGAAATGGGGATTCCATGAATTTCTGCCTGCTGAACGGTGAGACCCCTGTCCTGCTTCCAGACACTGGTGGCCAGGCACATATTTCCACTATCCTCCATCCAACCCCAATCCACCAAAAGACTGAAGGACACCTTTTAGAGAAAGTGAACAGCTTCAAACAGTAATCCTACATTTGGAGGTACCCCAACAACAAAAAAAAAACAACCCAGCTAAGCCACTCAGTCACTCTACAGTGAGAAAAAGGGAAAAACAGTTGTCAAGCCTGTGCATTTACTCAGAGGTTCTAATCAGCTTGTTAGTGCCTCACCTTCAGCTATAAATGGAAAACCAGGGATCACCAGAGACCCTCCAGGGATGTGCAGCCTCCAGCAGAAACAGGGAACAGAACAAACCAATGGAGATGAATGGATAAAGAAGACGTGGTACATAGATAGAATGGAATACTACCCAGGCACAAAAAAGAATGAACCAATGCCGTTTATAGCAACGCAGATGGACCTAGAGATTATCATATCAAGTGAGGTAAGTCATAAGAGAAAGACAAATACCATATGAACATATACACCATTCTTTTCTCTCCTGGAGGGGTTAAAGAGCCAAAGACAGTGAGATTCCAATTCGAGGTGCTGCTTAAAATATAAACTATAGTTTATATTTCTATTAATCTTGGCACTGGTAGAACAGAATATAAGTATTAATATCCTTTACCATTAAGACAACTGGAAATGTTGGGGGCAAATATAAAATGTGAAAATTTGTTCTCTAATCCTACATTTGGGGACCTCCAAGAAAAAGCCAGCTAGCCACTCAGTCACCCTAAGTGAGGAAAAAGTTGTCAAGCCTGTGCATTTACTCAGAGGCTAAATTCCTTAAAATTCCTAAATTTAAGATAAACCTGATTTTAGAAGACTTGCATATAATCTATAGTCAGGTCTTTAACTGAGCAAGAATTCAATTCAGAGCCTTCCAGTCTTGGAGTTTCCCAGAGGGATGGACTCAATGGGAAAGCCTTTATTTAGCCTAGAGAAGTAAATACTCTTTGATACTTTTTCTCTCACACCAGCCACAGGCATAAACAAACAAAAAGCAACCCAATTCAGGTGAGGTTTCTTCAGTAGTTTAAAAAGCTCCTCTACCAAATCTTTTTGGAGCTGATGTTCACATGTAATAATCAATCATAGAATCTTTGCACTTGGAAGTCACCAAGTTCAAACTCATCGTTTTTCAGAGACCATCACGGTCATCGGGTCTTCAGCCTCAGGTCTGTCACTAACTGGTAGGAGCTGGCTTTCCTAGGAGCTGCAGCCCGCCCAGGCTGGGTGTTTGTTGGGGTCTGAGAGAGACGTGATGGCACCACTGGGGGCCAAACCAGTGTCTGCCCTCCAGCAAGTATCATGTGAAAGAAAGAAAATAAACTGATAAAGAAGTCAGATGATATCCATTTCTGACAAGTGCTCTAAGGGGTACATAAGCTAATTCAGCAGAAAATATTAATAACTGGGATTGGAGATGAGTGGAAGAAATCTCTCAGAGGAAGCGAGAACTGAGGTGAGACCTGAGTGACGAGCCAGTCAGCCCTGGAACCATCAGGGGAAGAGGAACTGCAAACGCCTGACACGGAAACCAGCTCAGCACCTTCGAGGCCAGAGGAAACTTGGAGCCAACAGGAAAAGGCAGGAGAGAAGGCCCTCTAAGATGGCAGTTTGGGCCATGGCTGACTGCAGCAGTGGACACAGCGAGAAAGATGCACTCCGGAGTGGAGCCAACAGGAACGAGCACAGGAGTAGATGCGGAGACCAGAGAAAGTGAAGAAGCAAAAATAACCTGTTGATTTGTGGAGGGCAGTGCCACTTACCAAGATGGGCCATGTCTGGGGGAAGGACTAGCAGGTCTGTGTAGGTGGGTACGTGTGAGGTATCTGTATAGCCATCAAGTAATGGCTGGATTCATTTCTACACTCCCCTCCGTGCCCCTCGCCTTCCCTCCCCACATGCATCCTCTCTAGAAATCCTTCAATTCCTCCAACATGCAAAATCCCTTCTTGCCTCTGAGGCCTCTCACATGTGGTTCCCTCTGGAAGAGCTGTGCGAGACCTCTCTCCGTCATCCTTCAGGGCTCAGCTGAAGTGTCCTCCTTTGAGTAAGGCCTCTGCTAACTGTCCCATCTCAACTAGAACCCCTTCCCTTACGGTCTATTTCAGTGCTCTGTTTCCTTCAAGGGGCTTATAACTTGTAATCATCCATCAGTTTGCCTTAATCATCTGTCTTTTTCTTACAGATATAAGATGTTCTGGACCCAGCAACCAGCACAGTGCAAGGCACATCATTAGTGCTCAGTGAAGACGTGTTTAAATGAATAGAAAGAAGAACAAAAGATAGGTTTAGGGTTTACACAATTGCACAAGGGCCTTCTGGGAAGGGGCCATTCAGGCATAAAAGTGAGCCTATGAGTGTGGCGAGGAGAAAGGCAGGAAACTGGCCTGGCTTCTGAGGCTGCTCTCACTGCCCTGTGCAGCCCAGCCCCACTCCCAGACAATGCAGCTTCAAGACCTCAGCCTGATCTCCCCTACAGACAGCACATGCTACTCAGCTGCAAGAGTCTTAGAGATACAGAAGGAAGGAGGGGACTTCCCTGGTGGTCCAGTGGTAAAGAATCCACCTGCCAGTGAAGAGGACACAGATTCGACCCCCTGGTCCAGGAAGATCCCACACGCCATGGAGCAACAAAGCCTGAGAGCCATAACTACTGAGGCCGTGCGCCTAGGGCCCGTGCCCTGCAACAAGAGAAGCCCCCGCAGTGAGGAGCCCGCGTCCTACAGCTAGGGAGCAGCCCTGCTCTCCACAACTAGAGAAAGGCAGCCACAGAAACCCAGCAGAGCCAAAATAAAGAAATACTATTTTTAAAAAGAAGAAGAAGGGAAGAGGCTTAGTTTCCTGGGCCCACTTACCTCCTAGAACACAGCTCCCTTCACCAAAGCTTGGCTTGAGCTCAAGGTTAGGAACAGGACTGGAGATGCAATAAGCAACATCACAGAGACAATATTCCCTGTCCACATGAGGCGCTGTAAACTCGTACTCAGAATATCTTGATAACAGTGTAATCGCCTGGTTTTAAAATAGACTTTACTTTTGAGAACAGTTTCAGATTCACAGAAAAGTAAAAGAGTTATAGAGTTATATACCCTATAATAGGTTTTCCTATTATTAACATCTTACACTAACATGGTTCATTCATAACAATTTATGAACCAGTATTGATACATCATTTTTAACTAAGGTCCATATTTTATTCTGAGTTCCTTAGTTTTAACCAAACATCCTTTTTCTGCTGCAGGATTCCACCCAGGACCCTACATGCGCAACCCCATAGACAGCAGCCCACCATTACATTTAATGTGGGGTCTCCTTAGGCTCCTCTTGGCTTTGACGGTTTTTCAGACTTTCTTTGTTTTTGAGGACTTCTACAGTTTCAAGGAGTTCTGGGAAGTTATTTTGTACAATGCTCTTCTATCGGGATTATGTGGGTTTGGGAGAAAGACCAGGATTCCAAGAGTGTGTACAAACCACGTGACTTACACCGTTGATGTTGACCTTGATCATCTGGCAGAGGTGGTATGTCAGATTTTCCACTATGAAGTTACTGTGACCCCCTTCCCACACTGTGCTCTTTGGAAAGCAGTCACTGCACACAGCCCAGAGTTAAGGAGGAAGGAGCTAAAGCCACATCCTTGAGGTTGAGGAATCTACATAGATTATTTGGAATTATTTTGCATAGGACATTTATGTCTTTCCCTCCATTTGTTTATCTACCCAATCCTTTATTTATATCAGTATGGACTGTTGGATACTAATTTTATACTTTGGATTATAATCCAACACTACTTTATTTTGTCACTCAAACACTTTCAGTGTTTGTCATGGAAGTTCTTTCAGTGGGCTCCAGGCTCCCTCTGACACACGCCCAGTCAATGTGGGGCTTGGTTCTGTTTTGCTTTAAGCACTATTTTCCTCTCTGGCACTATAAGAAGCAACTTATTTCTCAAATCACATCCTCAGCAGACCATGATTTAAGGTGGCCCCAGAAGTAGGTAATTAAAAGGATGTCCCTGACTTTTATCCATGAGAAAGGATATTTGTAGACAGTGAGGCTCCCTGGAGCTCACTTTTATGAGGCTTTTGCTTTGCATCTCAACCAGAGGTCATTTGTCAAGCGCCAAAGGACACAAGAAGGCATGGGACAGGCACGCATGCACGCATGCTAAGTCGCTTCAGTTGTGTCCGACTCTGTGACCCCATAGATGGCAGCCCACCAGGCTCCCCGGTCCACAGGATTCTCTAGGCAAGAATACTGGAGTGGGTTGCCATTTGAGGCATGAGCGGAGCCAATAACAGAGTCGAAAAGACAGGAATTAGCTGTGGCCTCCACACTAGCTGAGTTACCTTAGAGATATCTCTGAGCCCTGGAATCCTCATCTACTCCTTGTGAGACTTTGTGAAGGTGAGGGGTAATATACATGAACACCTAAGCACAGTGTCAGGCCCAAAATTACTGCTTAAAAATGGTTAGCCTTGTAGGAGAAAGTCCAAGAAAGCAGGTACATTCTGCAGGGATCCCAAGGTCGGAAGGAAGAACAATCAGCTTGCTCCAGCCTCTCCAACCAGCCAGGGCTCCATCAGTTCAAAACCAAACAAATGACTCATGAATTCTAATCCATTCTTCTACTCTCAGCTTCCCTCTTTCATGCTGGGAGGCCAAATTACAGTATTTTATTATTTTGCCTCTTTACTGTGTATTTTATTTATCCCTTGTTGTGCTGCCTAGTTTGGGGCATCTTTTCAAAAGCCCTACTTGTTCCTACCTGCTATTCGTATTCTTGGTTAAAACCACCAATCGCTATAATGTACCTCTCCCAACCCTTGGGAAGATTCCCGTGTTGTATTCTTGCTGCACTGCTAGCTTCATTAATCTGGAACTGAATGCTGAAATTCTACTTGCTGCTTTGATTTATATGTTCTCTCGGTGTGTTTGTCATTTTCCAGACTCAGAGCTTCTGCTCCTGGATAAGTGCTGCTCACAGTGGCCCTCACTAACCAACCATCAACTGAATAATAGAACAGCTCTTGATAGAATAAAGGTAGGCTGTATCAAGCTTCTAAATCGACCTGGAATCCAGGGACGGCAACGGTGCTGCAGGCAGCCGCCTTCTGCATACAGAGCGCAAGCTGGCGTCTGGCTTTCCTTCTCTAAGCTTCAAGGGGTCAAGCTGCCTGTCTTGTTTACTGCTGTGTCCCCACAGTGTAGCACAGCACCTGACTCATATTAGTTGTCAATGAATACTGAATGAATTAATTAAAAAAAAAAAAAAAAGTAGGCACTCCAGGGCTTCCCTGGTAGCTCCGTGGTCAAGGATCTGTCTGCTAATGCAAGAGACATGAGTTCCATCCCCGATCCAGGAAGATCCCACATGCCTCGGCGCAACAAAGCCTGTGCGCCACAACTACCGAGCCTGTGTTCCAGAGCCCGGGAGGTGCAACCATGGGGCCCGTGTGCCACAACTCCTGAAGGCCGAGCACCCTAGAGCTTGTGCTCCACAACAAGAGAAGCCCTGCAATGAGAAGCCTGCACACACAGCTAGAGAGTAGCCCCCACTTGCCACAACTAGAGAAAAGCCTGCACGGCAACAAAGACCCGGCACAGCAAACAATAATGATCATAAATTTTAAAACACTTTTTTAGAAAGTAGCCACTCCAGCTTTTCTTTCTTTTCCTAGTAGATGTAAAAAAAGTGCTGTTTCCTTACCCCAAAAGTTGGCTCCATTTTATGTGGCCTACCAAGTTCATTGTCTCCTAAATTGTAATTTGACTTACAGACTGGGAGGCAGTGCTTCCAGCCAGGGTCCTGGAAAAGAGAGAACCAAGATGAATTTGAATGAGAATGTTTTTCTAAATGTCTCTGTCCCTTCAAAATTCGTACATGTTCACGCTTAGACACTTCAGTCACGATCAGCTCTGTGTGATCCCATGAACTGTCGCCCCGCAGGCCTCGTCTGTCCTTGACATTCTCCAGGCAAGAATACTGGAGTGAGTTGCTGGGGGATCTTCCTGATCCAGGGACTGAATTCGAGTTTCATGTCTCTTGCATCGGCAGGCAGGTTCTTTACCACTAGCACCACCTGGATATTGAAACCTAATCCCCCCACAGGATGATATTTGGAAATGGGGCCTTTGAGAGGTGATTAGGTCAGAAGGTGGATGGAGCTCTCAGGAAGAAGAAGCCAGAGGGCTTATTCCTCTGTGCTATTTTTATGTAAGGGACTTGAGCATCTGCAGATTTTCAGGTTAAAGGAGGCTCCTGGAACCAGGCCCCTGTGGTTACCAAAGGATGCTCACAGCGGCCTTTGTAAAAAGACCCCAGAGAGCTCCCCTCAGACCACAGTGAGGAGACAATGGCTCTGATCCTGGAAGCTGGCTCTCACCAGACCCTGGCTTTGCCAGCACCTCCCCTCAAGGTTCCTCCCCATGACAGGCATGCTCTTTGAAGACACTTCTCGTCCTGTCATCGTCTCTCTTAAAATCTCATGCTTTATGGCTGTCTCACTTTTCATGTGTTCATATCTTATCTTCCCAGCTACAGTGAAAATTCCCTGGCAGTGGAGGTTCTGCCTCATTTCTTTATAGCTCTCCCTGCCTTGGCACTAGCTCTGGCACATGGAAAGTTTTTCTCGAGTCTGCCTTCAAGGCACTAGCTCCAATCACTTCATCCCTTCATGCAAAAGTCAGAGAAAAGAGGATGAGAAATTCAGAGAAAAGGAAAGTGAGATGATGGGGCAAGGCAAAGAGCAGGAGATTAAAAAAAAAAAAAAAAAAAAAGGATTGAGCCAAGACAAGTCCTGCCAGGAGGCTAAGTTTCACTGAAATAGAGAGTGGGTTAAATCCAGTACTGATTTAAGTACTGGATTTAAGTGAGGAAGGATGAAGCATTGCAAACCACTTACTAATCCCTGCACTGCCTTCCTTGTGTGAGTTTCACCACTGAATCGCAGGACTCTTTATGCAAGCTCCAACAACCTGTCTTGTGCTGGAGTTATGCTGAATCAAATATTACTCCAAATAATAGACACTCAACACTCTGGAAATCATAGAACCACTGGTTATCCAAACTGGAAAAGCTATAAAAGACCAGTCAATGTTGCGATACTAAAGTCCAGTATCCCCTTTCTGAATATGCATGACCCTCTGGAAATATGAAATATCTAGTATAAGCTCATGTAAACTTGTCCCAGGAGAAGATTACAAATTTTGCCGTATTCTTCAAGGGGCCAGGTGCCAAAAGCTTACTTACTCCTCAGGGCTAAGTCCTCAATGTTACAGACCAAAAAGTTAGCGAGCAGACCCGAAATGGAGCCAGGCAGTAAAAGCAGCAGAAACCCAACCCAGTTCTCCTGACTTCCAGCTGCCACCTTCCCTTCAGCGCTTACACTCCTCCTTCTTTTGTTATAAAGAGATTTTCTTTGTGACACCATTTGCTCTAACAGGATTTGACCTGCGGTGTTCTGGATGCTTTGCTCTGTTACATTTTAAGCGTCTTCCATTTGCCTGCTTTCCCTCACCCTAATGATGCCCACAGAGATGTAATTTTCTCACTTCTCTTTTCTATTATCACCTTATCTGGCCTTTGCTCACTTTCTTTTCTGCTACACGTGGCCTGTCTCTGGGTGCCCTTTTGTCCTCCCATCCTGATTTTATGAGAAGTATTTATTTCCATGTTTTCTGTATTTGCCTGGATGTATTCTCACGGAGCTGATGGTAAAACTCTTCTGTCTCAGCAGGAAACGATTGCTCACAGCAATTACGCCCGCTGTCTTCCTTTTCATTTTCCTTCAGCTCTTGATGAAATTGTATTTCCAGAAACCCTATGAATTCTTTCTCAGACTCTTACATAACTCAGTGTATTCAGCTATTTCTTTTCCATATTTTTTGTTTGTTTGGTTGGTTGGGCGTTTGACTCATTTTCTCTTCAAGTAATTTGGTGGTGATTTTACCTTCGGTCTCTCTCACACCGTAGAGGATTTTCTGCATCCAAATGAATGGCTCAAGACTCAGTCAGATTTGGTTATTTGTATCGTTACCTGCAAAAATGAGTCTGTGAACCTGCCAGTCGTTTGTCAGACTGTTTTGCAATTTGTTGTTTGGGAGTCTTTTGTTTGTTCACTCTTTTACGGGGAAGGGGCTTTCCTGGTGGCTCAGATGGTAAAGAATCCATCTGCAATTCGGGAGACCTGAGTTTGATCCTTGGGTTGGGAAGATCCCCTGGAGAAGGAAACAGCTACCCACTCCAATATTTTTCCCTGGAGAATTCCATGGACAGAGAAGCCTGGCAGGCTACAGTCCATGGGGTCCCAAAGAGTTAGACACGACTGAGTTACTTTCACTTTCATTTTAGGGGGTCAGTAAGTTCAGTTGCTCAATCGTGTCCGACTCTTTGCAACCCCATGAACCACAGCACGCCAGGCCTCCCTGTCCATCACCAACTCCCAGAGTCCACCCAAACCCATGTCCATCGAGTCGGTGATGCCATCCAGAGGAGCCTGGTAGGCTATGGTTCATAGGGTTATAAAGAGTTGGACACAACTAAAGCAACCTAGCACACACACATGCTTATCCTTTATAAAGAGTTTGCCCCTTGGGCCAAACTCAATGTGTGTGAGGTGGGGGGAGGGGGGGAGAGCGGGGAACATCCCTGGTAATATGTCCAGAAAATATTTCACTAGGGCTGGAATATGAGTTTCAATATCTTCTCTATAAATAAACCAACACTTGAGGAAAAATTCTCAGTCCCACTCCGCCTACCCAACCCCAGCCCCACCCCCTTGTCCCAACCTACTCTCAAGGTTAAGACTCCAACCTTAGAGAGGATTGCAAGCAAAATTAGGGCAGAAACTAGGCCCTGAAAGACCACATGGGGGTTCAGAAGAAGCCAGCTGAGTCATGGAAAGGGATTGGAGATGAGGAGGCAGCCTAGGGTGTGGAGAAGATAGTCCACAAGCAACTCGGACACTTGAGTGTCCTCTCTTGGGCCAAGGAGTTGATGGATGTTAATGTGCCTTAAGAACAAATGAGACTATTTGATTGTGTCTGTTGGGACAGGCAGAGAGAAAGTCTATCCTAAACCCCACTGACTAAGGAGTGATGGAGAGATAATACTGACTCTTCACTCCATTTTTGGGCTAGTTCAGGAGACAGAGCAGGACAGACTATATAGGAATTCACACTGATCCCTCAGAAAGGAGCTGGGGGACGCAGAGACAGTGACAGGGCCTGACATCCTTAGGGCTCTTCCTATGGCAACCGCTTGCAGCCCACTCATTCTCCTCTGTGTTCACGGTACCTTGGTGAACCCTGAACCCTGCCAGGGGTGCCATCAAAGTTCAATCAGTGTGTAAACTGTACTTTTGCTGTAATTGAGAACACGTACTAGCAATGTCTGTCAGGTGAAATCTTGAGCTGAATGGGTCACAGTAGGCAGCCTGGGGTCTGGTACAAGTTCCTGTCAGTAGAAGGAAATAGGTATAGGATAAATGTCAAGCCAGCCTGGAAGAGATCTCATGTTCAGTACAAAACTAGGCCTTTCCCCCTATAAATTTAAAAGACTGTGTAGACCAGCCAGCTAACAAGTCTACGCAAATAGCATTTGGTGCTAAAAGAGTAGGCAAATAATGTGATGACTGTTTGTTTAAAATTTTTTTCAATTTTTTTTTACCTTCATGGGTGCTACCAGAAAATTCAAGTATTCAAAAGGTTGCCATGAATTGGAAAGAATCAGTGGAACAGATGATAGGATTTCAGAAACCTAAAAACTAAAAAAATACATATACATTCTCTCTTCCCTCTGAAGATACTCAAAATGTTACCAGTAGAACTTTGAGAAATGGTATAGTGAGGCAAACAGTCAGAAAATGAAGACTTTGACCTAAGTCTGCCTTTCACGTGATGTAGGTCCCTGGGGAAGTTACCAACCTTCTTAGATTCTCATCTACCTTATCCATACAATGAAAAGGTCAACACTGATTAGTGAAAGCAGCCTCTCTCAGAAAGGGCTAATTCAAGGGACTTCCTGGGGGTCCAGTGGTTAAGAATCTGAGCTTCCTCTACAGAGGGAACTGACTCCATCCTGATCCAGGGACTAAGATCCTGCATGCTGCACAGCACATCCCAAAATAAACAAATAAATATATAAAAATAAATTTAAAGTCAGTCTTTGCTGAAATTAAAAGCAGCAAAAAAAAAAGAGCTAATTTCAAGAAAAACAAATACATCAATGAGCCAAATGTGTTTTTTTATTCACTCAAAATACAAATTATCAATACTTTGCTGATTTCCCATGGCAAAAAGTGAATAGTATACCAATTACTTTTGAATAGAAGAGTATTAATGATATAGAATCATCGTGTTTCTCAATTGTAAGGTCGGACCCCCGGGGCCATGATGGGCCCCCCTCCGCTCTCCCGCCGGCGGGAGAGTCCCTAACGGAGGAGGCTCCCGGATCCCGGGACCAATGACAGCACACTTCGCGCCAAAGCTGCCCCGCCCAGCCACATAGAAAAACCTATCAGCCCGCGCCGCCGCGAACCGGCAACCTATCCAAACCCCTTCCGCTAACCAGACCATGCCCCCGTAGCGTGCATATATAAACACACTTCTAGCGCGGTCCTGCCTCCTTCGGGTCTGGGAATCCCGCCCGGGAGCGCTCCATCATTAAAAGCTTGTTAGATAGATATTCTTTTGGTGTCCTGGTCATCTTTACCTAACATTAATATGTTAACATCTAAACATATTTGAGAAAAGACAATGAGGACACCATTTCCTAAACTTTCCATCTTTAAAGCTGTGCAGTTGCATCTGAGCACTCACAAAATGCCCCCATGCCATGGCGTCATTTCTCCTCCAAGACACACTGCAAGAAAAGCATATTCATCACTTTCATTTTACACGTGGGAAAGCTAACTAAGGAAGCAGAGTGGAAGCTAGAATTAGTTCTTTATGTCCAATGCACAACACAAATATGGAGGGTTTTATATCATATAACAAAATGTGTCAACATTTAGAAGATGTGCACGGCTCAGTGAACCAATATTTCCCAAACAACAGTGAATAACAACATAAAATCATGGAGGGGCAAGAGACCCATTCAAAGTGCAAGATAGATCAATGAATTTTAATGAATATGAAAAGTTCATTGATCTGTTTTCAGATTTCGCATTGTAACTAACCTTTAAGGAAACCTTCGTTGAGCTTTGCTGTGCTGTTCTTCGTCACTCAATCGTGTCTGACTCTTTGGGACCTCGCAGACTGTAGCCCACCAGAGTCCTCTGTCCATGGGATTTCCCAGGCAAGAATACTGGAGCAGGTTGACATTTCCTTCTCTAGGGATCTTCCCAACCCAGGGATTGAACTTGTGTCTCCTGTGTCTCCGGCATTGGCAGGTGGATTCTTTATCACCACGCCACCAGGGAAGGCCTTGTTGAGTTTCAGAGTAGTAACAAACATGAATGTCCATGGCTGTCCTCAAAGGCTGTGACAATGCTGTTGCCTTTTCCAACCACATATCCGTGTGAAGCTGGATTTTTTTATATACTTTACCCACAACCAAAACAGCACATTCAAACAGATTAGATGCAGAAGCAGTAATGAGAATTTTGTTATCTTTAAATAAACCAGAATTTAAAGAGATTTACAAAAATATAAAGCAATGCCACTTTTTTCCACTAATTTTTGTTTCAGAAAATAGAACTTTAAAATTTTTAAAATGTTGTGTTACATGTAATGTTTATTGCTATTTTAATGAATTAATAATCTTTTCTCAGTTTTAGTTTCTAACATGGTAAATATGGCTAAATATAACCCATTTAAGCATAAATCTCTGAGGTTCTCAATAATTCTTAAGAATGTCAAAGAATCCTGAGAGTAACCCTGAGATTAAGAATGTCAAATAATCCAAAAAGTATGATAAAAGATTCACTTCACTAGGAAGATAGGACAAATCTAAACTTACATGCACTTTTAAAGAACTGCCCCCAAATACAGAAAGCATAGAACTTAGCAAGCTCACTGTCCTAACGGAAGATCTCATTCCATCTCTCTCAATTACTGTTAAGTCACACAGGCAAAATGTACCCAGGCCGCTGTCAGTCAGATCTTATCAGAAAAGTGATGCCATACTCACATGAGGTGAAGAGAGAGGGTTTAAATGTTCACAAAGCATGGCGAGTTTAAGGGACCCCAAGCAGGGATGGATGGAGAACAGCCAGGGCTAGCAACAAGGCTGCTTACCCCGCCTAGACCTAAAGCACTTGGTCACCAACACAATTGTCTGACAGTCTCAGTGGAATTCTTCAGAGGCTTGCAGGATTGCAGTCTTTGCCAAAACGGCCCAGAAGGAGAGAGCTGGATGAGTTACTATTCTGACCTTTCTCTCCATCTCTTTCTGATCTCCTACCTACATCCCCATTTGCTGAGCCAAGGGAGCCAGGGGTAGGGAGTCCTTGGTATAGTTCATACAGGTCCACCTCCTGCAGCACAAAGTAGGGTGAGAAAGCTTAGAAAGGACATCTGGAGGGGCAAAGAGAGAAGAGCCAGCACAGACAGAGCTGATCTGAACAACATCCTTTTCATTTCATTTTCTTAGTTGCAGTGTGTGGGATCTAGTTCCCCAACCAGGGATTGAACCCGGGCCTCCTGCATTGGAAACACAGAGTCCTAGCCACTGAACCACCAGGGGAGTTCCTGAACAACAACATTTTCAGGTTTAGTTCATTAGGTGCAAAGAGAACCCTGGATCTGACAATTTAAAAATACGTATTTTTCCCAAGTACACACATGGGGCATTAATAAAAACTGACCACAATTTTAGGGCCAAACAAGTCCCAGCAAATTTCAAGAAATCTGTGTCAAATAGAACCTGCCCTCTGACCACAAAACAATTCAAGACAGAAGAATCAGAAGTCAATTGCAAAAAGATGGTGAGGTGAGGTGGGGGTGGGGGTGAGGACTACATATTTGAAACTTTTAGGATCAGACTTCTAATAACTCAAGATAAAAGTCATGGACATTTAGACATACTCAGAAATTAATAATAATGAAAGTGAAAGTGAAAGTGAAGTTGCTCAGTCGTGTCCGACTCTTTGCGACCCCGCGGACTGTAGCCTACCAGGCTTCTCTGTCCATGGGATTCTTTAGGCAAGAATACTGGAGTGGGTTACCATTTCCTTCTCCAGGGGATCTTCCCAACCCGGGGATCAAACCCGAGTCTCCTGCATCGTAGGCAGACACTTTAACCTCTGAGCCACCAGGGAAGCCCAATAATGAAAATACTACACATCAAACCCTGTGGATGTAGCAAAAATAGTACATAGAGAGAAATGTATAATATATCTTTAAATGCTTATGGTTAGATAATTTAAAAACCAAAAATTAATGAGTTGAGCATCCAATTTAAAAGAGAACAAAAACAAGAATTTGTTAAAAATATAAGTGCAGACGTGAATGAAATGAAAACAAACACAAAATTGAGAGATGATCAACAAGGCCAAGTATTGGTTCTATAAGATTAAAATAAGAAACTCTTTGTGAAATCAATTTTTAGCAAAGATGAACAAGCGAAAAATACACCAAGTTTCACCTCAGCTTCCCTCTTCACAGCCTCAGTTCCTACATCTTGTGCGTCCAGCCATCATTTCTCTTGCTTTACGTGAGCTGAAAGGTTGTGTGTGAAATTATAGCCTAAATGAGCAAAGCACACAACTGATTAAGTGACCTTACAGTATCTGTCGTAATTCTTACAGTCTGCTGTGTCTCTGGGCTGAGTAACAGCTCCTCTGGGTTCTGTGCCCCTGGGTCCTGGCGAGCAGGCTTTGCTACCTAAACAAAGATTAAAACAGAGAAAGGGACGCTGAGAGCCTGACATTGAAGAAGAGTGGAAGTGAGGCTCCTGGTGGGGAAGGGGCGAGGAGAGTGCTGGCCTGGGAGGTTAAGCAAGCCGAACTGTTTCATCCAGAGCAGCTCTGCACTCGGCTGTCTGCGAGCCGTGTGAATAAACACCTCCATTCAGGTGGGACTTGGGTGCAGAAGGGCTAACCATGGCTACAGAAAATCTTTTTGTTGTGCTGTTGGGGGAATTTTCTGTGCATTTTTCTATTTTCCATTTTTTTCTTCTGCCACTTTATACTACCTTTTATGCAGGGACTACAAATCCCCTCACAGTCTTCAGTCATCTATAAAATGCAGGTCCATTTACATGTGCTATCACAAGATGTGTGGACCAGAAATAAACATTCCCCCAAATCAACCAAACCCCAGGGTTTTATATTCATGGAACACTGTGAATGGCAAAAAGTACCAAGAACCAGGTGCAGAGAGTCCTTTCCAGCTTCTTAATTACTAAGGGGAAATGGCATCTCTAAACCATAGGTGTGGAAATGAAGTTGGCATGGGACAGAGGTGCAATTACACAGGTTAAATAATGGCCAACTACACTATAAATTAATAATATCAACAGCTTTAACTTTGAAATCGATTTATTCTTAATGTGTCTCAAACCACAGCTGAATAAACACTTAAAATGGAAATACAGTGGTTCCTTCTCTCACATCAAAAGCTGGTTCAAGTCCGTTTGACTCCTAAAATGATTGGTCATTAATCTCTAAAATATTCCATGTAGTTGGAGAGAAATCCCTGCATACCAGTTTATTGGAAATTCAATTCAGAATTCAATTAAAAATATCAATAAGCTTCATTCAGAGAAACAGCTCCCAAATAACTCTTTCATCTCCAACTTTAATTAAAAGGACTGTCTATGAATTACGTGTTCTGTTGCTTTACATACCCATTAAAAAACAGAAATGGACTAGGAGTGATTGATACTATCCTTGTGATAATGGCTTTAAAATTCTTGCCCTGGTCACTTATAAGCATCATAAATAAGTGAAATATGGGTCTCTCTTTGTTTAACTACTAAGACACCTCATTTGTTTGCCAGTCATTGCTTCAAGATAATAAAACTCTGACTTGAAAAAGAATTTTCTTCTGTTTCAATATCTGGGTATAATGAGATCTCCATGAACCATGATTATTCTTTTCTATGATATTTAATTATATATTTGGATTATTCTTGTATATGCATAAAGCCTCATTCCATGCTTTTAACTCTATGAACCAGGAATCAGAAACAATATAAATAATCTCTGAAATTGTCCAGTAAATATAATACATAATGATTTGACTTCTCCAAGGTTTGTATTATATTGGCATTTGTATTTCTATCTATCAACCTAAGACATAGATAAGGTAATAAACCTCTAGGCTAAAGCTTACTTACATAAGACTGTAATTCTTCTGAATTATTCTTAAGAATTGTCATATGAACCTTTTCTTGTTTCAACCTATTTTTCTTCCTTTGAAACCTGAGCATTATTTTTGTTAAAAATTGTAATGTAATTCTATGATAAAGTCTTACTGCAAATAGTTTAGAAATATACACACAGGCCCTGCACGTAGAGTATAAACGGCCCATCTTATTTAAATAAAAACATGGCTCCCATGCAAGAGAATACTGAATTTTCACCCAAAATTGCATGTAAATGATGTGTAAATAAAGCGCTCCCTGAATAGGCATTAAATGAGCAGTAAGAAGGAAGACCATAACACTCCATCATTTCAGTGGTCCCAGCTCAAAGACGCTTGAGTCCCTTTGACACAACAGTGTGTGACGGCTTCTCTGGCGTTGTTTCAGGCTGCTGAGTCCAAACTCAACACACAAAAAAATGGCATGAAGATAGGCCCAAGCAATCACTAATGGCTGCAGCCCCGGCCTTTGGCTCCAGTCCACAGTCAATCACTTTCCCGGCTTGGACTCGCCTCCTCCTCAAGAAAGGAGGGTTCTATGTAGTTTTACTTTAAGTAAGAGATGAGCAACAGATAAGCCTATCAGTTAACTCTTTGTTTGCATCCAAATCTTGAGCAGTGTTTGAGAGATGCAAAGTGGTTCCTGTCCTTCCTGGAACATCTTGGCGAGAACAATCCCCTCCCCCCCCCCCCCCCCCGAGTTGCTGCTCCAAGCTTTGCCTCACATGCAGAGGGTGTGCAGGGTAAATACCTGATGATTCATCTTCTACTGTGGGCCATCAGATTAAAAATGCTCTGCCTTTGCCAGCCAAGGACTACTATTCAGACACTTTTCTTGTAAAGGAGACCCCATACAGCAGTCCAAGCTCAGTAAGAATGCATCCAATCATATAAGAAAACAGACCCAATGCTCTTATGGAATTTCCACACATCTCAGTACCTGCTGTCAAGCCCTGACCATGGCTCAGTTCAGTTCAGTCCAGTTGCTCAGTCATCTCCTACTCTTTGTGACCCCATGAACCACAGCACACCAGGCCTCCCAGTCCATCACCAACTGCCAGAGTCTACCCAAACTCATGTCCATTGAGTCCACTGAGTCATGTTCATTGAGTCAGTGATGCCATCCAACCATCTCTTCCTCTGTCATCCCTTTCTCCTCCTGCCCTCAATTTTTCCCAGCATCAGGGGTCTTTTCAAATGAGTCAGCTCTCCACATCAGGTGGTTAAAGTATTGGAGTTTCAGCTTCAACATCAGTCCTTCCAATGAACGCCCAGGACTGATCTCCTTTAGAATGGACTGGTTGGATCTCCTTGCTGTCCAAAGGACTCTCAAGAGTCTTCTCCAACACCACAGTTCAAAAGCATCAATTCTTCGGCGCTCAGGCTTCTTCACAGTCCAACTCTCACATCCATACATGACCACTGAAAAAAAATTGCCTTGACTAGACGGACTATGCTGAAAAAGTAACATCTCTGCTTTTAATATGTTATCTAGGTTGGTCATAACTTTCCTTCCAAGGAGTAAGCGTCTTTTCATTTCATGGCTGCAGGCACCATCTGCAGTGATTTTGGAGCCCAGAAAAATAAAGTCTGACACTGTTTCCACTGTTTCTCCATCTATTTCCCATGAAGTGATGGGACCGGATGCCATGATCTTTGTTTTCTGAATGTTGACCTTTAAGCCAGCTTTTTCATTCTCTTCTCTCACTTTCATCAAGATGCTCTTTAGTTCCTCTTCACTTTCTGCCATAAGGGTAGTGTCATCTGTGTGTCTGAAGTTATTGATATTTCTCCTGGCAATCTTGATTACAGCTTGTGCTTCCTCCAGCCCAGCATTTCTCATGATGTTCTCTGCATAGAAGTTAAATAAGCAGGGTGACAACATACAGCCTTGACATACTCCTTTCCCTATTTGGAACCAGTCTGTTGTTCCATGTCCAGTTCTAACTGGTGCTTCCTGACCTGCATATAGGTTTCTCACGAGGCAGGTCAGGTGGTCTGGTATTCCCATCTCTCTCAGAATTTTCCACAGTTTATTGTGATCCGCACAGTCAAAGGCTTGGGCATAGTCAATAAAACAGAAAGATGTTTTTCTAGAACTCTCTTGCTTTTTTGATGATCCAGCGGACGTTAGCAATTTGATCGCTGGTTCCTGTGTCTTTTCTAAAACCAGCTTGAACACCTTGAAGTTCATGGTTCATGTATTGCTGAAGCCTGGCTTGCAGAATTTTGAGCATTACTTTACTAGCATGTGAGATGAGTGCAATTGTGTGGTAGTCTGAGCATTCTTTGGCATTGCCTTCCTTTGGGATTGGAATGAAAACTGACCTTTTCTAGTCCTGTGGTCACTGCTGAGTTTTACAAATTTCTGACATATTGAGTGCAGCACTTCACAGCATCATCTTTCAGGATTTGAAATAGCTTGACTAGATTTCCATCACCTCCACTAGCTTTGTTCATAGTGATGCTTCCTAAGGCCCACTTGACTTCACATTCCAAGATGTCTGACTCTAGGTTGGTGATCACACCATTGTGATTGTCTGGGTCATGAAGATCTTTTTGTATAGTTCTTCCGTGTATTCTTGCCACCTCTTCTTAATATCTTCTGCTTCTGTTAGGTCCATACAATTTCTGTCCTTTACTGAGACCATCTTTGCATGAAATGTTCCCTTGGTATCTCTAATTTTCTTGAAGAGCTCTCTAGTCTTTCCCATTCTATTGTTCTCCTCTATACTCAAAATTATGTTGTAAAAGTCAACCTGAGGCATCTTGTAATTAAGGAGGTTAGATATATACCATCCATCCATGTACTTTTATCAAATCCCCTAAGCCTGCACTTGTACCCTGTCCAGCTGGAGGTGGAATTGAAATCTGTGTCATAGAATACAATGCCATCACTTAATCTGTAAGAAAATTACCCATAAATTGGCCTCATTAATAATCTCCATTGGTACCCACCAAATATTCTATTTGTCAGTTAATTCACTGAAGGAATATATGTGTGTGTGTTAGTCGCTCAGTCGTGCCCGACTCTTTGCGACCCCATGGACTGCAATCCACCAGGTTCCTCTGTCCATGAGATTTTCCAGGCAAGGATACTGGATTGGGTTGCCATTTCCTTCTCCAGGGGATCTTCCCAACCCAGGGATCGAACCCGGGTCTCCTGCACTGCAGGCAAATTCTTTACCAACTGAGCTGCAAGGGAAGCAATATATATATATATATATATATATATATATATATATATATGTTAATAGGAAATTAAATATCTAAATATCGAGATTAAAGAATACAGTTCTAGAAAGTAAATAAATATGTATGTATATGCATAAACACACATGCTATAATCATCTGACCACATATATCAATATTAGTTTATTTTCCAAATAATTATTTCTTTTCAAAAGCCAGTCTTGATTATGATTTTTGTGATATTTCTTTTAATATGTGAATATAATAATGGAACTTAAACTTTTCTTAATATTTAGAGTTGACCTTAGAATGAAAGTTAATATTCTGTCCTATAAAACAGTGGTCCTATATTACAGGTTCCTGTCCACATACATAAAACTTTCTCTTTCTTGGGTTATACTGAAAGGCTTCAGTCTCAGGGGAGAAAGTGTCTGTTTTATTCACTTCTTTGCTGTTGAGGATTTCTGTTTCCTCAACTGAGAGAACAAGAGATAATCATCACTTCTCTCTGCTGTCATGAGTCTGGGCTCTTCTTTCCTCCTCGACCTCACTCCCTACACCACCACTGGATTTTCTGATGCTAAATGCTTATTGCTGCTAAGTTGCCTCAGTCGTGTCTGACTCTGTGTGACCCCCACAGACGGCAGCCCACCAGGCTTCCCCCATCCCTGGGATTCTCCAGGCAAGAACACTGGAATGGGTTGCCATTTCCTTCTCCAATGCAGGAAAGTGAAAAGTGAAAGTGAAGTTGCTCAGTCGTGTCTGACTTTTAGTGACCCGTGGACTGCAGCCCTCCAGGTTCCTCCGTCCATGGGATTTTCCAGTCAAGAGACTGGAGTGGGGTGCCATTGGCTTCTCCAAAATGCTTGTTGGAATTGTTCATTCACTCATTTCTTCATCCTGCTAGTACTGAATGGGCCTCTCCCATGTGCCAGGCACCATCCTGGAGACAGAGTAGGTCCCATTCTCGTGGAACCCACAGCCAATGGGTGCAGACAGAGATTAGCCAGAGAGCTGCACAAATAAATGCAACAGCCTTTCTGAGGAATGAGAGACTCGGGTGCAGCAGGGAACCCAGAGCTAGTCAGGGAGACCAAAGGAGGCTTCTTTGAGCAAGTGGTTGTTTGAGCTGAAATCTGGAAGCATTAATCAGTGAAGAAGAGCATGGAGAACATTCCTAGCAGCAGGAAACTGAAAGTGAAAGTGAAGTCACTCAGTCGTGTCCAACTCTTTGCAACCCCATGGACTGTAGCCTATCAGGCTCCTCAGTCCATGGGATTTTCCAGGCAAGAGTGCTGGAGTGGGTTGCCATTAACACGTGTGCAAAACCCCTATGGTGTAAGAGGACCAAGAGAGCCCACAACACAGAACCCCCAAGGCTGAGACCCAGACCTTTCAGCCTCTAGTCTAAGAGCAATGGGGGCGGCTGAGGTATAAGCGTGTGAGAGACAGGAGACAACAAATTTTGCATTTGGAAACAGCGCCTTAGCCACAGAGTGCAGGATGGCTTGGATGCATATGTATGTCTAATAGGAGAGTGTGGAAGAACATCTGGTGGCTTAGACGAAGGCCAGAGTTCTCAGTCTGGGCTCCACAGAATCTGTGAACTTAGAAGAGAAAATGAGCACTTCTTTATTTGCACCAACTTCTGACTGAAATTTAATCTCTTTCCATGAGGACTGTGTAATAGATAATAACCCACAGTAGTATCAGCACCACCTGTGACCTGATAACCAAGAGGAGTTTCACAGGTGAGTTCAGGTCCCATTACAGCTGCTGTGGACACACCAAGACATCATTCACACTCAGCACTGCTTGAACATTGCTACAGCTGCCAGGCCTGCCACTATATCATGTTACAATAGAAACCATGAATAAAGAAGCACATACTTTAATTCCATTTTTAATATTTTGATATCTGCATTTTAACATAATTGGCTTCCTTTGTAATCCTATGTGCTTTATTCCATGAATTTAAGTCTTATTCTGAAAAGAGGCCTATGGGCTTCACCAGGCTGCCAAAGGTCTCTGTTGCACAAAATAAATGAACTCCTATGGGTGAAAGGGAGAAGACCATTTGAGAGCTACTTAGAAGGTCAGTGCAGCATGGCCTGGATGGGTGTGCTAGGATGAAGGCAAGAGCCTTGGGATAATTATTAGAGGTCTGGATCATGCAAGTGGAGAGACAGTAGTGCACTAGTGTTCTACTCAAGTGAGAACACACTAGAAAAAAAATCACAAGCACATCTACAGACGAAGTGCAAGGGCTTTAGTTAATGGACTCAGGGGCATCTAGTTCAACCACTTTTATCTCACTTTTGGGATCATGGCAAAGTCTCAGATAACTGAATATTAGTAAGTAAGGTGTCCCCATGAAAAGACACACATATATAATAAATAACCTCATGAAGAAAAGTACAAACTTCTATTCACAATGTCCAGTTACAGAGTGTCTTTAATTTTCACAAATGAATCAGTTATCACAAACTCTGCCACTCTCTCTCCAAGACTGCTTTCCAGGGGATTGGATTTCTTTCCCTGGAGGAATCCAGTTTTCATTAAAGTTAAGGAGTGGATGTCATCACTCAACATCTTCTTTCCTGCGGGGGTGTGGGGGGAGGGGGCAGAGGGCGATCCTGAATCTCCATTCTGGATGTTAAAGATCAAAAAATCCTACCGCGGCTCCTTCAGGAAAATCAGAAAGAGCATCGACCTAAATATCCTCATTACTTCTATTTCTACCCATGAACAAAATATTGACCATGCCAAAACAATTAAACAGACTTAAATCATGAGCCACAAGCCGAACAGTTCCCTTGGTGACTTCACCCAAGCCTCCTGCCAGCTAGCCCATCAGGCATCTGCTGAATTCCAGGCAAGGGAAGGGCTGCAAACAGTTTTTGCAGTTTAAATTCAGTGTATGTCTCCAGTCCTGTCTACCTTCAAGCTTGCATAAACCTTCTAAATACTTCTGCATTCAGAATAAAGTTTTAAACGTGAGAGTCAGGGAATGCAAATGCTGGTTTGGCCATTAGCTCTGCAGAACTCGAGAGAAAATTTCACATTTTCTGCTGTTTTTCCCTTTTGCATGTGGAAAGAACACTTCGGGCAAGAATAAGTTCAAAAACTGGTAGATGGTACTTGAGAAAAAGTGGTCTCCCTTACCCTTACCAAGCCCAGGTGTCCATTCACATTGTGACAGAATTAGAACTCTTGCAATAATTTTTTTTTCTGTTCATCTTTTGTCCACTCACCAGGCCCCTACTCTCTCCTGCAGAAAAATCTCAAAGAAACCAAAGCCAGGGAGATTTTCTTTTTTTTTTAAGTCTCCTCCCCTAACAAGAACTCTGTGATTGACACTATGCTGTACAGAATCCATTTCAGTTGTCCTGCCTCCAAAGTTCCAGAACTTAATACAAAAGGTAACATTTTATTTCATAGTCTACCTATTCAGCGTTCTCTTATTACTTTTGATCCTGTGCTCAAGATAAAAATACTTTTTTTCCCTAGAGGTGTTAACTGTTATGAACAGGCTGCTTTCTGAGACAGCCAGTTTTTCTTTGACCTATAACACATTTCAACAAAAACGTTTGAATAAAACTGATTAGTTTTAAAAGAAAATTTCCAGATTAATATCTGTCTGGCAGACTTGACTGCTTGGCAGTTGCATGAGCTAAGCCAGGTGGCTAAACACATTTCTCAAACTTTATTTTTCTTATTCTTATTATGTAAATGATATAGAAGAAATGTCGAAGTAGGAGAGAACTTGGGGAGGGGAGGGATATAGTGTGCTCGTACGTATCTGCAGACTGTCATCTACATTCGAGGGTAAAGAAGGCATATTTGCTTAACTTGTTTATCTAATAAAGCAAAACAAAATCTGCATGTTGGAACTGTTTGGTTCTAACAAAGCGTTGGTTGGCTGCAAAGCTTCAAAACACAAACTTAAAAGAAAGAAATAGATCCCACTAGCTGATAAAAGACCACAGAATGAGGGGAGCCTCCTGAGCAAGAGAACTAGACTCCCACAGCCAAAGATCTCTCTCTACCCGCTTCTCCTCCTCTCTGTACTTCTCTGCTACCTGCCTTCACTCCTGCTGATCACCCTTACCTGTTGGCTAAGACCAGAGCCACCTACCGTTCACCCAGTTTCATCTTCCCAGCATCTAGGCAACTAGGCAAGAGAGTAAAGAACCACTTTCTCTCCTACGCGCTTCTGTTTCTGTAGAAGCCAAGGAAAGGCTCTGATTGGTCTAGCTGAGAACGCATGCACATTCTCGGACCAATCATTGTTGCCAGGGAATAAGGTGCTGTGATTGGCCCAACTCGGCACCAAATTCTTGTCTGGGGGCAAGCAGAGCGCCAGAGAGTTGAGGTCAAATTTTAAAAGTGCAACTCTAGCTTCCTGAAATAGTCTCAGAAGGAAGGGGGAGTACAAAGCAAACAAAATAACAAAATGCTTACCCCACTTAATGTGGCTATCATGACGCTACTGCTGCTGCTTCCGCTTTTGCCCTGGTTTGACATTTAAGATGACAGAGATTAAATTATCATAAACTATTTCACATCAGAGGCCTTATTTCCCCAAAACACAATTATAATTGAGTGAATCATTAATAATGATGTAACATAAAAAAGAGTAATTCTCTAGGGCAGAGAAATGGGGAGGTCAAAGCGCACAAAGTTTCAATTACGTAGTTTAAATTATGCATAGGTGCTGGAGATGTAATGTACAGCATGATGACTAACTAATAATACTGTTCTTGAAATGTGCTGAGAGATTAAATCTTAAATGCTCTCATCACACACACAAAGATGGTAAGTATGTGAGGTGATGGATATGTTCATTAGCTTGATTGTGGTAATCATCTCACAATGTGTATATATGTATAAAAACATCATGTTGTATATCTTAAATATATACAGTTTTTATTTGTACGTTATACTTAAATCTGAAGAAATAAATTGATATTGTTCATTTTTAGCATTTCTTCAGTTAAAGGAATAATTCTATAATGACATAAGCTGGACTTTTTTTTTTTCCATTTCTAGCATTCTCTTAAGGATCTTTTACTCAAGTAGGTCTTTTTGGAAATAAAACACTGAGGCATTGTCTCATTTACACTAGGCTACATTAATATTTTTAGAGTACCATTAATAATCTTTCCACATTAAAATAAATGCTCTAGAATTGTTCTAATTCAGCTATGTCAGCAGTGCCCAAGACACTAAATGAAAACACTATAAACACCTTTTATTAGTGGAAATGGCTGTGTCCTTCAGCACACAGACAAAAGCAAGCAATACTAGGAGCCAACAGTGTCTTTTCTGCATAGTGTTGGGACACCATAGCCGCTGACACACAGGACTCTGAACCAGAGAGCTGGGGGTCCTTGCTGCAGGCGGCTGACTTCTTTGGCTTTTAGAATGACAGCCTTGGGGTAGATAAACTTTAAGGTGCTTTCCAGTTCTAAAATATAATTCTAACGGACAATAACATAGCATAATTGGAACACATCAAAGAGCCAGTTACTTTACCACTGAGAGGAAAGCTAGTTGTCAGCCTCTCATCGCTGCCCTCTGGGCTGGGCCTCAGGGACACAGAATGAGTACAGGGCAGTGTTTGTCCTCAGGGAGCACACAGGCTGGGGCTGCGGAGGGGAGACAGGTGTGCAAACAGATCATTAATAGGCCACGTGGCAAGGGCGCTGGGAGGAGAGCAGATGGGCAGAGGGGAGGAAGTGAATAACTCACCCTGAAAGATGCTGAACAGAGGAGGCGCTGTCTACAATGAGCCTGAAAAGGCAAGTTCAGTAGGCCATCCATGCAGAAGGCCAAGTTTGAGGGGAAAAAATATCTGACTGGGCAGGGCAGAAAGCACATGCCAAAGGAGCCCAGGAGAGTGGGGCAGATATGAGGACTTTCTCCTGTTGGCAGGAAGAGCCACTAACGGGCTGCACACAGGAGTTAGGCACGTTGGGACCTGCTTTATAGGAAGCTTCCCAGTAGTAGTGTGGAGTGTGGCTCGAGGGAGATGAGGCTGAGCACAGAGACACTGACCCTGTGGGAAGCGCCTGCATTAATAGTTGAATGAGCTGGTGAGGGTCTGCATTAAGACAGAGGCAAAGGAGAGAGAAGACAGGTGCTACTGAGAAAAAAGAAGTTTTCCCCGGGCCCAAGAACTGAATTTGATTTAGGTCATACCTGAATGGTCTAGTGGTTTTCCCTACTTTCTTCAATTTATCTGAATTTGGTAATAAGGAGTTCATGATCTGAGCCACAGTCAGCTCCTGGTCTTGTTTTTGTTGACTGTATAGAGCTTCTCCATTTTTGGCTGCAAAGAATATAATCAATCTGATTTTGGTGTTGACTATCTGGTGATGTCCATGTGTAGAGTCTTCTCTTGTGTTGTTGGGAGAGGGTGTTTGCTATGACCAGGGCATTTTCTTGGCAAAACTCTATTAGTCTTGGCCCTGCTTCATTCTGCATTCCAAGGCCAAATTTGCCTGTTACTCCAGGTGTTTCTTGACTTCCTACTTTTGCATTCCAGTCCCTTATAATGAAAAGGACATCTTTTGGGGGTGTTAGTTCTAAAAGGTCTTGTAGGTCTTCATAAAACCGTTCAACTTCAGCTTCTTCAGCATTACTGGTTGGGGCATAGACTTGGATAACTGTGATATTGAATGGTTTGCCTTGGAAATGAACAGAGATCATTCTGTCGTTTTTGAGACTTCATCCAAGTACTGAATTTTGGACTCTTTTGTTGACCATGATGGCTACTCCATTTCTTCTGAGGGATTCCTGCCCGCAGTAGTAGATATAATGGTCATCTGAGTTAAATTCACCCATTCCAGTCCATTTTAGTTCACTGATTCCTAGAATGTCGATGTTCACTCTTGCCATCTCTTGTTTGACCACTTCCAATTTGCCTTGATTCATGGACCACACATTCCAGGTTCCTATGCAATATTGCTCTTTACAGCATCGGACCTTGCTTCTATCACCAGTCACATCCACAGCTGGGTACTGTTTTTGCTTTGGCTCCATCCCTTCATTCTTTCTGGAGTTATTTCTCCACTGATCTCCAGTAGCGTCCTGGGCACCTACTGACCTGGGGAGTTCCTCTTTCAGTATCCTATTATTTTGCCTTTTCATAGTGTTCCTTATTACCAAATTCAGACTTAAATGGAAGAAAGTAGGGAAAAACGCTAGACCATTCAGGTATGACCTAAATCAGATCCCTTATGATTATACAGTGGGAGTGAGAAATAGATTTAAGAGCTTAGATCTGATAGATAGAGTGCCTGATGAACTATGGAATGAGGTTCATGACATTGAACAGGAGAGAAGGATCAAGACCATCCCTGTGGGAAAGAAATGCAAAAAGGCAAAATGGCTCTCTGGGGAGCCCTTACAAATAGCTGTGAAAAGAAGAGAGGCGAAAAACAAAGGAGAAAAAGGAAAGATATAAGCATCTGAATGTAGAGTTCTGAAAAATAGCAAGAAGAGATAAGAAAGCCTTTTTCAGCGATCAGTGCAAAGAAATAGAGGAAAAGAACAGAATGGGAAAGACTAGAGATCTCTTCAAGAAAATTAGAGATACCAAGGGAACATTTCATGCAAAGATGGGCACAATAAAGGATAGAAATGGTATGGGCCTAACAGAAGCAGAAGATATTAAGAAGAGGTGGCAAGAATACACCAGATAATCACAATGGTGTGATCACTCATCTAGAGCCAGACATCCTGGAATGTGAAGTCAAGTGGGCCTTAGAAAGCATCACTACAAACAAAGCTAGTGGAGGTGATGGAATTCCAGTAGAGCTATTTCAAATCCTGAAAGATGATGCTGTGAAAGTGCTGCACTCAATACGTCAGCAAATTTGGAAAACTCAGCAGTGGCCACAGGACTGGAAAAGGTCAGTTTTCATTCCAATCCCAAAGAAAGGCAATGCTAAAGAATGCTCAAACTACTGCACAATTGCACTCATCTCACATGCTAGTAAAGTAATGCTCAAAATTCTCCAAACCAGGCTTCAGCAATACGTGAACCGTGAACTTCCTGATGTTCAAGCTGGTTTTAGAAAAGGCAGAGAAACCAGAGATCAAATTGCCAACATCTGATTGATCATTGAAAAAGCAAGAGAGCTCCAGAAAAACATCTATTTCTGCCTTATTGACTATTCCAAAGCCTTTGACTGTGCGGATCACAATAAACTGTGGAAAATTCTGAAAGAGATGGGAATACTAGACCACCTGACCTTTCTCTTGAGAAATCTGTATGCAGGTCAGGAAGCAACAGTTAGAACTGGATGGAAAAACAGACTGGTTCCAAATAGGAAAAGGAGTATGTCAAGGCTGTATATTGTCACCCTGCTTATTTAACTTATATGCAGAGTACATCATGAGAAATGCTGGACCAGAAGAAACACAAACTGGAATCAAGATTGCTGGGAGAAATATCAATAACCTCAGATACGCAGGTGACACCACCCTTATGGCAGACAGTGAAGAGGAACTAAAAAGCCTCTTGACGAAAGTGAAAGAGGAGAGTAAAAAAGTTGGCTTAAAGCTCAACATTCAGAAAACAAAGATCATGGCATCCGGTCCCATCACTTCATGGGAAATAGATCGGGAAACAGTGGAAACAGTGCAGACTATTTTTTGGGCTCCATAATCACTGCAGATTGTGACTGCAGCCATGAAATTAAAAGACGCTTGCTCCTTTGAAGAAAAGTTATGACCAACCTAGATAGCATATTCAAAAGCAGAGACATTACTTTGCTGACTAAGGTCCGTCTAGTCAAGGCTATGGTTTTTTCAGTGGTCATGTATGGATGTGAGAGTTGGACTGTGAAGAAGCCTGAGCACCGAAGAATTGATGCTTTTGAACTGTGGCGTTGGAGAAGACTCTTGAGAGTCCCTTGGACTGCAAGGAGATCCAACCAGTCCATTCTGAAAGAGATCATCCCTGGGATTTCTTTGGAAGGAATGATGCTAAAGCTGAAACTCCAGTACTTTGGCCACCTCATGTGAAGAGTTGACTCATTGGAAAAGACTCTGATGCTGAGAGGGATTGGGGACAGGAGGAGAAGGGGACGACAGAGGATGAGATGGCTGGATGGCATCACTGACTTGATGGACGTGAGTCTGAGTGAACTCCGGGTGTTGGTGATGGACAGGGAGGCCTGGTGTTCTGCGATTCATGGGGTCGCAAAGAGTCGGACACGACTGAGCAACTGAACTGAGGAGGAAAACCTTTTCTTTCACTCTTTTAGGTTCATGAACTAGGGGCCTGTGAATTAAACTGAAACAAGACAGATTAACAAGAGAAAGAGCACAGAACTTTTGTTAATGTCGACATGCATAGGAGTCCACAGAAAAGAAGGGAAACTCAAAAAAGTGATCAGACTCAAAGGTTTTTATACCATTTTAACATGGGAAAGGGGGTTGAACTTTAAGGGAGGATTAATCATGGGGAAGTGACCAGGATATATAGGGAAACTAATGGAAGATAAATTATTTGATTTTTATTTTATTTTACTTTTAGTTTTATTTCTGCAAGTTTATCTGGGTGTCATCTCCCCATCTTGCTCTTCCCCTCCTGGTGGTGGGGCAAGTACCTTCACAGAGGAAAATCTATGCCCTCCTTTTAGGCAGATAAAAGAAGGGCAGGATCTTTTCCTGTATCTGTGGATTCCAATTGCCTTCAGCTCAAGAGTATCGTTATGCCAAATTGGTATACTCGGAGGTGGCATATTCTGTTGCTCTGCATGTGTGGTTCTGAGTTTAAACTCACTGAGCCTCACCTCCAAAATGAAGAAAAAACTTTTCAGATTGCACTTAAAATGGCACAATCCACTTAAACCACTCAAGACAATAGTAAGCATTCAACAAATATATCAACATCATTTCTATTATCATGAACTCCTATCCAATCTTCCCTGAGGAGACAGAGCCAAGAGATGACCGTGGCATACACTGACAGTGGCATACAGTCAGTGTAGACCGGGACTCAGTGGGCGAGGGAACCCAGAATGCCTAGGAGTCAAAGAGCCAGAAAACAAAGGGAATAAGTGTTGTTTGGATATTCCTGGGTCAAAGCTAGAAAAGCCAAACTGTATCATCAGGTTAAGAGATTAGCATGGAGGCCAAAATATAAAACAAAGGCAAGAAGGTTGGGCAGATGCAGGGACAGAGTAATAAGCCCACAGCAAGGTTTGTAAAGAAAAAAGACGGTTCCGAACTGCAGTGTGGACAGGGCTGAAGAGCCCAGGACAGGGATGGCCCTGATGGGTCAACTTGCTTTAAAAGACAGGATGTGCTGGATCAGACACCATGGACCAACACCTACCAGTGACCCTGAGGACCCCTCCCAAGAAAAGACCCAAGAGCCTCTCGTTGTAAAGAATCTCACCAGTTTCAAGGTAACAGCGGCAGAATTCAGTCATTCTCGTTGTTTTTCCCCTCTAAGACTGGAGACACGTGGGAAGAGATGGTTGCACAAAGTGAGAGCTGATCTACCAGACCTTGTTCTTGATGGTTTCCTGTGTTAATCCTTTCATCTCCACAACCCCATCAAGTAGACACCATCCTCATCCCCATTTTACAGGTGAGTCAGGTGAGGCTTAGAGCTACTGAGTAACCTGGGTGAGGTTGTCTACCCTGTACAATCCCAGCTGTCTGACACCAGGGACCCCCACCCCGTCTGCTCTACTGCCTTGTGCCAGGGTGAGACTCGGGTAGAGGGCCAGGAGGCAGAGATGGAAGCCCAGCCTGGACAACGGATGCCTCTTCCCTTGAGGTGGAAGAGAAAGTGGGGATGGTTAAATAATTTGGAGTTTGGGGACAGGAAGTAAGCTGCTGTTGTTGAGCCTTAACAGCCTATATTGTCTCTGAAACGCCTAGCTTGGTTTGTGTGAAAGAGTTGGCAGAGGGTGATGGTGGGGAAACATGTTCTAAGGATTTCCTGGAAGGGGCCCAGGGCCCTGCAAGGCTAGGAGGGCTGCCTCTGGGTTCTTACCCAAGCAAGAGTGGGCTTTCCCAGATCAAGTGCATCTTCTAAAGTCAGGAAGCCCTGGGGGCCTTTAAGAAGACCCAGCCCCAGAGCACTGGCCTTTTAAAATGCTGATCCAGAAGTCCAACACAGACAATACTTGTGGGGGCCCACCCTCTGACGTAAGCCCCTATGCCCATGGAGAGAATGGTCTAGACCTCGCTGTTTTATGTTAAGCTTTTTATTTTGTATTGGGGTATAGCCCAATTAACAGTGTTGTGGTAGTTTCAGGTGAACAGCAAAGGGACTTTGCCATACGTGTACATGTATCCATTCTCCCCCAAATTCCCCTCCCATCCAGGCTGCCATGTAACATTAAGCAGAGTTCCATGTGCTATACAGTAGGTCCTTGTTGGTTATCCGTTTTAAATATAGCAGTATGTACATGTCCATCCCAAACTTCCTAACTATCCTTTCCCCCATCCTTCTACCAGGCAACCATAAATCCATTCTCTAAGTCTATGAGTTTCTTTCTGTTTTGTAAGAAGTTCATTTGCATCATTTCTTTTTAGATTCCACATAAAGGGATGTCATAGGATACTTCTGGGCTTCCCCGGAGGCTCAGTGGTAAAGCATTCACCTGCAGCGCAGGAGACTCAAGTTCGATCCCTGGGTCGGGAAGATCCCCTGGAGGAGGGCATGGCAGTCTACTCCAGCATGCTTGCCTGGAGAATCCCCATGGATAGAGGAGCCTCGTGGGCTACAGTTCATGGGGTCTCAGAGAGTCAGGCATGACTGAAGCGATTGAACATGCACAATATTTCTCCTTCTCTGTCTGACTTACTTCACTCAGTATGACGATTTCTAGTTCCATCCACGTTGCTGCACATGACATTATTTCACTCTTTTTAATGGCTGAGTAATATTCCATTGTATATACGTACCACATCTTCTTTATCCATTCCTCTATGGATGGACATTTAAACAACTAGCTGTTTTTGATGCTGCCCCAATTCAGCAGCAGCACTGGACGTTTGTTAGAAAGGTGGACTCTGGCCTCCATTCAAACGTACTGAATCAGAATCTGCATTTTTAACAAGTTGCCCAGCTTGATTCATGTGTGCCTTAGCGGGTGAGAAGCACTGCTTCTCCAGCCCCAAAGCAGCTGTTCAAGCCTCAAAGTCACTTGGGGTCAACAGTCTCATTATCGTGTTTCTCAAGACAAACCTCAGGAGAACGAGCAGCGCTCAAGCCTACATCAGTGATGCTATACAAAGTCGAGATGCCAATGTTCCGATGAAAGAGAATATGGATGACTTCATAAATGTTCTTTGCAAGGAGAAAGAAGAAAGCTGGTCTGAAGGTGCAGCCTTGGGCAGATCATTCCTGTCTCCTATCCAGTGGCTTTGGGCAGTGTTCCCAGCATCACCCGGTCATAACTGAGCACCTCCAAGTGTCGGGCACTCTCCTAGCTGCTGGGGAAACCACCGCAAACAAAACAGGCAAAAACGCCTGCCTCGAGAAGCTTCCATTCTCATGCAGAAAGAAAATAAAGCAAATAAGTAAAGATATAGTTTGCTACACAGTGTCAGTACGATGGAGAAATATAAAGCGGGACGGGGTTCAGACAATATCAGTGGGTAGTTGCAGTTTTAGATAGTATAAGCCAGGTGCGCCTCCCTGAGAAGATGACAAAGAAGGTGAGGAAGCAAGCTAGACGGTTATGGTGGGAGCAGCCTTGCAGACACGATAAGCAGCCAGTGCCAGGGCCCTGGGGCGGGCATGTGGCTGGCTCAGTTAGGGAACAAGGAGCCTCATATGTCTGGAGAGGATGAACAAGAGCAGTAGGAGAGTCGGCTAGAGACTCAGCACAGAGCCAGTCCTGTTGGACCTCCTAGAGCACAGTTAGACTTTTCGCTTTTACCAGGAGTGAGATGGCGGGTCAAAGGGCTTGAGCAGAGGCGTGATGAGGTCTTTCCTGGGTTGTAATAAGATTCCTCTGGGTGCTGTGTGAAGGTGGAGCAGAAGCAGGGAGGGTGGTTGAGAGATTCCTGAAAGGGTGCAGACAAGAGATGCTGGGGACTTGGAACTGAGTGGTAGTGGTGGGTGGTAAGAGGCTGGATTCTAGATAGTGAGTGAATGTGGAGCCAGAAGGATGTCCTGGCCAGCTGGATGTGAGATGACGCCAGGGCTTTTGGCCTGAGTAACTGAAAGATAAAGTTGGCATCTCTGAAATAGGGACAACTGCAGGCAGAGCAAGCCAAACTAAAGAATCTGGAGTCGTAGAGCCTGGTGTGAGCACTCAAGGGAAAACATGTCATGCTTTCATTTCAGATGTTCAGGGAGCAGGTGGTTTTTAGTTTTAGTTGGAAAAGGTAGTTAGGTGTTTCCCACTCCCCCACTTAAAAGGATGAAGTAAACTATCAGATTACTAAGTCCTCACCAAACGTCAACATTTGGCTGGCACCAAATGATGTGAGCTAATACATCACCCTGAGCACAAAGAGTGAAGATCCAGCACATTGAGATAGGCATGGAGGGCTGGATTGAATCGGGAAACCAGGTCAGCACCAGGGCATCCTGCCTGCCACCGCCTGGGGCCCAGCCTCATTCTCTCCGAATGAAACTTTAACAGTGCTCGGTGTTTAACTTCTTCAGTCACAGCTGATAAGAGCCTTCCTCTGCCTCAAGGCCACCAGTGGGGGACCCAGGGGGCCACCTGTGCAGGGGACAGTGTGGCCAGGCTTGATCGGCAGCTGGAGACCTCTTTTCTTCCCCGACTTGACTGAGATATAATTGATGTGTCATGTTGTGTAAGTTTAAGGTGAGCTTCCCTGATAGCTCAGTTGGTAAAAATCTGCCTGCAATGGAGGAGAAACTTGTTTGATTCCTGGGTCTGGAAGACCCACTGGAGAAGGGATAGGCTACCCACTCCAGTATTCCTGGGCTTCCCTTGTGGCTCAGCTGGTAAAGAATCCAACTGCAATGCAGGAGACCTGGGTACAATCTTAAATACAATGTGATGATTTGATAGATGTATATAGTGTGAAGTGCTTACCGCAAGAAGGTTAGTTAATACATCCTTCACCTCATCTAATCACCACCCTGCTTTTGTTGCTATGGTGAGAACCTGAAACCACTCCTCTCACAGCAACTTTCAAATGTACTGTGTAGGATTAGTGTGGGGCTTCTCGGGTGGTGCGGTGGTAAAGAATTCCCCTACCGAAGGAGGAGACTCTGAAGTCTTGGGTTCAATCCCAGGGTCAGGAAGATCCCCTGGAGAAGGAGATGCCAACCCACTCCAGTATTCTTGCCTGGGAAATCCGATGGACAGAGGAGCCTGGAGGGCTACAGTCCATGGGGTAGTAAGGAGTGGGACACGACTGAGTGACTATCACTTTCAGTTTAGATGTATATATACATTCTGAGAGTTTGCTCATTGACAGACATGAGGAAGGTGTATCAGACAGAGTCAGCCTTCAAGGACTTAGAGTCCTGAGAGGATGTCCACGTCTAAGCAGATGGCCCACTCCAGAGTCAGCAGACTCTGGTCTGTGGGGGAAGTCCACGTGGTAAACAGGAAGGGAAGAAAGAATTGTGTGCACATAACACATGCCACCACAATAGCTGGTTCATTTCAAGTAGATTTGTGAAGGCTGTTCTCCCTGAGAACATCTCTTTATAAACCAGAATGTTTTAGTTGCCATCCACACTGAAAGCCTTGTCATCAGACCCTTTATCACTTTCATTAACATAGAATCTCTACTAATGATGCCTCTTGTTAGATAGCAGTCTAATGATTATTACTTAGATTCTTCAAGATCCCAGTTGCTCCCTGAATTCTTTACAAGAAATTAAACAGGAACCACAATTGGGTTTTTTTTAGTGTGGTATATGTATATATTCATATATATATCACATTTTGTTTATCCTATCATCTATCAATGGAAACTTATGTTGTCTCCATGTCTTGGGTATTGTAGATAGGGCTGCAAAGAACACAGGAGTGCAGATATCTCTTCAAAATAATGATTTCATCTCCTTCAGATAAATACCCAGAAGTAAAACTGCTGGATCATAGGGTAACTCAATTTTTAATTTTTGAGGAAATTCCCTATTGGTTTTCATAGTGGCTGCATCAGTTTACATTCCAGCCAACAGTCTCTCAGTGTTCTCTTCTCCACGTTGTTGCCAAGATTCATTATTTGTAGACTTTTGATGATGGCCATCATGACAGGTGTGAGGTGATACTGTGTTTTGATTCGCATTTCCCTGATGATGAGTGATACTGAGCACATTTTCATGTACTTGTTAGCCATTCATATGTCTTATTTAGAAAAATATATTAAAAATATCTATTCAAGTCCTCTGCCCATCGGATTGTTTGTGTGTTGTTGGGTTCTGTTTGTTTGGCTATTCAGTTGTATGAGTTTCTTATATATTTTGGATACTAAGCCCTTGTCAGATACATCAGTTCAATTCAGTTGCTCAGTTGTGTCTGACTCTTTGTGACCCCATGGACTGCAGCATGCCAGGCTTCCCTGTCGTTCACCAGCTCCCTGAGCTTGCTCAAACTCATGTCCATCAAATCGGTGATGCCATCCTCTGTGGTCCCCTTCTCCTCCTGCCTTCAATCTTTCCCAGCATCAAGGTCTTTTCAATGAGTCAGTTCTTTGCATCAGGTGGCCAAAGTATTGGAGCTTCAGTTTCAGCATCAGTCCTTTTCTCCCATTCCATAGGTTGCCTTTTCGGCTATTAGATTGTTTCTTTCACTGTGCAGAAGCTTTTTAGTTTGATGTAGTCCCATTTGTTGATTTGTGCTTTTGTTGCTTGTGTTTTGGGGATCATATCCAAAAACCTCCTTGCCAAGACTGATGCCAGGGAGATTTTCCTTTACATTTTCTTCTAGGAGTTTTACAATTTCAGTTCTTACATTTAAATCTTTAATCCATTTTGAAGTTAATTTTTGTGAGTGGTGTAATCTGGGGTCCAATTTCATTCTTCTCCAAGTGACCGTCCAGGTTTTCCAACACCATTAGGAAAATTGATGACACTGTCCCTTCTCTGTTGAGTATTCTTGGCAGTAGGAGACCTCTTGATTGAACCTTTATGAAAATCAACAAGGAACATGCCAAGGCCACTTGACATGTCAAATCTGTTGTCCCCCTCTAAAAATTCACATTTATACACAGCCCTGTGGAGAACGCTTAGCTAATATTGTGCAGTTTCAGCACTAGGATCCTGTAAAATCATCAACTTGATAATTTCACAGATGATGCAAAACAGCCTATAGCCAGAGTTACACAGCTAGTGAGGGGCAGAGCTGAAACAGAGATTCCACCATCCTGCCCCATCACAGCAGAGCCTTGGGAGCCTGTCCACCAGCTCTTAGAGAGAAAACTTTGTACCTGTTTTCTTATATATACAGTTGAGACTATAACTGAACAGGGTTTCTATACCCCTCCCCCTGGAAACATCCTAAATCCCTAATTATCATTTTGCCCTGTGGGACTTCAGGGTAGTGTCTTCCTCCAGAGTGCTGTTCAGTGTGGCCACATTTCCCAGCACACCTTCCCCGCCCCCACCACCCCCGTTGTGTGGCTCAAACACCGTGGGTTTTGCCATGATGTGAGAAGGGTCGAGAACTTTTCTGTTTTTTTTTATTTTTATTTTTAATACTAACCTTAAAATATACCAATGTTAGTGGCCCCTCCTTTCTAGACCATCAACTCCTTGACAGTCTTTCCTACTTCTTAGAAAGCTGGACTGAGAGTCATCTCAGACCAGCCTCTACTCAAGAGCAAAAGAAAGCTGCTCAGTATGTCCAACGACGGGAGCAAAGAGGACGTAACTCTCAGACCCCAGTCACAGCGATGGGACCGTGTCAGGAAACACTTGGGTGCCGTAAGAAAGGTGGCAACCGAAACTCCTTTAGACTGTAATTGGTTTCCTTATGGGAAAGGTTGTTCTGAAGCTCTGAAATACTTGCATTTTTCTTGAAGTCTTTCCTTCTTCATTCTAAGTTCATTTTAAAAAGTCTTCTAGATCCTTTTTTCAATCTTAAATATAAGCTGTGTGTAAGGCTGGCATGAAGGATCTGCTCAACAAATGTGTGTTGAAAGCAAATTGTAGTTAAAATATAAAGTCATATGATAAAATAAGTGATCATGCTCATTATCAGCTCTAACTGAGTGTTCCAGAGGACTTTTCTAGTTGTAAACACACACACACACACACACACATAGTAAAGGTGTTCATTCAGTAAAATAAAATGGCAAATACTTTCTAAAAGGTTAACTTTTTAGAAAAGACTGAGTCTAAATTCAGCAGGTGTCATCAGTGCATTATCACCCAGAATGGTGTGATGTGATATATAGAATATTAGCTTTATAACCAGCAAAAAAAAAAAAACCAATGGTAGAATATCTCAATCACCACTTTATTTTTTATCCAAGGATAATGTAAGCTACATTGAAATTACTGTAATATTTGGAATACTGGCCAAGTCTTCTAGCTAGACATACACAACTGTAAATGAGACACGCTTATATACTTCGTCCCACTGTGCACACTCACACGATCTCAATTGCACACAGAATACTCGATTTCTTTGGAGAGTCATTTAGTTGAAGCTTTCATCTCTGTTCTTATATTTAAGGTCTTCCTTTGCTGCTGCTTCTTTTTTTTTTTTTTTTTGGCTGCACTACACAGCATGTGGAACCTTCGTTGCCCAACCAGGGACTGGACCAGTGCCTCCTACATTGGAAGAGCAGAGCCTTAACCACTGAACTGGCAGGAAAGTCCGCTTTGCTTCTTTTTGGGGGAAGGAGGGAACTGGAAGTCCTCAGCACGCCATGCCATATGGATACGCAATCAACGTGAGTAGTGAAGTGTCCAGCTCAGTCATGTCCAACTCTTTGCAATGCCATGGACTGTAGCTTCTCTCCATGGGACTCTCCAGGCAAGAATACTGGAGGGGGCAGCCATTCCCTTCTCCAGGGGATCTTCCAGACCCAGGGATGGAAGCCAGGTCTCCTGCACTGCAGGCAGATTCTTCACCGTCTGAGCCACCAGGGAAGCCTCATACAATTAATATTAACCCAAAATAATTAAAATATGTTCTTCATAAAACTAAGTCTTTGTTACTCTTCATATTCTGAATAAGCATTTATACACAGAAAGAAGCACTTTATATTATAAACCAACATATTTCAACAAATAGACATATATTAATATATATGTAAAAGAAGAAAAAAACACTTATCTCCTCAAATTAACTACGTGAGTTTCCAGGAGTATTCACCAAAAACAGTACCATAGGAATTATTCCAGCCCAAATTCCTGCCACTTTTCCACACAAACACAGCGAATTCCTCGCACCTGCCAAATGACCAGGTTGACGTCTGCCAGGGAACTTCTGAAATACTGTATTTACTGTATTGTATCTATGAGCACACATTCTAATCCTTACCCACCTTCTCTCTCTCTCTGTTGTCGAGAATCATGCTAAACAGTCCTTTAATCGGTCACCATTCCAATCACTCATGATCCGTGTTGCCTCCCCGTGGAGCCTCTGGTCCCGGCTTGGAGCGCACAGATGACTCCCACGGCTGCCCCCTCGCAGCTGGGCATGGCCTTGTGAGTATGCCTGACCACTGGGCTGGAGGGAGGAGGGGGTACCCTTCTGAGAGAAAGCACGGAAAACCCCATGAGATCGTCCAGGGTGACAAGGGACGGCTGGCTCCAGTAGTGCGGCTATATATTAATTAAATTAATACAAGACGGCGGCAGCTCCATGCCCACGAGCTCCTAAGTGGCTGTGTCCGCAGAGCTCCCGCCGACGGATGGGAGCACGCAACAGCTTGCTGTGTTAGACTGCTAAGCTTCGGCATTGTTCGTTTCCACGGCGTCCTGATGAATCCAATGACTTTAGCTGGCATTGATTCTCAGCCACCTGCACCGGGTATTACCCCGATAAGCATTCTGCACCTTTTCCAGGAAACTCTATTTTCCCACCCCGGGGAAAGACATACATTTAGTTGCACGGACACTTTCAGGAGGTAACTTCTACCTAAAGAATCACCACCTTCCTCCAGTTCACCTCAGCACACCTCTGCTGCTCTTCACATTTTGTATTAAACACGTTTATGGGCCACCTGGAAAGACAGATGCTGGGACGCGACTAGAAGTCCCTGGCATGGGCCACCTGGAAAGACAGTTGCTGGGATGCAACTAGAAGTCCCTGGCAGGACCCTCCTCTTGGGTAGCTCACGCCCAGACACCATCTCCCTGGGGGAAACGATCCTGTCTTCAGCTGGCCTCCACCCTCCTCACTGAATCAATTCACATCCCACTTCTCTACAAAGCAGACGAAGAGCTGCCTCAGTACACGGAGGAGAGAGGCTAGTTCTCCTCCAGTTCATAAGCGAGCATCTGTAATTCTGCACTCTGCTGCTGCTGCTGCTGCTAAGTCGCTTCCCTCGTGTCCAACTCTGTGCAGCCCCACAGACAGCAGCCCACGAGGCTCCCCCGTCCCTGGGATTCTCCAGGCAAGAACACTGGAGTGGGTTGCCATTTCCTTCTTCAATGCATGAAAGTGAAAAGTGAAAGTGCAGTCACTCAGTCGTGTCCGACTTTTAGCGACCCCATGGACTTCAGCCCACCAGGCTCCTCCATCCATGGGATTTTCCAGGCAAAAGTACTGGAGTGGGATGCCATCGCCTTCTCTGTCTGCATTCCTCTATCCTCTTCCAAAGAAGGAATTAGCTGCTCTTCTCTAGGGAGGTCACAGGGATGACCTCATTTATCGTATCATCTGATCCAACACAGGCTATTCCCGGCACATGGTACCAGTTCAAACTCCTCCACACGCTACTTCTGATTTTCCAGGGTTTCCTTGTCTGCCAGTTTAAGCCTGCCCCCCTCCTGTTATTTTTAGATTTGATTTTTACTCCTTATAAAGGGCCAGGGGTGGGGATGGGAAGAACTTTTTTTTTCTTTTTAATTAGAAGCAGATGACAAAGAAAAATCAGTCATAGAAAATAACAGGAGTCACACTGTCTCTGGCTCCCATGCCTGCATCTCCTCCATCAGCTACCACTCAGCAGAAAAGCACCAATGCCAACCCAGTCTCCAGAAGAGACACGCTGTCTAAGCTGATGTCTACTGAGGTTCCATTAGGAAACAGCCTGTGCTGCTCTTCCCCCTTCCTGCTCGCTGAATGACTGCACCTCAGAGCTGCTGGCAACCCACTCCAGTATTCTTGCCTGGAGAATCCCATGGACAGAGGAGCCTGGCAGGTTATAGTCCATGGGGTCACGAAGAGTCAGACACAACTGAAGTGACTTAGCACAGCACAGCACAGTACAGAGCTACAAGGGTGCGTCTGTGACTGTCTTCACGTTACCAGGGAGGAGTCCAGAGCCAAGGGTGGTCAAGGGCAGTGACCGAGAACATCCAGCCTCTTGAGGTCTCTCCAGTCTCACCATCAAACACTGAGCCTGTTTGTTGAATGCATGTTTCTCTGCTGAAAATCAAAATAGAGCAAGAGCTCCTTCCAGGGAGGAACCCCTAACTTGCATGCTGTGTTTCTCAGGCTTTAGAACCCTGGCCAGGCAGGCAAAGGTTCAGAGCAGAGCACTGGGCTGGCTCTGGTGGAAGGGAGAAGGACCCTTCCGCCCTTCCTGTTGTTCCCTCCTTTCCAATGATGGTATTTTCTTTCTCTGTCAAGTAAAGGTAGCCTGTGCATACACTGTGCGCCTGGATATTTGTTTGCTTGCCTGTTTGTTAACTCAAAGGTAGTTTAATTCCAGATTTTCTTACAAGACTTCATTTAGATTCAGTTTCAAAGTCACATTATTAAATGTGTTTACAGTTAAGATGTGCTGTTATCGGATATGGGCTTCCTAGGTGGTGCTGGTGGTAAAGAACCCACTGCCAATGCAGGAGACCTAAGAGATGTGGGTTTGATCCCTTGGTTGGGAAGATCCCCTGGAGGAGGGTATGGCAACCCACTTCAGTATTCTTGCCTGGAGAAGCCCCGATGGACAGAGGAGCCTGGGGGGCCATGGGCCATAGGGTCACGAACAGTCTGACATGACTGAAGTACGCACATCAGTTCAGTTCAGTTCAGTCGCTCAGTCGTGTCCGACTCTTTGCGACCCCATGAATCGCAGCACACCAGGCCTCCCTGTCCAGGACATCAGAGGGCAGACACACTGAAACCATACTCACAGAAAAATAGTCAGTCTAATCACACTAGGACCACAGCCTTGTCTAACTCAGTGAAAACAAGCCATGCCTGCGGGGCAATCCAAGACAGGCAGGTCATGGTGGAGAGGTCTGACAAAATGTGGTCCACTGGAGAAGGGAATGGCAAGCCACTTCAGTATTCTTGCCTTGAGAACCCCATGAACAGTATAAAAAAAAAGTATGCATATACACATTATCAAAATCGATAATCCAAAAGTCCTGGTCTGTAATGGAGACACAAACACAGAAAACAAAGGTATGCATACCAAGGGGGAAAGGAGAGGGTATGCTGGATTGGGAGCTTGGGATTGACATATATACACTGCTGCTGCTGCTGCTAAGTTGCTTCAGTCATGCCCGACTCTGTGCGACCCCGTCCCTGGGATTCTCCAGGCAAGAACACTGGAGTGGGTTGCCATTTCCTTCTCCAATGCATGAAAGTGAAAAGTGAAAGTGAAGTCGCTCAGTCATGTCTGACTCCTAGCGACCCCACGGACTGCAGCCCACCAGGCTCCTCCGTCCATGGGATTTGCCAGGCAAGAGTACTAGAGTGGGGTGCCATTGCCTTCTCCGATATATATGCTACTATGTATAAATTAGACAACTGATGAGAATCTTCTGCACAGCACAGGGAACTCAGTGCTCTGTAGAAACCTGAATGGGAAAGAAATCCAAGAAAGTGGGGAAATATGCATACACAAGGCTGATTCACTTTGCAGTACAGCAGAAACTAACTCAACTTTAGGAAGCAATGAACCTCCCATAAAAAGAGCAGGGCTTCCCTGGTGGTTCAGTGGTAAAGAATCCTTTTGCCAATGCAGGAGACACGGGGTCAGTCCCTGATCCAGGAACTATGCCTTGGAGCAGCTAAGCCCCTACAGCTCCTAAGCCTGTGCTCTAGAACCCAAGAGCCACAACCACTGGGTCCACGCACTGCAGCTCCTGAAGCCCCTGCTTCTCAACAAGAGAAATCACTGCAGGGAGAAGCCCACGCACCATAACTAGAGCGTATTCTGCACAGCAATGAAGGCAGCACAGCCAAAAATAGCTAAATAATTTTGTTTTTAATTTAAATAGATAAAAGACCTGGTCTGCGCACTCAGGTAACTCACACAGAACAAGCACAGTACTTGCTGTGGTCATAGCATGGAGTGCAGGTTGCTATCATCAGACTTCTACCTTTCTTCCTTGTTTCCCCAAATGTAAAAAGAAGACCTTGAGGTGGGGGTCCAAATGTAAAAAGAAGACCTTGAGGTGGGGGTGGCCAGATGACATCACTTACAGGGTATTGGTGAGAATGAGCCAGGGAAGGCCTGGGGAGGACCATCTTCATTCCTGTCCTACAGCCAATGGAAAAGGCATGTGTTCTGGAACCTCTGTGCTGCTCACCAGGATAATTAGGACACTTGATTGAAAAAGATAGCAACTCAAACTAGCTTGAGCAAAAAGGCAAACTGATGCTGAAGCTGAAGCTCTAATACTTTGGCCACCTGACGCGAAGAGCCAGCTCATTGGAAAAGACCCTGATGCTGGGAAAGAGTGAAGGCAGGAGGAGAAGGGGACCACAGAGGATGAGATGGTTGGATGGCATCACAGATTCAATGGACACGAGTTTGAGCAAGCTCTGGGAGATAGCGAAGGACAGGGAAGCCTGTTGAGCTGCACTCCCTGGGGGTTGCAAAGAGGTGGACACGAGTAAGCAATGGAGCACTGAACAACGATTGGAAGGCTGGGAGGGGCAGGGAGGCCACTGGGTGTCGGACAGGGTGGGACCCAGGGCCTCAAAGCCCCCAGTGCTCTCCTGTCCCCGCCGTGAGGAGTCAGCATTATTTCTCCCAGGCTGGCTCTGTTCTTAGAGGGGATCCATGAGCTCTTCCTCATCCCCAGTATAACCACCAGGGAAGAGATTAGCTCCCTGTCCCCAATTCCAGCTGCAAAACTCCCCAAGGAATGACTCCTCCATGCCTGGGTATTGAGGGCTTTTCTCAGAGGAGGTGAAACCATGGAGCTCCCCGAAGTCACCCAGACTCACTCCCCACCACCCCACCTCCACCCACCATATGGGGCAGTGAGCAATTTCCTTAGTTTCTCTGAGCCTTGCTTTCTTCACTGTAAAATGAAAAATGAGTTTGGGGTGGGGGGTCAAAATAATCTTTTCTTCAAAGAGCTGTTGAACATTTTACATAGATAACCAATGTCAAGGGCTGGTGCAGAGTCTGGTATATATGAAGCATCAATAAATGTTCATTTTCTTCCAAGGTGAGTCTTAAAGTCGAGGAAGAAATCAGTATGTGAAGATGGAGAGGAGAATTATTTGGAGCGCAGGGAACCAAATGGGAAATGCTAGACAATTCAGAGTAAGAGGCACTACAGGAGTTGTTAAAAAGAGGGTAATTGAGCCTTAAATCACTCCTACCCATAAATCACACACCAGATCTACATTTTAGAAAAAAGGGGAAGGGCCAACATTAGCTTTTGGGAAGCAGGAATGTCAAGTGGATCAATCAATCTGTAGTTTGTGAGACATTCTCTGCTATCCAGGGGAAGATTATTTCAGTAAAGTAACATTTTAGGGCCAACATAAAAGGAATTGTAAAAGATTTGGAATTTGATGAACTCTGAGGAGCAGAAGCTGCCTTTGCTCACATTCCCTTTATAACTTTTTGGAGTCAGGCCAATGAACGGACCCAGCTGTGGGATAACTTGAATTTACTACTAGTTCTACAAAAATATTCCCTGTGTTGTCTTCCCTCATCCATTTCATCCTCAAGTTTTATGAGAGGAAAAATAGCCTTCATATTACACATTTCTTAGGTAAGATTACTATTCCAATGGAGTACTGAAACCAATCGATTGTAAAAACCTCCAGTTTTCCCAAAGTTAGAGAGTTTATTACACCTAAGAATCGGTGAGTTTTGCATTTGAATCAATTTAACTCACAGCAACCCCTGGAGTAAGAAATGGCAACCCACTCTAGCATTCTTGCCTGAAAAATCCCCTGGACAGAAGAGCCTGGTGGGCTACAGTCCAGCCTTCATATTACACATTTCTTAGGTAAGATTACTATTCCAATGGAGTACTGAAACCAATCGATTGTAAAAACCTCCAGTTTTCCCAAAGTTAGAGAGTTTATTACACCTAAGAATCGGTGAGTTTTGCATTTGAATCAATTTAACTCACAGCAACCCCTGGAGTAAGAAATGGCAACCCACTCTAGCATTCTTGCCTGAAAAATCCCCTGGACAGAAGAGCCTGGTGGGCTACAGTCCATGGGGTCACAAAGTGTCAGACATGACTGCGCATGCACACAGCTCACACCAACATCTGCTCTTGATAAAATAATTTGAAATTTAATGTCTTCCTGGGGGCACAAGATCAAATTCTACACCCTCTCCCGGCTCTTCATCCCTTCCTTCCTTAGTCCTCATGTCATCTCCTCCTCCAGTTTGCAAATGACCATGATGTCTGACAACTCACTAGAATTTACCAGCCCCAGGTACACTCACGGTGTGTGGCATCCTGCACAGTTTAACCGCAGCAGCTCTCAGGTTCATCCCACCCCCTTGAGCTTTGACTCCGCACAGAGCCTGGCCCTAAGACCCAGCCCCTCAGTGAAGCATTCCTTTCTGTTCCAGCACACAGAGAGTGAAGCGAAGTCGCTCAGCCATGTCCTACTCTTCTCAACCCCGTGGACTGTAGCCTACCTGGCTCCTCCCTCCATGGGATTCTCCAGGCAAGAGTACTGGAGAGGGTTGCCATTTCCTTCTCCAAGGGATCTTCCCGACCCAGGGATCGAACTCGGGTCTCCTGCATTGCAGGTGGATGCTTTAATCTTACAGCATCAGTACTTTGATATTAATCAGATGCTGCAGGGTTATTGTACTTCCATCTTTATGTGCTTATGTCTGGGTCCTTGCTGTGTTTTTGTTCCCTGGCACCCAGCACAAGGCCAAAACATGGTAGAGACTCCATAAATGCAAGCATGCATGAGTGAGTGAGTGAACAGAGTGCTGTTCTATACCACTTGGCATTTAAGCCTTTGGGAATAGGGGGTATGTCAGATTTAGATCTAAAGACAGCAGATTTTGACTCAATGCTGTCAATTTTTCTTAAAACAAATTGTCTCATGGATCTGGAGGAGCTAAGGTCAGCATATGGAAATGGGATGAAACACCAGGCTATGAGGGATGAGCTGTGGCTAGGCACAGATGTGAGGATGGGGATACGGGGTGCACAAATATCCCAAATTCGGATCCAGGAACCACATGACCCTGGTCAGTCCCTGAAAAGCAGGTTCTGTGGTCTACGGCAAGACACTGAATCTTCCCAAGCCCAAGAAAATTCATTGTTTTTGTTGTTCTTTAGTAACCAAGTTGTATCTGACTGTTTTGTGACCCTGTGGACTATAGCCCACCAGGCTCCTCTGTTCATGGGATTTTCCAGCCAAGAACACTGGAGTGGGTTGCCAATTCTTTCTCCAGGGGATCTTCCCGACCCAGGGATCAAACTCATGTCTCCTGCATTGCAGGCAAATTCTTTATCACTGAGCCACTAGGGAAAGCCCAAGAAAATTCATAGACATCTACCAATGTGTATACAAATTCCCCCTCTCCATTAGTGGAAAAAATTCCAGCATCCATTTGAAAGCCTAATCTTGGACCCACTGTCAACCCAGCAAAAGACTTGTTCAGTTCAGTTCAGTTGCTCAGTCATGTCCGACTCTTTGTGACCCCATAACTGCCACATGCCAGGCCTCCCTGTCCATCACCAACTCCCGAAGTTTACTCAAACTCATGTCCATTGAGTTGGTGATGCCTTCCAATCATCTCATCCGGTGTCATCCCCTTCTCCTGCCTTCAATCTTTCCCAGCATCAGGGTCTTTTCAAATGAGTCAGCTCTCCACATCAAGTGGCTAAAGTATTGGAGGCTCAGCTTCAACATCAGTTCTTCCAATGAACACCCAGGACTGATCTCCTTTAGAATGGACTGGTTGAGCAGTATTTTTCACAGAACTAGAACAAATAATCTTAAGATTTGTATGGAAATACAAAAAACCTTGAATAGCAAAAGCAATCTTGAGAAAGAAGAATGGAACTGGAGGAATCAACTTGCCTGACTTCAGGCTCTACTACAAAGCCACAGTCATTAAGACAGTATGGTACTGGCACAAAGAAAGAAATATAGATCAATGGAACAAAACAGAAAGCCCAGAGATAAATCCACACACCTATGGACACCTTATCTTCGACAAAGGAGGCAAGAATATCCAATGGAGTAAAGACAATCTCTTTAACAAGTGGTGCTGGGAAAACTTGTGAACCACTTGTAAAAGAATGAAACTAGATCACTTTCTAACACCACACACAAAAATAAACTCAAAATGGATTAAAGATCTAAATGTAAGACCAGAAACTATAAAACTCCTAGAGGAGAACATAGGCAAAACACTCTCTGACATAAATCACAGCAGGATCCTCTATGATTCACCTCCCAGAATACTGGAAATAAAAGCAAAGATAAACAAATGGGATCTAATTAAAATTAAAAGCTTCTGCACAACAAAGGAAACTATAAGTAAGGTGAAAAGACAGCCTTCTGAATGGGAGAAAACAGTAGCAAATGAAGCAACTGACAAACAACTCATCTCAAAAATATACAAGCAACTTATGCAGCTCAACTCCAGAAAAATAAACAATCCAATCAAAAAATGGGCCAAAGAACTAAATAGGCATTTCTCCAAAGAAGACATACAGATGGCTAACAAACACATGAAAAGATGCTCAACATCACTCATTATCAGAGAAATGCAAATCAAGACTACAGTGAGGTACCATTTCACACCAGTCAGAATGGCTGTGATCCAAAAGTCTACAAGCAATAAATGCTGGAGAGGATGTGGAGAAAAGGGAACCCTCTTACACTGTTGGTGGGAATGCAAACTAGTACAGCCATTATGGAAAACAGTATGGAGATTCCTTAAAACATTGCAAATAGAACTGCCTTACGACCCAGCAATCCCACTGCTGGGCATACACACCGAGGAAACCAGAATTGAAAGAGACACATGTACTCCAATGTTCATCGCAGCACTGTTTATAATAGCCAGGACATGGAAACAACCTAGATGTCCATCAGCAGATGAATGGATAAGAAAGCTGTGGTACATATACACAATGGAATATTACTCAGCCCTTAAAAAGAATAAATTTGAATCAGTTCTAATGAGATGGATAAAACTGGAGCCAATTATACAGAGTGAAGTAAGCCAGAAAGAAAAACACCAATACAGTGTACTGATGCATATATATGGAATTTAGAAAGACAGTAATGATGACCCTGTATGTGAGACAACAAAAGAGACACAGAGGTATAGAACGGACTTTTGGCCTCTGAGGGAGAGGGAGAGGGTGGGATGATTTGGGAGAATGGCATTGAAACATGTATACTATCGTATGAGAAACGAAGCGCCAGTCTATGTTCAATACAGGATACAGGATGTTTGGGGCTGGTGTACGGGATGATCCAGAGAGACGATATGGGGTGGGAGGTGGGAGGGGCTTTGGCATTGGGAGATCGTGGACACCTGTGGCTGATTCATGTCAATGTATGGCAAAACCAATACAGTATTGTAACATAGAATAAAGTATTTAATAAATAAATAAATAAAGTTGGGAAAAAAATTAAAAAAAAAAAAAAGAATGGACTGGTTGGATCTCCTTGCTGTCCAAAGGACTCTCAAGAGTCTTCTCCAACACCACAGTTCAAGAGCATCAATTCTTTGGGGCTCAGCTTTCTTTATAGTCCAGCTCTCACATCCATACATGACTACTGGAAAAACCATAGCCTTGGCTCGACAGACCTTTGTTACCCCAGGAGAAAATCACATGCAGGCCTGAGGGCTGCCGGGATTCTCATGACAATGTGGGTGGGACATAAAAACACTGACAAAAAAAAAAAAAAAACCCACTGACAGGTGATCCGCAGAATTAAGGACCAACCAGCCCCTCTCTCTCTTGACACACCAGAGCCTGAGCATACCAGAAACCAGATTGGCTAGAGGAAGAAAAGGGGAGAAATGCCCAACTTTTGAGCATTTACCAGTAAGAGCCTGAGTTAACTGTTTTAAACAGTTAACTGTTTAAAATAGAGGTACCGATTTTGTTTTCAGTTTAAAAACTTTCCCCAGGCCCTAAGTCATCTGTGGCATGGGGTTCAGAAATAAGACGAGGTAAATTGTGTTCTATAAAGGAAAACCCTATGATGCTGACCCATGTTCCACTACAGAACTGCTGCTTTAGCTAAGTCATTCCACACCACCCATAGGAGATCCAGTACTAAGGCCCAAGGCTGAGATTGGGATGAAAAGAGGTGGGAGTCCTAAAACACTTTTAGCATTACTTTATAAATATATCTATTTCAACCTAAATATATACATATATATATATATATATATATATATATATATATATACACATACATATATATCAGGACTTCCGTGGTGATCCAGCAGTTAGGACTCTGCAATTCAATTTGATCCCTGGTCAGAGAATTAGGATCTTGCATGCTATACAGGACAACCAAAAAAAAGTTATCAGAAGACCACGAGCAACTCCAAAACTCCAACCTCAAATATTTATTTTTCTAACATAGGATTGTGGGTCTCCTTCTTCAGTTCCTATTGTTTTAAGGTCACATTTCCATATCTCCCCAAAGATAAGAACCATTAGATACATGTTAACAAAACTAAGTCCAGGCCCCTCCCTGGACAGTCAGGCTCGTCAGGTTGGTGTGGACCCAAGAATCTGTTCCTTAACAGGTGCCCAGGGAAGGAGAGGAGGCGCTGCTTTACGGCAGTGCTTCTCAAAGTGCGGTCGCTGGACCGGCAGCATCACTGTCACTTGAGAACTTATGACAGATGCAAATTCTCCACCACTCCTGCCCGCCCCGCCACCCCCCCAGCCCCCAAACCTGCTGATTCAGAAGCTGTGGGAGTGGTGCCAGTGATGTGGATTTGACCAAGCTCTCCAGGTGATTCTGATGCACATTAAAGTTTGAGAACAACCGCCTTCAGGAAGGGACAAACAGGGAATGATGAAAGTTTATCACAACTAGACGTCACTCATGGATCCACACTCCACCTGCACCCAAGAACCTAACAACAATTTACCACATATCCCTCTGTCCAACGGGGCATGAGGTCGCTGTGACAACAGTTCTCAGACTTTGTGCTATGTTGTCATCTCCTGGGAAGATTTGAGAGCTCCTGCTGCCCATGCGGCTCCCCATTTTGATTAAATCACAACACTGGAGAGGGAGCCAAGCACCAGGATTGGTTTCAGGTACTAGGATGATGCTAGTGTGCAGAGAAGTTTAAGAACCACTGGAGAAGCCCTGAACAAAGTCCCTGGCATCAGACTTTCCAGAAAAGATAAAATGCAGACAAGAGGCTGGATAAAATAGGGCTTTTATTTTATCCCAGCAGGGAGACTATCCTTTATGGAATAGAATGACTAGAAGATGCTTCCCAGGAGTTACTGGAGAATTGGGAACACACTCTCAACTTGTCGAATATTCTTCCAGAGTCAGCAAGAAATGGGTAGATGAGAATAAGAAGGATGAAGCTCCCCACCCCTCCCCTTTGATCCTTTCATGAACACACTTAAGTACTATGAACATATATACCTATAACTGATTCATGTTGATGTTTGACAGAAAACAACAAAATTCTACAAAGGATTATCCTTCAGTTAAAAAATAAATTAATTTTAAAAATCTGACTCCCTCGCTGGGCTTGGTAAATAGCTACTGAGCAACTGGGGCCCTGGGTACAGAGTAACGGTGATGACGAGGAAGAAGAGGAGGGGGAAGGAAGGAGAAAGGCAGGAGGAGGAGCGCTAACGTTCTTGAGCGGTTCCCATGTGTCAAGGCCTGGGCCCCAGTCATCTTCTTAGCTCCCTTTTTCAGAGGGCAATGTGAAGCCAGGGCAGGGTAGGCACTTGTCCCTGGGCATACCTGTGGGTGGCAGAAACACTCACCAGTCAAGTGGCGGAGGTGGCTGAAGGATCAAGGAAACCAAAGGACAGGAAAGAGACTCAGAAGGGGCAGACAAAGGATGCTTGAGGCTCGCTGGGGTCAGATCTGTGACATGGTGACATTTTATGAATTAACCTCACCATCTGGCTTAGTCTGGATGTCACATTCTGGATCACGGGGGAGTGAAAGGAGGCTTCAGACGGTGTCCAGAGAAGCCGGGGGTGGGGTGGGGTGGGGTGGGGCACGGCACAAGGGCCTGGGACAGGGGCATCTACCAGTGGGCACAGACTTCCACATTTGAGCAACCAGTACACACGTAAGTGTGGACCAGCAAAGGACGGGTCCTGATTTAACCCCGCGCAGACACAGAGCATAAGGATTTTTTTGTGATTTAAGAGATTTAAATTTTGTAAAAGCCCTTGGGCATCCTCTTAACCCATCTTTAATGAGGTCCCAGATGTCTCAGTTGGGCCACGAGCATAAGCACATCCGACTGCATCCAAGAGGACACAGCTCCCGTCTCTCCACGTGAAAGCCGTTCTGGGGGCTCTGATTGGAACCTGGGCCAAAGTCATCACTCAAGATGACTTGGTGCAGCCAGTGTTAGGGAGAGAAGGGGAGAGATTCGTGACCCAAACTGATCTCAACTTTCACATTTGAGCTGGAGAAACACACCCAAAACATAACCAACAGGAGAAGCTCATTGCTTCAATGTCGCAAGCTTCCTGTCTACTAGGCAAGAGGGGCGAGGATGAGACCCATGGGGAGGATAGAGGATCTGGGGATTACAGTGAAAACAGATCATGAGTTTGCTGCTTCAAAGTTGTTAGCCAAATTATGGCACAGAGGTTCCTAAAGGAAAATGTGGACTGGAATGTATTGTTTCTGTAATGCTCTGGCAATCATTTTACACAGATTTAAGCATATAAGACCCTAGAAAAGGGAGCATCCAATTCCAGTGACCTTGGTTTGAATTTTAAGCCAGGTGTTAAACCATCTGTCAGTGGTTACAGGCTGACGGTGAACACTGAACATTCTGGATGTAAAATTCACCTAGAAGTTAATGTCAGTGCTTCAGAGATCCCAATTATCGACACAGCACTTACAATCATAACAAAGAGCAGCCGTGGAGAGCTTACCTTGTGCAAGCACTTGTCCTGACCATACTCTAGACCAGGGACCCCAGCCCCCGGGATTTAATGCCTGACGATCTGAGATGGAGCTGATGTAATAATAATAAAGTGCACAGTAAACGTAATGCACTTGAATCATCCCGAAACCACTACCTAGAAGGTGTATGTTTACTCCTTTACTTATAAATTATATGCACATACCTGAGCGTCCCTGGTGGCTCAGATGGTAAAGAGTCCACCTGCAATGCAGGAGACCCAAGTTCCATTTCTGAGTCAGAAAGATCCTCTGGAGAAGGAAATGGCAATTGACTCCAGTATTCTTGCCTGGAGAATTCCATGGACAGAGGAGCTTGGTAGGCTACAGTCCACGGGGTCACAAAGAGTCAGACAGGACTTAGCGACTTAGCGACTTTCAACACTTTCATCTGATTATATATTATTTCCTGATACTTTAAATCATAATATACACAGAGCCTGAAATTCATTGTTAATAAAAGAAGATAAAAATCCATATTTCAAAGGGACTTCTAATAAATTCAGAATTGCTTAAGCCTCTTCTCTCAGTCCCAGCTAGATTCTATTTACTTCTAATGAGGCTGACAAAGGGCTTGCCAGGCAGCGCAGATAATACTAGCAGGACAAAACCGGCAGTTTTTCTGCGGAAATATTTTTAAGCTACTCTCCTCCTTTTGTGAGGATCTACTTAAACACGGGTAATACAAACCAGAAAGCCACTTAACTGGACACACGTGTACTGCAAGATGCCCCAGCCTGCAGCAAGCCTTGGGGGCTCCCTGGCTGTGGGGTGTCAGCCCGCTGCTCCTCAGACACCTTCCAGAAGCGTCAGGGGCCCCTGAGGGAAGCACCTGACAAACACGTGTTAAATGGCACTAAATCTTCACGCCTCTCATTCTGGATTAAAAAAATGTCTCTAACTAAAGATTCTACTGTGTTTTCTTCCCAAATCATAATTGTTCCCATGTAAGAACAGTTCTCTGGAATCAACCTGGACCTGTCTGCTTTTACACTTTCCTGGTCCTGACCCGATACGCTTTTCCTCACCTTCCCTCTGTTTTCATTTGCACTATCCACTGCTGTGGCCTGGGTTCTCATTAAATCCTTTATGGAATGAGAGTGTGTGTCCCTTCCAACATGCTGTGAAGAGAACAGATAGGAGAAACTGCATGAGAACACTTTCCCTCAGTTTCCTTATTGCTATCTTAGCTGATCATATATTTGGGGATCTGCAAAGTCTGGGGTTATTCCATATACCCATGTCTCCAAACATGTCAAGGCCAAGTTCAGAGGAATATATGTGAGCTGGCATTGATTATCAGCGGAACCGGAAATGTTCGATAGTATCTACCTACTCAGCTTTAGGTTTGGTGACAGAAATCCTGAGAAAACAGTGATTTTAACCCACTAGGTTTTATTCTTTCATGTAAAAGAAGTCCAGAGGAGGGTTCTCTAGGGTTAGGCTGGCAACTGCACAAAATCATGGGAAGTGGGGCCCAGCCGCTTCCCATCCCCCACACAGTGTGGCCTCCACTCCTGAGACCTAAGGCGGTAGCTGGCGCTCCAGCCGCCTGGCCCGCTTGCCCAGCTGACAGCACAGGGAGGAGGGGAAGAGCATGTGTCCCTGAGATCGCACCGCAGGGGGCTCCACGCCGTGTCCCTCACGTCTTCTCAGCCACAACACAGTGAGATGGCAGGTGGGTGGGAAATGGAGGCGCTAAAATCACGGAGAATGGATTTGGGAGAATAGTCTTGGCCACATCTGCTTGAAAACTTAAGCTTTTCATTAGCAAAACACAGGATCCAATACTAGAACTGCATCCAGCAGAATTCTAATTCTAGGCCATCAACTTATAACTGATTGCAATCTTCATTTTTTTTTTTCCTATTTGAAGACCCATTATCCATTGCCATCAAGGTAATTCAAAACAAGAATCATCCTAGGAGAGTGAAGCAAGTCAGAAAGTGAAAAACAAATACTATATGTTGATGTATATATGTGGAATCTAGAAAAATGATATAGATGAACTTATTTGCAAAGCAGAAATAGAAACACACATGTGGAGAAAAACACATGGACACCAAGGGGAAAAAAAAGCAGGTAGGACGAACCGAGAGGTTGGGATTGACACGCATACACTACTATACATAAAACAGATAACTAATGAGAACCACCTATATTGCACAGGGAACTCTATTCAATGCTCTGTGGTGACGAAGAGGGGATATATGTATACAAATTAGCTGAGTCACTTCACTGTACCATGCACACTAACACAACATTGTAAAGCAGCTACACTCCAATAAAAATTATAAAACAACAAAAAAAGAATTATCCCAGGAAAAGACTGTACATTGTAGAAGCCCTGAAACATGTCTCTGTGGATGCACGGTTGGTTGATGCAAACATCAAAAGGCCAGCTTTTTCTGTCTAATAGAAACCACAATGAGCCCCTTCCTAAGATACTGTTTTGCATCAAGTTTTGCAAACCTGACCCTCCTTCAAATGCATTATGAATGTTAGCTACTTCGTGGCATCCACAGTGAATCCAAGGCAGGGATTTGGGGGTGGGAGAGACATCCATCTTATGATATGAATAATCACACTCTTAACACATCTGTATCAGAATTTGAAATGGTCACTTATCAGATTTTCCTAAATTAATTCCATCTCATGATCCTGTCAGCCAACTAAAAAGAAGCCTTTGAAACAAACCTCAAATGTGAATCTCATCAGGGTCCTCGTTCCCCTTGGTAAGTCTCATCTCAGCCACTGCCGGATGTTCTCCAGTAGAGGCCCCGCTGGGGAGATGCTTGGTGGGTTTCGTTACTTCGCTGTCGACCTGTCAGCTCAGGAGATGTAGGCAGATGCTGAGTGGTGGTCTTGCTTCTTTTGCTGAACATGAGTTGGGAGAGGAGTCCTCATGAACCTCACACATCTCTCATCTCTCAGATACCAAATGTTCCAAGTAGAAAAATACATTGACCAGTCACTGAATGGAATAAGATAGGTGGTGTGGCCTTCATGAGCTCACAGCTCATGGGTGACATCACACTCTAACCAGGAGGGCCTGTGAATTTTATAACTAATTAACTGGTGAGCCAAAAACAAAGTTTCACCTGGAGAACTCCAAACCTGGAGTGCTTGCCCGCCCGACTTTACAGGGAAAGTCCAGGAGTCTGGAGATTTCCATTGAACTGAAGACTAAATAACATGCTGAGACAAGGGTTGAATTTAACTGGTCCCTTCTCAAAGTGAAAGTCACTCAGTTGTGTTCAACTTTTGTGACTCCATGGACAATTCTCTGGGCCAAAATACTGGAGTGGATAGTCTATCCCTCCTCCAGGGGATCTTCCCAACCCAGGGATGGAACCAGGGTCCCCTGCATTGCAGGCTGAGTCTTTACCAACAGAGCTATCAGGAAGCTATCAGACCAGCCCATAACTGGTCTCTCACCAGTAATGAAAAGGCTATCACAAGAGGTGTGGCTTCCAAAAACCTGCCACTGTGCATGTGAGCACATACACCCACTCGCTAACGTTACCTCCTACCCGTAAGGGGGAGGCGGGAGGAAATCTCCTTCTCTGCTTTGCATTTTTTCCTCTCTGAATTTTAAGGGAAAGAGAAAAATTGTAAAATCAGAAGGCTGCCTATCCCCGAGACATTTAAATTTCAGCTGGACCAAGTACTACCCCTGTATCACAGGCAACAATTTCACCCTGGTGGGGAAGTGGACTAAGTGACTTAATGGGTATTTTCCATCTCTAATTTCCATGATTAAAAGAAAGAGGTTGAGAGGGGTACATGTGGAGCCTATTGCGAGTTTGCCAATGAATCCTAATTTAGATCAAAGAGAGACTCTGTGACACTGAACCATAAACACCCTAGTGTGCGTTACTTCAAGGAAGTTGTTAGTGTGTCCCCGATGGCTATTATGGGATATAGTTGCGCTCTATAGGCTGCACCCTTTAATTACTAATATAGAAGAAAATCCCATATAAGAGGGAAGAATGTAAATGAGACCCCTGCTCTTTTGAACATTTTATGCACTTGCCAAATTAAAATTTGCTGTGGACTTTGGTTTTTCCCTGATCGCTGTTGGTAGTGATCATTTGGCTCGTGGGATTAAATCCTCCTTTCCAAAAACTATTTCCGATCAGTGTGCAGATTTCCAACCTTGGTGCCTGCTCTGCCTGAGACATGGATCATCAGAACCAGATTGGGAAGGCTTTCTTTGAAGTTTTCAAAGGTAGGGAAGAAATCCTCTTTCATTCTCAGCTTTCTTTGTGCCGAGTGCTGTTCAGTGCAGGTTGAGGGGCTGCCAGAGAGAAGGGCCCCAGGGTCCAGAGACACACTCATGCAGTGCCCCCCAAAACATGCATGTGCTTCTGTGCTTTTGAGACATGGATCTGACTCTATAAGCGCAACCAAGGTCACCGATGTGGGCCTTGCTCACACTGAGTTCTAATGCACAATTTCAGGGTAGGATGACCACAAATGTCAACTTGAACAACACAATTTTACTGATGCTTCCATCTCTAGGATTCTTCTGCCCTCTGCCTTGTGTAGGGCCAAAGGACTGAGAAAAACTTTGCATTCAAATGAAGAGCTGAGGACAGAGCCAGGCCCTGTGCAAAAGCTGAGATGCTTATTAGAATGACTACTGCAGATATTAACCATTCAGGAAGACCTGCCATGCCCAACACTACATCTTGTGCAGTAAAGCAAACTCCTTCCTTGCCATCTGTCTGATAGTACAAAGAGATAATAATAATAAAACCATTGCTTAATGAGTAAACTAAGTGGAGGATAATTCCCTACTAGATCCGTACTGTGCTCTTCTCCAAAGGATGCCATATTCTCAATGAGCCAGAGAACACAGGGGAGAGTGCGTGCTCAGGCACAAACGAGGATGCCTAAAATCAAAAACCAATGCAGCATATGTCAGTATTTAAAGCCCCATCAAAGAAACATCCAACTTTTCAGCTGTGACCCAAATATATATTTTCCTTACCCTGTCAATTAGCAGATTACAAAACTTCTGTAGCAGGAAGACCATTCTGCCAACAAAGCTGTAGTGTCTGGAATGGGTCCAGGTCAGCCAGATGGTGTGGAAAAGGGGTGCAATGAGATGTTCCCTATCGGGAGAGGCAACCGTTCTGCTGTGCAACAAACATAACCTTCAAAGGGCGGAGCCCCTAGGTGAAGTGCACCGCCACACACCTGGAGAAGCCTACTCACGTCTGGAATCACCAAAGTACTCAGTGACAAGAAAGAGGGGCTGGCTTAAGGGAAGCGTTTACAGAGGGAAAATATGCAAAATATTAAGTAATCGGAAATCTTGGTTTGGGGCACCTAAAATATGCCTCCCCTCAACCCTAAGCCAACGGGCATAAAAAGCAGAATCACGTCTTCTCCAAGTAGGAAATGACATTTTAGTTGGATAATAGTTCTCTTTGGAATACTGAAAGTGAAAGTGAAGTCACTCAGTCATGTCCGACTCTTTGTGACCCCATGGACTGTAGCCTACCAGGCTCCTCCCGCCATGGGATTCTCCAGGCAAGAATACTGGAGTGGGGTGTCATTTGACTATACTATAAACATTTGAATAATGTAACCATGAGTGGAAAACAAAGAATACGTGTTATACTATTATTAAATGCCACCTGTACCTGTCACAGTCTATTTGCAAAACTGGCTGACTTACAAATAGCACCTACTCAGCTGCACAGAAAAGCTTGATTCAGAAGTTGATGATCAGTAAAAGTATCATGCATAGTAATAACAGCAATAGCTCACTGGATTTTAAAAGTGAATTAAAAATGTAAACACCAATTGATGACTTAAAAAATTTTTTTTAAGAATTTAAATCTCCTTCATTAAAATCAAAGAAGCAAAGTTACTTCATTAACTGAAATACTTTCAGGTCAGTAAAAGTGCCTCTGTTGCTATTTTTTTAATTATTAGTGACCAAGCCACCGGATAGTATACTGAAAAGCAGAGACATTACTTTCCCGACTAAGGTCCATCTAGTCAAGACTATGGTTTTTCCTGTGGTCATGTATGGATGTGAGAGTTGGACTGTAAAGAAAGCTGAGTGCCAAAGAATTGATGCTTTTGAACTGTGGTGTTGGAGAATACTCTTGAGAGTCCCTTGGACTGCAAGGAGATCCAACCAGTCCATTCTGAAGGAGATCAGCCCTGGGATTTGTTTGGAAGGAATGATGCTAAAGCTGAAACTCCAGTACTTTGGCCACCTCATGCGAAGAGGTGACTCATTGGAAAAGACTCTGATGCTGGGAGGGATTGGGGGTAGGAGGAGAAGGGGACGACCGAGGATGAGATGGCTGGATGGCATCACGGACTCGATGGACATGAGTCTGAGTGAACTCTGGGAGATGGTGATGGACAGGGAGGCCTGGCGTGCTGCGATTCATGGGGTCGCAAAGAGTCAGACACGACTGAGCGACTGAACTGAACTGAACTGAACCCGAAGCCACCAGAGAAGGAAATGGCTACTCACTCCAGTATTCCTGCCTGGAGAATTCCACAGACAGAGGAGCCTGGCAGGCAACAGTCCACAGGGTTGCAAAAGACTCAGACACAACTGAGAGATTAACGCAAGCCACCTGTAAGTACCAACAATACATAACCTTTGACACTTTACACGTGTCAACTTACTTAATCCTCTAAACAATCCTAGAATGTGAAATGGTTCTCATCATTTCAGAGGTATTAAATTAAAGAACCAAGAAGGGAGTCTGGCCACACTGACAGGAACTCACAGCACTGCTATTTCAGACCGCCGGGTCCAGTTGGAAGGCTGCTCTCTCTCCACACCACTGCCATGCCACCACGGAGAGAGTGGCAGCTTCTTGCAAGTTCTGAGTCCAACTTTTGTGTTCACAAAGAAGTACCACCTGTCGGTGTGCAGATGAACTGACACAGTGCAAAACAACCAGCTTCTTTATGTCCTAATTCCTATTTAGCTAGCTCCAGGTCTTGGCTAGTGGGACATGATTTTGCAGCATAGAGTGATTTGCACCCAAGCACAGGTTGAGGTCTTACCCTGAAGCAGCTCTTCCTAAAGGTGTTCCTGTAGCACTAGGAATCTGGCTCCCCTCTGATGACCATCTTTGGCCAAATGAGAGCTACGAACCACCCAAGGAGGGCCTGGCACGTCACTTACAGTCTCTTCAGTGCTCTTCCTCCTGATTCTTTTCCTTCTGTTATTGGTGTCCACTCTCTCACAGAGGCTGGGGTGGCTGGGTGCTCTTGTTGACATAGGATAGCGAGGAAGACACCAGGGCCATTACCCTGACTACAGCGGCTAAATTCTTTCCAGCTGCTTTAGGGAAAGTAGACTGCTTTCACACAGAGGATGGGTTTTCTTCACCACGATCTTGATGGAACAAAATAGCACCGTGGTCTTGATCAAACAAAATAGCACATGTCATCCTCTGTCTACAATAGCCCCCTGATTAAAGAGACTATAGTCTTGGCAATGCATTTGATAGAGGTAGAGATTTCAGAACCAAAGCAAGTTTCACCCGCCAAGCCTAGAGTGAAATTTTATGACCAGTACCACTGTTTTCACTTCGCAATGGCCTAAAAGAATGATGATCCAGTGATTAAAACAACAATTAACTTGGTCATCAGTTTAAACTTTTCAACCCAGGCCCCTGCCCTATATCCACATCCTAAGAAGAGAAGAAAAAGAAAGCACAAAAGCCTCAGAGAAGTAACAATTGCCTACTTTAATGTTGGCAACATATAAGTGACAATTATGTTGTTAATTGATAGTTATTTCAGCAAATTGTCATCCATGTAGATTGTTCAGATTAGCAACGTTGTTTTTGCTTTGTGATTGAAACACTGAGTAGCTGCAGAAAAACTTGTGTTCTGTGGTAGATACACTCTAAGAACTCAGAAAAGGGGGCAAGAGACACTAGCTTTTAAAAGAGTTTGGGAGATACAAAATCTTACTAAAATGTGATAGTTAGCAGCAAAGTTATCAAGTATTTCAGGAAAAACATTACCCCTGCCTGGATATAAGGAGGCTAACAGAGACTGGCAATGGCACCCCCACTCCAGTACTCTTGCCTGGAAAATTCCATGGACGGAGGATCCTGGTGGGCTGCAGTCCATGGGGTCACTAAGAGTCAGACACTAAGTGACTTCACTTTCACTTTTCACTTTCATGCATTGGAGAAGGAAATGGCAACCCACTCCAGTGTTTTTGCCTGGAGAATCCCAGGGACGGGGGAGCCTGGTGGGCTGCCATCTATGGGGTCGCACAGAGTCGGACTAAAGCAACTTAGCAGCAGTAGCAGCAGCAACAGAGACCCACTTCTATCCCCAGAAGTCTCTGTCTCAACCTGAGGACAGGGGCTGTTTTTTTTAGGACTGAAAACTGGAGCAAGTAAAACCTCAAAAGAAGTCTGGCCTGAAGGAAAGATTTAGAATAAATTTACAGCCTTTGTAACCCCATGAACTATATAGTCCAAGGAATTGTCCAAGCCAGAATACTGGAGTAGATAGCTTTTCCCTTCTCCAGGGGATCTTCCCAACCCAGGGGATCCAACCCAGGTCTCCCACATTGTAGGCAGATTCTTTACCAGCTGAGCCACAAGGGAAGCCCCCAAGACTAAACAGCAATGGTTAACTCTACATCTTGTAAAATAAACTCCAAAACTCTGTATCTTATTTAGTTTTCTGTGGCTTTCCAGTCTTACAAAAACAGATTGAATTAAAAAAAATTTTTATTGTAAAGCTATTATTTAAAGCTATAGAGATTTGACTAGTTACATAAAAAAATGATCTCAAAATTGGAGGGCAGCAACTCAAGAAGACCTAATGGCCTCTCCAACCCCATGGGGCAGTCCTGGCCACAAGTGGCAGCTGTGCAAATCTTGGGTGACTTGTTGGAAATAAATAGAGTCTAGAGGCCACTTCATAGAGTTTCTCCTTTTGGTGTGAGGCCCATGCTGCGGCCCAATCTATAAATGTTCATCCAAGTTCTATCTAGAAGAGTGATACCATTAGCAACTTAGCACCAATTTATTAACCAGATTAATATCTGTCCCCTGGGAGGGGTCTTGGAGAAATGGGACAGAATGTAAGTATGGCTAGAAGGAAGGCAAGATTTTAAGTCTAAGGGGAGAGACCTGGATTGTGTGCTAACCCGGGGTCCATTTAACAAGTACCCGGTGGAGAGAGGAGCAAGGAGCAGAGAGAAAAAGGAATAGAGAAAAAAGAATGCCACAGTGCCAAGAACAAGATTCCTGTCTACAGCCACCATTTGCATTAAACACATCAGCCTTGTTGAAGCACACTGATTCAGGCCACCACGCACAGCTGTGCAGGACAGGACCTGCACAAGGATGCGAGTAGGGACTGAAATCCAGACAAGCCCCCTAGCCAAGCCCTGAGCCCTAGAGGGACAGCATCTCCCAGGAGTCACAACCTTCTCTGGTTGGTGCAAATACTTTGCAGGGCCGGGCCTGCATCACTATCAATATCACAATATCACATCATCATCAACAATTTCCAAGCTTTTAACCCATGGAGGGATGGGAGCGTGTTGATACTCCTGGCAGCACAATCTCCTCCCACCTGGGGAGTGTGCCAAGGACCTCATGGCCTTCCGTGGCAAGAGTGCCCCCAGACCACCATCCCTCAGTTGCTCTCCTGACACTCAGGCTTATGTGGGAGGTGGCAGAAGGCAGCAGATGGGAGGCTGTGGCCCAGGAAAGAACACTGCAGCAGTTATCAATGACTGTCAATGACAGAGTTACCGGAGCCAAGTATGCACGGGAAACATCATGGACACTGATCTATTGTCAGGGTGGCCAGAGAAGGACAGCGGTGGAAGCTTCCATTTTACCAGACTCCCACTCAGTGAAAAGCGAAAGTGAAACATTTTTATCTGCTCTCTTTTCTGCTATATTATTTACTGCAACCCACCCCCGCCCCCGCCCTCCAAATCCAGGATCAATGTTAGGGAGATCCCTGTGCCCTGTAAGCTATTTCTCCCAATGCTTTCAGGACATTAATTTGCAGGGTTGTTTCCATCATATTTTGACAAGGAAGAAGTAGCCTATTAGCTCATTATTTCTTCAGAAGAGCACTAAGAGGCTCAAGAGAAAATCCTCCTGGCCTTAGAGTATCTTACCTGATGAAGATAACCGGGAAATGCTCATCTGTGGTTTGCCCACACACTTTTCTGTAGCTGAGGCTCACTTTGGACCTGTGGTCATCTGGGGGCCCCCAGGACTGCTGTCATCTCTGGAGAGCTGTGGGCATCCTTGGTGAGCCCAGATGGGAGACCAGATTCCAGTCATGAAAGCAGCTTAGGCGACTGCCATTGCATTTACCTCCTTGGTTCTTCTTTCAATATTCCAATTAATGGCATAACGCAGACACTGACTGTAGAGGAAGCAGCCACCTAGGAGATTTTAATCAGAGGCACCAACTGCCCTTAAGTTCTTCCTCCCAACTGTCCGCACTGCCCAAAGTGTTTGCACAGGGTTAAGGGGTTGTCTGTCTCAATGGTCCTGTTAAATGCAAGCTTGCCGCTTTGGAGGGACAGTACGTTAACAGACTCTTGTCACAATCATGCAGCAGGTATTTCCTGATGACCTATTCTGCCTGAGGGGGTCGTTATGCTAAGCCCTAGGGAGACAGTTCTAACCACATGGACCATGGAGTTGCCCACCTAATCTGCCAGTCTCATCTATCCGGCTTTTTCATCTTCACTTGTGTTATTGCTCCAGGAAGCCCTCTGTGAGCCCCAGCTCTGGTTTAAGTGAGCCTCTGCTATTCTCCCATATCAGTCTACATATCTGCCTATGGAACCAGCGCTTAAAGGGAACTCTCAGTTCCGAGGATTTCAAATAGGGGCAAAGGTCATCATACATCTCAAAAATCTTTCACTTTCACTTCAGTTGTAAAGGACCAGATAAAGCCACTCTAGGAGCACCATTCTTAAGTGCTACTCAAGGGAGGAAAAATTGATATTCGTTGCACAAAATGTGGAAAAAATAAAATCTACATTGCTCAAGAAGGCAAAAGTGGTTGTGGGTCATGAATCTGATTTACATCACGAAAACCCATAAAAATAGTTACAGTGTGTTCATAAAACACCTCTTGTAAGACTTTCTGTAAGAAACTTTAGGAGGCAATGAAACGCCCGACAATGGGAAGTGCTAATTAACTCCGGCAAAGCCATGCAAAGCTCGGCTTTATTGTCTTAATTAGATGCGTCTGAACACTGCTCCACCGACACTGCCCCCACCCTGGGTTCTGGTGTGTGTGTGCGAAGTTGACTCAGTCATGTCCGACTCTCTCCAACCCTAGGCCTGTAGCCCGCCAGGCTCCTCTGTTCATGGGATTCTCCAGGCAAGAACACTGGAGTGGGCTGCCACGTCCTTCTCCGGGGGATCTTCCCGACCCAGGGATTGAACCCGCATCTTACTGTCTCTTGCATTGGCAGGCGGGTTCTTTACCACTAGCATCTCCTGGGAAGCCCCCAGGTTCCAATACTGATGGGCAAAAGGACTAGCGCTCTTCTTGCCACCAGACGTGCAGCCCAGGTTTCATTTGTGAGTTTCACAATGTACCTTGTTTGTGTTCCTCACATTTCTGGGTCACCAGGTAGAATGCTTTCAGTAAATGGATCCTGTTATGGAGAATTAAGACTGCTAAGGACCCAGATCCTATGTTCAAATATTGAAATTAAAAAACAGACCTATAAATCATAGAGAAAGATGTAAAACTAAAGTAGAAGGGAGAAAAATTATCAAGCAAGGTAATAAAAGTTCTTTTATGTGTAGTTTCTCTCATAAAGTAGGGAGTCTTGGGGAAATCCACAGAGTTCTAGATTCAGGAAGCCCTTTTAACTCTTTCTCCTCTTTTGTATTTTTCTTTTAAATCCCTAATAATCTTGGCCTGTGTTCTCAGATTTCCCAGGCCCATTAGCCATTCTGTATGACCATGGTGTCTATTATCATCTTGAGCTCTTGATAAAAGTAGAGGCACTTTTCCATCATGGTGAAATATTTGCTGAGTTTTGCACATATCCAAGAGGAGCCAATTTTGACTATTATAAAATAAGACTACAGACTAACCTTAGTCACAATAATGTGACCCATTTGATTTCACAAAATAATTCAAAGGGAGAAAGGGAAATGCACTAATTAATAACTGTCAAAATATATTAAGAGGTATCATGGCAAGAGTAATGTTATTAGGTTAATCTACAGAAACTTTTATTTCTCTGGATTCACCCCTCCAACAATCTTCTGTTCAATATTTCTCTGTTAACAATATCTCATAATGCTTAAGAACTGCTTTAAGAGTTTTGAAACAAGAAGATCACTAGCATATATTTGTACAAAAGGTGTACAGACACCAATACTGTAATTATATATCATAGCAAAAGATATAATTCAATGTCCTACAAGACAGCTTGCCTGGAAACATGGAGGAGATGGTTTGGGCATGTGTTCAGGGATGGAGCAATTTGGCAGTTAGAAAATAATTTAGGTGCAAGCAATGCGGTCTGCTTTTCCAAACCACAGAACAAATGTAATTAAAAGGGGGAATGGAAAATATTGTGGGTTTGACTTTTAAAAGTGGGTAGGGACTTTTCCTGACTATAATCTTCTCTTGTTACAAATGTCAGCATAAGGAAGTATGGATGCAAAGAAGATGAAACGATGGCAGACCTGTGCAAAATCTCCCTCTTAACCACCTGGTATGCAGACAAATAGTGAGAAAGACAGATATAACTCTAAATGGTAAGGCGGGTAAATTCAGATACTTCATCCCCTTGATAAAAACCCTGTACCAGCCTCCTTTCAGTCTTTTAACTGAACTAACATGTAAGAGAAGAAAGAAGTCAAGAGAAGGAAAATAACGAAACTTGAGGCTAACATAAAAAGAAAAGACGTGTTTCGATAAAACAAGGCTATCCCCTCCCTCTTAAACAGCCAGAAGAGATATATGATATAGTGCTAGGGAAAGCACCATGATCTCTGTGTTATTCTACTTGGAATTTCTTTCTTCATCAAATTCCAGCTTTACTTGAGATTTTCCAATAAGCACAAGGTCTTGGAAAAATATTTAGGGCAGCATATCGTGGTTGTATTTTACTGTCACACACCACCAGTGCCATCCTCAGGACTAGAGAGGCTGGCCATGTTCCTCTTGTTGAGATCAGGTTTCTCAAGGTGCGATAGTGAAATAGGGTAGGAGCATGAGGCCCAAGAGGAGCCTGGTGCCAGCAGCTGGGGGAAAGGGGACAGGCATCGGCTGAGGGAGCCGGACAGTGAGCGAGGACACAGATACACAGAGATGCTGTTCGCTTTGAGCTCAGACTGACCATTGCCATCAACTCATATTTCTCCCTGGGATGGAAGCTGAGAATAAATCCACTCTCTGTCCTACTCAGTGGGCCCCATCTGCTCTATAAGGCATAGGAGATCTTCTCAATGACATTTCACAAGCTGGGGCTGCTCCTCTCCTGGTGCAATAAAGATTCAATAGAAGCATCTCAGACAGAAGGAATAGCATTCAGCATCCACTTAAGGTCAGGCACAGTAGGCGCAGTGCCTAGGCTCACAATATGTTTAGAGGTCAATGAAAATGTTTTCAACTTCTTTTTAAAATCAGGAGAATAACAAATCTAGCAATTATGGCATATACCCACCCCCAAAACTGATATGGGCATTCAAGTAAATACTTGCACACAAATGTTCATAGTAGCACTATTCACAATAGTAGAAAGGTTAACAACTCAAATGGCCATCAGTGGATGGAAGGATAAACAAAATCTGGTAAATCGTGGTGAAGGATCCACATGCCAAGGCAGGAGACATAAGAGACCCAGGTTTCCATCCCAGGGTTGGAAAGATCCCTGGAGAAGGAAATCACAACCCATTCAATTCTTTCCTGGGCAATCTCATGGACAGAGGAGTCTAGCAGGCTACAGTCCATGGGGTTGCAAAAGAGTCAGATACAACTTAGCGACTGAATAACAACAATAAAATCCACACGGTGGAATATTATTCAGCTGTGAAAAAGAATCAGTTACTGATACATGCTACAATATAGTTGAACCTCCCAGACAATATCCATGGAAAAGAAACCAGACACAAAAGGCCATATATGTGTGATTCCACTTACATGAAATATCCAGAATAGGTACATCCATGGAGACAGAGACTTCCCTGGTGGCTCAGACAGTAAAGCCTCTGTCTACAATGCAGAAGACCCGGGTTAGATCCCTGGGTTGGGAAGATTCCCTGGAGAAGGCAATGGCAATCCACTTGAGCACTGTTTGCCTGGAAAATCCCAAGGACAGAGGAGCCTGGTAGGCTACAGTCCATGGGGTCGCAAAGAGTAGGACACGACTGAGCGACTTCACTTCACTTCACTTCACAGGGAGACAGAAAGCTGGAGAGTGGTTCTCAGAGACTAGGAGGCAAGTAACTGCTTAATGGGTACAGGCTGTCTGTGGCAATGTTTTGGAACTAGACGGAGGGAGTGGCTGCACACCACTGTGACTATATTAAATGCCACTGAATTGGACATTCTTAAACGGTTGTGTTATGTGATTTTCATCTTGATAGAAAGCAGAAAAAGAAAAAAATCCAACCTGGATTATATTCATCTTGGTACCAACGTAGTGATCAAATACATGGTTTTGGTCTTCTACTATTTATGGAGCCTATAAAGGCAAAAGTGCCTAGAGCCCGCAAATGTCATAATGCATCCCTGACAGAAGGCATGAGCCCAGAGGCAAGCTGGAAGGAATGAAAGGTGTCTGAGGAAGTGAGAGAATGGCTGTGGCTAAAACACCCAGCGAGGGAGGGATAGACACTTCTGAAGAGGCCCAACCAGGCCAATGCAAACTTGAGTTGCTATCTGAGGTCCCAATAAAAAGTCTTAAGGAGAGAGAGATATATTTTTAAAATCATTCTGGGCTGCTATGTGGAGAGTAGATTAGTAAGGGTTCAAGAAGAGTAGTGACAGGGAGCCCAGATTAGAGGATATTGCCATAATCCAGGCAAGAATGATGGCCGCTTGCCAGGAGGCTGGCCGAGATGCAGAGAGATCCGTGCCTTTGAGACACCTGGACTATCAACAGAACAGACACGGGGGATGAGGAGGGCGCTGTCCAGGCTAACTCGTACTTTTCTGGCTGGTGTAAGCATCTAGATACATATGATGCTGCTGCTCCTTCAGACAAATCCTAAAGGTCCAGGTTTAGGGGCAGCCATTCAGAAATTGAGTCTTGAACACATAAATTTTGATTCCCGTGAGATTTCCAACAGAAGAGCCTAAGAGGTACTTCAATATCTTAGTTCAAGTGAGGAGGAGTAGAGACAGAACACTAGGGAGCTGTCTGTGTCTGGAGGAAAAAGAAATCCCCAAAATAAATGAGGTCACCCAGTAGAAGAGCATAAAGTGAAAAGAGAGATTGGCTTAGGATCAAGATGTTGAGAAAACCCAACATTTAAGGGTCAGGTAGAAAAAGAAGAAAAGCCAGCAAAGAAGAGGTGACACAGAGAAAAGCTGAAGGAAACCCAGGAGGGCCACAGATGTCAAGGAAAGCGACTGTGTCAAGAAGTGGAGAACAGCGAACAGACGTGAACACTCTTGGGGTCAAGTAGAATGTGAATGTTTGGTCTTGGGATTCGGTGACATGGAGGTCATTAGTGACCTCTTCAAGAGCATTTTCAGTGGAGTGATGGGGCAGAAGTCAGCTGCAAGGGAACTGAGAAGAGTGAAAGGAGGGGAGGTCGAGAGTATGGACCACTCTTTCAAGCTGGCTTCACTCATCCTCACTGCCTGCCCAACCAGTAAGAGAGAAATTAAGGCAGAAGAAACTTGGCTAAAAACAAAGGCACTAGCAATCTGGTGCTGCTAATTCTTAGAGATCCAGGATAAGCAGGTCCAAAGCCCTTCTGCAGCTAGGAGCTTGAGAGAAGCCACCCAGGGGCCCTACTAGTTGTTTGCAAAGGGAAGTTTTCTCTGTCCTCATAAAGCCAAACCAAAGAGGAATAAAAGTCTGCAGCTTGTTCCCCATCAGCTCTCTCAAGCTGTGGGGGAAAGCCTCAAGAACAAAGCCTTGGTCTTCCCCCGGGGCTCAGTGGTGGAAAGTCCACCTGTCAATGCAGGAGACATGATCAATCCCTGATCCAGGAGGATCCCACATGCCACAGCGCAACTAAGCCCCTGGGCCACAATAGTGAGCCTGCGCTGCAGAGCCCCGGAGCCTCTCTAGTGAAGCCCACGTGTGCCAGGGCCTGTGCTCCACAATGAAAGAAGCCATCACACCGAGAAGCCTGCGCGTGGCCACAGAGTAGCCCCCACTCGCCACAACTGGAGAAAAGCCTGCACAGCAATGAAGATCCAGCACAGCCAAGAACAAAGACTCCAGGAGAGAGTCCCAAAAGCCACCTTCAAGTACTGGTACAACTCTATACCAGCATCAGGAAGTTGACTCCTATAAAAATTCACTTTCTTTCTATATAGATGGGTCAGCACCAAGGCTGAAGGCTAAGTCCCATCCTACGATTCTCCTGCACATCCCTCCACATCAGTGACTTTTAACTTCTCACTTCCTTTCTCCAAGCCTCTCCTTCATCCCAATCTAAAATTCTAGGACACCTACAGTATCTCAGAGTTGTCCCTTTATCTTTTGGCAGTTGAAGAAGAAAGCAGGCCAGCCGAGAGGAGCCAGACAGTACAAGCCCCTGGCTTTGGATGGCATGGACACCTCCTGCCCCTTCCGCCTTGCGCCGTCCGAGTAATGATTTTACTGAGCAGGATTATTAATTTTTCCTTCTTCATCCACTGTGAAGAGAAAGTTGGTTGGGTGCATTTACTGCTGTCTTGTAGTCTCTAATTTCCACTTCAGGGGTGACTCACTGTCTCCAGTAGTGGAATAAATTTGGAAAGATTCTGGCCAGAAAGCCCCCATAAGCCACTCTTACTTTGCTTTTTCCCTACCCTGAATTTGGCCTATCAAGTAAGCCTTGAGCTTAACCGTAGAGCCTGAGTAAGTCAGCTGCTATGCTCTTTCTTTGAATGTCATAAAAGCTTTCCTAGGTGCCCTCATGTATATAACCCTGTGCCAAGCAGACAGAGGGCCCACATCAGGCTCTGGCATGCTTGGTGTGTGATGTTCCAGATGTCACATCTGTGGACAGTTAGCAGGGTTATGCTGTAGCTTTTAGAGGATCATGTGTTTAAGAAAATAAAGTCAATCTTCCTCTAACTTTGAAATAAAGGGACTACATTGCTATACTGGAAAAAGTACATGAAAAGAGAGAAACCAGATTAAAAAAATTTTTTTTTAAGTCAGAAAGGTTAACTGTAGTCAGAATGTCATCAGCCTAACTATATCCTTCAGGACAGGAACTATGAATTGATCATTTTTATCCCAAGTACCAAGCAGGGAGCAGAAGAATCAATAGGGTTACGTGTGGGAAAGAAAAAGTATTAAAACAGAAATATCTATTACCACCAATTCCAGCTAGTATTAAGCTGCTAATGCAATAAATTACTCTTAAAAAAAAGAGGGAAAAAAAGAGGTATCAGAATTGGAATTGAAGAGACAGATCTTTGAGGTCAATGTGACTGTCTCCATAAAAAGCATCTTAGGGCATCTATAGATAAACTATTAGAACTAGCAAAGGAATTATGTGGAATAGTCAGACAAAATCAATTTATAAAGATCAGTAGCATTTGTTATAGATCAACACTGATCAATTTAAACAATAACTTTGAAAAAGTCTATTCCCCAGGGGGAAAAAAAATTACATAGGAATAAATGTAAGAAAAGACATGTTAAGACCTTTCAAAGAGAAAACAGTCACTTATAAAAAGGACATTAAAGTAGACTTGAATAACTGGAGATAAAGAATGTCCATGGATAGGAACAGTCAGAACAACTGTGAAGGACACTTAAGGGTGGGCAGAGACAAGCCCTATAAGACATCAAGATGTGAAGGCCATGGTATTGATGGTATGGTCTCAGCACAGGACAGGCAGAAAGAAAGCAAGGAATAGACCCACACACACACGAAAACTTGATAACTGAGAGGTAACATTACAATTGTGCTGGGCAAAGCAAGCACAGCACAGCATTATGATTAGTGGGGAAATGCTGGGTCATTCAATAAACTCTGCTAAGACAATTGGTAATCCACACGGATAATATTAGGAATTGCACACCAGAAACAAAAATAATTTCAGAGTGGACTAATGAGTCAAGCTGAAAGGCAAAATAATAAAATGTTTAGAGAAAAATATTTTTATGACACCAGACAGAGAATTTATTGGGAAAGACAAAAAGCTACAACTAGAGATTTAATAAAACTTTGGTAGACCACTACCACACATAATAGACACCATTGACAAAGTTACATGATAAGATGCAGACTGGGAAAAGATATTATTTTCCCATATATATCTAGAATGATATGTATCTGGAATAAGAATGCTTAAAAATCAATGCAAAATAAAAATCACCAAAAAAGCAAATGAGGAAAAAGTCAAATAGATAATTTTCTTCAGAGGACACATGGGTTAATAATAAAAATATGCTTGCTCAACCTCACCAGAATACAGAGGAATCAGAATCAAAGTCATGATTTATTTATCATTCATATAGGGATGGAGATATACATATGCATATATAATACATTTAAGTGGCAACATTAGGCTCTCTGCAAGAAAGGATTACCCCAGTGTGAAGTGGGCTTCTGTAGCTGGTAGGCTGATCTGACTACTTGAGCTTGAACAGCAGTGGAAAAGGAGAAAGAATTGGAGAAAACAGGGCAAAGAGGCCGCAGCGCAGCCGACTATACTCCCAGCCTCCCTCTGGGCCTGAGCTGTCTTTCCAATATTCAGTCCAAGAGGGCTGTATACTGTGCAAAGAGATGCCCACAGTGATAGGCCATCGGGAGTGCCATACCAAGGCAGGGGTTGAATGAGAGCTAAAAGCTGGAACCAGTAAGAAAAACATGCATTGTTTCTGCTACAGTTAATATTATGTTTGGTAATGCCTATCAGTACTGGTTATCTTTATAAATACATGACTGTTTTTCTGATTCCTTTTTAACTTCTTACACCTGCTTGTTTTACTCCCAGATGGATTTTAAAGCACTCTGTCAGACTGCAAAATAAAATTGCGTTGTTTTTTTCAATTGGAAAGAAATATCTGCTGAGGCCAAGGATTTGGGAAGAGTGTGGGAAAATGTGAACTCCTAACCACTGCTACTAGGAATGGAATTTGGCACATACAGTGGAGATCAATTTGGCAGTATCTGGCAAATTTGAAGATAAGAATATCTTACTGGCCAGTGACTGAAGTTGTAGATACATATCTAAGAGAAACACTCACACACATGCACAAGGAAACATATCAAGTATTTCATTGCAGCATTGTTTATAATAGACAAATACTGGAAATAACTGAAATGTGCATCAACAAGAAAATGGATAAACTGTGATATACTCAATGAACTATATAGCATTAAAAATGAGTAATTTAGAGAAACATGTAACACAAATACATCTCAAAAACATGAGTAAAAAAAAAAACAAGTCCCCAAAGATTACGTACAGTAAGATACCATTTCATATAAAGTTTCAAAAACATAAAAACCACCCTATATATGCACATACACATGTAAGCATTTAAAATCATTCATGGTATCATTCTGGTGAACATCAAATTCAGAGTAGCAGTTACCCCTGTGGGTGAAGAGAGACGGAATGATATAGGACTATATAGATTCCAACTATAATCGTTTCCTTAAAAGAAACAAGCAACTATGTGTAAAATGATGACTGTAAAAGCTGGATACTGGATACACAGGTTATGTTATATGGTTTTCTGTATTTTTCTATATATTTGAAATGTTTCACCAAAAGGCACACTAGCAATTTTGTTAATGTTTGCTGACAACTAAGTGGATCTAAGTGAATGAACAAATACACAAGATGCGGATAATTATTTCCAAGTGTAAGAAGATTATTGATTTCTCTAAGGCTAACATTTACTAATACTTAACTATGTGCCAGGCACTGTGGGAAGTGGTTTTCATGCATTAACTTATTTAATGTCCTCCATTACCCTTATGAAGATGATACTATTACCCTCACTTTACATTCTAAAAAACTGAGGCCAAGGGTGGTGGAAAGGTAGAGTCCCTGGTCACACAGCTAGTAAGCAGCAGAGCCAGGACGTGTGCCCAAGTCCAAAATCTGTGCACTCTATTATACTGTGCAAGTTTTCACCTTTACCGAATGATTCAAGATGAAAAAGCTACACAAAGTTATCAACAGTAAAAATGGGAAAGATGCAGATAACTAAGAATTTTTAAAGGATCTGCATGTGAGGAAGCTAAGCAACTGAGTAAGCACAATTAAAAGCAAATCAAACTGCACCTGAGTCCAACGACATAATGAAAATATAAAGATGATGTGGTGAGAGATGCTAACCAGAAAGTGAATGTTGGCAAGGCAGTGATCCTAAGACCAAACCAGACACAAATAAAGATACAGCCTTGGAAAAAGAGTCCTCAGACTGCAGATGGACTTCTAGGCCTTTTCATCCGTTTTCCTGGGCACATCTTATTAGCTCTTCAAGACTCACTCTGACTCATTCAGGCTCTACACTGAGGTCCTCCTTGTCTAAATCTGACTGGTCTGGCACTAACCATGACTTTTTGTTAGTATTTTCTACAGCACCAACTCATCAACTATTTCAACCAGTGTATTTAAGTAGAAATTGTATCTCAAGATGTTTTAGTTGGCACTATTTGGAAACCAGCTTCTCAAATTTAAGAAATACCTAAGGTAAAAGTGGGGTCTCTGGAAGGTTTTGAGATTATCTCATGAGAACCTAGGAACAGGAAATGAACAGGCATAAAAAATTGGAATAAAAGCACAAAGTATCAAGAATCAAGGCAGCTGTTCTCTTCATCTTTTTCTTCTGGAACTGTACCCTCCCTCATCTTTTATTCCTTCTGCTTCACATGTAAGTTCCAAAAGCAACTTCCCAAGACATTCGTTTTCCATTTCAAACTCTTGGGAGAAAACATCTGGTTGGCTCAGATTTGACCAGATATCCACTCCTTGTCCAATCATCTAAACAGCTTGCCCCTGAAGGTGGCAAAAGTAGTATTCAGAAAATGGGACCTAAGTTGGGCAGATATCCTAAAAGCTGTACCCTATTTTTGGAGAAATAATTTGTGCTTCATCCTTATTCCTTTCTTTCTGATGAGGCAGTCCCTCCAGACACATTGTTCACTATCAATTTAGATTCTATAGCTCTTCAGGTTTTGGCACTGAAACATCCCCTCATTCTCAAGATGAGAATCAGTTCATGAGCCACGTTTAAATGATGGACACCCCTTCACTACAGAAAAGTGAAGTCTTCAGAGTCAAAGAACAGATGTGTGGGGTATGCAGGGAGGAGACACCATTTATTCTCTGCTTCCACTGTAACCCTCCCAACAATCCTATGAAGGATTACTATTGTTATCCCCTTTTTATGGGTGATGAAAATTAGGTGTTAAAGGCAGAACCTACCCAATATCACATCTAATATGCAGCTTAATATGGACTTAGGAGAGGCAATGTTGTTAAACAGCTCGGGGTGGGGAGAGGAAAGCCAAAAGAAATGGAGACCTCTTTTTCAGTATATCATGTATCTTAAATTTATAAATAAAATGGTGTAAATGTTACATATCAGCAAACCATGCAGTATTTTCTAAATTTCAACTTCAATTTTGATCTTTTTCAAAGGAAATAAGTTATCTCTGAGTAGCTCAGAGGCTGAATTCCTTTATACTCTTTTATTTTCTTAATATTTATCAGCATGTCACTTTATATAATCAAGAACTTTTTCGACCATTTTGTTAATCCTGACTGAGCCATAAATCTGCCCATCTTTCTCTTCACCACTAAGCTTATGAATAGCCTATGCTTGCTGTCTCCATAGCCTCTTTTCCTGTGTCATCTTTGACCCAATTATTCTAAACTAACATCAGTTGACAACTCATTGCTGGGCCAAAATCTTTTTTCATCTGACTGAACCTCTGGACTGCCCCGTTGTCACCATCTTGACACTGAGTTTCTAAGTCAGCCTCCTTGAGAACTCTTCCTCCACCAGTTCCATAAATGTGGCCATTTTCTAAGGCCCATGATCCCATAAACACTAGGAATCACTGGTGAAGATTAAACTCTGAACTCCTCCTCAATGTGACAGCCCCCTCCTCCACTATATTCCCATGCCATCTCTCACAATTCCGTCATCCAAAGCAAATCCAATTGAGCCATTTCCTCTGCCTAAATTTTTCAGACTTCTACATGCAGAATTTTCTCTCTAGTTTTTAGAGCACCTTGTATCTACCACTAGCACATACTCACAATATATATGATTATATACAAATCTGCCTGAACAAGACAAGGGGCCAAGTATTATCTCTCAACACTAAATAAAAAAGATGATTTTACTAAATATCTTCCCTGGTGGCTCAGACGGTAAAGCGTCTGTCTACAATGCAGGAGACCTGGGTTTGATCCCTGGGTCAGGAAGATGCCCTGGAGAAGGAAATGGCAACCCACTCCAGTACTCGTGCCTAGAAAACCCCATGAATGGAGGAGCCTGATGTCCATGGGGTCTCAAAGAGTTGCACACGACTGAGAGACTTCACTAAAAGTTAAATTTTGTTTCCAAGGTATCAACCAATTTCATTTTGTGCCGATTATCAGACTATAAAAAACTTATTTCTTACTCATTCATGGCAAAAAGTTTTAAAAATACTATGTAGTGAAACAAATTGTTCTTACATTGAAAACAATTATCTACTTAACATAATTAAAACTGAAAACCAAACTGCCTACTAGCAGAGCAGCATGATCAACACATGTATTTTAAAAGAAAATGTTAGTAATAATCTCAGATTTCAAATACTGAACTTTTTAGTAAGAGAAATTTTCAAGTAATAGGATCCTAACTAAAATTAAGATACAAGGGGACACTTGTTCTAGTTATGATTCTAACTCAGGAGTGTTTATTAGAGCTACTTGATTGTTAAAAATACAGTTGACCCTTGAACATGGGGGTTAATCCACATATTACTTATAACTGGCCCTCTCCGATTGATTTGTAACATGTGGATTTGACCAACCAGACTGTACTGTAATATTTACAACTGAAAAATAGCCATGTATAAGCAGACCCCTGCAGTTCAAACCCACCACCATTCAATGGTCATGTATATATAATCTCCATCTCCAGATACGTAGATTTAGGTCAGGGATGAAGTCAGGCCTGTGGATTGTTAAATACTCCCAGCATTTCCTGATGAATACTAAGAACTATTTGAAATATGTTTGACATGCCTTCACCTTAAATGTATTTTTACTGCTTAGAATGTGTTTTCACTATTTTGAAATAATTTAAGCATCTTCATTATTTTGCCCAAAGTTACTTACAGGGCACCTGACTTTTGTAATTGAGGTACTTTTCTAAAGCTTTATGTTCTTTTAAAAGTTAAGTGAATTACTTCTCCAAGTCATTAAGTATCAATCTACAGAAAATAAAATTTTCTCAAGTGACACTTTCTTTAAATTGAGGTATAGTGTATAGACACCTAGTCCACTAATTGAGTAAGTTCTGATAAACAGGAATTATTTGTATGTAAATATACTGAGTTTGTACTAACTCTAGCCTTGACAAAAACAAGGCAATTGCTGAAAACACCTATTGAAGAGCAAATTTATACTAAAACATTACACCCATACATAATTACTAACAGATTTTATTTAACTAGAAAAAAATTACTTTAGGGTAATTCTTTAAATATTAAGTTTCCAGAATGTATTCAACATTTTTTCTATTAAAAAAATAGAAATATTTAAAATCACCTTGGCTGAGGTTGAATACTAACTTTCATTTCTTTGTTAGGCAAACACCCAAAATTTACTGGTATATTCCAGGCAGGCTCTCAAAAAAACCTAAAATTTATTTAAACAATTTTTACAACTACTTACTCTCTTCATTGCATTCATGCTCTAAGAAGTGATAAAATTTGCTTGGAAACTCAGATTGAAAACTCTCTATAAACCTATTGTAAATTTTCAGTGTTAAAAACAGCCCCAGAAACTAACACAACCTTGTAAATTGCCCTCCAATTATAAACAGCAGCAGCAGCTATACCATCACTCTAAAAGGTTTTTAATCTCCTGATTTAATGGGTGTTTTTCTCACGTGAGCAACTTCTCACATAATCCTCTTCACACACTCAACATTACTTTTTAAATTCTAAAAATTATTTAAAGGAGTTTAAAGATTCCAATTCTAACCCTATAACTTCAAAACAAGTGTATATTCATTAATTTTTACTATTCCAAGTAATACTACTTATTCTGTATCACATTTAGATAAACTTTTTATGTGTATCTAGTGCTGTCCTAAGCACTCAAAAATATTATTACTGACAGTATCAGATTGGGCCTGGAAAACAGACAATGGAAATCTTTAACCCTACTCTATACATGTAGAAAGTAACTGGACATTTTAAAATATCTAAAATAGTCACATTGATAATCCTGTTTATTTTTCCTTCCCTCTTACCCTGCCTTTACGATTAAATATATATAAATTAAAAAACAACCTTTTCAAATAACTCTTGTCATGGTTACCAAAGCTGTTTTATGTTATCATTTTTAAGAATCTTCAAGTCAACTTAAATTTTTGATAAATTAAAATACTCTGCATTGCTTTAACAGGAGAAACAAAAAACAAGGTTTGCAAAATGGATTGATAAAATTCCTATGAATCAATGTGGGCTAAGAGTTAAAAGATTTTTTTCAGAAGTTCTATTTAATAAGCTCATTCTTAGATGAAAAAAAAAGTAATCTCCAGGAGCCTCTACTCTTCCTTTTATAAGTAAATACATACGTTTACAATAATTTCAGTGTCTGAAATCAAGAATCTGCAAATAAAATGCTAAGAAAAATAAACCATACCAATTTTTTCACCCCATACCACTGCAATTATTTTAAATGCACAGGAATACAACAAACTCAAAAGAAAAAAAATAGTGTTTTATTAACTACCACACTGTTATAATACACTTTAAACGTACAATAAGGTAGCCTTTAAATTTGAGGTGGTCTTAAGAATAACAAATGAACAGAATTCCAAATTTTTGAAATAGGTGAACTGCTGCAGTTATAGGTATACATTTAAGAAAATTGTATAGCTCTTACAAGACCAGCAATGAAACTTTATTTTGTACATTTTTAATAATTGAAAATATAAACAATAATTAAAAAATAAAAGAAAATACAGCATAATAAAAACATACATTTCTCAATTAAATGTAATGAATACATATAAATTTTAAGGGAAAAAGCAAAAAAAGGAAAATGGTTTATATTTAAGTGCAGACTGACTACCTAGACCAAAAAAAAAAAGACTTAAAAAAATATCATAAAACCTCTAGTTCTCTATGACTAATATCCATATGTTTGGAGTATCGTCACTATGGAAGTGATTTTGTTATGTTTGCATATGTTATACTTTACTGGTAATTTACATGATGGCTTTTAAGGCCCTGGCAGACATGTGGTTTTTGGAAACAAGATTGGATTAAAAAAAAAATCACTGCTAAGACTCAATAAACCTTATTTTTTTGGTCCTCCAATATTCAAGAAAAGGGATAATTCACTATAACATTTTCTTACCACCCAAATGCCTCAACCTATACATTTTAAACCTTTTTAAACATTGGTTATATTGCCCAACTTCGTTACTGAAAGGATATTAACAAGACATTATTTTGGCAAATTAAATCTTAAACATGGCTTTTCAACAGGATTTAAAAGGTGACTATCCCTAGAGTTCCATGTTAAAATGTATTTTTCAAAATCTTACAAGAGTAATGCTTAAAATATTGTACATAGTTAACCTAATTAAAATAATTAGCTTCAAAATGACAAATTGATAAGCTAAGTAAAGCCTACACTATGTAACATTTGCTTGGAAACTTGATTTGTCAGTTATGCATAATAAAAATTCCAGTCATCAAGAAAATTACAAAAATTTTTTTATCATAACATGATTTCTTTCACCCACCAACTTTTTTATCTTACAATAGATAAATACCAACATGTTCTCATTTTTACACTAAACCACACAGGATTGGTGCATTTGGTTAGACTACCATTCGCATTGTTAAATTCAATTTTCTCTTTATATAACTTGGTAAAATTTCATTTCTTCTAGATTCCAAAAGTACCTACAAAACCCATGCAATTTTACCATTTTTAATATACTATGGAATATCATACAAAGTAAGGCATTTCAGTGTCATGTATAACCAAGTTACTGTCAATCCAAAAATTTTTGCACATCAATAAAAAGATATCTAAGAACTTAGGAACAATATTCTTCTCACTACTGTATAAAAATAACCACAATGAATTAAGTATTTGTGTAATATTTACTCCATTGTCTCATTTCCAGAAACTGTGACAAGCTGTAAAGGTATTTCAGTGTTGGTAAGGATATCTTGATTGCTGGTGGTGGGAAGTATTAACAGTTCCTATCCCTGAAACAGAACCTTGTTGAATATTTGCAAGGATAAGTGTTGTTCCTCCTGCAGTAATCAAAGTATCATCTCGTGCAGCTTCCACGGATGCCAGCACTGTACTGCTAGAGTGGATACCTTTTTTATTCTGATGTGTTTTAATATGTTTGGCAAGGTGATCACTTCTCATAAAGCGTTTTGAACATTCTGGACAAACAAATTTCTTCTCACCTGTTAAAGAAATTGAGTTACTTAGTTTTTGAATTCAACATTAATAGACTCATTCTCTGAGAAAGAAAGTAAGCCAAGACTGACAGTTTTAGGGACATGGAGCAGAATTCAACTGAATTGCTCAATTGATTCATGAGCTGTCCAAGCAATATTTTTCTTCAAAATAAATTTATCATCTCTATTTTTGGATGAAAAGCAATCTTCAAACTTATTAAACTATACACTGATATCAGATAAGAATCTAATACCTCAACTATGCTAAAAGTTTGTTTTCAAACATCTGTTATAAGATATCAGCTTAAAAATGACCTGTAACATACTTCTTTAAAGAAAACTACAGTTTTAAGCTATACTTCAGATATTATTAACATGTCAGATTCTGATATTTAACCTTTCAACTCATAAATGCAAATTCAACTAACTACACAAAGTATTTCAAGATTAAAGCCAAGACACAAGCTTGAAACCTAATAAAGAGTGGGTAGTCTCAAGAATTGGAGATGGTTATCTGATCTGATTTCAGTTGGAATAATCAAAAGCAAGCATTAATACATCATGATGTTAGTTAATAAGACCCTGATGCCTAAATTTATTTTTTTCAACATGACTAAAAATATTTTTAAAGTATTTTAAAACTACATTTTTTAAACACAAAAGACAGACAAAACTTCTATTATGCTGAAGACCCACTATGTGGGCAGATTACTAGAAGGTAAGGCAAAAGGCCAAACTAAAAGGAATACACAGAGAATTTACACAAACAAATCTAATACTTTCTTATTTTCTTCAAAATGTCTTACCTATCTCATTTCAGCAACTTTCCTCTCAGCAGGTCCTCTTCAGACCTCATGCCTGAACTATTACAGTGACATGCTAGGCTTTCCCTCTCCAATCCAACAAATCAATACCAGAAAAATCTTCCTTAAATACCAAATTTTATTAGCGTACAGAAATTTACCATTGTACTAAGTGGTACAGGGATGTAAGAGTAATTTGTAGATAATTAAATACTTTAAGGTCTCCACTACTTAACTTCCAAGGGCTCTCTAATGTGGCTCAATCCTACATAAAAGAAATGTATTAAGAGAATCTCATCTTCACTCATGACAAATAGAGCTCTCATTTCTTCTATTTGCATACTATTCTATTCTTCCAGGAAGGTTATTTCCCGAAGTTTCCCTTGAAACATTAGTTCTGGGAGATGCTCAATGACAAAATCAAACAATGAGAGGCTGCCACCCCCTCCGCTACCTTAAGATGCACGGTGCTCATTAACAGGCTACAGAAGGTGCTCCTTGAAGGTACTCGCACAGTAAACCTCTTTAACACAGTGTTTCCTACACTTTGATCATAGGCCTTTCTTCCCTTCAACACTGTATCTTTTCATATCCTGCTGATCAAATTCCACTGAGGAAAATTCTAGTATAGGCCCATCTTAAGGTCTTAATACTCACTTCCCTGATGGCTCAGATGGTAAAGCGTCTATCTACAATGTGAGAGACCTGGGTTCGATCCCTGGGTTGGAAAGATTCCCTGGAGAAGTGGCAACCCATTCCAGTACTCTTGCTTTGAAAATCCCATGGACAGAGGAGCTTGGTGAAGGCTACTCTCCATGGAGTTGCAAAGAGTCAGGCACGACTAAGCGACTTCACTTTCACTTTTAAGGTCTTAATGCCCAACAATGCCCAACTAGCCCAGTGATAATGATCTCTGCCTCTGGGCATACTTTATCTACTTTCTTATATTGTCAGTTGCAGTTTCAAACAGGTTAAGTTCACCTGTCTACCTACCTGATGAGACAGAAATTAAAACAAGTAGAGCATATAATACACTGCTACGTATTTCACGGGTTACTTTATATATTTAGATCTAAGAGAATTCAAAGTCTCACCATTAATTTTTCCTTCTAAGCTCTCTAGGCTTTGTAAATACATTACATATTTATCAATTCTTCCAATGTCGAGCACAGGCTGATGATCATCTTGATCATTATATTGAGAAAACTATCTGTGTATATTAAGTTAGAATTCAATTTGGGTCATTCCTAGGTCCATTCCATGTAACAACCATACAAACACTGATGCTGCTGCTAAGTCGTTTCAGTCACGTCCGACTCTGTGCAACCCCAGACGGCAGGCCACCAGGCTCCCCCATCCCAGGAATCCTCCGGGCAAGAACACTGGAGTGGGTTGCCATTTCCTTCTCCAATGCATGAAAGTGAAAAGTGAAAGTGAAAAGTGAAAGTGAAGTTGCTCAGTCGTGTCCGACCCTCAGCGACCCCATGGACTGCAGCCTACCAGGCTCCTCCATCCATGGGATTTTCCAGGCAAGAGTACTGGACTGGGGTGTCACTGCATTCTCCAATACGAACACTATGTAAACACAATTAAATGAAAATCCTGACATCAAAGATGCCGTGGTTATCACCCCTCAAAGAAAATAGTTTTCTGCTTATTTCACATATATTAAAACGAGATTATCAGAGGAAAAGGAATTATTATGACAGTGTTAAGGAGAAAGAAAATAATGATCAAGAGTAAAAGCATACAACTAATTCAGAACACTGACATAATTAACAATGATAAGATAAATGTGACTTAAGACTGAATAAAATGAAAACAAAACAAAAATCTGACTAAAAAGGAAAACACTAACCACAGTCTGCATAAAATAAAAATTATTTTATAAGATAAGCCATATGGCTTGTTTAGAATTCAAGTGTTTTTAAATTGATGTTGCTGAAGATAGAAATGTGATGTAAACAATCACATTTTAAAAGATTCAGTTCAGTAAGCTATGCTTAAAAAAATTCAAGGTAGTATGCAGCGCTATAATTAATTTTTGTCTGTTAAAAGTAAAGATTAGTAACCTGTATGTGTTCTTCTGTGCCTCTGTAATTCATCACTTCGAGTAAATCTTTACCACAGAACATCCAGTTACAAATAAATGGGCGCTCCCCAGAATGCCAACGAAGATGAGCTCTCAGATGTGAGGTTTTCCCATAGACTTTACCACATCCTGGTATATGACAAATGTGTTGCTTCTTTTCCCAAGATTGGTACCTCTAAAAACACACAGAGAATAATATATACTTATATGAAAATATTCAAACGGACAATACCACTCATCATATTCAACATGCTAAATTTCAAATAGAAGACATTATCACCATGTGGTCAATCAGAAACCAGAACCACTTAAAATCAATTTAAATAAGAATTTGGACGTTTTACATGTTCTTTTACTCCACAACTAATGTGAATGCTGTCCAAATGTAAATATGTTCAAGAAATACACAATTTAAAAGGACATTTCATACACATAGTGTATAATAAAGCTATTTATTATCTTGTCAGAACCGTTCACAAATTCCATGCATAGACCCAATTCAATTAAATTAGCTGAACAGGAAAACTAAATGGTCTATTCAAAGTCACGATGTCAGCTAATTTAAAAAGTAAATAAATCAACAGATGCATTAACTCATCACAGGTACAATTAATTAGGTGTCTTAATCAGGCTTTAAATTAATATGATATATGCATTATTTATTCACATATTTGTATGGCCATATCCTGAATATACACTGACTTACAGAAAACCAGAGGAAAAAAATCTAGACAAAGCTGTCATCTTAGATCCTTAGAATTGTATGAAATAAAAATTATCTTACAGTTAAAATTCCCTTACTAATAACCATGCAGATACCCCAAAGTATAAATCAGAGACATAAGTAAAATGCAGTTTCTCCACACTGCAAAGTTTTACATCTGTTACATTTCAGTACTTGATGGCAAGAACAAGGCTTAGAAGGTATGTGCTTAGATGGGTGAACACAGATATCTTAGCCTAAGCAAGAAGGAAACTCTTTTGATTCCAGAAATGATATTCCAATTGTATTAATCACTACAGAAAATGTTATTACTCAACCTCAACAACAATGAAAAAGGATAGTTACTGAATAAAGACAAATAAATGAGTTTATATTTTTAAAAATGACATTTTAGACTCAATTGTCAAAATTTTATTTAATAAACTTCGCAGTTTCTCTGAGATTAAAAAAGATACATTTAAGACCCCCACCCAACTTCCCCTCCTCCCACAATCTCAGTCTAGGTATATAGCCTGTAAACCATCCATAAGCCTGCAAATCCTCCTGTATATAATATACCTATTGTTTCTCAAATTCTACTGGAAAAATGCATATTTCCCCACATTTATATTTCGATGTACTCACACTCAGTAGCATGTGAAATTGCCATAGGACAAACAGTGCTAAACGGCGCAGTGCTGGCTGTTAGGTGCCATAGGTGTTCTGAACAGGGGAGGCATCAATGGGCTCCAGTAGTTAGAGAAGGCTTCGTGGAGAAGGTGGGTAGGATTTAGATAGAAAGGAGGGAAGGCATTCCAGGCAGAGGAATAGCATAAGTAAAGACAAGGAGGAGTCATGCTGTTGTCTCAAGGGCAAGGATGTCATAATCTAACACAATTCTAGTTTCAGCTCCAGTCCACCCCCAATTTCTACAACTCTCTTAGAAGAGTTGAGCTGAGTGAGATAGGTTTTGCTGGCTCACCTGCAATGCCAAAGTCTTAACCAAAGCCAACAGTATTTCCACTTAGTTTAGCTCTTTTATTTTTGAATGTCCCAAAGAAAAAGAGCTATGTCTGTGGCTACTGGTGTACAAACCGATTTTATATATTGTGTCCACCATAGCAATTTCACAGAGAACCCAATTCAGTTGATTTTACACTCATAACTTTCTGCCTCTCTTCTAAGCCTACCACTCAGGTGAATCACCATCTTTTATAAATTCAAAAGTGCTACTGTTGTACTAACTTTGCAAAATTCAGCCTGAGAGCAGGAACAAAGCACAAGACTAAAATAAATTATTGCAACAAGTTTTCAAAGAACCAAAATTCCAGGGAAAGATATTTGTTCATCAATTGAATTATAAGGAAACAAGACATATTTATTGTCTGAAAATGAGACAGGCATATGAGAAAGAAAAAAATGACGACAGGGCACACAAAAATATACAATATAAGGGAAAAGCCCAATACCCATGTTCAAGTTTCTATTCAAAGAAAAGTTTTACTCAAGATATAGATTACGCTAGATATGGACTATGGCATGTGATATGAAGAAAGAGAATTTAAGTAAATTTCTTAACAACCTTTAAGTAATAAAAGATTACCGACCATAAGTTTTCTTCTTGATTTATATATTTACACCCCATACCTATTACATGACCTAAAAAAAAACTAACAATTTTAAGTTCATATTCTTGACTTCTTAAACCCGCTCCCAAAATTTTAATAATGCAAAGACAGAACGATACAATGAAGCAAGCTAAATTCTGAGTGAAAGGATTAAGAAAAGTAAATTGAATCTTTTCAGTGGGAGAGAAGAAACAAAACACAAACAAATGGTGACAAGGAAAATAACAGATTTTACAAAATAACTTATTTTTCCAAAAAATGGGTTGAGGTCTAATTCACACAAAACCTATATAACAATAGTGTCCTTAGAATTTATTTTACTATCATCTCTTCTACCAGAGTATAAAGGTTCCGAAGGCTGGTTCTGCTTAATAAATATTGGCTAAATGCCCAAATGAATATAATTTTTAAATATTTAATTATATTTTACACCTTGCTCAAAAAGATAAAACAAAATTTAGTTCATTAAAGAAGCCACTTTACACACACTATTATATTCTTTTTAAAGAATATTGCTGAAAGAAAAAGGCCAATATTCTAAAATGTTTAAAATGCCATCTATCTCACCTTTGCAGAATGGGATTTACTATATGTTATACTTCTATTAACTGGATGCAGCAACTGCCAATGATATGATTGTGCTATCATGAATATATTAGCTGAATTTTGTGCAAATGAGCTCTAAGAAACAATATAGTTTTTTTCTTAAGAACTTCAATTTTAATTGCTCAGAATAAATTATTTTAAAATGAACTCACAGAAGTTCTAGAAAAATGATTTATATAATCTTCAGTTTGAGAAGACTTAACAGCATAACAATGCATCTCAAGTAAAACTTTTATGCTTAAAAGTTTGCAAACTGTGAGAATTCTCCTTACTTACATAAAGAATCACATTTTGCAAACCACTGAAAAATTGAAAGGCAATGTAAAACTGGAAAAAAATATCTGCACATATGACACAGACAAATTAACAGATTCACAGAAGACAGAAATAATTTACAAAATTTTTAAATGGTAAAATATCAACAAAAAATGTTCAATCTCACAAAGTAACAAAAATATCCTACTAAGTAAAACAATAATGAGGCATTACTTTTCATCTCTCAGACTTTAAAGGTTTTTAAAAATGATAGAATTCATTGGATGTGGGCAAACAGACACTCTCATACCCACCGATGGAATACAAATTGATCCAACTTTCTAGGAGACATTTCCCTTTGATCCAACAATTCCACCACTGCCAACTTATACTGATGAAATAATCAGACAAATGTGCAAAGACATATGTGTAAGAATTAATTGACAATAAACTCCCAAGAAGTTTTTAAATTCTTATACATCCACACACTAGAATACTATAGTCATAAAAAACTGATGCAAGCTTTTTGTAGACTTGGAAGTATGATCACAAGAATTTTCAAAATAAGAACAGATATGTAAAACAGAGAAGGTGATTCTACTTTAAAATATATTTAAAGTCTAGAAAGATAAATACAAATATGTTACAATAGTCATCTTGAAGTGGGCTGGAAATTAGGTATTATTTAATACTCTTCTATATTTCTGAAATTTTTGAGCATGTTTTAGTTTAATAAATGTAAATTTGAAACTTTCAATTTAAAGAAAAAGCAAAACACAGGCAAAGCCATGATCCTCAGATTTGACTTTCATGAAAATTTATCTTGAAAGTTTCTCTAAAAATGAGAGTAAACTTCAGAAAAGTTGTCTAACTAAATTCCACACTAATTTATTTAAATTGACCGAAACATTCAAAGAATAAATCAAACAAGTGAATAATTACCATTAGTAAATACAAATGCCTAAGGATCAGATGCAGAAGCAAATTTACTCAGGAGGCAGTATAGTGTTTAAGACAGGTCCTAGAATAAGAAACTGGGTCCAAATCCCAGTTGTACATGCTCTTAAAAACCATTCATCCTCTCCATGCCTCACATATAAGACTATCTAGAACACAGTAAGCTCTCAGTATTAATAATTAGTCAAAGGCAGGTAGGCTTTATTAGATCAAGTTCATTAACTCTATTAATAGATCCCCCACCCCTGGTCTATTTAAATAGCTCATTTCTGACACAGGTATATTAAGATATTTCACTATGACTGGAGGATTTGGTTAGTATGTCTTTAGAGTGCTATCAGTTTTTTCTCTATACACTTCAAAGTTGTGGGAAAAAGGTACCATGGCTAGTAAACTTCTTGATAAAAGCTTCATGTTATTAAGAAATATATCCCTACCTATCCATTTGATTAGGTGAAAATATCAAATAGATATCAAATGATACCATGTCTGCTATGCATATTTCCTTTTTGTTAACATTTGCCTAATAAATCTCTTTCATTCCTTTATTTTCAATATTTCTGTGCCAATTTAAGATGTTCTTTATAATCAATGTAAGGCTGGAGTTTGTTTTTTAAGGATGATCAGAGACTCAATCTCTTAATTATTAAGCTTAATCCATCCACATTTAAGTTTTGAGTTTGTCATTTTTTTCTTAATGTTTATTTTTAAAAACACTGAACAGAAATATTACAGTTTCACTTTTTAAAAATTCTACCATTAATGCTTATTATTCATTTCTGTTGAAAATGGAAAATACACTTTATCACCAATTTCTAACCTTATTTTTATATTATAGAACAGTTATTCTCAAGTTAAGAAGCAACTTTTAATCAGTGTTTAGGCAAATCTCATTGCTGGTTTGCAAATTATTTGATATGGGCCTGTTAAATGGCATCTTACTATACTTCTTTTTAAAGTAAACTAATTTTAGTTTTTTTTTTAAAAGGCATTCAGAACTAAAAATGTGATTTCACATATTTTGTTCACTAACTTTTTCTGCCACACTCATACAGACAAACACACAAAATGATCATGTGGTGAATAATTTCCCTTAATTAGGTGTCAGGGCATGCAGCATTTCAAAATTAGGATGATGATATCAGCAGCCTAAAAAAAAAAAAAAAGTATGTTGCATGTGTGCATACCTCCCACCACCTTCTTTACAGTTGGGACAGGTGCAAGCTACCCTTCGAAGTCTTTTTCCTTCTTGATGTTGTTGGTCCCCTTCTTCATCTACCACCTGTACTCTTAAGTGTGTTAGATCATTGGTATTCAATGTAGAATCACCACTGAGCTGCCACTCTTCAGGATCAGGTTCTTCTTCCTTGATCCTAATATCTAAAGAAAAAAACAAATACAGATGAGAAGCAGCCCACTGGCCCAAAAAGATAGCAAGAGATCTGAGCCTAAGATAAAATGAGTAAATACTATGTCTACGTAAAAAAATCATCTGTTGGTGGAGCATAATCATTGCTCCCTGTTGTGGATTATTCTTTTAAAACAACTTGTTTTATTCTAAATATCAGAGATTAAGCCAAAAAGAAAGCATGAGAGCTTGTTTTTAAAATTCAGTAAGAAAGCCAATTTTTTGAGCAAGCTAAGTCATAAAACAATCTGAAACTTAATTATAACTGTTCAAATAGTCAATATATCTAACGGTCAACTCAGATTGGAACAAATTCTAATGCCTTAAACCTCTCTTGTACAGGCTGTATCAACTATACCCACTTGTACAAACTATGGGAATTCAAAATGTAGGTATTATGGGAATGCAATTATGCCGACCTGTAGGTACTATGAAATTATTACTCATAAACCTAACCTTTAAAGTCAATCCTTGCAAAACCATCCATAATGAGTACAACCACAGTATAACTGTGGAAGGAGGTATCTATGTATGAGAGAGTTTTTATTTTCAAGGAATTTTATCATAAACCAACTGAGAAACAAAATGAGCATGCAATGGTGAAGAAGATGGATATGGCAAGAAGCTACATCATTTTCTCAGCATAGCCAAACATCTTTCTTTATATCAATAATGATATGACATCATTTTCTAAGTGAGCTAAGAGGTTTTTTCAATTCAGAAAAAAACAAATTCTTTTAAAAAACAATACATGATTTAGAACACTGAACAGAATCATCTTTGGTAAAACATACATTTCTGCCCGTTTTTATTTTGATTTATGTAAACAAAATCTCAATAGAAAATTACTTTAGATCTGTATTAGTCAATAATTGGAGCCAAAAGTAGTATGAAGAATAAAATGTACCTAGTACCTCCTGAATTTATACTAATGAAAACTAGAATGTAAAACCAAGAAAAATGCCTCAAATAGTTTAAATTTATAAGAATAACTACAACTAAAAATCAAGGAGGGAAATGGGAAGAGAGAGCACTCCGGCCTGGGCAACCGGGTAGATGGTGGTGCCTTTCACTGCAAGAGTAAACACTAGCAAAGGTTCAGGTGGAGGTAAAGAAGGACAGTTAATGAATTCAGTGTTGCTGGTCATGCAGTCTGAACTGTTGTCAGACAAACCAGTAAAAAAAAAAAAAAGTTGGACCTGCACAGATGGAGTCCATCCAAAGAAGTAGGTTAGAAAATGCAAAGGCTACAAGTAGAATGAGAACAGAATTAGCCTGTGAAGAATGCAGGTATTTAAACAGACAGAAGAGGAGGAAGCTGTGAAAGAAAGAAGTACCCAGGAAAATGTGCTATATTAAAAGAAAGGAAAGAGAGGAAGTGGTCAACATCAGATACTGTAGAAAAATCAAGACATCAAGACAGAAACTAAGAACACAGGCAAGAAGCGAAAAAGTGTTTATTAACAGGTATAGGGAAGTTTTTCAAAACATCTGGCTTGAGAGGAAGACGGAAACCTGAGAGTACAGGCTAAAGGGACCAGAGAAGAGAGTCTGGGAAGGGAGTGTTTTGTTCAGTTTGTGAAGACAGGAAAGACTTGAACATGTGTAAATGTTTATGAGAAAGCTCCATTACAGAGGGAGAGACTGAAAACACAGAAATGGAAGTCTCTAGGAAGTCAGGAGGGGACGATGACCCATGGCACTCACAGGTCTAACTGAGGGAGCACAGTCACCTCTTTTTCTATTACATGAGAAGAAAAGATATAAGCACATTCTTTCATTCAATAAACAGTTAGTTACTATGTGCCATGAACTGTGTTAGACCTCAGAGGCAGAGAAAATTTGATGGTTGGAAGTTAAGGGGAAAAACTGGTTTCTATTTCCCCACTGAAAAGATGAACTAGATACGTATAAAATTCATCCAAACACACAACATAAATGAGTATTGATCACTCTATAATCAGGTGTCCCCCTGCATCATTATGACAGACATTTAAATATTTGTACAAACACTTCATAGTATTAGCTTGTTTACAAGTTAATTAAAAGTCTCAGCATACAAATAGCACGTATCCCATGCTGGATAAATTTTGAGTCCATAAAATGAGGAATTTTTAACATTTTTCATTGGATGATAATTGCTTTACAATATTGTGCGGGCTTCTGCCATGCATTACCATGAATCAGCTCAAGGCATACACCCGCTCCCGCCATTGCACCCATATGGTAGTGTGTGTGTGCTTCCGTGCTGCTCTCTCGGCTCGCCCACCCCGCCTCCCCCCGCCTCCCCCACTGGGCCCACAGGCCTGTTCTCTATGTCTGGGCCTCTACGCCTGCAAAGAGGTTCATCAGGACCGTCTTTCTAGATTTCTCATGTGTGTGTTAATATACAGGATTTGCTTTTCTCTCTCAGATGGTTTTAAAGCTGCTCATTTTACATTTTATTTGTAACAAGATAGCAAGGAAAAAGAAAGACAGAATGCTAAATATAGATAAAGGAGTCTAGAGAGACAGAAGAAAGATTTAAAGAAAACACTCAGAACAAATAAAGCAACTGATGAGATAGGGCAAGAATGAAATACAACCTGACTGAGAGGATAACAATATTAAAAGGCATTTCTACTCCTATTGCTAATTCTCTCAATGGAATCTATAAAATAATTTTAACACTAACCTTTACTTATCCTTCAAGATTAGTTCAAATGCCATCTCTTTCATACATGCTTATGTTAGAATTAATTCTATTTACTGGTTCACACATCCCTTTAGATAATGCTTCACTCAAAAGTGCTCAGAAAATACAATCTGACTAAATTAAAAAAACCTTCCTTAAGGAGGAATTTCCAGTATAGCTAATAATCTACCTGGAAAGACTGTCCCTGGCTTCACTATGCTCCTTCTATCTATAAATAACACATATAGATAAGATTTAAAATTTTTCATTTTATCCCAAATGGATACTTAATTTCCTAGCATCACTTAGTGAAAAAAAAAGAAAAATCAGTTCATATGGACAGGACCACTTACTGCTCACTAAAAACAGTTAAGTTAAACTGCCCAACAGGTGTTATACCCAATTTTTTCATTTTACTTGATCATACACACACTGGGATATTTTAGAATATTAATCATAAATTTACCTAATTCTAAATAACCCTTTTGCCAACTTGCATTATCAATTTCAGACAGACAAACCTTCAAACTAAATCTTTAGTACTAGCAGTCAAGTTTGTATCTTCCTCAGTATCTAAGTAGAGATAATAGGAAAATATTTTTACCATGCTGTTATTAGAGCCCCACATGGTATCCAGTTACTCTTAGAAATCTACTGTTTATAAAGCACAAGAGAATAAGTAATACCCATCAAAATGGGCCACAGAAGTATGAAAAGGTACTCAGTATCATTAGACACCAGAAAAATTTAAATCACAGTGAAACACACATCCACCAAGATGGCTAAAACTTTTAAAACAGACCAGGCCAACTGTTAGCAAAGCAGTACAACAACAGAAACTCCCAACTTACTGCCAGGTGTACTTATGTAAATCCATAAGACGACTTTGGAAATCTTTGGACCATATCTCTTAAAGCTGAACCTACGTATACCCTATAACCCATGTAATTTCACTCCAACAGAAATGTATATACACATGACACTAAAAGTACAGAAATTCACTGTTAAATGGAAGTAACTCATACATGTTAGTATTGGAATGGGGGGGTCATGATATACTCATTCATACAGTGAATATGTTAAAACAATGAAAATGAACTTATATGCAACAGGAACATCACCAACATGTAATTTTAAATAGAAGAAGACAAACACACACACTCTTACATATAATGCCTGTGTCTATAGACAGATATGCTATTTAAATAAAGCTCACAAAGCTCAAAGCAACAGGAAATATACTACACAGTGACTGCCTACCTTACAACGAATAATGACCAGGTACAGGGAGACTGCTAATTGTTGGCAATATCTTATTTCTTGATCCAGGTGGTAATTTCTCCTATGTATTCATTTTATAAAAATTCATCAAGTTATACACATATGATTTGTACATTTTTCGGAATGTATATTATGCTTTGGAAGATTCTAAATACAAAAACTTAAAGTAACCTACAGGAGATTACTTAGGGAGTCTTAAAGACAATCAATGTTTGCTGTAGTTTCAACTCTAGTTCCTATATAACCAATGACCCCCTTTCTCCCACCACTGGAATTTATAAACAAAAAACCTTAAGACGACTGTGCCCCAAAAAATTAAGTCCTTAATTTGAACTTTAGAATATAATGTTATTCACTCTACAAATATGTGAGTGATTACAATATGCCAGTCACTATTCTAGGTTTCAAGGATAAAAGTTTATGAGAGTTAAGCTCATACCTCTATCAAATTTACTTTTAGTGAGAGACAACAGGACAAACAAGTTAATGTGGCTGGCTCCTGAACAAGGCAGGGGGTAACTTACTGTCCCTCTATACACATCTGAGGATTCAACCAAACGCAGATCGTGTAGTAGTGTTGTATTTACTACTGAAAAAAACTGTGTATAAATGGATTTGAGCAGTTCAAACCCATGTTCAAGGATCAAATATACATAGTGCTTTGTGTGGAGGTGAACTGTTATGATCAAATAGTAGAGTAGGGACAGACAAAAGCCAAAGGAGTGAAACACCTGTTTCAACTAGAGAGGCCAGAAAAGGCTTTGCTAATACAGTAACATCTGACCCTGAAGGAAGACGAGAGCAGGAAGGTGGGGGCAAGAATTCCAGGTAAAAGGAAGAGCAAGGTGGACCTATTCTTGTTGTGTTCAGAGAAATACAAGCAGGCCTATGTGGCTAGATATCAAATATAAAGGAAAACTAGTAAGTGATAAGACAGCTGAGATAAATATGGGATACCATTATATATGATGTTATACATTGTGTATTACCTCATAGGTCACTAAAAGCTTACATTTTATTCAGTGAGTAAAGCCACTGAGAGTAAGAGGGGTGATATAGTGGCCTAAAACTAGTTAATGAGGAAGTAGCAAGGAATGGTCAGAGTCAGGAAATACTTTGCAGGTAGAGTCAAAGATATCTGTGAACAGATTTGATAACAATTTTATGTGAGGTGTGAGAGCAAGGAGTTAAATTCAACTCCAAAGATGGAGTTGCCATTAACTGAAATAGAACAGAGCAGAGGTAGAAAAAGGGCTCCCAGGTGGCACCAGTGCTACAGAACCCACCTGCCAGTGCAGGAGGCGCATGAGATGCGGGCTCGACCCCTGGGTGAGAAAGATCCCTGGTGGAGGGCATGCCAACCCACGCACTCCAGCATTCTTGTCTGAAGAATCCTCATGAACAGAGGAGCCTGGTGGGCTACAGTCCACAGGGCCCCAAATCGGACATGACTGAAGCAACTAAAGAGCAGCAGCAGAGGCAGAGAAACTACGGCAAAGAGCTGCCACTCGGGAGTCCATTTCTGGATATGAAAGTTTTGAGTACCTATGAAATACTCAAATGATCATGCTGATTAGGCAGCTACCACATCTGAAGTTCAAACAGAACTATGGTCCACAGATAAAAACTGGGGCATCGTCAACATAAATAGCTGGTTACTTTGAGTCACCTGGAATGGAATGTATACAGTTAAGAAACCCTGGGGCACTAATGTGAACAGAGATTAAAGCAAAACAACAGTGAGACAGGAGGAAACTGGTGTCCAAAAGCCATGTGAAAAAATCTTTTCAAGAACAACATAATCATAAGTTCTCAAGGACACTTGTGTATACATTTAAGAACTTTATAAACTTAACAGCACTGGTTTTTTACTGTGCCTATTAATATGTTCTACCTCAAAATGCTTAAATTTCCTCTTCATCTGGCCTGATATATGACAGACTACTGTCAGTTTATAGTTTCAACTATAGCTCTGTCCCATAGATATAGCTGTTTCCAAAGTCTACCCAAATAAAACAAGTTTGTACAAGAAATATATAAATGAAAATAAAGATTTCCAGGGTGTCCCCAGTGGTTAAGAATCCATCTTGTGATGCAAACGACACAGGTTCAATCTCTAGTCTGGGAAGATCCCACACAAGGGACAAGTAAGCCCTGCGCCACCAACTGCTGAGCCTGCGCTCTGGAGCCCACACTCTCGAGGGCCCACGCTCCCCAAGAAGAGCTACGCTAAGAGCAACACTGAAAGCAGAGCAGCCCCACTCTCTACACAGAACTAGAGAAAGCCCACGAGCAGCAATGAAGACCAACTGCAGCCAGAAATAACACACTGACAAAAAATTTTTTCCAATTTCCTGCACACCTCAGTAAGAGCTGAAGGAAAAGAAACAGGGACATCAAATGATGAAAAATATATATGTACACACATACACACAGTATGGTTACAAAGACAGGACCAATTTTCCTGTATAGTCAATGGACAAACACAAAATTATAGAAAGATATATTTTAACATGTCATTAGTACACTTTTAAATAAAGAAAAAATAGAGGCTGTATAATCAATATTAGTTAAGCATTAATAACTCAGGGCATGTCTAGATTTCTAATAAAAATATTACCACAAGAAATACTAAATGCTTCTTCTGAAGACTATTTGCTAATTATTTGTCAATAGAGCTAACAGAATATTTACAATAAGTTCTTTGCTGGTTTATCAAGTCTGAAACATGCATATAATTTTAACAACACTAGATAAATATGAATTACAGTACTGTTGATAAAATGAGACATTCTCCTTTATCAATAGGATATCATTAGGACTTTGTTGTTCTTATCAAAGGCTTTCATGTTCTCTGCCTTCAATTTTAAAGTACTGATGAAATTACTTCATTTGAGTCTAAAAATTTATTTATGTTTTCTCTTTAATCAGTTTCACCCGCTATAAAAATCACCTAAACAGAATTACAGGATAATCCTATAAGATCTCATATATTATTTAATTAGATTTTCACATTCATAATTATTTAAATTCCTATGAACATTTCAGGGCTACCATGTCTTTTCTAGTTTTTCTTTCAAGGGGATAGTTCTAAACTATAGACATGGATTCCTAAAATTCTCTACTGTGATCAAAAGAACACTTCAGTGGAAAGTTTTAAAACCAAATTTTATTTCTTTACCAAATATAAACTACACACACACACACACACACACACACACACATATATATATGAAATCTCTGCTTTAACATGAAACAATCTCTTTCCCACAAACCCTATATTCTTCGCTTTGGATCATTACTCTTCTATGACTGCTCCCTTCCCCTCAAATTTAATCTTTAATTTCATCTCTATTAATCTTTTTCAAATCCAACCCTCTATTTTTTATAGGCTTTCCCCAAATTATTTTCAAAGCTTTTCTAGTCAACTAAAGATTATACATTATATTTACTAAGAAGAATAATTTTATTAAACAAAAGCTTTTATAAGATACACACACACACATAGATATAACTGGAAATGACTGATTTTCTAATATGCCTTATAGAAGACCTCATGTTATAGACATACCACAAACATATGAGAAGAAAACCTATAACCTGCAATTAATACACTGTAAACAGTGAAATGTTTACTTTAGTCTGCAGTACTAAATATATGTTACTGTTAAAGAAACAGCATTCTACTCTACCAGGTGATAAAATGTAAGGTTTACATTTGCTGAACACTATTACAAGTACTTAATATACATTAACTGACTTCATACTCCCAACTACCCTAAGGTTTTAGCGGTACTTTTTCCCTCCTATCTATGAGAAAACAAAGAGGTTACTAGTTTCCCTTAAGTCACACAGCTGGAGCCAGGATAAAAGACAAAGAATTATGCAAAACCACACTGCAGGGACTTCCCTAGTAGTTGTGTTTAAGAATCCACCCGCCAATGCAGGGGACATCAGTTTGATCCCTGGTCCACGAAGATTCCACTCACGAAGGGGCAACTAAACCCTTGCACAACTACTGAAGCCAGTAATATACAAGAAAAGCCACTGCAATGAAAAGGCTGTGCACCACTAGAGGAAACCCCACTCGCCCCCAACTAGAGAAAACCTGCACACAGCAATGAAGATACAGCACAGCCAAAAATAAATTTAAGAAAAACATACTGCAAGCATTGCTAGAAATCAGTTCCCTCCCACGGCTAATGTCCAGGAAGAGTAGTCTAGCCTCTTTACATTTGATTATGCAGTTTTAATTTAGCTTGTTCAAATTAAATTAGTGACAAAAAAAATCTATTGATAAAGAAAATGTATATACACACCAAGAAACATTGTGCAGCCTTAAAAATGGAAATTTTGTCATGTGCTACAACATGGATGAATCTTGAGAACATTATACTAAGTGAAACAAGCCAGTCACCAAAGGATTAAATGCTGTATAAGTCTACTAATATGAAGTTTCAGAAATATACAAAATCTCAGAAATAGACTTGAACGGTGGTTGCCAAAGGCTAGAATGACAGTCCATGGCAGGTTACAGTCCATGTGGTCGAAAGAGTCAGATACCACTGAGCGACTTAACAGCAAAGGCAAGAGAAAGACAGGGAATGGGTACTGCTTCAGTTTCACAAGGTGAAAAGTTCTACAGCCCACTGTACACTAGTGTGAATATATTTAACACTACTGAACTATACACCTAAAACAATGAAAATACGTTATGTGGTTTTTACTAACAATTTTTAAAATCTGGGGTAACTTCCCTTGTTGCTTCCAACTCCCACAGATGACCTATTTTAGGAATCTTACAGATAAAATCTTCAATGTCACAGTTAAGAAGTTCAAATTAACTATGAAGGATACATATCAATATTATTGCAGGCAGTATTCTTTGCTAAGACTCATCCCTTCCTCCATTAAGCTGAAAAGACTAGTTTTCCTCTTTAATTTCAGATCGAAAAAGACTTTAAAGCTATTCCAAAGTTTCTTAAAAAAAGAAAAGATGTTTTTCTCCACCACTCCCCTAGGGTAAAATAATACCGAAAAGAGAGTTCCCAATAAAGCCCTGATTGCCATCTAAAAAGCGGTAAGTAATTTGTTACAAGAGGTTTCACAACTGTCACTATTCAAATCCTAATAGTACCAAACATTCATCCTAAAAGGAGATTCAATTTTTAGAGACAAGATGATGATCAGAAGTCACTTGTTATGAGTAACATTAGTACTTAAACGCTAAGATATAATTTTTGTTCTTTATTCAAAACAAACCATGATCATAATATAAACTGGATCCCTATAGCAGTTTACCTCCCAATCACCTAACAGTCACTGGAATAAGCAAAACACCTTCTTAGTCTAAGCAATTCAGGACTAAATACACTCAGTTTTGTTTTTTAATCTTCTTTAGTAAGACCAAGAAGGAAAATATACAAAAACAGCAGTAAGTTGCATATGATTTTGTTACCTCTCACAATCTTAAGATGCTTCAGTTTTCATATCATCCTTCCAGTAGATATTAAACATAACTTCTCACATGATCACATATATATTTTTTATGTTACTCACCAAGGGTGTAAAAGATAACACTACATTAATTTTACCACTAATCCATTCTAATTTCACACAGCAAGTGAATTCTCTTCCAAATTGGTTTGCACTCAGGAGTTCCCTGGTGGTCCAGCGATCAGGGCTTGGCCCTCTCACTGCCAGAGTGGGAGTGGGGCTGGGTTCACTCGCTGACTAGGGAACTAAGAGCCTGCAACCCACGCAACATGGCCACCTCACAGAAGACACTGTGTCTGCAGTCATTTCTTAAAACATTCTTTTAAAAAATAACTGACAAGATAGATACTATATTTGCATCATAATTTGTTGAAGTAACAAAGGCAATGGCATATAGCACATTACTATATGCTCATTTTCTCAAATTTAAACAAGGGGGTCTCTCATAAGTTTTATTTATCAGAAAGTCCTTAAAAAGTAAACATTGGAAGAGTGTAATCTATTTCAATGTTTTAATTATTTATCACTAAAAAAACATAGAAAACTTCTAAAATTCAAAATCTGCAGGGCATGAATTGTTTAGGATGGTAATTCACCAGATAAACTACAGGTTACCATATTTTGAATGGAAATCTCTCCAGACTTCATTACATTGTGTTAAAGACATACAGAATTCTGTTTTTACTATTATTATTTCTTCTATCTACTTGTGGGTTTTGTTTTGGTTTGGTTTTTGCCTTCTTCCCAACTCTTCCAATCCTCTATCTCCCAGGCCACACATTCATTGCCCATTCTAATGTGTATCTTCCAAGCCAGTTTTAAACTGGGAAACTTGTCAGAATTGTTAAAACTGTATATGAAATATATTATGCCTAAAGAAAGAACTTAAGGCTTTTCCTAAGAAACCCATACCCCCAAAATGAAGATGGCCACAGCAGTGTTACGTGCTCCAGAATAGGGATTTTCTAATTATAGTTCCTTAAAGGATACTGTAAATGTCAGCAGAAAGATGACCATGTGTAAGCCTCAGGCCTTTATATAAATCAGAGCAAAGCTATAAGCTCAGTTTTATACACTGGAGTTCTACCTAAGGCTTCATGAGGAAAGGTTCTACTCTAGCACTGAACTAAAACTGATGTTGCTGCCACTGACATTAGCGTTAGAAAAAACAGTCATTTGGGGTTTTTCCCCTATCACCTCATTTTAAAAAATACTGCCTTTAAACAAAAGATAACCTCAACTGATTTCCTCAATCCTGTGTTTAAAATGCATATTACTTTCTTCCTAAGGTTTATTCACTACACATTCTACAGTTTCAACAATCTTAACTTTAGTTGCTGCCACCGGAAGCAGGAAACAATGCTTTAAATCGGGGTCCAGCCCCAGGTCAAGGACCAGCAACTAGTCTGTTGCACAGCAGGAGCCAAGTTCTGAGTGCACGTATAGCCACTCCCCACTGCTGGCATTCCCAAATTACCACAACTCAATAACAGAAATAAAGTGCACAATAAATGTAATGTGTTTGAATAATCTTGAAACCACCACCTCACTCCAAGCCCATGCAAAAATTGTCTTCCACGAAACTGGTCCCTTGTGCCAAAAAGGTTGGGGACCGTAGACCCAGTAAACCATATATAGTTCAACAATTATTTCTAGTTTTTACAATTATTTAACAATTATTTCTAGTTAAAATGCTACAAGTTTCACTGTTCTTTTAATTTTTCCTGTGTCTTCTACAATACATGATATAATCTCTTTGCCTTGTTACACATAAAAGCGTCCATGGGTGGGCTTGGCTTGATAAGAAATACAAGCCAAAAAGCTACTTGGCAGTTTTAGAATTTGTTCATTTTCTTACGCCCTCAAAGATTACTGTATTCACCATTTATTGAGCACCTACTATGACTAAAATTATAACATAATACATCAATAAGAATTAGTGAGGTGGTACTACCGTTAACAAACAATCCAAAAATCTCAGTGGCTTGACAAACAAAAGTTTGTTTCCCGTTAATTTTACATGTCCAACTCGGGCTGGCAGGGGAAAAAATCTGCTTATCACAGTCCCTCAGGATTCTACTTGACACATGCTTCCAAGACTGTCTTGCCAAGAAGGTAGAAGGCAATGTGGTAAATCATCCTGCTCTTAAAACTTCCATTCACATTTTATGGCCACAGTAAGCCGGATGGCTATGCTGATTTTAAAAATTACATGAAACGGCAATCCTATCATGTGCTTAGAAAGAAATGATATATTTACTGAAGAATCACAGCTCCCAAGTCCCCATGCTGGTCAAATATTCAATTTACTTTCCCTCCCATGTTTGGATACATTTGTCCCTTTAGTTAAATCCCATGTAGTTAACAGTATCAAACTCAAAGCTCCTGGGTCCAGGTATGGCCTTTCTCTACAGAGACCTATTTTCTAAAACAAGTAATCTACCTGCCTTCACAGACACAATATGACAGAGAAAGGCAAGCATATATATATATATATATATATGGTATGTGTATATATATATGGTATGTGTATATATATATATATATATGTGTATATATACCATATATATCATATATATATACACATATATATCATATCATATATACACACCATATATATATACCATATATATATATATATATATATTCTTATCCAGGAGATAAAATAGTCAATGAAGAGAAGTGAAGTGGCTCAGTCGTGTCCAACTCTTTGCAACCCGTGGACTGTAGCCCACCAGGCTTCTCTGTCCATGGGATTCTCCAGGCAAGAATACTGGAGTGGGTTGCCATTTCTTTCTCCAGGGGATCTTCCCGACTCAGGGATCGAACCTGGGTCTCCGCGTTGCAGGCAGACGCTTTAATCTCTGAGCCACCAGGGAAGCCCAAAATAGTCAATAGTGCAGAGCAATTCATAAACCCTGATGAACAGGTAGTGTAAGTGTACTCTGCTCTGGGGCAGAGGATTCTCTGATCACTGGGAGGAGCTTCTCTGTCCAGTGTTCTCTTTCAGCTCTACCTTCCAGATTTTTTTCCTTGCTTGCTATCCTCCTCCACAAGTGAAGTGGACAAAGGGAGTGAGCATCTTTAGCTAACTCTGCTGGCAGAAGATTAGTGGATGGCAATCAGCTTGTGCAATAACACTCTCTTACTTTCCACTCTTGTTTCTTGGGCTGTACACCTCTCCAAAAAACTTAAGAGGCTTCTTTATCTGTTTGATTCTAGCCATTTTCAAGTGCTGATGTCTAGAACCACAACTTTTTCTCTAGACATGTCTTTTTAGACATTCTACATTTTTCTTTCGTGTCCCATAAGACTGTATGGGGTCTATTTCTCTCTACCTAATTGTGGGTGCCTTGGAACTACTTGGCTTTAGTAGGGAAAAACATACTTTTAAAAAGGTCTCTTTTCCCTAGCCCAACTGAAACACCTTAATCCATTCAGACTTTTTAACAGTAAGTAATGGTCATAACCTTGATTGCCATAAAAGTTTCAATTATCTGCTCAAAAGATGTCTCCGTTTCATCTCTTACTGATAGCAAGAAACAACTTGCTTTTTCCAATCCTACAATTCCCCAAATTTCTGGAGTCTCTTTACTGCTCTTTCTTCCAACTTACAAACTAGCTAATCATATGTTACAGCTCATTTCTTTCTTATATCTTTTCAGATGGAGCTAACAGCAGCAAAAATACAGTTTGTTTTCCAGCCTCATCTCCTAAAGCTGTAAATGCATTACGTACATTACTAGACTTCCAAGTTATTGCAGGCAAGTTTTCCAAATGCTTCTTCCCTACGCTGCATCTTCCCAGCCTCTAGTATCCATTTCCTTGCTGCCCTGATCCTTGACCAATGCCACATTTGAGGGGCTTTGTTAGAGCACCCTCCTGCTTATATCAACTTTGCTTTTAAGTCAAGATAGGTTACATAAACTTTGTTCAATAGAAATAGCTTTCAAGTCACATATACAACTTTAAAGTTTTCAGTAACCACATTTAAAAGGCAAAATGAAACAGTGAAATTAATTTTTATGTGTTTCATTTAACACAATATATACAAAATAATTACATTTTAACCTGCAAACAATATAGAAATTGAGATATTTTACATCCTTTTCATACCAAATCTTTAAAATCCACGTGTATTTTTACTTTTAATCACATCTCAAACCAGTCTAGCCACATTTCAAGTGCTTAACAGTATCATGGAGCTGGTGGCTACCAATATTAGACCATGCAGGGCAAAATAAAACTGCAGTAGCAAGCAGCCCCTGAAATCAGTGGCTTAACACAAAGGCTTATTTTTTATTCATGTCCACCATAATTTAGCCAAGAGTGCACTGCGTGCTTTCCTGACTCACGGATCAAGACTGGGAGAACAGTCAGTATGGCATATTTCGTTGACCAAGGCAAGCTACATAGCTGCACCCAACTTGGTTGTGGCCAGAAAGAAAACCAGAAATATCAAGTAGATATAGCTCTAATGACTATCATATCCGATTTTTAAGTCACAATTTAAAACTTTCAAATTATATCATCAAGGAATTAAATCTTTAAAATTTCCTTTTTCCCCAATAGACACCTACTTCAAAAGCAAATAAAGTAGTAAACTAACTACTACTAGCTAGCTAGTTAGAACTCTAGGACAAATGCAGTTTCTTTGCCATTAAACATAACTTTCTCAATAGAGTTTCTGGAGATTCGGTTAAAACAATCAAAAAGATATGACTACAGCTCAAATACTATTTCTTTTACTTCCTTTTGGTAAAAAGTACTTCAAATCCTCTTTAACTTCTATCAATTATTTTCAAGTGACTACTGCCACTGAAACAAGGCTGAAGAAAAATTAAATGGAAGGGAAAATGCCATATTTATTCCTCTAAAGTGGATAAGAGAGAGGAATATAACATTAATCAAGACTAATGATAATTTTACTACTTTTTCAAAAGATTTCCTTATCACCTGTAGAAGTTAACCTTCTGTCATTTAACACTGTAACAGAACAATCAATTGCCTATTTATTCATCCAAAACAAAGGCATTATTTCAAAGCTTAAAGCTTTACTTTCACAAGTCTAAGGCTAAAACCCCCTTTCTTCTAAAAATAAATGCTTACACTCTATTTTATCTTCACTTAAGCATCCAAAGAAAGATTTTTAGCCTATTAGAGGGCCCAATATACTGGCTGGATGGCACGAAGTTTTAGGAATTAAAGGGTATCCCAATGAGATAAAAATGGTAAGCAATAGAACATCCCAAGGAGGGACTACTATAAATAACACAGGAAATTTTGGTTAGGGAATAAATGTGTGTTGGTTATATATGTGATTGGTTTCATATAACCATTAAAATAGCTCCCTACAAAATCTTTGAAGTTGGGTGTTCTTATTGTGATTCAGGATAAAGTAAGCATTTAAATAAAGCACAAGGGAAATAACTCAAACTGATACTCAATGTAGATGATTTTCTGAGAGAAAATAATAAGACAAAGCCAAGTCGCAATCAACCAAACCAACCCCAAACTACACTGATTCCAAATTAAACTTTCTGATGCCAGCCATCAGAAGACAGAAATATCTGTTTTCAGGCTACTGAAAGAACTCTACTTCTTCAGTAAAACAAATCTACAAGAATATCTTAGAATGGTACAATATATTATATACATTTTCCTGCATTTTTTATTGATGCTAACAGAGTACTTTATTAATTTGTAGTCCCCATCCCCAAAAGTCTCCCATAAATCTTCTTCTGTAACTTTCTCATTCGTTTACCTACTAATGACTTCATGTCTTCACCTCTGTTCTACAGAATTCCAGTTCTCTGTCCTGAGCTCAGTCCTCTCTCTCTACTACCAAAAGTCTTTTCAACCTAGCACCACAAATTCAATCCATTAAAACTGGTATCCTTTTCTTCCCTCAGATCAGTTTCCATTCCCAACTCTGCCATGACATGATGTTTTTAAAATAAAGGACTCAGCTTTTATTCCCACTAGCTTATCACTAAATCCTGTCGATTCATCTTTTGAAATGTCTAGCATTTTTTAATTAAATTTATTTATTTTTTAAATTGCAATACTGTATTTGTTTTGCCATACATTGACACGAATCAGCCATAGGTGAACAAAATCTCCCAATGCCGAAGCCCCCTCCCACCTCCCAACCCACAATACTGTATTTGTTTTGCCATACATTGACATGAATCAGCCACAGGTGTCCACGATCTCCCAATGCCAAAGCCCCCTCCCACCTCCCACCCCACATCCTCTCCCTGAATCAAGTCTAGCATTTTTTTACCTCATTACTTTATTTTCATATAACTGAAATAGCTTCCTACTATTCCTATCATCTTCAGTGCCAGTTTCCTCCCATTCCAATCTATTCCTAAAGTATATTTTCCAAGGGTTGCATTTATTCATGTTACTTGTTTTAAAACCTTTGAGGGCTTAAGTTAAAAACATTAAAATCTTCACCAACAGTACTCAGAGCTTCTACTCTTACCTGAATGAGCCCTATCAGTTTCCAGTCCCCAACACCATTGAAGCCTTCTATCTACACTGTTACAGCGCTTCCCAAAGTGTTTCTCACAATCCACCCAATGAAATACTCAACCCCAGATACGTATAATCGAAAAAGGATACTGCTTCCTTTCCTTGCAAGTGAAAGTGAAGTCACTCAGTCGTGTCCAACTCTGCAACCCCATGGACTGTAGCCTATCAGGCTCCCCCGTCCATGGGATTTTCCAGGCAAGAGTGCTGGAGTGAATTGCCATTTCCTTTTCTAGGGGATCTTCCCGACCCAGGAATCGAACCCGCATCTCCCACACTGTAGGCAGACACTTTACCGGCTGAGCCACGAGGGAAGCTCTGCTTCCTTTCCTTAGACAGGTTTATTTTCCACTATGCTAATGAGAATGTTCATAACCTATTTAATAATACACATTTGGTATCTTTTGTTGTTTAGTCACTAAGTTCATGTCTGACTCTACTGTGACCCCACAGACTGAAGCCCTGCCAGGCTACTCTGTCCGCAGGATTTTCCAGGCAAGAATACAGAAGCAGGTTGCCATTTTCTTCTCCAGGGGATCTTTCCGACCCAGGGATTGAACCCACATCTGCATTGGCAGGCAGATTCTTTACCATTCAGTCACCAGGAAGTCCCCATCAATATCTTTACAAGTCATTTTGGGGGGATGCTGGGTTATTAAATTGTCTTCTGGATAAGCTGCTTCTATTCTCACTTACATGACTTTTTGCCTTGTAAAACACATCTTCCCCCTCATTTTTCTACCTATACAAATCTATATTCATCTACTGAAGTTCTCCCTTTTCCATAAAATCTTCCCTGTCAAAACCCTCTTTGATATTAGACTCCTCTGAACTTTAATTCTTTTAAATGTCCTCATATGCAGACAAGACTAAATCAAAATTCCTTTTGCTTCTTTTGTCCGCCCACAGATTTATAGATTCATTTCTGAAACATAATTCTCAATGTCACAAGTCTTTAAAAAGCTACATATTTACACAATTATACAACTGGAAGTAGTATACAATAAACAAGTACCAAATATTTCACACAACTGAACAAAGTTAATTATTTCAGAAACAGGTAAAATTCACATCATGTTACCACACAACTTATGTTTATTCTGTACCTATTACTCATATTTCATTTATTCTCCAAAAAAGAGCACAGATTGAAAGATGAATAAGAAATAATTGCTGAAGTCCAAAAGACAAATGTTAACTACAAAACACAACAAAAGAAATACATGCTATTTAAAAAAGTAGTAATTTAAAGGAGTCAAGAAAGACTATGGGATGAGGTAGAATCTGAGCTAAGCCTCAGAAGATGTCAACTCAAAGGTTACTCTTCTAGTCTGTTCCTAAATATGGTTCAACATTAGTATACCATTTACCACATTACATTAGAATCTTTTACCTGACCACCTAACCCAATGGTTCTCAAAAAAGAGAGGAAATTTTGTCCTTTGGAAGACATTTGGCATTGTCTGAAGTCATTTTTATCGTCATAAATGAAGGGTTAGGGGTGCAATTGGCGTCCAGTGAGATACTGCCAAACAATGGAGAGGACAATGGATACTACAATGGAGAGGACAACCCCGCAATAAAGAATTACTAGATCTAAAATATCAATAATGTGGAGATTTGAGAATACCCAGGCTAACCTTTAGAGAATGAACAATTCTGGTGTAAGAAGTATCTTATTCATCCTTATATGTCCACCACTGGACAGAGCACGAAGTCTATACATGGTGCTAGACTCAATAAGGGCTTCCTTGATAGCTCAGCTGGTAAAGAATCGCCCTGCAATGCAGGGGACCTTGGTTCGATTCCTGGGTCAGGAAGATCCACTGGAGAAGGGACAGGCTACCCATTCCAGTATACTTGGGCTTCCCTGGTGGCTCAGCTGGTAAAGAATCCGCCTGCAACGCAAGAGACCTGGGTTCAACCTGGGTTCGACCCTTGGAGAAGGGAAAGGCTACCCACTCCAGTATTTCTGGCCTGGAGAATTTCATGGACTGTATACAGTCCATGGTGTCGCATAGTCGGACACAATTGAGCAACTTTCACTCACTGGTAGGCTCAATAAGCCTCATTTTAAAGGCAATCGAACACAATTCACATGTCAATTATACCTAAATACAGATGAAATAAAAAATAAACAAAAGCAACGGAAGAGTCAGTGAAGAATTTATAGAAGGCAACAACATGACCTATGTTTAGGGAAGATAACTGAAGTAAAGGATATGCTGAAATGATTTCCAGTATCTTCCAAAATTAAAAATGCATATAATCACCAGATATGTATCTATTCTGCAGATACACATACATTCCCTAATGGGGAAAAATATATGTATAAGGATAATCACTGCAGTATAATTTGAAGATAGAAAATGAATACACATCAGTAAGGATATTATTAAATGACAAGATACCTATTCAACAGAACACTGTTACTGCAATTACCAAGAATGAGACAGCTCTATTAGAGAATATATAGGTATGGTAGTGTGTGTAAATGTATCCTTCCATCAGAGATATTCCATACAGTCAAACAAACAAACAAACTGGTAACAATGGCTATCTCTAGGGAGAAGAACCGGAGGGTTAAGATAAGGAGGGCAAGATCTTTAAATCACTCTTTAATATATTTCCTGAATGTATGTCTTGTGCAGGTATTACTTATTATCCAAGAAATAAATTTTCCAAAAATAATTTTGAATGTACTAGAGAGAGGAAAGATTAGAGGAATGAAAAACAAATTAACTATTTTAACAGCCCAGGAGAACAGTAAAAGCCAGACTAGTAAAATGAAAACAGACAGGAAGAAAAACAATCACAAAAACATGGCAGAGATAAAACCAAAAGGACTTGGAACTTTCTACCAGGAACAGATAAAGAGTTAACCCTGCACCTGCATGCAAGCAACTAAAGGTAACAGGAGAAAGAAAACAATGGTACTAATCACTCAAGAAAGCACCCAGGAACCCCTCGCTTCCCAGTTCTCTCAGATGACCATTTCATGCCTTTCTCCTTCTTACATTTCTAACACCTGTCCTCAACTCCCTCATCTTATTTCAAAAGGAAATTAGAAGCAATCCAACAAGAACTATCTTATCTTCCAAACAACTGTTCCATATGATTATTCCCAATCTTAACATGTGGTCAATCTCTATATCTGTGTCCTGTATTTCATCTTGTTTGCCTTCTTAAATAACCTTCCTCTAGTGTACCTTCTTCCTGAGTCATCAATTTCTTACTCTTTACTGAGACATTCCCCAAAACCCACCCTGATCTCAAGCCTACCTCCAACTATTGTGTCCTATTTCAACATTTATCTTAACAGGAAAAAAATTTTTTAATATTTGTTTGTAATTACTGTTGCTACTCCCTCTTCCCTTCACTTCCTTTTAATTAAATCACTCTATCTAGGCCTTTCTTCCTAACACTCCACTGAAATCACCTGTTACCAACAACCAGACTCCAATTCTTTTATCTCATCTTTTATCTTATCTCCACTGTATCTGAAAAGTTGAGAACTGCTCCTTTAAGTGGTTCATTCACTTGGCTTCCAGGATACTGCACTCTGCTGGAAGTGCCTTCTGCCCTGTTTGCCTTACTGATTTCTCCTCTACTTCTGATCGTCTAAATGTTGAAAATGTCCTCGGATTCAGCCAAGGACTTCCCTCAATTTTGGTCATTTCAAGTTTCAGCTCCTAAATTTATGTTTGGTTCTTTGGGCTTCCCTGGTGGTGCAGAGGTTAAAAGCGTCTGCCTGCAACGTGGGCGACCTGGGTTCGATCCCTGGGTCGGGAAGATCCCCTGTAGAAAGGAAATGGCAACCCACTCCAGTACTCTTGCCTGGAGAATCCCATGGATGGAGGCGCTTGGTGGGCTATAGCCCACAGGTCACAGAGTCAGACACGACTGAGTGACTTCACTTTCACTTTCTTTTACTAATGTGCCATGTCATTTTCATTATAATTTCCAGCTCTGTGCTAAAATTTTTTAAGCTTGGCTTTTACCTTCTTAGTTTAGTTGCTCAGCTGTGTCAGACTGTTTGCGATCCCAAGAATCGCAGCACGGCAGGCCTCCCTGTCCATCACCAACTCCCAGAGTTTACCCAAACTCATGTCCATCAAGTCGGTAACGCCAACCAGCCATCTCGTCCTCATGTCGTCCCCTTCACCTCCTATCCCCAATCCCTCCCAGCATCAGTCTTTTCCAATGAGTCAACTCTTCACATGAGGTGGCCAAAGTACTGGAGTTTCAGCATTAGCATCAGTCCTTCCAAAGAACACCCAGGGTTGATCTCCTTCAGAATGGACTGGTTGGATCTCCTTGAAGTCCAAGGGACTCTCAAGAGTCTTCTCCAACACCACACTTCAAAAGCATCAATTCTTCGTCACTCAGCTTTCTTCACAGTCCAACTGTCACATCCATACATGACTACTGGAAAAACCATAGCCTTGACTAGACGGACCTTCATTGGCAAAGTAATGTCTCTGCTTTTGAATATGCTATCTAGGTTGGTCATAACTTTCCTTCCAAGGATTAAGTGTCTTTTAATTTCATGGCTGCAGTCACCATCTGCAGTGATTTGGGAGGTCCCCCAAAGAAGTCTGACACTGTTTCCCCATCTATTTCCCATGAAGTGATGGGACCAGCTGCCATGATCTTCATTTTCTGAATGTTGAGCTTTAAGCCAACTTTTCACTCTCCTCTTTCACGTTCATCAAGAGGCTTTTAGTTCCTCTTCACTTTCTGCCATAAGGGTGGTGTCATCTGCATATCTGAGGTTATTGATTTCTTCCAGCAATCTTGATTTACCTTCTAGACCATAGGAAAAACAACTGTTTTAGTCTGTTTGTTTATCTGAAGGTACAGGAAGTCTCATTTCTGTTGTGTGATGTTTCTGCTGATTCTCACTCATGACATGTCATCTCACATACCTGATTACCTATGATTCTCTGCTAGACACTGCATTTGAAAAATCAAAAAAATAACCTGAGGCTCAAAATGACACCATTTTCCAATCTCTTCTTTACCTGTATTCTTTCCCTAATCCCACTTCAAAATCTCCTGGAGGCTTTTAATACATCTTTTCTAAACCTAACAGAGTCATTAAATTAAGAATTGGGAGGAGGGTGAACACAAGTTGATTGCATTTTTAATTCCCTGTGAGAGTCTACTATGCAGCCAAATGTTAAAAATCGATGCCCCAAATTTTTTCATCTAGTCACGTCTATCTACATTAACAGCTCCCCAAACTTATCTCCAGCCCAATCTGACTTCCAGATTCTGATAAACAACTGCTTACTTGAACCAATCACTTGGAAATCTAACAGGTATTTCAAACATAACAAAGTCACAACAGAACTCTTCATTCTCCCTTCACCCAACCTTTCCCCAGACTTTTCTTATTACTAGCCTAGCCAAATTCATTAACTTCTTTTGCCTATATTACTGCACTAGCCTTATCCTTTGGAAAAGGTGATGGCAACCCACTCCAGTACTCTTGCCTGAAAAATCCCATGGACGGAGGAGCCTGGTAGACTGCAGTCCATGGGTCACTAAGAGTCAGACACGACTGAGCAACTTCACTTTCATTTTTCACTTTCATGCATTGGAGAAGGAAATGGTGACCCACTCCAGTGTTCTTGCCTGAAGAATCCCAGGGACAGGGGAGCCTGGTGGGCTGCTGTCTATGGGGTCGCACAGAGTCGGACACGACTGAAGCAACTTAGCAGCAGCAGCAGCAGCAGCCTTGTCCTTACTAGCCATTCCAACCTCAAACGACCATCCCCATTGGCCACAGGATCTGCCAGTGATTGTTTTAAAACATAAAACCATCCAAAAACATACTGCTACGGTGAAAGATGTCAGTGATGGAGGAGGCTATGCATGTGTAGGAACAGAAGGTACATGGAAAGTCTCTGTACCTTCTCTTCAGTGTTGCTATGAATCTAAAACTACTCTTAAAAAGTCTTAATTTAGAAATATACATATATAACTGCATTTCTGTTCTCTTGATACTTATATCCAAATTATAAATAGATGTAAAAAGACTAAAATTATTCTCTATAAAGATGATCCTCCTAAAAATGACAAGAATCTTTAACCAGGAACCAACCCCTACCTGTCCCACACCCCTATTTTGTTTTAGGATTAGCATTCCATTTCTTAACAATATACATAAGCATGAACTACCAAGAATAATGAATACCATGTATTAAAATACAACTGATTAAAAAAATGAGTTCATAATGATATACTAAAAAAAAAATAAAGAGAACCTCTGATGGCTGCTATGACACCAACCCATTCTGAAAACAGACAAATAAAAGGAATGGATTTAACAGCTTATCCTGCCTTTCTTGTACAAACTGTGCTTTGGGGGTAACCAAACAGCTAACAAGAGAAGACTGTGTTCAGAAAAAAAGAATCACAGCTTAACACAAATGTACTGAGAAAATTAGAAAAATCACTATTTTGCAAATCTTAATGAAATAATGAATCCAAATGACAATGAGGAAAAGCTGAGACTTGGAGGCACATAAACCAATTAAAGACACAGGCCTTATCTGAATCCTAATTTGATCAATTCTAGAAAGATATTTTTAATCATTTGGGGAAAACTAAACATTGCAAGGATATGGCCCAAATATTATTTATTTACTTAAATATTTAAAGGGTTACTATCAATTTAGGGTACTGTACATAACAGTACTATGGTTGTTTCTTAAAATTCTTATTCATTAGCACGGCAGTCTCCAAACTTTAAGTCTTAAAAATTACTGAAAACTTTAAGGAGTTTTTGTTTATATAAGTTACACCTATTTACCAGAGGGTGAAAGAGAATGACTATGAAGTGGCATACTAGAATGGAGAGAAGAGACAAAACGGTACTATACCTTAATTATGGTGTTGTTTATACAACCATGTAGAGTTACTGAAACTACGTTTAACTATGCACTATGAAATTGTGTTAACTGTGCGCTAAAATTTTACAGTGAATTTTAGTGTATGTAAATTGTATCTTTATAAAAATGGGAAAGATTCATTTTTTTTTAATTTGAAGATTTCAAAGGGTCTTTGTTTAATCTCAGTATTCATATTAGAAATCAGAACTGGGAACATTTAAAAGGTTTAATAATTAATTTTAAAGTTAACAGACTCATTGGTGTTAGCATAAGTAACATCTTCTTATGGGAAATATATATATATTTTTTTAATCAGAATAGGGTTTCCCTGATGGCTCAGTGGTAACGAATCCGACTGCCAATGCAAGAGACACAGGTTCGATCCCTTGTCGAGGAAGATCCTAAATGCCCTAGAGGAACTAAATTTCTGTACTACAACTTCTGAGCCTCTGCTGTAGAGCCTGGGAGCCACAACCACTGAAGCCTGTGTGCCCCAGAGCACATGCTCCGCAACAAGCCACGCCACCGCAATGAGAAGCCCAGGCACTGCAATGAAGAGTAGCCCTCGCTCACCACCTGGGCAGCAATGAAGACCCAGAACAGCCAAAAATAAATAATTTTTAAAATTAGGCTAGTTTGCCTTTCTTGCAAATATCTTTAATATCTGACTTTTAGAAAATAGCTAGATAATACTAAGTATAAAAAGTCAGAGAAAGACAAATATGTGATATCACTGATACAAATTAATGCATTTACAAAACAGAAATAGACTCACATAGAAACCAAATCTATGGTTACTACTTAATGGGAAATGAGAGGGAAGGGATAAATTAGGAGTTTGGGATTAATAGATACACACTGCTACATACAAAATAAGCAAGGACCTACTGCATAACACAAGAAACTATATTTAATCTCCTGTAATAACCTATAAGGAAAAAGAATCTGAAAAAGATATATTCATGTGTGTGTATGCACTGTTATATATATGTAACTGAATTGCTCTGCTGTACACCTGAAACTAATATTGTAAATCAACTATACTTCAATTAAAAAAAACAAACAGCTAGATTCTTTATATCTGCTTCTGTGCTGAATCTGCTGTTATCACATATCATACAGCCTTTGAAATACTCCACTGTATATCACTTGTGAGATGAAAGTGAAATAAGCAAATAGCATCTTGCTATTATTAATACAATAACTTTGACCTCACAGGTAACTATGAAAAGGGTCTTGGGGACTCCAAGACCACACACTGCAGATCATTTTATTAGTACTTTTGGGTAAAGGTGTACACTGTTTGGAGTTTACTTTAAAATACTCAAGCAGTCAAAAAAAAAAAAAAAAAAGAAAATAAAATACTCAAGCAGAAGTTTACATAGTGGAAACAGAGGAAAGAATGGCAGAATGTTGATAACTGTTCAAGCTGGGAGATAGTTACATTAAGGTTCATAATACATTTCTCTGCTTTTATGTATCTTTGAATTTTTCTGTAACTTTTAAAGTTACTAGTATTTTAGTCATTATTAATTTTTTACCCACTTTAATCACTATTATGTCCTCATTTTCTCCAGATCCATTTTTCTACTTAATCCTTCAGTAGTTAGTTTTATGAGGGTCTTTGAATAATAAACTCTCAGTCCTTGATTATTTTAAATATCATTATATTCTAACTCTTAAACAGAATTTTAACTGCATGTAGAATAGTTGGCTGCCGGTTCTTTTTCTCATACCATATTACTACACCATCTTCTGGTATGTGTGTGGCTGATGAGAAGACTGTACGTCTGTAACTTCTTTGATAGCAATCTGACTTCTGTTAAAATTTAAGATTATCTCTCCCCATAATTTCAAGACATGAGTGGACTTATTTTTACCTTCCTTAATATTTGAAAATTTTTCACCTGTAAACTATCTCCAACACAAGAAGGTTCTCAGCCACTGTCTTATCAAATATGGCTTCTCTTGTCATTCACTCTATTTTATTTTTCTGAAACTCTTAACGTTGATGACTCTTGTCAATCTTTCAGTTCTCTTTAACTACCTCTTCATTATCTCTAAGCTATATTCTGGGTAAATGTCTTAGTACCCTACTATTCACTCATTTTTTCCTATGTCCAGACTCAAGGTTCTCCTGTTTGTCTCCCCAAATTTTTCTATTTCACTAAGACAATGCTAATAAGCATTGACTATGCTAAAGCCTTAACTGTGGATCACAACAATGTGCCAAACATTCTTCAAGAGATGGGAATATCAGACGACTTGACCTGCCTCCTAAGAAACCTGTATGTAGGCCACGAAGCAACAGTTAGAACTGGACATGGAACAACGGACTGGTTCCAAATTGGGAAAAGAGTATATCAAGGCTGTATTTCGTCACCCTGCTTATTTAACTTATGTGCAGAGTACATCATGAGAAATGCTGTTCTGGATAGAGCACAAGCTGGAATCAAGACTGCCGGGAGAAATATCAATAACCTCAGATACACAGATGACACCACTCTTATGGCAGAAAGCAAAGAACTAAAGAGCCTCTTGATGGAAGTAAAAGAGGAGAGTGAAAAACCTGGCTTAAAACTGAACATTCAGAGAACTAAGATCATGGCATGCGGTCCCATCACTTCATGGCAAATAGATGGGGAAACAGTGACAGACTTTACTTTTTGGGCTCCAAAATCACTGCAGATAGTGACTACAGCCATGAAATTAAAAGACGCTTGCTCCTTTGAAGAAAAGTTATGACCAACCTAGACAGCATATTAAATAGCAGAGACATTACTTTGCAAACAAAGGTCCGTCCGTCTAGTCAAAGCTATGGTTTTTCCAATAATCATGTATGGAAGTGAGAGCTGGACCATAAAAAGAAGACTGAGTGCCAAAGAATTGATGCTTTGAACTGTGGTGTTGGAGAAGACTCTTTGAGAGTCCCCTGGACTGCAAGGAAATCAAACCAGTCAATCCTAAAGGAAATCAAGCCTGAATATTCATTGGAAGGACTGATGCTGAAGCTCCAATACTTTGGCCACCTAATGTGAGGAACCGATTCATTAGAAAAGACCCTGAAGCTGGGAAAGATTGAAGGCAGGAGAACAGGATGACAAAGGACAAGATGGTTGGATGGCATCACCTACTCAATGGACATGAATTTGAGCAAGCTCTGGGAGACCGTGAAGGACAGGGAAGCCTAGTGTGCTGCAGTCCACGGGGTTGCAAAGAGTCAGACACAACTGAGCAACTGAACAACAAAGAACCCATTCTACTACCAGTAAAAATAAAAAGTACTATAAATTAAAACACTGACGTGTCATGGTCTGTAAGATAAACTCAGTATCTCAGAAATGTTAAAATGTTAAACATCATGTGTCTTAGAATCAATGAAATATGTTTCTCCTTTCTAGGATTACTGGCTTTTTCTTTTCCGTATCTACCTTCTCTGTTTCACAACTTTTTTCCTAAGATGCTACAGGTTCCTTTTCTCAATGACATCTTAGCTTTTCAGATTTTTAAATTATCTTTCTTCAGTTGGACATGAATTCATCTCTTAACTGTTGATTTTACAGGTTGTAATAGATTCTGCCTTAATCACTTACTTTGGAATTTTGGTTTCAGACTTATATTGAGTAAAGTTTTTCTCTATGCATTACAACTCCATTCTTCCAAGTGTTTCCATCAAGTCCTTCTAGCTCTAGTGCAGACTGGTCTTTTATTGGCTTCAGAGATAGTACTGGATATCATAAACCTAGACACCCAGTTTATAGCTGAATGGTTCAGATTGGTTCAGAATCTGATCCAGAAAGAATGAAGATACTGGGCTAAAATGGAAATGACATTTAGTTGTGGATGTGTGTCTAGTGGCGAAAGTAAAGTCTAAAGCTGTAAAGAACAATACTGCATAGGAAACTGCAATATTACATCCATGAATCAAAGTAAACTGGACATGGTCAAGCAGGAGATGGCAAGAGTGAACATCAGTATTTTAGGAATCAGTGAACTGAAATGGATGGGAGTAGGTGAATTTAATTCAGATGACCATTGTATCAACTACTGTGGGCAAGAATTCCATAGAACAAATGGAGTAGCCTTCACAGTGAAGAGAGTCCAAAATCTATAGTTGGGTGCAATCTCAAAAACAACAGAATGATCTCAGTTCCTCTCCAAGTCAACATCACAGTAATCCAAGTCTACACCCCAATCATTAATGCCGAAGAAGCTGAAACTGAACGTCTCTGTGAGAACCTACAAGACCTTCTAGAACTAACACCAAAAAAAGATGTCCTTTTCATTATAGGTGACTGTAATGCAAAAGTACAAGTCAAGAGATACCTGGAATAACAGGCAAGTCTGTCCTTGGAGTACAAAATGAAGCAGGGCAAAGCTAACAGAGTTTTGTCAAGAGAACACACCGGTCATGGCAAATATCCCTCCTGCAACAACACAAGACACAACTCTGCACATGGACATTATCAGATGGTCAATACCAAAATCAGACTGATTCCATTTTCTGCAGCCAAAGATGGAGAAGCTCTATGCAGTCAGTAAAAACAAGACCTAGAGCTGTGGTTCATATCATGAGCTCTTTATTGCAAAATTCAGGCTTAAACTGAAGAAAGTTGGGAAAACCACTAGGCCATTCAGGTATGACCTAAACCAAATCCCTTATGATTATACAGTAGAGGTGATGAATAGATTCAAGGAATTAGATCTGGTAGATAGAGTGCCTGAAGAACTATGGATAGAGAATGTTAACAGTGTACAGGAGATGGTGATCAAAACCATTCCAAAGAAAAAGAAATGAAAGAAAGCAAAATGATTTTCTGAGGTGGCCTCACAAATAGTTAAGAAAAGAAGTGAAATGCAAAGGATAAAGGGAAAGATATACTCAGCTGAATACAGAATTTCAGAGAATAGCAAGAAGAAAGCCTTCTTCATTAATCAATGCAAAGAAATAGAGGAAAGCAATAGAATGGAAAAGACTAGAAATCTCAAGAAAATTGGGGATAGGAAGGGAAATTTTCACACAAGGATGGGCACAATAAAGGACAGAAACAGCGAGGACCTAAAAGAGATTAAAAAGAGGTAGCAAGAATACACAGAAGAATTGTACAAGAAAGGTCTTAATGACCCATGTAACCACGATTCCCTGGTGGCTCAGATGGTAAAGTGTCTGCCTGCAATGCGGGAGACCCAGGTTCAATTCCTGGGTCAGGAAGATCCCCTGGAGAAGAAAATGGCAATCCACTCCAGCACCCTTGCCTGGAAAATCCCATGGACGGATTAGGATAGGCTACAGTCTATGGGGTCGCAAAGAGTCAGACACAACTGAGGGACTTCACTTTCAACCACGATGGTGTGGTCACTCACCTAGAGCCAGACATCCTGGAATGTCAAGTGCCTTAGGAAGCCTCAGTACAAACAAAGCTAGTGAAGGTGATGGGATTCCAGCTGAGCTATTTCAAATCCTAAAAGATGATGCTGTAAAAGTGCTGCACTCAGTATGTCAGCCAATTTGGAAAACTCAGTAGCAGCCACAGGACTGGAAAAGGTCAGTTTTCATTCCAGTTCCAAAGAAGGTCAACATCAAAGAATGTTCAAACTACCATACAATTGCGCTCACTTCATATGCTAGTAAAGTTATGCTCAAAATCCTTCAAGTTAGGCTTCAGCAGTATGTGAACTGAAAACTTCCAGATGTACAAGTGGGTCTAGAAAAGGCAAAGGAACCAGAGATCAAATTGACAACATTCACTGGACCATAGAGAAAGCAAGAGAATTCCAGAAAAACATCTACAGCTGCTTCACTGACTATGCCAAAGCCTTTGATGGTGTGGATCACAACAAATTGTGGAAAATTCTTAGAGGAATACCAGACCACCTTACCTGTCTCCTGAGAAATCTGTATGCAGGCCAAGAAGCAAATTAGAACCAGACATGGAACAACGGACTGGTTCAAAATTGGCAAACAAGTACATCAGGGCTGTACACTGACACCCTAACTTATATGGAGAATACATCATGTGAAATGTCCAGCTGGATGAATCAAAAGCTAGAATCAAGATTGCTGGGGAAAATACCAACAACCTCAGATATGCAGATACCACTCTAAAGGCAGAAAGTGAAAAGGAACTAAAGAGTCTCTTGATGAGGGTGAAAAGAGGAGAGTGAAAAACTGGCTTGAAACTTAACATTCAAAAAACTAAGATCACGGCATCCAGTCCCATCACTTAACGGCCAACAGATGGGGAAAAAGTAGAAACAGTGACAGATTTTATTTTCTTGGGCTCCTAAATCACTGTAGATGGTGACTGCAGCCATGAAATTCAAAGACACTTGACTCTTGGAATAAAAGCTATGACAAACCTAGACAAGATATTAGCAAGCAGAAATACCACTTTGCCAAAAAATGTCCAGATAGTCAATCCAGTTTTCTCAGTAGTCATGTACAGATGTGAGACATGGACCATAAAGAAGACTGAGCACCCAAAAATCGATGCCTTTGAACTGTGGTGCTGGAGAAGACTCTTGAGAGTTCCATGGACAGCAAGAAGACCAAACCAAGAAATCAACTGAGGATTCACCGGGGACTGATGCTGAAGCGCCAATACTTTGGCCACCTGACGTGAAGAGCCGACTCATTGGAAAAGACTCTGATGCTGGGAAAGATCAAGAATAAGAGGAGAAGGGGACAGCAGAGGACAAAATGGTTGGATGGTATCACCAACTCAATGGACATGAGTTTGAGCAAACTTTGGGAGATGATAAAGGACAGGGAAGTCTGGTGTGCTGCAGTCCATGGAATCGCAAAGAGTCAGACATGACTGAGCAACTAAACAACAAAAAATAATTAAATATGACATAATTCCTGACATAAATACTTAATGGACATTTTCATTCTACCAAAAAAAATTAAAGATAAAGAAACTGTACAAGCAGTGCAGTTATGACAATATTTTAAAATGTACTTAATACCCAGCCTTAAAGGGTAAGTCAAAATCTGACAGGATTCAAATCTGAGAAACTGGATTAAGCCTTGGCTTAATTTGGGAGACATCTTCTGACTAGAAAAGATGTTGGAAAGGTAATTTCAAAAGTAAATTCATACTTTGTCTCTTTTCATTCAGTGTCATATACATAGCAAATGGTGGACAGAGTAAAAATTAAATTTCAGAAACAGCATGCATCTCTCAGTGGGCAAGGAACAGAAATAAGAAGAATGACTGGGGTTGCAGCTTGGGGCCCAGTGAGTTCTACGTTGCAAGGAAAATGGGTTTGGTTTCTAAGGGGTAAAGAGCACTAAACATATCCCTCATGAGGAGTGGCCCTGAATCAGATTCACATCTTAAAATGGGTCAGAACAGAGATCATTTCTGTTAAAGGGGAGCTTTAAAAAAAAAAAAAAAGATTAAATTCCAGAACCCTGGTTTAAAAAAAAAAACAAACTGTGTGGTTTCTTTTATTTGGGAAATGTGTTCATGGTTTCCACACTAAACAAAAATAAAATGCAAACCAATGGTATCAAAGATTTAAGCAGTTCATCTGGCCATACTATGTTCTAACACAGTTTTTTTTCTAAACTGATTATTCACATAAGAAAACATGTCTTACAAGTTTTCTGTCAATTAAAAACAGTATACCAAGGAATAGTTTTATTACTAGATTATCCCCAAATTCCAATTTTTGTTTTTTATTTTTAAATATGCTACAATGTACTATGCAGCATTTTGATTATCATTCTCTTTAACTTTTGTTTTCTCATTCCTTTAAAATTGGGAGAAAATTCTAATTTAATGGCCTTCTGGAGTGCTTATTTTACTCTTCCTTGCCCAACATTCAATAAACTAAATCATCATCTTAAAAATTCAATTTTGCATTTAATTCAAACAGTGTTGCTATTTTGATGCTATTTTGGAAATAAATTACTGAGCACTTACTGCTTTCTATCAATCTAATTTCATGACCAATATAAATTCACAAAATCACAAATAAATTCTCTAGAGGTGTTTTTCTAACACGTACAGATCTCCATAATTTTCACTTTGTGGAAGCTTTAAAAACTGGTTTTAAAAACTATGTTTTCAGGAGTGTGTCATTCTACCAGTATTATCAAACTTTTTGTTCTCAGGACTCCTTCTAAACTCTTAAATATTACTGAGGTCCCTAAAAGCTTTTGTTCATGTATGATACTTTTTTTTATATTTACTGTAGCAGAAATTAAGACAAAATTTTAATGTTTCAATTCATTTGAAAACAATAAATCCATTACATGTTAACACAAATCACTATTTTGTGAAAAACAACTATTTTACCAAAATATATATATAGAAGTTAATTAAAGGTCATGTTTTATATTTTTGCAAATCTCCTTAATATCTAGGCTAAAAGAAGACAACTGGAGTTTCATATTTTCTTCTGCAGTCTGCAGCAGTATGTAGTTTGGGCTGAAGCATATGAAGAATATCAAGATACATGGCTGGAAAAAAGAAGTAATCTGATACTCTTTCAGCCAAATGTGTGTATTCTTCTTTGATACTATACCAAATCTGACTAGTTTGTTTCTAAAATGTCAATTGCAGTGTAGAATCTGAAAACATATCGATAAACTTTCCATATGCTTATTGTTAGTCTATCTTTCACCCATGCATGATTTGTAACATAATTTGGTCATTTGAAAACCACTGGTTCACTGAACTATCATAAAGATCTTGTAAACATATTTCATTACAATACAATATTCAAAAAAATCCTGTTTATTAATATAACACTGTCCATCTCATCAGAAAAGAATCCAATTATTAATACATTATCAAGTTCATAGTAGTAGATTCAAGTTCTCCTAAATTCTTATTTTCACTGGAAAGTCCAAATTTTATCATCAGAAGCAAATAGGTTTTTATTCCTCTGAAGGACAGGCTCACTTATTTTTTTAGAAAATATCTATCACTTAAATACATCAATCACTCAATATTAGTCCTGTCAGTCTTTCAAGTATTGTGTTTCCTGAGAACAGCATCTAGTTCAGCTTGCAACTCACACGACTGCTCAAGTGAAAACAATATATATGTTTTTTAAAATATAATCATCTTATTTTGGTATGTGCTTTATTAAAGTACAGTTTCTATTTTATCACAAAGAATATTACAAAAACATGCAGCAGGAACTACAAACCAGAAACACAATGAGATACCACTTCACACCCACTGTCTAAAATCAAAAAGGAGGACAATGATGTGTTGGTGGGGATGTAGAAAAACTGGAACCCTTTTGTTGGTGAGAATGTAAAATGATATAGTCACTTTGGAAAAACATTTTGGTAGTTCTTCAAAATGTTAAACATACAATCTAGCAATTCCACTCCTAAGTGTATACCCAAAAGAAACAAACATATGTCCACATCAAACAACTGTACACAAATGTTCATAGCAACATTCTCTCGATAGCTAAAAATGGACATGCTGTCAATCAATGGATAAGTGAACAAAATGTGGTATATCCCTACAATGGAATATTATTCAACCACAAAAAGGAACAAAGTGTTGGTAAAGACTACAACACAGATGAAGCCTGAAAATATGCAGAAAGTCAGAAACAGAAAGCAACATACTGTATGATTCGACTGGTAAGATATAACAGGCAAATCGAAAGAGACAGAAAGTAGATTAGTGGTTGCTGGGGGATAAGGGATTGGGGGAATGTGGAGTGGACTACTAATGGGAATGGGGTTTGGGGGTGGGTGAGAATGCTCTAAAATTATACACTGGTGATGGTTGGACAAGTCTGTCCCTGTATCAGAAACCACTAAATTGCATACTTTATAAATAGTGACTTTTATAATATGTGAATATTTCAGTAAAGCTATTATTTTAAAAAGGACATGCAGCATTCCTGGACACTGGACACACAAGGGTCAAGATTTAGTGAAAATAACTCTTTTGATGTGTTCATCAAGGTTATTGTTCAGTGAAACTAGCATTTTTCGTTAACTCCAAGTGGATGGTCATAAAGAATACTGCTACTGTTACAGTTTATCATCACAGCTTTGATTTGTGCTAAGACACAACAGTTTTAGCAACTATCAGTAAAAATGTCAACACAACAAAAAAGGCAAGTAATTTTATTATTATTATGAAAAGCAGTTTGACATCAAGGACCTCTGAGAGGGTCTCAGGAATCCTCAGTGGTCCACAGACCATACTCTGAGAATGCAGTTAAACCAACACTTCAGAAGGCTCAGATGCAACTGAAAGCTCCCTAGGAACACATCACGACTTCAGGACAGTGCCAGTTTTCTGTGTGCATGTGTGTGCTCGGCTGCTCAGTTGTGTCCAACTCTTTGTGACCTTATGCCTGTCAGGATCCTCTGTGGGATTCTCCAGGCAAGAATACTGGAGTGGGTTGCCATTTCCTCCTCCAGGGGATGTTCCCAAACCAAGGATCAAACCCGGGTCTCCTGCATTGGCAGGTGGATTCTTAACCAGTGAGTCACCTGGGAAACACAATTTTCTGTGTACATATCACAAATTTCTCTAAAGAAAGAGGGTAATACCATTAATTCAGTAAATTAAACCCAAGTTCCCAGCTTGAGTTTCAAAGGGTCAAAACAACCAAATAAGAGTGAAAGTAAGAACTTAGTGTACAACAAAACATTCAATAAAATACTAAGTAAATAACATTACTAAAGTAATGATTATACTCTTTCCAAATTGTATTATATCATTCTTACAAAACAAAGAGGACACTTCTGAAATTTCTACCCCTACTATCAATTATAACATATCTAGCACACCTATGTTTAGGAACTACTTCACACTTGTAAGAATAAATTATCACAGAATCGAAGAATTTTAGGTCTACAAGGTACCCTAGACATAGTTACATAGTCCAACAAGCACATTTTACATGCTGAGAAAACTGAGTTTGTACAAGCAAAAGTAACCTAGCCACAACCACCCAGCTAGCTAGTGAGTAAGACAGCACGAACACTACCTACTCCCAGTACCAGAGTTTCACTATGCCAGTCTGATTGTCCAACCAAATAAAATGTATAAAACATATAATTTACATCACACCAAAGACAGCCAGGACACCTTACCTGCCAAATAAAAATTCTGTGATGATTCAGAGTACCAATCAGATGTTAAGAAAATGCATAAAACAGAATGACAAGAAACAAATGTAACTGGCATAACAGAGAAATAAATCCTTGACTTACAAAAACTATCATCTTTCAATGAAGAACAATTCAAAACACATTTTGATGTTGATACAGACACAGGTAAAAGTATCATCATCTTTAAAGATAGTCAGATTCTGATAAAAACTTACAGGAAACAATTTCCCTACATATTAACACATTGGTGAACTTATCTATGGCATGACATGACTTAGAAGACTCACCTGCAGGACTGTCAGCATTCTCTCCTGGGTGTAGCTGTATACCAGTAGAATCTATAGAGTTTACTGTAACTGTCTGTAGATTTGGCAACTGACCAGTGCTTAGACTAACTGGAGTTGAAGACAAGGCTCCACCTGCTGCAACTTGACCAAGCGTGAGTGTCTGAACAGGCGTCAAAGTTATCTGTTGGGCAGCAGTATTCTGTATTTGCAAATTCTGCAAGTTCTGAACCCCTTGTACTTGAAATGTTTGCCAAGTTATCTGTCCAGAAGGGGTCACTGTCTGTGCCTGAATTAAAAAGGTTCCAGGATTCAGCTGCAACTGAAGATTTTGCAAAGCCTGTTGTGTTATATTCTGACCACTGGCTTGCACACCATGGATTGTCTGTGGTGTAATACCTTGCACAATTTGGGCTTGACTGGTTGGCTGCTGAGACTCTTGAAGTTGTAGATGCTGTACAACAGGCTGTGCTGTAGAAACCTGAATATTCTGAGCCTGTGTCTCTTCAGAAACAGGCGACTGGATATAATTTCCCTGAAGATCTGAAGAATGGACTTGCCCACTAGTAGTAGTCAAGCTATTTGTATTTTGTTGTAATATACCTGTACTATCTATAGTAACAGGCAACTGTGATGAAGAAGACGTTGGCACAAATAAATCTGTATCAGTATTAGTCTCATTAATATCAGGAGAAACCCGCTCACCAGTCCTTTCTGAATTGTCTGAACTATCCATAGCTTGTCCTGTGTTTATCAAATGTCCATCAGCATTAATGCCTGCAGTCATTGTCTGAGAACTGCCCGAGAGTCCCAAAGAATCTAGATCGACACTATTGATTGGTACAAAGGTAATATTTCCTGGAAGACCAAGAGGCACATTAGCAACTACTTGGGTTTGGCCAGGAAAGGATGAACCACCAATTGCAACTCCCTGAACCTGGACTTGACCAGTCTGTGGTATGAGATTCTGGATATTAGCAGGAGGTGTTCCAGAGGCAAGCAAGGTTTGATTAGAGCCAGGAATGATCTGAATTTGACCACTTTCTTGATTTATACCCCCATTATCTGAAGAGCCTGTGAAACCAATCTGAACCTGCTGACCATCTGATGACTGAATCTGTGGTATTACTTGATACTGAACATTGGACACTGTACCATTTGATGAATCTGATCCTGGTGCAACTGAAAATATTTGCTGATTCTGCAAATTCTGAAGGGGAAGGACATACTGCCCACTGGAAGTAGCAGCACTTGGAATCTGTACTAGATTGCCAGCTTCATCTTTTATAGTTGTAGGTGTGGCTGACAAAACCTCCCATCGGTTTGGTGCTCCTCCTAACTGTGCAGAAGCCAAATCACCTGTCTGGATGAAGAAAACAGAAAATGTTATGTGATATGTATTTGTGGTATATTTAATCCAATTCTCAAAACACTGTAAAAATGATAAAAACCCTTATCATCTGAAAAGTTCTCTTAGTAACACAACAGAGCTCAAATACAGAAGTACTATATAAACTACGATAATTATCATTTTTAATTTTTGTTAGTTACTGCTAAGAATACCCAGGCTATTTGAGAAGGAAAAAAGTTCAATTACAATATTCTTTATTTTATGACTACAAACTGATTTTCCAACCCTCATCTATGATCTCTCTGATGCTATACAGTTAAAAATAAAAGCAGAAATAGGTAGAAAAGATTATGAACGGCTCAAACCAAATAAACCTCAAACATGGAAGAGAGCTCAAAAAGTATAAAACCTACTAAAAACGTATCACTAAATCAGGTGCATCCTATTTGTGTACAAAAAAGAAACATATTAGAGCAGTGTTATCAGTTCCTAGAATCAGAAATAAGATTTGTATATTACTGCTATCAACTTTAAATCAAACAATTAAAGCTACTCTTTCATGGCACGTAGTAAGGTACTCCAGAGTAAACACAGGATGTGGATGATTCCTTTAGTGAGTCATCAAATTCTTTACTTTTGCATGAACTATCAAAAAATATACTAAAAAAATTAAAAATTTTTAATGAGGAAAGGTTATTGCCCTGTGACCACACTGCAAAGTCAGTCCATCCAAAAGGTTTTTCTAGAATCTAAAAGCTGGAGGATTGACACTTTACCTACTATTTCTAAATTTGCCATAGGATACTAGCCATTATATTTTGCAAATCTGTTATCTGCTAGAATTTAAAGTATCATTTCCATTGTGGATTAGACAAGACTAGAAAAATATCAATGTAGGAAAGTACAAAGCAATAAAACCCAACATATTAATGTCAAAGGGTAAAATTTTTAAGGGAATAGTAACAGTAACATCTAACATTTGAGCTGTTCTTTTATATACCAAGTACCATGATAGGGATTTGTAAGATTATATAATCTATTGCTTACAAGTATCCTATGAGGTAGTATGATTATCCCCATATCACAGATGACAAAACTGACACAAAATCAGACAGCTATCAAATGTCCAAAATAGGATTTAAAACTAAGTCAAACTCCAGAATCCATGCCCTTAAATTCTATACCATACTTATCTCTCACTAAGACCAAATACACAGGGAATGAGACCTATATGAATTAATCACCATCGAAATAATGCCATCCCTACCCCATTTCCTTCTAGATCTGTAAGTGATTTCCTATAACTTCACACATCACTAGTCAATGAGAACATGAACATACCTAAACCAGAATTCTCAATGTACAATCCATGCCTGGGGTTCAAAGGATGTCTGAATTCTCTAAAACAGCCTATCAACTTTTTGAGAAAGTTCAATTGGAAGACAGGGCTGGGGGTGGAGAGTATCTAGAGTTTCTTCATATTCTCAAAGGGGCTGGCGGGGGGAGGAGGGGGTCTGTGACTATTAAAAACAGGTGAAGACAAATAGTATTCTCTCAAAATAAACCATTGCACAAAATTTAATACAAATATTATAGAACCAGAAGATCTTTCAATTTTTTATAGAGACTCACTACCTGATTTTCATGTGCACACACAGATGAAATGTATATTTCAATGGAGGAACCACAGTTTAATGACTCAATTCAAAATATTTGAGCATATCTGCCAAGATGAAATAACCATGAGTAAGCCCATGAGATACAATCTTTATCTTCAAGTGATTCACTATCTATCCAACCAGACATACACATACATGATACTACTATGTGAATAGTGGTGTACACTATGCATAGGATCAAAACACTTTAGGGAAATAGAAAAATGAAAAAGACAAGACTTCACAGAAGAGATTTTTTTAGGTTATCATGAGTAAAATTTAAGATTTCACTGCAGGCAGTTAGGAAGCAGAGATATAGGCATTAAGGTATAGAACTAATCAACTCACAGACAAAAAGAAACTTCAAAAAACATGTATAGTTTGGAGTTGAAGAGAGAATTCAGAAAAGACTCATATTCATAGAACAAAATAATGGGGAACAGGACTAGACATTTTTATCAGGTCCTGTAGTAAATGGCTCCACAGATCATACTTAGGAGCTTGGACTTTATCCTACAGATAGTGAATGAAAGCTATAAAAAGTTTTGAGGAGAGTGAGTGGTACAATCAGATCTGTGTTTTATAAAGATAAACTAAGACCGAGTGAAGGAGAATGAAAGGCTGAAGACAAAAAAGTCACAGAAACTGTGGGACCAAGTACAGATGTCCAGGCTTGAACTAGAATAATGATCTATCTTTTAAACACAATCATTTGAACCTATCAAACTTAAACTGTTGAAATGAAGCAGTGGACATTAAAGTCATGTATGATTCTTCAAATTCTACCTGGTATAGAAATTACAAGCTTAAGTCATCTTTCACAGGATTAGAGTAACAATTTACATTTCATTTCAGTCTCTTGGCATTTTAAACTGAAGACATTCATACCGAAATCTAAAGTATGGTGTTTCAAATCCAACTCTTATTTTCTTAAGGTTATTCTTTGGGGAATCGAACTTGAATTTTTTCTAACCAGCATTATATATACCACTTTTCAACTTATATCAAAGAAGATACCTCACATATAAGTTAATTTTACAATACTGCTAGCCCTAGGTATCCACAGGAGATTGGTTCCAGGACCCTGTGGATATCAAATTCCCCCACCATGCTCAATTCCCTTACATAAAGTGAGATACAACAGGCAGACCTCCAAGGATTCAGAACCCACAAATAAGAGGGACAACTGTACTGGCACGTTGTCCCTTTTCATCATAAAATTTATGGCGTCCAAGTATTTAACAAAATCTTTATAAGAACAGGTATTAAACCATCAGTGAACAACTTTCTAGTTTAATAAATTCCTTGAAAATAAACACAACTATTCAGATGACCCTAGCTATTCTATAATCACCTAGAATTATAGGTGATTTAGATCAGGACTCAATGTCCTTATGGGAAAAATATTACCTTGCAGGGTCATAAGAGTCTAAAGAAAGTGTTAAGCTTTATAAACTGTAAAGCACTATATAATCCTAAAGTATCCTTACGATGACTACGATTATGGGACAAATTTGAAAAACATCCAACTGTGCCTAGCAGAAAGATCGATAAATATTTTTAAGTAAATAAAAATATTTTACTTTAAAATAATTGCAAAAAAACTGATAGGAAAAAATGGATCAATAAAACTGATCTTGAGATATTAGTGTCTTCAATGAAAAACTCTATACCAGTTTTAAATCAACTCCACAAAGAATATGCCCCAAATGTTTCAAAACCACAAAGCCTACAAAGATGATTCATTTTTAACAGAAATTTCATCAGTAGTGTACCAGCAAAATAAATAAACTAGAACATCTGAGACCAAAAAAAAAAAAAAAAGTTGTGAGAATGTTTGATGTTAGGCTACCAGAAACAGTAGAGACAGAGACATAAAAACACATAAGCCAGGCAAGAATTTTGGGGTCAAGATAACCCTCCACATTAAGCTCACATCCTAAGAGAAAACGTGTGCTCCTCTCAGTAATCCTAACATTCTTACTGACAAAACACCAATTAACATGGACACTGGCATTATTTAATTGAAGGTAGTCCAAGTTTCCCTCTGTATACAAACACATAATCACACGGTTTAAAAAAAAAAAAACACACACACACAACCAACAGCAGCCCTGAGACATTACTACAGCAAATTCATTACAAGGGCATGCTCCACTGCAACCAGGCATAAAATGGGGGATGGTGGAGAAGGGGAAATCCAAGGGTTTATCTTTTCAGGTAATAACTTTGTAAAGGAAAAAGAAAAAATTCATACTTATTACATCTCATTTGGAAAGGATTAATAACCCCTCAGTTCCCACAAATGGCTTTACAAAAGCCAGCAATAGGCAAGAAAAGAGTAACTGGAAACAAGTGTGAAGCTAAGGTGGAAACAAACAAGAACCATTCTAGGGCAAGTACTGAAGTTTCTTAAAATCTTCAAAAAGAACAGTAAAGAACAAAGACTACAAATATAAAATTGATTACCCAATGAACTCTTAACAATGACAGTGTAAGTCTTATCTGAAGTAACAGTCAAAATAACCTTTTTATGTTATTATTCACTTTGTATTTCACAAACATTTATGTAATAAATGAAACATTACAAGTTAAACTAAAATTTAGGCATTGTCTTTCCTAACACTTACTTATACAACTTATTAATACTAAAGTACAAATAAGCAAATGAGTAATTCACAGGTTCACACAAATGTAAACTGGATGAGTTAATATCTCATAAAATTCATCCTTTTCTATTTCTTGATTACTAAAACTACACAACTTTAAATAATAAAACAAAAATCTTGCCATCAAATCAATTTTGAGAGTCTATGCTGTGGGACATTACAGGTGAGACTGCTTTGTGATTAGACCTATTCAGCACTATACTGAGGGTGCCAAAAATTCTTGGCCAGGATCCAGGATGAACACAAATCATAACAAATTCTAAACTGAAAATATGTAAAGCAAATCTGTAGTTCAGCTATTGGCTTTTCAATGCCCCTTTACTCCTAAAATATCAAACTAGTATAAAGTTGCATTTTAAAAAGTTTTAAGTAGAAAGTTGTGTATTTCAACTTGACCTTAAACACAATAATACTATATGCAATGTGGTATCCTGAATTGGATCCTAGAACAGAAAATGGAGTGATATCAGAAAAAAGTCTATAATTAATAACACTACCAATGTTAATTTTCTTGTTTTGACAGATGGACCATGGTTAATTATATTAATTATTAGACGAAGCTGGGTGAAGGATAAAAGGTAACTTTCAGTTCTATCTTTGCAACTTTTCTATAAATACAAAAAAACCCAAAATAAAATTTTTAGAGAGCACACATACAAAAGCTCTCCGTAAACCTCTCATAATTCCTAGTAATTTGAGGGAAGTCAAAATATCCAAGCACCTTTTAAAGTGGGGAAAACTCCTATGAAATCACTTAAAATTTCTCTTATCTATTGAGATGTCCATATCCAAAATTCATTTTTGAACTGGAAAAATAATTTTCCCGTTTGCTAAGGCAAACACACTCAAGACAGTCATACTAATTTTTACTCAGTGAAAAATACCAAACATACAAAAGAAAAAGTGCTTAGAGTGATTGTGGTTCCTGTTCATCTGGCGGGAAATGTGATGTCAGTAGAGATGTGGAAGTTCAGAGGAGGAGCTGAAGAGGCAGGGAAACAACTTCCCTGCAAGTCTATGGCCACAGTAGGCTAAGGCTGGAGACAGTGTCCTATTCCTCCTGTTAAACTTGCATATACATATATATATATAATATACACACACACACATATATTCTACTCCTAACTTCCTCCTTCACTTCTCTCCTCTCCCAATCACTGAGCTGATACCTAAACCTGGCTAAGTTGCAGTTACAAAAAGGTTTTTGTTCTTATTTGAAATAGTCAAAAAAATAAGTAGAAGCAATCGGCCTTGCAATTTTACTCATGCAGTGTTTTTTAACTTGTTTTTTGGCACTGTGGGCCTAAAGGAACATAGTTCATAAAAGAGGTTCACCAATTCATAAATCTGTTTTAAAGTAACAATGCATCTCATATACACAATTTTATGCCTTTACATTTCAACCTGGTTACAAAAGAACAAAACCTAAAATCATACTTTTAAGTCAGTAAATCTATTCACATTCCTCTACAGTATAATTTCAAGCATTAAAATTACAAATACAATATTTAACAATAATTACTCAGCTTAACAACAGCTTCACGTTTAATGTCTTGGAATACTATGAATTTCCTGCAGACTACAACAAACTTTCGTCTACAGTGACAATTCAAAATATTAAACAGAGCAATTCCTATAATCCACATTAAAAACACACACGCAATAATATAAGCGGTTTCAATTATTTTAATAAGTGAACACATCTACATGTTAAACTAATGCAACAACAAAGATTCAAACGAATGTAAACTTTACAATAATCTTAAAAAACTGTTTCTAGCTAATTTGTATTAGCTCTCCAACTCTGACCTCCTCCAACTCTGACCAGCTCCTCCCCCTGCTCCAGACAAACTAAAAACCCAAAAGAAGAATCCCACCAATTTCCATCAGACTAGCAACCACAATAAATGAAAATATAGCTTTGCCAACCAAATTCAACTGTAAGCGTGGTTGCATTAGCATTCATGTAAATGTAATTCCTTATACGTACTTCTGTTTCTTCTTATTCACCTTAAAAAGCCAAAATATTATCTAAATAACTTCACCGATTCCAAAGATCACTTAAACTCCATTTAAGAACAATTACTCCAAATTTAAGTAGCCTGCAAAAACTAAAATTCGATGATTTGGAATGGCCATTAAAAAAGCACTCAAAAGGTGTTCATTCCTGTATACAAAAGAGTAAACCTTCATTCCTTTAAAAAAAACAAATTTAACACTTAAGTCAGTAAGATCTAGTAACTCCCAGCAAAAAAAAGCTCCAAGTCCAAAAACACTAGAAGCTAAAGACACTGGCTCTGTAGTTGATACTATCTATGGCCGATAGGCTGTGCTTGAAATTTTTGTAGCGTTCGGCGAAGGAGTTTTCAGCACTGATATGAATTGCTCAAACATCCATTTTGGAGGCCTCTACCCCCACCCTCTCAGACTTCATTTTGTAGTGAATATGGATGGAGATGCTGCAGTGACAATTTAGAGAACGCACAGGCTGGCTTCTGATCCAAACCAAGCACGCCAAAGAGCAGGAAAGGGTGCCCCGGCCGCGCGGCCGTCCGTCTCGCGGCAGGCGCGGGCGCCGGGGAGGCCTGGAGGGCGGGCGGGCGGGCGCGCCGCGGGCCCGGGATGGCGGGCGCTGGGCCTCGGCGGGGGCGGGCCGCGCGCGCGAGACTTACCGCTCCGGCGGCGGCGGCGGCGGGGGCCCCGGCTGCGGCGGCCGCCTCCTCCTCGTCGTCGCCCGGCGATGGCGGCCCTATCTTGCTGCAGGTAGCGGCCAGCAGAGCGAGCGGTGACGGCTGAGTGTCCTACCCCCGATGGGCGGGTTCAGAGAGGGAGACAGGGGAGGGGGTGGCGGTTAGGGCCGGGCCGCCGCTCGCACAGGAAGTGCGACTCTGGCCTCGCAGGCAGCGCCCGGGCGAGCGCCAGCCCGCGCTCTCCCCTCCGCGACTCCGGCTCGCGCCCTCCCGCTCGCACGCACACCGGCCGCACCGGCCGCGGGAAGGCGGGCGGCGGACTGCGCGCCGGGCCTCCACCTTCCGCCCGGAACCCACCCCCGGGAGGGCGCACACTCTCACAAGCACACACACACACTCACTCTCTCACACAAAAAGGCGGCGGGCGGGGGAGCGCGGGCGGGGTCGGAGCGTTGGCGCCTCGGGCGGGCAGCTCCCGGGGCGGGGGGGAGGGGAGGAGAGAGGCGCGGAGGGGAGGGGAGAGGCGAGGGGAGGAGAAAGCGGCGCGAGGGGGGAGCCGGGCCGGGGCTAAGCCGCTCCTCACCTGGGCCGCCGCCGCCGCCGCCGCCACCGCGCCGTTTCCGTGCTGCTGCTGCTGCTGCTGCAGATACTCGCCGTGGCCGCCGCCGCCGCCGCCGCTGTCCACGTCCAAGGCAGCCATTTCCTCTTGTTTCACGGGCTTTTCGGGAGCTGCAGGCACAGCGCGGGGGGGGGGGGGGTGGGGAGGAAGGCGGGTGGAGGAGAGGAGGGGGCCCGCGGGCCGAGGCGAAATTACTCCGAAAGCCCGGACCGAGTCCCCTTCCCTCCCCCACCCGCCCCCCGGCGGCGGCGGCGGCGGCGGCGGCGGCTCCCTCCTCCCCCTCCTGCTGCTGCCCCCGCCCGCCGCTGCCTGTAACCCTCCTCCTCCTCCTCTTTCCCTCCTCCTCCTCCTCCCCGCGCTGCCCCTGCCCCCTCTCCTCCTCTCCTCTCCTCCCCTTTCCCTTCGCGCCGCTCTCTCTCACTCGCGCTCGCTCCTCTCGCACCGTCAGTCACTCACACGCCCGCCCGACCGCCGCCCGCGCCCGCACACAGGGGGATGCGCTCCCAGCGGACCGGGCCGCCCGCCCCGGGCCCGGCGGGGACACTGCGTTGCTGGGGCTTGAAGGGTGGACGGTAGCTGGCGGGGAGGGGAGGAAGGCGGAGGGGATTGCGGCTTTCTGCCTCTCACAGACACTCGGTCGCACACAGGGGGCCTGGAGCCGGCGGAGGCAGCCCCCGGCTGGCTGTTGTCGGCGGCAGCGGCGGCGACGGCAGCAGCAAGGGTTGCTCTCTCTCGGTTTTACGTACCGGTCATAGTGTGTTATAGGGCACCTCAGGCGGGGCTCCCCGCCGCCTTACACATGGTGAGGAGCGAAGGCGGCGGCGGCGGGAGAGGATGCGGGAAGCGGCGGCGGACACGGCCGGAGCGGTCCGGGGATTTTTTTCCTATTTTGATTGACTGTGCGGGAAACACAAAAGGTGGAGCCTCCAGCCCAAAAGGGGGGAAGAGGGTGACAGCCCGCCCGGAAGTTCCGCCCCTCTTCTCCGCGCTCATTTGCCATCACGCTCTTCGTCGCCAGCTCTCATTGGCCCCGACGCCCGTCCGTCACTCTGCCTGGCGGCACGCTTCCTGTTTGCCCCTCGGGTGGAAGGGGAGAGACAATGAGCGGCCGTGGCGGCGTAGGTTCCCGAGAGCGGCCAAAGCTAGCTTGTTACCCCGCTGCGCCCGCCTCGTTCGTCGGCTGCCGCTGCCAGGGCAAAACGCAGGCCTCTTCCACCTTGTAGGCGCTCTGAGCACGCCCTGGCAAGTCGTAGGGTAGCTGAGCTGGGAGATCCCATCCCCGAAGGCTCGGGCTCCACTCGGCGCTTCCTCCATCCTGGCAGTAGCCGGATCTCCCCAGGGCCTCTCGCTCTCCGAGCCGCCGCTTCCCTTCGCTGCCGTGAGGCCGCTGCCGCTCAGCCCCTGGGGCTGCTGCTGCGGCCGCTGCTGCTACTGAGCAAACCAGGCCCGCCCCGCGAGCCCGGGGGAGGGAGCTGGTATTGGGGGAGACACCCCCGGGAGGCTGGAGGAGGATTTTCTCTCACACACATTCAGCTCTTAGATTCCGTCTGAGCCACCTCGTTCTCATCGCCCTTTGCCCCTGGTTTCCAGACTGTCTTCCACTTTTACGTACCCTAGAAGCAGGCATTTTAAACAGGAATCTTGGAAATTCACCTCACAGATAGGAGAGCTTTCATTCTGGCCAGTAGCACTGAAACAGACAAGTATATTTCATTTAACATATAGTGTATATATTCAAAAGGACAGAATCCCTAAAAAAATTCACATAATCATTTTGTTGTACAAACATTTAATCGTCTTGGTAGCAAGTGAAGTATCTCAAAAGCCCAGCAATAATTGTCAACATTTTTAAAATAGTGAATCTCAGTGAAGTATCTTTTTTTCTTTGACCATTCATTTGAAATCTCGTTTCACTTACTGGCTAGGTTAACACACCTTTGCTCTTTGGCATCCATGATACTTTGATGTCATCCGGTGTAGGAGAAATCGTCAATTTTATCTGTGTATGTTTTGCCAAGAGACATCTCTGCCTATTACACACTGGATCTAATTGCCAAGAAAGAGGTTAAACTCAAAGAGATGGATATGCTGCCCACAATACACTTTTTATTAGAACTCTGGCTCCAAAAATTAGTGTTCCAATTGTGATTGTTTGGTAAACAAAGTTGCTGCAGGTTGGAGTTGTAAAGTCCAAAGACTTCAACAAGGTTTTGTGTGCACTGACAAGAATTTAAGAATCCTTATATGAAAGACGGAGTTTGCATCTCATTTATTCTATTTCCATCTTCTGCTCACTGATTCAGAAACATTGTATGATTAATGGGCACTTAATTGCGCAAAAGATAGAATTCCCAAGGAAATGACTTAAAAACCACAAACAGGCCAAAAAAAAAAAAGTTCTGAATCCACGAATGAAGTTGATCTAACACAATTTTGGGTCTCATGTATAAGTAGAAGAATCACTTTTTAAAGCAAATTGTATAAACCTTGTACCATTTTATACTTAAATTCTGAAGGTGTTATAATTGAAAAAGAAAAAGGGATGGAAAGCTTGAGGGAGGACAAGTGAAAACTAGTGGAGTGGGAGAGAGGGAGGGAAGCAACAGCATTGTCACTTTTTCTACTTACATGGATGTATTGGATAGAAAGTAGTACATTTTTAGGTGCTTTCATGCATTGGAGAAGGAAATGGCAACCCACTCCACTGTTCTTGCTTGGAGAATCCCAAGAACGGTGGAGCCTGATGGGCTGCCGTCTATGGGGTCGCACAGACTTGGACACGACTGAAGCAACTTGGCAGCAGCAGGTGCTTTTCTAGGAATGGGGATGTGGTTTATGAGTCTAAGCATACGACTTCCAGGCCCCTTTCCCAAAGCCTTAGTCTAGCCACCCATAGGAACGAAGAACTTGGCCACAGAAACTCAGTTCATTTCCTCAGTGATACCAATTGACAAATGGAAGTGAAAAAAAAATTTTTTTTTCAAACATTTTTGGTCCATAGACCATTCTGACAAGATGCAGAAACACTTCATGTAATCTAATTGAAAAGACAGTAACAACCTACCAGAGCTAACTATTCTACTTTTATAACTACAGTGCTTTTAAGAGACTCAACTACCAAAAGTATCACTACTACATAATCAGATTCAGAGGACCTGCTCAGACCACACTGAAAAGAGTCACTTGTGGAATATCTTAAGAAAGCTGGAAATGAAGGTAGTCTCTGAAAAGAACATGTTCTCTTAGCCATTTCAGTACTGTAGCCAAATCTTGAAATGCAGTCTGTGTTAATTAAAAGGTATTTTCTCTGTGGAAGATAGCCTCTCGATGGCACCCACTGTTATGTTACATAGGAACTCAGAAGTTGCACTTGCTTATCAGGAAGGGATCAAGGTGCTAGGTATTATTTATACTGTCCTCTTTCCAAAGATGATTTGAGGAACCTCTTGCTGGCCACTGTTTACATCCCAGCAGGAGATATGAATGTCACTTTGTTTTCCCTTTTTCTCAATTTCCTCATTTTTTTAATCTTACATGTGTTTTTATAAGTTAAATCTTTTGGAAACTGTGGTGAATGTCAGAGTGCCTCAAAGACTTCTATAGACCCACTGGCATGAACTCTCACCCATCTTCAGTACTCTTTTTCTTTCCAAAGAGAAGCCACTAAATAATACTTGATTGACATCTGCAAGAGCCTAGCCATTCTGTATTAAAAGCAGCGACAGCCCTGGTTAACTGCACCACACCTAAAGGACTCCCCTTTCCTTCACAGTCCCTACTACCTTTCTTCCCTTCTGAACATGTTAAGTGCACAATATAAAATTACCAGTATTCACCCATTGTTGTCTAAAAGGTGGCAATTTTGTATGCTGCTGCTGCTAAGTTGCATCAGTCATGTCCAACTCTGTGCGACCCCATAGACAGCAGCCCACCAGGCTCCCCCGTCCCTGGGATTCTCCAGGCAAGAACTCTGGAGTAGGTTGCCATTTCCTTCTCCAATGCATGAAAGTGAAAAGTAAAAGTGAAGTTGCTCAGTCGTGTTCGACTCTTAGCGACCCCATGGACTAGCCTACCAGGCTCCTCCACCCATGGGATTTTCCAGGCAAGAGTACTGGAGTGGGGTGCCATTGCCTTCTCCGCAATGTTGTATAGTTGCACCTAAATCCATGTCTACTTAACATAACCTTTGTTCCTATGATCCTGATCCACCTTTACCTACCTCAATCTCTTTAACCTGTGCACACTGGATTTCAAGAATCTTCAACTTGTTCGCCTTACGTAATCACTAACATATTTCAGGAATATTCTAGTTGAGATTGACTAGGTGTACTTAACCTCTGTCATATTTCAAATCTTCCCTGCTTTCTCAAAAATATGCCTCAAAAGCCATATCCCTTGGAACTAACACTTTTGAGCTTTTGCTATGTGCCAACTCCTTTGCATCTTTAACCATCACAACCCTAAGAATCATGAGTATCATAAGTATCATGGGTTCATCATTTTATAGATGAGGAAACCGAGGCTAGCAAGGTTTTGAGACTTAGTGTCATTTTCAAATAAATAGCAGAGTGGGCTTTAAATCCACATCTCAGTCTCACAAATCAACATATCAAGTCTTAAATGATCAGCTTAAGAGACTTACGCATTTGTAAAAAATAGATGAGAAAAAATAAAACAATAAAGTAGGTAAAAACAATACATATTTATGATGGAGATCATTTTTAAAGCAAATCTTAGAATGTGAACTACTTGTGTTATGGGTCATATATTTTGAATGCCCTAACCAATACTGAACACGCTGTGGATGTTTAATTAATACTAAACCAAAAAACTGTCAAGACTATTATCTTGTGGGAAAATGAATGATGAATAAAAAATTACAATTAACCAATAAATACTATATGATATTTCTTTGACCTAATGATAGCTCACCTCTTTCAAGATCACCTTTTCCAACTGAGTTAGACCTTCGTTTTCATTCAAGCTCCATACCAATGATATCACCGTGGTGCAAAAGGACAGATATTTTTATAATTCATTAAATCCCATTCTCTTTATCCAGGCTATTGCCATCCCTGGATTTTCTAAATTTTCTAAATTATTTGCAACACTTCTAAAGTCATCTTCGTGTCAGTCCAGGAAGCTTAGTCCACTGACATATTTCTAAGTTGTTGCAGTTTTCCAAGAAAAGATGGATTATGTATTTCAATGTTTTTAATAATCTGTGTTGCTGCTGCTGCTAAGTTGCGTCAGTCGTGTCCAACTCTGTGCGACCCCATAGACAGTAGCCCAACAGGCTCCTCTGTCCCTGGGATTCTCCAGGCAAGAACCCTGGAGTGGGTTGCCATTTCTTCTCCAATGCATGAAAGTGAAGTCGCTCAGTCGTGTCTGACTCTTAGCAACCCCATGGACTGTAGCCTATACCAGGCTCCTCCATCCATGGGATTCTCCAGGCAAGAGTACTGGAGTTAGAAGAATATAAAGTACAGGGAAGTATCTTGGTCAGTTATCTTTCTTAGAGTAATATAAAATGCTAGAAACTCTCTTGGTTGTACTTAGGAAACTTATGGGGTAGCTTTACTTAAAAATATACTTTAGTAATACCTTACTTAAAATTAAATAAACCTGATGCCATTAAGGTGAGTTGTGCCTCCATAATGAACAGTCACTTTCAACATGAAGTGTAACATACTTGATTTCATGATTAAATCTCTATCTTATAATGGATTTTTTTTTTTTTTTTTGCCCACACTTCATGGCTTATGGAATCTTCTGGGCCATGTCAGTGAAAGCACTGAGTCCTAACCACTAGACTGCCAAGGAATTCCCTTTTTCTATCCTTTAATCCTATAAACCAGACATATCTACCAACTATTCTCAAAATAGGCAACCATGCCTAAGGCCTAGTTAGAGGAGATAAAAGAAAGGGGAAAAAATAAAGAATGAAATGGCAGAGAGCAAGTTGGATAGAATTTTAGAAAATATTGAAAAGTTTTTATTTTATAATACCCACCACAAGGAATAGAATTTTTCCAATTAACCAAAAATGGCTGAAATGCTGCACCATGTCATTATTCCATTTCAACTCTAGAGATAAAGTAAGAAAATGAAAGCAACTATACACACACTCACACATATTTATTATATATACAAATGTGTATATATATATATATGCATATATACATTATAATTCATAGTGGCTAATAAATTATGGTATATTCATTAAATAACAAATTTAATAAAGAGATAATTCATCAAAGATAAATCTCAAAAATAATACGTGAAAAAAGTTATAATCGGATAAACAGAATACCACAATTACCCAAGGTTTAAAAACACAACTTATATATCTATGCCGTATGTGGATACATGTAGAGAAGAACTATAAATCTTGCATGGGAATGATGAATACTAAATTTTAAATGGTGATCCCCCTTGGCATGGAGAGGAGGGTGCGATCTGAATGGATTTCCCAAGGGCTTGGTGGCTCAGAAGGTAAAGCGTCTGCCTGCAATGCAGGAGACCTGGATCGGGAAGATCCCCTGGAGAAGGAAATGGCAATCCACTCCAGCACTCTTGCCTGGAAAATCCCATGGACGGAGGAGCCTGACAGGCTACAGTCCATGGGGTCGCAAAGAGTCGGACATGACTGAGCGACTTCACTTTCACTTTATTTGTTTGCATTTGCAAGTTTTGCTTAAGCTAAGCTGAGTATACTATTTTATGATAGTGTTGTTTATTACTACCCTGTTAAATATTTCATAATCATTATTTTAAACAAGAAAGAATAAATTAATACACGAGTGTATGGCAGAGGTAGTAAATCAGCATGGCCAGGCAGCTGATTGACTGAAGGGGAGGGAGAGAATGATTCACATATGACTAAGTTTTCCAGCTTTAGTAACTGGAAAGATGAGCTGGAATAAAGAACATAAAAATTGAATGAGTATGGGATGAACAATCATGAGTTTGATTTTAGATGTGTTGAATTGGAGGTGCTAGCAGGATATCCATGAGATATCCAACAGCCTATTATGGACTTGAAACCATAGCTAAAAAGAGAAGCAAATGCAGGTCAGGGAGTTGGGAGCCTATAAAATAACAGAAAACAGACATATTGCTCTCTGTCCCCCCAACCACCTCTCCTTCCTGGCACAGAGCTCCTAACATCTTGTGATTCCCTGAGTGATAGGGGCACTAAGAGCATCTTTTGTTCAAATATTTGGTCTTTTCCCTGTATCTTGACACACAGCTCCTAAATCCCTTGGAATTTCCTTGATGACAGGAGTATCTTTTGTTCTAATGAGTGGACTTTGAGTGGAGCTCCTGGATGGGGCTGAGCATCATAGATTGTTTTATTGGACAGCATTACAAAGATATAGAGAAATACTCATTTGAGAGAAAGTCAGAGGCCAGGTGAGTTTTCAAGGGAGGAGAAAATTTAAGGAGGAAATGTTAACAGTGTCAAATGCTGAAAAAGAATGAGAATCAGGGTAGGGGCAATCCATGGATTTGTCAGTAAGGAAGTCATTGGAATCTTTAAGATAGTATTTTGTTGACACCATCCATTATAGTAACCACTAATCACACGTGACTAGCGAGCACTTGAAATGTGGCTATTGTGACCCAAAATGAGTTTGTTATTGTTTTTAATTGATTTAAACTTATGGGCTTCCCAGGTGGCATTAGTAGTAAAGCACCCACCTGCCAATGCAAGAGATGAAAGAGGTGAGTGTTCAATCCCTGGATTGGAAAGAGCCCCTGGAGTAAAAAAATGGCAATCCACTCCAGTGTTCTTCCCTGGAAAATTACACGGTCAGAGGAGTCTGGAGGTCTGCAGTCCACGAGGCTCCAAAGAGTCAGACACAAGTGAGCAGGAGCACACATAATTTAAATTTAGATGGCCACATGTGACTACTAACTACCATACTTGCCAGTGTACTTTTAGGGTTTCTTTGCCTCCTTCCAGCCCCTAAGTGATGAACGTTACTCCAGACTTGGGTTTGGATTCCCTGAGCTTTTCTTTACAAACTCATCCCCAGGAAGCACCACCATTCCTGCAACTTCAGCCATTTCTAAATTCAATCCCCAAGCTCTGTATCGTCTCCTGTGCCCTGAGTTCCAGTTCCATTACATCAAGCGCTGTCAGTTCCTCTGGAATGTCTCCCTTTAACCTCAAACTCAGAACGTTCAAAGCTAAACCCATGACTTTCTACAGAACCAGATCCCTTCTCCCTGTGACATTCCTTCTCTGACAGCAATTTCCTCATCCTTTTCTCACATGCCCATACATGAAATTGCCTTGGACACATTTCTCTCTTCTTTTCACTGGCAGCCAGTTCCAAGGTGCTAACAAGTTTTCCTGCAGAATCTCCTTCAGCTACCCACTGAAACCACGCAATTTATTGAGCTTTATTCCATAAAGAAGGCTGAGTGCCAAAGAATTGATGCTTTTGAACTGTGGTGCTGGAGAAGACTCTTGAGAATCCCTTGGACAGCAAGGAGATCAAACCAATCAATCCTTAGGAAATCAGTCCTGACTATTTACTGGGAAGGACTGATGCTGAAAATGAAGCTCCAATATGCTGGGAAAAATTGAAGGCAAAATAAGAGGATGGCAGAGGCTGAGATGATTGGATAGCATCAATCCAACCGATTCAGTGGACATGAACTTGGTTGAACTCTGGGAGATGACGAGGGCGGCCTGGCGTGCTGCAGTCCATGGGGTGGCGAAGAGTCAGACACAACATAGCGACTGAACAACAAATTCCGTAAGATAGTGCATAGCCCCTACCTCCAAGCCGCAGATAATCCATTTATGAGAAGAAAGATAAACACACACACATTCAGATAAAATAGAAAAGAAATAACGAAGTCTAAAGTTGGCTATATGCATTGATAGGGGAGTATCTTCCAAATTCAGAAATCACTGAGGGTTAGTTGGCTCCTGCTGAAAGAAATCAGAGCGTGCTTTGCCCTGTCTGGACTTCTGTAGCTCTAGATAGTATTCCAGACTTTCCCGCTCCCACCCCCAAATTAACCTTCCATTGCTTCAAAAATGTTAGTGATTCCCATTATCTAACATATACAAGGGTCTCTCTCAAAACCCTTCACTGCCCTATATGTAATCACTCTGTGCTGTGTGTTAAGTTGCTCAGTCGTGCCCAATTCTGTGTGACCTCATGGACTGTAGCCCACAAAGCTTCTCTGTCCATGGGATTCTCCAGGCCAGAAACTGGAGTGATTTCCACGCCCTCCTCTAGATCTTCCCAGTGTGGTGATTGAACCCACATCTCGTATGTCTTCTTCATGGGCAGTCAGGTTCTTTACCACTAGCACCACCTGGGAAGCCCAAAAATATTATATGGAGTAGTTTGCATGGGATATTTCTTGCATTGTAGCACTTCAAGCCAAGTCTGAGACAGAAGAAGAGACCAAGAGAGAGAGAATATGGAGAATACCAACCTTTTGTTTCCTTTCCTATGTTAGTCACTCTGTCGTGTCCAGCTCTTTGAGACCCCATGGAGTGTAGCCCACCAGGCTTCTCTGTCCATGGAATTCTCCAGGCAAGACTACTGGAGTGGTTAGCCATTCCATTCTCCAGGGGATCTTCCTGACGCAGAGATCAAACCCAGGTCTCCTGTGTTGCAGGCAGATTCTTTACCATCTGAGCCATCAGGGAAGCCTGAACCTTTATCACCAATCTTGTCGTGCCCTCTCCCCTGTGCTCTTGAAAATTCTAAAAGGCTTTAAGCCTCAGTTCAAGCCTTAACCTTGTTTCCATAAAGCCACTGCTTCCAGCAATTAGTAATTCCCTCGCTTTTAACTGTCTGTGTGCCCTTAATATGACGCTTAATTCACAAACACGTTGTCATCACTGTTTAAATCCTAAGCACTTTGTGCCCAAGCATGATATCTCACCCTTTTTCTGTGACTTGCAAGCAGTGATTCTCAAGGAAAGAGAGGAGTATGGTTTGAAAAGAAAACAGCTCTTCATTTGTCCCACTGGAACTTTTGTTTTTTTAAGGTATGACATTAACTTATTTGAATTTCAGATATTAAAAGAAAATGCTAGGGCTTCCCTGGTGGCTCAGTGGTAAAGAATCTGCCTGCTAATGCAGGAGATGAGTTTGGTCCCTGGGGGAAGATTCCACATGCCTTGGAGCAACTAAGCCAGTGCTCCACAACTATTGAGCCTGTGCTCCAGAGCCCAGGAACCACAACTACTGAGCCAATAGGCTCTAGAGCCTGCTCAGACGGTAAAGCATCTGTCTGCAACGCAGGAAATATGGGTTCGATCCCTCTGTTCGGAAGGTCCTCTAGAGAAGGGAATGGCACCCCCACTCCAGTACTCTTGCCTGGAAAATCCCATGGATGAAGGAGCCTGGTAGGCTATGGTCCATGGGGGTCGCAAAGAGTCGGACACGACTGAGTGACTTCGCTGTGCTCTGCAATAGGAGAGGGCATGGCAATGACAAGTCCACACATCACAACCAGAGAGCTGTGCAACTAGAGAAAAGCTCACACAGCAACAAAGACCCAGCACAGACAAAAACAAACAAATAAATAAAGGTGTAACCACAAAAGAACAAGAGAGAAAATGCTAGATTTTTTAAAACTTTTTATTTTGTATTAGAGTAAGCTGATTAACAATGTGATAGTTTCAGGTGAACAGCAGAGCAACTCAGCCATCCATATACATGTGACAAATCTCTTAGAAAAGGTTAGATTTTTACACTTTATCAAAAGAGACGTATTTAAGTACAAGAAACAATTATATTTGTTGTGCAAAGAAAAGATAATCAATAAACCTCTACTGAATGGCTCACTGATTTCAATACACCACAAATTTGGATTCTGTTAAGGTGAAAGTTTCAGACATCTTATTTTGATGGAGAAACTGCTAGTAATATGACCTACTGATTGTGATGAGGTTACAAAACTAGTATTGATCAGCTGAATAAATGATCAAAAATTTGTAATGAAATCTTTAAATATTTTATTATGTACCACTTGATATATATAAAAATGTCCAATGTATATCTAAATTATAAAGCATAATAAATACATTAAGTGGCTCTACAACCTAATTTAATATATTTCTGTATTGATGCACTACCCAGAATGCAAGTGATCTATCATCCTTGACAGCAAGTCTCATTATTATTATTATTATATTTTTTTTGGCCCCACCTCACATCTTGTGGAACCTTAGTTACTGGAGGGCCAGGGACTGAACCCAGGCCCTTGAAAGTGAGAGCTCAGAGTCCTAACCCCTGGACTGCCAGGAAATTCCCAAAGCATCATTATTTTTCCTCTAATTATACATATTTCAGTGAGTTGTTTTCTTAGTCTACTATACTAAAGAAACAATGTTTTTACTTAAAATATTAATATTTAAACTCAATAGCCAATATTCCTTTCTTACTCATAGCATTTGAATTATTTTATTTATAGCATGTTTATTTACTCACCTAATGAGTTTTCACTCTTTTACTCTACTTGAACATTGTGATTTCATATTACTGTGAGATAATCTTCCTATTTCATATTTCCTCCACCCTGAACTGAATAAGCCACTTATCTGCTTATGTTCCTAGCCTACTCAAATCATTTCATTCCTGTTTGGTATTGACTGTCCCTCCCTCTGGTTTTGTATGACAAGCTTACTGCATGTTCCTTCTAAGTCACTGACAAATAAAATGAATAAAATTGCTCTTAATATTGATCCCTAGAGCTTTGTAATCCATCCATCCCAAACTATTCCATGCTTTGATATCAAAGTCAATGTGTAATCTACTTAAGCAGTTCATCCCCATACCATACTTTAACTTCTAGATTAGTTGTTTGTATCGAATTCTTTGCATGATCCCAAATGATTGGTTCATGGCTTCCCTGAGCTGATATTTGTCGTTAGACCCAGAGATTAATTCCCATAACTGTGGCAGATAAGATGTGAATTCATGCTGACTTTTTAAATTAAATCATAACTTTCTGATACTTTCGATCATTTTTCCTACAGAATTTACTTACGTCTTGTCCTCCATGAAATTTAAACTCAATAATTCTAAACCTTGTACTCAGGAGAAAAGGGGTATTTAAGAAGTGAACAAAACTTTAATGAAGATTTTATTTATTATAACTGGTATAGACATAGTCTATCGGTACTTTAAGTCACCTTTATCTTTATTGATGAATTCAAACATCTGTGAAGAATCAAGAAGATAATATCTGAATTACAATTTTAAAAAACCTAGTAGTCAAAAATTCATAGACTTGTGCTTTAGAAGGATGTCTCCTTTAGAAAGAGCATGATATGCTCAGTCACTCAGTTGTGTCCGACTCTTTGCAGCCCCATGAACTACAGCCTTCGAAGGCTTCTCGGTTCATGGAATTTTCCAGGCAAGTATACTGGAGCGGGCTGCCATTTCCTTCTCCAGGGGATGTTCCCAACTCAGAGACGGAACCCAGGTCTCCCACATTGGCAGGTGGATTCTTTTACCACCAAGCCAGTTATACTTGAATTAAATATATATATATATATATATATATATATATATATATATAACTGATTCTGAATTATTGGAATTTCTTGTCATAAAAATATTAAAAAATGGACTTCAGAAAAATAATAAAAGCTGATTCTGTGTGTGTGTGTGTGTGTGTGTGTGTGTGTGTGTGTGTGTGTGTGTTTTGCTGCACTGGGTCTTAATTGTGGCACACAGATCTTCACTGCCAAGTGCAGGACCTAATTCCCTGACCAGGGATGGAACTCAAGCCCCTGCACTGGGAGCACAGAGTCTTTAATCACTGGACCACCAGGGAAGGCCCTACCTTGATTTTTAAATGAGAGGGAAAAAGTAAGAATCTTCACTTTAAAAATCTAGTAGAAAAAACAAAATCTAGTAGGGTTCTGAGAGTGGAAGATTCTATAAGAACAGCAGAGGAACCCATGCATAGAGGGGTTTAAGCAATCATGGAAACTTTTTTGAGCAGGAGACGAGAGCATGTGAACAAAGGCTTGGAAGTGAATATTTTGAAAGTACGTAAAATCCAGGGAGAAATCAGTGGAATGGAAAGAAGTACAAATTTTTTAAAGCTTTTTAAAGTATGCTAAAAGTGAATGCACAAAAAGGACAAATAAATAACCTCACAGAATACCCTGCAAACAAATATCTCTGAAAACATAAACTGCAAGATAATACAAAGACAAGCAGTGTATATCTCATATATGGAAAGTCCCTCCCCAAGACAAACCAGGGTGGTTAGTCACCCTACAATGTTAACATCTTATATGACCATGGTATATCCGTCAAAACTAAGAAACCAACATTGGTGAGTTATTTCCAACTAAACTGCAGACTTTTTTTGGATTTCACCTGTATGTCCACTAACGTTCTTCTGTTCCAGGATATAACTCGAGATGCCACACAGTGTTTTTGTCCTGTCTTCATGTCCTCTGGCCCACGGCAGTTTCACAGTCTTCCCTTGCTTCTCACAACCTTGACTCTTTTGAGGAGTAATTGTCTTCCATAGAAGGTTGCCCTCAATTTGGGTTTGTCTGATGTTTTTCTCATGTGTAGGCTGGTATAATGGGCTTTGGGGCCCTACTCTATTTTTAAACTCTGAAAATGTCAGTGCTCATTTTCATGGTTGCATTAGTCATTGTGGACTTTAATTTCCTCAGAACATCATTTTAATTTTTAAAAGGGATTAAATCATTTATTTTAGTTCTAGAGAGAGTTCTCACATTACAATTTCACAGAGAGAAAAATCAAATTGCTTCAAATTCAAAAAATTCTTATTTAAAATTTGAAAATGACAGAGCTCATTGCTCAAGTTATCTTTGAAGCCATAAGACTTCACCCACTGGCACCATCTTCAGGGGTAAAAATATATCAACATTTGACTAAATAAATAATGCCACGAAGGTTTATTTTTTCTATTTGTGGAGATAAAATATATTCTCTGTAGAAAATTTATAAAACAGAGATGATGACAAGAAAAAAAAATTAATTACGATTCTACTATCTTAGAAAAACAACTGGTTATAACCGTTAATCTTCTTTTATATTCTTTTAGTGGGAATAGATCTGATAGACACAGTGCCTGATGAACTATGGATGGAGGTTCGTGACACTGTACAGTAGACAGGAATCAAGACCATCCCCAAGAAAAAGAAATCCAATAAAGCAAAATGCCTGTCTGAGGAGGCCTTACAAATAGCTGTGAAAAGAAGAGAAGCAAAAAGCAAAGGAGAAAAGGAAAGATATACCCATCTGAATGCAGAGTTCCGAAGAATAGCAAGAAGAGATAAGAAAGCCTAACTCAGCAATCAATGCAAAGAAATAGAAGAAAACAATAGAATGGGAAAGACTAGAGAGCTCTTCAAGAAAATCAGAGATACCAAGGGAACATTTCATGCAAAGATGGGCTCAATAAAGGACAGAAATGGTAGGGACCTAACAGAAGCAGAAGATACTAAGAAGAGGTGGCAAGAATACACGGAAGAACTGTACAAAAAGATCTTCATTACCCGGACAATCATGATGGTGTGATCACTCACCTAGAGCCAGACATCCTGGAAGCATCACTACGAACAAAGCTAGTGGAGGTGATGGAATTCCAGTTAAGCTGTTTCAAATCCTAAAACATGATGCTGTGGAAGTGCTACACTCAATATGTCAGCAAATTTGGAAAACTCACCAGTGGCCACAGGACTGGAAAAGGTCAGTTTTCATTTCAATCCCAAAGAAAGGCAATGCCAAAGAATGCTCAAACTACCACACAATTGCACTCATTTCACATGCTAGCAATGTAATGCTCAAAATTCTCCAAGCCAGGCTTCAACAGTACGTGAACCATGAACTTCCAGACGTTCAAGCTGGTTTTGGAAAAGGCAGAGGAACCAGAGATCAAATTGCCAACATCTGCTTGATCATTGAAAAAGCAAGAGAGTTCCAGAAAAACATCTATTTCTGCTTTATTGACTATGCCAAAGCCTTTGACTGTGTGGATCACAATAAACTGTGGAAAATTCTGAAAGAGATGGGAATACCAGACCACCTGACCTGTCTCTTGAGAAACCTGTATGCAGGTCAGGAAGCAACAGTTAGAACTAGACATGGAACAACAGACTGGTTCCAAATAGGAAAAGGAGTACATCAAGGCTGTATATTGTCACCCTGCTTATTTAACTTATATGCAGAGTACATCATGAGAAATGCTGAGCTGGAAGAAGCACAAGCTGGAATCAAGATTGCCGGGAGAGATATCAATAACCTCAGATATGCAGATGACACCACCTTTATGGCAGAAAGCAAAGAAGAACTAAAGAGCCTCTTGATGAAAATGAGAGGAGAGTGAAAAAGTTGGCTTAAAGCTCAACATTCAGAAAACTAAGATCATGGCATCTGGTCCAATCACTTCATGGCAAATAGATGGGCAAACAGTGGAAACCATAGCTGACTTTATTTTTCTGGGCTCCAAAATCACTGCAGATGGTGATTGCAGCCATGAAATGAAAAGACACTTACTTCTTGGAAGGAAAGTTATGACCAACCTAAACAGCATATTAAAAAGCAGAGACATTACTTTGCCAACAAAGTTCCGTCTAGTCAAAGCTATTGTTTTCCAGTAGTCATGTATGGATGTGAGAGTTGGACTGTGAAGAAAGCTGAGTGCTGAAGAATTGAAGCTTTTGAACTGTGGTGTTGGAGAAGACTCTTTAGAGTCCTTTGGACTGCAAGGAGATCCAATCTGTCCATCCTAAAGGTGTTCACTGGAAGGACTGATGTTAAAGCTGAAACGCTAATACTTTGGCCACCTGATGCAAAGAGCTAACTCACTGGAAAAGACCCTGATGCTGGGAAAGATTGAGGGCAGGAGGAGAAGGGGATGACAGAGGATGAGATGGTTGGATGGCATCACTGACTCAATGGATACGGGTTTGGGTGGACTCCGGGAGTTGGTGATGGACAGGCAGGCCTGGCGTGCTGCGGTTCATGGGGTCACAAAGAGTCAGACACGATTGAGCGATTGAACTGAACTGAACTGAACTGAAGTCTTTCTTTCTATTAATTAGATTTTCTTTTGTAAAACTGGATTACAGTTATATGCTAATTTTAGTTAACTTAAAGTTTGATATATTATGAATATCCTTTTATACAATTAAATACCTATGACATCATTTTTAATACATGCATATTTCATAGTATGGGTATATTATTTAACATCCTTGTAGCTAATTAGTTACACAGATCTCTGATAATTTTCTAAAGATTAATTCCTTTTTCATTTTTGGCTGTACCGCGTGTCCTGTGGATAGAATTCATGTCCTTGCAAGTGCAGAATCCTAATCACTGGACTATCAGGGAATTCCCTAAAGTTAAATGCCCTTAAGTGGATCTACTGTACTAAAGGGTACACACAATTTTAAGTTTTCTGATATACACTGCCACATTGCCCTCCAATATATATGCTCACTAGCTACTCATTAAGTTCCCATTTCTCCACATACTCACCAACCCAGTTTTTATTTTTAATCCTTGCCAAACTGATAATCAAAAATATGGCCTTTTGTTTAAGGCATTTCTTTGATTACTAGGCAGGGTGAGCATTGGACTGTAGCCTACCAGGCTTCTCTGTCCATGGGATTTTCCAGGCAAGAATACTGGAGTGGGTTATCATTTCCTTCTCCAGGGGATCTTCCTGACCCAGGGATCAAACCTGGGTTTCCCGCATTGGAGGCAGACACTTTAACCTCCGAGCCACCAGGGAAGCCCTATATAGTTAGTGCCATTTGTATTTCTTATACTGTGCATTATTATGCTATTATACCTTAGATCAAGATATTCACCATTTTCTTCTTGATCTGAAAGTGCATTTTCCGAGGAGGGGGAAACACCTTGATGCACAGCTTGCAGAATCCTGGTTCCCTGTCCAGGAACAGAACCTGTACTCCTTGCAGTGAAAGCAGGAGGTCCTAACCACTGGACCACCAGGGAATTCCTGAAGGGGCACTTTCAGATGACCTTAAACTTTTCTTATGTATGTTTAAACATACTTTTCCCAGTTTTTAATTTGTCTTTTAATTTTTATATTCAGAGGTGTAAAATGTTCTCATTTGTTTCCTGCCTTTGATAGATGGTTTTGGTTTGGGGTTTGGTTTTGGCTTATTTTTATACTGAGCTCAGCCCTGAATCCTGTTTGTCCCTGCTCAGGGCACCCCAGGTGAGTCTAGGCATCCTGTCATGTAGCAGTTTCAGCACAGGTTGACACGTTCTCCTTCCTAATAAGGCAATGCCCTGAGTCCTCAGAACCCCAAGTTTTAGGAGAGAAAAAAGAAAGAAAGAAATGAAAGCAAATTCAAAAGCATACTGCCCTGAAAACTGCCAAATTCAGGCTGCCACCAACCTCCAAAGAAATAGATTCCAAGGACAGTAATAACTCTCAGAAAAAACAAACAAACAAACAAAAAGACTAGCTCTTAAGACAATTCAGCTCCCAAGCCTCAAATTTATCTGTTTCAATAGCTTTCGTGCTTTGTGGAGTAGGGCTTCCCAGCCCACTGTGAGCACCCCTGCCTTCAAGCCCTTCCCTGGGGCTCCTGGCTCCTACAGAGGGAGGAGAGCTTGGGCTCTGAAGTCAGGTTCAGGGAGGCAAGGAGTTCTCTTCCTGTTTCCCCTTCTTCTTGCCAAAGTCATGACAATTTCAAGGCAGATGTCAGGACTGAAAGTTATTAGAAAGAATCAGAAAGATTCAAAAGACTTCTTCTCCCCCTCCCTTTAAAAAAAAAAGGGAAACATTTAACACAGCAAAGATTTACATAAATATAAGCCAAGAAAAATAATAGAAAAGAAAAACAGGGGAAGAAGGTAGGAGCGGGGTACAGGAGGGAGGAGACACATGTATACCTATGGCCAATTCATATTGATGTACAGCAAAAACCATCACAATATTGTTAAGTAACTATCCTCCAATTAAAATAAATAAATACATTTTTTAAAGAAAAGAAAAACATAAGGCAAGAAGAATTCTTGGTTCACAGACAGTAGACGTTGTCACTTTTGTGTTGTGAATCAAGGAACCTGGTCAAGGCCTCCTCCTCACACATTTCCCAGAACGTCTCCCTACCACAAATTCACCATAAATGGCTCCTTTCTGAAGTGCCTGACCTGATACCCAGATAGAGCGGGTGTTTATGAGTAACTGTTAGAAATTCTTGAGAAGTGCTGGAGTATATGATGGAGAAGGAAATGGCAACCCTCTCCAGTATACTTGCTTGGAGAATCACATGGACAGAGGAACCTGGCGGACTGCAGTCCATGGGGTCACAAAGAGTTGGACGCAATTGAAGTAACTTGGCGGCAGCAGCGCTGGATTATATGACCTAGGTGTTTATCTTCAGAAATACAGATTGGCCTTCCGAATAGAAAGGAGTACCGCTATACCCCAGGGCACAGTTCTCCCTGATTTGCCATTTCCAGTTGAGAAGGGGATCTGATGAGGTGAGAGCCCACACAGCTGTGATTAAAGTGGGAGAAGCAACTGGGAGCACATAAGTTAATGGCACCCCCACTCCAGTCCTCTTGCCTGGAGAATCCCATGGACGGAGGAGCCTGGTGGGCTGCAGTCCATGGGGTCGCTAAGAGTAGGACACGACTGAGCGACTTCACTTTCACTTTTCACTTTCATGCATTGGAGAAGGAAATGGCAACCCACTCCAGTGTTCTTGCCTGGAGAATCCCAGGGATGGGGGGAGCCTGGTGGGCTGCCGTCTCTGGAGTCACACAGAGTGGACACGACTGAAGCGACTTAGCAGCAGCAGCAACTGGGAGAAGGGATTGCCTTCTCCAGAGTAAGAAACACATGCTTACTCTGCACATCCAGTAATCTAGACTTGGTCCTGAGGGAGATACCACACTAACGTTCAGCGGCCTTCAAAATAGGAAAAGGAGGCGGTTTTCACCCCAACCTACTCATGACTTCCAAAAGCCCAGTCTAATTCCAGAGCTGCAGATGAGAACAACTCAACATCCTAGGTCACATCCCTGATTCTAAAAGGCTCCAGCCCAGCTCCTGCTCAAGGAAGTTGTGATAGAGAATTATTTTAACACTTGCAAACGGCCTGCTTTCTAGAGTTTCCTTGTTGGTGACCTTACTTTGCCATCTGGCTTCAATATTAACTCAGCATGCAAGGTGAGTGGAGGGATGTCCCAGCTCGAGCCTAAGCTGGGCTCACAGCCAGGGTTCAGATTCGTCTGGGCATGTCTGATGGGTCTGCCAAGCAGGAGTCTCTCAGCACCAGGGACTCAGGAGGCTCATACATAATAACATCCTAAGGCAGTGGGTGAGGAGGGACACATCAGAGGTATGTCCCAGGGAAATGTTAAAAAAAAATAGGTGCACCCTGCACAAATGCATTCCCCATTCTGATTGTGTGTGCACGCATGTGTGTGTAGACACATAGGTGTACATTAGCAAAGGAGCACTGCTTTGGTGTCAAGATTGGCCCCCAAGATTGGTTCTCTGGAGGACTCCAGAGAACACACTGTGGCTTCTGTATGTGAGAGCTGCTCCCAGCGTGCTAACAGTCAGACTCTGCTCTGTATCTCTGAACTCTGACGGCTTCCACACTTCAGGGACTCGCTACATCGAGAATCCTTAAACTGGAGACCACGGATTCCTGGGAGTCCAAGAAGGCTGTAAGGGTCCACGAACTCTTGAAAACTGTGTGTAACTATCTGGGTATAGACGTTTATTTCTCTGGAAATAGGTTCCATAACTTTCTCAGATGCTGAAAAGAGGATATGATTCTCAAATAGTTTCAGAACTGGCAAGGTCCCAAAAAATATCAGGGCAAGAAGATTGGGTAAGGTTTAGAAAGCCACTATAATAGATGTGGACCAAAGCCAGAAAAATACTGTTTTTCAGTTGCCAGTTGCGATGACTTATTTTCACCTTGAGGCATCAGTGACCTGGTGAAACCTTGAAAACATGAAATCCCACCTGTGCTTCCAGCCTACCTCAAATGTCTCCACCTCCTCTTTAGCCAAAAGTATTGCTTCCTTGCCTAAGCCTTGTTAGTGTACCTCTCAAAACACTGAAAGCTTGCCTCCTTGTATTTTAGACAGGCATGTGTACACATCATGTCTCCTCCACAAGCTACAAGCTTTGAGAGTAGGAATTGTGTCATACCCATCTTCTTTCTGTTACTGTGTCCAACATAGCGTATTTACTTAGTTATTACTGGAGGAGGGAATGAACAGATCACAAGACTCTCCTATATGCCAGACTTTTTTCCTCTCTCTACTAAAAGCAACAAACCCTATTTACAACAATTTTCTTGTAAATTATGCATTTTGAATGTATTCAAGCATTCAGTGTATTGTCATAGTTAATTGACTTGCTTTTTACACCTTATCCAATATTTACCTGCTTTATCTGTTTACTTGGTAGTAAATCGCTTAAAGGGTAAGGATCATGTGTAACTCAAACCAGGTAAACCCACATGCCTCTTAGGAAGAATGCATGGTGCTAATCAATGAGTTCAGTGCCCTGGCCAGCACACCCAAGAGGAAATCTTTCATCAGAAGACATAGACTCAGAGGGAACAGAGGTTGATAGAAAAGAAAAAGCAACTGCTAACAGAAACGAAGAAGAGCAAAATCATCAAGTTGTGGAGCCGAATTCTAAACAGGAGAGAAACCAAAGAGAACAGCTGGAACCTGCATAAGGAAGAGGAGTGTGAACCAGAAACAGCCCTGCCTCCGAGGAGGCGTGGCTGGACCGCCCAGCTCAGCCTTTTGGCGCTGGCTCCAGGCAGGTTTTTCGAGATTTGCCAGGTTTTTCCTAGCACTGTTGGATTATTCCCTATTTGTGTTAGGCTTTTCTTGTGTTCAAAAAACCCTGACTTTTTAAATATGTTACTATACATGCAATGATGTTAATGAATTTGTTTTACAAAGTTACAACTGTTTGCAGAGTGGAAGACAAGCCAAGCAGAGAATTTCTCAACTTCTCTGAGCCTGTCCCCTGATTATCAGAGCGAGGCACATGCAAAGACAAAGCAGCTCTCTCCTCTTTTTCTCCTCTTCGACCTCAGTTTAATATTCACTTACAAACATATCCACCCACATGTTACCACACCCTTAGTTCTCCACAGTCAAGTCTGGAGGGTTGTGTAGTCTTGTTGACAATTTCAGTTTAATGACTGAATTGTACAGTATGATTGCTCTGGGGAAGTTTATTAATTGATGATGGGCAGAGCCAGAAATGTGAGACCAACCATCCCGCACAGACAAGGGTCACACCAAAGAAAGTGCAAGTAGGAGGAGAAAAAGCCAAGCCACTTAGCGTAGCTTAGTTAGTGAGTCATAATTGTCCAGAGACCAGCCTTAGGGCACAGGGGGCATTTTGGGGGTGAATGCAGTTAGGTAAATTAGATCTTCTCACATTGTTTATTTAACTTATCACAGGTTTGAAGTATTCACTCGTCATTCAACAGCATGTATTGAGTGCCTAGGTGTGAGATTCATCACTAAACAGAACAAAAACCCCTGCAGTCCTGGTGAAGTTCATGTTCCAGCAGCAAAGAGTGCCATCCGGGCATCATCTGTCATCATCAGCAATCTCTGCGCTAAGTTGGCATCCTTTGGGTCTGAACTCTCAGGGGTCCTCATCTTGCTTGTCTCCATTATTTGCATCTCTGGGCCCCAGATGAGTTTGTATCCAGCTCCCTAAGTCTTTAGAAAAGCAGGGTCCCTACATTTCTAGGTCCCAGATACAAGTCAACCCTCTCTTGTATGCATGTTTAAATATGACATTTTCCTCACCACCTCAGCCTGGCCATTGGAAATCTGTGACTACTGGGAGAGACTTCCAGGACAAAGGCTGAGGAAAATATGGCAGATATGGATATTTGAACCCATGTACTTCTCAGATGAGGAAGCTGAGACGGAGGAAGGCAAAGTGACTTGCCAGCATCACCCATGGGGACCTGGTCTTATCTCTTGGCTCCTTCCTCCCTGCCTAGTGCTTTTCTATCCTATGATAAATAACACAGTTCTTGGAATCGAACATCCACCCCAAACAGGATGGAAACAAGGCCTAGGAACTGGAGTTGGGTGTTTGTCCTGAAAGCTAATGAATCTATCGGCCAGACTATTGTTAAGTTAGAATTTTAAAATCTGTGTTGCGTAAATTAATCCATGTATGTGTTTTCACAACTGCTTTCTCAGTTTGCTAGGATGAGCCAATTTTGAAAGGGTCCAATGTTGTCACAGCTGGGCTGGACTCCGCTAAGAGGGAAGAGAATTTTTCTAGATCTCATTCAGTATTAGGATAAGGAGAAACAGTTGCTTGAGCCAGCAAACCCTGACAAATACGGGACAGAGGGAGCTGAAGCCATAGGAAGCTTGAGCTTCCTAACTCACCGAGATTTTCTTTTAAAGAACTCTCACAAAATTTAAAACTTTAATAAGAAACCATATGATGCAAGACACATATACATAATTCATTAGCTTTTAGCAATCATTACCAAACTCATCAGTTAGGGGTTAAGGAAGAACATGGGGTTGGGATATGAAGTCTTACATTCTTCACGTGCCAGTTTTATGAGTTGGGACAAAAATCCTTAACTTTCCTAAGCCTTGGCCTCTCTGCTCATAAACTAGAGAGAGTAAAACCTACGTGGTGGCTCAAGGGTAAAGAATCCACTTGCCAGTGTGAGAGACAGGGTTCAGTCTCGGTGTTGGGAACATCCCCTGGAGAAGAAAATGGCAACCCACTCCAGTATGCTTGCCTGGAAAATCCCATGGACAGAGGTGCCTGGCGGGTTATAGTCCAGGGGTCACAAAGAGTGGGACACAATTTAGTGACTAAACAACAACAGAAAACAACAACATCTTCCTTCCTCTCTAAATTGTGAAAATTAAATAAGCAAGCATGTGAATATGCTTTATAAACTGTAAAGAACTATAAGATTTTATTATCAATGAACATTCAACTTGAAAACTTTCCTAACTAAACTCAGTCTTAACTTTAGCAATAATATGAACTTGAAACTGCTTGGCGGGGGGCAATGGTTGCATATTACCAACATTAATATTTTAAAATTCAAAGAAACAAAAAAAAATCCTACAGGTCTAATATGAATTAAAATAACTTTTTCTTTTTTAAATAAAAAATACAATTTCTTTCCCTTGTCAAGGAAAAGTTTTGTTTTGTTTTGTTTTTCTTTAAAAAAAAGAGCCACTGGAGGCTTCCCTGGTGGCTCAGTGGTAAAGAATCCTCCTGCCGCCGCAGGAAACACGGCTTCCATCCCTGGTCCGGAAAGATGCCACATGCCCAGAGCAACTAAGCCCATGTGCCACAACGACTGAGCCTGTGCTCTAGAGCCTGGGATTCGCGACTACCGAGCCCGCATGCTGCAACTACTGAAGCTCATGCACCCTAAAGGCCATGCTCCAAGACAAGAGAAGCCACTGCAGTGAGAAGCCAGCACACCGCAACTAGAGAGCAGCCCTACTCACTACAACTAGAGAAAGACCCAGCACAGCCAGAAATAAATCACTTTAGAAATACGTTTTTGTTTTTTTTTAAAGAACCACAGGGGTGAATTTTTTTTTAATATACACTTTATGGAGCAGATAAGATATTATTTACTCAATTGCTGTAGCTGCCTAGCCTTCAAAAGGGCTCACACTTTTGACCGCAGGCAAAACCTTACATTGTCATATCCTCTACTTTCATTTTACATCATAGAAATGTTTGTGACTTAGTCCCAAACTGCATGAAGAACTTCTTTGCTGAGATAAGCAAAGCTTTGCCATTTGAGTACTTCTGATCTCAGACTGATTCTACAGCTCCGCCCAGACAAGCCGACTGCTGCGCAGGTACTTATGAGTATGCATGTGACTGAGAGATTCCCTTACAATGCAGTAATTCTTAAGCCCACATCTGCTGACCTCCAGGGCATAATTAGCATTATTTTATTTTTAAAATTGCACCTTGTGCAACACAGCCATTGGGTACTTGTAGAGAAAATGAGCACATTATAACAAAATATTACAAAACAACAACTAATAGCTTAAACTCAGTAAAAATAAGAACCCACAAAACAGCCTTATTCCTGGGCCACTGGGGAGGAGCAGAGTCCTTTAACCACTGAGACTGGGCTGCTCTAGAAAGAAGAGACTTTGCTTAGGCAACGCAGGAGAAGCCAGAGTTGGTCAAGGGCAGAGGGTTGGAGGAAGAGACATCAAGCTCTACCAGGAGCACATGACTTCTCAGCAGGCCCACCAGAGGTCCCTGTGTACGGCAGAGGGCCAGTACTGCCCTGGCAACCACAGGTGGGTAGGATCATGTTTGTTTTCTTGAGACGTGTAGTCCCAGTTTACATCAGTGACTGAAGACTTCCCTGTTTCACTGCCAGATTTAGACCCTGAAGGAAATGGCACCCCACTCCAGTATTCTTGCCTGGAAAATCCCATGGACAGAGGAGCCTGGTAGGTTACAGTCCACAGGGTCGCAAAGAGTCGGACACGACTGAGCGACTTCACTTCACTTCATCATCTCCTTTATTTTTTCAAATAGGAGAAGCTCTATATTATTTTAAAACTTAAACAGAACTTTTCTATTTCATATACAGAAATCATAAGAGTAAAAATGTATAAATAAGTGTACACAGGCATATACACACACATGTATACATTTGCACTTCCACATGTGTATCTGTGAACTTGTCCTTCTACAGACAACAACACAGGGTAACCTAATTAATCTACTAGCCAACATGCAAAGCCAGTAGGCGTTCTTGAAATAAGAGTGTACTCTAACTTTTCTTTAAGCCTCCTACAAAGTTTTGCATTGCTATCAAAATATTTTTGGAAATTCTGTAATGTTTCTCCTTTTCCCTTAGCTTCTTATTTCTGGCAAGGACTAAACCCCAAAATATCTTCCCTCTGGGACACTGAAATAACTGTCCCAAAGCAGCTGCCAGAGCTATAGCTATTCAGAATTTTAGGACTGATTTCCAAGGAAGGCCACTTACCATTTTAATTGTTAGAGTCAAAAGCCCCACCCTCTCAGAGTCTCAAAGAACAGGTGTGAGGGGTGGTGGATGTGAAGGGTGGGAGTGGTAATGAAAAAATCTCTTGGATTCTTTCATTTTCGTTCATGACTATCTGTTGTTTCACTTCTGCTTCTTTCCTCTTTGTCTCTGCCCTATCCTTCCTCTGGGTTTTATTTTAAATGTCAAGAAAAAAAAACAATGAACCACTCCCTCTCCTTCCAGTGCTCTGCTGACTTTCCAAAAGCTCTCTTACTATAATGGTGCCACAGAACTGGGTTCTTTGTACCCAGAACTACCTCGCTCAAGCTTGGAACAAGTTAGAAGAGGTATCTGGTAGATAAAGAGAGAAAGAGGTCTTCACCACCAAGTAGAGCTGCCTGGCTGGCCCAAACTGAGGGCCTCTCGCAGATGAAGCAGGTTTGGGCCCATCATGTAGGTCATAGGAACTTTGACTGTGTTCGTGTCTAGGCTACCCAGCTTTTCCATCAGTGGTTCTCAACCCTGGTTGCATCTCTGAATCACCCAGAAATGGTGACCAAAAGTACCTTTGTCATACAAAACAGAAAAACGAAACAAAAAAACAAACAAAGGAAATTCTGTGCAAGTCTGATGCACTGACTCTGGACCTGGACCCGAGGGTCTCAATTTTTTTTTAACAGCTCCCAGATAATTCCATTGTGCAGCAGGGTTAAGATTCTTTCTGCTCGTGGAAGTTATCCAACCCTGAGCTTACTCCCTTCCTTCCAACTATACCCCAGGAGATTCCTCTGCCTGTTCTCACACCAAGGATTTCTGGGAGCCAGGAAATAGAGTCCCACAGCCTAGAGAATGCAGTTTAGTTTTCGAAGGGAAAGGAGTTGAAAAGAGCGGTGGTGGTGCCAAGGCGTGGAGGAAGCTGGCCTTGGTGATCCTCCTGGTCTCCCTGGATCAGACGGCACACAGCTGGTTCCTCTCCCCAGGGCCTGGTCCTCTTAAGACTCAGAGGATGAGATGTTTCAGGCATCACAACGCTCAGTCTCTTTCTTGCCTGTGTAGGAGTGGGGAGAACTAAGTTGTGGGGGATGCTAGAGACTCGGGAACTGGGATGCTGAGACTTGGGAAAAGATTACAATCCCCGGGCAGCAAAAGGACGATTTGAAAATGAAGTCACATCTATGCTGAAAAGGTTAGGATACAATAACAAGTATGATTTTACATGCAGATTGTAGCTGGAGAGACACACAGCTGCTGCCATGACTCAGCCCACTCTGATCACGGGACTCAGCTGGCCGGGGGAGGAAGCTCTAGAAGCCCCCAAACACCAAGATGGCCACCCAGACCCTCCAGCTGCTCGCTGTGCAGTTTGCAAAGAACCAGGACGCCCCTCCTTGGAGCCCCAGGGTTCTAACAAACCCCTGGGGGTTCCAACACCCCATGGTTGCTGAGGCAACTGGAGGGTACCATCCAATTTTCTAGGCCTGCTGGTGCTTGGAGAGGAGCCTGTCCCGCTGCTCGGCTCTCACTCAGACTCTTGGCTCCCTGCCTGCCTCCCTCTGGCACGTTTATGCTGCTGCTGCACTCTTGGCTTCTTCTCCTCAGAGAAGGTCTCCCTGCCTCCACCCTCTTTCTTCCAGTCTCTCTCTCCCCTCAGATAGATCAGGAGCCATGTGGGAAAGCATGCTCTTACAGCTTACGAGAGTTTCAGAGTCATACTTGCCCTGTAGCCTCCGGAGTCCACGGTGTCTAGCTGGTGTGTACAGGAGTATTTGCGATGATTATTTGCATTCTCTGGGTAGAGTTGCTAAATTCTCTGTGTAGAGTTTCTGGGTTTCCCCTGGCATGGTTCTGATTAGTGAGCATCCAAAACTGAGCCCCTGGTCCTCAGAGACAATCGTGCAAAGCACGGACAGTTGGATCCATGCAGATGTGCAACCTGAGTGAACTAGGGAGGAGCACGGGTTTATGTTTTCTTGTTCAGTTAAAACCTTCCCCATTCACACAACCTTGGTGCTTCCAACTTAAGTTCCATTACTTTGAATGTGGGGAGATGTTTTGTTTTTCCAAAAAAGTTCAAGCAATGACCAAATGAGAATGAAAGATCTCGCTTTAAGATAATGACCCTCCAGAGACCAGACTGAGCAGTGTCCCACCAAACCAACATGTGTCAGCCCATGCTGGTCACCATCGCTCCTTCCAGAGTCACACCATGTAGCCTGACTTCTCTGGGGCTTCGGGATGGGCCCTTCTTAGAGTTTCAGCATGATATTAGTAAACATGTGTACCTCCCAACTTCACAAATAGTCTTTATTTTAATCAAATGAAACGGTATAACCTACTGTATTTGCATCTGACCCCAACAGGCAGACCTGGACACCGAGTGCGATACATCTTTAAAACTTATCAGAGTGATCACATACTGAGGTAGGGGAATAGGAATGCCCAAAGGCAGGCCCTCCTACGGGAGACTGGCAGGAACGCCCTGCCTGGAACAAACACTCCTGCTGCAGGGATGTCTTGCCCTGTTTCGTTTTTAGAAACCAGAAAAACATGAAATGTAAAAAGGGTTCCAGTTCTAACCATCCACTCAGGCCTGGCCCCAGGCAAAATGAGGACAAGAGCCAGCAGGACCAGGCCAGGATTCCAGCCCCTTCTGCCCCTGTGAAAGCCAAGAACACAGCCAGGGACACCTACCCGTTAGCCCAGAGGAGATGGAGCAGCTCAGGGGTGCATGCACTCCAGAGATCTCTGTTACAGGACAGAGAGCCCCAAAGAGAAGCATATCAGGGAGCCAATATTATAACCATATGATGATAATAACAAAACAATCATGGCTCCAAGGATTCTTATCCTACTTCTGTTACTTAGAGGCTTTATAACCTCAGACAATCATTTAATCTCTCTTTCTTCACCTGTAAAATGGTTATAATTATCTACCCTGTCCTTGTTGCAAAGCTGTCATAAGAACCAGTTGAGATCATACGAAAGTTATTTTGAAAAGTGTGAAGTTGATTTGTAACCTGTTTAGAGTATTTATTCTTTTTGAGACTACTTAACCAGATATCATACCTAATAGATAATATCTTAGTTAGCTATTGCTGTTGTTGTTTAATAGTGTCTGACTCTTTTGTGACCCCATAGGCTGTAGCCCCCAGGCTCCTCCATCCATGGAATTTTCTAGGCAAGAATACTGGAGTGAGTTGCCATTTCCTTCTCCAGGGGATCTTCCCAACTCAGGGACTGAACCCAAGTCTTCTGCATTGGCAGGTGGATTCTTTACCATTGAGCCACCAGGGAAGCCCCAAGTTAGCTACTGACATGGGGCAAATGTGGACAATCCGGTGGGCATATCTGCTACACTGTATTTTCCTTATACTAGTCCACACTGTTACTGAAGACACGAAAATAGCCTCATTGCACAAAACCAGTTATAATGTCATTGCAAAAGTGGGCTTCTACCAGCGATGTGGCCTGGTTTCAAGGGTCCTTACCAAGTGCTCTGCACAGCTCTGAATGGGTGGTGTACATCTTTAACTAGAACACATAAAAATGATCTCTATACTCATTGAGCACAGCTATCTCTGTGATTTGTGAGTAGGCTGTTCAATGAGTTCAAAAAACATTTCCCTCTAGCTCTAGCTGGCAAGATGTCAAGACTGAAAAACACATTTCCTGGTTCTCTTTCTTGCCCCAGTTGGGATGAATGACCCTAATTCTCACCACCCCATTTCCTTAAGGCATTAGTGGTGATTGAATCTCTGCCCATCGCAATGAGCCTCACACAGATAATTTTAATGCACAGCAGCACCCGTAATATAGAGAACTATGTTGTGAAACTTCAAATTTACTTTTAATTCCATCTTTGACAGACCAAATTGCAGCCATGGGTTATACTTTGCTATGGCCACTTAACGCTAGCTGGAAATTCAGGCACCCTTCCTTCAGTTTGTAGAAGTTTCCCTCTCTCATTAGCCCCAGATCACTGGTGGCTTTCAGTCCATGGAAAGGATTCATCTTGACAGGGAAGTGATTTAGGAAGGACAGCCAGAAACCAGCGTCTCTGAGGAAGTGGGGACCCGATAGGAGAAAGACAATGAGTTAGCCAAGTGTCCTTTTAAATGTATATACCTTCACTGTCCACTTGTTAAGTATTGCTGAGTGAGGACAGTTTCATGAAACATACAAAAACATTGCAAGTAATAGTCATTCATTCTTAAGTGACCAAGTATATCATTTATCTGCTGGAAAGTTTCAGAGAAAAGAAAGATTGATAGCAATGTCACCATTGACTATTATCTCCCTTCATTCTTTCAACTAACCTATGAGGTACTATGATCCTAATTTTACAGGTAAAGTAATAGGAGGCTTAGAAAGGCTCCTAATAGTCAACAGATACTGAGCGATAGCCCAAAAATTGGAATCCAGATTCATCTGATTCCCAAGCCTTTATCTTATCCACTACACTCAGCTGCCTACTAAGCTGGCCAGAGAGGTCAATCAGGAAACCTTTAGGAAAATGAGGCTTGAATTGAGTCTTGAAGGCAGTGTATGGTTTGGATTGCCTTTGATTAAGGAAGAAGGGAAGAGGGCATGGTCCAAATTGCAGAGTTTGTATCCCCAAGACACGAAACACTGCTTCACATACAGCTTATGTTCGATATCTATTTAATGAAGGAATTAATGAGAAACTGTACAAATAAAGACAAAGAGATGGGCTCAAGGTTGGATAGCAAGAGCTGGGAAAGAGAAAATGAGAAAGTGGAAGGGGCAAGAAGAGCAAAGAGGCTGGAGCACAGTGTTCACTGTGCCAAGAAGCTGAAGTCATCTAATCCAGGAGGGTAAGGAGTTTAGATCTAATTCTACACATGTTTTAAAAATTAATTCCTAAAGAGGGACCTGGTAAAGTGAAAGTCATGATTTAGAAGAATTCATCTGGCTCTTGTAAGCAGGAGGGGCTATAGGTGAAGGGACCAGAGACAGTGGGACCAGCAGATGATGAACACTGGAGGACCCACTAAGAAGGATCTGGGGACTCTTGATTGGTGAGCTAGGGTAAGAGTCAAGCACAGACTTGGGTCGTAGTTAGAGACTGAAGTGTTTACAGCAGGAAAACATACAATCTCTCTTCATGACCAGTGTATTCCAATATGGAGGTACTCTGAAGATATTCAGCTAAGCCTCACTGTGCAATTACTTTTAAAATTCTTTGGGGCTTCCTTGATGGCTCAGTGGTAAATAACCCACCTCCTAATTCAGGAGACATGGGTTCGATCCCTGGTCCAGGAAGACTCCACATGCCGCGGAGCAACTAAGTCCATGTGCCACAGATGTCGAGCCTGTGCGCTAGAGCCTGGGAGCTGCAACTGCTGAGCCCACGTGCCTCAATTACCGAAGCCCTCAGGTCCAAGAGCCTGTGCTCCCCGAGAGGTGCCACCGCAGTAAGAAGCCTGTGTGCTGCAACTAGAGAGTAGCCCCTGCCTGCAGAAGCTAGAGAAAAGCGCACACAGCAACAGACTCGACACAGCCATAAATAAATTTATGAACTTATTAAAAAAAAAAAAACAACAACCTTGGATACTAGGTCAAAGGAATTGGCTCTACTGGTCTATGCAAGAGGTTACATGTGCTTTCAATGATCTTCACTGACTTGAGTTTTTAAGTCCTCAGAATGATCAGTTCTTTGGTTTAACTTAGGTGGATCTTCTTACTAATAAGAGTCATGAACCATAGGTAGCCATTTCTACAGAAACTTCCCCAGCCAGATGGCCATCTTATTGAGAACAAGGACAGGGCTTTCTCATTTCCAGGGACCCTCAGTGGGTTCAGCCTAGGTATACAAGAAATGAATGCTTCACAAATACATACTGTCTTGACTTTCTAGTCACTAAGCGAACTTTGTCCTTACATCCTATACAGACTGTGCACTCAGCTGCTTCCAGTAAATGCTCAAAGAGCAGACTGAGCATCAAACACTCGTGTCTAACATCAGTTCTCTGACTACACCTTGATCACATGCACCACAGGGGTTTTGCCTTTAAAAAATGCAGCTTAGGTTAGACGTTAGTAGAATTCTGTGAATAGAAGATGTTTTGAAAGTGCGGCTATATAATGTCCATCAATCATTCAACAAACATTTGCTGTGTCCTAGATATATACCAGGCACTGTTATATATATATATATGGTGAACAACATGGGCAATCTTGCCTTCATGAAGGTTACTTTCTAGTAGCAGGAGGAAAATGATAAACAATAAATATAATAAATCAGTAAATTAGATCGGAAAGTGATACATGCTATGGAGAAAAGAAAGCGTGCAATGGTTGTGGGTGGTATCACAATTTTAAATAAGGTGGTCAAGGACTTCCCTGGTGGCCCAGTGGTTAAGAATCCTCCTGCCAGTTCAAGGGACAAGGGTTCCCTTCCTGGTCCGGGAGGATTCTACAGGCCACAGGGTAACTAAAGCCTGTGCCCCAACTACTGAAGCCCGAGTGCTCTAGAACCCATGCTCTGCAGCAAGAGAAAGCCTGCTCATCACAACGAGGAGCCCGAGTGCAACAGCAAAGGCTCAGGGCAGGCAAAATAAGTAAGGTGGTCAAAGACACGAATAAATCAGGTGGTCAACATTGGCTTCACGGAGGTGGTGATATCAATCAGTGACCTGAAGGAAATAACTGTCTGTGCTGTCCCTTAGTTATAATACTTAAAGTCTTCCTTCAAACTTAAGGTAAAAATTAAGCTTTCGCTTATATCAGGTATAGGAAGAATTGGGGACTGACCTGCTTATTGTGAAACTAATCAGACATGTATTTTACACGTTTGGATTTTAACAACAAAAGCAATCAGCAAAGTTAATCTTCTGAAGGAGACTCTGTTAAAACACCATCTCCAAAATCTTTCTGTGTAACAAAACTCCCCTTGTTAATACTCTGGCCTCATCGGTCAATGCTAGTCTCTCTCAGGTCCCATTATTCCTCTGAAGACTACAATAACAACTGCTCTCTTATCAAGATTAAAAACAGAAACCAAATTTTTATAGGGGATAATTAGTAGCCGAAAGCAAGTTTTAGCATTAATGCAGTGGCATATGGGGTCACAAAGAGTTGGAAACAACTTAGTAACTGAACAACAACACATATGAACAAATTACAAAAAGTTCCTTTGCTAGAGAAACAATCAGCTGTCTTACCAATCACCCAGCAGCCTTTATTTCCCCTTTGGTACTATATACGTGGCTTTTACAGGGGGAGAAAGAAACTGAGAATTATGGGTTGAATAAACTTGCTATCTAACTAATGATAACAATTCACATTTAAGTGCATCAAGTTAAACTGTGATCTCTATTTCGATTCTAAGCTTGTGATATGCCTCAAGACTTTCAGATTTCAAATGGCTCCCAAATCTAGAAAATTATCTTACTGGTCAGCTAACCAAAAGACTGACCTTGAATGAAATCAGTTTAGAGAGCGTTTCCCATGGGGGATCTTTTAAGAACCCTGAAACATAACATGTATCTGAGGCATTAGCTAATCCACTACATGTGTTTCTGTTACATGATAATAACTGGGTTTGTGAGTGGTACTCGTGGCTGCTAAGTGGTTCTGCTCAGATTCACCCTCCTCTGCTCAAAGATGTCTGCCTCCTGCCTGCATTCCTCTGCTTCTGCATAAATCTTCAGCCTGACTTTGCTCAGCACAGCTCATGCCTTCCCCAATTCTGGGCTTCGAAGACCACAGTGTGTGGCTGAAATATTCTTGAATACTCATGTGAAAGGAACCCAACTTCTGCTTTTGAGTCATTTAGTAACAGTTGTTCTATTTCCTTCTCTTCTATTAAGCAATTCTATTTGCACAGGAAAATATAACCAACACGTGATTTTTTTTTCAACCAACTAATAAAAGCAATGATAATAAATTAAACAATGCCAGATAATTACATAACCTACTCCATGCTCTCTGGTCACATCTGGCAATGTGCTGTGAGCCCTTTTCAAAAGAGAAAAACAGAGAACTTAAAAGACAAAAAACATTTTTAAAGAGAAAAGAAAGCATGGTTTTGTTGTGACCTGACCTGATAAGAAACACTTCCTGCTTCAAGCAAAAAAACCTTCAGATTATTGGACACATTATCAAACTGATGTTGAATACCCCTGTTTATTTTCTCCATCTTTTGCCAGATGCTCAATTCAACTTGGTCTAGAACCAATAAATATTTCCCGTTAAAGCACAGGCAGGAAATAGACGCTTTCTTCCATGGGAAGGCTCAACATAAAAGCACTGTGCCCTGGCCAATCCATTCTTGAGGCTCCATCCATGACTTTCTACATGCACCAAGGAACCCTGTATCTCACCATAATCTCAGCCATGCCCCTACTGTGTAGATGAATTAACTGAGACAAGATGAAGCAACCTGCCCAAGGTCCAAGTGCATGAGTCAGCATGGAACTAGAACTCAGGTCTCACTGCCAAGGGGCTCTATTGCCCGAGGTTACACAAACAATTAATGAAAAGTGACATCGTTCCCTACTTTCCAGCTTCCAGCAACACCCAACTCCCCACCCTCGAGCACCCTTCCCCAACACACCTAGCCTGTGCCTCACAGAGAGTGGGAATGTATGACTGCTATAACATGCACTTGTATCCGCCTTCTTCTGTGTCATTTGGTTGAGTGCCGCCCATCTTAGAGACAGGGCTGATATCCAGAACACTTAACAACTGGACTTCCCTGGTGGTACAGTGGGTAAGAATCTGCTTGCCAATGCAAGGGACGTGGGTTCCATCCTTGATCTGGGAAGATTCCACATGCCGTGGAGCAACTAAGCCCAGGAGCCACAACGACTGAGCCCGTGCTCTAGAGCCTGTGAGCCACAATTGCTGCTATCCTGAGCCACAGCTACTGAAGCCTGCATGCCCTAGGGCCTGTGCTCTGCAACAAGTCCCTACCCCCAACTAGAGAGTAGCTCCCACTCTCTGCAACTAGAGAAACCCCTCTCACAGCAACGAAGACCCAGCACAGCCAAAAATAAACAATGACCTAGAGGCTCCCCTCCCGCTGAGACAGGCCCCTTTAGCTGCTGGTATGTGGGGGGATTAGAGGGACCCCAGGAAAGCCCTGCTTGGGGCAACTTCTGAAAGGAAACTTGTAAAGGATCCTGTCTTCTGTAATTTGTACACCACGTACATAATGCTTCCAATTTATTATTCATTCAACAAATATTAAGTACCTACAATGTGCAGAACCTTATAGAAAAGCAAAGGTGGTCAGACATGCCCTCGGGTCCTACCTTGTTTCCTGGTTGGATAGATAAGAAATGTATCTCAATAGCTACAGTAGAAACTAGAAATTTGTCTATGTTTTAGGATAGGTCCAGAAAAATGGGCACTGGCAAAAAAAAAAAAGGAGAAATCCTTTCTGGTTGTAGATCATGGAAGGCTTTCTGCAGGGCTCATTTCAGCTGTTGTTTTTAAAGGGTAGGGGAGGAGTGAAGATCATTTTTGTAATATACACAAATATTAAATCACTATGTTATATACAAGGAACTAAGACTGTTGTATTACAGTTCAAAATCAAACAAACAAACCAACTCATAGATAAAGAGATCAGATCTGTGGTTACCAGAGGCAAGAAGTAGGGGAGTTACAAGAAGGTGGTCCAGAGGTACAAACTTCCAGCTATAAGTACTAGGGATACAAAGTACAGTATGATAAATATAATTAACACTATTGAATGCTACTGAAGGTTGTTAAAGAGAACAAATCCTAAGAGCTCTCATCACAAGGAAAAGAAATTTTTTCTTTTATTTTCTATCTATATGAGATGATGGATGTTCACTAAACTTAATGTGGTGATCATTTCATGATGTGTATAAGTCAAATTACTATGCTGAACACCTTAGCCTTACACTGTATGTCAATTACATCTCAATACAACTGGAAGAGAAAAGAAAAGAGTGAATGGTGGAGAGGATTTGGCAAGGAGGAACTAAAAGGGACAAGTATTCCTGACAACGGGAAGAAGATGACAGTACACATTTCTGAGAAATGGTAGGGTAGAGAAAGGCAGCAGTGGCTGGACTGAAGGTGCTGGGGTGGCGGGGAGGGGGCACTGGTGATGGCTGAGCTGGCATCTACTCCAATTGACATGCTCAACCAGGTAAGGGGACTCAGTGACAACCATGTGCTCCGGATCAAGGCTCCCTGGGCTTCAGGACATGCCCCTTAGGGGCCCTCTCATTCCTAAACTGTCCAGCTACACCTGTCTCTGTTCTGACCATCCTAGAGAACACACAAACGTTTGCCAAGTGGCCTAAGGGATTACATGCCCTTGCCTGGCTCCAACCAGCCGGGGAAGAACTGGCAACTGAACGCTGCCCCTCGGAACAGGATGCATTCTCTCAGGCTGCTTGGAGGCAGCCCAGCTCTGAATCTGGCTCCAGTTCAGTCCAGCGCTGGAGCCAGGATGGAGGACGTGGCGATGGACGATGGGTGCTCCCGGTTCCTAGCACTGACTCAACTGAGGCTGGAGGTGGGAAAAGGGAGGGTTGGTCAAAGGCAGACTTAAAAGAGGAGTAGGCAGACACACAGGCAGAAGTCATTTGAGGAAAATGATGGATTTTTCAGTCTGCTGTGGACAAATTGGAAGAGATTTAAAAGTTGTTTTTACCATCTCCTCTAGTATATAAGCGTCCCTCATAATTTTAGTTCAATGACAAAAACTAGCTACGAGTTAAATGGAAAGAGCACAGGCTCTGGAGTGTCCTCATCTGGTCCAAGTTCCTTTCTTGCCAGGAGAAAAGCACAGTTCCTATTTACCTAGAAACGCTGCATTGACAGAGAGGCTTCATGAATTCATGGTCAAGTCTGGGAAAAGGGAAGTTATTGTTGTTTAGTCACTGAGTCGTGTCCAACTCTTCTGTGAGCCCCATGGATTATAGTCCACCAGGCTCCTCAGTCCATAGGATTCTTCAGGCAAGAATACTGGAGTGGGTTCCCATTTCCTTCTCCAGGGCATCTTCCTGACCCAAGGGTCAAACTCTTGTCTCCTCCATTGGCAGGTGGATTTTTTACCTTTTTTTTTTTTTTTTTGGTCAGTGCCCATTTGTCAATGTCCTATTTTTCAAACCTTTTTTTTTTACTTTTTTTGGTCAATGTCCTTTTTTTTTGGTCAATCCCCATTTTCCTGAGCCACCAGGGAAGCCCAAAGGGAAATTACTGAACAATAATTTGTCAGTGCTTTTCCATCATAAGGCAAGAAAGATGGAGCTCTGTTCTCCATGACTGGTAGAATCTTAAAACAGAAATATCTGAAGAGCAAATGCAGGTTAGGATAACCAGCTACCTTTGTCTGAGGGCTGTGTTCCCTGAGAACAGCCAACTCCCTCTTCTTATTCTACACCCACCAATCTGCCTTCTGATCTGCATTCTGGTTTCCTGAGTGGACTTGCTTTAGAGTATCCTGTATACATAATGAGCTCCAGTTTTCAAACAAAGCCTTTCTCCTATTGCATTGTTTTTCATATTGGAGTCTTAATTATATTCTCAGAAATCTAGGAATTCTCTAGAATAATTAAAAATTTTTGTGCTTTAAGGCTAACATAAAAAATTTTAACAGAAGCATCACTTGGATTACCATCTTTTCTAGAGTAACACTATGTAATATCAATGTCCAGACTAGATTTATGACTGTTTTGATCAAGTGATCATCAAAAGTTCCATAATTTAAATACAAATATAATGTTTCTCAAGTGGGATATATTCAAGAGTCTACAAGTTTTCAAGTTTGAGAAATATTTCCTATTATAAATAATCTAACGAGCTGCTCTATACATCAGTTTCTTACAAGTTTGGCTATAATGAATTAAGAGGTAGCAAGAATACACAAAAGAACCATACAAATAAGATCTTAATGCCCCAGATAACCACGATGGTGTGGTCATTCATCTAAAGCCAGACATCCTGGAGTGTAAAGCCAAGGAATAATTACTACGAACAAAGCTAGTGGAGATGATGGAATTCCAGCTGAGCTATTTCAAATCCTAAAAGACGATGCTGTTGATGCGCTGCACTCAATATGCCCGCAAATTTGGAAAACTCAGCAGTGGCCACAGGGCTGGAAAAAGTCAGTGTTTATCCAATCTCAAAAAAGGGCAGTGTCAAAGAATGTTCAAACTACTGGACAATTGCGCTCACTGCACATGCTAGTAAGGTTATGCTCAAAATCCTTCAAACTAGGCTTCAGCATTATGTGAACCAAGAACTTTCAGATATACAAGCTGGGTTTAGAAAAGACAGAGGAACCAGAGAACAAACTGCCACCATCCATTAGATCATAGAGAAAGCAAAGGAATTCTAGAAAAATGTCTACTTCTGCTTCATTGACTACACTAAAGCCTTTGACTGTGTGGATCACAACAAACTGTGGAAAATTCTTAAAGAGATGGGGGATACCAGACCACCTTACCTGTCTTCTAAGAAACCTGTATGTGGGTCAGGAAGCAATGGTCAGAACTGGACATGGAACAACTGATTGGTTCCAAATTGGGAAAGGAATACGAAAAGGCTGTATATTGTCACCCTGCTTATTTATCTTATATGCAAAGTACATCATGCAAAATGCCATTCTGGATGAAGCACAAGCTGAAATCAAGATTGCTGGGAGAATTATCAACAACCTCAGATATGCAGATGATATTACTCTAATGGCAGAGAGTAAAGAGGAACTAAAGAGCCTCTTGATGAGGGTTAAAGACGAGAGTGAAAAAGCTGGCTTGAAACTCAACATGAAAAAAACTGAGATCAAGGCATTCAGTCCCATCACTTCATGGCAAACAGATAGGGAAAAAGTGGTAGCAGTGACAGATTTTATTTTCTTGACCTCCAAAATCACTGCAGACAGTGACTGCAGCCATGAAATTAAAAGAAGCTTGCTCCTCAGAAGGAAAACTTTGAAAAATCTAGACAGCATATTAGAAAACAGAGACATCTCTTTGCCAACAAAGGTTCACACAGTCAAAGCTACTGTTTTCCCAAGAGTCATGTACCAATGTGAGAGCTGGACCACAAAGAAGGCCAAAGAATTGATGCCTTCAAATTGTGGTGCTGGAGAAGACTCTTCAGATTTCCTTGGACTTTAAGGAGATCAAACCAGTCAATCCTAAAGGAAATCAACCCTGAGTATTCATTGGAAGGACTGATGCTGAAGCTGAAGCTCCAATACTTTGGTCACCTGATAGCAGACAGCCAACTCATTGGAAAAGATCCTAATGCTGGGAAAGATTCAAGGATAAAGAAGAGGGTGGCAGAGGATGCGATGGTTGGATAGCATCACCGACTCAATGGACATGAATCTGAGCAAACTCCAGGAGATAATGAAGGACTGGGACACCTGGCGTGCTACAGTACATGGGGTTGCAGAGTCGGACACAACTTAGCAATTGAACAACAATGAATATTGCTATGGTTTTAAAATATACACAAATAAATCTACCAGTAGCTGAATATTACAATGAACATTAAATTTTGGACTATGCTAATTGTGAAACACAAAGATAATGAGTACAGTTATTAAGTAAGGCAGTACTTCATAGCCTAGTATGAGACAAGGAATGAGGAACACCACGGTCTAGGGATGTTGTTAATACTTCAGAGGATCACATCTCTGGCAAACCACTTTTAAACTTGCAATATAGCCATTGAGAAATTAGATGTACTACTACTAAAAACAACAACATATATTGAATTAATCCTTTCCAGTCTAATCTGAGTGAAGGGGCCAGTAGTTATTTAATCTGTAAAGCTGAGGATCAGATCTGTGGTGTCTGTACCAATATACTGCCAGTCAGTGAAGGGACCAGCCAGATAGCCCCCTCCTGAAAAGCTCTACTCTCTTCTATGTGATAGATGGATTGTAATTGATTAATCAGACAAACCTACCTTAGATTTGAAATAGAAGACATTCTGATCCTGGGTAAATCCCTTAATCTCTGCTCTCAATTTTATAAAATACAGATGATACTACCACCACTAACACTACCAACAACAGAAATCTTATAACAATTCCACACTTTTCTGTTGTGCCAGGTCCGTCTGGCCCTTTTCCTGCTTTAATGGGCTTACAATTTGCCAAGAGACCAATGAGATGAGGGAGGCATGGGAAGGAATATTTGGGGTGTCATCCCCGAGGTCTAGAGACTAGCTCTGGCAGAACTGTGAGAAATATCTTTAGGCAAATAGTGCATCTGAAAGACATCTCAGAATCTGGGTGGGAATAACAATAAACTTATTTTAGAGCCAAGTAACTAGGAGTTTCTCATGGGGCTCAGTGGTAAAGAATCCACCTGCCAAGGAAAGAGACTTGGGTTCAATCCCTGGGTCAGGAAGATCCCCTGAGAAGGAAATGGCAACCACTCCAGTATTCTTGCTGGGAAATCTCATGGACAGAGGAGCCTGGTGGGCTACAGTCCATGGGGTCAGACACAACTGAACACATACTCAGAAAACGTTACAAAGGACCCACTGGCTCTTGTAACTGGGAAGTGGAGAGGCGGATCAGGCTTCAGGCTTAGCACAGTCCTCAAGACCATTTCTTTCTGCCAGTCTGCCCTGCTGCCCACGGGCGGACTTTCCTCGTGGGCACACGATGGCTGCCATGTGCCTCCTCATTTGGACATGCTTCTGTTCAGCATTCCAAGGAAGGATTCGGAGGTTCACCTTGATTAGAGTCCTCCTTGATATTGTGCTTCTCCAGCAATCACATCCAATCTGTCAAAATGTTTCTACCTTCAGATCTTATCCGGCTTCAACATCAGGTTTTATCCTCTCACCATCTCCACTACTATCACTACGGCCAACCATCAACATTGCACCTGGATTACTGGAGTCATCTCCTAACTGGTCCCTCCCTGCTTCTGCTGCTCACCCTCCTGCTGAAGCCTGAACAATACTTTAAAAATGTAAGTCAGATCACATCACTACTCAGTCTTCCAGTGGCTTCCCATCTTACTGGAGTAAAAGCCGACAATCTTGCAATGCCCTGTAAGGACATGATCTGACTTCCCTGTAACCCCTGACCTCAGCCTCTGCCACCTCCATCCCTCTCATTACTCCACCCCCAGTCACACAGGCCTCTTGGTTCTGTTAGCAGGCCAGGTAAGCTCAGCGTCTAATCAGGAACTTTATACTTGCTGTCTCCTCTGCCTGGAACAGTCTTCTGAAAAACCACATGGCTCACCTAAGTTACACTGTCAGTGAGGCCTACCCAGGACACCCTGTTGAACACTGTAATGCTTGCAGACCCTCTTCATTCACAACCCTTCTACACTACTTGATGCGTCTGTAGTAATGCTCACCTGGTATACTTATTGATTTGTTGATTTCTTCCACTCAGCTAGAATGTAAGGGATTTGAGTCTCTTTGTTTTACTGGTGTATCTCCAGATCCTAGAACAGTATTCACTTCATAGCAGGAGCCCAAAAGTTCTGTTGAATGAATGAATGAATGAATTGGGTTGGCTTGGTCTCCCACTCTTCTTCTGAACCCTTAGGACTTAGAATACCTAAGTCCTTAAAGCTAGGAGTACAACCTACCAAGCTTGGACCAAGCTGGGTGTCTCCAAAACCTGGAATTTAGATTATGCTCTAAGAAAGAATCAAGCATCAACAGATAATCAGTGAAGTTGACAGCACTGTGATGCTTACTTAATATAAGTATTCTTGGGTCCTACCATAAACTTATAAATCAAAATTTTGAGGGGCAAAGGTCACAGATTTACTTTTTGGAGTCTGTCTCTTTTTTAAATCAGCAGCTTCCAGCTTATTCCTTTGTTCACTAAAACATCATAGTCTGTGGGGAACGTGTAAATGCTTGGCGGGAGCAACACAGGTGTACCGTGAGACATAACTGGAGGATGGCAAAGAAAATTGAGACATGATAAATTGCATCTGAACCCCTGGTGGTTCAGATAGTAAAGAATCCGCCTGCAATGCAGGAGACCCAGGTTCTGTCCCTGGGTAGGGAAGATCCCCTTGAGAAGGAAATGGCTACCCACTCCAGTATTCTTGCCTAGAGAATCCCACAGACAGAGGAACCTGGTGGGCTACAGTTCATGGGGTCACCAGAGTCGGACAGGACTGAAGTGACTTAGCACAGCACAGCAAATGGCACTGTCCATCAGAGGAAGAACAGGGGCTTCCCTGGTGGCTCAGTGGTAAAGAATTTGCCTGCCAATGCAGGAAACATGGGTTCAATCCCTGATCCAGGAAGATCCCACGTATCTCAGAGCAGCTAAGCCTGTGCACCGTAACTACTGAGCCCGTGCTCCAGAGCCCAGGAACTGCACTACTGAGCTCAGGTGCTACAACTTCTGAATCCTCCGTGCCTTGGACCCTGTGCTCTGGAACAGGAGTTAACACTGCAATGAGAAGCCCGCTCACTGCAACTAGAGAAAGCCCAAAAAGCAACAAAGACCCGGCACGGCCAAAAATAAATAAAACTAAATTTTGAAAAAAAGAAAAAGAAGATATAAACAGAAGAAGGGAGATGTAATATGTCATCTGCAAACAGTAACCTTTTTCTTTCTTGCTCCCCAAATTGAGTTTGTCCCCTAAAGACTGGGCAATGAATGTATATGGCTTAAGTAAAAATAAAAAGTTTAAGGTGTTTTCTAAGCCTCAACCACATCTAATAAAAGGATTTATATATTTTAAAATTTTGACCAGTCCTTGCAATATGATGGAATAGGACTTGACCATTATAAACACACTGTGCATATCAAGGACATAAGGAATCACAAAGCACACCCTTAATGTGTCAGAGAATGTAATAAGATGACCTAATTAGGGCAAAGTATGGGGAAAAAATAAGTTTCACATCAGGAAGGACTACTATACTATACTACTACTACTATAAGCGAAAGATTTGTAATCGGCCCAAATAACTAGTTTTCTGTGAAGCTTTTCCCGCCTCCTCCTTCCCACTGTCCTCTAGACCCACTAGAACTGGCTACTCCTTTGTGTCCCACTGGCTGCTGTAGGTTTGTCTACTCAGGAATCTAGCAAAGCCCCTGCAGTAATTCTCTATAACTTCATTTTTTTTTTAATATTTATTTAGCTGTGCCAGCATGTGGGATCCTGTAGTCGCGGCATGCAAACTCTCAGTTGCAGCACGTGAAATCTTGTTCCCTGACCACGGATCAAACCCCGGCCCCCTGCATTTGGAATGGAGACTCTTAGCCACTGGACCATCAGGAAAGTGCTTGTAATAACATCGTTATTTATATATACATGTCCATCAGTGAGACCCTAAGCTCTTGGAAGATAAGGACCAGGTCTTGACTGGCATTCACAGCATCAGCACAGGCTATGGCAGTTGGTAGGTAAAATTTTGATGAATGGATGAATGTGCAGATAAATCAAGCTGTTGTCCTAATTTTCAATAAAAATGGAAGGTAACTCTGAAGTAAACTGTAAATTTAAAATTAAAAAAAGGAAAAAGTGTTATAGTAATACAAGCAGAAAGCCACTGGTGCATCTCTAAGCCAAAAAAGAAAATCACTGGAAAGGTCGAAATTTATTAGATTGAGCTTGATTGGAATAACCATTAAGAACATTTTGCCTTGACTCTGGATTTAATATGAACTCTTCAGTGATTTTCGTTCCCAGCCTGGGATCTTGATCTTTCAAAGGAAATCCCTAAATAGGCAAGACAAGTATTCTAGCCACTGAACAGGAGATGTCTTTATACTTCAAACTAATAAGTTGATTTTCTAGCACAAATCAGAAAAGATTGGTTGGTCAGGAAAAAAAAAAGAAACCTGTTGCTTTAGTCTCAGGATTTTCTTCCCTTCCATCTGAGTATCCAAAATATGATCATTTTTATCACCTAAATTATATAAAGTACTTTTCCTAAGTAACAGAAAAATACATACTGACTGTAGAAAAGTAGGAAAGGACCAAAAAAAGTATAAATAGGAGAAAAACATTTATAATTCTACTCTAGCAGGGCATCAACTCTATAATTGGTTGTGTTCACTTCCAACTGTTTTTAGTTTTTTTTAAATATAATCATAATTACTATAATAATACTTTTATGGTCTTAAACTAACAAGATAATTTCATTTATTAAGGTTTTTTTCTGTTTACTCTGCCCCATGAAGAGTTTTCCTTTTCTATAACTTCAAATATTTCTAGAAAAATCTCTTTCTAGGTATCAGAGAGATTTCATCAATCATTCAATCCACAAATATTTATTGCAAACATTATTTGCAAGCTATGTGAAATATATCAAACTGATGTCAGAATATACACAGACATGTATGTTTAAAGAACTTAGAAAGCATGTTAAGGAAACAATCCACATATACGTACACAAGGAAAACATGTCATGCCACCTCCCAAGAAGGAGGATGCAGTCCTGCTCACATAGCTCACCTTGCTATGGTTTAGGTGGCAAAGGAACAGGATGCAAAGGAGGAGTTATTCAGGGTAGCTTAGGAGAAAGGGGGGCTCATGGTTCTGACAGATACGGCTAGATAAACTCTACGTGAATCATTTCATTGAATCCTCCAGTCAGTCTTGTTAGGTGGGTATTACTATTATTACCTTCATGTCACGGTGTTGGAAACTGCAGTGTAGCCGAGATTAAGCAACTTGCCTCAAAGCACTGAGTTAGCTGTCTGGTGGCTCAGACGGTAAAGTGTCTGCCTACACCACAGGGGACCAGGGTTCAATCCCTGGGTCGGGAAGAGCTCCTCGAGAAGCAAATGGCAACCCACTCCAGTATTCTTGCCTGGAAAATCCCATCGACGGTGGAGCCTGGTAGGCTACAGTCCATGAGGTCGCAAAGAATCGGACATGACTGATCAACTTCACTTCACTGAGTTAGTCAGTAGTGGAGCTGAGATTCAGTCAAGTCTTTCTCCAGAGCTGGGCTCTTGGCACTGGCTTCTATGAGATGTCCTAAAGCCCAAGAGAGTCAAAGAATAAGGGGAGACATCCAATCAAGTACTAGCAGAAACTAAAGTATGAGCTTGTTACCTGGAGTTGGGAGCAGAGAATAAGGAAGGAAGGAAACAAATGCCATAAATATCCCTATTCAGTGATAGGCTTCACAGATCACATGAGCAGGACAGGAAGGCAGGCAAGGTGCCTGGACCATTCTTCAGAGATGCTCAGCACTTTGGTTCTATTGGAAGACAGGGCTTCTCAGAGGGCCTCCTAGCTTTTTCAATTCGGACAAACTGCCTCGTCCTCTCTCCACCACTCGGTAGAGGTTTGGGGGAGAGGAGTTCCTGGTACAAAAACATTCCTTTTCATGGATGCAGTCCTGCTCACATAGCTCAGTTTATGCTCGCAATCACACATCTTAGCCTGGAAGTTTACCCCGCACTTTTTCTGCCAGTTTCCCATTTGAGGGCAACGGATATTCAGACCTCGCTATCCGAAATAGGAGTCCCTTAAAGGGGTTGGCTGGGGAATCAGAGGAGTCACACTGAACATCAAGCCATCACGCTCCCGCCATTCAGACCTGAGCACCAGAAGCGAGGTGCGCTCTTGGCCACTGCCTTCTACAGAAAGCCCCTCACGGCTACACTCCAGCCTCACACCCGCGTTTTGGGCAGGAGCACATCTGAACCGGCCTCGGGGGCTGCGGGGCCTCCTGCCGCGGCTTCGGCGCTGACTTCCGCTTCCCTGCCCCGGCCTAGACGCCCCAGCTGTTCCCCGGGCCTCCCCCGGACGCGAGAAACAGGAGCGGGCGCTCCCCTCGACGTAAGCAAGCACTCATCCGCGTGCTCGCACAGCTTCCCAGCGCCCCGCCCGTGCCCGGCGTTCCCCACCCCCCGCCGCCCCCGCCTCTGCCCTCCCCTCCGCGCGCTTCCTCTTTCCCAGCCCCCACTCTCTCTCCCTCCCGGGGCCTGCTCTCCCTCCGTCTCTCTTTCCCACGTCGCCTCCCCCTCCTCCTTCCTTGCTGCTTCCCTCCCTCGCACCCCGCAGGTAAGGGGGCAGCCTGCCAAAGTGGAGACCCCCTTCCCTCCCCAGGGAACTGGGAGCCGCGACACTTACGGCCCCTGGCCACGCCGGCCGCCTGTGTCCGGGCGATTCTCGACCCGAAATCTGGAAAACCCTGAGCCAGTGACACACGCCAGACGGGTTAAAGGTGCCCAGAGGAGTTTGGAGGAGGCTCTTTCGGCAAATCTAGCTTTTCCCACGAGTGGCTCCTCCCTTAGGGCCGGGCAAGTGAGAGGCAGTTTGGAACCCCTTAGAGAAAATGTTTGGACATGCTCGGCCCGAAGGCAAGGTGAAGAGTGGGGAAGATTTTAGGTGAAGGAGCAAAAGGTCCGGGTCAGGCCCAGCCCGCCCGCCTCTTCAAGGGGATTTGAGTCCCTGGTGTCCGTGCAGGTGCCCTCCAGGCCCTCGAGATGCTGGAGCCACCGCCAGTGCCTTCCCTCGGTGACCCTGGGAGGCGGCCCTTGAAAACTATTTCCGGTTGGGGGAGGGGATTTGGACAACCCCAAATCCTAGCAGTTTAGAGCCAGCATTCTGATTTGACCAGAAAACAAAGTGCTGTGCTCAATGGGAAAAAAAAAAGAAAAGGAAAAAAAGTTCAGTAGGAAATACAGGAAGATTTCCCGACCTGAAGTATAAAGGACTTAGTCTTGACATTGCCTCAGGCTAGTTTTACGTCTTGAGTGAGTCACTGAAGCTCTGAAACCATTTCTTCATCCATAAAATGGAATAATAATCCCTCCCCTCAGGGTTGTTGCAAAGAGAAACTGAGGTAATGATGTGATCTTGTAAACTAGAAAAAGCCATACAAATGTGAGCTATTGTATCCTCTGAAATTTATGACTCAGTCTATGGGGAAAGGAAAACAGGATACGGTAACCCCAACTCCCAGCAAGACCACAGTGAAAGCCGGATTTCCCAATACTGTTTTAGCAATGCCCTGGAGGAGACTCCGGGGACCTGTGCGACTGTCACAAAATTCTTGCAAAATTGTTTTTAACTGGGATACTTGTATTTTATCATCATTTCTTAAAAGCTCGCCATCTGAGAAGAGGGAATGTTACGAATCAAAGTTGGGTGTCGAAATAGTGAAAATATCATTTAGGATTAGGAAACACTCATTTAAGCCAGATAAACTCCCTTGTTTCTTTGTTGTTTTACTACAGAATTCCTCAGAGCCTTTGTTTACAAACAATACAAATTATTGTTTGTATTAATGTTGTACTAATAGTTGTACTAATGTTGATGGGACCCAAGTATTGGCAACTTGGCATCTTTGTCAGCCTTAAGCTTTTACCCAGAAAGACCCCATCTTCCTTTCAGTAGGCAATAACCAAACCAGAGAATAGTGCAGACTGCAGAATCACTGGAATAGACTCCAGGGGACATCTCATCGTGAGCCCTTACCACAGTGTCCTGGAGATCCTGCCCCATGTGCCTGCCCTCCACCCTGCAGGCTTCTGACTCATTCAGCAATCTTCACCCTCACTCTTCCCTGTCACCTTGCCTTCACCCTCTTGGAACTCAGAAACACCTAGGTTTGCCAATGGTGCTTGCTGCAAGTGTTTTCTTATTTAAAGGAAACTGCCTCAGTGAAGTGAAAAGGAAATGGCAACCCACTCCAGTATTCTTGCCTGGAGAATCCCAGGGACAGAGGAGCCTGGTGGGCTGCAGTCCATGGGGTCGCACAGAGTCGGACACAACTGAGCGACAGCAGCAGCAGCAGCCTCCGTGAAGAGAGCCCAGTTTCTCCTCTAGGCCCCTGTCCACCCTGCTTCTGTTCCCAGCCAAGCCATAGTGGATATTTCCTCATCGAGACAGGAGGCCCTGCCTAGTCTTTGGCTGAAGTCACTGACCTTATGGACATGAGAGCCCCGTGGATATTGTTGGTCAAGATGAGGCTAACATGGGCATCATGTTTTTCAAATGTGAGTTTACTAAAAGAAAAATATTAAATGATAATCCATATGGCTTGTGGATAAAACAAAATCATGAAGGTTGTTCACAAATGGCTATAGTAAGGGAACATTTACCCAGTGAACAACTCAGTGAGAGCAAAGGGGATGGAATCGTATGTGTCCAGCCTGAGCCAGAAGGGCCTTCCCTTATGTCGTCACACCTCCACACTCTTTCTTGAGTGGAGCTTCAGCCGCATGTTAACACTAATAGAGAGAAAATCCTAATGTTCTTGACGAGAAAACTCATGGGAATTTTCAGCAGGAGGGAAGGAGTGTTCATGACACTTCATTCCACAATTACAACAGGGTGGGGATTACCCTTGGATGCTTGACGACTTATGCACAGAGGAGAGGGGCGACAAATGTCACTCTGCAGCAATAAAGTGCCAATTTAATTATCTGCTAACGTCCTGCAAACTGTAACTCATTTGATATTTCCTCCAAGAAAACATCTCCAAACTGACAGTCATCTCCCCTGCGTCCTAATTATTTTGTCACTAACTATGTTGGTTCCATTTCTTTTTCCACAAAATGGGTCCTTCAGCATTGGCTGATCAGTTAGCATTCTTTAATGTGCAAATCTGATGGATTTACAGAGTTTCCCCAAAGCCGCTGGCCATTTGAGCCAAATGCATCATCACAAGACGAATGTGAATTGGGTAATTCCATTTCAGCCATTTGTCAACACCTCAGAGGAAAAAATGTCAGCAGCACGTGACAGTGATCAAAACAGTTATGAATTTGAGTTTGGCTATACTCCTTTAGGATTTTAACTGCATAATATTAACCATCTATGTTAACCACCTTTACATTTCCTAGTTTGTCTATAGTTTAATTTTCTATCATAATTCTTGGCTTAACAACTGTGGGTAGGATACCACCAAAGGAACTAGAGATTTAGAGTATATAATAAAAATAATTACAAAAACAATAGTACCTAACAGTTAACAAGTATTTACTATATGCTAGGCCCTGTTTTGAGGACTTTGTGTGTATTAACTCATGTAACCCAACAAAAACTCTACGAGATAGTTATTGTTATTATCCCCATTTTACAGATGAGAAACTGAGACACAGTTTTTTTTAAGGTTACAAAGCCAGGCAGTCTTCCACAAGTCCATGAAGCAGTGGAATCTTATCATAAAAAATTTTTTTTGAATACTTATGATGGGCAAGTGAACTGCTTCACAAGCATTCTCTAAATTAATTCACACGTGAACCCCATCGGTTCGGTTCAGTTCAGTCACTCAGTCGTGTCCGATTCTTAGCGAACCCATGAACTGCAGCGCGCCAGGCCTCCCTGTCCATCACCAAAGGCCAGAGTCTACCCAAACCCATTTCTGTTGAGTCAATGATGCCATCCAACTATCTCATCCTCTGTCATCCCCTTCTCCTCCTACACTCAATCTTTCCCAGCATCAGGGTCTTTTCCAGTGAGTCAGCTCTTCACATCAGGTGGCCACAGTATTGGAGCTTCAGCTTCCAATCAGTCCTTCCAGTGAACACCCAGGACTGATATCCTTTAGGATGGACTAGTAGGATCTCCTTGCAGTCCAAGGGAATCTCAAGAGTCTTCTCCAACCACAGTTCAAAAGCATCAATTCTTCGGCTCTCAGCTTTCTTTATAGTCCAACTCTCACATCCATACATGACTACTGGAAAAACCATAGCCTTGACTAGACGGACCTTTGTTGACAAAGTAATGTCTCTGCTTTTTAATATGCTGTCTAGGCTGGTCATAACTTTCCTTCCAAGGAGTAAGCGTCTTTTAATTTCATGGCTGCAATCACCATCTACAGTGATTTTGGAGCCCCTCAAAATAAAGTCAGGCACTGTTTCCACTGTTTCTCCATCTATTTGCCATGAAGTGAAGGGACTGGACGCCATTATCTTAGTTTTCCGAATGTTGAGCTTTAAGCCAATTTTTTCACTCTCCTCTTTCACTTTCATCAAGAGGCTCTTTAGTTCTTCTTCACTTTCTGCCATAAGGATGGTGTCTTCTGCATATCTGAGGTTAGTGATGTTTCTCCTGGCAATCTTGATTCCAGCTTGTGCTTCTTCCAGCCCATCGTTTCTCATGATGTACTCTGCATATAAGTTAAATAAGCAGGGTGACAACATACAGCCTTGATGTACTCTTTTTCCTATTTGGAACCAGTTTGTTGTTCCATGTCCAGTTCTAACTGTTGCTTCCTGACCTGCATACAGATTTCTCAAGAAGCAGGTCAGGTGGTCTGGTATTTACATCTTCTTCAGAATTTTCCACAGTTTATTGTGATCCACACAGTCAAAGGCTTTGGCATAGTCAATAAAGCAGAAATAGATGTTTTTCTGGAACTCTCTTGCTTTTTTGATGATCCAGCAGATGTTGGCAATTTGGTCTCTGGTTCCTCTGCCTTTTCTAAAACCAGCTTGAACATATGGAAGTTCACAGTTCACATATTGCTGAAGCCTGGCTTGGAGAATTTTGAGCATTACTTTACCAGTGTGTGAGATGAGTGCAATTGTGCAGTAGTTTGAGCAGTCTTTGGCGTTGCTTTTCTTTGGGGTTGGAATGAAAACTGACCTTTTCCAGTCCTGTGGCCACTGCTGAGTCTTCCAAATTTGCTGACATATTGAGTGAAACATTTTCACAGCATCGTCTTTCAGGATTTGAAATAGCTCAACTGGAATTCCATCACCTTCACTAGCTTTGTTTGTAGTGATGCTTCCTAAGGCCCACTTGACTTCACATTCCAGGAGGATGTCTGACTCTAGGTGAGTGTGAGTGATCACACCATCGTGATTATCCAGGCCATGAAGATCTTTTTTGTACGGTTCTTCTGTGTATTCTTGCCATCTTTTCTTAATATCTTCTGCTTCTATTAGGTCCATATCATTTCTGTCCTTTATTGAGCCCATCTTTGCATGAAATGTTCCCTTGGTATCTCTGATTTTCTTGAAGAGATCTCTAGTCTTTCCCATTATATTGTTTTCCTCTATTTCTTTGCATTGATCTCTGAGGAAGGCTTTCCTATCTCTCCTTGCTATTCTTTGGAACTCTGCATTCAAATGGGTATATCTTTCCTTTTCTCCTTTGCTTTTCACTTCTCTTCTTTTCACAGCTATTTGTAAGGCCTCCTCAGACAGCCATTTTGCTGTTTTGCTTTTTTTTCCCCTTGGGGATGGTCTTGATTCCTGTCTCTTGTACAATGTCACGAACTTCCATCTATAGTTCATCAGGCACTCTGTCAGATCTAGTCCCTTAAATCTATTTCTCACTTCCACTGTGTAATCATAAGGGATCTGATTTAGGTCATACCTGAATGGTCTAGTGGTTTTCCCCACTTTTTTCTTCAATTTAAGTCTGAATTTGGCAATAAGGAGTTCACGATCTGAACTACAGTCAGCTCCTTGTCTTGTTTTTGCTGATTGTATAGAGCATCTCCATCTTTGGCTGCAAAGAATATAATCAATCTGATATCGGTATGGTGATGTCCATGTGTAGAGTCTTCTCTTGTGTTGTTGGAAGAGGGTGTTTGCAATGATCAGTGAGTTCTCTTGGCAAAACTCTATTAGCCTTTGCCCTGCTTCATTCTGTATTCCAAGGCTTAATTTGCCTGTTACTCCAGGTGTTTCTTGACGTCCTACTTTTGCATGCCAGTCTCCTATAATGAAAAGGACAGCTTTTTTGGGTGCTAGTTCTTTAAGGTCTTGTGGATCTTCATAAAACCATTCAACTTCAACTTCTTCAGTGTTACTGGTTGGGGCATAGACTTGGATTACCATGATATTGAATGGTTTGCCTTAGGGACAAACAGAGATCATTCTGTCGTTTTTGAGATTGCATCCAAGTACTGTATTTTGGACTCTTCTGTTGACCATGATGGCTACTCCATTTCTTTTGAGGGATTCCTGCCCACAGTAGTAGATATAATGGTCATCTGAGTTAAATTCACCCAGTCCAGTCCATCTTAGTTCGCTAATTCCTAGAATGTCGATGTTCACTCTGGCCATCTCCTGTTTGACCACTTCCAATTTGCCTTGATTCATGGACCTAATATTCCAAGTTCCTATGCAATATTGCCCTTTACAGCTGTGGACCTTGCTTCTATCACCAGTCCCATCCACAACTGGGTGTTGTTTTTGCTTGGGCTCCATCCCTTCATTCTTTCTGGAGTTATTTCTCCATTGATCTCCAGTAGCAAATTGGGCACCTACCAACCTGGGGAGTTCATCTTTCAGTGTCCTATCTTACTGCCTTCTCATACTGTTCATGGGGTTCTCAAGGCAAGAATACTGAAGTGGTTTCCTATTCCCTTCTCCAGTGGACCACATTCTGTCAGACCTCTCCACCATGACCTGTCCATCTTGGGTGGCCCCACGCGGCATGGCTTAGTTTCATTGAGTTGGACAAGGCTGTGGTCCATGTGATCAGATGGGCTAGTTGTCTGTGACTGTGGTTTCAATCTGTCTGCCCTCTGATGCCCTCTCAGTGCCTACCATCTTACTTGAGTTTCTCTTACCTGGGATGTATCTCTTCACAGCTGCTCCAGCAAAGTGCTGTGAACCCCATAAAGAAGTGCAATTAAGCTCCTTCCTCCAGAGAAGGAGCTTAATTTCTTTCCTCTTGAGTGTGGGCTAGATTTAATGTCTTGCTGGTATCCTTGTTAGGATATGGAAAAGAAAATTAGTAACTTCATAGTGGCAAAACCTAGCAGATAGCACCTTAGCCAAGTGACCAAGGTTCAGATCGTCTGTAATCTGTCCTGCTCATATCATGAGCCCCTTGATACAGTGTCATGAGAAAGGTACCTCCCCTCTGGGGTCTTCTTCCCAAATATTCATAACCCCAGTCTAGTCATGAGAACACATCAAGCCCAAGCCAAATTTGAAGGACATTCTCCAAAATTCCTGACCAATGCTCTTCAGAAACATCAAGGTCGTGAAAGACAAAGAAAACCTGAGAAGCTGTCGCAGGTTGGAGAAGACTAAGGAGATAGGACAAGTACATGGTGTCTCGGATTGGATTCTAGAGCAGAAAGAAATCAGATGTTAGCAGAAAAATGGGTGAAATCTGAACAGAGGACGTGGTTAATAGTCTCCTGTCGATGCTTGTTTTTCAGTTTTGATAAGTGTATCGTGATATATTAGGTATTAACAGTAGGAGAAGCTAGATGAAGGGCTTAGGGGACCCCTATGTGCTGGCTTCAGGGAGGGCCCAGAGGTTGAGGGCTGGGTGGAGGCTGTTGATAATCCCTTGCCCCTGTAGGTTGCTTTGTGGTTCTTAGTGCTTCCAGATGTTCTCTCCTCAGACTGGAGCCCCCCACACAGTCTCGGGATTTTTTTCTACCAGCTTTTGAAAGCCTGGCAGGGGCTTGTGAAAACAGGTAGCCAGATTAGGGAGTGGCAGAGTGGGCATGGAGACAACATCTTGGCTTGATGGTAAAAACTAAGAAAATCAGAATTCAACATGGATTTAATTAATAACATATTATCATTGGTTCGTTAATTGTAATAAAATTTCCATGCTAACATAAAGGGAGGTATGAGGGTGAGAGAGGCTAATATGGCAACTCTGTACTATTTTCTTAACTTTTATGGAAAATTAAATTCTAAAAATATAGTCTATTTAAAGTGAAAAATAGAGGACTTCCTGGTGGTCCAGTGGTTAAGAATCCACCGTCCAATGCAGAGGACATGGATTTGATACCTGGTCAGGGAACTAAGATCCCACACACCCCAGGCGACTAAAGCCCATCTTGTGTGTCACAACCAGAGAAGTGCATGCGCCGCAACTGCTCACTCCTTGTGCTCTGGAGCCCATGCTCCAAAAGAGAAGCCCTCACAGGCTGCGACTAGAGAAGGCCCATGGGCCGCAACAGAAAGCCTGCACCACCTCGAAGACCCAGCACAGCTAAATTTAAAATCACCCTGCCTGTGCTTCTAAGATAAACAGAGCATCCGAATTCACTGAAGTTTCAGCAGAGTGCCCTGGTTTGGCTCCAAGGGACTTGTGATGATGCCACAGAGAGAATGCAACAAGCATCAGAAGAACCACAGAAATGATCGAAGGACACGGAAAAGGGGGACCCAATTAGTCGAAAGAAAACAGGAAAGGGAGGGCAGGTGGGAGAGCAGATGAAGGACACCCTGGGCTTCAGGCCCTCTGTTTTATGCGGCTGCCTTGCCCCATAGTTCACCCCCCCTTACCTGCTCCTCTTCTTCCTAAGTCTGTGGCCTTTTAATAAGCTCTATGACGACGCTACATCCTCTGTCCCTGCAGATGCCCCCTGCACTGGTTCCTGCTCTGTGTCCCAGGATACTCCCTGCTTGCGGCTTCCCTGGGGCCTGCCCAGTGGGCAGGGAGGAGGTTGGGGTCGGAAGCATTAGGTGCCTTCCCTCTCTGTGTGTCTCTCCTGGCCTGGGGCCCCAGCAGAGGCCACAGCCTCTCCCTTCAGCTCTCCCTGGCTTCTGATGACCGCTTCTCCTTTTTGTCCCTTTAGGCCTAGTGTGTGTATGCTTCCCCACAAGGGGGCAATTCTGGGGCGCTGCACCATTCCTTGCTGGTTTCTGTAAAGTCAGCCCACACTGGTGCATCCTCCCTTTATTAATCTCTTCTCGGTTACTCAATCAAATGCATCATCTGTTTCCTGCTGGGACCACAACCAATATGCTCATTGTCTCTTGTTTTTCTTGCCCTTTAGAACAGAAACTCCATGATGGCAGAGATTTTGCATGCTTCTTCCACTGCTGTGACTCTTAGAAAATATTTGTTGAATAATGAGTGAATGTTAGTATTATCTGTACTCATACAGTAGTTACTAATCTGCATGTGGCTATGGAGCACTTGAAATGTGGCTGGTACCACTGAAAAACAATTTTAAATGTTATTTAACTTAGACAGCTCTATATGGTTAGTGGCTACAGTGCTGGTCTAAGGAAACTGCCTGAGCTCAAGGCATTTCTCTAGCTACTGAGGTCCACTCTGCCCCAATAGGGGTTGAACAGGAATGACTCAAAGGCCTTGGCTATATCCCTCACCCTGAGGAACTGCAATGTTAGGCCTTCTGGCATTCTCTCTAGACTGGCAAACTTGGGAACATGTGTCTTGCTACTATTATACATTTACATTTTTATTTCATTGCAGACTCAGTGTTCCTTGGGTGGTGGTGGTTTAGTCACTAAGTCATGTCCAGTTCTTTGCGACCTATGGACTGTAGTCCATCAAGCTCCTCTGTCCATGGGATTTTCCAGGCAAGAATACTGGAGTGGGTTGTTATTTCCTTCTCCAGGGTATCTTCCCAACCCAGGGATTGAACCCACAACTCCTGCATATCCTGCATTGGCAGGCGGATTCTTTACCACTGCGCCACCAATAGAGTTACAGTGTGCTCACCAGGCCCTTACAAACTTGCAGCTTACAAAAGAGCTCTGGCCCCTAGCCAAGGGAGTCTCCAGCTGCTGACTGACCCTGCCTGGAAAGTCAACTTGGAAAAGACACGAATGTCCTAATCCTCTTCCAAACCACTCTAAGTAGGTTTTATCCAATGACCTGTAAAACCAAATTAGTAAAGGGACACTTTAATTCCAGCTCATTAGAGAGCTTCTAAAATCTTTGAAAAGCCAACACAGCAGATTTTTCTGTGCTGGGGGGCCTAAGAAACCCATCAGTTTTTAAAACAAAATGTCCTTGCTTTCCCATGGGTTTCTCTCACATCATGCAGCATACAGAAGATATTTTCTAAGTCTTTAAAAGGGGGTCCCTGGGAAGGTGGGAAGCAGCTGTCTAGGAGAAAAATACAGTTGCCCAGCAAGGTCAAGAGATTTTCCCCAAGTTCTGCCAAGTTTGGTCCCCCTTCTGGTCTCTTGACTCTCATACAGGGAACATTTGCACTGTTCTGATTATTACCCCAGGAGCTGGTTTATTGCACAATATCAGGAAATAGTCCATATGAAATCCTGGCCCACAGAGTGTACATGTTCTGCTTTTTATTCTGCAGCTTTTTTATACAGTGTGTTTTTGTTTCCCATAATGTCATCTGGAAGCAATTCCTCCCAACAGCTGGATTTGCTTTCCCAATTGGTAAACACGTAAAATGGAAGGCAGGAGAAGAAGCTGCGTGTCACCAGAGAGCCCTTTCCCCACCCCGCTTGGCTCACGTTCTGAGGCTTATCTTGGGTCTCTGCACAATCCTCATCAAAACCAAGAATGTCTTCAAACAGGCGACCGACACTGCACTCCCTCCTTCAGAGGGGGTCAGTGTGTTCTTTGGGGAGACATTTTCTGAATACTTTGCAGATAAAATGGATCAGATGCAGGCCAGATTCCAGCTTCCAGGATCTCTGCACTACATGTGAGGGCCGACAGAGTAGCATCTCCCAAAGTTCCCATTATCCTGGTGCAGTCAGAACCTCTGGGTGCCCTGGGAGCCTGAGAGCAGAGCCCTCCCAGTGCCACGGTCACCAAAGCCAGTAAAGAGAAGAGAGGAGCCCAAAGAGCCCTAAGTGGGTCATCAAAGAAGATGAATGTCTCCCAGACACAGTCCGCAGGAACATTTCCATAAGGACACAAGCAGAAAGGCCAGCCCGCGCTCTGGAACAGCCGAGGCCCTGAGCACAGCTGGCCTCTGAGTGTTGGCTCACACCTCTCGGCTCTGTTCACCAGCATGGCTAGCTGTGGTCCTAGAGTTCCAGGGGCACACTGACGCTGGAATACCACAGTAGAGGACAAAGTTCAGGCTCCAGGCACTTCCTGCTCTCCTGTAAAAAATGTTATTCTTTAGATCAGAGTTTCAAATCTAGGGGAAATCAGCCTCGCATATGGCTGAACTCGCAGAGGGAACATGAGGGCATGCCAGTGGCCAGACAGCAGATGCAGATAGAGGGGAGGACGTGTGCAACCTGACGCCCTGTGTGGGTGACCTCAGTGCAGTGCTGGCCAGCTTCAGGGTGGGTGTGGGAGTGGAGGGGGCTTCTGTCAAGTTCCACCAACCCAGTAGGTAGCCAGGGCCGGGAACCCCATGAAGGGGTTCCCCGGGTTGTGGGCCTTGACTGCAGAGTTCTCCTGGCAGGCAGCAATGGGCATCCCTCCCATTGGACATATAAAACGAGAGTTAGGGGCAGTGCTCAGCAGGGGACCCTGAGGAGGGCGGCTGCATCAGCCCCTCTGCCCGGACCCAACTGCATCATACATTTCCCCAAATCTCACGGTCTCATACCTGGAATTTTGAAAATCTGCAATTCTGGTTCCATGACAGGGCCGATACCTTCAGACTGCGGTCACTCTGGTCTGGTCACCTGAACTGCTCTGGGGGTGCCTCAGGATACACTTGGAGAGCATCACAGAAGCCTAGGACAGAAGGATGGGTGGCGAGAGCAACCCACTGGTTCACGCTGCACAATGGTCCTCTAGATTAAAGCACCAGAAAAGACGTAGCAACCAAATGCAAGTGTGCACCTGGCTTGGATTCCCAGTTCAGACAAGCCAATTATAAGAAGGCATTTTTGGATAATCAGGAAGATTCGCATTTGGACTATGGCCGCACCACCTTGACTGTGCCTGGTCTTTCATTTGGACTGGGTATTAGAAAATGTTTAAGACTTTATTGTGAATTTTGATAGGTGTGATAATGGTTATATGGTTATTATATAAGAAAACGTCATCATCTGTTTAAAAACATAGGCTAAAATATTTAGGGTTGAAATATGACGTCTGGCATTTATTTTAAAATACTTTAGGAAAAAAGCTGGTGAAGCAAATTGGTTTCTTAGTCCATTTGGGCTGTTGTAACAAATACCATTTGGGCTTCCCTGGTGGCTCAGAGGTTAAAGCATCTGCCTGCAATGTGGGAGCCCTGGGTTCAATCCCTGGGTCGGGAAGATCCCCTGGAGAAGGAAATGGCAACCCACTCCAGTATTCTTGCCTGGAGAATCCCATGGACGGAGGAGCCTGGTGAGATACAGTCCACGGGGTCGCAGAGTTGGACACGACTGCGACTTCACTTCAACAAATACCATAGGCTGAGTGGACTACAAACAATAAGCATTTATTTCTCATAGTTCTGGAGGCTGGAGGCCCAAGATCAAGGTACTAGCAGATTTGGTGTCTGATGAACCTCTTTCAGGTTCATATATGTCTGTCCTCTCAACCTCACAAAGTGGAAGAGGTGAGAGCTCTCTGGAGTCTCCTTTATCGGGATCCACCCTTATGACTTACCACCTGCTAAAGGCCAAACCTCTTAATTTCACAGTGAGGATTAGGTTATTCGACACGTGAATTTAGGATGGAACATAAGCATGCAGTCTATATAGCATGTGGCAAGCTGTTAATGTTTACATTTAGATGATAGGTATATGGGAGCTTTTTTTTAGTAAAATGATTTTTAAGTTTTTAATGGCTGCATAGTAGTCTATCATATGGTTGAAGAAGAGTTTTTGTTAATTAATTAGTTTTTAGAATTGAGATATAACTGATATATTGTCAACACATTGTGTAAGTCTAAGGTATACAATTTGAGATTCTTTATACTTTGATATATGTTGATTTTTTTATAATAAAAAGTTTAAAATATAGACTATTTTATCACAAAAATGAGAACCAAACACCATTCAATGGTGGCTGAATTCTGCACTAAGATTCTTAATCCTAACGGCTAAACCAGAAGTCAGTGCTCAGGTATAATGGGGGAGGTGACCCCTGCAAGCTTTGACTGGGAATTTGACATACCTCCCAGGTCTTCTGCCTGGTCAGAAGTGGAAGGAACTAGTCTCCCAGGACAAACATAGCCTTCTTCGCTCCAGTTCCCACTGGCCTTTAGGGCTGTGGTTTCCTCCTGTGCGAACTGCATTAGTGCAGGAGCAGTTTGGGGCCCGCAGGAGCTGAAGTAGGACACAGACCATATGCCACTGTAACTGCCAAACAAATCTCCGGTGATTCCAGCTTCAGATGATTCTTGCTGCCCTCACCCCCAGTGTTCCACCGTGCTGACTGTCCTCCCTACACTGGTTTACACACAGGCTTGTAAATCAGGAATAATCCTCTGCTAGTCCCGTCTCCTCCAGCGGCAAAGGGAAGGCCTCTACTTAGAAGAGTTAGTGCAGGCGAGACACTTAATTCTCCTCCTAGCCCTGGCTCTTGCCACCTTCCCAACTTCTGCCTTCCCATTCCAGGTTAGTCTACAATAGTTAGCCTTAACCTGGTCTTGGGAAGGAGAGGATTCTTTGCTAGTTTCTTTCTTTTTTCATACTTCTTTTTTGTTTGGCTGCACACCATGGCACATGGAACTTCCCTGACTAGGAATCGAACCTGTGACCCCTGCACTGGAAGCATAGAGTCTTAACCACTGGACCACCAGAGAAGTCCCAGGTGATTCTTTGCTAGTTTCTTATCTCCCTCTTTCTGGCTGAAACAGTCTTTTCTAGAAAACCATCTTTTTTTCTCCCTGCTTGAAGTATGTGGAGTTTTCTATTTTCCTTCAAGGCCTGAGTGAAAGGTAAGTGCATTTTCATGGTACAGGGCCATACGTGGTACTTTCTCAGTCCCAGCCTGGGCACCCAGCTCTCTGGAGTGGAAAAAGGCCTCCCATGTAGAGGCGGGGTCTAGAGAGTGCTATTGCCAAGAACCTGCCCAAGCTGTTGCCAGCATGTTATAAGGAAGACTGCTCTAAACAGAAAACAAGTTTGAAAAGTCCTAATTACATTTCGTGAGACTAAAGATGTAATATTCTTACAACATTTTAAATATGTTCTCTCACTTTCCTTTTTTCCCTTCCTGTTTGTCTCAGTTATAAGTTCTTGAGAACTTACTTTCATTTTTTAAATTTCTGCTCATTTTTAGTAAATACTAAGGGTACCGATACTACGCAAACTGTACTGGTGTGACGTCACACAATAGCTCAGACATTTTACTGGTCAGTGGATACATGAAAGCCCAAATTCAGTCTACAAAAGAAGATTGGAGAAGATCAATGGATGAAGTTGTGAGTTATTCAAAGCCAAATATACAATAGTTGAAAACGATGCCCCATTTTCAGCCCAGCCCCAACTAGAATGTAAGTGCCTTGCAGGCAGGAATGTCGTCACTTTGAACAGACCAGTGTCCAGTGCCTAGAACAGGGTCTGCCACATGTAGATGCTCAATACTTACTGGATGTATGAATGGTCTGTGCTTTGAAATTCTTGTAGCCACTTGTCACAAGCTACCATTACTATTACTACTATTGCATCATAATTCAAGACAGAAAGTTTCTCGGAAGCAGAAGTAAATCTTTCTGTCTCATAAGAGCTACATCATCCGTAACTGGGATTCAATAATTATCTATTGAACAGATAGAAATCCGTTCTGTTGGGAACTAGCTAGTTACTAAATAATTTTAAAATGTAATCCCACATAGTCATGAGAAAAGCCATCAACCATGCTATAGAAATGAACAGTTGCTGGAACCCCAGAAGTTTTTAATGTACTGTGTGGCGGGAGGTAAATTTCCTGCCCTAGAAATCTGGCGAAAAGAATTCACTTGAGGATTTAAGTCTCAGAAAAAAGACCATGGGAAGGAGGCAGAGAAGGGGGAGGTCTTTTCCAGGGCCAATAGATTAAGGGTATTTAGATACCACTTAAGAAAGGAACCAGATGCCAGCCAGGTTTGTGCTTCAGTTTAACCATATTCCCTGCAAAACTTGCTTACGGGAAGATCAGAAGCTTTGGTGATCATTACTGAAAAGAATTCAGAGAAATTATCGCCTACTCCCGGTTGAAGAGAGAACAAGTCCTGGTCTTTTTTCGGTGTCAACCTCTACTGAGATGTGCTGTTGTCAAATCAAAAGGGGACAGATCTGGAATTTTACAACTCTGATGAAAGTGAAATAAAAGGAAATCTGTATCATCTTGATCAAAGCACGTGCCACCTGAGTCGGCTCCCTGTCTCGTCCCTTGGCCTTGGTGACTCTCCTGTGCTGGAGGTTGAGGATTTGTTAAAGAAGATGGGTTTTGATTAAGTGTTACATTTAGTGTGATGTGACATGCTCTTTATCATTGCAAGGGAAGGTTGGGGGCCAGGAGGAGCTTTAGAGCTAGTTCCCAATATAAATTAGGAGTCTTGGGGAATGGGTGCTTTGCAGTCAGCCTTGATCTTTCTATGGCCCAGTGAATGTGTGTATGTGAGAATGTGCACACATGTGTGCGTGCGTATGTGTGTGTGTTTTTGGAGAGATGGCAGAAACATCAGTTTTCAAGTGCCTGTGCTAATGGGCTGGTTACCCCTACTTGGAGTTTGACTTGCAATTGTAACACAAGGCTCCAACTTTAAATTTGTTCTCATTCTTGATGTGCCAGGCAAAGGTCTCCGCGCCTTTACTCTTTTGCCATTTCAGTGTTGCTTAGGGAAATCTGTAAGCATTCATTCATTCCTCTTGGGGACCACAGCGCAAATTTGAAGATGGAGAAGGAGGAGGAAGCATTCCAAGTGCCACACGCCATTTCTGACCAGAGGCTGTGGGTAATGGCTCCCCTGGCTTCACCTAGAAAAGGGGAGTAGGCGGAGCCAAAGTCACCTCCCTCCAAATCTAAGATGCGCCACACACCTTCAGATTCTGATTCTGGCTTAGCATGGGACAATGAGAACACAGAGAAAATGGGGGCAGAGAAGAGTCCCAGGCTAATGGGGACTGGGGGTCTAGGAGAATATCCCAGAAGGGAACCCCTTTCCATGTTAATCTTCCTAAACTACTACTGGCATCAAGAACCTTTCCTGCCCAGAACCTTCCATACTCCTTCTCTTCCTTCCCATTGTCTGTGAAAGAAAATCCACAGCCTTGATCCTGGTACTTGATGCCACACAGCCTGGGCAGCATCAAGCCAGCCCACCTGTGCCTCCCCCGTGATTTCCTTGCCCCTGTCTCTCAGCCTTTGCTCGTGTTGCTCCCCTGCCTGGTTGGCCCCCTGTTTCTCTGATGAAAAGCCTGCCCATCCTCCAAGGACTGGCCAAAGGCCTTCCTGTTTCATGAAGGACTCGTGGCTCCCTGGGAGAAATCCTTTTCTTATTCCAAAAATGTGAGTGCGGGATGTACTAGCTGTCCCACAATTGCTCCAAGCACCTGGGATAAGAGAACAAAATAGATAAAGATGCCTGCTTTCAAGGCGCTTGCACTGTAGCAGTCAGGGGGAAATGTGCAGTAAACCCTAAGGATAAGGCATAAGTAGTAATTAAGTAGTATTACTTAGTAGCTGACAGTTGCTATGGGGGAAAAAGGAACAAAATAGAGCAGGGAAAGGGAGACAGGAGCCCCTGAAGTTGGAGAGCAGGGGCTGGCTGCTGTATTACAGGATGATCACAGCAGGTCTCAGTGTTGGTGGAAGAGAGAGGCACACAGTGATGAGAGACACCAGAGGGGGAGAGTTCTGGGCAGTGGGCATATCTGGGGTGTAGACAGAGCCATTCTCCTGGACGGATGGACAGTCCCTCCTTCCTCTTCACTTTCCAGGTGGCCCTGCAGGCAATATAGCTCTAGAGAAGTGTCTATGGACAAAGGAAACGTAGGAAAATCCATAATGTCAAATATTGAACAGAAAGGCCTGCACTGCTAGCTATGGCCAGCTCTGTGTTAAGGAGGAGGATGGCAAAGCAATGGAGAGGTGCTTCAGTTTTCATTGCTATGTTCAAATAATTCTTTTTAAACTTTTGCCCATTAAAAAAAAATATATATATACACACACACACACACACACACACACACACACACACTAATTTACTTATTTATTTGGCTGTGCTGGGTCTTTAGTTGTGGCATGTGCGATCTTTTACTCGAGGTATTTTGAGTAGTTGTGGCATATAGGATTCAGTTCCTTGACCAGGATTGAAACCTGGTCCTCCGCATTGGGAGTATAGAGTCTTAGCCACTGTACCACAAGGGAAGACCCAAAGGTAGTTTTTTAAATTAGAAAAAAATTATTTCTGTTCCTTTCTTACTACTAAGGAAACAGTTTTAAATATATATCTGAAACAATGTACTATCACATACTTTCTAAAGATAAAGCATCATAGGTAAAATTGATCAGCCATCCATGGTTCTCAGTATATGGGATCTTGCTTCCTGATTTCACATTAATTCCTGAAAATTAGAAACATCATCTCCAAAACATGTTAAGAGGGTTGTAAAAAGGTTGTTTTATTTAATCATCTAGTTGTAGAAATGGAGCATATTTTCTTTAAGAAGCAAAAACTAAGATCATGTCACTTCACATCATTAATGTATGTCGTATAGGTCAGCAGGAAAAAAAATACCGTGATAAGCTTCTCTCTTCCATGTGCAGAAGGCTTTCTAGTCCGAGCTTTATATGCTTCCTATGCTTCCTATCTTTTCACAGATGCTTCTTTTTCTGGTGCTTTTCATTCTTTCCCACACTTCATGTTAGAAGATTGATACAGCCCTTAAAACTTTATTAACAGGAGCAAATCCATTATCCACCGATTTTTTTCTCAGAAGGCATGTTAACATTCAGATAGCCTGGCAGTTTCATTCTCATGAATACCCTAGCCATGAAAAAACTCCATAGGACACAAATCCAATGAACAGAACAAGAAATCTATTGAGTTTTGGAATGTCTGCTGCATTGGATCAGCCCAGGATTATGAAACCTAAGCCTCCCATTGTAAACAGGAAGCTGGCTGCGGTCCTTCATAATATACTGTCCATTTGCTCTGTAGGCCAAGAAAACTGCAGGCCTCCAAGACCACGATCATCAGTCATGGATCCAACACTGGGAGGTTCCACAGTGACGTCATCAGGCATTCCTCCGATGATGAGAATAAGACACCACCAGCAGAGCACCCCGTCACAGTCAGGGGCCCGGGCCACTTCTTCAGCCCAGTTTGGGACATCAGAGCGCTATGCGTGGGATGTAGGACAAAGTCTCCCTGTATTTGGCAGAAGAAGCTCTCAAACCCTGCAGGCTATCCCAAACCAGCTAAGATGATTTTTAAAAGAAATTAAAATTGTTAAAGTATAAACTGGCAATTGTTTCTTGATATCAAATTCATTCGTGAAATTGCAAGCACCCCTGTACTTCATTAAACAGTCACCCACTGGCTCCTTGACTGACTGCTGACTCACCAGTTCCCCTGCAGTTTGGCCAGGGCCCTCATCACAGACACTGCCCTGAGGCTCTCTAACACCACCCGCTGGGGACACTCTTCCAGCCCCACTTGCACTTGGAGGTAGTCTCTCTCTCGTTGTGATGGAGTCTGGAGTGGAGTCCCTGAGTCTTCACTTCCTTCCTCTACATCTTTGGGCAGCTTAGCCCATCTGTGCCTCAGTTCACTTGTCTATAAAAAGAGGTTTATCCTAACACTGACCTGCAGCTCACCTGAGATGATCCATGCAAAGCACAGACCACAGGGCCAGGCACACACTCAACCCACCTGAGTCTATTACTGGCCTCTCGCCCCCACGTTCAAGCCTCCTGGTACAGCTTTCTTCCTCTTTCTGCTGGAACCATTCAGACCTCACAGACCCTGCTCTCTTTATCATGTTTTCTCCCACCCATGAGTGCTGAGGCTCCCAGGCTCTCTGCCTGCACTCCCTACACGGCCCCTGCACAGCCACTGCGGCGGTTCCAGCCCCTGCCCCTACCATTTCTACTGGTGGCCCCCATCTGGTTCTCCATCCCAGCCACTCCCCTGCCCTCCAGACTGAAGTATCCACATGGACCCAGCACCTGTACGTACCCAGAGGTCGCACAGTCTGCTCAACCCAACCCTGTCTCTGGCTGTCCTCAACTCCAAACCCCCACCACACCTGCCTTCGCCAAATCCTGTCTCTGTCTTTTCCACCCCATGCTGTCTCTCCCAGCCTGTCATTCCTTCACTTAATCCCCAACGCTTGGGAGCAATCACAAGGTTAAGAAAGATCTTTACAAAGCGGTCCCTACTCTCAGGGATCTCCCGGGCCACGGGCGGATAACTACAATTCAAAGAGTTTTGATAAAAAGAAGCACAGGATTTAGGACTGAGGGCAGGAGGGGGCCTCACCTAGCCTCAGGGGTGAGGGCTGGCTTCTTTCAAGAGGGCATATTCAGCAGGGACAGACTTGAATACATTTTCATCTAGTAGAAGGGCAAGGTGCGGTGGGAGGCCTCTTAAACAACTGCTTATTATCTGAGGCAAGAAACAAGGAGACCTCCAAGACCCAGACACTCTCACCTGTGGAGACTCTGTCCTACCTTAGAACAGGCTTATTGATGCTATTATTATTATTATTTCAGCCACACTCTGCAGCGTGAAGGCTCTTAGTTCCCCCACCAGGGATTGAACCAGTGCCTCCTGTAGTGGAAACATGGACTTCCAACTACTGACTTCCCCGGTGGTCTAGTAATTAGGCATTCAAATACATGTCTATCCCATAGGAAGCAATTATATTGCTGTTCCAGAGATTTATCACTTTGCTTTTAAAAATTATATAGCTACCAAAAAAATAATTTAATATATACTAGCTATGAATTTCTCTCAAAGGTCATGAATGTCAGAAACCTGAATATGAGAGAAATTTAACCTAGAAATGGATCTCCAATTTAATGACATTTTTATGAAATCAAAAGTAACGATGAAAGAAGCTAACATAATTTACATTTTGTAACCACTGCAATAAATGTCTGTACATTTTAATTTTGTACTTTTCTTCTCATATTTTTGAGCTCCTGCTTTCTCCACCCCCCAAACCTCTGGATTTCAAATGTTTAAGTAGGGCCTTGGCACTTTTGTAGCCCTGGTGATAAACCAGGGCTTAGAGAATTCACTGCATCATCAGAGCCAAGCCCACATCATTCAGGATGGAGAGGACAGTTGGTTCATGTTCTCCCCAGAGGAGCCAGCTTTCAACGCTGGTTCCATTCCATCCAGTATGGTGACATTAGACACCGACACACAGACTGGCTGGTGTGCAGGGACCCGGGAGAAACAGAGGACAGCGCCTTCTGAAATGAGTGGAAGGCACAAGACTGAACTTAGAGCATTCCCTCCTTTACCAAAGTAACGCAGGCTCATTCAATAAAACTAGAAAACATGGGAAAGTACACTAAAAAATTATGTCCCACTTAGACCTGTTAACCAAACCACAAGCACTGCCTTTTTTTTTTTTTTTCATCTTCTGGTGATTTTCTTTGCATAGTTCCCCCCTCTTTTTTTATGTAGTTATAATTGTTGTGTCTACTAGCTCACATTCGGCTTTTCCTACATACTGTACTGTGACCCTTCTCTCACTACTCACTTCAGCTTGCCGTAACATGTCCATAAAATGTCATCATGGGATTTATAAAAATTTTCTTAACTGTTGCCCTATAGTCAACCATTTATAATTGTTTTCAATGTTTTGCTATTGTACATTTTTGGTTACTTTCAATGAGATCGCAATATAAACCTTTTTTTTTTTGACATTTAGGATTGTTTCTTAAGAGAGAGTCTCAGAAGTGGAATTATTGAGTTAACAAATAGGAGTACTAAGAGTTCAAATCCATATTGCTGAATTGTTCCCCAGAGAAGGCTGTATTCATATACACTGCCTCTAGCAATATTTGAAAATTCCAGCTTCTTGATGACTTCAACTGCATGGCTACTATCACTAAAAAAAAAAAAAAAGGTTTTTGTTACCAGCTTAATAAGATTTTTTTTTGGAGGGTAATCCTTATTGTGTAGTTTATCATACATACAGAGAGGTATACAAATCATGAGTAAATGGTCACAAAGTGAACACCCCCAAGTAACCAGCACCCTGATCATGAAACTGAACATTTCCAGACCCCAGAAGCCCTTGCATTTCACCCGTTCACCCTCCTCCACCCTACCCAAGGGTAATTGCTATCCTGACATCTCACACCATAGGTTAGTTTTGGAAAGCAGCATTATAGAGAATTTTCATTTCCTTGATGACTAGAGGAGCTAACCATTTTTCCATATATTAGTCGATGAATACATTTTTCCATATATTAATTGTTCCTCTTTTGAAATTGTCTTTTCAAGTTCTTTGTCCAGGAAATGGTTCACTCTTAAGCAATCTCCTAATTAAAGTTTAGCTAAAGTTGGACCGTAGTCACCATGACATTGTTCAAAAATGGAGAAGTGTGTGTATGCGGTGTGTGCGCGCGCCCATGACCTCACTCTGACAGTACTCTCATTTATTTATGCGTCTTTTACTTCAAAGCAAGATGGCGCCTCTGTAGGCCACACCTGGGCAGGGGTAACTTTCAGTGACACAGAGCTGAGCCTAAATAGACTCTGCTGTTCTTTCGGTGTCTATGAAAATTACAGAAATAGGTCACTGAACCTTTTTAAAAATAGAACTGACACATTTGGGGAAAGCATATTGTCTGCTAAGATAGCATAGTCTAAGATGAAATGATCTGTAGGGAGCAGATGAATTTAGACATCTGATATTAAAAATAAATATTCTTAATGGCAATAACTCACAGGAAATACAGTGTCTTTCATAGGAAAGGTCTCTAAATGTTGTTCCTGAACTGCTTACATAAAGTTTTCCCACTCCGGTTCCAGTGTGGGTTCTTCTAAGGGGCAAGCAGTCACTTGCTCACTGCTGCCCAGCCGCACCTGGCAACGGCTGTGCGTGGAGATCAGCCCCACGTCATCAGCAGTGGTCAGTGCTTGCTCCATCACCAAAGTTGAGATCTCTGGTCTCACCCGGTTTGCTTTTCTCTTCTTAAGTAGTACACAACCAGCTGCTTACCCTTGGATGGCTCTCCACAGCTGCAAAACCGGTGGGGACAAGGCCACCTCATCACCTTGGTGCAACTCCATTCCAGGCCTTCCCAGGGCTTGCCTGATTGTGGAAGGCTAGCTCCAGGCTCTTTGCACACCGGCTCCCCAAGAGCTGTCTAGGGGCCTCAGGCCTGCCCTGTGCAGGAGAGACATCCTCAGAAAGTTCCCTCTGGCTGCTGCCCTGCCCTTCCTCACACCCTCCACATCCTGCTGACTTCAGAAGCCCCATGCACCTCAGAGGCAGACACTTATGTCTCCAGGGACTTCACTGCCTACATTGCCATGGCTGGGCTCCACTAATGAGAGAGCTAGAGCTGTCGACTCAAAAAGTAGGGCCTGCAGGTACTATGGGAAAGACACTTCAATTCAGCCCCCCAGATGGCAAGGAGGACTCATGAGGAAGTTGGCTGTCCCATGAGCGGGGGGTGAGCGGGAGCAAGGGAGGAGGATGCAGAGCTGGAGACCTGTGTTTCAGGGAAGTTTGGCGGCAGGGAGGTAGATACAGGGTATCTGGGGGTTTGGAGCAGGGCAGAGACAGCGCGATGCATTTCTCAGAAGCTGAACACACAGGCAGGACCTGATGACACACGCTGGCACTGAGGGAAGAAGAGTCAGAATGCTTATGCAGCACTTCCTTTCTCTTTTTTTAGAAGCTGGAGGCCTCTTTTTCACTCCTCTTATTTTTCTTTTCTTTTATTTATTTTTGGCCACACCACTCAGCATGCAGAACTTCCCTGACTAGGGATCAAACTTCCGCCCCCTGCAGAGGAAGCACAGAGTCTTAACCACTGGACCATCAGGGTAGTCTTGATGCACCACTTTCTGCCAAGAACACGATTCCTTCTACGTAACATTTATACATTCAGTAAATATGTGTTGAGTGCTTCCCCACATCAGAATCTGATGCAGACCCTGGGAATAATATGTTATTACCCAAATTTCATTTTCACTCTGCTGAGTGGGGGTCTGGCGGTGCAGATAAAAAATAAGATGGCTCAGCTGGTAAAGAATCAGCCTGCAATGCAGGAGACCCTGGTTCTATTCCTGGGATGAGAAGATTCCCTAGACAAGGAACAGGCTACCCATTCCAGTATTCTTGGGGTTCTCTAGCGGCTCAGACTGTAAAGAATCCACCTGCAATGTAGGAGACCTGGGTTCAATCACTGGGTTGAGAAGATCCCCTGGAGGAGAGCATGGCAACCTACTCCAGTATTCTTGACTGGAGAATCTCCACGGTCAGAGGAGCCTGGTGGGCTGCAGTCCATGGGGTCACAGAGTCGGACACGACTGAGCGACTAAGCACAAACAAATAAAAAGATGATTTCCCATAGTGATGGTTACTCTTGAAAGATAATTTGGGCTGGGGGAATTGTGTGATCAGGGAGGACTTTTCTGAGGAAGTAACCATACAGCTGAGACCTGAATGATATGAAAGAGCCTGTCAGGAGAAGACCCAGGGCAAGAATGTTCTAGGTAATCAAATACGCCTATGCAAAAGGCCCCAAGACAGGGATGATCTTGGCATATTCCAGGAATACAGGGAAGACCACTGCAGCATGACAAGAGTTCACAAAATTGTTTTTCTAATGTATTTGCTGAGCTGCCCCTGGACCACACTGTCTCAGGGTTTCACCTTCGCTTTCTAGACACCACAGACTCCTTCTAGAGCCTTACCACATCTCTTTTATCTTTCTTTCCAGACCAGCTCCACTAAGAAGTGAGACTAGTAGCCAAAAGATCCAATCGGGCTGAGGAAGGAGCTAGGGCCAGTTTAAATCTTGCAGAGTCAAATGGGGAAGGACCCCTGGGACTGCACTGGCTTCTTTTTCCATCCGGTTCTTATTCATATTTGAATGAAGAACTGCTACAGCAATCTGATAAAAGCTGTGAAAAATGCACACATATATAATTCTGTGCACAATTTAGGGGTTTAGGGATCCTTACGGAGAAGGCAATGGCACCCCACTCCAGTACTCTTGCCTGGAAAATCCCACGGACGGAGGAGCTTGGTAGGCTGCAGTCCACGGGGTCACTAAGAGTCAGACACGACTGAGTGACTTCACTTTCACTTTTCACTTTCATGCATTGGAGAAGGAAATGGCAACCCACTCCAGTGTTCTTGCCTGGAGAATCCCAGGGACAGGGGAGCCTGGTGGGCTGCCATCTGTGGGGTCGCACAGGGTCAGACACGACTGAAGCAACTTAGCAGCAGCAGCAGCAGGGATCCTTAGGAAAGCTCGTTGTGAGCCTCTTCTAGGGACTGTATTTCAGCAGTTTGTTTTAAGCTAATCTTCTAAATTTTCTCATGAAGCCAGTGTTGCTTCCATAAGAGAAAAGATACATGGAAAAATCACCTTTTACAGCAAAGTAGCCTATAACTGCAAATTCTTTAGCCATTATATTCTTCCAGAGAGACAAATTCATATCTGATAAGATGTAACCATGATGATGGTACAAATGCATTTGTACAGTGTTTTTACTTTGCAAATACATTTCCATTTACATCACTTTATTCCACTGACATCTTTGGCATACAGGTAGGGAAGGCATTGTTGTTCCATTTTACAGATGAGGCTACTGAGCAACAGGAGGTTAGGCCTCATGCTGGTGATAATAGCACCAGTTGGCAGTGGCTTTGGGCAGGAACTAAGATCTTATCACTCCCAGGCCCAGGCTCCCAGAGAAGCAGAGGTCAGGACAGGGGCCATCTTGACCTCTCTGCCCACTGCCTCACCCCAGGGCCTGGAGACACCGAGAAGGCCATATCTGTGCACACACGCTTGGCCCTCGTAGCCTTCCCTATAAGAAACTGACGCATGAAGGAAGTGATATTTTCTAACATGAGGAAAGAAGCACCGAGCCGCCTATAGAAGTCAAGGTTGTGTGGATGGAGGGGAACTTCCCACTAGATGCTTCCTCTTGGCCAATGAAACCTAACCCGTCACTTCCTTTTTGTTCTAACAATTTACAGTTATTTCCTCCTCCAGTCCCGCAAAAACGAATCGAGAGGAGCGCCACCTAGAGGCCGAGGCCGTAAGAATGCCCGCTTATTCCCCCCACCGCCACCCCTGCTCCCGCGCATCTCCAAGGGCCACCTTGCTATCAGAAAATAACCTCATACTTCCTACCATCCACCAGGATAAACGCCAAATGGATCAGAAATCTAAATGTAAAAGATGAAACCACACAAAAGTAAAAAATGTTAGTCGCTCAGCCGTTTCTGGCTCTTTCCGACCCACGGAGGGTAGGTAGCCCTGTGGATTTCTCCAAGCAAGAACACTCGAGTGGATTGCCATTTCCTTCTCCAGGGAATGTTACCGATCCAGGGAATCAAACTCAGGTGTCCTGCAGTGCAGGCAGATTCTTTACCGTCCAAGCCATCAGGGGAGCACACAAGTATTAGGAAAAAATAAGGTGGACTTATTTATACCCCGAATAGTCTTTCTCTGACTCAAAACCCACGTGCAGTCCAAGGGCAGCTCAGGGTACCTGCTTTCCCAGCTGAGACAGAGAATGTGGGGCAGCTTTCTCTCTCAGGGTAGCATCCACCACTCCCAGTGAGAGCTAAGCAACTGTCCCCAACCAAAGGGTCCTTGGGTCAAGGAGGTATGTGGAGCTCCCAAGAGAGAAACAAACTAACCAGACTGGCTAGGCTCACAGCTCCCATGGCAGAAAGGGAAAGAAGCCTCCTCACACTGACTCACAAAAGGGAGACACAACACTGGCAAGCACAGAAACCCGGTCCAAGCCCAATCCACTCCCAAATAAATGCTTTCTAATGAAAACTTAAGTAGCCAGATACAAAAAAGAAAATATTAATAAATTTAATGTTTTTAAAAATCCTGCTTCGTGGCAAAAAATAAAAAGATAGCTACAGTCTTGTCTATAATATTAAGGATATGGGAGACACTGAGGGGAGGGACTTCCCTGGTGGTCCAGGGGCTAAGCCTCTGTGCTCCCAATGCAGGGGGCCTGGGTTTGATTCCTGGTCAGGGAACTTGATCCCACAGGCCCCAAGGAAGACTGAAGATCCTTTGCACTATGACTAAGATCAAACACAGCAAAATAAATAAATACATATTTTAAATAATAAATATTGGTGGAGGGGAGGCTAAGAAGATAGAAAATTGGGGGAAAATCATGGATAGACAGACAGTTCACATAGACACAAAATGTGTAAATTGACCCTAAAAGTATGAAAAGATGTTCAGCTTCACATATAATGATATAGATGCAGATTTGAGCTACATTAAGAGACTAGTCTTCCTCAAATCGTCAAAAATTCAAAAGTTTAGTAACATACTCTGTTGGTGAGGCTCTAAGGAAAAAGGATTCTTGTAATTTCTGGTGAGACTGCAAAACGATACAATGCCTATGGAGGGATTTTGGAATATCTAGCAAGACAACATATGCATTTACCCTTTGACCCAACAATCCTGATTTCCAGGAATTCATCCTGAAAGTACACTTCCAGAAATATAAAACAACATATTTATAATGTTATTCACTGAGACATTATTTACAATAACAAAGTATTAGAAACAATTTAAATGCCAAACAGTGATGAATTCACACAATGGAGTAATATAAAGCTGAAAAAGACTGAGAAATACTTCTGATGGATTAATATGTGGCGACTTCTAAGATACAGTAAGTGAAAAAAATCAAGGTGATAGAGAATGGATACTACTTTTGGTATACTATAAACACAGGAAGGATACATCAGAACCTAATAAAAACAGATGGGTAGGACTGGAGTGAAAGGAATAAAAGTGGGAGGGAAATTTCTCAGTATACTTTTATAGAGAGAGTTTTGACTTTTGAAAAATACATAAAATTTTAAAAGATTTGAAGAAAGCATTTCTTGAAACTAAATGCAAATAAAAACAAAGAAAACTAAATGCATACCAAATTGATGATGGACCCCCCACCACCACATGCACACAGTTAATTTCAATGATTCGTGACTACTGTACTCTGTATAACTTTGGTGGGATACATTCTAAGAATAAATAGAACTGCAAAGTCTGAATTTTTCTTAGAAGTCTTCTTGTTGGAAATGATATTAGGATAGTCATTCTGAAACTATTTTGAGTATGTTGTAGGATGGAACAAATGATTAATATACAGTTTTTCTGAGAATCAAGGTTTTCACTGTGGAGAAAGAGAAACACAAATATAGAGTGGGAAGGTGAGGAATAACCTTGTGGAGGTGGATTTGAATTGGAGGAAATTTCTGTTAGAAAATAATGCATTTCCTAGCTCTGTCCACTCAAAGGTCTATAAGCAGTGATAAGCCAGTGGCAAGGAGCAAACTCAGTGATCAGAGCCTGGTTTCTGAAGGCCATTCTCTACTGAAAGAGACCTTGCAGAGCTGACTGACTCCAGGTCTGGGGCAGGAAAAAATACAGAATGCGCCGGAAAGTAAGAAAGTACTCAAACACGGATGGAAATAGGTCAAAAGGATACAGATCTCAGCCTGAAGGAATGTCTACTAACGAAATTTTGGACTGTCTGGTTATCAGAAAGAAGTTATGATAGTCAATTTTATCTTTTAGGAGGCAGGCCTCCGAAGATTCACTTTCCAGATTACTCCTGTGGACCTCTCTCTACAGCCACCTCAACACACGTGTGCACACACACACTCACACACACAAATGGCAACTGGCTTCCCCCAGGGCAAGTGATGCATATGAAGAGAGCTCCCAAAATGCAGACCACGGTCTTTCTATAACCCTAATTCCAGGAGGGACATTTTATATCTCCTACCATAGGCTAATCTTCAGAAGTAAGTCACTAAATCCAGCTCACACTCAAGGGAAGGGGGACACATGGGACGTGAACACCCATGGTAGGGACTATTTAGGAGCTATCTTAGAGGCTGCCCATCACACCAAATAATCAAACATCATAATACCACCAATATCAGGACAAACTGACATCATGTGCCTCCTGATAAATGCAGCAGGACATACACAAGACACCTATGTATGTGCCACTCGGGGGAGAAAAATCAAGGGAGCAAACAGAGAAATCCAGAATGTGAGACACTCTACAAGAAAATGAGTCTGGACTCAAAATGTCAGTATCATGAAAAAGAAAAAAAAAAGTCAAACTGTTTTAGATTATAGGAGACCAAGAGATAGGAGACCAATTGAGATAACTCAATTAATTAGATCTTGGATCAAAAAAACAAAAATAGCTATGAAAGGCCATTCCTGAACCAGTTAGGGAATTTGAGTATAGACCATTAATTGGCTGGGTGTGATAATGGTATTGTGATTATGGAAGAGAATCTTTCTCCTTAACAGAAGCCTGCTAAAATATTTAGGAGTCTGCTAATTATTTTCAAATAGTTTACCAAAAATCTGAAACATGCGGAAAACTTTAAATTCCTAACGTGTAAATACATATATTAGAGTTTATTTATATGCAAATATGAAGCATATACTCATGTTTATTGTCCTACTCTTTCAACTTTTCTGCAGGTTTGAATTTTTCCAAACAAAAGGTAATGAGGATGAGAGAAAGGGTCGAGGTGAGGTGTGATTACCAGGAGCTCAATTTAAATCTCCAGGAAGAAGACCCTTGGTATTTGCTGCTGCTGCTAAGTCACTTCAGTCGTGTCCGACTCTGTGCGACCCCAGAGATGGCAGCCCACGAGGCTCCCCCGTCCCTGGGATTCTTCAGGCAAGAACACTGGAGTGAGTTGCCATTTCCTTCTCCAATGCATGAAAGTGAAAAGTGAAAGTGAAGTTGCTCAGTCGTGTCCGACTCTAGCGACCCCACAGACTGCAGCCTTTTAAGCTCCTCTGTCCATGGGATTTTCCAGGCAAGAGTACTGGAGTGGGTTGCCATTGCCTTCTCCTGGTATTTGCTAGGCTATCATAAAGATTCCAAGGAACCAATAAACACCACAAAGATCTCTTGGTGGTGCCCAGGGTACATCTTGGGGGTTCTCTGAGTCAGTCCTTACTCCATGATATAGGTGAAAAGGTGGATTGGGGAGTCAGTAGACTTGCTCTGTCCCTTTCTGGCTGTGTAACTTGGGGCAGGTCACTAAACATCTTTGACCCTCACTTTTCCCATTTGTACAAAGAAAGATCATGCTTACCCTGCAGGTTGATTGTTATACACTCAATAAATAATGTTTCCTGGTCCCACCTCCCAAACTGTCAGATTATTCATTCATTCAGTGACCATTTACTGTTAGTCCCTGCAATGGACAAGGAATACAAAGATGACTCCAGTTATTTCATGATCAAATGGGGGACACACTGTGGTAAACGGTAAAAGATAAATGCTGGGTGTGACCTCATTTGTAGGGTAGATGGGGTGACGGGGTGCTCCAGAAGGCCTCACAGAGGTGGTGTGCTCTGGAATGGTGAGTTTGGGGGCCTGCATGGGTGTTGAGGAAAGACAGTGATCTGTAGCGAGGGCCCTCAGGGGAAGAGGATTAAGAGAGTTGCGCAGTGGTCAAGGCCAGGTCAGCAAATGGATGGGCCCTGGTGAGCCCATGTTGGCTCTGGCTCTGGGAGGATGCGGTGCCCCTATAGGATGCATTTCTAAAGATCTTTTCTTATCACTGAGCACAGCAGGCCTTGATGTTTGGTTCAGAAAATATAGTCAGCAGAGCTCAGCTGTATTATATTAGTTTAAAAAATACTTGTAGGAGGATAGTTTACCAATACAGAAAAGAAATAAGATAAAATAAAAATTAAAATCACTTGGCTTGGAATTCCCTGGCAGTCCAGTGGTTAAGACGGTGCTTTCACTGCTAGAGGCCTGGGTTCAGTCCCTGGTCAGGGAACTAAGATCCTGCAAGCCAAACTGTGAATGTGTGTGTGTGTGTGTGTGTGTGTGTGTGTGTGTGTGTGTGTGTGTGGTGGGGGAGAAAGGGGGATGAGACTTGACAAACAGAAGGAAGTTATGGACCCTAACCTTTTCCCTGTTGCCCTTTGCCCAGCCCTCTTCCCAGAAGAGAGAAAGTGACAGAAAGTGATTGCCAAAAGTAAAGCTCCCTGCCAGCATCCCCTTCACAAGTCTCTGTCTCCAAGCACCTAGGATGGTTAGGCCCACCCACCGCCCAAGACAGGATTTCTACTTTCTAAATTCCGTATTTCTATAACGCACTGATACCCAACCCCTCGCTGGGGAGGCCCGCCCGGCCCGCCAGCACCCAGGGCTGAGAGCTCCTGGTCTCCTGTCCCAGAGGCAGAGCAGTGGGGGCCGGGGAGTGCCCAGAGTCGAGGGTGCACGTGGGGAAGGAAGCTTCTTGCTTAATACCAAATCATTTTTCTAAGAACAAAAACTGTGTACAAATGAATATTTCCATCTTTATTTCAAATTCTAGGTTTCAACTGCAATATTAATGCTACTCCACAGTGTAATTTACTTGTAATAATATATCATTATTTCCATTTTACAGTTCTCTTCTTAAAGTAGTAAAGCAAATGTTTAAAACAGCACCAATCCACAGCCCCACAATTCTCCATTCAGGCTCAGAATTTGTGCTCTCCTTTCAGAATTGCACATAATTGAAAACAATGAAAACCCCCGATGTGTTAAATGCTCTAGTCATTAAAGCATTTTTTTTTAAACTTCAGAATAAAAGACCGTTCTTGTGGTTGTGGTTTTTATTTATTTATTTATTTCCAGAAGCCCCAGAGAAGCTGCTTCCTGTTCCCAGACTGACATCTGCTGGGGGCATCAGGCTGACCCGCCTCCCAGTCAGGCCCGCAGCCGGCTGCCACTCAGGCAGGCCCTGGGGAGGCGGGGGAGGGGGCACCCCAGGGGGCCAAGGGGCCTCTGCTCAGGACAGCTCTCCCCTGGGCGGAGTTGCAAGCTCAGCCACTGTCTCCAGCATCCCCAGTTTCTCTACGGCTTCCAGCAGTAGGGTTAAGCCCCAGAATGGCACTGGCTTGGCACAGGGTCCCTGGTGTTGGTAGCTCAGACAAGAAGCTGATGGGCAAGAAAGAATTTGAAGGCAAAAATAGGCACGTAGGCTACACTGGTGTCCTCCGCGTGCACACAGGCCCCCAGACTCTGCAGAGGCAAGCCGCGCTCCCTTGCCTTCTCTAGGATGTCTCCATGCACATCTTTCATTCTTTTTTTGGTATGGGTTCCTCTGCCTTTGGTAGCACAGCTCCCTGCATCGGCAGTCCTGGGCATCCAGTCCTCTAGGGGAGGGTCTCCATCTTTGCCTGTTAGATCCCGATTCCACTGGCTTCTTGGTTAACAAGGGCCAAGCCTTCTTCTCCACCTAGAATGAGGGTCCATCTGCCTATTTCGCACCGTGTAGGAAGCCTGGGATTGAGGTGAGGGCAGAGGTGGGGACGTGAGGGGCCAGGGCAGTCAAGTGTTCTGTTCTCTCTCCTGCAGATGTCCTCCAGCTCCAGGGCCCCAGTGTGCAAAAGGTCAGCATCCAAAGCTGCCTCCCTGGCTCCGAGCTCTAGCTTCCAGTCCTATGAAGGTTTTTCTGTAAGGTGCCCTTGGTCCCTTCAGAATCAGCTCCCTGCCCCAGCAGGCCCCCTAACGCACTCTCCTCCATACCCTGGCCCTGTCCCAGCATCTTGGGGGTGGGGGCTGAATCCCCACCCCCTTCAATCCTCCCACCTTTCTACATGGCCTCCAAACTTTCCCTCCCCTGCCCAGCTCCTCCTGCTTCAGCCAAACTGTTCACCCCCATCCCCAGATGATACTCTCAAAGGTACCCCCAAATCTACTTAAACAACATTAATGTACCCAGAGCACTCACAGAAAAAGCCCAAACCCTTGGCCTGAACTTCAGAGAGCATGGCTCAGCCCAGACCCAGCCAGGGTTTCCCAAGTCTGGGAGCTTGCCCTGGGAGTTAAGGAACCAGTCCATGGGGAAGATTATAGATGGGAGGAGGAGGGAGCATTAGAAAATAAAATGACTGAATGAGAAGTTGATTCTGCCTTTTACTCTCTTTAGTTCTCAATGTTAAGAGAAAGTTACCTTAAAAAAATTAATTTTAGAATAGTTTCAACTTTCCAGAAAAGTTGCAAGAATATCACTTAGAATTTCTGTCTACCCTCCGCCCAGTTCCCTGAATTGTGCATTATGTTGCCAGGGGAGACTGAAGCCTACAGCAGCGGGCTGAGCTGGACTTGAGTCACGTGGATTTCCTTTGCAATGAATATATTTTCTGTTACCTTCCATCTAAAGCAAGTGATACTACTCATCCACATTCTAAAATGCAAAAAGCTCTGAACAATGAAAAAAATTTTTTGTAAGTTTGGAGCCAAAGTTGATTTGAAGCAAGCTATGTATATAGTGTTTGTTTTCGTTGTTGTTCGGTTGCCAAGTTGCGTCCGACTCTTTAGGAGACTCCCATGGACTGTAGCCCGCCAGGCTCCTCTGTCCATGGGATTTCCCAGGCAAGAATACTGGAGTAGGTTGCCATTTCCTCCTCCAGGGGATCTTCTTTTCTTGACCCCAGGACTGAACCCAGGTCTCCTGCACTGGCAGGTGGATTCTTCACCACTGGGCCACCGGGGAAGCTCTTATGAATAGTCTTTATCTTGGTGTAAATATGCACTTAGTGTAAAATTGGTGATGTAAAATGGCATCAACGATTCAAGAGACAGGAGTTCGAGCAAATTCTGGGAGATGGTGGGAGGCCTGGTGTGCCGCAGTCCATGGAGTTGCAAAGAGCTGGACTAAGCGACTGAACAACAAAATATGCATACATTTCTCTGAAGAAATATTCATCAGTTCTTGTGCCCTCAGGGGGATGTTAACTAATGTTGAGTATATGCATTATATCACCTTTCTGAATCAGAAAAAAATCTGAATTTCAAAACACATCTGCCATTTTGAGCTTTCCATTTACTGCTGTGATATAATTTCTTTGAAAGATCTTTTAAGCTAAAAGAACAAGTCATAAGTACAGATGACCTATATTTTTAAGTTTCTCTTTCACTCTTTCCCACTCTCCATATAAACATATAACTAGTAACAAAAACAAAACAAAGAATCTGCAAGGCTTTCAAGATCCAGACCAAACTCTTCACATGTGCTCTGCCCACTCCCTCTGCCAAACCACAGAGACCTCAGTTCCCCCAACACATCAGTCATGCTTTCACACAATCAGGGGACTTCCCACAAATAGCTCCATCTTCTCAAAATGCCTTCATCACTGGCTAAGTCCTGGCCCTTCTTTCAAACTCAGGTTGGCTGCCACTTCTACAGAAAGTCTTCCTACACCCAGTCTTTTTTTTTTTTTTTTTACTGTTTATTTATTTATTTAATTGCACTGGGTCTTAGCTGTGGCACTCAGGATCCTCAATTTTCTTTATGGCATGCAAGATCTAGTTCCCTGACCAGGGATTGAACCCTGGACCCCTGCACTGGGAGCATGGAGTCTTAGCCACTGGGCCATCAGGCAAGTCCCTGCACCCAGTCTTGATCTGTGTGGTCCCGTACACTCTACAGCATTGCAGTAAGGAAGTGGTTTGACCCCCCCTCAGCTCTGCCCCTTTTCAACTGGCTGATTTGGGTCAATTATACTCAATAAACTTAATCAGGGAGATTAGTAATGAAATAATAGCTACTATTTATTGAATTTATGTACTATTCTCAGTGTTTTACACATGTAAACTTATTTCATACTCATAAGCCTGAGAGGTAGAAACCGTTCTGCTCTCCAATTAACTCATGAAGAAACCAAGGCCAGCGAGATTACGTTCCTTTTCCCAAGGTCACAGTAAGCAAGGACAGCTGGAATTTCTTCCTCCATCCCTCTCACTCTTCACTACGGAGCAACTGGGGCAGCACCTGAACTATGGGGCTACTGGGAGTATATAATGGGATAAGCTTGGCGAATGCTGTGTTTCATCCTCTCAGGCTCCTCCTGGCCAAGCCTGCACTGTACCCCAGGCACTCTGGGCTTTTATTTGCTACAGAGGAGAGCTCAGCAAGGGGGCTGTGATCCCTGCTCCTGCTGCTCAGAGGCAGGGGGGCTCCTGCCTCTGCTGCTCCTCTTTGCTTTATCTCCTCATTGGAATCTTCCGGGCCAAGCCCCAGCTAGGTGGGGCCTGCCCAGAGTTTTATGCTGTAATCAGTATTTACAAATTTGGCCTCTCCCTCTGAGCTCAGCAGAAAGACATGTGCCAAACTCACATTTGTCTCTCATCAAGCACCCTGCACAGCATCTGAACCAAAGGAGTTTGGTAAACATGCAATGAATAAATTATGAGGCAAATGAATGGATAGAAGGATGGATGGATGGATGGATGGATGGATGGATGAAATGATAAGAAATGGACACATTTTTGTCTTTTGCATATCCAACACATTTGGCACACCATGACTAAAGCAGAGTGAAAAATAACATTATTCAGATAACACTCTTCCAACCAGATGTTCAGAGGCTGAAGAAGAAAGGCGTGTGGTGGGGGGATCAAAACAAAACCCTTTGACTGCATTGCACGCTGTGTCTGCATAAAATAATGTGGTAGTGATATTCAACCCTTACAATTTTCACTTGAGATGGGAAGCTGGGAAGGGAACTACTGGCATTTGTGATACTTAAGACACATTAATGGTGTTGAATACATGTGATGGTATTATTCAGTTCAGTTCAGTTGCTCAGTCGTGTCCGACTCTTTGCGACCCCGTGAATCACAGCACGTCAGGCCTCCCTGTCCATCACCATCTCCCAGAGTTCACTCAAACTCATGTCCACCGAGTCAGTGATGCCATCCAGCTATCTCACCCTCCGTCGTCCCCTTCTCCTCCTGCCCTCAGTCCCTCCCAGCATCAGAGTCTTTTCCAGTTAGTCAACTCTTCTCATGAGGTGGCCAAAGTATTGGAGTTTCAGCTTCAGCATCAGTCCTTCCAATGAATACTCAGGGTTATCTCCTTCCAGAATGGACTGGTTGGATCTCCTTGCAGTCCAAGGGACTCTCAAGAGTCTTCTCAAACACTACAATTCAAAAGCATCAATTCTTTGGCACTCAGCTTTCTTCACAGTCCAACTCTCACATCCATACATGACCACCAGAAAAACCATAGCCTTGACTAGATGGACCTTTGTTGGCAAAGTAATGTCTCTGCTTTTGAATATGCTGTCTAGGTTGGTCATAACTTTCCTTCCAAGGAGTGTCTTTTAATTTCATGGCTGCAGTCACAATCTGCAGTGATTTGGGAGCCCCTCCCCCAAAAAAGTCTGACACTGTTTCCACTGTTTCCCCATCTATTTCCCATGAACTGATGGGACCAGATGCCATGATCTTAGTTTTCTTAGTTTTTGAACTTTAAGCCAACTTTTTCACTCTCCTCTTTCACTTTCATCAAGAGGCTTTTCAGTTCCTCTTCACTTTCTGCTATAAGGGTGGTGTCATCTGCATATCTGAGGTTATTGATATTTCTCCCGGCAATCTTGATTCCAGCTTGTGTTTCTTCAAGTCCAGCATTTCTCATGATGTACTCTGCATATAAGTTAAATAAGCAGGGTGACAATATACAGCCTTGACGTACTCCTTTTCCTGTTTGGAACCAGTCTGTTGTTCCATGTCCAGTTCTAACTGTTGCTTCCTGACCTGCATACAGATTTCTCAAGAGGCAGGTCAGGTGGTCTGGTATTCCCATCTTCTTCAGAATTTTCCACAGTTTATTGTGATCCACACAGTCAAAGGCTTTGGCATAGTCAATAAAGCAGAAATAGATGTTTTTCTGGAACTCTCTTGCTTTTCCCATGATCCAGCGGATGTTGGCAATTTGATCGCTGGTTCCTCTGCCTTTCCTCAAACCAGCTTGAACATCTGGAAGTTCATGGTTCACGTATTGCTGAAGCCTGGCTAGGAGAATTTGAGCATTACTTTACTAGCGTGTGAGATGAGTGCAATTGTGTGGTAGTTTGAGCATTCTTTGGCATTGCCTTTCTTAGGGATTGGAATGAAAACTGACCTTTTCCAGTCTTGTGGCCACTGCTGAGTTTTCCAAATTTGCTGACATATTGAGTACAGCACTTTCACAGCATCATCTTTCAGGATTTGAAATAGCTCAACTGGAATTCCATCACCTCTACTAGCTTTGTTTGTAGTGAGTGATGCTTTCTAAAGCCCACTTGACTTCACATTCCTGAATGTCTGGCTCTAGGTGAGTGATCACACCATTGAGATTATCTTGGTCGTGAAGATCTTTTTGTACAATTCTTCTGTGTATTCTGTGTATCCATACCATTTCTGTCCTTTATCAAGCCCATCTTTGCATGAAATGTTCCCTTGATATCTCTCATTTTCTTGAAAAGATCTCTAGTCTTTCCCATTCTGTTGTTTTCCTCTATTTCTTTGCATTGATTGCTGAAGAAGGCTTTCTTATCTCTCCTTGCTATTCTTTGGAACTCTGCATTTAGATGCTTATATCTTTCCTTTTCTCCTTTGCTTTTGGCTTCTCTTCTTTTCACAGCTATTTGTAAGGCCTCCCCAGACAGCCATTTTGCTTTTTTGCATTTCTTTTCCATGGAGATGGTCTTGATCCCTGTCTCCTGTACAATGTCACAAACCTCCATCCATAGTTCATCAGGCACTCTATCTATCAGATCTAGTCCCTTAAATCTACTTCTCACTTCCACTGTATAATCATAAGGGATTTGATTTAGTTCATACTTGAATGGTCTAGTGGTTTTCCCTACTTTCTTCAACTTAAGTCTGAATTTGGCAATAAGGAGTTCATGATCTGAGCCACAGTCAGCTCCTGGTCTTGTTTTTGCTGACTGTTTAGAGCTTCTCCATCTTTGGCTGCAAAGAATATAATTAATCTGATTTCGGTGTTGACCATCTGGTGATGTTCATGTGTAGAGTCTTCTCTTGTGTTGTTGGAAGAGGGTGTTTGCTAGACCAGTGTGTTCTTTTGGCAAAACCCTATTAGCCTTTGCCCTGCTCCATTCCATATTCCAAGGCCAAATTTGCCTGTTAGCCCAGGTGTTTTTTGAGTTCCTACTTCTGCATTCCAGTCCCCTATAATGAAAAGGAAATCTGTTTTGGGTGTTAGTTCTAAAAGGTTTTGTAGGTCTTTATAGAACCGTTCAACCTAAGATGGTATTGTTAGGAAGTTAGTATAGGGAAAAGGAATCCAAAATGGCAGTGGCTAAAAGAAAAGGAAGAGAAAGTCCGTGAAAATAGAATAGAAGAAGGTAAAAGGAAGGTTCGAGGACCGGAGCGAGGACTTCAGGTAGAACAGCACTGCTCACTAAGCCCAATTTGCATAGGGAGGCCCAGGGGGAAGAAAAAAACGTTTAAAAGAGGAGCCAAAAGGGCTCTCTCTCTCTCTCTCTTTCTCTCTCTCCAAACCCCCTCACGTGCTGGGGCGCTCTTCTCTTCGCGTCTTTGGATCGACGTGCCCTCATGCCTCGAAGATGGATTTTCCTATCTTCTAAATAAAATAGAGCTGTAACACTGAGCTGTCTAAGAGCTATAACACGGTCTGTCCAAGACCCAAGAGCTGTGACACTCCGAGGGGGCTTTAATGTCCATCACTCCACATCTTTGTTGTGATGAGACAAAGAACTGAGGAGCATGTACTTGCCTGACAGTATAACAACACTTTTAAGTGAATGCGAGGCAGAATCAGAAATGGAAGCAAACAGCTGCGGTGGACCAGCAGGGCCCTGAAGGGAGCCAGGCCATGCAGGACCAGAAGAGATGATCAGTGTGCTTCAGCACCGGGAAAGCAGCTCCTTATGGAAAAACTACATAGATCACCAGTTATGATCCAAGATAGTCTGTATTTCAATGATGACAAAAGGATGAAACGTCATTGCCATTTAATATATTGGAGCGCTGCCCCCTTTTTCCTTCTCTTCTATATCTGGCAGAGGATACCCTATTCTTTAAGGAGTGCAGTTTTTAAAGGTAGAAGTGTCTAATTATAGGATAAGAGGAAATCATTTTGCCAGGGAGGACAGAAGAGCCCAGGAGTCTAGGAATGGCACCCTTGGGCACTACTGTTTAATTTATAAGCTATTTATCTCCTCACTTACACCTGGCAGAAACAGTTAGCACTTGGTAATTTGTTGATCCTATCGAGGCCCTAGGATTTGTTATCATAGTTGCCACCAATATAAATGTTGTCTGAAATAAACAAAGCAGAAATGGCCTGCTATTAATCATGCCCGTTTAACCAGATTTGGATTTATTTTGGTCAGGTGGAGTCTTTACCTTTTGGCGTCACTTCTATTGGTAAATCGGAGAAGGCAATGGCACCCCACTCCAGTATTCTTGCCTAGAAAATCCCATGGACGGAGGAGCCTGGTGGGCTGCAGTCCATGGGGTCGCGACTGAGCGACTTCACTTTCACTTTTCACTTTCATGCATTGGAGAAGGAAATGGCAACCCACTCCAGTGTTCTTGCCTAGAGAATCCCAGGGATGGAGGAGCCTGTTGGGCTGCTGTCTATGGGGGTCTCACAGAGTCGGACGCGACTGAAGCGATTTAGCAGCAGCAGCAGCTATTGGTAAATCAATATGCTAATTTTCCAAGAGATTTTAAGATGCTTTCGGAGTCCTATCACAGTGCGGATCAGGGTCCTTTCCAGAAGGGCCAACGGCGCCTCAGAAATCAGGGGCCGGTGGAGACACAAGTGCAAAGGCGTTGAAGGTGCAGTCTTGTAAGTTTTCAAAAAGCCACCTAGAACAGCAACCTTCCCCAACTCGCCCTCTGCAGCCCGGGGGCCCAGCTCCTCCGGCCGACCTCAGCTCCAGCCTTCGGCTTTGGGGCCTACGATCCGGAAGGGCAGACAGAATCCGGGAGGCAAGCCTCCCCTCCAGTCTGTGTGGGTCCGCAGACTGTGAGCCCTGGGGCCAGCCCGGGGCCCTCCCTGGGCACCCGCCAGGCTTCTCAGGGCGCTACCTGAGAAGCTGCTGGCAGACTTTCCCTGCGATATCCCCACGTTCAAACCAGTGTGATGGAGCCAGAGGTATTTTCAGAGATGAGCTTCTTTATCCCATCTCCCCCAGTTTCACTTATGTGCCCCGACTGAAGGAGCTAGGGGTTCAGTGCTCAGAGCCACAACGGAGACTTTAGTTAGGACAGAAAAAACGGCCAGTCTTTCTGGCTTTTGTTATTTAAAACCAAAAGTCCTTAGGAGAATTCAGCCGATTTTCCAGCGAAGACTGGTAGACTAGAGAGGGGTTTCCCTTGCCGGGAAAGTAAGTACTCGAGCTGGGGAAGGGAGGAGGGAAGGAACGAGGAGCGGGAGGAGTGGGGGCGGGGGAGGCGTGGAGCGAGGAGCGCGGGAGTGGAAGGCAGGGAGGCTTTCCCCGGCTGCGTGTCGCGCGGCGGCCCAGGGCGGGGCGAAGGGAGAGGTCAGCGCGACCCGGACCAGGGCTTCAGCCAGGGCTCTCGGGAGCCAGGAGAAAGGGGAGCCCAGCCCGAGGCGGTAGGAGCGGTGCAGAAAGGGGAGCTGGAGGGAGCGGCTCCCGCCTACAAGACAGGATTCCTTTGCTCTGAGTGTCACAGAAGGACCAGCCCAGACCTCAGGTCTGGCAGGGCTGTGTGGGCGGGGATGTGGGACGTCTAAGCAGTGCCTGCGTGCACCGGCGAGGAAAACCAGAAGAGGATCCCTGCAGCCACTTGGAGAGGGGGAGAGGATAGTATGGTGTCCAGCCCCCACCCCACGCCCCATCCCCGGGGTGTGTGTGTGTGTGTGTGTGTGTGTGTGTGTGGGTGGGTGGGTGTGGGTGGGTGTGTGTGTGTGTGTGCCGGATACAGGTGGTGAGAGAACTTCAGGAAGAAGGGAGGTTATGTTTGGTTTGGTTTTCCTATCAATCTGAAAGAAAGGGATCCAAAATCAGAAATTAAATAGTTTCTTGTCAACTTGAGCCGGTGGCCTAAGATTTGTAACCATGTCATATGTTTGGGAAATGCTTATTTCAAAAATTAAACACTTTTCCATAATGTGGGGCTACTAAGAAGTTTAAAATGCTAAAACAATAGATTTTGCATCTCAGAGAAAGGATTCAATAGATCACTTGTGTGCTGGTAAGTGATCAATAACTGACTCAGGGATCAGATCAGGGATTAAAAACTCTGGTTTGGAGCACTTGCCAGTTTCCATGGTGGAAATAATCTGAAGAGCCATCCTAGGTCTAGATCTCCCCTGGGTATTTGCCAAGGCCTTTGTTATCGTTCAGCAGATCCCAGTCCTTCTGCTGGCACTCTCCATGGGTGAGGGCAGGGTGGTCCAGCGGGCTCTCCACAATGAACTTCTCACATGCAAATCTGCCTTGCAGACCTGACCTAAGACTTGTCCTTTTGCATGTATATCATTAGTTTTGATTAAAGGAAACAATGTCCTGATTCATTATAGTATTTCTGCACAATTGGGTTAAGTGATTACACCAATGCCAAGATCTGTGACCTATGGGCATAACATAGTTTGGGTCCCCACGGTGGCCAGAATCCAGAATGACCATAAATGATTCATACCTCCTAATTAGGAGTGGGAAGGTGTATTCACACCCCTAAAAAGGGCTTCTCTGTGTAACCGGTAGGATATTTTGCAAATGAATGTGTGACTTAGGAGTCTAGGTTATAAAAGCCACTGTGGCTTTTGCCTTGTCCTTTTGGATCACTCATTCTGGGGGAAGCCAGATGGCATGTCACGCAGACTGTTGAGTAGCTCTGTGGAGGAGTCCACATGGTGAGAAACTTTGTGGTATCAGTTTGCCAGGGTGAGAATTCACCTCTCTGGAGCAGATCCTCCAGCTCTAGTCAAGCCTTTACTTGTATGACTGCAGCCCAACACCTAAACTTCTGAGCTGCAGAAACTATGCTAGAAAATAAATGTTTACTGTCGTTTTAAGCTGCTAAATTGGGAGGTAATTTGTTATGCTAACTTACAACTAACAGAGTACCTAATCTATAGGAGCTTTGTAATTAGCAAGGGAGAAAAGACAGCCATGAGTATATACAAATATGGGAAGCCAGTATGCGTGTAAGCATATACTGCCTGTTACAGGTTCTGAAAACTGGGTGGGGGAAATGAGGGTGTACAGTTGGAAAATAAGGAGTTCCACTTGAGAAGAGGTCAATTTTGGAAGAAAAAGTTTGAAGAAAGGCAGGACCAAATTTTGGGGTTTCACCTTTTGGAGAAATCAAATTCCTGAGGAGTTGATTCAAATATTCTTCGAAAAATGTGAAATTCATTTGAAAATCCAGAATATATCTTTTGGGACTTCCTGGCAGTCCAGTGGTTAAGACTCTGCACTTCCCATGCAGGGGGCCCAGGTTTGATACCTGGTTGGAGAACTAAAATCCTGCATGCTGTGTGGCAAGGCCAAATATATGTGTATATATATCTTTAGAACAACATACAAGTCAACCTGTTTTTTAAAAAGTAATTCAGTCTTATACAGTTTGTTCTCTACCACCTTTTATGTTGGGTGAGAAATAACAGAGTATTTATTTATTAGGTTGACTTAAAAATTAAAAAGATTCAGTTCTTGGTGGGTTGGTTTCAATGCTAGAGAGATGGATATAAGCTGGATTAAAAGGAATGAGTTCTATTTAGTTGAGAGGAATAAACAAATAAACAAAAGCCCTTCAATCAGCCAGAGGAAATAAGTACTTTTTTCCAGTTTATTGTTTTACATTTAGCTTAGCTTTTTTTTCTTTTTTTCTTTTTTTAAAGGACGTTTAAAACCATAGTGGAAGTCATGATGGTGTGGAAATTCTGGCTAGGAGAGCATCTTGGTATCTTTTCATTTTGCTTGATCTTATTTAAGATAGTTTCAAATGGCCTGGAAAGTTTGCTTAAATCAATGAGAAAATTAAAGCACATAAATTAACCAGCTGGAAGAAAAAGTACTATAAGTATAAAGTAAATGCATAAATGTATTTAAAAAGATGCCCAGCCTCACAATAATTAAAGAAATGGCAAACTAAACTGCAAGGAGATGAAAATTTTAAAAGCCTATCAGGTTGCTAAAGACTAAAAAGTTGGATAATGCTCAAATAAGGGGAATTTCAGGCAAATCACAGGCCAGGGGTAGGAATGTAAATTGGTACAACCATTTTAGACAGCAATTTGAAAACACCTAGCAAAATGTGAAATGCATATACCCTTTGGCATACCAGTTCCATTCCTAGAAATTTATCCCAGATGTGAATGTATAAGTACAAGCTCAAGGAAATTCACTGTGGCCTTGTTAGAAATAATGAGAAAATTAGATATAGCAATGTACATAACTGAGGGCAGGCTAAATAAACAAATAAATAATAACACATGGAATGCCTGCCTGTTTTGTGTTAGTCCTATTCTAAGAGCTCCTACATATGTGAAATCACGTGATGTCACAAGAACCCTGACACTTGCTTCCCTTCTTATGATGTCACAGCCACATAAACACCATCCAGCCATCCAGAAGCCCAGGAGCAGTCAGCTGTGCCGACACAAGGACTGCTGATGAAATAGAAGGGATAAACGGGAATTTCAGGATGGGCTGTAGAGCACAATTTCATTTATGATTAAAAGAGTAACAAAGTGTGTGTGCACGCAGTCGTGTCCAACTCTTTGTGGCCCCATGGACTGTAGCCCACCAGGTTCCTCTGCCCGTGGAATTTTCCAGGCAAGAATACTGGAGTAGGGTGCCATTTGCTCCTCCAGGGGATCTTCCCAACCCAGGGACTGAACCTTGCATCTGTCTGTTGTGCATTGGCTGGTGGATTCTTTACCACTAGTGCCACACATATATAAAGTGTGTATATTTGTGCAGAAAATGTCTAGAAAGATAAACCAGAAAGAAACAAAGTGGGATCCCCTAGGGAACTGGAAGTAGTGAAGCCAGAGAAGGGAGGAAAATCTTCCATTTTTAAATGAATACCTTCTTTACTTCTTTTAAATGTACAATGCATGTGTGAACATTTTGCCTGGAGTCAGACAAACTGCAACGTTTGAGGGCACAGTTCCCAAGACTGCCTTCCCCTCTGATACCAACTGCATGTTTGGGGAGAGTGATTCCCAAAATCAGCCTCAAGTTTCATAATTCACTAGAAAGAAAATGAAAGTTAGTTGCTCAGTTGTGTCCAACACTTTGCAACCTCATGGACTGTAGCCCACCAGACTCCTCTGTCCATGGAATTCTCCAGGCAAGGATACTGGAGTGGGTTGCCATTTTCTCCTCCAGGTGATCTTCCCGACCCAGGGATCAAACCTAGGTCTCCCACATTATAGGCAGGTTCCTTGCCACCTGAGTCACCAGGGAAGCTTCAATCTGATAATGCACTGCTGCTGCTGCTGCTGCTAAGTCGTGTCTGACTCTGTGTGACCCCCATAGATGGCAGCCCACCAGGCTCCCCCCGTCCCTGGGATTCCCCAGGCAAGAACACTGGAGTGGGTTGCCATTTCCTTCTCCAATGCATGAAAGTGAAAAGTGAAAGTGGAGTCGCTCAGTCGTGTCCGACTCTTCAAGACCCCATGGACTGCAGCCCACCAGGCTCCTCCCATGGGATTTTCCAGGCGAGAGTACTGGAGTGGGGTGGCCTTCTCCAGATAATGCACTAGAGGGGCTCTCATGCTCATGGCTATAGTTGACTTCAGGAAAAGGAGACAAAATCAAAGGAAGAGAGGCAGCGGGCAGCGTGTGGCAGGGTTCCAGATGTGCAGCTTCCCTTATCCTGTCCGTGGAGTCAGGATGCCTTTCCCCTGCAGGCATCTCCATGTATGTATGGAGTACTGGCTATACGGGAAGCTCACCTGAGCATCAGTGTCCAGAGTTTTTATTGAGGTTTCATTATGTAGGCATGAATGAGTGCCCATACGGTTGAACTCAGCCCACAGGTTGATACTGTGTGACATAAGCCCCATCCTAAATTACCTGGCTGGTCTTTCTGGAAATGCCAGTCCCATGCTGTATCCAGTGTGTCCATCCTGGGCCCTACTTAAAGGACACAGATTAATCCCAGAAGCTGAGGACAAAGGGCAGACCTCTCTTTGGGTGAGGCCAAATTCTTTACTGAACATTTCTATAATTAAAAGCTGCAATAACTATGTGGTTGGTTTTCCATATGTTTGTCTGTATGCAGTATAGTTTCTAAGCTGTGTTTTCACGTAAGAGGATTGAGACTCACGGATCCTGTTGATTCTTCCTCTGTGCTTTCTTAGATTCTATATTTGTCTACTTGGCATCCACTGGGCTTTCCCAATGACCCAGTGGGTAAAGAAGCTGCCTGCAGTGCAGGAGACACAGGAGACATGGGTTCAGTCCCTGAGTGAGGAAGATCCCCTGGAGGAAGGCATGGCAACCCACTGCATTATTCTTGACTCAAGAATCCCATGGACTGAGGAGCCTGGCGGGCTACAGTCGTAAGGTTCAAAGAGTTGGACATGACTGAGCAACTAAACAAACATCCATTTATCACAGGCCTAGATTAACAGCCACCATTGTTGACATCTTCCTGGAGAAAACAGTAGTGGTCTGGGCCACGTTTTCCCTTTGCTGCTTCTGCCTCCTGACCAAACCTGGTGCTTCCCTGTGAGGCCCTGCATGCGATGGTGAGCTCTCTTCTCTTGGGAATGTAAGTAATCACAGTCCTCTTTCAATGGCATTATTATTGGCCTCTCCATGTGGTCATTCAGTCACCTCCATAAAGTCCTGTGGATAAAATCAAGACAACTTGAAAACCCCTCCTCCATGGGCTTATGTTTTAAGTGGGTGATAGTCTTTCCTAGTTGGCACAGGCCAGGCTCATACCTAATAGCTGGATTTAATGAACAAGTGTACAGTCATTGCTCCAGTGATGCACAAGATAAATTATTCACCTTGCTTTATGTAATTAGCACTCTATGTGGAATCTGAAAATAAATTCCCTAAATCACTTGTGGAAATGTGCCTTGGCCTACAAATTCTGCACTGACGGAGTTTACTGGAAGTGCTTATGCCCTAACTTGGGCACTGTTCTTTTGTCAGTCTTCCCTGCTGCTGCTAAGTCACTTCAGTTGTGTCCGACTCTGAGCGACCCCCATAGACGGCAGGCAGCCCACCAGGCTCCCCCGTCCCTGGGATTCTCCAGGCAAGAACACTGGAGTGTGTTGCCATTTCCTTCTCCAATGCAGGAAAGTGAAAAGTGAAAGGGAAGTCGCTGAGTCGTGCCCAACCCTCAGCCACCCCATGGACTGCAGCCTTCCAGGCAAGAGTACTGGAGTGGGGGTGCCACTGCCTTCTCCCTCCTCCACCCTAATTCATTTAGTTAGCAAATAAGCTTATACATACCATCAGTAACTAAATCTGCCTTGGCCAACATAAAAGCTAAAACTTAGAATGACGAGAAAGAGGCGCTTATTCCACCCAGGCTTGTTGCATGGTTTATTTTAGGCTCTGAGAAAATGTTACTTTATGACTGTTTTTGATTACTACAAAATGTCAGGGATTTCCTGGAGCTGGTTTTAACCCAAACACCTTAATTGTATTCTCAGGTAAAGATATGAAAGAACAGAAAACCTGGTAAACTGAAGATGTACTTTTAGTAGTTAATTACCAATGACAGTATTATCATCTTCCGTTTGACCCAGTAGTTCTCAAACTGAGATTTGGCCACATTTCCAGGGACACAAGGTGTAAAGGTATGAACGGGCTGGGAAGGAGAAAACTGTGATAAAAATATTAAATACAGAACAAATATAAGTTTCTAGTAGTAAAAGTGAGTGAAGTGCTGAAGTTATGGACAAATAAAGTTTAAAATGCCAAGCCATAAAGGATGATGACTATTTGGGGTTTTTTAATAAGACAGGTGAGCTTTCATAGCAACAATAATAAAAGAAAACCCCTAGTAACAATAATAAAAGAAAACCCCTTAGGCAATAGCAGAAGCTGTTTATGGTTGGTTTCCAATAATTCCCAAAGGCTGACTCAATTAAGAGCTCACATTCTGAACCAGAAAGGTTGAAAAACACTTTAAAGAAAACTCTAAAATGGCTATTTGAGAACACTGGCATTTTCTCTTCTACATTTAGTATAGTTTCAGTTAATGAAAAATCATTTTATTTTTATTATTCCACTTAGCCAAAGTACACTAGGAAATCAGAAGAACTGAAACACTTTGCTGTTATAATTCTCTTGGATCTTTAACTGTATTTAACAAGCTACTAAGAAACCATGGTTTAACAGCCAAGTAGAAGATGGGGAATTGTTTTTATTGAATCAGGATGAAGAGTGCTATAGATGCTCTTGAGCAAAGAAAATTCTATGAAGTCAGGTGTATCCAGAGGCTTTTAGCTGCAAGTAACAGAATACTCAATTAGAAGCAGTTTAAACAATGAGAGCATTTAATTCTTGTGAAAAAAACAAGAATCTGGAGGAGGCTGACCCAGGATTGGTTAATAGTCAGGGACCCTCCTTTGTCCATGTCTTTCTTGGCTTTCCTTTCCCACAATTCCAAACACAGTTCCTTACTAAATCTATTTTCAAATAACAAAGGAATGATGTACAGAGGAATTCACTCCAAGTCCCTCATAGCAGGAAGGAAAAGAGGGGAGCAATGGCTTCTTGTCTTCATCTTTACATCAGGGAGGAATTTCCCCCAACGTTCTGCCAAGCCCCCTCCCTAGACCTTTCTACATTTCACAGGTCAGACCTGGGTCATCTGCTTATCCCTGTCCTGGCAAAGGAGAAGAGAGATTACATGATGAATTTAAACCAGTAATATTGTATTTCCTGGAGCTGGAGACCCTTACTATCTGTTGTACAAAACAGATTTTTTTTGCAAGGAAAAGGGGGTGTGAGATGGTTATGGGTAAGTAATCAACAGTGTTTGTGATATTTAAAGGCATTCGAAGGTAAAAGGTGAGATAGATATTGGTTCCAGGGCTTTAGCTGGTCATCACTATTCAAGGCATGCATAAGAAAGGAAATCTATCTTTCATTTGTTACACTGTTTAAATTGGGTAAAGATCTTAGTGAAACCAGACATCAGACATGCCTTTGGAGGAGTTAAGCCACAGGACAGGCTCCTTGCTTGGAAATAAAACTTGGCCAAATCTAATACAATTCTTTATTACATCTATTTTCAAGTAAAAAGGAATGATGTCCCAGTGGTCCCTGGAATTCAGCCCCAAATGATACAAATACAATAAGCCAAATGGCTGAAATCACTTAAAAATTTGACCAAAGCAAATATGCTTGCTCTCACGCTGTGATCAGAAGAGCAGCAAACTGAAGGCTTTGTTCAAAGCAGAGAGAGCAGTGAATTCTAAAGATGAGGGTCTTCAGAGGGGGCCAAAAGATATTAGTAAACAGGCTTAGTTAATCCACTCAGGCAAGAGTCACAAGAGTCCGAGGGGTGCTCTCTGGTCTGCACTGTCATGAGATTTCAAAGGACTGAAATGAAAGACTATGAACTGTACACACACAAACCCATAACTCCATTTATATCACTGAGAGCAGCAGGCGTGACTGCTATTCTCTACTGAGACTGAAACTTTTTGAAAAGGGTAGTTACTCTAAACAGGAACTACTCAGACTGGGCAGGCCTATGAGAGAAAGAGCAGCAGAGGTGGCTCAGACGGTAAAGCCTCTGCCCGCAATGCGGGAGACCAGGGTTCGATTCCTGGGTCAGGAGATCCCCTGGAGAAGGAAATGGCAATCCACTCCAGCAAAGAACAGAGGAATCTTCCCACAAAAATAGAAAGATAAAACAAAGAGCTTCCTGAGAGATGACCTTAAATGAAAGTAAAATCACTCAGTCATGTCCAACTCTTTGTGACCCCATGGACTGTAACCTAATAGGCTCCTCCCTCCATGGGATTCTCCAGGAATCACAGCACGCCAGGCCTCCGTGTTCGTTACCATCTCTCCGAGTTCACTCAGACTCACATCCATCGAGTCCATGATGCCATCCAGCCATCTCATCCTCGGTCATCCCCCTTCTCCTCCTGGCCCCAATCCCTCCCAGCATCAGAGTCTTTTACAATGAGTCAACTCTTCGCATGAGGTGGCCAAAGTACTGGAGTTTCAGCTTTAGCATCATTCCTTCCAAAGAAATCCCAGGGCTGATCTCCTTCAGAATGGACAGAATGGATCTCCTTGCAGTCCAAGGGACTCTCAAGAGTTTTCTCCAACACCACAGTTCAAAAGCATCAATTCTTCGGCGCTCAGCCTTCTTCACAGTCCAACTCTCACATCCATACATGACTACTGGAAAAACCATAGCCTTGACTAGACGGACCTTAGTCAGCAAAGTAATGTCTCTGCTTTTGAATATGCTATCTAGGTTGGTCATAACTTTTCTTCCAAGGAGTAAGCGTCTTCTAATTTCATGGCTGCAGTCACCATCTGCAGTGATTTTGGAGCCCCCAAAATAAAGTCTGACCCTGTTTCCACTGTTTCCCCATCTATTTCCCATGAAGTGATGGGACCAGATGTCATGATCTTCATTTTCTGAATGTTGAGCTTTAAGCCAACTTTTTCACTCTCCTCTTTCACTTTCATCAAGAGGCTTTTTAGCTCCTCCTCACTTTCTGCCATAAGGGTGGTGTCATCTGCATATCTGAGGTTACTGATATTTCTCCCAGCAATCTTGATTCCAGCTTGTGTTTCTTCCAGTCCAGCGTTTCTCATGATGTACTCTGCATATAAGTTAAATAAGCAGGGTGACAATATACAGCCTTGATGTACTCCTTTTCCTATTTGGAACCAGTCTGTTGTTCCATGTCCAGTTCTAACTGTTGCTTCCTGACCTGCATACAGATTTCTCAAGAGGCAGGCTAGGTGGACCTTAAATGCTGGTATTTCCTACTCCCTGGAAAAAGGTAAAAGAGCAGGTGCACAAGGGGCAAGAAGATGCCCTTTCCCCAGGACTGACACTCAGCTGGTGCCCTGTCCCTGCTGAAATTGGAATCCTTCTAAAGTTGACTCGAACCCCAAGTGCTCGTCCACCTCCCCACGACCCAATAAATAAAGGATTAATGAATGAAGGCTTACAGGAGTCTGTTGTAGCCCAAGGAAACTTGGTTAAAAACAAAACAAAGGGGCAAGTTGAAGAGGGCTGTGGAAGAGCTTCTCCTAACCCTTCAAACCTCCTTTCTTCACACAGCCTCTGTTACGGTTTTGATCCAAACATCACTGGGAAAACAAACCACATCTCTCCTCAGGTTCTCACTGTGTTCTCTTCTCTGCCAGTGGAAGAAGCATTCTTGTGTCTACCAAAAGCCAGTCCCTCCATCTGGGCTCCCCAGATCAAACCCTCCTACCCCATACCCTCTTAAAACTACACCTCTATCCTCTTCTTTCTCTCTTTCCTCACCAGCCTCAAACTCTCCTTCTATCCAGGAACATATCTATCAACATCCAGACATGCTCTAGTATTTCCCACCACACAAAACCAAAAAACCTACCAACCAACCAAAAAACCCTTATGGCTGAACATCTCCTTCCAGCTTCTACCCCATTTTTCCTGTTTCCTTTATGGAAAAACTTCTCAAAAGAGTAATCCCGACTTGCTTCAAATGAAACAGCTTGTCAACCAACATTTGCTTTCTTTCTGGAATCTGCTTCTCCTGGACGCTCTGTCCATACTCCCCCTTTTTTTTTTTTTTTTTTGACATTAGCTGCTTCTCTCCTTGAGCTCTGGCGAGGCTCATTCTTGGGCTCTTTCCTTTCTCTTTCTAGTTTGGTGATCTTCTCTAATCCTCAGGTTTTACATGCCATCCATATAGCAATGATTTTATTGATAAATTTTTATATCTGCACTTCAAACTTTCTTCTGAGCTTCAGATGTAGATAGTGGCCAACTTCAGATCTACCCGTCTTGAACTTACATTTTAAAAAATATTTGACTGTGCTGGATCTTAGCTGTGGCCTGCAGGATCTTTAGTTATGACATGTGGAAATCTTCCCTCCTAGGTCAGTCAGTAAAAAGAATGCCTGCAGTGCAGGAGATCTGGGTTCGATTCCTGGGTTGGGAAGATCCCCTGGAGAAGGAAATGGCAACCCACTCCTGGAGAATCCCATGGACAGAGGAGCCTGGCAGGCTAGGCCGTGGGGCCGAAGAGTCGGACAAGACTGGGCAACTAAGCACACAGCACACACAGGTGAACTCTACTTGTAGCTCGTGGGATCCAGTTCCCTGACCGGGGATTGAACCCAGGCCCCCTGCCTTGGAAGCACAGTCTTAACTACTGAACTGCCGGGAAGTCCCTTGCACCTATGTTTAAAACATTTTAAAGCTGGGTTGTTTCTTATTGTTGAGTGTTAAGAGTTCTTTGTATTAATATATTTTGGGTAGCAGTTCTTTACCAGATATATCTTCTGCAAGTATTTTCTCCCAGTCTGTGGCTTGTCTTCTCATTCTCTCGACAGTGTCTTTTACAGAGCATAATTTTTGAATTTTAATGCAGTCCAGCTCACTGATGGATTGCCATTTTGGGGCAATCCATCTAAAATATTATATTTAAATGTTGTATCTAAAATATCATATTTAGATGTAGTATCTAAAATATCATCACCATACCTAAGTTGATGCAGATTTTCTCTATGTTATCTTCTAGGATTTTTATAGTTTTGCATTTTACATTAAGGTCTGTAATCCACTTTGACTTATTTTTTTGTGATGGGGGTAAGGTCTATGTCAGGATCCTTTTTTTTTTTTTTTGGTATGTGGATGTCAGTGGTTCCAGCACCATTTGAAAGATTCGTGGAAAATCTTTGCTCTGTTATATTGCCTTGGTTCCTTGTCAGTGGTCAGTTGACTGTATCTTATGTGGGTTTATTTCTGGGCTCTCGGTGTGATTAATCAATTTGTCTATTCTTTCAGCAGTATCACACTGTTTTGATTAGTGTAGGTTGACAGTAAATGTTAAAGTTGGGCAGTATCACCTACATTCAGAAGATTCTTGACTCCCACCCTTATATACATCCCATACCTGCTCTTCTCACAGGTCTTTCCCACCTCAGTAAGTGGCACCACCATGCATCTGCTTGCTCAGAATAAAAACCTAGGAATCATTCTCAGGTCTTCACTTCCCACCTCTCATCCATTCCATCGATGTGTCTTGTGAGTTCTTCCAATAAGCAGATCAAATCAAGCTGCATCTTTCCATTTCTTCTTTGTTCAAGTCAAGAGTCAATCTCACTGGTACCTTCTATAACTGATCTCTCCTGTGTCCTCCTCTAAAGTCAGTGAGCCCCCTCACCCTCTTTTCTTAAAAAAAAAAAAAAAGCAGATATAAGGATTTATCATACACTTTTTACATTCAGCCTTAAATGAAAACACAGCCAGTCTAAGCACAGTGGGTTTTTATGTGCTCTGTTCAAATCAGTTGGAGAGAGAGAGTTCAGGCTAAATTCCTGAGGAGGGTAAAGCCCTAGACCTTCACTGTCCACTACAACAGCCATTAAGGCATATGTGGCTGCTGAGCACTGGAAATGCGTCCAGTTTAAGCTGAAGTGTTGTAGGTATAAAATACACTCCAAATTTCGAAAACAGCCTGAAAAGAATTGAAAGTGACTTACAATTTTTAGGTTGATTATATATTAAAATGATAAAACTGGATATATTGGGCTAAATACTGTATCAAAATGCATTGTTTATTTAAAATGTGGCAGTTGGAAAAATCTAAGTCACATACATGGCTCACAGTATTTTTCTACTGGTTAGTAACACATGCTGGGTGCCACTCTCTAACCTCCGATATTCCCCTTTCCTACCCCCAGGATCTCTTTGGGAATGATAGCAGATGGGTCGAGATTCTAGGTGATTTTGAAAATATAACCTAGATTGTAGATCTGTATAGTTTAAAACTCTTTAATCTAAGAGCTAATCTTTTATCTAAGTCAGAATAAGATGTCAGAACTTTCTCATGAGTGGAAGGTCCTGCATAAGCAAGAACCTTTACTCATTACACTTTAGCCACTCTGGCCTCCCATTTCTCCCAAACTCCAGGTCCTTTCCTGCCTCCCAGCCTCCGCATTTGCTCCTACTTCTGCCTGGGATGCTTGTACCCTGCTTGTTTTGATGGCTGCATACTTTTCCTTCTCCACGTCTTGGCTTAAAGGAATACATGAAAGTTTTCAGATATGATGTAACTCTAGATGCATTTTTATTCATCCACTGCCTTTAAAATATTAATTCAGTTATTTGGGTGAAAACTGCATAACAACTATAATCCCACTTATGTGAAAACAAATGTAGATGTTGCAAAGTGTTGGACATGACTTAGCAACTGAACAACATGATATGCAGATGTATACATATATGTAAGGACAATGGTAACTATATGCAAGAATACACACCAGTTAATTGAAGGTTACCTCTGTGACCAGACTATACACATCGCTTTGCCACTTAACTTTTTCACAAAGCAAAATGAATAAGAAATCTTCCTATGCTGCTCATATAGATTACTTTATGCTTTTTAATGGCTGAAGGTATTCTTTTCTATGGCTATTTTAGAATTCATTTCACCATTTTCCTATATGGATGAATATTTAAATTGTTTCCAATTGTTTTTGCTGTTACAATGGAATCTTATTACAGCTGATATAGATTTCAATTCTTTAGACCACAGAAAATAATTTACCTTCTCATCTATGGGAATGAGTCTTTTATTAAAGTTTCTGAGATACCTCCCATTCAACTATGACTGTGTCCATCTTAAGCATTAACAATTTTTTGGTCTATAGTTTATATACTGATATTATCACTAACCAACATCTTTAAATATTTTACTTTAAAGTATATAAGCACTTTACAAAGACTCAACATTGCCAGTAACTCTTTGGATATAAGGGCTGTACCAAGCAGTCAGTTAATGGAGGGGTGCATTTCTTTTCTTTCTAAAATTGAGGTATAACTTAGATATAGTAAAGTACTCAAGTCTTGACTGTACAGCTGGATGAAAATTTACATATGTGCTGAGTGGCATGTAGGACCTAGTTCCCTAACCAGGGATGGAAACGTGCCCTCTGAAGTGAAAGTGCTGAGTCTTAATCACTGGACCACCAGGGGAAGTCCCAAGTAGGTTACTTTTCAAGCTGTTTTTTCTTTAAATTTCCACATTCTTCACTTCTTTAGGATAAATACTCCTTTATGATTCTCATGGTAATAATAATTTGAAGGAGGGAGGATAAGGTGAAGAAACAGAGGCACCACAAGGGTCTGTTGGATATTCTATTATCTCTACGCATCCCCAGTCACTTATTTATGTTTAGAAAATGCTCATGGATATCCTAGGTTGGATTAATGGGAAAATCGCGGCCTGCTGAAACCTTTGGTGTTTATGTGATTCGGGCCAGCAGGATTTCCATTCTACCCTCCCAAACTTGTTACTATTCATTAAAGCCAAACTGGGTCATTCAATGCAAATAATGTTCTATGATACGGGTTCAAAAATTACAATCATTTTTTTTTCTTGGACAAATAATGAGCTGTGTTACTTGGTTAAGGGATTTAGTTTCCTTGTGTCTTTACAAAAAAGTAATAATGAGAGAGAAACAGGCCGTGGGCAGACTGTCAGTGACCTCACCTGCCAGCTGGAGATGTCTGGATCTCCTTACCCTTTCTTTTTCCCTTGCTGTCCAAAACCCACTATGGTATCTCAGTTTACATTGTGTTGAATGGGATTTTGTGGCTATTCTGAAAATGTAATAACCAATTTCTGTGTGAAAATTTCAACTTTCAAATATAGAATTTATAATCCTGGCAACACAGTTTATTATTTTATGACTTGTCATTATGGTTAGCATTATTTAATCTTTCTGTTCCTCAGGTACTTCTTATTTATAGGATAGGTAAGTTAAACAAGATATTCTGAAACAACATTTTCAGCCTCGGACTTCCATGATTTAGATGAGGTCCTGGCATGTTATTAGCAAAATATCAACATTCATCACTCAATGCAACTATTTCCTCATTCAGAATATTCTTCAGCAACAATACAGTATTAACATTTCTTCTACAGGACAGGTCTTTAAGAAATACACACTCCATAGTCTTCTTGTGTGTGGTTCATAAGGCCTGTTTAAGAGTGGTTACACTTTTGCGGGGGATGTTAAAGGGAACTATATGGAATTTACATTTATTGTGTGGTTATTATGTATCTGGAACTCGCTTTAGTCCTTTTACACTAGGCCAGTTAATCTATGATCTTCATTATCATGTGAAGAATCTAAGACAGGAGGAGCAATTCACAGAAGGCAACACTGAAGCGGTAGCAGTGGTGCCGATCCAGATTGGATTAGAAGCTCTTTCCACTCAATACATCTGTGCTCATAACACAGAAGAGAAGGCATAAGTTCCAAAGAAGGTATAATGGAGCCAAGACCAGGGAATGTCTATATGTGCTTGGTAAAAAGCCAGCTGCTACAAAAGAAATATGGTAGCTTGAATACAGTAGCTTCAAGAACAGTACAGTTTACTTCCCTTTCATGCACAAGGCCCAAGGGAAGCAGTCAGGTCCTGTGTGCTCTGCTCACCAGAGTCCTTCAGAGATGCAGGTTCCTGCCATACCTTTGCTCTGTGGTCCACTAAGGTGCTGTCTTTGTTTGTATGATTAACAGTGGGTTTTCTGGGAGGAGAAAGGAGCTCCGCGGGGAGCAGTTTCCAAGGTCTTAAGGCATTCACACTCCTCTGACAAGAACTTAGTCACATGACCTCTACCTAGCTGCAGAGTCTGCCTGATAACCTGCAGCTGGGTGCCCAGCTATTCTCCATTTAAAACTATAAAGGGAGAATGCACTGTGGTAGGCAACTAGCATACCACCCTATAAAGTCATTTTCTCACAATAAAATCCACACCGGATGGATGAGGTAACCTGCAAATAACCTTCCTCAAACAAATAGTTTATACTTATGATCTAGAGAGTTAAGTTTATAAAACAATACCAACAGGACTAGGAACATGTAACTGAAAATTAAATGAAGATTTGTTCTACTCCTTAATACTCTAAGGCAACCAAGATGGTTTATTTCACCAGAAAAAAAAGGCAATTTGCATGAAGACCAGAAGGAGGACCAAAGAAATTGAACACATCATATTTATCCCTCTTTTCCACCCTCCTGGGGCAAGAGGCTGCACTGGATGGGGCTCCACGGGCCCTCCCTTCAGGCCACAGACACAGGCCCCTTATGACAGGTGCTTCCCTCCTTGGTTGCTTGCCAAAGCATGAAAGCAACTCTACGATCTGTGTAAGAAAGCAGATACAGAAACGCTCCCCTGGAGTGGTATCAAAATAGGGTTTGAGCCAAGCCCAAAGTGAAGTTATGAAGGTGATATGATAAAAATGAAATGAAAATGCTATTGGGAACTTTTTAAAATCAAATTTCTCTTACCAAAAAAATCTGATTAAGATGGATCTATAGATAAGTGAAAAAAATTCACTTATAATCCTAAAAATACATTAACTCTCACCAATATTAGAAAAGGGAAAACATGAAGATATAAGCATATACCCAGTTAATCTAAATGCAAAAGTTCTTGGAATTCTCAACTATTGTAGAAAATAAAAATTTGTACACACATACAGAATACTGTAGGACTTCTAACCAAATTAAACATCCTCAGCATTTAATTTCATTTGCCCTAATGAAGGCAGTTACCTCAAAACGAACTCCTGTCTCTTATTAAAACTTCTATTCTGCAATGTGCAATTATCACATTAGAAGTTAAGAGAAAGTAAAATTACACAACCTTGAAGCCTTTTAAATGAGATTCCAAACTTCTTTAAGATATCTATGCAGTTTATCTTGGAGAGGACTCAAAAGCAAGAGACTGGATTTCTTCTTATATTAGTGAAATCCCAGACAATCCACAAATCTCTACATTTCTCCAATTCAGAAGTATAACAGGAATTTTCACTGCAAACTTGGTCAGCTGCACCTGTACCCGAGTTTCACTTATTTTTCAGTTAATTTTATTTTTATTTCCCTGCTGCAGTTCTGATTTTTATGTTAGCAAAAGAATATCAGTATGATTCTCATAAAGAACATACACAACTAAAGAGCCGCTAAACTGTATTCATTACTCAATCAAATCCTCTTTAAGCACCCTTTCCTCTTTATAGCAAGTGAAAGAAGTGAAAGTGTTAATCGCTCAGTCGTGTCTGACTCTTTATGACCCCATGAACTGTAGCCCACCAGGCTCCTCTGTCCATGAATTCTCCAGGCAAGAATACTGGACTGGGTTGCCACTCCCTTCTCCAGGGGATCTTTCCGACCCAGGGATGGAACCCAGGTCTCCTGCATTGCAGGCAGATTCTTTACCATCTGAGCCACCAGGGAAGCCCCCTTTATAGCAAATTGCCCTTAAAATCACTTCTTGCTTTTTGTGCTACATTAAGTAACTTTCAATGTTAAGTTTATGTGTGTTTTTACCTTTAATGTAACAAAATAACACAGAAGAGGCAAGAGCTCACCTAGTTGGGGGTCTGCACTTGACTGAAATGGTCCTCTGATCACAGAGGAGCACAAAAGGGCCTTGGGTGGCGACAAGGGCAGCCTTGCAGGAGTGTTAACTGGGAGAGAAAGGGAGGGCTCAGGGAGGAACGCTACGACTGCCACCATAAGAGAAGACGGCTAAGTGGCAAACGGCCTCCAGTTAACCACTTAACCATATTTTTCTTTCAGAATTTCCTGCTACAGTTTTATAAAGGGCTTAACTTGCACATGCTAAAGTTTCAACTCCTCTTAAAATATTTTAATAGCAAGTATTTTAAAAGTTTTATAATTTTCAAGATCTAATCTTTTTAGTAACTAATTTTTATACTCACTACTGAATTGAAACAAAATTATAACTCATCAGATATGAGTGGGTTAGTTTTCACAACAATTTTCATCACAATAATTTCAAAGGAATGATTAAAAATGAACATTCTCTCCAATACAGTCAGAACAACAAGAAATCCTTTAGTTTTTGAGGTAGAAATTTTTCCCCAGCACTATTTTCTTTCTGGTCATAGTCACCTAGGATATATCTTTTGTGATATCATTGCTATCATCTTTCAATAAATGTCCATCTACAAATTAATTAACTTTCTTGAGACAAATCCCTGGTATACTATTCTTCTGATTCCTATGAAAGAGCCACTTTTAAGATACAATTGCAGCTGCCCCATACGCTAGTTACTGTGTCATACACACGCCTTAAAATTCTGTAATCAGCAACCGCCAGGTGCCATATCGCATTCAGCACACCACAGTCAGTCAATACAGACATCCCCAAACACACCAAGGCTGGTTTTGTCAAATGTTTTATTGAGTGTAGACATCTGGAGTACTGTAAAACATGCATTATCTGTAGATTCAAAAGGAGCAAGCCACATTGTCCTCACTGTCAAATGTGTCAGGCTTGGCATACATGATGGAGATTAATGAAGTATCATGAGAGTAATATGGTTCCTGAAAAGCTTCTACAATTTGGAGTAGGGTCTTAATCACGTGAAAAGCAAAGCTGTTCACATTTGGTGAACTCGCATCTCATTGGAGGTACACAGCATTTTAATTTTAAAACAAACAAAAATAATTGTTTTTAGAAGATTCCCATCACCCCAACTTTACCTGCCCTTTCAGTTTTCAAAAATTTTAATTAAAAAAAAAAGTATATGCCTTTTGGAAGTTGTACATTTATCTGAGCAATAATTAAAATTTATTTCTTCTTCGGTTGCTGAGGTGTATTAAATTTGAAGAAGATAATATCTCCATCTTCAACAATATAATTTCTGCCTTGTTGTCTGTACTTTCCAGCAGCCTGTAAATAAGAAATACAAAGGAAATGTGTTAGTTTACAATGAAATATATAAGGTAAATGGTAGGAGCACATGCAAAAAGTATTCTACATCTTGGGTCAGATTAAAGAAAAAAAAAAATATAGGAAGCCACACAAGTTCAAAACTAGACTTGGAGAGAAGCAAAGTATTCCTGATTTGGGCAGCACTAGATATTCCATACATACATAATCATAATGTATTCTCCACTAAATTGTTGGTACATAAATGTAATTATACCAATATCATTAAGTTTCATTACATGCTGTTTATGGTACATTTCTGATGTATCTGCAAACATCCGGCAAGTCACTGTAACAAACAGATCAAACCAGGCAGGAAAAAAGATTATACAGCTAGGTTAAAGCTGCAATATTTACTTAAAGAAATTCTTTGGTGATACTGATGATGCCAAAGACACAGCATGCTACAAGTATCAATTGTAATTACAGATTTTAAATTGCTTCTTTGTAGTTTTTAATCTGATCTTGACAATGACTGTACACAGTGGTGTATACTAAAATTCAACACACAGAAGTTTACTGACTAATGGCCCTAGTTACAAGCAGACTCTAACAGGTTGGAAACGCAGACAGATATTTTTTTCCACTTGTAAATCAGTCGGCAAAGCAACTGATTCCACCTGCTGGCACGCAGATCAAGATGAGCAATCTTCTGGTGATTCTTATACAAATAAGCAGCAGTTACACAGACTCAGGTTCACCGCAGGGCACAGCACACACACTTCATCCTCAGCACAACAGGCTCTTCAGTATCTACACGTCTACACTGAACACTGCACACCACCAACCTGTCCCACGTGACCTGACATCAACCACTCAACACTGAGGACCTGAGGATCTTTTATAAAAACAAAAATTCTCAAAAGTATTTTCCTTCTGCTAGAATTTATTGAGAACACAAAACCTTTGACCAACAAGATCAGTGCTTCCCTTTGAAGATATTGATAACAATGTTCAAAGTCAAGTGCAATTATGCTAATCCGAAACAAGACTGAGATCATCCATCTGAGGTTAAAATCAACAAACCAGGTCACAGAGCCCTAGTAAGCATATTACAATTATCTAGACCACATATAAAAATCACCTACTAAGTGCTTTTAAAAATGAGGCTAATTTTTTAAAAGTCAACATACTCTAACATTTAAAAAGGCATACACACACACACACACACACACACACACACACACAATACTCTTGTATGATTTTTTCCCAAAGTTGTGATATATGGAAGGCCGTGTGCTACTTGTTTTGAGAATCTAAAGTCCAATGTTATAAAACTATATAGACAATTTAAATCAAATACATAATTGGCATGACATATTAAATATAAGTTTATATACTTTGTTATGACTCAAGTTTACTACTAATTAAAGGTGACCGTGTTCCTTTAAATTCTCTAGAGACCATTTAATCCATTTCCACTGCTATCAGAAACACTGGTTGGAAAAAAAATCAATACCCATTTGTGAATCTTGAGTATGTATTAAACAAGACACGTCTAACCAGTTCATTTGCACTTGAAAGCAGCCATCTGTAGAAGCCAGCTTTGCCTAAGCAGATATGATTGCTAATAATGTGATATCCCTGTAGACTACAAAGCCCACACAGAGCTATTCAGTATATAGTTCACAGCACTGGCATTAAATTAGTTATGCTGCACTGATGTTTGAAATACATATACATACATATACATATACACAATCTTGCTCTCAAACCTAAAACTTATGTGATAATATGCAAGCATTTGTTGAATAAAAGAAATTCATAAATGCTTTATTTAATTTGGAGTTCATATTTTGAAATGTTAGTTTTGGAAATTAAAAAAAAAGCATAAAATACTTAATGGTATTCTAAGCTGGAAAGCCAGAGGTCAACCTTTTCCAGTTTATTTCATAAAACCTCCTAGTTAGTATTAAGCATTTCTACAAGCAGGCAACATTTTTTTTTTACGGTATATTATAAAATTTCTGTATTGTTAAAGAAAGTATTCACAATTTATATAACTCTCAAATTTATAAATTACAACGTAGACATCTATTAAGGGTTAGTAAAACAGGCTTATCCCATGAGAATATAAAAAGAAGCATCTGATTTCTGAATTCTAGTAATAGAAAAATATCCTTATTTTAACCTTTAGTCTATGAAAAATATATATACCAGCATGACATAACATGTTGAAAAATAATCTGAGATTTTTCAAGTCTAATTAGTATTCTTGACAAAGTTCAATCTTAATACACTGAACTTGCATATCTAACTATCGTCACAGATGACAACACTAAGAAGTTAATGACTTTGTTTAGTTATAAACTATAACTTCTTTCACGCCTTTTAAAAAAACAAAATGGCTCTCATTCCACATTGAACCAACTACACCAAGATTTCCCCCTTCTCTTCCGGGGGTTTCAACAATTCTATTACAGTCCTGCTGTTCCACATGATCTCTCCAATGATACCAATGAGAAAAACTTGAAATAAACTTTTTGGATTTCTTTAAGATTAGGAAATATACAAGACTTCTCTAAAAATTTTTTTAAAACGTTTTCTATACTAGTCTTCAAATAACAAATTAAAGGTAAAGACACTTGCATATAATATCAGTTTACCTCCCTGACCTGTCTGTTGATTAGAGTTGACACACCTACTGGATTTTGCTAAGTAAACCTAATAAAGTCAAACAAAATCAAGTCTGTAACAGAGTTTACATTAAAAGAAATCATTCATTATGTCTGTATAACACAGCTTCACTATTAGTGTATGTAAACTAAATTATACTTATTAGCTAAAATAAAGCACAATTTTGGACCTGCCCTCTAGTGTTGAGAAAGCAAATTAAGTTCTCAGAGATCTTTTTTAAAAGTATAACCATGAAGTTCAGCAAAAACAGGTTTTATTTGACTAAATTTACATTGTTTTCCTTGAATTAATCCATATGCATATACATACTACTTTTATTTCAGATATTCAAGTATAATAAATGCAAGTTTTCACTGGTCATCAGTGAACAAATTCTTTGAAATTATTGTTAACTACTTAAAGCCAGTTTTAAAATTTCTTTTTCAGTTTTAGAAAAACACCACAAAATATTAACAATTTATACATTTAAAAAACTGCCTAAAAGTATGTAAATATCTACAGCTCAGTTGATAGTACATACAGTTGATAGTTAACACTAATGCTGACACAATTTAAAAGATCGTTATCATTCACTTGAATCATGAGTATCTTCACATTAGCAAAAATTATTAAGTATGAAACCAGAAAATAATTCCTTACCTTGACTGCATTTTCAGAACCTTCCTCTTTAAAATCTTCGTATTTCATTACTTCAGCCATAATGAATCCTTTTTCAAAATCTGTGTGAATCTTTCCTGCAGCTTGAGGAGCCTTCGTCCCTTTCTTTGAAAAGGAAGACCAGGGAAAACTAATTGCATTTAAGATGACTGATTGAAAGCGTAGAGTTTCTTTTCTTTTATCAGCAGTTGGGTTCAACTTAAACTTAGTTTAATAACAGTTAAGATGTCTGATATACAATTAGAACATTTTCAATATCTGTGCAGCAGATTTAGCACAGACAAATCAGTAGATGTTAAAGAAGCGTAGCTTTGTTTTTCCTAACAGTCATCCCCAGATTTATCGATTTAGATGCAGTGGCCTGGTTTGGTGTAGGTTTCATTTCGATTTTCTATTCTTCACGGTGGAAAAAAAAAATAAGGATTTAAAAAGTAGCTTTCAAGCTGAATTATCAAAGGTTTTAAAAGATAAAAAGCCTTGAAAATTTCAGCTCATCTAAAGAACATATAAAAATCAATATATAAAGGGACATTTTTAAGATATTTCTAACATTTCTAATTGTATGATTATACAATCTATGTTCAGCAAATAATTTTTAAATCCTCATAAAATTTTGAACACTTTACATAATAAACCTTGCCTCTAACCACCATGAGAGAAAATTCAAGTTGATATAGGAAGAGAAATGTCTTATAATTACCCCATATGTTAAACTACAAGGACATACATTCCAGACACACACAACCATGGAAAGAAATTTGAGAAATAATGGTGACCTAAAGGCTGCTTAATAAAGCATGTTAAAGTGATAAGGAGTCTGACACTATAAAGCACAGTTTTTACAATAAAAGATGTATTGGGTTAATATGGCTACTCACTGATGCTTACCTGACTAAATATCCTAGCACATTAAATCATGGATACTTACAATCAGTCTTAAGACAAACCAGCTTTCACATTTTCAAGCCCAGAACATGTTATCTTTCCTTCTGCACATACTTAAGTTTGGAAGTTTTAAGGCTTTAAAATATACAGTAAAAATAAACCCTAGCAACTTGTTTACCAACCCAAATTGCTTTGACATAATTTGTATGTCCATATAAAAGGACCTTAGTTATAAGTCAATCAAACATTTTTTTTAAACAAAGAAAAGAGGAGATCAAAGAAAAGTGAATCTCACATTCACACGACGCCTTTAACATTATGCTGAACTGACTTCATGTTCCTACCCATCTTAAATCAAAATAAATGTAATAATAAATTAATGTAGCCAGTGAAAACAGGAATGAAAGCAGCCCTAAAATTCATCATGTACCATACACTAAGAAAGCATAATAAGAGAATGAATAAGACACTGAATATTTCTGAAAGTTCAGATGTTATTTTTAGATTCTGTAACACGATTTTGGGTTACATATGTTTCAAAATATTTTTCAACAGTAACTACCGTATTACAATGTATTTTCATTTAAAAGCCAGCCCTTACAGGTCCGTTTCTATTGTCCTTTGGGAATAAATTAGTCATTCTTTCTGGTGGCAATCAGTTATATATCAATATTTTAAAAATACGCATCACATTATTAAAGAAGACTGAATATAAAACACTGGAAAAATAAACACTATTTCTATAAATTCAAATTTTAAAAGACATGAATTATTTCACATTGAGTTTAGCTCTTTGAGCCCAACTGTGTATCTATGAAGAGCATAATGATGTCATATTGCTTTTATTGCTGAAAATGTAATCCGAGCAAAGCAAAGGAGGAAAGAACCACCCGCAACCCAAACAAACTTAGCGAATACAAAATGAAAAGCAACATCAATTTCACTGCAGACAAACCCAGTCACACAGATTAAGCAAGCACAATACTGGTGCGTCTTATCTCTGACCACAGGAGGAGGGTAGACAGATTCTACAGGATGAAGAAATTCAGACTATGTAATAGGCAGAATCAATTGTTACCTGCCTCAATCAATGCCGCTCCACTTTCACTGTTCAGCAGCTCACAAATAATTAAAGTTATCCTGGACAAAAACCTCATCTGTAATGACTAGCTAACCGCCACCATGACAAACTTCAAAGTCAGTGATATCAATCTGAATTCAATAGTGTGGAACTGGATATAGCTGATGAATAAGTATGAATCTTACCCTGATGGTCCATGCACGCACTTCATCTGGGCCTGCAGTGAAAAAGTATTCTAGTTGGAGTGCTGCAAACCCAGCCTTAATGATCTTTGGCAAAGCACTGAAATAAAATGAAACAAATTCACTCAACATAAGTGATTGTGCCAGAGATCAGTATGAACTTAAAATATTCATTTCAAGCAGAAAATGTTAGAGATTAGTAAATGACCATTTTTAAAAATAATACACTTGAAGAGGTCAGAAAGCATATAACTATTCCTAAAAAAATCTCTTCAAAAATTAGTTTTAATTATATTAGTCTGAATATACCATTTTGAATTGTTTACTATAGAAAAAGAAAAATTTGATCTACCCATTTTATGGTTATTTTCCTCCAATATCAATTATTTCCCAGACGTGGGTCATGAAAGCAAAATTATTTGATTGAAATCCAATGTTTAAACAATATATTACTGTTACTCAGAAAAAAATTAAGGCAACTGATTCACTCTTTCCCCGCCCCCACTGAACATGACGAAAGAGTTTTGGCGATCATTCCTTCTCAAAAATATACATAACTAATACCTATGTTATAATTAAAACACTGTACGGAGATGACAGATGACAGTTAAAAACTTAATTTAAAATAAATCTTTTCACTCTGTCTCATGGTAAAGAAAGGAGAAGATTCCCTCTTTATAATGGTAATTACTCTGTCATTTATTATTCTATCAGCGCAAGCAATTAAATTACTGCAAGGAAATAGTTGATAATAAAGTGTAGGGAAAATGAATGCTAATTAACCTTTGTGTCATGTTCGCTTCCAGATACTTCTGTCTCTCCTCAGCACTCAATTCCTGCAACCTGAGCTCCAAGGCCCCACTAAAAGGGATGACCAAGGCACCTGGGTCATACTTGTCCACCCACTCTTTAATTTTTATCAACCTGTAGACAAAAAAGGGCACAACATTATCTTGTATTGCATGCATGACTGTACCACATTCATTATTATCAAGTAGCACATACATATTCATAAGAATTGCACGGTTTTATGATGCCATCTTTTTGTGTATAGCTTTCCAAGGTCAAGGCATTAACAGGCAGCAACTGCTTCAGGTATACGCCATAATATTTTACTGTAATCTAGTTTTACTTTAACATATTATCTATAGGAACTATCGTACGAATATTTTAAAACTTTTTGCAGTTACACTAAATTCTTTCAGTATTAACACCTGTGACCTTGAGAATCTCAATGTTATGATTTATTATCTTCCTTTATAAAATAAATTTTTAAAAAGTAAAAAACACAAAGTTCTGGATTTATAGGAATCACACCTAAAAGTATCAGCTAATTTTGAGGAGCTTTGACAAATAATTAATTTGTTCCCCCAGATATCTATATGCCTGATTCAATTCCTTCTTGGACTAACAAGACCTTACAGTTGTCACTGGTTTTGAGATTTTTGCTAATCCCCCCACAAAAGTCCAAATATACAGGTTTACAAACCTAGTTGATTGTGTATACATTGTTCTTATGAATTTCATTTTTGTAGGATCATGAGTAACAGAACTACAGAGGAAATAAATTCCTGTAATAGAAAAGGGTTTGGAAAGCCAAATCAGTTAGGAAATTAATATCAAGTATTACCTGAAAAGACATTATTGATTCTTTTCAGAATCATTTCAAATTCTAAATCATTATTGAGTGATTTCTTCCCAAGCATGGAATTTTTTTATTTTATTTTTTTATTGAAGGATAATTGCTTTACAGAATTTTGTAAGCATGGAGCAATTTAGCAAAGTGGCAGTTAGAGCATAAATGAAATAAGTGTAGTGAGTATATTAACTAGGTTCTGATCATACCACTATACTAGCTTTTACTCTTGGGCAGGTTTCTAAACCTTTCTAAACTTCAGTTTCCTTATTCACAGAAATAGTAAGAGTAAAGAACCTAGAAAAGTAAAGCTTGGCATATCATAAACAAATATTAACAGCAATTACTATAATATTTTTATTCTCAGATAATCACAGCAAACATGCCTTTGAATCTGGGATAGAGCTTAGTATGGAAATGGGTATAGATTTCACAGTTCAATGTATATTACTTATACTTGTCTCTCATATTTAGACCAAGGCTTTAATAACTATCATGGTAGAAAATTGAGGCAGAAATCCTTAAAAAACAAAAAACAAACAAACAAAAAACAATGTAAAATGTCACTATAGTGGATAAGAAACACAAGAACTAAACACTAACACTCATCAACAAACAAAACAGCAGGGATCAGAGTTATCAGAAAATTAAGATCATGGACTATTGAGTAGAATGGGATAAAGGAATGGAAAATTCACACAATAGTTCATACATGTTTGCTATATGAGGCTAACCTAGAACTTATTTATTTAATATTTATCGATGGGGAACTCCCTGGTGGTCCAGTGGTTAAGATTCCATGCTTTCATTGCAGAGGGCACAAGTTCAACCTCTGGTTGGGGAACTAAGATCCCACATGCTGCATGGTGTAGCTCCCCCAAAAAAACTATCAGTGATTTTTTTATCTTTGTAATATTTTTTTTCCTTTTGGTCATATGCTAGAAATAATGGACCAATCCCTAAGATGTATTTTGGAATCAAATATATGTCCTTTAAAAGAGGAAATCCAAATCAGTTGTTTTCTTATCCAAAATTATGAAGGAAAGAACATTATGAGATTCTAACTTATTTTATAGACTTACTATTCAAACAAAACTGTATTTTAAAATTTGTCAGATGGTTTAGTAACCGCAAGCCAGAATCAGAAATCAGAAGTATAATAAAAAAGGAAAAATAACATACCAAATATAGATTCAGTGAAAATAAAACAAGCCCATGCAAAAGAAAACAAAAATATCATACACATTTTGTTTCAAAAATATAGTCAACATAGCTAATAAAACTAGAACAGTTACGAGACAACAAGATAAGAAATAATGACTTTGGCTAAAATATCAATTCAGAATAACAATAGTTTTACCCTGTCATTTTAACAGCCTTTCCTGCAGATTCCTCAGAGGGATTATTTGCATTCCTCAGGTGTTCTATTGTACAATTCAGATGAATAAAGACTTACAAATCATTCGTCTACCGCCAATGTGAGACTTTGATCTGGTGAATACACTATTGTACCTTAACTATAATTGGCAAAAAAACCTGACAGTGTAGAGCATCACAAGCTTAATAACAAAGGAGAATATCTCAAAGTGTTGACAGATGATCTTCATAATGCAGAAGCAGAGCTGGTACATTTTAGCAATAAATGAGCACTGAGGTCTAAAGGTCTCTAAAGTGACTGACATCAGACCTGCTATAGCCTCACTAAAAGAAAAAGGTACCGTGGCACTCTCCGTAAAGTGAGTTAGGTCTTTGCCTGCAAGCTTCACTTTTGTGACTTTCCCTGTCATAGAAAACACAGGGAAGATGAAAAGTGAGTTAGGTTCTTTGGCTGTCTGCTTTACTTTTGTTACTTTTACTATCAAACAAAAGTGACAAATGCCCCAAAGTAATTTTTAATTACATATTTGAAATAAACCTTGAGTAATTAAAAATATGACTTCGTTTCAAGATTATAGACTAAAATACATATAATATATCTATTAGGTCTGATGGTTACAAAAATGTGATAATGAGGCCAAGATCACAAGTTTGAACCCCATTGGGACCAGTTACCTTTTGCAGAAAGCTATCTATTCTGTTGCTGCAAACCGTACCCCAAACTCATCTCAAAAATGTGAGCTATGGCACATGAGGGAATATGGAAAATCAAAGTTGCACTCAGGACCACTACAAGAAAAACAATTTCAAGTACAATACATTCTGTCAAAGTGACTGAATAGTAATCTCCAAACACAAATGTCAGCAAATGTATAGAGAAAACTATCTAATAGTAACCAAAATAATAATGATATTGTCATAGAATACCAAATTATAGGAGGGGAGAAGAAACAGTAAAGACAGTACACTCCCAAGGAGTTAAACTGTAAAGACTTCCACAACATTCATTTTATAAATTTGTATTATTTATAATTTAGATTATTGCGCAAAGCTGCAGATTACCGATAAGGAGTCAGAGCCACACTGATTTCCCCAAAGTTTTATGAGTGACAAATGGAAAGAGGAACTGCTATTAGTGGTACTTTCTTCCTGCTAATGATTCTACAGCAAGCGGACTAAGCAGGGACAATCAATTTTAAGGCTAAAGGGTTATGCTTTGAAATTCACTGGCAGGTTTTGATATGGTAGAGTCTGAGATCTTTAGTATTAAGCTAGCTTTAGATTTCTAAAAGATTATGTCTCAAATTTATTTTTGGTTTTATAATCTGACCTTCTTATCCAGTCACGAAATTTCAGATTTCATAATTTGATTTTCCTTGGGTTAATTTACATGGTTTGTATTTCTCTTCCCAGATACAAATTTTATTTCTAAAAATTACATTTGTCTGTCTTTGAAATCTACCTGTTCTTTTTTGGTAACATTTTATTCTTGTTTAATGAATTCTCATTCCCTACAATATTTTTAAAACATTAATTGAAGGTTTCTTTCAGACTGTTCTAATTATTTCTAGCTTCTTGTGTATAACTCTGCCTGACTCCCTTTAACATGCCATCTTCTAATCTCTCCAAACAGGTGGCTCCTGTGTATGTGCTGTTATTCTTGGATGTGTGATCATTTGGCAAGAGCTGTTTTGTTCCAAGAGAATCTGTAATTAAACCCCTGGGTTGCTGATATCTATGACATAGTTTTGTGGGGTTTTTTTCCTTCTAGGGAAAGACCTATGGAGGATTTTGGGCTCTGGATCATTTTGAGGCTTAGAGTTTCTGCACTAGGTTACTGGTAATGTAGACAGTGAGGCCCAGTCTCTAGTTTCCTGAGAATAACAGTTTCTTCCCTTTTATAAAAGGGGTGGGAGCTGGGGGTACAGGTTTCTAGTGTCTCAAGTGGAAAGGACAGCTCTTTCTAGGTTTTACGATTGTGTGGTTCTGGCACCTGTAGCGTGTACCTTGAGTCTTATTCCTATATGGACACTAAGGCCTCTAAGCCATAATGAGATATTTTCCCCGAGGGCCATACACTGTGGAGTTCACCTTCTACTATCAGAGTTTCCTCTTTGTTTCTGACACCTTGAGAACCCCTCTTCTTGCTTTCAGGTCCTGCCATGTTCTAAAACTATCACATCATCAAAAATACTATCTTTCCTGGTTATTTCCTCTGATGTTTCCATATACTAGAAACAAGAAGGGAGCTTCTTGTAGTGGCTGGAGTCCACCTCAGTGGTACTATTGGATATTCTGCTTAAAACTAAATTTTTCCAACTTAAACTTCTGAAATACTTTTCTCTGATATACTTTAATACGAATTTTAATTCTTTTCTACACCTCATGTCCATCCAGCCATTCAACTATGCCCAGCTATTCAAACTCTGATTTTCTAAAAATCCTTTAAAGATGGCACAATTTAGCACTAAAGCCAAGTTCAGTTCAGTTGCTCAGTTGTGTCTGACTCTTTGCGACCCCATGAACCACAGCACGCCAGGCCTCCCTGTCCATCACCAACTCCCGGAGTCCACCCAAACCTATGTCCACTGAATCGGTGATGCCATCCAACCATCTCATCTTGTGTTGTTTCCTTCTCCTCCTGCCCTCAATCTCTCCTAGCATCAGGGTCTTTTCAAATGAGTCAGCTCTTCGCATCAGGTGGCCAAAGTATTGACATTTCAGCTTCAACATCAGTCCTTCCAATGAACACCCAGGACTGATCTCCTTTAGGATGGACTGGTTGGATCTCCTTGCAGTCCAAGAGACTCTCAAGAGTCTTCTCCAACATCACACTTCAAAAGCATCAGTTCTTTGGCGCTCAGCTTTCTTTATAGTCCAACTCTCACATCCATACATGACCACTGGAAAAACCACAGCCTTGACTAGATGGACCTTTGTTGGCAAAGTAATGTTTCTGCTTTTGAATATGCTGTCTAGATTGGTCATAACCTTCCTTCCAAGGAGTAAGCGTCTTTTAATTTCATGGCTGCAATCACCATCTGCAGTGATTTTGGAGCCCAGAAAAATAAAGTCAGCCACTGTTTCCACTGTTTCCCCATCTATTTGCCATGAAGTGAAGGGACCAGACGCCATGATCTTAGTTTTCTGAATGTTGAGCTTTAAGCCAACTTTTTCACTTTCCTCTTTCGCTTTTATCAAGAGGTTCTTTAGTTCTTCTTCACTTTCTGCCATAATGGTGGTGTCATCTGCATATCTGAGGTTATTGATATTTCTCCCAGCAATCTTGATTCCAGCTTGTGCTTCCTCTAGCCAAGTGTTTCTGATGATGTACTCTGCATATAAGTTAAATAAGCAGGGTGACAATATACATTTGGAACCAGTCTGTTATTCCATGCCCAGTTCTAACTGTTGCTTCTTGACCTGCATACAGATTTCTCAGGAGGCAGGTCAGGTGGTCTGGTATTCCCATCTCTTGAAGAATTTTTCAAAGTACAGATATACCATAAATCCAGGGGGCACTGATAAACACTGTGCTTATGTCTAGTCTTCTTCCTTGCAGGTTTCCTCTCATTTTTATTAAAACTGCTCAGAGTCACAAATAATTTTTCTTTTCCATTTTCCAAACATGTTCACTGCAAATTAATGCTCTTTGCAGCGTTCTAAAAACCAAACATATACCCCATAAACAATATTCATTCAAGACCAAAGAATTAGCTCTAGAACATTCAAAGTTCCCAACTCTTCAAAATTTTGTTTGAATAAAGTTACTAGAGTGAGGTTATTAAGGAAGTCAATGGGAAAAAAGAGCTAGAAAGAAGAAATACCAAAAACTTCTAATTATTAGTCTTGGAAATCTAATCCCTCTTCTAAAAGAGAGCCCCATCTGTTATCTATGTAACTGACTTGAGGTTTCAATGTTCTTGTCTGACTTGATGGAACTGTGCAGGACAATTAAACTCTGCTCCACAGAGTGTGGTCTCATCACCTGGGTGCTTTTTAGAAATGAAGAATCTTAGAATTTGCATTTTAATAAGATCCTCAGGTATTTCACATGCACACTAAACTTTCAGAAGCACCGAATTAAAGGACTTTGAAAATAAAAGCACTTTAAGTGAAAACATGAAAATGTCTGCAAGAATTCTGCAGACCAACTGATAGCTAAGCAGATGTTGACTACCTATCCCATTGACATGAGAGGAGCGAGAATAATAGAAAAATTCCTGCTTACATCTCCCAGGCTCAAAACTAAAAGAGGAAAAACTTCCCAGAATTTCAGAAAGTATAAGGAAAATGTTTGCTCTGACACCCCTGCAGTATTAAAGACGTTTTAGATTCAGGGTAAAAATAATTAGTTTAAACAGAATTACTATGGTCAACAGTATCTTTATAAGACATAGTTACGTCTCTCTTATTCTAGTAAGCCTCAATACCTGGAAAAACATCTGTAAGTTCACTTTGGAATCTAGATTCAAATTATAAGAAATGAGCCCAGCAAAGAGGACTCTGTGAAATCTGAATTCATATCGAGTAAAAGGGATATTGCCACAAATTGTTCCCTATGAGGACCTCACAGAACCACTGTCTGGGAAACCCTGTCCATTTTTGCAGTCACTGTATTAAAAGTGGCATTTGTACATATACACATTTGTGTATACACACACACACAAATGCTGTAATGAATAAATAGTAGAAAACTTAAGGATGAATCCTAATTACTTTGAATAAATCATAGTAATCCCATTCTCCAGCTGGCAACTTGACTGAGAGTTGCCATGTGAACCAGTTCTGGTCAATAGGGCATGAGAGGAAGCTTGCTACAGGCTTCAAGAAGATTCTGAAAGGCTCCTTTAGCTCTTAAAAAGGGTAAAGAAGAGTGTCTCTGCTGGACACTATGTCTGGATTTTATCTCTAGAATTTTAACAGCTATACTTTGACCAAACGAATGGATGTAAGGAAAGATGAGAAAAACCCTTGTTCTTAAAACTATCACAGGAACACTGAATTAACCAAACCTGGAGACAAACTACCCTGGGTTTAACTATTACATGTTGGGATTGTCCTCGCTATTTGTAGCATCCTGATACTGACTCTGATCACATTTTAGGGGTCTCTTCATTTTAATATATGAATGCAGCTCCTCTTAAATGGTCTAACTCTAACTTATTTTTTAGAATAGCAGCTACTGTAGCGCTTTCCCCGAGCGTCCATATAGATAGATGTCATTACCACACTCCATCCTATGTTATAAATTGCCTATTTGGGGGGGTTTATCTCTTCCCAGTATAATAAAAACTTTGTGCAGTCAGGCACTTGTCTTTGTTCCCTGATATATCTACAGAACTCCACTAGCACAGTGCAGGCATATAGTGAACGTTCAAACATTTTCTGAATGGGTAACAAAGTGGAAAGTTTTTGAAAATAATTAGCTGAGGGACTATAGGTAGTATTTAAGTTCTCTTAGCTTTAGCTCATGCACCTGCAAAATGCTGAGTAGTTTTCAAATGGTTCTGGGTTCCCTACAGGAACTCTCAAGGTGCTAGGAGGAGAAACCGGGGAAAGAGAAAAAGAGGAACAAGAGGGAGGTTTGAAACTCTCCACTTTTGCATTTCAACCAGAGCTGCATCATTCTGCCATGTTGATTTTTGCATCAGAGTTCATCAGAAGAAAGAGTTCTGTTGTTTTCAACAATTCTAAAGTTCAATGATTAAGTGATCCTTTTAAGACTGCAAACTTTATCATTTTATGCCATATGCCAGAAAGTGAATACAAATGCTGAAATCTTAAAAGCACTTCAAATTTTTGCTTAAATGTTATTTTCTACCATCTTAAAAAAAAAAAGGAAAAGCTCTCCTTTTCCATTTTCTGTCACTCTATTCCCTCACTTTGACTTGTTTTTCTTCATAGCACTTATTATATTATGTTCTTAGTGTTTATTGTCTTCCATTCATTATTTCATTCCCTACTCCGGGTGATCTTCCTGACCCAGGCATTGAACCTGTGTCTCTTGTGTCTCCTGCTTTGGCAGGTGGATTCTTTACCATCAGTGCTACCCGGGAAGCCCCACTGGTAAACCCACTTACTCACTTATTCAGTTCAGTTCAGTTGTTTAGTCCTGTCTGACTCTTTGCGACCCCATGAACCGCAGCATGCCAGGCCTCCCTGTCCATCACCAACTCCCGGAGTCCACCCAAACCCATGTCCATTGAATCGGTGATGCCATCCAACCATCTCATCCTCTGTCGTTCCCTTCTCCTCCTACCCTCAATCTTTCCTAGCACTGGGGTCTTTTCAAATGAGTTAGCTCTTTGCATCAGGTGGCCAAAGTACTGGTGTTTCAGCTTCAGCATCAGTCCTTCCAATGAATATTCAAGACTGATTTCCTTTAGGATGGACTGGTTGGATCTCCTTGCAGTCCAAGGGATTCTCAAGAGTCTTCTCCAACACCACACTTCAAAAGCATCAATTCTTCGGTGCTCAGCTTTCTTTATAGTCCAACTCTCACATCCACACATGACCACTGGAAAAACCACAGCCTTAACCAGACGGACCTTTGTTGACAAAGTAATGTCTCTGCTTTTCAATATGCTAACTAGGTTGGTCATAGCTTTCCTTCCAAGGAGTAAGCAAGCATCTTTTAATTTCATGGCTGCAATCACCATCTATAGTGATTTTGGAGCCCAGAAAAATAAAGTCAGCCACTGTTTATTAGGGCAAGGAATTTTTAAAAGTATTTTGTTCACTGCAATATTTCCAGCACCACTTATGATAGGAAAAAAAAATCACAATATAGTGGATTTTCATTCCCAAGGTAAATCTGTGGCTTGAACTACTACATCCCACCCTACTTCACCCCCAGCCACTGTAAACTACCATACTTTGTTTTTATGAGTGTGATTAATTTAGATACCTCTTACAAGTAGAATCATACGGTTTTTGTCTTTTTTTGTGATTGGCTTATTTTACTTCACAATGTCCTCAAGGTTCATCCATGTTATAGTGGATGACATGATTTCCTTTTTTTAAAAAGACTGAATAATATTCCATTGTATGTATATACCACATTTTGTTTATCCTTTCATTCAATGATGGACATTTCTTAGGATAAATGTTTATTTAAGTCCTTTGCCCGTTTAAAAATTGGGTTAATTAAGATTTTGTTGTTGTTGTTGAGATTATGCTATGATCATTCGATTTTTGAAAGGGTACTATCACAATTCAATAGGGAAATAATAGTTAACAAATGGGGCTTAGACAAGTGAATATCCACAAACAAAAGTTAAAATGGACCAAAGGTCTAAATGTAAGAGTGAAAACTATAAAACTCTTCAAAGAAAGCAGGTGGAGATCTTCACATTTTTGGATTAGGCAAGAATAGGTTCTTAGATATGATACTTAAAACACAAACAACCAAAGAAAAAAATCAATTAGAATTTATCAAAATTTAAAATTTTGTGCACCAAAAGACACTATCAAGACAGTGAAGTGACAATACATAGAATGTTTGGAAAGTAAGTTTCCGATAAGGCCCGAGTAAAGAAACTATACCAACAAATTCAATTACAGATGTGCAGCAAGCATTTACACAAGGAACTATATTCAATATCTTATAATAAACTACAATGGAAAATAATATGAATAAATATATAACTGAATTATTTTGCTGTATACCTGAAACCAATACATTATATATCAAATATATACTTCAATTAAAAAGCACCACTAAATAATAATGAAAACTTACCACTCAGTAATAAAAAGAAACTCAATTTTAAATGGGCAAAGGATTTGAACAGACATTTCTCCCAAAGGTATACAAACGGCCAACATGTATATGAAAAGATGTTCAATATCACTAATCATCAGAAAAATGTACAAATCAAAACCAAAATGGGATATCATTCTATACCCACTGAAGTGAAGTCACTCAGTTGTGTCCAACTCTTTGCAACCCCAGGGACTATAGCCTACCAGGCTCCTCCGTCCATGGGATTTTCCAAGCAAGAGTACTGGAGTGGGTTGCTATTTCCTTCTCCAGGGATTGAACCCAGGTCTCCCGCATTGTAGGCAGAAACTTTACCGTCTGAGCCACTAGGGAAGTCCTCTATACCCACTAGGATGGTTAAAAACATAAAAAGATGGACAATAAGTGCTATATCCATACAGTGGAAAGTAATTCAGTCATATAAGAAATGAAGTACTGATACATGCTACAACATGGGATGAACCTTAAAAAACATTATACTAAATAAAAGAAGCCACAGACAAAAGGCTACATTTGTATGATTCAGTTTATATGAAATATCCTCAATGGACAAATTCAAAGACACAGAAAGTAGATTAGTGGTTGCCTGGGCCTAGGCAGAGAAGGCAATGGGGAGTGACTATTAATGGGCAAAGAGCTTCTTTCTGGGGTGATGAAAATGTTTTGAAACTAGTGTTGATGGTGGAGAATTGTGGATATACTAAAACTCACTTTAAAAAGGAAACTTTTGTGCATATTAATTATCTGAAAAATAAAAAACCCAAAGTTAAACTGAGAATTTAAAAATAAAAGACAAAAATGCTAAGACTTTGCACATTTTGATCCTATAGTATCTAACCTTCCCGTAGAAATAGAAGGGATCAATAGAAAAAGCAGAGATTTTGGAGTAAATACCAATTCAAATGCTAGTTTAATCACATACTAGCTATAAGATTCTGGGAAAGCTATTTAAGCTTCCTGAACCTCAGTTTAATCACCAACAACACAAATAATACATCCTCACAGGCTGATGTATTAAAGTGCTTGAACACAGGAGGCCTTCAAAGGTTAGTCCCCAATCTTAGCTGTCTCCTATCAGTGTGTGGGTTTAATACAGAATTTTTAAAAAAATGTTAGATTGCCTGGAAATAAAGAATGATGGTTCTCTAAAAAACTGGGTCTGTATTTCTGGGAAGAAGTCTTGCCTAACCAACTTTTTATAGATAGAAAAGTAACTGGAAAGAATGCAAGCACAATGATTGTAAACATATACAGTAAGTAACTAAGTGTACTGATAAGCATTATGTTAAACCTTGAACAATCAGCTTTGAAAAGGGGAGTGTAAGGGATGGGGAAGGAAAAACAGATAAATGCATAATTTAAAAAGAGAATGAGAAGCATTGTGATGGGAGAAGGAATGTACCACAGGCACGATTAAGAGAAGAAGATAAACAATCTTGATGAAGCAAGATTTTGGCCTCATTAAAATAGAGAATTTTAGGAAAAGAAACCAATACATTTAGTGGTCTTTTCAATTATGTAACTTAAAAATAAAAACAGGAAAAGCAGAAAAGGAACGGGATTTTTGTTCATGACAGTAAGAAAGAAAGAAACCCCCAAAGGGAAAGATCAATATGGGTATGTATGTCAGAATCAATCTGCACAGACCTCCTTTCCCATATGGATGCTTCTTGCTTGCTGCTGCTGCTGCTAAGTCGGTTCAGTTGTGTCCGACTCTGTGCGACCCCATAGACGGCAGCCCAACAGGCTCCTCCATCCCTGGGATTCTCCAGGCAAGAACACTGGAGTGGGTTCATCCTCTGGAGGGGGCTTCCAATATTTTAACAAAGGAGTCCATTCCCTCATGATCCAAATCCTCAGTCTATTTACCATGTGGGATACACATGGACTGCATAAAGGAGCCAAAGGATACAAACCCAAGGTAAATAGTCATGATAAAAAGAGAAAGGTCACCGTTTGTGTATTTTTGGAGAACAGTGATTTGGGGACAGTGGAGAAGCAAGAAGCACTTTAAAAACACAGGTTCTTAATGCAAGCTTCAGTAGTTGCAGATAGATAAGCTGCTTCTGAAAGAAGATTATTCTGTTATAGAAATATCTATTTCAACAAAATTTGGTATGCATAGTCTTAAAGTACAACTGGCTTTAGTAGACTATGTTTATACAAGAAAAGGGATAACTAGGAAATGTCGGTGTAGAATCACATCTACCAAAATTTGTAGTTGGTTTCATAGCTTATAGTTTGTACTAGCAAGTAATAATACATTGGAGTCCATTATTCTATTAAAAGACATTGTATGTAAAATGAGCTTTTGTAAATAAGACACAAAAGTTAATTTACTTTAATGAAAGGAATCCTATAATTAAAGGATACTCACACATAATCTCTTTGCCAAGAGAGGCAGTATAGAATATGGTTACAGAGTACTGAAGCCAGACAGAGGAGATTATCCTAGCCATATCATGGAATCTTTCTAAAGTTTCAGTTTTCTCATCAATAAATGAGAAATAATAATAGCATCTACACCACAGGATTGCTGTGAAGATTAAATGAGAAAGTGCATATAAGATGCTTAGCATGCTGATGCAAGGTAAGTGATCAACATATGCTATCTATTATTAATAAAGTGAAGAATGGCTTTGCCTCTTTTGAAAAACTCAATGTTCAGAACACCATTTCTTAAAAAGAAGTGTGTTGTATGTTTATCTGTGATCTGGCTATTAGTCACATTTATCTGAGAAGACAGGTCTGGCACTAACCACTTCAAACTTTATTTATAGGGATTTCTTTTCTTTCTTATTTTCTCCTTAAACTGTCCTACCTGTGGTAAAGGAAAATGGAAAGATCTGCTACTCATTAAACTGCTGCTGAGTGATATTCTGGCAGTTTCCAAGAAGGGCAAAAATTTACCTAAGGTGCAAATATTTTAAAAGATAAACAGATTTGATGTGAACCAGTAGGAAGTGTATTTGACTTTGCTATAATTTCTAAACCAATATTAATCAAAGCAGTCAGTCTAGGAACCATTTGTTACTTGTCTCTGAGTACGAAAAGCAATGTCTTACTTCCTCTTCCCTGGCCATACTGAGAGACACAAAATTAATAAAACCTTTATTCCTTTGCTTGCACTCTCAGTTCAAAGGTTTCTCTCTATCACCTTTACACATTCCAGCTATATTTATATACTGTTTTAGCTAAATTCACTTGAAAAGAAATTGCCAAAAGTAATTTTATTAATGACATATTAAACTAACTCTTGAATAGTTTCTCTCACTTTAAATAAGATTTCTGCTCTCAGAATACACCAAAATAATAACTATAAATAAGATATCAAATTCTGTACAACTGACTTAAGCCCATGTTTAATTCTGTTCCTAGTGTAGATACATCTTTTCTCTAATAATTAGTCTAAAAGTCACTAAAGTTAACCTATCTTTACATCATAATCAGGTAAATAAAATTAAAATAATATACCACTTTGGGGCTATTAAATGAGAAATGATTAAAGCAAGACTAACATCCAGTATTAGCCGGGGTTAAAGGAAAATGTAGTTTCTTGGATGGCTACAAGGATGTTCACTGTACCTTACTCACACACACACAAAAGTCAAATAACCTCAACAGAAAACAATGTGGGATCTGGGTAACTGAAGAGTTAATATCCAAATTATATAAAGGACTCATACAACTCAACATCAAAAAAAAAGAAATCTGATTTTAAAATGGACAGATAACCTGAACAGACACTTCTGCAAAAAACCAAAACAAAAGGTCAAAAGACACTTGAAATGATGTCCAATATCACTAACCATCAGGGAAATGCAAATCAAAACCAGTGACATATCACTTCAGATCTGTCAGAATGGTTACCTTTAGAAAGACAACAAATGACATTTGTTAGTAAGGGTGGAGAGAAAAGAGGACACTTGGGCACTGTTGGTGGGAATGCAAAGCAGTACAGACACTACAGATAAAGTATGAAGGTTCCTCAGAAAGTTAAATATAACACTAATATATGATCCAGTAATTCCATTGGTAGGTACATACCCAAAGGAAAAAAGGACTAATTTGAAAAGATACATGCACCCCTAAGCTCACTAGCATTATTTACAATAGCTAAGACATGGAATCAACCTGCGCCCACTGATGGATGAATGGATAAAGACCATACTCCCACTGCACTTCCCAACTGAAGCGGTATTCAGTCATAAAGAAGAACGAAATCTTGCCATTTTGACAACGTGGATAGACCTAGAAGGTGTTATTATTCTAACTGAAACAAGTCAGAGAAAGACAAATTCCTAGTTCTCAGTTAATGTGGAATCTAAAAAACAAAATGAAAACAGACTCACAGATACAGAGAACAAACTGGTGGTTGCTAGAGGAGAGAGTCTTTGCTGGAGACTGAGTAAAACAGACCCAAGGATAGGCAGGACAAACTTCCAGTGAGAAAATATGTAAGTTATGGGGATGAAATATACAGCATAAAGAATATTTAGCAAAGTGCTGGGTTGGTAGGATAAAGGAGATAAACATTGTCATCATTTTCACACAACTTATCAAGTCAGCCTGTTGATCTTTTTAGGTACTTTAATGTATATTTGGATATACTTGTCAGGGGAACAAGGAGACTTTTTATTTTATTAAAATTATTTTTTGTTGCAATATGATTAATAAAAATAAAATGTACAGGTCTTAAATGTTCAATTTAATGAATTTTGAGAATTTTATATACATATGTAACCACCACCCTCAAACAGACAACACTTTCAATGTCCCCAGAAAGCTCCCTTATGACCTTTCCCAGTCAATCCCCACTGCCTCTCCATGCTGATCTATATATTTTATTGGTGAGATGTATGATTTCCATCATATAAATATGTCACAATTTATTTATCCATTTTTCTACTAATGTGAGTTGCTTCCAGTTTGGGGCCATTATGAATAAAGCTGTTATTATTCTGTGAAACAATATTTATAACATACATATGTAGGTTTTCATTTATTTTAGATAAATATTAAAAGTTGGAATTACTGGGTCAGAGGGTAGATGTCTACTTAAAATAAATGGCCAATTTTCCAAGGTGATACAACAATTCCTGTTGTTCTTCCTTGTCCACATTTGGTGTTCTTAGTTACTTTAATCTTAGCCATTTCAGTGATTATGAAATCATATCTTACTGTGGCTTTAAACTGTCTTTCTCTGATGACTTAAGAGATGCTGAGTGCCTTTTCATGTTTATTCATGTATCTTCTTTTGTGAAGTGTATGTAGAAGTCTTTTGCCCATCCTTCAAATTAGGTTATTGGCCTTTATACTATTCTTTTGTAGAAATTTAAAAATATATTCTGGATATAAGTCCTCAGTCAGATATATGTATAATGAATATATTTTTCCAGTTTGTGGCTAATCTATTCATTTTCTTAATAGTGTTTTTTGGTGAACAGAAGTTATTCATTATAATGAAATTGTTTTCTTTTATATTAGTCTTTCTTAAATTTTTGTATTTCATCCAATGGGTCTTTGCCTATCCCAAATTGTGAAGACACTCTCCTATGTTTCAGAGAAGGATCATCGATTGAGAAAATGTCAGAGTGAGTATGTTTAAAGCAAACAGAATGTTTACAGGAAAACAACCTACAAAGTTAAGGATGATAAGCTAGCAGGCTGTTACCCAACTTTAAAATGAATTGATATGGCTTTGGTCTGGGTTGATAAGCAGTACAGTGAAAGAGCAAAGAACAAGTAAGGGCCAGATCTAGAAGAAAAAAGATGTAACTTAGTGATTAATTGAATCAGATGTATGAAAGAACACATGTTAAAATGATTTGAAGAAATGAGCTTAAAAGATTCAAAGAGAGCCAGTAGTACTAACAAAGATGAAAAAGCTTGAAAGTAGTTTCTACCATAGTTGTATTATAGGAATAAATAAGGAGTTTAGTTTTATACAGATTAAGCTTCATAATGATAATGGAAGAGCCAAATGGAGATTTCCTGTTGCTAGTCTGGATAATGAAAGTTGAAAAGGGCTAAGAGGAAAATTAAGGCTACAGATTTGCATATCATTTGCAGAGAGCAGTACATCTCAAAGTAACACACCTATGTGCCAGCAGTACCTAGGAACTTGTTGGACTTGACAATTCTCAGGCCCCATCCCCAACCTAATGAATCAGAAACTGTGGGAGTAAAGACAGCAATCTGAGTTTTAATAAACACTCCAGAGGATTGTGGTGCACTTTAAACTTTGAGAACCACTAGCATACCGGTTCGGAGAAGGAAATGGCACCCTACTCCAGTACTCTTTCCTGGAAAATCCCATGGACGGAGGAGCCTGGTGGGCTGCAGTCCATGGGGTCTCGAAGAGTCGGACACGACTGAGCGACTTCACTTTCACTTTTCACTTTCCTGCATTGGAGAAGGAAATGGTAACCCACTCCAGTGTTCTTGCCTGGAGAATCTCAGGGATGGGGGAGCCTGGTGGGCTGCTGTCTGTGAGGTTGCACAGAGTCGGACACGACTGAAGCGACTAGCAGCAGCAGCAGCAGCATACCGGTTAGAGCTGAAGGCATGAGTGCAGAGGGCAAGTGAAACACTTAACAAGAATCACTCAATTACTAATTGCTAGGGAAGACCTATGGCAGGCAGAGAGGAAATTAGTAAACAGGAGAGACTGCAACTGGAAGGCTGATCTGTCTGTCACCCAAAAGCCAAGAAAGAGAATGTCATGAAGTTTCTAAGCAGTTTATTCAGAAAGAGACAGAACGAGAAAGGTACACAGAATGGAGCCTTCCTCCCATCTGTTATTTTATCTCTCTCTTCTTTTCCACCCTGCCTCCCAATGGCGTCTTATTATCTAGTTTTTCTTTTAAATAAAGAAAATCTGCAAACAAAGTAACACAAAAATACAACCGTACAACTTCTTTCTTTTGAAAGGAGAAAATGATAGGTATCTTAGATATTTAGGTTCATTTACTACTTATATATAACTTTTCAGAGCAAGGAGAGAATGGGCTGCAATGTGAAAGGCAAGTGGGGTCAAAATAAGTTGTTGTTCTAAAGACTGGAGAAATGACAGCATGCTTTTATGCTGATGGGAAATATCCACTTGAGAAGGAAAAACTGATGACGCAGGAAAGAAAGGAGAAACTACTTGAGTAGATGAGTGAGTATATATAATCATATGCAAAACCTAAAGGCTGTCTCTGGCTAAGTACACAGAACAGGGATCAGCAAATCACCGCAGTTTTGTAATGCCACAGGTTGAAAAGGGTTTTTGCATTTTGAAGTTATTTCTAAAACACAACAACAACAGCAACAAAGGAAGACTATTCTGTGGCAGTGAGATTATATGAAATTCAAATGTAAGTGTCCATAAATGAAATTTTATTGGCACAATGCCATGCCCATTTGCTTACATACTGTCTATAGCTGCCTTTGCAAGGGTGAGGAGCTGTTAACAGAGACTGTGTGGGCCTCAAAGCTGAAAATATTTACTTTCTGAAATCATCCACTGCCTCCTGGCAGAGACATCTATCTACCTGTGCTCTAAACCTTTGATATATCTAACCAGAACAGACAGACTTCAAGTGATCTACATATTGCTATTAATGAAGACTAAAAGTTAAAGTTGAAACATAAAGGATAAAGTTAATTGATTTCATCCAGCTAGCCATTCAATCAACAAAATTTACCAAGTCTGGTGCCAAGCACTGGCGATATAAAATTAACAAAGCAGGCATGATTCTCATTCTCATGGGAATGTAAATGCTTATGGGACAGAAAGAGAGACAAATAGTGAGATTATATAACTTGTGATAAATGCTCAGAAGCAAATACACAAGATGCTGTGAACACAGGGGAGCCTGGGGATTATTCTAGACAAGGCAGTCAGGGAAGAAGGGGTTTCTTAGCCTCGAGGAGCCAACCATGGAGGGAGAAAGGAGGCGTAGACAATTAAGTGTTTTTAGGTTACCACAGACACAGAACCATGCCAGGATGGAGAAATTTATATATTGTGAGGAGCACATGCATGGAACATTTTCCTGATAAACTCTCCAATGGTATTTTTACTACAAAGTACACACAGAATAATTATATAATGGGTTCAAATGGTTTGGGAACAAAATACAAATTAAAAAAAAAAAACCCACAACACTGTATAATTACCTAATTACCCGAAAGATAGGAATGGTTCCAGAAAGCCATTTCGGCTTATCAGGTATATACAGTAACGGCCTTTTTTCTTTTTATTAATATGGCGAGGAAACATTCCACACGATATACATTTTAAAGGATACTGGTAAATGCAAACATAGCAAGGAAAGTATAATGGTAGGCATTTCTCAATTGCTGAAAATAAAATTAACTTTTCCTACTACATCACAACAAATAAATATAAAAAATGATCATAAAAGGACAAACAGTACTAGAAACCATAGAATGTGCTTCAATTGTAATTCATATACAGCTGCTGCTGCTGCTAAGTCGTTTCAGTCGTGTCCGACTCCGTGCAACCCCATAGACGGCAGCCCACCAGGCTCCCCCGTCCCTGGGATTCTCCAGGCAAGAACACTGGAGTGGGTTGCCATTTCCTTCTTCAGTGCATGAAAGTGAAAAGTGAAAGTGAAGACATTCAGTTGTGTCCGACTCTTAGCGACCCCATGGACTGCAGCCTACCAGGTTCCTCTGTCCATGGGATTTTCCAGGCAAGAGTACTGGAGTGGGGTGCCATTGCCTTCTCCCATACACAGCTAATTCAGTATAATAAACCAGGGGAAGCTTCACAAATGATAAGCTATGGACTTTGGCAAAGAATTAGTGCCATTTGGTGCTTAATTTTAGATTTCTTATTTGGCATATAACAAATTATTTAAAACACAACCTGTCCATTTCCTGGGTTGGTTATGTAGTTTGTTCCATGTTAAAATAATCAATTCTTTCATTATCTTGATTTTCAGCCACAAATAACTTCATATGTTGAGCAGACTTAGGGAGTACAAAATAAAATGTTCAGTAATCTTTTAGATATTTATAAAATCATGCAATTCTAGTTTATTTCTCCTCATGAAAAATGATAAAACATGACTTTCAACCATTTGAAAAGCCAGACAGAGGTGTATCGAAATGTAAGGTACATTCAATGTAATGATTCATAGTGTCTCTAATAGAAAGATTCAGCAGTTCTCAATCGAGACCTTTATTCCTTCTCTGAATAAATGATGCCTGAAATTTTTATTCTTGTTCTAATGGAATTTCAATGGCCTTCACTGCAAATCTACTGGAAATTTTTGCATATTAAGTGGAAAAAATTAAATGATGTTAACCACATTTTAATGTGATTAAGGCTGACAGGGTCATTATTTCTGCTAATCACTCAGTTTAAAAAGCTCAAACAAAACTTTATAACAGACAAGGTTTTTAATTTTCTGTATATCTTGTTGAATTAAAAAAAAAACTACAAAAGAAAAAGAAAGGAAAAAAAACATACTGCAGTCTTTGACAAAAACCAACGAGTATTTCTTACAATTCACAGATGGGTTTCATTATACTTAATCTGGTGATGTAAAAACAAAAATGCAAAACAATCTTATACTGCACATGCTTCCCTGGTTTCTTTCCCTTTAAACATGAAGATGGTAAGAAAATACACTTTGTAGAATTTTGAGTTCTGTGTTTCCTATTTGCTGCTAAATGGAAACAAATATAGTTGCTTCTTTAGATCTCAGAGCAAACTAAAAACAGAATTAATGTATAATACAGCCTCAAACAATTCTTCAGTGTTCTTTTAGATTAATCTATGCCATGCAACATAAAATATTTCAATTATATCAAAAGAGTGATGCTAATTGCTGTAAGAATAATAGGAATTCTACTCACAGATAATTTGTTTTTTCTGTTTTCTGATAAGAAATTACTTTGTTCATAGTCATTCTATACTAGAAACTTAATATTAAGTTAATTACTTAAGATGGCAGGTACTTTTGATGTAACTTTGGTGCTCTACTTGCAAGGAATTGTTTTTAAAAGTATAATATGTTTGAAACAAAAATGACTTGGAACCTAGCCTAAAAGACTCAGCCAGTGTCTTCTCTAATTTTCTGGGCATTTCAATATTTTCCATAAGTAATAAGTTAGGTACATACCCCATACAACTATATAATGAATAAGCCAAGCATCTCACTACTCCTTTTGTTGGCTGTCAGCTGCTTAACCACCATGGGTTGTTGAAAATCATTATCTTTCAGCTACTAAATGGTAACTTCTAAAAATGATTTTAGGACTGTAGTTCATTTTGACATATAAAGGAAATATGACTATTCCTAATCCAGGAGTTATAGTTTTTACAGAAACAAAATTAATTAGCCTTTAGAAAAATACGACGAGCAAATGATTTTTGAAAAGAAACACACACTTGAAGTTCAGACAGTCTAATTGATATCGATTCATCCCAATTTAGTAAATTTAAGGCAAATTCAATGACTAAAAACAAAACACTTCATACATAAAAAAGATTAAGTAAATATTTTTTTGCATTGTAGTTTTTCTAAAGCTGTATAAACTATGATCACTGCAAATAATAGTTAAACCAACAATTATAAAGCTTAAGCTACAGGTGCAGTATCTTTATCAAAAAAAAAAAAACAACAACCCAAAACAAAAAATAAATGATCGTTCTTTTCATGGTAAATTACTCAACTGCATGCAAATAGATAAGTGGGTTTACCTCACTGATCATCATCTAAGCAGCTAACAAAAGCAGAGCACCTGGCCACAAACAAGTTCTTTGAAATACAATTTAGTATGAAGTTTGAGAGACTGCTGTTCCTCTTTCATGTTAAAAATCATAACCAAATTACTTTCTAGAAGAAAGCTCAGTCTTTTGTGAAAAGAAAGAGATTAGGGTCTGTTAGTACATTATATAAATATCAATAAGTTTTAATGCTGCATTGTATTTGTAATCTTTGATGCTTGTCCTATGAATTAATATTACTGAACTTTAAAAAAATTTAACATGATGCTCTGCAATGGTGCATCAACTAATAACCCTCCAGAATTTCTGTGCTCATCTAAAAGGAGTCCCTGCTGAATGTTCTAATGTATCTTATTGTGAATCTTCAGCAAATAAAACTTCATGTATGAGCTCATGATGTGCTTTGCTACCGGAAAGTCACAGACTCTGTGGGAAGCTCTTTATCTTCCCAGCAGTCAGTTCTCTGAGAACATCAGTGCAGCTACTGTAGTTACCTGTAGATTACTTGTATTTTCTCACATCTGTGTCCAGCAATCTAAACCATGATGATAAAGGGTCATTAGGTTTTGAGTGAGGAAAGGGATGGACTAGACAATTTGCTCTGATAAGCTCCTTGTTGGGAGCTCCAGTTTAGAATGTGAAATGTTGGTATGTACAGTTTTACACTAAAAAGAAAAATAATTTCACTTTTCTGCACTAACAATTAAAAATGATGCAGTTTAACCACTCACTATGGTCTTACTGATTCACATTTTATTTGGGGGTTTATAATTAAAAGTATTTAAGAGAAATAATTTTCTGCTTGTAAAATGGACTCCACGCTCTATTAGCCACAAAGAATTCAGGTACAATTACTAAGATAACTGCTGTTTGGAGCACAGCAAAGCAATTTCCCACAGTGGGACTTACAGTTCAATTTACCAGTTGGGCAAATATTTTGTGCTCCGTAGTGGCCTAGAGAGTTAAAAGCTATAGGTAACAGTTGAGCCATGTTATACCTGGAGAAAAGTTTCTTCAATTCAAATGGATGGTTTAGATTTCAAAGTAAAGACAATATCCCCAAAAACATTACCCTAAATTAAAATTATGCAGTTTAAAAACTAACACAAAATAGTTGTCACAGAAATCCTGACTGACCTCTTGTCCTCCCCCAAAATAGAGCTCATAATTCAGAATTCAACACTGTATTTTATTTTCATATTTGTGTTGCATCCTAAAGCATTCTGATACTTAATCACATTTTCCTAGTAATCAGCTGATAGAATATGTTATATTCTTGATTAGATTATAGAACGGGAATACTAATTACTCAATTTCAAAACGCTTAGAATAACGTGTCAGGTTACAGAAATATAAAAAGAAAAATTTCTGGCAACCTTCAGTTACTATGTGACATACCACATAGAAAGGATAAAAAGGAGAAGTGTTTTAGTTTAGCAAAAGTAAGAAGAGTTTAATAAAATGCTTGCCTAAATATGCATTCATAACTTATTTCTTTATTTAGATATGCTTATTTTTGTATGATATTATATCTTCTACACATCTTCCTCCAAAAAGAAATTTTAAGAGATAATAGTGACTGAAATAAATAAAATACTCCTCTGCCTTAAAAACTATATTAAAATTACAAAAGTATGTGAATTAAAAACATGTTGTTGTTGTTTAGTTGCTAAGTCATGTCCAACTCTTTAGTGACCCCATGGACTGTAGCCCATCAGGCTCCTAAATAAAACACCAAGTAGTGATTTGGCTTTTGGAAATAGCGTGAAAACATTTGGACCATTTGAAGGCTTTCCAATGCTGCTGGAGAAGAAAAACAAAATACTTACTTTGAAAGTTATTTGCCTGTACTAAACACAAGCAAGCAATATTTTCCAACAGATTAAAGATAAACTAAGCATTTAAAAACTCCTGTTCTTCCTTTCAAATATATGAATTGTCTAAAATTCTTTTAAGGAAGACCATAAGATGGAAGATATGTCACTACTACCAATATGGAGATACTTCTTAAAATTAAAATTACCATAAAATACAACATCTGAGTAACTAACATTAACATCCTAAGGCAATATGGGAACACAAATCCTTAATAATTATTCATACACCAAGCCACTGTAAACCTAAATCATTTCTGAAGACCTGAATGTGTCAAGAACTTTGACAATTATGACTGGAGCCAGGAAACTGTAGCAGTGCAGAATTTCTTATGAATTTCTCCAGTTACTTTTTATAAATGCTGTCTTGGATGACAGCTTAATGTGTACCACATGCAATATTTATTCTTCTTCAGTGTCAGACTGTCTAGCCATCCAAGGGAATACAAAGAATGTCACTTATTAGGATAAAAGCACAGGGAAGGTAATCAAGGACATATGTAACATCAGCCAATCATGCCCTATTTCAACATCCTATTCCATTCATAACAGTTCAACAATTATTTGCTTACTGATAACTTGCTTTCAGGCTGTTTGTGTTCACCATAAGGGTGGTTTGCATTTATTTTGCTCTTTAGAATTGGACACTTGCTGTGCCATACGTGTTTGTCAAAACTTTATATCTTCTGTCAGAAATGGCTTAGCATATCAAATCATTTCTATTTGTCAGGAACTACTAATACAACAATCAGTAACCCTTGATGTCAATAGGGCATTGAAATAACCATAAGACAGCAAATGTGTAACTAAATATTTTACCCAAAAAAAACCAACCCTGTGTAAGTGATAAATAATAAGAAAGTTGTTACTATCAGCTAAGTTACACACACATTTGCCTGCATATAGCTAGGAATATTAAATAGGCACTGGTTTTTCTTTTGTTTTAGTTTTTCAAGATTGTAAAGCTGTTAAGAATGTCCCAGTGTAATCTGGAGGTCTTTAAACTATATAGCCAAAATTTCTAAGCAACACCAAGTCACATTTTAAAATATAAACGGTGGCAACAATACATATTTCACTTAATAATAGATTTAAGATAATTCCCCATCATACATCATAAACATGAAATGAGTAACTGTAGAAACACAATTATTTTATCACATTTAAACATTAAATGATATGACTTCAACTATTTATTCAATTAGCATTTAAAAACTTATAAAAGTACAAATTTCAAGAGCTCTAGACAACGAAGATGTTTACCTCTGAACACAGGACAAGAAGGGCTTCCCTGGTGACTCAGACTGTAAAGAATTTGTCTGCAATGTGTGAGACCCAGGTTTGATCCCTGGGTTGGGAAGATCCCTGAAGAAGGGAATGGCTAACTCCGGGACTCTTGCCTGGAGAATTCCATGGACTGAGGAGCCTGGTGGGCCGCAGTCCATGGAGTCACAGAGTCGGACATGACTGAGTGCCTAACCCAGGGAAGGAAGCGCAAGGCTGGTGTCCCCCATATTCTCTCTCTTGGTCTCTTCTTCTGCCACAGATCTGGCCTGAAGTAAAGTTCTACAATGCAAGAAATAGTCCAGGAAAACTATTTTACACAAGATTTTTTTAAAGACTCAGAAAAAAACCACTTTAATAATATAAACATTATTACAAGCTGTTCTTTTTAGTCTACATCTATTTGAAAGTGAAGTCACTAGTCTTGTCTGACTCTTTGCGACCCCATGGACACCAGGCTCCTCCATCCATGGGATTTTCCATGCAAGAGTACTGGAGTGGGTTGCCATTTCCTTTCCAGGGGATCTTCCCGACCCAGGGATCAAACCCAGGTCTCCCACATTGTAGACAGAGGCTTTACCATCTGAGCCACCAGGGAAGTCCAACATCTATCTGAACTGCCTTGTAAACCACTGATTTTCTTAGCTACATAGTATGTGTTACAGCATACCTGCTGATAAGGAAAAATCCATTAGGATAGAGATGGAAAGGTATAGAGATTATTCTTGATTAATGACAAGGAGAAACAGCAAGATTTTCTAAGTGCTACCATTCCATTCAAAAGTCTTGAGCATTCATGAAATAGTAAAATCTCTCCAAATACGAACTCTGACAGTTATAGTTCTAAACAGATTTTTAACTGGCTCCCAAACCTTAATATATATATATGGTAGGAGAAGGAAAGAGGAAACAAAAATGCAGTGAAAGGAAAAGAAAATGTAAGTGACCTTTATCCTTATAAATTTCAGAAGGCAGAACATTACATTATAATAAAAATATGGACATTTAGAGTAGAAGAAAATAGAAAATTGCTATCCTTTATTTCTTGAGAATTAACAGGTTAAAAATGCTTTAAAGATACTTTTAACTTGAGCTCATGAGAGAAAGTATGAAACACTTGATTGCATTTATAGCATGCTTTTCATTCAACCAAAAGTACAAAAAAGAGTTGTCTGTGTTGGTTGTATACCAGTGAAAATTACAGAAATGCATACTCAGCTGGTAAAGAATCCACCTGCAATGAAGGAGACCCTGGTTCGATTCCTGGCAGGAAGATCCACTGAAGAGATAGGCTACCCACTCTAGTGTTCTTGGGCTTCCCTGGTGGCTCTGATCGTAAAGAATCCACCTGCAATGTGGGAGACCTGGGTTTGATCCCTGGGTCAGGAAGATCCCCTGGAGGAGGAAAGGCAACCCAAACCGGTATTCTTGTCTGGAAAATCCAATGGACTGAGGAGCCTGGCAGCCTATAGTCCATGGGGTCACAAAGAGTTGGACATGACCGAGTGACTGTCACTTTCATACTTGCCGGGAAGCAAACCTAACTGCAGTGTTTTATTTAAGCAGCACTCAAAAAGTTAAAGAGAATTTATTGTGCAATTACAATGCCAGGGATTAGTTAACTACAGATCATATATTAATACATGCTTTTTTCATCAAATTATGAGAATTAAATTCCAAGACAAGTGTACCTATCTACCACAGAATAATTTTACTTAATATGTGTAAAATATTTCATTTAATTCTCATTCTATAAGAAAGTTATTATTCTTTCTGTTTCACAGATGAGGAAACAAGGGATATAAGGAAACCAATCAGAGTATATTGAGTCCTGCTTATATAAAACTCTTGCTGGAATGAGTTTCTGTGTAATTTTTAGCAGGATACAACCAAAATGTTTTCTCTCATGTGCTTGAGAGAAAGACAGATATTTGGGTAGATATTTTCCTTTTTGCGAGCATTAAGCCAAATGAGAGAACATATGTAAGAGCCCCAAAGTGCAGCATGTAATAGATGTTCAACGAATAGTAGTCATTATTTTGCTCAAGACTAGGGTCTTTGGAGACATACACATAACATGAATATGCATATATAATGTTCTTTCAATTACATTGCTATGTGTTACCATAGTATTTGAACAGAACATTATACAGATTATCTGCTTGCACTTCAGTTAACAAAAGAAATACACACACAATCCCCTACTCCCAGGAAGTTCTCAAAAACACATCCAAGTTACTGAAAATGCAAGAAAATAGAACAAATCACTGTATGGTTAAAAACAAACACACAAACAACCAAGTGGTGGAAGAAAGTAGTTATCTTCAAAAAGAACTGATAACATATATTTTTCCATGTAAAAATATATAAATTATTCGAATTATTGACCCTACAAAGGACTATTAAATTGGTACACATTTAGAAAATAGCTTTCAGAGATAAGTTCATGAAAAAAAGAGTATCAGATAAAAATTTTTATATTACCTTCAGTTAGCATTTTCTAGCCAGGTTATTGTGAATTTTTAGTCTCAAATTTTATAGTGCATGAACTATGTCTGAATGAAATGTACAGTGATAGGGAATGTGGCTGGTATGTTACCTAGTCTCAGGCCTTGTCTACTTTTCAACAGCACCAGTCCCCCAGTGCTGAGATAGCATGGTGCAGTGGTAAAGAACCAGAAGTCTGGACAGAAACTGCTTAGGTTTGAATCTTGGCGCCATTCTTCACTAAGTTTCTCAGTCTTGCTATACTTGCTTAGCCTTTCTTAAAATAGTGATAGTTCTTACTCTACAAGGTTGGTGAGAGTCTTAAATGTAATGCATATAGTTAAGTGTTCAGAACTTCTTGACTGATCCTGACTACAACTAACATAACAACACTTTAGGCGCATGAATGGATCCATTGTTCTATTTCATGATAGTCTCCCATTTCCCTGTTCATTTACATATCAACTCCCTCACCTCAGCAGTGAAGAACAGTTCTTAACAAATTGCATGGTATGCTAGAAGAAAAAAAGGAAAATTCTTTTTATCATATAAATATATAAGAACTGATCCATAGTTATAGCTGTTTTCTGGGGTCTTTTCTGTAGTATTATTTTAGATGTGGCAACTTGATGCAATTTTTATATGGACTTCAATAAGAAACACTGTATTTTCTCCACCAAAATTTTTATATGTGGTATATTTTAAAATGGATGCTAAAGCAGGTGCTAAAATATTCTGCTGTAACAGTATTATATAGTTAACAAAATCAAAAGGCAAGGCAAAAATGGCAGCAGCTAAAACTTATTATCCTAAGAAGAGCACACAGTTTCATCTTGAGAATTGTTTCCTTTCATTAACTAAAACTCTAAACAATTTCATAGAGATGATATTTTCTGAGATAAAACATAGCAGAACACCAAGTTAATTAAAGCAGTATTTTCAAAGATTTCTGAAGATTCACAAATATATCCTGCAGGGTCATGTGTGGGACTAGCATAAACATTCTAATCAAATGGGTCTATTTCTTCTACTGCTGTAAGAAATTGGGCATGTTTTGAATCTCTCCAACTGTCTTATCTGTAAAATAGGCATGATACTATTTATGTTTCATAAATATTCTTAAAATTTTCCTATGTTTCACTACTTTTCCATTAACATCATACCCATTTCTAAACTCAAAGGGGTGCCTGGGACATAGCAGGAACTCAATAATGAAGGTTTGCTATGTGTACCCCTGTTGGTTTGGTACACGAAAAGCTAAGTCACTGTCACTTAATGGGAGGGTGGGGACAGGACAGAGAAAAGAGAAATGGCACTTTTTAAAAGCTAACAATTTTAAATATAAATTACATATGAAAGCTACTAGTGACCTTCATGTTTCATACATTTAGATAGGCTCTTTGAGGAAAACACAATTACCAGCAGACAGATGTTATTTATCTTTTCCTCTTAAATTTCAAAATGAACTAAACTCAAAGATGTTTTTCACAGACTGTTCTTTTTAAAGAATTTCTAAGGAAATGTTGATAATGACCTAGCAATATTGATGAGTACACCTTTATATTAATGAAAAACACTTAAACTACTGAAAAGGCACTTTTTATCTCTTAATGGAAACATAAAACTTATTTATCTGTTAGCTTAACCCATTAGTAAACTAAAATGCAGATCTCTTAATCCAATTATGAAAATGCTTTATTGTAATAAAACTTCAATTCAAGGCAAATGATAGTGTCTGAGGCCATTTCAAGATCTGAATATCCAATGAAGTAATGTAAATTAAAACACTGTAAAGTTTTGACAAATCTAGGTTGTTACTCTTAGTAAAGTTCATTCTACTTCTTTGAGGTCATACATCAAGCGACTTTTAAAAGTGGTTTGCCAGTAATAGTATGGGTTAGCAAGTTGCTAGACAAGCATCAAGAAGAAAAAATGAAACTTTAAACAAATCTCAGTTCAGTTCAGTTGCTCAGTTATATTCAACTCTTTGCAACCCATGGACTGCAGCACACCAGGCCTCCCTGTCAATCACCAACTCCTGGAGTTTACCCAAACTCACGTCCATCAAGTCGGTGATGCCATCCAGCCATCTCATCCTCTGTGGTCCCCTTCTCCTCCCACCTTCAATCTTTCCCAGCATCAGGGTCTTTTCAAATAAGTCAGTTATTTGCATAAGGTGGCCAAAGTATTGGAGTTTCAGCTTTAGCATCAGTCCTTCCAAAGAACACCCAGGACTGATCTCCTTTAGAATGGACTGGTTGGATCTCCTTGCAGTCCAAGGGACTCTCAAGAGCCTTCTCCAACACCACAGTTCAAAAGCATCAATTCTTTGGCACTCAGCTTTCTTTAGAGTCCAACTCACATCCATACCTGACTACTGGAAAAACCATTGCTTTGACTAGATGGACCTTTGTTGGCAAAGTAATGTCTCTGCTTTTGAATATGCTATCTAGGTTGGTCATAGCTTTTCTTCCAAGGAGCAAACGTCTTTTAATTTCATGGTTGCAGTCACCATCTGCAGTGATTCTAGAGCCCTCAAAAATAGTCTGTCACTGTTTCCATTGTTTCCCAATCTAATTGTCATGAACTGATGGGACCAGATGCCATGATCTTAGTTTTCTGAATGTTGAGTTCTAAGTCAACTTTTTCACTCTCCTCTTTCACTTTTATCAAGAGGCTCTTTAGTCCCTCTTTGCTTTCTTCCATAAAGGTGGTGTCATCTGCATATCTGAAGTTTTTGATATTTCTCCCAGCAATCTTGATAATTGCAAATTTATACTATATATAAATAATCCATATAATTGCAAATTTTACTTGCACACATTTAGGATACGTTTTATCTTTTTAATTGCAATGTATTTGAATAAGAATTTATTAGCTCTTATCAAATGGTTGCCATCACATTTACACTCTTTTTCGATGTTCTATCACACTTGCCTTTGCATTTGCTATTCCCCCTCACTAGACCAAGTTCTCCTCAGATCCTTTCTCTGTCATGTGTATTCCCTGACTTCTTAAGGGCCTTCCCTGACCACCCTAACTATAATTAGCATCCTGTTACCTTGATTTACTTATTTAATTCATGCATTTATTTTTCATTCATTTGTAAACACTGAAAATTCTGGGGGCAGAATTTACTATGTACCAATTACTATCCTAAATGATCAAAGTGTATCAACTGATATAATAGTCATAACAATTTTATGAGGAAGACAGAGTTATTATTTTTATTTTACCTTTCTCATTTTATTTTTAAAATGAGAAAGGCAAAATTTCAAAAGATAGACTTTAAAAGCCAGATATAAAATTACAGCAGCCTAATTTTCACAACTCATAAATAACACCCCAACATTATTCATTGAGCAAATATAATCTGGCTGTTAACTAAATTTTAGTTATGCATTATGCTACATGCTAGATTTATCTGAAAAAAGTAGATAGAGTGATAGTCTTAGAGCAATAAAATTATATATGATAGGGCTGTGGCAAAGGAAATGGGGGAAAAGACATTAAAATGTGAGAGATATGATGAAAAAAGTTCAAGTTAATAATTAATTTTGAAGAAAAAGTATAAATCTTAAATATTAATTCAGAGATTTCAAAGATGTAGACTAGTATAATGAAGGTATCATAAACATAGATGAGAAAGTATTTTATAAAAATGATCAAGTAAAAAAAAATGATCAAGTGAAATAGTGATATAAGTTAAGCCACTGAGGTTATTTCTTCTTTCTTCTTGTTTTAAAAAAATGTTTTATTTTATATTGGAGCATAGTCGATTAACAATGTTGTATTATTTCAGGTGTACAGCAAAGTGATTCTAATCATTTTTTGACATTATACTAAATATTTGTTTGTTAGTTGTCTATTATCCCATGAGACTATAACCCTTATGGGGGCAAAGGCTTTTTCTGTTCAGGCTCAATGATTATTTGCTTAGAAAAGGATAAAGGAAGCATAGTACCTATCTTCTTGATAAGCCCACAGTGTTCATACGAATCTACAAATTTAAAATTCATAATGACAGTTTTTATGAAGTTAATTGTCTTCTTGATAAAGCATTAAAAGATTGAACCAACATGTAGCCCCCAGTTTACAGAGGGGTACTCAGAGTTCCTGTGTCAGTTATTCTGAAACATATTTTTAGCAGAATTTTAATATTGATAATAAAAATGGTCAGATACCAAAATATGTCTCACTCTGTACTATTTTTACTGCATGGTGGATTTAGTAGGCTTTTGAGGGTGTTTTGTAATCAAATGTTTTTGATGGGGAAATGCTTTCTAGGGCAGTTTAGAATAAGGAAGTGTAATATTTTGAGTAATGTAACTAGCTTCAAATATAGACATGCCAATTCTACAAGTAAGTTTTATTTTCACTTTGTTCTCATTCTAGCCAGAGCAATAGCTGCCCACTATGAGAAAGACAAGAGCATGATAAGATCCAAAAAGACTTATTTTCAAGGGGTAGAGGTATGGGAGTGGGAATGAGAGGAGGGAAAAAGGCCAGGTCTTATCATCAATTCAATCCAGAAGAGTTGCTCATGGAATTGTGTACCTGTAACCTCAGGAATGCTCTGGATTGTCCCACAGTTAGGAAAAATCCTACCATGACAAACCTACATATGAGAGTTGAGAAGAAATCTGCATGGGCATCTCTTCTTTAGAATGACAATAAAATCCTCTAAACTGCAAATAATGAAGTCACAGGTCCTAACCTGAGTATGAGATGAGGGCAGAACCCTATAGAAGATGGTGGTGATAAGGGTTTTATTGCTCCCATACTGCACAATAGAGACAGTTCTCAGTTTGTTTTGGATGATAACTGTCTCAAAGCATACAATTTTTCCATTATCTACATAATGGAAAGAAAAAACAAGAGAATGTATCCCCCAAAGACACATATAGAAGACTTAACAAGTCCCTTTTCTATTACTGGATTTTTGAGTTATGCTAATTAAATTTGGAAAAGACTGTTTATACAGAACACATTTTATGTGAACATTCAGATGAACTGTCTTCAATATGTAAAAGGCTATCATTTGCCTGAGGTCAAAGAACCAGTTAGCATCAAATAAGGACCACAACACTAGCGTTTCAAATTCTAAAGTAGTTATATTCTTAATACACCGAACTTCCTAATAACACACTATCTAATTTATGAATAGACTTTATGCTCTAAGTTTCTTAGAACTTACTTTCCTTGTAGCACCAGTGTTATCAGTGGTATGCAGCATTTTGGTCTAGCCTTCAGAAGTCTATTGAACTTACAATATAGTTAGACTATAGCAGTATCTCCACAGGTAGGTCTAGTGATGCGGGAACACAGGAGAGGCCACAGAGGGAAGGGTGCAGAAAATACTCCTCCTCTCCTGTCCTGTGTAAGCACAGGGTACTAGGCCAAACAGTGAAACTGCCCCAAGGGGCCTCTTTGCTTTCCTTTTCCACACTGGAAATTACTGAGATCACTTACGCTGCAGTGAGACTGCGTTCCTCAGTCTTCACAAGGCCCTGCCCTCTTATCACCAACAGTCCTAAGATTTTGGGGCTTCAACATTCTCATCTACCTTCACCAACTACTATTCAAAACTTCCATTTAATGAGTGTAGTTCACGTTTTAGAAACAAAATCTGACTCAGTCATCCTTAATCTATGGGGACACAGATTTTTAAGAATAACAACAGAATTTGCAGTATTCACCAAAGTGAGTTAGGTAGAGAGGCAGAGAAACGTTCTGTGTACATGAGAATCACTTGTGATCTGAGGAACATTATATAGCCATATGCCAAACTTTGCCTTTTATTTCCTAGTTTGTGTGTGTGTATGTGTGTGTGTGTGTGTGCGTGTGTGTGGGTGCATGTGTGTGTGTGCATGTATGGAGAATATATGTTTTAATTTTATAAGAGAATCCTAGAGAACACTGTTTTTTTAAAAGAGCTTTAGTCTCTTAACGTTGGAAGAAAATTTGTAAAACTTCTCCCTATTATTAATATATACAGTGAAATTCTTCAGCTACTTTAAAAAGATGAGTCCTGACACATTTGATAAAGCATATTGCTCATGAATCAATAAATCAACGGATAGTGCTAATGAAAATAAAAACTGACTCTCCTGAAAGCATCTTTCTCAAATTCAGTGAACAATCTTGCAAAGAGAAATTACTGTCTATAAACTGTACTGGGTAAAAATGAAAATAGGTCAGGAGCAATTCCTACCATGCCTAATATGGTAGGTCAATAGCTTTATATCCATATAAAAGATGTGCTTTCTTCTATAATTACCTTTTTCAAATATGGCATCAGACGTACGATTTGGTTTCATTATGACTATATGCTTTAGGGTAATAATATCTCTTGATAGGACTATGAAACTGCTGAACGAGTAACCCAAAACAATTTAATGAAAACCAGGAAAGTTCATAAGTATTATTACATATACATACATTTACAAATTCCAAAGGGCATTTCAAATAAAAGCACTCCTGAATGGCTAAAGGTCTTTCCTCTCCTACTTCTTTCAGCCTTCCATGTTTTGAAATAAAAAGACTGTCTTGGTTTAGTATATTCTTTTCAACTTTCAAGATTTGATCAGAGAAATTAAGAAACAGTCAACTCTACAAAATCCATTCACTAGAAATTATTTGAAATCCTAATTCATAGCACATATGATACTTTCAAAGCTTTATCATAACACAAATTTAAAAATAACTAATTGATAATTAGTCAGTAGCAAAAATAAGAAAATATAAAACAGAAAAGGATTATAAGAAAATATTTTATTTTTAGATTTATTTACACTTACTTCAGTAAGGCTATTTTTGTATAGCATTTACCAATTTAATCAATCCCATACTGAAAAAGAAAATAGCTCAGTTTAGGCTTCCAGAATACCCCTGACCTGTCTTATCACCCTTTTCTATCTGGCAATGAGGAAAACAAGCAGTAGTCCTCATAAAGCAATCTCTAGTAAAAATTACAAATTATAGCTTTCCAAATTTAATTCAGCTAAAAAACTCTTCACATGTTAAATAGAAATTATAATCCCAAAGAAACACTATATGGATAATTCAGGGCTCTTACTTTGCCAGACTAGTGGATGATAAAGTGAAACATTAAAAAAAAAAATCTTATACTTGTGAATCTTGCTTTAGATACTAGGGTATATTCCTGAAAACTTTACACGAATTGAACCTAATTTTATATCTTTTTGAGAAGCTTCCTGAACTAAAATGAATAATTTATTTAAGAATAATTAATCATTCCCATTTTATTTGTTTCAAGTAAATCAAATGTACAACAATGATTTTTTTTCAAAGCAGTATATCTATGTTAAATTTCTAGCTTCAATGAATAATCTTGTCAGAAATTGAAGACTTCTTATAAGAGTTTTACAGAAGACATCATAGCATTCTTGAAGTCCAAGAAAATATTGTGTGAAGAAGGTTATATTAACCTTCTAGAAATAAAATTGTGGAAGTGGACTTTTGCTCATGTAAAGTATATAGCCTGAAAATAATGGAAATCAGTGAACAAATCCTCCTATAGTGGTGAATACTGCTCCTGTTGATAAGACATAATGGAAATGTACATAATATGTATTGTGGAGAGAAATGTTCAAGGATGAGTTAGGTAGAACAATTTCTGTCAGACCTCCTACTGTAAATCAGAAAATAAAACCTAAGGCTCACAGTACGGCAGATGATCATTTAGTATTACCTCCATGGAGAGTTGATAAACAACTAAATACCTGTAGGGACAGCAATAATTATAGTAGCTGTGTAAAGTATGCTCATGTGTCAACATCCATACTTTTTGTGAATATATGATGAGCTTATCCAAGAAAGCCTAAGAAACCAATAGATACTACAGCTCTAACTATTCCTGTATATCTGAAAGGTTTTTTTTTCCCCTGAATAGCATGTAATATACATAAATATAGTTTTGTTTTATATTATATATACATGAAAAAAAAAAACAAAAACCTGGGCTTCCCCGGTGGCTCTGATGGTAAAGAATCCGTCTGTAATGTGGGAGACCTGGATCTGATCCCTGGGGTGGCAAGATCCCTTAAAGGAAGGCATGGCAACCCACTCTAGTACTCTTGCCTGGAGAATCCCCATGGACAGAGGAGCCTGGCGGGTTATAGTCCAAGGGGTTGCATAGAGTTGGACGTGACTGAGAGACTAAGCACACGTGAAAAATTATATGCAAAAATGCTCACACTTCCCCCTTTGTAAATAACTGCTGAGATGTAATACCTGTGATTCTTATATACAGTTCAAAAAGTCAAGAAAATATTGGGCTTATTCCATCATTCTCCCTTTAGCCAGGTACACACTATACAGTACTGCCAAACTATGTTTGGTTGTTAAGTACAAACTTGTGGAAAACAAACAAAAACAGAAAAGCTAGGATAAGAAAGACTGAATCATAGAAAAATAAGAGTTAATAAAACATTTTTCTATTAAAAATTTATTGTGAACCTGACACATTGCCCTTCATTATATAATAGCTTAAAAGACTTTGCAAGTACTGTCTACCTATCAAATAAATTTCAACACTCAGATTAATTGATTTATGTAATATTAGAAAATAATGTTCAGTGACCACAAGCCCACCAAGACATACACAAATACATGTTTATAAATGCACATAGACACACAAGAAGTCTGAATGTCTTAAATTTTAGTTATACTTTTCAGTTGAATATAAATATGTAGCATAATAAACAATAAAATAAAATTATCCTTTATTAACAGTTTTAACGGAGAAGGCAATGGCACCCCACTCTAGTACTCTTGCCTGGAAAATCCCATGGACGGAGAAGCCTGGTAGGCTGCAGTCCATGGGATCGCTAAGAGTCGGACACAATTGAGCAACTTCACTTTCACGCATTGGAGAAGGAAATGGCAACCCACTCCAGTGTTCTTGCCTGGAGAATCCCAGGGACGGGGAGCCTGGTGGGCTGCCATCTATGGGGTCGCACAAAGTCGGACACAACTGAAGTGACTTAGCAGCAGCAGCAGCAGCAGCAACAGTTTTAAGAAGGATGGGGACAAGAGAACACAAAAATGAAACACAATAGAAAGCTATGTAGGTGTACAAAATTAGTTTGTTCTGCAGATTTCATAATTAGATAGCATATACTAACAGAGCAACAAATGTGCAAAGAATGAAATTTACTCTCCCTAATCAAGCAACTGTTTAGCAGGACTAATGTCCTATACCTGCCTGACACCATGACTTAGCAGGCAATCTCAAATGAAAATTAATACTGCATGTAATAAATCGTAGTTATAAGTAACCGATCATGTTTAATATATGAAACCCTCAAGTGTTAAAAAATCACTGACATCTGCCAAAGACAACAATGGCAACAACATAATAACAATGGCTGCACAGTTTTATTCATTCAAAGCTCAACAATATATAATAATAATAATAATAAAGGTTTCTACGGTTTCCCTTACAACATCTTACTTACTGTCATCTGATCACAACTCACCTGTAACTAACCTAGCTGTGATGTTAGCTTTTCTTCAGGGGCTAGGTCTTAATCATAAATGAATGAAATTACTAATTCAGCATTGATAAAGCCAGTGATGTTTGGGGCCATTCTGGTGTTTATATCTTTCAAAAAGGTCAATACACCTATTCAGTAGCACAACAGACTTATCTTTCAAAATGTTTATTTCTTTTCTAGTATTGAAAAATAACACATTAAAGTGAATTTTAGTAATTAAAATAAAGTTTTAGTCTTCCTCTTGTGGCCAGAATCACACTTTTCCTCCTCTTTCCTGACCATTTAAAATAGCTTTCCAGATCTAAAAGACCCACGAAAATATTTATTACTGCTTCCTGCATTAGTTTTAATTTGCTACATTACATTACTTACTAACCTTAAAAAAAAACAACAAACCTTTCTTCTGCTAAGGGGCAGCTAATGCAAATAGAGCTGAGATATAAACATTACCAAAGAACAAGATGCTAACACAAATTTAAAGGATTTAGCAATTAAAATATATTTTAACTATTGACATCTGCTTGCAATGTTATAAGTGATGAAAACCTAGTATTCATATCCTTCATAATAAAAATTTATGCTGCACTTTAATACAAAGGATGTGTTGCATAAACAGAGGATTTAAAGCTGTAGCAGAGTGGCTGAATGAAAGGAAAATGGCAATCTTTCTGGCTCCAGTAGATGCCATTCCCTATCACACAATGTTTCCCACTCATAAATACATGACAAATACTTCCTCAATCATTTTTTACGAGCAGGGATGCACAGGGGGTAGTCAATGGCTAGCTTGAGGGAAAATAGGAACAGCAGGCGGCAGAAACTGTACAGAAAATGGCTATGTGGTAAATTCTCTTCTGGAACATCACTCAGTTACCCAGTCTTTGATCTTTCAGCTACAATTACACTAACTTCCACAAGATCTGACCCCCCCACCCCCCACAACCTCCACCAAACCTACTTATTCCCCCAAACCAGATCATTAGTTACACAGAAAATTCAAAATTTGGTTTTATAAAGAGGATCATCTATACCTCTACATTTTTATAAATTAAAATTTGCTATTTAGACAAGAGTTTACTTTCAATTGGCTATAACCATATCATCATCACAACTGGTCTCACAAAAAACATGGGGTGTCTGGCGACAGCTAAATCACAGACTGGCGTCTCCCAAGCAGTCTGTCTACCATCAGGGTCTGGGAAATGGTATTTACTATACAATTAGAGCCAGGGAGTTCTACCTGTAATCATCCAAATACAGGTGTGAGAAGCCCCTTTGGGCAAGGAAACTGACTCATCCCTTTTCATGTAAACTTTGATGTCTGTATTGTTTCACTGAGCCTCAGGAAACCTTACCATTCATACTACAATGAGATTTATTAACTGAAGTCAAATAATATATTTTAAAATTCCTTCCCAAAGGTAACAATTTTTAACATATCATGAAATCTGTAAGAATTTTATATAAGAAATAAGACAGAACTATTTATTTTAAAGTTAATTATCTATTGGAGGATATTGACCAGTCAGACCATGTCAGGTTTATGCTTTCTAGAACATTACCAATAAAGAGGCCAAATTCAGTTTCCTATCAGGAACACAAACTGTCTTACAGTAATATCAAGAGGGCATTTTTAGTTGCAGTAATTTCACAGAATTTATTCTAATGATTTATTGGAGTTAACCATCTGACATTAATTATTGTTTTGGCTTCCAGTCTATGAATGTTTATTTTTCAGTTTAAAGCTTCTCACTCTTTGATATCATATGGAAATGAGAATTTTTAATGGAAAATTGAAACCATGTGCATCTAAGTACTTAATGAAGTACAGGGAAAAAAATGACAATATATTTTAGGAGAATTCAGATATTTTGCTTTGGATACCTTTGGCTTGTAGGCCTAACAGCATAAAATACTGAGACTCCAGTGAGTACTATGCCAAATGTGTACATGCCCTTATATTACATGAACATATAATTTTTTGAAGCTACAAGTGAACAAAAGGAAAACTTGTACATTTTGGTTACATGTCAAAAATGACAATCAATACATGAGTGTATCATTTTTACATTTGTATGTTTTAAACAAATATTTGATCTTTCCCTCCACCAGACAGTATTTTTAATTTAAAAAATGTTTTTAAAACATTCAATCTGGATTTTAAAACTTATGTCCAGCTATGATCCCAAGCAGGTATTTTAAAGTCATATAAAACATTAACAAAGTTAAAATACCCTAGATTAAAAAGTTTTATTGCTCTAACTACATTTATTCTCATTTTGCAAAGGAAAAAAATCAATGTCTATTCAATTTGTTTGATAATTAAATATGTATAATTCAATACTGCTTAATGTAATTCCTTTTTTTCCCCCTTAAGTTCTCTCAGTGTAAATCATTTGGAGACTCATCTCAAAATGTTAACAACAGGCAAAGCTTTCCCATCCATTTTAAAGTTTTTAATAATAAGGAGAAATGTATTAAAATCAAATATAGCAGTAAGTACATATGTGTGTGTTTGTATGTGTATAGATATGATATATCTGGAGAGAAAAAAACTTACCATTTGTTTTTCTTTCTAATGTAGTCTTTTTCGGAAAGATTAACCAAGTAGACCATTGGCTTTGAAGTCAGAAATAAGTGTTTATTCAATACTTCAATCTAAAGTGGGAGACAGAAAAAGAATCCTTTTAAAAGTTGAGTAAATAAAGTCATTGAAGAACTTGAAAGAAAATTATATTTAAACAAGTGGCCATTTTTATTTTTATACATTTGTTTCTTAAAGATTAGTTGTCATGAAATATCAGGAGTAGAGGAAAAGAAAAACAACAAGTTTGGGAATAAATCATCATTGAGAGAAATAAAGTTTTACTAGGCATAATTATAAGTGAAAAATAACGACAACTTTACCTTGTTCTCTAAGAAATCAAAGGTAATAATAGATGGCATCATATTTATAACTTACCTCTTTGTCATTCCAATCATGATAGAATCGAACAGGTTTCTTTTGATCTATAACCCAGGATTTGACTTTGCACATTATGTCCTATATACAAAAAGTAAATACAAGATGAATACTAAGCATTTAGATACTAAATATTAAAATTAACAGTTTTCAAACCCTCAAAATAAAAACAAAGTCAACTTTTTTATGAAAAGAGAACTGAGTCACACAGATAATCATTTTCAATATCTCATTAAAAAACCAAATAGCAATGAAACATTAATGTGGCATTAACATTTTAACATGTGAAATGTGGAATACTAGCAAAGTCAGTAATAATCTTAAAAATTTCAAGACAATTAAAACACACCAAAGTCTACAAGAGTTAATAATATTTCAATACTATTGAGTGATGTTAATTGCAAGATAAACATGTTATTATTAATTAGGAAAGGGGGGATACTAAAGAAATACTGAATTATAATTTTTCCTTAAAAAGAAAAACAAAATAGATGAAATTGAGCCTATTATTGATGATCTAGCCTCCAAAATATTAAATCAGCTGACCAAAACCCTTTTTATTCTGAATTAATTTTTTGCCGACACCTTCTCCCTGCCCACTTCTCCTGTCCCTGGCTCCAAATCCCCACCCTCCCACAACCTGCCAAAGCCTCCATTACACAATGGCAAGAGCCCTGCACTGGTGACCTCCAACCAGCTGCATTCACTTTCAGAACATCTCTCTCTGCTGGAAATCTAAAGGCCTTTTAGTTAGCAAGCTAGTGTGCATTCAGAAGGAGTAACTGCAGGAAGAGCCCAATGTGCTTTGTTTCTCTGGCCTTTCTTCACAGAAAGATTAATCATCTGTGAAATGGAAACGGCAAACAGCAAGTGACACAAACTGAACCCTTCAAGCCTTTCCTCATCAGTTTTGTGGTTCTGAATCTAAAAGCTGCGTGTGGCAAGGTTCTCCTTACAGGCAGGTGTTAATAAAAGGCTCTTGGGTCTGAAAGGTCAAACTTAGCTCTTCCAGAAGAAGTGCGTTTGAGAGTCATCTGTTTTTTTGTTGTTGTTGTTAAGGTAACTTATGAGAATGTTTTAAATATGCATTTCTCAAATTTTATTGTAATATACAATTATTAGTAATAAAGTTCTCAGATTTTCATTGATATGCTACTTTATCATAAATCAGTGAGTCTTCTATAAATACCTACTTATTAAATTACCTCAATATTTAGTATACCTTCCTTCCAAATCTTGCTGTTACCAACAGGAAAAATAAGGAAAAAGCTCTATATCCTTAGATCCTGATTTGAAACCCTCCAGGAAAAAGACTTCCCACAGACTTTAACAAGGAAGGGGCAAGCTAAAAACTTTTAATGAAATCTAACATGTTCTGCTTAAGAATAATCACTTTTACTCTTCTATAACTGAATTTCACTCATAAATGTTTAAAAGTGGCTAATGTAACACCATTTCCTACAAGGAGAAGATCAAAGTGCTATATTACAAATGCATTATGATTAAAAAAGCCCTGTGCAGCCTTGCTATTAACTGTTCTTTAAACCTAAAAGGCTTCCCATAGATCTCACTTGGCACTGCATATACAACCTTTGACAAGTAATGTAGACCATTTTTATTCATTGCCTAAAATTGTAGGCAATTATGTGCGTCACACTGGCCACCTGCAAATTCTGAATGCCTGCTCCAGTTGTCAGTGCAAAAAACTAATGTCGGAGGGGATTAATCTAGGGGAGAGAGTCCTCTTTAATGGCTCCAGCAGGTGAAATGGCCCAGCTGGTTACTATGATGAGTGGCCAGAACAGCTTATGTAGAGACACGCAACAAGATTATACAAAAGAAGGAGAAAAGTACCATCTTATATTTGGCTTTATTAGTTTTTTTTTTTTCAATTAAAAAAGGAGGAGAAAACAGACAAAGGAAAGCCAAACCAAAAATAAGGAAGGAAATTAAATCTTAATCATATAAAAAGTGTAAAATACTTTGAAACCATAAATATTTTTAGGAATCCAAAGGGTCTCAATAAATGCTGATTGCTAGTGAAGGAATTTCCAATTTCGCTTTCATTTTAAATTAACTGGACCGTGACTTAAGACATAGAGATCTTATCACAAAATCTTTACGGCATTAGTTTTCTTTCCTCCTTCTCACTAACGTATTATATTATAAATAAGGAGCACTCACAGCTTAAAGAAAATTAACTCATAATTTAAGTTCTAAAGCAGTATATTCACTAAAGCCACGTTCAAATCTTCTTAGAAAAATTTATAGATTATAACCAAGTTTTTAAACAGTTGAATGTAAAAATACTTTAAGATTTAAAATATTTATTTTAAACTCAACACTCTCTTAAATATCCCCACAAAAGATTTAACAGCCAAGAAAAGACACCTTAGATTACTAAGATGTCAGTTTTACTTAAGACAAATCAAAAATAGATTGCTCTCAGATGAGATTATCTTATGTAAATGATCATTACATGATATAGTACCAAACTGCATAGTTCTTACAGTAAAAATTAAATTTTAGTTTTAGCAAAATTAAAGATGTTATGTTCCTTATCTGACAAACTTCTGATCAAATGAAAGAAAATATTTGGACTTATGTGCATAAAATATTTAATGGATTGACTGAATTTTTCTTATGCTTGAATATATACACACATATATTAATAATTATGTTTAGAATAATATTTAATTGAATGCAGTTAACTGAAAAAGTAATCTATAAGAATACATACTTAACCTACTTTTAACAAATTAGACCACAATAAAAACATTAAATAAAAAAACTAATGCTTGATGCATCAGAAGTTACTTTAGAATTTTTATTTCTTTAGTTAACATTGTTACATGGAAATACAGATGTAGGAAGAGGGCAGTTCTGATAACCTTAACAAATTCCTCATTTTCAAAATAAATTCTGTACATGATGAAGATTATGCAAAAATTCCTAGTTATTTGAATTTTTTTGGTTATATGGCAAAAACATGAGTATACTAACTTGAGGTAACCATTTAATGCTTAAATGCAGGAATAAATGCTAGATCCAACACTCACCAGTCTATAATCTATTACTTCATTGATAAATTGCAGATAAAGATGCGATCTACATTCTGGGCGTTGTTGTAAAGTTCAAAATGCATATAAGATGTTTAGTATATGTCTTGGCAGAGTAAATTCTCAAAAAATGTGAGTTGTCATTGCTGTTACAATTATTGAAAAATATTAATGATCTACAAAATGGCAATACAGTCTCTTGGGTACTCCTTTAAAGCACACATCTTCTCCAACTGGAATAACTGCTCATTAGTACTTTTCTTAAATTTCTGATAATTACCAATAACACTGGCTTTCTTAGTGAAATCTCAATTCAGGGTTCTAGTCTTAACATTCTATAAGGACTAGCTTTTGCTGAACTACACTTTAACTACAAAAAAAAAAATCCAAATTCACCTTGAACACTTTGCTGTTCTACCCTGACTTTATTAACAATAGCCTCATATTTACACTTCAGAAATGCTCTATGTTCTTGGTGTAGTTCATTACTGTCATTGTTAATAGCAGTTGTAATATATTTTAATTTAGACTCAGAAAGGATGTGTGACTTGCTTAAATTCTGATTGCCAGTAAGGGACAGACCTGAGATTCAGATTCAGGTCTAAGTGACTCAAAAACTCACTTTCTGTCCAACCACTCTGGCGTGTACTTGTCTTTCTTGGAAGTGGAAGTGTTAGTCACTCAGTCGTGTCGACTCTTGTGACCCCCTGTACTGCAGCCCACCAGGCACCTCTGTCCAAGAAATTCTCTGTAATTACTCCTTGGTTAGCCTACGCATTCCAAGGCTGTTATTCAATGTCCTCATCCTCATTCCAGTGTCATCAGGAAAATTCAATATTCTTACTAGTTGGTTACAATATCTGATTGTCAATCCATGTACCACAAAAATAGTATTTTCTTTACAGACACTACCATAACCTATGGACAGAGGAGCCTGGCAGGCTATAGTCCATGGGGTCGCAAAGAGTCGGACATGACTTAGCAACTGAACACCATAACCAAGTTATGCTATATAATCCATAACTAGATTTTTCTGACTTCTTGACTTCTCTATTTTGTATTCTTTAGGTCTCAAAGCAGAAATTATTAGTTCATGATCCATAAATGGAATTCAGGAGTTTCCTAATATCCTGAAATTGTATTAAAGTTCTGTGTTTATATACCTTTGAAGGGATACCAGCACACATTTTCCAAATGCTTTTAAAAAGGATTCACAATCCAAAAATCCAAGAACCATGGTTATGAGTGACTCCATAGCAATATTCCAAGGCCCCAACAACAGTCAATGAAGTATATGTTCTAGGTTCATGGACTCCCAGATTTGCAGTCTGAGACACTGACCTAAAACTTGCTTCAGCCAGACTCTGCACTCAAAATTCATCTATTCTTATCAAAACCACCCTGATTAAAATTCTAGCCACTATAAAGTTTATCTAACACAATTAGAGTTAAAATCATAACAAGGTTGTTGGAGAACATTACAAATTAAATATATCATTATTCTAGAAAATGAAGTGCTTGAGAGTTAAGTTTTGGGCTTCCCTGGTGGCTCAGATGGTAAAGAATCCGCCTATAATGTGGGAGACATGGGTTCAGTCCCTGGGTTCTGAAGATTCCCTGGAGGAGGGCATGGCAACCCATTGCAGTTTTCTTGCCTGGAGAATCCCAAGGACAGAGGAGCCTGGCAGGTTACAGTCCATGGGGTCGCAAAGAGTTCGAATGACTGAGCGACTAAGCACAGCACAGAGGAAAATAAGTATTAAAAGCTAGATTTACTATATATTTAAATAAATCATAAAGCTACAATAATTAGAACAGTTTCATACTAGCACAAAAAGAGAGGTAAAGATTAAAAACAACCAAAACACATTAATTGGAGATTTATTAACAAATTACGGGACATTTATAGAACATTTTTCATGCAAGGAAAAACGTTCAAAATACACTGCTAAGTTTAAAAAAAAAAGCAGATTCAGAACAAAGAAAAGAAATTAAGAATATGGATATTATTATCAAACAGATTTGGGCTCAAGTCTTGGCTCTGCCACTTTCTAGCTGTGCAACTTTGGGACAGCTATTGAACCTGAACCTGTTTGTTTCTGTAAAATTGGGATAGTAATGCCAATTCAATAAATGATGATTATGAGGATTAAATGAGAAAATGAATCTAAAGGTCAGATGTGCCCATGGGCCCTGTGTGAATACCCCATCTGCCTACCCAGCCCCCATGACCTGTTGGAAGGCAGATCCTCACAAAGCACATGTGTGTGTGTGTGTGTGTGTGTGTGTGTGTGTGTGTGTGACTGAGAGCTCCTGGAGGTGGGGGAAGGTCTGGACTTCATGGAGCAGAACTGACTCAGGGCAGAGAAAAGGGCCTGAGGTCAGTACAGCCGGGAGGACCCCAACTTATAGGCACGCAATAAACATTCCATAGATATTAAGTATTATTATTTATGGCAAAATGGCATAATGTGATTCTATTTGTGGCTCTGAAACTATATATAATACATATAAATAAATGCACTCATAAAATGAAACTGTATAGATGTCTTATCAAATTGGTAGCAACAGAAATCTGGAAGATTGGATTCCAGAGAGATTTTTCCTTTTCTGCCTTTTTAAAAACTACAATGATATTTATTTTTAACCAGTAAATGCTATCTTTAAAACTGAGGGGGGGTATATTCATAGGGTGAAGGGGAAGGGAGGACTTGATCTATCCTCTGCTCACCCTCTGTAATCCTCAAATTTGATGGCTAACTAGATAGCTTTGGCAGTTTATCAAGGTGACTCACTCTTACTCTGCAATAATTACAGCTTCCAAGCCTGGTACTTCTCTCTAGTCAAACCCACTACCCTAAAACCTGAGGCTAATAACCAGATGAGCTGACCTATGCTGGTTGGGTGGGTTTAACACACACAGCCAACAATGCACTCAGACCAAAAGAGTTGGGGGCAAGGCCTCCAGCTCAAAGTAGTCTGGCTAGAAGTCCACTAACACAGGTTCCTCCTGCTCCAACCAAGCATTCCTGTTAAACATCCCAGACTGAGGAAAGTCCAATCTACACTTTCATCATGAAATAGAATGCTATCATATTCTAAGTTGAAATTTAGCATCTGCTTGAATCATGGTAATCTAAGTCTATGCCCCAACCAGTAACGCTGAAGAAGCTGAAGTTGAATGGTTCTATGAAGACCTAAAAGACCTAGAACTAACACACCAAAAGATGTCCTTTTCATTACAGGGGACTGGAATGCAAAAGTAGGAAGTCAAAAACACCTGCAGTAACAGGCAAATTAAGCCCTTGAGTACAGAATGAAGCAGGGCAAAGGCTAAAAGAGTTCTGCCAACAGAACGCACTGTGAAAACACACTGGTCATAGCAAACTCCCTCTTCCAACAACACAAGAGAAGACTCTACACATGGACATCACCAGATGGTCAACACTGAAATCAAACTGATTATCTTCTCTACAGCCAAAGATGGAGAAGCTCTAAACAATCAGCAAAAACAAGACCAGGAGCTGACTGTGGCTCAGATCATGAATTCCTTATTGCCAAATCCAGACTTAAATTGAACAAAGTGGGGGAAACCATTAGACCATTCAGGTATGACCTAAATTAAATCCCTTATGACTATACAGTGGAAGTCAGAAATAGATTTAAGGGCTTAGATCTGATAGACAGAGTGCCTGATGAACTAAGGACGGAGGTTCAAGACACTGTACAGCAGACAGGGATCAAGACCATCCCCATGGAAAAGAAATGCAAGAAAGCAAAACTGCTGTCTGGGAGGCCTTACAAATAGCTGTGAAAAGAAGAGAAGTGAAAAGCAAAGGAGAAAAGGAAAGATACACCTATTTGAATGCAGAGTTCCAAAGAATAGCAAGGAGATAAGAAAATCTTCCTCAGAGATCAGTGCAAAGAAATAGAGGAAAACAATAGATTAGGAAAAACTAGAGATCTCTTCAAGAAAATTAGAGATACCAAAAGAACATTTCATGCAAAGAGGGGCTCGATAAAGGACAGAAATGGTATGGACCTAGAGAAGCAGAAGATATTAAGAAGAGGTGGCAAGAATACACAGAAGAACTGTACAAAAAAGATCTTCACAACCAAGATAATCACAATGATGTGATCACTCACACTCACCTAGAGCCAGACATCCTGGAATGTGAAGTCGAGTGGGCCTTAGGAAGCATCACTATGAACAAAGCTAGTGGAAGTGATAGAATTCCAGTTGAGATATTTCAAATCCTGAAAGATGATGCTGTGAAAGTGATGCACTCAATATGCCAGCAAATTTGGAAAACTCAGCAGTGGCCACAGGACTGGAAAAGGTCAGTTTTCATTCCAATCCCTAAGAAAGGCAATGCCAAAGAATGCTCAAACTACCACACAACTGCACTCATCTCACACGCTAGTAAAGTAATGCTCAAAATTCTCCAAGTCAGGCTTCAGCAATACATGAACCATGAACTTCCCAATGTTCAAGCTGGTTTTAGAAAAGGCAGAGGAACCAGAGATCAAATTGCCAACATCTGCTGGATGATGGAAAAAGCAAAAGAGTTTCAGAAAAATATCTATTTCTGCTTTATTGACTATGCCAGAGCCTTTAACTGTGTGGATCACAAAAAACTGGAAAATTCTGAAAGAGATGGGAATACCAGACCACTTGACCTGCCTCTTGAGAAACCTGTATGCAGGTCAGGAAGAACAGTTAGAACAGGACATGAAACAACAGACTGGTTCCAAATAGGAAAAGGAGTACGTCAAGGCTGTATATTGTCACTCTGCTTATTTAACTTATATGCAGAGTACATCATGAGAAATGCTGGGCTGGAAGAAGCACAAGCTGGAATCAAGATTGCCAGGAGAAATATCAATAACCTCAGATATGCAAATGACACCACCCTTATGGCAGAAAGTGAAGAACTAAAGAGCCTCTTGATGAAAGTGAAAGTGGAGAGTGAAAAAGTTGGCTTAAAGCTCAACATCCAGAAAACTAAGATCATGGCAGCTGGTCCCATCACTTCAAGGCAAACAGATGGGGAAACAGTGGAAACAGTGGCTGAGTTTATTTTGGGGGCTCCAAAATCACTGCAGATGGTGACTGCAACCATGAAATTAAAAGACGCTTGCTCCTTGGAAGGAAAGTTATGACCAACCTAGATAGCATATTCAAAAGCAGAGACATTACTTTGCCAACAAAGGTCCATCTAGTCAAGGCTATGATTTTTCCAGTAGTCATGTATGGATGTGAGAGTTGGACTCTAAAGAAAGCTGAGTGCCAAAGAATTGATGCTTTTGAACTGTGGTGTTGGAGAAGACTCTTGAGAGTCACTTGGACTGCAAGGAGATCCAATCAGTCCATCCTAAAGGAGATCAGTCCTGGGTGTTCATTGGAAGGACTGAAGTTGCAGCTGAAACTCCAATACTTTGGCCACCTGATGCGAAGAGTTGACTCACTGGAAAAGACCCTGATGCTGGGAAAGATTGAGGGCAGGAGGAGAAGGGGACGACAGAGGATGAGATGGTTGGATGGCATCACTGACTCAATGGACATGGGTTTGGGTGGCTCCAGGAGTTGGTGATGGACAGGGAGGCCTGGCATGCTGCAGTCCATGGGGTCGCAAAGAGTCGGACACAACCGAGCAACTAAACTGAATCAGAATATTGAGCATTTGTTGCTCTACTAGATGAATGCTGCTAAGCAATGGGGAATGTCCTCCAAAAATTAAAATGATAGATTAACTCTACCAATAACCTGCTACAATGTACACTGGCAGATGTTTGTTTTCAGTTATGTGATTCACTTAAGCAAATAGTGTAAACTTAAAACAGCAATGTCCCTGAACCCTGCTGACTATATACTCCTGAACCCTGCTGACTATAAAGTGGCAACCTGGATGGAAACCAATTCATTTTTGAGGTACAGATCTCAGCAGAAGATTTGACCATTACTAGGAAGACAACAGGGCTTCCCTGGTGGCTCAGATGGTAAGAGAATCTGCTTACAATGCAGGAAACCTGAGCTCAATCCCTGGGTTGGGGAGATCCTCTGGAGAAGGGAATGGCTACCCACTCCAGTATTCTTGCCTGGAGAATTCCATGGACAGAGGAGCCTGGCAGGCTGCAGTACACGGGGTCGCAAAAACCTGGACACGACTGAATGACTAACACTTTCACTTTTCACAAAGACGGCAACTACTCCTATGACTCCCATAAATTAGTAGGAATGAATTTTACCATGTTCAAGGAAGGACAAAGGGAACAGGAAAAGCCCACAAATCTGATTTTAATGAAAAGGCTACTGAATAAGGAGAGTCATAAAGGAAGAGGAAAACAATCAAATACCCACAATACCCTCTTAATGAATCATTTTGCATACTTGGCAGAATGCAAAAAGATAGAGCATCTATGAAACAGAAGCATGAGGCCATAAAGAGAGAATCGTGTGAAGTTAGAAAAAATGGAAAAGATGTCAAGAGTACTGATGAACTATGACAGATTTTTAAGGAAGCCAAAATCAAAGTAGGAAAATAAAAATCCAAGTTGAAGATTCACCTTATATGGCAGAATACAGTCAGTGGCTTCAAGGCCAAACTTGAACAGGGGTTATACTGAAGTATAACACAAACTTAATGTAATATACATAAGTGTACAGCTTGATGAAGTATCACAGAATAAACAGACGCATGTAACTACCACCTGATCAACACACAGAATATTATTAGCAATGTAGTCACCATGTTCCACTCCCTCCAGAGATAATCACTTCCTGGCTTTTTTGCACCACAAGCTGGCTCGTTATTAAAATTTATGAAAATAAAATCATACAGTAAGTATTGTTTGGCTCCAGCTTCTTTCCTTCAATATTTTTTGTGAAATTCATCCACATTGTTAAATAAGCTGTGGTGTGTTCTTTCTTTGCCACATAATATTCCAGCATAGGAATATAACCTCAATTTATCTATACTATTGATAGACACTTAGGTTGTTTATACATTAAACATTTTTCAATAAAGCTGCTATAAACATTCTTGTACATGTTATTTTAGTAAATTTATGCATGCATTTCTCTTGAGAATATACCTAAGACAGTTTTAGGTCACAGGTTTACTCTAACTTAGTATACATTGCTAATTAGTTTTCAGAAACAGATGTACTAATTTACACTCACATCAACACTGTCTGAGAACTTCATTTGCTTCTTATTCCCTCCAACACTGAGACTGTCAATTTTCTTATGGTTAAAGTGTGAAATTGTTCGTCACTCAGTTGTGTCCGACTCTTTGCAATGCCATGGACTCTATGGACTGTAGCTCACCCAGCTCCTCTGTCCATGGGATTCTCCAGGCAAGAATACTGGAGTGGGTTGGCATTCCAGGGGATCTTCCTGGCCCAGGGATTGAACCTGGGTCCCCTGCATTGTAGACATTCTTTACCATCTGAGACACCAGGGAAGCCAATTTACGGTATGTGTATACTACCTCACGGCAGTCTGAATTTGTATTTCCCGAATGATTAATGGGGGATTTCCTCTTTTATGAAGTACCTCTTCAAGTCTTTTACCTATTTTTCTATTGTGCTGCCTTTTTCTTACTTACAGCTCTTTGCATACTCTGTAGACATGTTCTTTACTAAATACCACAAATATGTTCTTTCACTCTGTGTGTGTGTGCTCTCAGTCACTCAACAGTGTCCAACTCTTTGAGACCCCATGGACTGTAGCCCCCAGGCTCCTCCATCCATGGAATTTTCCAGGCAAAAATAGTGGAGTGGGTTGCCATTTCCTATTCCAGGATATCTTCCTGACCCATGGATCTAACCCGAGTCTCTTGTATTTCCTGTATTGGCAAGCTTACCTTTTCAAATTCTGTTTAGTAAAAGTCCTAATTTTAATGTAGCCCACTTTAAAAATCTTTTCCTTTATGATTACTGCTTTTTGTTCCTGGCTTAAAAAAAATTTGTTTATTCCATGGTCATAAAATATTCTATGTTATATCAATATTATAGATACTTTATTCTATAAATTTCACCTTTTACTCTGTAAACTTTGCCTTTTGAATGTAGTGTGAGGTGGGTGAGAACTTATTTTCTCTCCCACAAGGATATCCAACTGTCTCAACACCATTTCTGTTTTCTTTTTCTTGTATTTATCTTTGGCTATGCAGGGTCTTGGTAGTTGAACGGATATTTCTCTCGCTGCAGAGAGTGGGGCTAGTCTCTAATTGCAGTGTGTGGGCTTCTCTTGTTGTAGAGAACAGGCTGCAGGGTGTTTGGGCTTCAGTAGTTGTAGCTTGTGGGCTTAGCGCACAGGTTCAATAGTTGTGGCACAAAGGCTTAGTTGTTCCACAGTATGTGGGATTCTCCAGGACCAGGCACTGGACCTGGGTATCCTGCACTGGCAGGAATATTCTTTACCACTGAGCCACTGGGGGAGGGGGACCCAACACCACTTCTTAGGAAAAGTATTTCTCCATTACTCTGCAGTGCCATCTCTACCACAAACTGAAGTATATTTGTGTCTGTATACCCATTCTCTTTCATTTGTCAATTTGTCTATTGTTGCCTGTCTTAATCACTGCAGATTGGCACTGTCTTGATATAAGGTTGATGTGCACAAAGTCCTCCATCTTTGTTCTTTGAAACTGTTTTGCTTATTTGGTGACCTTTGCATTTCCATGTAAAATTTAGTTGTCAATTTCTAAAACAACATGATATGACTTTGACTGGGATCTGCTGAATCTACAGATCAATTTTAGAGAGATATGACATCTTTAAAATATCAAGTCTTTCAATCAAAACAAAACTGGTATAACCTTCCATTCATTCATTTATTTCTCTAAATAAAGGCTTTATAGTTTTTGTGTAGAAACTTTAGTATAACTTCCATGAGATGGAGAAGTCTCTTGAGAGTCCCTTGAACTTCAAGATTGTCAATCCTAAAGGAGATCAGTCCTGAATATTTATTGGAAGGACTGATGCTGAGGCTGAAGCTCCAATACTTTGGCCACCTGATGCAAAGAACTGATTCGCTGGAAAAGACCCTAATGCTGGGAAAGACTGAAGGCAGGAGAAGAAGGGGATGACAGAGGATGAAATGGTTGGATGGCATCACCAACTTGATGGACATGAGTCTGAGCAAGCTCCAGGAGTTGGTGATAGACAGGGAAGCCTTGGTGCTATAGTCCATGGGGTCTCAAAGAGTCGGACACAACTGAGCAATTGAAGTGAACTGATCTGAATTTTTAAAATGTCACTACAACTGCTGCTGCTAAGTCGCTTCAGTCGTGTCTGACTCTGTGTGACCCCACAGACAGCAGCCCACCAGGCTCCCCCATCCCTGCGATTCTCCAGGCAAGAACACTGGAGTGGGTTGCCATTTCCTTCTCCAATGCATGAAAGTGAAAAGCGAAAGTGAAGTGGCTCAGTCGTGTCCAACTCTTAGCGACCCCATGGACTGCAGCCCACCAGGCTCCTCCACCCATGGGATTTTCAAGGCAAGAGTACTGCAGTGGGGTGCCATTGCCTTCTCCATCTAGCATCTTTTTAAAAACATTTCAAGTTCTGTATTATGAAATATAAGTCATTTTTTATATTGACTTTATATTCAACAATCCAGATGACTTCATATATTAATTCCAATGGTTTATATCCCCAATTCTGTCATGTTCTCTAAACACATGGCATGCTGTCTGTGAATAATAATCACTTTTATTTAATACAAGACTGAATAGAAGCAGTGATAGTAAGCATGACTGGTTTCGTTCCCAATACGAGGGGGAAAGCTTTCAGTATTTCACCATTAAGTATAACTGGTTATGTATGTTCCTTTTTGTAGATACCCTTTCTCAGGTTAAGGAGATTACCCTCTAGAGGTCTTTTTCTTTTTTTAAACCCTGAGCAGTCAAATATTATTAAATCCTGTTTTCAATGTTTAAAGACAATCATGATTTTTCTCCTTTATTCTGTTACTTTAATCTCAACCTGCTTTGCATTCCTAGAATTTTAGTCATAATTATTAATATCTATTACTAGATTTAGTCTGTTAATATTTTTATTTAAGATTGTGCATTTATGTTCATGAAAGAAATCTGTTTTTAACTTTTCTTTCTTATATTGTATGGTTTGGGTATAAGGATTCTTCTGATTCCATAAAGCCAGTTAGTTTTCTCTCTTTTACTATTAGCTGGAAGAATGTGTGTGAGACTTCACTGTATAGCAAAGTCACCTGGGCCAGAGTTTTCTTTAAGTAGGGTTTTAAATTATGAGTTCAATTTCTTCAATAGATACAGGACTAATGAGATTTTTATTTCTCTTTACATTAACTTTGTTAAGTAGTCTTTAAAAATGCTTGTTCCTTTCACATATTTTTCCAATAACTGTCATAAGTTGCTTATAATATCTTATTACATTTTAATGTCTGTTGGATCTATAGTAATACTTCTCTTTCATTTCTAGTATTGGTTTTGTGTTTCCTTTTTCACTTTTTCACCAGTCTTGCTAAGAATTTATCAATTTTATTAGTGTTTTCAAAGAAGCAACTTGGCCTTTTTAAGCCTCTTTATTACATGTTTCTTTTCTATATTATTAATGTCTGCTCTCATCTTTACTATTTCTGTCATCTACTTTCTCTGAGTTCTTTTCTAACTCCTTCAGATGGAAACTTTGAGAATACTAACATTACTCTTTCTTATTTTGGATGTATACATTTGAGACTATAAATTTATAAAATCTGATTGTATATATCAGAAAAGAATACAACAAATTTTGAAATATTGTTATTTTCATTATCATAGGGTTAAAACATTTCCATTATGAGTTTTTCCTTAAAACTTAATCTTTTAGAAGTGTACCGTTTAAGGCCTCCCTGGTAGCTCAGTGATAAAAGATCCACCTGCTGCCAATGCAAGAGGCAAGCGTTTGATCCCTGGTCCTGGAGAATCCCACACGCCGTGGAGCAATGAAGCCTGTGTGCCACAACGATGAATCCTGTGCTCTAGAGTACAGGAGCTGCATCTACTGAGGCCCAAGCATCTCAGAGCCTGTGGTCTGCAATAAACGGAGCCACTGCAACGGGAATCCCACGCACTACAATTAGAGCAGCTCCCCTTCGCTGCAACTAGAGGAAAGCTCATGCAACAAAAAAGACCCATCACCACCAAAAATAAATAAATAAATAGAATTATTTCTTGAAGAGAAGTGTACTGTTTAACTCCCAAACATTTAGAAATTTTCCAGCAATCTTTTCATTACTGACTGCTACTTTTAATTCCATAATGATCAGATAATATATTCTTTATGATTTCAATCATCTGAAATGTGTTCATTTGCTATATGGCTAATAGTAAGGACAGTTTTGGCAAACATTTCACTGGTATCTGACAAGAGGGTACACTGGTAGTTGTCAGGTGCAGTCTTCTATACATCAACTGGATCAAACTCCTTAATCACACTGTTTAAATCTTCTATATTCTTACTAAAATTTTGTCTGCTTGTTATATCAATTACTAAAAGAGTATTAAAATGTTCCATCATGATTATAGATTTGGGTCTTTTTAAAAGAAATTGAGAAGTTGCTAGAGAAGTAGGAGAGCAACTAGGAAAGCTAGGTCTCGATGACAACCCACTTGAGGTTGGTAATAATAAAAATAGATATGTCCTGTTTTTAATTCTGTCCATCTGTGTTCCACTAGCAACAGCAAGGAGAAAGCAGACAGACAGAAATTTATTCAGGAAAGTGTGCCGATAGCATGCGCACCATAACATCAGTTCCTATATGAGTTCATTCCCTCAGCGTATATAAACTGACGATTCTAAAGTATTCATTTGGTCTCATATGAGTTTAATCCTCGTGAGCCTTGACCCAAACACAAGGCATTCTTTGTGTTATCCTGCTAGTCTTAAACAGATTTGCACTTCCCAACTGCTGTCTTCAAATAAATAAGTAACCACTGAGGAACTATAAGCCAGACACAAAAGACAAAAATTGTACAGTTTCACTTACATGAGGTACCAAGAACAGGCAAATTCACAGAGAAAGGAAGTAGAACAGAGGTTACGAGGGGCTGGGAGGAGGGGCAAATGGTATGTTATTATTTAAGGGATACAGAGTTTCAATTTGGGATGATGAAAAATTATGGAAATGGACATTGGTGACAGTCATACAACATTGCGAACGTACTTAATGCCGCTAAATTGTACGCTTAAAATGAGTAAAGTGGTTAAATTTTATTTCATGTGTAGTTTACCACAATAAAAAATATATTTTTAAAAAGCAAGAAACTTCTGCTTCAGGCTATGTCTAAAGGGTGACTAGGAAATAGAGTTGAAGGAACAGCAAAAGGGAAGAGCTACAGTTGTTCAGTTGCTCAGTTGTGTTCAACTCTTTGCGACCCCATGGACTGCAGCACGCCAGGCTTCCCTGTCCATCACCAACTCCAGGAGTTTGCTCAGGTTCATGCTCATTGCATCGGTGATGCCGTCCAACCATCTCATCTTCTGATGCCCTCTTCTCCCTCTGCCCTCAATCTTCCCTAGGATCAGGGACTTTTCCAGTAAGTTGTCTGTTCGCATCAGATGACCAAAATACTGGATCTTTAGCTTCAGCATCAATCCTTCCAGTGAATATTTGGGGTTGATCTCCCTTAAGACTGACTGATTTGATCTCCCTGCTGTCCAAGGGACTTTCGGGAGTCTTCTCCAGCACCAGCGTTCAAAGGCATCAATTTTGGGGCATTCTGCCTTCTTTATAGTCCAGCTCTCACAACTGTACATGACCACTGGGAAGACCATAGCCCTGACTAGATGGACTTTATTGGCAGAGTAATGTCTCTGCTTTTCAACACACTGGCCTAGGTTTGCTATTGCTTTCCTGCCAAGAAGCAATTGTCCTCTGATCCCATGGCTTCAGTCACCATCTAAAGTGATTTTGGAGCCCAAGAAGAGGGAATCTGTCCCTACTTCCCCCTTTCCCTCTTCTATTTGCCATGAGGTAATTAATCTGGATGCCATGGTCCTAGTTTTTTTGACATTTAGTCATAGAACTGTAGTAAATGAGCTCAAACATTTAAAACGAAAACCTTTATTTCACTGTTACAAGAGCTGAGAGAGTGTAAGTCAGGCAAGGTCAGATCACAAAGAAAACTAAAAGCTATGGACCTCATGTTGGAAGTATTTTGCAGGACGATGGTGAGGTATCTTAACCAGCAGAGTAACAGTGAGAACTGCAGTTTCTAATTGTGGGGAACGAGAGCAAAAATGAAGGTAAAGAAATCAGTTTAAGCATAAACGAGGACTAAACTAAAAAAGTTTTTAAAATAAGAAGGAAGAGACACAGGAAATATTCAAGAGATAAAATCAACAGGATGGATATAAATGGTATATCAGAGAGAGGAGTCAAAGATTGTTGTTGTTCAGTTGCTAAGTCGTGTCTCTTTGTGACCCTATGGACTGCAGTATGCCAGCCTCCTCTGCCCTCCAATGTCTCAAGCTTGCTCAAATTCATGTCCACTGAATTGGTGATGCTATCTAACCATCTTATCCTCTGCCACCCTCTTCTCCTTTTACCTTCAATCTTTCCTAGCACCAGAGTCTTTTTCAGTGAGTCGGCTCTTCGCATCAGGTAGTCAAAGCACTGGAGCTTCAGCTTCAGCATTAGTCCTTCAAAAGAAAATTCAGGGTTGATTTCCTCTAGGACTGACTGGTCTGATCCCCTTGCTGTCCAAGGGACCCTCAAGAGTCTTTTCCACAACCACAGTTCAAAAGCATCAATTCTTCACTGTGCAGCCTTCTTTAGGATCTGACTCTTGTATCTGTACAACGGCTACTGGAAAAACTTTAGCTTTGACAATCCGACTTTGTTGGCAAAGTAATGCCTCTGTTTTTTAATATGCTGAAAAGGTTTGTTTTAGGTTTTCTCCCAAGAAGTAAGTGTGTCTTTTAATTTCATAGCTGCAATCACTGTCTGCGGTGATTTTGGAGCCCAGGAAAATAAACTTTGTCCCTGTTTCCATTCTTTCCCATCTATTTGCTATGAAGTGATGGGACTGGATGCCATGATCTTAGTTTTCTTACTTGTGTTTTAAGCTAGCTTTTTCACTCTCCTCTTTCACTTTCATCAAGAGGCTCTTTCCTCTTTGCTTTCTGCCATAAAGATAGTGTCATCTGTGTATCTGAGGTTATTAACATTTCTCCTGGCAATCTTGATTCTAGCTTGTGCTTCATCCAGCCTGACATTTCGCTTGATCTACTCTGCATAGAAGTTAAATAAACAGGATAACAATATATAGCCTTGACATACTGCTTTCCCAATTTTGAGCTGGTCTGTTGTTCTGTGTCCAGTTCTAACTGTTGCTTCTTGACCTGCATACAGGTTTCTCAGGAGACAGTAAGATGATCTGGTATTTCCATTTCTGTAAGAATTTTCCACAGTATGCTGTGAGCCACATAGTCAAAGGCTTTAGCATAGTCAATGAAGCAGAAGTAGATGTTTTTCTGGAATTCTCTTGCTTTTTCAATGATCCAACATATGTTGGCAATTTGATCTCTGGTTTCTCTGCCTTTTCTAAATCCAGTTTATACATCTGGAAGTTCTCGGTTCATATACTGTTGAAGCCTAGCTCGAAGGATTTTGAGCATTACCTTGTAGCATGTGAATTGAACGCAACTGTGCAGCAGTTTCAACATTCTTCGGCATTGCCTTTCTTTGGGGTTGGAATGAAAACTGAACTTTTCCAGTCCTGTGGCCACTGCTGAGTTTACCAAATTTGCTGGCATATTGAGAACAACACTTTAACAGCATAGTCTTTTAGGATTTTTAACAGCTTAGCTGGAACTCTATAACCTCCACTAGCGTTGTTTATAGCAGTGCTTCCTAAGGCCCACTTGACTTCACACTCCAGGATGTCTGCCTCTAGATTTGTGACCACACCATCGTGGTTATCTGGGTCATTAAGATCTTTTTGTACAGTTCTTCTGTGTATTCTTGCCACACAATCTCTTCTGCTTCTGTCAGGTCCTTATCATTTCTGTCCTTTACTGTGCCCATCTTTGCATGAAATGTTCCTTTGGTATCTCTAATTTTCTTGAAGAGATCTCTAATCTTTCCCATTTAATGTTTTTAAGTTAAGTAAAAATTAACTTTAAAAATTGCCCTACATCAGCAGATGATTGGATAAGAAAGCTGTGGTTCATATACACAATGGAGTACTACTCAGCCCTTAAAAAGAATAAATTTGACTCAGTTCTAATGAGATGGATGAAATTGGAACCGATTATACAGAGTGAAGTAAGCCAGAAAGAAAAACACCAATACAGTATACTGACGCATATATATGGAATTTAGAAGATAGTAATGATGACCCTATATGTGAGACAACAAAAGAGACACAGAGGTATAGAGTGGACTTTTGGACTCTGAGGGAGAGGGAAAGGGTGGGATGGTTTGGGAGAATGGCATTGAAACATGTATACTTTCTTGTAAGAAACAAAGCGTCAATCTATGTTCAATGTAGGATGCAGGATGCATGGGGCTGATGCACAGGATGATTCAGGTAGAGGATGTGGGGTGGGAGGTGGGAGGGGGCTTCGGCATTGGGAGATTGTGTTCACCTATGGCTGATTCATGTCAATGTATGGCAAAACAAATACAGTATTGTAATTAAAAAAGTAAATAAATTAAAAAATATATATAAAAAATAAATTAAAAAAAATAAAAATAAAATACAAAAAAATAAATAAAAATAAAATTAATTGGAGAAAAAAAAACCCTGCCCTACGAATAATGAGAAGAAATCTGCTAATAGCTATATGTTTGGGGGACATTAATTATTTAATTCAGAGAGACTGACAAGAAAAACAGATCTATTATTTACAACTCCTGGTTGCCTTATTTAGTGGTTTAATCAGATAACTGTTAGTTTTATAAATATCTTTTAAGTATGATGATTTCCAAATAATTAGTCAATACAAAATAAAATGATCCTTAAAGCCTTCTACCTTCATTTCCAAATTTTGTCTTTCCAAATAGAATGTATGTGCTGCGCTATACTTAGCTGCTCAGTCAAGTCCGAATCTGTGACCCCATGGACTATAGCCTACCAGGCTCCCCTGTCCATGGGATTCTCCAGGCAAGGATACTGGAGTGGGTTGCCACACCTTCCTCTAGGGGATCTTCCCAACCCAGGGATTGAACCCAGGTCTCCCACGTTGCAGGAGGATTCTTTACCATCTGAGCCACCAGGGACCAAGAATACTGGAGTAGGTAGGCAGCCTATCCCTTCTCCAGCAGATCTTCCTGACCCAGGAATCGAACTGGGGTCTCCTGCATTGCAGGTGGAATCTTTAACAGCTGAGCTACCAGGGAAGCCCAAGAGAATATATATATACTTTATTTATTTTAGAATGTATATACACTTTAAAATCAATCTTGATCTTGATGTCTGCTGTTAAAGTTAAGGTTTTAATGTGTCCTCAAAAGATAGTTGAAATCTGTACCCCTCAGAGTGTGGCATTATGGGAATTAGGTAAAGATGCCTATCTGGTGTAGGGTAGGGTCTTAAACTGATTATAACTGGGATCCTTATAAGAAGCTTCCCTGGTGGCTCATAAGATAAAGAATCTGCCTGCAGTGCAGGAAACCTGGGTTCAGTCTCTGGGTAGGGAAGGTCCCTTGGAGAAGGGAATGGCTACCCACTCCAGTATTCTTGCTTGAGAAATCCCAGGGACAGAGGAGCTTCTTGCTTTTTCGATGATCCAACATATGTTGGCAATTTGATCTCTGGTTTCTCTGCCTTTTCTAAATCCAGTTTATACATCTGGAAGTTCTCAGCTCATATACTGTTGAAGCCTAGCTCGAAGGATTTTGAGCATTAGCTTGTAACAGGGGGTTGCAAAAGACTCAGACATGACTTAAAGACCAAATCGCAAGAGACTTTTTATCTTATTTAGTACTCTCTGGGCTGCCATATTTCTTGGGTTACAGAAAATAATTATGTATTAGAATTTCTAAAGATCTTGTTGCAGTGGGTTCCTTACCACTAAGCCACCAGGGAACCCCCATAAATGCACAATAGGGGTAATATTACTCCTAGAGAGGCAAAAATTGACTCTAGGGAGTGGGGAAAAAAAAACCCTAGTTATAAATACTTTGTGGCCCTCCAATGCTCAACTCTATCCAACAAACTTTTACTCATTAGTACTTAGTTTCTCTCATTAGGGAGAAATTTAATTAACTTAAATTTTCCTTAGGGACAATGATAATCAGAAAGAAAGCTGAGAAACACAAATCTATACTTTATTCTGAAGCAGCTAAATCAGAGGAAAGAAAATGATGAAATAATCTCAATGTTTGGAAATAATAGATGTTCTAATTTTCTTTAAGAAGAAAGGCCAGAAAATGGTAGCCCAAGAATTTCAGAAGAATGTGATGTCTCTTTTCCCCATGTATAAGTAAAAGCAAGATAAACAAATTGTATTTTTAAGACAGTTAATGCTTCTGAAACAGATAAGAATGTCAGTAAGCATCAGTAAACTAAGGGATGACTGCTCAGCTTTATTCTAATAAAAAAACCATGTTGTTTGGGGCAAAGGAGTTGCCTTCAATCCCAATATCTTTCTCACGATTTTCCCCTTTTCAGAAAGGAATATCTTTATCCATATGTGAAATCCCCTTTTCTGTCCTAAATCTTGTATAATTTCCACTGACAAATTGCTTTCCTTTCTCCACTCTATTTGCATAGGGAAAAACTGAAATAACCATGATGTCAAGAAAAGTCAGATGACTTGGGCTCGCTCCAAACTATCAAGAAATGAGTAGCACAACACAGGTCTCTCTGCTTTAGGACCAGGCACTTTCAACCATAATTTATTGGTAGTGTGCCTATGTTTAGATTCTGTAATTGATTTCTTCCTATTAGAGTTCCCTAATCAACTATGTTTGCCAAACTTATTAAAAATAAATGAGAAAACAAAAAGAAAAGATAATCAGAGAAATGAGAAAATAAAAAATAGGCATATTAAAATCACATGAAAATTTAAAAGAAAGAAAATTTCCTACAATAAAAAAGCCATAAAAGCAAGAACAGTTTATGGAAGATGTTAATAAGTGAGAAAATATACAATTAAGCTGCTTTTTTGTGGTAAAAGACAATTCCTTTTGTATTTAAACTAAAAGCTTCAAAACCAATTTTAAAACATTGATTAGAATATTATTAAAGAGTATTCACAATGTGATAGAAAACATACTTGAATATTAAAGACAATGACATGTGTTTTCACTGCATAAAATGTTAAAATTATTTGTCTACTTTAATAGTGCATTCATTCAGTCAATTGCTATGGAAGACCAATTCCTTATATAAATCACTTCTTCAAATCCACAAAACTCATATTCACTCATTTAGTTAAATTTGGCAAGTTTTCATCAGAAAATTCCACATCTCTAACATTAAAGGTTCTCCTTGGTGGCTCAGACAGAAAAGCATCTGCCTACAATGAGGGAGACCTGGGTTCGATCCCTAGGTTGGGAAGATCCCCTGGAGAAGGAAATGGCAACCCACTCCAGTATTCTTGCCTGGAAAATCCCATGGACAGAGGAGCCTGGTAGGCTACAGTCCACAGGGTCACAAAGAGTTGGACACGACTGAGCAACTTCACTTTCCAACATTAAACCTGGAAGCTACTAATAGTTACCATATAAATACTCAGTATTAGTGGTGAATATGGCTTGCTAAGAATACTTAGCCAGTCTATCACAATGATCCTTTGTTACCAAGAGAAAACAAAGTTTTTCAATAATGCTTTAACAGAAATGATCCTTGAATCACTCTGAGAGAGGGGACATATGTACACCTATGACCGGTTCGTGTTGATGTTTGACAGGAAACAATAAAATTCTGTAAAACAATTGTCCTTCGATTAAAAAAATAAATTTTTTAAAAATTAAAGAAAAAAAGGCAATGGGGGAACTATAAATACCAATTATAAATAATGATGGGGAATTATAAATAATAGGAAAAATGCTTTTTTCTTGTTACATTTTTCTCTTTAAAAGTATTTGCTGCTTTAGTAAAAGTTAAAAAAAAGAAATGATTCTTGAATCCTAAAATTCCATAACAATATTAGATGTTATATGTGCTTTATTTTAAAAAATTAATCAAAGAAAATGAACTCAAATATCTAAAGAAGCTATAAATTTTACTTACATATTCAGGTTTTAGTTTTTTATCTCCACCTCTCACAGCCACTTTCTCTAGTTTATCTATAATGGGCCCAATCATTTCCTCATCTTTAAGCTGAAGTTCTTCATGTATTATTTCTATATCTCGAACAGGATCTACACTTCCTTCAACATGTGTGATATCATCATCTTCAAAAGCACCTAAAATAAATTAAAGCAAAGCAATTCAACAAACAAATAACACAGAAGGTCATTATTAGAGTGAGTCAAGATTCCCAGAAGGTTAACAATTTACTCAAATTATTCTGAACTCTTACAAGTAAGAGTATTTTTTTTTCTGATTTCATACTACTTAGGGCACTATCACTAAAATAATAATTCAAGAGCTTCAACATTTCAAAAACTGATTGAAATAAATAAAATTATGATTTTTACAGAAAGAAAATTATGCTCCAGAACTACCGGTATTTTCAGGTTTGGTACACTAAAAGATACTGTATTCCAGGCATGAGAGTCTGAAGTTCTAAACTGCACTGTTAGGGTTTCCAGGGGAAACCGGATTTGGGGGTGTGTGAAACCATCTGGCAGACCTCTTCCCTGCTTCAATCTACTTTATCACTGTGGTTCTGACGGTGATTAGATAATGAACCACTCAGACACACAATTTACACAGCAGCTAATTTCATCGGCCTGATTTGAGGGTATGGTTTTTAGGGGGCTATCAAAGAAGCAGATGAAGGTGCATTTGTCATATATGAGTGACAACCATTCACACTATCTGAACAAAATGGTGCTGGCCCTTATTAGAAACACATGCTATTATCACATATTTAAAGTGCAGTTGAAGCCATAATTTCAAATTGCCAACTGGAAACATAAGGGTAAAACAACCAGATATTACTGAAGCATGTGTACTGACTTTATGCCCTTTTGAAGACATAATGTGGCAACATAATTCAGCTGAGATTTACTCAAATTATCAGATAACAGTATCACAAAAATGAACAAATACTAAGAAATATTATAAACAGAAAGCAACGGTATACCCACAGAACAATAAACACATTTATAACAAATTAATTAAAATTACCAATTAGACTATATTCCCCAAATGAGATGTTTTCAAACATAAAGGATCAGTTATTTTAGATAAAAGTTATCAGAGGAATCATAAAAGACATTTAGATTGAGTTGATAAGAGAAAAATAGAGACTATAGCTCATTCTTACACACTAGAAGACCAAGACATTCTCATTGCAGGTTGCAAAGTTTTTAAATACAACTTCCCAGAATTAGAAATAATTGATCTCGTCATATCTTAATGTGGAATTATTTGGTAATAATAAATTTACAGTAGATTATTACAATTAAGTATAAGTATTTAAATTAATACTTAAGTATTACTGGCAAACAATCAATGTTATACAGTATCTAATTCATATGAACAAAATTAAGTTAAAAATGAGGAGCTACATTATATCCTACTAATAAACACACCAGACAATGGTTTAGGTAAATTTTCTGAATATCCAAAAAGTATGAAAAAAAGTCTCCCTGGAAGCACAATGTTAACTTCTTATCATCATGAGGCAACTTATACAAATAACACAATAATACAGGAAAACTGAAAATAAAGGTTAGATCAGATGTGGCAGTCAAATCAACAAAAGAAACATGGTCAGTTCAGTTACAGAAATAAAAAAACTTATGACACTTAGAATGAAATATTTCTTACAAAGCCATCTTGATGTAGGAGCTAATGAGTAATTATAGTGATATCCTCAACAACATTCCTGAAGTAAATGCATCAGCAGATTTAAAATGGCAATCTATTCATTTCAGCCCTCAGTTTTAAACAAGGAGACAATAGAAATTGAACTGCATTGTTGTTCCCATGCTTGACAGTATCACTATTTTATTCATTTATATATGAGGTGGAAACATATTATGCAAATAACAAGTTTATTTTTGAAAATATTGCCAAAAAATTAAGATAAAAATTAAGTGAAAGGAACATTAAAATTTATCCTTCCAAACTGAATAGCCCTGGATCAACTGAGGTCTAAAAGAGCTGTAAAATACAAGATTACAGAAAATTCAGTGGCCATTTAGACAACTTCCCATTCTCTTTTGTTTTTACAGCCAGATAGATATATTTTATTTTTCTTTTTAAAATTAATTTATTTTAATTGGAGGCTAATTACTTTACAATATTGTAGTGGTTTTTGCCATACATTGACATGAATCAGCCATGGGTGTACATGTGTTCCCCATCCTGAACCCCCTCCCACATCCCTCCCCATCCCATCCCTCTGGGTCATCTCAGTGCACCAACCCTGAGCACTCTGTCTCATGCATCAAACCTGGACAGGCGATTTATTTTACATATGGTAATATACATGTTTCAATGCTATTCTCTCAAATTATCCTACCCTCGCCTTCTCCCACAGAGTCCAAAAGTCTGTTCTTTATATCTGTGTCTCTTTTGATGTCTTGCATATAGGGTCATCATTATCATCTTTCTAAATTCCATATATATGTGTTAGTATAATGTAATGGTATTTTTCTGACTTACTTCACTCTGTATAATAGGCTCCAGTTTCATCCACCTCATTAGAACTGATTCAAATGCATTCCTTTTAATGGCTGAGTAATATCTCATTGTGTATATGTACCACAGCTAGACGAATGGACATCTAGATTGCTTTCATGTTCTGGCTATTGTAAACAGTGCTGTGATGAACATTGGGGTACACATGTCTCTTTCAATTCTGGTTTCCTGAGTGTGTATGTCCAGCAGTGGGATTACTGGGTCGTGTGGCAGTTCTATTTTCAATTTTTTAAGGAATCCCCACACTGTTCTCCATAGTGACTGTATTAGTTGGCATTCCCACCAACAGTGTAAGAGCATTCCCTTTTCTCCACACCCTCTCCAGCACTTACTGTTTGTAGACTTTTTGATAGCAGCCATTCTGACTGGCGTGAGATGGTACCTCATTGTGGTTTTGATTTGCATTTCTCTGATCATGAGTGATGTTGAGCACCTTTTCATGTGTTTGTTCAGTTCAGTTGCTCAGTCGTGTCCAACTCTTTGCAACCCCATGAATCGCAGCACGCCAGGCCTCCCTATCCATCACCAACTCTCGGAGTTCACTCAAAACTCATGTCCATCAAGTCAGTGATGCCATCCAGCCATCTCATCCTCTGTCGTCCCCTTCTCCTCCTGCCCCCATCCCTCCCAGCATCAGAGTCTTTTCCAATGAGTCAGTTCTTTGCATGAGGTGGCCAAAGTATTGGAGTTTCAGCTTTAGCATCAGTCCTTCCAAAGAACACTCAGGACTGATCTCCTTTAGAATGGACGGGTTGGATCTCCTTGCAGTCCAAGGGACTCTCAAGAGTCTTCTCCAACACCACAGTTCAAAAGCATCAATTCTTCCACACTCAGCTTTCTTCACAATCCAACTCACATCCATACATGACCACTGGAAAAACCATAACTTTGACTAGATGGACCTTTGTTGGCAAAGTAATATCTTTGCTTTTAATATGCTATCTAGGTTGGTTATAACTTTCCTCCCAAGGAGTAAGCGTCTTTTCATTTCATGGCTGCAATCATCATCTGCAATGATTTTGGAGTTCCCCCACCCCCAAAAAAATCTGACATTGTTTCCACTGTTTCCCCATATTGCCCATGAAGTGATGGGACCAGATGCTGTGATCTTCGTTTTCTGAATGTTGAGCTTTAAATCAACTTTTTCACTCTCCTCTTTCACTTTCATCATGAGGCTTTTTAGTTCCTCTTCACTTTCTGCCATAAGGGTGGTGTCATCTGCATATCTGATCATGTGTGACTTTGCAACACATCTATAGATGTGTCTGTTAGCCATCTATATGTCTTCTTTAGAGAAATGTCTGTTTAGTTCTTTGGCCCACTTTTTGATTGGGTTGTTTATATTTCTGGAATTGAGCTGCAGGATCTGCTTGTATATTTTTGAGATTAATTCTTTGTCAGTTGTTTTGTTTGCTATTATTTTCTCCCATTCTGAAGGGTGTCTTTGCACCTTGCTTATAGTTTCCTTCATTGTGCAAAAGCTTTTGATTAGGTCCTATTTGTTTATTTTTCCTTTTATTTCCCTTACTCTGGGAGGTGGGTCATAGAGGATCCTGCTGTGGTTTATGTTGGAGAGCGTTTTGCCTATCTTTTCCTCTAGGAGTTTTATAGTTCCTGGTCTTATGTTTAGATCTTTAATCCATTTTATTTTTGTGTACGGTGTTAGAAAGTGTTCTAGTTTCACTCTTTTACAAGTGGTTGACCAGTTTTCCCAGCACCACTTGTTAAAGAGATTGTCTTTTCTCCACTGTATATTCTTGCCTCCTTTGTCAAAGATAAGGCGTCCATAGGTGTATGGATTTATCTCTGGGCTTTCTATTTTGTTCCATTGATCTATATTTCTGTCTTTGTGCCAATACCATACTGTCTTGCTGACTGTAGCTTTGTAGTATAGTCTAAAGTCAGGCAGCTTGATTCCTCCAGTTCCATTCTTCTTTCTCAAGATTGCTTTGGCTATTCAAGGTTTTTCGTGTTTCATTACAAATTATGAAATAATTTCTTCTAGTTCTGTGAAAAATACCATTGGTAGCTTGATAGGGATTGCACTGAATCTATAGATTGCTTTGGGTAGTATACTTATTTTCACTATATTGATTCTTCTGATCCATATTTCTCCATCTATTTGTGTCATCTTTAATTTCTTTCATCAGTGTTTTATAGTTTTCTATATATAGGTCTTTTGTTTCTTTAGGTAGATTTATTTCTAAGTATGTTATTCTTTTTGTTGCAATGGTAAATGGAACTGTTTCCTTAATTTCTCTTTCTGTTTTCTCTTTGTTAGTGTATAGGAATAGAAGGGATTTCTGTGTTAATTTTATATCCTGAAATTTTCTATATTCATTCATCAGCTCTAGTAATTTTCTGGTGGAGTCTTTAGGGTTTCCTATGTAGAGGATCATGTCATCTGCAAACAGTGAGAATTTTACTTCTTTTCCAATCTGGACTCTTTTTATTTCTTTTTCTTCTCTGATTGCTATGGCTAAAAATTCCAAAACCATGTTGAATAGTAGTGGTAAGAATGGGCACCCTTGTCTTGTTTCTGATTTAAGGGGAAATGCTTTCAATTTTTCACCATTGAGGATAATGTTTGCTGTGTGTTTATCACATTTGGATTTTATTATGTTGAGGTATGTTCCTTCTGTGCCTGCTTTCTGGAGGGTTTTTATCATAAATGGATGTTGAATTTTGTCAAAGGCTTTCTCTGCATCTATTGAGATAGTCATATGGTTTTTATCTTTCAATTTGTTAACATGGTGTATTGCATTGATTGATTCGTGAATATTGAATCCTTGCATCCCTGGGATAAAGCCCACTTGGTCATGATGTATGATCTTTTCAATATGTTGTTGGATTCTGTTTGCTAGAATTTTGTTAAGGATTTTTGCATCTATGTTCATCAGTGATACTGGTCTGTAGTTTTCTTTTTTGTGGCATCTTTGTCTGATTTTGGTACTAGGGTGATGGTGGCTTCATAGAATGAGTTTGAAAGTTTACCTTCCTCTGCAATTTTCTGGAAGAGTTTGAGTAGGATAGGTAGATTTTTTGGTAGAATTCAACTGTGAAGCCATCTGGTCCTGGGCTTTCGTTTGCTGGAAGATTTCTGATTACAGTTTCGTTTTCTGTGCTTGTGATGCGTCTGTTAAGATTTTCTATTTCTTCCTGGTTCAGTTTTGGAAAGTTACAGTTTTCTAAGAATTTGTCCAGTTCTCCCAAGTTGTCCATTTTATTGGCATATACTTACTGATAGTAGTCTCTTATGATCCTTTGTATTTGTGTGTTGTCTGTTGTGATTTCTCCATTTTCATCTCTAATTCTGAAGCTTTGATTCTTTTCCCTTTTTTTCTTGATGAGTCTGGCTAATGTTTGTCTATTTTATTTATCTTCTCAAAAGAACCAGCTTTTAGCTTTCTTGATTTTTGCTATGGTCTTCTTTGTTTGTTGTTTGTTTTTTTCCTTTTGTTTCTGCCCTAATTTTTCTTATTTCTTTCCTTCTACTAACCCTAGGGTTCTTCATTTCTTCTTTTTCTAGTTGCTTTAGGTGTAGAGTTAGGTTATTTGATTTTTCTCTTGTTTCTTGAGGTAAGCTTGTATTGCTATGAACCTTCCCCTTAGCACTGCTGACGCTTACTCCTTGGAAGGAAAGTTATGACCAACCTAGACAGCATATTCAAAAGCAGAGACATTATTTTGCCAACAAAGGTCCATCTAGTCAAGGCTATGGTTTTTCCAGTGGTCATGTATGGATGTGAGAGTTGGACTCTAAAGAAAGCTGAGTGCCGAAGAATTGATGCTTTTGAACAGTGGTGTTGGAGCAGACTCTTGAGAGTCCCTTGGATGGCAAGGAAATCCAATCAGTCCATCCTAAAGGAGATAAGTCCTGGGTGTTCATTGGTAGGACTGATGTTGAAGCTGAAAACTCCAATACTTTGGCCACCTGATGCGAAGAGCTGACTCATTGGAAAAGACCCTGATGCTGGAAAAGAGTGAGGGCAGGAGGAGAAGGGGACGACAGAAGATGAGATGGTTGGATGGCATCACCGACTCGATGGACATGGGTTTGGGTGGACTCCGGAAGTTGGTGATGGACAGGGAAGCCTGGTATGCTGCGATTCATGGGGTCGCAAAGAGTTGGACATGACTGAGCGACTGAACTGATAGGTTTTGGGTTGCAACCTCCCATTCTTAAAACCAAACAATTAGAGATTACTTTCCAAAGACATGCTCCTGGGTCAACAGACATCACCATATACTCACATTATAGTAATCTTTCATATCTTTATTTAGTACAAGATCTACTGGTTAAGAACAAGGGCTTTAATGGGCCTGTGGTCATAAAATCCTAGACAAATCACTGAACCTCTAAGGATCTCAGAATCATATCTTTAAAATGAAGATATCTCTACCTTTCAGAGGATGCGTATGATTAAACTAGATAATATACGTAAAGTACTTAGCAGAGAATCCAGTACATAGAACTCTTTCAGTAACCGGGGCATACACTATTTTTTTAGGATATAGGAATTAGTACTTCAGAAGAAATTTCATAGTAATGTATTCAAACATTAATTTTGAGAAATATCATTTCATGTCCTCAATTCACCTGAAAATAGAGCAAAATAAACTTTGGAGTTTTCAGGTTTCCGCTCCCTGCCCCCACTAATTCTTACTTTGACCAGAATGTTTTCTGCCCTAGTCCATGGTGAAAGTTATTTCAATTTCACATTAACTAAAACAATTATTATCAAAAATGTTACAATTATTATCACAATTCTCTTTTGGGGAAATACTTTACCAGTAAAGAAATCATCATAAAGATTATACTATATCATACTGAATTGCTTGATGAGAAAGTTATTTCACTTTTAATTATCTTTTAGTCCTTCTGATTATGCCAAGGAGAAAATGTCCGTTTGATGTTGTTGATCTTTAATGTTTAACATTTGTAAATTTAACTTTCTATCAACAGAGCACACCTCACTTCAGAACTTCTAAAGGCTAGAGAATTCAATAACTATGTAGTTTTCACTGTATTTATTCTTATTATCTTCAATTTTGGCAAGTAATACCAATTTTCCACTTAAATTACAAAGTTTCCTATTTAAAACTTTTTAAATAGGAAACTGTGACAAAACTTTGTCTTTAAATAAATTAAAAATGTGAGATCACTTTTTTTTTGTAAAATCAGAAATGTCTGAAAATATTAACTATGGTCATTTTAGTGGTGGGATGTCATCTGATTTTTAAAAACTATTTTAGTACTGCTGCTGCTGCTAAGTCGCTTCAGTCATGCCCAACTCTGTGCGACCCCATAGACGGCAGCCCATCAGGCTCCCCCGTCCCTGGGATTCTCCAGGTGAGAACACTGGAGTGGGTTTACCATTTCCTTCTCCAGTGCATGAAAGTGAAAATGAAAGTGAAGTCACTAAGTCATGTCTGACTCTTTGCGACCCCATGGACTGCAGCCTAGGCTCCTCTGTCCATGGGATTTTCCACGCAAGAGTACTGGACTGGGTTTCCATTGCATTTTAGTACTATTCTATATAAAATAGGACAATGGGATAGAGCATGTGTGTGTGGGGGGAAGGGGCAGCACTGCTGGGCAATACTTGAACTAGGATAGTCAAAGACTCCTCTCCGAGGAGATAATACTAAAGCTGAGACTGGAATGGCCAGAATGAGGGAGTAATGTGAAGACCTACAGGAAGAGAGTTCTAAGAAGTAGGAAGAAGTTCAGTGTGGGTGAACCACAGCAGATGATGGTAAATCAAATTCACACTGGAGAAGCAGAGCAGTTCAACAATATTTGTAACCATGCCTGTTTGGATTTTATTCTAACTATAATGGGAAGCCTTTGATTAGAGCTTTAAATAAAGGGAAAGTAGCATGATGATATATGATTTATGAGCTAAATAAGCTACTGTGGTTACTCTAAGAGGAACAGATTCTAAGGGAGAGGATAAGAGTGAGGGCAGAAAGATTAAGGTAGGGGGTAATTGCAGTGGTGCAGATAAATGGTGATGTGAGATGAAACTGCTGCTGTGGAGAACATGAGAAAGTCTGTACTGAGCATGTGCTGCAGAATGGGCTGCATGTGGGATGGAAGGCCATGACAGGAGAGAGAAAACTGGAAATTATCAGATGTGTTTAAAGGTATGGGTCTGGACAACATGATATAGAGAGACCACTCAAAAACTCAGGTGTCTGATAGGAAAGGAGCTGGCAAAAGAGGTACAAAGTGGTGACAAAGTCTGAGAAAAAGTAGGAGTGTGCTCTTACAGGAGTAAGGGAAAGAAAATGTTTCAAGAAGAAAGGAGTATTCAACTGCATCAGATGCTGTTTAGTGGTAAAGAAAGCAAGCAGAGAAGGCTGATCATTGCTTCTGACAAAGAGTGGTTCTTGGAAAAACACTTTGACAGTTATATCCCTTTCCACGAGAGTCTATTACTTCCATATATCAGGGATAAGAATAACATGACTAAAGGATGTAAACATGGACCTATCCTCTTACTTCTTGCAACTGAGGAGTACTAAAATAAGCTAAGTCTGAGCATCATTCAGTTCACTCGGTTTTGAAAATATTCCTCTGTATATACTCTAAGTGGATTATATACACAAGGTAAAATACCACAAGATTTCTCAGTCTTTGAAAGAGATCCTACCGGTCAGCAAGGTGGCCCACTTTGAAATTACAGCCACTTTCAAAATTTCACATTCTAAGTATGCTGGCACAAACAAACACTGAAACAAAAATGGACTAACTGCATGCTGGTCACCCAACTGGTACAGAAATACTAACTTCTTCTGTATTACTTTATAACAAGCGTGCATTGTTCGTACAAAATGAGTCATTTTTAAAAGTCATTCTTTTTAAAACAATAAACAAGCTTAACTTGCAGAAAAACTTTAAACAAACTATACTGAAAATTTTGGTTTTGCAGTGACTAGCCACAGGAAGAAAATCACTGTTACCATGGAAAGTATTATGTATCTGTACATTTCTTTATATACATATAAAATGGGTGACTGAAAATAATACCAGCCATAGCATAGACTCATTATTAAATGATGTGTTATAAGAGAAATTTAACCATCAGCTAGGCTCGGATTGGATTCCATCACAAAAAGTTTTCACCCAGCAATCCTGCAATGTTACCTTTCCCAACAAACAACCTTTTTCAAACCATCTTGACTTTTCTCGCATTTTCAATGCTTTCCTCTTCTCTCCTGCTACCTAGTAAATGATCTAATCTTTCTCACTTCACAGAGAAAATGCAAGTCATCTTGGGGGTTTTCCGCAATTTTTCTTTCTTTCTAGAAGCAAAACGGAAAGCATTACCTTCTACTACCTCTGCTCTGGATCTTATCCTCTTCCAAGGAAGTTTGTCCACAGACTGTTCTTTGTACTTCCTGAGACCTCAACCTATCATGCCTCTCTCTCTCCCATATTTGAAACATCTCCATTTTCACTAATACTTCCCCATCAATATTTAAGTGACCTTAAGAGTCTATCAGGTTGGTGCAAAAGTAACTGCAGTTTTGCACTGAGGAACTTTGCAGTTTGATATGGAACACATTCTTAAATAGATGTGGTTATGTTACATATCATTTTAATGTGCATCTCTTGCTTTGTTTTTTGCTAATGACATTACTTGCAGTTTATTTTATACTTATTTTAAACTACAGAAATGGTGTTAGACAAAAAGCAAATTCGAGCTTTTTTTTTTTTAGTTCAAAATGAGTCATAAAGCAGTTGAGAAAACTTGTAACATCAACAATGTACCTGGCCCTGGAACTGCTAATGAATGTACAATGCAGTGGTGGTTCAAGAAGTTTTGCAAAGGAGATGAGAGCCTTGAAGAAGAGGAGCACAGTGGCCGGCCATTGGAAGTTGACAACAACAAACTGAGAGCAATCATCGAAGCTGATACTCTTACAACTACACGAGAAGGTGCTGAAGAACTCAACGTCAACCGTTCTACAGTCATTCAGCATTTGAAGCAAATTAGAAAGGTGAAACAGAGAAGGCAATGGCACCCCACTCCAGTACTCTTGCCTGGAAAATCCCATGGGCGGAGGAGCCTGGTAGGCTGCAGTCCATGGGGTTGCTAAGAATAGGACATGACTGAGCAACTTCATTTTCACTTTCATGTGTTGGAGAGGGAAATGGCAACCTACTCCAGTGTTCTCACCTGGAGAATCCCAGGGACGGGGGAGCCTGGTGGGCTGCCGTCCACGGGGTCGCACAGAGTTGGACAGGACTGAAGTAACTTAGCAGTAGCAGCATAAAGGTGAAAAAGCTCCATAAGTGGGTGCCTCATGAGCTAACCGAAAATAAAGATAGTCATCATTTTGAAGTGCCACCTTCTCTTATTCCACGCTCAATGGCGAACCATTTCTCGATTAGATTGTGACATGCAACAAAAAATGGATTTTATACAACTGGTGACAACCAGCTCAGTGCTTGGACTGAGAAGAAGCTCCAAAGCCAAACTTGTACCAAAAAAGGTCATAGTCACCATTCAGTGCTCTGCTGACAGTCATAAACTACAGGCTTGGCAAAACCATTACATCTGAGGATTATGCTCAGCAAATCAATGAGATACACTGAAAACTTCAACACCTGTAGCCAGTAATGGTCAACAAAATGGGCCCAATTCTTCTCCATGACAATGCCTGACCACATGTTGCACAACCAATGATTCAAATGTTGAACTAATTGGGCTACGAACTGTTGTCTCATCTGCCATATTCACCTGACCTCTTGCCAATGGACTACCACTTCTTTAAGCATCTTGACAACTGTTTACAGGGAAAACACTTCCATAACCAGCAGGAGGCAGAAAATGCTTTCCAAGGGTTAGTCGTATCCTGAATCAAGAAATTTAAAAAAATTTTATTTGCTACTGGAATACAGTTGATTTATAATTGACTATATCTCTTAAAAACCCTTATACAACGTAACAGAAAAGCCAAAAAAACCCAATTTAAAAATGAGGAGAGGCTCTGAATAGACATTTTTCCAAAGACAACAAACAAATGGCCAATAAATACAGGAAAAGGTGCTCAACATCACTAATCATCAGGGAAATACAAATTAAAGTTACAATAAAGATCGCCTCACACCTGTAAGAATGGCTATTACCAAAACAAAACAAAACAAAACAAAACCCAAGAAATAACAAATGCTGGCAAGAATGTGGAGAAAAGGGAGCCCTTACGTACTGCTGGTGTATGTGTGTGTTAGTTGCTCAGTAGTGTCCGACTCTTTGCAACCCCACAGACTGTAGCCCACCAGGCTCCTTTGTCCATGGAATTCTCCAGGTAAGAATACTGGACTGGGTAGCCATTCCCTTCTCCAGGGATCCTGCCAACCCAGGGACCAAACCCGGGTCTCCCGCACTGCAGGCAGATTCTTTACCATCTGAGAGCCACTTGGGAAGCCCTGCATTGCTGGAGGGAATGTCAGCTAGTGCAGATATTATGAAAAACAGTATGGAGATTGCTCAAAAAATTAAAACTAGAAACTACCATATAAACCAACAGCTCCACTTCTTGGTATTTTACCCAAAGGAACCAAAATCACTACTTTGAAAATACATCTGCACTCCAGTGTTCAATGTTGCATTTTTACAATTGCCAAGACATGGAAACAAGAGATTTTTTTTTAACGTGGCATGTATACAACTGAATATTATTCAATAATAAAAAGACAGAAATCCTGCCATCTGTGACAACATGGATGCATCTTGAGGGCATTATACTAAGTGAAGTCAGACAGAGAAAGATATATACCAATACTGTATGATCTCACTTATTTGTGGACTAGGGGGAAAAAAATCAAGAACAAAAAGATGAAACCAAAGCCACAGATACAGAGAAGAAACTAATGGCTGCCAGAAGCAGTGGCTGAAATGTGTGAAGGAGGCCAAAAGCCACAAATTTCCAATTATAAAGTAAATAACTCATGGGGATGTAATATACAGAATGGTGATTATAGTTCATATTACTTGATTCAAAAGTTACTAAGAGAGATTTTTTTTTAACCAGTCATGTTTTGGGGGTCTTAATTCTCCATTAGGCTTTGAAAGGATTCAGAGGTGCCTGGCAAAGGTCATAGCCAGGAATGTAGAATGTGCCCTCTTCAGTCGTACTCGCTTGGCTGCTCTTGTTTAAGTTCCTTGTAAGAACGGCAACAGTTGAAAAGCATGTAAGCTGCCAGCACCATAGAAAGCCCAGCGACACTCCCTTTCTTCATGTTTAACTTGTTATAATACTGGCAATAAGCTCTTTGAAATGCTCCAGCAATGCCTTTAGGGATGAAATCTCGCATTAGTATCCAGCTTGGCAGCTCCCTTAATTTGACATCCAGGAGTTTCTTTTCCTTCAGTGGTACAACTGACGCCATCTTGGACTCTTGGCAGTCTGCTCCAGTAAGAACTCTTCCGTATTGAGCAAAGTTTGAGGCACAACAAAAAGCCTTCCCACATGTTTTCATAGGGTTTCCTCACCACCATGAATGATCTGATGCAGAAAAAGAGATGAATGTTTCCCAGAAATAAATGTTTTTCTATTGCTGATTATTTTATAACTCAAATCCAAATCTGTATTCCAGCTTCTTGCTTCTTTCCTCACAACCATCCAGGGGTCTCTTCCTTCCTCCAATAACACAATTATGTCTGGCTTAGAAATGGAATGGCCCAGTGAAATCAAGTTACTATAGTTCTCCATCACCACATCGCATGAATCACGGATTTTTTTACACTACAAGAATAAACAAACTTACTTCTCACTGGCAAATATGTGTTGATTGTAATGGTTCCTATTTTGATTAACAAAAATGTGTTTGAGCGTAGTTATAATGATTTAAAACTCACGGTCCAAAACTGCAATTACTTTTTGCCAACCTAACATATTAAATCAGTCAAGTCAGTCACCCTCAGACATTAATTACCTTTCCACCTATTGCATTCTTTCCTCCTGTTCAGACCCAAACTTCTTGGCTCCTAGCTGTACCTGTCCTCTCCACTTCTTTACTTCCTGTACAAAACGTAGCAGTTTGGAATGTGCCTCCACCATGCTATGAGAAATCAGTCTCAAAAAGGACACCGATGATTTGTCTTCATGATGCTCAATCTAACAGCCATTCTTCAGGAATCTTATAGCACCTCTCACTAGCATCTAACTTCAGAACACTGACAAAGTCTCTTTCGTTGCTTCTTTTCAACTGTATTCTCCTGATTTTCTTCTGTTCTCTCTAGCCATTTCTTCTCAGGCTATACCTTTGCTTGCTCTAACCACACTGTAAATATTGGTGTCTCTCTTAACTCTCGTTAAGAGTAACCCTCTATTACACACTCATTAATAGAATTTCCAGTCCCAAACTCCCTTGTTTAACTCCAGCATACTTAAAGGTAATAGCCAATAAAATAAACAAAAAAAAAAGTGTAGTTATTAAGAGAAGTTGTTCAGTTGCTCAGTCATGTCCAACTCTCTATGACCCCATGGACTCATAAAGAGTCCTCTGGGCTCCTCTGTCCATGGGATTGTCCAGGCAAGAATACTGGACTGTGTTGCCATTTCCTTGTCTAAGCTATTAAATGAATTATTTCCATTATAAAATTTATTCACTAAGTGAATAAATGCAAAATGTCAATGCTCATATTAAAACTGACTTTTAAAAACTGTGTACCTCTTTACTAAGAGCCAGACAAAAATAAACTATTTGACTTGGTGAGATACACTTGACTATCCACATGGTATTGGACACTGCACATTATATTTATTTATTGGTACAATATGTCATAAATGACTTGGCGATTTTCAATTATAAGTGGGTTGAAGGCTGATTAATTATTATTAATTCATTAATTCATTAATTATTAATTCATTCAAAGCCTGTCTTATTTCACAAAGATTTGAGTAAGGTGGATAAATCCATACTTTTAAGATGCTAGATCTAACTAGGAAGGACTTCAGAAATAAAAATATACTTTGAATATTCAGCACTTCAGTAAACTGTTTTGCTATATTATTACTTATATCTGAGTTATATTCAATTTTCAGAAGCAAAACATCCCTAGCTAGATGCAGAAGTAGATTCTAGAACACATAGATGTGTTTAAGGATTCACTGCAGTACTTTACTTCTACCCGTCATGGAAACTTTGATAATCCAAATTTTCTACAATCAATAACTACTGGAGAGGGTGTGAGGAAAAGGGAGCCTTGACTGCTGGTAGGAATGTAAACTGGTACAGCCACTATGGAGAACAGTATTGAGGTTCCTTAAAAACTAAAAATAGAGCTACCATATGATCCAGCAGTCCCACTCCTGGGCAAATATCTGGGGAAGACCATAATTTGAAAAAATACATGCACTCCAATGTTCACTGCTGACAATTTACAATAGCCAGGGCATGGAAGCAACCTCAGTGTCCATCAACAGAGGAAGTACGTCAGACAGAGAAAGACAAATATCATGTATCGCTTGTAAGTAGAATCTTAAAATGGTACACATGAACTTATTTACAGAACAGAAATAGAGTCATAGAGATAAAAAACAAATTTATGGTTACCAGGAGGTAAGAGAGTAAAGGAAAGGATAAGTTGGGTGATTCAGAGAGACATATACACACTACCATATATAAAGCAGATAACTAATAAGAACCTATTGTATAGCACAATGAACTCTACTCAATACTCTGTAATGGCTTATATGGAAAAAGAACCTTAAAAAAGTAGAAATATATGTATGTATATCTGAATCACTTTACTGTATACCTGAAACTAACACAATACTGTAAATCAACTATACTCCAATAAAAAATTTTTTAGAAAAAGACTCTAGAAAAAAACAATTACTACTCAAATATATTAAATCTTAGTCACAGCACCAAAATATCCTGTGTCCTACGTGGCAAATAATAAATGTTCTGATCATCTATATTCTAATCCAGAGTCCCACCAAAATCACTGAAAGGCTAAGGGCCACATTTCTAAACCAGTAAAAAATGAACTATTAAATAAAATGTTAGAAATCATGACAAGGATATCTTGCTCAAAAAAATCTTTATCTTATCAAATTTCTAATCCATTCTCCAAAGTAAAGTCCTATTTTGTGTCTGAATTATGATGCCCAACTTCCTCATAATTCTACAGCTCATTAATATTTAAAGAGAAGGGAGAGAGCTAAGCTTGCATTGGCAATTCACTTAATATCTACAGCTTTATTCATAAATACTGAAAAATACCAGTGCCTATTTAATTTTTTTATACATGACAAAAATCCTTTATTGTATGGAGGAAGAGTAGGTTAAGGAATAGCTACAGCCATAAATAAATAAAACCTTGCCATTTGCGATAACATGGAAGAATCTAAAGAGTATAATGATAGGTGAGACACAAAGACAAATATCAAATGACCTCATTTATGAAGTCTAAAACACAAACGAACCAACAAAACAAAATGTAAATAGAATCTTAGGTACAGAGACTAAACTGGGGCTGCCAGACGAAGGGGCTGACTGAGTGAAATAGGCAATGGAGATTAAGAAGTATGAATTTACAGTTATAAAATAAATAAGTCATGAGGATGTACTATACAGCATAAGAAATATGGCTAACAATATTGTAATAATTTCATATGGAAACAGTTGGTCACTTGACTTATGGTGATTTTCTAATGTATCTAAACATTGACTATGTTGTACACCTGTAAACTAGCATAATATTGTCAACTATAGTTCAATTAAAAAGAGAACATATCTATCACTAGAAAGTTCACTTACGTTCCTTTTTCAGTTAAATTGCTCCTCTCCTCCAAAATAACCACCATTCTGATGCCTATCACTTAGATTAGTTTGCTGATTCTTGAACTTCATACAACTAGAATTATGCAGTTAAAAAGGGAGAAGGGGTTAAAGCTGTTTGTTGCACACTTCAAATGCTATGAGTTAGTTTAGTCTAGTTTAAGCCCAGGTTTATAGATGCACTTTAAAATTCTAGTCTAAACCTAGATAAAGCTCCTTCTCATCTTGATAATAAAAGCAGTTTGAGAAAAACCAGAATCTAATTCATAGCTGGATCTCAAACTTGTAATATTTATCTCTGTTAAACAAGATATGTATTTTTAATTACCTTCCTCAAGAAAGTGGGAGAAGAGCATCTCAACTTATTATATTTACTTCAAAAATAGTCTCCTTAAACCTATCAGTGAAGAAGATGCATGGAAATGGGCTTCCCTGGTGGCTCAGGTGGTAAAGAATCTGCCTGCAATGCAGGAGACCTGGTTTTGATCCCTGGGTTGGGAAGATCCCCTGGAGGAGGGCATGACTACCCACTCCAGTCTTCTTGCCTGGAGAATCCCCATGGACAGAGGAGCCTGGTGGGCTACAGTCCATGGGGTCACAGAGTCAGACACAACTGAGCAGCTAACATACACAAACAGGGAATTAGTTGGTCTAGTAACATAAACATCAGTTACTTGATGGAGCAGCATAAATGGAACAAGCAAAACTAGACTTGGTGGATTGTTGTTATTTACAATAACAAATCACTTTAAAATAGCCTTTTTAAGTCTTTGACCTTTATTTTCCAGGAGAAAACCTACTGTATTAGATATAGAAAAGGTCCTAGAACAGCTTAGTCTATGTTACAGGCTAACCATTTAATGCTGAAACTATGAATTGGGATAGCCAAAAATATTTGCTTTTGCTTTGCTTCTTTTCCATCTCCTCTGCGTTCCCACTCTCTTATTATAGGAAAAGGCTCACACCTCAAATCTGGAGGAAAAAACTTCCATCCCTCTGACATTCATAAGTTGATCAAGGTTTTCAAAAAGTTTAATTTAAAAAAAAAAGCACATATGGCTGACTCTGAGGGGCCAATCTAAAATTAAACAAATTATATATGATTCATTTAGGAGTTTAACACAAAGTTGTTACATTAAATGGAAGCAATCAAACAAAATGCTAGAAGTAAAGAATCATTCCCAATACTGAAACCTTAATTTTTTCCATTTACTATTTTATCCTAAGAGTTCATATAAATTAAAAAAGAATAAACTTTTAAGTAATGAATAAAAAAACAAAACATTATGGTGAATATATTTTTTAAAAAAAGAAACAGACTTATGAATAAAGACAACAAACTAGAAGTTACTAGTGGGGAGAAGAGAAAGACATGGGTAGGGAATTAAGAGATACAGGCTACCAAATATATAATAAATAAGCTACAAGGATCTATATTATACAAGTACAGGGAAATAGAGTCAGCATTTTATAGCAACTATAAGTGTAGTATAACCCTTAAAAATTCTGAATCACTAAGCCTTTGTGTCAATCACAATAAACTGTGGAAAATTCTGAAAGAGATAGGAACATCAGACCACCTGACCTGCCTCTTGAGAAACCTATATGCAGGTCCAGAAGCAACAGTTAGAACCAGACATGGAACAACAGACTGGTTCCAAATAGGAAAAGGAGTATGTCAAGGCTGTATACTGTCACCCTGCTTATTTAACTTATATGCAGAGTATATCATGAGAAACACTGGGCTGGAAGAAGCACTTGCTGGAATCAAGATAGCTGGGAGAAATATCAATAACCTCAGATATGCAGATGACACCACCCTTATGGCAGAAAGTGAAGAAGAACTAAAGAGCATCTTGATGAAAGTGAAAGTGGAGAGTGAAAAAGTTGGCTTAAAGCTCAACATTCAGAAAACGAAGATCATGGCATCTGGTCCCATCACTTCATGGGAAATAGATGGGGAAACAGTGGAACCAGTGTCAGACTTTATTTTGGGGGCTCCAAAATCACTGCAGATGGTGACTGCAGCCATGGAATTAAAAGACGCTTCCTCCTTGGAAGGAAAGTTATGACCAACCTAGATAGCATATTCAAAAGCAGAGACATTACTTTGCCAACAAAGGCCCATCTAGTCAAAGCTATGGTTTTTCCAGTGGTCATGTATGGATGTGAGAGTTGGACTATAAAGAAAGCTGAGCTCCAAAGAATTGATACTTTTGAACTGTAGTGTTGGAGAAGACTCTTGAGAGTCCCTTGGACTGCAAGGAGATCCAACCCGTCCATTCTAAAGGCGATCAGTCCTGGGTGTTCTTTGGAAAGAATGATGCTAAAGCTGAAACTCCAGTACTTTGGCCACCTCATGCAAAGAGTTGACTCATTAGAAAAGACTCTGATGCTGGGAGGGATTGGGGGCAGGAGGAGAAGGGGACGACAGAGGATGAGATGACTGGATGGCATCACCGACTCGATGCATGTGAGTTTGAGTGAACTCTGGGAGTTGGTGATGGACAGGGAGGCCTGGCGTGCTGCAATTCATGGGGTTGCAAAGAGCCGGACACGACTGAGTGACTGACCTGAACTGAACTGAAAAATAAGTAGGAAGGATGAGATGAAAAAAGACACAGGCATAAAAACATGAAAAATACTAAAAACTGGAGCTTACGTTAGTGTGCTGCTGCTGCTGCTGCTAAGTCGCATGTAGTAGGAAGCAAAAAGACTCTTGATTATTAACGATACCACTTAACTGATCAGAAGCAACACATTACAATATTATACAATATAATTCTTTTAAATGTATAGAACACCAGAAAATTCTACCTAATAGTTACTGGTATTGTACTTATACTGTAGATAATTAAGACATTCACATCATTAAGGAATCCTTAAAGTCACTTGAAAGTTATGAATTATAACCCAGAGTCAACACCTGTACTTAATTATATTTAGCTGCTCAAGGGTTTTACATTTTTAGTTGCTGCAACATATCAACTCTCTCCAAAGAAGCAGGCAGAAAAGAAGTACTTTAATGAGAACTAACATTCATCTCTCAACAAGATTCTCATTTCTTATTCTATATAATAGATTCTTAGATGTATTAAACATAAATTCAATCAATGGTACTTTGAATTAATAGTTATTGAGATTCTGCTCTACTTCCAATGTTGAGCAAACTGTTTTTGCTGTATTTAATCTTCCCAATAACTATCTTACTAATTTTTTAATTTCTAAAGTATCACTTAGCCTTCTGCCACTAGAAATGCACTCTATAAACTGACCTTGCTATACCCTCACTCTCCCCAAAACCTCATCTCAAGTCAAAATCTCATGCTGACTTCCTAAGCCCTGAAAAGTTCTTAATACTCAACTGTCAGTAAATTTTTGCCTACTCTCTTCCCTGGGCCTCAAAGATACATATCCTTTCTTTCTATTACAAGTCACAGCTATCTCTAAAAGGCAGAGCATGACTTCCCCTCATCAGCACAGCAGTTCTGGAGAATCCAGGTCTAAGAGATCTCTGCTATCCTTGGGTCACAAGCAGAATTGGAGATACTTGTTTAGAGTAAGGTGTGGTAAAACCGATGGTTTAATATCTTACCCTAAATATGACTCCTGAGAAAATCCATTTTTATACCTTTTTAAAGAATCACGTTATAATGAGGGAAGACACAAATGGAATAATTAACAAAACTAAAATTTTATCTTTATTGCCAGTTGTTATTTAGTTGCTAAGTCATGTCTGATTCTTTGCAGCCCCATGGACTGTAGACTGCTAGGCTCCTCTGTCCATGGGATTTCCCAGGCAAGAATACTGGAGTGGGTTGTCATTTCCTTTTCCAGGGGGTCTTCCCAAACCAGGGATGGAACCCAGGTCTCCTGCATTGGTAGGCAGATTCTTTACCACTGAGCCACCAGGGAAGCTGTTATTACCAAGTACTGTAAGCAACGAATAAAACGAGTTATGTGAACTCTCTGCCATTCAAGAAATAAACTAAATGATAAATCAGAGCTTTAATTTTTCTAATGTTGGTACCCATTAATATCCCACATCTTTCAATCAAATTGACCTACATTCAACCCTTTCATTTTACATTTGCAATGCTGTACTCATCATTCTGCATAGAATAGTCTTCCTCCCCATTTCTGCCTTTCAAAAAAAGTTATTAATACATATCTTAATTCGATGTCACTGATATTTATCTCAATGACACATCCTCTAACCATATCCTGACCTGTAACATGTATATCTAATATCAGACTATGTGATTCTATCTCCTAGTTATTTAAGCTTGAGGATTCTGTCTTATATGCCTTTCTAGTTCCCTCCAGTGCCTTAATCAGAGCTGATAGGTACAAGGTGAAGTGAAGAATAAAGGAATCAATGAATGTCTCAAGCACTTATTAAGCACTCAGAATGAAAAACTGTACGAAGAGAACTATAGTGGCTCAATGGTAAAGAATCTGCCTGTCAGTGTAGGAGATGCAGGCTCAATCTCTGGACTGGGAAGATCCTTTGGAGAGTGAAATAGCAACCCATTCCAGTATTCTTGCCTGGGAAATCCCATGGATAGAGGAGCCTGACGAGCTATAGCCTATGGGGTTGCAAAAGAGTCAGACAGGATTTGGTGACTAGACAGGATATGGTGACTAAAGAATAACAACACAACAGATTCTAGATGAATCCAGACAAGCAGCACAACAGCAAAGGGTCAATTTTATAGCACACAAGACACTGAGGAAGTATTTCAGAGAAACCAGTGCTAAGCATGTCAATCACATAAAGTAACAGAGTGTAAGTAAAGCACAAAACAGCAAACTGAAATAACAGATGTGAGAAGTTTCTTCTGTTTCATCTCTTCACTTTGAAGTGATGATTGATATTCACTTAATTATTTTCTGAGGGCTTCTTGGGCATACTGCACTGAATCACACATTATAGTGTAATTTTTACAGTGAATAAGTCAAATTAAGAAGAGGGCAAACATACCTACCCACTATAAGACCAATAAATGCAACCATAAAAGAAAGAGAGAAGGGACTGATCAGCATGAATCAAGATTAAGGATGGAAGACTTGAATACAATGAAGACTTTTGGGGACAGATATTAGCAAAGCAAAGCAGAGAGTCAGAAGAAAATTCCAGGCAGGAAAGAAGTATAAATAGAGTAGAGATGATGAAGGGCAAAGACTCTGAAATCAGGTTATCTGGATTCAAATCTGTATTTCAGACTGTTTGATTCATTAGCTCTGTGACTATTTACTTTCTCTGTGTCTTAAGTTTCCTTGCCTGTAAAAACTAGAGAATAATGCCAACCTCCTAAGATTGTTCTGAAGATTAAAAGTGATAATATATGTCAAGATCTTAGGATGTAAACACTCAAAATAAGCTAACTATACTTACAAATGGAAATCTAAAGAAAAGGTATATACCAGGGTTTCTCAGCCTCAGTATTACTAACATTTGGGACAAGATAATTCCTTGTTGTAGGGGCTGACCTGTGCAATGCAGGATGTTCAACAGCACCTCTGGCCTCCACAAACCAGATGCTGGTAACACACACACACATACTAGGCACAAGGCTGTGTGCAAGCACCCAGGCAGACCTCCAACTGTGGAGGTCAAAAATGTCTTCAGACACAAGTCATAGTTCACACTACCAGTGTACACCAAAAGACAAAGGTTGTGCTACAGACCAACCAAAAGATGGTGCCTTATTACTGGTGTTATTGGCTTTACTGAGTCTTCATCGCAGTGTGCAGGATTCCGTCTCTAGCTATGGTGCATGCAGGGGCTCTTCTCAGTGATTATGGCACCAGCTCTCGAGCTGCGGCACGGGGGTTTAGTTGCCCCACAGCATGTGGCCTTAGCTCCACGACCAGGAAGCAAACCTGTGTCCCTTGCACTGGAAGGTGGATTCTTAACCACTGGACCACCAGGGAAGTTCCAATGAAAAGGGTCCAGCGCTAAGCTCAGGAGTTGACATTTAATCTCCTCAATTATAAAATTTCTAATGTAGATTTTCAGAGAAGTGTTGTTGTAATCTTGCCCTGGTTTGGTTACTCACGCACACTGTCTTTAAATGATTCCATTAGTTATATACAAGATCTAATAGCAGCTTGGAGAGAGACTACTAGTCAAAAACAGAGCAGCTGACTGTTGGGTACTAGTTACAGAAATAACATGAATGTGGTTAAATCTAAAAAATTAAAATCTTTATAAAGATTTTTCTTGGTTGAGTAGGTAGGAAGAATTATATTAAATTGAGAAGAAATGAAATGTGACCAGTCTGGAGATATATAACAGCTAGTTAAAGACACCTATTTTAAGCAACATATTTAACAAAGGTGTACTGAATGTCAATCACAAAGAGAATGGGGCCAGGAGCTGGAAGGCAAGTTTCAGAAATGAGAAAAAGCTGAATAACATCTTCAAAGATGTTTACAATCTAATAGGAGAGAGAGAGATTAGCATATAATAAATATAAGAAAGTAAATCCAGGATGAAAGGAAGCAGGGAAGTGGTTAGTATTTAGTACAAGCTGATAGAAAGTCAGCCTCAAGGCTTCAAACTGGAATACTGGTGTTACACAGATGTCATTTAAACTTTGGATTAAGATTTGTGTGCAGGTTTTGATGGAGGCATAAATTATTTTTTAGTTCCACAGTTAGGTATACACTGATGTTCTGCTAAGAGATAATATTGTCTGTTAGAGTCTGAAACTGGTGTTTAAATGCTTGAAAAATGTAAACATGTGACAGGTATTAATCAAAGAAATGGCTGGCTATTAATGTTTAAAATAACTATTTTTAGCTTTGTTTGTAATATCAATGGATTATTACTTTTACCTAGTTTTTAAAAAATATGGTGGAGTAGGGGTGAGGATAGAAGGAAAAGGAAGGACTCACCAAGAATATTTGGTGTTAGAATAGGAAAATAATGGTTTGACTAAATCTATGTTACATGATAGGGATCATTCTTGGGTCCAAACTGCAAAGGTAGATGTCACAAAACCAGATAACATAACTCACAAAATAACTGTGCCTTTAAATACAACAATCCACAGTTCTGAAATGAGAGCAGAAACACAGAAGGAAGGGGGGGCCTAGACAGATTAAGGACAGGCAAGTGACTGAACCTTTGGAAGCAGACTGTGTAAAGCAGGTCACTGCATATCCAGTAGTCTTCCAACTCAACCCACTGTAACTGGCTCAACAAAATGGGTATCAACTTACCTGAGAGACTCCTAGAATCCTGCTGCTCCCCTGAAGTCCTAAAGACCTAGTCATCACCATCACCAGCCAAGTCAGAGCAAACCACCACCAGCAGGTGGTGCCAAATCAAAGCCAGTATCAGAATGGACTTGGCTGGGCCAGCACCTTACCACACCCCTCACCCCCTGCAACTAAGGGTGCAGGTCTACCCGGGTCATTCCATTCACCTAGCAGTACCCTGACCTCATATTTTATGCAACTGAAACTCCTGGACACAAGAAGCACAGTATAGCAGAGGAGGGGTGGTTATTGTAATACCTTCTTTGGGTGGGGGAGGGGAAAGATGAGAACTAGGGCTTAAGAAATCTAGTTACTAAGGAACACTTTTTTAAAAATTTTCTTGCTTTATGCCAGTTCTCATTAATACAGACTAAGAGCCTTAAAAATTATCAGAAAATCATAAAATAATGACATCCTCAAAAAGGTCTGACTAATCAAGACTTTAAACAGTTAAATATGAACACAATTAATGCTTCATAGCTTTCCCACATGGCTCTACTAATGAATCATGATCTTCAACAAGAATAAAAGGATGTAACATTGTTGATCCCCCTAAATAAAGTTAAATGATCCTACAGCTCTTTTGTCTTTAGAGCTATTTTGTCTTCAAAGCATAAAACATGGGAACTACAGTATCTCCCCACCCCTTCCCTAATGTTAAAAAAAAAAAAAAAAAAAGAAGTCCCTCTCAATTACTTTAAGAATCACCTCAAAATTTCTCACAAAAGACTTCATGGCAAACTTATTTCCTTCCATTTCCATGGTATCCCCACTACTACCAGATTTTAGCACCACTTCTATGCTATACCTGTCAAGATCTGATGACTGTATGTTATGTATTCATCTGAACAGAACCACTACACTTAGTTACAGGCTATCATCAACCAATTCATTCTCTTGCTAAAATCAAGTCATCCAATTACTCCTTGACTAATCAAGGCTGTTTTGGCTTTTTCTTTTTCAAAAGGTACTCAACAGCATAAACAGTTCACTTACAAGAAATGGAAAGGGGCTAATCAGCAGAATTATTGTTTTGCTGCTACAATTTGCAGTATTTAAATTTAGTTGCTGATTGGACTGAAAGTTTTATGATATAGCATATGAAACTAGTTTAATACAACTGTGAAGCTGTGTAGCTGTATTGTCTTGCCTTGGATATATTGATCTACTTTGTGGGATAGACTGCTTTCTTTAAAATAAAGATATTTTAAAGAAATAAGTTTCAGTATACCTTCGCACATATATTGCTTCTATAAAGGCAACAAGCTATTAATTCCTGGGCATTGTTTTTAAAGTTAACAACTCTGTGCATGCATGTATGTTTGTTACATGTGTATAAAGCCCACAACTGCTTAGGTGTTTAAACTACATTTATTTTGGCTTGAAGCAACAGTAAACTAAAGGGACATTATTTGATTATTTGTTTAGAAAATAAGGATTATCTACAATATGTGTATGTTTTAAATAAACACATGCTACCCCTTGTGTAATAAAACAGTGGATGCTACATTTCTAAAATAGAAGTATTTCAATTACATGAATAATTCTGGTGCACAAAAGCTGTGGAAAGATATTATCATTCATCAGCTTTGTTACTCTTTTATCTATAAGAATTTCTGAGAGAATATTTAACATGACTAAAGAATAAAATCTAAATACTAAACTATAACTTTGAATTTTATTTACTCATTAAAAAATAAAAGATTTATATCTCAAAACCCAGACTAAAAATTTTGAAGAGGGATGCAATCAAACTGTTTAGCTCAGACTTATCTTGCTAAATGTGGAAAAAACATTAACAAAAGGACACATTTTATTTTGCAGGAGGAAGACATACTTTTACAATAAGATGTAGAGTCTGGCTTTTTTTAAAACCTTAAAACATATCCAAATTCTTTATACACTAAAATAATGTTGTGCATTAACCATCAACAGGAAGTTATATATAGAGAAGAAACAACACCCACACATAAAAGGGATTACAATGATTTCTGAATCTTTTATCTATGTGTAGATACATTATACAAGTAATACTCTAAACATATCTTTTGCATGCTCAGGTCCAACCAGAAATGAAATTCTATACCGAACTGTAAATATATACTTCTATCATATGTCTCATAGGACCATTCAACACATACATAAACATTTCAGAAAAGTCTTAATTTCACAAATGCACTGACGATGTATAAAATGCCAGTACATTTCAAACCAATTCTGCCTAATATAAAAAAAAAAAATGCTATTTTAATATTTTTAAAAGATTCAATCTGGTTATCTATGCCAAAATTCAAAGAAGAAAATAAAAACTAAAATACATTAATTAACAGAGAACTAATATTCATTAAAGCCAAACATTTCTCAGAGTATGCACACCTGCCAATATATTAAAAATAAGTAAAATCAACTACAAAAGTAATAAATCAAATGCTGTGGTAGACTTGACTTCTCGAGACAGCATTTTCAGCCGTCTTTTGTGGCTTTGTTTGGCGCCATAGTCCTTTAAGTTTTGTCTTCATAAAGCCCTAACTAGTTGTAATCATTTGCAGCCTAATTGTGGACATTTATCTGCTTTTCTTATGCATAGAACATAGCTATTAAAGCTGAATGGTGATGGTGTGAAGTATAGGTTAAATTGGGTGAAATTAAAGCAAATTACTCCGGGATGTGGAAATCTGAAAATAGAAACCACCAATGATTTGCAACCCTCTTGATGATCAGCTTCACAGAACCCTAAACGACAAGAAAACTTACATATTTTAAAGTTAACTAGGTTTTTAAAATAATATGTATAAATGTATTTTTAACTACATGCACTTCATAGCAATGATGGAAAGATTATTTGTTCAACTCAGCTGCAATGTGAAAAAGATCTCAGGTTTCTATTTTAAATGGTTGGTTTGTTTCTTAAATAAGATTTCCTTCTATCACATAAATTTTTACCTATAAGAATTCATCCAACTATATCAAACACAAACTATACATATTATATAAATCACTTTGCTAAGTTTTAACCCTGAATAAAAGTATTAATACTAGAGATAACAGAACACAGAATTACAATAATAAAAGCAAATTTTATATAGAAACATAAAAGTATTATGTATACGCTTATTTATACATATGCCATATATAAATCCACATGTGTGACTAGCATTATAGAAAAAAATATACAGAGGCTTAGCAATAAAGGTAAACACTAAAATACACGAATTTGATTTTATCTAAAATCTTACTGCTTGATCCACAATTTGAATAAAACAACAAAAACATATCCATTTGCACCCTGCATATTCTTTTAGGCAAGCAAGCAGAGTAGTATAAGAAAATCTCCTAGATCACAGCTTAGCCCAGCTATAGCTAGAAAAGAGTTCTAGTAACAAAAATGACACCCGAGAGCTCCCCTGGCAGCTCAGTGGGGAAGAATCCACCTGACAGTGCAGCAGACACGAGTTTGATCCTCGCAGGGAAATGTCAGCCCACTCCAGTATTCTTGCCTGGGAAAGTCCACGGACAGAGGAGCCTGGAGGGCTACAGTCCATGGGGTTGCAAAGATGGACACAGCTTAGTGACTAAACAACAACAAAATTGATCCATCTTTTATTTTATTGACTGCTTCATAGAAGGGAAGTGAAAGTCACTCAGTCACGTCCAAGTCTTTGTGACCCCGTGGACTGTAGCCTCCCAGGCTCCTCTGTCCATGGAATTCTCCAGGTCAGAATACTCAAGCGAGTAGTCCATTCCCTTCTCCAGGGGATCTTCCCAATACAGGAATCGAACCCAGGTCTCCCACACTGAAGGCGAATTCTTTACCATCTGAGCCACCAAGCACATTTAAATACCTGAGGAGAAGTGAAATTACATGTTATGGCTCACAACTTCAAGGTGCTTACAGTCTAGTTAAAGAAATAAGATTAGCACATGAAACTAAATCATGGCTGCATGAAGTGGTGCCTATCACATTAAGTGAGCGGCTGACCTCAAAGATAAGAAAGAAAGAGCAAAGGGAGTTGGGAAAGGTAGATCATCGAGGATACCATCTTAAGAGAATAAACTTAGCTAGGGAAACAGCATAGATAAGGGTGAGATGCAGAAGATATATTCAGATCACAAACAACACATCTGTCTGAAGACAATTTGGAACAGAAAGAAGAGCACTGAAAAATACTAATGCTTAACAAAGAAGAGTCTTGAGTACTACACAGAAAATGGAATTCCCAGCAAGGCACGAATATCTTACAAGAGACAGTGACATAATCAAATACAGTGATTCACAATCAGCAGTACATCTAATTTTTCAATGGCTATATCACAAGTAAAAAAGTGGTATGCCAGAGATGTGGTCCTCTGGAGTATTAACAACATCCCTAGACCCTTCGTGTTCCCCATTCCTTGCCTCATACTAGGCTATGAAGTACTGCCTTACTTAATAACTATATCCCTATGTACTCGTTATCTTTGTCTTTCAGAATTAGCATAGTACAAAATTTAACGTTCACTGTAATTTCAGGTACTAGTAGATTTATTTGTGTGTATTTTAAAACCACAGCAATTGTTGTTCAGTTGCTAAGCTGTATCTGACTCTTTGCAACCCCATGGACTACAGCACACCAAGCTTCCCTGTCCTTCACTATATCCTGGAGTTTGCTGAAACTCATGTCCATTGAGTCAGTGATGCCATCCAACCATCTCCTCCTCTGCCACCCCTTCTTCTTTTGCCCTCAGTCTTTCCCAGCATCAGGGTCTTTTCCAAGAGCTGGCTTTTCGCATCAGGTGGCCAAAGTATTGGAGCTTCAGCATCAGCATCAGAGCTTCCAATGAGTATTCAGGGTTGATTTCCTTTAGGATTTGATTTCCTTTAGGTTTGATCTCCTTGCAATCCAAGGGACTCTCAAGAGGCTTCTCCAACATCACAGTTCAAAGGCATCAAGTCTTCAACACTCATTCTTCTTTATGGTCCAACTCTCACATCTGTACATGACTACTGGAAAAGCCATAGCTAGACTCTACGGACCTTTCTCAGCAAAGTGATATCTCTGCTTTTTAATACACTGTCTAAGTTTGTCATAGCTTTTCTTCCAAGGAGCAAGTTTTAATTTCATGGCTGCAATCACCATCTGCAATGATTCTGGAGCCCAAGAAAACAATATCTGTCACTGCTTCTGCTTCTTACTCTTCTATTTGCTCTGAAGTGATGGGACCAGATGCCATGATCTTAGTTTTTTGAATGTTGAGTTGTAAGCCAGCTTTTTCACTCTCCTCTTTTCACTCTCATCAAGAGGCTCTTTAGTTCCTCTTCTCTTTCTGCCAATAGAATGGTATCATCTGCATATGGGAGGTTGTTGACATTTCTTCTGGCAATAGTGATTTCAGCTTGTGAGCCATCCAGCTTGGCATTTCGCACGATCCACTCTGCTTGTAAGTTAAATAAACAGGGGTGACAACATACATCCTTGTTGTACTCCTTTCCCAATTTTGATCCAGTCTGTTGTTCCATATAAGGTTCCAACTGTTGCTTCTTGATCTGCATACAGGTTTCTCAGGAGACAGGTAAGGTGGTCTGGTATTCCCATCTCTTGAAGAATTTTCCGCAGTGTCTTGTGATCCACACAGTCAAAGGCTTTAAAGTAGTCAATGAAGTAGAAGTTTCTCTGGGATTCCCTTGCTTTTTCTACAATCCAGTGGATGTTGGCAATTTGATCTCTGGTTTCTCTGCCCTTTCTAAATCCAGTCTATACATCTGGAAAACTTGGTTCATGTACTGCTGAAGCCTAGCTTGAAGGATTTTGAGCGTTACCTTGCTAGCATATGAAATGATGGCAATTGTATGGTAGTTGAAACATTCTTTAGCATTGCCCTTCTTTGAGACTGAAAACTGTCCTTTTCCAGTCCTGTGGCCACCACTGAGTTTTCCAAATTTGCTGGCATATTGAGTGCAGTACTTTCACAGCATCAGCTTTTAGGATTTGAAATAGCTCGGCTGGAATTCCTTCACCTCGCTAGTTTTGTTCACAGTAATGCTTCCTAAGGCCCACCTGACTTCACACTCCAGGATATCTGGCTTTAGGTGAATGATCACATCATCTTGGTTATCCAGGTCAGTAAGACCTTTTTGTACAGTTCTTCTGAGTATTCTTGCCACCTCTTCTTAATTTCTTCTCCATCTTTTAGGTCCTTTACCTTTCCTGACCTTTATCGTGCCCATCCTTACATGAAATGTTCCCTTGATATCTCTAATTTCCTTGATAAGATCTTGAGTCTTTCCATTGTATTGTTTCCTATACTTCTTTGCACTGTTCATTTAATAAAGCCTTCATATCTCTCCTTGCTATTTTCTGGTATTCTACATTCAATTTGGTATCCTTCCTTATCAGTCCTGGGTGTTCATTGGTAGGACTGAAGTTGAAGCTGAAACTTCAATACTTTGGCCACCTGATGCAAAGAACTGACTTATTTGAAAAGACCCTGGTGCTGGGAAAGATTGAGGGCAGGAGAAGGGGACAACAGATGATGAGATGGTTGGATGGCATCACCAACTCAATGGACATAGGCTTGGGTGGACTCCAGGAGTTAGTGATGGACAGGGAGACCTGGTGTGCTGCGGTTCATGGGGTCACAAAGAGTTGGACATGATCGAGCAACTGAACTGAACTGAACTTTTCTCCCTTGCTTTTTGTTTCCTTTTTCCTCAGCTATTTGTAAAGTCTCCTCAGACAAACATTTTGCCTCCTTGCATTTCTTTTTCTTTGGGATGGTTTCAGTCACTGCCTCCTGTACAATGTTACACACCTCTGTCCATAGTTCTTCAGGCATTCTGTCTACCAGATCTAATCCCTTGAATCTATTTGTCACCTCCACCATATAATCATAACAGATTTGATTTAGGTTATACCTGAGTGGCCTAGTGGTTTTCCCTTCTTTCAACAATTTAAGCCTGAATTTTGCAATAAGGAGCTCATGATCTGAGCAGCAATCAGCTCCCAGTCTTGTTTTTATAGAGCTTCTCCATCTTCAACTGAAAATAATATAATTAATCTGATTTTGGTATATACCATGTGGTAATGTCCACATGTAGAGTCTTCTCTTGCATTGTTGAAAGAGGGTATTTGCTATGACTAGTATGTTCTCTTGGCAAAACTCTGTTAGCCTTTGCTCTGCTTCATTTTGTATTCCAAGGTCAAACTTGCCTGTTACTCCAGGTATCTCTTGACTTCCTACTTTTGCATTTCAAACACCTATGATGAAAAGGACATCCTTTTTTTGGTGTTAGTTCTAGAAGGTCTTTTAGATCTTCATAAAACTGCTCAACTTCAGTTTCTTCAACTTTAGGGGTTGGGCATAGACTTAGATTACTGTGATGCTGAATGGTTTGCCTTGAAAATGAACCAAGATATTCTGCTGTTTTTGAAACTGTACCCAAATACTTTTCACACTTTTTTGTTGACTATGAGGGTTACTCCATTTCTTCTCAGGGATTCCTGGTCACAGTAGTGGATACAATGTTCATCTGAATTAAATTAGCCCATTCCCATCCATTTTAGTTCACTGATTCCTAAGATGTTGATGTTCACCTCTCGCCATCTCCTGCTTGATCATGTCCAATTTACCTTGATTCATGGACCTAACATTCTAGGTTCCTATGCAATACTATTCTTTACAGCACTGGACTTTACTTTCAGCACCAGACATATCCACAACTGAATGTCATTTCTGCTTTGGCCCAGTTGCTTAATTCTTTCTGGAGCTATTAGTAATTGTCCTCTGCTCTCCCCCAGTAGGATACTGGACACTTTTCAACATGGGGCGCTCATCTTCCAATGTCTTATCTCTCTGCCTTATCATACTGTTCATGGGGTTCTCACAGCAACAATATGGGAATAGTTTGCCATTCCCTCCTCTAGTAGACCATGTTTTGTCAGAACTCTCCACTATGACCTGTATGTCTTGGGCAGCCCTGCACGGCATGGCTCATAGCTTCACTAAGTTATGCAAGCCCCTTTGCCACAACAGGGCTATGACCTCAAGGACTGTAGCCTACAAGACTCCTCTGTCCATGGAACTCTCCAGGCATGAATACTGGAATGGTTAGTCGTTCCTTTCTCCAGAGGGTCTTCACAACCCAGGAAACGAATGCTATATCCGGCTCATTTACTATCTGAGCCACCAGGGAAGCCCCCACAGCAATATGTACTGCTAAATAAATGCTGCAAAGTTAATATAACTTAAGTTTAGAATTAAACAAAATGTACTATTATTTTCTGCTTTGTGAAAAAAATTGGAATTTTTTTTCCCTTCATGATATGGGACCAAAATTCTTGGATACAGTCACTACGGAACAATAGTTGAAAACTACTGTTCTTGAAGAAAAACTGGAGGAAGGAAAGACTAGAACAATGATTTTTTAAAATCTCCTAGGATGCAGCTGATGCCCAGCCTTCTCCCTGGATCTGATTCTGGATCACCAGTTTCACCTAGGATTCTGCATTTTAAACAAAATGTGTCTGACACAAATGGTCAACTGCAGGGTCACAGTAATCAGAAAGAGAGAGGCTCAGTAGGAATTTATTACAAAGGTCAGTTATAATGCATAAGAAGTGGAAACAGAATAAGTAAATAAAGAACATCCAGAAAAGACCAAGAGAAATGATACTGATTATAGCAGTAATATAAAATAAACTATTACCTCTAAACAAAAGTATGGGTAACTACTTAGAAAATTGATCAAAAATTTAAATCAAAAGAAAAAATTTAACCTAAAAATGTGAAAAAAGATTTTTACATTTGGAGAACAAAACCCCTTATTTAACCAAAGACTGTTTGAAAATTAACAAAAACAAGTTTTAAAAACATGCCATTAAATGAAATTTGCACTAACCAGTACGGAGCACTATGAGGAGGCTCAAATACCATTTCTGTTTTATGTTTGGTGATTTCACAAGGTAACTTGTCAGTTTCATTTTCATGAATAATAAACTTCACCACATATTTAATGAAGAGGAAACATTTTACTACAACTATAGTAATGAAATTTCATCAGAATTATACTGCTTTAACTCATAATAATGGGATGTTTTAAACCAGTATTATGAGGTATTACCCTGAAAAGAAAGATGATATGTGCCAGACAAGAATCAAAGTACGGAAGTGAATTAGTTCCTAAAAAATTTTTAACTTAAAATTTTATATGCATTTTCTCTCCCTCCAGTTAACAAAACTGCAAATAATAATGTTCAAGTTGACACTGGAACGTATAGATTTATTGTCAACTCCCCAAAATCTATGTCCCCTCTCTTCTAACTACCTCTCATTACTGCTTTGGAGTTTAGGAGTTTAGATGATTCTATCTACCCACAATGAATGGTCAAAGACTGGGCCTGTCCAAAGCAGGTCCAAGTGGAGTAAGTCTCAAAGCTTTTTATTGGAAGGGTGGGCCAGCGTCACTCTTTTTCCCTGACAGATGTGAACTAAAAGCCAAGTAGCCAGTGAGATGCTGGAAGCCATCTTCAGGCCACAAGAGTAATCAGCCTTAGGATAAAGTTGTTCAATTCAGAGAGCAAAGACAGAAAGAGATTAAGTCTTTAGAGTCAGTTTTGAATCAATGGATCAAACACTGCCTGAAACCATCTCACCTGCTTAATAGCAAAAGCTGACAGATAACTCTCATTTTTAAGCCATTTTAAAATGGAATTCTATTGCAATTAGAAATACTGAAACTCAGATATTACGTTTCCTCTCATATGTAAAACAATATAATAATGAATATCTAATACACCATATTTTAAAATGGATGCATCCACTTGGTATAAAGTGTCATCAGACCAATAGTTCTGGCTTCAGAAATTATGAGTTCTGCCATTAACCTGCCTAAGGTAACATAGTTAACCACCAATTTCTGACTCCTCGTTTCCTCATTTCTAAACACAGATGTTATCTACCGAAAAAGAATCAAAAAAAAAAAAATGTGTGTGGCAAAATCGTTGATGCACAGAACAATTGTTTGTACTATCCCCCCTTTCTGCAGAGTCCACATCAAGGAAATTCTTGTTCCCTTTTATCTAGCCAAAATCTATCCAGTTCAAGTTTTACTTCTTCCTTAAGCAGAAAATGACTCAGTAAATGATTTTAAGGCCTCATCAATTGTATGCAAGATTACCACCTATCAAAGAAATTGGATTAGCTTTGTCAAACTCATTAATTTCAGTAAAAATGCACCTTATAAGATACTCAGAATGCCTTTCATCTTTTCATTGTCTAGCAAATAATTTACCACTAATGGCTTAAATGTTGCCTCCTATTACTTATCAGAAGATAATATCCGACAAGTTTTTAATTACCTGATGAACACTTATACTGCTGACCTAGCTTTAAGAATTTCAATGCACATAATAAAAATAAGCCAATGTACTCACAAAAGTAGAACCTAAATTTCCCTCTTGCTGAAGAGGAAGATATAACAAAGCTGTTGAAAAGCAGTTCCCTAGGCAGAATGAAGACAGCCACCACTGTATCACTTTTAAGTACGCACACACAAAAGAAGACTAGGAAACCCTGACAAGAACCCAACTGTGGGAATGGTGGCACCAGTTCATATACCTTGGAAATATGATCTGAACATGAACTATAAAACCTCCAACCAACCAACCCACCAGAAGAATAGCTCATCTGAATGGGGCTCTGGTCCCCAAGAGGAAGGTTGTTTTTATTGCTACTACTGCAGAGTACAATACCAGTTCTTTTTATTTTAGGAAGTAAATATCTGCAAAATTCTGTTCTATACAGTTTGCTGCAAATTTCTGTTAGTAATCACCAACAGTAGCACATTTAAAATAAAGGGGCACAAAGAAGTGGTAAAATACATTTCTTACACTGTTGATATATCCCCCAACTAACTCCAATGTTTGGCCCAAATTTACCATTCTAAGAGATATTAATTTAGACTTTCTTTAAGGGAAAAATATTTTAAGGTTCTCTTCTCTTTTCTACTGTGAATATTTAGTTAAAAATTCACTTAATATGCCTCCTTTCATAATATTGTCATTATAATTGTTGTATAAGATAAACTGACATTAAAAGGTATCAATAATGATGTCTCGAAGAATCTTGAGTAAATTTTTTTAAAAGGGGAAGGAACCTGTAGGTCAACAATGTTTAGCCTATCGCCAACAAAAATATTCCCACAGTAAATATAAACCAGTTACAACTGAGTCACTAAAACACTGAACTGAATCTTCTCTATCTTCTTCAATTAACCCCAAAAAGACATATGAGAGATATTACTGCAGCACCACAAGTATATTCAGAATCCTCAGAAATATAATACTTATCATGATCAATTCTTCACTCAAATGAATATTAGATAATAATCAAAGCATAACAATAATATATTATTACTAAGGATAAATACAGAACAATGATAAATTCAGAAAAGTATTTTGGCAAGAAGTTGAATTTAACTATAAATCTCAAATATATTATTTTTAAGGTTCAAAACTCACTGCTTTAAGATACAGGCTATCACTTTAAGAAGTGCTGGTGTACAAATCTGAAAAGAAATGTACTCCACTTTTGGCATGCCACTGAGTTATTAAGTAGCCGAAAATTCCATCCAAAGGGCTTCCATTTTCAACAATGGTATACTAAAATCCCCCTGGAAAACTACCATTCCCACTCAAGAGAAGAAGCACTATGCCGTAAGAACAAGATATAGGAAAAAAAAAGAAAAAAAAGCAGCAACCTAAAGGCACTAAAAACAAAGACAGACCGGTTAAGAACACAAGCATACAGGAGAGAGAGTAGTATGACGTGAGTTCCCATTTTCAAGACATTCAGTCTGGGGCCAAGCATAAGCAGCACAGCACAGAAGCAGATAAACTGTCTGGTCTGGGCAACCAGAAAGATAAAGTCAAGGAAACTACGGCAATGCAAGAATACATTGGGACAGGAGAGAGCAAGGGAAACTAGAGGGAACCCCCAAATTCTGTGCACACATCTTTTTGACTGACACCAAAACTGCACTGGCAAGGCACACTTGAAGCAGACTACTTAAACACAAAATATCTAAAGTGACCGGGAAGCTACCGACCAAGAAATGGAGTTTGCAGTTCAAGTCCAATTGCCTACTAACACAAAGGAAACAACACACAGCAGAGAAAGACAATGGAATCCAGAATCACAACAGAACATTCACAATGGCCAAGATATAATCTAAAATTACCTAAGGAAAATCAAACACATTGTTAAAAGAAAAGAAAGCAAGTAAAAAACTGAACTTTAGACGATCCAGATACTGGAAGTAGCAAAGAAAAATTTCAGTTCCTATCAAAATTATCTTCAATAAACAAAAACAAATATACAAAAGATAAACAAAAGGTCAGGCATTCCCAGCAGAGAAATAAAAACGATCTTTTAAAAAATCAGAACTAGACTTCCCTGACAGCACAGTGGGTAAGAATCGGCCTGCCAGTGCAAGGGGAAATGGGTTTGACCCCCAGTTCAGGAAGATTCCACATCCGCAGAATCGTCTAAGACCATGCACCACAACTACTAAGCCTGCACTCTAGAGCCCATGAGCAGCAACCACGGAGTTCAGTGTGCAACTGCTGAAGCCTGCACACTCTAGGGTCCACAAGTCACGACTACTGAGCCTGTGTGCTGTAACTACTGAGCTTGGTATGCCCTAGAGCTTGCATGCCACAACCAATAAGCCCATACATCTAGAGCCTGTGCTCTGCAACAGGAGAAATCATGGCGATGAGAAGCACGCACACTGCAACAAAGACTAATCCTCACACACCATGACTAGAGAAAACCCATGCAAAGCAATGAAGATCTAGTACAGGCAGAAAAAAAAAATTTTTCTTAATGCAGAACTGATAAACATAATACTTAAAAAAAAACACTGCATGGACATAACAGCCAAACTGAGATGACTGAGGAAAGAATAAGTTAACTTTAGATTGTGAAATGAAGTGAAAGTTGCTCAGTCATGTCCAACTCTTTGCAACCCCATGGACTGTAGCCTGCCAGGCTCCTCCATCCATGGAATTTTCCAGGCCAGAATACTGGAGTGGGTAGCTGTTCCCTTCTCCAGGGGATCTTCCCAATCCAGGGATCAAACCCAGGTTTCCTGCATTGAAGGCAGATTCTTTACCATCTGAGTCACCAGGGAAGCCCAAGAATACTGGAGACAGTAGCCTATCCCTTCTCCGGCGGATCTTCGGGACCCAGAAATCGAACCGAGGTCTCCTCTATTGCAGGTGGATTCTTTACCAGCTGAGCTACCAGGGAAGCAATCAATACAAACCATCTGGTCTGATAACATAGAAAAAAAAGATTAAGCAAAAATTAACAGAGCTTCAGGGACATAATAGGTTATTTAAAATGGCCCAGCATATATGTACTTAAGAGTCCTAGGAGGAGAGGGAAAAATGGAACAGAAAAGATATTTGAAGGATTAATATGCAAAAATGTATCTAAATTTGTTGAAAGACAGAAATTTACAGACTGAAGAAGCTCAATGACTAACAGAAAGAATGATCTCAAAGAAGTCCATGAACAGACACGCTCAATGGCAGACACAATAGCAGGGTATGATACAAATGTCAAAAGTAAAGGCAAATCTTGAAAAAGAAAAAGAAAATGTTTCAATACCAAGGGATTTCCCTGGCAGTCCAGTGGCTAAGACTCCACGTTCCCAGTACAGGGGGCCTAGGTTCAATCCATAGCCAGAGAACTAAATACCACATGCTGCAACTAGGATTGCCGCATGCTGCAATGAAAACTGAAGATCTGAGTGAAAACAAAGACCTGGCACAGACACATAAATAATCAAAAATTTAAAAAAGGAACACAGAATATTTTCTTAAAAATTTTTAAAAAGCCAAAATACCTATCAACTTAGAATTTTATACCCAGCAATAGTATTTGTAAAGAATGAAGCCCAAATAGACATTTTCAGATGAAAGAAAGCCAAGAGAATACATTGTCAATGGCCCTACACTTAAATATTTGAAAAATGTCTTCAAGCTAAAGGGAAATGATATAGATAGAACCTCAGGTTCTCAAAAAATAAAGAGCATTGAAATGACAAATATTTGAGTAAATGCAAAAGACATTTTTGCTGTTGCGTTTTCCCCTTCATCTATTTATATTAAAGTGTTCAGTTCAGTTTAGTCACTCAATCGTGTTCAACTCTTTGCGACCCCATGAATCACAGCACACCAGGCCTCCTTGTCCATTACCAACTCCAGGAGTTCACTCAGACTCACCTCCATCAAGTCAGTGATGCCATCCAGCCATCTCATCCTCTGTTGTCCCCTTCTCCTCCTGCCCCCAATCCCTCCCAGCATCAGAGTCTTTCCCAATGAGTCAACTCTTCACATGAGGTGGCCAAAGTACTGGAGTTTCAGCTTTAGCATCATTCCTTCCAAAGAACACCCAGGGCTGATCTCCTTCAGAATGGACTGGTTGGATCTCCTTGCAGTCCAAGGGACTCTCAAGAGTCTTCTCCAACACCACAGTTCAAAAGCATCAATTCTTGTTAGCCGTGTCCAACTCTACGTGACCCCATGTACTGTAGCCTGCTAGACTTTTCTGTCCTTGGGATTTCCGAGGCAAAAATACTGGAGAGGGTTGCCATTCCCTTCTCCACAGGATCTTCCTGACCCAAGGATTGAACCTGGCTCTCCTGCACTGCAGGCAGATTCTTTACAGTCTGAGCCGCCAGGAAGCCCTATTTATATATTATATATATATATATTTTAATTTATAATAAAAACATATATTTAAAGCAAAAGTTATTTCAGGGATGTATTAATACTAAAGGCCATTAAAATGTATACTTTTAAATGACTAATTTTATAGTACATGAACTTTATCTCATATTTTAAAATTGTTGCATTTATATATGCATAATATTATAAACAATAACTATGGCACAAAGGACTGGAAAGGGATATAGACTTACATACTTGCAAGGTTTTTATATTTTACATGAAATGATTCAATATAAACTATGTAAACTGTAAGAAAGACACCTTTACATTATATGTGAAAAGTTAAAAATGTGTATTATAATTGCCAAAGCAACCACTAGAGAAAAAGGTAAAGAAGTCTAGTTAAAAACCAAGATGAATATTAAAGTGAATCCCCAAGGAATCTTCAAATAATAAAATAATACATAGAGAAAGAGAGGAACAAAACATAGAAGCAACAAATAGAACACAAAGAAATACACACAAATCTAAACTCATCAGTAAGTACATTAAACAATATATTTTAAGTTGCTGATTATCAAAATTAATAAAACAGGACACAACTTATACATATCTCTTGTATATGCTCTGTACAAGAGATGCACTTTAAAATATAAAGACATTGACAGACTGAAAGTAAATGAATAGAAAACAATAAGCATAATATAGTTATGCTGGCTCCAACTATCTTATGATTTCAAAATTAAAAGTATTCTTAAAGATAAAAGGATATTTTATAAAGAGAAAAGTAATTTCATTAGGAAGGCATACATATATATGTATATGCTTTATAACAAAAGTCAAAATTAAAGATAAAATAGACTATTCCACAATCAAGAACTGGAGATTTTTTTACACCCCTCTCTTAAGTGATAGAATCAGACCAAAAAAAGATACATATAAAATATGAAAAATGCTGATCAACTTCACATAAGTGATATTTATTGAACATTACAGCTAATAAAAAAACAAAGTATACATTCAAGAGCACATAGTTCTTTTGGCCCACACTACACACTGAGTCAAAAAATAGTCTCAATAAACTTTAAAAAGACTAAAAATCACACAGAATATGATCCTTGACCACAAAGAAATTAAATTAGACATCAACAATAGGAACAGGTAAACACTATAAATTCATAAATATACATACTTCTTAAGAATTAAGAAGAAATTACAAGATAAATAAAATATTTTAAAAAGATAAGAAATATACAACATATCAAAATATGTGGTATGCAGTAAAAGCAGTACTTAGAAGAAAGTTTGCAACTTTAAATGATTACATTAGGAAAGAAGTTCTAAAATCAATGATCTAAGTTCTCAGTTTAAGAAATTACAGGGAAAAAGCAGATTTAAACCAAATAGGTAGCAGGAAGCAAATCTGACAGTCTAGACAGCAGTCTAGATAATATGACCATCTAGCATCAAGATGCTGCTGCTGCTACGGCTAAGTCGCTTCAGTCATGTCCGACTCTGTGCGATCCCATGGACAGCAGCCCACCAGGCTCCCCCGTCCCTGGGATTCTCTGAGGCAAGAATACTGGAGTGGTTTGCCATTTCCGTCTCCAGTGCATAAAAGTGAAAAGCGAAAGTGAAGTCGCTCAGTCGTGCCGGACTCTTAGCGACCCCATGGACTGCAGCCTTCCAGGCTCCTCCGTCCATGGGTTTCCAGGCAAGAGTACTGGAGTGGGGTGCCATTGCCTAAAAACATACAAATTACCAAAACAGAACAAAGGAAAAAATATATATATAAATAGCCCTACATCAATTGAAACTAAATTTGCAAATAAAATTCTTCTCACAGGGAATATTCCAGCCCCAAACGGCTTTATTATTAAATTCTATCAAACATTAAGGGTAGAAATAACACTGCTGCTGCTGCTGCTGCTGCTGCTAAGTCGCTTCAGTCGTGTCCAACTCTGTGCGACCCCATAGACGGCAGCCCACCAGGCTCCCCCGCCCGTGGGATTCTCCAGGCAAGAACACTGGAGTGGGTTGCCATTTCCTTCTCCAATGCATGAAAGTGAAAAGTGAAAGTGAAGTCGCTCAGTCGTGTCCGACTCTTAGCAACCCCATGGACTGCAGCCCACCCATGGGCTCCTCCGTCCATGGGACTTTCCAGGCAAGAGTACTGGAGTGGGGTACCATTGCCTCCTCCGAGAAATAACACTAATTATCCACAAACTCTTTCAGAAAATCAAGGAAGAAACACTTTCCAACTCAATTTATAAGGCCTCATATCCAAATCAGACAAAGATCTGAAGGAAAAATAAAAATATAAAAACACAGAACTGATCATCCCTCATTAACACAGATACAAAAACCCTTTTTAAAAATATCTTAGCAAATCACATCAAACATAATGTAAAAAGGATTATTCATCATGAAAAAGTGAGATTATCATGGGAACACAAGCAGCTTATTATCCAAAAATCAGCCTCATGTAAGTCATCGTATTAACACAATAAAAGGAAACTCTATGATCATTTTACTAGCTAAAAGAAATACAGTTGATAAAATCCAATACTCATTTAGGATAAAAGTCCTCAGTCAATTAGGAATAGAAGAGAACTTCCTCAAACTTATTAAGGGCATATACAAATAACATACAATATAATTTACAATAGCAAAAAAAAATTAAATACTTCAGAATAAATTTAACAAAATATGTACAAAATATATACTATAAGCTACAAAATACTTTGATGGAAGACTTACATAAATTAACAGATTTACCGTGTTCACAGACTGGCATCTTCATTCACAGTTTCAATACACAGTCAAAAATCAAAAACCCAGCAGACTTTTTGCTTTTAATCTGCAGAAATTAATGCTGATCCTAAAATTTATACAGAGAACCTAGAAAAACCAACAACAATCTTGAAAAAAAAAAACAAAGTTGGAAGAGCTATACTATCTGATTTTAAAACTTACTAATACAGTAATCAAGATAGTGTGGTACTGGCAGATGAATAAAAACCAGACCAATGGAACAGAATAGAGTCCAGAAACAGACCCCACTTTTGACCCAAAAATGTAGGGTCAATTGACTTCTAATAAGGTGTCAGATTAATTCACTGAGAGAAAATATTAGATGATTCTGGAATGACTAGCTATCTGTATGGGGGAAAAATTACTTTAATCCTTTAACTCATGCAAAATTAAAATTGATAAACCTAAATGTAAATACTAACATTGCAAAACTTCAGTTAAAAGAAAACCTCTGTGACACTGAGTTGGGTAAGGATTTCTTAAACAGGGCACAGAAAGCACTGAAACAATGGAGGGGAAAAAATTCATAAAATGAACATCATAATAAAAAATTTTGCTCTTTGGGTTTTTTTTTTTTTTTAACAAATACTTATTTGAATCCACTGGCTCTTAGCTGCAGTATATGAGATCTAGTTCCCAGACCAGGGATTGAACTCTGGCCTCCTGAACTGGAAGCCCGGAGTCTTAGCCACTGGAGTACCAGTGAAATCCCAAACTTTTGCTCTTTGAAAGACAAAATCAAGAAAACAAAAAAACAAGCCACAGTCTGCGAGAAAATTTCACACAACATATATATGAAAAAGAACTTATAGCCAGAATATATAAAAACTCTCTTACAGTTGAAAATAATACGAACACTTCAAGTTTAATGTAGGCAAAAGGTCTGAACAGACACTTCATCCAAGAGATACAGATAAGCATGAAAAGATGCTTATCAGTAACCATCTGGAAAACAGAATTTAAAGCCACAATGAGAAACCCTTTAGAATGACTAAGCCTAAATGACTGACAATATGAAGTTTGAAGAGAATCAAAAGTATCTGGAACTCACATACTGCTGGCGAGAAACCAAAATTGCAGCCGCTCGGTTTTTTTGTTTGATTGGCTGTACCTCGCAGCTTGCAGGATTTCAGATCCCAGACCAGGGACTGAAACCATGCCCTCAGCCCTGAAAGCACACAGTCCTAACCACTGGACTGCCAGGGAATTCCCAACAGCCACTTTGGAAAACAGTATATGGCAGTATTTTACTAAGCTAACCATATACTTCCCATACGCTTCAGCAATCTCACTTCTAGGTATTTATCTAAAAGAAACAAACATATGTTCACACAAAGACTTGAATATGTTAATAATAGTAAAACTAGAAATTTGAAATTCAAATAGCCATCAGCTAATGAATGGATAAGCAAAGTGTGATATATCCATACTATTATTACTATGGCAAGAGTGTTAGTCGCTCAGTTGTGTACAACTCTTTGTGACGCCATGGACTGTAGCCCACCAGGCTCCTCTGTCCATGGAATTCTCCAGGCAAGAATATTGGAGTGAGTGGCCATTTCCTTCTCCAAATAAGAACAACAAAATATTAATACATACAATATGGATAAATCTCAAAAACATTATGCTTGTTTAAAAAAGTAACATGAACTTACCAGATGATACTACATGAAATTCTAAAAATGAAAAAACTATAATGATAGAAAGCATATTAGTAGTTGCTAGAGCAAAAGAGTTGGAGGAACTGCAAAAAAATGTGAGGAAACATTTTAGGATGAAAACATATTTTCCAGTTGTGATGGTGGAAACATAACTGTATATAGTAAACAAAATTCATCAAACTGCACAGTAAGAATGGGTGATTTTAATACATGTAAAATATACCTCAATAATGTTTGGGGAACTTGTCTAGAGAAATGAGACATTAAATTACTTTTGGTAAGATTTCATACTTGATTATAGAAGCTCAACATTATAAACACTTAGGAGACTGAGATTGAATTTCATCTATTTTGAAATCTTTAATATCGGAGAAAAGCAGATTACAATGACTTACTGCCAAACAAATTTCAAAAATTATTCTGGTCTCAGGTATATAGAAAAAAAGTGAAAGGTGAGAGGGACTTCCCGGGCATTCCAGTGGTTAGAAATCCGCCTTCCAATGCAGGGGATGCGAGTTTGATTCCTGGTCCGGGAACTAAGATCCCATATGCCATCTGGCAACTAAGACTGAACACCACAACTACTGCGCCCACACACTCCAGAATCTGTACACTTCAGCTAAGACCCAGTGCTGCAACTAAGATTCAAGATAGCCAAATAAATAAATAAATAACTCTTTTAAAAGTGAAAGGTGATTAAAAAAATTTTTTAGTAAAAATAGAAGAAAAATTATAAACAATATAAATTTAAAACACATTTCACAAATAATGAATAATAAAAGAATTGAGGGGAACAATTTGCTATAGAGAGATTAATTGCATTCTACTCCTAATAATTTAGGGGCTTTCCTAGACTTTTCTATGATTTGGGGGCTTTTAAAAGTCCTTCTCCTGTGACCATATGGCTATGCAAAGAGGCATAGCACTTAGGATGTTAAAAGCCGAACATTTCACCATGGCCCTGGACCCAGAGAAATAAAGAGCACTTTATCATGAAAGGTGGGGGTTAAGGTGGATTAAAACAGAACAAAGTATGTTTATACAAAAACTTCATTTTAAAAAGGAACTATTTTCTTTTAGATATCAAACTCATCAAGGCAAAATTTTGTTTCAAATAATTTCCTCAATGAAGCAGTTCCTTCTGTGCTGTTTAGTTCACTGTATTTTTATAAGCTCCAGGCTGAGCAAACTATGACTGAGAGAAGCCATCTTATGCACATTGCTGTTGTCCCACATCATTCAGAACAGACCTTTTTAGATCGTTAACTACCACAGGAGTGCTGATTACACAGGCACCAGCAATTTCCTAACCAATGACCACCTGAACAATGATGTGTTCAGCTTCTCAGACCCTGCAGCCTTTCAAAGGTGAATCATTTCAGTTTGGAACTAGATCTCCATAGCAACTTCCCTTTGAGGGTTTTAGAATCACCATCCAGTAATTCTATGATCATCAAGCTCAACCATTCCCAATGGTTCTTTTCACAGCAGATGGAAAAGGAAGCCTTGAAATTTTACAGTCTATTTCAAGCAATTCATCTGGCAGCCTATTAGAATTCAAAATATTTCGACCTTCAATCACAAAGCATGTTATCTGAAGCTGTGGTGATCTCAAGTCAAGACAAGCAGACGTTTTAGTCTAATCATCCATGATGAGAAGAGACTGACAAAAACTCTTAATTCAACCACCATCAAAATGCTTATTTTAACTGCATGAAAGTCTTTCAACAGGCAATGAAAACACACCATGTACCATTTTATCACAACCTTCTGTTCAAGGAAACTATGAATTCTGAATATTGACATGGATCTCTGTGCTTCTTAGACTGCTTGGAACAAATATGTTTCTTAAAAGTCAGCATAAATCCAATTTAAGAGCACTATTATTCTCCACTTGAAAAAGCCAGAAACCAGAAGCAAATGGCAATGGACTTTTGATAAAGTCATCCAGTATAATAAAATAAAGTACATTTGGATAATTTAAAATTTTTTCAGGCAAACCCTGACATGCTTAATCAGAAAATATCAATTCCTCAGGAAATTAAAACCAACTAAGAGAAAAGACAGATCTTAAAAAATATCTTGATTTACAAAAAGTTGTTGACTGATCCCAATTCAACCAATTCTCTAACAGGATCAAAATATACTAACCCTCCTTCTTTAAAAGTAAAAAGTTGTACATTTCAAATTGTAATAAATTCAATTAAGTTTTTATCCAAGCCTCTTTATACTTGAAATATCAACTATATGTGATCATTTTATTAAGTAATTTTCAAATTTTATTATAATATAAACCTAATTCTTAGCAATATTTAGTAGCATTTCAGAAGTCTATGAAAAAAAAATTTTAAAGCCTATTTTCTAGTTACTGATCAAATCAAAACACAGTTCCCTATAAAGAACTAAACTAACTTTAAGGATAAACTAAACTCTGGTGTAAAAAAAAAAAAAAAAAAAAAACCTCTAATCTACAAGTCACGAAATCAATTCAGATTTTTTTTTTAAATATCAGAATATAAATATTAACTACTTTTGTACAACCTAAAATATAAAATAGAACATGGAAATATACATGGTTTTCCAGACGACCACTACTGAACTAATAAGCCAATTTCAATTTAGGAATTTACCTCCACAAATGAAAACTATAAACAAACACCAGTTCCAAAGCCTCAGTGCTTTAGAAAAAGATCCAAATTTAATTACTTAAATTTAGGAAGCAAGAAAAAAATTTTATAGACTTTACTTTCTTAAGACGAACAAACACAGGCATACACATCATACTTCATATGATCAAATTTTTATTACTTTCTGCATAAATTATGCCAGTTAATTTAGTTTCCCAAAACTTGTATAAGCTAAACTCCTGACATCTGAAAACAAGCATAAATTTTTCAAGGAAAAGCAAGCAGCTTAACAATTATTTTAAATAATAGCAATATTAAACTCTCCTAAGGAATATACCTTCTTATCCTCAAAATTTTCAATTTTACCAGAAGATTTAGAAGTGTAAGGAAGATGTTAGAATATTATGCCTTACTTGCCTTTTTTGTTTAATATTTTTTTCTTGATGTGGACCATTTTTACATTTTTTATTGACTGTGTTACAATACTGTTTCTGTTGTTTATGTTCTGGTTTTTTGGCTGTGAGACATGTGGGATCTTAGTTCCCCAACCAAGGGTCAAATCTACACCCTCTGCAATGGAAGGTGAAGTCCTAATGACTGGATCACCAAGGTAGTCCCTACTTGGTGCTTTATTTTGGTTTGGTTTAGTTTAGGATCTGAGGGATATGACAAATTTAGACCAAGGATAATGCTTAAATTATAAGGAGCAAAAGATTATATTTATATGTTCATGCATTTTCTATTTTTAACTGTCAGTTTATTTTACTCATATCAGAGGTGGAGAGTAAAATACAACCAAGAGGCTCATTAAAAAGTTACTAGTAAAATTCTAATACCCCAAATCCTCAAAGTGCAATTTAATGGCTACAGTATGACAGTAACATGATAAATTGTAAACTACTAGTATAATACACCAAAAACACTATTAATATTCTTATCAAACACTTCCATTTTAACAAAATACTAGGAACACATAGGCAAAATCAAACTTTTTGACTTTCAGTCCATAATCAGAAATCTACTCATATAATCAGAGTACAAATTTGGTGTGTGTGTGTGTGTGTATTCTTTCGTGCTGTATTTCTTCAGCATTCCTGCTATAATCAATATAGCAAAAGTGTAGTTACCACAGTACTTGACCTCTGACTAGGGCAGAAATCTAAAGGAAAATACCTCTAGCAAATGTGTTACTCCTCAGATAAGAGAGCAGGACACAGCATAACGGCTAAAACTCCTTTCCTAAAGACAGTTACACTGCTCCAAGGACATTCCAAGGCTCCAACACTCTATGAACACACAACTTCAGGAGCACTTTTTTCTACTAGACTATCTAGCCCTGACAGAACATTAAAGTATGAAACTGTAAGTTACACTGCGATTTTGGCAATCTGGGAAAAGATACAAATCAAAAACAGTAAAAACATTTAAGAGGTGTTCACAATAAATGCTAAAGCCTTAAAAATAAACAGATACTAACAGTACATTCTGGTTAAGGAGGCAGCTTACAAACAAGTAACAAAGCCTTTATAATGTGTATACTCTTTGGCTCAGTAATTTCTACTTCTAGCAATTCACCCCAAGGGAAAAAAACTCAGGCAAGTGGACAGTGGTGCATGTAAGGTATGTACAAGGACATGTGAAGTCTCGCTTACGAATGCAGCCAAAGATACCTCGTGCACCCATGTGCATGCTGTCATGGGACTTACATACGAGTACAGAGAGACACAAATAAACAAGCAAATGGATAACTGGCTAGAATTGAATCAGAGAGAATGATGAGAAGCGAGCCTTTGGCAACATGGAGGTCACTGGTGACCTAGACAAGAGCTCTTTAAATGCCCTTTGGGGGCAAAAGCTCATCGGAGTAGGTTTTTCAAAAAACTTAATGGAATGCAAAGAACAGTAAAAACAACCTCTTGTCAGTTTCATCGTGAAAGAGAACACAGAGTAATAGCTGGAGGGGGTCATTACACCATGTTTGTATGGTCATAGGAACAAATCAATAGAGAGGAAACATGACACAGGAAAGAGAGGGCACCGGCAGCAGAGTCACAACCATGTGAAAGAGAGGGAAGGAGATTTCAGGTACAATTTGGCCTTGGCAGGGACAACTCACCTGTTATACTAAAGCTTTGAAAAGCAGAGTATAAGGTGGATGTAGAATAACAGAACTCAAAAACACCAGGCCCGACTCTGCCTCCAGGCCCTTTCATTTTCTGCTGTGCCCTGAATATTTACATAGTTTCATCCCTTACCTCCCTTACTTCTTTACTCAAATGCCAACTTCTCAGCAACGCCTTCCTTTGCTGTGTTTAAAATTGCAATCCCCTCCTCCTGCCTAAACACTTGCTAACTTCTTTCCATACTTTATTTCCCTTAGCATTTATTACCATCAAATATACAATATAACTTCACTTTTAAACATTTCGTTTACTATCTGTAACAAATCTCTGAAGATACCATTAAAGAAAACTCTGACCTCTCTTTAACAAAATGGGACACCACATCAACAATAAAAAAAAAAGGTCAATCTTTGCTAGCTTGACTATTATATGTACATACAATATACTCTCAGAAAAAAACTATACATTTACTTTTTCATCCTAATCATCGGATCTGGGGGAGAAATCAGCTAAGTAAGCCACTGGCATCAGAATCTAACCCTCAGCTGTGCAGCAATGAGCTGGAACTGAGACCAGGAGAGTCCCTGTCTCTTTGTGGGTTTCTGCAGGTATTCAGGTACACACTGCTGCTGCTGCTGCTGCTGCTGCTGCGTCGCTTCAGTCGTGTCCGACTCTGTGGGACCCCATAGACGGCAGCCCATTAGGCTCCCCTGTCCCTGGGATTCTCCAGGCAAGAACACTGGAGTGGGTTGCCATTTCCTTCTCCAGTGCATGAAAGTGAAAAGTGAAAGTAAAGTCGCTCAGTCGTGTCCGACTCTTAGCAACCCCATGGACTGCAGCCTACCAGGCTCCTCCACCCATGGGATTTTCCAGGCGAGAGTACTGGAGTGGGGTGCCATCGCCTTCTCCATAGGTACACACTGGGCAGAGAAAACAGGGCAGCACGAAATCTGCGTTGGGTAAAAGAGGATCCTAACTCGAAAATCTGATTCCATCACAGAGCATTAATAATGTGTATCTTTTCATACTACTTGTTAACTATACCAAATAGCTATCACATCCCTCTATCTAATGAAAACTAGGTTCTTCTCATTGATGGAAAGACAAGAGAACTGGTGGGCCTGTGATATATAAGAGAAAAAAAGGGGAAGGAAGGTAGGGAAGAAACAGTTTTGAGCTGGGCATTACCTCTTATAAACTGAATGATGTTAGGGAAGTCAAAATCTAGTCACAGTTTCTTTGTGATAAGATGAACTTTCCTCTCACGATTGTTCTAAAGATTAAATATGATTCATATAAAAAAACCTAGAACAGTACTAGCCCCAAATGTAACTCAATAAATGGTACTCAGTTAAATCTTCTTCCCATTAAAGTACCAGATATCTCAAATCTCCAGAGACAGGGATTTTGACTCATTTCCAGATCAAGATGACAAATAGAAAAAAATGAGGCATTTGTGGAGGGATACAAGTATATTCTCTAATCCCATTTACTATTCTCTTGTTCCCAACTAGTAGGCTAAATTCTGTGCAATTAAAGAAGGAAATCCCAGCCTGGTTCCATGCTGACTAGTCAGCTGCCCATAGTATCAAAGCAGAAAATTTCAAGTATCTAAAGCTAGTCTGGTGGACATCAAGTTTGATATCTAGCCTTCAAAAATGGGTATTTTCCCCTTTCCCTTTCATTGGGGGCTACATTTGGTTTGCTTCCAAAGAAAAGGGAAAATGTGAAAAGGAAAAAATAGAACTTTACAGTTAAAAAGCATGGCAAACACCACCTTTATCAAGTGATAATGGTTTACATATCCCTGATGTCATGTAGATACCTGGATATAATGTGAACGGCACTTCATCTCTGTGATATTCTTTCCAGAAACCCATAACTCTAGTCTAATCATGAGAAAAAATCAGGATAAACGCAATTTGAGGGTACTACAAAACACTTCAACAGTAAAAACTGTCGAGGGAAAGAAGGAAAGACTAACCAACTATCTGAGGAAGCCTCGGAAGACTAAGGAAACATCACACAGATAAAATGTGGTCTCCTGAACTGGATTCTACAACAGAAAACAGCATCAGTAAATAAAATGGTGCAATCCAAATAAAATCCAGAGTTTAATTAAGAGCAATGTACCAATGCTGGTTTAACAAAGGTACCATATTTTATGTACTTAGTTTTGACAAATGTACCACTGTAAAATAAGGGGATATTGAAACAAAGATAACACAAGAGGAAACTGAAACTGGGTATATATATGAGAACTCCCAGTGCCATCTCTGAAACTTTCCTGTGAATCTAAAATTATTCCAAATAAAAAGTTTACTTAAACAAAAGTAGGCATTGATGGCATGGAAAGATATTCAGGATAATTTAAATGAGAAAATTAAGTTTCATTAAAATAAGCATAATATGATCTTACATTCTTTGAAAATGTATTTTTTTAATTATAAAAGTAATGTGTTCACATATTTAGAATACTCACATATATTAGGCAAAGTAAATACTCAGGTATATTAGCCAATAGACAACAAAAGAGAACCAAAAATCAGGTGAGTTAACAAGCAAAAGTTTATTTAGCTTTAATTTCAATCTTGAAACAAATGATCCAACTTAGTGAGGCAGCTCTGGTCCTTGCAGTCAACTATCTGCTAAGGCACCACCACCATCTACATGATCTAAGCACGTCCAGTTAAATCCGCATAAAAGGAGAAAGGGCTTCCCAGGTGGCTTAGACAATAAAGCATCTGTCTGCAATGCAGGAGACTGGGGTTCAATCCCTGGGTTGGAAGATCCTCTGAAGGAGAGCATGGCAACCCACTCCAGTATTCCTGCCTGGAGAATCCTATGGACAGAGGAGCCTGGCAAGCTACAGTCCGTCGGGTCGCCAAGACTCGGACATGACTGAAGCGACTTAGCAAGCACAAAAAAGGAGAAAAGCAACTGCTAGCAGAGACATGGGCAATGCCTTAAAATCTAGGACAAGCGTCACTTCTTTTCACAATCCACTGCTGAAAATGTAGATACATGTCCATCCTCACTGCAGGCTTGGAAATCTAGTAAAGATGAATGGACATGTGCAAGGAAGGAAAACATGTCCACTTCTGTGGACAGCCAGCTAGTAATTGCCAGAAAAGGTTCTCACAATCTCCAGAAAACTACTGTTAACATTTGAATATGAGACTTTTTTCTCTAGGGCTTAAACAAAACCAAACACCTACTTTTTTACTTCATGTGTCATAGGGACCTGTCCATTTTAATATAAACTACATAGTATTCCACTGAATTAATGTACTATATTTCATTTCACTTAATCTGTATTTTATCCATTTTTATGACTTTCCTACAGTACCTAACAAAGAATCAGATGAACAGGCTGGTTTTTTAAATATTCTTACCACACAGACAACAATGGAAAACACAACAAAAAGATCACACAATACCAAACGCAACAAAAAAGATAAAAACCTAGAAATTAATTTTACAAGAAATGTGCAAAACCAACACAAGGAGGAACTTTCCAAACACTTCAAAAGTAGACCTGAACAAGTAAAAGAACACCTCGTGTTTCTGAATGAAAAGATTAAAAGTTTTTTTTTAAAGTGACTTATAAATTTGTTATAATAATAATGCCAGTAAGATTTCTTTTTCTGTGATGAAGAAAGTTGATTATTAAGTTTATACAGGAAAAATAAATAGCGAGACTAGTCAGGAACAGTATGAAAATGAGGGGAACAGCCCTACCGGATACTACAGTATATACTGTCTTTTAATATAAAATAAACTTGAATGTTATTAAAATACTTTTCATGATTTTAAAAGTGTCACATTAGCAAATGAATAAACTAACATGCTGGTGAAACACAGTAAGATTTGAAACTGACCCAAGAGTTTATAGGAGGGACTCACCGGGTGGCCCAGAGGCTAAGACTCCTGCTCCCAATCCAAGGGGGCCTGGGTTCCATCCCTGGTCAGGGAACTAGACCACAGCTAATGACCCAGCACAGCCAAATAAATGAACAAAAGGATTTCTAGGAATCTAGCATGAGACAGAGGTGGCATCTCAAGTTAGCAAAGGATAGCCTTTAATAAACATTATTTGGCAATCAAAGAGCTATTCTCAAAATATATATAGATATATGCAATAGACTGGAGGTGTATACAAAGATAGAACTCTAAACGGATTAGAGATTTACAAGTAAAAAATGAAACCATAAACATACTTAAAGAAAATACAGATGAATTATTTTATAACCCTGAGTTGGGGAAGGCCTCTTTGATAATAATTTAGAACTTTATATAGCAAAAACAAAGACAAATGATCAATTAAAAAATATTTGCAACACATAGATCTAATATTCCCCACATATAAAGAATTCTTAATTATTACAGGGGGAAAAAAGAAAACACCCAATAGAAAAACAGACAAGCAACATAAACAGGCAATCTGAAGAAAAACACAAATAGCTATTAAACATATGAAGAGTTGCTCAACTTCATTTATAACTGAAAAAGCAAATTAAAACTAACCCACAGGTTTGATCCCTGGGTCAGGAAGATCTCCTGGAGAAGAGAATGGTAACATACTCCAGTCTTCTTGCCTGGAGAATCCCATGGACAGAGGAGCCCAAAGGGCTACACAGTCCCTAAGGTTGCAAAGAGTCGGACACAACTGAGTTGCTGGAAGTGGTATAAAAATGGCACACTCCTAAGAAGGAAATCTGCATTATCTGCCATAATTACCAATGCATTTTCCCTCTAACTCAACAACTCCATTTCTGTCAATCTCTCATAAACTTTCACATATATGAAATAACACGTGTACTAGATTATTCATTGTGGCATTATAACATAATCAGAGTAAAAAACTGGAAGTAAACCAAGCATCCAGCACTACCAAACTTGTTGAATAAATGATCATGCTAGTCACAAGGAAATAATGTGTCTGTGAAGAAAAATGAAAACAATCTCTGTGCACTGATACGGAAAGCTGTTCAAGACATTTTAAATGTCAAAAGCAAAGTGTATCACAGTTTATATGATTGCTATTCTATTTAGGAAACAGAAAGGAAAAATATTTAACTGTTAGCTTGTATTTGTATTAAAAAAAACTATAGAAGAATAAGCAAGAAAATAGTAATAAAAAATATTAGAGTGGGGGGCACAGTAGATAGAGACAAGGGAAGACTTTTCAGTGTATATCTTTAGAAATCATTTTACTTTTGAGCCACAGAAGTTAGTCAGGTTCTTTCTCATTGTAAGGTAGTAATAACAACTCTCCAGCTCTCTACATCCCAGGGCAGAAACTAAAAGCTCTGATAACTTTTTTATACCCTCTTTTGGAATAAAAATATTTCCTGATGACTATTCTCTGCTTCCAAGATTTAAAAATCCCAGTGTCTAAAATAACATGTGCCCAATTCTTATTCAAACCCCCTGCTCTAAATACATTCATTTTTCTCTTGTTAAAAGACTAACTACTTTAGATTGCAACCTTTAGTAAAACTAAATATGATCATAAGAATTTGTCTTCTGTGGCTTGTTGATTATAAGAATAAAACAAACATACGTGTACCACAATTCTCTGCATGCCATTATCATCATCTGGTATTCTACAATGTGTCTGGTTAGAAGTTTTTACTTCATGTGAAACACATGAATGTGCACATACACTTTCCCTCCTTTGCCCACCCTTCTTCTCCCTCTCCCCCACCCTCAGCTCTCTCTGGTGGCAATTTTAAAACTACAGGAACACTCCAGCTCATAAGGGATCCAAAACACAGGCTTCTGTTTTAGTTAAATATCCTATCTGAATCCTGCTGTGCTTTAGGTTCCATCTGGATTTTTCTCCTGTTGTAACATCAGTATTTGCAAGAAAATTTCCTGCAGGAAGCATTTGTAGGGCTGCAATGTAAAATCCTATCATAAATAACCACTTTAAGGTAGGCAGAAGTTTGTATGTTCATTAACATCCCTTAATTATTACTATGCTAAAAAGAAAAATCACTGCTAATTTTTTAATTCAGATATCACAGGCATAAATTTTCCAGTTGCATTCAGGAAAAAAAGATCTGTTAATATACTATCTTCATATAGTAACTAATCCAAAATAGAAAACTATCCTTGCACCCACTGAAGTCTCAGGGACAGATGCGCTGATTAGACACTTCAACGGCATAGCATATGATGTCTGAATGGGCTTTCTGAGGCAGATGTTTCATCGCATGACTCATTTGATCATTTACTTATATACTAATGTCCACTCTATTATAGCAGTTACATCACAGTAACCATGCAGTGAAAAAGAAACCAAATTTTACTCCTGCAAATATAAAGTTCCCTTTTACTTTCAGGTTGTTTCTGAAAAGGACAAAAAAAAGTCTTACTTGTGAGTAGTTTTCTGCTTCCGAATCACTGAACCCCTATAGAGTTTCTATATACAAACTATTGTCAAGGGTAGGAACTCAATTATTGCAGAGATATACCACTGGCTACCTTGGAAAATGTACTTATACTACACTTTACCTTTATAATATAACTGAATAGTGGCATTCCTAAAGCTTGTTATAAAATGTAAAATAAATTTGCTTTAAGTGAGTAATTTTATTCCATTAGTTTTGAAATCTGCTCACTGAAAAAATTATCTGAAGAAAATACTTGTCATTTTAAATAATGTCAATATATTAGAGCTCTTAACTTATTTTAAAAAATTATAACCAGGACTATTTAACAAGACAACAAAGGGGAAATATTCAGATTACTTAGAATCCACTGGTAAAGTTATCTAAGCTTCCAGATTGCTGTGTAGAGTTAATGTTACTGTAAGTATAAAAGAAGTTACATAACTATCTAAATATTTATTCCAGCATCAATCTTAAGTCTTAATCAAATAGCTATACTTTGTTCTTTTTTAACAGAAGGAAATGACTAAAAATGACTGCAATACAGTTTCAACTGGGAGTTTAAAAATTAGAATACTGTTAAAGTGATCGAAAATCAAATCATATGAGGATTAGCCACACACACAAGGTTTTCAACATTTTATCTCTTTATGTAATATTTATTGAAGGCAAATTTTTAAATTGAGAAACACTTATAATAATATAACCACCTTCTTATCTGCTACCAAAATAAAGGGAGATTTTTATGAATCTGTCACGTAAAATAGTAGTCAATAGCTGCATACAATCAGTAAACAAATTTAGTTCAAGGCAAGAATTAAATCACCATTTAGTGGTTGCAATTTAGATTATTCTAGCGTGTAATACTTTAATTGTATAAAACAAAGCTGATGTCACAAATACAAAAGAACTTCTTACAAAGCAAGTACCACAAGTAATTTCTATGTTGCCACTGATGGCTGACAAGTGATGAGCACTTTGTTCAAAAGTATACACCAGGCACATAAGACAACAGGTGGTTTATAAAAAGAAAATACTGAAGTGAAGCTCTTAAATTGTTCATAATCAACATTTTTATGTTTTGCCAGAATATCTGCTTTAATCTTTGAATAGTCAAAAGGTTTCTTATACAGGGAAATGAAGTATTCCCAACATAAAAAGGATAAGCTGAACCAGACAAACTAGGATTAATACTAGGCTAAAAGTCTTCCCAGGTGGTGCAGTGGTAAAGAATCCACCTGCCAGTGCAGGAGACACAGATTCTACCCCTGGTCCAGAAAATCCCCTGGAGAAGGAAACGGCACCCCACTCCAGTATTTTTGCCTGGAAAATTCCAATGGCCAGAGGAGCCCGGTGGGCTGCAGTCCATGGGGTTGCAAAGAGTCAGACACTACTGAGCATGCACGCAAAAACTATTTATATGAAACAACATATTAATATATTGCCAATGTGTTGATATATTGCCAATGTACTTCATAGTTTAATAATTTAGGTTAAAATATTCTCAAAAATTTTAATCTATTCTTATTAACTGGTATCTGAGTACTGTTATTCAATGCTAGAAAAAAGTCTCCCCATAAAAACAAGAAACAAACACCAAGCTCTTTAGGCCTATTTAGCTACCAGAGGTGTTTTCTCATTGATGGAAAAAACTGTAACAGATGGTAGTGTCCCAAATGACCAGCACTCCTCACTCCCACCACCACTCAACCCAAGAATCTAAAAGCTTTTACGGAAGCACTAGAAACTATGTTATTTCTGATACTGCTCTTTAAAAGAGAATAAAGTAAAGCAGAATGAAATAAAATTTCAAGTTTAAGATATAAGTATTCACTATCCCAATCCTCCCACTGCAATAAACTAATCACAAAAAATTTGATTTGGAGTGGATTATGATTAAAAGATTTTTTCCCATTCCTAAATATTCCTATACACAAAAGATCCTTATTTGTGGTAAATGATTTTCACTGTTTTAGTTTAAAGAGCAGTGACTAGGGATGGGGAAGGGTAGACTTAAGTCACTAAAAAATAAGGAAAAAAATAAACAGGCAAGTGTGATTACAACTTCCCTTACTGTCACATTCTGCTAAGTCACTTCAGTCGTGTCCGACTCTGTGCGACCCCAGAGACGGCAGCTCACCAGGCTCCCCCGTCCTGAGATTCTCCAGGCAAGAACACTGGAGTCAGTTGCCATTTCCTTCTCCAATGTATGAAAGTGAAAAGTGAAAGGGAAGTCTCTCAGTCGTGTCCGACTCTTCGAGACCCCATGGACCGCAGCCCACCAGGCTCCTCTGTCCATGGGATTTTCCCAGGCAAGAGTACTGGAGTGGGGTGCCATCGCCTTCTCTGACTGTCACATTAATACAGCCAATAAATACTTAAATATCTCTAAAACTCACATTACAACTGTTTAATTCTGGGATATATATGTAACATCCAATTTATTTACACACTCTAGCCAAATAGTCATTTGTAGACAAAGCGCCTAACACAGGCAGTGTCTATTATTCAAAGCCTTTTCAAATGACCATGTAGCTGGAAGCTCTGCACATTAGAAGTAAAAAGTTTTATGCAATGCTTGCAGAACAAAAATGGTAAAGTCAAGTGATAAATTATTTTCATTTACCTGGAATAGTGGAACCTGAAGAAATCTGGGTTGTATTAACGAGAAGAATATAGGGAGATTCATAAAGAATAACAAAGACTTTGGGGCATTTTCAAAGAATTTAGAACAGTGGTTCTCAAAGTGTGGCCCACAGACCCCTGAGGGGTCTGCAAGTTCAAACCATTATGCCATAATAATAACAAGATGCTATCTGTCTTCCTCACGGAGTTGACATTTGTAGTCATAGTACAAAATCAATAGTGAGAAAACCACCAGGAACTTAGCATGAGTCAAGGTAGTGATCTCAAAATGTACTAGTAATCACTGTATTCTTCACAGACACAACAACTAAGTTTCAGTTAAGAATGTCCTTAATAAAAGTAAAAATTATTAATTTTACAAAATCTCAACCTGGGGTATACAACTTTTTAATATGCTGGGTAAAGACAAAGAAGCACACATAAAGCTCCTCTGCTACACACCATAAATACAGCAGCTATCAAGGAGAAGCATCTGAACTGCAAGCTGAACTAGCCACTTTTTCTGTGGAACATCATTTCTGCTTGAAAGAACAACTGACGTTCAAACCGTGGTTATATCTGGCAGCCATTTTATTGTAAATGACAAAATTTAGGCTCTCAATTGAAAATTAAAATTTTGGAAAACTTGTAACTGCTACCATGACCTTGACAGCTTCCCCATATGTAAAGACTTTTCTTATGAGATCTGTGGTGATATTAACAGATGTGATTTTTGTGCTACAGTATAATGAAATATGTTATAATTTAAAAGATCTGCAGAATACTCACTAAGAATTGGTATTTTCCAAATGACTAAACGTATGCATGGGTAGAAAAGTCATTCAAAATACTAAATTGACCAATGGACTTTAATGTAAGAGAAAAAGAGTCCATTGCTATATTGCAGACTTTATATTTCAATTAACTTTTAAGAAACTATTTATCAACTATTTAAGAAACTATCAACTATTTTTGATGCAGTATCAAAGAATAATATTCACAATTATCTAAAATGATTACTAAAATACTCTTCCTTTTTCCAACCACATATCTGTATAGGGCCAGATTTTCTTCATATATCTCACCCAAATAAACATTGCAAAAAACTAAATGTACAACCAAATACAATCCAGCAATCTCCTATAATGTCAGACATTAGTAATTTGTAAAATATAAAACACCCCCACTTTTATTAAATATTTTTGTTTTAGAAAATAAAATTATTTTTCAAAAATATTAACATATAGCGGGTTTATCACTGTTATTTTAAAGAGCATTAAGAAAGAAAGACATTTTTAGTTTTAGTTTTAATTTCTAATATGGTAAATATGGATTGATACTAACCTATATAAATACCAGCTCTTGGTATATTTAATAATTTTAAGACTATAAAAGAGTCTTAAGGCCAAAAAACTTGAGAAATGCTGCCTTAGAGGTTATTAAGTCAAACTTAACTTTAAGGTATTTGTCCACCTTTCCATATAGACAAGTGGCTGGAAAAACTGCATTTTTTTTTAATAAATTTCTCTAGGAGATATAAAGAACGATAGCTGAGTGAGAAGCTATAGCAGTTAGGAAAAAGAACAAGTGCTCTTTTAGACACTTTGCTATTTTCAGACCTGGGGCAGAAAATAAAAGAACCCAGGAACATCCTACACATCAACCCAGATAGCATAAAACCATCAAAGACTACTAGTGTGGCATCAAAGAGATTGAAAATTTTTTCATTAACCACCTTTAGAGGATGCTAATGAATCAACTCATCATTGTGCCAACTTTCTCCTAGGAAAATGCCAGCATATCCCATTTTTTTGTGTATCACCCAAATGACCAAGGGAGATGGTGGAGACCTCAACAAAGTGTTTCAATGGGATCCTAATCTAGTGAAAATAAGATCCTATAACCTTTAAATATTATTTTTTAATTCCAGATAAAATACTGATACATTGATGCTAATTAACAGTAAGTATCCACTTTCTAAAGTAAGCTGTATTTTGCTTACCATACATAAATTACCTTGAAAGAAACCCACATAAAACATCTGTCTATGTACCAAGAAAAACTACAACGTCTCTGACTAAAAACATGATCTTTCTTTCTCTCTGAACTCTATCCTCAGAAGTGCTTGTGAACATCAAAGTAATTACTATGAGTACTTTAGGCTCAAAAACAGAATGTGAAGATTTTCTTGAAGTAACTAGGTTCTAAGCTAAAGGAAACTAAAGAATTGAAATGTGAGACCAAGAATGTTAAAGTCAATTAACTAAAAATGTACACAACATATGAGAGATAATGGTTAATAGGAAGGGTTTTAGATCAGAGCCCCGATTCTGCTCCTAGTTCTGCCATTTACTAACCTGAGTGAGCGACTTACCCTCTTTAATTGTTGCTTTAGTATGTAAAATGGGAACAGTAGTGCATACTTCAAATAAACCTTGTGAAAATTTAAATGAGGCAACAGATGTAATAATAAAGCTTTAAGCTACTGCTTATAACATATTGTGTGCTAAATTGCTTCAGTTGTGTACAACTCTGCGACCCCGTGGACTGTAGCCCGCCAGGCTCCTCTGTCCATGGAATTCTCCAGGCAAGAATCCTGGAGTGGGTTACTAGGCCCTCCTCCACATATTCATCCTCAATAAATAAAGCTTCTGGTACCAGTATCTGTCATTTTTCATGTCATGTAAAGGAAAAGAAAGGAGATGATGAGAAATGTTGGGAAGAACAATATTTTTCACCAACTATCAAGAGATATCAATATCAGTCCAGTAAAGACTAGCTACCACTCTGCCTTAGCTGGTATGGGGCAGTTAACAAAAATGAAAGGAAAATACAACATATAAACATCAGGGTTAAGTATACCACGTAAAATAATATTAACTTTCTCTCCTTTATTAGATTTCCTAACTCAGTATTACCTAATAAGTCATTTAGTGAAAAAACAGAGATGTTTATAACATAATCCTTATATGCAAATACTCAGTATAAATCTTCTATTTGCAAGTAAAGTAATTAAGTTTCCTAATGCCTCTCAAATGAAATGAAGCAAAGTTTAGAATTCTCATCCACGAATTACAATGTCAGCAAAGAAAGGCTGACAAGAACTGAACGAGGTTATAACAAAGAAGGATTCAAATTCAAATTCAAATTATAGTCTGGTCTTAATTTACATCAAATTTAACTCAGAGATTAACTACAAAGCCCTGCCAAGAACGCCAAACCAGGTAAACACCATCCCCCTAGTACATTTCAGTGCGTTCAGACTCCTCCATTCTCTCTCTTCCAACAACTGTTCTTCAGGAACACTTCCACTCTCGGGGCTCTGCCAGCTGTTTCCTTATCAAAGTCACTTAGCTTTCCCCCTTTACTCTCAATAGGGTAAATAGTTAACATGTAATCTTATTTCACTGATTTATGTATACTTTAAGTTGTTCCCAATATACACTGTACAACTGGTATTTACAGCTGGTTAAATGCAGTATGATAATTTCTACAAAAAGCAAATTTAAGAAACCCTACTGAAAATCAACATGGCAATGGATAGCAAGTAATGAAATGTAAAAATATACCCTTTGATTCATTAATTTCTCTCCAGTAAATATTTCTTAAGCAAATAATGGCTTCCCCAGTGGCTTAGTGGTAAAGAATCCACTTGCAATGCAGGAGATGCAGGCTTGATCCCTGGATCAAGAAAATCCCCTGGAGAAAATGACAACCTATTCCAGTATTCTTGTCTGGGAAACCCCATGGCTCCTGGAGAGCTACAGCCCATCGGGTCCATAAAAGGGTCAGACATGACTGGGCAACTAAACAACAAAAAGAGCAAACAATACAATAAAGGCAAAAGATATGTCAATAAAGTCACTCACGAAAGACTCATCTATCACAGCAGAATAACTAAAAACATACTCTAGTATCTGCTGCTAAGTCTGATTCTCCAGGCAAGAACACTGGAGTGGGTTGCCATTTCCTTCTCCAATGCATGAAAGTAAAAAGTGAAAGTGAAGTCGCTCAGTCGTGTCCCACGCTTCACGACCCCATGGACTGCAGCCCACCAGGCTCCTCCGTCCACGGGATTTTCCAGGCAACAGTACTGGAGTGAGGTGCCATCTCCTTCTCTGACTCTAGTATCTAGGAAATGATAAACTGTAGATCACTGAAATGAAATATCATCCTCCCATTACAAATTATTATTACTATTAAAGCTACCCTAAAATAAGAAAAATGTTTTACAATTTTAAGCAATAAAATAGCTTCAAGAAGTAAGCACAGTAAACACAGGGTAGCAATTAAAGGATGAGTTTTGCTAAAAAATCTTGCCTCTGCCAACTCAGTAGCTGTGTGGTTTTTGGAAGTTATTTAAACTCCCTGAGATCCAGTTTCCTCATTTCTAAAATGGGCTAGTAAGATCTCATTCACAGGAGTATCATATGAGAGCACCGAAAGTGCCTGCTCCTAACTCAGTAAATTCCTTTCCCTATTACTCATTCCTCTGATTCCTTCCTATTACTGCAACCATGAGTTTATAAATAGCAGATCATATTTAAAATAGTGATATATAATAAGACTGTGGTTCTGTATTTAAAATCATAACCTACATTAAATTTCCTTTATGGGACTTTATTTTCCTCAGTTTTTAAAGTAAAATATCAATCCTTGATCTGACTAAAACCTCAAATGTAACACTTTCAATTGGTTTTAAAAATCATATTCAAAATAATTTTAATTAGAGTTCTTTCTCAAACTTTTTATACACAATACACAAATCAGAATTCAAACTGAAAATACAAAGATGGAAAAAAACAAGTTAGGAAATGAGTGGGGTACATGTAATCCCCTGCATTTTCATTTTCACTCTAAAGATTTAACAAAATTTGAATAATAAATTTAACTAGGAAATGAGGGAGAACACTATTCCCAGAAAGCTATAAATTAATGTATAAACACCATTTCAGTTCTATGGACGTGACAATTGGCATACAAGGAAGATCTTCACAACTGACTTACGGAGAAGGTGGAGACAGTCGTCCCTTTCAGCTCAGGGAAGAGCAAAGAGGAACAAAACCACCTTCCCCTGACCCAACTCTTTACCTATATGATGGGTTAAGTATCTAGAGGTCTGGTGAAACAGTGAGGTCTTCTTTAGTTCCCAACAGCAAGAACTCAGTCAGTCAAATCCAAGCCAGCCAGGCAACGCGCCTTCCTCCCTCCTACACTGGGAGCAAGGACAGCAAGACAAAGGGGAAGATGGAGCAGAAGGAGACATCACAGACCTGGATGACATCATTCCAGGCTCTTGAGCAGTCTGGGTGTTCCAGAGGGACACCCTGACCTCACCAGTGGAGAGTAGAGGAATCTTTCGGTCCTAAAGGACTAGAGCTGCTACACAGCCTGCAACCCTTAAAGGAAGCCCCGCCTTTCCCTCAACTGTCTAGGCTGGCAACACACAAGCTCAATATTTTGAATCACTGATGCAGGAAAATGATACTGGGCCTACAACGGGTGGTTTACGGTGTCAATGTAAAATTTGCAAAGGGACAAGTTATAGTAAAACTGAAGACTTACACTGTAATAAAACACAAGTGTTATGATTTCATTCTTTCATTCATGTAAGTCAAGTATAACAATGAATAGACTGGTTTTCAAAGCCAAATCAGTCCCAAACTTACATTTTTAACTTAACATAATGACAGTGTTCTGACATCTAAGAAAAATGTAGTTCAAACATTAATGTTTAAAAGATCAAGAGACTCTCTAGGACCTTAGAAGTTGTCCTTCCATCCCTGAGTCATTTCAACGCTTAGTGAGAGAAGAGCTTTTTAAAGAATCCATATAGTTGCTATTTTGAGCAGAGAGGACAGGAAAGGAGATCTCTAAAATGAGATCTCTAAAATGTGTCAGAAAAGACAATCAAGAAAAAAAAATGAGAATGCCTCAAGCACCTAAGTAGATATAAGACCACCATGAATATGAGGATACGTTTAAGCAATTAAACTGTAAACAGCTAGCAGATTCAATAACTTCATACAATATTACAGTGTAAACTAGAAGGAACTGTTTCCTACTGCTGCAATATTTTCCACAATAAACAGAAGTTCATTATTAGAATGCATTGTATATATAGATGAGAACCACTGCATGATTACTTAACCCATTGAATTTGTACTGAGGAAACAAAGAAAACATATGTTTTTGGTCAGATTGTTTACTGCAATCCAATACTAGATTAATTTAATAAATACTGCTGAAAAAGAAAATTACAGGACCCAAAGAAAAAAAACTCCATTATTTTAGGATACAATCAAAGACAGCTTTATATTGGCAATTTGTGTCTAAACAAAAATGTGTGACTCATTTTAAACTCTTAAATGACCTGCTTATGAGGAAAGGGGGAGGTGGTCTCTTGAAAAATAGCAATTTATGTTTGTGGTAATTAAAGGTGATTTACAAAACATATAAACACCTAACTTAACCTAAAGGGGGTGGCAATTAAATGAAAGCATTTTTACCTTCTCATTTAGCAGTTCAATAAAGTTGTAATGCCTTGAGGGCTAACATTCTATATAAACTAGAAAGGCAACTTAAAACCTTTTCTTCCATCAATGCTACTTTTTAACAAACACAGGCAACAAAACTAAAGGAACTCTGGAATCTTACTGTTAAAACTCTAACTGAGCAATTTAGACATGAAATTCAAACAAGACACAGAGGAATAGTAATACAAAACAGAATGAAGACGCATCTGTCATTAATAACAAAAGAGAAAGGATCAGGGCTTTTATTTTTCCTGGCCAAAAATTCTAACCATCTGCACAGAAATCATCTACATAGGTTAATCTTAATTCTATTTCATATGAACTTGTCTGCCCAGTTTAAGAGAGGTAAGCCCAAAAGATAAGTAAAATCAGTCAAGGGCTTAAAATCATACTGGGGAATGGGAGCAAGGGGGCAACAAACATTTTTAAAGAATTATAAAACTTCATAGAACTTTTAAAATAAAAAGAAATGACATAAAAATCAAGCTACAATTAACAGCTATTAAGATAATTGAAATGCTCTACTTATTAGTTTGTTTTTTTTTAAGGAAAATAAACATTGGAAAATAAATTCCAAAAAAAAGAAAAGAAATTCAAATAGAAACTAAACTCCTCCATGTAATCAGGAGAGAAAAATAAGCACATATCTTTTCAGATTTTAAAGGCAGTTACTTCTGAAGACTGGAAACAAGGGACAAACATGAAATTTTATTGTGAACACTTTCATTATTTCCTATTTTGTTTATAATAAACATGTATCATTCAGAACTGTTAAACATTATGAATATTTTTAAAGTATCAACATCTGTTTAGCCTTATAATGAAAAGGTAGAGTGAAATCTGAGCAAACCAAAACTGCCCAGTCATTCATTAGATATGATAGGGAGAGGGGGATAAACAAATAATCAATTTATAATTCTATGTGGACTACTGGATAACACTACCTAAATTATACATAATTCAACCTATTATAAGGGAATATGTTTTGATATCACACAGATGGCTAATCGGAGAAGGCAGTGAACGACAACCCACTCCAGTACTCTTGCCTGGAAAGTCCCATGGACGGAGGAGCCTGGTGGGCTGCAGTCCATAGGGTCGCTAGGAGTCTGACATGACTAAGCCACTTCACTTTCACTTTTCACTTTCAGGCACTAGAGAAGGAAATGGCAGCCCACTCCAGTGTTCTTGCCTGGAGAATCCCAGGGACGGGGGAGCCTGGTGGGCTGCCGTCTATGGGGTCACACAGAGTCGGACACGACTGAAGCGACTTAGCAGCAGCAGCAGCAGCAGCAGCAGCAGATGGCTACTGATTATATCACAAAACAACAATGGGATGGCATGACAAGTAAGCCTTTCCTTTCACTTTAACAAATCAACAAAGGAATTTTCTTCAGATGACTCTGCACTGGGGATATTAAAACAACTGGTGTAAATACAATAAAAATGTTAAGAATCTATTTGGAAGACTTCGCTTCCTTTCCTATTATCATTCTTTCTCTTGGCGGCAGGGGGTGAGGGTTGGGGGTTGGGGGTTGGGGAAGCCAAATGAAATGAAATACTGAGTTCTTAATGACCATAACTCAATCTTTTCATCTCTTAAAGCCCAGCTCAGGTCAGGTGGCCAGTTCTTGGCTGTGTCTGTAAAGGGCACAGATAAGGTTCCGCGGTAGAAGGAGGAAACTGGATAATATTCCCTTACCAAGAATACATAAAATGAGGAAGAGGTAATGTACAAAAAGGAATTAGTTATTAGAACAAGGAGGTATAAAGGCAATCTGCCTTACATACACACACACTCGACTACACACCACTAAGGTACCTTAGAAATTCAAGTATCATTTAATGGCAGAACAGAACATACAAATATAACGCTGTGGAAGCTCTCAAGGAAGTAACTTTTTAACAACAGAATCCACTAATGTCATTACCTGAGAATAAAATCCTTGACTAAATCATCCTGGCAGAACTATCCTGATTAGTCCAGTTTAAAAACCAAACATTTTTACAGAGATAGCAGTAGATCACTGACAACTCTTGAATCACAACATTCTAAGCAAAGTCATCTTCTCACTGATTTAATACAGAACTCCTTAGAATTTTACTTGAATCAATTGTATATACCTTACATCGGACTTCCCTGGTGGCTCAGACAGTAAAGCATCTGCCTACAATGTGGGAGACCCAGGTTCAATCCCTGAGTCAGGAAGATCTCCTGGAGAAGGAAATGGCACCCCACTCCAGTATTCTTCTCTGGAAAATCCCATGGACGGAGGAGCCTGGTGGGCTACAGTCCACGGGGTCAAAAGAGTGGACATGACTGAGTGACTTTACTCACTCATTCACTACATTGGTATAAGAAAATTTCTCATGTTTTAAAAATCAGAATAATACATGTTCACTTTTTAAAAAGCTAGCCAAGGGTCTAACATAAGAAAGAAAGTCACCCACCTCTCTCTCCATCCCAATTCTATTCTCCAAAGAATCTATTAACAATTTGATGTCTCTCTTCAAATTTCTTTCTATGAATATAAGCTAACTAATATTGTAACCTTTAGCCACATATGGCTATGCTGCTGCTGCTGTGAAGTCGCATCAGTCGCGTCCGACTCTGTGAGACCCCATAGACAGCAGCCCAACAGGCTCCCCCGTCCCTGGGATTCTCCAGGCAAGAATACTGGAGTGGGTTGCCATTTCCTTCTTCAATGCATGAAAGTGAAAAGTGAAAGTGAAGTCGCTCAGTGGTTTCTGACTCTTAGCGACCCCATGGACTGTAGCCTTCCAGGCTCCTCTGACCATAGGATTCTCCAGGCAAGAGTACTGGAGTGCGTTGCCATTGCCTTCTCCGACATATGGCTATAAAGTACTTGAAATGTGGCTAGTCCAAACGGAGATGTGCTCTAAGTAAAAATTACACACCAGATTTCAAAAACATGGCACCAAAAAATATATAAATAAATTTTCATATTGACTAACACTGAAATAATATTTTTGATAGATTAAATGTTATTAAAGTTAATTTCATCTGTTACTTTTTAACGTGACTATCAGGAAACTTTTAACTACACAGGTAGCTCATATTATATTTCTATTGGTCAGCACTGGTACAAAGGCTAATAGTGCAGGTTTTGGAGTCAGACTGGCCTTACTGAGTACTACTCCCAACTATACCACCCACCAGCTATTAACTTTGGACTCATGTTGTAACCTCTCTGTACCTACATCTGACTTACTCTGGGAATTGAATGAAATTCCTCACATAAAGCACTTACCACAGAGCCTGGCACATAGTAAGGACTTAATAAATACTTGGTGGCAGCAAAAGAATAAAACTATAACCTAATTCTTTTAAAATCACTATACAGCATCTGTTTCTTCAGAAAAGTCTCCAGGTATGTCTATAGGTTACTGCTGTGAAGGGTAGGAAGTCTCTGAAAAACAGCATACACTGAGCACTTCTCTTTTTCCCCACACCCACCACACACACAAATACATGGATCTTTAACATGATTACTAAACATTCAGATCTAAAATGAATAAAAGCAGTGTGGTATGGTGGAAAAAAGAACTTGAAGAGAGATGGTAGTCTAGTAGTCCAGGCGTTAGGACTCTGGCACATTCACTGCCTAGGGCCCAGGTTCGATCTCTGGTTGGAAAACTAAGATCCCACAAGCTACATGGTGTGGCCAGAAAAAGAAGAAAGATGGGCTCGAGGACACATTTACCGTTTACTATGTACTTGAGCAAGACTACTTAGCCTTTTTCTCTCAATACCCTCACAGATAGAGCTGGGATAACACCAATCCTGCAGAAATGTTAAGATTAAATAGAATACGTTAGAAAAACATCTACCATAGTACCTAATTTTTGGAGAAGGAAATGGCAACCCAATAGTACTCTTGCCTGGAAAAGCCCATGGACAGAGGATCCTTGTAGGCTATAGTCCGTGGGGTCGAAAAGAGTCGGACACGACTGAGGGACTTTCACCTAATACTAGGTACTTAGCAATCATTTCCTTCTTTCGGAAATGATACAGCCAAAGGTGCTGTCCTTCAGATAACACACAAGCACTTTAGCTTTCTGTTGAAAAATCACTTCAAAACTTCAAATGCCAGCTTTAAAAAGCTAAGGATTCCATGAAATCAATAGTCTTGTCATGTTCAAAGCTTTAAATATCTAACAATAGGAAGTTATATTGCTTCTAAAATTGATAAAAGCAAATTATATTGGCTCACTGAACTCTAGAGAAAAAAAAATATTATTTTTCTAAATAAAACACCTATGAGAAGTTACCACATATATAAATTTTAAAAGAATTTGCTTCCCAGAATGTGATTACTATTTCCTATTCTGTACTGTGTCACTTTTCTTAACAACATGATCAATTAAGAATACTAAAAGCACACAAAAAAGGAAAATTATGAATTCATAAAAGAAATTTTGTTCTAATAGTTAATACATACAATTCACCATATAGTATACCCATAGCTCATCAGAGTTGTTTATTCAAAATTATAGATGCCATTTATGGCAAAAATATGGAGAGGTGAGGTGAAGTCGCTCAGTCGTGTCCAACTCTTTGCGACCCTATGGACTGTAACCTACTAGGCTTCTCAGTCCATGGGACTCTCCAGGCAAGAATACTGGAGTGGATTGCCATTTCCTTCTCCAGAGGATCTTCCTGACCCAGGGATCGAACCCAGGTCTCCTGCATCAAAGGCAGGCGCTTTAACCTCTGCGTCACCAGGGAAGCCCAAAAATATGGAGAAACTCACACTTCAGTTTTTAATTTTTTTCTTTACTTATTTTTGGCTGCAATGTGTCTTCGGTGCTGCACGGGGTTTCTCTAGCTGCAGCGAGCAGGGGCCACACTTCATTTGCGGTACACAGGCTTCTCATAGCAGTGGCCTCTCTTGTTGCAGAGTACTGGCTCTAGGGTATGTGGGCTTCAGTAGCTGCGGCACCTAGGCAGTTCCCAGGCTCCAGAGCATTAGCTGTGGCACAGGGGCTTAGCTGCTTCGGGGCATGTGGGATCTTCCTGGATCAGAGATCGAATTCATTATCTCTTGCATTGGCAGGAGGATTCTTTACCACTGAGCTGCCAGGGAAGCCCAGTTTTTCTTTTTTTTAACTCATGCAAACCATTAAAAAAAATGTTCATGGTTCAAAAATAATCTGTCTCTCTTCTCTGTATACAATTAAAGAATGACATCTGGCATTTACAAGACCATATACTCAATGTCTGTTTCCTCCACTGGATTGTAAGCACCATGAGGGAGGGTCATTTCTGTTTCCACTCACCATTATATCCCTTAGCACAACAGAAAGAGGTGCTCCACAAATAATGTGTCAAATAAGACAGAATGGTCTAAAGATTTAAAGCCCCTCCATACTCACAAGCATACAATCTTATTCTTTGCCTACATCATAATCTCGTCCATAAAGTGTCTTTATATCTTCATCCAGGTAAAGCTACCTAGAACAGTGCTTCTCAAACTATCTGCTATGAGCTTTTGTGAAATAAAATAAAAATGAATTACTAAGCAAAACTTTCTAAATGCTCATTCTCAGTTGCTTATAGTTACCTGTCTAGGACCAGTAACATAGAAAAGCACTAAATCAGACCCCACCTCTCATTTATATTTCCTTCATTTGCATTAATTTGTTCATTACAATATTATTACTATACAGTACAGTGTTGACCTGGACCTTAACCTAAAATTTTCTATTTTTCAGAGGATTACTATGTTCGTGGGTCACTTTTGTAGAACTCAAACCAATACATAATTCCACCTATTTTCTCTCTTTGCTTTATATCCCTCTCTTCATTAACAACTAGCTGATCTATAGTTTCTCCTTAATCCTTTCATCTCTAATATATAACCCAGATGCTTTTCTCTCCTCTGGAATAGTTGAATCCCCTCCTTTATCAATTCTGTCTTCTCAACACATGGAAAGCAAAAATGAAGGAAAATTCCACAAGTTAAGAAAATTTCAAAATGCCTTTTATAATCAACAAAATTACTTCTGCATAGAAACACTTCTCAATGAGTCTAACCCAAAATGGGATAAAATTCAATTAGAAACTGACAACACCACAGCATATACTGTGGAATAAGCCTTTTCATGTGGAGATGATACCTAATCACATTAAGCCATAATTAAGAGACAAACCACGACTCACCCTGTGAAACTAAGCAAATCTTATTTTATTATTATTTTATTTGCACAATAATGGAAAGAACATATTAATCATAATGGAATCAATCAACTAAATAAACAACTGTACTTACGTGTTAAATGAAAGATTCCATCACAGGCACTAATATGAGATAAAAAGGCATTCCCCAGGCCTTGCCCATTGTGAGCTCCTTTCACAAGGCCAGCAATATCCACCACATTTAGAAAAGCAGGAATTTTGCTGAAAAACAAAAGATGACTTTAGTATAAGACAGTACTAAGAACCTGTTTATTAGCCAAATGGCTTTTCCAAACACATTGCATAAGTTAATTTTTTCCTTTCTAGAACAATGGTTCAGAGAAGGCAATGGCACTCCACTCAGTACTCTTGCCTGGAAAATCCCATGGATGGAGGAGCCTGGAAGGCTGCAGTCCATGGGGTCACTGAGGGTCAGACACAACTGAGTGACTTCACTTTCAGTTTTCACTTTCATGTATTGGAGAAGGAAATGGCAACCCACTCCAATATTCTTGCCTGGAGAATCCCAGGGACAGAGGAGCCTGTTGGGCTGCCGTCTATGGGGTCGCACAGAGTTGGACATGACTGAAGTGACTTAGCAGCAGTAGAACAATGGTTATTAGACTCTCAAATGAATAAAAAAATGCAAGCAAGAAATAATCTTTAAAAATAATATGACTTTCTTAACTAGGAAAATGAAGAGAAAACATTTTAAAACAGAATATATATTTTTATTATGTCTCTAAAAACGAAAACTCACATCATTAATTTTATTATACTGCTCCACTGGCACATGCACACATACACAAAAGCAGAGGTGGGGAATGTTTCAGAGCACACTGATACAAGGCCAGGAATGAGCTAACAGACAACTGACACTGTGTGCCAGGAACTGGACTAAGTGACATGTATTATCATTTCAAAGTTCAAAACAACTCTATAAGGTGGATGTTATTTATTAAACCCACTTTACAGAGGAGGAAATTGAGCCTTTAAGGAGTTAAGAAATCTACTGCACACAGGATCATTAAGGTTAATAGGAATGAAACTGGAATACAGGATATCTGCTGCTGCTGCTGCTAAGTCGCTTCAGTCGTGTCCGACTCTGTGTGACCCCATAGACGGCAGCCCACCAGGCTCCCCGTCCCTGGGATTCTCCAGGCAAGAACACTGGAGTGGGCTGCCATTTCCTTCTCCAATGCATGAAAGTGAAAAGTGAAAGTGAAGTTGGCTCAGTCATGTCCGACCCTCAGCAATCCCATGGACTGCAGCCTACCAGGCTCCTCCATCCATGGGATTTTCCAGACAGGAGTTCTGGAGTGGGGTGCCATTGCCTTCTCCTACAGGATATCTAGGTTTGCATTTTTTTAATTTAAATAAAAATGATTTTATTAATCCCTCTTATTTTTATTTTATTTATTAATTTATTTTAATTGAAGGATAACTGCTTTAAAGATTTTTGTTGTTTTCTGCCAAATATAAATGAATCAGCCATAGGTATACAGATGTTCCCTCCCTCTTGCATTTAATCGCCATATGGGTTTTACAGCCCGAAAGTGCATGTAATGATGTGAACCAATTAACAGAACAGTAACAACCTAGTTGTTAACAACTGCAACAGAATGAGACAAGGTCAAGTATCAGTTAACACAAACTAGAAAACAAGTTAACAAAACCAGTCAGCCATGTAAAAAAGGAGATTAAAGTATGAGTAAATAAAGCTACTTTCAACATCATATGACAAAGGTGTATGGCATACATATGTATATCCTTTGTCAATTTTCAGAACATGCACATTTCAGAATGTCAATTTTACTACATGATAAAATACAACATAAAGTTCCACTATTATCCACATGAAAAATGAGTATTTTAAAAATAACTGTTCCATAAAATCTTTTTATACCAATAGAAATAGTTGATAGCTCTTACCAGCACATCCATAAAAACATACATGAGATACGGTTCAGTTTTTGGTGGATACTGTGGTTGCCTCACCAGTGCTTTCCTCTGCCCTTCCCTTGGGGACTATATTGACTGTCACTTGACTAGCCATCCCTCCCCAGTGTAGCCCAGAGCTTTGGAGAAGCTGACTCTATACCGAACTCTAGAAGGGGCATGTTCAGTTCAGTTCAGTAGCTGTCGTGTCCGACTCTTTGTGACCCCATGAATCGCAGCACACCAGGCCTCCCTGTCCATCACCAACTCCCGGAGTTCACTCAGACTCACGTCCATCGAGTCAGTGATGCCATCCAGCCATCTCATCCTCTGTCGTCCCCTTCTCCTCCTGCCCCCAATCCCTCCCAGCATCAGAGTCTTTTCCAATGAGTCAACTCTTCGCATGAGGTGGCCAAAGTACTGGAGTTTCAGCTTTAGCAGCATTCCTTCCAAAGAAATCCCAGGGCTGATTTCCTTTAGGATGGACTAGTTGGACCTCCTTGCAGTCCAAGGGACTCTCAAGAGTCTTCTCCAACACCACAGTTCAAAAGCATCAATTCTTCGGTGCTTTCTTCACAGTCCAATTTTCACATCCATACATGACCACTGGAAAAATCATAGCCTTGACTAGACAGACCTTTGTTGGCAAAGTAATGTCTCTGCTTTTGAATATGCTATCTAGGTTGGTCATAACTTTTCTTCCAAGGAGTAAGCATCTTTTAATTTCATGGCTGCAGTCACCACCTGCAATGATTTTGGAGCCCCCAAAAATAAAGTCTGACGCTGTTTCCATTGTTTCCCCATCTATTTCCCATGAAGTGATGGGACCAGATGCCATGATCTTAGTTTTCTGAATGTTGAGCTTTAAGCCAACTTTTTCTCTCCACTTTCATTTTCATCAAGAGGCTTTTTAGTTCCTCTTCATTTTCTGCCATAAAGGTGGTATCATCTGCATATCTGAGCTTACTGATATTTCTCCCAGCAATCTTGATTCCACCTTGTGCTTCTTCCAGCCCAGCATTTCTCCACAGCCTTGTCTAACTCAATGAAACTAAGCCATGCCCATGGAGCCACCCAAGATGGACAGGTCATGGTGGAGAGGTCTGACAGAATGGGGTAAACTGGAGAAGGGAATGGCAAACCACTTCAGTATTCTTGCCTTGAGAACCCCATGAACAGTATGAAAAGGCAAAATGATAGGATACTGAAAGAGGAACACCCCCAGATCAGTAGGTGCCCAATATGCTACTGGAGATCAGTGGAGAAATAACTCCAGAAAAAATGAAGGGATGGAGCCAAAGCAGAAATAATATCCAGTCGTCAATGTAACTGGTGACAGAAGCAAGGTCCGATGCTGTAAAGAGCGATATTGCATAGGAACCTGGAATGTGCGGTCCATGAATCAAGGCAAATTGGAAGTGGTCAAACAAGAGATGGCAAGGGTGAACATTGACATTCTAGGAATCAGCGAACTAAAATGGACTGGAATGGGTGAATTTAACTCAGATGACCATTATATCTTACTACTGCGGGCACGAATCCCTCAGAAGAAATGGAGTAGCCATCATGGTCAACAAAGAGTCCAAAATGCAGTACTTGGATGCAATCTCAAAAACGACAGAATGATCTTTGTTCATTTCCAAGGCAAACCATTCAGTATCACAGTAATCCAAGTCTATGCCCCAACCAGTAACGCTGAAGAAGCTAAAGTTGAACGGTTCTATGAAGACCTACAAGACCTTTTAGAACTAACACCCAAAAAAGATGTCCTTTTCATTATAGGGGACTGGAATGCAAAAGTAGGAAGTCAAGAAACACCTGGAGTAACAGGCAAATTTGCCTTGGAATGCGGAATGAAGCAGGGCAAAGGCTAATAGAGTTTTGCCAAGAAAATGCACTGGTCATAGCAAACACCCTCTTCCAACAACACAAGAGAAGACTCTACACATGGACATCACCAGATGGTCAACACTGAAATCAGACTGATTATATTCTTTGCAGCCAAAGATGGAAAAGCTCTATACAGTCAACAAAAACAAGACCGGGAGCTGACTGTGGCTCAGATCATGAACTCCTTATTGGCAAATTCAGACTTAAATTGAAGAAAGTAGGAAAAACCACTCGACCATTCAGTTACGACCTAAATCAAATCCCTTATGATTATATGGTGGAAGTGAGAAACAGATTTAAGGGCCTAGATCTGATGAAGTGCTTGATGAACTAGAGACTGAAGTTCATGACACTGTACAGGAGACAGGGATCAAGACCATCTCCATGGAGAAGAAATGCAAAAAAGCAAAATGGCTGTCTGAGGAGGCCTTACAGATAGCTGTGAAAAGAAGAGAGGCGAAAAGCAAAGGAGAAAAGGAAAGATATAAGCATCTGAATGCAGAGTTCCAAAGAATAGCAAGAAGAGATCAGTATGTTAAGTGCAACCAAATTCATCTACATAATGTCTTATACCTAAAACTATCCCCATATGATAAATATAAAGTACAGTAGCATAGATATGAGTGGAAAGGCCCTGATTTGAAGTAAGAAGACTTCAGCTCTAGTCCTGGTTGACATTAACTATCTGTGTGACCTTGGACAAATCATTTTACCTTCTTAGATTTCCATTTCCTTTTACGAGGAAACAAGACAGGTCAATCCATAGTTCTGAGATTCAGTTTTCTAATGGAAATGAGTTTAATTCTGATCCTTGATTTAAGGCCATGATAAAGGTTTAAACCATTAATACCATATATCAAAAAAAAAAAACTTGAGCCCTTATTCAAGGATTTTTATACACGTACCAATGATTTTGAAGACTACACTATGTTTTTAGATCGTATGAAATTTAGATCGTTGTCAATGTCCTGATTATAATGGTTTACTCTGGCAATGCAGGACAGCGTCTATATTTAGCAAACAAAAATTGAAGAATTAAAGTGCAGTGTGGCATCATGTCTGCAACTTATTTTCAAGAGTTCAGAGAAATTTGAGTGAAACTATACAAGCATTCTACATATAATTTTTTAGCTTATATATAAAATTGAAATCATTTAAAAATAAAATGTTTTTAAAAAGGATACAGAACCCAGCTTGAGGAGTCAATGTGAGGGATATAATTTGAGCTACGTCCAATGATTTTAATAGATTATAACAAATTGCATTACAGTGATAGGAATAAATACATGAATGAATAAATGAAAACAAGAAAGCTCTTCTTACAGCAGAATGCCATCTAATAAGTGAAAAAAATGATGAAATTACAAAATCATCATGTGACAATCATCACAGTAACAATTTGTCAGAAATGAACAGATGCTAAAACTGGAGGATGAAAGTAAGAGAAGGAGATGAGTTTAGTATATATTTTGTAGTTGGAACTCAGGAATTTCTGACAGATAGATTGGATGCAGAGGTGAGGAAAGAAAAGCATCCAGAATAAATCTTGGGCTTTAACTTAAGCAACTAGAGAAATAATAGGGGTATTTATTGAATTATAAACATCTTGAGGAAGCACAAAATTGACACAGGCATTTGGACACAGGCATTTTGGACAGTCATTTTGGACACGTCAAGTCAGAGGCACTTGTTCAGTCATTTAAGTGTCAGTGTCAAAGAAGCAGTTAAGATATATGTCTGGCGTTCAGGACTAGAGATGAAACCTTGGGATTTATCACCACGTTCAAAACAGTGAAAAACTAAATGCAAACAAAATCTCAGTAGTAGGGCAACAGCAAATAAACTGTACACACATTCATATAAGCATATTTGGAGAAGGAAATGGTAACCCACTCCAGCATTCTTGCCTAGAGAATCCCATGGACAGAGAAGCCTGGTAGGCTACAGTCCACAGGGTTGCAAAGAGTCGGACACGACTGAGCGACTTCACTTTCACTTAAGCATAAGTATTATATTAAAAATCATTTAAGTCTGTATTTTTACTCTAGAAAAATATTAATATCCCATGTAAAAATATCAAAAGTATGGAGGTTTCTACCTCCAAAGTACTATATATATTATATCAAGACAGAAGTATACGTGATTTTTACTCCTCTCTTTATACATTTCCATACTGTGAATTTCCTACAATAAAACTGTATTATCTTTTTTCCTAATTAAAAATATACTATTTAGGTTGGTACAAAAGTAATTGTTGTTTTGCATTGGAATTGCAACTGATATTGGAATACATTCTTAAATAAATGTGGTTATGCTATACATCATTTTAATGTGCAATTCTTGCTTTATGATTTTTGCTAATAAATTGTTACTTGCTGTTTCTTTTGTATGTATTTTAGACTATAGAAATGCTGTGAGACAAAAACAAATCCAAGCGTTTTTCTTACTCAAGTTCAAAATGGGCCATAAAGCAGCAGAGACAACTCACATCAACAATGCATTTGGACCAGAAACTGCTGATGAATGTACACTGCAGTGGTGGTATAAGAAGTTTTGCAAAGGAGATAAGAGCCTTGAAGATGAGGAGCACAGATGCCGGCCATTGGGAGGTGACAACAGCCAACTGAGAGCAATCACTGAAGTTGATCTTCTTACAACTACACAAGAAGGTGCCGAAGAACTCAACGCCAACCATTCTACAGTCATTCAGCATTTGAAACAAATTAGAAAGGTGCAAGAGTTTGACAAGTGGGTGCTTCAAGAACTGCCCCAAAATCAAAAACATCATCGTTCTGAAGTGTCATCTTCTCTCATTCTACACAACAACAGTGAACCATTTCTCTATCAGACTGTGACAAGCAACGAAAAGTAGATTTTATACCACAACCAGCAATGACCAGCTCAGTGGCTGGACCAAGAAGAAGCTTCAAAGCACTTCCTAAAGCCAAACTTGAATCAGGAAAAGGGTCATGGTCACCGTTTGGTGGTCTGCTGCCAGTCTGATCCACTACAGCTTTCTGAGTCTCAGCAAAACTATTACACCTGAGAGGTATGCTCAGCAAATCAATGACTCATCAAACTGCAATGACTGCAGCTGCTGCTGCTAAGTTGCTTCAGTCGTGTCAAACTCTGTGTGACCCTATAGACGGCAGCCCACCAGGCTCCCCTGTCCCTGGGATTCTCCAGGCAAGAACACTGGAGTGGGATGCCATTTCCTTCTCTGATGCAGGAAAGTGTAAAGTGAAAGCAAAGTCACTCAGTCATGTCCGACTCCTAGCGACCCCATGGACTGCAGCCTACCAGGCTCCCCGTCCATGGGATTCTCCAGGCAAGAGTACTGGAGTGGGGTGCCAGTGCCTTCTCCCAGTGCCTGCAGCAGGCACTGGTCAACTGAATGGGCCCCATTCTTCACGACAATGCCCGACCGAACACTGCACAACCAATGCTTCAAAAGTTGAATAAATTGTTCTACAAGGTTGGCCTTATCTGCCATATTCACCTGACCTCTTGCCAATCAATTACCACTCCTTCAAGCCATCCAATCCACTCCAATATTCTTGCCTGGAAAATCCCATGGACGGAGAAGCCTAGTAGTTTACAGTCACGGGATCGAAAAAGAGTTGGACACGACTGAGCGACTTCACCTCAAGCCATCTCAGCAACTTTTTGCAGAGAAAATGCTTCCACAACAAGTAGGACACAGAAAATGCTTTCCACAAGTTCACTGAATCCCAAAGGACAGATTTTTATGCTAAAGGAATAAACAAACTTATTTCTCATTGGCAAAAATGTGTTGATTGTAATGGTTCCTATTTTGATTAATAAAGATATGTCTGAACCTAATCATAATGATTTAAAATTCAGGGACTGAAACCGCAATTACTGTTGCACCAGCCTAATGTTAGAAAAACTTTAAACAATACAGAGAAATACAAGAAATATAAAATGAAATTCCATTCTAAAAATTCCATTCCTTAGAGATAACTATCGATTAGTTTGTGATCTTCAGTTCATACATTTTCCTATGAATACACACATACATGTATACTTTTACATGAGTGGAATCACATAACACAGACTAATTATTCCCTTCACTTTACACTCCCCAGAAAAAAATAACGGCAATGTTAGCAATGGATGTATCCTTCCTTACCCTTCTCCAGGCTCTACACTACTTTAAAGTGAAGTTGCTCAGTCGTGTCAGACTCTGTCGGACTGTAGCCCACCAGGCCCCTCTGTCCACGGGATTCTCCAGGCAGGAATACTGGAGTGGGCTGCCATTTCCTTCTCAGGGAATCTTCCCGATCCAGGAACATTACTTTAATAATCACTCCAAATAATGGCAACCCACTCCAGTGTTCTTGCCTGGAGAATCCCATGGACAAAGGAGCCTGGCAGGCTACAGTTCATAGGGTTGCAGAGAGTCGGACAACGCTGAGTGACGGAGAACTCACAAAATAACGATTCCAATTAATTTTGAAAAAAAATTAAAACACGTGATTTTAAATGCACACTAACATATATGTACTTAATCTATACAGGGCTACCACGTGAACAATGGCATAAAGACTTTTCTTACCTTGCTGGTTTGTGGTACTGGCAAAGAAAGTCAAACCTTTCATCAGGCACAGGTACTCTGCTCTCATTCGGATCAATAGTGCAGAATGGAAAGTTTTCTGCTGAAGCTTGACTATTGGTTAGTACATTGAAGAAGGTAGATTTCCTAAAAGGAATAAAAACAATTTCAATCAATTTTTAGGCTAACACAGAAAAATTTATCCTACTCTAATTTAAATGCTCAAATAAAATCCATGAGGATGTTATAAAAACAATCTGGGGAAAGAGAGGGATACATTTTTCCTAACAGAAATGAATTAAATTTATAACAGTGCAGCTCATGATTTACAATTAAGTTATGCTCCTACCTCAGTCTATTTAGAATGTGAAAAACATTTCCCCAAAGAATCTTTGTTATAAATAACTAGTTTCACATCATAACACAAAGCCTATATATTTCTTTCCTAAAGTTGCTGGAACACCAGTATCATTTCACCTGTATCTAGTATAATTTCCTCTGGCATAAATGTAGAGAGGTATGTATTTAGTTAGGTCAGTTACCTCCCAAGCATTCTGAACTGGGAAACAGATGCTAACTGCCTAGCAGGAAATAAAAGTTTGGAGCTCAGACTCCCTTCTACTTGTTAATGCATAAAGATTACTGGTAGTCTAGAACCGTGATCTGTCGATCATGAAGGTAAAAATGTGAATTTTTTCCAAAGTACAACTTTAATCAAGAAAAAAGCTACTAATAATAAATAACACACACTCAGAGAATGCCAACTTGTATTACTGTTCTCTCTTTCCCAAACACTACTTTAAGGCAAAAATGTCTATTAGATGAGATCTAACCCTATACTCATCAGCAGTTTATACTTGTTACAGTTAGTTCATATGACTGAACTTTTAAATCAGAGAACCACTTTTTTTTTTTAAACCTCTGAGACCCTTTTAAAATAGTAATGAACAAAAGGGAACATGGGAGACTCACCAAAATACTACTGGTGAGAAATACAATTCTCACCAGTACAACTACTAGTGAGAAGGCAATGATATATTAACTTGTACCTGCCCATCGGTCTTTAAAATACAGCTCTTATATCCCATTCAAACTAAATATTTTGGATTAAAGTAGAGAAGTTTCCTAATACAACCATTTAAATCATTACTGGTTACTTAGAGCATCACTGGTCAAATCTGCTTGCCTATAATAACAGACTCAGCTGAGAATTTAAAGCCATGCACGACCAGGCCTCTTTCCAGATTTGGTATAGGTTACTGGAATAATCTACAAGTTCATGTTTATCAAAAAAAATAACTAAAGGGAATCCCCTGGCAGTCCTGTAGTTAATTCTGCACTTTCACTGCTGAGGGCATGGATTTGATCCCTGGGCAGGGAACTAAGATCTGCAAGCTGTGTGGTGCAGCCAAAAAAATAAATAAAAGGTAACCGAAATACTGCATACCTGCAATAAAAATATAGCAAAATAATGGTACAATAAAAATACTTTAACCAAAATTTAAACATATTAATTAATCCACGTTTAAGACATTTGTGCCTTTCTTGGGGGACAAAAAAAAATGCAGCTGCATTTCTGGATACTGTAGATAAAAAACTGCTTGTTGCTATTACCACAGGTTCAGTAACTGCAATATAAAAAGGCCAGGCGGAGTTCATGGAGTTATTTTCAAATTTATTGGTATTATTATCTATTGCATTTTGACTGCCTACCTGGACAAAACTATGTTTCATAATAAAGAAATAAACTTAAAATTAAAACATATTATATAACAAAAACATAGAAAAGAAAGTCCCAGTATCTCTTAGGCCAAAAGAATTCTTACATGCATCAACTAAACTTGGAAGACAGCTCCATTTTCACAGATCACCTCCTCTTGGCCAGGATTTTAAATTTCTCAAAGCCCAAGTCCTCTATATTTTCCAATAGCTTTGTATAAGTACAAAAAAAGAAAAAGAAATTTTCTAAGGATTATTAGTATAGGCTTTGGTGGCAAGCTAAGACATTTTGATAAATTCAAATCTACTAAAGAAAAGCCTTGCAAAACCAAAGAATTTTAAAGTTTTGGCTTAAATTGGAGTGGTAACGCCTATAAGACTTTTTGGTGAAATAAGGATTTTACACACACACATAGACACACACATGTACACACACACACATTCAGATCCCTTAAGGTTATTATTGAAGCTTGAAGGTACAGGAAAGATTCAAAATTGTAGGGATCTCTGTCTAATGCAAGAAGACGTTTACATAAATACTACCTCAGCAATGAAAGGAAATATTATTTCTTTTTCATAAGAGTAGCTAGACTTAATGTATGCTCCCTCCATTTAAAATCTATTTTATATCTGAAGCTATATATTTTACTGTAATAGGTAAATCTGACTGAATATGTTTAATCTAAAATCTTATGCAAAATTATATTATGTATAGGGAAGTTAGGATACCAATGTAAACTCTGCCATTATTCTGAATTAACTACTTATAAAATACACATCCAAAAGCATGGAAAACATAGAATGTTTTTCTTGAAATGTTTTTAATTTATATTAAGATTTATATTAAGTATATAAATATAATATTATATGAATATATAATTTATAGTAAGTTATAAAAGATATAACTAAACTGTTAAAAAGTATCTAACTATTAGATACAGAAATAAAAATGACAGAAATAAATACCAATGTGTGCATACATGGTTAGTAAAATATCACCAGTAATAAATCATGCTGCTATTACACAGGCCCCCAATGTAACACAATGAGAAAAGCACTTCCCCTCCATAGTGTTCGCCCCAAAAGTCCATAGCATTATTCCTGATATCAAAATATAAAACTATAGTAATCCAAATAGTGTGGAGCTGGCATAAAGACAGACACATCAACTAGTGGAATAGAATAGAGAGCCCAGATATACAGCCTTCCATATACAGTCAAATAATCTTTAAACAAGGGTATCAAGAATGAGGAAAAGACAGTCTCTTCAATATATGATGCTGAGGAAACTGGACAGCCATATGCAAAGGAATAAGACCCTTACCTTACACTATATACAAAAATTAACTCAAAATGGATTATAGACCTAAAGCCTAAAACTATGAAACTTACAGAAGGAAATGTACAGAAAAAGCTTTGTGACATTGCATTTAGCAATCATTTCTGAGATATGACACCAAAAGGACAGGCAACAAAAGCAAAATTAGGAAAAAGAAAAATGAGACTATATTAAAGCAAGGACCTCAACAGACGTTTCTCCAAAAGAAGATAAACAAATGGCCAAGAAACATGTGAAAAGATGCTCAACATCACCTATCATCAGGAAAATGCAAATCAAAACCACAATGAGGCATCAACTCACACCCAGCTGAATGGTCAATTAAAAAAAAAAAAAAACAGAAAATAAGACTTCCCTGGCAGCCCACTGGTTAGGAATCCACCTGTCAACACAGGGGACACAAGCTTGACCTCTGGTGGAAGATTCCACATGCCATGGGGCAGCTGAGGCCATGTGCCACAACCACTGCTGCCCAGGCGCCCTAGAGCCCCTTCTACACCACAAGAGAAGCTACCACAATGAGAAGCCCACGCACAGCAACTAAAGAGCAGCCTCAGCTCGCTGCAACTAGAGAGGGCCCACGAGCACCAACAAAGCCGCAGTGCAGCCAAAAATAAATGTAAAAAAAAAAAAAAAAAAAAGTGTTGGCCAAGATATAGAGAAACTGGTACAACCCTGGTAGAATGTAAAATGGTGCAACTGCTATGCACACCAGTATGCAGATTCCTCAAAAAAATTAAAAAATAAAATTACCATGTGACCCAACAACCTCACTTCAGGGTATTTACCCAGAATGATTATAAGCAGGATCTAAAGTGATATTTACAGACTCATGTTCACTGCAGCATTATTCACAATAACCAAAAGGTGGAAGGAACCCAGAGAAATGAGCAAAGAAAAAGATCACAGCATGAGAAAACATTAAAATGGAATTGAGGGTCATTATACAAAATACCTGATTGGCACTTTTCAAAAGTAAATGAAAATTTTTGTGACCTTTAAAAGATCTATACTGGAAAAGAAAAAGGACATTAGTGGGAAAACTGGTGAAATCCAAATAAAGTCTATGCTGCTGCTAAGTCGCTTCAGTCGTGTCCAACTCTGCACGACCCCACAGACAGCAGCTCCCCCGTCCCTGGGATTCTCCATGCAAGAACACTGGAGTGGGTTGCCATTTCCTAAAGTCTATAGTTAATAGTAAATAAATAAGAAAAAAAATCTATCTGAATTATGTGAAGATATAGCAACAATGACCAGAATTCTGAAAAAGAACCTATGAAAACTAAAAGACTTAAAAGAAAGTAGATTAGGAAGTACTTTTAAGGCATACAATTACTGTTGATAACAGGAAAAAGTGAGTAGGAGAGTAGATCTGTTGTCCAAAAGATTATTCTAAACATATTAAAAAGAAAGCAAATAATTCCCAGTCTCAAATTTCCATAGAGGAGCAGGTACCCTGGAATACTGACAGAAATAATAAGAGTTAAGTTCATTTAAACTGGGGAAATTTGCTTCCCCTTCTATTTATAGAACTGCTCTCCTGCCACAATCAACTAGGAAATCAGACAAAACATATGAAATAACAGTTTCCAAACAGTGCACAATATACCGCATAGGACTGTGTTCCCTGCAAGAACAACAAATGAACTAAGCTCTGAAGCTGCCCTAGCTTACTGCCTCAAGGTGGTTTCAAAGCCACAGCACAGGAAGGGGGAACCAAAGGAACCTGGCAGTCGTGCCAAGTTAGAGAGACTGAGATGAGAGTTTTGAGGAGGCCAAAGCAGCTAGAATTTATAGGCCAGTGTACTAGAAAGGAAGCAGCTGCAGAGAGAGAGGGCTGTGGGGATCAGCAGAAGGTATCTGCAAGAATAAGGCTGAGTAACATTGTACATGAGTAAGGTCAGTGTCCACAGGCCGGGGAAAATACCCAAGAGCAATACAGTGAGCAATTCTCAGGTTCACACAGAGCTTAGAACAGTTCACATCCCTACCAGCTAGAAGAGACAGAGATGTAATAGTGTAAGGGAGCGTGCGTAGAGTCCTCGAAGCCACATCTTAGTATAAGAGCTAAAGTAGCACCACAGCCAACAAAATATTATGAACCTATCTTAAGAAAATATAATAAAAAGTCTCAAAAAAATCAAAAACTAAATGTGAGAACAAAGTCCAACACTCACTAAAGGACTACTATAACTCTCAGCAAGCAACATAAAATCCAGCATCTAGAATCCAATAAAAAGTAAGAGGAATGCAAAGAAACAGGAAAATAAAACATCAAAATCAGGATAAAAGTCAACAAATATAAACAAACCCAGTAATGATAGAGATGATGGTATTAGTAGATGAGGACCTTAAGGTAAATGTTACAGATATTTTTAAAATTTCTGAAGGATATAAAGGTAAATATGAAGACAATGAGGAATTAAATTAAAAGCTACCCAGGCAGGACTATGGTATAAAAATATCTAAAAAATGAAATTGAAATGATACTAACTGCAGAATCGACACTGAAGAGAAGATCAGTGAACATGAAGACAGAGCAGCAGAAACCATCAAAGGAGGCACAGAGGGGAAAACTGGACAAAAAAAGATCAGTGAACATGAAGACAGAGCAGCAGAAACCATCAAAGGAGGCACAGAGGGGAAAACTGGACAAAAAATGACCACAGCTTCAGTAGACTACTCACGAGAGGATTAACTCACATATAATAAGAATCACAGAAGGAGAAGAAAAGAAACAGGGAGAAGGGGAGGGAAAAGCATTTGAAGAAATACTGGCCAAACATTTTACAAAGTTAATGAAAATCATAAACTCACAAACCTAAAAATCTCAACATATCCCAAGCAAAAATGGCATAAGAAAAACCATAACAATGCACATGAAAATCAAATTTCTGAAAACTAGTTTATAAAAAGAAAATTTTAAAGAAAGTTATAGGGGGACAAAACTCATTATGCACAGAAAAACCATGATAATAATGACAATAGACTTCTCATTAGAAAGCTGAAGAAAATGGAAGATACCTTCAATATGCTGAAAGAAAAACTGTTCCTAGACTCGCCAACAAAAATCTTTCCAAAATGAAGGCATAATAAGCACATGAAAAGATGCTCAACATTAACAGGAATCAAGGAAATGCAATTCAAAACCACAATGAGATACCACTTCATGCTTTGGCTGTAATCAAAAAGATGGCAACAATCAATGATACCACAAATAACAAATGCTGAAACTAAGATATGAAGAAACAAGAACCCTTGTACACTGTTGGTGGGGAGGTGTAACTACTGTGGAAAACAGTATGGAGGTTCCTCAAAAAACTCAAACTAGGGACTTTCCTGGTGGTCCAGTGATTAAGGATCTGCCTTGTAAAGCAGGGGACCTGGGTTTGATTCCTGGTTGAGGAAGTATGATCCCACATGCCACAAAGTAACCAAGCCCTTGTGCTGCTACTATTGAGCCTGTGCACTCAGAAGCCAGCGCACCACAGCCAGAGAGTCTACGCACCACAGTGAAAGATCTCGAACGACACAATGAAAATCCCGCATGCCACAGCTAAGACCTGACACAGCCAAATAAATAAACCATTAAAAAAAAAAAAACTATAATACCATATGATCCAGCAATTCCACTCCTTGGGTACATACCCAAAGAAAATGAAAACACTAATTCAAAAAAGATACATGCGCCTCAATGTTCAAAGCACCATTATTTACAACAGCCAAGATATGGAAGCACACTGTGTCCACCAACAGATAAAGGGATAAGATGATTCCCTCTCTCTCTCTCTCTCTCTCTCTCTCTCTCACACACACACACACACACACACACACACACACACACACACACAGGAATACTACTCAGCCATAAAAAGGAAAGGGAGGGAGGGGAGGGAGAAAGAGACAAAGAGAAAGGAAAAAGAGTCTTTGCCATTTACAACAATACAGATGGCCCTGGAGAGTATTATGCTTAGTGAAATAAGTCAGGCAGAGAAAAGATAAATACTCTTATCTTTTATGTTATCATGTCATACAGGTATGTTATCATTTATATTTGGAGTTTAAAAAACAAAACAAACCAGTGAATGTAACAAAAAAGAAACAAACTCACAGATGAAGATAATGAGGAATGCAAAAAATATGAAAACTCTCAGAACAACTGTATAAATATCTGAAGTGAAATGAAACTGAAATGAAGATATAGAGAACGAAACTGGTTATCAGTGGGGACAGGCAAGGGGATAACAGCAAGACCAGGACAGGGGAGTAAGGTATATACAAACTACTATACACAAAATAAGCTGTAAGGATATAGTATTCAGCACAGGGGAGAGAGCCAATATTTTATAATAACTATAAATGAAGTATAATCAACAAAAATTTTGAATCACTAGGTTACACACCTCAAATTAAGATAATATTATAAATCAACTATACCTTAATTTTAAAAGTGCTTAATAAAGGTAATAACAAGCATTGGTGAGAATGTGAAGAAAGTAGACCCTACGTACGTTGCTGACAGGAATACAGAATTACATGCTCGCTTTGGAAAACAGTTTGGCAGTTCCTCAAATAGTTAAATACACAGTCACACACAACCTAGAAATTCCACTCTTGAGTATACACTCTAGAGCAATGAAAATATATGTCACACATAAATTTGTTTATTCCAAAGCTGGAGCAGAGAAAGTACAAATAAGCCTAGAACACAATGTGGAGCCAGAAAGTAGAAAATACTGAAAAAATAGAGGACACATCAAAAGGTGTACTTGTGAACAGCAAGGCTCCTGATGGCCACCTATGGGCAGTGTGAGCAACACAACATACAACAACAGTAACCCATCACAACCAACAAAGTAGAAACGGATCCTGATGCAAGCAAATCATAAGTAACAGAAGAAGGGGAGGCTCTTCTTTACAACAGAACTCTATACAACAGAATCTCCACTGTTCCTTCTGTAAATATATAAATATAGAAGGAACAGTAGAAATTTTTAAATCATCATTTGGTAAACACCACAATAATAACTATTTCAAACAAGAATCATTAATACATACCATAACTGGGAGGCAAGAGTATGAGAAACACAATACTTATGTAGTTTCAAAGTATCTTCCTACAACATATGTTTATTAATTGTAATGGGAAATACAGAAAACCTTTCAGTGAAGAATCCTGTCAGACATCTCCTTAGATAACTGATCAAAGTTAATTAACATCACTAGTATTAGGACAAACCAACATTATATGCTTCCTGATGTAACGTACTTAGAAGCATATGTCATCTCTGCATCCAAAAGTATGAATTTTACCACAGGAAATATTAGAGAAACCTCAAGGTTTAAGGGCCTAAAGTAAATGGCCACCACTCCCCAAAAGTGTCAAGGATATAAAGAAACAAAGTGATAAACTGTTTCAGATTAAAGGAAACTAAGGACACAGCAACTGTTAAATGCAACATATATGTAACCCTGGACTAGATCCTACAGGAAAATGAGTATTAGTAAGAAAACTGGTAAATCAATTTCCTAATTTTTATAACTATACTGTGTTAACAGTTGGAGAATATAAACAGACTTCATATAGGAATTTTTTTTTAAACTAGTTTTGCAAGCGTGAAAATTTTAAATTGTGAAACTTCTTGAAAAAACTATTTTTATTTAACCTTAAGCAGAGTCACACAGACTGGGAAGAGGTAGTTCTAATACATATCCAATAAGGAATCCATATCCAGAATAAAAACACCTAATCATTACCCAAAAAAAGAAAAAAAAAAATCCTTCACAGAAGATGACCAATAAACATTTTAAAAGATGCTCAAAATCATTAGCTATCAGAGAGATGCAAAACAATCATGAGATACTACACTTGAAGTATGACCAAAATGAAAAAGAATGATAATACCAAGTGCCAGTGAGGATGCAGAACAATTAGAAATTCTGTAATACCAGCACTATAAGTTAGAATAATAATAAATAATTTGGAAAACTATGTGGCAGTATCTACTTAAAGCTAGTAGGGGTGGGAAGTTTGGAGAAGAGGCAGGGTAAGTGGGTAAGTGCATCCATTCACCCAACAGAAATGAGTTCTTAGATCTACGCACCAAAAGATACGTACATGAAAGTTCAAATCACCTTAATCCATAATAGGCAAAAACTGGGAAACAACCCAAGTGCCCATCACAGCAACCTGGGTAAATATCCTGTATACTCACTCGGGATAAAAAGTGTCAGTACATAATGTGTGATTCCATCTCTATCAGGCAAACTAACCAATGCGGTAATATAAGCTGGAATGTGGTTATCCTAGGAAAGACAGTACTGACTGAGAAGGGGCACAGGCAAGTCTTCTGTGGCACTGGATTTCTTCTAGACCTGGTTACATGTGTGAATTAAAACATAAAAATCTGATATGTACATTTAAAGTTTTCACATTTTATTGTATATGTTATACCTCAATGCAAAAAACAAAAACAAAAAAATCACTTGGGCAAAACAAAACAAAAGATTCACTATAGATAATGCTCTGACAAAATGCCCACTTAAGAAGCCTCTGGAATAATTCAGTGGCAATGAAGATGTGAAAAAAACAGATCAGAGAGAGACGCAGGTACCAGGTTTGGTACCCTACAGAAAAAATACAGCTGAGGAGAAAGGATGCAAAGATAAATCTCTCAAGTATCTGGGCGGAAAGCAGTATTACTACACAAGATAGGGAATATAACAGCAGGACTATAGAAAAGAGAAGCCAACAGATGATTAAAATCAGGAGAGGACGAGACTAACCAGGGAGAAAGGATGAGAGAGAAGACAGCCAGGACAGAAGTCTACTATTAAGAGAGCAAGCAGAGGAAGTGCAGCAACCACAAAAGCCTGCAGAAGAGTAAGACAGGGAGAGTCACAAATAGGGCCAGACAGGGCTACAAATAGGGCCAGACAGGGTTACAAATAGGGCCAGACAGGGCAGAGAGGTTAAAGACAAACACGAGCACCAGCTTTCGGAGCACTACTGCATTTTGCTATAGTCTTTGTCAAAACCAAACATTTTTTAAAGGCTTTAAATGACCTAAAAAAAAAAGTTAAAGTACACAATTTGTGATTTCCTGTACCTTCATTTCCAAATCAGTTTCAAACTAGTTCATGCAAGCAATCTGAAAAAACAATTAAGTCATAAGTGGAAGATACTGTTAAGAATTTTGAACTATAAAAGAAAAATATAATCTATTCCAAGGACAGAATACACATAATTGGTTATTTCTTATGTATAATGTATATATAATAAAACACTACTCCATATGAAGTTAGTGGCTTTTCTGTATATGAAATTTTTAATAATCAAATACCAGGAAAAAAAATCTGGCCAGCATGAAAAATAAATATATGCATAAAGAGCGAGTTATAAATTGGACACTAAGAGAATAATCTTCTGCCAGCGAGCTTCTTGAAGCAATCAAGAACAGAGCCTCAGGCTTCCTTTGTGGTCCTGTGGTTAAGAATCTGCATTGCAATGCAGGGGACACTGGTTCAATCCCTGGTCTGAGAAGATGCCGCATGTCTTGGGGCAACTAATAAGCCAATGTGCCACAACTACTGAACCCACTTGCTGCAACTACTGAAGGCCACATGCCTTAGAGCGCATGCTCGGCAACAAGAGAAACCACTGCAAAGAGAAGCCCACACGCTGGAGCTAAAGCAGCCCCAGCCGGCCGCAACTAGAGAAAGCCATGCACAGCAACGAAGGCCCAGAGCAGCCAACAGATAAACAAGAAACAAATACATATTTTTAAAAAAGAATGGAGCTTCTTCAATAAGAACAAGAAGCTAAGCATCAGCCAGAAAGACCTCTCCAGGAAACAAATGGGTGTCATATAAAACTATACCGGAGAAATAATAGAATGCAGCAGATTAAAGATGGCCACACATTCTTTGCCACTCCTCCCACCAAGAAACTGGTCTATTTCCCTTCCCTCCTTGTCTCTGGGCTGGTGTCATGACTTGTTTTAACTAAAAGAAATAGGTGGAAGCATGTTGTACCACTGTCACATCTTCTCTCTCTTGGGAGCTAGCCACCATGCTATAAAAAAGTTTGAAGATAACCTGGAGAGACAGAAGCCACGCAAAGGAAGGCAGAAATGACCCAGGCTTCCAGCCAAGCCTGATAAGGCCCCAGTCCCGACATCATGGCCACTTGAACCCTCCAATCCTGACTGGCCACCAGCTGAACACAGGCACATATAGGATCTGAAGTAAGACCAGTAGCAAACTCTTCCAACTAAGCTACAGAACCAGGAGAAATAATAAACAGTCGTTGTCTTAAACTACAAGCTCAGATGGGAATACCAGACCACCTGACCTGCCTCTTGAGAAACCCGTATGCAGGTCAGGAAGCAACAGTTAGAACTGGACATGGAACAACAGGCTGGTTCCAAATAGGAAAAGGAGTATGTCAAGGCTGTATATTGTCACTCTGCTTATTTAACTTCTATGCAGAGTACATCATGAGAAACACTGGGCTGGAAGAAGCACAAGCTGGAATCAAGACTACGGGGAGGAATATCAATAATCTCAGATATGCAGATGACACCACCCTTATGGCAGAAAGTGAAGAGGAACTAAAAAGCCTCTTTATGAAAGTGAAGAGGAGAGTGAAAAAGTTGGCTTAAAGCTCAACATTCAGAAAACGAAGATCATGGCATCTGGTCCCATCACTTCATGGGAAATAGATGGGGAAACAGTGGAACCAGTGTCAGACTTTATTTTGGGGGCTCCAAAATCACTGCAGATGGTGAGCGCAGCCATGAAATTAAAAGACTCTTACTCCCTGGAAGGAAAGCTATGACCAACCTAGATAGCATATTGAAAAGCAGAGATATTTTTGCCAACAAAGGTCCATCTAGTCAAGTGGTTTTTCCAGTGGTCATGTATGGGCGTGAGAGTTGGACTGTGAAGAAAGCTGAGCACCAAGGAATTGATGCTTTTGAACTATGGTGTTGGAGAAGACTCTTGAGAGTCCCTTGGACTGCAAGGAGATCCAACCAGTCCAACCTAAGGGAGATCAGTCCTGGCTGTACATTGGAAGGACTGATGCTAAAGCTGAAACTCCAGTACTTTGGCCACCTCATGCAAAGAGCTGACTCATTGGAAAAGACTCTGATGCTGGGAGGGATTGGGAGCAGGAGGAGAAAGGGAGGACAGAGGATGAGATGGCTGGATGGCATCACCAACTCGATGGACATGAGTTTGAGTGAACTCCGGGAGTTGGTGATGGACAGGGAGGCCTGGCGTGCTGTGATTCATGGGGTCGCAAAGAGTCGGACATGACTGAGCAACTGAACTGAACTGAACAAGCTTTTGGAATGATTTGTTACATAAAACTAGATAACTAAAACACTAAACATAATTATCCTGCAATTTTTTTTAAGCATTCCCTACAATGTTTTCCTCAACAACAGTACATAGCTTTGAAAGACTCTGTAGTTGGTCTCTGGTGAATTGGAAAACAGCAAGTCACAGGAACAACCAAAGGACATTCCCAGAAGTATCAACTAAGCAAGACAAATAGTCCCCTAAGGCAGCTATGAGTGCTGGAACAGAGTGTACAGTGGTCCCCCAATTTTCATTCTCTCTTCATTTCACAGTAACAAATTTTTTTAACTGATCATCTGTCCATCAAAATAAAGACATTTCCTAGCCTTCCCTGAAAAATTCTTATGACTAAATCTGGACAAAGGAATGTACAGTGTGGCAGCTTACAGGAAAAAAATCCATAACAGACTGCAGGGCAAGTCATTTGGCCCTTTGACCTTCTGGATAACCAACTGTCTGGAATTCACAACACTTTGGATGATGAGAAGGAAAGGCCACTCCCTTAGGACTGCCAAAGCACAAAGTGCAAGGAGCTGGGGTTTCTAAGACTTCATAAAGCGAAGCCAACATACCAACCCTTGACTGCTAACTTTACTTTAACATAAAAAAGAAATTTCTGTTTAGGCCGTAGTTTGTGGGGGGTTTTCTGACACCTGCAGCTGAAACTAACCACGTCTCATGCAGTGACAGCATCAAGAAGAGCTGTCCCATGATGGAATATCAAATTGTAGTTTCTCAAGCAAAGACAACATAATGGAGCAAGGACAGTCTTTTCAACAAATGGTGCTGGAACAACTGGACACCCATATGCCAAAAAAAAGAATCTAGATACAGACATTACACCACTCACAAAAATTAACTCAAATGGATCACAGACCTAAATGTAAATGCAAAACTTAAAAATTCCTAGAAGAAGTGAAGTGAAGTTGCTCAGTCGCTTCCAATTTTTTGCGACCCCATGGACTTTATAGTGGAGAATGGACTCTATAGAGTCCATGGACTTCTTCAGGCCAGAACACTGGAGTGGATAGCCTTTCCCTTCTCCAGGGTATCTTCCCAACCCAGAGATCGAACCCAGGTCTCCTGCATTGTAGGTGGATTATTTACCAGCTAAGCCACAAAGAGAAGCCCAAAACTCCTAGAAGATAAGGAAAAACTCAGATGACTTATGGTATGGCAATGACTTTTCAGTACAATACCAAAGGCATGAGCCAAGAAAGAAATAGTAAAGTTTGCAACCCCATAGACTATAGTTTGCCAGGTTCCTTTATCCATGGGATTTCCTGGGCAAGAATGTTGGAGTGGGTTGCCATTTCCTTCTCCAAGGGATTGTCCCATCCCAGGGATTGAACATGTGTCTCCTTCACTGGCAGGCAGATTCTTTACCATTGCACCACCTGGGAAGTTCAATAAAAGGTAAACTTATTTAAAATGAAAAATTTCTGTTCTGCAAACACATCAAGAGAATGAAAAGACAAGCCACAAACTGAAGGAAATACTTGCAAAACACATACTTGATAAAGCAGTTATCCAAAATATACAAAGAACTCTTAAAACTCAGCAATAAGAAAACAAACTAATTAAAAAATGGGCCAAGACCTTGACATACATCTCACCATAGAAGATATTCAGATGGCAAATAAGTGTAAGAAAAGATACTTCACAATGTCATCAAGGAAACGCAAATTAAAACAATAATGGAATACCACTACATCTATTAGAATGGCCAAAATCCAGAACACTGACAGCATCAAATGCTGGCAAAGATATGGAGCAAAAGGAACTCTCACTCACTGCTGGTGAAAATATAAAATGATACAGCCACTTCAGAAGCTTTTTATAAACCTAAAAACATACTCCTGCCATACAATCCAGCAATCATATTCCTCGGTTCAAATGAGTTGGAAATTAATGTCCACACAAAACCTACAGGTAGATATTTATAACAAGTAGTTTTATTCATAACTGCCAAAATTTGGAAGCAACCAAGATGTCCTTAAGTCAGTGAATGGATAAAAAAACTATGGTACATCCAGACAATGAAATAGTATTCAGCGCTAAAAGAAATGAGCTATTTAAGCCAGGAAAAGACACAGAAGAAACAAATACATATTACTAAGTAAAAGAAGCCAATCTGAAAAGGCTACATACTGCTCAATTCCAATTTCATTCTAAAAAGACCAAAGTATGGAAACAGCAAAAAGATTAGTGGTTGAGGAGGGTTCATAAATAGGCAGAGCACAGAGGATTTTCGGGGTAGTGAAACAACTCTGTGTGATACTGTAATGGTGGACAAAGGTCTTTATACATTTGTCTAAATCCATAGAAGGTAAAGTACCAAGAGTGTACCCTACAGTAAATTATGGACATTGGGTGATATGTCAGTGAGGTTCAATGGTAACAAATGTGCCACTCTGGTGTGGGATGTTGATAACAGGGAACGGACGTGCATGTATATCGGAAAAGGTATATGGGAAATCTCTGTGTCCTCCTTCCCTCAAAGCTGCTGTGAGCCTAAAAACAAAACAAGCAAGCAAGCAAGCAAAAACCTTTAAAAAAATATCAGCAGTGTCCCCCAACATCCTCCAAGCCTTATACCTACAACGATATACTTGCCCAAGAAGAGCTAATTTATAAAGGGTCATTCAGGGAAGAAAAAGCAGAACAAACCTGGAAATTAAATTTCCATATTTCTGTTTTAGTATTCTTTCTACTTCACTTCATTAAAAGTGGCCATCAAAACATGTCCCCTTATCACTAAACCTACACATGGCATCAAGGGCAGAAAAACTACCCCATTCACAAACAATTACTGAGTGCCTACTAAGTTCCTACTAAGCTACTAGCTTCCCTAGTAGCTCAGTTAGTACAGAATCTGCCTCCAATGAAGGAGACCCAGGTTCGATCCCTGGGTCGCAAAGACCCTCTGGAGAAGGAAATGGCAACCCACTCCAGACTCTTGCCTGGAGAACTCCATGGACAGAGGAGTCTGGTGGGCTGCAGCCCATGGGGTCGCAGAGAGTCAGACACAACTGTGTGACTAACTTTCAGTTTCTTTTTCACTGTCACTAAGTTCCTAACACCAGTTTGCTGCTGCTGCTAAGTCACTTCATGTCCAACTCCATGCAACCCCATAGACGGCAGCCCACCAGGCTCCCCCTTTCCCTGGGATTCTCCAGGCAAGAACACTGGAGTGGGTTGCCATTTCCTTCTCCAATGCATGACAGTGAAAAGTGAAAGTGAAGTCTCTCAGTCGTGTCTGACTCTTCTCGACCCCATGGGCTGCAGCCTACCAGGCTCCTCCGTCCATGGGATTTTCCCAGGCAAGAGTACTGGAGTGGGGTGCCGTTGCCTTCTCCAAACACCAATCTAAGTGCCAGAAATAATAACAATGAACAAGAACAAGGCTATCCTTGCCCTCATGGAATTTAAAGTATAATGGGAAGAGGGTGGGGACATCAAACATTGATTAGATAATACATATAATGTGCCCAATGATAGGCATATAGCAAATAAGTGTTCAAATAAATATCAGCTATTGTTAGCTATAAATATTACCTCTATATTTTTAGGTAACCAGCCTTATGGTTACTAAAAAGCAAATCTTTTTATTCATCCAGTTCTCTAAAAACCAAGAGATCCTTCAGATGGTTTCTGTACTGTGCTTAGGCACTCAGTCGTGTCCGACTTTTTGCAACCCCACGAGGCTCCTCTGTCCATGGGGATTCTCCAGGCATGAGTACTGGAGTGGGTTGCCATGCCTTCCTCCATCGGTTTCTGTACTAAAGGTCCTTATTTTTAACTGTCCCCTCTCCCCAGTCCATTTCTTGTGAGCCTATCTAGAGGAGGACATGTTTAGTCAGATTTCCCTACCAGGAACCGGCATTCCTCTGCAGAGGTAGCAGGTGATGAGAAACACCCAGAGGTCCATACCGCTGGTCCATACCCAGAGGTTCATTTGGCTGGGCTCCATGCGGACCCACCTCCGCCAGGCTATCCAAGCTCCTGTCCTTACTGAGGTTTGGCCATTCAGCTTGCTCTTCAATGCTTTTCTTCCAGTGTCTTTTTCTTGCTTAAAAGAAGATTTTGTGCTGCTTACAAAGAACCCTAACTGATACAATTAGGCAATGTAAGATCATTCCATAAAAAGGAGTGTTCATAGCCAAACACAACTGCCAAAACTCATCAAACTGTGCACTATTAAAATGAGTGAATTTATTGTTTATGAAGTATATGTCAACAAAATTGGAGGAGGAGTCTTTAAAAGCATAAATAACACATTTAATAAAATATTTTACGTTATTTTCATATATATTGACATTATGCTCCATGCTAAAAAACTCATTTAGGAAATACTTTTAAGATGGACCATTTTAGGACTTCCCTGGCAGTCCAATTAGTTAAGACTCTATGCGCTTCCACTTCACAGGGTATGGGTTCAATCCTGGTCACCAAACAAAGATCCCACATGCCATGCAATGCAGCCAAAAATAAAACCGAAAAGTTTAAGACGGAGAAGGCAATGGCACCCCACTCCAGTACTCTTGCCTGGAAAATCTCATGGACAGAGGAGCCTAATAGGCTGCAGTCCATGGGATCGCTGAGGGTCGGACACGACTGAGCAACTTCACTTTCACTTTTCACTTTCATGCATTGGAGAAGGAAATGGCAACCCACTCCAGTGTTCTTGCCTGGAGAATCCCAGGGACAGGGGAGCCTGGTGGGCTGCTGTCTTTAGGGTCGCACAGAGTCGGACACGACTGAAGCGACTTAGCAGCAGCAGCAGCCCATGCAGTGTTTCCACTAAAATCAAGCTGCACCGACTGCAATGATTCTAGAATAAGAGAAGTATGTTAGTATCTAAAAACTGTGTCTTGCTTACCAATGTAATAAAGCTCACAACATATATAATGATCATATCTTGCTTTCAAATTTATTGAACACACTCCTACAGTACTTTGCTTAATTATTTGTTTTGCTTATATTCCCACTCTCTATTTAGTCTTACTTTGCAAGCAGCCTATATCACAGCAGGAAACCCCTCAAAATGCAATCCTCTCCAGCTCCAGTTGAAATTAGGACAGGTACACTTGTCACATTTTATATTACAAGAATTTCAGAACTGCCTCATTTGGTCACACCATGCTACATTCACTAGGCAATCTCTATGACACGGGCTCCAAGGAACACATCAAAGAACACGGTTGTCCCACCTGCCAATCTTAAGCCTAACTCACATTCCAAAACATCTTCTGTCACCTTAACAAATCCATATTGGATCTGATACTCCTTAGTACACCCTAATCATTTCTGAGACATTTTTGTATTTTAAGGTTAGTAAAAGGTATTAAAATAGAAGGGCAAATAATGAAAAAATAGACTTTGAACATCCAAGTTGCATGTGCATCAGTTCAGTCGCTCAGTCGTGTTTGACTCTTTGCGACTCCATGAATCACAGCACACCAGGCCTCCCTGTTCATCACCAACTCCCGGAGTTCACTCAAATTCACATCCATCGAGTTAGTGATGCCATCCAGCCATCTCATCCTCTGTCGTCCCCTTCTCCTCCTGCCCCCAATCCCTCCCAGCATCAAAGTCTTTTCCAGTGAGTCAACTTTCCACATGAGGTGGCCAAAGTACTGGAGTTTCAGCTTTAGCATCATTCCTTCCAAAGAACACCCAGGGCTGATCTCCTTCAGAATGGACTGGTTGGATCTCCTTGCAGTCCAAGGGACTCTCAAGAGTCTTCTCCAACACCACAGCTCAAAAGCATCAATTCTTTGGCGCTCAGCTTTCTTCACAATCCAACTCTCACATCCATACATGACTACTGGAAAAACCATAGCCTTGACTAGACTGACCTTTGTTGGCAAAGTAATGTCTCTGCTTTTCAATATGCTATCTAGGTTGGTCATAACTTTTCTTCCAAGGAGTAAGCGTCTTTTAATTTATACAAAAAAAACCCACAAATATTTCCTAATTACTGTCTCACTCTCAATAAATGATTCACTTTAATTTTAAACACTACAAAACTCAAACTTTTATTCCCACAACTTTCAGATTTAACCACTTTCTAACAGATACCCTTTTATCATACAATTTCCAATATTAAGTTCAAATTCATCACCTTCAAGTAAAAATTCAGTCATGTGTGAAGTCACTCAGTCGTCTCCAACTCTTTGCGACCCCGTGGACTGTAGCCCACCAGGCTCCTCAGTCCATGGGATTCTCCAGGCAAGAATACTGGAGTGGGTTGCCTTTTCCTTCTCCAGGGGATCTTCCCGACCCAGGGATTGAACCCAGGTCTCCTGCATCGGAGGCAGACGCTTTAACCTCTGAGCCACCAGGGAAGTCATCTTATCCCTGATCTCCCCAAGAATCTAATCAAATTTATAATGTGGATTTTTAAAACTTTTTCCTAAAGTAGCCTACTCTATGGCCTTTGGTAACCAGCCTAGGTATCCTACATAGCCAACCAGCAAGAAAATCTAATTTAAACTACGCTGCTGCTGCTGCTAAGTCGCTTCAGTCATGTCCTGCTCTTAGCAACCCCATGGACTGCAGCCTACCAGGCTCCTCCACCCATGGGATTTTCCAGGCAAGAGTACTGGAGTAGGTTGCCATAAACTACTCTAATTTCACATAAATTCATAACTGTGTCTCCCAACAAGGTTTGAGGCAAACCAGTGCTGTTCTGGCTCAACTAGATGTTTCAATTCCCACAGATTCTTCCTCTGAGTTCAGCAAAATAAACAATGTAAGCTAACTCAAGTTTCAATACAGTATCTGTGTAGAAAACCAAAAATAAGATACATCTAAATGAAAACCTTGCTTTGCAACATAGTAATATTCCAGTTTCCTGGCCTCTTCAATTTAAATTTCAATTACCTCCAGAGTTCCCCTTTGTACCACAGGACCAAAATACTTACAAAAGGAAAATGTGAAAAGGCCAATATTCACCTACCCAACATTTGGTAATCCAACAATACCAATTTTCAAGGAGGTTCCAAATCTTCCAATGATTGGGGGTGGTTTAATTCCATCACCTCCCTTTTGGGGGCATCTGAAATGTCAAAACAAACATACATGTGAACAAAACATTTTACTATCCCCATTGACCAAAACACATTTCATCACACAAAATATATTATTGAATAATAAAGAATAAAATGTACTGTATATGTTAATTCAAAACTAACACACTTCATTTTTCAACAACAATATAAACAGAAACGTTGTAACAGATTTGATTATGATAGTTGTCAAAGCAGTCACCCCTGAGAAGTACTAGAAAAACTGATCTAAAAATATGTGGCACCAGAGATTCCCTAGTGGCTTCACGTGCCAATGCAGGAGACACAGGTTCGATCCTTGATCTGAGAAGATCCCACATGGTGAGGCCCAACTAAGTCTGTGAGCCACAAATATTGAGCCTGAGCTCTAGAGCCCAGGAATCGCAACTACTGAGCCCACGTGTCCCAACTACTGCCTAGAGCCTCTGCTCCGCAAGGAGAGAAGCCACCGCAATAAGAAGCAAGTACTCCACAACTAGAGAAAATCCAGAACAGCAAGGAAGACCCAGCACAGCCAAAACTAAATTTAAAATATGTAGGTAAAATAAAAATATGTGGCACCAGAAGTAAAAATAAACCTTAAGCTGCCAATCTTCCATTCAGACTGTTCACAAAACACTTTCTTAACCTGAGGTGTGGTTACATGAATGAAAGCATTTGGAAGCAGGAGCACAGATAAGAGTGTCAAAGGAAATCCATTCTAGAACCACTAGCAACCGAGTCACCTCCCACCAAACCATTCCCCCTTAATCTGGAACCTACTCTCCCATTTCGCACAGAAACACCACGTTTCACGTGAAAGAACACTCGCCAACATCAAGGTCTTTCCCACAAGTTTCTTCCACCTTTGGCAGACCTCATAAGCACCGTCCGGAATCTACCCTTTGATTATTCCTAGACTTAAATGGATCTACTAACCCTTTTGTTTAAACGTCGAAACTTTCTGGGTCCCTGACAGTCTGGCTCTAAGTTTCTCCGCGCGGAACTGACCCCACTTCAGTACTGCAAACTGAACTTAAGAGGACTGCTAACCTCACGTTTTATAAGCTGGGAACTAAAACTGTCCCTATCTTCTGGCTCCAGCTGGACCTCCGCGGGCCCCGCTGAGGCCCCGCTCATAAAGTGATAGTCCAGCCTCTGATCCTTGACCCCGGAGGCCGAGGAATCTCCCTTCCAGGATCTTAACTCCCACCAGTTGCCAGCCAAACCCCCAGATCTCCGAAGCACAGTTACATGGAGGAGACCCCAGTCCCCTGGCCTCCTACCGAGGGGTGGCCGGCCGCCCAGCCAAAGCGGAGCCCCTCCCAAAACCCTCCCCCTCTGGATGGGGCCACTGGCCATCCCCGCCTCGCTAGGAGGCTTTCCCCAGAACGTGCCGAGTGAGGCGTGGGCCGCTCTCGCGAGGCGCGGCCTAGTCCAACAACGCCTCATTCATCCACACGCTCCACGCCGCCGGCTGCCCTCGCCCCGCGCCGGCCACCCAGCCCTGGCCCGACGCCGGCCTCAGAGCCACGGTCGCAGGGTCGAAGACGCGGCCGGGGGCGCGCCCGCAGGCTCCTGAGGACCTCACCGTGCTCGGGGCGCGCGATGACACGGGGTCCCAGCGGCAGCGGGAGACGGGTCCTACCGGCAACGTGAGGCGGGGAGGAAGGAGGAGAGAACGCAGGCCCGGCCCCTCAGCCGAGCGGCACGCACGTCGGCGGCGGCGGCGGAACGGGCGGGCCGGGCGCCGGGCTGCACCTGCGCGCAGGCCGCGCGCCCCGCCGCGCCCCGCCCCGCCCCGCCCCGCGCGCCCCGCCGCGCCCCGCCCCGCCCCGCCCCCGAGCGCCCGCCCGCCCGGCCCGTTGGTCCGGCCGCCTGGAGGCGGGCGAGAGAGGGAGGAGCCGCGCGGCACCCGAGCGGGCGGGAGCTAGAGATCCAGCCCCGCTGCCTGACCCCGCGGTACCCCCGAGAGGCGTCTTCCGCCCTCCCTACACGTGGGCGTCTCGGCCTGGGATCTCCGCTTCCTTCCCTGTGCGTGCCGTGCGTTGCCACTACGCGCACATTCAGCCGCGGGACCTCGAACCACCCCGCCTGACCGCCTGCCGGCCGACGGGTCGACTCAGGTCTAGTAGTTAGCCGCGCCAGCCCTGCTTGGCTGCCAACTGAGTCATCGGGGACCACGGCCCCAGCTCGCCTTCTTTTTCTATAACTCTTCACTCAATCTGATGATAAGAAGCTGGTAAACTTTCTTAAAGGAAAAAAGGAAGCCTGTGATCTAAGGAATCCTTCGTTGCCTTAATTTATTGTTCAGGCATTTTACAGGCACAGAATCCCTGGATGAGTTTAATACAGCCAGTATTCACACACACACACACACACACACACACCCCCTCCTTTTCCTCTGGAGGGTTAAGAGCAGGGACCTTTAGAATTTAGGAAATGTAGGTTTCAATCTGGGTTCCACTACTCATAAGAGTTTATACTGATGGTGAGTAAAAAGTGTGGGGTATTTAGCTTCCTTCTGTTTCATAGCTACCCTGTACTCAGACACCTGTTTTTATAAATACAAGGTTTTGGTGACAAGGGAGCTAGACTGAGACAATTTAAATAGTGCATATGTATCATACACTGTTCTTATGAAGTTCTACAGTCGGCTTTCACACGGCTGCTTGTGAAAAAGAGGAACCATTACTTAAAAAGCTCAAGAATCCCAGAGAGCCCAATCTGTCCAGCAACCAGCCACTCCAATACTGATTGAAAACATTCCTCAGCCGAGGAGTAATAGCACTGTCTTCAACTTACCACTGTTCTTAGGCCAGATCTCAACACTTCTTCAGTCTCTGTATCTCTGCAATCTACCCATTCCCTTCAATTCACACTATCAAGTTTTTGAGTCAATTACCTGTTTCTCTATTTGCAGCTACCATGTTTTACTTGTACTTTTGACCACCTTGAAAGTGTCTTGACAAAGCAGGTCACAAAGATATTAGTGAGCTAGGCAGAGTTTCAGGAGTGGCCAGTCGCTGCAGTTAACAGTTACCCAATGATAAGTCTCCATTTCTAACTCACTGGGTGAAATGTGACTCCCGATCACTGGGGTCAGTTCACACTCAGCGGGGAGAGGATCTGACTGGCCTGGTTTACGGAAAGTTCTACCAAAGGTCCAATCAGCAGTCATGTGGCTAAAAACATCTCTGACTGATCTCTCTCTACTAATGAAGCAGGCATGTCTCAGAGGAGATCCTAGTAGATACATTGTATTCTACATAATAAATGAAGACTCAGTGAGACATAAGAGTTAACACTAATGCCAAGCCTAATAAAATGACTTTGAACATAGGAAAGCTTGTCCCTGAGCCTTTTGCACAAAGGGAACTCTACTTAGTACCTGTTGGGCTCAGTGATTAGATGAAGCCTAGAGGAAAGAATCAGGAGTAGTCTAGAATGGAAACTGAGCAAAAGATCTCTGTCAAAGGAAGGATGAGAATAGACCATTAGATCAGTTCAACATAAGGGTGCTGCCAAGAAAAGATAAATGGGCTGAAAAAATGTAGAGCCCTTGGGATGGGGGAGTTGGGGGTGGAAGGGAGGCACAAGAAGGAGGGGATATGTGTATACATATAGCTGATTCAATTTGCTGTACAAGATAAACTAATACAATATAGTAAAAGCAATTATACTCTGTTTTTTAAAAAGTAGACAAGAGTTCACATTTTTCACTCTTTATTATTATTAGCTTTCAGAATTTTTATTACCTTTCCAGGCATCAGTCAATGACCAGGGATCAAATGAGTTGACCAAAGGTCACAAAGGATCTAGGAAGTGGATGACTGAGTGAGTGAGTGAAGTCAGTCAGTCGTGTCCGACTCTTTGCAACCCCATGGAATGTAGGCCACCAGGCTCCTCCATCCATGGGATTCTCCAGGCAAGAATACTGGAGTGGGGTGCCATCTCCTTCTCCAGGGGATCCTCCCAACCCAGGGATCAAACCCAGGTCTCCCACATTGCAGGCAGACGCTTTTATTCCCCACCACCCCATACAGTAGCTCAATTGGAAATCCAGAGATTTACTGATCTTGTACAGAAACCTAAGGGCAGGAAATAGGAAGACTTTACAGAGAGAAGAGAAAGAAAGGAGGAAACGGAATAGTGACACATTCATCATAGGCTTGCAAGGCTGGACTACACCTGTTGGCCAACCTCATCCACATCTGTTACAGGTGTAACATAGCAAAATAATAGTAATAACTACACCAAGAGGGAAACTGAGTCCTGATAATAACTTTAGAGGGGAAGGGAACAGCTTGTAAAAAAAAATAAGTACCTTGGGGGAGGGCGGCAGGGGGAATTGAGAACCTATCGGTCAAAGGCCTAATAAACTTGTAGTTAGAAGCTAAATGAGATCTGGAGATCTAACACACAGCATTGTGATTATAGTTAACAATACTTTATTATATATATATATATATTATATATATGTATTTGAAAGTTGCTAAAAGACTAGATCTTAAATGTTCTCATTACAAAAAAGAAATAACAATTGTGTGAGGTGACAGAGGCACAGTAAAGAACAAGACAAATATGCTCCTTGCCCTCAAGGAGCTTGCATTCTAACAGGGAAGGCAAACAAGTAATTATACAAATAACTATCTAAGAACTTGATAAAAAAAAAAAAGAATACTTTAGTGCTTTGTTTACAATTTCACCATTTAAAATACACCATTACCAGGACTTCCTTGGCAATCCAGCAGTTAAGACACCATGCTTCCCCTGCAGTGGGCACAGATTTGATCTTTGGTTGGGGAACTAAGATCTTGCACATAGCACAACTTGGCCAAAAAATAGGGGGAAAATGTGTTAATAACAAAATAATTAACAAAATAACAAAACAACCACCACTTTGACTTTCATTTACTTGTAGGACTTCTGATATTATGTTCCAGACAGTGCATAATCAACCCCTTTTCCTGTTCCATTACCAGCAGTACTCAGACCTAGTCAGGCATCAGCAAAGAAGCAGATTTTCAATTTTCATTCTTCCACTTGACAGATCATGATTTTTGAATCTTTGAAATTTGACCGTAAGTTACCTGTGAAGTAAAACATGTTTAATCATCTGCCCTGTATTCTGGAATTGCTCATGGTGTTTGAAAGAATGTTGACTGATTAAGGAGTCCAGCTATCATCAATGAAAATGCTAGAATTTTGTTATCTAATGTCTATCGTAATTCATGCGTAAAGATTTAGAAGTCTTTTTTCTTTTTTCAAGAAGTCTTAAAAGAAGATTTTACATGCTATTTTCCCAGAGGCAACAGAAAAAGATATATGCTAATCTAAAAAGTAAATATGCTATTAAAGCGTTAGGTAGGATGCTTTTAGTTAGTTAGTTAAGTCCTCAGTCGTGTCCATCTCTTTGCGACCTCATGGACTGTAGCCCACCAAGCTCCTCTGTCCATGGGATTCTCCAGGCAAGAATATTGTAGTGGGTTGCCATTTAGCTACAAGTAATAGAAATTCCTATTCAATGGGAATTTGTCCTATATAACAGGATGTCCAGAGAAGAAGTACTTCAGGACTGATGGGATTCTGTACCTCAACACTGTTTTTAGGGATCCTGATTCTTTCTGTATCACAGTTCTGTCTTCTTTGGACATCCTCTGGTTTCATCTTCAGGCTAACAGCAAGAAAACTCCCGTGGCACTTCTAGGCAACACATCCCGAAATGACAATATTCAGAGAGGGTAAGGAAAATAAACCATTTCTTCTTGTAACTCTTTCTTAGAAAAAAGGAAATGGATCCTAGAAATCCTCTAGCAGACTTCTTCCATTGGGCAAATTGAGGTCTCACGCCTATACTCAAGTCAAACACTGGCAGGGGAAATGGGGTTAGCCTGAGGCCATTTGGCCCAACCTGGGCCTGGAATATAGCTCAGCTTCATCAGAGGCACCTGACTGTGGATAGGTCTCTGAGCAAAATCAGGGTTGTATAAGAACAGTGTCCACTTATACTTCCTGAACCATTTTTCAAGATAACAGCTTGAATACAGAATGATAATTCTGAAAGAAATTACTGGCATTGGTGGTCATCTGATTAAATGTGCATAATTGTAATAGATATTGGTATACCTCTTTCAATGAGAAAACACAAGAAAATTGATCATCTTCTGATAACATAGTGGTGTTACATAATGAGAGCAAGTGAAAATAATATTTTTATTAACCTTTGCAAGATACTTAAAATTCCAGTCCTGAGAAGTGAAATTACTTACCAAAATGTCTCTTGAATCCCACCAATTGAACTGGAAGTTGGGAGATCTTGCCTGTAGGTTACCAAACTGATGGCCTCTCATAGTAGCACCAGCTCAGGAAAATATTTCACGTTCATTACACTGTTGAACCTGTGTGGTTCATTTCAGCGAATATTGGTACTAGTTAGCATAGGACAGATTGTAATACAAGTAACAGACTACTTCAGGGACTTCTGTGGTGGTCCAGTGGCTGAGAGTCCACACTCCCAGTGGAGGAGACCTGGATTAGATCTCTGGTCAGGGAACTAGATCTCACAGGCCACAACTAAGTTCTTATGCCACAACTAAAGATCCTACATGCCACAGCTGAAGAGCTTGCATGCCACAACAAAGAACAAAGATTCCTTGTGCCACAACTATGACCCAGCATAGTTAAATAAAGAAATAAATATTTTTTTAAAAGACAACTCCAAAATGTCCAGGGAAGTGGAAGTCACAGAATAAAATAATTCTCTTACATAAAGTCCCCTGGAGCTCTGCTAGTTTTGTCCATGAGTTGGCTCAGCACTTGCAGGCTGTTTCGGTCTCTAAATCCTTCCATTTCAAAGTGCTCCCCCACGAAGTGACATTTCATTGGCCAACTGAAGTCACATGACCACATCACCCTTCAAGGGGCAGAGGGTCCTTGTACCTAGAAGTAGAGGAGAATTAGATACTAACAAATAGTGACAATGCCTGACACAATATTCATAATAGATTCACAAATAGATTCTATCAAGGATGTTCTTTCTAAATCAAATTTCTATTGTTACTATATGAAATACAGCAATCAAGGGTGCTCTTCTTTCTAAATGATTCTTATGAAGAAGTCATGACTGATGTCCCTTTGGTGGTGCCTGTTCATCCCATGGCCCCTTCCTTCCAAGAATGATTCACTCCCTCCCCAGACTGAGGGGGCAAGCCTAAACCCTCCTGTTTATAGCACATGAATTTCAGCTTCAGGAGATTGGACAAGCAGTGGATGAAAGCCCAATCCAAGCTGGGCTATCTAGATTCTCTTTCTGTTGAGAAGTTAGATGCGACATAGCAATAATTCAGGTCAGTTCAGTTCAGTGGCTCAGTCATGTCCGACTCTTTGCGACCCCATGGATCGCAGCACGCCAGGGCTCCGTTTATCACCATTTCTCGGAGTTCACTCCAGACTCAGATCCATCAAGTCAGTGATGCCATCCAGCCGTCTCATCCTCTGTCGTCCCCTTCTCCTCCTGCCCCCAATCCCTCCCAGCATCAGAGTCTTTTCCAATGAGTCAACTCTTCTCATGAGGTGGCCAAAGTACTGGAGCTTCAGCTTTAGCATCATTCCTTCCAAAGAAATCCCAGGGCTGATCTCCTTCAGAATGGACTGGTTGGATCTCCTTGCAGTCCAAGGGACTCTCAAGAGTCTTCTCCAACACCATAGTTCAAAAGCATCAATTCTTTGGCACTCAGCCTTCTTCACAGTCCAACTCTCACATCCATACATGACCACTGGAAAAACCATAGCCATGACTAGATGGACCTTAGTCAGCAAAGTAATGTCTCTGCTTTTGAATATACTATCTAGATTGGTCATAACTTTTCTTCCAAGGAGTAAGCGTCTTTTAATTTCATGGCTGCAGTCACCATCAGCAGTGATTTTGGAGCCCAAAAAAATAAAGTCTGACACTGTTTCCACTGTTTCCCCATCTATTTCCCATGAAGTGATGGGACTGGATGCCATGATCTTCGTTTTCTGGATGTTGAGCTTTAAGCCAGTTTTTCACTCTCCTCTTTCACTTTCATCAAGAGGCTTTTAGCTCCTCTTCACTTTCTGCCATAAGGATGGTGTCATCTGCATATCTGAGGTTATTGATATTTCTCCCGGCAATCTTGATTCCAGCTTGTGCTTCTTCCAGCCCAGCATTTCTCATGATGTACTCTGCGTATAACTTAAATAAGCAGGGTGACAATATACAGCCTTGACATACTCCTTTCCCTATTTGGAACCAGTCTGTTTGTTGTTCCATGTTCACTTCTAACTGTTGCTTCCTGATCTGCATACAGATTTCTCATGAGGCAGGTCAGGTGATCTGGTATTCCCATCTCTTTCAGAATTTTCCACAGTTTATTGTGATCTACACAGTCAAAGGCTTTGGCATAGTCAATAAAGCAGAAATAGATGTTTTTCTGGAACTCTCTTGCTTTTTCCATGATCCAGCGGATGTTGGCAATTTGATCTCTGAATCCTCTGCCTTTTCTAAAACCAGCTTGAACATCAAGGAGTTCATGGTTCACGTATTGCTGAAGGCTGGCTTGGAGAATTTTGAGCATTACTTTACTAGCGTGTGAGATAAGTGCAATTGTGCGGTAGTTTGAGCATTCTTTAGCATTGCCTTTCTTTGGCACTGGTATTAAAACTGACCTTTTCCAGTCCTGTGGCCACTGCTGAGTTTTCCAAATTTGCTGGCATATTGAATGCAGCACTTTCACAACATTATCTTTCAGGATTTGAAATAGCTCAACTGGAATTCCATCTCCTCCACTAGCTTTGTTCGCAGTGATGCTTTCTAAGGCCCACTTGACTTCACATTCCAAGATGTCTGGCTCTAGATTAGTGATCACATCATCATGATTATCTGGGTCATGAGGATCTTTTTGTACAGTTCTTCCATGTATTCTTTCCACCTCTTCTTAATATATTCTGCTTCTGTTAGGTCCATACCATTTCTGTCCTTTATCGAGCCCCTCTTTGCATGAAATGTTCCCTTGATATCTCTGATTTTCTTGAAGAGATCTCTAGTCTTTCCCATTCTGTTGTTTTCCTCTATTTCTTTGCATTGATTGCTGAAGAAGGCTTTCTTATCTCTTCTTGCTATTCTTTGGAACTCTGCATTCAGATGCTTATATCTTTCCTTTTCTCCTTTGCTTTTTGCCTCTCTTCTTTTCACAGCTATTTGTAAGGCCTCCCCAGACAGCCATTTTGCTTTTTTGCATTTCTTTTCCATGGGGATGGTCTTGATCCCTGTCTCCTGTACAGTGTCACGAACCTCATTCCATAGTTCATCAGGCACTCTGTCTATCAGATCTAGTCCCTTAAATCTATTTCTCACTTCCACTGTATAATCATAAGGGATTTGATTTAGGTCATACTTGAATGGTCTAGCTGTTTTCCCTACTTTCTTCAATTTAAGTCTGAATTTGGTAATAAGGAGTTCATGATCTGAGCCACAGTCAGCTCCTGGTCTTGTTTTTGTTGACTGTATAGAGCTTCTCCATCTTTGGCTGCATAGAATATAATCAATCTGATTTACTATCAATTATTTAAAGGCAACATAGAATCAGGGCTATGTCATACACTTTATTGACAGTACAGACAAAGCTCTTTAAAAGAAAAAACAGGCAGGCAGGAAAAAAGCAGTAATCAATCACCCGCATAGTCCTTCAATCACAAGTTCTGACTTTAGGGTCACAGTCTAGTCCTCCTAAAGTTCTGTGTATTTTCTGAATTTGGACTCTCTGAAATAGTTCTATATTCTAGCAAGACTTCATCTTCTGTTTAAATTGGTTTCCAGTGGGTTTCTATTTTTCACAACCAAACAATGATTGCAATAGACAAAGCAAAGAACAACTGATACTGTCCTGAAAATAATTCATGTCTGTTAGGGGTCCATTGGTCAAATGTTCCTCTTACCTGTAGTTTTAAATTATAAGACTTCATTTCCCAGAATGTGTTCTATACAATGGTGATCCTCTATGCTCTGTGGAACAACAGATCTAGGATCGGTTAAGTTTTGGAAGGTGGCTTCCCTGGTAGCTCAGACGGTAAAGAATCTGCCTGCAATGCAGGACACTCAGGTTCAGTCTCTGGGTCAGGAAGATCCCCTGGAGAGGGAAATGGCAATCCACTTCAGTATTCTCGCCTGGAGAATCCCATGGACAGAGGAGCCAAACATGCCTGAGCAGGAGTGCTGTATCCTGCATCTCCCTTTGGGAGACTGAAATATACATTAGTATATTTAAGGATCTGAGAAATTCTACAGTAAAGAGACCTGTCAAGTCTCCTTATCCCAACATTACCTGCATTTTCATATAATACACATTAAAATCTCTGAGAGCATGTGCTCTAAGGAATCAACTCTTCGGAAGTTGATATTAAATAGTGATTTAGGAGTCCTTTTTCTGCAGCAGAAACCTGTTGAACAATGCTTTCTTCCCTTGCTTTTTAACAGCTACCTAGTGACAAAAAATGATTATTTGACAAGGAAAAAAAAAGGTACCAACCTAAAGAAAGCATTACTCCCAGATGTCTCACTACCAAAACAAAACTTAAAATTCAGAGTCTGGTGCTTTATCTTACTCTAGATGAGAAAATGCCTTTTCAGGAGAAGGGGAAGATCTCCAAAGAGTGGGATGAAACATGTATGTTTTCTTGAGTGACCTTGGAAATTACTGATGAATCTCCTAGAAGCTATCTTTGGGTTATCCTGTCCTACAGCTGATAGGCAAAGCCCTGACTAAGATAACCACTGTTTTATATTACCTCTGTGCCTTATACAAATTAATAGGACTTTAAAGACTACTCAGTGCTTTGGCTTCCTGGCCAGCTGAAGCAATACCAGCTCAGGTTGGCTCTCCTTGAAAGTTGAACCAGATTATACACAATGATCTGAGAATCAAGAGAAGTAGCACTGTACTCACAATCATCTTCAAGATCAAATGATTTTCTTCTGCTTCCATTTCTGTCCTTCTTAGGTTTTTAGGTAGAGAATGAAAATAGTTACTATCTTCCTATTGCTTATCTTACTAACCTCTATTGGGTGCCAGATACCACCTAATATACTAACTATACAGGTAAGGGTTGTGCTAAGTCGCTTCAGCCATATCTGACTCTTAGCAACGCCATGGACTGTAGTCTGCCAGGTTCTTCTTTCTGTCCATGGGATTCTCCAGGCAAGAATACTGGAGTGGGTTGCCAGGCCCTCCTCCAGAGGATCGGCCCTCCTCCAGGGGATCTTCCTGACTGAAGGATAGAGCCCATGTCTCTTATGCCTCTTACACTGGCAAGCAGATTCTTTACCATTGAGCCGCCAGGTAAGGGTTGCTGCTGCTGCTACTGCTGCTAAGTCACTTCAGTTGTGTTCGACTCTGTGCAACCCCATAGACGGCAGCCCACCAGGCTCCCCCATCCCTGGGATTCTCCAGGAAAGAACACTGGAGTGGGTTGCCATTTCCTTCTCCAATGCATGAAAGTGAAAAGTGAAAGTGAAGTCACTCAGTCATGTCTGACTCTTCCCCACCCCATGGACTGCAGCGTACCAGGCTCCTCCATCCGTGGGATTTTCTAGGCAAGAGTACTGGAGTAAGGGTTACTATGCCCCTTTGTAGCTAAGGACCCCAAATCCATAAAAGGTTAGGTGATTTTATTAGCATTCATTATTAGGCAATAACCTAACTACCAAACCAATTCCATCTGATTCTAGATGCACTTTCTATTTAAACACGCTTGTCACACAAAGGCCAAATAATGTTTTACATTTAGTAAATGATGCAGTCTGTCTAACAGTATAGATGAAGAGTAAAGGGGTGTATATATGTGTGTTTGTGTGCCCACATGTCTATGTGCTTCTAACTGGAGCAAAAGATTAACTCAAATATTTCATGTAAAAAAACTGACCTCAAAGGGAACTTCTGGCTAGGATTTCTTTTTTAATCATGAATATTTCAGTCAGTAAATAGGACTATTAACATTATTGGAAGACATCTTCAGTGTATCTATAGGCTTTGATATTCAAGGACAAACAAGAGCCTGGAAACATTAAGGCTTCAGTGTTCATGACATGACCAGGATTATCTAAATTGATGCAGTGATTAAAATGTTTTGTCAGGGAACAGTTTATTCCGGGAATCCTGGATGAATTGCTGTGAAATCATTGGTGAACTATTAAATGATGCATATAAGCAGGAAGATGAGGTCCCAGAACTGTGCTTCTTCCCATTTCATCTGTCTTTTAACTTCAATTCTCATTACAGCTTGAAGAAAAGTATTTTCTAATGATGCTTGTAAAATAAACAAAGAACGCTGCCTAACAAAGTACCAAGAAGACTGTTTTAAAACAAATAAGCATAACTGTATATCAAGTTGGTGACACAACCACACAAAGAACTGTTTTAAGTTTTTTTATAGCAGAACACTTTGACTATATATTCTTAGAAATAGGTATTCTAAGGACAAAAAGAAAGGTAAATTTTTAATTTCTTCTAGTAGTCTCATGAAAACATAAAAAGTACTGGTATCATTTTGAAATTATTTTATGAATATCATAGAGCAAATGATTATGTTAAATGTGTTGGGATCCAAAATGTATAAAATGAGCCCACAATACCTTCTACCTGAGAGCAACGAAGTTACCAAAGACTTGTTGGGATCATATCAAAATGACACGAAAGTCAACTTCCTCCAGGCTTCCTCCAGCCAAATGTGGAACAATTTAACCATCCAATGTAAAAATTACTGCAACAAATTGAAACATGTTGAATGTATAAAATCTATGCATTCATATGATATGAAAAAGACAAAGAAAGATAATTAATTACATAAATATACAGAAAGTTATTGGTCAGCATTAGAAGTACTTAGGGCATTGTGTGAACTTGTTAGAGCTGCCATTATAAAGTACCATCAACAACAGAAATTTATATTCTCACAATTCTGGAGGCTAGAAATTCAAGATCAAGGTGTCAGCAAAGTTGATTTCTTCTGAGACTTCTCTCTATCTTCATATGGCCTTCTCTCTGTATATATCTGGGCCTATGTTTTCTCTTCTTATAAGGATACCAGTCCTGTTGGATTAGGGACCACCATAATAACTATGTTTTAACTTAATTACCTTTTAAAGACTTATCTCCAAACACATACTGGGGGTTAGAACTTCAATATATGAACTTGAGGGAGGACACAACTTAGTATTGATATAACAACAGGCACCAAGTCCTTACTTTGAAAATTAAAGAAAAAGAAAAAATAATTTATTCTGTCTGTCCCATATAAAATACATTAAATATCCCTAATTAAGGAGGGGAATCCAGTTACTAAATGCAAACAAAAAGATAGAAGAACACTATTTTTGTGGTATAGGCAGTGCTCATCAGTGGATGATTAAACTATTAAGGAAAAAAAGGTTGATAGTACACTTTTTAATGATTAAGCTGTTACCACTTGAATCTACCAATCAATGTAGCCTCACTAAAAGTAGGATAACCAGATATTACATGCCTGCTGATGTGATGCAACATAACCTACATGGCACCACCTATGAGATATTCTTGCTTAAGAAGCTAAAACTGAACTTAATTAAACCTTTAGTTTTAACTTTCAGTTTATAGGAGATACAGTGGCTGGGGGACAAGTTGAATTACACTGTGAGGAAGCAGTGTTCCAAATCCAAAAGGTCAGATATTCTACAGGGTCATGAACCTGATTTTAGCAAGTCAAGAGCATGAATATGCAGGTCAGGAAGCAACAGTTAGAACGGACATGGAACAACAGACTGGTTCCAAATAGGAAAAGGAGTACGTCAAGGCTGTATATTGTCACCCTGCTTATTTAACTTATATGCAGCGTACATCATGAGAAACGCTGGGCTGGAAGAAGCACAAGCTGGAATCAAGATTGTGGGGAGAAATATCAATAACCTCAGATATGCAGATGACACCACACTTATGGCAGAAAGCAAAGAACTAAGGAGCCTCTTGATGAAAGTGAAAGTGTAGAGTGAAAAAGTTGGCTTAAAGCTCAACATCTTGATCCTCAGAAAACGAAGGTAATGGTATCCAGTGCCATCACTTCATGGGAAATAGACGGGGGAAAGAGTGGAAACAGTGGCAGACTTTATTTTGGGGGGCTCCAAAATCACTGCAGATGGTGACTGCGGCTATGAAATTAAAAGACGCAAGTTATGACCAACCTAGACAGCATGTTAAAAAGCTGAGACATTAGTTTCCCAACAAAGGCCCATCTAGTCAGGGCTATGGTTTTTCCAGTGGTCATGTATGGAGGTGAGAGTTGGACTCTTAAGAAAGCTGAGCACCAAAGAATTGATGCTTTTGAACTGTGGTGTTGGAGAAGACTCTTAAGAGTCCCTTGGACTGCAAGGAGATCCAACCAGTCCATCCTAAAGGAGATCAGTCCTGAATATTCACTGGAAGGACTGATGTTGAAGCTGAAACTCCAATATTTTGGCCACCTAATGCAAAGGACTGACTCATTGGAAAAGATCCTGATGCTGGGAAAGATTGAGGGCGGGAGGAGAAAGGGACAACAGAGGATGTGATGGACACGAGTTTGAATAAGCTATGGGAGTTGGTGATGGACAGGGAGGCCTGGCGTGCTGCAGTTCATGGGGTTACAAAGAGTCAGACATGACTGAGCGACTGAAATGAATGGAACTGAGCCAAACAGCATGAGAAAATTAAAAAGGAAAGATGACTGTTCCAGATTAAAAGAGTCACAACAAAGTAGGATGTATTGACCTTGTTTTAATCCTGACTGAACAAACCAACCATAAAAAGTGTTCTTGAGATAATCAGAAAAAAATGTATCATTATCAGTGCAATGATATTAAGGAAGTAGTGTTAACTTTCAGGTGTGATACTATTATATATTTTTTTAAGTCTTCATTTTATATATACAGAAGTATTTAAGATACTTCTTAAATTACAGAGAAATATCAGACAGTTGCTTTTAGAAAATACAGAAGAGAAAGAAAGAGGGAGAAAGGGATAAATTATTGATATGGCAAAATCATAGAAACTGCTAGACCAATAGTTCTCAAAAAGGATCTCCCAATCAGCAGCAGTAGCATTATTTGAGAATCTATTAGAAATGCTAACCTCTTGGACCCACCCCAAACTCACTGGATCAGAAATTCTGTGGACAGGGTCCAGCAATTTGCAGATTAACAAACTGTCCAGGTGATTCCCATGCAGATAAAGTCTGAGAACCACTTTGGTAGACAAATGGGAGGAGTCTGAGAATTTTAAGTGTTGAATATTTTTCAGTACAATTAAAAACTGTCATTATAAAAAAAGTTTTTAAAAAAAGTATTTGTGGGATATGCAAGAGTCTGAAGGAAAATAAATTGTAACTACCTCCAGGGGGTTGTCATAACATAAATAATCTAAGAGGTGAATTGTAGAATGTGTGAATTATCTCTCAATAAAGCTGTTTAAAAGAGACTCTGTGGTTCTCCTTGAAGGTGACTTTAATATTTATTTATTTCTATTTTAAATATTTCTTTGGCTGTGCTAGGATCTTTAGTGGTGATCTAGTTCCTTTACCAGAGACCAAACCCGTGTCCCCAGCATTGGGAACGTGGAGTCTTAACCACTGGCTCACCAGGAAAGTCCAGAAGGTGCCGTTATAAGGCTTTCTATTTTTTCTTTCTAAGACAGAGATCTTCCATTTCATTCTCTTCTTTATTAAATATTTATTGAATTTAATGCTGTACAGGAACTCTGCTGTGGGATGGGGAGATGAAGATGCGAAAAACACAGTTGTTTGGGCCTCCCCACTGATCCAGCAGTTAAGAATCTGCCTTGCAATGCAGGGGACGCCCGTTCCATCCCTGATCCTGGAAGATCACAAGTGCTGCAGATTAACGAAGCCCCTGCGCCATGACTACGAAACCTGTGCCCACCAGCCGCAACCACCGAGCCCAACCGCCACAGCCGCTGGAGCCTGGGTCACAGAGCCCGTGCTCTGCAACAGGAGAAACCGCTGCAAGGAGAAATCCGAGCACCGCAGCTCGAGAGTAAGCCCCGCTCTCTGCAACTATAGAAAGCCAGAGTGCAGCAATAAAAACCCAGCACAGCCGTAAATGAATAAGTTAAAAAAAAAAAAAAAAAAAGAAACTCAGAACTAATTAAAACACACACACACCATAGCGTAATGGGGAAAGGAGATAAAGGAATCACCGTGTAAGTGAGGGCTGAACTGGGATGAGTGAATGCGGTGTGGCACCAACACTGACAGTGACTGGAGAAGAAGACACTTGTCCTGAGTTGTAAAGACTGAGTTGAGATTAATGAGATGGAGGGAAGTCTTAGAGAAATGCAAGAATACCATTCACTCACAAAGTCACAATAAAGAGATGCAGGTAGCTAGAGCAAAGCAAGGAGTTTATGGTGGCCATGGAAAGAGACCCAATCCTAAAGGAATGAGCCTGCCAGGCTTTTCACATTGTTGTCTCCATAAATATTTCTGTGAATGTACACAAGTGTAGTGAAGTCTCCAGCAACTGGAAAATAATTCTGAAAGTCAGACTATGAAATTTTTGAAAGTCTAGAGCTATCAGAAGGAAAAATTTGGCCTAAAACCATTGCTTACATTTATATAGAATTATACTGCTGAAGAGAATGCCAAGAGACTCCTTTGTATAGAAGCGTCAGCTAAATATAGCTACCTAATCATTTGTGAATAAATTGAAATGAGCTATGTTGGAAAAGTATAGAAATGTCACTGTTCTTTAACCACAGATTCCATCTTAGATGTGAGGTATTAAAGCAGGTATTTCATACTATTTGAAGATATTTTTAGTGCTGGTGTTCTAATCCACGTTATTTTTTTAAGTCAAAATCTCAGGAATGTTTTGCCTATCAAATATAACTATCTTCTGTTGCACTTTCTATCTATGCCACAAATGTTAATGTAAAATAAAGTGAATGTAATGAATAGAATTTTGTCAGCTGGTTTAACAGCATTAAACCAACCAAAGAATACCATAAGTAACAAAATATCTTTATATAGAAAGGTAATTAAAAATATTATCAAAATAAACAAGGAACATAACTCACTTCTCCATGTTTTTTGAATAATACATGCTGAAAGAGGAAATTAGGTTCAATAAAAGTCAATGCATTGAGACTGATAAAGCAAGGATTTGGAGTTCAGTCGCTCAGTCATGTCTGACTCTTTGCAGCCCCATGGACTGTAGCCTACCAGGCTCCTTTGTCCATGGAATTTTCCAGGCAAGAATATGGTTGCCATTTCCCCATCCAGGGGATCTTCCTGACCTGACCCACAGATCGAACCCTCTTCTCTTGCATCTCCTACATTGGCAGACTGATTTTTCACCCACTAGCGCCACCTGGGAAGCCCCTTCTATACATTAGCTTTATAAAATAAGAATTTTATTTTATAAAATTTTTGTTATATTCTATTTTTTTAAAAAGAATTTTACTTAAACAATATAAACAAGGTTTCTAGAGTAGTATTGCTTAAAATTACCAATCATAATTTTCTCTATGTTAAACCTGAAGTTTTCCCATTAATTGTTAAATATTGTTGAGTGTTATGGTATGCTAAAAAGAATACAGGCTTTGGAGCCAGATAACCTAGACTTGAATTCTGGTACTACTGCTTACAAGCTATGTCATTTGGGCCCACTTGTTTGTCTCAGCCTCCATTTCCTGATCTTACCACCATCTTCCTCACAAAGATTTTACGAGGTCTAATGACAAAGGTGGTATATAGCAGCAAGCAGGCTACCTGGCACAAGATGAAAGCATTCTCTGGATATTATTAGTTCCCTTCAGCTATAGTCTTCTGTACAAACAAAACTTGGTGGCTTTAACACAAATATTTAGTACTTCTCATATTTTCTGTGGTTTATTTGGGTAGTTCTGCTTCAGTGGAATTGCTAGGCTAGGCACTGGGATTGCTAGAAGATCCAATATGGCCTTACTTATTTGACTGACATTTGATGGTTGTCTGCCGGGACTGTTGGTTAGGGCACCTCAGTCCTTCTCTACATGCCCTTTCTCTGCCACTCAGGGGTCTCACACCGTAGCGGCTGGGCTCAAAGAGGGAGCATTTCAGTAGCAATAGGCAACTGGAAGCTATCAAGTCTCTTAAGGTCTAGTTCCAGAGACTTAGATTATCACTTTGTCCACATTCTACTGCCCAAAGCTAACCTGGATTCGAGGAATGGGAAATAGTACTATGTTTTAATGCGAAGAGTGTCAAGTATACAAGTAGGAGAAGTATTTGTGGGGGACAATCTTTGGAAACACTACTTTAATGCACCTCTGGCCACAACAATTCATATCTTTCTCATGTGTAAAATATACTTACTCCTCAGAATCCCTAAAATCTCATACTTTCATGGCATCAGGTCAAAGTCCAGGACTTTGTCAGTCAAATAAGGTCCAGGAGCAACTAAAGCTCTTCAAGATGGTCTCTCGAGTGCAGCCCTTAGTCACAAAGACCCGTGTAAACTAAAAAGACAAATTATCTGTCTCACCTGCATCCAACAATACCATGGTGAAAAAGGGACAGGATAACCACATTAGACACCTTCATTCAAAAAGAGGGGGATAGTAATTCCACACCTAGATGTATGTTCAGAGAAAACTCTAATTCAAAAAGATACATGCAGCCCAATGTTCATAGCAGCACTATTTACAGTAGCCAAGACATGGAACCAACCTAATGTCCATCTATGGGTAAATGGATAAAGAAGATGTGATATATTTGCCATAAAAAAGCATGAAATAATGCCATTTGCAGCAACATGGATGGATCTAGAGATTATCCTACAAAGTGAAGTGAGTCAGAAAAAGAAAGACAAATACCATGTGATATCACTTATGTGTGTGTGCTCAATTGCTCAGTTGTGTTCGACTCTTCATGACCTCATAGCCTGTAGAAGGCTCCTCTGCCATGGAATTTTCCAGGCAAGAATACTGGAGTGGGTTGCCATTGCCTAAAGCTATGCTTTTTCCAGGAGTCATATATGGATGTGAGAGCTAGACCATAAAGAAAGCTGAGTGCCAAAGAATTGATGCTTTTGGACTGTGGTGCTGGGGAAGACTCTTGAGAGTCCCTTGGACCGCAAGGAGATCCAACCAGTCAATCTTAAAGGAAATCAGTCCTGAACATTCATTGGAAGGACTGATGTTGAAGCTGAAACTCCAATACTTTGGTCACCTGATGCAAAGAACTGACTCACTGGAAAAGACCCTGATGCTTGGAAAGATTGAAGGCAAGAGGAGAAGGGGATGACAGAAAATGAGATGGTTGGATGGCATCACCGACTGGATGGACATGAGTCTGAGCAAGCTCTGGGAGTTGATGATGGACAGGTAAGCCTGGCATGCTGCAGTCTATGGGGTCGCAAAGAGTCAGACACGACTGAGTGACTGAACTGAACTGCAAGGGATCTTCCTGACCCAGGGATCAAACTCGCATCTCTTGCGTTGGCAGTCAGATTCTTTACCCCTGAGCCGCCTGGGAAGCTGAGTATTACTTATATGTAGAATCTAATAAGTGACACAGATGAACTTATTTATGAAAAAGAAGCAGACTCACAAACATGGAAAACAAACTTATGGTTACCAAAGGGAAAGGGGGATGAGGGAGGATAGATGAGTCTTGAACTAGCAGATACAAAATGCTGTATATAAAATAGATTATAGGTCCTACTATAATCTATTATAGTAGATTATATTATATTATATCTATTATAGCTAGTAGCACTAGCTTCCCGGAAGCTCAGACAGTAAAGAATCTTCCTGCATTGCAGGGTACCCAAGTTCCATCCCTGGGTCAAGAAGATCCCCTGGAGAAGGGAATGGCTCTCCACTCCAGTGTTCTTGCCTGGGAAATATGAACAGAGGGGCTTGGCAGGCTACTGTCCATGAGGTCGCAAAGAGTTGGACACAACTTAGTAACTAAGTGTGCACTGCATAGCACAGGGAACTATACTCAATATCCTACAATAAATCATAACGGAGAAGAACGTAAAGAAGAACTATATATATACATATATATATATATGCATAACTGAATCACTTTGCTGTACACTAGAAAGTAGCACAATATTGTCAATCAACTATATTTCAAATTAAAAAAAATTTTTTAAGGGGTGAAGGGGGATAGGAGGCACATAACAGTCACCAGACCATAGCAATTCTGGAATTAGGCCAAGCACATACCATCATTTCCTCCAACTCTGAGATCAGAGAAAGTGCCTTGATTAAGGCCCAGTTCTGCTTGCTAGAGTAGTTCTTTCAGATTCTCTTGGACCTTGATTCTGAGCCATTCTTCATCTTCCGTAAGAAATGGTCCATGTTTACAACTGAGTGATATTCTCTGCTTGCTTCTTATCTGGAGAAAGTTCTGGGCTCAGAGGCCTCTTTTGTTTTTATACTATCTCTGCCCTTTGGACCATGCTTATATAATTCCTTTTAAAAAAATCTTTATGGGCTTCCAGCATATCACATTTTAATCCAGTCTATTAGGTAAAAGCCACATCCACAAGTCTCTATGAGACAGGCCCTCCCCCATCTAGGATTTAGAGACAGATGCTATGCAACAATGCCTTTAAGATTCTTAGAAAGCCTTTTTTCTAGCAAAGAAAACCCAAGCAATGTGCACTTAAAATTCTTGGAAGCCCTTTCATCTATCTGGCAGCACCTTGGGTTTGATCCTTGCTAGCAAAGTCCTAGCTGGGGACTCTCTATTCACTCCTGTCTCATCATATGCAGCTTTGAAAAACTAACTGGTACTTGGAACATGCTGTCTGCAAATCTTCTTAGCCATCTTCACAAGTTCATAAGGTATGTTTTCTATCTTGTATATTACTATAGTCAGCAGGGCTGCCAAACTTTCCACTCTTACTTAACAGGAGTTGCTTTTTCTCCAGTATCCAATAACATTTTTATCACTCTCCTTCCAACTTCATTTAGTCTCCTCAAAGCCCTTCTGGCCTCTGCCCTCCAGCTGGTCTTAAAGTCAATGCCACGTGTTTTTAGGTTTTTTATTACCACAGCACCTTACTTCCAGATTCCAATCTCTCTTAGCTTTCTATTGTTAAATAATTTTTTTTTAAGCCCCAAACTTAGTGCATTAAAATGACTGTAATCACAGTGGTCAAATCGAGAACATACATGCGCTTCTCTCCTCACATTTGGTCCCTCATCCTGTGGCCTCTCTCTCTACGTGATAGCTCATCCTCCAGGGTCACCATAGGTTTCTCTCCAGAAGATAGTTTGGACTTGTTACATGATGGCTCAGGGTTCTAAGATGCCAGAGGTGAGGTGCCAGCCCTCTTAACCTCTGCACTGGAAGTCCTGGGAAACCACTTCTGTTGTGTTCAACCGGGCAAAGCAAGCCAAAAGACCAGCAAATGGATGAGAGGGGAAATAAACTCCGTGTCATGAACTGAAGTTTTGCAACCCCCTGAAAATTTATGTGTTGAAATCTATCCCCCAGTGTGGTGGGTGGTATTACGAGATGAGGCCTATGGGAGGTAACTCGGTTATGAGGAGGGAGCCCTCCTGTGTGAGTTTAGTGCTCTTCTAAGAAAAGGCCAGACAGCTGGCCCTCTCTTGCTGCCATGTAGGGGAGGGTACCACTTGAGGTCAGCCATTGACAACCTGGATGAAGGCTCTCACCAGGACCCCTAAACATGCTGGCAACCTGATCTAAGGGCATCCTACCTCCAGAACTATGAGAGAGAAGTTTCTGTTGCTTAAGCTACCCAGTTTTGCACAAGCTAAATGACTAAGCTGACTTTAGAAGTCACTAAGCTTCTCTTCTAAAGATGAGGAGCAAAATGTGCACTCAGGGAGGGGGAACTATTGGGGCTTAATTTTAGCTCCCAATTTTATTGCAACAGTTAAGCCTAGGCCTGCCTTGCTTAGGGTAAATGGCAGGAAGTCTGGGCTCTGATGCCTTTCTTCCTAGGTGCACGTTAAGTGCGGGGGTAGATCTCTGCCTAGAACAAACACTGCCACTCTCATCCTCAAACCCTGATTCAGATCATCAGGGAATGTTATGCCAGACATTAGGAGACTGCCAAGTTCTTCCTTCCTTTTTCACTTTCTTTTCTTCTTCACTTTCTTTCCTTCCTTTCCTCTTCTTTCTCTCCTGTTTCTTTTCTTTTTATTTTTTCCTCTCAAAGAGGCCATGAGTGCCTTCAACTGGTCTTGGTAAAGAAGTAGATCTTGTTTCTTAGTCAAATTAATGATATTTCTTTTGACTCAATCACCTACTTTGCTTAAATTATAAAATGTTATTTAAGACTTCCCTGGTGGTGCAGTTGACAAAGGACCCACCTGCCCACGCAGGGGAAACAGGTTTGATCTCTATCCAGGAAGATTCTACCTGTGATGGAAGAACCAAGTTGTTGCGCACCACAGCTTCTGGGCCTGAGCCCTGCAGCCTGTGAGCCTCAGCTACTGAGCCTACCAGCTGCAGCCCGAGCGCACCTAGAGCCTGTGCTCTGCAGCAAGAGAAGCCTCCGTGCAAGAAGCCTGTGAACTAAACAAAGAGTAGCCCCCACTCGCCACCACTAGAGGAAGATAGAGTGCAACAGCGAAGACCCAGTGCGGCCATGGATAAATAAATAAAAATTAAAAAATGTAAATATTATTTAAATCAATTACCATGTGACTGGTTCTCCAAGAGCGCTTACAAGAGAGTATGGCAAGCTGTGTAGTACTTATTACTGGCAGATTCCTCTCCTGGTTGTTTGACTGGAAACTCAGACTCCGTAGAAGCTCAGACTCACCACTGAGAGTTCAGCACAGGTAGTGAGATTTTTCAACAATGGGCATAAGTAAGAGGTTTAATGTAGATAGAAATCTTTCAGCAAAAGGAAATACGACCAGTCATTAAGAGATTAAGCTTGACCCCAGATTTTAAAATCTTAAGTCAGGTGACTTAGGTGTGATAGCCAAGTATAACAAGGCAAAATAAACTAGCCATAGGGCAGTAAATTGGAGTAAATGCTTAGTATATATTTCTATGTACCATGTCTCTAGTAGTTTTATTCACTTTATTTTCTTGTTGAGATATAATTCACATATCATAAAATTCACCTTTTTAAGATGTACAACTCGGTGTTTTTAGTATATTCACAATGTGCAACTATTACCACTATCTAATTTTAGAACATTTTCACCACCTCAAAAAAACACCTTATACCCATTAGCATATACTCATTGGCTCTTTGAGTCTGGTTTCTTTCTCAGCAGTACCATGTATCAATACTTCATTACTTTTTAAGGTCAAATGACATATGGATAATCCAACATTTATTCATACATCAGTTAATAGACAATTGAATTTTCACTTCTTGGCTATTATGAATAATACTATGAAAATGTGTGTGCAGCTTTATTCACTTTAAAGATTCCTATACAATATCCTAAATAAACAAGGTAAATGCTTTTTCATTTTTTATTTTTTATTTTAATATTATAGAGAGGTGGGTTTTTGGAAAACAATGCTGTCTAAAAGAAAACTGATTTCTAAGGCAGAAATTAGAGCAAATAATGAATAGTTAGATAAAGTGCAGAGTGTGAAGTTAGAAATTACAGGTCCACTTTACTAATCAAACTCATAACCCCAGGAGGATGACAAGAACATAAAAGAGAACTCAAGCTGTTTTTCAAGGGTAGGGGGATTTATATAACAAAACTTTACAGTTCTCTGGTTTCAAGATTTACAGGAAGTATAAACCAAATAAAATTGCCTTATTATGAAGATTTAGGCAAAGAATTCTTTCTAGCTAGTTATTTAACGTCGCAAAAGGCAGAGCGCTTTACCTCTCCTGTCCTGTTTCTTGTTTTGAGGGTGTTTTTGTTTTTACATATAATTAATGATCCCCAGATGTACTTGCTTTTCAGAGCTCTATCTTTTCACTTTCATCTTCCTTAGGGAACAGAGGTTTCCAATATTTTCTCAAGCCCAAAGTTTTAAAAAGACCAAACAACAGAGCCATGTTGACAGCATTTTTAAGAAATTTTCCTTGTGGGTCTGATATCAAACTTTCCTGTGAAAGCTCAGCACATGCCTCTCCTCATTAACACTGACTTCAGGACCTTGTCACTACCTGAAGTTGCTCTTTCCCCTGAATTATTTTTCCCCTGAAATTTTAAATTAGAAACCTCTTTGTTTTCATCCACCGCTTCCTTCCTGCCCGCACTTCATGTGTCGTCTCTTTCATTAAACCAGCTTTTCGATCTTCTCTCTAATTCAGATGTCCGGAGTTGTCAGACTTCTGACCCCTTCCAGTTCCTTTTCTTTCCCCTGGCCTGGATTCCAAAATATCAGCCACTCTCTCACCAGCCCCACCCTATTCCCTCAGCCTGGGATTCTGGCCTCATCAACTCTCTCAGGCGTCCAGATAGAAATTTACCTCGTTCAAGTTCCACACTGCTGTGAAAACCAGCTCAGAAATTATTTTATTCCCTTTCTATTCATGGTGGCCACTCCAAACCCTTACTAACATCTTCAAGTCCCAGAATTTATCCAGCATTATCTTAGCAGAAGCAAAAGCAAAACTAGAGGCATAGATCATGGACTCCTCGGATGCTCCTCCATCTAGTAACTTCTCTAAATCTTTCCTCATCCTTACATCTTTCGTCTTCTCTTCACTGATCTCCTTCTCTGTACCTTGAGCCCCCACAGCTTCCTTCGAGAACTTATCCTGTGGACTTGCTCATAACAGTTTTAGGTTCTTCCGTACCATCTCCTCCCAACTGTCTCTGCAGCACCCTAAAATCTCTCCTTCTAGCTTCCCCTTCTCTCTAGATTCTCTCTTAACTTCCTCATCAGTTCCCCTGCCTTCATTTTTCCCTCTCTATAACCCAATCCCCAGTGCAGACAGAATATCCAAAGCAGAAATATAGTTGTGCCATTTCCACAATTTCCCATGGTCCCTCATAGTCTCCAGGGTAAATTCTAAATTCCTCAGCCTGGTATACAAGACCCTTCATCCTGTGAGCCCCACCTACCTCTCTAGCCCCATCTCTCCCAGCTCCCCAAGGATGACAGGATATGCCTGCTACAGCAAACACCCAGTTCTCATCGTATATCTTCATGAACATCTGTACGACACAATATGCTTTCAGATTATAGCAGGTTATTGGTCTACTAGAAGATAGTAAGAAAACTTCATATGGATGTGAAATTATGATGGGGTGAATGTGTCCCTCCCCGAAATTTGTGTTGAAGTCTTGATCTCTAGTATCTCAGAATTGACTCTTTGGAGACAGTGTCTGTAAAGAGGTAGTTAGGGTAAACTGAGGTCAGATGGGTGCTCCCTAATCAAAAATGACTGGTGTCCATGTAAGAAGAAGAGGTTAGGACCCAGACACAGAGGTAAGGCCATATGAAGACACACAGTCCAAGGAGAGACTCTCAGAAAAAAGCCAACCCATCTGACATCTTCATCTGGGACTTCCAGCCTCCAAAACTGTGAGGTAATCCATTTCTGTTGTTTAAGCCACCTGGTCTCTGGAACTTTGTTTTCACAGCCTGAGCAAACTAATATTCTTCCCATGTACTCCTCCAGAATCCCTTTCTAAATATCTACTATTTAAGCCACCCACTGTCTCCTTCAAACTTTGTGAATCCCATCTCCTCTCTAAGACACTTTTATTAGTACACAGCCCCTCTTACCTTGAGCTCCTTTCCTCCAGGGAGCCCTGAACTACCTACAGGCTCCGTTACATTATCACCATCACCAGTCTTCAAGGTTCTATATATTTCAATTGCTTCTTTAACACAGAAGTAACGAGAGTCGCATCTGTATTACCATATGATCTGACTCTCCCTCAACACCAAATATTAGGAGCAGATGTTTCTTTTCAGAGACACCAGTAGCCTTAGTAGTAGCAGTAGTAGCATTTGCTTAGTTGCGTCCGACTCTTTGTGATCCCATGGACTGTAGTCCGCCAGGCTCCTCCATCCATGAGATTCTCCAGGCAAGAATACTGGACTAGACTGTCATTCCCTTCTCCAGAGGATCTTCCCGACCCAGGGATCAACTTGGGTCTCCTGCACTTCAGAAGGATTCCTTACTGTTTGAGCTACAGAGAAGAACTGTAGGCTTAGAAACCATCATAATTTCACATCCATATGAAATTTTCTCAGTATCTTCTAGTAGACCGATAACCTAATGTAATCTGAAAGTATATGGTGTCATACAGATGTTCATTCAAGAAGTTTCTGTTTATTTTAAAGATTCTTACCACGTGCAATTAATCACACTTCAACAGTTTTTAACACTGAGCTTTTCAGATCTTGCCTGTAGTGCTTATGCCTCCTAAAAGGGTGTTTTAAAGCATAGAGGTAAAGGATACGGGGAATTTTACGTAAGGAAACAGGGAGTTGTAGAGTGTTGCTTTTTAAAGACACCCCCAAATAAAAAGTAGTCCTTGAAGATGTGAAATAGGTTACAACCTTTGCCAGACCAGCTGGAGTTCTTACAAGGTTGCAAAAGGCATTCTTCTTTTAAAGATGTCACTTTCTGTAGTAACGATGGAGACAGAATCTAGCTGCATGCTATCTGAGGTCAGAGGAGTAGAGAGAAAGAAGGAATGACATGTGTCTGTATCCTTACTCATTAGAGCCAGAAACAGCATCTTAGGCAGGCAGACAACAAAAGAGACTACAGGAAGATCACTTCTATCATGATGAAGGCACTGGGAGAACCGTGTGTTTGCCATATAGTTTGAGGTTGGAATCATCTCAGTAAGACTTTGCTTCAAACATTTTTCAGGGTGATTGTATGACTACCCACCTTTCTTATGACTCAATTATAACATTTTAAATAAAATGAGAATGTAGTATACACTTCAGTTGCAGAATTTAAGGGCAGAAATTTTATATTGTAGGTAGAAGATAACACCTCCAAAAATCTAGTCTGAAAACAAACAAACAAACAAAAAAGACAGCCCAGTGAATTACGGAGGAAGAGTTGTCACAGACAACAGTGGACGGAAGGCTCCATAGTCTCATTTTCATTGCTGCCAGATGCTCTGCAATGGTACAGGAAGACAGACCCATTTCTTAGCTGGGTCCTTCCACACACTTATTGCCCAAGTCACTATTCTCAACTTCTAGCAGAAATCACAGTCAAAATCTAATCTGGTCCAGTTTGCAGTAGCTTTATTTCTTTGTTTCCAACTGTCCCTTATCCATCTTTCATCTTTAAGAGACAATGACTTGAGCAATAGGAGAAATCGACCAAGAAATGGGACAACCTCCCAGTGCTTTTTTCCAGTGATGGGAATGAAATTGTAGGACAATGCTCACTCCTCCTTTGAAGTCATCAGTATCAGATTTCCCCACCCAGTATCTCTCGTCCCTATCCTTTCTGGCTATCCCTCACCATCAAAAGATACCTTGTTTCAGGTGCACTGAATTCCCACTTTAACCCCTCATTGCCAGAGGCTTAGTAGCTAATTTTTAGGTGTAAGGGAAGGAAGGATGTTTGGGGCAAAGGAATCATGCAATGCTACTATCTACCAGCCTTCCATGATGTCTTATGTTCCGCTCATTTTCCATCCTATTGGCCTTTTCTACTGTGTCTGTTGAAAAGACCCAGGCTTCAAACCTGAGTTTGAAGTTTAACTTTGCTATTTCACTCTCCCATTGCATTAAGCACCCTAATCATTGCACTAAAACCCTAATTGCCTTGATGTGGGTTCCTGGTGGTTAAGAACAGCACTCTCACATCTGCCCTACTCATTGTGTTATTATGACATTCAGACATGGTGATGTATATGAAAGCTCTCTGTGAATTCTAATCATTATGCAAAAATTAGTAGTCCTTTTTGTTGTCATAGCTCTAACATTTTGAATATACTGGGAGAAAGTGCCCTGCAGTTCATTCCTTTCCTCACTCATTCAACAAACTATTGACCTTAGGAATGGAGAGGTGTGTATATATATATATATACACCATTTCTTCACTTTTACTTTGTCCAAAAATGCTCTTTAATTATTTTTACATAATTTATCTCATTTAATTCCCACAACTCTAACTCTATGAGGTAGGTATTACAAATACTATCCTTATTTGCATAGGGGAATTTGTGGGTACTAAACAAATATAGTTCAAGATCTCATAACTTTAAAATGGCAGAACTGGTTCTTAGCCCAGGCTTTAAAAAAATATTTTTATTGTGGCAAAATATATACAACCTAAACTTTACCATTTTAACCATTTTTAAGTGTACAGTTCAGTGGCAGGAAATACATTCAGTGTTGTGCAACCATCACCACTATCTACCTCCAGGACTTTTTCATGTTCCCAAACTGCAACTTTGTACCCATTTAGCACCAACTCCCCAAACCCCCTCCTCCCATCACCTAGTAACCACCAGTCTACTTTGCATCTCTGTGAATTTGATTATTCTAGGTACCTCATGTAAGTAGTATCATATAATACTTGTCTTTTATATCTGGCTAATTTCACTTAGCATGTTTTGATAATTCATCCATGTTGTGGCATGTATCAGAATTTCATTCTTTTTAAAGGCTAAATATTATGCCTTTGAATCTGTGCCATATTTTATTTGTCCATCAATTGCTTGATGGACATCTAGCCCACATCTTTTGAATAACAAATATCTTAACCACTAAACCAAGCTCATTTTTACTTTAATAGCTATTAGAATGTAAAAATATACTAAAAACTAAATTGTTGCCCTTTAAAAATTATTTTTGGCCAAACCATGTGGCATGCAGCATCTTAGTTCCCCAACAGAGATAAACAATGCCCCCTACAATGGAAGACCCTGATGCTGGGAAAGATTGAGGATGGGAAGAGAAGGGGCCTCAGAGGATGAATGGTTGGATGGCATCACTGACTCAATGGACATGGGTTTGGGTGGACTCTGGGAGTTGGCGATGGACAGGGAGGCCTGGCGTGCTGCGGTTTATGGGGTCACAAAGAGTCGGACATGACTGAGCTACTGAACTGAACTGGACTGGACAATGGAAGAGCAGTCTTAACCCCTGGACTGCTAGGGAAGCCCTAGCCCTTAGCCCTGTGGGTGATTCTAGGAATCATTTCATTTCCCTAACATAATTAGACATTAAATTTAATAGAATTCCTGCCTAATATATAATAGTACCAACTCAGATTATTAAGGATGATTAAAAAATCTACATGGTTGTGTCATTCTAAAATTAGAGTTTATTTTGGAGTTACTTTTCTCATTTCAAAATTAAAAATCCATTCTATTAGCAAAAATGGCAATTGGGTTCTGATCATCAATTCTAATCCAATATAGTAAGAAACCACTTTAATTGAAAAGAAAATAATCCAACGGTAGCACCTTAGCTTAGCCTGGTGTGAACTTACTAAAGCAGAGAGTTGCCCTCATGTGTTTATCTATCCACAGGAGATTCTAACCCAGATGGCATTCCAATTATGATTTGGGAGACATCTGATAACATCATCTGAAAAATTATATATTGGTTCTTCAAAAATAAATCTTAATTTTTTAAAAACAGCTATCAGTTTAGTTCAGTTCAGTCGCTCAGTCATGTCCAACTCTTTGCGACCCCATGAATCACAGCACGCCAGGCCTCCCTGTCCATCACCAACTCCCGGAGTTCACTCAGACTCACATCCATCCAGTCAGTGATGCCATCCAGCCATCTCATCCTTGGTCATCCCCTTCTCCTCCTGCCCCCAATCCCTCCCAGCATCAGAGTCTTTTCCAATGAGTCCACTCTTCACATGAGGTGGCCAAAGTACTGGAGTTTCAACTTTAGCATCATTCCTTCCAAAGAAATCCCAGGGCTGATCTCCTTCAGAATGGACTGGTTGGATCTCCTTAAAAACAGCTATATTGAAGTATAAATTACATACAATGAATTATAGATACTTAAATGTACAACTTGACAAGTTTTGATACATCCATTCATTGTTATGCATGTAGATATCCAAACATTCTAGCATCATTTATTGGAAAGATTATCCAAGTTCCACTTAACTACATATATACCTTTGTCAAAAAAACAATTGTTCATATACATGTGGTCTATTTCTGGACTGTCTAGTCTATTTCATTCATCTGTTTATCTGTCTTTGTGCCAGTATACCTCACTGTCTTGGTTACTGCAACTTTACAAAGTCTTAAAACTATATAGTTAGTCCTCCAACTTTGTTCTTCTTTTTCAGTTCTTTTGGTTATGCTAGGGGTCCTTTGCATTTCCATATGAATTTTAGAATCAGTTTGACAGTTTCTATAAAACAGCCTGCTGAGTTTTTTTATTGGGAATGCATTGAATGTATAGGTCAATTTGGAGAGAACAGATGTCTTAACAATACTGAGTCTTCAAACCCATGAGCAAAATATAGCTCTTCTTTTATTTAGGCCTTCTTTTATTTGTCTCAGCAATGTTATGTAGTTTTTAGTGTACAAGTTTTATGCATCTTTAATCAAAAAAAAATGTTTCATACTTCCAATGCTGTTGTAAATGTTAAGAAATTGGATCTTTAGATTGCAATAACTCATCTTTAACTATAGAATATTTGCATATACTAGAATGTGGCTGTCTGTTTTGAGTATAGAAAAGTTTTAATGTAAAGAATCTGTAAAACTTACCATACTTTCAGTTCTGTTTCTTATTGACTACGAGTAGAGTAAGTAGTCTTGGTGAAAGGGCTTCATCCAAATAGCTAAGCATTTCAGTCCTTATTTATGGTTACCCTTTCCCAACTACAAAGAAAACATGCTTCTCTCTCTAACTTTCTAATTAGGAAACCCATGAAAAATATATATTTCAGTTGCAATTTTGGATTCAAGTTCTATTTTTCTTGTAAATGAAAACATTTCCAGCTTTCTACCACAACCCTGGAAGGTGCTTAACCCTTTGTTCTGAAGGAATGAATAGTTAGCATCTGGGGCACAGGGGCTCTCTGAGAAGATGTTTTCAGCAGTTGAAGGAGTTAGGATCTTTCATCTAAGCTCTGCCTGGGTTTCATAATTTCACTCAATTTACTACTTGGTATTTATTTCACAGGACGTATAAAATGAGACACCCTTGAGGATGCTTAAATGTGAATGGATGGGAAGGAGCCAGTAGAGATGTGTTGGTTAAAGCTGAGAACAGGAAAAAGCAGTCACAGTTTAAGTGAACTCTTTGAGAAATCAGAAGAGAATAGTCTGGGGCACAAACAGAAGGACTGGCCTCATATGAGGACAAGGTGGTCACCTCTTCCTCTAGAACTGGAGGCTGAAAGGGTGTAGCCAAGACTTTGAGGAAGTGGTGTGATAATGCCCACTCCTTCTGAGAGTGAAGGGTGGAGCAGTAAGGAGTACAGGAAGGTATAGTAGGAGGATCTCATTAAAGAATCATATTCTAGATCATCTCCTATTAATGACAATTATATCTTTAGGCTACAAAACTATTCCTTTTCTACTCTCCCCTCAGCAGGGATACCCCAAACCTTTGCCAGATCCTTGCTAGCACCATTGAGGACCCAGTGACATCAGAGACCATGAATAAATGAATTAAAAACTCATCTTTTAAGAAAGCAAATTGTTTGTATATAAGCATTGTGATTGTTCTGGTAAGTTCCAGTTACTTTGCAAGGTCATAAGAATCAAGTACTAGGAGTCATTTTTGCTGGGGTTCCACGGAAAAGAATCTGCCTGTCAGTGCAGGAGACGTAGAGATGCTGGTTCAATCCCTGCGTTGGAAAGATCCTCGGGAAGAGGGAATGGCAACCTATTCCAGTATTCTTACCCAGAGAATTCTGTGGACAGAGGAGCCTAGTGTGTTCCAGTATTCTTGCCTGGAAAATTGAGGGACAGGATCTTGGCAGGCTACGGTCCATAGGGACACAACTGAAGCGATTTAGCACACATGCAGTTGTTTTCGTTGCTATGATTTTAAGCACAAACTAATAATTTCAATAGTAGTTTAAAATTTCAGTGTTGCTTTCTATCAAATCTTTAGGTGAGAAACAATTTCATTAACTAGACTCTCCCCACCAGTGATAAGTTGTTGATACCACTCTTGTCAACCATAAAATTATTATTTCATCTATTCTAAGATGCATATTTTTTCATTTTAATATCTTAGAAATCAAAGTGTATCTTATAATTGATGACATCTTCCAATTATAACTGGAAGCATTTTTTTAAAAATACACCAAATATATAGATGGTTGAGATAAGAGAATGACTCTATCCTATCCTATGAGGCCGAAGGAAATTTCTACTGGGGAAAGGCCTTTGGGGACCCTTGGATCTACCATGCTGACAACTCTCTGGTCCTCTGAGATGGTTCTGTCTTTACCTCCTAAAAATTAGATAAACTTGTGAGCAAAATGAGGCCTAGGCCTTTGCCTATAGAATCACTCTAAATGCAAATCCAAAACTCCTTGGGCAGTGCAAGTATCCTACCCAAACAAATAAGACAGACTTCTAAAGGATCTGGTTTGAGAAACCCTTGGTCTCCAAAAATACCTTCTCATCAGGGTATACTATCTCCTGCTCTTTGCAAAAACTTCACTACAGTCTTTGGGTAGTATTTTAAAAATAATAATGTAATAATTTTTTTAAAAAAAAAACAACACGCCCACAGGGTCTTATTTAAAAGATGTGCATTTGCTGAAGAAAAAGGATAAAGGCTTGAAGCAATATTTCTCAAATAGTGTGTTCTAGACAACTGCATCAGAATCTCCTGGGAAGCTAGTTAAAACACAGATTCATAGGTCCCATGTTAGGGAGTGTGCCACAGAAAATAGCATTCCTAACAGGCTGATTCATACATATATTGAAATTAGCAATCTTGGGCCTCTTTAAAGAATCTCATTACCTTATAAGAAGTTTGTGTCTGGCAAACAGAGCCTAGGACATAAATACCATAAATAAATGGCAAGGGCTTGTATTAATTATCTATTGCTACATAGAAGGTCACCCCCAGGGAGTTCCCTGGTGACCTAGTGGATAGGATTCCAGGCTTTCACTGCCAAGGCCTAGGTTCAATCCCTGGTCAGGATTGAACCTGATCTAAGATTATTGTAAGTGGTATGGCATGGCCAAAAAAAAAAAAATCACTCCTAATTTAGCAGCTTAAACAATGAATATTTATTACCTCATAGTTTTTGTGGGTCAGGAATTTGGAAGAGGTTCAGCAGAGGGATTCCGTCTCAGGGACTCTCACATGCTTGTACTCAAGATGTCAGGCCCAGCTACAGCCACCAGAAGGCCTACTGGACCAGAAGATGGCTTGCCCACGTGGTTCTCGACAAGTGACCTCCTTTTGCTCCTGTTGGCTGCCGTTTGGTGGCTCAGTTCCTCAACCAGTGGGCCTCTCCACAGGATTGCTTGAGTGCCCTCTTGAGATTACCCCATGACATGGCCACTGCTTTCCCCCAAGTGAATCATTCAAGAGCGAGCAAGGAGGAAACCACAATGCCTTTAATAACCTCATCTCCAACATCATGCCCCATATCATCATATTCCGTTAGTCACTAAGTCCAGCTTACTATCAAAGAGAGGAGAATTAAGTGCCAGCTCCTAAGGGAAGAATATCAGAGAATCTGTGGACATATCTTTAAATTACTACAGGGCTAATATTTCTTTGTGGTAGTACAGAGAGTAAAGCTATGTGAAATGGCCCCTAACTGTAAATTCTCCAGAAATGGCCACAACTTCCCATTCATTTTTAGGAGGAGATTGGCAAAGAACCTAACCCTACAGAGGCAGACATGACTTACTTTTCTAACTGTGGATAGGAAGTAAATTCTGCCCCCCACCCCATACTCTTCTGTCCCCGGCAAACAGGCTTTGGCTCAGCTAGTGGTTAAAACAGCTTAACAACCTGCAATCATAAATGTTGTAGAGCTATAGGAAGAGAGAAAAAGCTTGAAGTGGGTGTTATTTTCTCCCTCTGTGGTACCACATAGCAATGGAAATGCCAAGTGGAATTATCACAACTCCATTGAGACACAGCCCCTGGACCTGTCCATCTGGAGGGCAGCAATCCATGAAACCAACCGGGAGATAATAATTGACAACTTGCCTTTTAATAACAAATCCTTTATTTATAAAAATGTGGACTATAGCATTCCACTGTTATTAACACACCTAAACTATTTCCTTTAAAATTTGATCTATAGATGCCTGAGACATCTGTAGACTCTAGAAGCCTGTCAAAGCTATACAGGTTCCAAAGCATTTTGTTTGCAACCCGGCAAGTGGTTTAAGCAGTGGAAGCTTTGGGCTGATTCCAGGGCTGCTTAGCTGACAAGCTGAAGGGAAATTGAGTGCATTACAAGACGGAATCAAATTCTGATCTTTCTTCGAATGCCTATTGTCTGTTTTATCAAAGACGTTCGATATTGACACAGTGCAGGCTATTGAGGCTCAATAAAATCTATTCTTCACTTTCTTTTACCTCATCTGCAGACTGTTGACATTTTCTTTTATTTCACTACTGATGTTTTTCTTTTACATAGGAGATTTTAGCACTGATGTTGTAATTGCTTATCACACAGCTGGCCCTGTTATGATGTTCTTGTGAATGTCCCTTCATTTTCCTGATGGTCCTGTGATCCAATCTACAATCCATTTAAAAACAAAACATTCATGTGCCATTTTATGCTGTGGCTCTTTTGAGTTCTATTTCAGCTTCATTAATATTGATGCTGTCTGTCTCCTTGCTTATTTCAGAAGATTCTTTGAAATTAATCTTCAGAATTCGCTGTGATTTGTTGCTGTTTTGAACGTCAGCCCCAGTACAGCTTGTCTCTCGTTAATTTTGTTTTTCTTTATTTTTACGCGTCTGCTATGACTGTTCTCCTACTTGTACTACTGGTGTGTGTCAGGTCCTTTATGGAATCCTGGTTTCGCCTCTGCTTTTCACTGTGATTTTCCATCATTAGGGACCTCTTGAATAAAAATGTAGCCCTTGTTTCTGACAGAGTCCATGTTCCTCTTCTTTTCTTTCTGTGTGATTTTCCATCATTATGGTTCTTAAATTTCTTGAATAATGATATATACGATGAACAAATGGACAGAACAGTAATGGCTTCATCAGTGTTTTCTAAAATGTATCTGCAGCTTTTAGAGCACACAGTGCCACAGCAGAATCTGTACTATGTATGTAAAAGAATTTTTAAAACAGATTTTTGTGGTCTGTTGGTAACAGTGCATTAATAATTCACATTCTTGCTTACAGCATCTGCTTGTTAGAATGGCAGTTCCGCAGAAGCCAGGTTGGAGAACAGCCCTAGGTCTGAACGTCTGAGGTGTACAGGTCCATTGCCACATCTGCTACTTTTTTCCCATACCATTTTCAAAAGCAACCAATATTTCCGTTTTCAAAAGCAACCAATATTTCCTTGACTAGGAATGTTGAAAATTATACTAATTTCAAAAATGAGGTAGATGAAGCCAAACTTTACTCATTTGAGTTATTTTTGTGTCTGCTGGGATGAGTAATTTCATTGACCATTTTTGAATAAAACAGTTTCATACTTCTAGTTACAAGTAGGCAAAGGAGTATTATAGGTGGTAGGAGAACAGAATTCAAATTTAACAACTACAGCTGAGTAAAACCAAGTCAATAAATACCAAGAAATAAGAGGGTAAGGTTAAAAATATCGACTCTCCAATCATTGCTGTAAAACTATGGAGAGAAAATAATGCTAAAGTAAGAAAATAAAATAAATTGTTCACTATTGGTTAAAAACTATCTTTGCTTCATGTTCAGAATACTCATTACCAACTGAAGAATTCAAAATGTATTCAAGCAGCTTGATCTTTGAAAACATCCTATGAGAAACTACCAACACATATACAGAGCTGATATTTAAGAGAGTTTTACAAATCTATGATGCACAAATAATTTCAAAGGTTGACAAAAGAAATCTAGCGGCCTCCTTTAGATGAAAACCAATTTAACTTGGACATAAACCTAGAATTTAGAAATTCTGAGTTCTCAGTGTAATGTTAATACATTTCATTAGAATTGTACCAAATCCTTTATCGATACTTTCCATATTTTAAAAATAGAACCCAAAATGCCTAGAAAATGGAATAGACATCCACATGCAAAATAATGAAGTTGGGCCCCTATCTCACATGATATTCAAAACCTAGTTTAAGATGGATCAAAGCCCTAAATGCAAGAGCTTAAACTATAAAACATTTAGACGAAAACATAGGAGTTAATCTTTATGACCTTGGATTAGGAATTGGTTTCTTAAATGTGTCACATAAAGAACAAACAGCCAAAGGAAAAAAATAGATAAATTAGGCTTTACTAAAATGAAAAATTGGAGTGCTTTAAAGACACTATCAAAAAAAAAAAAGCCCACAAAAGGTAGAAAATATTTACAAATAATTTATCTGATAGTAGTCTAGTATCAGAATATATAAAGAATTCTTAAACTTAATAATAAAAAGACAGCCCAATTAAAAATGAGCAAAGGACTTCAACAGACATTTCTCCAAAGGCAATGTATAATAAGACCACAATGGGATATCACTTCATACTCACTAGGATGACTACCATGAAAAAGATGGACAGTGTTGGCAAAGATGTGGAGAAATTATAACCATCATACATTGATGATGGGAATATAAAATAGTGCGACCACTTTGAAAAGCAGTCTGAAAAGCAATTTCTGAAATAAACATAGAGTTATTACATGACCTAATAACTCCACTCCTAAGTGTGCATCTGAAAGAACTGAAAACATATTTTCACACAAAAATCTGTACACAAATGTTAATAGCAGCATCATTCATAATAGCCAAAAACTGAGAACAACTCAAATGAATGGATAAACACAGTGAGGTATAGCTATACAATGGAATATTATTCAGCCCTAAAAAGGAATGAAGTGATTCATGCTAAAACATGCACAAATCTTGAAAACATTATGCCAAGTTAAAGAAATCAGAAACAAAAAGCAACATATGATACAGCTCCATTTACATGAAATGTTCAGAATAGGTGAATTCATGGGGACAGAAAGTAGATTAGTGGTTGTTAGTGGTTCTCATCAGACACAGAAGGATGGGAAGTTACTGCTAATGGGTACAGGGTTTCTTTTCTGGAGTGATAAAAATGTTCTATAATTATGTAATGTGATATTCACATAAACTTATGAATATACTAAAACCCACTGAGCTCTGCACTTTAGAAGGGTGAATTTTATTATATTTTCTTTGATTTCTCTTTCTGAATTCTTTATGCACTTTTTAAAAAAGAATAAACAAATGCCATGTCTCTATGAAACAGAGTATTATGAGAACTGAAATACTCTATTAACATTAATAAAGTAGATTTTTAATTTGTATCAAATAAGGGTGATTGTTTAAACCTGGGAAAATACAATAGAATTGGGAATTGGGTATAAATCAGTACTTGAAGGCCACATTCATATTGTCCAGTGAAGATAATACTCTTGTAAAATTTCTATTTGTAAACATTTGGATGCTGGACATTAAAGTTTTGACATCTCATCAGAATATTTTTATATTTAGACTTTAATTTCCTTCCCAATGACATTCATTATTTGGTTCATCTTTTCAAATACTACATATTCAGTAAATATATGTGGAATTATAAGTATTGACCTAGTTGCTGGCTCATCTACATAATAATGAGTTCCAGTTATCACTCAAAGCAAGTAATCCTGGGGAAAGAAACACTCAATTCTGAATCTAGAGTGTAATGATGCCACGGTAGCACTGAATGTTGAAATATATTTCACTTAAACTTTTTAGTTTAATAATTCACTAAGTTCTGATCAGAACTTAGTTTCAGTTCAGTTCAGTCGCTCTGTTTTGTCCAACTCTTTGTGACCCCATGGACTGCAGCATGCCAGCCTTCCCTGTCCATCACCAACTCCCAGAGCTTACTCAAACTCATGTCCATCTAGTTGGTGATGCCATCCAGCCATCTCATTTTCTGTCATCCCCTTCTCCCACCTTCAATTCTTCGTAGAATCAAGGTCTTTTCCAATGAGTCAGTTCTTCATGTCTGGTGGCCAACGTATTGGAGTTTCAGCTTCAGCATCATTCCCTCCAATGAATATTCAGGACTGATTTCTTTTAGGATTGAATGTTTGGATCTCCTTACAGTCCAAGGGACTCTCAAGAGTCTTCTCCAACACCATAGTTCAAAAGCATCAGTTCTTTGGTGGTCAGCTTTCTTAATAGTCCAACTCTCACATCCATACATGACTACTGGAAAAACCATAGCATTGACTAGACAGATCTTTGTTGGCAATATAATGTCCCTGCTTCTTAATATGCTGTCTAGGATGGTCATAGCTCTTCTTCCAAGGAGCAAGCGTCTTTAATTTCAGGGCAGAAGTCACTGTCCGCAGTGATCTTGGAGCCTGAAAAAATGAAGTTCCTCACTGTTTTTATTGTTTCCCCATCTATTTGCATAAGGGACTGGATATCATGATATTAGTTTTCTGATGTTGAGTTTTAAGTCAACTTTTTTCACTCTCCTCTTTCACTTTCATCAGGAGGCTCTTTAGTTCTTTTTCACTTTCTGCCATAAGGGTGGTATCATTTGCATATCTGAGGTTATTGATATTTCTCCCAACAATCTTAATTCCAGCTTGTACCATCCAGCCCAGCATTTCACATGATGTACTCTGCACATAAGTTAAATAAGCAGGGTGACAATATACAGCCTTGATGTACTCCTTTCCCGATTTGGAACCAGTCTGTTGTTCCATGTCCAGTTCTAACTGTTGCTTTTTGACCTGCATACAGGTTTCACAGGAGGCAAGTAATGTGGTCTGGCATTCCTATCTCTTGAAGAATTTTCTACAGTTTGTTTTGATCCACACAGTCAAAGGCGTTAGCATAGTCAATAAAGCAGATGTAGATATTTTTCTGGAATTCTCTTGCTTTTTTTTTATCATCCAAGGGATGTTGGAAATTTGATCTCTGGTACCTCTGCCTTTTCTAAATCCAGCTTGAACATCTGGAAGTTCATCGTTCATGTACTGTTGAAACCTGGCTTGCAGAATTTTGAGCATTACTTTGCTAGCGTGTAAGATGAGTGTAATTGTGCAGTACTTTGAGCATTCTTTGGCATTGCCTTTGTTTGGGATTGGGATGAAAACTGACCTTTTCCAGTCTTGTGGCCACTGCTGAGTTTTTCATATTTGCTGGGATATTGGGTGCAGCACTTTCAGGATTTGAAATAGTTCAACTGGAATTCCATCACCTCCACTAGCTTTGTTTGTAGTGACGCTTCCTAAGGGCCACTTAACTTGACATTCCAGGATGTCTGGCTCTAGGTGAATGATCACACCATCATGATTATCTGGGCCATTAAGATCTTTTTTGTATAGTTCTTCTGTGTATCTTACCACCTCTTCTTAATATCTTCTGCTGCTGTTAGGTCCCTACCATTTCTGTCCTTTATTGTGCCCATCTTTGCATGAAATGTTCCCTTGATATTTCTAATTTTCTTGAAGTGATCTCTAGTCTTTCCCATTCTGTTGTTTTCCTCTGTTTCTTTGCATTGATCACTGAGTCAGGCTTTCTTATCTCTCCTTGCTATTCTTTGGAACTCTGCATCCAAATGGGTATATCTTTCCTTTTCTCCTTTGCCTTTCACTTCTCTTCTTTTCTCAGCTATTTGAAAGGCCTCCTCAGACAACCCATTTTGCATTTTTGCATTTCTTTTCTTCAGGATGGTCTTGATCACTACCTCTTATACAATGTCATGAACTTCTGTCCATAGTTCATCAGGCACTCTGTCAGATCTAATCCCTTGAATCTAATTGTCATTTCCACTGTATATTGTGAGGGATTTGATTTAGGTCATACCTGAATGTTCTAGTGGTTTTCCATACTTTCTTCAATTTAAATCTGAATTTGGTAGTAAGGAGTTCATGATCTGAGCCACAGTCCATTCCTCATATTATATTTGCTGACTGTATAGAGCTTCTCCATCTTTGGCTGCAAAGAATATAATCAATCTGATTTTGGTGTTGACCAGCTGGTGATGTCCATGTGTAGAGTATTCTCTTGTGTTGTTGGAAGAGAGTGTTTACTAGGACCAGTGCATTCTCTTGGAAAAACTCTTTGCCCTGCTTCATTTTGTACTACAAGGCCAAGTTTGGCTATTAGTCCAGGTATCTCTTGACTTCCTACTTTTGCATTCCAGTATCCTATAATGAAAAGGACATCTTTCTTGGGTATTAGCTCTAAAAGGTCTTTTAGGTCTTCATAGAACTGTTCAGCTTCTTCAGCATTACTGGTTAGGGCATAGACTTGGATTACTGTGATGTTGAATGTTTGCCTTGGAAATGAACAGAGATCATTCTGTTGTTTTTGAGACTGCATCCAAGTACTGCATTTCGGACTCTTTTGTTGACCATGATGGCTACTCCATTTCTTCTAAAGGATTCTTGCCCACAGTAGTAGATATAATGGTCACCTGAATTAAATTCACCCATTCCAGTCCATTTGAGTTAACTGATTCCTAAAATGTTGACGTTCACTCTTGCCATCTCCTGTCTGACCACTTCCAATTTCCCTTGATTCATGGACCTGACATTCCAGGTTCCTATGCAATATTGTTCTTTACAGCATCGGACTTTACTTCCATCACCCGTCACACCCACAACTGGATATTGTGTTTGCTTTGGCTCCGTCTCTTCATTCTTTCTGGAGTCATTTCTCCACTGATCTCCAGTAGCATATTGGGCACTTACTGACCTGGGGAGTTCATCTTTCAGTGTCCTATCTTTTTGCCTTTTCATACCATTCATGGGGTTCTCAAGGCAAGAATACTGCAGTAGTTTGCCTTTCCCTTCACCAGTGGACCACATTTTGTAAGAACTCTCCACCATGACCATCTCGGGTGGCCCCACACGGCATGGTTCATAGTTTCACTGAGTTAAACAAGGCTGTGGTCCATGTGGTCCATGTGATCAGTTTGGTTAGTTTTCTGTGACTGAGGTTTTTATTCTGTCTGCCCTCTGATGGATAGGGACTTCCCTGGTGGCTCAGATGGTAAAGCGTCTGTCTACAATGCAGGAGACCTGGGTTTGATCCCTGGGTCAAGAAGATCCCCTGGAGAAGGAAATGGCAATCCACTCCAGTACTATTGCTTGGAAAATCCCATGGATAGAGGAGCCTGGTAGGCTACAGTCCATGGGGTTGCAAAGAGTCTGACACAACTGAGCAACTTCACTTTCACTTTCTGATGGGTAAGGATAAGAGACTTATGGAAGCTTACTGAAGCTCTCTGATGGGAAAGACTGACTGAGGGGGAAACTGGGTCTTGCTCTGATGGGTGGGGGCCATGGTTCTGCTCCCAACAAAAAAGGCCATCAAGTCAGCCAAACAATTTCTGGTGAGCAGCTGAATTCTAAGGTTACCATCTGGTCTCATGGGTCTTAGTATAAGACGATAGACTCCTGATGGAGGCACATCCAAAGAGCCTAGAAGTTAGCCCCTCACTGTGATATACTACCTTACTCTGTCTGGCCACTGAGTCTGAAAGCCTGAAAGGATAGTCCATTTTGTACTGCTAACCTTATCACCCTTTTTTGTTCCCATTATGATTTATGGGTCACCTTCTGGCCAACACAGCCTTGTTCCTTGAGGAAGAGCCTAAATACTTTAGTGATTTACATGATGCCAGTTGGAGAAGGCAACAGCACCCCCACTCCAGCACTCTTGCCTGGAAAATCCCATGGACAGAGGAGCTTGGTGGGCTATAGCCCATGGGGTCGCTAAGAGTCAGACATGACTGAGTGACTTCACTTTCCCTTTTCACTTTCATGCACTGGAGAAGGAAATGGAAACCCACTCCAGTGTTCTTGCCTGGAGAATCTCAGGGACGGGGGAGCCTCATGGGCTGCTGTCTATGGGGTCACACAGAGTCGGACACAACTGAAGTGACTGAACAGCAGCAGCAGTCAGTACTTTACAATAAAATAAGCTGCAGAAGGCCAGCAGCAAATTGCCCTCTTGCACAGCACTTCAGAGGGGACAGGATAGTTGGGTACAACTTCTAGAGAAATTCAGCCAAATTAATTTGTAGTATTTACCCACCATCAGATGGATTTTCTGGAATCACATGCTTCCTGGATACAATCTTTATATTAATAACAGCAGAAATATGAAATACGCAGGGGCCAATATATTTTCATTTTTCTTGAAAATAAAATACCCACTGGAATAAGAAGGGCTGTAGAAAGCTTTCTTTCCAGTTTTATACATGAAAGACTTCTATATGTAAAACACCTGTAGAGTATGGATTATCTAATATATTTTCTATAATTCCACTACCCAGTAGATTTCTTATTCCATCATGAGCCTGAGCAAACATTTGAAACAAATGAAAGCCAAGCATTTGTAGCCTGGAGTCTGAATGCCACTGAACACATTTGGTAGCCCTGAAAATCCTGCCTCTTTTTTTTTTTTTTTTTATGTTGTCCATGAGAGTGAATTAATTCTCTCCAAGCAATGGAATGAAGCAGGGTTGGAAGTGGATTCCAGCTGGTGTATCCTGTTCTTCATAGAAATTTCCAGGCCATGAGAAAAAAATTTTTTTCCTTTTTAAAGAATCCTACTGGATTTTATTTGATACGAAATACAATACGGCTGAAAAAATACAAAGCAGAGAAGACATGGTTCTACCTAATTTATAATTAAGTAACAGGAGGGCAAGTCATTAAATGCATAACAAAACAGTTGAGCTTAATGAAAAAATTCTCTTTTCCCAGTGCATATACCTTTGGAATTCCCAGTCTCTGCTGTCCAATGAACACGCCTGCTGTGTTCTGAGCCTGTAAGAGAAGCAAGGGAAGTGAAAAGCATGTTACAGACTCCCCATGCAACAGCTCTCTGTTCAAAAGTAGCAGATGACTGCTTAGCTTGACATTGTATGCAAAGAACCATAATGTGGTTCCTGCAGGTGGCACAGTTATCCATCGTAATATCCGAGGCCCAGATTTTCCACTTTTTCTTTCCACCTTTTCACTTCAAAACACTTTTCACCGCAGTGCTGCTCAGGAAATCCACGACCATCCCTGGCGCTGTCTGGAAGTGCACATCTGTCTTCTGGCCACTACAAAAGAAATTTCTTAACCTGCTTACAAAGATGGGGAATTTTACCTAGGCCAAGCAAGACCACACTTTCCCTACAAGAGACTTAACCCAGGAACTAGAGCATCTCATGAAGAACAGTGGAAAGGTAACCCAGCCTTCCCCAATGAGGCAGCCCTAGCTCCTCTGATTCCTTCTGCTGCACGAGTGAGAAGTACCAGAAAGGAGCAAAATATCTGAATGCTTTGAACAAAGACCCAAATCAACTCACTACTTAAAAGTGGGAAAGAGAAGAAAATCCATGGCTTTAATCACAGTGACCCTGCTCACAGGTAACTGTATTCTAATAAGTTTCTTGACTTTTGGCAAGAGTATATCAACTCCTCCTCCATGGAGAAAGGGGCAGATGCCCTTCTCCCTTGTTTTAGTATTACAGAACACAAAATCCTTATCCAAGAAGCTATCTTTCAGCCCCAGATTAGCTTTGGCTACATTGCCCCCACCTCCATGCCTTGCTCTGAATTCATACGTGGTGAAGCAGATACTTAGCACTCAGAGTGCCGTCCTGAGAAACATCTGGGCAGGCACCAACACCAGACCTGACAGAATTCTTGTCTCTTCCAGGAACCGTCTGCTGGTTCCTTTTGCAGGATCTAGACCCAATGCCCTAACCAGTGCCGTCAGCCACTTTGCTTCTTGTGTTCTGCCTTTTCCTAATCGCTTAGAGACTGAGGTAGGAGAGCTCCATCTCTGGTTTCAAAATTCCTTGGAGGAATCCTGTACTGATCAACTAGTCTTCTCTTTCACATTGGTGAAGATGAGGCCTTTAACCTTGACCTTTTTCTCAGCCCCTTATAGTATTTCTGAAGCCCTTTTTAGGTGAGTTACAAAGGCTTTTAAGAAACATTTGCTTTTTCAGCAGTTCCATTCATCTTAGTCCTCATAGCATGGCTTCCATCTTATTATGTCAGCAACTCACCAGGGGCAAACAGAAGAATTTCTGACGTTTCAAGTTCGAAATTTATGCCTTTCTGTTGCATCTTCCACTCAGTTGTTAGTTTTTTTTTATTTTGGAAGCCTCACACTCCCCACTCATGTGCCTGGCAGAGATGAAAGGCAAGTTCTAAATCCAGTGAGTAATCTTACCTTTACCTACATATGCTATCACATCTTCCCATTATCTGGAATCTCTCAGCTCATCTAAAAAGACAGTTTTCTCTCTAAAGGCCGCAGCATGCCATGAGATGGAGATAATTCTCTTACATGCACTAATAAAGAAAATGTTAACAATAATATCAGGAAGACCATCAAATCATAATGGAAACTGGAAAATGGAGGCATCAAGCTACAGATGAAAATTAAAGTCTTTGAAATTCTGGCAGAGCTCAATCTCTCTCAAAACATATAAAATTCAACACCATGCCAAAATTCTTGAATCACAGTGAAAATTTATAAAAAGCATATGGTAGCAGAGCTCTTCAAAAACAGTCCCCTGCTCAGGACATGTGTGTGGCATCAGGAGGATAAGCTAGCTTCTATATGATGAGCCAGAGTGAAGGTGTGCCAATGATTACAAGCCAGAACAATTGCTGGAAGGATACTCACTGACACTCTGCTTCAAACAGTGTGGCATCTCAATGGAATACTGGAGAAAAATCAATGACAGCTCTTCTCGAGAAAAGATTTTGAGTAGGGGACAAATTTTAAAGGACAGAGTTACAGACAGTAATAGGAACTGTGAGTGGTGGTGGCTGCCATACATTTTTAACAAGAACATGTGAGCCATATATGGGAAGAAATGCTTTACAATACTGCTGTTATTAGAGGAGAGTCAATATCGTTGACATAACTGGTTAGTGATTGATCCTGTTAAGGAGACTTTTCTCCCCCACATTTCCACCAAAAAAAAAAAAATAGACAAAACAAACAAACAAACCCACACCCCAGTAGCAATGGGTAGCAACGGTTTGTATTTCACTAGAAGTTTCATGATTTTTAAATTTAAAATGCAGTGATAAAATTTGAAAGGATATTAAGTAAACCATCAGGTTGGTCTTATTTGAATAATCAGAGTGGAACAATCTGTTGAATTGTTTCTTCACTGAATGTATCCCATTTAATAATAGTAGAAGATTGCATTAATGTTCTCAACTATTCACCACACCTTCTGTAAGAGAGTTATGCTGCTGCTGCTCCTGCTAAGTCGCTTCAGTTGTGTCCGACTCTATGCAACCCCATAGACGGCAGCCCACCAGGCTCCCCGTCCCTGGGATTCTCCAGGCAAGATCACTGGAGTGGGTTGCCATTTCCTCTCCAATGCATGAAAATGAAAAGTGAAAGGGAAGTTGTTCAGTCGTGTCCGACTCTTAGCGACCCCATGGACTACAGCCCACCAGGCTCCTCCATCCATGGGATTTTTCCAGGCGAGAGTACTGGAGTGGGGGTGCCATTGCCTTCTCCAAGAGAGTTATATATACTACATATTTCCATGTGACTTGCAGTCCCTTCATATAGGAGGTGCATACTTCCTTATTTTGTTAACATTGGATTTAGCCATGTGATTTGCTTTGGCCAATAAAATGTGAGGTGCAATTGACCATCTAAACAGAAGCTTAAGTCCCATTGCACAGTTCAGCCATTACACTCTTTTCCGTCTACCACGACAATGAGTGTCCTTAACAGGTGCTGCTTCCTCAGCTTGGATCCTGAAATGAACACACATTGAGCACAGCCACAGCTGACACATTCCATGAGTGAGAAATAAACCCTCGAGCCACTGAGGTTTGTGCATGTTTCTTATTGCAGCATAAACTATCAAAACTCAACAAAAGCATGTAGGGAATTCCCTGGCAGTCCAGTGGTTAGGACTCCACACTTCCACTGAAGATGGTCCAGGGTACTAAGATCTCACAGGCCAAGTCACACAACCAAAACAAACAAGCAAACAAAAAATATGTAAATTAGTACAGCAGCTCGGAGAAGGCGATGGCACCCCACTCCAGTACTCTTGCCTGTAAAATCCCATGGGCGGAGGAGCCTGGTGGGCTGCAGTCCATGGGGTCGCTAGGAGTCGGACACGACTGAGTGACTTCACTTTCACTTTTCACTTTCATGCATTGGAGAAGGAAATGGCAACCCACTCCTGTGTTCTTGCCTGGAGAATCCCCGGGATGGGGGAGCCTGGTGGGCTGCTGTCTATGGGATTGCACAGAGTCGGACACGACTGAGGCGACTTAGCAGCAGCAGCAGCAGCAGTACAGCAGCTATCTGCTAACAATATTTGTCAGCTATGCAATATATGTATATATATATATCTCAGATGAAGTGCTAGAATGCAAATAGCTTAGATAAAAACATGCCTCACAAAGAAATATAATTAATGTTAATCTTAATTTTCTATCTCAGATTTTTCACTTCTTTGAAAGGTTTCTAATAGGTTGTAGAATATAATATATCCAGCTTCTCCATCTTCATTAAAAAGATTTTCAAGTATTCTACTGGAGTAGAATATTAATGTTATCAACCTAATATCTCTCTAAATATATACCATGTGGTTACTTTAAAGGGAATCCTCATTTTTGGTCAAAATATCACTAATTTCCAGAATAATTGTATAGATTAAGAAATGAATTTAGGGCTTACCTGGTGGCTCAGTGATAAGGAATCTGCCTGCCAGTGCAGGAGACACTGGTTCGATCCCTGATCTGGGAAGATTCCACTTGCCTTGAGCAACTAAGGCTGAGCGCCACACTATTAAGCCTGTGCTCTAGAGCTTGGGAACCACAACTACTGAAACCTGCGCCCCAGTTTCCATGCTCTGCAACAAGAGAAGCCACTGCAGTGAGAAGCATGCACACCACAGCTAGGAAGTAGCCCCCACTTGGCACAACTAGAGAACAGTTCACGCAGCAGTGAAGATCCAGTGCAGCCAAAAATAATAAATGAGCTTATTAAAAAAAGAAAGAAATGAATTTATGTTTATGAGTTTGAGTAAATCATTCAATTGCTCTGCAACATTCCAAACAGTATTAGAAGCAAAACCACACGTTAGAACAGAGCACAAAAGCACTAAGAGCCAGACAGCTTTCTATGGGTTTTTATAGCTAATGAACTTTCAGACCATAATTAGTTCCTCTCTCAGCTGTATTTTATCCTAAGAACCTATTTTTTAGAATTTCTAGGCTTGACATCTTTAAATCTTCATCTTTTTAGTACTTTAAAGATGTTACTCCACCGGTTGGTTTGTGTTTTTGGTTACAAGAAACGTTTTGTCATTATCTTTGTTCCTCTGTACTTGTGTTTTTCCATCCCCTTTGTTTGCTTTTTAATATTTTCCCTTTGTAACTTGTTTTAATGAATTTGATTACGATGTGACCCTGGTGTAGATTTCTTTGTGTTTCTTGTGCTTGGGCTTGTTGAACTTCTTGGATCTAGTTTTTATCAAATTTGGAAAAATCTTGGCTCTTGTCTCTTCAAATACTGTTTCCTGTGACCACTCCCCCCTTCACCTTTCCATCAAGGCTCCAATTACATGTATGGTAAGCTGCTTGACGTTAGCCCACAGCTCACTGATGCTCTCTGGTCCTTTTCTTCCACCAGACTTATTTTTGTCTAGGTTCATTGTACATAGTTTATATCACCATGTTTTCAGACTCACTCTTGATTTTCCCCCAGTATCTATTCTGTTAATTAATCCTATCCAATGTCATAGTTTTCATCTCTGGAAGTTCAGTTTGTGTCTTTTTTCACATCACTGTGTTTCTGCTTAACATGTTCTGTCTTTCCTCTAGATCAGGATCGGTCCTTTCCTCTAGATCATTTCCTTTGGATGATTCTTTGTCTGGGGGCTGTCCTATGTATTGCAGCATGTTTATCAGCGTCCCTAGCTTCTACCCACCGCATGGCTGTAGCACCACTACCCTCAAGCTGTGATATTGAACTGCCTCCAGACATTCCCAAATGTTGGCTGGGGGAAAAAATAAGTCCTCTCTTAAAAATTACCGTGCTAGATTTGGGGACATATGTGATACAGTTATGAGAACTATTTAAATGTCATAGTCTACTAATTCTATCATCCCTATCTGTTTTCTCCCAATTTCTATTGATTGAATTTCCTCTTTAGAAATTTCCTGCTTCTTCACATACCTGATAGCTTTTTTTATTATATGCCAGACATTGTGAAGTTTACTTTGTTGGCAATGTGTATTCTCATATTCCTATAAATATTTCTGAGCTTTGTCCTGGGATGTAGCTAAGTTACCAGAAAAAAAGCTTGATCTTTTCAGGGCTTGCTTTTAAGCTTCATTAGGAAGGACCAGAACAGCATCTAATTTAGGGCTAATTTTGCACTGCTACTGAAATGAGACCCTTCTGCATGCTCTACCCAATATCCCATGAATTGTGATGTTTCCCAGTTTGGCTGGGAATTTGTGGTACTATTTGTGGTACTGAGTGAGCTCCTTACTGGTGGTTCTTTACATGATCTAGAATAGTTTCCTCAAATGTATATGCTGGTAAGCTCTCAGATGAATACTTGCAGGAGCACCTCTGGACATTTGGGGGTTCTTTCTTTCTGAGAAGTTTTATCCTTTCTGGTTATTTGTTCTGCAAACTCTAGCAGTTTGGGCGTCTCTTAACTTCATCTCTCCAACTCCCAGTTCCATCTGCTCCACTCAAAGATCATTGCATTCTGCTTGGGTTCTCCTCCTGCACTACAGCCTGAAAACTCTCCGGGAACTAAACTGGGATAATTGTTGAAGACACCTGCTATGCTTCCCACCTCTCAGGGATCATGTCCTTCATTATCTCATGCCTAACATCTAAAAAATAATTATTTCATATATTCACTATTTCATCTGATTTTTTAAAGTTGTTTTAGGGAAGTGGGTCAGTCTGGTTTTTGTCACCCCATCTTGACTGGAAATGAGTACCTTTTTTGTTTTGTGGTTGCGCTTGGTCTTAATTGATGTGCGTGGGCTTTCTCTAGATGCAGCAAGCAGGGGCTACTCTTTGTTGAGGTGCACAGGTTTTCATTGTGATGACTTCTCTTGTTGAAGAGCACAGGCTGCAGGTGCAGAGGCTTCAGCAGTTGTAACATGCTGGCTTACTAGTTGTGGTGCTCAGGCTTAGTTGCTCTGTGGCATGTGAAATCTTCCTGGACCAGGCTTTGAACACATGACCCCGTCATTGGCAGGCAGATTCCTATCCACTGAGCAACCAGGAAAGGCCAAAATGAGTACTTTTTTTTTTTAATGAGTACATTTAAAGCTACTTGGAATTTACATGGGCATTAAACTTTCTGAATTATTGAATTTCTGAGAATAACTGTACTTTGCTCTCCCTCTTGATTGGAAAGTTTGAATTGAAATAAAATTCTAGTTCACATAATTTTCACTACAAACCAAAGGCATTTTGCCCTTGTTTTGAGCATCCAGTGTTGTGTATGGGAAGTCTGATGTTTGTTTGATTCTTAATTCCTTTGTAAATAACATTTTTTTCTTTCTGTAAGATTTTAGAGTGATCTCTTGACCTAGTGTTCTGAAATTCCAGAGTGATCTGTTTAGGTACATATTTCAAAAAAAATAATAGCTGTGAAATCATGAGTTGACTAATTTTAATTTTACAACCCATTATAAAATAAGCATATGATCATTAAGATGAAAAAACATTTATCATACCATTTAAAATCATCTTTAGGGAGACATATGTATACTTACGGCTTCCCGGTGGCTCAGCGGTAAAGAATCTGCTTGCAATGCAAGAAATGCAGGAATCGTGGGTTCTATCCTACGGTCTGGAAGATCCGTTGAGGAGGAAATGGCAACCCACTCTAGTATTGTTGCTTAGAAAATTCCATGGACAGAGGAGCCTGGCAGGCTACACTCCATGGGATCACAAATTGTCAGAATGACTTTTCAGTTAGGCACACATGCACACATGTATATTATGGCTGATTCTTGTTGAACGGCAGAAACCAACACAACATTGTAAAGCAATTCTCCTTCAATTAAAAATAATAATAATAAAAAAGACTGGAAGCTACCCAACACAATTATCTTCAGTATCACCAGTGCTGTATCTTCTACCTTTCAGGAAACTTTGGATTAAAGCATAGTGTTAAACAGCAAAGGAAACCATAAGCAAAACAAAAGACAACCTACAAACTGGGAGAAGATATTTGCAAATGACGCCACTGACAAGGGATTAATTTCCAAAATATACTAACAGCTCATATAATTCAAGTAAAAAGAAACCAACCCAACTAAAAATGAGTAGGAGACCTAAATAGACCTTTTTCCAAAGAAGACATACCGATGGCCAATGGGCACAAGAAAAGATGTTCAGATCACTGATTACTAAAGAAATGCAAATCATAACTACAATGAGGTATCACCTCACATTAGTCAGAGTGACTATCATTAAAAAGTCTACAAATAGTAAATGCTGAAGATGGTGTGGATAAAAGGAACCCTTCTACATTGCTGGTGGGAATGTACATTGGTGCAGCCACTATGCAGAACAGTATGGACATTCCTTAAAAGTAACCATAGAGTTACCATATGATCCAGCAATACCATTCCTGGGCATAGATCCAGAAAAAATGAAAATTCTAATTAAAAATGATACATGTACCCTAAAATTCATGGCAGCATTATTTACAACAGCCGAAACACGGAAGTAACCTAAGTGTCCATCAATAGGAATGGATGAAGATGGATGTGTGTGTACATATATATAATGCAGTATTAACTCAGCCATAAAAAAGAATTAAACATTGCCATTTGCAGCAAGGTGAATGGACCTAGAGGTTATCATACTGAGTGAAGTCAGACAGGGAAATATTATATCACTCATGTGTGGAATCTAAAAAATAATACAAATGAACTGATTTACAAAACAGAAATAGACTGACAGAATAGAAAACAAACTATGGAGAGGAGGGATAAATTAGGAGTATGAGATTAACAGATACACGCCACTACATGTAAAATACATAGACAGCAAGGATTTACTGTATATACCACAGGGAACTCTATTCAATATCTTGTATAAACCTATAATGAGAAAGAACTAAATTATAAATAGATGTCTATCTTTATGTATAACTCAGTCACTTTGCTGTACGCCTGAAACTAATACCGTACAATATCGTCAATCAACTCCACTTCAATTTTTAAAAAGCACAGTATTAAGAAAATTTATAATAGATCATCAGGGAAAACTCAGAATAGGTGAAGATTATTAGGTATCTTCTCAGTGGTTGTTGTATAGGTGATCCTTTGGGGTTATCTTGTTATATAGCTGTCTGTGTTTTCATGATCCTTGGGCAATTTTACATACAAATCTGTAAGTTGTAGAAAACTGATGCAAAAAGAGTCTTATCTGTAGACGTGACAATAAATCGTCTCTGTTGAAGGTGCAATTGATTGTCACTATGTAAGAGAGGGCTTCCCAGGTGAGTAGTGGTAATGAACCCACCTGCCGATGCAGGAGACATAAGAGATGTGGGTTCCGTCCTTGGTCAGGAAGATCCCCTGGAGGAAGGCATGGCCACCCACTTCAGTATTCTTGCCAGACAGAGGAGCCTGTTGGGCTATGGTCTATAGGGTCACAAACAATTGGACACAACTGAAGTGACTTAGCACACATGTAAAAGAGATGATTCCAAACATTACATTTCCTATAAATATTATTTTCTCATTTATTGGTAATCTCATTTCAGCATTCCTGATTGCTGTTATACAAATTCTCCTTTGAAAAGGTTTTAATCTCTTACTGTTTCCTTCATTAATTATTAATGAGTTAAATAATATCTTTGACCTGTTTTATTGGTAATCTCATTTCAGCATTCCTGATTGCTGTTATTTGAATTCTCCTTTGAAAAGGTTTTAATCTCTTACTGTTTCCTTCATTAATTATTAATGAGTTAAATAATATCTTTGACCTGTTTTTTATTTATCTGAAAAATCATGATTTTGCCTTATTTTAACTATATTTTATTAATAGCATATATGAATTATTATAATGTTCATTATTACTATATTTATCATGTTTGACAGGATTTGGAGAACACTTCAAACTAGCCTTTGGAACAAAGTATATTTTTTTATGTGGTGAGAATTTTTTATTTCACTTCATGAGTACAGAGAAATAAAATAACAAGGCTATTTTTAAGGCATAAAATAACAATCTACACATGTATAAAGTATATAGCAGGTATCTTTGAGTCTCTAAAGCTCTAGAGAAATAGTGGCATAAAATATATAATCAAATAATCCATCAGAGGAATGCCCCATGTTCTAACACCTAATGGTAGTCATGAAGTCAATATCAAATGATGTTTGGCTCTCAAGGGCATCACTTCATTAGGGGACAGTTTCACTGTGAGTTACATGGACTAGGGCCTTTGAATAGATTAATACAGATACACTTACAGGGAGAGTGGAATATTTGAAAAGAAGGATGTGGGCTCACATTTTATTAATGCCTATTCTGAACTGTGGTGTTGGAGAAGACTCTTGAGAGTCCCTTGGACTGCAAGGAGATCCAACCAGTCCATTCTGAAGGAGATCAACCCTGGGATTTCTTTGGAAGGAATGACGCTAAAGCTGAAAGTCCAGTACTTTGGCCATCTCATGCGAAGAGTTGACTCACTGGAAAAGACTCTGATGCTGGGAGGGATTGGGGGCAGGAGGAGAAGGATGAGATGGCTGGATGGCATCACTGACGCGATGGATGTGAGTCTGAGTGAACTCCAGGAGTTGGTGATGGACAGGGAGGCCTGGTGTGTTGCGATTCATGAGGTTGCAAAGAGTCGGACACGACTGAGCAACTGAACTGAACTGAGCTGATTGCTCCTTTTGCATTTTGGGGTTGAGGTCTGCAAACTTCCCTCTCAAACAGATGAATATCTTTCTCATCATTCTGATGAGGTTGTAAAGGCAATCAATTCATTGCTTGCAAACCTTGCTTGTTTGATCTTAAGTTCCTGGGATAAAGAGATAAAAAACAAAATAAAACAAATCTGGTTTCCTTAGTAAAGATCTCTATCCTGAAACTAGTGTTAGTTTTATTAAACAGCTGATGGAGGAGTAGAGTACGTAGAAAATCTTTGTTTACAGCTCAAAACAGAGTAGCTCTTCTGGATCCTATTTCACTGATCCTATTTTCACTGATCCTATTTCACCTTTGACCACGATCACTTCTTTTAATTGAAGTATTGTTGATTTAATTTTTTTACCTTGCTTAATTTTTTTCTGAACTTTTTATTATATATTGGGATATAGCTGATTAACAATGTTGTGGTAGTTTCCAGTGAACAGCAACGGGACATAGCCATACATGTCCTTGTATCCATTCTCTCCCAAACCCCCTCTCTCATCCAGGTGAAACAGAGTACATTTTTGCAAAGTCCTGGCTTTGAATCAAATTCTCTGTGAGAAATCTGGCTGGCCACCCATTTTATGAACAAAGTTTTGTTGGCACACAGCCACATTCATTCATTTACATATAGAGTTACATATACATAACAGAGACGAATGACCCACAAGCCTAAAATATTTAATATCTGACCTTTTGTTGAAAATGTTTGTTGACACTTGTTTTGCGATATGACACGAAGCTGCTTTCTTATGTTAACCATAGATGAAGATTCTACTACTTTTTAAATTTGAGATGGTTAGGGTACAATGGATGTACAGTACCATTTGCAGGGAAATGGGTGTACAATACCATTTGCAGGGAAAGAAGGAGCTTCCTCATTTGGGAAGACTAAATGGCATAGTGTTTAGTATCTCCAACTGGCCTTGAAGTTAGAGTGCCCTGGGTTTGAATCCACACTCTGTTTACAGCTGGGAGAGCTTGATTAGCATGTTAAACTTTCCTAACCTTTAAATTTCCTAAGCCTCAGTTACCTAATCCATAAAATAGGGATAATGGTATCATATATGGTAGGTGTAAGAATTAAATGAGGTATACAATACCATGGCTCAGTGACAAAGAAACCTACCTCCAATGCAGGACACACAGGAGATGCAGGTTCAGTTCAGTCTCTGGGTCGGAAAGATCCCTGGGAGGAGCAAGTAGCAACCCATTGCAGTATTCTTCCCTGGAAAATCCCATGGACAGAGGAGCCTGGTGGGCCATAGTCCACAGGGTCAAAAGAGTTGGAGACAACTCAACGACTGAGCACAATATGTAAAGAGCTTAATAACCAGGACATAGAAATCTATGTTGTTATTGGACCTGGGCAAACTCTAGAAAGCACAGAAAAATTAGATCTGTGCCTGCTTTTGTAACCTTTTAAAGTTTAGTATCTGTTGCCAGCCTACCCACTATTCCAATGAAATTCTCTTCTTCCTACTCAAGAGGTAAAGCACTTTGGTTAGTTGGGGACACTCCAAGAGCAAATCTCGCTAAGGTATCCCTAGCAAAATCACATCCTTATTATGGTAGACTGACTGTTAAAAAAAAAAAGGCCCCAATTATTCTTTTCCAGGTCTCCATACCTCTTATGATGTGACTTTCGATGTAGAGGTGGAATCTGTTTTCCTTGGCTTTGAATTCCTCCTGGCCTTGTTACTTGCTTAACCAGTAGAATACAGCAGAAGTGAATGTGCCAGCTCTGAGTGAAGGCCTGCAAGAAGACTTAAATGCTTCTGCTTGCTCTTTTGAAACCCTGCCTTCACCACGATGACAAGCATGGGATCCTGCTGAAGGGATGAGAGTGCCAAGATGAGCAATCTCATCCATGAACATCTGGCTCCAATCAGCTACCAGGTGACCAGCAGGCTGATCACAGACTCCAGTGATTCCAGCTAAGATCAACCAAGACCAGCTCAGATCAGCAGAATTATCTAACCAGTTTATAGATTCATGAGCAAAAATACATGTTTATTGTATGCCAAGATAAATTAATATCTGATCATTTCTATCATTTCTATCTTGGCTACCAAATGACTATTCTCTGCTGTTATTTGCTAGGGGAGTGCTGAGCATACATATCTCACACATAGAACTAGAGTCATAATCTGAGAACATGGATCTAATTCAGCCCTGTTGTATCAGGACGCTGCTGAAATGACTGATCCACATGCATACTCAAGGAGAGAATTTCCTGTGAAATACTTGAACAGAATTCACAGCTTTTGGCTACAACCAGTAACTGAATGTTGAGAACTTTTAAAGAGGTAGGTAGTCATTCTATTTACAAGACCAGTTCTTACAATAGGGACCATTAGAAACAAATGTTTGCATGACAAAAGGACTTCTGAGTCCCCTCTGGTTGGCCTCCTGTTTAGAAATAGTAGTTAACAGAACAAAACTGAATACTGCTAGAAAATGCACTGTTCCTTGGGACTCTAAGAAATGACATGATTATATTATGGCATGATTTTCCCAAGGCAGTTACAAAGAAAAAAAAACATTCTTTCTGGCCCTCTGGTGTTCCTTTGTGATTTTGAGTTTTGCCTTTCCCCTGTACTGACACTCTGCCACCCTGTGTCATTTTAAGCCCGTCTTTTAATATGTACTAGGAAGTTGTTGGATAAGCTTTCATGTCTCTTCTATCCTGTGTCAGTTACAGATACAATTTTTTTGCTTACCAATTTTTGTTCTCAGTCATCAAACATTTATTTCGTATCTATGATGTTCCAGACATTTTACCGGTCACTGGAGGTATAGCAGTGATTAATGAGACATAGCCTTTGCCCTCACATGAATAATGATAACAAAAATGACAGCAAGCATATCATTAACAATAACTAATACCATACTATATTATAGGTTCTGAAACACTTTCATAGGCATTTTTATATTTGACCTTCACTGTGGTGCTCTTAAATGGTTAGGACAAGATACCATCATCTGCATTCTACATATGAAGAAACTGAGATCCCATAACATTAAGTAACTTGGCCGAGCCTATAAGAAACTCATATTGCCACTTAGGATTTAGAAATTTTAATCTCAATTATTAAAAAATATATATATATAATGAAATGTTTCAAACTTACTAAAAATAGTAATAGGATGATAAAAATATATAGGATGATATATATCCCATAAAAAATAGGATGATAGGATGATAAAAATAGGATGATATATATCCTATCCTATATATAGGATATATCCTATATATATCCGATAAAGTTACTAAAAATATATAGGATGATAAATCCTATATATCTAAAACCAAAATTCAAAATTATCAATATTTTGATCATATTTCCTTCATCTTTCCCCCTTTTCCTTTGCAAAAGTATTTCAAGAACATCCCAGAGATCATGTTATTCATCTCTTCATACTCAACACAAATCATTAAAAAGTAAAGCATTATGTTAACATAACCATAAAGCCATTTCACACTTAACAATATCAATAATATTTAATTTATCTTATTTGGATACAATTTTTTATGTTTGGGCTTCCCAGGGAGTTCCGCTAGTAAATAATCCATCTGCAATGCAGGAGACCCTGGTTCGATTCCTCGGTCAGGAAGGTCCGCTAGAGAAGGGATTGTCTACCCACTCCAGTATTCTTGGCTTCTCTGGTGGCTCAGCTGGTAAAGAATCCACTTGCAATGCGGGAAACCTGGGTTCAATTCCTGGGTTGGGAAGATCCCCTGGAGAAGGAAACAGTTACACACTCCAGTATTCTGGCCTGGAATACTTGATGTTTACTTGAGATAGAATGAAATTTCAAAAGTATTTTGCTATTCAGCCATATACTGCCTAGCCGAAATTAGTACAAACTGCCTCGCCACAACAGTTTGTTGGTTTCTAGATCACTCCTCTTCATGCAAAGCACATACTTTGTGGCGGAGAATATTATTTGCCCTCCAATGTCTCACCTCTCCCTTTTCCTTATAGGTTTTTAAATCTAGAAACATGGTCATGAGGAATACTGTATTTCCCAGTATTCCTTGCAGCTGGATGTGGCCATGTGAGCAAATTCTGCTACATGAGATGTATAGTGTTATATTAAGTTTCTGGGTAATGCTCTTAAGGGGAAAGAATATGTTTTCCTTTCCCTTTCCTTCTTTCTGCTGACTAGAAGGTAGAATCAGTAGTCATCCTGACCTACATGCGAGCGTGCTTTGTGGTTTCAGTCATGTTCAACTCTTCGCGACCCCAAGAACTGTAGTGCGCCTGACTCCCCTATCCATGGGATTTCCCAGGCAAGAATACTGGAGTGGGTTGCCATTTCCTCCTTCAGGGGATTCCTGACCCAAGGACTGAACCTGTGTCTCCTGCGTTGACAGGCGGGTTCTTTACCGCTAGTGCCACCTGGGAAGCTCATAAGACCTCTATGCCTGTGTCCTTAGTAAAACAGGTGAGGCATGAAGAGAGGCATCAAATCCCTGATGATCACGGTGCAGCCATATGAGTTTAGAAGTAAGCTTCTACTCTGTTAACTTCAAGCCAATGTTATTTATCTCAGTTTCTAACTTTTTTGACACATGTAGCGAGATGAATCCTAACTTCTATACATTTCTGTGTACTTTTCCCCATCCCTCAGTTATGATGGAACTAGCACACAGAAAAATGGGTTAGCTCTGAGTTCATGCCTCCAGGTCTAATATAACTATTAACTGAGATGTATTCCATTCAACTCAGTGTTTTAAAATGACAAATTGTCGATTTTAAAAATGTTGCTTTGAATCTGCCTTTGTAATATAATCCATATCTTTTCTGTCTTCTCAATTGAAAGGTTACCCAAACAAACACACCAATTGGTTCTGTAAAAGGTATTTTGTTCATAAGATTTGCAGAAAGTATTCAGGGAAGAATGGAAAAGGCCGGTACTACGTACGTGTAACAAGCATTAGATAGTGACATCAAGCCCAGCTTTGTGACCTGTCTCAGATCTCTGAAAATGCATCACTGGTTTCAGAGCTGGTCTGGGTGAGCTACAATGAGCTGTCACAATTGATATAGACATTATCAGTAGAACACAATGTCTGTACAGAAGTCCAACTATTATCTACATTTTAAAGTTCTACATTTAAAAGATTTCTTATGTAATTTTACAGTTGATAAATCAACTCCTGATGACACAGTGAAATAGGACCAGAATATTAAAGCATTTAAACATGGCTTTTTAATTTGTTAACCAAACATTAAGAGATTTCCTCAGTCTCTTTTAATATTAAAAAGGAAAAGACTTATAGTAACAAAGAAAAGTATCAAAGTTTCTTTCAAAGGTGCAGGGTGATTTAGAATATTCCAAAGCTTTGCATTATGTAATCAAATAGAAGCTAATGAAAAGGAATGTACAACTGAGAGACTGAGCATTATATTTTTGACTATCAATAATTCTCTATTAAAGCTGTCTATTACATTTTACTTTAAAGAGATGAGAGTGACCAAGTTATTAGATGAATATTTTTTTATTACCGTGTTTCGAGCCAAAAGAGAAACTGGTAGTTACTGAAATTCTGCACTTGCTGTTGTTCATCTGCTGATGAGTTGCATGTGAGAGCAAAATGTTAATCAAAACACTGTAAACTTTACACTTGCAAGAAATTAGTGAAAAATAATTCTTAATAAAGAAGCATAGGGAATATGTAAATTCCTGGTTTACATCTCAGACAGTCTTTACTATTTTTTAATGGATCACACAAAATATTAATACTTCTTTCTTACTTCTATGAATCCAAAACTGGGTATTCAGGTCTGGTGGGCAGTTGCAGAGGAAAGAATTTAATTTTCAACTGCCAGACAGTGAAAGACAGCTCTCCGGTATCTGTCAACTCTTTGCACTCTATTAGAAAGTTCCCGTTCCATGTATATACATATATTCTTCAGTTCAGTTCAGTTCAGTCGCTCAGTCGTGTCCGACTCTTTGCGACCCCATGAACCGCAGCATACCAGGCCTCCCTGTCCATCACCAACTCCTGGAGTTCACTCAAACTCACGTCCATCAAGTCGGTGATGCCATCCAGCCATCTCATCCTCTGTCGTTCCTTTCTCCTCCTGCCCCCAATCCCTCCCAGCATCAGAGTCTTTTCTAATGAGTCAACTCTTTGCATGAGGTGGCCAAAGTACTGGAGTTTCAGCTTTAGCATCAGTCCTTCCAATGAACACCCAGGACTGATCTCCTTTAGAATGGACTGGTTGGATCTCCTTGCAGTCCAAGGGACTCTCAAGAGTCTTCTCCAACAGCACAGTTCAAAAGCATCAATTCTTTGGTGCTCAGCTTTCTTCACAGTCCAACTCTCACATCCATACATGACCACTGGAAAAACTATAGCCTTAACTAAATGGACCTTTGTTGGCAAAAGAATGTCTCTGCTTTTGAATATGCTATCTAGGTTGGTCATAACTTTCCTTCCAAGGAGTAAGCATCTTTTAATTCCATGGCTGCAATCACCATCTGCAGTGATTTTGGAGCCCCCAAAATAAAGTCTGACACTGGTTCCACTGTTTCCCCATCTATTTCCCATGAAGTGATGGGACCAGATGCCATGATCTTAGTTTTCGAAATGTTGAGCTTTAAGCCAATTTTTTCACTCTCATCTTTCACTTTCATCAAGAGGCTTTTTAGTTCCTCATCACTTTCTGCCATAAGGGTGGTATCATCTGCATATCTAAGGTTATTGATATTTCTATATTCTTAGAGATAGTATTTTCCAAAAGGGACTAAAACAGTATCTCATACCCTGAGTGCTCTTTTACAATGTGATCTTAACACTCCTCCCATGGACAGCTGGAGTTTATGTCCTTGTCCCTCAAACCCGAGCAAATATTTGTGACTGTCCCAATCAAGAGATCACAAAAATACTGTGCTGTTTCATCTTGTTGTCTTGGGACATGGCTCTAGGCATTCACATACGAATGTGTTGGAAGGAAGTGAGGAAGTCCAAACCAGTCTGCAAACATGCAGAGAGACCACATGGAGAGACCACGGATAGATGTCCCTTGAGTGCATGCTCAGCCACTGCAGTTGTGTCCGACTCTTTGCGACTCTAGGGACTGTAGCCCACCAGGTTCTTCTGTGCACAGGATTCTCCGGACAAGAATACTAGAGTGGGTTGCCATGCTCTCCTCCAGGGAACCTTCCTGACCCAGGAATCAGACCTGCATCTCTCGTGTCTCTTGCATTGGCAAGTGGGTTCTTCACCACTGGTGCCACCTAGGAAGCCCACCCAGCATCTAATGCCAGATAGTGAATGAATGAGTGAATGAAGACTTATCCGGATGATTCTAGTCTCTGATAGCTGAGTCACCACCACCATCCCCACCTTTGAGTCTTCCTAGCTGAGGCTTCAAATACAGTGGAGCAGAAATAAACCTCTGTACTCAATCTGAATTCCTGAGTGGCTGGAAGGGGCACAAATGAGATATTGACCAAAAGGTACAAACTTCCAAGTCATAGGATGAATAAGTTCTGGAGGTCTAATGATTACAGCACAGTTACTACAGTTAGTCACACTGTATTGTGTACCTGAAAGTTGCTAAAAAGTAGATGTCAAATGTTGGTGTCTCTACCATGACCACCACTACAAAAAAAAAAAAAAAAAAAAAGCAGGGGCAGGCAGGGGGTGGAGGACACTTCCCTGGTGGTCCAGTGGTTAAGAATCCATCTACTAAGGCAGGGGATATGGGTGTGATCCCTGGTCCAGGAACATCCCACATGCCTTGAGGCAACAAAGCCTGTGCACCAGGACTATGCAACTACTGAAGTTTCCATGTGCCCTAGGGCCCCTGCTCTGCAACAAGACAGGAGCCCTTCACTCGCCACAAGTATAGAACGCCCACTTGTAGCAACAAAGACTCAGCACAGCCCAAAATAAAATAATAATAATAATTTTTTAAAAATAATTATGTGAGGTTAATCTTATTGTGGTAACATTTCAAAATATGTATTGTATCACACCAACATGTTGTAGACTTACATTTACAAGATGTTATGTGTCAATTATATCTCAAAAAAACTGGGAGGGAAAAGAAGCAATAGATGTCGTTAGTGATTCAGGTAGTTAAAAAAGATCCCTAGCTGATATTACTGTTTCTGCTTTTTTTTTTTTCCATATTTTGACCTAGAGAAGAATATGCATATGTTTGCAAAATTTTTTGTGGTTGTTCAGGATAAATTTGTTATGGAGTAATTGTATTTTCCACAAATAGAAACAATATTCTCTCTTTCTCTCTTTATTTAGTTCTTACTCTGGTTCAAAATATAATTACTCAAGTCAAAATATTTTCCCTCAATAGGGCAATCTAAAATAAAATGGAAGGACTGAAACTTTCATTTTGTTGAGTCCTTATATTGCAGATGAGGACTTCCTGGCCTGGGAGACTCTTGAGAGGAGGCATCTTATCAACAGGAGCACAACTGCCCAGCACTTCGTCCTCTGCCTTTTGGGTTCCTCACACCGTAGCCTGAGGTCTTGAAGCCAAGCTTCCTTCTACTCAAGATAAAGAATTCGGATATTTGTAATTTACAAAGTCAGTTTGTTTTGTTAAGAAGAGGAATCTAGAGGTGTGTGCATTAGAAACATTATTGTGAGGGGAATTTTATTCAGAAGCAAATAAATGAATATTCTTACAAGTGTTTAGAGTCTCTTTACTCCAAAAAACCCTAACGTACAGCTTTTTTTCCTTCTCTACTTCACCTCCTTGAAATGCTAATACATATTTTATCAAATCTATAAAACAACGCTATGTGCATCACCCTCTCATTTCTTTATCTAACATCTTTGTTCACTTTGGGCAATTGCTCACCTACAAAGATGTTTCCAGGGCTTCTCTGGTGGCTTAATTGGTAAAAATCTGCCTGCAGTGTGGGAGACCTGAGTTTGATCCCTGGGTTGGGCAGATACCCTGGAGAAGAAAATGGCAACTCAGTCCAGTAGTCTTGCCCGGAAAAATCCCATGGACAAAGAGCCTGGCAGACTGCAGTTCATTCGGTTGCTAAGAGTCGGTCATGACTGAGTGGATAAGCACAAGGTGTTTCCAGAAAGATTCTAGAGTAGACTATTGGCTCATCTACTTGCTTATTTTTAACCTCACGCTAAGTCTCCAGGGGCTGATCTAAAGCCCTTGCACCATCCTCCCTCTTTTTTTTAAATTAATAAACAAAGTTTTTACGTTTGTTTTAGTGTTTCTTCTTACCCAGAAGCTCCACTGGCAGGTTGAGGCCTTTGTATGGAATCCAGTGATAGATGCTGAATTCCATCCTTACTGGTATTTGTTCCTTGGAGGTGAAAAAATAAATGTTTTATAAAGCTCAAATTGGCCTTATCAAACAAAACATCTCCTGGATCAGTGAATGACTGGTGACAGCAGGAGGCAGCAGTACTGGCCTCTCCAATAGAAGTCACTGCAGTTAATGGAGGCTATTATGGGAAAATTCTGGCAAGAAGTTTTCTTTTTCTTTTTCTCTTCCTCCAGACAGCTAAAAAATTTTTCAAGAAAAAATGTATTCAGTTGCTAGGGTAACTGTGGTTTCAAAACTACTGTAACAAAAGCCAGATATCACATATCAAACTACCAAATTGTTAATTTGACTAGTATTTTTAAATAACTACTTAAAAGAGATGTTTTCTCCTCATCTAGCTATGGAGAACAGAGAAAAGGGGGAAATAGGAGTTAAAGAAGGAGGGGAAGAGAGAAAAGGAAATTGGTAGATTACTTTAAGAAATGTTTTTGCTTTGCTAAATATTTGTTGGAAATAAAAATCCCTTCACCACGTTATACATACATTTGCGCAAATTATGTAGCCGGATTCATACCAGGAGGACTCTGGGTTACCCTGTTTTCAATTTCTCTTCCCACATTCAAACCCTGCTTGGGTTTTTAAGTGAACACTTTTCTGTGGGTACTTAGCAAAGGAACGAGTCACTTAAGCGAGTCAGGCATGTTCTGAAATCTTTTTGTGCTTTTCCTGTGTCTTGCTTTTCATCACTTGATTTAAAGAGAATATGATAAAGCCGTTAAGCACTTGGACTCTGGAGTCAGATGTGGCTATGTCTATATTCCTTTTCTATCTCTTACTAATTTCCTTTGGCCTCTATGAGTATATTTCTTCATTTATAAAAATGATACCAGGACAAACGACTAGGTTACTTCAATATATAAATTGCAAGGAAAGAAAAAGAGGGAGAGGGATCTGTGATTAAAAGTGACATTAGAGACTGAACGTGTTGATATTGCTTAGATCTGATTTGGGGGAAAGCAACTGTAAAAAATAATTTATGGGATAACTGGAGAGACTTGAACACTGATTAGATGTTTGATAATATTAAGGAATTATTTCAAAAGTGTTTAGTGTGATTATAACATGGTATAGTAGTTTGGGTTTTTTCAAGGGTTATGGTCTTTTGATATTTTGATAAGTAGTAGAATATTTACAAATGATATGATGTCTGAAATTTGCTTTAAAATAAGGTAGGAAGAAATGGATGGGATAGGGATTAAACAAGTTTGGCTAGGAGGTGACAATTATTGATACTATGTGATCAACATAGAGAGGTTCATTATAATATACTCTCTTCTTTTAAATATATATATTTGGGAGTTTTCATAATAATAGTTTAAAAGAGAGAGATCAATAATACTCATGACACTCACCTGATAAAATTATCCAATGGATTAAATTAGATGCTATGTGTAAAGCACTTGACAGAGTGCCTGGCATGTAATACGTGCTCAAAAATGTTAGCTATTACTGTTAGAGACATCTCCCATCCCCCATGTGAAGACCTGTGAAAGTCAGACCATGAGATGTGTTGCTGAATGAAGCAGCCAATCTCACTCCTTCCCAAACAGGCAGCTGCTGGCTGTCCTTGCATTCATTCTCCTTCAGTCTGATTCTGTATTAGGCCCTGTGGTTTCCATATGCACCAAAATCCTATTTCCGAGTAGCTGTTGATTTTACCTTTAGTTTCACAGAACATTTTAGTTGGGAATTTCAGTAGCAAATGGAAGGCAACTATTAATAAGTACTGAGCATTTGCTTATTTCCCTACACAGTTTTATTTATACCAACAATCCTTTCAAGTCGAAATTATCAGTTTAATTTTAGAGAATAAGAAACTGAGAAGCTTCCTGGCCCCCTCAAGGTCACAGCATTAAGTGGTGGACCTTAACTTGCACCCAACTCCTGAGAGTCCCAAAGGCTTGTCCCCATCCAGAAACCCTGGACATCAGCCACAATATAGAAAAAGTTAAGTTGTCTCCAATCAAAGAAGTTTGATACTATGTGTCCTGTGAACTGACTGGCAGGCTGGTTTGCAGCAGGGCAGTGAAAGATCTGCATAGCTGATAAGGAGAGTCAAAGGCTTGGTGGGAGCTTGAGGCTGGCAGACAGGATTCTCAGGAAGAAGTGTTAGAAAAAGGACTTCAGGATTGCCCTGACATTTGTGTTTAATTTTCCTCTTGTTCTAAATGCTATTCAACTTTTATGGGAAGGAGAAAGCTAGAAAGAGATCCCTTATACGACAGCTGTTCAGTTCCAAAAATTAAAACCAGCCAGCTACCATCCAGAACCATGGCCCCCATTCAGCTGTCATTTAGTTCCGTGGTTGCGCTGACACCCTAAACTTGCAAATCATCAGTTGACTTTAGAATCCAGTTTATTAAAAGCGGGGCAATTCCGTGCAAGGCGAGTATCTGATTACAACCGAAGTTATTCGTTGTTTATATCGAACATTCCCGGGAATGCGGAGGAGAAAAAGGCACCAGGAGAAACAAACTCCAGCGACCAAGTGCCCAAGGAGAGAGCGTTAGTGCCTCAAACTGGAGGCGCAACCTGTTAGGCCCCACTGTAGCGCGACGCCAGAGATTGGGTTCTTGCCAGAGCCACCGGGATGAGTCCCAGCTAATTTACCCTTTCCCCGCCGAGCCCAGAGGTCCTCGCTCTTAAGGCCACTCCAGCAGCCAAGCTGCATTAAGAGCTGGACGTCACCTCCCGCCACTGCGGACCGCCCACCTCCCCAGGCCTGCCCACTCCCTGCGGCGAATCCCAGTAGCTCTACCTAGCGTTGGGCTAAGGTCTTCTTAATTAGGAAACAATAGCTGTTTCAGAAGATGCGCAAATACTCCAGAGCTCTGTGCGCTCCAGCTTGGCGTTCTCGAGAGTTCCCGTGGGGCAAGGAGCTCGGCGGCTCAGAGCTGAGGGAGAGAAAGAGACCCTGACCGCTGGCGGAGTCCCAGGCTTCTGGAATACAGCCCCACCCTCCTTCCCGGGCCCCGCCCTCAGTCTTCCTGTCTGGCGGGGACCTGCGAGGACCACCCTCTTCACCGCTGCAAATTTGGAGCGGAGGGGGCCAGAAGCCTGGGGAAGACGGCGCGGAACGCCGGCTTGAGCCGCTTGGACGTCAGGACGGTCCCCAGTCCAGTCTTAGGCCCCCGCGCCTGGCGCGTGGTGTCACAACCCAGTCCTTTTCTTCCTCGAAGGGAGCCGGCCCTCGATCCCTCGGAGGGTGGAGATTCCTCACGTTCCCTCCTCTCGCTCCCCGGGGTGGGATGTAGGATTAGGCTGGAGTGAATATTCTGTGTGCTCTATAATTACGCACACACTGAAATCTTCACCGTTGACTTAAGTTACTTGGCGCTGCGAGGGCTAGGGCCCCGCGTATTGATTAAACGCAGCCTCTATTTACCTAAACAATAAATGTAGAGATTAGCAACGTTCACCTGATCACAGCGATGGGGTTGACAATTAAGGGGCAATGCATCCCAGATGTAACGAGCCAGTGGAGGCGAGGGGGCGGACTGCAGGCTTCTCGGAGGCGGGCGCTCGCGGGCTGCGGCGTGAAGGTGCTGTGCGGGACGCCGAGCGTGGGGCTGCGCGGGGATCACGGCAGGAGGCGGGCCGGAGGCTCCGCCACAGGGAGGCCTATGGCCACCCGGCCGGGAGCCCCGCCGCTGGCGTGGGGGAACCCGAACACCCCCACCCCCAGGGTGGCATCTGGAGCGCGGAGTCTCTCTCCCCGAGGCTGTGTCACCTGCCGCAGGGCCGTCTCGCCCGCTGCTGCCTGGCGGGGAAGGAGGACCGACGCCGCTGGCGCGTGCCCGAGTGAGTGTGTCAGGGTCATCAGTGTGCATTCCGCGTGTGGCCGCGGGGGAAGGGGAGGGGCGGAAGGAGACGCACGTGTTTAACGTGTGCGGAGCCTCCCCTGCCGCTCTGACTACTTCAGAGGCAGGATGGAGGTGACAGTCTGGCCTCGCGATGGGGATGGATGTGACCAGAGAGGGCTCTAGATTGGCTGAAATTCAGAAAGCACGAAAGTGTCGGCCCAGGACAGGCCAGTTCTGGGAGATGTCACAGGAGTGCCTGGATGCTTGGTGAGACTCTTAACCGATCTTCTTTCTCAGTCTCTCACTTAACTATAGAGCCCTGGGGAGTCCTAGGGGCGGAGGGGGTGGGGAATGGAAGAAAACAACTCAGAGAAGAACTCAGAAGAGTAAGAGTAAGGATAATAATATAGAACAGATGAGGGCAGTTGCGGGGAGACGGGTGTGTGTGTGTGAGGTCATGAGCCATCTAGAAAAGTTTCCATATCCTGGGCTCCCATCGCAGGTTGGCTGCAAAAGACACAGGTGGCAACTCTCCCAGCGCCTGTAGTTTCTCTGTTTTTCCCTCTTCCTTCTGTGCTCCATTATCAATCCGTAATGCTTCCCATTCCACGTATAGACACAGACAAAAGGATTTGTCCCAAACACCCATGGACAAGCCAGGACAGAGCCCTTTCCCGCCAAACCACTAAGGCCAGGAAATAAACGGCGCCTGCCCCGGCTCTGGGCACGGGAGCCCTCGAGAACACTTGAATGGTAAGAGCATTTAGGGGATTGGAAAAAGGGAAGGAGAAAGAAAGGGAGGAGAAAGATGGGGAAAAGAAGAGGAGAAAGGGAGGAGGGGACCTACAGGGGCAGAGTTGAAAGTGGGGTCCGATTACTATCGCCCCTTCAGCGCCCAGGGTCTTTCTGCCTGCTGCCTCTCCCCCATTTCAGAGCAGAGGGAGGACTGGGGGAGGGGAGATAAGACAAAGGGAATTCTCCTGTAGAAGTGTGAAGTGCGTCTGTCCTCTCCTTGCAGGCTCTGGAAAAAACTGGCAGGAATTTCCTTGTCGTGAGAAGACGGACGAGTGTCTGCAGAACAGGAGACAACTACAAACAGACTTTGGGGCGGGAAAGAGGGCGGGAGGAGGGAGCTGGCAGGGGCCAGCTTTGATCGCCTCGGCTCTGTTGTATATTTGCCTTCTCCAGTTTAGATTAGCTGAAATAGTCAGCTCTAGCGAGGAGTTCTGTTCCGAGGAGTTCCCCCTCCCTCCTCAGCGCCCCCTCCCCAATGTCTTCTGCACGCGGGGAGCTGGGTCGCGGCTCTTCCCGAAGTCGCGCCTGAAACTTCAAAGGCTAATGGTTCTGTGTTCTGCCATAATTAGGAGGCCACATAGCTCTCCAGCACACCGTTAAACAAATCTGTAAGTCATCCTACTCCTCTCCGGGACAAACCCGGGGAAAGGCGGCAGCTGGGACCGCTCCCGGCTGCGTGCTCCGCGGGGGAGTGGCGTCGCTGTGAATCCCGGCCTCGGTCTTTCTAAGCTCTTCCTTAGAAGAGAAAAGGGGCAAAGAATGGGCACCTTGCCATCCACCAAACGAGCCAGGCGAGCCTGTGTCTTTGCTTGAAAAGTTTTCAGAATAAATCGCTCTGGTGGTTCTAAGCAGTGATGGAGAGAGGCTGGGTCCGGGTCTTCTCCAGAACAGTGAGATAATGGGAAGGATATGGAGTCGTCCTCCTCCATCTCTTTTCTTTTCCCCACTCCGTATGAATCAGCCATATAAATCATTTGCATTGTTTAAGGTACATTGATCAATCTAACGGCTTGTAATGGGCTCCTAATTGCCACTTGCAGAGTTCTGCAGGCTCCTGTTTGAACGGGACAGTTTCTTGATTCCAGCAGAAGTCCACCTTAATCTTCAGAATGGTTGATTACAGACCCAGGAAGAGCACTAGGAAGACCAGGCCACAGCAGTCTCAGAGCCTCAGGGGAGAGAGGAAAGGGGACTTACTAGGGATGTTTGCTATACTTTTTGTTCTTTTTCAAATTTCACTAAGGAGCAAAACCCAGACTGATTTATGGATTAGTTAGACAGGATGATTTTGCTTTTATCAGACAAGAAATCTTCCTTATTTGCATTCCTTGTGTCTGTATATAATACAGCAAAGAAGTTCCTTGGACACAAACTGCTCTCAGTCATACTTCTTTTTATTTACTTATTTCTAACAGGGCAACATTAGGAATTGTGATAGGAAATCATACAGCTGGGGGTGGGGGGCGGGGTAGGGGTAGGGAACACTTGTAGAAGAAAAGCCAAACTTTTTCCAGTATGGAAGAAAAGTCAAACTCTCTCCAATAGGCATATCAGGTACACCTAAAGTCCTGTTTCATAACTTGCAGTTGTGCCTCCTCTAAACCCTGGATTGAGGAAGGAGAGTTGGAAGTCTCCTCAAAGGCTGCCTATGAAAGTGTAAAACTGAGGAAACTAATATGCTGGCAAGAAGCTGATGAATGACCAGAATTCCTTGGCCTTTGGGTTTTTAAAAATATTAACTTAGGGTCTGTGTGCAAAGATTGCTTTAGTGTCTCCAAAGATGTTTCCATCAGAGTTGGCTGAGACAACAAATGTGTTCCATTTTGATAGAAAAGCGGAGTTGCTCAGTCGTGTCTGATTCTTTGAAACCCCATGGACTGTAGCCTACCAGGCTCCTCCGTACATGGGATTTTCCAGGCAAGAGTACTGGAGTGGGTTGCCATTTCCTTCTCCAGGGGATCTTCCTGACCCAGGGATCGAACCCGGGTCTACCACATTGTAGGCAGATACTTTACTGTCTGAGACACCAGGGAAGTCCAGTTTTGGTAGAAATGCCCTAAAAAGAAGGAAGCCAACATTTACTTAGGTCTAAGACCCCTCTATAGTAGTTGGTGACGGAGAGGGGGAGAGGTAAAACCCCAAGGCGAATAGGCCCCCATAGTTTCCAAGTAAGGCAGTAAACAAATCTATGATGCTTGTCGAATAATCTTCCAATAATTGCAGTCATTAAAATCATCACAGTCTACTGACACCTTCCTTCCTTTGACACACCAGAGTTTTTCATTTAATTGTTCATGCATTTTTGGCTCAGATAAACAGATCAAGGCAGGCTTAAAATATATGGCCCAGATACATCTAGCAGCAGAAAATTAGTTGTGTGGCAAAGGTGTGGAGTGTCCTTAATAGACTAAGATCTATTCAGTAGACCTTAGAGAAAAAAAGGATTTGCATCTCCTCCCATCTCTAAAGAGCAGTAACACTTCTGAGGTAGAGAAAAGATGAACGTTCCAGTGTCCTCTTGAGCCTTTCTGCCTCTTTTATTTGCAAGGGTTGGGATGGAATGATGGTGTTATAGAACAAATATTAAGTGAAAACTCAATGGAAGTTGTGGTAGAGTTTCTCAACTTTCAATTAATTTTCTCCATCCAGTTGATCTCAAGGCTGGTGCTTTTAAAAATATAGATATGTGTCCTTGATAAAAGATTCCCTTCTAATTAAAAGCTGCATTTAATTGTCACCCACTATTGACAAACTCCAACTGAGGAAAAGCTTCCTTGGACTCAACAACCTTACCTCTGTACTGGTGTCTTCAGTCCCTGTTCATGGCAGGTAACTGTGGTATACAAGGGCAGCTTTCCTGTGTGTGGGTTTTTTTGTTGTTGTTGTTTGTTTTGTTTTTAACTCATTATTAATGTATCTCCCCAACTCCCACACCGTGCTGACCTGATAATCACTGCTGTAGTGTAGATCATGCAAATGAAAAGCATAATTAATTGCACGTATTATTCAGAAAGGGAGCCTGGTGGCTAAGCAAATAAATAAAGGCATGAGAGAGGAGGACAGGTCAGATAAATGGTTTTTTTTAGGGCTCTTCTCCTGGCCCTCTCCTCGCCCCTGGGCATCCTGGTCCGCGTGGCCGAGGCTTTGACAGGAGGGCCAGCAGGGCCCGTGCGAGAACCTTCTGTTCCTCCTCCCCCGACGCCTCCGCTCCCGCCCACATCCTCAAGTCTCCCCAACTCCACCTCACCTCACCCCACCCCATCCCCGTACCATATATTCGCAGCAGCTCAACTCTGCGACTGGCCAAAGCTCTTGGGCAGTCACCTAATATTTCGAGTTATTCAGAAGATAACTGGTCCTCTGTCTCCCGTTGCATCAAGGAGAAGCATCTTTTTTTTTTTTTTCCCTGTGGCGTAGCAGCTCCAATCCTTCGGATCCGCGCTAATGACGGAATTGTTTCCCCGGCTTTGCCTCCTCAGCGCAGCAACTTGCGCAGTTGCTCAGATCGAAGCTCTCGAGAGAGGCAAGATGGAGGAAACAATATTTGTTCAAAGGAAGTGAACTCTTCCCTTTAATTACCCTATTCTTTATTAGGATTCCTATTGAAATTTTATTTTGCAAAAAAAAATTATGTTGATTTAACCATAGTGTATTTACGATGTAAATATATTCCAAGATGAAAACGTCACGGATCAATTGTAAAGGACCCGGATACATAATTTTAAAAATCAGTTTCAGTGTATATGAGGTTCTCACCCCACTTTCGCTGCTCAGTCAGATTTGTTTATGCAGAATCGACATTTAATAGTGCTAATTGCACTCCAGTTAAATTGCCCTGATTGCAGAAAGGGAAGCAATTTTCGTGCTCTCTGTCTGGGTTTGGAAGAAATTGTTTTATATTCACCTCTTTATAAAGAAGTGGAGATAAGGCACCGGGGCCTTTGCACAAATTGCACTTAGGGGCTGACTGGCAGCATTCAGGCGCTATAATAGAGCATTATTTGGCCGTTTTGAATAATGTAAAGCGTTTGCTGAAAGCTATTCTCCTGAAAATTGCTTTAACTTTTAAAAGGGTGATGATTCACTCCAAACCAGGCCTTTGTTACATTGTCATTATTTCCCCAAATGTTTTAACAGTCAGCTCAACACTTCAGCATAACACATTGATCTTTGTTTAAAAACTAGATTTTTTAGAGGAAGAAAAAAATGTCACACGGAAAAAAAAAAAAAAAAACCAACAACCTGGACTTTTGAAAGATTTCCTTGGGCACCCCACCTTAAAGTTGAAGTGCCCATGGCGTCTGCCTGCGATCATCTGAAGATTTTCTAACTTTTATTGTGATCCGGTGATGTGTATCTAAAGAAATATTCGAGTGCCCACGTAGAGTCTGACAGCTGGAACTACGCTGCAAACGGAGGGAGGGGGGGGGGAGAAGAAGGGAGGAAGAGAAAGAGGAGAAGGAAAGACAACCCGGGAGCCGGCAGCCCGAGGTGCCAGCGGGAATTGTTTTAAATGGTTGACTTGAAAATGTCACCAGTGCTAAGTGCCTTTTGGACTGTCTTACTACTTTGTCAGGTTTCCTTAAAGAGAGTATGTTGGGGGTAGGGGAGGAGGTGGCTGGGGGAACCTCCGCGCTGCTCCTCCCGGGGCTGCACTGGGTGAGTCGGCAACGCCTCGCTGCTACTTAACAATCCCTCTATTAGTAAATCGACGCGAAGACTCTACGGGAAGCCGAACACCAGTCTGCTCTCCCAGGGCAGAAGTCACCTGTTGGGAAGGGCTCCCGGGTCCCCCTGCTGGGCTTTCTGGTTCTTCCAGGCTGCTAGGATGCCGCCTCACCCCTCCACGCCAAGTCCCCGGGGCTTTTCACACTCCTCCTTCCCCCTCTCCCCTGCCAATTTCTACTAGAATCCCCAGGACACAAAGCTTCATTAGAGCCGCGCGGGTCTTCTCACTCTCTCTCCCTTCTCTCCTCTTTCTCTGTCGTACTTTCCTCGGCCTTTTCGCCACCTTAGACCAAAGTGGGGGGGGTGCGGGGAGCATCTGAGCCAAGATATTCTAACGAAAAGCAAAGAAAGCAACCCATATAGTCTTCTCCACCTACGGAGTGCACCAGGATGCAGGCAGGCTCCGTCTCAGGGCCAAGAGATGAGCCACGATGGTCGCACTTTTTGGGTCAAGAGGTACTGTATGCTCCCCTCCGCAACAACTCGTCTTTTGCACCCAAGCTGTTGAGGTTCGTGGTTTAAAATGTCTTTTAGAGCAGGATGCGGGTTTTCAGGGGAAATGTGGTACACTAAAACCAGTACCCACGTCTGTCGAGGGCACTGATATTTCTGTTTCAAAAGCTGTTCCTGGCTACCCTGAAAAAAAGAGGAGACCCAGAAAGAAGAAAAACACCTCAGCGACTAAGGGGTTCCAGGAGCGTATAGTTGTCTTTCTGAGGACGTGTCTTCTCACGCGACAGGATCCCGAAGAGGACTTTAAGATGCTTCCAGCTTGCAAAATGTGGAGGCGCCCACGTGTGGCTTCGTCCCTGGTACTCACGGACGGAAATCCGCGGGAGAAGCTCCCTGAGCACGACCAAAAAAGCAGGGAGCTAGGGGCGAGCCCACCCCTCAAACCGGCGTCCTTGCCCTTCAGAGGAGCCTCTAGGCCCAGGCAGCCTGGAGTGTGAGTGGGTTGGAGCTGGGGCAAGAAACTCGATTCTGGGCTGAAACGTGACATGCAAATCTTCACCGGGTTAAACAAACAGCCGAGCAAGCTGCAGCTTCAGCGGGGGTGGCGGTGGGGGCGGACGCGGCTCGCGCCGATCTCTGTTTCCAAAGCCGTTGCATTGTGAAAATAAGCGGCTTCGTGCAGCGTGTTGTATGGGCTGATGTCTCCCACCCCCACGCCAGCCCCCAGCGAAACCCGGCAGATAATCAGCACGTCCCACTGTTTAGTCATATTTGACAACTGGGTTAACCTGGTATCTAGGCGCTGGCAAACGGTACAAAGGGTGCCCTCAATTACCACTTGAAGCTTCGGGTGTGAGTGGCACTTGTATTACCCACTGGGTCAGAGGCCAGAGCGACAATTAGGAAGTCACATAGACCGCTAGGGGAAATGGCGGGATGCAGCAAACTCCAGGCCCTCCCAACAAGTCTGTGGGTGTAGACCTGGACGAAGAGGCCTATTTCTCTCCTTTCGGAGGAGCCATCCCTTCACCCCTTCTCCTCAATGTGACTCTGAGAGTAAAACTGAATCCAGTGGGAATCTGGAACCAGGTAGACAAGTGACAATGATACAATCGCGAGCGAGAATGATGGATTCCAGCTGAAGTTGTGCTCCGCAGGCGAGAGCCTGGATACACAAAGTGAGCGTTGACATTTTCATCTCTACTTGGGCCTTGCTCGTGTGGCCTCCCGCCTCGACGCCCCCTCCCCTCCTGTCTCCTTTCCCACAAGTGGAGAATCGAGAACTGTCAGTCCTAACTTGCATCTTCTCAGGGAGGTCGCGTGGGGGGGCTGTGGAGGTGGGGAAGCTTGTGACTCGGTCTCAACTATACTTAAACCTGGCTTGGTGAGTGTGTGTAAATTTTTAATTGCGCTGTAATTTCTTCAGTCCCTAGCCGGCGACCGCCCCCGCCCCCAACCCGGTTAGCCGCAGTGACTGGCACGCGCCGGGAGCCCGGGCTTGGGCCCCTCGGCGAGTCTGATTGGCTGCTGGGCAGCTCCCGTCTGCTCTGCCTGCGCCCTCATTGGGTAAGAAGCGCAGCCAGCGGCACTTCAAAGCGGGTGCTCCTCGCACTTAGGCTGAGTTTAGCCGGCGGGAGCCCGGAGTCCGCTCGGCGCGAGCGCGGGGACACGGGAGCCGCGCGGAACCCTAATAGTTTTTCCGAGCAGCCGCCAGGCTTAGCCTCCCTCCAGGCCCCGCCACGCCACCCAGGGACCTGCTATGGCCACGTCTATACTTGGGGTAAGTCGAAAGTGCGGTATTTGCTTGTTTTAACAGGAGTAATTTTTCGTTATGGCTTCTCCAGGTCGGCGGCTCTGTAGAAACTGTTGCTGCCCGACTGCAGCCTCAGCTTCTTTGAGCACTTTCCACATTTCTGGGATAGATTCTTTCCAAATTATTGGAACCCAGGAGGTGCCTTTAAAAAGAAAAGGATTTGTTAAGCAAGTCCTTTCAATATTCGGTTTTAGAGGTTCCTTTTCTTCCCCGCGTGATTTATATCCCATCCCCCACCCCTTGCTTAGGGGATTGTTGCAATTACGCGACAGCGGTGTTTCCAGAAAACAGTCTTAAATCATTTTGCAGACCATGTAGTCACGTTAACATTTACACTTCTGCGGCTCCCTAGTTCGTCTATGACTGAAATCCATCGCGGGGGTTGCTTCTGCTCGGATTCTTGTCTTCGTGTGTGTGTGTGTGTAAACATTTAAAACGTTTTCTATTAAAAAGAATCAAGTCGTAGTCACCCTTGGGAGGAGTGCCCCAAGTTTCCCCACCCCTGGTCGCTGTTTCGGCCGCCTCTGCCCTCACCTGGTGTTTGTTGTTGATGTGTTTACTTTCGCGCTTCATCCCGAAGGGCGACTTGGGGGCTTCTTTGAGAGGAGCGGGCTAATGACGAGCGGAAGGCGAGCGACTTGAGTCCAGTTTGGGGCAGGATATGCAGCGACTGAGGCGGGGAGAACCGACACATCTTTGATTTGTAGCCCCACCGAAGAAGAACTTTACAGCTCCGAGACCCTCTCTCTTGGGATCACCTCTGCCCCACGCCGGGCGCGGCGCCATCCTCCGCGAGCTCACCCGGAGGAGGCGCGAGTTGGGGGCCACGACCCCCGCCCCCCGCCCCGGGACCAGTGGCTGGGGGACGGGGCTGCTCACGGGTGCACTTTGTGTCTTCCTCCCACTTGTTCCTGCCCTCCTCCTCCTTGCTCCCTCCCCCACCCCACCCACTCTAGGAAGAGCCGCGCTTCGAACGACCCCGTTGGCCATGCTGGCGGCGACCTGTAACAAGATCGGCAACACGAGCCCGCTGACGACGCTGCCGGAGTCGAGCGCCTTTGCCAAGGGCGGCTTCCATCCCTGGAAGCGCTCCTCGTCCAGCTGCAACCTCGGGTCCAGCCTCTCTGGCTTCGCAGTGGCCACCGGCGGCCGCGGCTCAGGCGGCCTGGCGGGAGGCTCGGGCGCAGCCAACAGCGCCTTCTGCTTGGCCTCCACGTCCCCTACGTCGTCCGCTTTCAGCAGCGACTACGGCGGCCTCTTCTCCAACTCAGCGGCGGCCGCGGCGGCGGCGGCCGGGGTGTCCCCGCAGGAGGCGGGCGGCCAATCGGCCTTCATCTCCAAGGTGCACACGACGGCGGCCGACGGCCTGTACCCGCGCGTGGGCATGGCGCACCCGTACGAGTCGTGGTACAAGTCAGGCTTCCACTCGACGCTGGCAGCGGGCGAGGTGACCAACGGCGCTGCGTCGTCGTGGTGGGACGTGCACAGCAGCCCGGGCTCGTGGCTGGAGGTGCAGAACCCCGCTGGGGGCTCCAGAGCTCGCTGCACTCGGGCGCCCCCAAGCCTCGCTGCACTCGCAGCTCGGCACCTACAACCCCGACTTCAGCTCGCTCACGCACTCGGCCTTCAGCTCCACGGGCCTCGGCTCCTCGGCCGCCGCCGCCTCGCACTTGCTCTCCACCAGCCAGCACCTGCTGGCCCAGGACGGCTTCAAGCCGGTGCTGCCCTCCTACTCGGACTCCAGCGCCGCAGTTGCGGCCGCGGCAGCCAGCGCCATGATCTCGGGCGCCGCGGCCGCCGCCGCCGGGGAGCTCGGCGCGCTCGGCCCGCCGCTACTCCGGCCGCGCCACCTGCGACTGCCCCAACTGCCAGGGAGGCGGAGCGGCTGGGCCCTGCCGGGGGCGAGCCTGCGGCGCAAGGGCCTGCACAGCTGCCATATCCCGGGCTGCGGCAAAGTGTACGGCAAGACCTCGCACCTGAAGGCGCACCTGCGCTGGCACACGGGAGAGCGGCCCTTCGTGTGCAACTGGCTCTTCTGCGGCAAGCGCTTCACGCGTTCGGACGAGCTGCAGCGGCACCTGCGGACTCACACGGGCGAGAAGCGCTTCGCCTGTCCAGTGTGCAACAAGCGCTTCATGCGCAGCGACCACCTGAGCAAACACATTAAGACGCACAACGGGGCGGCGGGGGCAAAAAGGGCAGCGACAGTGACACGGACGCCAGCAACCTGGAGACGCCCCGCTCCGAGTCCCCTGACCTCATCCTGCACGACTCCGGCGTTAGTGCGGCCCGGGCGGCTGCGGCTGCGGCGGCTGCGGCTGCGGCGGCAGCCTCGGCGGGAGGCAAGGAAGCCGCGTCTGGCCCCAACGACTCTTAGAGATCCGGAGAGAGGCGCGAGGAAGCGATCGAGAGAGTAGACAACGAAAGCGAGCGAAAGGTTCTGAGGGCAAACGACCGGGGGATGGACGGGCGGGGGCTCCAGGGCCGCCCCCGGGTTGGCGCTAGGTGACGCGGCATTCGGCTCGCGGACCGCCGCTCGCCGGCCAAGCCAGGAACTCTTCTTTGCTGCCCGAGCCCAGACGAGAATCGAACGCGTGTTCCAGGAACAAAAGCGAACCAACTTGAGACACAAACACTTTAAAAAACTGCGCACACACGCACACACACACACACACACACACACGCCGGAGACCTACAACCACAAACACGCACACTCAAGCGTGCACACACAAACACACCACTCGCACAAACTTCTTGAGCGAAGAGCAATACATAGAAACGTTCCCTCCTCCCCCCACCGCCCACCCGGTTCCTCCACCCTTCTCTTTCCTTTTCTCCAAAAACAAGTCACCACCCTGCAAAGGACTGTCAGAACATTTGAGAACAAACGGGACCTATAAAAACAGACCCTTTGCGTGGATTATATTATATATAAAATGCTCCAAGTCCTGCTTGATATCTACTTACAGTGAAACTTTTTTTTCCTATAAAAGGAAGCATCAAAAAGGCTGAAGGTGAGAAATTAAACTGGAAGTCTAGTGACAGTTTCTCTGTATTTCATAACATCTGTAAAAATAGGGTTCAAAAGATTGTGTTCTCTTTTATTTTCTTGTAAGTGTTCATTCGAATAGAGGTTTTTTTTTGGTGAATTCCTGAAATTCAGGGAGTTTTTAATTTTTATTTTCTGATGCACTTTGTGAGAGTCAGTATATATGTAAAATATATTTAAAATGTTGAGTTATCATTTCACTCACAAACACGTAAGTTAAGGTCATCTAAAGAAATTAAATGCGTTTATCTGTATGAAGAAAATCTTGACACCATATTTTCATTTTGGTATTATTAAAGGACTCTGAACAATACACTTTCTTTTTTTTTGATCCTGTCACACACACACCCCCAGCCCCCACCAGTAACCTTTACATGGGTCGACTTTTTTGTTGGGAAAAATTCCCTTAATGTTAGTCTTAGGTAATGTAAGGTTTATGTGAGTTATAAAAGCCATAATACAGATACATTTTTGCAAAGTCAGAATTATTTATTTGTATATTAACAGCATAAATTAAATGGGGTTATAAGGTGTGGTTGTATTGAAGAGCTCTCAAAAGGTGACATTTTAAAACTCTGGAACCCCTTCGAAAAAGCAAAGGTCCTTGGCAGTTTTAACTGGGGAGGTGCCTACCCCTGCTAGAGAGGTCAGACAAAACTCCAGTGGGTTTGTTTGTTTTTAAAAAGCGACTTAGAAACAATGAGTGAAAGGAAAAAGCTTTTAAAAGAAGTCTTTTACCTCCCAAGACCCTCTACGGTTGGGAGGTGACTCAAGGGAATAAATCGCTAGAGTCAATACCCCGGAAAAGACATTTCATGCCTAAATGAAAATCTTGTTAAATGTTATTAATTTTGACTTAGAGCACACAGCAGCCCCCTGTGCCTTGTATTCCCTTATTAGGGATTCATGTCTTATCAAATATCTAATTAATCTCCTAGACATCATTTGTTCTGGCCAACTTTATCTCAGCTGGTCCACGGGGAAAACTCCAAATATTCTCCGTGACAAAGCTCCCTTGAAGATCTTTTTAATTGTCTAAATTAACTGCACCAAATTTGCATGTCAAACGGTAAAGGGCAACCTGAGATAAAATGTAAACGTTTTAAAAGCCCCCAAACTAAGCACTTGATTTGATAACTAGGCTTTTTAATGTTATGGAAGACAACTGCTCCTTTCCTTTTCAAAGAAGGCTGATCTATGCAAATAGTGAATTGGAAATGCCTAGGTCCCTGAGCCGTCAAATGGCCCTCGCAGGTTATTTGAATATCAGTGGCGCTGCTTCTGAAAAGGTTCAAGGATGCTCTCTGACTTCTTTGTGATTACTCAGTGCGGCGTCTTATTCTGAAGAAAAAAAAACTCAGGAATAATTAAAGGCTGGGATCAGGCCTGGGAACACATTTGGGACAGGAATCTCATTTAGACAGTCTCTTTCAAAATAAGGCACAGTTAAATTGACCAGAAGGCAATTATTGAAATGAAAATTATTTTCATTCTCTTTGTCTTCTGACCACCAACTTAACAGCCCCGGTTTAAAAGAGAGGGAGAAACTAAAAGAAAATTGGTAAATGAAATAATTTCGCAATTCGAAAAAATGTTAATTTAGAAAATGAAGTACATATTTACAGAATAAAAGTATATCTAAAAGGCTCCCCTCACAATAGAAAATACAAGCAAAGTCAGCCTCAGTGTGCGGGGCAGTGTGGGGATTTTAAAAAATTATTGTCTTGGGAACTTGAATGAATGTTTTGATTTTTATAGAGGAGAAAAGAATAAACTGTTGTTATTAAGTCAACAAAAATTTTCTCTCAAACTGCAGTGAAAAGCCAAATAGCAAAGTAGAGATAAACGTACAGCGAAGGTCTCCAGCTGGGCGTTTGCAGAGTCTGGGATGGGTGGCTTCCCGCTCCCCCTTCTTGCGTCCCCGAAACCTCGGCTGGCCGGCTCTTCCTCAAGTGTTTCTTTTCTTTGGCCATTTTCTCTTCTGGCTCAGTTTATCACCGGGCCCCTCAGCCTACACTCCGCGCGTCCTCTCGTCCAGGCCTGGCCTAGAGAAGCTGGCCAGGGCTACGTTCACTCTAGGGGTTTGGGGCCGAGGCGCTGGAGGTCGAGAGTGTGCCTGGCGTGTTTGGGGGGCTGAGGGTAGGCGGCGCGGAGGTGAGGGTGTGGTGGGGTCTCCCGGGGGAATAAGGGCGCCCGGGCGTCTGCCCCAGGCAGCTTTGTTTCTCGTGGATAATAAAGGCAGATCAAAGGGCCTGGCCGTGCAGGTCCCGCTCGCCGCGCGGCTCCCTCCGCAGCCCAGTGATCAAGGCCTCTGCGCGCTGCCTGTGCCCCGCGGGTCAGCGTATGTCCATCACCGCGGCTTCCCAGAACGGCCGGCGGCGGGCGGGCGTGAGCGTCCAGCCGGGAGAGCAGAGCTCGCGGAACCTGCACGCGGAGGGCGAGGGCCCCTGCCCCCAGCCGAAACTAGCAGGCAAGGGGAGACTCCCGCCCTCTTCCCCAACCTCCAGCCCCAGGGGCCCTGGGGGCGCGGGGATACCTTGACCGGAGCAGGCGGCGACCCGCTGGGCCCCAGCAAATTGGGGAAGGCGTGCGTGGGAGAAGAGAGCCCAGGAACCCCGAGAAGAGTTCGTTCTCCACCCGAGGTGGGGCCGCGTCTCCCCAGGGCCACCTCGGGGCTCCTGGGCCCGGCCCGCTCTGATTCGGGCGCAGGCGAGGGCCGCTGCTCGGAGGCTGGTGTGGGGTTGGGGGGCGCAGGCATGGGCCCTGAATTCTCTCAGTCCCGGGTGAGAGGAAATTTGATTTCGTTTCAGCCGGTGTCTCCAAGCATTTCCTGCGCTGTAGCTTCTTTTCCTGCGCAGGAGAGGAACGAAGACCGAGTTTTCCTCGGCCCTTCTCTCAGCCAGCCACAATCCACACCCTCCTCGCCGCGTTCTGCCTTTTCTGGCTTTATTTACATTTTAAAAAACCCTTGGAGTGAATAGAATTCTACCTGATGTGGGGGAGGAGGTGTGGAGAAAGAACGAAAAAAGAAAAGAGAAGGATTTTTCTCTCCTTCAGGAGGGAAAACATTATTTTGACGCGATTAGATGGTGCACCTAAGCGGCTTGTCTGGACATTCCGTCAAATCGTTATAAGCCGTGTAAAATTGAATTTCTTTTTATTCAGATGGAAACTTTATTTATTTTAACTCTAATCTTATTTGCATCTATTATCTGTATTCGTCAAGGCTCTCTCCCACTACAAAAATGCAGATGAAGTAAATCTTACATAAATCCCGCCCATTTGTGTAATTGGTATACTAAGTGTTTATTTTAAGTGAGAATAATTTAGCTACAAATTTTCTTAAGGAATAACATTCTTAACACATTAAAAAAACTGAAAACTCTGATTTGCTTTTATGTTTGACAGTCGCTCTTGATTCCTTTAAGAGGAGCTTGGCGAGTGCGGCTCTCTGGCGCCATCTAGAGCTCCGGGTTCGGAAAGGCCGCACTATCCGCCCTCGCTCGCCGCTTCGAGAGCGGGGAGTCTGCGTTTGCAGCAAGCTGCAACAACCGAGCGAATCCAGCAAAGAAAAGCGAGTTTTTGTCTTCAGGGGAAGACAAACCTCACTACTGGGGAGCACTGCTTAGTAAGAGCCGGTGTTATTGCTCCCAGGCAAGGAAGTTTTTTCTGAGATGTGCTAACTGAAAATCCAAACAAATAAAATAACGCCCTGTTTGGCCCTAGTCTTAGAATTGGCGTATTTAACATTTCTTTCAAGGCAATTTCACGGTCTTCCAAGTTGGAGTTGAGCACGCTGGGCTCTGTCGGCGGCGATTTGGAGCCGGCATGGGGACCCGGCCGTGGGCGCAGCGCCCCCGTGCTCTTCGCCCAACGACCCTGGCTTGGACCGACCAAACCAAGCTGATTAAAGCACTCAGACAGATCGTCCCATGTCCCGAGAGCCCCTGTGAAGGAGAGAGAAGCGAGGGACCTGCACCTTCTCCAGCCCTGACCCGGGGATGGCCGAAGCAGTCTCCTGCCTCGCCGCTGTCTTCCAGGCGCCGTCCCGCCGGAGTCGAGTGCTGGGGGCTACTGGGTAGGCCGGGACCCGGCGGGGCGGGCAGGGTCTCCGAGGGCTGCCAGAAGTCCCGAAACCCCTCCTCCCAGCTCCTTGCGAAGGGTCTGCACTGCCCGCCGGCGCTAACTGATCCCCTTTGCCCCCGCCTTTTCCCTTGGAAACCCAAATCTAAAATCGGATAACACTTGGGGGCGTTGACCAATTTTCTCTCCACTCTGCGTCTCGCCGTCCCCCCGCCGCCCCTTTCCCTCCTCTTCCTAGTCCACTACCCCACCCCCTCGTCTTCAGACGTCGTGCAACGGCTTCTTCCCCTCCTTTCTTGTCCCCCACCCTCCCCTCACGTTTATTGTATTTTAATCTGAAAAGCTACACCTCCAAATCCCGCACCCAAGGCCGCAGAGGCGCCGGAGCCCGCCGCAGATAAAGCCGGCTGAGGCGACGGGGCGCCGGGCTCCCTGATCTCGCGCCAGGGAAACGCCGTGCGTTTCCCGGAACTCTCAGCCACCTTTGCAGCGGGCAACTCGTCTGAGTTTGTATTTGCTGTTTTAATACAAATCCCGCCGCACTGCCTATTTCAAAGATGTGCTAATTACTACTTGGATAGCAGGGCGCAAAGTCCTTGTCCATTTCCAAGTACAAAGTAGGTTGCTAGAAAATTTGAAATTGCCTTTCAGCCTAAAGCTGCCTTACCTGAATGTCATAATTACAGTAATTATGTACATCCAAATTACATGCTAATTAAATTAGAATCAAATCGTTCTAAATCGAAATCAAATGAGGTAGTGAAGAATTAATCAATGACAACATAAATAGAGAGCTTCCTTCAGAGATATTTATTGTAACGATCCAAGGAGGAATTTGATCTGAAAAAGTCACCTGTTTATTTACTTTCAAATTAGTAATCAGTTATTATCCCTTCTCCATAATTTTAACCGTTCAGTGTTATTTACCCCCACCCTTTCCAGACGCTGGAGTTTATAGAAATATGTATGAGGTAAATACATACAGACATGCCTACCTTATATGTTATTGATATAAATATATACAGTGTGTTTGCAACTCCAGTTAAGGGAAGGTTTCAGCAAGTCCGTGAAAACATGTTCCTCCAGGGCCTGTTCTCAAGGACCCAGGAAAGCAAAGCAAGACTTTAGATTTTCCAAGATCTTTACACTCTCTTCCTTTAGAATTCATACTGGGGATTTTACATTGTTTTGCAAACATCCAACCATTTCTGGGTGATCTATTTATTTTAAAAATGCAGACTGATAAATCCTCTCTCCACCCCACCCCCAGCTCCACCGTCCACCCCACTCCCCCGCCCCGCAACCCTGATCTGTTTTCTGCTTGCAGTTTGCTGGCGAGAGTCAACATTTTCATTTTTGCCCCGGGAGCGAGAGATTAGCATCAGCGTCCTAAAGCGCCCTCTTCACCTGTGGAGCCCGAGAGGCAAGAGATACTCGCTCGCTTTCCTAACTAGCGAAGTCCACCCTCCGACCTGCAGAGGAGAAACGCGCGGAGGCCGGGCGAGCTTAGGCAGGAACTGGCAGGAGAGGGCGCGTGGCGGCCCTGGCGCGCTGGTCCCCAGGGCGCAGCTCCCCTGGCCCACAGCCTGGAATTTCTTCTGAGTGGTCCACCGGTGGGGTCGGGGATGGGGAGGAGGACGAGTGCTGCGAGTTAGCCCGCATCCTTTCCTGTTACACTTAGTTGGTGGGTAGTCCAGCGGCCTCCTTGCTTATTGTAGGAGGGAGACGGGCCCCGTAACAATCAGGCTTTCATCTGGGTTTGAGGTACGTTCAGAAGGTTGCCAGACGCGTGTCTAGGAAAGCATCACAGCGCGCAGGGTTGGTGTCGCCTCTGGGGATGTGAAGAGCAAGCCAGCCCAGGACTCACTCCAGCCCCCATCTGGCCTCCTTTCAGTCTAAGGCGAGGTGCTTGGAAGCCAAGATCCGGTCAGCACCCAAGCCTCCGGACCTCCGCTTCTGCCCACTCCATCTGGAGGACCTTCAGACCGAAAGGACTGGGGTTTTCCGCGTCTACGAGTCAAGAGAGGCGACTCACGAGCAGTTTTGGCCAGAATGTGCATTTCTTTGCGTGACGTTTCCTGCGTTTCACCCCGCTTCATTATTATATTCTGAGGGTGTTAAGTGTGGCATGAAGAGGGGAGGAAAGGGGAAGAGGACGAGAATCTGTTTCCGCTTGTGTCAGCAGGAACGGGGTTTGAGGAGATTCATCAGTACTGGGTTGCCATCGCATCTCCCAAACCGTATAGTTCCCTCCGTCTTAGTTTTTGCTTACAACTTTTAAAAAGCATTTCTCCTTCTTGATCTGAAAAACCCGCTCCCAAGACCAGCAGTTATTGCATGCCTTTCTCTTTTTCAAGAAGTGGTAAACTATCTAGGTTTTCTTTTCAGAAAATCGAAATAAATATTTCTTAATACTCCTCAGCTACTGAAGCTAAAACGCAGCTTTCTCCCAGATCTTATTAAGCACAGAGTGTGGAGGATGCAGCCTTGCAGAATGGCCTCCTCCAGCGCACCTCAGCCCAGTGGTCGTTTCCTAAGGAGGAAAGTGAAATGGCTTAGGTGGATTTTAAAGTCTTTGAGAGTCAACGTTGAAGCATAGTAAATAGTTGGTGATTAAAAAGGGAAACGCGAGCTCCCAACCGCACCGTGATTCGCTGTCAGCAAGCCATCTCCTGGAAGAATAGCAAGGAAGGTCTCTTCAAGCCCTTTCAGATAAAAAGCTTTCTTCAGATTAAAATCGTATGATACAAAGCAAGATCTCCATTTCCCACTGCAAGGTAAGCAGAAACCTGCTGCTATGCTGCAGCAACCTTGCCTGTTCTGGCACATTTATTAAATTAAATGATGACTACCTTGCCACATAGACATTCAGATAAATAAACAAGTCCTAATCTAGTAACCTGATCATGCCTGACCATTTGTAAATCGACAGCACCTCCTGCAGGAATTAATTTGCTAGTGTTAAATTACCTTAAATGTGAAGTCAGGGAAAGGAGAAGAAGGGACCCTAATAAACTCTCCGAAGTTAGCCAGTGCTATGTCAGGCCACTGGACAAATAAGAAATGTCACTAGGTACACCCAGATTTTTTTAAAAGAATTTCTCTATTAAGGGTCAGAAGAATGACTTATCACCAGACTTTTCCTGTGGCTATCTAAAAAAAAGTTACTGTTGAGGACTTTTGTTCTTGAATCATATACATTAAACTTGGAGGATTCTTTTTGGAGTTAGTACTTAGGAAACCTCTACACATACAACTAGACATACTTTCTATTATGAGCCTTAATCTCTGGTTTTTACCTTGTACTTCAAAAGCAAAAGGATAACAAGATGCTTAACATTTAAAAAATCACTTTCAATTGCTTTTGCGTTTACATTAGAATATGCAGAACAAGTCAGACGAGCCTCTTTAAAACTGTTACCTGTTATGATTATACATGAAAATGCCTCCCTTCAGGTTTTAAGTTTGCCAAGTTGGAATGCTAACCCCTTAGGGCTGTCTAGCACCCTTGGGTGACCAAGTCTGAAAGCCAAACAGCAAACCAACATTTTCTATAACTACATGTGAATTTTTCTCACCATTGGGTTGATAAGAATATTGGGGGTACTGGTACTGCTTTATAGTTTCTCAAACAGTGAAGGATAAGTTAACCAGAGATTTAAAAATTCTTGCGGGTCCCTTCAAGTTAAAAGGGACCACACTTTTGTGGAAGTGTTATATGATAATGTATTTAATTCATTTTAATTACAGGATGCATTTCAACATTTCCCTTCATGAACACTACAGGTTCAGAAATCCTTTAAGGCAGTAAGTATTGCATAGGTTTTGACATTATCAAAATTATAAAGTCTAAAAAGGCATAACATAGGAAATAATCAGTGCGACACTGATGAACTCAAGGTGTAAATTAGCAGTCTTTATCAATCTCAAATGCATGCTTTCTTTTTTAAATGAAGAAGGAAGGGGATCTTTGAGGTGCACAGTAAGTTACTGAAGAGTACAGGAGGAGGAATTCAAGTTCTCCTCTCCCAACTCTCTTAAAAATGTAAATAATCAAAGAGTTGCTTTATGCCTTCAGTTAGCTGCTTATAAATCAGAGGACATCTGTGTGTGCATGTACAAGAGAAAGATATATCTGTCTATCTATATACACAAACACACCAGATACACAGGTCTTAAAGTAGTTCTTCTAAATTACTTTCTAATTTATGAAACTAGGACTGCCAATTCTCGAAAACCATCTTAACTAATGAGTATTTGTGTTGTATTAAAAAGAGGTGTTTTTAAAATGTGGAACCATAATACTTGTGTATGTGATGGTCAGTATGTATTTTTTTGAATTGCATGTTACTTGTAATTTGAACTAAATGATTTTTTCTATAATTTTCCTTTACCATACGCTTTGAAACACAAGGGGAAATTTATAGCTAAATTTATGTATGCCACACAGACCTATACTTATGAAATATATCTAAACAGTTTACTTGTTCATGACAATAAATGCTTAACCTTTAGAAGTAAAGTGTGCAATCACAGAAATTTCAGTGGTTGAAAGGCCATCTGTTCTAGGTAGAATAATGGTCCCTTAATGACACAGCAGTCCCAACCTAGAGCTTATGAAGATGCTAGGTTACATGGCAAAGGGGAATTAAAGTTCCTGACAGAATGAAGGTTGCTAATCAGCTGATTTTGAAATACGATTATCCCAGTCTCCTGACAGGCCCAATGTAATCACAAGGGTCCCCCAAAGTTGAAAACAATGCAGAATGTCAGAGTGTCACAGCAATTAGGTATGAGAATTTGACTTGACTTTGTTAGTTTTGAAGATGGAAGAAGGGGGCCAGGAGCCAAGGAATGCAGGTGTCCTCTAGAACTGGCATAGTCAATCAGATTTTTCCCCAGAGCCTCCAGGGTGAACCAACGCTGCTGACACCTTGCTTTTAGCCCAGTGAGAACCATTTCAGACTTCTGATCTCCAGAACTGTATTTGCATTAAGACTGAGGTAATTTGTTAAGGCAGCATAGAAAATTAACACATCATCCAAATGTAGCTAGCTTTTTACCCTAGAGAAAACAAGGGAAAGAAGTTTAAAGTCTTAAAGTAATACAGATCAACCCATTACTTAATTCACACCAGGAAATTTCTACAGCGCTTACACTTGGCTTCAAGTAAATTCAAATCTTAAAAGTAATAAATGTGAATTGAAAAAATAATTAAACAATATCCATTCAATGTGCTGTCATTCTTTTAATGATGAAAATGTCACAGAGTAATAAGGGGTTTTTATTTCAGTATAAGGTACAAGAAACGTTTGTCAACAGAATATATTTTTACAGCCTCCAAATAGATTACTTACAAATATTTGCAAAGTTTACTCTTATAGGATTCATGTTTTGTACTTTTATGTAACGGTTTACAGAGATGAAAAATTAAAATAGAGCTTCTTATTAGAAAGACAACAGTATATAATTTAGCCCTTGCTAAAGGTATTCAAGAAACCAGTGGAGATATTTTTATTTGCAGTTCCTAGTTGCAGGTAAGTCTCTCTTTGTTCTCTGCTTCTGCTCCACTCTCTCGGTGTCACTCTAGTACGCTTATCTCCCGATAATGCTCTCTATGCACCTCCCCTCCTCTGTGCGCCTCCGGGCCCCTGGCATCTGGCGTCACTCCTGTCCCGCTCTTCACCTGGACTGCGCCGGGGCCGCTTCCTGGCGTCTCTTGGCTTGTGACTGCTGTGGCTTCTGCTCCGGCTGCTCCTGCTCCTCTCGCCCCTGCTCTGGCTCCTGCCGCTCCTCTCCCCTCTTCCAGATCCTCTCTTCCCTGGACTCTGCTCATGCCTTCTGGGCTTTCTGTCAGAATCAGGATGGCTCCGTTTGCTGTTCTCCCCAGGACTCTCTTGTTTTAAAAACTTAGGCTTTTCCTTGTTACTGTGACTGCAAGAACGTTCCTCATCCCGTTTTCTCTGCTTAGACTTGCCCTTCGTTTCAGAATCACTCTTGTTATTCCCTGAACGCTTGTTTTTCTTTCTTTTCTTCTCCTGTATTTTTGTCCCTTTGCTGTCACTCTCACTGCTGCTTTCTGAACTGTCGCTAGAGGAGGAGGAGGAGGATAGTGGGGACGGGGAGGTGGTGGAGGAGGAAGAGGAGGAGGAGGAGGGCTTCTTTTATGCTTTTTGTGTTTACTTCTGCTCTTCTGGAGCTTTTTCTTTTTCTATCTTTTTTCTTTTTCTTTTTTTTTCTTCTCAAGTCGATCTAATTTCCTGTTATTAGGAAATAAATAGTAATAGGCTATGTAAAAATAGTCTGTACTTTCACTGACAAATAAAAATTTTGAATAGACAATACAGTTTCTTAGAAACATTAGAAGTGGTATTCAAATACACATTCTTTACTTTTATTAAACAAATCACTTTCTTCCTTTTAAATTATTCAAGGCACATACACAATAAGTTTAAATTAAAAAATACATTAACTGTCTCAGTATACTGTCCTCTACAGTAATGACTATTACATTTTTTTTTACTGAATCAGAATTTGAAATTATATAGTATTCCACATAATCGTCACCGTGGCATAAACATTAGCTGGACCAAGTGCAAACTCAAATATAAAGCTCTAATCAATGAAACATTAATTTCATGTATGTACTATTTTAAAATATGGAAATACGAAACATTACACTGTCAAAATTCAAGGGCATATTCTCCAGAAATTCAGAATAACAATATATTTTTACATTTTTAATACTCTATTTTAGTTACATAAAAGATCACATATTAGTTTTAAACAATTGTTTAGACTTATTAAATAAATAGGACAATTCTATTAAGGCATTATGCATTTCTAAAGAGTAATTCACATTCTCAGAAGAGTAACTGTTTATTTATATGATATATTTGAGTTACTCTGAAATAAAAATGTCCTCACTGGATTCTGTCCAGACATCCTCAAAACTCCACATATTGAAACAACATGAGCTCCCTCTATTGGACTCACCAGACATTTCTTAGATTCTTTAATCCAGAGGTAGTCTGTTTACCATGATTTATACTTACTTTAAATTTTAGCATTTTCAGCATTCTTCATAAAATCGTACAAAATTAAAGACAGTAATGCATGGCCCAAAATATCTTCTAAGAACAAACTGCATATAAAGATATACAAATCTACTATGAAAAGTAAAACCTACAAATAAATCTATTTCCAAACTAGATTTTCTGAAAAGTGCAGTGACTTTGTGGTATAAACTGAGTATATAATCTTACATCCATTTTCATATTCCTGAAAGACAAAACTATAGTACTGAGGCTGAAGAATAAATCAATACATCAATGTGATACATGGTTTAAGTACCTTAAACTTAGGATCAGAGATGAATATGACCCTAAAATGAAACATCAGAAAAAATGTAGTTGAATTAATTAAACAGACACTTTTTAATCACCTGAGGAGTTTCTGTTTTTGTTTGGTTGTTAGTGACTTTAAAAATTCAACTTCTGGATCTTCTTCACCCTCGCTTGCAACATATTCCTAAGTCAACAAAAACATCATTAAATTGCTAGATTAGAAAACAAGTTAGTTGTCAGGAAACATTTACAAATAAGTTTTATATTAGGGACATACTGTTGATGAGTATGACATTTTGGACTGGAAAGTGGAATTCAAAAACTTTGTAGTCTACCTGCCAAGGAGGATCATAATGCCCTAAGAGATTAAGATGACTGCTTTATCAGGAGAGGACGATAGAGAAACAGAGACAAAATGTTTAAAGCATGGCTTCTACTCTCTCTCGTTTTTATTTTTTTAAACCTTTCTCCACTTTTATTTTTTTAAAACTTATTTATTTTTAATTGGAGGATAACGGCTTTACAATTCTCTCTTAAGTTTGAATTTAAACACGTGTGAGTTTAAATATTTTCTTTTTAATTTAATGAAACATAAAACCCAGGAAGATCACGAACTCTACAGGAAAGTCAAAACACCCACACTTTTTGCCTTTATAATTTCAACAGTACATTATTAAACATATTAAACAGTACATATACATAATTAATGGGCTTCTCTGGTGGCTCAGAGCTCTCTGGTATTCTAGGTAAAGAATCTGCCTGTAAAGCAGAAGACCCGGATTTGATCCCTGGGTGGGGAAGATCTCCTGGAGAGGGGAACAGCAACCACTCCAGTATTTTTGCCTGGAGAATCCTATTGACAGAGGAGGCTTGCAAATATTAGGACACGACTGCGACTAACACTTCACTTCACTTTATACACAGTAGATAGGTTACATGTACAATCCCTAGCAATGTTTGAGATGGAATGTGACTCTCTCAGAGCAGCACAAGTTTACGCCAGTGGGAGTCTGGGATTTAGTCTCAGCTCTGTCTCTCAATAGCCACATGATCTTAGGAAATCACTTAACTTCCGTGGGCTCCAGTTTCCTCATTAAATGAAATAAATGATTTATATTAGAACATCTACAACCCTTTAAAATCAACCATTTGCGGATCTATGTACAGTTTAATCAAGTAACTGTTTAAAATATTTTCCATTATTTTGAGGGGTTTGCTTTTATACACTTCTCATTGGTTCTGTTTAACATCCCTTCAGGGTAAGTTAGCAGGAAGGAAAAAGTAACAAACTTATCACCAGATCAGTTAGGTATTTTATCCACAAAAACCCAGAGAAGCAGTTTCGTTTATTAAAATATAGGTTTAAAAACAATTTCTCATTTAGGCTAAAATAATAAAGAAGCAAAATCAAGATGTATTTTAGGCATTTTCTTTGCTCTATCTTGCCTTCCTATGGATATATGCATATTGGAAAACATTAAGTAGCAATTCACAAGCAATCACATTTAGATTTATAGACATTTTCAGCTTACTGATAAAAAGATCATTACCTGTGATGGATCATTTGCGGTCAAGTTTCTCCCCAGTACATTTCGTTTCAGTGCAAACCCACTGTTTCTCATCTCCGCTATTAGCTCCGAGGGGTGCATCGATGGCCCTGTTCACAAAAATCACAGTTTGAATGTATCATTTATATCTCTCTACCTTTTCGGACTCCACAGTAGGAATGCAGTTGAAGCTTTGTTAAATAAAATCACAGCTAAATCAACTCAATAATCTTCTGCTGAGCAAATAATCAGATATGATTTTCTAAAACAGCAGTCTGGAGATTCAGAATAGAAAATAATTGCATTTTTCTTTACGTGCTAGGGGACTCTCTTCTTATGTAACTTTGTCATATTGAAAAGATACACTTAAATGTTATCTTCTTGGTAGTTTTTAGTATAAAATCAAAGCAAAATGATAAAAAGACGGCAATTAAATTTTTAATAGTTATTCTCTCAGTAAGAATTTTAAAACAGATACTTTTAAAGGTACATGAGCAATTTAATATTCTAGTTTCCAATTCAAAATTTCTAACCCTTATTTATCAAATACCAATACTGAATACATTGCCACGTGGTTGCTAACTCACACACACACACATATGCTATCAGTAACCATCAAGTACTTTAGTTATAAACTTGCACATATACATACCCAGAGTTTGAAGCTTCTAGTCATTAGTTTGGGGTTGGTGACAAGCAGTTTTAGGCTGGTTATATGTGTGTATGTGTTATATTTTCTACAGGCTGTTGTTTCCACTTTAGCAAAATCCCCAAACTTTTTGAAAAGTGAGCTTGTTTTGGTAACATAGTATGCTCTAAAGACAAATTATATGGGCTAAACACAGATATAATTAAAAATAAAAAATTTTTAAACATCTGTACTCTTCCCTCAAACATTATTATATTTATGTAAGATAAGAGAGACTCTTTCCTCCTTCTTTTGCATATTCCAGTTTCACTTTGTTTTCCCTGCTGGCAGCAAATAATGACATTTCATGGAAGGTTTTAAAAGTTTCTGGCCTAAATCATTACATTGGCTCCAATGAACTACACTGGGCAATGTATCTGGAATACAGGGAAGAACAGGGCAGTTCCTGCCAACAAGGAATTCATATGGGAAGTTGGGAGGATGGAGAGTCAGAAACTGATATTCTAGCTTGCTGACTGAGAATGTCATCTAATTTCTTTATTCTTTTAACTGCTCTATTGGTCTTTTAACTATTGATACTTATTTGCATGCTCACTTACATATTACCATAAAACACAAAAGGAAGTAGGCAATACAATTTAAATCTGTTCTCTTGTCAGTAGCATCTTTGGTAAAAGTTTGGTCAGACAAGTTCAGATGTAGGTCAATAACTCTTATTGGACTCTGGGCTTTACCATTCTATTCATATTAGCAAAAACAAGTGAAAGTTGCCTACAGGTATTAGGGAGATAATTAGAAAAACTGCCTATTATTGGAGTATGGGAAGTATTAATGATGTGATGCTTTAATTTATTGGGGGAAAAAGCCTTATTTATTGAAAACGAAAACATCAGAAAGCAGTGCCTTTAACTGATATATTTCATTTTAAAACAACACGATTTTTTGTTTTCTCTTTTATACAATTAGTTCCTGTGGATTACTTTAATGACTTTGAGAAAAATTATTCAATTTGGTTAATAATATTGATAATAACATGGTAAGTAAAAAACTGAATTTTAAATATTAGTATGGATTGCCTCTAAAAGGCACTGAAATGCTAATACAATAGCTTTAAATTAATTATAGAGTGTTCATTTTGGTGCCTTCTCAAATTTCACATGTAGAAACATAATTTTATAAAGTAGAAAATGTCTTTCCTGAAGTGTCAAAACTACATTTCTTTGTCAACAACTTTTTAGATGTTAAATGAATTCAGAAAGCAAACAGGTTAAGAATTAGGATAAATAGCACTCCAGTGAAGGGCTAAAGAGCTTTGGCCATTATGATGAGAGGGTACTGATTTCATCAGTTTTCATCAAAAGATGGATAATTTTAATAAAATGTATCAGAAAACATGCTTAAAATTTTTTCATTACAGTACTTCCAACCACTTCAAGAAAATGATCTCTTTTTCCTCAGGCTGACAGAGATTATACAGACTATGAAACAAACATTATTCTTCCATCACTTATATTTCTCTAAAATCTTAACTGAGATTTTATAGTACATATGCTCAGTGCATACTTCCACACTGTAAGACTCTAAATACAGTGATTAGTGAAGAATCTAACAAACAGTACTCAATAAATAAAATAACTATTTTTTTGGTCAGTAGCTATAACTGTTTAGGATTATTATATATATATATATATTTTTCTTTTTTACAAAAACTGCTCTTGATAGTAACATTTTTCAAAATTCAGACTTATTCCCTTCATTTGGCACTTAAACTTTCTCCTTCTATCATCACAAGTTCTAGGTTTAAAAGATGTGACATATCAAGTTTAACTAAGATATATTTAGCAAGATATCTTTATACTTTCATGTAATTGTGACAGTGGCTAGGTAGAGTTAAACTGACAGCCATGACTCCAGCTGAGAGCTCAAACTTTAATTGAAATAACAGATTATACAGATATGTTTAAAACATAGATTTTACAAATATGTTCAAATGCAAAATGATTACTTTTTTGGATACCTTAATAATTTAAATTACACATGTAGCGGGGCTTTAGGAATGTTTGGTTTGCTCTTAAATTTGCCATGGCAGAATGATTCTAGAGAACTCAGAAAAAAGGGCTTCTGCTGCTGCTGCCAAGTTGCTTCAGTCGTGTCTGACTCTGTGACCCCAGAGACGGCAGCCCATCAGGCTCCTCTGTCCACAGGATTCTCTAGGCAAGAATACTGGAGCAGGTTGTCATTTCCTTCTCCAAGAAAAAAGGGCATTTGTTTTAAAGTGTAGATTTGTCAGGGATCCTTTCTAGATCACTTCAGCCAGGCTGGGTTAAGCCTCCATAGCCTGAAAACCAGTGTTCCAAATTAGAAAAGCAGCTCCATGGAAGAAACTGTTTTCAGCATTCATTAATTTTGCAAACTTGCTTTGCTATGATATGTGGGTAAATATCAAAATACTGATTGTGACTATGGTATGCAGTTCTATGTCCTGATTAGACCCAGACTTTATTCTACTAGAAAAACACCATGAAGTCAATGTCACAGAAAAAAATTCTGAAGGCAAATTATTATACTGTATAAAAATCATGTTTGTGAAGGGTTTAATTTGTTCATTAAGAGCATTCATTTTTATAGAACTAACCAAAAGCAACAGAAGGTAAAAAATCTTCTATAGTAAAATAGGTATTTTATCAGAGAATAATATAGGAATCAAAAGGGCTGGCTGTGAGAAAGGCCCTATCGCTGACTTCACAATTAGAGGACGGTAGTCCCAGGTGAATGCCACACACTGAACAGGAGGAAGACTAATGCTAAAGGCAGAGATACTTTCTGTGTTTCACTGTTAACCTAGGTCCATCTGCTTTTCCTAGGACAGAGGCATCTTCCTTTCAAAATTCATCATTCCTTTCAAACAAAGCATTTCTTCTGCTATTTTAAGGCATCCAGTGGGAGAAGAGAGGACACTGAGTTCTAGGTTAAGAATAGCTGTATCAGAATTACTTTGCCCTCCTTCCCCCAAATACACTAAATTAATTTATAGGATGCTACTGTTTACTGGGGCACTGAACAACACCAACTGTTTGCTGGGACTAAAACGCTATTCCTAGAATGAATATAATTTTGTTTGCAATGACAAGGGTGATCAATTTTCCTTCTTGGTCTGTGTATTTTAACTTTATATAATAAAAAAATCTCAAATCTAGAGAGAATAATGTAAACAGCTCTATATACTCATCACACAGCCTCAACAATGATCAATATTTTACCATTCTTGTTTCATTTACTACCTCCAAGTATTTTTGTTTCTTTTTTGATAGAGTATTTTTCTCCCTCTCCTTCTCTCTTTTGAGGTACAAATGACCCATCTTAAATCTCTTTTAATCTAAAAAAGTAGCCATTTTTCCTCCATATGCTCCCTTTATTGCTCTTCATTTGTTCAAGAAACTGGGTCATTTTTCCTGCAGAATTTCCCCCATTCTGGGCAGTGATGTCATTTAATATGTTCTTTTGACCCTTGTATTTCCTGTAAATTAGCAGTTAGATCTAAAGGCTTATTATTAAACTATCTGGGTATTTTATAACACATACTTTAGGGGAATAATGGAAGGTTTTCTAAAGTTTGGATTCAGGAAGATGACACCTGAAAACAAACACATTTTTGCTAATGAACTAGACTAAGGAAAAAAGGCTGAGCCTTCAACTTGGTATGGTCTTGGTTTCACCATGTTATTTACTGTGGTTTATTTACTAATAGTGACATAAACCTTAAAAATGTGTATGTTTGAAAATAAACCCCCAAACACATCATAAATAAATTATGATTCTTATTTCCATGTAAAGTATGACATTTATTTCTTCTTTCTTTCTTGAAGTTAAACTGACTATATATTGTGAAAAATCCACACTCCCTGTCACTAAATGTAAAAAGGACACTTAAAAACACTAGTTATGTACGTGATCAAGAGGGAGAATTATCGAAATTATCTTATACTTGTATTTGATTCCTAATATTACCTAACCTTTTGTTTTAAAGAAAGCTTATAGAAAGTTATCTTTAAAAAGACTGAAAAGGGGGGCACAGTAGGAGCGTGCAGCACACGTCCCAGGGAAAAAGTGAACAAAGCTATTAATAAAGTGTGTGGGTGATTTTTATTTATACAGATGAGAATGTTTTATGTATGATTTTCTAAAGGTTATGCAAGAACCAATTGTACTGAATTGTAATAAAACTACTCCATACTGGGAATTTTCCTGACACATTGCCAGTTCATCTTAGTGGAGGTTGGAAACAATAGAGTTTTTTACTGCCCTTATCCAAGTTCATACTGAAGAAAGCTAATCTGATCTCTATTAAGACATACAATACAAAGGAAAAATTAAACATTTCATTTTTGTCTGTGTGTCTGGAAAATACACAAAAGCACGGAAAGGTGAAACTGCTCTTATTATATGTTAGTGAAAAACACTGTATTAAAAACAACCTTGCCTTATAGAATCAATAATGTTAAAGATATTTGAGTTTCACTTGATTATATCTTTACATTTTCAACTTAATTTACATGCAGATATTTCAGTGGTGATACATCTATCACCAAATATTATAATAAAATGAATTCACAGTCCTAGAGAACAAAGAAAAATTGTTTGTGTTGTGATGAATATGAAGTATTAGAAGTCAGCACTAAGTTCTAAAGAAGTTATGAGAGTATGAATACTCTTGAAATGCATCCATGAACTTCAAAAACATTATGTTGAGTCAAAGAAGCCAGACACAGAAGAACACATATTGGATGATTCCATCTATATGAAGATCATGAACAGGCAAAAGTAACATATGGGATTAGAAATTAGAGTGGCAGTTGTAGGTGGAAGAGGCCGACTGGAAAGGGGACTGAAGGGTATTTACTAGGTGACGACAATGCTCTATGCTCTATATCTTGTTGGAGAAATTCATTACATGGATGCATACATTTGTCAAATTCAAACTACATTTAAGACCAGTGAATTTTACTTTAAAAATATCAAGTCAGTCAACAGTGGAGCTTTCCTGTGGCTCAGCAGTAAAGAAACTGCCTGCCAATGCAGGAGACACCAGTTTGATCCCTGGGTGGGGAAAATCACCTGGAGAAGAAAAGAGCAACCCACTCCAGTATTCTTGCCTGGAAATCCCACGGACAGAGGAGTCTGGTGGGCTACAGTCCAGGGTGTTGCAAAGAGCCGGACACAACTTAGTGACTAACACGAACAACAACGTTCAACAGTGATTACTGAACGACTAAGTTACTATAGACTTTCACTGCATTTCTAAACTAGGTCTCTCTAAAACTATGGAGAGACCCCTGAATAAGGAACTGTAATTTTACATAGAAAGTGATTTTACAAATCAATATTAAGTATTACTGAGGGCTTATTATTTTATCTCACTAGGTACTTGAGAAATAAAGAATAGAGAACTTGGTTTTTGCTTTCAATCTTTTGGGGAGAGTTAGTTCATATAAAAGAATAGAAAATATATAAATTGTAAATTTGTGCTATACATTCAGAGAATAAGATGATAAATAAAATAATGTTTAGTATAGTTAACAAAGCCTAACTAATCAGTCACCAACTAAACTATTATTTACTAAGCATGTACACTGTGCAAAGCATTGGGAATACAAAGATAAATGAGATACAGTACCTATTTCAGAAAAGCAATACTTTCTAGGGAAGAATTAGAAAGTGAGTTTGACTTTCAAACTCTTAATATAAGATTTAGGAAAAGGTAAAACATAGGCATTTTACATAAATGGAACGTGATGAAGATTCATGTTTGGGTAGAATTATTTCTAGGTAGGTAGGCTACCTAGACCAGGTAGACTACACATCATTCATTCTCCTTTTTCCAAGTAATCACGAATTTCCTTTACTGGACGTTGGCAGACCTTGAGTAGATGGAATGATATTAACAGGAAGAGTCATGTAAAAGAGTTATGACTGCGATCTGAGAATCATGAACAACCCTTTGAGATGGGACGTGTAGCCTCCACTAGCCTCACAAACGCCTTTTAACACAGAGCCGAGCCATTTACTGACAGAACAGGACTGCAATTAATTTTTTAATATCAATGGAATTTTAAGGTACAGCCGCTCTAACAACAAATTTAATCACTGAATTATACCAGTGCTTATAGACAGTTCAAAATTACTCACTGGTCAAGAGCATCCATCTGACCTTTTAAATACTAGGAACTAACAAGTTTTACTGGTTACCCTTTGATAACCATACAGTTTTGTTTCCTATGTCTGTGAGTCTATTTCTGTTTTGTAAATAAGTTCATACTATTTTTTTAGATTTCACATACAAATGATATCATATTTGTCTCCCTGTCTGTTTACTTCCCTTAGTATAATCTCTTATGTTCATCCATATGCTGCAAAGAGCATTATTTTATTCTTTTTATGGCTGAATAATGACCAACAAGGGCTTAATTTTCAAAATACACAAAGAGTTCACACAACTCAATAACAAAAACCCACACAACTACATATTAAAGAAGAGAAGAAATGGTGTCTAACCTTCCTTCTTTATTTTGAGGTCAATCCTTTATTTATTAGTTTCAGTATCTGCCTACTTGAGGAGCTTAGCTTTAAAGAAATTCTGGTAATACTTTTCCTGCAGTAGAATTATGTTGAAGGATTTAAGAAAAAGTTCTGCCATCAGATGTAATGCTGTCTCAGTGGCTACGGTGGGAGGATTCATCTTCTTCAAAGCATTACACAGAAGAACTCAGTAACAGATAGAGTGGAATAGGCCAGATGGTCAACTGAGTTTATCATCTTTCTAAAGAAAATCACTACAGCATGCTCCTAGGTGTCTTTCTAGTACAAGCTTATGATCAGACAATTATTTTGTTAGGTTTCCCAAACATGTTCTCAAGCAACAAAACTTCCTCCCACATGAAAGACTGATGGAAAGATGGAGGAGCAGCGTGTGGGAGCTCTGTTGCAGAAAACTGCTACCACACAGCTTAGTGTAACTTTCTTCAAGAAAAACCCAATCAAATCTTAGGGGAAATAAGGCAAGGAGAAGAGTACTGACATGCAAACAAATGTTTGCAACAAGTATAATACCTCAATTTAAGCTACTTATTAATTTTCATATTGTTTAAACACACTAAAAGCCTTTGGCATAAACAAGAATGGATAGAGACACTTGAAACGTTAAGTATCAAACATCATTTTGGCTATTAGAGGTACGGCTGGAATTCTTATTTAGGCATTAATACAGAGAAAGAAATTTTGTGTATGTCAAGAATATCCAGTGATACCATTTTGAACTTAAAATTTAGTTTTATTAGAAATGTGAAACTTACCATGGTATCATATAGTCAGTTCCAAATACTCTTAAATTATAGCTAAGTTTTAGAAAATGGCAAAGTAACTTTAAATATATGGCAACTCAGACTTAAAAGCAATACAGAGACTCAGTTTATCTGGATCAGAAACCAACAGCCAGCAACTGGTATATATAACTAGACGATAACCAACTACTGCCGGAGACTGGGCAAGGGCTAGCTTAAGAGATGAAAATTCCTGGGGCCCAAACTTAAAGGGGCTCCGACACTTTTGTGAGTTTTACTTCCAGAAATCCCATCAAGTTCTCACTGTCAACATCAAAGAACAATCCAATAGTAGGAAGGGAGGAAGCAACTATACTGAAATATGCCCAGAGCATTCTGTTGCCTTGAACAAGTGCTTAACCTCAAAGGAAGCTATGGCTCGGTGGTAAAGAATCCACCTACCAACGCAGGAGACGTGGGTTAGAGTCTTGGGTTGGGAAGATTCCCCAGAGAAGGAAATGTCAACCCACTCCAGTATTCTTGCCTGGAAAACCCATGGAGAGAGGAGCCTAGTGGGCTACCATCCACAGAGTTACAAAGAGTCGAACACAACTTACTGACCAAGCAACAACCACAATAACCTATGTGAGGGAAGAGAGAAGCTGTACGAAGTGAAGGGAAAAAAGCTGAGAAACACTTGTGAAGGTTACAGCCGAGGGGCAGAGGCTCACTAAAAGAGTGCAACTTGGTCACAGAATTATACTGAATGTTTCCCCTTCCTGCCCTCATATCTTACCACGGCATCAGTAGGGTTCCTGTAAAATAACAGATTACAACTGAAGCCAGGCTCAGCCTCTATTAACAGAATCTGTAGGAAAACCCAAAGATAACAGAGGAGACAAAAGGACACCAGAGGAAACATCCTTTAAAATTTACAGCTACAACAAAGAGTAAATAGAATCTAACTCCTAGCCAGATAAACACAAAACCTCACTCTAAAGGCCTATTTACCTTGGGTCTGTCTACCTGATACAGTATGTCTGGCTTTCAACCAAAAATTATAAGTTTGCTAGGAAGCAAAAACCATAGCTTGAGAGACAAAGCAAGCTATAGAATCAAACTCAGCTATAATGAAGATTCTGGGATTATCAGATTGGGAATCTAACATAACAAGATTCCTATGGTAGGGCTCTAACAGAAAAAGTGGACAGCATGCAAAAGAGATGGGTAATGTGAGCAAAGAGATGGAAGCTCTGAGGAATAACCTAATGGAAAGGATAAGGAAAAAAACACTAACAGAAATAAATGCCTTTGATGAGCTCATCAGCAGACTAGGCATAACTGAGGAAAGAATCAACAAGCTTTTAAGATAGGTCAACAGAAGGTTCTCAAACTGAACAGAAAAAAATGGGCCTCACGTGAGGGAGTCAGAATATCCAAAAACTGTAGGACAATTACAAAAAGTGTAACATATGTACAATAGGAACACCAGAAAGAGATAAAAGAATGGAAAAAAAATCTGCAATAATAATGGCCAAGATTTTTCAACACTAATGATAAGACACCAAAACACAAATCCAGAAAGTTCAGAGAACACCAAGCAGTATAAATACGAAACAATCCACACCCAGGTATATGATATTCAAATTGCAGAAAATCAAAGATGCAGAGAAAGAAAGGAAAAAAAAAACACCCCAGTTTAAAGACACTGAGGGGAAAAAAGATTAAAAGTAAAGATACAGAGAAAGATGAAAGATGTCAGAGGGGAAAACAACTTAATCAAGAGAGGGACAAGGATAAGAATGCTATGAGACTTCTCTTAAGAAACCATGCAAGTAAGGAGAGAAGACAAATATTTAAAGGTTGAAAGGAAAAACCCACTAGTGTAGAAATTATCCAGTATCCAGTAAATTATCCTTCAAAAGAAGAAATACAAGTAAGATAAATATTTTATTCTTATTCTTAACTGATCTAACAGATAACACCATATTCTAAATGATAACTGCAATAATAGATTGGATGCATTATATTAATAACTATGGATAAATGAATTATATGCAGCAATGTTGCGAGAGATAGGAGGAAGGAATTGCACCCAATTGGTTTACTCTGTTATAAGACACTGGTACTATGTGTGAAGTGGTATAGAGTTATTTGTAAGTGGACTTAGGTTAGTTCTAAATGTGTACTGGAAATTCTAGGACAGCAACTAAAACTTAAAAAAAATTAAGCATAAATGATATGCTACGAGAGGACAGAAAATGGAATCACATAAAATACTCAATTAAAGCCAGAGAAAGCAAAGAGTGGAAGACAAAAACAAAGAACAAGGGCAACACATAGAAAACAATTATACATACGGTATAGCTTAATCCAACTGTATCCATAATAGATTTAAAAAACATCCAACTTGTTGCCTACAAGAAACTCAGTTTAGAGTGTCTTAAAAAGTGGTGTGTAGTCCTGCCCCAGTCTACTGAGCTGTGTTTTCCTAGTCGGCTCTCAACCCTCCATCAGGTTACATTGACCTTAAATCGCTAAGCCCCACCTCTTTCCAATCCCTCTTTCTTGTCAATAATCTCACCTCCTACATCATAAGGAAGCTGTGAGAAACAACTCCTCCACCCTTCTTTGCCTTCCCTCATCTGCAGACCTATCCATACCTCTTATTGGTTCCCCCCTCCAGGCACTGGGCCCCTTCCAGTGAAGGAGTCATGGCTCTTGACTCCATCATCCGTCAGTCCTTCTGTGAGACCACTTGACCAAATTCAGGGCATATATTTTACAGAATTTAAAGCATCTTTTAAAATTGGATTTTATCCTTCATTGCTTATTGTTCCACTTAAGATTAAAATAAACTAATAAATAATAAATAAAGTAATAAAGCATTATATCAGCAGTATGATTTAGTACTTGCTGAAGGTATCTTTTGATCTCTCAGTTTTATTAAAATTGATTTATTAATTGCTAGACAATTATTTACATGAAATCTCACATTGATCTCAACAAAAGATCAGAATTAAAACTCTTAGGTATATACAAAAACTATAGAGATTGTTTTCATTTTTGTTTCTGTAATGTTTATGCTACCTTTTAACTTTTAGTTTTGACTGTCTTGATTATGTGATTTTTCAAAAAAAATTTTCAGTCTTTAAAAAAAAAAAACCCAGTTTACAGACACTGAGGGGGAAAAAAAACATTAAAAGTAAAGATACAGAGAAAGATATACCATGCTAACACTAATAAAATACAGCTGGAGTATCACATTATTTTCAGATAAGGCATATTTCAGACCAAGGAATATGCTTTCAGAACAATCCTTTATGAAAGATAAACAGAGACAATTACATAATGAAAATAGGGCACACTCTCTAACACATAACACTCCCAAATGTGTATGCACCTAGTAAGACAGTATTAAAATCTGTGAGGCCAAAACTGATATATAAATATAAATGTCTTCAGAAACAGACAAATCCTCTATTATAGTTGCAGTGAACTTCAAGACTCCTCTATCAGAAATTGACAGATCTACCAGGCAAAAAATCAGCAGGACGTAGCTGAACAGCACCATTCCCATCAACTGGATCTAGTTGTTATTTATTGAGCACTTCATCCAATCAAAGCAGAATATACACTCTTCTCAAGCTCATATGGAAGAGTCACCAAGACTACATCCTGAGCCATAACTTTAACATTTATGAAAGGACAGAAATCATACAAAGAGTGCTCTGAGACCAAAATGGAATTAAACTAGAAACCAATACAGAATGAGCACCAGAAAATCGCAAAATATTTGGAGACTAAATAAACACAGTTATAAATAACACACAGAAGAAATCTCAAGAGAAACTTGAGATTTGAACTAAATGAAAATACAACTGCTGTATAATAAAGAACTTGGGAGCCTCTGTCCCCAATTTGTGGAAGGGAGCCTCTAAATATCGGAGATTTCCTGAGTGATAGCATCATGGTGAACCCCTAGAATGCTTATGCCAAGGAGATGAGTCAGGATGGGGCCGGCCACAGGAGAAAGGCTAACCATGTGATTAGAGGGTTGGAGCTTTGAGCCACATGTCAGCCTGATCTCCAGGGGAAGAAAGAGGGACAAGAGATTGAGTTCAACCACATGGCCATTGATTCAGTAAACCATGCCTATGTAATTAAACTCTAATAAAAACTCCATATGGCATGGATGAGCTTCCCTGGTTAACAGTGCTCTGGGCGTACTGGTGCACATCAACATGTAAGGAAGATGACACCAGAAGACTCTCTGGAGAGAGGACACTGGAAGCTATGTGACTAGGGTAGGCAAAAGCGAGGCAATTTTGTGTTAAAGTGTGAAATTTTTCTTTTCTACATATTGTGTGATTCCATTTATATGAAATTTCCAGAATAGGCAAAAAAAAAAAAAAGTAGAAAGTAGACTAACGGTTGCCTAGGACTGGGGAAGACTGGGGATAGGAACTGAGGAATGTGGGGTTTCATTTTGAGGAAATGAAAATGTTTTCAAACAACTCTGTGAATATACAAATTCAAAGCCATTGAACTGTATACTTCAAATGGGTAAACTGTACGGTGTATAAATTATAACCCAATAAAGCTGTTATAAAAACATTTTTCAAAGAAATGAAAAGACAAGCCACAAACCTGGAGAAAATATTTGCAGAAGACACATCTGATAAAGGATTGATACCCCAGTTATATAAAGAATTCTTAAAACTCAACAATAAGAAAATAACTCAGTGTTAAAAAATGGGCCAAAGCCCTTAACAGACACCTCACCAAGAAGATATACAGATGGCAAATAAGCATATAAAAACATGTGGTGAATAATATGTCATCAGGGAAGTGCAAAATAAAACAGCAAGGTACCACTCTACACCAACCAGGATGACCGAAATCCCTAACACTTGCAATGCCAAATGCTGATGAGGATGATGTGCAACAGGAGCTCTCATTCATTGTTGGTGAGAATGCAAAATGGTGCCCTACTTCGGAAGACAGTTTGGGAGCTTCTTATAAAACTAAATATATTCTTAGCACATGATCCAGCACTTATGTTCCTTCATATTTACTTAAACAAGTTGAAAACTAACCACATAAAAACCTGCATGTAGACTTTAATACAGCAGCTTTATTTATAACTGTCAAAACATGGTAGCAACCAAGCTGTGCTTTAGCAGGTAAACGGATCAATAAACTGTGGTACATCCAGACAACAGGCTGTTATTCAGCACTATAAAGAAATGAGCTAATATGCCATGAAAAGACATGGGGGAACCTTAAATGCATATTACTAAGTTAAAGAAGGGCTTCCCAGGTGGTGCTAGTTGTAAAGAATCCACCTGCCAGTGTAGGAGACATAAGAGACATGGGTTTAACCCCTGGGTTAGGAAGATCCCCTGGAGAAGGAAATGGCAACCCACTCCAGTATTCTTGCCTGGAAGGAAAAATCCATGGATAGAGAAGCCTGGGGGACTACAGTTAAGTGTTGCAAAGAGTCAGACACAATTGAAACGCCTTAACATATACAAGTGGAGAAGGCAATGGCACCCCACTCCAGTGCTCTTGCCTGGAAAATCCCATGGATGGAGGAGCCTGGAAGGCTGCAGTCCATGGGGTCACTGAGGGTCAGACACGACTGAGTGACTTCCCTTTCACTTTTCACTTTCATGCATTGGAGAAGGAAATGGCAACCCACTCCAGTGTTCTTGCCTGGAGAATCCGAGGGACGGGGAGCCTGGTGGGCTGCCGCCTATGGGGTTGCACAGAGTCGGACACGACTGAAGCGACTCAACAGCAGCAGCAACATACACAAGTGAAAGAAGTGGATCTTAAAAGGCTGCATACAGTCTGCTTCCAACAATATGACCTTCAGAGAAAGGCGAAATTACGGAGAGAGTAAAAAGATCAGTGGTTGTCAGGGATTAGAGGGGAGGGAGGGACGAATGCTCAGAGCACAAATGATTTTTAGGACAGTGAAACTACGTCGTATGAGACTATACTGGTGGATACATGCCATCATACATTTGTCCAAACCCATGGAAGGCGCAATACCAAGAGTGAGACCTATGGTAAACTATGGGCTTTGGATAATGGTGATGTGTCAATGTAGGTTCATCAGCTACAGCAAATGTCTCACTCTGCTGGGGGATGTTGCTAACGGGAGAGGTTATGTATCTGCAGGTGGGGGATGCTGATAATGGGAGAGGTTATGTATCTGCGGGGCAGGTGGCATATGGGAGCTCTGTGCTTTTCTCTCAATTTTGCTACGGCCCTAAAACTGCTCTAAAAAAATAAAGTCTATTAAGAAAAACACAAACAAGACTGAAACAAAACAAACAAAAAGATTAAGTAAGAGACATACTGATATATGTGACCATCCACTCTATTAAAGCCAAAAAAATAAAACAGAAAAACCCTCACTTGCTTTGTTGAAAAGCACCACTGTGTATTTAAAAAATGCTAGTTTCAATTTACATTAAAAATATGAGTAAGTAACAGAAGGTAAGAGGCAATGATAGGAATAAGGGCTACAGAGTGTAAACAAAAGGCCAGTGGGCCAGGCATTTAGTTATGTTGTACTATAAAAATATTTTACAAATATTCAGTCACCACTGAAGCTTATAAGTTTTATGTATAATTTTGATATATCTAGAGTGTACAAAAACTTACAAAGTTAAGATGATCTTATCAGTAGAAAAGATATTCTAAACCAGCTTAGCCAGAGAAGCATTTTGATTGCCTAATTTAACTTTGTAAAGGAGAAGTAAATCTTATAGCTGGTCTCTGTAAACCTCACAGCTGGAATGTTCTAACAGCACCTTGCAGTTTCCAGTGATCAAAGTAAGTTACTTTATATACTAAACTAAGAATTTCATAATAGAAATAATGTAACACCAGGGGGTGCAGTTATCATGAAATAATTACACTCCTGGGAGATTACAGGCACAAGGCTGTACCCCAGGGGTGTGATTATCCCATGATAACCACATCCACTGAAATTGCCTTATTGCAAAAATAATCTCTATTCACTGGTGAGACATTATTCAATAGGTGATTTTTTTTTAAATGAAAAGATTTTTTAGCTTGAATCAGCAAGTGGATTAGGAAATTGGCCAGTTTATTTTTCATTACATTCAAATTCAGAATATAACATCATTATTTGCTTTCCTATTTGATACAGCAGAGTACTTTTTATTTTGTTTTTGAGAAACCCTTTAAGAGTTTCTATTAATGTTAGTTAAGTGGTACTGCTAAATTCAGGTCAAACTTTAAAAGGTATTTAGTGAACAATACCATTTAAAATAATTTATTTCTATGTATAAGTTTTAATTCCTCTAATATTCATGTATGGATGTGAGAGTTGGACTGTGAAGAAAGCTGAGGGCCGAGGAATTGATGCTTTTGAACTGTGGTGTTGGAGAAGACTCTTGAGAGTCCCTTGGTCTGCAAGGAAATCCAACTAGTCCATTCTGAAGGAGATCAGCCCTGGGTGTTCTTTGGAAGGAATGATGCTAAAGCTGAAACTCCAGTACTTTGGCCACCTCATGAGAAGAGTTGACTCACTGGAAAAGACTCTGATGCTGGGAGGGATTGGGGGCAGGAGGAGAAGGGGACGACAGAGGATGAGATGGCTGGATGGCATCACTGACTCAATGGACACCGAGTCTGGAGTGAACTCTGGGAGTTGGTAATGGACAGGGAGGCCTGGCATGCTGTGATTCATGGGGTTGCAAAGAGTTGGACATAACCGAGCGACTGAACTGATCATTTAAAAATTATAAATGTATAACCGTTGTCAATACTTTATCTCCTAGGCATTTATATTTTTCTAAAAGCAGCTCTCCATATGTCTACTTAAAGATGTAAAGAGAAAAACGAATGGAATCCATGTAGCTACCTTGTTTTATAATATGCTTTATGTGACCAAATGTTATAAACAATATCCATTCATTAAGAAATGTTCCTATCATTTTTTAATGGTTGCACAGTATAGTATTCCCTTGTGACAATATCCCATAATTATTCACTTAATATTCTTTTATTAGACATTTAGGTTCTCTTAACGCAATGCTTTACAACAAAACCTTGGGACATATCCATGACTATTTCCGTGGGACAATTTCCTAACTGTGTATTATTAGTAAAACATAATTTAAACGAACAAGGACCTATTTCCCAAACCTTCAGTTCTTCTTACATACAGTTGAAGCTGATGGTTTTCAACTCTGACAGTACATCAGAAATAGATCAGTAACTTTCATCTTATGTGGTATCATAGATAGTGAAAGTTACTGATCTATTTTTACCATAATCTTTCATAAAGTTCAGTGCTTTGAGGTATTCTTAGAAAAGTAAGACAGGACTTAAGAAATTTGAAATACTGCTTCTTTTTTAGTTTGATATATCCTTCTTTTTTTAGTTGATATATCCTAGAGCCTAATGTGTCAACACAGATCAACAGCTCAGTTCATATATCTTATCTAACGGCTATATGGTATTCCATTTTGGCTACACTGGTATTCCAATTAATTCCATAATTAATTTATTTTTTAATATGTATTTTTTTGGCCATGCCATGCATCATGTTGGATCTCTGAACAGGGATTAAACCCATGTTCCCTGCAGTGGAAGCATGCAGTCTCAGTGGAAGCATGGAGTCATTGATCCACCAGGGAAGTCCCATAATTAATTTTTTAAAAATATACTAATAAAGTGCTTACTATGTGCTAGGTACTATTCTAAGCACTACACATGTATTAACTCATTTAGTTCTTATAACAACCTTATGAGGTAGGTACTAGTATAATATCTATTTTACAGACACTGCAAACTGAGGCACAGAGGAGTTAACAGTTTGCTTGAAGTCACATGGTTACTAAGGAGAGAGCAGGGGTTCCAAATCTGGCATCTGCGCACCTCCACACCGTCACAGTCTGAATTTGTAGTTCCTTCTGTGTGGAGGTTGCTCCTTTTCCCTGAGACATCAAATACATGGTTGCACTCTCCTGTCCTCTAGGTCTCAGCCTAATACCACTTCCTCAGAGGGGGCCCTTCCTGACCACCTCACCTAGTTATTCCCCAATTAGTTCTTACCACAGTATCCAATGTACTTTTCATCACAAAATTTATAAATGCATAGTACTTCCTTATTAGTTTATTTTCTGTCATTCCCGATAGAATTATGAAAGAATTTCTGTCTTAGGAGTATATTCCGAGAACCTACAAAAATGCCCGACACAGAGTAACTACTCTTAATTGCTGAATAAATGAGTGAGTTTATTTTACCAACTCTTTACTGATTAGGTTTATTTAGGGTTATTTCTACTACAAACCTTTGGGCATCTACCTTATCACTTTCTTACTATAAATTCCTCGATGTTGAATTTCCAGTAAAATGATATGCTCTTAAGGTTTTTGATAGGTTTTGATAGCTCAAATGACTCTTCAAATTTATCAATTTATCTCCACTTTATCAATAGTAGATTAAAATGTTCATTTTATCATACTTGCTCTAACACTGGTTGTGTCATGCTTTTACATCTTTAGTGTAAGTTCTTTTGGTTGTTGTTAGCAGACTTTCTAAATAGATTCAAGAGAAAGTAGGTGTATCAAATACCAAATAAAGGGCTAGCCTAGTCTACAGTCTGCATCCTAGTCTCCTAGTGTCCCAGGGTCCATCCTACTCATGCCTTCCAAGCAGATCAGAGTGAGGCAAGGCTGGAGAACAAGGGCAGCACTGACCCTGCCCCCCACAGCCGACACAGAAGCCACTCAGCTGGAAGGGCACCATAAGGATGGAGCCAAGGGAACGATGAGAAAGACGTAACCCCTTCCAGGAAACAAAGTATGCCTTTCAAACACAGCAACAGATCCCTGTGACTACCAAAAGCAGAGCTCAGAGATATCTGTGCTAATGGGTTCTTCATCCTACTCCACCTTCCTTTGCTTTGGGTTTGATTTCTTTGACGAGTTCTCTCCCTTCCTTCACCAGCTGGGTGAGGGCAGGGGAGAGGGAGCTAGTGTGTGGGGTTTAAGAGCACCTGCACTATGGCATCAGCAGGAAGTTCTTTTGTCAGAGATTGTCACACCAAGGAGTCTGTATCCATATTCCTCACCTCTGAGCAATTTCCCCTCTACTTAAAATGTGTGTTTTGGCTGTGCTGGGTTGTTGGTGAGGCACTCGGGCTCGCTTCTGCAGTTGTGGGGGCGGGAGCTACTCTCCAGCTGCCGTGCTGGGGCTTCCTGATGCAGAGCGCAGGCTCTAGGGTGCATGGGCTTCAGCAGCTGTGGCACATGGCTTAGCTGCCCCACAGACCAGGGATAGAACCTACGTCCCCTGCAGAGACAGGCAGGTTCTTAACTACTGGACCCAGGGAGGTCCTTAAGACGTGGTTTTTAAAAATGTCTTAAAGAGAGGTAAGGATTTTAAAAAATTCATGTATAATATTTCGTGTGTACTTCCTCTAACCATCCTGACATTCATAACATCACTAATGAAGCAGTGTCAAACTTGACAATCGATCAGATTCCTAAAATCCTAATACGAGAACTAGCATCTTGAGTCCAGCAGCCTGCATCTGGCCTGCTGGAAGAAGCCTGATCTCTAGCTATAGAAGAGAGCCTGAATATCATCTGCTGACTGAGGTTGAACCTTGAGCTCAGAGGTGGCAGTGGAAGCCTCAGCGAGTCCCAAGAGGTGCATCAGAGGCCAAGATTAGCTGAGAGGATGGCACTTCATGCCTAGGGCATTTGCTTCAGTAGAGCAGCTCTGCCTTTATATTTTCTACATCTGGGACTGTTGTTGTTTAGTTGCCAGGTCATGTCTGATTCTGTGATGGACTGTAGCGCACCAGGCTTTCCTGTCCCTCACCATCTCCCAGAATTTGGCCAAGTACTTGGACTGCAAGGAGATCCAACCAGTCCATTCTGAAGGAGATCAGCCCTGGGATTTCTTTGGAAGGAATGATGCTAAAGCTGAAACTCCAGTACTTTGGTCACCTCAGGCGAAGAGTTGACTCACTGGAAAAGACTCTGATGCTGGGAGGGATTGGGGGGCAGGAGAAGGGGATGACAGAGGATGAGATGGCTGGATGGCATCACTGACTCAATGGACGCCGAGTCTGAGTGAACTCCGGGAGTTGGTGATGGACAGGGAGGCCTGGCGTGCTGCAATTCATGGGGTTGCAAAGAGTCGGACACGACTGAGCAACTGAACTGAACACGTGCATTAAATCAGTGATGCCATCCAACCTATCTTATCCTCTGCTACCCTCTTCTCCATCTGCCTTCAATCTTTCCCAGCATCAGAGTCTTTTCTAATGAGTCAACTGTCCTTATCAGGTGGCCAAAGTATTGGAGCTTCAGCATCAGTCCTTGCAAAGAGTATTCAGGGTTGATTTCCTTTAAGATTGACTGGTTTGGTCTCCTTGCTTTCCAAGGGACTCTCAAGAGTCTTCTCCAGCACCACAGATCGAAGGCATCAATTTTTCAGCACTGCCTTTTTATTGTCCAGCTCTCACATCTGTACACTACTGGAAAGACCATAGTCTTGACTTATATGGACCTTTGTTGGCAAAGTGATGTCTCTGCTTTTTAAAACACTGTCTAGGTTTGTTATAGCTTTCCTGCCAAGAAGTAACTGTCTCAATTTCATGGCTGCAGTGACCACCCACAGTGATTTTAGAGCCCAAGAAGAGGAAATCCGTCACTGCTTTCACCTTTTCCCTTTCTATTTGCCATGAAGTGATGAGACCAGATGCCTTGATCTTAGTTTTTAAATACTGAGTTTTAAGCCCACTTTTTCACTCTTTTCTTTCACCCCAATCAAGAGGTTTACTCTGGATTACATGTAGGATTTTAAAAATTTTTTAAGGTTCTACAGCTGTTTGTGGAAAATCTCTTGAGTTATACTATCATCCTTTATTTTAAAATGAAGAATTGAAACTCATAAAAATTGAAATGACTTAAGGTTACAGGGTTAAGCAAGTTATTGCTATTATGATTCTTTAAGAATTATTGTTGGATTAGTGTGGCTGTTTGAACAACATACTAACAAAGCACTGAGAAATTTAAGTTAAAACGTCTCAGTTTTAATATCTTCTTACAAGAAGAACTCAAATGATTTAAACCAAATTCAACCAATTTTTCTTAAATAGACAATAACAGACAGGAAGGTAAATAACTTTCAAGTAAAAATTAATTTTTAACATATTTAACATCTTTTAAAACTCAATTTTCTCTCTGAAACAAAAACTGCAATTGTGGCTTCTAGTTCAGCTTAGTCTTAAAACTCAGGAGGACATAAATATGAGAAACAACCATTTCTTTCTTCTATTTTTAGGTTACCAACCTGATAAATGATGTTTAATATATCTGTTACTTTTAATATCAATTTCATAGGGCCCTTGGCTAGAAAAATTAAATCTTAATACACAGAATTTCATACTGAAAACATATAATCAGAGTTTTCCATTGACCATTTTGGGAATGTGATCTAACCACAGAAAACAAAACCAAACCAAATCAAACCAATACCGAGAAAGACTTAAAAAAAAAAAAAGTTACTTTAGCTTTGTTTGTCCTCTATATAAATTCTAAAACAAACAAATGATGTCTAGTGCCTACCTGAGCCATCAGTGGGAACTGAACTTGCATTAATTCCAGAAAGACCAAACAAAGGACATTCTCGATCTGTGTTAACATGACCCCATTTGTGACATTTAATGCATCTCACATTTCGAACCTGAGAAATAGTAAACATTAATTATTTTGGTTATTAAAATACTAAGAACCTAACCACTGTTCAACTCCTTACTCCTTGTAGAGTTTAAGTGAAATTAGTCTTATTTCTAAAAGATCTCCAAGGAAAGAGACTCCACACATATATTTGGTAAAATTAATTCAAACAGTAAAATCTTTTACTGTAAATTGTGTCTAAAAGTCCAGCTGAATCCTATTTCTTTTTGAGTGTTAGCTGGTGGCAATAAAACAATGTAATCCAAAAAGAAATGGTAAAACACCAAAAAAGAATGATGTCCTGTCTCAATCTGGAATTCTCTAATTTAAAAAAGTTAATCTTTGAGGCTTCAATTTCCTAAACCTAGCAAACTTTTCCTGTAAAACGCCAGACAGAAAATATTTTAGGCTGTACGGGCCAAAGGTCTCTGCTGCAACCACTCAACTCTGCCAATACAGCAGGAAGCACCCACAGACAATATGTAAATGAGTAAGTACAGCAGGATTCACTCAGTTTTATTTCTTGACCGTGAGCTACTCTCCAAATTTTTTGAAAACTGCAAAGACTGTTTTCATTATAGCCCTCACTATAAAATTTTGACTCCTATCTTTTATCATAATTTGATATTTGGATTTGTATCTTTGCTACATTTAATGTTTTCTCTCCGAGTCCTTCTACTATCTGATACAAACAGAAACCATAGAGCTTTTCAGAGATCATAGAAATCCTTTTCAGCTTAAATACCTTTGGACAACAATATAAAGAAGTGTTTATTTTGAAAAAATTATCCTTACAGAATAAATGCGTCACTTGCCTGAATACCAAAGGGCTGATCTCTGATGTTCATGTCATCCTTGGCATATCTATTAAGGAGAGAAAATGTACAAACAATATTAAGAATAATAATAATTAAACTAAAAATAGTATTACAGTTCTAAGTAAATTATGAAACATACAACTTTAGTAAATAAACAGAACCATAAAATCTATTTAGTATTTCCAAACACCACTTTAGTAAATAAACAGAACCATAAAATCTATTTAGTATTTCCAAATACCATTTTATTATCAAGTATCCAGTCTGATATTCCATGATTTTTAAAAAATGACAAAAATAAAGCTAAAGACTATGATCAAACAAATTAGCTACATAAGACAAATCATTAAAAATAACTTTTCACATTAGTTGCTTTCTCCGGTGAATAAAAAGCAACATAGGATGGGATATCAGATAAAACTGGAGGCCATGGCACCCCACTCCAGTACTCTTGCCTGGAAAATTCCATGGATGGAGGAGCCTGGTAGGCTACAGTCCATGGGGTCACAAAGAGCTGGACACGACTCCGAGCAACTTAATTTTCTTTCTTTCTATAGTTCCTTTTGGAGAAGAAATGGCAACCCACTCCAGTGTTCTTGCCTGGAGAATACTATGGACAGAGGGGCCTGGTGGGCTGTGGTCTATGGGGTTGCAAAGAGTCAGACATGACTAAGCAACTTACACACACATAGACACGTCAGATAAAGTTAATGAGACATATTTTATCTTTTAAAACAGTTCTTACTTTTCTCGTGGGGCCCCTTTCTGCCATTCAAATTTGTATTCAGTCTCTCCTTCTGTTTCTTCTTTCTAAAAACATTCATTAAAGTCTTTCAGTATTTCCATAAAATTTCAATCTATTGCAAATAAATCGAAACATAGAAAACAGTACTTTACCTCTTTGTTTTCTTGATTGCATATCAAAAATATGGGAGGAAAAAAAGATAGGTCAAGTTAAAAACTTCAACATGAAAGTCTGCTATTATATACTATACTACGATATCATGGTATTTAATTGTCACTTGTAAGAATGTAGTGCTTTGACTTTTTTCTTCTTTCACAAGATAAAATTCAAATCACTGTAGGATAAAAAATAGTACCGAATAAGAGGCAGTATTTTATTAATCTTAATAAAAGATTAATTTCTAATCTTTAAACTTCTATACTTTTCATTGACAGTGAATAGTATGCCTTCTATTTATAAATATACTCAACAAGAAGGACTAAAGACACAAACTATGAAAGAATAAATATACTTCTGGTGATGTTGAGATTTTCCTCCCCAAAGAACACATCATGAAATTATTATTACACTAGAGAATTACTGTTAGTATTTATCCTACTATATTGATTATAGTATTTTAATAATATTTTATAGAATAGTATTAATTTTAAAAGATGAAGAGCAACTTCTAAAAATGTCTGTCATAACAGTTCTCAATCTTTAGTCAAACACATCCAAGACTCAAAAAACAGGAAATTGAAGCAAGTACCTTTTTAGCCCCTGGTGGAGCCTCATACATGAAATTAAGGCCATTCTTTACACGTTCATCTCCCATTAGCAATCTAAATCAAACAAGAGATAAATTTTCAAATTTTTTTGTAGGAGGAAAAACTACAGAATAACTGCCCTCCATATCCCTAAATTCTAAGGGAATTAGGATAAAATGTTTTTATTAGCAATAAAATTCCAAAACTACTACTCTGACTAAATGACATCTGAAATTTATGAATGAAAATTCCAACTGTGCTGCCCCTTTAATAACTGGTTCTGTGACCTTCTCAGTACTTGAAAGAACCCAGCCCTCCCAACTGAAATGAGGGGAAAATGCCATGCTTACCCTCACATGCTTTGCTTAAACTCTGAAATGTTGTCTTGAAATCCTATATGCCAACACATATTTGGAATTAAGTTTAATAGTGCCAACATTTTTCTTAATTGTGAGGAATCAGTTTAGAAAAATAAGTCTCTCTGGATTTCTTTAGAAAGTCAAATCCAATTAAAGCTTACAGGAGTCAAATTCAATAAGAGAATAAATAAAATTCTTTAGCAAGGCCAATGAAGAGAGAACAGTTTAAAGAAAATCTACAACAAGTTAATTACTATGATGGATTCACTATCTACTGCATCTTAAAAATCATTTTTTAATAATTTCTTTTCAACACTGAATGTTCCCTGTTTGGAGAACATTGTTGTTCCGTTGTGATGTTTAGACAGATGTTTAGAGATATGTTCTGTTTAGAGATAGATGTTTAGAGAATGTTGTCCTGTTTAGAGATACGCTGTGCTTTTTAGAAAAAAATAGCTCTGCAACAAACTGAATGAATAATCAAGTTAAACCTTTTAATTCATAAGCTCTATGTAAAGTATTAATTAAAGAGAAGAAACCTAAAGAGTAAACAGAATTTCCTCTTATATTTGGAAAAGGCTATCACAAAGTATTGCGTACATGATTGTAAGTCCTCTCTCTCGTATTTCCACTGGAGCTGACAAATAACTGTAAAAGAAGAAGAGGGCAAAAGCACAACAGGATCTACCGCCATACCGTGGGATATGATTCAGCAATAGAAGGGAATGAACCAATGACACCTGCTACAACATGCATGAACTTCAAAAACACTGTGCTAAATGAAAGAGGCCAGCCACAAAAGCCACGTATTGTATGATTCCATTCATATGACATTTCCAGAAGAGGTAAATCTATAGAGACAAAGTAAGTCAGTGATTCCTCAGGTCTGAGAAGAATTGGGAGTCCAGGTTGTGGGAATGGGAAGTGACTGCTACTGGGTACAAGATTTCTTCTTCAGATGGTGAAAATGTTCTGAAATGAGTTAGGCAATGGCTCCAAACTTTAAATATACTAAAAACCAACATATACTTTAAAGTTCATAAATTATATCTTATATTAACACTATTTAAAAAATTAACATGAAGCACACGAGAAGCTCAATATCACTAGCTAAGGGAAATGTAAATCAAAACCATGAGATACCAGGCTGCATTCATAAGAATGGTTATTTGAAAAAAAAAGGAAAATAACAAACGTTGGCAAGGACGTGGGTAAACTGGAACCCTTAGGCATTACTAGTGGGAATGTAAAATGGTGCAGGTCCTATGGAAAACAGTTTTCTGGTTCTTCAATAGTCAAACACGGAACTACCAGATGATCCAGCAGCTCTGCTCCTAGGTATATACCCAAAGGAACTGAAAGTTGGGGGCTGAACAGATACTGGTATACCACTATTCAAAACAGCCAAAAGACTGAAGCACTCCAAGTGTTCATTATGGTTGAATGGGTAGACCAACTGTGGTATGTACAAACAATGGAATATTATTTGGCCATAATAAAAAATAAGCTTGATACACGCTACAATATGGATGACTCTTGAATATGTTATACTAAGTGAAGTATGCCAGACACAAAAGGACAAATATTATATAATTCCACTCACATGATGTACTTAGGAAAGACAAATTTCATAGAGGCAGAAAGAATAGTGTTTACCAGGGGCTAGAGGCAGGAGGAACAGAGTTTAATGAGTACAGAGTTTCTACTTGGGGTAAAGAACGAAAACTTTTGGAACTACACAGTGGTGATGGTACACAACACCATGAATGTAATTAATGCCACTGAACTGCGCCCATAAAACAATAAATTTCATGTTTTATATACTTCCTTCCAAAAAGCATTCATTTACACTGAAACAAAAATAATATAAAATCAAAACTGGAAGATCAATTCCATTTTGTGCAAAACTCAATAGGTATACAAAATAAAAGGAAAAGCTACTCTCTTAGTATTATGTTTTAACTTCAACTAAAAACCTATGCAGGTTTTTTCTTTCTCCTTTTTTTTTGCTGTTGACTCTAAGTAGAGTGAAATGTATAGATGTTCTAACATCCTTTTATTTATCCATTCAGAATAATAAATATGATCATCATGTTTAGGGATCAGTATCCACAAACACTAATATCTAGGACATTTAAAAATTTAGAAGGGAAAAAACAGAATACTAAGGAACAGAACTATTAAAGACAACATTTTTGAACAAGGAAAAGTGAAAAATGCAGCAAATCACTCCAAATACTCATAAATCTGCTTTTATATACTCGTAAATTCAAACAACCAAACGTAGAAGCAACAAACAAAACCTAATGTCCAGACCCTGGTTTCTAAGTGTGTTTCTCAAATAAAAGGAACAGGTTGATTCCAATGCTGCAGCAGGGAAAAATAAAAGACACATTTTTGATGATTTTATAGTGTCATGAAGTAGTTTTATTTATTTTTTAAAAGGATGGAACATGTTAAGTGGACATAGGAGTCAAGCTGACAGAGCCGGCAAAGGTCAAAACTTGAGCAAAAAAGTATATGAGTATTGAATTATAACCAATTAAGTAAATATCTGAGTCCATAATGACAGGAATAAATGATTAAATAAGTGAGGGCAAGGGAAAAATCCTCTTTCCAGAGAAATTCAAATTTAAAAATGTAGAGGAATTTAGAGAAACAGAAAGCCACTGTTAGAAAACCACAGTAACAACTGATGCAGGCAAGAACTATCAATGCATAATAACACTAGTGGGCAAAATTCAGGGAGAAACAAGATATTTGCATGGGTTCTCACACTTCCACCTCCACGATCTCTTTCAATTAATTTACCTGGAGGAAATTACCCTACAATATTGTGGGTTTTGCCATACATTGACATGAATCAGCCACAAGTATACATGTGTCCCCCTGTCCTGAATCCCTCCAACCTCCCTCCCCATCCCATCCCTCTGGGTTCTCCCAGTGCACTGGGTTTGAGTGCTCTGTTTCATGTGTCCATGATCTCTTTATTGGTCTAACTCAACTATATTGCTGTTTCCTAATACACTCTCCACCTTCCCACCATGCTCGTCTATAATAAGCTTTGACTATATGCAGATCACAGCTTTTCCACAGCGGTGCTATTGACATTTTGGACTTGACCATTGTTCGTGTACACTGTAGGCTGTTTTGTAGCATCCCTAGAATCCACCACTAGATGTTGTTATCACCCAACCCCTGAGTTATGACAATCAAAAAATGTGTCCAAATGTTGCCACATATCTCCTGGGGCAATAATGGCCCTGTTGAGAACCATGCCTCTAAATCCTTACCCTTCTTCAGAGTCCAGCTTTGAACTATGTCAAATGTCACCTTTCTTTTTCTCCTTGCCACTCCTTTCTCCCTCACCTCTTTCATAAAGTTTTACCTTGTTATCCCAAATGGAATTATTTTTGTCTTATGCTAGGCTGCCACAGTTTCTATAAGTTTATTTTCAATTATTTATTATTTTCAGCCTTGAACTATATGTATGTACATATCCATTATTAGACTTTCTTGAGGCTAGACAGAAGCTATGTATCACACTTTTATATTATAGGCCACTACAATTTCATTTGCTGCCTTGCATGAAGTAGGTACTCAATAAAAGTCAATCAAATTAAATAAATTAGTGAGAAAAGTACTTAATTGAATAAAATGTTTTATTTCTCTAATTTTGCTCCTAATATACTATATTTCGAAGAGAGTATTTGGTAACAGTTTAGTATTACTTTGCTTAAGATCCATGTTTTGATGAAATATAGGACTGACTGGAAGAGAAAGTGTGACTTATCAAAAGCACCACTATTTATTTGTTTGATTAACCAAAAGAAATCAGCTTCAGAGTTAGACCTGGAAATACAAACATAAAATGACAATAGCTAGGGGTATGGGTGGATACTGTACTATATAATAAGCCAGTGAGGAACTCTAGCTCTTATCCTATTAAAAGAACAGTGACATGCAGGTCAGGTAAAGACACTTTACTTCTTGAAGCTATCTGGCATATCTTTTCATTTCAGTGTATGTTGAAGAAATATCTTCGTATGTAGGCCTCAGCAGTTCAAGTATAGACATTTATTTTTCTTCCAAGTTTTGAGTAAGTTGAAACATCTCTATAAACTGTATATGGAGTGTATATTCACATCAATCTATATTTTGTGTGAATTATGGGTAAGGTTGGAAAAAGTGCCCATTTATCAATGTAAGAGTAAAGATAGTTCACAGGGAATATAATCCTATCACTGGGGGCATTCAGTTAAAAAAAGCTAGTATATGATTCAATAAAGGATATTCTCATGCAACTGATTACTCTAAAAATACCAGCAGAGTGGAATTTCTTACCTATTATCATATGATTCTTGTTCTTTTAGATATTGTTGCATTAACTCTTCTTGTTTCTTCTTATCATATGATATTTTCTGTTCTGCCATCCAAACCTAAATTAGTAAAGTAAAAACTTACATAAGTTTGTTCTTTTTTATAATAAAACATAAAATGCTATTCTATAGTTTACAACATATCTATTTTGGTCATAAAGTCACAATCACAAAACAAGAGTTGAAAATTCCAATTTATGCTTTGATGCAAGTCCTAAAATATAATTACTCAAAACAGGTAAACTTTCAGTCAAGGGTGTCAAACTTGAGAACCACTCTGAGCACTCAGGGTACAACAGCTTCTTGCCCTCAGTCCCTCAGATGTTTCAGAGACAAGAACGACCATCTCTCTACATGGAATATGTCTAATCCAGAAAACACACAGGGCACATCATTGGATGCCAGTGAGTGTCACTGATACCCCAAGAGAGGAAAAATGGAAGACAAGGAGGAGGAAAAAAGGAAAGGAGATGAAAGGTAGTTGTGGAAAAAGGGAAGGAACAAGAGAGAAAACTGGAGAAGGAAATGGCAACCTACTCCAGTATTCTTGCCTGGACAGAGGAGCCTGGCAGGCTACAATCTATGGGGTCACAACAGTTGGACATGACTTAGCAACTAAACCACCAAGAAAGGAAACAGATGAAACAAGAGATGCATCTGATATCCTGCAGTTGCTCAAGGGCACCACAGCCACAGGCTGAGTATGTCCCTATGTGATATTCTCAGAATCATAAAAGTGGTAAAGGTAAAAGCCCACACAGCTTATGCAAGGATATTTAATCATGTTACCTCCAGGTTTAAAAGATATCAGTGTCTTCCCACCTTCTTTAAAGGATAAAGTGTTTGATAACCACTCCACATAAATAGCATGGCAAAACTGTCTCTCCCAACAAGCTGTATTAACAAGGTAAATTTAAAGAAAAATATTTAACATTTACACTGATATATATTTAATACTTAAATTGATAAAATAATTAATAATTTTAATGGGCCAGATAAGTGTGGGGAGAAGGACTGGGGACAAGACTGACATTATTCAATTTTAGACACAAAACAGGAGTAGTTATTAGTATTTAATATTACTCAGATAGGTAGGGTTTATGGGGACCACAATCTGAGATGTGGACAAGAAGGATTAATATGGAGATTAAAAGCAAAAACAGAAATGAAAAGAGAATCCTTTAGGGAGAGACCATCCTGGAAATTTCTTCTGTATAAGTTCCTAAAATTTCTTCTACTGTCTTCATAACTAACATAATATATATGTCATAACCAATATAACATTACCAATGTAATGTTAACAGTAGAAGAAAAGGCTACACTTGGGATAGGCAGTAAAAGTCACCTTTGGAATTTTCCCTATAGCTCAAAATGCAAACAGCTGAAATAGAGAAATGCAAGATGTTACTGCCTGATCAAATAATACATTAATAATAGCCTCCTAATTATTAAGATACTACTTCTAACAATAACTACCATTTATTTAAAGCTTTAGATTTACAAAGTTATTTTACAAGTCTCATTTGCTCTAGAGCTGACATACATGAATATTTATGATGGATTAAAATAAAAAGTAGTGAAATATATTCTCGCCTACAAAATGCTCAGAATCTGCTAACAGAAAACCAAACTAACCTTTCTGTATGTTTAAGATATTTTATAATAAAAAAGATGTGAATTGTGTAAATAAATAGTAACAATGTTTGGGTCTGGGCAGCGCAGGAAGGGGGCAAATCGTGATTGTGTTTTTCATAGCTTATGTTTTTATATGGTTGCATTTACACCAATAAATCCTCATCTGGGGAAAAACAGTAACAATAAAAATGGATAACAGAATACATTCAATGTAAGGAAACAGAACAAGACAGTGATTAACTCTAGGGGGCAGAGAAGAAGGCTGATATAATAGAATACTTTATAGCCAAGTTTTGGTTTTTAGAAGTTCTTTATTTTTTAAATGATATAACTATATTCACGTTATGACAAAATGTGGTCCATTGGAGAAGGGAATGGCAAATCACTTCAGCATTCTTGCCTTGAGAACCCCATAAACTATACTCACACGTAGCCAATATTATTCCTGTCTTGTATATCCTTCCAAGGATGTTCACATGGACACACACGTAATATACATAATATAAACAAACACATTCACATGCATTTTTGGTCCCTCTTTTCATGAATGGTAACATATACAGATGGTGAAGCCATGAAATTAAAAATTTGACGCTTACTCCTTGGAAGGAAAGTTATCACCAGCCTAGACAGTGTATTACAAAGCAGAGACATTACTTTGTCAACAAAGGTCCATCTAGTCAAGACTATGGTTTTTGCAATAGTCATGTATGGATGTGAGAGTTGGACTATAAAGAAAGCTAAGCTCAGAAGAATTGATGTTTTTGAACTGTGGTGTTGGAGAAGACTCTTGAGAGTTCCTTGAACTGCAAGGAGATCCAACCAGTCCATCCTAAAGGAAATCAGTCCTGAATATTCACTGGAAGGGCTGATGTTGAAGCTGAAACTCCAATATTGGCCACCTGATGTGAAGAGCTGACTCATTTGAAAAGACCCTGATGCTAGGAAAGATTGAAGGCAGGAGGAGAAAGAGACAATGGAGGATGAGATGGTTGGATGGCATCACTGACTCAAGGGATATGAGTTTGGGTAAACTCTGGGAGTTGGTGATGGACAGGGAGGCCTGGCGTGCTGTGGTTCATGGGGTTGCAAAGAGTCGGACACGACTGAGCAACTGAACTGAACATATACAGCATGCATATATATATGTATGCACTATAATACAGCATACATAAACAGAGAAAACATATAAAATAAAATTCTATACCATGGAGATCATTCCCAGATCAGTAAACACAATGCTTTATTTTCCAGGAGGGTAGGGTGCTGAAGAGTGTCATTTCTTTGTGGAGCTACACCATCATTTATTTAGCCAATCTCCTGCTGTACTGATGGATATTAAGAAATTTCCAACCTTCTGTTATTACAAAGGCAGCTGCAACAAGTAATCCTGTTACACAAGTAGCTTCAGTGTATTAAACAGGATTTTGAAGCACATTAAAATTTTGCCAAGGGAAAAATAGGGTAAGATATCACTGGCAGAGGGAACAACTCAGATAAAGATCCAAAAGTGTAAAACAGGAGTTGAGTAGTATGATTTTACTGGAGCATAACGTCTAAGGTTGGAGACTTCCCTGCTAGGCTAGTGGTTAAGACTCTGTGTTTCCACTGCAGGGGGCATGGGTTCGATCCCTGGTCAGGGAATTAAGATCCTGCATGCTGTGGGGCCAAAACTAAATATATAAAATTTAAAATCTAAGATGGGAGAATAGCAGTAAGGGATGATGACGGAGAAATAAACTGGAGCCTGGCTATCTGGACTTAATTCTGGAGTATTTTAATAAGGAGCTGAAGAAATCAAAGTTAGTGCTTTAAAATGACTACTCTATGGAAGCAACCCAAATACTCATCAAATGATGAATGGATAAATAAAATGTGCCATATCTATATTATGGAATTATTCAGCAATAAAAAGGAATGTAATACTGATATATTATACAGCATGAACTCTGAAAACACTGTGCTAAGTGAAAGAAGCCAGTGACCAAAAACCCATATTGCATGATTCAGTTTATATGAAATGTCCAGAATAGGCCAATTTACAGAAAGAGAAAGCAGATTAGTTGTTGGCTAAGGCTGGGGAGAGGGGAGGATTAAGGACAAATGGGGAGTGACTGTTAGTTTATATGGGTTTGGGGAGGGTGATGAAAATATTTTAGAACTGTTTTGGTGATGACAAAATTCATAAATATACTAAAAATATTGAATTTTACACTTTATATGAGTGATTGTATGGTATGCGAATTATACTTCAGTAAAACTGCTAAATAAAAAAATAATTATTCTGATAGGTAGAGAATGGATTTTAGAGGGGTCAAGACTGGCAGCAGAAAAATCAGTTAGGAAATATAACAATCCAGATGAAAGATGATCAGGGTCTAAGCTAAGATGCAGACAGTAGTGACAAGGAGGAGAGATGGATTCAAGAGATACTTAAGAAGTAACAGCAACAGAATTTATTAGCCAACTAGATAAAGCAGTGATGGAAAAAAGCTAAATGTTATTTCTGGCCTGGGTGACTGGATGAGGGTTGTGTTACTATCTGCATTTCTTACTGATATGAGAATAGGAGGTATAAATACAAGAGCAGATTTAGAATAAAAGATAAGTTCCATTTCAGATATGTTGAGTTTGAGATGCCTGTAGGATATCAAGATGAAATTGTCTACTATATAGTTGTGTTCAGGTGCCTTCAGTTAGGGCCTAAGATCTGGCAGTGTAGAGCTGAGAGTCAGGAGTAAAAAAAGGGGTCATTAAAATTTTGCAATTGGCTGTGACTGTTCAGGAAAGCCTATAGAATAATCAGTATGAAACTTTGGTCACCACCTGTATTTTAGGAATAGTCTAAGGATAACAGTGTGTGGGAGCCAATTAACATTTTATTGTGCACTCCCTTTATGTAGTAGGCAGAGATCAAGGTCGTGTTTAAAAATCTTTATCCACACCATCTTATTTAGTCTTCATAACAATTTCAAGTAATAGCAACTGATATGGATCATTCCTAGTTTACAGATTAGGAGACTCAAGATGAGGGATATTAAATATTTTATGCAAGGTCTCAAGGCTAAAAGTGACTGTGCTGGAATAATAGAATATAGGTCAGGTTTCCATGCTCAGGCTCACCCTACTTCAGTATTCTGCTTTCCACTGCTGTAATATTCAGCATACTTTTTTTGTACTGGATCTAATAGACCTGTAAGTGGTCATTTAAAAAGCCACAGCTTAGAGGTCACCAGACGCTACAAGATAAGGTGGGATAAAAGGAGGAAGCAAGGTGTGACTTTCCTTTCCTTTTCAGATCTATCTAGTCTTTTTTTGTATGGGATAGCAGAGCTCAGAAGCTGTGATCTCTGAGATTCGAAAAGACAACATTAGAATCTGCTGAGGGAAGTAATGAAGAACCCTGTTTCCAGTATTCATATCTCGACTCTTTACATTCCGGCTGACAGAGCCGGAAGAACAGACAGAGCCGCCTTTTCCCAGGCTGATGTAAAATAAACCTCGAGGGCCAGCGGGGAGGGACAAGAACGCCAGGGCTTTAGGCATAGAGAAAAGGCGGCTGTCCCAGGAATCCCATACACACCACCACTCTGACCTCCAGGAGGTCCTGGGAACCCAGGCGCCAAGGGCCTGCTCACTGTACTCACTTTTTTGATGTTGGATTTGGAGGCAGGATGAAAGTCCTTCTTGCACATGAAATTGGCGAAGGATTTCCCCATTTTGGAGGCTGAGCTGGGGTAGGCAACCGCTAGATCTGAGAGCAACGTAAACAAACTCTGCCGCCTAACCGGAACTGCGCCTCCAGTAGCAGTGAGAATTTCCGGGGTCAAAGGGGACGACTTCCGGCAACTAGCTCCTCTGCCGCTCTTTGTCACTCCTTTCCCCTTTCACTTGGGTAGCTCGGAGGCCAGGTGAGGGGCGTGCAGGGAGGGAGGGGCCAGCGAGCCTCGTAGTTGTAGGAAGTAGGAAGCCCGGAACTGCGGAGGGGGGTGGGGGCGAGGGGTTACTGAGAGGCTCGTAGGAGGGGCTGCTGGGAGGGGGTGCGGGCCAAAGCTGCGCAGTCCGCAGCCGTCTTCGGTGCCAAGTGTGTGCTGGGGGGCGGCCTTTTTGCAAGAGGTTCTTGAAGTCCGAGCAGTTTATTTTGTGAACGTTGTTTCGAGTTACAGAAACTTGCCTGCACCGATTTTTCTCGTCTGTAGTAACTCTTGCCCTAACTGTAGCAAGTTTGTGAGGATCAAACGATGAAAGCTCTTGGTGAACTAAAGCATGTCAACTCCTCAAGAGCGAAGACTCTAGTTTGTTACCAACTAACTGTACGGCGCATGGTGCAGAAAGATGTCCGTAAACATTTGTTAAGTGATGACTATATTCTAGAGGTTAGTAAAGCTCTCAAGACTGCCGCTCCTTTATGGGTTAGATGTCTTCCTAATCAGGTAACCTGCTTTCTTAGCTTATTACCCGCTTAGGTCAGATCACCTAGTGCACCTTGGTGGTTCTTGAGATTCCAGGGTATTGAAGGTAAGGCTGCTGCTGCTGCTGCTGCTGTAGGTGATCCTTCAACCAAGTCCTTTCCCGGGATGAGGTGGCGTGTGATGTCAGGAGTAAGCTTTTTGTGAGAAATGTACTCTTCTGACAAATAACAACAGGAACAGCGTTTATATAAGTGTTTGATATGCTCTGTGCATTGTGCAAAACGTTTTACACATTGTCTTATTAAATTCTCGGAACAGCCCTTTGAGAGATTTACAGATGAGGCAGGAGGCTTAGATAGAGATTAAATAGCCTGCCAAAGTTAGGCAGTGGTAGAACTTTGGAACACATATAGAAGGCGATTTAGGACATGAGTTGAAAATCACACAAAGGACTTCCCTGATGGTCCATTGGTTAAGAATCCGCCCGCCAATGTAGGGGACACTGCTTCTGTCCCTAGTCCAGGAAGATTTCCCCATACTGCACAGCATCTGAGCCTGCAGGGCACAGCTACTCAAGCCCAGGCTCCTAGAAGCTGTGCTCTGCAAGCAAGAGTAGCCCTGGCTCCCCACAACTAGAGAAAGCCTTCACACAGCAAGGAAGACCCAGTGTGGCCAAAAATAGTAAATTAAAAAAATTTTTTTAGAGAAAGGAAAATCACACAGAAAGGAACAGAAGCATTGGTGACCTTTCTCCATCACTGAAAAAAAGAGAAAAACCCTTAGGCATTTCAGGCTGAATTTGTTTCTTTCTTACTTGAGTCATTTTGTTTTCTTTTCAATGAAATATTGATTACATTTGAATCTGTTCGTGTAAAGCCATTCTAAGGTTTGGGTAGTATAACAGGAAAGAAGGAAACAAAACAGTTTGCCATTCTAGAAGCAAATTTTGTTGCTGTTGATATTTAGTTGCTAGGTTTCTGACTCTTTGAACCCCATGGTCTGTAGCCCACCAGGCTGCTCTGTTCCTGGGATTTCCTAGACAAGAATACTGGAGTGGGTTGCCATTTCCTTCTCTAGGGGATCTTCCTGACCCAGGGATCGAATCTGTGTCTCCTGCTTGGCAGGCATCTCCTGCTTGGCAAGTGGATTCTTTACCACTGAGCCAATAAGCTCTACTACAATTGAGGATTTAAGATTTTTCCAAATTACAAATGAAGATATGATCTTGATATTAAATTATACAATCAGGACGTGCAAGTTGAATGTGAACATAATTCAACAATGGGAAATAACAATTTGGAATTTTATTGGAATGTTTTTGCTTTTGTCTGATTTAGTGAGTCTGTTTCAAAATTAAAATGTTTTAATGAACACCACCCTTATGGCATAAAGTGAAGAAGAACTAAAGAGCCTCATGATGAAAGTGAAAGAGGAAAGTGAAAAAGTTGGCTTAAAGCTCAACATTCGGAAAACTAAGATCATGGTCCCAGTCCCGTCACTTCATGGCAAATAGATAGGGAAACAGTGTTTGACTTTATGTTTTGGGGCTCTAAAATCACTGCAGATGGTGACTGCAGCCATGAAATTAAAAGACACTTACTTCTTGGAAGGCAAGTTATCACCAACCTAGACAGCATATTAAAAGCAGAGACATTACTTTGCCAACAAAGGTTTGTCTTGTCAAGGCAATGGTTTTTCCAGTAGTCATGTATGTATGTGAGAGTTGGACTATAAAGAAAGCTGAGCTCAGAAGAATTGATGCTTTTGAACTGTGGTGTTGGAGAAGACTCTTGAGAGTCCTTTGGACTGCAAGGAGATCCAACCAATCCATCCTAAAGGAGATCAGTCCTGGGTGTTCATTGGAAGGACTAATGTTGAAGCTGAAACTCCAGTACTTTGGCCACCTGATGTGAAGAACTGACTCATTGGAAAAGACCCTGATGCTGGGAAAGATTGAAGGCGAGAGGAGAAGGGGACGACAGAGGATGAGATGGTTGGACGGCATCGCCGACTCAATGGAGATGAGTTTAAGTAAACTCAAAACTCAAAGTTGGTGATGGACAGGGAGTCCTGGAATGCTGTGGTCCATGGGGTTGCGAAGAGTTGGACACAACTGAGCAACTGAACTCAACTGAATTGAACTGAATGAACATCCTTTGTTAGATATGTACACAAATATAGTCTTTATAGTATAGGTGCTGCTGCTGCTGCTAAGTCGCTTCAGTCGTGTCCGACTCTGTGCGACCCCATAGACGGCAGCCCATTGGGCTCCACCATCCCTGGTATTCTCCAGGCAAGAAAGGCATGAAAGTGAAGTCACTCAGTCATGTCTGACTCAGCAACCCCATGGACTGCAGCCCACCAGGCTCCTCCATCCATGGGAGTTTCCAGGCAAGAGTACTAGAGTGGGATGCCATTGCCTTCTTCGAGTATAGGTGCAGATGTTTCCAAATATGGAAATAATGAAAGGAAATTCAGGGAAGACTTGAGAAAGAGCTTGGAGGGTAAATCTGAGCTATAGACTAGAAGAAGGTACTTGTTATTCCTGTTTTCTTACTTCTTATTGTAGTACTAGATACATGCCCTTTATTTTCTTACTGATTTCTGTAGTACAGTATATGAAATTTAAAACTTATAGTGAAATCCTTTGTTACATATGACAGTAATATCCCCTAGTCATCAAGTAAATTCTGTTTTGTATGTACTAGATAAAAATATTTTTCTCTTTTTATTTTCAAACTTCCATATGATTTTTAGTTATAAAAACAATGGAACCTTGTTCCTGTGACACTTTGGTGGCATTACCTCCAGCAACAATTGATAACAGGATTATTTTTGGAAAAAATTCAGATAGACCCTGTGATGAAGTACAGGAAGTAGTTTATTTTCCTGCTGCAGTTCATGACAACTTGAAGGAACCTCTTAAGGTAGGTGAAATGCATGTTTTGTTAACAATATTTTTCTTTAAAAATGTCAAAAACAGTGTTTAAAAATCACTAGCTAGCTACCTGGCAGAGGCTATAGATGTTAAAAAATTAAAGAATTTAAATTTCATAAATAATGTGAATCAGAACTAGAATTCTGGTCTTTTATTTTAGCAATTTGGAGAACGCTGAAATAATTATTAGTTTTTGAGCAAATATTTGAATGCTTACCATATGCAAATATGTTGAACAGGAGAAAGAGAGTTAAAGCTTGCTGTCAAGACTGTTTCTGTCTTGCTTTTAATAGTTCCCTACCTTGACAACAGGCTTCCCAGGTGGCTGGGTGTTAAAAGAATCCGCCTGCCAAATGGGAAATGGGCTGAATTTCCTGGGTCTGGAAGATCCCCTGGAGAGGGAAATGGTAACCCACTCTAGTATCTTGCCTGGAAAATCCCATGGACAGAGGAGACTGGTGGACTATAGTCTATGGGATCGCAAAAGAGTCAGACAGGACTTAGAAAGTAAACAACAACCACTCTTAACGAGGGTGTGAGATCTCATATTAAGATGTGCGAGTGTGGACTTCCTTGGTGGTCCAGTTATTGAGAATCCTCCTGCCAATGCAGGGAGCGTGGATTCAATCCCTGGGCCCAGGAAGATTCCACCTGCTGTGGGCCAGCTGCACCCTTGTGCCACAACTGTTAAACACCACAGCAAGAGAAGCCACCTCAATGAGAAGCCTGCACAACACAGCTAGAGTAGCTCCTGCTGGCCACACCTTGAGAAAGCACGGGTGCATCAGCAAAGACCCGGCTCAGCCAAAAACAATAAAATACCTGAAAGCTTCAAGAATGCTGTGGTAAACACCATTTTAGAGCTCATGGAATTGAGATCCTTGGAGTGGCTATGGAGGAAGATCCTAAATTGCAAAGATCTGTTGTTGCCAGCTTTCAGCTTAATTAGTTATTAATGTCAACCGATCATAAAAATGCCAGCATGTTGCATCTGGCTAAATGAGGGGAGAAAAGATTTTATTTGCCTTGTTTACCCACCCTGCCCTGTAATGCCTATAATCATGAAGATGGAATAAATTGTAACATTTAGTTTCTATCATTAAAAAAAAAAAGACTAGTTTTGTCTTTCAGGAGCTTAGAGTCTAGTAGAGGAATAGGGTGTGTATGTAACTAACCACCTGGTAAAGAAGGATGAAGTTTCAATACCAAATTTAAGAGCAGCAGATTGTGACAGCAGTGAGGAAGAAGCAATTAATTCAGACTAGGAATCAAAGAAGGCTTCACCGAAGTTGGGGTTTCAGCTGGAATTTGATGGGCAAAAGGATTCTGATTGGTGTAGAATAGGAACAGTCATTCTAGGCTCTGAAAATAGCAGTTTTATCATCAGAAGAGGTTTTTTGATCCAGTGATAATTGTCAATACTATGCACTAGTCATTTGATAGTATACACGTCAATTAAAGGATCCTTAAACATTTTTTTATTTAAAAAATCCATTTAGCATGGAATTTAAAGGAAAAATTTCACACTATGCTTTTATTGCTAAATTATTTATTTTTAGATTCCATTTTTACTGATATTCTAGTACCAAGATATTTGAAATATTAGATGTTTTATGTATCAGTTGTTCCTCCACATCCTTGGGGGATTGGTTCCAGGACCCCCTAGGATATCAAAATCATCTGATGCTCAAGTCCCTTATTATAAAATGACATATACATGCATATAACCTATACACATCCTCTTATAAACTTTACATTATCTCTGCTGCTGCTGCTGCTAAGTCGCTTCAGTCGTGTCTGACTCTGTGCGACCCCATAGACCACAGCCCACCAGGCTCCCCTGTCCCTGGGATTCTCCAGGCAAGAACACCGGAGTGGGTTGCCATTTCCTTCTCCAATAGGTAGTACAATATGTATGGCATGTAAATAGTTGTAAATACAATATAAATGCTATGTAAATAGTTTCTAGCAAATGGCAAATTTATTTTGCTTTTTGGAACTTTTTGGACTATTTTTTTGCTGAATATTTTTGATCAGTGTTTAGTTGACTATGTGGATGTGAAATCTGTGCATATGGAGGGCTAATTGGACTAGGCCAGTGTTTTCTTTTGATGAGACTTTACTCATCGTGGATCCATTTCTGTTTTATCTCTTCATATTTGTCTCACCTATCCTGTAAGTTCTTGTTCTTTTCACAGTGTGGATGCACCTGATGGGTGAGTCCCATGTGTGACATGGGCTTCTATGGCAGTCACTTGTATTTAAGGGCTGCCATATGGAATGTGTATCAGTAATCAACAAACCCTGGACGTTGAGTTTGAGATCTCTTTCTTTACGTTTCAACTCACATACATCTTCCTTTACAATATGTTTCAAGATTTCACAACTAGAAACTCTCTTTCTCCTGAGCTTCTATTAGCACCCCATCTTCACTTTTTTTCATAGTCCTTATAGTTTGTATTTCCTTGTGTCTTAGTAACGTACAGGTCTTAGTTTCTTGAAAGCAAGATCTGTATCTGATTCATCATTATAATTAATATAGCTCTTAGCAGACAGGAGATGCTTAGCATATATCTGAATGAATAAATGCTCTTAGGGACAATTCTGAATATTTCTTAAGGGTAATGCCTTATAATTGAAATTTTCAATTTAGTTATTATACTCTCTTTCATAATGGTCAGGTCTTTGGTCGATTTTAAGATTCTAGACTTTGATAACTTTTCTTTTATTGTTTTATTGTTGTTGCTATGACTTTCTTTACAGTGTACTTACATAGAAATTGATCAAGTTCCTGAAACATATGCTGTTGTTCTTAGTCGCCCAGCTTGGTTATGGGGAGCAGAAATGGGAGCCAATGAGCATGGAGTTTGCATTGGGAATGAAGCTGTATGGGGAAGAGAAAAAGTTTGTGATGAAGAGGCACTACTGGGCATGGACCTTGTCAGGTTATTTTTTGTTACATTTTTGCACTCTAGAACTTGTCTAAGTTTAAAATTTTGGTGAAACTCTTAACATGTTTTATCTTCCTTTTTCCCCCATTGTTTGGACTTTGATACTTTATAGTTTGTGTTAAAAATGCTTCAGAATACAGGTATGCAATTTCAAGACTCTCAAATGTCATTAATTAGGAGAAGGGAGTGAGTGAGTGAAGCTGCTCAGTCATGTCCGACTCTTTGCGACCCCATGGACACCATGCTCCTCTGTCCATGGGATTTTCTAGGCAAGAGTACTGGAGTGGGTTGCCATTTCCTTCTCCGGGGAACTTCCCAACCCAGGGATCGAACCCAGGTCTCCCACATTGTAGACAGACGCTTTACCGTCTGAGCCACCAAGGAAGTCAGGAGAATTGAAAATTATGATTCATTGGAAGTACTTAACATACTTTATTAGACCGTAACTAATTCTCACAGTTACTTTGTGGAATATTATTATTATCCTAATTTTACAGATGAGAAATATGGAGGTTTAGAGATAAATCAACTTGCAAATAAATTACCAAGTTGGAATTTGAACACTGATCTTTGTTTTCATCATCCCAAACTAACTTCAGAAGGAATAGATATAGAAGTTGGATTTCACTGTATCTGTTGACTTGAAGAGGTTTTTCTCTGAACATAAACACAAAATCTCATGTGCATGAAATTATTTAAGAAAAATAATGGAAATTTCTTTTAATCTGAGAACTTTAATATTTTTATTTTAGACTTGGTCTTGAAAGAGGCGATACAGCTGAAAAAGCCCTCAGTGTCATTGTTGATTTATTAGAAAAATATGGCCAGGGTGGAAATTGTTCAGAGGGCAGGATGGCATTTAGCTATCACAACAGTTTCCTGATAGTGGATAGAAATGAAGCCTGGATTCTGGAGACTGCAGGAAAGTACTGGGCAGCAGAAAAAGTAGAAGGTATGGACAGCTTTTCATGATTTAATTTGTTTTGCAGTTATTTTATTAACTGCAAATTAACTCCTAATTTCAGACATTTCATTTAGTTGTTTTTCAAGATTTATACTCCAGTGCAGTGAAGGGGAAAACTACAGGGGAAATGAAAAATGTGAAAGAACATACAGTGAAAGAACTCTATAAAGAGCTTTCTTGAAAAAGAGGAAAAGGTGCTGTCATCTCTTTTTCATAAATATGATATTAATTTCGTATAATCTGTGTACATTTTCTGTAAAGTAACTCTTGTATGCTTTATAGTAGTTTTTTACCTTTTAATGAGGTAAAACCATGACTTTATTATTTTTTCATCTTTTAAACTTTGGACTGAACTCCAAAATTTCATCATGTGTGGATATGGAGGTAAGGACTAGGGAGTGTTACTGGGATTGGTGATTGTGAGTTAGTGGTTAGAAAGAATATGTTAGTAGTAACAGTAGTAAAGTGCAAACATTTAAAGTCAGTGAGTAAATAAAACAGTTGATTGTTTTAGAATGCTTTGCTTTTTTTTTTCTTGATTTCTTTGTGATCATATATACTCATTTTCCAGTGAGGAAATCCAGAGATACGAAATTATGTACTCAGGGCAGTGAATTATAGAATTTGTTGTTTTTTAATCTTATTTATTTATTGTTTTAGCCTTAGAATTTAAATATTTTCATTCTCTTTGTTCAATATTCCTTCATTTGAGTATAGTCTTGTGCTAAGGCATGTTCACGTACCTTTTGTGTACTTACCTCTGGATCTCATAGTTTTACAGATACATGTGTGAAAATATTAAATAGTACATGAATAATACCTACATATATATGCCATGAATATTTAAAGAAAGGAAAAGTCATTGTGGACTGGAGAAGTTCAGAAAATCTTCATGAAGGTAGCTTTGAGGTTTGCAGGGTTTGGATGCTATTTTTCACAACAGGTCATCGACAGTTATTTTGATGGACATTTTATTTTATATTTTACTTGCATGTTTATTCATACATAAAACTGAATTGGAACTATTTTCCTTATTATGATAATTAGCCTGATCAAACCATCAATTACTTTTTATTTTGTCAAGTATGCTGCACGCAAGAAAAAAATGAGTGTTTTCTGTTGGAAAAGTTAGCCCCACCAAGCCACCCAAAATTAACACCTTCATTGAATTTGGTTATTCAGTTGCAGATTAACTTTGCTAACTTGTTTCTCTTCCTAATAGTAAATGAGCCCAAGAACTAAATAGCTTAACTGTAGGGAATTATTTTACTAGATGGAAAATTCTTCTTCTCTGACTTTGATTCTATCATGACTTAAGTCTATTATTGTAGTGAGACCATCCCAAATATGACTTCGTTAGAGTAATTTAACTGATTTCTACTTGGCCAACTGTCATTGTAAACTGTTTTAAAAAATGTTATTAATTTTTATTTATCATATCTATTTCATTTATTATGATTTGTTTAGAATAGGCTTTTATTGTTTCTTCTGTTTTGTATCTTAATTGAAAATTTTGTTATAACTTAAGTGTCATGATATTTTTAGAAGCCTTCTATTTCTGTTCTAAACTTATGGCTATTTTTTAAACAATAATTCATATAAAAGACGAATATCTAAAATATATAAATAACTGTCAAAATTCAACAGTAAAAGGACAATCCAACTAGAAAGATGAACAAGAAGACCCAGAGACATTTTGGTGAAAGGGATATACAGATATCACAAAAGCACAGGAAATGATGTTTAACATCATTACCCACTAGGGAAATGCAAACTAAAGTCACAAGGAGATATTATTATACCTCTATCAGAATGGCTGAGAAATTTTTAACTTTATTTATTTTAATTGGAAGATATTTGCTTTACAATATTGTGTTGTTTTCTGCCAAACATCAACATGAATCCGCCATAGGCATACATGTGTCTGACCTCCCTCTTGAACCTTCCTCCCACCTGCCACTCTATCCCACCCCTCTAGGTTGTCACAGAGCAGCAGTTCGAGTTTGAGCCCCCAGCATCATACAGCAAATTCCCACTGGCTATCTATTTTCCTGGAATGGCTAAAAATTTTTAAATGACACTACTAAATGCTAGTGAGAATGTGGAGAATGGGTCACTGCTACATTGCTAGTAAGAATGTACACTCAGGAAAACAGTTTGGCAGTTAAAAAAAAAGAATCTTAATATGTAACTATTATACAGTGTAACACTTACAATCTTGTGCATTTATCCCTGAGAAATAAAACTTAAATGCACACAAAAACCTGTACATGAATTTGCATGGCAGCTTTTCCCATGATAGGCAGAAACTGGAAAGAACCAAGCAGTCCTTTAACCTGTGAATATTTAAATGAACTGTAGTATGCCTATACCATGGACTACTACTCAGCAGTAAAAAGGAATGAACTGTTGATACATAAAATAACCTAGAATAATCTTTAGGGAGTTAAACTGAGGGGGAAAAGCCTAAAGATTATATATTGTATGATTCCATTTATATGGTTTTTCTTGAAATGACAATTATAGAAATGAATAACAGATGGTTGCCTGGGGTTAATGAAAGGGTGGGTGTAGGAGATGAGTGAGGGTGGCTATGAAAGGGCGACGTGAGTGATCATTGTGATATCATCTTGACAGTATGAATATCAGTACTTTGGTTGGGATATCATACAAGGTGTTACCATTTGGGGAGACAGTATAAAGTTGCATAGTTTGTTCTTTAATTCTTATAATTGCATGTGAATCCATAGTTACCTCAAAATAGAAACTTTAATTTATGAAAGTTATTTATACATTTGAGTGTGTAATGAATAGACATGCACAGTACAACATTTAGAAGCCTATATTTACATTGAAATAGTGATTAAGGATCATAATGTACAGAGATAGATACATTACATTAAATGTGACTTTTCTTCTCCCTTCCTCTCTTCTTTAAAAATAGAGGGAGTTCGCAATATTTCTAATCAGCTTTCTATAACGACCAAAATTGATCGGGAACACCCAGACATGAGAAACTATGCCAAGCAGAGAGGTTGGTGGGACGGGAAAAAGAATTCGATTTTACTGCAACATACTCTTATCTTGACACAGCCAAGATGATGATTTCACCAAGCAGATACTGTGAAGGCTACAAACTTCTGAATAAGCATAAAGGTAATTTATCTTCTCCAACACCACAGTTCAAAAGCATAAATTCTTCAGCATTGTTTTACTTATAAAAATAAATATATTCACATAATTCAAAATTCAGAGGCACCCAGGTGAATGTCTCCCTTCTGACGGTTATTCACTGGTCGTGTCCAACTCTTCGCAACTCCATGGACATTAGCTCACCAGGATTCTCTGTCCGTGGAATTCTTCATGTAAGAACACTGGAGTGGGTTGCCGTTTCCTACTCCAGTTGCCCTTCTAACAGGCCCCTATAAAGTTATTTTTCCTATAGGCACTTCTTTGTGTATTCTTTCAGAGATGTATGCTTAATGAAGTTATATATAGGTATTCTTGATTCTCTGTTTTACAAAATGGTTGCATTCCACATATATACTTGTCTGCACATAACTTTTCACCAGTTAGCGGTAATGTAGATCATTCTGTTTTAATATGTACTGAACTTTTTCATTTTTTCAACAGGTACATGGTATTCTATTATTTTTGTATATTTTTATTTCCATATGGCTGTATTTTATCATTATAAAGATTGATTGTATGAACTATACTTTAGTTAACAAATTCCTGGTTACTTAGGTTGTTTTTAGTTTTTCACTACTGAAAATTATACAACGTGCTTATAGCTTATTTATTTTCACATCCATGACAATTTTCCTAGAATAATTTCCTCAAAGTAGAATGTGGGGTCAAAGCACATGCATGTGTTGTGCTACTTTTATGTTGTCTGAAAGTGAAGTCTCTCAGTCGTGTCTGACTCTTTGCGACCCCTGGACTGTAGCCCACCAGGCTCCTCTGTCCAAGGGATTCTCCAGGCAAGAGTACTGGAGTGGGTTGCCATTTCCTTCTCCAGGGGATCTTCCCAACCCAGGGGTTAAACCTGAGTCTCTTGCATTGCAGGCATACTCTTTACTGTCTGAGTCACAAGGGCTCTTTGTCGTGTCTATTTGCCTCCAAATAATTCCAGAAAAATTCTTTATCTGCCACTCAAAAATTATTTATCTGCCACCCAATAATTATGAAGATTATTTAGAAGATTATTGGGTGGCAGATAAATGCTAAAAGGCTCTTTACACTAATAAAAATATGTGACTGATGTATCTCTTTCACTTGAAAGATAAAGTGGTTCTATAAATCAGTCAGAAAGCAGCTTCTCAGAGATAAGATCAGTCAGTGATCAGGTATTCATTAAACAAATTAATTACATGTATAGCAGAAAAGCACGGCTTCCCAGGTGGCTCAGTGGTAAAGAATCTGCCTGCCAGTGCAGGAGATGAAGGAGATCCACATTCGATCCCTGGGTCAGAAAGATCCCCTGGAGGAGGAAATGGCAACCCACTCCAGTATTCTTGCCTAAAGAATCCCTTGGACAGGGAGCCTAGCCTAGCTAGGGGACCCTATATTCCCTAGGGTTGCAAAGAGTCGGACGCAGTGGAGTGACTAAACACACAAATATGCACCACATACAGCAGAAAAAAGTTTGTGACAGAATGTTTTTAGAATGCCTTAATGTCATTATTTTCCAAGTATTTAATACCTTACTTTTAATTTTTTTATCATTTGAAAAATCTCCTCTAAGTTTCTTAATGTTAGTTTGTCATTTTATAAGTAGGTTATTTGAAGTGTCTTTTTTCCATGTGGATAGATATGTAGAAAACACTAAAATATGTTACTCTAAGGATTTTGATTTTGATTTGACTATTATTGTAAAAGTAGAGATGGAGTAATGGTTGCAACAGTATCTACTCCTATTTATTTAAAAAGTGTATCAAAGGTTAGACACTGTGCTAAGTGATTACATTATTTTCTTTAAGCAACCATGGTAAGTAGCTATTATCTTCATTTTACAAATGAGGAAACTGTGTTTGTGCCCTTCACTTATCTCCTGTATGAAACTTAAATTTTTTAAAAAAGACTCTTATTTGTCCTTACATTTTTCTCAGCACCTAGTGTATATGTATGCTTAGTAAGTTTTTTTGTTATTGTTAACAAAGGCTTGTAAATTGAATTGAACTATCTAACTTGCAGATAGTTTAACAGTGATCATTATTGTTTCCTTCTTTTATGGCAATAAACCTAAAGAGTTAGGACATAAAATTAGCAGGTATTCTGAAAAAATGAAGACTATCAACACATAACTAAGCCGGAGAGAAAAATGTCAAGAATTGTAAGGTTTAGGGTGATTGGATAAAAGGAATAAGAAATAGGTAGAAAAAATTATAAATCAGTTAGCTACTGCAGTATAATAATTTATTATATTTAACTACAAAATGACTGAATTATAGATTTGAAATGCATACATGATTATAGTAATAGATGCATCTGACATGAAACTTCTTTTTCCTCCAAGTATGAAGTACAGTTCATCCAGCTTTCTGTGCTTTGCCAAAGGAATAAATGTCTTTCCAGTACTTTTATAGAAGATTGTCTACTAGAATATTATAGCTAATTTTTCCTATGATTTTTCCAAATGGAAGAGCCTATTTCTCTTCTTTCCAGCTCTTCCTACCTGATAGCTATTAACTGTGCTGCATGTATGTCCAAATTGTATCTATTCACTCATGTATTTTAAATGACTAGTTTAAATTGCAATGAGATTGTACCCTGTGTTTTGCATTCATTTTAGTGAACCCTACCACCGCAGTCTCAGTACTTATTCAATGCTCGCTAGTGGATTACTTATAGCTGTCCTACTCAAGTGATCATGTAAATCCTTCTTTCATTTTGAGAATTGTAGGTTTTGAATACAGAAAACATTTTCATAATACCTGTCTTATCTCAGTGTTATGGTTCTGATACTGTTTTCATCAAAACTTGCTACTTATAGGAATTTATGTTTGAATCATTCTAAAATCTCACTGGGTGCAGAAGCTATGTGTCTGATAGGTGTGGATGTTTTTTGCTTTATTGTCTAGTTTTATTATTAAGGATTGTTTTCAGATATATACTTTTTTGTTTCTCCCTGCATTTCCCTAAACTTACAGAAAGGTATTGCTCCTGTAACAAATTATCTACACATTATTTTTGTTGAATTTGAAGTCATAGCTATGTTATGGAGAAAGTGAAAATTTGCTATTAACATAAAGCAGTTGGTAGTCTGAGTGATTAACTGAGGATGGAACACTAGATTGTTTTATATGAAAATCAATTTTATTTTAATTTGAAATGTCACAGAATTACAATTTGGGTACAGACTTGATATGAACTTTTTTCTTTTAATTGTTCCCAAATATCGTGGGAATGAGGGGAATTTCTTGCTTTTCATGCTTTATTTGTCCTTGTAAGTAATTTCATTTTTAATTCCTTTGCTGTCATTGTAGTAGGATTTGGAAAAAGAAGAAACAACTACCTGTGGTCAACCAGCTGTGTTAAGTGAAAGTTATTTTTTTCTTTAGGACTAATTTTAATGCAGTAATTAAACATTTACATATAAGTGTCTGAAAATATTTTAGGTGATGGCAGGTACTCTATGTTGTTTGTTTTTTAAAAAATATACTTGTTACAATATGGATCTACCATATTCAATACTGTTATTAAAAAATTGATACTACTTGAGGGGTGAAAAGAGACATATTTAATAAATGAAAGGCATAAAATTTGAGTTCATTAAAAGCACAAAGCTGAACATCTGCTTCTGGTTAACATGGGGTAGCTAGTGTTCTTGCCTGGAGAATCCCAGGGACGAGGGAGCCTGGTGGGCTGCCGTCTATAGGGTCGCACAGGGTCAGACACGACTGATGTGACTTAGCAGCAGCAGTACTGGACTACCCTCTTCCCAAGAATAACTGTAAAATCTGGAAGAATAAAACCAGTTTGAAGGCATGGTGAATACCCAAAACAGTTAGGACATGAGGGGCCTAGATCCAGGAGACTGGAAAAGACCATCTGCACTCTGAGAAGAGTCTGACCTTCTATGCCACAATTTCTCCTTAGAGCAGTTGCTGACTTCTGTGCAGTGTGTATGTAGGATGAGACCCTGTAGGATGAGCAGTTGCTAAGACCTTACAAAGTTAAGTAGAGATTTTGGTAATCTTACAAGTCTTAGGGACAAAAATTGGATTTGATGAACAACCAAGAAGAAGGGGCCTGAGAAATACCTGAGGCTTTCAGCTGAAACCCCAGAAAGGCTGTACCTTAGGAATAAGAATGGACAGAGAATAGACCAGTCTCAGCTGGATCAATAGTTAATCTATGTATATCCCATCTGTTTGCCAGAAGAAAATTAAATCTTCTGTGAAGGAAAAGATCGTGCAGAACCTCTACAAATTTTCATCTATAATGTCCAACATTTAATTTAAAAGTTATCAGACATGCCCAGAAATGGACCAAATGACTGAAAATCAAGAGGAAGACAGTAGAAAATGACCCACTGGTTATTTGCAATTAGTTTTATTGGATACAGACTTTTAAATTAATATGTTTTAAAAAAACTAGATGAGAAGGTGGAGAATTTCATCAGAGAACTGAAATCTAGAAAAGAGAAACAAATGGAAGTAAAAGAACTGTTGGTGTTGTTTAGTTGCTAAGTCGTCTCTGACTGTGACCCCATGGACTGCAGCACACTGGGTTTCCCTGTTTTCCACTATCTCCTGGAGTTTGCTCAGAATCATGTCCACTGAATTGGTGATGCTATCTAACCATCTCACCCTCTGCCTCCCCCTTCTCCTTTTGCCTTCAGTCTTTCCCAGCATCAGCATCTTTTACAGTGAGTCAGCTCTTTCCATCAGGTGACCAGAGTATTGGAGCTTCAGCTTCAGCATCAGTCCTTTCAGTGAATATTCAGGGTTGATTTCCTCTAGGATTGACTGGTTTCATCTTGCTGTCCAAGGGACTGTCAAGTGTCTTCTCCAGCACCAAATTCAAAAGCATCAGTTCTTCAGCACTCAGCCTTCTTTATGGTTCAGCTCTCACATCCATACACGACTACTGCAAAAACATAGCTTTGACTAGACGAACCTTGGTTGGCAACCTCATGTCTTGGCTTTTAATATGATGTCTAGGTTTGTCGTAGCTTTCTTTCCAAGGAGTGTCTTAATTTCATGGCTGCAGTCACCATCTGCAGTGATTTTGGAGCCCAAGAAAATAAAATCTGTCACTGCTTCCATTTTTTCCCCTTCAACTCGCCATGAAGTGATGGGACTGGATGTCTTGATCTTAGTTTTTAGAACTGTAAATTTATAATAACTAAGAATTCAGTATAATAACCTATTAGACATAGCAGAAGAAAAAAAAATTAGTGAATTGGAATATCAGCAGAAAATTTTTGCTTGAAACAGAGATAAGGCTTTGTAAAACACAGGCAGGGGTGTGAAAGCCATATAGGACTCATTGAAAAGGTCTAGCATGTATATAGTTGGAGTCCCAATAGGAAAGGTGAGAGAGAATATGGATGGGCAAAAGCAAGATTTGAAGAGATACTGGCCAAGAATTTTCCCAAATTAATAAAGTCGGCAAGTCATAGTTTAATGAAGCTCTACAAATCCCAAGGATAAATAAAAGGACACCACACCTGGGCCTATTGTAATAAGACTGTTGAAGAGGGAAATAAACAGAAAATCCTAAAACCAGTCAGAGAGAAAATATATATTACCTTCAAAGCATCAAATATGACTGGTAGAAAACCTTTGCCTTCAACAGAAGGTAAAGAATCTAGAAGACTGTAAAATGACGCCTTTAAGGTGATAGAGAAAAATAATTACTACCAATTTAGAATTCCATATCCAGTGAAAATATACTCCAGAAATGAAATTGGACTAAAATTTGAGAGAATTCATCACTAACCAGTTGACTGGAATAAAGATTGCCAGGAGAAATATCAACAACCTCAGATATGCAGATCATAGCGCTCTAGTGGCAGAAAGCAAAGAGAAACTAAAGAACGTCTTGATGAAGGTGAAAGAATGATGAAGGTGAAAGAAAAGAGTGAAAAAGCTGACTTAAAACTCAACATTCAAAAAACCAAGATCATGGCATCCAGTTTCATCACTTCATGGCAAATAGATGGGGAAGAGTGGAAACAGTGACAGATTTTATTTTCTTGAGCTCCTAAATCGTTGCAGACGGAGACCATAACCGTGGAATGAAAAGACATTTGCTCTTTGGAAGAAAAACTATGATAAACCTAGACAGTGTGTTAAAAAGCAAAGACATCACTTTGTTGACAAAGGTCCATATAGTCAAAGGTATGGTTTTTTTCAGTAATCATATATAGATGTTAGAGTTGGACTATAAAGAAGGCTGAATGCTGAAGAATTGATGTCTTCTAATTGTGATCAGCTGGTGAAGACTTTTGAGAGTCCCCTAGACAGAAAGGAGATCAAACCAGTTAATCTTAAAGGAAATCAGTCCTGAATATTCATTGGAAGAACTGATGCTGAGGCTGAAGCTCCAATGTTTTGGCCATCTTATGTGAAGAGCTGACTCACTGGAAAAGACCCTGATCCTGGGAAAGATTGAGGGCAGGAGGAGAAGGGGACCACAGAGGATGAGATGATTATATGCCATCACCAACTCAATGGATGTGAGTCTGAGCAAATTCCAGGAGATGGTGAAGGACAGGGAAGCCTGGTGTGCTGCAGTCTATGGGGTTGCAAAGAATTGGACACAAGTTAGCAACTGAATGACAATGGCAACAACAAATCAGTTGGTACTAAAAGAAATACTGAGTTATTCTTCAGGAAAAAATGATCTTAGAAGCAAGGTGGGCGAGAGTGAATGAAGAGTAAAAGAAACAGTAAATGTGTGGGTAAAACTAAATAAATATTGTCTGAAAGAGGAGAGTGAAAAAGTTGGCTTAAAGCTCAGCATTTGGAAAACTAAGATCATGGTCCTGGTCCCATCACTTCATGGCAAATAGATGGGGAAACAGTGGAAACAGTGGCTGACTTTATTTTTCTGGGCTCCAAAATCACTGCGGATGGTGATTGCAGCCATGAAATTAAAAGACGCTTGCTCCTTGGAAGGAAAGTTATCACCAACCTAGACAGCATGTTAAAAAGCAAAAACTTTACTTTGCCAACAAAGGTCTGTCTAGTCAAGGCTATGGTTTTTCCAGTAGTCATGTATGGATGTGAGAATTGGACTATAAAGAAAGTTGAGCGCCAAAGAATTGATGCTTTTGAACCGTGGTGTTGGAGGAGACTCTTGAGAGTCCTTTGGACTGCAAGGAGATCCAACCTGTCCATCCTAAATGAGATCAGTCCCGGGTGTTCATTGGAGGGACTGATGTTGAAGCTGAAACTCCAATACCTTGGCTACCTGATGCACAGAGCTGACTCATTTGGAAAGACCCTGATGCTGGGAAAGATTGAAGGCAGGAGGAGAAGGGGATGACAGAGGATGAGATGGTTGGATGGCATCACCGACACAATGGACATGGGTTTGGGTGGACTCCGGGAGTTGGTGATGGACAGGGAGGCCTGGAGTGCTATGGTTCATGGGGTCACAAAGAGTCAGACACGACTGAGCGACTGAACTGAAGTGAACTGGAAATAATAATAATTTTATGACCAATGACCATAGCTGCTGTGCTCAAGTTCTGTTGTGCATTTTATAGTACTAAGGCTACACTTCCTGAAGGCTGCTCCTGGTCAATGACTGAAAGCATCAGGGAGACTAAGGCAGGCCCATGCCGGGGGTCATTGAACTCCTCTGATGGCCGACTTTGGGTCAAGGACTTCCTGAGAGCCTTGCAAACTTTCCTTAGATGGCATGTTAGTCTAGGTCACTTTCACTCAACCTTTCTTCCTTCTCTATTAAACCCAGGTTCAGACTTCAGTTGCAGTCTGGATTACTTGTCATTTTCTCTCATAGGCATTTTCCCTCATAAAATCTTTATACATTTACACACTGCTATATTTAAAATGGATAATCAACAAGGACCTACTGTATTAAATAGGGAACTCTGTGCCGTTATGTGGCATCCTGAATAGGAGGGGAATTTGGAAGAGAATGGATACATGTATATGTATGGCTGAGTTCTTTTGCTGTCTGTTTGAAACTATCACAACATTGTTAATCAGCTATCAGTTCAGTCACTCAGTCATGTCTAACTCTTTGCAACTGCAGCATGCCACGCTTCCCTGTCCATCACCAACTCCCGGAGCTTGTTCAAACTCATATTCATCGAGTTGGTGATGCCATCCAACCATCTCATCTGTCATCCCCTTCTCCTTCTGCCTTCAATCTTTTCCAGCATCAGGGTCTTTCCCAATGAGTCAGTTCTTCACATCAGGTAGCCAGAGTATTGGAGTTTCAGCTTCAGCATCAGTCCTTCCAATGAATATTCAGGACTGATATCCTTTAGGATTGACTGGTTTGATCTTCTTGCTGTTCAAGGGACTCTCAAGAGTCTTCAACATTACAGTTCAAAAGCATCAATTCTTTGGCACTCAGCTTTCTTTATAGTCCAGCTCTCACATGCATACATGACTGCTGGAATCACCATAGCCTTGACTAGATGGACCTTTGTCAGCAAAGTAATGTCTCTGCTTTTTAGTATGCTATCTAGGTTTGTCATAGCTTTCCTTCCAAGGAGCAAGCATCTTTTAATTTCATGGCTGCAGTCACCATGTGCAGTGATTTTGGAGCCCCCAAAATAAAGTCTGCCACTGTTTCCATTGTTTCATCTATTTGCCATAAAGTGTTGGGACTGGATGCCATTATCTTTGTTTTTTGAATGTTGAGTTTTAAGCCAACTTTTTCACTCTCCTCTTTCATCTCCTCTTCCCTCTTTGCTTTCTGCCATAAGGGTGGTGTCATTTGCATATCTGAGGTTATTGATATTTCTCCTGGCAATCTTGATTCCAGCTTATGCTTCATCCAGCCTGCATTTCACATGATGTACTCTGCATATATGTTAAATAAGTAGCTATAGTCCAATATGAAATAAAGTTTAAAAAAAAACCTTTGTGTATTTAGAAAAATTATATAAATCATCAAGCCAAGTTCATTGAAGCCAGACTGAAATTTGGCTCTCTCTCTCAAAAGCTTCGTACATAGAATTGGCATCTGCTTCTCAGAGACTCAGAGGAATACAGTAGAATTAAATATATGAGAAATAGCACAAAATAGCACAAAAGACAGGAGGCAGTAATTGGAGTAAAAGTGTTACAAGGTCCTTGTATTAACTAAATGGTGAAGAACTAATTTAAGACAGACTGTAATATATAAAGTCAAGAGACTCTATATATAATAAAGTCAAGAGTAAATAAGAAGAAATGTACAAATAAGCTAACATAGTAGAAATAGAATAATAAATACTTGAAAAAAATTAAAGAAGGCAAGAAAGGATAAAAGGAGAAAAAGAATAGCTGGCATAAATAGCTAGTAATAAGATGTGCCATGCAGAATTGTTCTTATATGGTTTTTATCTTTGATGTTGTGCTTTTAGAAAGGCCATTTACACTGTACCAGAAATGGTTGTCTACATCTTATAGTTTTATTTTTAACATTTATATTATAATTCTTCTGGAATTATTCTAAAATAACATATGAATTAGGATTCCAGGTTCTTTTTTTTAAATCGCTTCTCAAATGATTACCCAATAATCTTAGAACCACTTGTTTTTTTAAAATTTTTTATTGGATTATAGTTATAATGTGTTTGTTTCATGTGTACAGCAAAGTGAATCAGTTATATATTTTTAAGATTCTTTCCCCATATTGGCCATTATACAGTATTGAGTAGTTTTCTGTCGGCACCACTTTTTAAATGAATTATGTTTTGTCTACTGATTTGAAGTGCCAACCAATTTTATCAAATATTAAATTCCTAAGTAAACCCAAATTAGATTACTGTATTTATCCATAGCCTAGGACAATGCCTGGCATTTAATAGGTGTTCAATAAGTTTGTTGAATGAATGAGAACTAAAGAGAGAAAATCCCATTTTTGTCTTTAGAGAATTTGTAATCTAATTGCAGAGATAGGAACAATACAGACAGAAGATCAGGAATTTATAGTCTAATGGCAGAGATAGACAAAAGATAGGACCAATGCAGATGAAAGATAGGAAAATGTTATTTCAGCTAAGTGTGGTAGAAGTTTTAATTTGAAGGAGTTCTAATGTGACTTAGGGAGAATTGAGAGTCATAAATTTTGGAGACGAGAATTATTATCATGTGAGAAGATATTTTGGCTGCTCTTGGAGGACTGCATTGTCGAGGGGTAAGGTTCTCCATCCTGTCATGAGAGATCCTAAGCCACATAAACGTGTAGAATGGAGCAGAGCTGTCTGAAGACATGCTGGGCTTTTTAAATTTTTTGGCAGAAATGCCTTCCAAATACGGGATTCTGAGGCTCTCTGTAACCATGGACATGTATTTTTCTGTTTTTCTCAAAAAAATCTTAAAATACCAAACTTTACCTATGAAAACAGAAAACAGAATATAATACATTTATATTTATCATGCACAATGGACATTTAGATTTTTGAAGTAGTCTGACAGAACTGTGTACATACAAGTTCCACTAGCCAATAATGTCTTTCGTCTCCTTGATTCCCACTCAGGTTTTCATAAAAGAGTATTAATGTCAGACATCGAAATTATTACAGGAAAAATAATTTGTTATTTTGTAAAGAACATCTTTTATAATATTGGAAACTAAACACAATATTCTCTTAATATTGGGTTCCTAGAATGGATAGACTCAGACAATAATTATTGACGTTGTTAGCTAATTGCTAACTATATACCCCTTAAAAATTTTTGGAAGGGCAGTGAGATTGAGTGTATTTTGTGTTATTGATTTCTTGTTCTTAAGAGATAACAGATTTATCCTGTTATAATGTTTTGAGATTTTTGTTTATTTTATATTAAAAAAAAATCTTCCTTGTGACAGCCCAGTGAGTCTAACAGTTATGATACAAGATTTGCTTATAGTCAGTCTTACTTAATACCTAAACCAGTATCTCATGTTATATAGTATCAATAGAGAAAGCAGTTCATACTTGCAGGATACCAGTTTGCAAATGCATATGTATTTGATGGTCTTAAAATTTATTTCCCTAGGAAACATAACTTTTGAAACAATGGTGGAAATTCTCCGAGATAAACCAAGTGGCATTAATATGGAGGGAGAATTCCTGACCACTGCAAGCATGGTTTCTATTTTACCTCAAGATTCCAATCTTCCTTGCATTCACTTCTTTACAGGGACTCCTCATCCTGAGAGGTAAAGTCACAAATTCTATAAACCAGGCAGGGAGTAGGGTAGAGTCATTAGTCTGGTCATGATTTTGTCAGGCTAAATTTTTGTTGCACCAATATGACAAAAATTTTCTACTGAATGTTTTATTCAGGGTTTAGTCTGCCATTTGCATATGTATTATATAACTGTTCTCATTCTTACGGGATGAAAATGTTTATTGTTTCTGGTACACAGTTATTCCTATCCCCTCTTTCCCCAAATATATTTAAAATTGTCAAGAAAAGAAACTAGATAGGTTTTCTTATGCAGATTTCCATATTAAATATTAGATGACTGGTAAGAGTAAAATGGTTTAATAATCTAGAAAATACATGTAAAACTTAAAATATCAATAGTTCAAGCTTTATCAAGTAGGATTATACAGGCTATCTTGATTTAAATTGTTGATATCTCTCATAAAACGTAATGCATGTTACATTTAGAAATGATCTTATGTTTGCTATCTCTTATCTTTCATCTTACTAAAGATATCTTCAAGCAAATGGAATGAAACTTGTGAACCCTTTATTGATACTTTTGTTTATTTTCATCCCATATCCTAATCCTCAATATATTGCACTGAGGATTGTTCTTACCCTTCAACTGTGGAGTTTGCAGTAAAAAATGAGCCATAATTTAACTTGACACTGTTTATATGCCAGGCCCTTTGTTAGGTTCATGGGAATTCAAGGCTAAATAAAGCATGTCCCTTGCCCCAAAAGAAGATCCTAGTATACCAAGAAAGATAGGCACAGGTAAACCTAGTATGACAGGAACAATCAGTATGTTATAAATGAGTAGAAACCAGAGGGAATCATAGAAGATTTAGAATAATGCTGAATATTTTTATATCGCACATACCAGCTTAATACTTTTTCTTATAGATCTGTTTTTAAGCCTTTCATATTTGTGCCGAATATTTCACAACTATTGAACACCAGCTCACCTACATTTGAACTTGAAGATTCAGTTGAAAAGAAGCTACAATTTAACATTAAGCCTGACAGAAGACATCCACTCTACCGAAAACATCAACAGGCCTTGGAAATACTAGATAATAAGACGGTATGATTAGATTATCTTTTCTGTTTATAATGAGGAATAACTTAAGGTATGATTCAGTTCATATTTTGAGCTTTGTAATGTCAGCCTTCTTTCCTTTATATAAAATCGGTCTAAATATAGTTTAGATCTTATAATAGGACTATATTATTTTTGTATGTGTGCTCAGTCGCTCAGTCATGACCAAGTCTTTTTGACCTCATGGACAGTAGCCCACCAGGCTCCTCTCTCTATGGAATTTTCCAGGCAAGGATACTGGAGAGGGTTGCTATTTCCCACTCCATGGGATCTTTCAAACCAAGGATCAACCTCACGTCTCCTGTATCTCGTGCATTAGCAGGTCAATTCTCTACCACTGAGCCACCTGGGAAGCCCTTATATTATTTTTGACCTTTGGTTAAAAGGTGGCATTGGTGATGCCATCCAGGCATCTCATCCTCTGTTGCCCTCTTTTTCTGCCTTCAGTCTTTCCCAGCATCAGGGTCTTTTCCCCGTCAGTTGGCTGTTTGCATCAGGTGGCCAAAGTATTGGAACTTCAGCTTCAGCATTAGTCCTTCCAATGATTATTCAGGGTTGATTTTCTTTAAGATTGACTGGTTTAATTTCTTGTTGTCTAAGGGATTCTCAAAAGTCTTCTACAGCACCACAGTTCGATAGCATCAGTTCTTCAGCACTCTGCCTTCTTTATGGTCAAGCTCTCACAACCACACGTGTCTACTGGAAAGACCATAGCCTTGACTATACAGACCTTTGTTGACAAAGCGATGTCTTTGCTTTTTAATACACTGTCTAGGTTGTCATAGCTTTCCTGGCAAGAAGCAATCATCTTCTAGTTTCGTGGCTGCACTCACCAACCGCAATGATTTTAAAGCCCAGGAAGAGGCATCTTCTCCCTGCTTCCCCCATTTCCCCGTCTATGAAGTGATGGGGTCAGATACCATGATCATAGTTTTTTTAATATTTGGTTTTAAGTCAGCTTTTTTATTCTTCTCCTTCACCCTTATTCTCTTCACTTTCTGCCATTGGTGTGGTATCATCTACATATCTGAGATTGTTGATATTTCTCCCGGCAATGTTGATTCCAGCTTGTAACTCATCCAGAACTGCATTTCTCATGATGTGCTCTTCGTGTAAGTTAAATAAACAGGGTAACAATGAAGAGTCTTGTACTCCTTTCTCAATCCTGAACCAGTTAGTTGTTCCATACAAGGTTCTAACTGTTGCTTCTTGACCGACATACAGGTTTCTCAGTAGACAGGTAAGATGGTCTGGTATGCCTATCTCTTTAAGAGTTTTCCAGTTTGCTATGATCCGCACAGTCAAAGGCTGTAACATAGTCAATGAAACAGAGGTAGATGTTTTTTTCTGGAATTCCCTTGCTTTCTCTCTGATCCAGCAGATGTTGACAATTTGATCTCTGATTCCTCTGCCTTTTCTAAACCCAGCTTGCACATCTGGAAGTTCTTGGTTCACATAATACTGAAGCCTATCTTGCAGGATTTTGACCATAACCTTAGCAGCATAGGAGATGATGGCTTGAACATTGTTTGTTACTGCCCTTCCTTGGGACTTGGGATGAGGATTGACCTTTGCCAGTCCTGTGGCCATGGCTGGGTTTTCCAAATTTGCTGACATATTGAGTGAGTGTTGGACTATAAAGAAAGCTGAGTGCCAAAGAACTGATGCTTTTGAACTGTGGTGTTGGAGAAGACTCTTGAGAGCTCCTTGGACTGCAAGGAGATCCAACCAGTCCATCCTAAAGGAAATCAGTCCTGAATATTCATTGGAAGGACTGATGCTGAAGCTGAGACTCCAATACTTAGGGCACCTGATGTGAAGCCTGGGAAAGACTGAAGGCAGGAGGAGAAGGGGATGACAGGATGAGATGGTTGGATGGCATCACTGAGTCAATGGACATGAGTTTGAGTAAACTCTGGGAGTTGGTGACGGACAGGGAGGCCTGGCGTGCTGCAGTCCTTGGGGTCGCAAAGAGTTGGACATGACTGAGCAACTGAACTGACTGACTAAGTGTAGCATTTTGATAGCATTATTTTTTAGGATTTTAAATAGCTCTGCTGGAATTGCATCACCTCCACTAGCTTTATTGACAGCAGTGCTTCCTAAGGCCCACTTAACTTCACACTCCAGAATGTCTGGCTCTGGGTGAGTGACCACACCATCGTGGTTATCCGGGTCATTAAGATCTTTTTGTACAGTTCCTCTGTGTATTCTTTGCATCTCTTCTTGGTCTCTTCTGCTTCTATTAGGTCTTTACCGTTTCTGTCCTTTATTGCACCCATCTTTGGATGAAATGTTCCTTTGATATTTCCAGTTTTCTTGAAGAGATCTCTAGTCTTTCCGCTTCTGTTGTTTTCCTCTGTTTCTTTGCATTGTTCATTCAAGAAGGCCTTCTTGTCTCTCCTTGCTATTCTCTGGTATTCTGCATTCAGTTGGCTGTATCTTTCCCTTTCTGTCTTTCCTTTCACTTCTCTTCTTTCCTCAGCTATTTGTAAAACCTCCTCAGACAACCATTTTGCCTTCTTGCTTTTCTTTTTCTTTGGGATGGTTTTGTTAACTGCTTCCTGTACAATATTATGGACCTCTGTCCATAGTTCTTCGGGTACTTTATTTACTAGATCTAATCCCTTGAGTCTATTTTTCATCTCCACTGTATAGTCACAGGGGATTTGATTTAAGTCATACATGGCTGGCCTAGTGGTTTTCCCCACTTTCTTTAGTTTAAGCCTGAATTTTGCCAAGAGAAGCTGGTGATCTGAGCCACAGTCAGCTCCAGGTCTTGTTTTTGCTGACTGTATACAGCTTCTCCATCTTCGGCTACAAAGAATGTAATCAGTCTGATTTTGGTATTGACATTTGGTGATGTCCATGTGTAAAGTTGTTATCTTAGGTTGTTGAAAAAGGGTATTTGCTAGGACCAGTGGCAAACTCTTGGCAGAATTCTGTTAGGCTTTGCCTTTGTTTTGTACAGAAACTTGTCTGTTACTCCAGGTATCTCTTGACTTCCCACTTTTGAATTCAAGTCCCATATGATGAATAGGACATCTTTTTTTTGGCGTTAGTTCTAGGGCGTCTTCTAGGTCTTTATAGAACTGATCAGCTTCTTCAGCATCAGTGGCTGGGGCATAGACTTGAATTATGTTGAATAGTTTGCCTTGGAAACAAACAGAGATCTTTCTGCTTTTTCAAGGTTGCAGCTAAGTACTGCATTTCAGACTCTTGTTGATTATGAGGGCTACTCCATTTCTTCTATGGGATTCTTACCCCAGCAGTAGATATAATGGTCATGTGGATAAAGTTCACCCATTTCCGTCCATTTTTGTTCACAGATTTCTAATAAATCTGAAACTTGGAGAGTTTAAGTAGCTTGCTTAGTGTATCTCACATCAAAAATAAGACAACTGGAGGGGAGTTAACCTGGTCTCTAAAACAATGTTCTTGATCATGTACTCTCAGATTAATTTTAACTGAAAGTGACTTGACACTCCATAGACTTAAAATAATAATTATAATGAGTTTTTTACAAAATGATAAATGCTTATATAATACTTTTAAACATAAGTATTATAAAAGATTAAATATATCACACAAAATCTCATCTCCAAAAATAAATAGATAAATATATTTTGAGGGGGAGATAGATGGGGAGATAATTCTATAATATCCATACATCTTCAGCCTTCCTGCCCTCTTACCTCTCTGCCCCAGAGATTTAAAAAAAAAAAAATAGATTAGAAGGAAATGGAAGGGTTACCTAAAGGCTTTTCATAAAACTATCAATTGATTCCTTGCAATGAAGGAAAAAGTTGGCCATCTTATACCTTTTTTTCACCTGCTTCTACTAGCTTCTGATTTTTATTTTCTTTAATTACTTTTACTTTGTCAAGGTATATATATTTACATTCTTTCTACATTAAATGCATTTTCTTCCCAGGTAATTTTTTTTTCCTTTTTATTTAGTATGTTTATATAGTTGTCATGCTTTTCTGTTTGCTTTCTCCTCCCCGCAACTTATGCTTAAAGCAGAGAGCTTTGTCCAGATCCTCTATTTGTTATATGTTCTTGACACTACCCTGGAGGAGGACATGGCAACCCACTCCAGTATTCTTGCCTGGAGAATCTCATGGACAGAGAAGCCTGGTAGGCTACAATCCATAGGGTTACAAAGAATCGTACATGATTGAAGTGACTTAGCATGCACGCACATTTGATACTACTGCTTTTTTAAGACCAATTTGTTTGACCTTTGACCTACACTTTGTAGCCAAGTGGTATGGAATGAGAGGCAAGTGTTTTGTTCTAGGAGCCTATTAAGTGCACTGGCTCAGGCCCAGTTCCCTGGGTCAGAAGTGTCATTCCCTTCGTGGGCTTGGCTCACCCTGACTGAGCCCAGCGCTGTGAAAAATGATGAACCCTCTGGTTCTTCTTGCCTTTGCTCAAGTTTCTCAGTGATATGTTTCATGAACGTCTGCTCTGGAGAGATTTTCCTTCACTCCTCCCTGAGTAGCCTCTGCACTGCTCTAATTTCTCACAATAGTTCTCAAGAGTTGTCAGCACTCTGTTCCTCTTAAATACTGCTTGTGAGAGTGAGGTTTTTTTTTCTTTTTCTGTTTTGGGAGTGAGTTTTATAGAATTACTACTAAATGCCCATTAAACTAAATAAAATTGCTTTTTGACATTTCTGCAAGTAACATTGAAATATAATTTAAAAGAAGTTACTACTTTAGAGTTTATTTCAGTTCAGTTCAGTCTCTCAGTCATGTCCAACTCTTTGCAACCCCATGAATCGCAGCACGGCAGGCCTCCCTGTCCATCACCAACTCCTGGAGTTCACTCAGACTCACGTCCATCGAATCAGTGATGCCATCCAGCCATCTCATCCTCTGTCATCCCCTTCTCCTCCTGCCCCCAATCCCTCCCAGCATCAGAGTCCTTTCCAATGAGTCAACTCTTCGCATGAGGTGGCCAAAGTACTGGAGTTTCAGCTTTAGCATCATTCCTTCCAAAGAAATCCCAGGGATGGAGTTTCAGCCTCAGCATCAGTCTTTCCAATGAACACCAAGGACTGATCTCCTTTAGAATGGACTGGCTGGATCTCCTTGCAGTCCAAGGGACTCTCAAGAGTCTTCTCCAATACCACAGTTCAAAAGCATCAATTCTTTGGTGCTCAGCTTTCTTCACAGTCCAACTCTCACATCCATACATGACCACTGAACAAACTATAGCCTTGACTAGACGGACCTTTGTTGGCAAATTAATATCTCTGCTTTTTAATATGCTATCTAGGTTGGTCATAACTTTCCTTCCAAGGAGTAAGCATCTTTTAATTCCATGGCTGCAGTCACCATCTGCAGTGATTTGGAGCCAAAAATAATAAAGTCTGACAGTTTCCACTGTTTCTTCATCTATTTCCCATGAAGTGATGGGACCAGATGCCATGATCTTAGTTTTCTGAATCTTGAGCTTTAAGCCAACTTTTTCACTCTCCTCTTTCACTTTCATTGAGGGGCTTTTTAGTTCCTCTTCACTTTCTGCCATAAGGGTGGTGTCATTTGTATATCTGAGGTTATTGATATTTCTCCTGGCAATCTTGATTGCAGCTTGTACTTCCTCCAGCCCAGCATTTCTCATGATGTACTCTGAATATAAGTTAAATAAGCAGGGTGACAATATACAGCCTTGACATACTCCTTTTCCTATTTGGAACCAGTCTCTTGTTCCATCTCCAGTTCTAAGTGTTGCTTTCGGACCTGCATATAGGTTTCTCAAGAGGCAGGTCAGATGGTCTGGTATTCCCATCTCTTTCAGAATTTTCCACAGTTTATTGTGATCCACACAGTCAAAGGCTTTGGCATAGTCATTAAAGCAGAAATAGATGTTTTTCTGGAGCTCTCTTGCTTTTTTGATGATCCAGCGGATATTGGCAATTTGATCTCTGGTTCCTCTGCCTTTTCTAAACCAGCTGGTATTAAATATTGATTGACAACAAAGTAGTGGAAAGACAGTAGAATTTGAGGGAAGAAGTGTCAAAGAGTTTGGTTCTAATCCTGGCTGTGTAAATAACTACTTTTGTGTTTTAGGGAGAGTCTGTTCTACTGGTAGTTTGTTACCATTTCTTAATTACTAATGAAGTTGAAAATCTCATATGTTTATTGGCCTTTGGTATTTCTTCTTAAATGATTTGCCTGTTATTTTCCTTAGCCTGTTTTTCAAGTGATTCTTGATTGTTTAGCTCTTTGCCTCAAAGAGGCAAAAATATGTGAATAACTTTGTTATGTAGCAGATTTTTAATCTCAATTTATTCAACTTTTTTGTCAGACAAAAGTTTAAAATTTAGTCAAGTATATTTGTTACTGTGAAGCATTTTGATTTCATGCTTCAAAATGTCTGCCTCACCTGAAAATAAATATAACCTCTGCATTTTCTTCTAGTATGTATGTGTATATTTGGAAAAAAAATGTTCTTTATATGGAATTTATTTTTGCAGGTGTTATGAAGTAGGGTTCTAACTTTTTCAAAGAGGTGACCAATTATTCTAATACCATTTATAAACAATACCCATTATTTGTTCAGATATAGAATGCAGAGTTTCTTCAGGGGAAAAAGTTGCATACAATTTCATATTGAAGTACAGCTCAAAGTTAAGAATCATGATGGAGTTCTGCTCTATAATGGTTCAAATTTTTAAAATTATGCTCACTTTTTATAATTCTCATCCTATATAGTTTTTCTACCAGTACCTACCCTCTAACTGATGATGGTAATTCATTAATAACTTGAAATTGCTCCTTTCAGTAAGAATCATGACCTTTTTAACCCCCTGTTGAAACAAGGAATCATAGAGAAAATGTCTTTTCTTTTAGTTGTTTTTTCCCTTGAATGTTACTATTCTATTCCTTTGTTTAATCTGATAATACTGGTCTTAAAAATAGAAGGTCCAAATTCACAAAAATAGCGCAGCCTGTTTTCAGCGGTCTTCCCCATTCACAATTAATATAAAAATTTCAATTGACCTGTTATTGTCTTTTATGTTTCTTGCTTATGGACTAATACTACATATTTGTTATTGTCTTTTCTACTAAGAATAACTAATAGTTTGTGGTTAATAGATTAACTCAAACTAGGACAATGATTTTTCCCCAAAGAATTTCATTCCTTCTTTGTCTAAAGAATAGAAGGGGAACTGAACCAGAAATTGAAACCAGAATAAACAAACCTTGTCTGTAGAGGTGATTTGGAATTTGGTTAGACTTGTGTATGTGTGTGTGCATTCACATGCACATATGTGTCTGTGTATTTACTTATTTTTATTTTACAATTGTTCAGGAAAAAGCCAAAACAATGTTGGACAACATGAGCAAACTGGAGAAAGAACTATTCAAAGAGATGGAATCAATCCTTCAAAACAAGCATCTTCATGTGGATAAAATTGTTAATCCTTTTCATCAGTGTACAGAAGATGAAATTAGAATTTATAAGTCAAATGTTAGTTCTTAGTGATCACATAAATGGTCAGCAAATATCCTCAAAGTTAGAATCCATTACTTTGGTAAATAATATAAACTTAGTTTGAACAGATCTGACTATTCTTTAATAGCATTCAAGTGATAGCATGGCTATTAAAAGTATATATAGCTTTGATGAAATATTGAGAAAGGAAATAAGATTGGAATTGGACATATAGATCATGGATAGCCAGGCGTTGTTTCAGGTATTGACGTATACATTTTGTTAGCCATGATATCTTAAAAAAATCACAATAATGAAATGTCCAATTCTGCATAAAGCATGAAACATTAAAATAATATGTACATTTATTTATTATAATTATATACTGTCCTCAATTTTCTGTTACAGTAAGAAAGCACATTTTTCTTTTAATGGAAAATATTGTCTCAACTAATAAATTTTTTGTGCTTTAGGCAAGTATTAGCCAGCTCTAGCAAAATTTTCTAGATTTACACATTGTTTTATTAGTTTTAATTATGCAAATTTTTATTAAACTCAAACATGCTCTTTGTCAAGACTTAGCTGACCAGTGAGCTTTTAGCTCTAATTATCTAGCATTCTTTGAGCCATGCTCCTTACTTAGAGCTTTTCTGGGAGATCAGGACATGAAATAAGCCAACACCCTAGGAGATACTGTTTTGGTGTCTCAGATCTCTCATTTTTACTTCTGTTCATTCAAGGAAAACAGGAATGGGATCAGTTCAGTTCAGTTCAGTTGCTCAGTCGTGCCAACTCTGCGACCCCATGAGCCACAGCATGCCAGGCCTCCCTATCACCAACTCCCGGAGTTTACCCAAACTCATCCCTTGAGTCAGTGATGCCATCTAACAATCTCATCCTCTGTCGTTCCCTTCTCCTCCTGCCTTCAGTCTTTCCCAATATCAGGGTCTTTTCAAATGAGTCAGCTCTTTGCATCAGGTGGCCAAAATACTGAAGTTTCAGCTTTAACATCAGTCCTTCCAATGAACACCCAGGAGCAATTTCCCTTAGGATGGACTGGTTGGATCTCCTTGCAGTCCAAGGGACTCTCAAGAGTCTCCTCCAACACCACAGTTCAAAAGCATCAATTCTTCTGCTTTCAGCCCTCTTTACAGTCCAACTCTCACATCCATACATGACCACTGGACAAACCATAGCCTTGACAGACCTTTGTTGACAAAGTAATGTCTCTGCTTTTTAATATGCTGTCTAGGTTGGTCATAACTTTCCTCCCAAAGAGTGGGATAGTAGTGATGAAATATAAATATTAGCATATTATAAACATTAAAATGCTATATTATAATATGTGTTATGAGCATTATATATGAGTAATAGTATCTGCCCCCAAATTATAAAACTTTGTTAAAGTTACACAGAGATTACCAAGAAAGACTCAAAGTTGCAAATATAAACAAAAGAAAAATCCAACTCAAAATGACATGGTATTTATTGGTTTCTAGAAATTTCTATTTTAGGTATTTGATTACACTGTCATATTTATTGGTCACTAGCTCAAATGTAGAGAATCTGCCTGCAATGTGGAAGACATGGGTTCAGTCCCTGGGTTAGGAGGATCCCCTGGAGAAGGGAGTGAATGGCTACCCACTCCAGTATTCTTACCTGGAGTATTCCATGGACAGATGAGCCTGGAGGTCTACAGTCCATAGGGTTGCAAAGAGTCGGATATGAATGAAGCAACTTAGCATGCACACACATCATTGCAATTAGGATTATTAGTAAAATACTGGGTTACTATTATTGCTAAAGAGTGCTCAGAAATTGTTTTAAAATTTCTCTTAAAAATCATCATCTGACAGCTTTTGTCTAACGTAGGGCTTCCATTACAAAAGAAAACTTTATCAAGTAGTCAGTTAATTCTGGTTTGTCTTACATATAATTTAGGGATAGGTTCTTAAATCATGAAGCGCCTTAGCCAACTCCACGTGCCCCCTCTCTCTTTTTTTAATATATGAGGAAACTAAGGGTAAGCATTTCAGTGATTTATTGAGGCACAGAAATGTGAGTCTTATTTCTCTCTCTAGGGCCTGCATGTTTTCACTTTCTCCTTTGAACCATGCTAGACCAAACTAGCACCAGGCTGTTACCTGGACCACTGCAGTTAAGTTCTTCTGCACCCATTTGTGCTCTTTATCTTTAGCCACGTGGGTCACTGTAGCCAAAATGACCTATTAAAAGTTTAAATCTGATCATGAATTTCCCTCCGAATTAAAAAAATAGATTATTTTTAGAGCAGTTTCGGTTTAAAGCAAAATTGAGCAGAGGGTACAGAGTTGTCACGTACCCCTATTCCTCTACCCTCCCCTCCACCATCAGCATGTCACACCAGAGTGCTACGCTTGTTATAATTGATGAACCTAAGCGGACACATCATTATCACCCCAAATGCAGAGTTTACATTAGGGTTCACTCATTGTACATCCTGTGGGTTTGGACAAATGTATAATGACATGTATCTACAATTACACTATCATACAGAACACTCGCATTGCTCTATCCTCTGTGCTTCACCTATTCATCCCTCTCTTCCTCTAACCCCTGGAAGCCACTCATTTTTTATTGTCTCCACAGTTTTGGCTTTTCCAGAGTATTATGTAAGTGAAATTATATAGTATATAGCCTTTTCAGATTGTCCCTATAACTTAGTAATATAAGTTTCCTCTATGTCTATTGATGGCTTGATAGCTCATTTCTCTTTAGTGAGGAATAATATTCCATTGTCTGGTTATCCTGGTTGCTGACACTCACTACTGAAGGGCATCTTGGTTGCTTCTGTTTTGGCAATTATAAATAGAGCTGCTATAAACATCTGTGTGCAGGTTTTTGTGTAGACATGTTTTCAACTCATTGGCGTAAATACCCAGGAACATGAGTGTTGGATATCATGGTAAGAGTATGTTTAGTTTTATAAGAAACTGCCAAACTGTCTTCTAAAGTGATTACTATACCACTTTGCTTTCCTACTGACAATGAATAAGAGTTCCTATTGTTCCACCTCCTTGCCAACATTTGATGTTGTCAGTGTTCTGGATTTGGGCCATTCTAATAGGTGAGTCTGAGTAAACTCGGAGTTGGTGATGGACAGGGAGGCCTGGCGTGCTGTGATTCATGGGGTCCCGAAGAGTCGGACACGACTGAGCGACTGAACTGAACTGAACTGAATAGGTATGTAGTAGTATCTCATTGTTTTAATTTGTATCTCCCTAATGACATATGATGCAAAGCACCTTTTAATATGCTTATTTGCCATCTCTGTATCTTCTTTGGTAAGATATCTGTTCAGATCTTCTGCTCATTTTTAGAAATCAAGTTGTTAATTTTCTTACTGAATCTAAAACTCTTTTAAAACAGTCACGGAGACAAGTCCCAATCCTTACCAGCTATCAACAAGATTCTGTTCCCGTCTGTCTTATTTATGCTTTTGTCATGGTTTTTTTTAAGTTTCTGTTCTGCTCTTTCAGTTCCTTGAATGTGCCCAGTTCCCTCATCATGACTACACCGTCTGCCTGCATCATTCATTTCATGTGCTCTTTAAGAGAGAGTTCTGCTGAAACATGACTTCTTTAGGGAGGTTTTCCCCACATAAGGTTGGGTCTCTTGATACACTTTCAGAGCCACATGAGAGCCTCATCACAAGTGTAATTAAATGTTTAACACCTCTGTCTCTCACAGCAGAATAGAAGCTTTATGAGGATAGGAACCACATTTCCGCCCACTGTTGTGTACTTAGTATTCAACATTATGTCTGGCACAAGGTGGATGATGCTCAATTAACATCTGTTAAATTAACATTTGAGGACTGATGGAAAAAAATTTACACAGCCCTCTTCTCTGCTTGTAAAGTTGAGAATGTTAGCTAGACAATCTATCTGTATAACTTGGAAGATAAGATAGCCTTTTATTAAGGTTGATATCAATCTGTTCCTTTTTCCATAATCAAAATAGGAATAATAACTCCCCAAATAAAGACAAGAATTATTACATTAATGTTTATAAAATAGCCAATTACTTTATAAAACATTTTGGGAGACTTTATAAATCTGAAATGGTATTTGGGCTTTGGTCTTTGAGTGGGTAATTAATGCCTTGTGGTATATTTTAGAAAATTTAAGGTTTTCTTAAATTTTATGGGTTTCTTAAGAGTAAAAATACAGTAGCTCAAATGAAGTACTTTTTTGGTCAGTCCTTAAATGATGTGGTTTATTATTTACCTTACATAATAAACCAAGGGAATAATCTAACAAACTGAGTATTTTAGAGAAAGCTAGTTTGATCTTTGATGAAAACATCAATTTATGTATTAATTTTTAATGAAAATATTTACCCTAGAAATAATTATGCTGCCTAGAATTTTAGGAAATCTAGTTCCTTTTGTAATTTTGCTCTAAAAAGATTTTATGGAGTGAATGTTTTCTCTTTTGATTGATTTTAGGCTTTTATCATAATAAATGGAGAGATGTATCATCCTGTCTTTTCCTGAAAAACAGTAATATTTCTGATCGTGTTTCCAACCATAACTCAATCACTTGACCATCTAGTTTAGTGATCTAAAGTAATTTAATATTATACATGATATGAGGTATGATGGGGCAAAACTAAGCTGTATTCTGCTGCATAGCAAATGTGATATAATACCTTTACATTATTTTTGTGCTTTTAGAAATTTACTGATCATTAATTATTATTCTTAAAATGCCAAGCGCATTTAACCTTATTCTAAAAAATACTGAAATTTAAACACAAGTTAGGCATGGAATTACACATTGATAACAAAGAAAAGAACAACTTATCATGCTGAATATTAGTATAAAAGTGGCAGCTTTTAATCAAAATTGTATTGGATTTTTTTCAGCTGTGACCCTACATATTAAAAATTATGAAATATGTGAGGATGTTAATGTCATACTGATTCATGAATAAAAGGTGGTTACCGAGTGCATACTTGGGCAAGGTCCTGTGCACAGGTCCCATAGGGTCATGAAGGATAGTCAATCTCAGGAGATCCACTTAAGGAAACATTGAGAATCTATAGAAAAGACCTCTCTGATGGCTTCTGCATTATTTGGATTACTCAAAGAAAAGACACTGGCAATGCAAGTTAAAATAGGTATTTTATTGAGAAACTTGCTCTGTCAGTGAGCAAGTAAAAGTTACAGATATTTTTATTTAATAAAACTAGCATATCCTTAATTCTAAAAACACCTCTTAAAAACTTCCATTATCTGAAACTGCAGATCAGGGTTTTCTTTTAGTGCTTCCATGGAAAAAGATGCTTCCAATTCCCTTCATGCAAATAACATGTGTAATATGACTTGTTCACAAGCAAAACAAATTCCCCACTTGAGTTTGTGTTGCTTGCATGCATATGAATTAGTATCTTTATTGCTATAAGTCTCCTGGTACAGCAGTGAGGCTTTATGCTTACTCCTGAGCATTCTGAGAGTTATGTGGTCATTAAAAAAAAAGTTATCTAGCAAGTTCTGCTGACAAACCCATTCCCTTATTAAACTTAAAATTGGTATAGATTAATACTACACATTAATGTGTAATTTACTTATTAAATACCCTAGGCTTCCATGCAGGGTTTTTTTGTGTGTTTTTTGTTGTTGTTGTTACATTTTGTTGCATTAAAAGGGCGGTAATTTAACCCTATAAATTATTTTCTAAATGGCCTTTACATATGACACTAAAAAGTATGAGACAAATAAATATTTGAAACAGTTTTCAATAAGTTAAACCAGTACTGACACCTAACAAGTAGAGGTTCAAAAGTCATGTGAATAGATGTCTCTTTGACTGAAGGTAAAGCTTATCTCAGGGCAACATTTAATAATTTTCAAATGTATAAATTTTTATACACGGATATTTAAAACTAAATTGTGTATGTAACAGTAGGATGTTAGGTAAAGAATTTTAAAATTTTGTCTTGAATTACATAGTTTCTCTTCTTTTTAACTGTAGGGAAAAGGTATAGGGTTATCCTTCTGCTCTGAGACGTTTTGTGCAAACACCAGAAATGACATATCACATGGCAATAATTTTGTTGGCAAATTTAAATGCATCTGCTCAAATTATTATTTTTAGTACAAAAGTCAAAGATGGATTTTAGAGATAATAATATTTATGGAGGTTTTTATTCCCCTCCTAATGGCACAGATTACTATTTTGGATAGCAAAGCAAGAGAAGATGAACCTTAAAAAAAAGTGCTTCTAGTTTTTAATGAGTACTATTTGTCGAGGAAAGGGGAAAAATAGAAGAAGGCCTCTCATTACAATCATTAAACTTCTTTTTTAGGAAATGCTATCAATAAGTGCAAAGTGGTCATAATAATTTAAGGACCATATCCCCCCAGCAGCACACCTGCCAAATTTGGCAATGTAAAAAACAGTAAATTGGATATTGATTTTGAAATTACAACACACAGTTGGAGGAAGCAATGTTTTAAAATGTTGACATAATTATAGTAATTACTATATTCATTATCAGAACTTTAAATTTTGATTTGGTTCTCTTTTTTTCTAAGTCAGTTTTCTGTGTGCTACACATACACATAAAATCACAGAATATTAGCATGGAGTGGGAACATGTCAAATTTTACAGAAGAGGCAACTGAGGCTCAGAAACATGGTGACTTGCCAAACATCCCACAGCTAATAAGTAACAGATCTGAGGCTAGAATATGACTCCATGTGGGCTTATCTCCTTGATAACTTAGGTCTTTGGGGATGGAGATGAATGCTCAATTTCTTTATATCTTTCCTGCTGGGTAATGTCTGCATTAATAGTGGGAAGACTCTGTTTAGGACTCTTTTGAAGAAATCTATAAAACAAGTACTCATCCCGAAATTCATATTCATTGGTGATATGTTGGATGACTCCCCCTTGCACCAGTCTGTCTCCATATATCACAGCTTCACCACGGTCAGAGGCAAGACCAACTTCAATGAGCCAGTTCACCAAGTCACAGCCACAGAAGGTCCCGGTAGAAGTCTTTGCACCACACCTGTATGTCAAAGGAATGATTCACCCATGTGTTCTGTAAATCTGGTATCAGAACTGCATGATGGAAGACAAGCAAGGGAAAACAGGAGACAGGGAAAGACAGCATGATAGTTAAGAGGTGACAGGAATGAAACTATGCTGAATATAAAGGGTTTTGTTAAATCACCTAACCCTAGAAAGATCTACCAGAGGAAAACAAAATATGCCAATAATGCTTGTGAAAAACAGAAACATTTAAAATAATGACTTAGATAATGTAACTACATCAACAGAGAAATATTCTTTTTATGGTAGATGGTCTTTTATGATCAGATGAGTTCTGTAGACACCTATTACATATTTTATAAGTTATACTCTTAGTTAAAATACATAATTGTTTCAGGAACATTCATATGTTTGCAAGCTCTCAAGAAGTGACAATTTTTACTAAGTTATTCAAACCTTAATATTTTCTGCTTATTACAGTGCCTACAAATAGCCTTTCTTCATGTCCTGAGCAAGATAATCTTATTGATATGACAGGAATTTGTTGCCTTATGAAGCAGGGAAAGGATAAGTGAGATCTGTCTTGCTATAAGATTTTTTTCATAGTTGTTGACTCTTCCTCACACTGTACATTTCATCCCTGTGATTCATTTATTTTGCAACTGGGAGTTTGTACTTCTTAATCTCCCTCACCTACTTCTTTCTTCCCCTCACCCTTCTCCCCTCTGGCAGCCACTTGTTTGTTGTCTGTATCTATGACTGTTGTTTTGTAATGCTTGCTCATTTGCTTTTTTAGTTTCCACATATAAGTGAAATCAAACAGTATTTATCTTTCTCTGACTTATTTCACTTTGCATAGTGTCCTCCATATTGTTCATCCATGTTGTCACAATGGCTGGGTTGTGGCTGGGTTATATTCTATTGTGTATATGTGTATATATGTATTATATTGTGTATATATGTATATATGTATACACTATATATATTCACACACGCACAGTATCTTCTTTATCAATTCTACTGAGGGACACAGGTTTGCTTGCTGTTTTTTTAATATCTTGGCTATTGTAAATAATACAGCAGTGGACAAAGGAGTACACATTCCTTTTCTAATTAGTGTTTTTTATTTTGGGAGGGTAAATACACAGAAGTGGAATTACTGGATCATATGGCAGTTATATTTTTAATTTCTGGAGGAATTTCCATAAGATTCCTCAGATATTTAAATTTTTAAAATCATAAACCTACTTCTTAATTATTTAAAATTTGTCTTCCTAATACAAATACAGGGGTATCTCAGGTATGAAAAAAATAAACAAGGGGAAAAGAAATGTAAGAAAACCAATTACGTGAATTCTGTTCATTTTTATACAAATATGTGATAGACAACATGAATCTGTCCACAAGCATTAGTCAAGCTGTAAAACCTAAAGTGCTTGACAGTAGGAAACAGTGGCTGAAAATCAAGATGAAATGAGAAACAGGTGACAAAAAATTTTAAAACATTTAATCACAAATATAAATTAGCATTTCATATAAAAATTAAAAGTTAATACACATGAAAAAAATTTCTCAAGTACATAAAATATTATTGTAACATCAGTATTTTACTTAGTAATAGTATATCTTAATTTATGCTTCGCAATGACAAACATCACTTTGAACAAAAGCCTGAATGTTACATCCCAAGTCTGAGCCCTCTTCCTGCTTGTTGATTTTTGAATGTATAGCCCTGCACCTAATCCGGACACCAGCTGGTTCATATTTGCTTCTGATGGGCTGATCAGGCAGCTACGACGACAGCCTAGGAAGCTGTGCAGAGTGACAGAGGATCAGCCACTATGCAGGACTGGAGCCAGCCTGTGCCCGCTCACCATCTGGGACGGAGGTGGCCTGGCAGCCCTGCAGATGGCAAGAGCTATGCTTCCTAACAGTCAGCAGTCAGAGTGGGCCTGGTGGAGCTAACACAGAGTTCCCTCTCTTAATTTGAAAAAGCAATTTTAAATTGTTGAAACTGTCCATAGATCGTACTTTGAAATCATTGTGTTTGGCCCTTTAGGGATGGGAAACTAATTTTTCCTCATAGCTTACCATTCCCAGAAACTAGGCTAGGCCCATTACATAGATTTTTGTTATCTAATGTAAACAACCTCCAAGAGCTAGATATTTTAAAGAAGAGGAGAATTAAGGTTTGGAGAACTGAACTTGCCCAATGTCACACAGCTAGTAATCTCCCACAGAGTGACGGATCCAGGGATTGAGTTCTAGAGTTGGTCTCCACCCAGTGAATCCCCTTTCTACTAGCTGAATCAGGATACCTTCTGGTTATAATGAAATATAGTGGCATAATATATGTAAATAAATTATCCTGAATGGTAATTTCCATAGATTTTCAATTTTTCAGTTACAGAAATAAAAGTATTTGCTTCTTTATATCATGTTCTGTTCTTTTCCTGTTTTTTGACAACCAAATATATTGGCACTAGAACATTTGTTTATTCTTTCCTGCTGTATACTCCATGCCTGAGGATTAGAAGAATAAATATGATGTCAAAGACTAAAGATTAGGACTTGAGGTGAAAAAAATAAGCAGCAGAATTAATTAAAAGACAGAAATTTCACTTTACTTTCTTGATAATATCAAGGTTATTACTAGCATATCCTTAGGAGATAGGGAATATAAAATCACTTCTAAATACAATGTATCTCAAAGTTTCATGAGAGAGATTAATGGCCAGCATGAATTGAACGTTCTGCTATATTTTGGTTCATTCTAAAGTTTTCATAAATGATAAGTTAAATGGCATTAAAAATGTAAAAATTAAAAGTTATATGGCTTTTATATATGCTGTTTCTTAAACTATAAACTGACCTGTAGCTATTTTAACTTTTATATGTATATGTGTTACTTAAAAATAACAAAGTTAGTTACAAGCATGTTAGTTAGCCTATCACAAACCAAAATTAATCATCTAAAATATATAATTATCTAGAACCTATACTTACCTTCTTTCCTTCACAATGTTTTGGATACAGAGGTCACGGTGATAATGGATAAATTGTTGACAGGTCATTTTTATTTCCTCAGGAACAGAAGAATCCTTGTTTTCTGCTGTTTCTTTGCTGTTCCATAGGAATTCAAGTCTGAAAACCAAAAATTTTAGGATGAAATTTTTAGGAAACAAAAGCCCTGAGAGAGCTCCTTCTTGCTTATCACCCCGTCAATATGGCTGTTCCAAAGCTATCATTCACCACAGCTGTCATATACAACACCCAGACATCGTTAGTCTCTGAAGTAGAAATATATTTAACCTGCATTTAGTTTCCTGTTCAGAGCAGGCTTGAGCAGAAGACTTGAACATTTTATAAACCCTCTAGACATGTTTGAACTATTTCAGGATCTACCAAAAATGAAGTTCCTTATTCTACATTCTGTAGTTTTAAAATGCAAAAATAATATACAGTGATCAAGCATTTTAATTACCCAATATCAGTACCAGAGACACAAATACTGGGATATAGAGTAAAGAACAATTCTCTTTTGCCAACCCAGACAGCAGATCTGTTGGCTCTGTGAAATGATCAACATTATGAAGCTAATAACTAAGTGCAGTGACTTTCCTATTACGCCTTTCTTCTTTCTTCAAAGGATTATGACCAACCCTAGCAACTACATTTCAATAATGATGATGGAAAAAGGAGAAGAAAGAACAGGAACCATTTACTGGGCACTTTTATATAGTCTATAAGATAAATTCCACTAGCACTTCTAGTTTCTACTAATTTTGACTTTGAAAACAAACAAGGAAGTATAAGAATTCTCCACCCATCCCCACTTCCTCCTACCACCAAAGTGAAGTGTTCCCACTTCATTATTTTTCACAAAGAAACTCCTGACCTGAATTCAAAGAAATTCTTCAACAAGCCAGTTTAAAAAAATGAAATTCAAAAGAAGAAAACTTGAGTTTTCTATAAATTGTCAGTGTGATAGAAAAATCCTGTTGTCAAAGGAAAAAGACAACCAAATATAGACCTTTGGGGGCATACTGCTTCTTATTTCCATTTGCAAATACATTTTCCATTTGCATTTTATTTTATATAGTTAATGGCGTAGACAGAAGTCAGTTTTCATCAATTCCTATTAAAATGCAAATTATAATGTTGGATTATTGACAGCTCTTCTGACATTTTCTGTGCAGCTATATAACAAATATGTGAATCAACAGAAAACCTTTCTATGGTGCTTAGGTTAACCATTCTATAGTCTCCTAGCAGTTTCTAAAGGCTTAAAAATAGAAGTATCTTAATAGAATGGCTTTGTCATTACCTTTACAGTTATAGCTTTATTTCAAAACTAAAATTACCTTCTTTTGAAAGGTAGGATGATTAAATGTTTGTCCAATCCAAAGATGCCAAAAGAAATAAACCCCTATGGAAGAAAAAAAAAGGTTATTATTTTATGAGCTCTACAATAAAAGTTTAAGACAGAAATGAAAAAAATTAGTGCTTGGGGAAGTAAACCTCTGGTGATTAGAGCAACATTTTAAATAGAACACACAGGCAAACTCAAAGTTCAGTGCCTGATGGCAGGTACAGTTGACCCTCTGTATCCGCAGGTTCTGCATCTATGGATTCAACCTACTGTGGGTCAAAAATATGTGGGAAAAAAGTTCCATAACGTTCCAGAGAGCAAAAGTTGCATTTGCTGTGTACTGACAGCTATAATAGGAGAAGGAAACAGCAACCTACTCCAGTACTCTTGCCTGGAGAATCCCACAGATGGAGGAGCCTGGCAGGCTGCAGTCGGACACGACTGAGCGATTTACATAGCAATTACATTGTATTAGGTGTTATAAGTAACTTAGAGATGATTTAAAGTAAACGGGAGGATGCACATAGGTTATATGCAAATCCTCTGCCATTTTATATAAGGGACTTGTGCATCCAAAGATTTTGGTAACTAAGAGTGTGTCCTGGTGCCAATCCCCCTTGGATACTGAGGGATGGTTTTATGCTATTTGGTTGCTTCTTCCCAGTCATCTTTCCTGCTAATTATGATGGGTGATATGAGTGCTGAGCAACCACACTAGCAAGCTAGCTTACTGGAGGAAAATGAAAACATTTAAGGGCTATGTATCTTTTTGCCCCCTTTCTGAAAAGAAAATAAAATATCTCCCATTACGCTTAAGTACTTCCTTATTATTTTTCTGTTAAAACTTCAGAGACAATAGAATTAACAAGTGCTATAGTGTCTGATGAAAATGAAGTAACTGAACAAAATTTATGTGAAATGAAATTGGCTACTGCTTAGGGAAAGAGTTTGAAGAATTTGGGCATAATGAGGCAAACTAGCACCAGATATTAGCCACACAGCCAGACGATCAGGACTGCCTGGGAAGATGGGAGGCTGGGAACTGCCATCTGTCAGGCACAGCAGGGTAAGGATCTTCGTGCAGGTTGGCGTGGGTGAGATGAAGAATGCAGTGACATGAAGAATCTATCTGTCTTCACTTCACATTATAAACTACCAGAAAGGAATGATCTTACTACCACACCTCCCCAAGAGGAAAATGGAATGGGAGCAGGTTTTGTATCTCTCTCCCTTCTTTGAAGCACTTCAGCCATAAGCTGTGGGGGCTGTATTTCAAATGCAACATTCCTGGCATTAGCTCCTGTTTGTGAAGCTCTGTGAGTCCCAGTCCTGGAATGGCTCAGCTTGGAGTGGGCTTTCTGAATGTAAGATACTGAGTAAGACTATAATTTTTCAACCTAGTATTTTATAGTTCAGATCATAAACAGTATCACAAAGTGAGGTGGACATCAAGGAGTCCTTGGCATGCTCATGTCTGACTGTAATAAATGGATAAGTCACTCGTCTGTCTAAATATACATGTTTTATATATTAATACATGTTACTAAGTCATATGGCCAATTATTTCAGGTTTAATAAGCAAACCCAGTGATTTTAAGTACTGTATTTTTTCAACCTGATACTTAATCTGGGGACTAATATTCTCTAATTAAAAAGCAAGGGATTGAAATTGAATAAAAATTTCTAATTTTCACATAAAGATATTTTCCCAGTATGCAAAATATCATTTATTCTTTTTAAAATATTTACTTCTTCTTTATATTTGGCTGCTCTGGGTCTTCTTTGCTGCGCAGAGGCTTTCTCTAATTGTGGTGAGTGGGGGCTACTCTGTAGTTGCAGTTCTAAGGCTTCTCATTGCAGTGGTTTTTCTTCTTGCAGAGCCCAAGCTCTAGGGCATGTGGGCTTAGCTGCCCTGATGTATGTGGGATCTTCCCAGACCTGGGATCAAACCTGTGTCCCCTGCCTTGGCAGGCATATTCTCAACCACTTCACCACCAAGGACACCTTCATTTATTCTTAAATCTTCAATGGAACTGTAATTTCTAATTTTTAAACTGGGGGTAAGAGTCTACTTCACAGATATTATTGTGATGTTTAAATGAAATAATTAATGTAAAATGCTTGAAATGTTTGGCATATGGTACACTCTGAGGAAATCGTATCTACTATCCTTGGTCAAATTTTATTTATATGCCACATGATTTTTTAAAAAGATATAAGTACCTATAGTTCAAGAAACAAAATGTAAAAGAAATGTTGTGCATTTAAATAAGTGACTAAACTAAAGGCTCAGAGAAGTTAAGTCATTTTCCCAAAGTAACTTATTAAGGCCACAACGAAGTTTAAAAGAACTTGGAACATCTTGTCCCTGCTTAAATTACCATCCTTTATCTCAAAACCAAAGCAAAAAACTATTTCGTATTTCTGACTGAAACACTCAGTGTGCATTCTGATGACTTTAACCAATATAATAATTCATCTCTACTAGGAGATAGGCAGCAGCTGTCAGCTGTCACGCATACCAGCAGCTGGCAAACAAACTAAACCCTTTTGATTTAGAAGAAAACAACAACATCCGTACCACCACCTCCCAATCAAACCATCCAGGAAAACAGAAACTCCTCAAAGTTCTCAGTAAATAAATACCTGGCCAAAGTTAAACACAGCACAGAAAAACTGTAACTCAACATAGAGTCTCCCAGGCTCTTGGTTGAATAGCCACCATAAGCAACTGGAAAGATTCTGTAAAGGAAGGAGAAAACAGACTTTAAAATGAAGCAAGCTGATCATTTCTCTCTATCCAGAACATAGTACAATAATTTATCTACTTAATAATTAGGAAGAAAAGGACTAAAGGGAAAAACACCAAGAGAATACAGAGGCTCTGTCTTTCAAACAAGAGGTTTAAACCTCTCTTCTTGACAGGTGTCATTCAAACAGCATCTATTCTGATCAGATGTGAAGAAAGAAGACATGAGCCATAATACAGAAGCTTACATAATACATCAGGACTTCAACTAGCCTAAGACAGGTCTGATTTTAAAATTAGTTTTACACAGTGAAAACAATCACATCACCGAGCAGCAATTCTTGGCACCATTTCTTAATTTTTGATTTTTGTCCTTGAACAGCAGCTGAAATGGTGCTGGCTGACGTGATTCTATGCAACGAGCACTGCAGTGTGAAAAGCGTAAGAGAGTCTCTTCATAGGTTACATGGTCCATTGCCTATCACTAGGCTAGTTATCCTTGAACTGTCTCGAAGAATTATATAATAACTAGTAATTCACAAAAGAAGACTTGGAACTAATTTTTAAAACTGCTTTGATAATCAAAGAAATGCATTTAAAAGTGAAGTGCTATATTTCACTTATAAAATTATCAAGTAAAAAATTTATAATAGTCAATGTTGGTGAGAATACTTTACAAACCTATACTACTCCTTTGGAAAACAACTTAGTAGAATGCATCCAAAGACATGAAAATATTTATGCTATTTAATCCAGGTTTTCCAACTTTTGAGAATCTACGATAAGGAAATATACTACATGGAGATGTTTATTAGCGAATTCTAAAAAACTAGGAACAATCCATAAGAAAATGATTGAGTGGATTATAATGCATATCCTCTATAGTTTACTGAGGAGCTATTTAAAGTAATAATTAGAACACTTTTGCAGCAACCTGAAAATGCTTGACATAAGTCACAAAGCAGGACATAAATCTGTATTACTAAAACCATGAAAACTATATTAAAAAAGAGAAGGTAGTAGTATGATGGATATTTTTCCTCATTTCTCTATGGTATCCATTGTATGAAGTGCTTGTATTATTTTCATAATGTAAAATTATTTTTTAAAGTTTATTTATCTGAGGACTGTCTTCTGAGAAACCATGTAGACATTTATCTACTGAAGTCAGTCAAAGAATAACTTAGACTAAGTAGCCCTGTATATATCACAGACATAACTGGTTTTACCCCAAATTCTAGGTTCAGAGCATAGGATGAGTAAGTATTCAAAGCAAAATGAGTTACTGAAGCACTTAAGCAACAGAGTAATGTGAATTACTCATTCTTCTTCCTCCCAAAACATTAGCTCACGATTAGGAGATGCTAGTGCTGCGGCTCCCCTGGGAAGGAGCAACGAAGTTTCTCCCAGATGCCTGGAAAAAACCTTTGTCAAACATTTAAAGAAATGGCTCCCAAACAAAATCAGAAGAAACATTTACAGCAAACAGGCCAATAATGAGAAGTAAACACAGCAACACATGTCGAGTCAGTTGCTGGTCTCCACTGTGTAGATACTGCTCCTCTTCCTGGGCTAATATGCAGCTCTGGGAGTTACAGCGACTCACACAATGTTCATCTATAAAACAGTAAGCACAACAATTTGTAATCAGAGCTTTTTATTTGAATGCATTTTCAATTCTTAATGACTTCCTAAGCAAACCACTACATATGCACATTCTCAGTTCAGAATCAGTATATTATTTTAGATGAAATCTAAAGAAGGCTCCTTCATGTTGTTTTAGGATAGTTCTACTTGTAGAGTGTTTTTATCCAAAAAGCCCCAAATACATGGAATAGTTCCCTTCTACATTATTCAACAGTGTAACACACACACATGCACACACAAATTTTTAAGGCTAATTTAATAACAAGTTTCTCCTGTTATATAAATCTACCTCTTGGTATGAATATCCTATATTGGCTAACAGCAAAGCAAATTTACCACTTGCCTTTCATTAAAGAGTTTAGAATTTGCTTAGAAAAGACCTTTAAGGAACCAAATAAAAAATATTATACACTTTGTTCTGTTTGCATATGGAAGCAAGTCCAAATCATAAGCATGACTTTTCTTTGGCCGAAAAGAGAAGTGAGAAGCCTTTCACAAGAAATCTTTACTCTCTTACCTCAGCTCCACTATATCAATGGCATCAAAAGTAGGAGAAAACATTTTTACAAAACAGATGCTAGTCTAACATACAGTCTTATTACAAAAGTCAGGGCTTACAAAACACAATTTTACAGCTCTTACCTTCAAGCTTACAAAAACTGTACTTCCTAAAGCCTCTTTTTAGAAAAGAACAAACACAAGCATTAAACATGGTATGACATAATAGCTAACCGCATGGATGAAAGTTCACACACAAAAAAGGTTAAGAGCAAAAAGAAAGCAGGCTGCTGAACTGTTTATGTAGTATGATCCTGTTTTATAACAATTATTTGTGTATATCTTGGTGTTGAAAAATTCTAGCCATGTATGTAATAAATTTGGTCTTAAAATATTATGTACAAATATTAAAATGCATAAAATCCATTTTACTATCTTTTATCTGCACTTTTACATATTACAGTATTTTCATAAAATATGATCAGAAAATCTAAGAAGCTCCTATGTTAAAAAGGTTTTTTCAGGAATCAGCATATTAATGGAGAAATGACATAAGCAAACTGTAACGGGATTTGGGGGCAAAAAAAACCCCACCTGGGGATGATGAATCAAATTTGTCAATGGACTTTACTATTAGGTATATTGTGTAGGAAGGAAAAAGTAAGGAGTAGAGCCTTGGGAATTCTGATGTAAAGAAATATTAGCTTTAGAAAAGGGGCACACAAATAACTTGAAACAACTGTAACTGGATACCAGGAGAGGTTTCCTGCTGAATGTAACTGAAGGCTCAATATCTGCCTGAACAATAACTACAACAATTGCTGCTGCTACTATGCTTATTTTTAAATTTTTATTTATTTATTTTTGGCCATACTGCACAGCTTGTGGGATCTTCCCTGACCAGGGACTGAACCTGGGCCACCAGAGTGAATGGCCAGAATTCTAACCACTAGGTCACCAGGGAAAACCCTGCTTCCATGTTTAATAAACATTTGGTTTGTACATTACTCACTGTGCTAAGTGATTAGCATGCATCATTTCTTATAATATTCACAACATTTTTAAAATATAAAAACATTTGGCAGCAAAACAGCTGACATGCTCCATCATCAAGAGGACTTTTAGGGTTTCTCTCTCTACTTTGATTTTTTAAAATAGGCATAATTGACTGAAGGTACATTGCAATTTACATATATTCAGTTGTTTTAAATAACTTGAAATTCAGACCATAAATGTGATTCAGTCTGTCTATAGGTTATTATCAGTCTGTCAAAAGGTTATTATTTTTAAAGATTTTTATTATTTTATAAGAGGTGAGGTGAAGTCGCTCAGTCGTGTCCAACTCTTTGCGACCCCGTGGACTGTAACCTACTAGGCTTCTCTGTCCATGGGATTCTCCAGGCAAGAATACTGGAGTAGATTGCCATTTCCTTCTCCAGGGATCTTCCCGACCCAGGGATTGAACCCGGGTCTCCTGCATCAAAGGCAGGCGCTTTAACCTCTGAGCCACCAGGGAAAGGGCATATTTTAAAGCATATGGATTCAAAATGTAATTAACCACTGACTAATTAGTCTTGGCCCTGGGGGAATGGAGTGGGGAAAAGTCTCAGCTTCTAAAATGAGATGCCAAAGAGAAAAAAATGATCCTTAGGGCAAACTTCTTGGAATTACTACTCAGGTTAAATTTACTGGAGAATTTCCATGCAAATTAAAAAAAAAAAACCCTTATCTGTGCACAATTATTGTATTATTTGCACTTCCATCTTATAAGAATATTCTCAAACAGTGTAGCTTCTATAGAAAATCTATGTAGAGTTCTTTTAAGGCATAAGATTAAAAATCTTATGTTCCTTAGGCTCATCCTCATAGCCTAGAGGCACTTACTTTTCTCAAATGAAGGAGTCACAGACCCACTGGTGATTAGGTCTGCTACTGGCTCCGTGGATGGGCAGCGTAATTCACCATTTCCCATAGAGCAGGAGCAGCAACCTATATAGATAAAATATAGGTTGTGACGGGAGAGTCTAATCACAAAAAAATGGACAATGTAAAGAGATGCCAAATAAAACACCCCCCAAAAAAAACCAACAAATCCCCAAATTCATTTATATACACACAGAAATTTTCCATACGGCCTCAATGTATGGGTAGCTATCAAAAAGTATTTAAATGTGTTTATATAGAAATTAACATTTAAGGAGTGTCAGACAAAAGATCAGCCCCTTTACATATTGCCTCTTTGTATAAGACAAAGAAAATGTTTTTGTTTGTTCTCCAGCTGGTATCTTTTTGGAACACTAAGGAATTCCCATAATTAATTAAATTTTTTTAAGGAAAATGTTTTTATCCATGCTATGTTATTAGTTTCCAGAGTGTTTTGGGAAATAAGAATTTGACTACTTTCCTAAAATACAGGTTTGATTTCACTACTCCTTGGATGAATTCTAGTTTGACACAAAATTCATCCAAACCCTTTTCTCTTCTAAGTTTAGCTCAAAACTCACTTCTTTCAAGAACATGTCTTCTACCAGTTTAGAAGATGCAGTAAAAGCAATTGTATTCTTTTTTATTTTTAGATATATACTGCTAAAACTCTCTTGCTGGTTTTTAGGTAGATAGGTTTACAGAAGTCACACTGAGACACCTGCTATAGAGCTGTAATTTTACTCTGTATATTCAGAGAACTGCAAAGTGTCCTTTAAAACATCACACTCATACATGGACACAGTGCTTCTTGATATGAATTATAATAGAATAACTTCAGTGATAAACTGTATTAGAACTTAACATACTAAAAAGGCATAATTCATAGGCTGAAATGTTCATTGATAATATGCTCTAATTTTTCAGTACTGTCATTAAAAATTAAAAAAAGATTTCAAAGTATAAAAACTATCATCTATAATAAAACTATTACAAATGTCTTTCTAAATTTAAGATAATGATGCCACAGAATAATTGAAAAGAAAACAGAAATCATCTGGCTCTGCCTCTTATCTTCAGAAACTTGAAGGCTCAACTCCACTAAGATAAATTGTTAAGAAAACAGATATAAAGCCAGCCCATTCCAAGGACACATGTGTAGGGAACACACAGAGATAGCAGTTTTTCCCTTCAAATATGAGCCTTCTTATTTATGTGTGTGTGTGTGTTTGTTGCTCAGTAATACATCACACTTATTTATTATCTTTTCATTCTACCCTTTGACCTCCTTCACCCATTTCTCCTATGCTCTATGCCCTACCTCTGGCAACTATCAACCTTGTTCTCGGTATCCCCCAAAGATTCCACATATAAAAGAGATGATATGGCCTTCTCTTTTATTAACTGAACCTTTGATCTCATATTAAAGTAGGTTAATTTTCCTTTCAATTATAATTCCACACTTATAAGCAAGTCATGTGTCTCTGACAAATGTGTAGTGAGGGGCAGAGGGGAGTGAACTATTTTGGATTACTGAGATTTGGGGAGGTCAGGCTGGACATCTAATGTGCTGTGTATTAATACTATTAGCAAAGCAGAAAATAGCAGACTGTAGGGAAGGAAAATAACCAGACAAGTTTAAAAAACCTTTTTCCTAGGAACATGGGTGAATAGGCAAATAAATAAGAACTTTGCCTTAGCAGTTTTCAGGTGGGTTCAGAAAATCACGTCATATCTTATCAACCCATCCATCTATCTATTCATCTAACAAATATTACTAAACATATATAGGAAACCTGATACATGCTAGGTGCTGAGGCTACAATAGTGGGCAAGTCAGTCACAGCACTTATAGTCTAGAGGGTTATATTGATAATTTAAAAAGCAATTATAAAGCAGTGAGGTAAGAGGAGAGAGAGGTATAAACATTACAGAAGGTTTTCTATTGAGATAAGTCATAACTGTCTTCTGATTCTCTCTTTATTTATACAAAAGGTCCCAGCTAGTTATCCTGCTGGAGATGATGATGACAGGGTTTAAATAATATCTATGATATTGTTTATTTGCTATTTTTAAAGGACAGTAAAGATAGCAGAAAAAGTCTCTGGGCTTAACACACTTAGTTTAGGACTCCCTGCACACGTTCGCAGGACTTTGGTGGACAGTTCTAAAACACTCGCAGGAGAAGACGACTTAGAGAATGGTGAATGGTCTTTATAACCTATCTGAAAACATACAGTAGACTGATTTATAGGATAAATGTTAAGAGTCCACAAAGAAAGCAAGGAAGGAAAGGATGCTGGGCATGATCAGAAAAGTAGTCTAGATGTCAGAGAAGTGGCTTTTAAAATTTTAGTGAACACATACATGTAATCCTTAAATTTCCATTTTCAAAGGGAAAATAGTCAAGAGGACTCAAGAGAATGAAATTCTGATGCTATAAACACAAAGGATCTAACAAAGAAATTAGTGAACACCACCAATAAAATGAACTAAAGGAGGCCTGATTGAAGCAGGGTTACTGTAAATCACTAGTTGGCCAATTACAGCCCTATGTAGTGAGACCCCACAGTCCTATGTAGCAGGTGTTATCATCATCAGATATAGAAACCAAGGCTCAGGAAACTTGCCTAAGACCAAATAGTAAAGTTCTAGAGAAGGAAATGGCAATCCACTCCAGTGTTCTTGCCTGGAGAATCCCGGGACGGGGGAGCCTGGTGGGCTTCCGACTATGGGGTCGCACAGAGTCAGACACGACTGAAGCGACTTAGCAGCAGCAGCAGCGTCAGACCTGAACCATATCCCTGGTTCCATATCCCTGTTTCTGCCCCCTATCCTATCTCCTTCCAGTTTGGGATGATGAAGGATGGGAGGGAGGGAGGCAGGCAGGCAATATAGGCAGTGAGATTTGTGGGATCTTCTTCCTTTTAAGACAGTTAAAATGATTTTTAAACCTTTTCTCTTTTTCTCTACTTATTGCTATTTACAACTAATAGTTTTAAGATAAGGCATCTCTCTACTCTACAAACTCTCTAAACAAATTAGAAGCAATCATTTACACTTCCCAGCACAACGGTCTATGTCTATGAAATCTCTGCGTGCACCAATGAATCCAAAATGCAAACTCTATTGCTGAATTCTCCTCATGAATTGAGGCAAAGAAAAAAGTGAAAATGAAGTCGCTCAGTCATGTCCGACTTTTGCGACCCCATGGACTGTGTAGCCTATCAGGCTCCTCCATCCATGGGATTTTCCAGGCAAGAGTGCTGGAGTGGATTGCCATTTCCTTCTCCAGGGGATCTTCCCAACCCAGGAATTGAACCCAGGTCTCCCACACTGCAGGCAGACGCTTTACCATCTGAGCCACCAGGGAATTGAGGCAAACCCCATAACAACTGTTAACACATTAAAAATCACTGATTAGGGTCATACTTTCACATAGGGATACAGGTTCACTATAAACAAACATTTTAGGCTTTGCAGTCCACTGGGTGTCTGTTGAATGTCTCAGTTCTGCCAATATAGCATGAAAGAATCCACAGACAATACAGAAGTAAATGAGCACGTCTGTGTTTCAATAACATGTGATGGACACAAATTTAAATTTCATATAACTTTCAAATGTCATAAAATAATTGTCTTTTAAAATTTTTTCTTCAACTCTTTAAAAACATAAAAGCTATTCTTAGGTTCGGGGCCATAAACAGGTGGCAGACTGCAGTTTGCCAGCTCTTAACTTTTATCATTAACCCTGCTTCAATTAAGCCTCTGTAGTTCATTTTATTGATGGTGCTTTCTTGATGCATTGTTGTTAACAAACACAGATGTTTAGTTTCCTAGAAAGAGCCTTCCTGCAGTTGTTTCTCTTAACTCTCAGGCCCAAAGAAGTCTGAGGATCAGACTTATTCTCACAAAAGATTATCCTCATAAAAGATTTATAAACAAGAATCTAATAAATGAACTTGTAAGCTCTTTCTATTATTGACTATGATTCAAGTTCCCCATTTTACAAATACATGTGATATTGAAGATAATTCAAGAAGTTCCCTTGAACAAAACATTTAGAGTACATGCTATATAGGCATATAAAAGTTTCTTTATATTTAAGGATCATACTTGTTTCTGGGACAGAACTTGCAAAGGATTCAGGTTCATTTACTGGCGCTGGACTGTCCTCGAAAGCAGTATTTCCTGGCTCTGCTGCTTTGTGGTCCTGAGACTGGTCGAAACCTTCATAGCGTCCTGCTTGGGAGGTGCGGTTCATACACATGAGTGATACGCCAGCTATCACAATGCTGCAGAACAGGGTAACTGCCGTGATGATCATCTGTCAACGGTGCAGAGAGACGTTAGGCCACTTTTCACAATCCCAGCTTGATAATCTTAGTAGATGACTTAAGGGCACTTTTTTGGTGGAAAATGCATTATCTCAATAGCTATAAATGCTCTATAACAGTGGTTCTTAAAAAAGAGGAAGAGTATGGAAGAAATGTAAAGTACTTACAGAGAAATTAGGGTTTGTCTCTAATCAAATATGATGGCTAGATGTTCTTTTCATTATGTATCATGTCCTTGGTTTACGTTACAAGTAATCTAAAGTAAGTGAAAGTGATAGTTGCTCAGTCGTGTTCAACTCTTTATGATCCCACGAACTGTAGCCTGCCAGGCTCCTCTGTCTGTGAAATTCTTCCAGCAAGAATACTAGAGTGGGTAGCCATTCTCTTCTCCATGGGATCTTCCTGACCTAGGGATCAAACCTGGGTCTCCTGCACTGCAGAGAGATTCTTTACTGTCTGAGCACTTATAGACCTTTTCTTCACATCAGAGTTTTTGTTTGCTTTAATACATAGCTCAAGTGTACTTTAACTAGAGACTGTATATGGTGATAATACTAAAGATAAGTAATTGTAGCTAATACTTATCATCTTCAGCTAAAAAGACATATGTGTTAGTTGCTCAGTCGTGTCTGATTCTTTGTGAGTCTGACTGTAGCCCACCAGGTTCCCATGTCCATGGAATTCTCCAGGCAAGAATACTGGAGTGGGTTACCATTCCCTACTCCAGGGGAATCTTTCTGACCCAGGGATCGAACCTGGGTCTCCTGCATTGCAGGGAGATTCTTTACTGTCTGAGCCACCAGTGAAGCCCCCAGACAGGCTTAGGTATGTAAAATCATTTTTGTTTTTTGTTTTTCTAAATTTCATTTTCTTTTTTATAGACATGTAAAAATATTTATCACATTTTGAGGTGTAAGTTAACAAAGTAACATAGGATCACAAGTGTGATAAGCAATAAGTTGGAATAAATTTTCAAAATTAATTTCAATGTAAGTATAGCAAAACACATTAAGCAGCTAAAAAGAGACATTCTCAAGAACAGAACTGTCAATAAACTCTTCTCACCTGCTCTTTTCCATAAAAGAAGGCTGAGTCAATGCTTTCTCCATTATGTTTTCCAGTTATCAAAAGAACACCAACAAGGAGAGCAGGAATCCTATAATAATGAGAGTTTAGAGAGAAAGAAAGAGAGAGAAAATGAATAGTAACTGTGTATGTGGGCACAGGTAAGCAAACAGAAAGCTACCAACTTACCCCCAGCCAGATATTATGATGATTCCAACAGGAATTTGTACCCTTTCTCTCTTTTTCAAAAGAAACAGAGAAATTGCTAGAAGGCCTAAGAATAAGAAATAGAGATTAAAAGATAGGTGATTACTCTCGATGTTGATCAGACTTCATGGAACTGTAACCAAGCTTATTTCAATAGTATAGTCTGTAGTTCTTGCCCTAGAATTTACTCCTTCTAAAGAAATGCTTTTCCCAATATTTTGAAGCAAGTTTTCTTAATTCAAAATCATTTGTTTTCCTTCCTATATTGCTTCTTTACTAAAATCTTCTTGTTTTATACATGAGGATTTTTTTCAAAAGCCCAAATCATTTTGTTCTTTTGACTCATGTATTTGGAATCAAAGTATATTTGCAGAAAAAAAAAAGAAAAAAATTTTAACTGGATACAGAACAATTCTAAAAATAAAAACACCCCCCGTTCTGCTGTTGCTAAGAAAGTATAGGCAATTCTCATAAAAGGTTTGTTTTTGGAAAACTCACCAAGTCTAAATGATGGGCCTTAATATAAACTTAATACAGAAACAAATGTTTTACACATTTGGACAGATGTTTTAAAACAAATATTTCATGAGCTTTCCTTATACTTTATACCCAATTATTTATAGAAGTAGCATCTTATTTAATAAATTTTACACAGCTATAGACGCTTAGAACTTTAGGGTTGGAAGGGACCACTGTCTTAAATTAATGCCTTCATTTTATAGCTGTGTAAACAAGGGTTGCCCAAGCCCCACAGCCAGCAGAGGGCAGAGCAAGACTAGAAACCCAGTCTTCTGACAGAAGGTTAAGTCCTTCAGCTCTATTCAGTGTTCCTAAAACTTGTCTGTTGACTCATAGGGATCTGGGAATTTCTATGAGAAATGTTAAGTCTTTTTGGTTTATTTGCAGTGGTGACCATCTTATAACCAAAGCACACTCTCATTATTTCAGGGTTTACATCTGGTTTTATATGAAGTTTGAGCCAAGTGAAGGCCAAATGATACCACAAAACAGTTCAAATTAACGTTCTGTGGTAGTCTGAAGAGGGAAAAGCAGTGAGATAACCAGGTCATAAACCCCACACATCAAAGTAAAGACAGGCAAAAAAACCCCACAAAAAACCCACAAACCAAAAAACCCTATCAGAGAAGTGAGTTCAAGCTGTGATTCAGATTAGCAAAATAAGGTCCTTTGTCATGTCAATTAATGTGGCTAACTACTTCAGTTCAGTTCAGTTGCTCAGTCATGTCTGACTCTTTGCGACTCCATGAGGGAGGCACGCCAAGCCTCCCTATCCATCACCAACTCCCAGAGTTCACTCAAACTCCATTGAGCCGGTGATGCCATCCAGCCGTCTCATCTTCGGTTGTCCCCTTTCCCTACTGCACTAGCATCAGGGTCTTTTCCAATGAGTCAACTCTTCGCATGAGGTGGCCAAAGTACTGGAGTTTCAGCTTTAGCATCAATCCTTCCAAAGAACACCCAGAACTGATCTCCTTTAGGATAGACTGGTTGGATCTCCTTGCAGTCCAGGGGATTCTCAAGAGTCTTCTCCAACACTTACTGAGCTTGTGTTTTTGTTTAAATCTAATGAATTTGCTTTGGTTTTAAAATTGTGTATTAGCTGTATATAATGTCCAACCAGATGATGCAAAGAGCTGACTCAATGGAAAACACCCTGATGTTGGGAAAGACTGAGGGCAGGAGAAGGGGATGACAGAGGATAAAATGGTTGGATGGCATCACTGACTCAATGGACGTGAGTTTGAGTAAACTCTGGGAGATAGCGAAGGACAACGAAGCCTGGAATGCTGGGTTTCATGGGGTAACAAAGAGTCAGACACGACTTAGCAACCGAACAAGGAATTTATATCTAGATTTAAGATCATACAGATTAAGTAACACTGTGCTAGCAATAATATGAATCAACACTGAGCTCCTTGAGAATTGTTTTTCTTCATACGGGACCCACTCAGTTCTCAAGTTCAAGAGATTCTATCATACCAGTGCTCCTCCCAATGCACCTGTACTCTCTACTGTTTCAGGTTTAAGGTGCCAGGGAAACAAGCAACCAATCACAAAGGAGTGCCAACTGTGTCACAATAGTGAGGGGACTCTTGAAGATTCTAATGTTTATCATTTTATCCCTGCCTTGTGAAAATATTGACAAATGAAAAAAGGCTCAGGCTAGGCCTGGATGTCTCACTGATGAAGCTGTGAGAGCTCTTGCCTGAACCAGCTAAACTCTTCGGGCCTTATTTTCCTCATTTGCAAAATGAAAGGTTTCAGCTAGACCGGTGTTCCCAAAAGCAAGAAGACTGTAGGTGGCACAAAGATGAACTTTTTTTTTTTTTTTTTACTAATTATGTGTTTAACACATGCTTGAAAAAATTTTAACTAGCACATAAAACCTGGGATTTTACCGAGATAAGGCTAAATTTGTAATCTTAAAGTTAAAAAAATAAGTTAATTTTAAGAGGGAAAGAAAGGACAAGTGGTATGCAGATATGGCAAAATTCATGAGGGTGGTTTACAAATGAGTAAAACTGAAAATGGCTGAACAAAATGATTTAAAATGACCTTTTGGATACAAAATTCTGTTATAATAATCTTAAGGTTAAAGGGCATCTTCATTGGGGTCAGGAAATTCAGAACAGCTTCTTTGGAGATTTTGGTATTCATGCTTGAAGAGGATTTCAGAGAAACTTGGGGCTTTTTGATAAACTGAGTTCTTTACTGCTCTCTTATTCTCATTATAAATTTAACCTTAATAAACTTAAGTATTAGAGATCAAGTTGTTTCTTCTGTATTTGGAAATAATCTCTAGGCTCTTTTAACTTGACAGCTCATGAAAACTCTTACACTATGCAAGGTGTACTTGCCTTTAAAAAAGTACAAACCTCCTGTTTGCACTGAATTCATTTTGTAATTCCTCACCACATTGTTGCTTCACTTCAAAAACCTGTTGACTTAGATGAGTCCTGCTTTTGATCCCGAAGGCATGAAATCAAAGGCCTATTCCCACCAGCCCCTTTCCGACACCTGCCTCCTAACAGTGGCTGTAACTAGCGCAACAATTCTAGTTTCCTTTTATGTGCCATTTTACAGGTTTGCATTTGTGGTATGACTACAAATCAGCCAGACTGACTGATTATTCATAAACATACCAGAATGTGTGCACCCCAATTAATGTTTTCCTTCAAATGAGCAATGTGCTAAAACATTCTGAATATCCTTTTGGAGCCAGTTGAAATGAAAAATATTTTTTCTTACTGACTATTCTTCTATTTCCATATCCTTTTAATCACTTGTTTTTCTTCTTATATTACTGCTCTTCCCTCTACTTAATAATACAATTAAATTTGTTGAGCGTGTACCATGTACCAGGCATAAACATCCATATTTAATTTAGTTCTCAAAATAACCCTGTAAGGTGCTTACACATAAGGAACTGAGACCACAAGTCAAGTCATTTGCTTAGGGCAGAATGATAATTATTGTTCATTCAGTTTAGCTGGGCTCTAAGTGCGCTCTGGTACACAGCTCACATCCTCATCCCCCTCTGCCCGTTCCTTCTCTCCCTGCCTGCTTCCAGTGCTTGCACCCTCAATGGCTCAAAGGGGGAGCGCTGCTGACTGTGGCCTAGAACCCAAGGCCCTGAGGACAAGGACATGTGACTGGAAACCATGTGAGCCAGGTAGAAACAGAGTGATCAGGAAACAGAACTCAGCTCTGCACACTGCCCAGTTAGTGAGTACAACTGCCTGAGCAGATTCCCTCGTCCTGTGCTGCTAGCCTTAAAATAGATCACTAGAAGCTGAACCCTCAAGCCATGGAGGGGAGGGGACCCTAAATTTCTCTTCATGATCCAACTTACCTGTCCACAGGTAGGTGCTATAGAGGGAGCTGTACAATAAGACAAACACCAGAATTTGTCCAACAAAATTCTTTTCTTTAACAAAATTCCATATCATCATTCCAGCACAGACGATAGACTGAAGAAAAAAATGATTAAAAAAAAAATGAAATCAGTCATACTCATATGACTCATACTTCTGTGTTTTATTCACAGCAACTATAATTATTCATTTAAAATTATTGCTAAGCAATTAACTATTGCATCTTAGTTATACTAAAACAGTAAGTTTTATCATTAAAAACCTTTTATACAGCACCTTTAACAATGTACATATTTAATTGAAACAGATAATGACAACATTCTAAATCCTAAGCTTATGTTTAGTAAAGGTTTACATAGAAAATGCTAAACTTCTTTCCAGTATAATTTGAGACATGCAAAGATTTAGCTAGAAAAGTAATAAGGTAAATTTTTAGTAACTCAATTACTTCTATTAAAAAATGCAAAGTTATCACCAACTGTCATTACAGTTGTCTTCTGGTATCCACGGAGGATTGGTTCTAGGACCCTCCTTATCCCCTGACAGATAGATACCAAAATCCAAGGATACTTAAGTTCCTTATACAAAATTCTATAGTATTTGCATACAACCTATGTACATCTGCCTGTATACTTAAAAAAATATTTTTTTAATTGAAGGATAATTGCTTTACAGAAGTTTGTTGTTTTCTGCCAAATATCAACATGAATCAGCCATAAGTATACATATGTCCCTTCCCTCTTGAACCTCCCTCCCAACTCCCTCCCCATCCCACCCCTCTAGGTTGTTACATAGCCCCTGTTTGAGTTCCATGAGTTTCTGTATACTTTAAATCATCTACAGATTACTTATAATACCAAATACAATGTTAATGCTATGTAAATAGTTGTTGGCATATGGTAAATTCAAGTTTTGCTTTCTTGGAACTTTCTGGAAAATTTTTTTATGAATCTTTTCAATCTGTGATTGGTTCAATCTGAGCATGTGAAACCTATGGATATGGAGAGCCAACTGTATTAGCCTCAACTTTATATAGTGCAAGATCCAATGCAATATTTAATAAATTAGGAATAAATTAATTATAATCAAATTGCAACAACTGATTGCATTTAGTAAAAAACATTTTGATTTTATCACTGGAAAAACCCAACGAAGAAATTTTCTCCTCTATAGAAATATCAGTTCAGTTCAGTTCAGTTGCTCAGTCGTGTCTGACTCTTTATGACCCCATGAACCGCAGCATGCCAGGCCTCCCTGTCCATCACCAACTCCTGGAGTCCACCCAAACCCATGTCCATCGAGTCCGTGATGCCATCCAACCATCTCATCCTCTGTCGTCCTTCTCCTCCCGCCCTCAATCCTTCCCAGCATCAGGGTCTTTTCCAATGAGTCAGCTCTTCGCATATAATCAATGAAAAAAACATAGCTTTAATTATTTGTAGGTTTACTAACCTGAGCGATGAGTAAATTAGTTGTAAGCATATGAGGAAGCTGTTTATATTTCTTGCTCAAAAGAAGAATAGCCAAAGACCAGATCTTAAAGACAGAGTTTCAAAAGTTATTCAGGTTTCTTAATCTTTATAACTACTTATTAATTACTAATTTTTATTTTTAATTACTAATTACATATTAGACTCTTTAAAGAATTCTTTTATCCTGGTTCAAAAAGGAACTGCAATATTTTATCCTTAGTTTTAAGTTTTAACTGTACTATTTTAACCTTAGTTCCCAAAAAGGTATTAAGGTAAACTAATATCCAAAATAAAATAAAAAGCATGGGGAGAATGCCTTGACCAGGGCCATGTTCCAACTTTCCCTGCCTTTGGTGGCTGGGTTGGGACATAGGTTCACAGCCAACTATTCAGAAAAAGAGATTAGTGGGAGACGCAGTTATAATGCACTACCGACAATTTTCCCTTTTTTGATTCCACCATATTAGCTCATGAGGTATCTAAATTCCAGGCTATCTTACTTCCAACAATACATGTCACCCTCCTTAAGATGAATTTTCCTGCATTCTTTACATTTAGAAGGATACATAATAGTCACCTAAATATGCTATTTGATTTCCTTCTTTCTTCTCACCTCATCGTCAATCAAAAGTTATGTTGTCTCTGCCTCCTCCACCAAACTGCCCTCTTATCAAGGGCACAGATTTTAAGAATATGTAACAGAAGGAAAATTTCTTAAAAACTATATTAATCACACGTGTATTTGTTGCCAATGTATATATTCATCCTTATCTCCTTTGACAGCAAATACTGTCTGTTTTTTAAAAGCCAGAATACTATTTGAATTCAATAGGCACTCAATATACAAGATACTCTAGTTGCAAAGTTTATAAGTATTTAATATGGGCTAGATATATTCAAAAGTTTTATTAACATTAAATGGGTGTTTGGTCTTAATCCCAAAGGTCCCTGACAAAAACACAGTTCCACAATAGATAGTATCTATATAGTGATTCACCATTTGCAGAATGCTGTTTATATATACTGTCTCATGTAGTCCTTAAAACAAACCATGGAAATAGGTGAAGTTATTATCTCTATTTTATAGATGAGAAAACTGAACCTTAGAGCAGTTAAGGTTACTCAACAGAGAAATACAGCTAGTTTGTGATAGGTGCATGCATGCATGCTAAGTTGCTTCAACAGTCTCCGACTCTTTGTGACTCTATGGACTGTAGCCCACCAGGCTCCTCTGTCCATGGGGATTCTCCAGGCAGGAATACTGGAGTGGGTTGCCATGCCCTCCTCCAGGGGATCTTCCCGACCAGGGATCAAACTCGTGTCTCTTATGTCTCCTGCATTGGCTGGTGGGTTCTTTACCATTGAGCCACCCAGGAAACCCCAGTTTGTGACAGGACCAGGAATCAAATCCAAGTCTAACTAAATCTCATGCCTTGTCTGTTACACAATTCTACCCCCAAATGGAAAGGCAAAATTCAGAAGGCTGATATTACATTTTATGGGCAGGCTTCAGTTTTCTCTATTGTATAAGAAATCAGGTTTTTATTCCCTAACTTTCTATTAACAAGCTATTTTCATATTCATTCTGTGATTTTCATTCATTTTATACTGAATCATACTTACCAAGGAGACCAGGCTGATAATACTTATATCAAAACTAACATTCTGGATGGCATATGCCAATGGCTTAGGGTCCATGGTAGGAAAAGTCAGTAACCAGGCAGAAACGTACATGATCGGTGCAGACACAAATGTGCTTATTACCATCCCTGAGGTTATCTGCCAAAATGAAATCAAACTGAGCAAGAGTCACAGACTCAAACAATTCACATAAACTTTGGCCACAGCACACCAAGACATTCTAAAAAAAAAGCAAGAGTCAGTAAAAAGACATCATAGAATCCAGCATGTTATCTAATAGCATATTCCCCTTTTCTGAGCCTTCTTAAAAAACACAGTTAAGTTCCTTTGGCTCCTCTTTTAATCCATGCTCAATTTATATCTGCATATAAACAAATGCTAGAAATCCCACAGCTGATGGTTATCTTCTAGGTTCTGGAAAGTAAATCATATGAATGATCTACTTAAACTGATGACCAGTTTCTTTCCATACTATTTGATAAACTATAGGGCAATAAAAACAATTTCAAAAGAGAAAAATTACCATGCAAACATTCTACCGATTAAATAATGGAACTAATGGAACTTCAGTGAACAATCTAGTTCCTTCATGTTTTTTCAAAAACATCCACTCTAATGCTGTGGATAACACATCCAGCGTGCTTGGACACTAGCTGGTATTAACCAATTTAACCATTTATTAAAGTTGACTATGTGTTTTTTGCATCTGGTGGCTGGATTATCAATGAATAAAACAGATTTTTCTCCCTCAAATTTCAAAAATTATCCTTCTATAAATAACCTTCAGGCTTAACTATAATTATAGCATTAAAATACTTGAAACTAAAAAGACGAATGAAAAAATTCATGGCTGAATAAAGATCCCAGATTAAATAACTCTATTGTTACATGATGCCTCTTTATTTACAGTGAGGCAGTTTCCAGATATCAAATCCTCATACAAGAATGTAGATTCTGGTTTCAAAAATTCATTTTTCTATTAACCAAACAATCAAACTTAGCAAATAATATATACATACAATCTCTACTTCCATATTAAACTGTGTTGCAAAGATAGCCACTCCTGGTGCTACAGGAAAGACACCATACAAAAACGCGTAATTTGACAAACTTGTGTGGTTTAATACACTGTCGTCCTTGTCCAAGAGTTCCACCATTTCTCTGCACAGAAGTGGCAGCACCAGGCTGAAGAAACAAGAAATGCATCATTGCTTGATATCAAAGCATGCTGGTCCCCAAGTAATAAATTGCTCTAGTGAATTTGGCATTAGGTTATTCTTCTTCTGCCCCGAAGGTATCATTTTATTGAAAGAATCAAATATTCAACTTGGAGCTACTTAAAGTAAAATAATATTCTTTAAATAGCAGGAATTAGGAGGAAAAGAAACTCAGAGTTTTTTGTATTCTATGAATAATTTTCTTGCAAAAATTTGTAAAACATTGCAATTATACTGCTGGTACTTGCTTTCCATATTAGTTCATTGCAATGTTAGAAAAAGACTCACAATCTGAGTAAACTTGTTTAAAAGAAAATTACTAAACATTTTTTTTGGGGAAAAAAACCAGCTGACCTTTATTATGATCAGGGTTTTAAATGGTTCAGGTAATAACAATGCTACCAAGTAGACTGTAAAAGGCAGTAGAGAAATAGGTGTCTTACAATTAATTTTTTATCTTTGTAAAGAAAAAAGGTTCAGCAAAGGGAACTGTAATAACTGAGGTAGAGCAGAAGCTAGTTAAATTCAAATCTGGTGAAGAGTCAATTATGAAACAAATCCTCCAGAATTTCATAGAAAGAGCATATCAAAAGCAGTGAATTAAAGGAGCTTTCCTTTAAAAAGAACAAAACCAAGGTTAATATTGTCACAGCAGCACCTACAGAGATGCTCTCGGATGGAGTCAAGAACCACTTTTATGTATTTTTATAATTAAAAGAAGAAGAAATTATGTAATAGGAATCATAGAACCAGAAAAAAATTTAATGCGAATATTTAAATATTTATAAATAATGGTTGGTAATCACTGTCATTGTCAGAACTGTATTTACTACTGTGGCAAAACTAAATATTAGTTTATTTCCAAGAGCATAAAACCACTATAAATAATCTTCAGAATTTATATTCATTGTTATTATGTTGAAAATATAGATACTATTTCCTATTGCACAGTTCTCATGAATTTGCCTCCAGAGGAGCTAAATTCAATAGTTAAATATGCCCCAAGTGCCTTGGGATCATCTCATAGTAAAATTATGTCACCTACACCAGGAAGTATATATAACGCCATGGCTAAAGAGCTAAAGAGGCTGAAGAACTATTAACTAAGGAACTAAGAACTTTTCATTTGCAGGTTAGGATCAGATGGTTGATAATAATCAACACTACTGACATCCATATTTAGAAAATTCAACCACCTTCAGAATTTTAGAATATTTCCCCTAATTTCATGAAATAAAGTTTTATGTTCAAAATTATTGCTTTCCTCATAGCCAAATCCCTGTGTTCAGATCCCTGTGTTCAGCTATTTGGTCTTTTTATCATCTGCTCTGGAGAAGGAAATGGCAACCCACTCCAGTACTCTTGCCTGGAAAATCCTGTGGACAGAGGAACCTGGTAGGCTACAGTCCATGGGGTCACGAAGAGTTGGATATGACTGAGTGACTTCACTTTCATAGCCAATAGGATTTTAATAGATTTAGAATACTCAGAAATCCTGCAAAATTCCCTTAAAACTATGATCAAATTAGGACCTTGGAAGGTATTAGGTAAAATTACATAAAAGCTGAAGGGAAACCATAGTCTTTATCCTTTAACAGTAAAATGGAAAAAATAACCTGCACAGAAATGACTTTCCACAATCAACAATCTCACATTTTCCTTAAAAACCATTCAATTAGGAGGGATTACTACTATCGAACTATTTAAAGGAGAAAAATCCCAACAAATCGGCTAAATAAAGTAAGGCTTTCACAAAGTATAATCCCCAAGTAAATAAGTGAAACTTACAGTTTAGCTGTGATGAGAAGAATCAGTACAACAAATGCTGACTTCTTTAGTTTCTTTATTTTTCCTACCATTGTAAGACCAAGATAAAATAGAGCTGATCCAGAAAAAGAATTTGCAAGTCCATCAAGAAAATTTTCCATATATTCAGGCACCTTTTGATCAAGAATAAAATTGAAGGCAATGCCAATGAAGACCATAAATACGATTGGGTTCTGTAACACACGCAAAAGTCCAAGGCCCAAAATTTTCACTTTGTTTTGAGAAGCATTCTGAGTGTCTTTCCATTTCTGAATTTCACAGAAGATAAATCCTATGGGGTTTAACATCATCAGAGATATTGGTGCCACTAAGTAAATGTACTGGAGATATTCTGGGTATGTTGTTTGATATAAAGCTTCAACTGCAAAACACAAATTAAAATTGATTTAAAAATGATTACCACAGAAATATATTAATAAATTATATATGTAATATATTCCTTGCTTAATTATAACATATTGTACATTAACCTAAATAGTGTAGAATGACTTCATTAGCTTAGTTTTGGAAAAATATATTTTAGTAAAGCTGAAAAGGAAGAAAAACATACTATATTAAACGACATAGTTTATAAGACAATAATCAACTTTTAAAAATTTTTAGTTAAATTCACTAATTCTTACTATGTAGAGACTAAGACTAGTCTTAAGAAAGGGCAGAATTGTACAGGTCTTAAAACAATTTAAAAGTTAAAATCCACTAACCAAATGTTTAAGTAATCATAGCACCAAGGTGGTTGTTGGTTCTCTTGAGAGGGAAGTTTCATTGAAGTGATGAAGCAGCAATCAGAGGACAGAGGAGACAAATGGAGAAATGGAGGAGAGAGGAGGAGAAAACAGACTGAAAAATGAGGACTGATGTGATGGAGTCCAAGCTATACAGGAAAAAAGTGAAGCCAGGACATGGCTAACAGATAAAAAGCAGAGGGGCCAGAGACTGGAGGTTCCTGTGAAATCCACAAGTAGGTGTAGTTGGAAATTTAGGAGATCACAGCAAGTCGGATAGTGAACTGCTGAATTTAGTGTTTCCCCGATGGCTAGGTCCAGGATGTGGCTAGGGGAGCTGGCAGCTAAAATGGAGTAGAGGAAAACATCATTGAAGGTGAGAAGGTCAAGGAACTGAGAGAGCAGAGAACTTGGTGGGTAGCTCACATGGATACGAATGTCAAACAAGATAACGGCAAAACTTGGGAGCAGAGATGACGACAGAGAGCCAGATATTCAGTGAATGAGGAGGGACAACAATGAGGATGAGTGGTCTCGCAGGCAGCAGGGACCTCAAAGAAGTAGTGTGTACAGAAGAGCAGAGAATAATGTATAGCAGTGTGTACAGAAGAGTAGAGAATAATGTATACACAGTGGCTGAGGATGCCAGTCCTGTGTACCCACTGCACATGTGGTATGAAGGTGATGAGGAAATGAACAGCCTACACTGGAGGGGGAGGGAACACCTTCGGGAAGGAAGCCCAGTGAAGGTGCTGAAGAATTATAGATGGTCAAGTGGACCCAAGAAACGTTTCGAAGGCGGATACAGTAAAGTCATGTCAATGTACATTTAACTAATGCAAATTCAACTACGCTTTCTTAGGGAAAACAAAAGCTTCAATTTTCTTTCTCATACAGCATGTCCTCAAGTACAAACTAATTACTTATTCACTGAAGAACAACGCTTGAGAAAGAATCTCGCTTTTAGACTTAAGAAAAAAATGGTACAATATACATGGAATATGTGTGCTGTATTTTGTGGGTGATTTGAAGGATTTCTCAGGGGTTCAACTGTACATGATGACTTTAGAATCTAACCACTGTATAAGATGAGTCTCCTTCATTCATGTGAGGGTTGGTAGCCTGGTCTTGGCTTGATCAGCACAACTTAAAGCCTTGCAGCTAGCAAACTGATTTCCAGGCACATTTTTGGCAATGAGTTCTGAAATTATTCAACCTAATATATAAAAAGGTTGATTCATAAATGATTTTCAAGTTGAGCAAGATAAAAAGAGAACAGCCACAATTACTCACAATCACTTGCTTCATAAAAGAGGCAATCATGTGAAAAGATGTAAAAGATTAGGCTTCTCAATTTACATTAAGATAAAGTGACAAGGTAGGAAAATATATTTGCTTACTTACTCAGGATACATAAGTTCAGCTAATGTCAAGTACATGTCCCATTAGTTATGTAACTGGTTTATATAACCTTTAGAAGATCCTGTTCTCATTAGCTAAAACCTACTTCTTATAAGATTCAATTTCTTTTCTCAGCAAAGCACATACAGAGGTCTCTAATATCTCTGAAATGCAGTGTTTAAATAAAATACATTTGATTACCTAAAATTTCACAAATTCTTTCCACTGATTTCCAAATTAGATATACTAGCTCTATAACTCAGTGGTTTTCCTTCATGTTTCTAAAGTTTCACCTTTTAAGTTTAAAAAAAAAAAAAAAAGCAGTACTTCTGATAACTATTTTTAGTTAGCTATGGTTTTGATTAGACAGTCTTACTCAAAGAGAAACCTTCCTACCCCACCCCACCCCAATTTTTTAAATAGAGTATATTTTAGAAAAGGCTTGTGTTTTCGATCTGAGCTTAAGAATTTCCCCAAATAGCCAAAATAAAATTCATAAGGTCTTTCCTTTGAGAATGTAAAAGCACACAAGGTCCCTTAAGTTAATGCTTAAAAAAACAAAACAAAACAGAAATGTACTTTCCTGGTACAGTAGCACTTAATCACCATCATATAATGGACTTCAAGTTGTTTTAAAAGTTCAAAGCAAATATGAGCACAGTCTATAATCTAGGTCTAGCCAATCACCAAATACTTTCTTCTTCTGCATTATCTTTTGTGTTTGATTCCTACATGGAATCTTGATTTCTACTCCTCCCACTGGTTAAAAATCTCACAACTGGACTTCCTTGGAGGTCCAGTGGTTAAGACTTCACCTTCAATGCAGGGAGTGTGGGTTCAACTCCTGGTCAGGGAGCCAAGATCCCACATGCCTCCTAGCTAAAAAAAACAAAACAAAGCTGAAGCAATACTGTAACAAACTAAACAAAGTCTTTAAAAATGATCCACATCAAAAAAGAAAATCTCAAAATTGGGTTACCTACTGTTTACCAACCTATATTCCTCTGGTTTTTCTTGACCATCCCCTTCATCCATTTTATTTGCTATTGACAATGTAACCTAAATCTTAAATTTCAAAAATTAAGATTTCCCCACAGCTCTCCACACCCACAAGACCATATATAAAATCTTTCTTTTGACATTCACTGTCCAGTCACCACAGTTGGTTCCTTATTTATCCAGCTCATCTTTCACTATACCTTAGTGCAAATCCACCATCAGCCAATTTATATCACTGTTATACTGGATAAACACCAGGTTCATAATTACTAGTTCTATGCTGATCAATATCCCCTAACATCTTGAAGTCTCTTCTTTCTTACCCAAATCTTGCCGACTATTTAAGGCCTGTCTCAGGTAACATTTCTTCCAAGTCTTCAGTCTATATCATAAATATCCCCTTTCCTGGATGATTCTGGTACCTTGTTTCGTATCAGTGCCACCTCAACAAATTCTGAATTCCCTGAAAGCATCATTTTATAACCCCTAGTCCCAGCAGAGCGCTAAGCAAATCTGAAAATACTTGCTGAATGGAATTAACATATCAGTGAATGTCAAAGGTTTCAGACAGACTATAAATGTATTTTGTAACATAGCAATTTATACCTAATTGTTATCCATGAACTCGTTTCTTTTTATATCTAATGTTTTTCTTTTTTCATATTCTGAATATTTATAAAGCAGGTTACTATTGGGATATTTTAAGTTAGTTGAGCAGGTATATGAAGGCAAAAGAAATACAGTCTAGTGGGAAAGCAAAAACTGGGAATAAATCCCCGTTAAATTACTAGAATATGGTTCAATATGGGAATGTCAGGCCATTCTGCCATTCCTTTACATGACTTAACATTTCATCTTCATCTATAAATAGGCAGCTCTATTCATTACCAATCTGAATAGTTTTTCAAATCTGAAAAAAATGAAATTCAGTGACCCACATTAACAAATTAGATTTATAATCATTATATCAACTATTAAGTGCTAATTAATACTTAAAAATAAGGCTCTTGGGGGAGGGGAGAATCCCACTATGAGGAATTATTATATAGCCTTGAAGAACTAAGAGACAAAATTAGCCACCCACTGTGCCTCCCATTTTGATTCCTGCAGGTTTTCAGTCACTAGCAAATAACACAAAGACCCAGACAAGATCATTCTATTATTTAATGGCTTATAGTTAAATGCTTCATTTCCTTTCTGTTTACAGCTCAAGCACTAGAGCATAATTATGATTAGTCAGGGTGCTTATGCTATCAGCATTGTTTGAAGAATAAATTATAGGACTTAACTATGCCCCATTAGTATCTTTTAATGACAGAGGCAGGGAACCATTCTGATTTGCTGAGATCAACATTTCACCTCAGTAGGTTTCTTCTCATACTCAGATTTCTTAAAGTACCTTTGAAAAGAATTTTTTCTTAAAATAGCAAGCTTCCTTTTTAGTCTGCAATAATGCAATGTAGTATTCTGTCACTTGAGTACAGATAGATCATTTTGATGCAGTTTTATTGACCTTTATAATTGTCATAGAGAAAAAGGAAACATGACTCTCCTTTGTCTTTAATCATTAACTTATCCCTCTTCTTCTGAGTAACCTGTAAATTGGACCAATGTTGCAGATCAAATGCAGTCTTGAAAAGGACATTTCCGTTAAGCTGTGATGCTTATCTGTGAACAAGAGAGTGGGAATTCTTGGGAGCCATCCCAACAAACAAAAGAATGGTCTTCTCTTTAGAGACAGTCTTCTCTGTTCACCCTAAGCATGGCCACAAGGCAGCTGGGCATGAACAGAGATAATAAATAATCTCATCAGAGCAAATACATGGCCCTACAGTTCTGTACCACATCTTCCAATCTGAAGATATATGAGAAAACATTTACTGTCTATATTGTTGATTTCTAGTAAAGTTATTGTCTACAACCTAATATTATAAGAGCTTTTATATTGTAACTTAAAAACAACAGCAACAAAATAAAAACAAAAATTACAACTCAAAATATGCAAGTATAATCATCAGGGAAATTGGGCTAGCACACTGATGGAAACATGATTATTTCTGGATTCACTGATTTAGTATGGGACATGAGAGAAGCAGCAATGAAAATGGTTGACTGTGTTTTTATTTGGAGATTCTGCCTTAATATGAAAATGAATAAACTCATCTAATAGGTCTTTTGCTACTGCTACTCATTTTATGAATTATTTTGAATAATGTAAAGATAAAGAAAAACTTTGATTCTATCTGAAAATAATGTATTACAAGGGCTAGTTGGTCCTTCTAATGATTCGATGGGCATGTTATGTAACTGTGTGGCATAAAAGAACACCCAGGATTTAAATCTAGTCACCTGTTAGCTGTGTGACCTGGGGTAAGACAATTAAGTCTCTGTAAGTCTGCCTCCTTATTTGAAAATGAGGATAATAACATCTGCCCTACCGCAAATGAGATAAGTAGATAAGTACTCTTAGAAAGTTACAAATATTACTTCTATTTAATTATGGGGTTACTACTCTATGACGGCATGAAACTTATGGTTAATGTCTAAATTAAGATATAGAACTATTTATTATTTAACACTATGATACTTAGCCATTTCTAAAGTCCTTCCTTATACCATAAATACCTTGACAAACATACCTTATTAATGCTCCTGAAGAGATGGACAACACAGTAACTTCTTGCTCTCTTATTTCCAAAGTCTTTATTTAAATGCTTGGTTCAGGCTTAATTTTAAAATCCATTAACCTTCAAGGAACACCTATCTTGTTTCTGCCTATTTACAGCTCAGTTATCTAACAGCCTAGTTTTTTCTCTTTCATAATCTCCGGCTTTACTCAGAGTGATTTAATTTCTTAGGTAAATCTCTATTTCTGGTGAGTGTTAGATGGAGGAAAATGATAAACAGTATAGTCCTCCAGAATCCCTTCAGTGCCAGAAATGAAATAATTTTTCTGGAGGGGGATAGTTAAAAAGTAAGAAATTTGAAAGTTAATGGCAGATTTCAATCATTCATTTCAGTAAGTTTCATTTAGTTTCTCACCAGAGAGGCCGTCACTGACCCTACCTGCCACCTCAAATAGCACCTCCTTATAAAATAACACTACTTTATTTTTATGGTCCTTGTAATTACCTGATATTATTATTTTCCCATTAAAATGTAAATTCAATATGTATAAGAACTTTGTTCTCAAGGGTATTCCCAGCAGCTAGCTTAGTCAGTGGTGCTAACATGCTTCTATCAATGAATGAAGGAAAAAATGAATGACTATATATCATAATATTCAGATCTCTACATTATGATAAATGATCAAAGCACAACATAAACTTTAACATAAAGAATATTAAAGACTAGTTATTAAGTACACATTTTCTTGGTGGCAGTTTGGAAAACAGAATATGTTTCTAAGATATCTAAACATTCCCAGTTGGTATGTTTACTATTTCATTAGGAAACATACACATTGAAACATAAAATTAGGCTTTTAAAGAGTTGGAAATTTAAAGAAGGAAAAGTTGGAAAGGTTAAAAAAAAATCACCCACATCATTTTGTTCTTAAACAAGAAATTAACTTCAACAAAAGTACACTGATATTTTGAATAACAAATTCAATAACAGGCATTAATGTAAAGTAACATACACTCTAAATGGTAAGAAAAATAGGAAGGGAAAAAGTCCCTCATAAATTTCCACCTCTAACACCTAATAATGACTGTTTTTAAACAGGTGTATGCCTATGCTTTTACATAATTTAAATCAAAATCTGATCTCTTCTGGAAATTAAACTTCTTTCATATGTGACTGTGAAGAAGAAAAAGAATACTATTAAAAAGAGGACTCAAAGTTTATTTGGATACGATCATTTAAGTAGATGTTTGAAGGTGCCTCAAATTCTGAAAAAAATATATAATCCAACTAATTTAAGGTATATTTAAGAAAAACACAAAAGATTTCTTAGATACAAGAATGAGGTATAAATCATTATTATCTCCTAAAACACCTGAAATTTTTTAAAACTTAAAAATAAAAATTAACTTACCTATAGGATATCCCAATGCAAAGTCATTACTTTGTGTAGCAAAAATAGGAAACAGTCCGGCTTTGCTAAATCGACTATCGGGACTGGCAACCAATAATGTTAATACACATACAACGAAAAATACGGAAGCTTTGGCAATTAAGATACTATATAGAAAAGACCAATCCACATTAGAAAAATTAAGTACAACCATGTTTTTGAATAGTAAAGCTGGAAGTGCAAATCTGGAGACAAAATTTCCCAGTCCTTTCGCTTGTGTTGATGTTATAACATTGGCCCTTCCTGCTATGTAGCCACAAAGGACTATGCCAAAGCATTCTAGTAAGGCTGGAAAAAGCCTTGTTATTGACATTGAAGGTGGGTCATTAGTGGAATTAAATCCATGTGTAATTGGTGAGGACAAGGTCTTGGTCATATTGACTGCAAGGGTTAAGTTCTTGGCAGGTATATTGGAAAAGGAATTCATTTTCTTTCACCTTCCAACTCCAACCAGAGCTCTGAAAAGAAAGGAAGAAAGATTCAGTGTGAAATCAACAGAAGAATTCTAGTTGAAAGGATACACTGGCAAACCTAAATTTATTAAATGGCCAAATAAAATCACAAAATTTTTTTCAACTACCATCGGAGAAAAATACAATGAAGAAAAGAAAAGGGTGGGAATGTCTGCTAACAACCTCTTGACTCTCAAAGGTGGGTCAGCTCAAAATATTTATGTCCTATATTCAGTATCAGATATGAACAAAATAACATCCACAAATATCACAGCTGCAATGATGCCCTGTGGTTCTCTCCAGTGATCCACACTCAAGCTCCGCCTGGTGGATGAGAGCATGGGGCCCACAGAGTCTCTGCTGAGTGTCCACTGCAGCCAAATTGTCCAGAAATTTCAGAAGTTCTCAGGGCTACATCAAGGAGTCACAGTGGACAGGAAGGTCCTTTCCAGCCTGCAGAAGGTCTTGAATATAGGATAGGAAAAAGAATATAATAAAATATCACTAATTAACTTTGAACCAGTAACTTCTGTGCCTCACTTTCCTCATGTGTGAAATGGCAATAATGGGACCTACCTCATAGGAACTTGATATTATGCAATAGCAAATCCTCATAAACACATCTGTTACAAATAAATCACTTAACAAAAGTTAAATATAACTTTTGGTGGCATATAAGAGAGAGAATGAAGGAAAAAATGATGGCCTCCCACCTACCCAGAAACACATATTGGCTTGTCTTGAGTGCTCCACAGCGGCACTGAATGTGCCCTTGGGTACCACAGGGACTTTGCACATGCAGTTCACTCTAAAATATTCTCTTCCTAACCACCTACCATTCTCCACATAACAACTACCTATCCTTTGAATCGTAGGCAAATCAATTCAGGAGTTGTTGTAGGTAAGGCTCCTCTAATACCATACCCAGGCAAGAAGCCTTTCTCAAGTAGAATCATGTTCCTTAACTTTAGGCCACTTTTGTCAGTTTATTAGACTATGCAATAGAGTGACTATGTGATTTATGTCTGTCTCCTTCACTGGACATTAAGTGCCACAGAAGCAAGGACTGTGCATGCTTTTGTTTCTTCCTAATGCTGAGCACAATGCCTGGAGATTAAGAGACCATAACAATTACCTGCTCTTATATAAACCCTTCACTCTTAGGTGGATCAATGGTCTCTCTTAGGAACTATCTACTTCATGGACAGAATCTTGTTTTTCTCTGAATGCTAAGTATTCCAAGTTTTTCACTATATATAGCAACAGGCCCAAGACCACAAAATGTGCTCTAAAATGTTCTAAATCTGTTCATACAATGTCAAAGACACAAAATGTCTTGTAAAATGTTCTAAAAATGTTCAGAAAATGCTAAAGCAAGGAAAACTTTATGTTAACATGACAATACTTAGCAGACTTTCTTCTTGCTGCCAGGGACACATTAGATTTGAACAATTCTGTAATTAATCAGCTTTTATTCGTAACTAGAAGTTAATATAGAGACCACTGCCAATTCCTAAGTGATTATTATGGGTAAACCATCCAAAGTAACCTTATATAACATAAAAAGTAAAACAGCTTATGCTTCCTGAAATGTACAATGCCCAGGGTTAAATTCTCAAACACCCACATAACATTAAGGACTCAGATGGCAGCCCAGAAACCAACAACTGATCCAAGGGGGTGTGGATGAGATAATTTTCTCTGAGCTACCCTAGTATAAGCTGAATCCATTTAAAAACATTTAAATCTGGATCAGGACAAGTTATTTTCCTACTAGGATTAGATAGGAGTGGTCAATATACACAAAACCTGTAATACTCAACACATACTTGAAGTCTACCAAATAAGCATCAGATTATATCCTGGGAAGCATACTGGTTGATATAGGTAGTCATAACTGAGGTAAGGAGCTGGTAAATGAGTGAATTAAAGTGTTAAATATTCAGAGCCCCTGAGAGATGTGGATTTGAAAAATTAGTGCTAAGATTAAAGTGATAAACTACTCCAGTCTTCTGTAATTTTTAAAAAGTTCCCTATATTTCTTTGCCAGGACTACTACAACTTATACTTCTCACTGCCCCTTATTTGTACCAACCACACTTGCATGTCAATTTATTCCAATAATTTTTAAACCAACAGTTTTAAGTAAATTTGCAGTTGTTCAGTGAAGAGTCAAATGGCCCGAACCCAATTTGGGGCCTATCGCTTATCAACTCCTTGGGCAACTAAGACTGCCTGCACTTCAGCTTCTTCAACTGTAAAATGAGAGTAAAAATCTCCTTAGATGGATATTGTGAGGACTGGAGATTTTATACACAGCTTATTATAGTAGCTTTTCACAAAGTAGACCTTCAAGAAATAGTAACAACTACTATTGGGAGTTATGTGCCCTAATAATAATAATGGTAGTAAATTAAATACAATTAATTGTTCTGTGCCAATTCTTCCAACATACTTGGTATTAAAGAGCCTTCAACTAAAACAGAGAGATGGGATAGATTATAAGGTTATCAGTTTTTGTTTTATACCAAACAACTAAGGGGAGTTCAATTCAAAAATTTAGTTTGATCTTAGTTGTTAACAGGGAAGGGAAAGTTCTTTAGTTCCCTCTAGGTGATGGTCAAATAGTTGTAGCAATGTCCAGGTTTAACTTTCAGTTAGTCAACAATTAAGAGAAAAACTTTGGAAAGTAATCTTCCCTTTCCCATGAAGCTTCTTTTAATATTCCTTGATATCATAAAAGCAATATCTGCTAATTGAGGGGCAATCAAAATAACCAAAAAGGACTTAGAAAGTTTTATGTCATCTTTTTTCCAACAGGAAGAAAATAAACTTCCTAAAGCATTCTTTTAAAATAAACAGGAGCCACAGCAATGGAAGCAATTTTAAAAACTGCTTTCAGTCTTTTCATCTCATTAAAAACAATGCTTGTTAACGAACAAAAAGTTGGCTTGTCACAGAAAAAGACCATTCACTGGGTCGGAAGCAGACAAATGCTAGGCTAGCCACTTCTGGTCACTCATGATTTAGATAACAAGGAGCAACCACTGACACTGTAAACCGCTATTAAGTGAAAATCGGGAGGAGGGTTTTGACCGGTTTCAAAGAGAAAGCTTTAAAACCTTAGGCTGTCTATTTCTCAAACATCCAATATCCTTTATCGGGTGGGACATCAACAGTCACATCATCCACCCACTCCCACCTACTTGCAGGGGACCAAATGTCCTCCCTAGAGACCCAGGGTGGGGAGGGCTGAGCGCTGCCTCTTGCCTTGTCGGCGGGGACAGACTTTGGCCCTCTAAGATAAGGATGTAGAGAATCCCCTAATCAAACAGGCCGCCCAAAGAACAGCTGCCACCCAATGCCTGGGAAGGCAGCAGTGGAAGTGTTCGGCACCTGGGATAAAAAGTTGGACGCTCAGCTTTCCCGGGGCATGGTAGTCACATCGCAAGGTAAGTGAAATGCTCCTAAAAGGGGTAAGGTAGACAATTTGGTGCAACGCTCCAGGTACCTGGGCACAAGCTCCCAGGATGGCATTCGCTGAGGCCATCCCCCAGAATAAGGGGAAGAGTCTGAGAACGATATGGTGGACGCACGTTACAGTGAGGTGCTCCTCAAACTGGGGGATAGCAGATCTGTCACCAAAGGGGACAAGCCGCCCCTTCCCCTGCCTAAGTCTTCCCGGTGGACCGCGCGTCCTAAAGGCAGGCGCTGTGGGGCAGAGGCGGCCAGGCGCAGGCAGCGGACTGCGGGCCCAGGCGCTGCTCACCGGCTCAGACTCCGAGGAGCGAGAGCGGGGGGCACAAGGAACGCGACCGCGCAGGTCGGCGCCCCAGGGGCCCATCTCACCTGTTTCGTCTGCAGCCCAGGGGCCGCGGGAGAAGGGAGTCGATGCTCGAGGTGAACCAAGCAGGGAGGAAATCACCGTCATTTCCCACCCCCAGCCCTCCTAGCAGAGAGCTGCCGGCTGCCGGGGTCAGGCCACAGCAGCTCAGTCACGTTCCGAGAAAGTGAGGGGCTTAGTAAGCTGGGACCAGGTCAACTCCTCCCCGTGGCGCCCCGCCCGCCCCCCTCATTTAAGCCCCGCCCCCGCCAGGGGAACCCCGGGGCTGTGCGGCCCCTGGCTCCGCCCTTGCGCCCCGCCCCCGACCGCCGAGAGGCGGAGGCCCAAGGTTCTCACCCACGTCCCCTCCCCCCTCCCGCTCCTCTCCCCACGCCTACTGCGAGCCGCTAGACGCCGGCGGCAGGACTTCCGGCCGCTCGACTCCGGCAAAATGGCGGCAGATGTGGGGGCTTTGTGGTTTCTCTGTTCCCCTAAATTCAGGTGCAGAAGCCTCTTGTCTTTCCGCCTAACCCCAGCCTCGTGTGGTCTTGCCGGGTCCTCTCTTGATTAGCCTAGTCGTTTATATAGTACAGTTTAAAAACAAGGTCTTAAAGAGTCAGAATCGTGGGTCAGACTCCTGCCTTTCACCTTTCCCAAGGCAGTGTGACTTTGACCTTCCTAGATCAGAGAGTAAAATGTAAAGCTTTTTATTCTGTTTGGTGGTGGTGGTGTAGTCTACAAGTCTGTCTGACTTTTGTGATCCCATGGACTGTAGCTTGCCAGGCTCCTCTGTCCATGGGAATCTCCAGGCGAGAACACTGGAATGGGTTGCTATTTCCTTCTCCAGAGGATTTTCCCGACCTAGGAATCGAACTCGGGTCTCCTGTACTGCAGGCAGATTTTTTTGCCAACTGAGCCATGTTGTGTTTGGTTTAGTAAATAAGCATCCAGTCGCTGACTGCTTGTGTTTCTGTTGTGGGTTGAACCATGCATATCCCCTCAGTGTACTGAGAGGAAACTGATTGAATTCGTGGAAAACTTAACAGAACAGGAACTGAAGATACAGGAAAATAATGCATTCTTCCTTGTTCTCCTCATTTCACCCTTGTTCTTTATCTTAACTTTTAACAGCCTTCCCTTTTTGCCTAGAACCTAGCTACATTTTTTAAAATCTGACTGTATCTCAAAGCTGGAAGGATTTATTTAGAAAGTTTGGAATTGAATTCAATGGAATATTTATTGAGCTTTGACTTACAGCGAAAAACTGGAAGATAGGCCTGGACATGAAAGGTAGGATGAAACTCTAGGAAGTTTCTTAGGAGCCTTGGAGTTTGGACCATATCCTCTGACCACAATAAAACCATTAATTTTTTTTTTTTTCATGAGAACATGTCTTAGTGATTACACTAATTTTGAATATACAATCTTGAAGTTTTCTCAGGGTTAGTTGAAAGACTGAAAGCAAGAAAATCAGATGACTTTGGGGAAAAAAAAAAAACCAGCCAAGAGGAAATATAAACTCTGGGGTGGTGGTATGAAAAGAATGGAAAAACCTGAGAGACATTACAAAAGAACTGTTAGGACTGGATTATTGATAGGGCTAAGAAAAGGAAGGAGATAATGAACCTAGGTATTTGCTCTTCCATTACAATAAAGAAAGTGAAGAAAACTAAAGAGCCTCTTGATGAAAGTGAAAGAGGAGAATGAAAAAGTTGGCTTAAACTCAACATTCAGAAAACAGAGATCATGGCATCTGGTCTCATCACTTCATGGCAAATAGATGGAGAAACAGTGGAAACAGTGGGGCTCCAAAATCACTGCAGATGGTGACTGCAGCCATGAGATTAAAAGACGCTTACTCCTTGGAAGAAAAGTTATGACCAACCTAGACAGCATATTAAAAAAGCAGAGACATTTTAGCCAACAAAGTTCTGTCTAGTCAAAGCTATGGTTTTTCCAGTGGTCATGTATGGATGTGAGAGTTGGACTGTGAAGAAAGCTGAGCGCCCGAAGAATTGATGCTTTTGAACTGTGGTGTTGGAGAAGACTCTTGCGAGTCCCTTGAACTGCAAGGAGATCCAACCAGTCCATCCTAAAGGAAATCAGTCCTGAATATTCATTGGAAGGACTGATGTTGAAGCTGAAACTCCAATACTTTGGCCACCTGATGCGAAGAGCTGACTAATTTGAAAACGCCCTGATGCTAGGAAAGATTGAAGGCGAGAGGAGAAGGGGACGACAGAGAATGAGATGGTTGGATAGCATCACTGATTCAATGGACGTGAGTTTAAGTAAACTCCGGGAACTGGTGATGGACAGGGAGTCCTGGCATGCTGCAATCCATGGGGTTGCAAAGAGTCGGACACGACTGAGTGACTGAACTGTACTGAACTACAATAAAATAAAGGAATCAAACTAGGGAAACTCTTAATACCCTTACTAGTTGTAAGGCTCCACCCTTTCCTATCATTCTATTATCTGAAGATGAAGAAATGTTTCAAGTGAGGGAAGTGGTTACAGAAGATAATGATTTTGGTTTTAGGCCTAAAATCTAAAATCTCTCAAGAAAGTTAGTCTCCTCTCTTGAAGAAGTTATCACCTTCTTCATTTGAGGTCCTGGAGATGAAGTCATTGGTCTAAGAACAGCCAGCAAGAGAATGGGAATCTAGTGCTCACGGTTCCAAACTAATTGCTCATGAAAGTATCAACACCTGTCAGATTGCTAGGCGACATTGGAAGAGAAAACAGAAGCTCAAGACACAGAAAAAACACAGCCAAAGATGTGGTTTGGAGCTAGCTGCACAGAGTAGACAAGTTTTCCGGTACAAGCAGCTGGCCAGGGAACAATGGCTCTAGGAAAAAATTGTTTACAGAGGAAGGACTTCATCAAAAATCATTCTTAGATAAGCATTTACTGATGAATGCCATAAGGTAAACTTTCAATTCCATTATCATGTCTGCTAGTCATTCTGTGAGATGCTGACCTATATGTACTATTAACTGAAAATAGGAAGTGAAAAGCACAACACCTCAGATAATTTAACACTTTACAGTAAATGTATCACTTTTTCCTATGCATATAAAAATCAGTAAAGAAAAGTAAGGTCATAACAATACACATTATTTTTCATACACATGATTTTAGTAACCTTTTTCATTTAATAATATTTAACATTTTATGCATAAATATAGATCTCTTTCATAACTTTGAACACCTATTGAATATTCCCTATTGAAAAGTTGAGGATTATCTCCCTTAAAATTCTTTAGACTTTCTCTCTTTGGACTCTGGATCATCCATAGTGTCTAATCAAAGATAAGTAAAGAAGAGGAAGATAAAACAGTAGAAGTGTTCAGAGTGACTTAAAATGTGTTGTTTAAAGTCGCTACTGTGGGCAAGAATTCCTTAGAAGAAATGGAGAAACCTGCAGAGTCAACAAAAGGATGCAATCTCAAAAACGACAAAAGGGTGCAATCTCAAAAGTGACAGAAAGATTGCTATTCATTTCCTGGCAGACCATTCAGTATCACAGTAATCCAAGTCTATGCCCCAACCAGTAATTCTGAAGAAGCTGAACTGTTCTATGAAGACCTACAAGACCTTCTAGAATTAACACCACAGAATGATGTCCTTTTCATCACAGGGGACTGGAATCCAAAAGTAGGAAGTCAAGAGACACCTGGACTTACAGGCAAGTTTGGCCTTGAGGTACAAAATTAAGCAGGGCAAAGGCTAACAGTTTTGCCAAGAGAATGCATTGGTCATAGCAAACACCCTCTTCCAACAACACAAGAGAAGACTCTACACATGGACATCACCAGATGGTCAACACCAAAATCAGATTGGTTATTTTCTTTGCTGCCAAAGATGGAGAAGCTTTATGCAGTTAGCAAAAAAGACTGGAAGCTGACTGTGCCTCAGATCATGAACTCCTTATTGCCAAATTCAGACTCAAGTTGAAGAAAGTAGGGAAAACCACTTAGGCCATTCAGGTAAGACCTAAATGAAATCCCTTACGATTATACAATAGAAGTGACAAATAGATTCAGGGGATTACATCTGATAGCGTGCCTGAAGAACTATGGACTGAGGTTTGTGACACTGCACAGGAGGTGGTGATCAAAACCATTCCCTCCAAAAGAAATGCAAAAAAGGCGAAATGGTTGTCTGAAGAGGCCTTACAAATAGCTGAAAAAGAAGAGAAACTTAAAGCAAAGGAGAAAAGGAAAGGTATACCTTTCCAAAAGAAATATATTTGAATGCAGAATTCCAAAGAATAGCAAGGAGAGATAAGAAAGCTTTCATAAGTGAGTGATGCAAAGAAATAGAGAAAAACAATAGAATAAGAAAGACGAGATCTCTTCAAGAACATTAGAGATACTAAGGGAACATTTCATGTAAAGATGGGCAAAATAAAGAACAAAAATGGTATTAACAGAAGCAGAAGAGATTAAGAAGAGCTGGCAAGAAAACACAGAAGAACTATACAAAAAGAACTTCATGACCCAGATAACCACAATGGTGTGATCACTCACCTACAGCCAGACATCCGGGAGTGTGCCGAGTGTGTGAAGTCAAGTGGGCCTTAGGAAGAAGCATCACTGTGAACAAAGCTAGTGAAGGTGATGGAATTCCCACTGAGCTATTTCATATCCTAAAAGATGCTGCTGCTAAAGTGATACACTCAACGTGCTAGCAAATTTGGAAAACTCAGCGGTGGCCACAGGAGTGGAAAAGATCTGTTTTCATTCCAATCCCAAAGAAGGACAATGCCAAAGCATGTTCAAACTACCACACAATTGCACTCATTTCACATTCTAGCAAAGTAATACTTAAAATTCTTAATGCCAGGCTCAGCAGCATATGAATTGAGAACTTCCAGAAGTTCAAACTGGATTTAGAAAAGGCAGAGGAACCCAGAGATCAAATTGCCAACATCCACTGGATCATAGAATAACCAAGAGAATTCCAGAAAAATATCTAGTTCTGCTTCATTGACTACGCTAAAGTCTTTGACAGTGTGGATCACAACAAACTGTGGAAAATTCTTAAAGAGATGGGAATGCCAGACCACCTTACCTGCCTCCTGAGAAACGTGTATCCACGTCAAGAAGCAAGAGTTAGAACCAGTCATGGAACAACAGACTGGTTTCAAATTGGGAAAGGAGTACATCAAGGCTGTATATTGTCACCCTGCTTATTTAACTTATATGCAGAGTACATCATGAGAAATGCCAGGCTGGATGAAGCACAGGTGGAATCATGTTTGCTGGGAGAAGCATCAATATCTTCAGATATTTACATGACACTACCCTCATGGCAGAAAGCGACGAGGAACTAAAGAGCCTCTTGATGAAGGTGAAAGAGGAGAGTGAAAAAGCTGGCTTAAAACTCAACATTCAGAAAACTAAAATAATGACATCTGGTCCCATCACTTAATGGCAAAAGAGATGAGAAACAATGGAAACAGTGAGAGACTTTTCTTTCTTGGGCTCCAAAATTGTTGCAGACAGTGACTGCAGGCATGAAATTAAAAGACACTTGCTCCTTGGGAGAAAAGCTGTGACAAACGTAGATAGTGTATTAAACAGCAGTGAACTGTGGTGTTGGAGAACTCTTGAGAGTCCCTTGGACTGCAAGAAGATCAAACCGGTCAATCCTAAGCTGAAGCTCCAATACTTTGGGCACCTGATGGGAAGAGTTGATTTATTTGAAAAGACCCTGATGCTGGGAAAGATTGAAGACAGGAGGATAAGGGGACAAGGATAAGATGGTTAGATGCCATCACTGACTCAATGGACATGAGTCTGAGCAAGCTCTGGGAGATGGTGAAGGACAGGGAAGCCTGGCATACTGCAGTACATGGGGTCACAAAGAATTGGATATGACTGAGCAACTGAAGGCAATGGCACCCCACTCCAGTACTCTTGCCTGGAAAATCCCATGGACGGAGGAGCCTGGTGGGCTGCAGTCCATGGGGTCTCTAAGAGTCGGACACAACTGAGCGACTTCACTTTCACTTTTCACTTTCATGCATTGGAGAAGGAAATGGCAACCCACTCCGGTGTTCTTGCCTGGAGAATCCCAGGGACAGGGGAGCCTGGTGGGCTGCTGTCTATAGGGTTGCACAGAGTTGGACACGACTGAAGTGACTTAGCAGCAGCAGCAGCAGAGCAACTGAACAAATAACAGCAATATAATTTAAAATTTCTTTAAAAAAATATTTAGTTTCTTCGAAACTCCCTGTCCCCTTCGTGACAGCACCAATTTCTCCTTCAGTCAGTTCAGTTCAATCACTCAGTTGTGTCCGACTTTTTGCAACCCCATGGACTGCAGCACTTCAGGCTTCCCTGTCCATCACTAACTCCTGGAGCTTACACAAACTCATGTCCGTTGAGTCTGTGAAGCTATCCAACCATCTCATCCTCTGTCGTCCCCTTCTCCTCTCACCCTGAATCTTTCCCAGCATCAGGGTCTTTTCCAATGAGTCAGTTATTCGCACTCCAAAGTATTGGAGTTTCAGCTTCAACATCAGTCCTTCCAATGAATATTCAGGACTGATTTCGTTTAGGATTGACTAGTTGGATCTCCTTGCAGTCCAAGGGACTCTCAAGAGTCTTCTCCAACACCACACTTCAAAAGCACCAATTCTTCAGTGCTCAACTTTATTTCTAGTCCAACTCACATCCATACATGACCACTGGAAAAACCATAGCTTTGACTAGACGAACCTTTGTTGCCAATGTCTCTGCTTAGTATGCTGTCTAGTTTAGTCATAGGTTTTCTTCCAAGGAGCAAGTATCTTTTAATTTCATGGCTGAAGTCACCATCTGCAGTGATTTTGGAGCCCCCAAAATAAAATCTCTCATCGTTTCCATTGGTTTCCCATCTCTTTGCCGTGAAGTGACGGGACCAGATGCCATGATCTTAGTTTTCTGAATGTTGAGTTTTAAGCCAATTTCTTCACTCTTCTCTTTCACTTTCATCAAGAGGCTCTTTAGTTATTCACTTCCTGCCATAAGTGTGGTGTCATCTGCGTATGTGAGGTTATTGATATTTCTTGGCAATCTTGATTCCAGCAATCTTGTTTCTGGCTTGTGCTTCATCCAGCCTGGCATCTTGATACCAACTTGTGATTCATCCAGCCCAGCATTTCACATGATGTATTCTGCATATAAGTTAAGTAAGCAAGGTGACAATATACAGTCTTGACGTATTCCTTAGAGATTTCTCCTTAGAGATTCATATGTTTCCAGAGAAGCTGACTTCACTGCACTTTCAAAGGTGATGTAACTAACCTATACTAACCAATCAGGATGTTCCATCCCTTTGGACTCAGTGATTGAGTCAGGATGGGCATTGGCACTAAGGTAGTTTGGCAGAATGGCTCTTAGAATGCTGACATTCTCTTTGCTGAAAATGCTGTTGTTCTCTTTCCTGTGTAGCAAAAGGAACATAGTGGTAGCCATCTGGGGACTATGGGAAGAATCAGTCTAAGAATGATGCAGACACCAAGGGAAGCACAGCAGAGATGGAAATAAATGGGTCCTTGATGACAGTTTGAGTCACAGGATTAAACCTCACCTGAAGCCAGTCAGGAAGCAACAGTTAGAACTGGACATGGAACAACAGACTGGTTCCAAATAGGAAAAGGAGTATGTCAAGGCTGTATATTGTCACCCTGCTTATTTAACTTATATGCAGAGTACACCATGAAAAACTGGGCTGGAAGAAGCACAAGCTGGAATCAAGATTGCTGGAAGAAATATCAATAACCTCAGGTATGCAGATGACACCACCGTTATGGCAGAAAGTAAAGAGGACCTAAAAAGCTTGTTGATGAAAGTGAAATAAGAGAGTGAAAAGGTTGGCTTAAAGCTCAACATTCAGAAAACAAAGATCACGGCATCTGGTCCCATCACTCCATGGCAGATAGATGGGGAAATAGTGGAAACAGTGTCAGACTTTATTATTTTGGGCTCCAAAATCACTGCAAATGATCATTGCAGCCATGAAATTAGAAGACGCTTACTCCTTGGTAAGAAAGTTATGACCAACCTAGATAGCATATTAAAAAGCAGAGATATTACTTTGCCAACAAAGGTCCATCTAGTCAAGGCTATGGTTTTTCAGTGGTCATGTATGGATGTGAGAATTGAACTGTGCAGAAAGCTGAGCACTGAAGAATTGATGCTTTGAAGTGTGGTGTGGGAGAAGACTCTTGAGAGTCTCTTGGACTGCAAGGAGATCCAACCAGTCCATTCTGAAGGAGATCAGCCCTGGGTGTTCTTTGGAAGGACTGATGATGAGGCTGAAACTCCAGTATTTTGGCCACCTCATGCGAAGAGTTGACTCATTGGAAAGGACCCTGATGCTGGGAGGGATTGGGGGCAGGAAGGGAAGGGGACAACAGAGGATGAGATGGCTGGATGGCATCACCGACTCGATGCACGTGAGTTTGAGTGAACTCCAGGAGTTGGTGATGGACAGAGAGCTTTTCACTTAGCCCAGGTTTATAGCTTTATATAAACATCCTCTGACATTATGGCTTCTTTTTGTTGTTTTACATGGTATGTTCTTAGTCACTCAGTTGTGTCTGACTCTTTGTGACCCTATGGACTGTACCCTACCATGCTCTTCCATCCATGGGATTCTCCGGGCAAGAATACTGGAGTGAGTTGCCATGCCCTCCCCTCCAGGGAATCTTCCCAACCCAGGGATCGAACCCAGGGATCGAACCCAGGTCTCCCACATTGCAGACAGATTCTTTACCATCTCAGCCACAATTTCTGACCTGTCAAGGTAAAACCCTGAAAACTATTTTTAAAATTCAACATTGTACTTTTGTAAATACATAATGGCTTTTTCCTCTTTTCAATTTTCTATTAAAATATTCTTACAAGGCTGAGTTGGTGGAAATGTGGATGTACCTGGAGAAGGATTCTTCCCGAGAGAGCATGGAAGCTCCATGCTCTATTCTCACATACTGTGCCCTATGCATCTCTTCCATCTGGATGTTCATTTGCTGCTGCTGCTGCTAAGTCGCTTCGGTCGTGTCCGACTCTCTGCGACCCGATAGACGGCAGCTCACTAGGCTCCTCTGTCCCTGGGATTCTCCAGGCAAGAACACTGGAGTGAGTTGCCATTTCCTTCTCCAATGCAAGAAAGTGAAAAGTGAAAGTGAAGTCGCTCAGTCGTGTCCGACTCTTAGCGACCCCATGGACTGCAGCCTACCAGGCTCCTCCACCCATGGGATTTTCCAGACTAGAGTACTGGAGTGGGGTGCCCTTGCCTTGTATCCTTTAGCATATCCTTTTATAATAAACTAGTAAAAATAAATCACATTTGTTATTGTTATGGCTGGAGAAAATAAGAAATCCAGTCACTATAAAAGAGTTATATACCATAGTTGTTGGAATACATACAAATTATATATTATATGTATATTACGTATATATGTTTTTTCCTTAGGGAAAATATAATATAAACATTTCACCTTGTTACTGATTTTACTGATGTCAGGTGAGACTCAAATGTAGTTAAATAGACAAGGGCTTTTGTCTGGGCCAGCACTTCAGAAGTTTTAAGGAGAAAAACAGATTATGAAACTAAAAGTTAAATCAGTGATTTAGATAAGATAGAGTGCAGAAAGTATGCAATAGCAACACGATGACTTTGGAGCCCATCTAATTTGCCTCGGGATTTAGCGTCTTGATACGGTACTTGTGGTTTTATTTTGACCTTTTTTTTTTTTTTTTTTGTAAAGGTTAGAGATCAGGAAAATGAAAGTGAAGAACAACAAAAAATATTCCTGTTTTTACTACTAGTTTTTCAGTAAAAAAGGTGCTCACAGACAAACTTATTTAATAGTCAGTCATTCGATAAAGAATCTTATAAATGTGTAGAACATTTTGTAATTTGAATGATCTCTAAGATGAAATACTGTAAAACTAACCAACTTTGTATGATATAAAGAGGAAGTGGCAAAACCTCAGATTTAGTTTTGACTTTGGAGTAAGGGCTTTAGCTGATTCTTGTTAAAACCTGGATGGAACTTTTGAGTTTAATAGCTAGTTCAAAAACAAGTTATCTATCATATCTATAGCATAACGTTAAGCATAGATCTCAGATGCATTCTTCCAGTAGATTTTGGGTTTCAGGGGTTCTACATTCCTTCCTTCCTCAAAAGGGTAGGCACTTTATCTGTGTTGATTTCTGTGGTATCCTTAGTACTTGGAACAGTGCTTGGCACACAGTAGGCACCAGGTAAATATTTGTTACCCTGCCAACTCTTGGAATGCCAGCTAAACACTTTTATGAAGTTTCTGTATTTAGAGAACTTAGGACAAAACAGCTGCTCTTTCTTGTGCTGATTCTTTCAAATATCAACAAAAGTAACTGAAGAAGAAGTATCAGAACTCAAGTCTCTGAGTGGCAGTAGAGGAACCAGATTGTGTTGTGACTCTCAATGGCTGAAAAAGCCAGATCATGAGGAACTATCATTCCCTGATGGCTCAGCAGTAAAGAATCTGCCTGCAATGCAGGAGACACAGGAGATGTGGGTTTGACCTGTGGGTCAGGAAGATCCCCGGGAGGAGGAAATGGCAACTCACTCTAATATTCTTGCCTGGAAAATCCCATAGACAGAGGAGCCTAGTGGGTTTTAGTCTGTGGCTCGCAAAGGGTCAGACATGACTGAGCAGCTGAGCACTGGACATAGACTAAATGTGATAATGCCTCAAGAATCAACTCTACAAATATTTAAATGTCCCTAGGATTCCAAAAGTTATTTAGACTTTCCTTTTACCTTAACTTCTATGCAAGCTTTCCCTAAGCCATTCCAAAAGCGGAAACAGGACACAGAACTTAAGACTTCTGAACCGTAAAAGCACTACCCAGACTGAGTCAGAAAGATGCCTGGGCACTAGGTTTGGAGTAAATTGTTCTTGGAGAAAACTGATAAAAGTGAGTTTCTCAGTACAACGGTAATTGGCATCTAGGCTTCTGTAGCCTATAGCTAAAAGGACTATTAACTGTGCTCAAGCCTGGCTTATGATTCATTCTAATAGCCTAACTCAAGCCCTCTCCTGTGGGTGTACATTTTGGAGACCAGATGTTTATATAATGCTAACTCAGATATGCAGATGACACCACCCTTATGGCAGAAAGTGAATAGGAACTAAAAAGCCTGTTGATGAGAGTGAAAGAGGAGAGTGAAAAAGTTGGCTTAAAGCTCAACATTCAGAAAACGAAGATCATGGCATCTGGTCCCATCACTTCATGGCAGATAGATGGAGAAACAGTGGAAATAGTGTCAGACTTTATTTTGGGGGGCTCCAAAATCACTGCAGATGCTGATTGCAGCCATGAAATTAAAAGACGCTTCCTCCTTGGAAGGAAAGTTATGACCAACCTAGATAGCATATTGAAAAGTAGAGACAGTACTTTGCCAACAAAGGTCCGTGTAGTCAAGCTTATGATTTTTCCAGTGGTCATGTATGGATGTGAGAATTGAACTGTGCAGAAAGCTGAGCACTGAAGAATTGATGCTTTTGAAGTGTGGTGTTGGAGAAGACTCTTGAGAGGCCCTTGGATTGCAAGGAGATCCAACCAGTCCATCCTAAAAGAAATCAGTCCTTGGTGTTCATTGGAAGGACTGATGCTGAAGCTGAAACTCCAGTACTTTGGCCACCTCATGCGAAGAGTTGACTCACTGGAAAAGACTCTGGTGCTGGGAAGGATTGAAGGCAGGAGGAGAAAGGGATGACAGAGGATGAGATGGCTGGATGGCATCGCCGACTTGATGGACATGAGTTTGAGTGAACTCTGGGAGTTGGTGATGGACAGGGAGGCTTTGTGTGCTGTGATTCATGAGGTCGCAAAGAGTCGGATATGACTGACCAACTGAACTGAACATGATAAAATTCCTAGAAAAGCCTTAGAAATTTCATTTCATATGTTGCCTCAGTAATTGGTTAAGGATCTTCTTTGTACATAATAGTCTCTGTCAAATGAAAAACTGCTATTAAAAAGCTTAAGCCCAATATTTGCCATAGTGAATGTAATTGTTTTAGAGGCAAAAGGAGATTGTCCCTGAGGGCAATTGAAACCGTATTTAGAAATCTTTTAACCGAGGCAGTGATCTCAGAGAAATTCAGAAGCATCTCCCTGAATCTTTCTTCTCAACCACTTTAATTTCACTCATCCAACCATGTGTCAAAAACTAGAGTATGAAGGAAATGATCACTTTTCTTGTTTGTCCAAAATTCTTCTGCTAACTTTGGAAGGTGGTAAGCAGGAAAAGCGGTAAACTCCCTCTGTTATAGGGAGTTTAGCCTATGTGAATGTAGAGGGTTCCTGAAAGTAATTATGGGGTAATCTGAAAAAGAGCAGTTTGCCTCTTGCACTCTTGGAAAGGGAAATAAGAGAGCGTAGTATCTATCAGTCCCTCTGAAGGAAGGTGACCAATGGGAGGCTGTTGCTAAGGAGCCAGCTGGTGCACAGATATTGCTCTTGGTGATGTTCTATAAAGGATAGAAAGTGGAGGGTTAGACTTCAGACACTTCCTCCATTTTGACAAGAGCTAGTCCATTGTTTCCTCTTTTAGGCCTTATTCTTGATGTGCTTTCAGGCACTCTATCATTCTTTCTCTTTCTCAGCATGTACTCATCTTCTCATTTCACTATTGTTACAGGCATACTTTGGAAATATTGTGGGTTTGGTTCCAGGCTGCCACAATAAAATGAACGTTGCAATAAAGTGAGTCACATGAACTTTGGGGGTTTCCTATTGCCTATAAAAGTGATATTTACAGTATAGTCTGTTAAATGTGCAATATATACAAATGTACATTATGTCTGTAAAACAATTTACATGTCTTAATTAAAAAATACTTTATTGCTAAAAAGTGCTAACCATCATCTGGCAATGCAGGGTTTCCACAGACCTTCAATTTGTAAAAGCACAGTTATCTGTGGAGCACAATAAAACCAAGTACAGTAAAACTAGGTATTTCTGTACATGCTAGCAATTTGGTGCTAGTGAGCTACCTGTTTGCTCCACACATTATTTGTTCAGTATGATTTTAATGTGTAGGTTACTGATCATGACAGGAGCGTCATGTGAGCAAAAGATGGAATAACATGGGGCAGGGATCAACCATGACTGAGGTACAGAAGGGTAAAAAGCAGAACATTTAATCATAGTCAAGAGTCCAAAGGTCTGTCACATTGCTCAATCAGCTTCACACCAGAATCATCTGGGGAATAAAACTTTTAAATTGAAGCATAATTTACATACAATATTATGTTAATTTCAGGTGTGTAACATAATGATTTGACATATCTATACACTGCAGAATCATCACTTGGGGAATGTAATTTTTAAAAATATAGATGCCAGGGCCCCTGTCAGACTTACTAATTCAACATCACTGGGATTGTGTCCATACTTTTCCCCTAGATTCTGCAGATGATTCTAATGCAAATTTCTGAAAGCGACACATTTAGGGAATAAACTCGAAATTATAAATCTGTTTCAAGGGCAGGCAGGAATATTTGTCTTGGAGGAAGGCAGAAAAAATTTCTAGAGTCTCAGTCCTCTATGGAGTGAAATGTGTTCTTATGGGAAAAAGTGTACACTGAGTCTGGGAACTTCCTTTGGAAATCCATCTCAACAGAATTTTTCCTATCAGGACATATTTCTCATGTGAAACCCATTTCTTTTTGGTTTGTGGGCAAAAGCAAAACAAAATAAAACTGGCCCCTGTCTTCATTTCTCATATATTTACACTATTTCCTCACTATAGGGCCATTATCAGATTCCAGTCAAAAAATTCATATTATGGGTAAAACTGGATGAAGTTATTTTCTGATATATTCAGTAACCCAGCCAATACATTTACTGTATTGTGGATAATGTAGCAAAACCTCAGTGCTTTCATTTCATCATTTCTTAAAGCTTCAGTTAAAATTTTGGAAACTCATAATTTCTTCTTATATTTCTTCAGGGATGTTATTTTCTAAAATATGGCTTTTTACTAATCTTTTATAGTTTGTGCATTTGGTGTCTTATTTAAGGAATCCTCACCTGTATCAAGGTCATAATGATATTCACCTACATTTTCTTTTAAAAGTTAAATGTCTTTGAAAATTGTTCTTCTTTGCACCATTTTCCAAATTCTTATATATTATTAGAGCCCCACTCGAGACTCCAAGTGTAGAAAGTTCCTGCCCAGCACAGAGAAAAATGTTTCTGTAGTTCTTGCTACAGAGTCAAGATCCAAAATCCTCAATGCAGGATAAAATAAACTAGAAATGTACAGAGATAAAAATCTATCAAATGTGGTAAAAGAAGATAGCAGAGTAGTATGAGCTAATGGAACTATTAATTATCTTAAAGTCAATGTGTATTTCCCCTAGAGATACCTAAGAGATGAGACCTTAAGCCTTAAGAAGGCTGAGCAAGTGAAGGGCGTGTGGACTAATGACTGGTAATCATGCTGTGGTTATGCTTATTGCATGTTTTCAGACGTCTAGCAGAGGTATACTTATCATGTGTTTGCCAATATGTCTAGCAGGGCCTCTAAGATGTCCTTGAGGAAAAGTCATTGTACAGCTCCATGTCAGCTCTAAAAAAACCCAGCTACCTCAAAGAGCGTAATCTTTTGATGAAATTCCTGGAAGACATCTCATATCTGAACCCCTGTTACATATGCAACTACTCCCTCAGGTTCTTGGCTCAACTTTGGAACTGGCTGCTGGACTTGGGGCTCCTGCTCTTGCACTGCTTTGTTGCTGTTGAGCTCAGTTGTGTCTGACTCTTTTCAACCCTATGGACTAGAGCCCGCCAGGCTCCTGTCCATGGGATTCTCCAGACAAAAATACTTGGAGTGGCTTGCCATTTCCTCCTCCAGGGCGTCTTCCTGACTCAGGGATCAAAGCCATATCTCCTGCATCTCTGGCATTGCAGACGGATTTTTTTGTCACTGAGCTGCCAGGGAAGCCCTCACTGCTTTGCTTTATGAATGTCTATCATCTAGCGTCTTCCACCTGCCTCCAGGATTGTGTCAGACAGTTTTGTCTACTGTGATTAACTTGGCTCACTTGTATCCTTTGCCCTAGCTAATCAGAATCATTTGGCCTCCATGTAGGATACTTAATACCATCTCAAGCTGATGAGAATAAACTTCTGGCCCAAATTTCCCAACTGTTATCAGGTGGGAACCAGGACTTGCACTAAGCAAGCCAAACCCTTAGGATACTTTCCACATACTCAAATGATCTAACTGACAATTGTCCCAACAAAGGAGGTATCTAGGCTGATAAAAATAGTCCCTTTTCAAAGGTGTGACTTGTGTTAGGCCACCTTGTGCAAAATAGCACCACTCTTTGTGGGAGGCACCGTCTGATCAAGTGAATCTGATAGTTGGGTGGCCTCAGGGGCTGATTCTGCTTCTCGTCAGGAGCAGCTTTCCCTACAGTCCACTGTAAGAAGTCGTGACCTTGCCTAGAGGAATGGCCAGACAGAGCAAAACATGACATCTTCTTTTTCCCCCAATCACAATCTTTTTCTTTTCTGATTATAATAACGGACAGTATGTGTGCACACTTTAAAAACAATGCAGTCAATACCAAAATGTATATAGTAGAAAACAAAAAATATTCAGTAATGCCAACAGAAATAATCTTTAGTTAATATATGCAGAAAATGTATACATATGTATTATATGCACTCAAAAGCACACATATATTTATTAAAATGCAGAATTTTATAACCTCTTTTTTACCTCAAAATATTGAGAATATTTTTTTATTTCAACTCAATCCTTTTTTTTTTTTTACTGCACTATAATATTCTATATATGTGTGTCATCGTTCATTTACTTAATTCTTTAATGAGAATTTCAGTAACTTTCATGAATATTTTCTTTGTTTTTTTAGTAGTTACCATTAAATTATTAATGTATGAATTTAAGTAAGCTTAACAAACAACGAAAAAAACCACCAAAACTCAGAGTCTGAAATTAATCTCTGGACCCTTTCTGGACAAGAAAAGAAATTTTAAACACTTTATTATTGAACACAGTTCACCTGTCACTCTACCATCTTCCTTGTTAATATTGCTTAGAATTTTAATTTTTCCTCTTTGGAAAATAGAATAATTCAATTCTTTGAAGTTAAGAAAATATATTACGTATACATTACTACTTTCTATGCTCTCTAGTCCTGAATCTAACTCCCACCCACTTCCTCCCCAACACCCTCTGGACTGGAAGCGGCAGGTACATGCAGAGGGTCCAGAATCAGACTGCCTGGATCAGACCCTCAGCTGTGCCCCCTTGAAAGCTGAAAGCTGTGTGGCTTTGGATAAGTGACTTAACTTTCCCATGCTTCAGTTTTCTTGTCCATAAAGTCAGGGTAATTATAGTAACTAGCTTATCAAATTGCTGTGAGAATTAAATGAATGCCTTTGAACAGCACCTTTGCACTAGTAAGTGGCCAATAACTATTTGCTAATATTATAATTATGGGCTTTCTAGGTGGCTCACTGGTGAAGAATCTGCCTGCCCATGCAAGAGATGCAGGTTCTTCCTGGGTCAGGAAGATTCCCCTGGAGTAGGAAGTGGCAACCCACTCCAGGATTCTTGCCTAGAAAATCCCATGGAGAGAGGAGCCTGGTGGGCTACAGTTCATGGGGTTGCAAAGAGTCAGACACGACTGAGCAACAAAGCATACAATATTATAATTGTTAGTTTCCTATAGTAGGTTCTTTCCACTAAGGGTCTTTTAGTTCCATACCTACCTCTACCATTATATTTTATATTTTCATATTTTATATTTTATATTTCATATTTTATATTTTCATAATGTTTCATTCTTTCATATCACCTTGAACTCCTTTCAGCATATCTTATAGTACAAGTCTAATGGTGATGAACTCCTTCAGCTTCTGTTTGGGAAAGTCCATCTCTCCATTCCTGAAAGACAACCTTGCTAGGTAAAGTATTCTTGGCAGATTTTTTTTTTAGTTCTTGTACTCTTGAATATATTCTTACTTGCCTCTGGCCTGCAAGTTTTCTGCTGAGAAATCTTGGTCATCGCCTTCTGCTGGCTCCCTTTATGTGTGAGTTTTTTTTTCCTCTTGCTGCTTTTAAAATACTCTCTTCGTCTTTGGTTTTAGATAGTTATATCGTACCTTGGATAAAATCATTTAGGGTTGAAATTTGGGGATTTATTAGCTTCATTGGGCTTCCCAGGTGGCTCTAACGGTAAAGAACCCGCTGCCAATGCAGGAGATAAAAGAGACATGGATTTGATCCCTGGTTCGGCAGGATCCCCTGGAGAAGGGTATGGCAACCCACTCCAGTATTCTTCCCTGGAGAATCCCATGGACAGAGGAGCCTGGTGGGCTACAGTCCATAGGCTTGCAGAGTTGGACACGACTGAAGTGACTTAGCACATGTGCCTTAGGTTCACCGAACTTGGACATCCAAACGTATCCTCAGACTTGGGACGTTCTCAGTTACTGTTTCTTTAAATAAACCTGCTCCTTTCTCCCTTTCTTTTCCTTCTGGACTCCAGTTATGTGTAGATTGTTTCTTTTGATGGTATCTCATAATTCGCATAGATTGTCTTCATTCTTTTCATTCTTTTTTCTTTTTGCTTCTCTGATCAGATAATTTCAAAAGACTTGTTTCTTGATTGACTGAGTCTATTTCAGCTCAGTTGAAACTGTTGAATTCTTCAAGCATTGTATTCTTCAATGCTAAGTTTTCTGTTTTTCTTTATGGCTTCTATTTCTTTGTTTAACTTCTTATTTTCTTCATGTATTATATTCCTAATTTCATTTAATTGTCTATCTTTTCTTTTAGTTTACTAAATTTCCAATTTTTTTTTTTAATTATGAAAGTATGATAACACATTTACAGGAAACTTGGAAAACACAGAACAAGGTTATATATAGTTCCACTATATATTACAATTATTTTTAAAAGTATCTAAATTAAGATTTTTAGTTGGAGTTTCAATATCAAACTCACAAAAATTACTAGAATGTATATACAGAGAAGTAGAAGAATATAGTAGGCCTGAAAAGCACTATCAACCAATTCAACATAATTAAGATCTAAATTTCTTTAAGAGGATTATTATGAATTCTTTGTCAGTTCATAGATCTCCATGTCTTTAAGGTCAGTCATTGGACTTTTAATAGCTTTCTTTGATGGAGTCATGTTTCTTTGATTATTGATCCCTCAGGCCTTGTATTGGTGCCTATGAATTTGAGGAAGTAGTCATCTCTTCCAGTCTTACAAACTGTCTTTTCCAGGCAGAAGTCTTTCACCAGTCAGCCTATCCAGAGAATCTAGGTAGATTGTCTGGTGTGTCTAAGGGCAGGCTTGTTACTGGATTCCTTGGGCAGGCAGGTCTGCTGCCTGCGTCAGCATGTAAAGAAGGCTTGGTATTTGGGTAAATAGGGGTCAGCTTGGTGCCTGGGTCCACAGTGGCTCATTGGGCAGGCCTGGTGCTTGAGTCCATACTGATGAACCTGAGACTGGGTCATTATGGGCAGACTTGGGTCCACGGGAGCCAACCAGGTGCCAAGGACCAGAGGGGTAGGCCCATCATCTTAATCTGCACCCACAGGGGCCAGTGTGGCATGAGGTGGCATGGGATCCTGGGATTATGGGAGTTGGCCTGGTATGGGTTGGATCAAGAACCTAGTCCTTGGTAGTTGGCCTGGTGCTGGGCCCAGCCAGGAGCCAGGGTTTGTGGAAACTCTTGGGAATCCAGAGGCTACCAGAGCCACCCAGGGCCATAGGAGGTGGCTGGTGCTGGCATGTGCCAAGAGGCTGGATTAGCAGGATTCTGCCAGGAGCCTGGGCTGTGGAAGCCCTCTGGGACTTCTGGAGCTGTCTGGCACCCAAGTGGTCTAGGGCCCTGGGTTTGCAGTTCCTCTGGGAACCTGGAACCATGAGAGTCCCCTGGTGCCACTGGGGCCTGTGGACCCTGGAATGAGCTGGGGCCCTATGTTCAAGGGAGCCTACAGAAAGACGCCTAATGGCGGAAGAAGTTAGCTGGGTTCTGGGGAGGGGTGGCTCTGGGGTCCACAGTGAAATTGCCTGCTCACTACTTCACTCTCTTTCTCCCTTGGGGAGGTTGTCTGTCTTGACTCAGGCAGTCTAGATTTGGAGAAAGTGTGATGGGAATAATGTGAATCTATCATTCCTACCCTCCTCAATGCATTTTTTTCTTATTTCTGTGTTTCGCTCAGATTCTGTAATTCATCACCCAGACTCTTGTGAAGGTATTTTTTATATGTGGATAGTTGTTCAAATTGATATTTCCAGGAGAAAATCAGTGGTAGAAATTCCTGTGCTGCCATTTTGCTGATGTCATTCCCCTCCTGGATCAGGGTTTTTGACTCACTCTGACAATCTCTGTCTTTCAGTTGATGCATTCAAACTACTGACATTCAAAGTGATTATTGATGTAGTTGGATTAAGAGCTACCACTTTTGTTACTACAGTTGACCCTGGACAATGCTGGTTTCAACTGCATGGGTCCACTTATACATGGATATTTTTCAATAGTAGATACCACAGTATTACATGGTCTGTTGAATCCACAGATGCTGAGGGCCTACAAGTTACGTGCAGATCAACCCCCATTGTTGTTCAAGGGTCAGTTCTATTTTCTGTTTGCTGCCCTTCTTTTCCACTATTTATAGCTTTAATTGACCATTTTTCATTATTCCTTTTTATCTGCTCTCAGCATATTAGTTATATTTGTTTTATTTTTTTCAGTGTTTGTCCTAAAAATTTCAATATATGGATACATTTGGATTTACTAACCCAAACCCACTGTCAGATAACACTATATACTTCTTCATGTGTAGTGAAAGTACCCTATAATAACAAAATAATCCTAATTTCTCTCTTATGTCCCTTACATCCTTGCTGTCATTCATTTTATTTATACATAAGCAAACACACACACGTATATATAGCTATATGTAATTGAGTACTGTGTTGCTATTATCTGTTAGATCTATAAGAATACAAAAATAAAAATTTTAATTTTCCTTCACTTATTCCTTCTCCAATGCTCTTCCTTTATATAGATAAGAGTTTCTGACATGTATCATTTTTGTTTTCTCAAAAGAACCTCTTTAAACTTCTCTTGCAAGGCAGGTCTACTGACAACAGATTCCCTTAATTTTTGCTTGAGAAAGTCTTTATTCATACTTCACTTTTGATGAAAGTGAAAGAGGAGAGTAAAAAAGTTGACTTAAAGCTCAACATTCAGAAAACAAAGCTCATGGCATCCGGTCCCATCACTTCATGGCAGATAGATAGGGAAACAGTGGAAACAGTGGCTGATTTTATTTTTCTGGGCTCCAGTATCACTGCAGATGGTGACTGCAGCCATGAAGTTAAAAGATGCTTACTTCTTGGAAGCAAAGTTATGACACGACTGAAGTGACGCAGCAGCAGCAGCAGCAGCAGCAGATAGCATATTGAAAAGCAGAGACATTACTTTGCCAACAAAGGTCCGTCTAGTCAAGGCTATGGTTTTCCAGTGGTCATGTATGGATGTGAGAGTTGGACTGTGAAGAAAGCTGAGCATTGAAGAATTGATGCTTTTGAACTGTGGTGTTGGAGAAGACTCTTGAGAGTCACTTGGACTGCAAAGAGATCCAACTAGTCCATTCTAGAGGAGATCAGTCCTGGGTGCTCTTTGGAAGGACTGATGATGAGGCTGAAACTCCAATACTTTGGCCACCTCATGCGAAGAGTTGATTCGTTGGAAAGGACCCTGATGCTGGGAGGGATTGGGGGCAGGAGGAAAAGGGGATGACAGAGGATGAGATGCCCGGATGGCATCACCGACTCGACAGATGTGGGGCTCCACAGAGCCCCACTCGACAGAGGATGAGATGGCTGGAAGGCATCACTGACTCAATGGACATGGGTTTGGGTGGAGTCCGGGAGATGGCGACGGACCGGGAGGCCCTGGCGTGCTGCGGTTCATGGGATTGCAAAGAGTCAGACACGACTGAGCAACTGAACTGAACTGAACTGAACTTTGAAGGATAATTTTGCAGCATGTGGAATTCTAAGTTAGTGAGGGTTTTTTTTTTTCTCTCAGCACTTTAAATATTTCACTCCACAGGGAAATGTTTTCTTACTTAAATGGCTTCTGAGAATAAGTTAGTTGTAATTCTTATCTTTGCCCCCTATAGATGAGATTTCCCCGGCCTCATCCCTCTAGCTTCATTCAGGAGTTTTTCTATATTTTTAATTTTCTGTACTTTGAAAATGAAATGCCTAGGTGTAGTTTTTTTTTGGAAGCTTTAATTCTGCTTGGTGTTCTCTGAGCTTCCTGGATCTGTACTTTGGTGTCTCACATTAATTTGCGGGACATTCTTAGTCATTATTGCTTTGAATATTTCTTCTTTTTTGTTTGTTTGCTGTTGTTGTTCTTTTGGTATTCCCTTATGCATAGGTACACCTTTTGTCTCACAATTCTTGGATATTCTGGGGTTTTTTTCTTCAGATTTTTTTCTCTTTGTTTTTCAGTTTTGAAGATTTCTGTTAAGATATCCTCAGGCTCAGAGGTTCTTTCTTCAGCTGTCTAGTCTACTAACAAGACCATCAAAGGCATTATTCTTTTATCCTTCAGTGTTTTTTATCTCTAGGATTTCTTTTCAGTTCTTTCTTAAAATTTCCATCTCTTTGCTTATATGCTATCTATCTACTTTATTCACTAGACCCTTAGCATATTAATAAGAGTTGTTTAAATTATAAGTCTGATAATTCCAACATCCCTGCCCTGTCTAAGACATGTTTTTAAGGCTTTCTCTGTTTCTTATGCCTTTTTCTTTTTCTTGCTTTTTGTATGTCTTCTTATATATATAGGGCTTCCCTGGTGACTCAGATGGTAAATAATCTATCCACAATGCAAGAAACCCAGGTTTGATCCCTGGGTTGGGAAGATCCTCTGGAGGAGGGAATGGCAGCCCACTTCAGTATTCTTGCCTAGAGAATTCCATGGACAGAGGAGCCTGGCAGGCTACAGTCTGTGGGGTCACAAAGAGTTGGACATGACTGAGAGAATCTCAGTAACCAAGCATGATGTACTGGATAAAAGGAAGTGCTGTAAACAGGCCTTTAGTGATGTAGTGGTAAAATGAGGGGGGAGTGGGGGAGGAAGGGAAGTGTTCTATAGTCCTAGGATTAGGTCTCAGCCTTTTAGTGAGCCTGTGCCTCTGGATTGTGAACTTCACAAGTACTCCTCAGTGTCCTCACCCACACCCTGAAATGGAACAGGATTACTGCGGGGGCAGGGGTGGGAGGCTGGAGGGCAGACCCTGAACTGGTTATTTCTCTTTCCCAGGTCAGTTAGGCTCTGATAAAACCACAGCTGGTTCCACTCTGGTTAAACAGTTTCTCCTGAAGGCAGACCTTGTTAAGAAGAACTGAATGTTCTGATTTATTTCAAAATCGTTCCTGCAGAATAGTTCCAGTAGAAGCATGGTGGGGAAACAGGTTGTGGTAGGATTTTTCTTCAGTACTGACTGTGAGAACCTGGAGGAGAACCAGAAGGTAAAACTCAAGACTGTGTGGAAGCCCTCAATGACCAGGTTCCTCTTGAGTTTTCCGAGTTCTCCATACTGAGCCTCCAGCAATTTGTAAATCCCAGTTCAGTTTTCGCTACTTCAACACTGGTTCCCACAGAGGTTGCTGCTTCAGTAAGCTCTGATTCTCTGTATTTGTCTGTTGGTTTCTCCAACTTGGTTTGCAGCATTTTGCCCTGTGACTTCATTTCTCTTTGGATCTAAGATTTGTTGATTTTTGTTTTACTTATTGTTAGGTTGGAGTGTCAACTTCCAAACTTCTTACATGTTGGACTGAAAACTGACATCTCTTTTACCTGTTCATCTCAGAAGTATGAAAAGTCTCAGTGATTCTTTTTGAATCTTTGCTACGCCTCTTTCTTCTGGCAGTTTCTCATCTGTTTCCCTTGTTTGCCCTATTATTTTACTGGGGCTCCCAGAAATTATATGTCAGTAGACTTCATATTTGGAGAAGGCAATGGCAGCCCACTCCAGTACTCTTGCCTGGAAAATCCCATGGACGGAGGAGCCTGGTAGGCTGCAGTCCATGGGGTCGCGAAGAGTCAGACACAACTGAGCAACTTCACTTTCACTTTTCATTATCATGCATTGGAGAAGGAAATGGCAACCCACTCCAGTGTTCTTGCCTGGAGAATCCCAGGGACCGGGGAGCCTGTTGGGCTGCCGTCTATGGGGTCGCACAGAGTTGGACACGACTGAAGTGACACAGCAGCAGCGGCAGCAGCAGCAGACTTCATATTCTATTGACAGAATGTCCTTTGGACAAAAATATGGAAAACTTAAGAACTGGAATGGCTTGATCGGTTCTACCCTTTCTAATAAGATTTTCCCAATCTGTCATCCAGTCACCCTACCTACTTCCTTTTGGTTCTTTATGACCCCTCTTCCATTCCAAAAAAATAATCCCAAAGTTCTCACTAGTTTGTCTTATTTTAACATGTGTTTATTTTTCTTTTTACCATACTCATGATTTTGCAGTTTTGTGGAACCTAGTTGTACATTTTGTGATAAGTATTTTGTTTTAAATACGTCTAGATTTATCTCTGGCTTTACATCTCTTGTTGCTAGAGTGATAATATCTGTTGAATTGTGTCTTCAAATAAATGTCTTTTGAATGAGGCTTAGATGTGGCTTTTTATGAACCAATCATTGTAGAAAGAGGAAGGGTTGACCTGATGAATTTAAATCAATCTGAGACCATTTCTCTCAGTGAAAGGAGTTCAGTTTCTTTCAGTGCTAGGAGTTCAATCAGCTTCTAGATAAACATGATAGAAAAGTTGGCATCTGACTGAAAGACTGAAAATTCTGAGGAAGGAGGGATAGGGAAATAGATATTGGGTAATTAAGAGATACCCAGAACCCTTACATGGTTATTTTAAAAATGGTTAAGATGCCACTTTTATGTCATTGCTCTGATGCCCTAGTCCAACAAAATCTGTCCCACCACCTGTTCTTATAAGATTTTACTGAAACACAGCCATACTTATTTTATTGTATATGGCTGCTTTCACACCACAATGGAGAGTTGAGTAGTTGTGGCAGAGACCCTATGGGCAGCAAAACCTAAAGCATTTATGATTTGATCCTTTCAGAAAGTTTGCTGACCCTTGCTCTGAAAGAGTAAATCTAAACTCATCCTGGATTTCAAAGGATTTCTATCATCTTTCATCATGCTACTGATCTTATTTAATCGGCATTATTCACTGTAAACAACCTCTAATCCAATCAGATTGATTTATTTACCTACCCCCAAAAGTGTGTGTTCATTCCCCACTTTTCTCTTTTGTCTCTGGCCTTTCCAGTTTGGAATGTTCTCCTTCAGTCTTATGTATCTTTGAAGGCCCGTCTCAAGTTCCTGAAATTTGCTTTGTTAACTCTGCCCACACTAGAACCTTGTTTGCTGCGTTTATTGCCTCTGTCACACTATGAGGCATTTTGAGTCTGTATATGTTTTATAAATATATAAACACATATCTGTCCAGTTGAATGCAAAACTCCTGGATATGAAAGTCTTGGTAATATAATATTTTTGGTGTGTCTTTTTATAGAAATCCAAGCATTGCTAAACAAAGAGAAGGCACTTAACTGATACTGTCAGACTCTGCCTCGCACACATCCAGGATTAGTCTGTTTCTCTACACCCCTCTCCACCCTAATTTGAGCTTCCCCTCTTCTCATCTGGCTTAATGCTACAGTCTCCCAGGTGTCCCCTGCTCCTTCTGGCCCCTACAGGCATCTCCCCACATGGCAAACAGACTGTGGTGGTTTAGTCACCAAATCGTGTTCAACTCTTTGTGACCCTATGGACTGTAGCCCGCTGGACTCCTCTGTTCTTGCACTTAGCCAGGCAAGCATACTGGCGTGAGTTGCCATTTCCTTCTCTGGGAGGTCTTCCTAACCCAGGGATTGAACCCACATCTCCTGCAGTGCAGGTAGTCTCTTGCATTGCAGGCAGATTCTCTACCAATTGAGTCATCTGCCTGGACTATTTCCCTTCCAGGTCACGAATGTCTGTTTTCTCATAATGTGGGTCTCTCTCTCCTCTTTGCCTGACCACCCAGTCTGTACTGACTTCCTCTCACTTCCAGTATATCACTTTAGCATCCAGTTTCACTTTCTTCATTGTCCTGATCTTGACAAAAATTGTCTTGTTTTCTTATTTAGCCATTGCCCCTGTAAATATCAAGGAGCTTACCTGATTTGTTCATAGCTGTATCTTCAGCCCCTAGAACAATGCCTGGTGTATGAGCTGTTCAGTAGCTCTTTATGGAAAACATAAAACCATTCATAAATTTATTTTCTTTTAAAATAGGAAAAAGAACTTTTGTTCACTCTCATTAACATGCATTTACTAAGCACCTACTTTCACGGTATTACCATTTAGGGTTTTGCACAAACTGTTCTTAGGGGTGGTGTTAGTTTCCTAGAGATCATAACAAATTACCACAGACTGAATGGCTTATATAACCTTATTCTCTCACCGCTCAGGAGGCCAGAAATGTTAGCAGGACTGAATCCTTCTGGAGGCTTTGGGGGAAAATTCATCCCATGCTTCTTGCCATGTCTGGTAGTTGCTGGCAATCCTTGGCATCCTGTGACTCCTAGGTGCATCACTCCAATCTCTCCTTTCATCTTCACATCGCCTTTCCTCATGTGCTTCTCTGTGTCCTCCTCTGTCTCTTACAAGAACACTCGCATTGGATTTGGGGTTCACTCTAATACAGTAAAATCTAATCTTGATCTTTAATTATATCTCCTGTTACCTTCTCCCCAAGATCACATTCTGAGGTTCCCCATGAACTTGAATTTTGAGAGAACACAATTTAACCTGTTACAGGGGTTCATTTGATACAGAGACTAACAATCTTCTCTTCCTATAATTTAGTGCATTTAGGTTGTTATTTGAGTGGCCAGCAATCACCTCCCTTCCCCAGAAAACTCCAATTCTATTAGGGAATTACTTCTTCCGCTTTATGAACAATCTTGGTAAAGATGTAAATCAATATTTCTTGTCCCAGCATAACCAAGGAGCCACATTTGGCCCAAAGGAAGACAAATGGACTCCTAGGATTTTTATTTCTCCAAATATATCTTTCTTTATATTTTGGCAACCTTTCAAGATAGAGTTTTTACTAAATTTCCTATGATAGTAGCACTGGAAATCTGAATTGACAGAACACACAATCTGGACTCCTAGAACTTTTCACCCGGAGTAGGGACACACAGGATGGGAAATAAAGGTGAGTATACACTGGAGCAGCAGGGCCTTGACAAGACCCATAAGTTGTTGTTGCTGCCTAGACCCCAGCAGCCTGGCCCCATTCCTGTCTTGCGTCCAGGTCTGGCCCTCTAGCCCCCTGCCCATCCCACGAGTTCCTGCCTAGTGCTCTGCAGAAGTCTCTCTTTGCTTGTTAGCCAAAATCCATTCCTATCATTTACAGCTAAAGAAACTCAGCTGTTACTCTGAGATCCAGGTTTGTTCAGTATTGGTGCAGTTTTCCATATTTAGCTCTGAGTTCTCACACGCTGAGTTTACTACTACATGAGATACTACCTTCAAAATGTCAGTTTCAGCTCAAACCTACAAATTAGTGAAATTACAAGACAGTATATGTTAGCTATTAATTTATTTATAACCCATCTTGTTACAAAGGATTGCATTGTGTTAAATTATCCTACAAAGGTACAGCAAAAAAAAAAAAAAAAGTACATTTAAAATAAGAAACAAAAAAGGAGACAAGGGAAAAATAAGGATAGAAAAGTGAGATGGGGCCACAAGTGAGCCTAATCCATAAAATGGTTACCACGAAGGCCTAGACAATAGAGAAAAGGAATAATAACCTGAGAGGGTCTACAAGCTACTGTTGTTGCTATGGTATTTGGCAACAATATTTCCCACTTGAAATAATACCTGCTCAACCCACATTTCTGTTAAAAGAACTTGAAATCTCTTTATAGTAAAATGGGACCATGAAATAGTCAACTTGCCAAATAGGAACTGCCAAATCCCAGAAAAGACAATGAATTTGCTTAAAGTCATTATGCTATCACTTTAAAGATGGTTAAAAAAAGTCCTAAAACATCAACTTTAATTAATTCGTTTATATAGGTATAATACTCAAAAAACCCTTTAAGCTATAGTGCCTTATTTTATTTTATTGTTTATTTTAAAATTGTTTTAATTTTTTAAATTAAAAAGTTATTGGGGTATAGTTGCTTTCTAACGTTGTATTGGTTTCTGCTGTACAGTGAAGTGAATCAACTGTATGTGTACATATCTATCCTCTCTTGGACCTCTCTCCTGCCCCCTCCATCCCACCCATCTAGGTCACCACAGAGCATGGAGCTGAGCTGTAGTGCCTTATTTTAAATTGTTGATGATTTATTTTGCTTTACATAATAGATGGATCTTGGCAAACTTAATTTTATAACCTTTTGTTGCAAATTAAACTATTTTAAATTCAATAGAGAAATGCTATTTGAAAGAACACCTGTAGTCAATCTTTTTGCAAACAAAATATCAGTCCCTTATGTATTATTTTAGTCATGTAGCGTTTTCACGTACTACAGAAATGCTGATTCCTCTCTTGCAGTTTTTATAAAAGAGGCGAAGCCCAGATTTTAAATGCAAACACTGCATAAAGATATTGCTCATACATAGTAACATAGTAAACATAATCATAAGATACTGATCTTCATTATTATAATGAAGATTTTCCCATTTTAATATTTATTGCATTTTTTCCCTACCAAACCTTTTCTACCAAAATGGATCTGAGGCAACTATTGAATACATCACAAGTGCCACCTAGTGCTTTCTTTGAAAATAACATTTTTTGTACCTTCAGAAACTAGACCAAGAAACAAGATGCGAAAGGCCCATAATCCCAGGGCAGAACCTGTTTAAATAGCTCTGCTTCCTAAAGAAAGAATCTGTTTTCAGCCAAAAGCAATTTGAAAGACTAGTTTGGCAGTAAGTTTGACTGTAGTCGGATCTTCCAATACTGGTTGGTTTTATTTCTACGTAGGTACAGATGTCCCCTCTGTCTGAAAGCAGAACGTGCCTGTGAAAGCTTCTGTACCAGAGATGCCATAAAGCAGTTGCCTTAGGGCCCATCTTGCTAAAGGACGCACAGAGTGAGCTGAGGTGCCCGGTGCTGAGTTGCTGAGTGGATGCCGCTCCCTCTACTTGGGAGTGCCGCCTCTGCAGTGGCTGGCTGCAAACCACGTGCTGAACGCTATTTTCACTTTTTGCCTTGTTTTGGAAAAGTGAAAATCTTTTTCAGATTTCAACTAGTGAAAACAGGTACTAATGTAGGTCTTTCGTGAAGATGAAGTAGCACAGAGCAAACTTTGGAAAAGCCGGGGACACCTGTATAGATGGAGTTAAGTAAAGGATACTAAAGAAAGGGAAAATGAAGGCATTTCCATACAGAAGTAACAGCAACATTTTCAAAAGTACTTCTTCCCAACTCCCAGTAGGAGGATAGTCTCTTGGAAGCGCGAATTCTACCATCATTTATGCCCAAGTCGCTCCTCTTCCCCACTGTCTTTAAAGGCACTGAACTGTTGTTCCCATCACTGTCTCGCCACCGCCACCCATAGTCATAATCACAAGCACCATCTGAGGAACTCTTGTCATAGGACCCAGTGCTGCTGCCAAGGAAACAAACACAGGTTTTAGCTGCTACAATCAAGGCACTTAATATCAACTGGGAGAGAGGAATAGAAGACAGAGAAAAACATGGAGGAGAAATATAAGTGTAACAGTGAAACAGCAATACTGTTAAAAGCCATCACTGTTTGCCAGTTCACAGAGCGGAAATCATTGGAACCATCCCCGCCCTTTACTCACTCCTGGTGCCAGAGTTTTGTAGCCTTCGTCGGAAATGCCTTTCTGCTTGTTCTCTTTTCCTCCTCTGTTGTCTGTTTATTCCTCCGCCTCATGCCTGGAAAATTGCAACAGACTTATCCTTCGGCTTTCTGTCTCTGCTCCTGCCAGGCTAACATCATGATAGTGCTGCCTTTAGCTTTTCATTTTCTTCCTCAATAACTAGCATGGCTTTCTGTGCTTATCAGACTGTGGACACAAATCTCTAAGCCCAGAGTAGAAGGCCTTCCATAATTCACACAAACTTTCTCCATTCAATCTGATAGGCCACCATATCCGCAACACTGAAATTTTTATCCTCAAAGGGCAGTTCTCTTTTTACTTTGAAACCCAGTGCCACACCATGCTTTCATTTCCTTTTTTAAATTGTGTGGGTTCCCTCCTGCCCCCACCAGTATTTCTACTTTTTTTTTCTTTTGTCTTTTGTGCTCTTTGCCTTGTTTCAGCTTTTCCCAGTTCTTTCAGTTCAATTTAGTCGCTCAGTTGTGTCCGACTCTTTGTGACCCCATGGACTGCAGCATGCCAGGCCTCCCTGTCCATCACCAACTCCTGGAGTTTATTCAGACTCATGTCCACTGAGTCAGTGATGCCAACCAGCCATCTCATCCTCTGTCGTCCCCTTCTCCTCCTGCCTACAATCTTTCCCAGTATCAGGGTCTTTTCAAATAAGTCAGTTCTTTGCATCAGGTGGCCAAAGTATTGGCGTTTCAGCTTCAACATCAGTCCTTCCAAAGAACATTCAGGACTGATTTCCTTTAGGAGGGACTGGTTGGATCCCCTTGCAGTCCAAGGGACTCTCAAGAGTCTTCTTTTCATTTTCTTCAGTTCAAAAGCATCAGTTTTTCAGCACTCAGCTTTCTTTATAGTCCAGCTCTCACATCCATTCATGACTACTGGAAAAACCATAACTTTGACTAGATGGACCTTTGTTGGCAAAGTAATGTCTCTGCTTTTTAATATACTGTCTAGGTTGGTCATCACTTTTCTTCCAAGGAGTAAGTGTCTTTTACTTTCATGGCTGCAGTCACCATCTGCATGATTTTGCTGCTGCTGCTGCTGCTGCTAAGTCGCTTCAGTCGTGTCTGACTCTGTGTGACCCCATAGACAGCAGCCCAACAGACTCCCCCGTCCCTGGGATTCTCCAGGCAAGAACACTGGAATGGGTTGCCATTTCCTTCTCCAATGCATGAAAGTGAAAAGTGAAAGTGAAGTCGCTCAGTCGTGTCCGACTCTTCACAACCCCATGGACTGCAGCCCACCAGGTGCCTCTGTCCATGGGATTTTCCAGGCAAGTGTACTGGAGTGCACGATTTTGGAGCCCCCAAAAATAAAGTCTCTCACTGTTTCCATTGTTTCCCCATCTATTTGCCATAAAGTAATGGGACTGGATGCCATGATCTTAGTTTTCTGAGTGTCGAGTTTTAAGCCAACTTTTTCACTCTCCTCTTTCACCTTCAACAAGAGGCTCTTCAGTTCTTCGTTTTCTGCCATAAGGGTGGTATCATCTGCATATCTGAGGTTATTGATATTTCTCCTGGCAATCTTGATTCCTGCTTGTGCTTCATCCAGCCCAGTGTTTCTCACGATGTACTCTGCATGTAAGTTAAATAAGCAGGGTGACAATATACAGCCTTGACATACTCCTTTTCCTATTTGGAACCAGTCTGTTGTTCCATGTCCAATTCTAACTGTTGCTTCTTGTCCTGCATACAGATTTTTCAAGAGACAGGTCAGGTGGTCTGGTGTTCCCATCTCTTTCAGAATTTTACACAGTTTGTTGTGGTCCACACAATCAAAGGCTCTGGTGCAGTCAAGCAGAAGTAGATGTTTTTCTGGAACTCTTGCTTTTTCAGTGATGTTGGTAATTTGATCTCTGGTTCCTCTGCCTTTTCTAAATCCAGCTTGAACATCTGGAAGTTCACAGTTCATGTACTGTTGAAGCCTGGCTTGGAGAATTTTGAGCATTACTTTACTAGCATGTGAAATGAGTGCAATTGTGCGGTAGTTTGAGCATTCTTTGGCATTGCCTTTCTTTGGGATTGGAATGAAAACAGACCTTTTCCAGTCCTGTGGCCACTGCTGAGTTTTCCAAATTTGCTGGCATACTGAGTGTAGCACTCTCACAGCATCCTGTTTTAGGATTTGAAATAGCTCAACTGGAATTCCATCACCTCCACTAGCTTTGCTCATAGTGATGCTTCATAAGGCCCACTTGACTTTGCTTTCCAGGATGTCTGGCTCTGGGTTGGTGATCACACCATTGTGATTATCTGGGCCATGAAGATCTTTTTGTATAGTTCTTATTATTGTACCCATCTTTGCATGGAATGTTCCCTTGATATCTCTAATTTTCTTGAAGAGATCTCTAGTCTTTCCTATTCTATTGTCTTCCTCTATTTCTTTGCATTGATCACTGAGGAAAGCTTTCTTATCTTTCTTTGCTATTCTTTGACACTCTGCATTCAATTGGGTATATCTTTCCTTTTCTCCTTTGCTTTTGCTTCTCTTCTTTTTCAGCTATTTATAAGGCCTCCTCAGGACAACCATTTTGCCTTTCTGCATTTCTTTTCCTTGGGGATGGTCTTGATCCCTGCCTCCTGTAAAAGTCATGAACCTCTGTCCATAGTTCTTGAGACACTCTGTCTATCAGATCTAATCCCTTGAATCTGTTTGTCACTTCCACTGTATAATCGTAAGGGATTTGATTCAGGTCATACCTGAATGGTCTAGTGGTTTTCGCTTCTTTCTTCAATTTAAGTCTGAATTTGGCAATAAGGAGTTTATGGTCTGAGCCAGTCAGCTCCCAGGCTTGTTTTTACTGACTGTATAGAGCTTCTCCATCTTTGGCTGCAAAGAATATAATCAATCTGATTTCAGTGTTGACTATTTGGTGACGTCCATGTGTAGAGTCTTCCCTTGTGTTGTTGGAAGAGGGTTTTGCTATGACCAGTGCATTCTCTTGGCAAAACTCGATTTGCCTTTGCTCTGCTTCATTCATTCTTTCATTATATTGTTATTCCGTCACTTATTACCATTCCTCTCCTCCACCCCTCTCTTTTTGCCCCTACTGCCCTCCTCCCAATGGCACCCCACTCCAGTACTCTTGCCTGGAAAATCCCATGGATAGAGGAGCCTGGTAGGCTGCAGTCCATGGGGTCACTGAGAGTTGGACACGACTCAGTGACTTCACTTTCCCTTTTCACTTTCATGCATTGGAGAAGGAAATGGCAACCCACTCCAGTGTTCTTGCCTGGAGAATCCCAGGGAAGGCGGAGCCTGGTGGGCTGCCATCTATGGGGTCGCACAGAGTTGGACACGACTGAAGCAACTTAGCAGCAGCAGCCCTCCTCCTGGGCATCACATTCTCCTCCTGTCTCTCCTGGTTGCTCTTTCATCTTGCTTGACAGCAAATAAAATGGGAACTTCCCTTTCCTAATCTTTGGATTTATTTTGCTGTTTCCTAGGTCTCTGATATTTCTCTTTTTCTTCCTTCTTTTGCTGCAAAATATTTTCAAGCAATTTCCTCAGAATGAGCATGTTAAGAGATAAATATTCCAAATCCTTGCAGCCTGAAAGTATCTTCTACTTTCACACTTAATTGTGTTTGTCTGGATACAATATTCTAGCTTATAATTATGTTGCCAAAGAACTTGGGAGCTTTTCCTCATTGTGCGTTAGTTCCTTGTTTCTGATAAGAAGTGAAATGTCAGTCTGACTCTTGTTCTTCTGTAATGTGGAAGATGAATTGCTTTTGTTTTGCTATTTTCAAGACAAATCCTAACAATCAATTTTCCCATTTTAAACCTGAGGCCCAACAGGTCTGTGTTGTTTTAATACTAATTTATTTCAGAGATTGACTTTGAAAATATAGAACTCCATCATTTGACAAAAAAAAATCTAGTAAAGAGATGAAAAGATGTTTCTTTTCTACTGCAACTACAAATGGAGAGACATTCTTGCTCATCTTAAAATTTGGTCAAAGGATCTGATGAAGCAAGGTGTTATGTGAACTCTCACAAGGACACCAGTCTTGTTTCCTATGTGAAGTCTTGCACATCTATTTGTAACTGCTACCAGTTCATCATGTTCTAATATAAATCTGTCACTGAAATTATTATTTGAACAAAAGGCTCTTGTAGATGCTAGAGATTTTAGAAATTATTGCCATGTCATGTGAACATAACCTTCATTGACCCCTGCCTTACTTGTTAAGGCTTGTTAGGATAGTTTTGTATGTTGTCCTGGTGATAATGCTGTAGTCAACAACTATGTTCCCAAGTGGTCTAAACATTATCAGAGAAGGTTCCTTGGCTCTCTCTTCTTCCTGTTCACATAACGGACAAATAAGTCTGCTTTGCTACAACCTTTCACATGACAGAGAGTTTAAGTCTTGTCTATCTACGTTTCCACATGGTTGTATATTCAGTTGCTTCCACACCATAGAACACAGTGACAATTTCTCAAATGGAGAACTGGTTTAATAAGATATTTTACTCTTTACTCTAATATCAAGTGCCATTCAAAACATATCTCTTTTTCAGTGTTATTTGCAACATATTTGTATCATTTCAATGTCTCTCAGGAATTTTGGGAGGGGAGAGGAAATTGAACAAGAATTTTAAAAAGCAAAGTGGCAGTTCCTTTAATTTAAAAAAATGTGACTCTCTGACCTCAGATACATATCAAGGTGCAGGAAGACAATGTCCTATAATATTATTCTAAATACTGTAAAAATCTTCCTACCAAAACCAAAAGTATTCTCTATATTACTGTAATATTAAATCTTTACTACATCTATTATTCTATAAAGTAATCAGTTCTAGGACATAGAACAATAGAAAAAAATTACATTGTGGAAAAGAAACTTTCCTCAGATCCATGTGAATCTCCACATCATCACTGAAATTGATCAGATAGGTAACAGATGAGCAAACAGAATAGGGTGCAAAAATAGGCCCACATACAGCTGTCTATGGGGTCACAGAGTCGGACACTACTGAAGTGACTTAGCAGCAGCAGCAGCAGCATAGAGCATCATTTGATTTATCACAGAAGTGCCAATCAAATTCATGGGGAAAGGAACGACTTTTTATGGTACTAGTTCAAAGGATGAGCTTTCCAGGTGGTGCAGTAGTAAAGAATCTGCCTGCCAATGCAGGAGACACAAGATATGTGGGTTCAATCCCTGGATCAAGAAGATCCCCTGGCGTGGGAAATGTCAACCTCTTGCCTGGAAAATTCCATGGAAACACACTGCAGTCCATGGGATAACAAAGAGTCAGAGACGTCTGAGCAATTGAGCAGGCACACACTGGTTCAAAGGATATTTGCATTTTAAAATTGGGTAAATAGTAGCAAATTATTCACCAGAAAGCTAACAGTAATTTATGCTCTCACCAACATGCTTAAGAGTGCTTCATAACCTACTCAATGTTCAAGGATATTTCAAAGGATGGATACTCTGTTTATTGAGCACAAAGTACTCTTTCTGTTTGTGTATATAATGCAGTTCATTCATTATTCAAGCAACAAGTATTTACTGGATGCCTCATATATGGTAGGTACTGCTCTAGGCCCTGGGGATGTGGCTGAAGGCAAAATACTTACAGTCTTAGAACTTACATTCTTGTAGGGAGAAGACATAACAAACAGATATAAAAATACAATTTTATAGAGTTCTAAGTCATATGAGGAAACAACCCAACAGGTAAGACCTTAGAGAGATGAGGGGTGAGAGCTCTAGTTCATAAAAGAGAATCAGCGAAGGCCTCTCTGCAGAGGTGAGGAGGAAGAGGCCAAGCAAAGTTTAAGGGGAACATGTGAGTATATTCAGGCAGAAGTTCTGAGAGTAGAAAGGCCCTAAATCAGGAAAGTGTTTGGTGTGGGAGCGACTCCAAGAGAGACTAATGTGGCTGGAGAATGTATGCGAGACACAGAGGTAGGCGGGGGCTGGTTCATACTGACCTTGTTGGCTATAGCAAGACATTTAGATTTTATTCCAGGGTAATGGGAAGCCACTGAAGGGTCTTCAGCACTGCTGAGACATAAGCTGATTAATATTTATAGAAGATAATTTTGATTGTTGTCAGGAAAGGAATGGGAGGGGAAGGAAAGGGAGCAAAATGATCTTTAGCTGTGGCCAGAGGGACAGTATTGGACTAGGTGGGAGCCAGGAAAGTGGGGAAATGTGACCCAAATTGGGACATATCTGGATGTTGTAACAGTCAGGGCCAGCTGATGGTTTGGATATTGGGGTGGGGTGGGACCAGGGGTAGAGAGAAGTCAAGAATGACTCTTTGCTTTGGGACCTAAACAACTGAGTCAGCGGTAGCGTCGCCAGCTGAGAGAGAGATGATTGATGAGGGAGACAGTAGTGGGCACTGGAAGAACTTTGGTGTTCAGGAGTGGAACAACCCAACATGCATCTACAGATGAAGAGATAAACAAAGTATATCCGTACAGTGAAATATTATTCAGCTATGAAAAGAAATGACATACCGATACATGCTACAACACGGCTGAAACTAGAAAATATTATGCTAAGTGAAAAGAAGCCAGACACAGAGGCTACATACTGTATGTTTCCATGTGTGTGAAATATCCAGAATAAGCAAATCTACAGAGTCAGAAAATAGATTGGTATTTGACAGGGGCTCAGGGTGGGAGGAAGAACTCAAGAGTGACAGCTTAATGGAGGTTTCCATTTGGGGCAATGAAAAGATTCCGGAGCTAGACAATAGAGGTAGTTGTACAACATTGTTAATAAACTGCTGCTGCTGCTGCTAAGTCGCTACAGTCGTATCTGACTCTGTGTGACCCCATAGACGGCAGCCCACCAGGCTCCCCCGTCTCTGGGATTTTCCACTCAAGAACACTGAAGTGGGTTCCCATTTCCTTCTCCAACGCATGAAGGTGAAAAGGGAAAGTTAAGTTGCTCAGTTGTGTCCTACTCTTAGTGCCCCATGGACTGCAACCTACCAGGCTCCTCCGTCCATGGGATTCTCCAGGCAAGAGTACTGGAGTGGGGTGCCATTGCCTTCTCCAGTCAATATACTAAATGTCATGAAATTTTATACTTTAAAATGGTTACAGCGGAAAATGCTATGTTGGTTGTATTTTACCACAATAAAAAAGAAGTCTGAGACAACACAAATTTTAGGGAATTTTTGTGTGTAGGGGAAATTTTTGTATGTAGGGAAACTCAAGCATTCTGTTTGGGACATGTTAAATTTGAGATGCCTGTTACACGTTCAAGTAAACTGGATTCAGGAATCCAGAGTTCAGGGGAAAGTTTAGGAGAAGTAAATCTGGGAGCCATTACCACAGGGATGACATTTAAAGACTGAGAACTGGGTGAGACCACCTAGGAAAGTTGTGTAAAGAGAGAAAAAAAGAAGAAACTGAGCCTGGACTGCCTTGATAATGGTCGGGAATAGGAGGAGGACCAGCCAAGCAGCTGTGGGCATGCTGGCTCCACAAAGCAGCAGGAGAGTTAGGACAACATGGCATCTCTGGAGCTCAGGTAGAAAGCACTTTGGGGAGAGGGGGCATCAAGTGCCGATTACTGTTGAGAGATGGAGTAAGATGAAGACAGCTGGACTGTGTGCGATGGAAGTCCCTGGGATCTTTACAAGGTTGTAGTTTGTGAGGAAATGAACTGACAGCACAGAGTCGGGCGAGCTCTCCTGTCCCACTCTCTCACGGCCTCATACCTTGAGCTCTGTAAACAGTCAGCCCTACGCCTGCGCGCCCACTTGGCCATGGACCACTTTGGTCTGTCTTAGTGTGTCAGTAGTCTTTGAAGGCTCCCTGTTGCTGCTGGTCCTGCCCACAGAGAATAAATATGTCTGCAGGCCCCACAGCTCCTCAAGTCTTTCCAGCTTCCCTGGTCATGCCTTATCTACCCAGGGTTTAGTGAACTGTGTGAGCACAAGACATAGTTCCAAGTGGTTATATGCATTACTCAAATGCAGTAGCTTACAATATTTTTTTTTGTTTGGTTTATGAATTTCTCAAAGAGATGTATTAAGGTTTTTAACATCAATATAGATTGATCAATCTGTATTTCTTTTTCTAAAAAGTATTTAGTGTTTATTTACTTGGCTGCACTGGGTCTTCACTGCTGCGTGAGGGCTTTCTCTGGTTGTGGAGTGAGGGGCTGCTCTTTACTTGTGGTGCGCAGGCTTCTCATTGTAGTGGCTTCTCTTGCTGCAGAGCGCGAGCTTTCCCAGGCTCCAGTAGTGGCAGCACACGAGCTTAGTTTGCCCTTGGAATGTAGAATCTTCCCAGACCAGGGATGGAACCAGTGAATTGCAAGGTGGATTCTTAACCACTGGACCACCAGGGAAGCCCTAATCTTATATTTCTAAGGCCTTCTGCTTGTTGAATTTCAAAATCCTGTGTTAAGAGAGTAAGTGTTTTGACTCTCATGTCTTGTTAGTGAATTGTGATTTTTATCATCTGGAAATAGCCATCTTTCTTTTTAGTTGTAATGGCATATAGCTGGATTTTTAAAAATCCAGATCAAAACTTGGCTTTTTAATATGGGAACTTAGCTCATTCACATTTTGTATTACTAATATATTTAAATATACTCATATTATCTTGGCTTATGTTTTCTATTCAGTTTTTTTTTTTCTGTTTCTTCTTGCTGTCTTTTATTAGACTGATCAAGTTTTCTCATGGTTATACATGTTTTTAAAATCAGCATCTAGAATTAATCCATCTTTATGTTTTCCCATTAAATAAGAAATGTTTACTCTGACTTCCTCCGTCTACCTCTACACGTGTAAGTGATTTTACCAAATTAATTTTATTCTAGTCAGTTTCACTGTTGGTTTTAACTCAGTTTTTTCTCTTTTCTCTCACAGCGTCTGTTTCTTTGGACTATCTTCTGTCACTGTTGTTTTGTTTGAGTACATTTTTGAGTACTGTAATTATTTTAGAGATAGTATGATTGTGGCAAAACTTCTGAATCCTTGTATGTTAAAAATGTCTCCAATTTTGCTCTCATATTTGATTGTAAGTTTGCCTTTATAGATTTCTAGGTGGGAAATAATTTTCTTTCGGAATTTAGCACTCAAGATTGCTGATGAGAAGTCTGATGCTAATCTGCCTCTTCTCTGATTATAAGTAACAGAAACTGGCTCTGGCTAATTTGTGTAAAAACATTTTATTGGCAGGTTATTGGGTAGCTCACAGAATTACCTTAAAGGCTGAAAATCAGGCTTGGAAAACCAGCAGGATCCTAGGGGGCCACAAACAAGGATACTCTGTGGTAACAGTCTGGTTAGGTCATTGCTGCCAGTCTTTGTGGTCACTCCAAATTCAGGTCCTGGATGGAACAGTTAACACTCAAACTGCCAAACCTGAAAGCAGAGTTATCTGCCAGGCACCCAGTAAACACATGTGAGCGGCAGAAAAACGGCTGGAAAGATGTCCATAGCCTAATGCTTGGAACTGATAAACATGTTCCTTTAAATGGCAAAGAGACTTTGCAAATATGACTAAGTTGGACGATTTGAGAAAGGGGGATCAGCCTGTATTATCCAGGTGGACCCAATTACATGATTCCTTAAAAGTAGAGAAGCTCTCCCACCTGTGATCAGAGGGAAATGTGACTAACACAGAGGGGTCAGAGAGATGCAGTGTTACTGTCTTTGAGGATGGGGGAAGGGGGCCATGAACTAAGGTATGTGGTGGCTATTGGTAGCTGGAAAACGCAAAACCAAAGTCTCCTCCAATCTCCAGAAAGGAATGCTGGCACCTTGAGTTTAGTCCTGGACTTTTGATCTACAGAACAGTAAAGTAACAAATTTGTGCTGTTTGAAGCCACTGTGGAAAATTGTTTTGGCCACAATAGAAAACCGGTACACCACACATTTGCAGCATTTCTCTGTTGTGATGCTGGAGCACTGGAAGGCCTCAGTCTGGCACCGCTATGAACACTGTGAGCCTTGCAGAACTACTTTGCCATATAACACTTCCTCCTGTCTTCTTGCATCCCATCACTCTCTGATGTCCCTCTGGCGTTTTCTTTCTGCTAGTTTAGGGGCAAGGGAAGGCCAATGGACCCCATGTTCTGAATACAGTTCTTTAATAAGTTACCCGGTTGGTTGATTCAGAGCTGCCTTCTGTATTATTGTAAATGTCCCTCTGAGTGTGGAACTCGACTTGCTCTTTCCATTGTTTTAATCATTTATCTGGTTTTTCAGCAGCCAGTTTGGGGATGTGATTTTTCTTCACTCTTGTCAATGTTGTTAAATTTTATCTTTCAAATATTTCAAATTTTTCTGATAATAGTGCCTTTTCCTGTTTAACAGTGCTATGTGAATTTCTTCTTTAAAAACGCTTTGCACCTGTCATTCTAAGAAAACTGGGTGGAAGAGAACGTGATCTTATGTGTTCAGTTCACCATCCTGATCCAACTGATGCCTGTTACTTAGGCTGATTATTCTGAACCTGGGGCTCAGGCAGAATCTGAAGGACTAGACAGTTCCCTGAAGGGTGGACCGTGTGGTCAAGTCTCAGCAGGGAGGCACAGGAGGAAGCCAATGGAACACAGGGTTTAGGAGGACCCAGGTGGTGGTCAGGTAAGCCCCCTAACAGGAAAAGACAGAACAGACCTGAGTTCAAACCCCAGTTTTGCCCCTTTCCAACCAGGTAAACTTAGGCAAGTTTCACCTCTATGAGCTTCTGTTTTTCATTTTAAAATGGGGTTAACACCATCTATCAGACAAGGCTGCTCAAAGAACTAAATGAGTCAATATTGGCAATGTGCTTATCATAGGCTTGGCAGTATTGGGTATTTACTGAGTGCCTTTACATGGATTAATCTTGTTTAATCCCAACTTTTAAACCTATTACACAGATCAGGAAACTGAGGAATAGGGAATTTAGGTAAGCCGCTTAAGGCTGTAATCATAAAGTGGCAGAGGAGGGATTTTTGAACCTGGGTGGTCTGGCCGTCAAGTCTCCACACACACAACTGCTGCAGATTACCCTATTGGGCTGAGTGCTCTCCTTTGCCTTTCAAAATTTCCTGTGTGGTTTTGGTGGAGGGAGCCAGATTGATTTTAGGAACTAGAAAAGGACTGAGTCAGCAAGAGAGGTTTAAGTGGCCCCAGTAATAGGCAAGCTGAAGCTGGTGGATCTCGTAGATTATTGTTTAGAATCCAAGTTTGTTGGCTTATTTGCTTTTATCATGTACTTATTTTGTGGAGTTAAGACTTGCGTATCAGTAACGTGTACATATCTTAAAGGCACAGTTCAATGAATTTTCACATGTGTTTACACCTGAGTATTTACTATCTGGATCAAGCCAAAGAATGTTTCTAGCCCCCTTGAAGGCTCCCTTGGACCCCCTCCCAATCTAGCCAAAGGTAACTATTGTACTAACCTCTATCATTTGGGGTCAGTTTTTAGTCCGTTTTGAGCTTTGTATAATCGAATATAGGGTTTGTGTTCTGTCATGTCTGGCTTCTTTTACTCATCTTACTTATTTATTTTGATGAAGAATCAGATACTTAGAATCTGTGAGCGGATGACCACATTCCATGAGCAGGTAGTTAAGGTCTCTGAGTGTGACCCGAGGGGCTCTGTATACAGTATAGCCTTTTGTGCATCTCACTAGCTAGCTATGGGGGATGGAAAAGAAAAGGGAGACTTGCCCAGGCAGGGCCACCATTTGCTCCTGAAGGCTCTCACGGTGCCCTGGGCTCGAGGGTGGAAGTTCTAGGTATACTGTGTGTGTGAAGTGAATGTTAGTTCCGTTGTTCTTTCCGGGATTCCCTTTTGAGGTGGGACAGCTGCCTGAGTTTGGTTGAGGGTAGAGTGTCCTTTGCCTTTTGCAGCTGCGGTGGTGCAGTGGAAAACTCTGACTTGCTCTACACACTTGGGTGCAAGTCATGTCCGTGCCTGACTCCAGCCTCTGGGAGCCCATTTGCTCAGGGTAGGGGCAGAGCTGTCTTCCCTGTGATTCCCTGTCTTCCATGTCCTCCCTCTTGAGGATAATTCCAGCTTCTTTTCTGGAAAAGCCAAGAATTCTCAACCATAAAGGAGCTCTTAAAGTTCTTACACCTAAAGCATGAGAGAGTCCTGAGCTTCGGAATAAAAAGCCAGGTTTCCTTCCAGAGAGGAAAGGAAGGGGGAAGTCGCTTTTCCCTTCTATTCAGTAAGTCTCCAACAGAGGTGGGAACAGGGTATAAGTGACTACGTCAGTAACCTCTCCTGTCCCACAGTGCTGGGTTCCAGATCTGCTCTCTGTGAACCACGGGGAAACCAGGCAAAATCGCACTCGAATCATCTCTGCCCCAGGTTTTTCAGCTACAAAATGATGGTGATACCAACCTTGCAAAAATGTTTTTATTGGTAAATGAAACTGCTGCTACCACTGTCGCTTCAGTCGTGTCCAACTCTATGCGACCCCATGGACGGCAGCCCACCAGGCTCCCCCGTCCCTGGGATTCTCCAGGCAAGAACACTGGAGTGGGCTGCCATTTCCTTCTCCAATGCATGAAAGTGAAAAGGGAAAGTGAAGTCGCTCAGTTGTGTCCGACTCTTCGCGACCCCATGGACTGCAGCCCACCAGGCTCCTTTGTCCATGGGATTTTTCAAAGCAAGAGTATTGCAGTGGGGTGCCATTGCCTTCTCAAACTAGCTACCTGTAAAGCTCCATATTTAGAGTTCTAGTAAATGTATTATTATTTTTTTCTACAGGAGGAATCACCTGCTTGCATGGAAGTAGGAATAGCTGAATTGGGTGGCCTGGATTGCAGAGAAGCAAAGCACTTTGTCAGGTAGGTGGGAAGCAGGCTGGGGCTTCTCTGTCTCCTTTATGTTTCTGAGCAGGTAAGTGGCATGACTCAGCGGGTACTAGGAGGTGGCCCTGTGCTCTCAACATAGTACCCAAACCTGACCAATAATAGAACTTCATAGAGAGTTTAAAAACATTCCTACCTCAGCCACTTACTTTCTTTAGCCACTACTCTGGTTAAGGATCTGATTTAGTAGGGCTTCAGGACATGGGGAAAAAAATCCTAGGTGATTCTGACGACCAGTAAGGTTTAGAGACTTGTTCTAGAATATATTCCTGCCCAAAAGTCCGATGGTTTGAAACATTTCCATATTGTCTGAGATGGGGAGTATAAAATTAGAACTGGGGGTGTCCTAAGTCATCTTAACCACCGTGAAGGAATAACTTTTGTGGAACTGTCTAGATTACATGAACTTTATCACATACATTGTAAAAGCTGTGTCTTGATTTCTGTGACAAAATTTTCATCAAGGTAGAAGAGCAAAGCTCACCAGTACCTTGTTCAAGTAATAGTACGATGCTCTGTTCCAAGCACTAACCAAACTATTCCTTTAACTGGGAATCATTGTTACATTAAAGTAAATTAGAATGATCAGGCATGTTTTTCTCTTCTTCGTAGCCCCTACTTAGCTTCTGTTATTGAAGGCATATTAATAACTACCTCTCTAGGATGCAACCTCAGAGCATTCTGATGAGAAAGAACATGAGATGATGGGCCCTTAGGACTGTGAGCTGATAATGTCCATTAGAATCCTAACATTAAGTCAGCACGTGGAGAGAATGGGAATTAGAATTCTGATGGGAGATGGCTTGAGGGGATCAACCAAATCTAAGATTCTAGTAATGCTTTATTACATATTACTATAATTGAAACCTTAATTGAGATTGGGAGTATTGAAAATTTAGAGAGAGGGAAGAGATGAGAAAGGCTTGGGGAAGCCAGAGGATGTGAGCACAATACAAGCCCAGGTGGGAGATGAAGAGGGATGGAGAAGGGAGATGAAGAGGAAGGGAGTAAGAAGGTTGTTAAGGCAGAACAATACCCAAGATAAAAATTGTCTCCTTCATCCCTTTATGGTCCTTGCTGGACAATTCCCACCCCCAACTTTTCCCTGCCTCTGGTTACTATTTCACCCTGGTAAAGGGTTTCTTGAGGTAGTCTCAAGATGACTTAAGTAGAAGTCTAGGAGATGGCTTAGAGTATAGCCTAGAAAATGTATCAGATCCCAGCTTTGTCCTGTATTACGAAGATGCTTTACTGGGGACCGAGCTCATGGAACTTTTGCAAATAATCTGGAGTTTAGAGGGTGTCTTCATCACTTGTTTTTGAGAGTTTGAATCCTGTCTGTGCTGTTTATTGTGTGTGTGTTGCATTTGTTTTTTTGAATTGAGTTCCTGTTGGAGCAAAATTGGTGTGAAGAGGTTTGATTTTGGTTCTGCTGCACTTAGAGAAAGCAAATGAAACCTAAGAATTAAGCTTCTTGGCTCTATGTGCACTAGATTTATATTATACCTTCTCAGAATGAAGAGGCTTTACTGCTAGGGAATAAGTGACTATAAATCCTCCTAGCTTGTCATTCCCCCAACTTTAACCTCCACCCCTACTCCCACTGGGTTATTTTGAAGCATTTGAAGTAAATCTCAGATGTCATTTCATTTCTGCCGTAAGTATTTCAGCATGTGTCTCTAAAAGATATGGATTCTTTTTAAAAACGTAGCTTCGGTTTGGATTAAGTGACTAGCAAAGTAAAGAGGTGTACTTGCAAAATAAAACATAGCCACAATACCTTAATAGTACTCAAAAATATTGATAAAGATTCCTTGATATGATCAAATATCTAATCAGGTTTAAATTTCCTCCATTTTTGGATTTTGCTGATTAGTTCACTGAGATGCTGCTTAACAAATTCTTTTATTCCCTGTACATCCTGTAAGCTGGATATTAGCTCTAGAAGTTTAATCTGACTTGGCTTGATTTTTTGGCAAGACATTTTGTAGGTTATATAATTCCAAGCTTATATAATTCCATTGGAAAGCATATGATGGTAGCAGGCATTGACTTGAAGACTGTTCATTTTTGACTGCCCCTCAACTTAACTATTAAGCTATATGCACCTTAGACATACCTCATATACATACCCTCTCCTTTGTACTATTTTAACTGATTAGGAAATGGTTACTTGGTTGTAAGCTTGTCTCACAGAAGGTTCCATTAACCTTCAATATATGTAAGTAAGCATTTTCTCAATTCCCACCTGTGGTGGTGTTGCTGGTTATCTATTCAACTACCATCCATCTCACCTGTTTAATGCACAGACAGAGCTTACTTCCTGTTTAAGAGTCTGGCCACTTTTTCCAAAGTGCCTGGTTTCTGGGAAACTCTTTTCTTCCTTATGAGGATTATTGTCATCTTTGGTTTTTTATATGCGGTGTGAGGTTGTTATCTGGTGTTCAGTGGCCATCTTCTGACCATAGCGAGTAAGCTTAAGGATTAACACCAGAGTGTCCAGGATGATGGGATGGAAGTGTGGGATGCGTCCAGATCCTCAGTAAGTCATGGAGTGACTGGATTAGGCAACCTTGCAAATGCCATGCCTCCAGACTTCTTATGTGAGATTATAAAAAGGTGTATTTAAACCACTTTCAGTTGATCGTTTGCAGCTATAAATAACACACCAAGTATATTCAAATAAACTTTTTTGTGTTTCTGTTCACTATTTAGAGCCATGATATAGGGGGAAACCCTATAAACTTTGATCTTGAGTCAAAGTCTTTGTTAACCACACTAATAGAGCTAAAATGATGGTACAGATAGCACAAATCATTGAATCATCAAAATTAACTTGTTTTGATGTCATATTTTAAATCAGTTTTTGACTAGATACAAGTTGAAAAAGCACACAGCAACTTAAAAGTAGAGATAGAGGCCTAAACCTTCTGTGTTGGTGATAAGAATTGGAGTTGAAATATTTTCCCAAGTCTCATCCTCAAAGCACAGAACCAAGAGTTGACTTTGAGTGTTGGCAACAAAGGGAAACTTTTCTCCTGTTACATTATGCTGGACATAATATTCATATTAAGTGGGAGAATTGGAATTTCTGAATCTCCTCCTTTGCAAGAAGACAATTCCCAGCCTTCAAAATGAATGCACAAAGTTAGCAGGCAGTGATGAGGATTTAACTTTTTAAAAAGTTATGATGTTTGAAATCTAAGAAGCAGCTATAGAACTGAAAAAACCAATGGATAGCTGATGATCTGTCCTGTGCTTGTTCCTGGTTCTTTTTTTTTTTAATTGATAAATAACATAATGCTCCTGCTTGTATTTTGCATTCCCAGACTGTTGGAAGCAAAGTTTTATTGTTTTTCGGTCAGTTGTAGATTGCACCTTTGTCCCTGCAAACAAGGTGATGACAGTGAGTGGTTCCATGAAACCCTTGGTAACAAACCTCCTTTGTGCTGTGTGAAGAAGCCCTGGCTCATAAGTGGGTGACATCAGCAGGCTTCCCACCCATTCCTATGGATCCCTCAAAGTACAGAGACTCATTGTTGATGATTTTCACTCTGAACAGCTGCCGGGCTCACTGGCTTCATTCACTGTGAAGATGGTGATCATACCTCCCAGAATTCAAATAATCTGTTTTCAGACCATGTGTCAGGCCATCTGCCCTTGGGTCTGTTTAGGAAAATATGATCACCTTAATTATGGCACAACCCCTTCCAACTTCTCTGCCTGCTTGGAGGTTTTCCTCACAAGTCTCATTGTTTTAGATACGTCTCAGGTGGTGTCCCTTCTCCTTTGCTAAATAAGCAGAATTACCTATGTGTTCAGTGGAAACATCTTCCCATAGAGATCCTGCCTAGAAGGCATTTCAACATGGTCAACACTTACATACAGTAAGGCAGAGCCTACCTCCCTAGGAAAATCTACCTGATCAGAATTCTGAGTAAGTTAAATGTCCATTAGCACAATAAAATTCAAAGCCTTTAAAATTGCATAACGTGATGCATTTAAGCAGGTGAGCATAGCTTATCTTGGGAAAGTCACTGAAAGGAAGAAGGCAGGGTCAGGGTTCAGCTTTGGAGATCGGTAAGAGCAAAGAGCAGCATTTGAGCCCACTGGGGGCAGGCTCACTGTCTACAAGCGGTGGATCAGGCAGCAGTGCCTGGTGGATGAGCCAGGCACATGAAAGGCGCTCAGGAGGTCCTTGCCAAACTGCATTGACACGTAACTTTTACTTGAATCTACTGTTTGCTACCCCAGATAAATGCACTTGCAACCATCTTTCTGGTTCAGAGTCTCAAAGCTGGTCTGAAATGCCATAAAGAATGTTTGTACTTAAGGATAGTTTTTCATGGAGGTAGGACTTTGATCTTCTGAAAATTTTTATTATTTATTTATTTATTTATTTTTTTCATATAGGGTCATCATTACTATCTTTCTAAATTCCATATATATGTGTCAGTATACTGTATTGGCGTTTTTCTTTCTGGCTTACTTCACTCTGTATAATCGGCTCCAGTTTCATCCATCTCATTAGAACTGAGTCAAATTCTGAAAATTTTTAATCTGATTATGTAGCCAGAATATTAGAAATAAAGTTTAGAAGAGGACAGACAGTTCTTGGGTATAAGGAGATTGGTAATGGCTTGGGACAGGTGAATAGATATATTTATCTGGTTCTGTGAGCCTTACCCCTTTTATAACTTCCAGGTATTTTATAGACACATTTTTCTATTCAGTAGTCAAGCTGTAAACAGACTGAATCTTGATAGTCGTGTCTTTAAAAAGGGGGAAAAGAGAAAAGAGAAGCACTGCCATCACTATCCTAATGGAAATATCTTTTTGTCTTTGGAACCACTGGCCCAAAGCTGTGGACCATCACTGGGCCTCCACTCCACTTTAAACCCATCCTGACTATGGCCTTCCTGTAGGTCTGTCCCGCATATGTAACTGTGGTGCTCTGAGAGGAAACTCTACCCATTGTTTCCTTAACTGAATCCCATGGGTTTTTGGTTTTTTTTTACATAAAATTGTAGATGCTCAGTAACTGTTTGCTGGGTAAAACAACAAGTGGTGTTTAGCAATATTGGTGAGTGGTGTAGCTTTTCCTTCATGCTCACAAGTTCCCTGGGCCCCGGATCGAATCTCGCCCACCTAGATGTCTCAGCATACATATGGACACACTAAGTGTTTATGTCTGAGTAAGCAGAGCACGGACCGTGTCCACAAACACCACGGGAGACTGCGGCGTTTACTGGCCCCCCGTCACCGGTGTTGCCTGCTGAGCCACAGAAATGTTCTTCAGGTCCTTTCAACATCTCACAGGTTCATGGTAATAGGTGGGAAAGGACCAGGGAGATTTTAAGCCAAAAATCCTTCCTTTTATTGGAAAAGCCCCTGATGCTGGAAAAGATTGAAGGAAAAAGAAGGGGATGGCAGAGATTGAGAGGGTTGGATGGCCTCACCGACTCAGCAGACATCAGCCTGAGCAAACTGTGGGAGACAGTGGAGGACAGAGAAACCTGGCATGCTGTGGTCCACAGGGCCGCAAAGAGTCGAAAACGACTTTGAGACCAAACAACAACAACTTCATTTTATAAGTGAAAAAGCTGGGTCTGGAGAGGTGGAGCAACTTATGCAAGAATCATATATAGCTAGTCTTTGGCAAAACCGGGAAGAATCTGAGTCTCCTTGAAAGTCATTTTTCTTCCAGAAATATTTTAAAGCTTTATGTTAAAGATCCTCATTTTATGGCTATATATATGCTATCAAATAGTTATAACCAGTTACTCCTCAAGGAAACTCTAAAAGCTTTTAGCTAATTATTTCCCATTTGACACATTTCAGGATGTCAAATAGTTCTTACATCAAGATAAAATACATGACAAGTTGAAAAGAAGAGCCATAAAAAGATAGAAAACTTTAAAGGAGTTATCCAAAAACTGGTAACATGACTCCAATCCTTTGGGTACATTCAAGGTAAAAGGATAGGCCTCTGAGGAGGGCTTAATAAATAGTACCTATCTTCCTCACCTGATTCTGAGCAAATTGAGAAACAACAGGAAAGGTAGCGGATAGAGGTCAAAATAGCACCTTTGTTACTGAAAGAAGCTGAGTGGAAAGCAGAACTTAGCGTAGCAGCCAAGTGGGCTGTTAACTGAACCCAATTCAGGACCACCTTCTGGGCAGAACCAGTAATGCCTGAGGGCAGGACCACTGCTAAGAGAAAGAAGGGCCAGGCTAAGCTTTCCCAGTGAGTGAACAGTGTTGGAAAGTGGTGCCAGGAAGATTCCAGGATGTTACAGCTGGTGCTGGATTCAGCTATTCCCCATAACAATAAGGGGGTTGCAGATGGGTAGGGAAAATATGTGATGAGGTTTCTCTGGAGGAAGATAATCTGAAAGCCCCTCCCACTGCAAAGCTGCTTTTTCCTGGAAAAGGCTTCTTTCACAGAGCTTTACATACACCTTGTGCAGCTTGGAGGGTGCTGGTGGCTGGGGTTTGGCTCCTGCTTGTAAACTAAAAAGGAAAGAATTCTAACAGTGGGAACAAAGGAGAAGTGGCGGGACTGGGTGGGCCAGTGTTGGCAGAGAGAAAGAGAGAAGTATGAGGAGCGAGGAGGGCGGGTGGGGCAAGAGAGGGAGGAAGAGAGACAAGAAACTTTGTTACTGTCCAATAGGGCCACCTAGAGGGGCTCTCAGGCTGAAGGGATAAGCTGGAGTTTTGACCCAGAGCTAAGGAAGTTTTAGCTGATCTAGGAGAAGGCAATGGCACCCCACTCCAGTACTCTTGCCTGGAAAATCCCATGGACGGAGGAGCCTGGTGGGCTGCAGTCCACGGGGGTGCTAAGAGTCAGACATGACTGAGCGACTTCACTTTCACGCATTGGAGAAGGAAATGGCAACCCACCCCAGTGTTCTTGCCTGGAGAATCCCAGGGACGGGGGAGCCTGGTGGGCTGCCGTCTATGGGGTCTCACAGAGTCGGACACGACTGAATCGACTTAGCGGCAGGGAAGCTCAGGTGAGAAAAGGATGGTGGGTATCTGAAGCGCCCCTTGAGAGCTCCCCCACACCACAGAGAGGCAACTTTCAACACACTAGCTTAGCCCCCAAATAGAAAAGCCAGTTAATTAAGAACCCTCACCCCCATCCTCCTTTACTTCTTCCTTTTCCTACTTTGACCTTAGAACAACCATATTTAGTGAAATGGGGCAGATAATTGGAAACAGTAGATAGAAAAAAAGGAAAAGATGGACCTTGCCCCTGTCCCTGGCTTCTTGACTGCACGATGCCTCAGAGAATAAAAGGAAAAGTTTCACTTTTAAATCTGATTCCAGGATTTGGTTATTACACAGGATTGGTTCTTCTCACTTATTAATTGAGACTGTCGGAGACTTAAAGTGGCTGTAGGACTTGTTACCTGGGATTGATTTAAAACCAGTCCTAGCATAGGGTTATAGAGGTCTTCATCCAGGGGCAGGGAAAGAACATTCCCTCCTGGAAAATTTTAAAAGTGACAGTCGAAATAAAAAAGTTGCTTTCTCATTTGAGAAGATTAGTTTCTCCTTCAAACTGAACAGCCTGTTGACCTTATTTTGCTGGTTTTTATTTCTCTTGCCTACCAGCATGGGATTGTGGAGTCTCTACATTTATTAGGGCTTCCCTGGTGGCTCAGACGGTAAAGCGTCTGAATGCAATGCTGGAAACCTGGGTTCGAACCCTGGGTCAGGAAGATCCCCTGGAGAAGGAAATGGCACCCCACTCCAGTATTCTTGCCTGGAGAATCCCATGGATGGAGGAGCCTTGTAGGCTACAGTCCATGGGGTCGCAAAGAGTCAAAAACGACTGAGCGACTTCACTTTCCTTTCCTTTCCTACATTTGTTAAACATGCTGCCTAAACCACTATCTGGGACACTGAGCACACTGGAAGCTCCAGGTAACCAAGAGCCCCATCCTACTGATGGCACGTACCACACCTTCCCCAGGTGGCAGGGCGCATGCCCAGCAACATGAGGCTACTTCTCTAACAAGTTATGAACTCAAGCAGGAAAATGACCAATGCGTTAGTCAGGAACAGTTGTCTTTCCATGCTCTCTTCTCTTCAAAGCACTCTGCCAGCAAATAGCACTGCTAATTAAGTCTGTTGGTGAGTAAACTTAAGGAAGTGTATTAAATGGCTCCCTCCAGTCCTGCCCAAAGCCTGGAAGAGGAGGCCAGCTTGAGTTTTTACCACCATCTCCCAACACCCTTTGTTATTTGATCAAAATAGTTTCCCTCTAAGATATTAATGATTCCTAGGGTTGCTTTAAAGTTTCTTTATTATACATGAAGTGATTGAAAACTGCCAGTCATGAATCTGGCAATCCCCTCTCATGAGCTTAAAGACTGTTCTGATTACGATAATTACATTTTTATGAATATCTTACCTAGACAGTAACAATTTTACTGTGTCAGACTATACCACACAAAGATACATCAATTTCATCTGCAATGAAAAATAGATCCTAATAGCTCAGTTATATTTATGTGATAGTCAAACATCAAGATGCAATGTAAGTACTTCAACTGAAAGAATTCTGATCATTATTTAACCTTGAGGTGGTGATTAAGGGTGAAGGCTTGTCAGCTTTCATGAATTATTTTTTCATGATTTTTGGTGTTTTGATTTGATTTTTAAAACTCTGTAATTTAACACTTATTAACATTGGGATTCTACCCCCACCCTCCATGATACGTGGACAAAGCAACAGCAACTAAAGATTTATAGATGATTGATGGTCAGAGAGGATTAGGAAATTGTAAGACATAATTATGTTTCAGGAACACAGTGCGATGCCAACTGGTTTTCTTCTTGCCTAAGTTTCTTCAACCATGATGCAAATAATGCACACAGTGTTCAGGTTTGATGCTATGAGTACATATTATTTTAATGTAAGGAAAAACTGTTCTATTATTACAGATAGTCAACAGTGCTGGTCGAAGTGTACTCTGAGAACCAGTAGCATCAAGGCTCACCTAGAAGCCAGTTAGAAATGTAAATTCTCCTGCCCCAGATTTGTTGAGTCAGCATCTTTGGCCGTGGGGCACAGGACTCTGTCTTAACAGGCTCTCCAGGTGATTCTCTGAGGTTCAAGAACTGCTGCTTTAGCATCTTGTAGCTGTTTCCTTTGATTACAGTGAAACACTGCCAGGCGTGGAGGGGTAATCCTAGCAGCACTGAAAGTGTTCCCTGTTAACTGTGGCCATGTCCGTTCCAGGGGAACGTAGGTGAACAAGCTCTTTTGGTCAAATTCCTCTTAAGTGGGTTTTTTCTTCTCTTCAAATCCCCAGATGTCACAAACCATAGGTTCTTCCCGTTAGCACTTGTTAGTTCATCCTCCCTGGTAGAGGTATGTTTGTGATCCCTTTCTAATGTCAAAAGCTTTCCGCCACCCTGAAACTCTGCTGATCCTTTCCCTTTGTTACAACCTTTTCCCTACAGTCATCTTGATTTGAGTTGCTTAAAAATTTAACATCCAACATGATGCTCTTTATATTTCTTATGGCAGTAGCTGCACTATATATTTTGATAGCACTCTTAGTCAAAACTATTTATCAGAACGCACCAGAAAATGCTATGTGGAAAGGCCATACATTGCAAGCACACTTAATTCAAGAAAATACCAAAGAATATACTTAGTATGAATGCTGATGCCAACTCACCAGGACTGTGCAGGGATGTCAGTAACAGTTTTTCTTTGACTGAGAGATTAAGGAAATGTATTGCAGAGTTTGGTAATAGATGACAAAGGGGGAGGGAGAAAGGGAGAGAGTTTGAGAGAGAGAGAATTTTGTAATAAAAAGTATTTCCAAGACTAATAGTATTCTAAGGAATCAACATGCGTGGGGCAGTGTTAAATGGAGTAAATGAGTATGATGAAAGTGAATGGCATCTTATGATTTAATCTTCATATTACTTTATAAAAATACATTCTTATATATATGAGTATATGCTTTTAAAGACCCAAATCTAAATCCTGACTGTGCATCAGAATGACCTTGAAGCTTGTCAGAACTACAGATTTCCATGCTTGCTATAGCAGCACAAATACTAATATTCAAGCTGCAGAGAAAATTAGCACAGCCCCTGTGCAAGGATGACATGAAGATTCATGAAGCAGTCCATATTTTAAAAAAAATTTTCTGGGTTCCAAGAGACTTTTATTTTGGTAGCATGGAGTCCAGGAGTTTGTATGTCAAAACTACTCTAGGTGATTCTAGTGCAGGTGGTCCTTAACTTTCATTTTGAGAAACACTGCAAATCTCACTCAGAAAGAGGGAAACCTTTTGACTTGTGATTGTGAGGCAGTAAGGCTCAACCAGTGTCACAGTATCTTTGGATCCCCGTGATGCGTTAAGTCAAGCTCTAGACTAGCACATGCTTTCTGTCTAGTTCTAGAGTTATTTGTGCACTTGCCTCCACCCCCAGAAGACTATAAGCTCCCTGAGACACAGGAATTATGTGGTATACTGACATTTGTATCTTCAGCTAGACACACACCCTGCCTTCTCCTTATTGAGAAGATGCTCAATGGTATTTGTCAAATGAAGGAAGACACTAAAGGTTAAAATGCAATTCAGTGAGTGTGATTGAAACAGCTCCTTCCACCCCCAGCTTTTGAGACCTTAGAGTCAGGTTTCTGTGTCTCAGCCGTGCATTTGTTATGTGGGAGGTCGGTTTCTTCTTCCTTCATAGGGCTGCTTTGGGGTAAAATGATGTGATGTATGTGAAAATTCTTTGAAATCGCAGAGCCACTTGTTTCAGGTTTTTAGAGTATGACTGTCTTTTTTCCCTCTAAACTTCATTTTTCCTGTGAACGACTGCAACTTATATGACTGAGGCAAAGAACACAGCATTCACGTCTGGCAATTATGGGAAAGCAAATCCTGTTATTTGAAATTTGAAAGAACCACTTGGCTTTTCCAACTTCAATACTAAAAACTGTAATATAAATAGAATAACTACCTCACAAATAATGGGGAATACAAAGGAAGAGAAATACACTGGGGAGCAAATGAGCTGTTCATACTGGTGTTTGATTCTGAGACGGGACTTTCAGAATCTGAGTGTAATGAAGTGATCTCTGAACTTTAGTGGCTCCCCTAAGATCACCTTAAAAGGTAACAGTTGTCCGATAAGATAAGTTGAAAAGTACAAGTATGTAACATCCCTTTCAAAAGCTTAAGGTAGAGATTATGATTACTCCTCAAGCTATAAAGAACCAAAGAGTTGAAAGAAACTAGGCGATGGCACCCCACTCCAGTACTCTTGCCTGGAAAATCCCATGGACAGAAGAGCCTGGTAGGCTGTAGTCCACGGGGTCGCTGAGTGACTTCACTTTCACTTTTCACTTTCATGCACTGGAGAAGGAAATGGCAACCCACTCCAGTGTTCTTGCTTGGGGAGTCCTAGGGATGGAGGAGCCTGGTGGGCTGCCGTCTATGGGGTCGCACAGAGTCAGACACAGCTGAAGCGACTTAGTAGCAGCAGCAGCAGCAGCAGTTCACTTACAAGAGGTGATGTGCCCTGGGTGGTAAATGCTGGTCCAGGTCTGAAGCAGTTCATAGTCCAAAGAGGAGAACAAGGTCAAGGAGTTTTCCGTGAGATTATATGTATTCAATTGAGTCTATGTTGTCTTTTATGTGTGTATGTGTTTATTATTTTACTTAAAAAAATTGAAGCATATTTGATTTACAATATTTTATTTGTTTCAGGTGTACGGCATAGTGATTCAGTATTTTTCTGACTGTAGTCCATTATAGGTTATTACAAGATGATGGCTGTAATTCCCTGTGTCATAGAATACATTCTTATTAGCTATTTTATACGTAGTGGTTTGTATCTGTTAACCCATACCTCTAATTTGTCCCTTTCCTCTTACCTCTCCCCTTTGGTAACCACGTTTGTTTTCTATATCTGTGAGTCTGTTTCTGATTTGTATATATATTCATTTGATTACTTTTTAGATTCCACATATAAGCGATAATCTCATAGAATATGTTTTTGTATGTCTTTTCCCACTAAGTATAGTAGTTTCTAGGTCCATCCACATTGCTGCGAATGGCAAGTTTTTGTTCTTTTTAATGGCTGAGTAGTATTCCATTGTGGAGAAGGCAATGGCACCCCACTCCAGTATTCTTGCCTGGAAAATCCCATGGACGAAGGAGCCTGGTAGGCTGCAGTCCACGGGGTCGCTGAGGGTTGGACACAACTGAGCAACTTCACTTTCACTTTGCATTTTCATGCATTGGAGAAGGAAATGGCAACCCACTAGTGTTGTTGCCTGGAGAATCCCAGGGGCGGGGAGCCTGTTGGGCTGCTGTCTATGGGGTCGCCCAGAGTCAGACACGACTGACGAGACTTAGCAGCAGCAGCAGCAGCAGCAGTATTCCATTGTGTGTGTGTATGTAGCACATCTTCTTAATCCAGTCACCTATTGATGGACTCTTGGGTTGCTCCTATGTCTGGGCTATTGTAAATAGTACTGCTTTGAACATTAGGGTGCATATATCTTTTGAATTAGCGTTTTGGTTTTTTCTGGGTAAATGCTAGGAATGGAATTGCTAGATCACATGGTAGTTCTGTTATTAGTTTTTGAGGAATCTCAAAGGTTTCCTTTTCTCCACATCCTCTCCAACATTTGGTTTTTGTAGACTTTTTGATGATGGCCACTCTGACAGGTGTGAGGTGGTATCTCATTGTGGTTTTGATTTGCATTTCTCTAAGAATTAGTGGTGGTGAACTTCTTTTCAGGTGCCTGTTAACCATCCACATGTTTTCTTTGAGAAAATCTCTCTTCAGATCTTCTGCCCATTTTCTGATTGGGTTGTTTTTCTGATATCAAGTTGTGTTAGCTGTTTACATATTTTGGATACTAATCCTTTGTTGGTCACATTATTTGCAAATATTTTCTCCCCCATTCCACAGTTCGTCTCTTCATTATGTCATTTGTTTCCTTCGCTATGCAAAAGCTTTAAAATTTAATCAGACCTCATTTTTTGTTTTTGCTCTTCTTTCTTTTGCCTTCGGAAACTGATCCAAAAATATTGCTACAATTTATGTCAAAGAGTGCTCTGCCTATGTTCTCTTCTAGGAGTTTTTTGCTTTCCAGTCTTACATTTAGGTCTTAAACCATTTTGAATTTATTATTTGGTGTGAGGGAATATTCTAATTTCATAGTTTTAATCACTGTTGGCTGTCCAGTTTTCCCATCACCACTTCTTGAAGAGTTTATCTTTTCTCCAATGTATATTTTTGTGGTAGATTAATTGACCATAGGTGCATGGGTTTATTTCTGGGCTCTGTATTTCTCTATTGATCCCTGTGTCTGTTTTTGTGCCAGTACCATACTTTTTAAGTTACTACAGCTATGTAGTATAGTCTGAAATCTGGGAGAGTTATATCTGCAGCTTTGTTCTTCTTCCTTGATTGTTTTTTGGGGTCTTTTGTGGTTTCATATGAATTTTAGGATTATTTGTTCTAATTTAATTATGTGTGGGCAGTACGACTGAATTATTTTAGAAATAGCTATAGGCCACTCTGTAATAGAGGAAGCAAACACTTTTGCTCTCTACTCTTTATCTGGAATTCTCATTTTACTCTTATAGAAAGCCTGTGGCTTAAACTTTTAAGACAATCACTTTGTTCAAGTTCTATATCAGTACCTGAGGAGGACCATAATGTGAGGACAGATCCAGGTTTTGTGAAGCTGAAAGCTTTATATAATTTAGGGTGCCCTATTGTTTAAAAAAAAATAAAATAATAATTTTAAACATTTGATGCAAAAGTGAGTAATTAGAAGGAATCAATCCTTCCAAGTGGTGGTCACAAAGCTGGAATTTCATTTGTTTCCTAGAAACGTGCCTCTGTAATACTGGAAGCAAAATTTTAAGATAAAGGGATTTGCAATAGAATGTTGATGGGTGGGACATTTCCAAACATTTACCAGTAAGAAAAATACATATATGCTAAATGTAGCTCCAGAGATAGACACTAAGTGCCAAATGCTCAGAGTAGAGAAGTAGGGCTGTGGTGAAGACAGCAGAGAAGGGTCACTCTAAAATTATACATGGAGGAAGCCTTCATTTACTTGGAATGCTTAGAGAATTGAGTAGACTTTTCAAATTAATCAAAAACAACAACAAAACCCCCTTATTTATTGGCTATCAAAACTTAAAAATAATATAATCTTCTTCTTTTTCAATTTCCCTGTAGGTTTAAGAACTTAAAAAAAAATAAATTCATGTAACTTACCAATTAAGTTTAAGGAAAAAAACCAAATAATTACTTAGAGGGGGAAATAATAAAGTATTCATTCTTGCCTTAATAGAGAGTCCTCTGTTGCTTGGGTGACTGAAGTAGCGCCTATTCCTGGTGGAAACATGGATGCTGGCCTCCTTAACTGTCTCTCAGAGATCATTCAACTGGTAGAGTTATGGTGGGAACATTAGTTTGATTGTGGTGAAGCTATAATGCTCAATTAAAATTTACTGAATGAATTAACCAAATGAATGGTTCCAGTTTGGACAAATCAGGACAGTTTCAGAAGCATTTTTATTCCTAAGAATTCTATAATCAAATTTTATCAAGCTCTTGAATGCATTGAAAACTCCTTCCTGAATATGGCCTACGTTTGACAGCAAAAGGATTAGGAAATGGAAGGAAACTTTTACTGAGCGCCTGACATATGCAGGGGCTTCCCTGGTGGCTCAGATGGTAAAGCATCTGCCTACAGTGTGGGAGACCTGGGTCAGGAAGATTCCCTGGAGGAGGAAATGGCAGACCACTCCAGTACTCTTGCCTGGAAAATTCCATGGATGGAGGAGCCTGGTGGGCTACAGTCCATGGGGTCACAAAGAGTCGGACATGACTGAGTGACTTCATTGACATATGCCAGGTATTTTGCTGATGTCTGTATATTTTTTTAAGCACTGTAACCATTTTGCAGTGTTGGAAACTAGATCTCAGGGCTAAGTAACTTGTCAGTGGCCTTTCAGGGTGCAAGTGGCAGAGCTAGGATTCAGATCTAGGTTTGTGTCCAGGGTTCATTCTCTTGACTCTGTAACTTGTCCTTTGACCTTTTCTTCCCAGCAAATGTTGAGACACACGAAACAGAGACTTTCCAGGCCAGAATACTGAAGTGGGTAGCCTTTCCTTTCTCCAGGGGATCTTCCCAACCCAGGTCTCTGCATTGCAGGCAGATTCTTTACCAGCTGAGCCACCAAGAAAGCCTTTAGCTAAAGGCAGAATCATACAGAAGAGAGTGTGGTATGGTGCAGTTATGCTGCTTAGCCATCAGTAGTATGTGACTTGGGGTCTTAAACTATCCATGTGTAAGACCAGAGGACTAGAGTCGATGACCTCTGAGTGAGGTGACCACATGGCCCAGTATGCCAAGACTGCCCCAATTTATACCTGTTGTACAAATATGAGATTTGTACAATAACAACTATGATTAGCACTCTCTTCCACTTTCAATAGTGTTCCACTGTGGATCATAAAGTCTAAGGCTGCCCTATATACGAGGTCTTGATTCTATGATCTCAAATTGAATCTAATAATTTTTTGATTACTGAAGCAACAGGAATTTCCATTTCCCAGGCCTGTGAAGTGTGAGGGACTGACAGCACATGAAATGGACCCTGTCTAGAGACTGCTTTACATTTCTGATACAGAAATTCTGCTCTAATAATGTATAGTTGTTAATCCCCTTCTGGTCAGTTTGGTTCCAGTTAATTTGGGATTATTATTACAAATATTTACTTCTACTAATAGTGACTACCACTTATTGAGTACTTAGAATAAGTCAGGCTAAGTACATGGTCTCATTTAATGCATTTATTAACATTATAAGATAGTTTCTCACTTTCTAGATAAGGAAACTGAAACTTAGAGCAATTAAGTGACTTGAAGGAAGAGATGAAAGCAAATTCTCCTAATCTCTTAACCATTATACTATATTAAGGTATGTATGCATACACACAGCAGATAATTTAAAAAACTGTCAAAATTGGAGACAAGATGGCAGGTAGAAGGACTTGAATTCACCTTCTCTCATGATAACACCAAAATCACAACTGGCTGCTGAACAACCACTGACAAAAAAGACTCAAACCTACCAAAGAAGACATTCTATCCCAAAGAACCCACAAGATGGTAGAGGGGTACTTTTGTGATATAGTCAAATCCCGTATTTGCCAAGTGGGTGATCTACAAACTGTAAAATAATTATATTGCTGAGGATCTCCCACAAGAGAGTTCTGAGTGTCAGGCTCCCCAGCCTAGAGGCCTGGCACTGGAAAGAGAGGAGCCCCAGAAGCACTTGGCTTTGAAATAGGCTAGGCTTGGGTGCGGAAGCGGCACAGGACTGAGGGAAGCAGAGATTCTACTTAGAGGGCTCACACAAGCTTTCACTCTGGGCCCCGGGGCAAAGCAATGACCCCATAGAAGCCTGGGCCAGACCTACTTGTGAGTCTCCTGAGGAGGCAGCAGTCAGCTGTGGTTTTCTGCGGAGGTAAGGACACTGGTGGCAGACGTGCCAGGGAGTGCTCATCTGCATGAATTCTCCTGGAGGTGCCATTTTGGCACCGAGATCTGCAGGCTCCAATGCTGGGACACCTCAGGCTAAACAACCAACAAGGCTGGAACACAGCCCCACCCATCAGCAGACAGGCTGCCTGAAGTCATCCTGAGCCAACAGCTGCCAATAAACACACCCCTTAACATGGCCCTGCCCATCAGAGTGTCAAAACCCCGTTCCACCCACTAGTGGACAGGCGCCAGTCCCTCCCACCGGGAAGCTCGCACAAGCCCCTGGACCAAATTCACCCATAAGAGGGCAGACTCCAGAACTAAAAGGAATGACAGTTCTGTAGCATGAGGAATGGAGACCACGAACACAGAAAGTCAGGCAAAATGACACAGCAGAGAAGTATGTTCCAGATGAAGGAACAAGATAAAACCCCAGAAGAACGACTAAGTGAAGTGGAAACAGGCAATCTACCTGAAAAAGAATTCAGAGTATTGACAGTAAAGATCACCCAAGATCTTGGAAAAAGAAGGGAGGCACAGACCAAGAGGACACAAGAAATGTTTAATGAAGAGCTAGAAGATTTAAAGAACAAACAAACAGAGATGATCAATGCAATAACTGAAATGAAAATTACACTGGAAGGAATCAATAACAGAATAAATGAGCAGAAGAATGAGTGAGTGAGCTGGAAGATCGCTGGAAATCACAGCAAGGGAGCCAAATAAAAGAATGAAAAAAAGAACCAAAAAAAAGAATGAAAAAAAGCTTGGACAATCTAAGAGACGTCTGGGACAACATTAAATACAGCAATATTCACATTATGGGGGCCCCAGGAGGAGAAGAGAAAGAGAAAGAGCCTGAGAAAACATTTGAAAAAGATAATAGTTGAAACTTCCCTAACATGGGAAAAGGAAATAGTCACTCAAGTCCAGGAAGCCCTGAGAGTTCCATACAGGATAAACCCAAGGAGGAATATACTGAGACACATATTAATCAAATTGACCAAAGTTAAAGACAGATAAAATATTAAAAGCAACAAAGGAAAAGCAAAAAAGTATATACAAAGTAATCTCCATAAGCTTATCAGCTGATTTCCCAGCAGAAATTCTGCAGGCCAGAAGGGAGTGGCTAGATATATTTAAAGTGATGAAAGGGAAAAACCTACAGTCAAGAATACTCCACCTATCAAGACTCTTGTACAGATTTGACAGAGAAAATAAAAAACTTTACAAACAAGCAAAAGCTAAGAGAATTCAGCACCATCAAACCAGCTTCACAACAAATGCTAAAGAAACTTCTCTAAAAACCTTGCTGACATCAAGTGTTTATAAAGACATGGAGCAAGAGGATGTCACATGCAGTGCAGCACAGTAGAAATCAGTGCATCACCTATTAAAACTGACCAGTCAATTCTATTCCTACACACTTATGGACACTAGCAAAATTCTTGTACATGTACACCAGCAGATGAAAATACAGTTTATAACAGCATTATTTGTAATGAATAAAAAGACAGAAACAACCTGAAATTTCCATTAACAGTGAAATAAATAAACAAAATGTGATATAATTTTAGCATGGACTACCAAATAGCTGTGGACAGCAAATAGCATGAACAAGTCTCAGTAATGCTGAGGGGGGATAAAGTACATCCCTGAAAAATATATTCCAGCAGTCAGGAAAAGATGAGATTTTGAAAACTGAGGAGTTAGACAAAGAGAAGAAAGGACATTGCAGTCATGGAGACAACAAACAGCAAGACCCATTTAGGAAATGCAGATGCATGACACCCCCTATGATGCATGTGTCCCTGACACGGAATTCTGATATACCTGAATTCACTTCTGGATACTTCTGAACCATGAGAAATTCTGTAAGTAAATTAACTGCTTCTTAGGAATAGCTGTAGGAGAAGAGTGAGGTTGGAAAGTCAATAAAAGATAAAGCAGTTAGACAAGAAATCGAGATGATTACAATTAATTCCTCTCTAGGAAGCCAGGTGGGGAAATTAAATCTTGTGGTTCTGCCTGCCCTCCAGTAGCATCCTAAAGAGGAACAGAGAAAAGGTCAATGTCAGTCATGCTTCAGTGTCAAGATTACCAAGATTAAAGGAAGCAACACTAACCTGGGGGCTTCCCTGCTGGCTCAGATGGTAAAGAATCCACCTGCAATGCAGGAGACCCGGATTCCATCCCTGGGCTGGGAAGATCCTCTGGAGGATGAAATGGCAACCCACTCCAGTATTCTTGCCTGGACAATTCCATGGACAGAGGAGCCCGTACAGTCCATGGGATCACAGAGTCAGATATGACTGCGTGACTAAAACACACACTTACCTGAAGATTGGAAGCTATACTAACCTGGAGATTGAAGAGAGATTTTAAAAGCCAAAGACATCTAAAGCTTTTCTCTGTGCTTTTTCCACCTCAAGCACTTAAGTTATGGTGTCTGAGATCACAATGGGAATGATCAATGGTGTTTTTAAAAGAAAATATTTGTGTCCAGAAAGAAAGGTTACTATAGTAGAGCTTAGTACTCAATTTATTGACGCTATAAACTCAGAAACTGAGTTTTTATGACTCTACTTAAATTCAGTTTGCAAATCTTGCTTCTTTTTCCCCCAAGAAATAGTGTAGTTGTCCAAAAACAAACAAAAACCCTATTGGGCCTCCTAAATTTCCACTGGCCTTTCCTTATTTATCAGTGTCAGTGATAATCTTTGTAATTACATCTTCCATTCCTTCTACCACCCATCATTTACCTCAGAGTAGAGGCATTTGCCTCAGATAAACAGACAACAAATTTTGACTAAGATGAAAGTTCTCAGGAAATACAAGGAGATTAGAAAGTGGATTGCATTAAATATTTACTTACTCTATGGACCTTTTTCTTCTTTTTTCAGTTTGTCTTTATCAGAGTATAAAGCAGAAATCAGACACTTGTTTTTTCACGTATATTTACATAGACAGTACTTAAAATAAAACCCACCAGATGACAGTCTTACCATTCTGCTTTTATTTATTGTCTGGCTAATTTACAAAGATGCAGATATCTAGGGTAGGTCCTACCCCACCATATAAATGATCCTGATGACACAGGTATCAAAATGTGCATGTTTACATAGTGCAGTGGTATGAAAAACATTTTCTTGAAAACATTTACAGTCCCTCACTATAAATAGGGAGAAATTAATTTCATCATACCAGAAAATTCGGGGCACTTTAACAGTCATCACATTTCTGCTACTAAAATAACAAAATTGGTATTACAAGTTAAAATATAAAGGCCTAACAGTTTTTTACAAATATGCAAATAATCTGCTACTTAGACATAAAAAGTCAATTTCTCTCAAATCACCAAGTAAGGCACCATTGGATTAAACATTTTTCTTGGTTTTTACTAAATAAAATGCATACTGAAATAAATACTGAACACTGAACTTTAATACTGTAATACATTTCCATATAAAATGACATGTAAATGTTAAAATACTGTATTGCATCTTGAATACATTTATCTGGAAATTTTATGGGGAAAAAACATATGTAAGCTCTGGTTTCAGGGAAGGACGTATTAATTTCTGTTATCTGCTATAGTTAAAGATTTTAGCACAGAATTTACTGAAAGTTTTGGACACAATTAGGTTTCTAAATTTCAAAGAAAGGGTGTACATGTATTAATGGAATATTCACTTAAAAATACATTTAAAAACATCTCTATCCTGGATGAATAGCAACTCTGAGCTGTGACCCTGTTTCACACTTTAGGATGGTACCTGCAAAGGTGGAATATATAAAGAAACTGGCTATACTTAACTATCCCTTACAAAATTCAGACCCATTTTTTTGGAGTCAGACTTTTCTCTGCCATATTTGCTAGGAGAGTTCAACTCCATCTTTTCTGAAGTGGGTCAATACGCTTTATCATAGGGATTTTTACCAACTATTGATATCCGATCAAAGAATTCAAAATGATGCCATATTATCAAAATATCAGAGATTAAAAGCTTTATTCTGAAGATACTTTACCAAGTTTGTTACACCTTGATTTTTGTTATTCCTTGATTTTCTTTGGGTAAAGGGCCCCAAGTGAATGTATGAAAGACAAACAGAATGGTAGAGGAGAAGTGGGGAAAAACCCAAGTTTTCTAATGTATTAATAAGCCCAGGACTTTGGCAAGGAAAGTTATAAAAATACAATATACTCAAATGGGCAACTTCATAATTTATTAGACATCCCATTTATTAGAATTCTAAGTTCTTTTGATTTTATAAAAATGAAACAATTATTCTATAAATATGAATGCTTCTTTCAAATTTTTCTTTGGATTGATTTCTTGTTAGCATCTCCCAGGAATACATGAACAATATACTGAAACCATGATACAAAGTTTAGGTAGATATACATATACATATATAGCTGTGAACTTTTAAAAATAAGTAATGGTAATTTTAAACATAATCAACTATATAAAACATCTAAATGGAAATAATTTTTTCCATGTCTATAGCTAGATTTAAAAGTCCCAGTAAAGTTTTGTAAACAAAATCATACAAAAAGGCAAGGCTGGCTCATCCCTATGGTCCTCTGGGGGAGCATTATTTGCATAGATCCAAGGCAAATGATTCTGCCAGATAGATTCATAACAAGTTCCCTCCAATTTCCAGCAGCAATCTCTTTCTCTCAACCCCATAAGCATCAGATTTTGAATTTTAGAGTTTTGCCCATCAATTAAAATCTGTTCCCTTCTTCCACATTTCTGATTTGCTACCTCTCCCTGACTTTCCCCCACAGCTATGGAGCCTGTGAGCCTCCTGCCCTAAGGAACAAGCTGGGCTGGAGAGGAGTGAAGCCACTTGAAATGCATAAGGCAGGAAGCCAACCAACAGGCGAACTCAAGGAAGCTGGTTCTCAGCTAGAGAGCCCCGACTGGCTTTCAGTTTCTTTTCAATGGCTTTTATTCCACATGACTGTAAACCCTTTTAGATCAATTTCTGACCTTGGTACTGTGAAGCAACACTTGTATACAGATTTCAAGGGAAGAGGGAAAATAAGGGAGCAAAATCTAAGGAAAACTATTTGCCAAACAAGGGTCCTAACTTTATTTTTAGCTACCTCTTGAATTGCTATAGCTCATCTGGCCTTTTCTGTTTTTGAAACAAGAGGTGTTTGCTCTAGGCTCTGTCTTATAGCTCTGCACTGTCCAACATGGTAGCCACCAACCATGTGTGGCTACTGAGCACTTGAAATGTGACATGTCCAAATGGAGATGTGTTTCAAGTGTAAAGTACACACTGGAGTTTGAAGACTTAGTACCAAATATATATATATATAATATATATAAAATATCTCATTAAAATTGTTATACTGACTGCAAGTTGAAATGATATTTTGGATATTAGGGTTAAATAAAATATATTAAAATTAATTTCATTCACCTATTTTCCTGTTTTATGTTGCTACTAGAAATTTTAAAATTGTATACCTGGTTCACATTATATTTCTATTGAACAGCTCTGTCCCAGGGCTTACCTCAGACCGCCCAAGATTGGACATCTTGTAACTGCAAATATTTTATGTGAGCAACTTGTTTAGGTGGTCTGTAGTTCATGGAAACAGACAGGAGGCCAAACATGCAAAAAAGGCATGGAAACAAACAACTCTCAGGGACCTTAATATTGTGGTTTGTAGCAAAAAGCAGTGAATGTTTGAATTTGGTTGGTTGAAAGCTGGGACACAATTTCATTGCTGCCTACTTGTCACAAAAGCCTGTTGATCCCCAAAGCAGCCAACAGGCTGTAGCTGAAGCAAGCAATAGCTTTAAGGATATACACAATATAAAAAGCGAGGTGCATACCTTTACTGCATACGCACCCTACACACACACATTCCCACATCACCTCCCTTCTTCTCTATTGCCATTATGAAGGGAACAAGGGAGGACAGAGGAGGAGGGTGTGCGACTTGGACAGCAATGACAGAAGGAGCTCTGGGGCTTGAGTGTAGAAGAGCAGGCGAGGATCACCTCGGGATGGGAGGCAGGGGTGGAGCACCCCTCTCTCTTCGGTTAGATCCACCTTGATGAAAAAATCAGACAAAATACAAATTTTGGTTAGAAAATTTATGTTAGCACTGTAAAACTCAAGAATGGCTGCAAAAGTACCCACTACCCCCCCGCCTACCCATGATCAAGGCTGTAAATGAGTGCACATGCATGAGAGATGAAAGGGAGAAGTGGGTAAGGACCTGAACAAATTTTACTAGAGAAGGAGGACCTGCCACTAAACTTGTGGGAAGTTAAAGTTCTTTAAAAATTACTTTTTTTCTCATCACAAACTTAGTATATGTAATTTTATATATATATAAAATAGATTGAGAAAAAATGGATGAGAAAAACAAAACAAAAATTCATTAATGCTTGTACCACCTGGAGATAAACTATAACGTTATGTGTATATCTGTCCTTTTTCCTTCCAAAAGCGGGATCATTTGAACATTTTTCAGTCATTTTTATAAATACAATTATTAATGACATATTGCATTTTATCATGCTGCTGCTAAGTCGCTTCAGTTGTGTCCGACTCTGTGCGACCCCAGAGACGGCAGCCCATCAGGCTCTCCTGTCCCTGGGATTCTTCAGGCAAGAATACTGGAGTGGGTTGCCATTTCCTTCTCCAATGCATGAAAGTAAAAGTGAAAGTGAAGTCGCTCAGTCATGTCCAACTAGTAGCGACCTCATGGACTGCAGCCTACCAGGCTCCTCTGTCCATGGGAGTTTTCAGGCAAGAATACTGGAGTGAGGTGCCACTGCCTTCTCCGTAGCATTTTATTATAGAAGTATACTATAGTTAATCTAATCAGTTCCCTTCTGTTGGACATTCAGTTATCGTCTCCATTTCTAAATAATGCTTTTTGATAGCAGCCATCCTAATGAATGTAAAGTGTATTTCATTCTACTTTGATTTGTGTTTTCTTAATGGTTAGTGGTGGGATGACTCCAAGATGGTGGAGTAGACAGATGTGCGCTCATCTTCTGCAAGAGCTCCAAAATTACAACTTGCTGCTGAATAACCATTGACAGGAGAATGTTGGATCCCCCAAAAAGTTACTTCGGTATTCTTGCCATGATAACCCCATGAACAGTATGAAAAGGCAAAAGATAGGACACTGAAAGATGAACTCCCCAGGTCGGTAGGTGCCCAGTATGCTACTGGAGATCAGTGGAGAAATAACTCCAGAAAGAATGAAGGGATGGAGCCAAAGCAAAAGCAACACCCAGCTGTGGATGTGATTGATAATGGAAATAAAGTCCGATGCTGTCAAGAGCAATATTGCATAGGAACGTGGAATGTTAGGTCCATGAATCAAGGTAAATTGGAAGTGGTCAAACAAGAGATGGCAAGAGTGAACGTCAACATTTTAGAAATCAGTGAACTAAAATGGACTGGAATGGGTGAATTTAACTCAGGTGACCATTATATCTACTACTGTGGGCAAGAATCCCTTAGAAGAAATGGAACAGCCATCATAGTCAACAAAAGAGTCTGAAATGCAGTATTTGGATGCAATCTCTCAAATATGACAGAATGATCTCTGTTCATTTCCAAGGCAAACCATTCAATATCACAGTAATCCAAGTCTATACTCCAACCAGTAATGCTGAAGAAGCTGAAGTTGAACAGCTCTATGAAGACCTACAAGATTTTCTAGAACTCACAGTTCTATGAAGACCTACAAGACTTTCTAGAACTAACACCCAAAAAGATGTCCTTTTCATTATAGGGGACTAAAATGCAAATGTAGGAAGTCAAGAGATACCTGGAGTAACAGGCAAATTTGGCCTTGGAATATAAAATGAAGCAGGGCAAAGGCTAATAGAGTTTTGCCAAGAGAATGCACTGGTCATAGCAAACACCCACTTTCAACAACACAAGAGAAGACTCTACACATGGACATCAGATTGATTATATTCTTTGCAGCCAAAGATGGAGAAGCTCTATACAGTCAGCAAAAACAAGACCAGGACCTGATTATAACTCAGATCATGAACTCCTTATTGCCAAATTCAGACTTAAATTGAAGAAAGTAGGGAAAACCATTCGACCATTCAGGAATGACCTAAATCAAATAACACAGTGGAAGTGACAAATAGATTCAAGGGATTAGATCTGATAGAGTGCCTGAAGAACTATGGATGAGGTTCGTGACGTTGTACACGAGGCAGTGATCAAAACCATCCCAAGAAAAAGAAATGCAAAAAGGCAAAAGCTTGTTTGAGGCCTTACAAATAGCTGAGAAAAGAAGAAGAGTAAAAGGCAAAGGAGAAAAGGAACAATATATCCATTTGATTGCAGAGTTCCAAAGAATAGCAAGGAGAGATAGGAAAGTCTTCATAAGTGAGCAATGCAAATAAATAGAGGAAAAACTATAGAATGGGAAAGACTAGAGAGCTCTTCAAGAAAATCAGAGATACCATCATGCAAAGATGGGCACAATAAAAGACAGAAATGGTACAAACCAAACAGAAGCAGAAGATATTAAGAAGAGGTGGCAAGAATACACAGAAGAACTATACAAAAAAGATCTTCATGACCCAGATAACCATGATGGTGTGATCACTCATCTATAGCCAGACATCCTGGAATGTGAAGTCAAATGGGCCTTAGGAAGCATCACTGTGAACAAAGCTAGTGGAGGTGATGGAATTCCAGTTGAGCTATTTCAAATCCTAAAAGATGATGCTGTGAAAGTGCTGCATTCAATATGCCAGCAAATTTGGAAAACTCAGCAGTGACCACAGGACTGGAAAAGGTCAGTTTTCATTCCAATCCCAAAGAAAGGCAATGCCAAAGAATGCTCAAATGCGCAAATGCACTCATTTCACATGCTAGTAAAGTAATGCTCAAAATTCTCCAAGCCAGGCTTCAGCAATATGTGAACTGTGAACTTCCAGATGTTCAAGCTGGATTCAGAAAAGGCAGAGGAACTAGAGATCAAATTTCCAACATCCACTGGATCATTGAATAAGCAAGAGAGTTCCAGAAAAACATCTACTTCTGCTTAACTGACTATGCCAAAGCCTTTGACTCTGTGGATCATAACAAACTCTGGAAAATTCTGAAAGAGATGGGAATACCAGACTACCTAACCTGCCTCCTGGGAAATCTGTGTGCAGATCAAGAAGCAACAGTTAGAACTGGACATGGAATAACAGACTGGTTCCAAATCGGGAAAGGAGTATGTCAAGGCTGTATATTGTTATCCTGCTTATTTAACTTATATGCAGAATACATCATGAGAAATGCTGGGTTGGATGAAGCACAAGCTGGAATCAAGAGTGCCGGGAGAAATATCAATAACCTCAGATATGCAAATGACCCCACCCTTAAGGCAGAAAATGACCTAAGAGCCTCCTGGTGAATGTGAAAGAGGAGAGTGAAAAAGTTGGCTTAAAACTCAACATTCAGAAAAGTAAGATCATGGCATCACTTCATGGCAAATAGATGGGGAAATCATGGAAACAGTGAGAGACTTTATTTTGGGGGCTCCAAAGTCACTGCAGATAGTAACTGCAGCCATGAAATTAAAAGATATTTGCTCCTTGGAAGAAAAGTTATGACCAACCTAGACAGCATATTAAAAGTAGAGATATTACTTTGCCAACAAAGGTCTGTCTAGTCAAAGCTATGATTTTTTTCAGTAGTCATGTATGGATGTGAGAGTTGGATTATAAAGAAAGCTGAGTGCCGAAGAATTGATGCTTTGAACTGTGGTGCTGGAGAAGACTCTTGAGAGTCCCTTGGACTGCAAGGAGATCAAATCAGTCAATCCTAAAGGAAATTAGTCCTGAATATTTATTGGAAGGACTGATGTTAAAGCTGAAACTCCAATACTTTGGCCACCTGATGTGAAGAACTGACTCACTGGAAAAGACCCTGATGCTGGGAAAGATTGAAGGCAGGAGAAGGGGATGACAGAGGATGAGATGGTTGGTTGGCATCAGTGACTCTATGGACATGAGTTTGGGTAAGCTCTGGGAGTTGGTGATGAACAGGGAAGCCTGGCATGCTGCAGTCCATGGGGTCACAAAGAGTCAGACGCAACTGAGCGACTGAACTGAACTGAATGATTAGTGATGTTGAGCATCTTTTCATGTGCTTATTAGAAATCTGTATATCTTCTTTCAAGAAATATCTATTCAAATATTCAACTCATTTTAAAAATTGGGTTTTGTTGTTGAGTTGTAGGAATTCTTTATATATTCTAGATATTAATCTTTTATCAGACATATGATTTGCAAATATTTTATCTCATTTCATCAGTTGTCTCTTCTCTGTCTTGATGGTGTTCTTTTAAAAACTATGCATATCTGTGGGCTATTAGCACACCATGCTGCTGCTGCTAAGTCGCTTCAGTCGTGTCCGACTCTGTGCGACCCCATAACTTGGTTTAAAATCCATTCAGAACTAAAAAGTTCATTTGTCCCATACACATTTTTTCTGAGGATCTTACAGATGTCAGGCATAAAGCCAGGTGCTCAGATGCTGTGAGAAGGTCAATCAGTGACTCATGTCAATTAGGTAGGTCTGCTATGGCCACTGTTTTTAGACTCAGGTGGGCTGGCACTGACAGATTCCTCAGCAGGCAGCTACTTTTCTGACAGAAACCAAAAGAGCCCACTGAGGGATTTCTGAGTTAGGACAAATCTCTGACCAAGGGGAGGAGTTAGAGGAAAACACTAGCAGTCCGTTATCTCACCTCTTCCTCTTTTATCCCAACCAGGTCTTTTTAGGGCAGGGACCTAAAGAAAGACTGCCTAGATGTAAGCCAGCCATCTGTCATGAAGCCCTGGCCATCAATTGATAACACCACAAATGGTTAGCACATCAAGGGCTGGCCTTGTGCAGAGCTGCAAGTAGGTTGTGCTCTTTAGGGCTGTCTAGGTGCCCTACCAGGGCAGCTCTGCTTGGAGGTACAGGCAGGTTCAGGAGCAGGGTAAAACCACTCCACAACACTTTGTGTTAGAGACATGATCAGTTATATTATAAAATATTAAACATGCTTAATGCTAGAAATATTAAAGGTACAAGAACATTTTTGGAGAGCTGTGGAAATTAATTCACCAATTTAAGACATATTTTTAAATGCCTACTGTATTTCAAGCTCTGTGCCACTTGCGGAAGATGCAGTGGTGAGCAGGGACGTAGTTCCAGGCCTCAAGGTGCAGACAGCCATGAGGACAGGAGGTTGGGGGAAGGAATGTGTTCAGCTATTAAATTAAAAATCTAGAGGGGCTGGGGAGGATGGTTCTGTTACTGACTTAAATATATAAATAGCACAGATAGGGTGGAGTGAGGAGAGAGCAAACTCAAGAATATTTGTCACATGTGAAGACTTTTTGCCAAAAATTTAAACCACCAACTCCTGCATGATAATTTTATTACAGTTATGCCTCTTTTATTAGGCATTATTTAGAATTCAGTATTCCACATAACTTTTTGTAGGACTTAAACTGGTCTTTTCAGTAAAATATTCTGTTTACTTTTGGCATTTTTTCTCAGGGAAAATTTTCTAAAATATTTTCTAATTCTTTGAGTTCTTCAACAGAGGCACAAGGCAAAATTTGTCTGTTTTTAATAACCCACTAGACGTATCTGGTATTGTCTGGTGATACCTAGCACAGCTGTGTCCCTAGCTCCTCCTTTGACCCAAGACTGCCACCTATCATCTCCCCAAAGTCAGTGATTTTGCTTCTAACCAACCATGACTTCAGCTGATACTAATCTGCTCTAAGGCTGGGAACCAACCAACCCAAAATTAAGAACTATGTATTAAGAAAGAGTTAAAAAAAAAAAGAAAGAAAAAAAAGAGTCAGTAGGCTCAGAGTTTGTGAAGGAGTTCTGCTGGACAGTGAGCACAAGGCTAGGGATACGTGACAGCTGTTTGACACGCTCATACACTTTTTCTCCACACATTTGTGGCTTGGGAGTTTGGTTCTGAAGCTAACATTGTTATAAGACAGAGCCCCATCAAAGATATATGTATATTTCATGCTAATTCTTCCTTAGCTGTATACATTTTTGTTAAAAAAAATCTAAATGTCCAATAATAGTAAACTAAATTATTATATGCTGACTTGATGGAATCCTGTAAAATAAAAACTAAGGGATAAAATAGGGAAGTATTTACTTAGCAATGTTATATAAATCTCATCACCCAAAACCCATATTCTATAACTATATAATCAGAATTAGATAGATAAAAATTAAAGAGAACCTGGTAAAAAATATCTGTTATGCAGAAAGATTACAGGCATACTTAAAATTTTCATGTAATGCTCTGTAAATTTATATTTAAAAGATCAAAATAGTTACAGTGAGTTTTTTTAATAACTAATGAGACATTCTGCCAGTCTCAAAACTCGTAGGAGTAGAAGAGATTCTAATTGTGCCATATTTAGGAAGATCAAAATGGGGAAAGATTGTCCAATTAAGCAAAATAATAAAATTTAACCTACTGGCAAACTAAAGGTATTTTGAACTTATAATGACACATTAAAATAATCGCTTCTCTTATGCATTCTGGACGTTTCCATTTTCCTCAATGAATGTAGGAGAGTTTACTAGACTTTAAATGGTTCCAAATCCAGGAGTAATTTCTCTGAAATCTCCCCACTCCAGACAAGAGACCTGGATTTTCTACACAACCCTCAGTTGTGTATGACCCAGGCTACTCAAGTACGAAGCCATCTAAAAGCCCCTGTAGAAATACTCACTCCGGCTTTCATTTCTCGCCAGTTTACTGGGATAACTTTTGGTTGTTGGTACATATGGCTCTGGAGGTGGCAAATCAGAAATCGGATGGAAGTAGAATCTGCTTTCCCACTCATCTGAGGGAGAGAAACAAACAGTATCTTCAGTAACAGACCATCTGCTCTGAAGACTAACATAATGAAAGACACAAAATGAAATAGAACAGCAGAGATCACATCTGGTTTTACATCTAGAAGTTTAGAGAAAAGCCCAAAATGCTACTAATGTCACTGATTACCACAGTGATAAAATGTACTGGTCTGCAAATCAAACCAAAGACAGATCCGAGTGACTAGGACTCAGCCAGTTCCTCTCAGGAGATGGGGGCTGGGGTTTGGGATACTTTCTTAATTATTCCTCCACCAGTGGAAAGAGTAACTGATAACAATGGTAGGGATAAGGTGCTCAATACCTGCAGGCCATTAGGCCTCAAACCCATAGCAAACTGTTCAGAAAGGTAGGTAATAAGAAAGCAAGCTACAAAAATGGTTCTTTTCAGAATTCTAGAATCTTTGGAAAGTTAACCAAAATGAGACTCAAACAAGGGACAGAAAATAATGATCTGCCTTTTTGCAAGGAAAAGGTGATTACTGTTTTTCATTTGAAATCATAGTGGGCCATAGATGCTTAGATTAGTGCTGTGCAATGTTGTAACAATGGAGGTCACACAAACAAGAAATGTTCATGCAAACATATAAACACACCTGCCACTCAATTGCTTCTCAGGAGCTGGGACCACATCTTACCTTCACATGAAGAATCTTGGAAGCCATTTCTAATTGATGTTGATGGTGGAGGTGGGGGAGGTGCCCCAGTGCCAGGCCTTTCGGGAGGAAGAGGAGGCCGGGGCCCACTTCTGGGGCTAGAATCTATTCCACTCCTGGACGGCAACTGAGGGGTGGCAGGCAGGGCCCGAGATGTGCTGCCATTTCTGTTCATTGGAGGAGGTGGTGGGAGAGGGCCTGGAGCCAAAGAAAAATGACATTTAGTGCTATACCTTACATATTATGTTACTATTATCATCAACATGCAGTTACTGAGTGCCTGCTGGATACATGCCCTTTTACTTGAGAAAACAGAAATGATGGAGACTTCCTAGGAGCTTTAGCCAAGAACTGAGGCACATATAAACACAAAAATGCACAAACGTACACACATGTGGAACAAATGCACACTGATGGCTAACTGGCTATTTGGCTTTGAGTCAGTATTGAGATTGGAGATGATGTAGCTGAGAACAGGTAATCATTTGTTTATACTGACAACTGTGTACTTTAAAAACATTTAAAATTCCTTATAAATAGCTATTGAACTAGTTTCTGTGACATACTACTTATTACGTAAATGTTTTAAAAATAAGATAGTTATGAACTTATTTGAGGTCTCCAGAGGAATTAACTTTTTAAGTGCAGAGTTATTATTGCTAATTATACAAGCATGTTTCTGTGATGCATATGATCTATTTCCAGACAGAAGAGGGATCAGTAAACCAAATATCAGTCATCCTGAGATGAGCAGGAGTTCCTTCTTGGTTCTTCCTCTTAATCTGGGGAGGCAGATTAACACAGGGAGTGACAGTCAGCTAATCAAGGTGCACGGTTATAAATGCTATGGCAGGACACTGACCCCACACAGGCTGATTATCCCACGGAACTTGATTTCCTGTCTACAAAAGAGCACCTTTCTCACTGCACCGTTGCCAGAAATAATCAAAAAGCATATAAAAGGAACTTGAGCATTTCTCATGCAAATCAAAATGGCCTTAGTAGTTATGCCTGATTTTCAGCACTGTGTTCCACTAGCATGATGCTGACATTTTATGTAAACACAACATCTTATGGTGCTGTAAGTATAAATATCTTTTGTTAACTACAGATTCAAAATCCAGCTAGAGGATCTTATACTGAATGACCCACCCATGGAAGATATTCCTGCCTGGAAGTTTTGGCTCAGATCCTTAATGGAAGTGGGAGGCACACCCAGCCCTGGTTCATCTCAAGGAGTCCTCAGTGCCCCACCTGGCAGGGTTTATTTATTGCCCCATCTGCTTCTCAAAGCTGGAGTCCCAGTCAGTATAAGTAGATTCACTGGGGGAAGAACTGGCTCATATGCTGTGGGCTTAAAGGCAGTGGTAGTACTACCTCATACTGTCACTTCATGCAAACTAAGACTTCCAATACTATGGGGCCTGGTACTGTGCAACCTCATCAACCCCAGCATCTCTCTTTAAAAGTAACTGTTCATGTTCCTAACTGCCCAACCTTTTAGCCTTTAGTTACAATCCTAGGCAAGCATAACAGAAAAGAAAACAGATTTCTATTTCCTGTTGGCAGCATAATAATAAAAATGATCATTGACTCTTGCAAGTTCCTTGGACTGCAAGGAGATCCAACCAGTCCATCCTAAAGGAAATCAGTCCTGAATATTCACTGGAAGAACTGATGCTGAAGCTGAAACTCCAATACTTTGGCCACCTGAGGTGAAGAACTGACTCATCTGAAAAGACCCTGATGCTGGGAAAGACTGAAGGCAGGAGGAGAAGGGGACGTCAGAGGACGAGATGGTTGGATGGCATCACTGACTAAATGGACATGAGTTTGAGTAAACTTCAGGAGTTGGAGATGGACAGGAAGGCTTGATGTGCTGCAGTCCATGGGGTCACAAAGAGTCAGACAAGACTGAGCAACTGAACTGAACTACATGGGGGAAATAAGAAAACTACACAGTTGTCTCATTTAATTCTGATGATAACCCTGAGGAGTGTCAGGATAGCAGGCAAGGCCTCAGAGATATTGGAAGATTAAAGACCTCAAGTCAGGAGGCTAGTGAGTGGAAGAATAGGATATGACTCCATTCTGTCAAAGTCTAAAGCACTCCCTTAACAATGAAGCCAAACCTCCTCTGAAAATATAGATGGCCTTTGACGACTTCTCATAGGTTCCCCATGGAAACGTAAATTGGTGGGAATTTTTAGAGGCCTATTTGGCAATACCTATGAAATCCATAGTTTACTACGCATATTCATTGTCCTAGAAATTCCATTCCTAGAAATTTTTCCAAAAGAAATACACAGAGGTGTGTACAAATATTTAGCTCTAAGAGTGTATCCCTGCATTATCTGCAATAGCAAAACTCTAGAGATGGCCTGTATGACCACATGACTTAATAGATAAGCCCAGGTACTCATGTGGGATTTAATATTATGCAGCCATTAAAAGTCGGTTGTAAAAGAACAGTTAATAATATCAAGAAAATGTTAGTGAGATATTGTTAAATAAAAGCAAATTAGCCAACAATGTATGTAGTGTGATACTGATTTTGCAAACTTTTATATACATGCATTTAAAAAAGACAGGCTATCTAAAAATGTTACATCTAAATGTTGGTGATGGCAGAATTATAGACGATTTTTATTTCCTTTTATTCTTTCATGCATTTCTATAATAAATAAGTATGACTTATGTAATTAAAAGAAACAACAAATATATATCACTGCCTATCCTACTTTGGGGAATATTTAATCTTTTGATTCAGTCATTTGGTAGAATAAAATAGCTCCTCAACCACGTTGGGGGTTTTGGATAATGAGAAAACAACACACTTCATTCATCTGACTGTTGTTCTTATTTGTTCACTGAAGCATCCGTAAGATGACACAGTGTCTAGATTGAATAGACTAGCCACTTTTTGTATTTGTAGCTGACTCTCCCTGGCAAAGTGGTTTGAAGGAGTGGTTCTCAAACTTTGTAACACATTACAGTCACTGGGGAGCTCCCTCATATCCTGGTGCCCTTTTCAACCCAGACAAATGAAACCAGAAACCCTGGGGTACAAACCCAGGCATCATCATTTTTAAAGCTCACCAGGAGATTCCAGTATGTGGTCAAGTTTGACGATTACTGGTAAAAAATGGTGTTTATTATTAGGTCCTTGACGTCAGAGCATGGAAAGTCAGTTAGCTTCTCACAGAGAAAAAAATACCCCACTTCCAAACATCTTGTATGTATGGTTAAATTTAAAAATGAGATAACTCTTCTGAATCTGTCAATAACCAACAGAAAACAAAAAAAGCACCTATCACAAGTAGGGGAAAGATACAAACTCCTCATATACTGTGAAAGTTCTGCTCTTAGATCCAGGTTTCACTGCCCTGGGTGTGGGAACAGACGAGCTTCAATAGGTCCTCAACCTATGAAACAGCAGGCAAATTGAGTTTACGCTTCTGCGCATTTTTATGGAGAGAAGAAGGCCTTATAGGCCTTATACCTTTATCTAACTCTCCAAGGGATCTCTGTGCCCAAGCTATGAACAGATAGCAAAATGGACTCTAGCATGAGTCTTTACTGAGCATGGAAGCGGCCTCAAAGCTTGACCACTGAAGAGAAGTAGTACCGAAGTTCACTTGCCCTTAAACAGCTGCCCTTCTTGGAATAATGGGCCCTCCTGCTGGAGACGGGCATTTAGCTCCCATTAAGACAGCAGAAATTCCCTTCCAGGAGAGGAGGCAGAGCCTCAGATGGAAGGTGAGTTGCCTATTCTTAACTCACTTGGGGTCATTTCACTTCATTAGTTACTCGGTCACCTCACTTTTAGAACGTGGACAGAAATATTGGCCTGCTCTCTCCTCGGAGGTTTAGGGGAGGTCAAGAGGAAATCACATGGGCTCTGTCTTCAAAGGTCAGAGCAGTCTGAGGGCTCCCTGAAGAGCCAGGCTCCCCTCCCGCGCTGGCTGGTGGCGTGCGGGCTGGCTGCGGGCGGGGAACAGCCCACCGCGGTCCGGTCTGGCCATACCTGATCTGCCCGGCGGGTCCCTCACCGGAGGAGGGGGCCTCTCAGCGGGCGGGGGCGGAAGAGGGCCTGACCGCCCTGGGAAAGGCAAGGGAGGCGCCGCCGACGACAGGGACAAGTTCCTCTGCGGGAGCCTCGGGATTTCGTCGCCAGCGCCGCTGGCCGCGGGGGCAGCGGAGGAGGGCCCGGCCGGCTGGGGGGCGGAGGCGGCGGCGCCTGCGAGGAGGAGCAAGGCCGCGGGGTGGACGGCACCGGGGGCTTGCTGTTCTGAGGGGGGAGGCAGCGGCACAGACTCCCGGTGGATGGAGGGCCTGTTGCCCACCGGAGGCGGCGGCGGCGGGGGCTTGTCATCCAAGGCCCTGCTCGGAGTGGGAGGCAGGGGAGGCCTAGGCGAGAACGGCGTGGAGGAGCCTGCGGGGCTGTGGCGGATGGAGCCTCCTCCGAAAGCAGCACCTCGGGTCCCGGGGAAAGGGGGCGGGGTCAGCCCAGCACTGGGCTGCCGGGGAGCCCCCGGCGCTAGGGGCGACCCCCGGTTGTGCAGACTCGACGGACTGGGTCTTGGGTATTAGGCACTGGAGGGGGATGACATCAGGCTTTGCGCCCACTTCGGGTCTCGGGGAGGCATTCGGTTCCTCTGAGGTTCGGGGGCCGCTTCTGTGGCCTGCAGGAGGCACAGGGAACCTCCCTGGGCCGCTTGGGGGTGTGAAAGGCTTGGCGGATGTGGCTCTTCCTCCTGGTGGCAAGATTGGGGGTCGGCTTCCTCCGGACTCTGAAGAACAGGAGAAAAGCCGGAAAGTTAGGAACGTGAAAGGAAATCAGAGAACTAGAGTGTATTGCCAGCTACTGGAAGTCCCTTCCCAGATGCTGTAAACTATAGGCAACTATTATTTATATAAATGGGCTTCAGTGTGTCCTTCCTGGAGGCAGAGGAATAGACCACAGCTCTCCGTTTTTCTAGTCCCAGATTCTACAACCAACCCTTCAGCTTTCAAAGGGATTCTGGAGCACTCTTTTGGAATTCTGGATGGACAAAAACCAGGATGATGTTGGTAAGAGTTCTGGAGAGATCACTGTTCATTACAAGAGGTCAAGAACAGAGTGGGACTGCTATTGGTGGTTTCTGCTAAGGATTTTCTTTTCTCCCCATCATTATCCCAGTCCCCCAACCCTGTATCTCACGTTTGCAAAATAATTTAGCCATCTTAGGTGAAGTTATCCCAATATAAGTTTCTATATGGGAGGGCTTACCTAGCCCCTTTGTAAAGAAATGTGCAAGAGAGGATGGGAAAAATATAATGGAAGAATTATGGCTGAAATAAGAAACTGCAAAGGAAAAAAAGAAGCTGTTAAAGTTTAATTGAAAGAGCTGACACCAGGAAGTGGTCTTAATCTGGAAACAAGTAGGCAATTATACAGTTTTTTCCTAGTAGGTCGTTCCACTTCAGTAATATAGGACAGAACCACCCGACTACATAATTAATGTTCGACTGCTTTGGTTCAGCAAAGTGCAGAACTAAAGAGGAACCAAAGTTATGGAAAAATTCAAATCACTACTGCAGAGTCTCTTGCAACCCAAACTAATTCTTTAAAAAATGCTTAGCCTGAAAACTCCTACCAGTTCAAACATGCACCGATTATTTATTGAGTACCTGCTCTACTATAAACCAACCATTATTCTAGATGCTAGAGGCGGAGGAGTAAACAAAATAGAAACAATCTAGTTCTCTTGTAGTTTATGTTCTTATGGGGGAGATGAACAAAAACCCAGTAAACATAAATCATTATAAGTACTAAAAAGAAACTAAAATAGGCTGATGACATGAAGAGTGCTAGAGAGGCCAGGATAAGTGGACATGGCTGGGGATGGCTCCTCTGGGGATGTGACATTTGAGCTAAGGCCAGCCATGGAAAGGAGGAAGAGAGGTGCTTCAGTTGGAGTGTCAGCAGGTACAGAGGCCCTGAGGTGGAAGTAAGCTTAAGTAAAAAAATCAAGGCTCATAAGCCAGGGACACAGTGAGCACAGACGAGAACACTGTCAAATGCAGACTGAGTGGTCGGCAGAAGCTGGGTGATTAAGAGCCTTGTAGGCCAAAAGGAGTTCAGATTTCACCCAAAAGTCCAATGAGAAACATTTGGCTGGATTTATACAGTAGAGTAATGTGAACTCTAGTGAGAATTTTTTGTTTTGACTTTAGCACTAGAAATTAGCTATATTTTCCTTGGCTGTGTGGTATGTTTCTATGTCACCAACTTGTGATAAGTTTTATCTTCAATGTTTGGATGAAAGTGAAAGAAAGTGAAAGTGAAAGTCGCTCGGTTGCGTCGGACTCTTTGCAACCCATGGACTATACAGTCCAGGGAATTCTCCAGGCCAGAATACTGGAGTAGGTAGCCTTTCCCTTCTCCAAGCGATATTCCCAGCCCAGGGATTGAATCCAGGTCTCCCACATTGCAGGTGGATTCTTCACCAGCTGGGCAACAAGGGAAGCCCAAGAATACCAGAGTGGGTAGCCTATCCCTTCTCCAGCAGATCTTCCCGACCCAGAAATTGAACCAGGGTCTCCTGCACTGCAGGCGGATTCTTTACCAACTGAGCTACCAGGGGAGCCCTAAAGGTACAGTTATTATCCATAGCTACATCTACATGTAGGACCCAATATGCAAACTGTATACTGTGAAAGTATATACTTCTGGTACACCATTTTGTGCACTAACTTCAATTCCATCTTCATTTAATTATTTTACTTCTAGTTGTCTCTTGCCTAAATTTCCTCACTTACTATTAGAGTATTGAATATATGCATATGTCTGCTGCCTCAAGACCTTTCAGTAGGTTTTAAATATACAAATTCTAAATGCAGGCCTAGCAAGATAAAATCTCTTATATTAGTGAGTCTCCCTCTAGATTTTGACAATCCAAAACTAAAACAGTCAGCTAACTCTGAGGATTCAGTGCCTTTATCTTCATGTGAATGTGAGAATTTCCCATTTTAAAAGACCACAGAATTAAAAATAAAATTCTTCTAGCACAGTAAACATTAAAAAATAAAATTTCATGGAAAACTTTCTTGAGTTTCTGTTACAATCAGAGAAGAGCCTCACATATTCTGTAAGGTTTTTAATTTAGGAATGACCAGGTTCAACTTTTCTTTCTGCCATTCTGTTCATAGACATTCCCATAGGACCCATTTCCACGGCTTCCTGCAGAGAATACTAGAATCACTGGCCCTGAAATGGCAAATGTCTGCCAGGCAAAATGCCTTTTTAGATTTTGTGAGATATGTAATTATATTCCATATGACATGCTCCACTGTGTGTTTGAAAAGAGACTCACAAGTATTTACTCCACTAGACAGCTAGGTCAGACTAGCTCACAAAGAAAGCTGAATCTGCCATGTCACCAGACAGAGTTTCCAGGGGTGGCTCTCATTTGCTCCTTCCTTTTCTTTCCAATCTAGCTCACCCTTTAGAAAAGTACCAAAAAGTACAAGTTTCCCCAAGGACACTGGGAAAATATTTAACAGCTCGATGGAGCTGTCTGATCCTGATTTTAAAAGAAAAACGATGCTAAATAGAGTCCCTCTTATAAAACGATGTTAGCATTTCACGCAATCTAAAACGTTTTAAAGGGCATAGTGCCTTAGAGGGGATGCCAAATCTCAAACCGCCAGATTGTGCCTTGTCTTCGGTTACTAAGGGAAGGAAATGCTCTTTACCATTCTCCCTGTTGGCTGTGGATCTCAGCTTCGGCATTCCAGCCTGGAACAGTCCTCCCAAACCGGGTGGTCCACCTCCTCCAAAACTTCCACCACCTCCTCCGCCACCTCCGCCATAGCTGCCACCTCCGCCATAGCCGCCACCGCCGCCACCACCACCACCACCACCAGCAGCTCCTTTAGGTTCTGTAGAAGGAAGAAGACACATTCTTTTCACATGTATGAAGACATTGCCGGAGAACTTCACCAGTCCTGGCCCAAGTAAACAATAATGATACAGCAGGAAGCTGGCTGACCCTATGCCCATGGTGGACAACTGGGATTTCATTCAAGGGTAGGACTTTAAGGACTCACCCTATCTCGAGTCAGAAAAGCAGAAGAGGGTTCTTTCTACTCCAGGGCTATCTCAAGCCCTGTGGTGGAAGAATCGGTAATAGATAATGTCTTTCCTCCACCTGGCTCACTGCCATATGAATTAATAATATCTATTTGCTCTGTATCAGAAGATTTGGCAAATAAAAGTATCTTCAAAGAAAGAATGTGTTAAGGGAGGAGAAGATGCAATCAAAGGTGAGAAGAAAGGAACAGGTAAAAATAGAAGAAAGTAAAATATCCCATAATTCTGCTTCATGGAAATACCCGCTGTTTTTGTATATTTTTCCCCCTGCCAGTTTTTTTCACTGTATACACTTTTTTTCTTAAAATGAAGACCAAATTCACTACATAGTTTTTAGTCTGCTTTTTTCACTCAGTATTGTTAGCATTTCCCATGTTGTCAAACATTCCCTGAAAACATGAGTTTAAAGGACTGCATTGTGTTTTAGAACATGAATGTGCTGTAATTTACTTAACTATTTACTTATTTGATGGCCTTTCAGGTTGATTTCAGTTTTTTAATATCATAAAACCCAACAGTAGACTTTAACATTTTAAAAATTCTTTGCAACTTGAGACAATGTAAAGATTGTTTTAATTTGCATTTGTTGCCAAAAAAAAAAAAATGTGAAAGATTCTGAAATGGGCAGACCAACAAAAAGGGAAAAGAAGAAGAAAGAAAAGGATTACCAAGTATCCAGTTAGCCTTCTGGGTCATTTCCCATTGCCTTTGAGTTAGTCTATACCTCTGTAAGTTGTAGAAAACTGAAAATAATGCATATTTGTCCACAGAAATGCATATTGGCTGTGTTCAGTGTAATTCAACTGATTATTGACCTATTTTACACCTATTTGCAAATTCATTTCAACATTCACCTGCCTGCATATGTGGAGTACTTATAATTCTCCTTTGAATTGATAGTATTATATTGGTTCCCTCATTAAATTAATGAGCTATATAAAATATTTGATATATGTTTATCTTGTATCCATATTAGAGCAATGATTTTACCCTCTTTAAAAAACTCTCTCTTAACAATTTATGTATGTATGTTTTATGAGGCTAAATACTGTTTAAAGTTCTACCCCTGGAAAACCTTGTTGAGTCTTTGATAAGTATTACATGATATCTACAAAATAATCTGAGAGAACTGACATTTTTATGATATTTAGACTTTATGGAAACATGCTATGTTTTCCCATGTGTTCTGATTCATTCAGTAAAATTTTATAATTTTCGTAATGAGAGTCACCCATACTTCTTTCAAGGTTACTTCATATACATTTTTGTTGCAATGATGAATGTTTTTGCTACTTTAGTTTGGATATGGTTATTATTGGCATCAGGAAATTTCATTTGATATCTAATAAATATCTAATAAATCATTTTCAAAATTAAAATTTATTCATTTTTTACCTTAGATTTTCTGAGCTTCTCTCGTGTCTCAGATGGTAAAGATTCTGCCTGCAATGCAGGAGGCCTGGGTTCAATCCCTGGATCAAGAAGACCTCCTGGAGAAGGGAATGGCAACCCACTCCAGTATTCTTGCCTGGAGAATCCCAGGGACAGAGAAGTCTGGTGGGCACAGTCCATGGGGTCACAAAGAGTTGGACACAACTGAGTGACTACCACTTTCACTTTGGCTTTTCTAATAGACAAGTGGTCTGCAGATCATAAAGGTTTTACCTCTTCTTTTCTAACAGTTGTATATCTTATTTCTCTTTATATAAGAAATTACTTTGATGACTGAGTTTCCATAATAATGTTATTAATGTTTCATTAATTTAAAAATGATTTATTTTAAAATAATTATAAAGAATATACATTATATATTTATCTTAAAAGTAAATTATTAATGTCACTAGTACTATAAAACTGAGTAAATAATATTTTGCTTTTAATGAGAATTACTCTAATGTTTCAAAGTTACATATTGACTATTGGTTTGAAATAACTTTTTTTCTTCTAAATATTATAGTTAGCAAGGATCGTTCTACTCTGGGTTTTTAAGACTATTTTTATAGCATGGAATTTTATCAAATGCTTATTTAGGATTTACTGAGATGGGAATACCAGACCCTCTTGAGAAATCTGCATGTAGGTCAGGAAGCAACAGTTAGAACTGCACATGGAATAACAGACTGGTTCCAAATAGGAGAAGGAGTATGTCAAGGCTGTATATTGTCACCTTGCTTATTTAATTTATATGCAGAGTACATCATGAGAAATGCTGGGCTGGAAGAAACACAAGCTGGAATCAAGATTGCTGGGAGAAATATCAATAACCTCAGGTATGCAGATGACACCACCCTTATGGCAGAAAGTAAAGAGGAACTAAAAAACCTCTTGATGAAGGTGAAAGAGGAGAGTGAAAAAGTTGGCTTAAAGCTCAACATTCAGAAAATGAAGATCATGGCATCTGGCCCCATCACTTCATGGGAAATAGATGGGGAAACTGGGAACAGTGTCAGACTTTATTTTTTTGGGCTCCAAAATCACTGCAGATGGTGATTGCGGCCATGAAATTAAAAGACGCTTACCCCTTGGAAGAAAAGTTATGACCAACCTAGATAGCATATTCAAAAGCAGAGACATTACTTTGCCAACAAAGGTCCATCTAGTCAAGGCTATGTTTTTTCCAGTGGTCATATATGGATGTGAGAGTTGGACTGTGAAGAAAGCTGAGCGCTGAAGAATTGATGCTTTTGAACTGTGGTGTTGGAGAAGACTCTTGAGAGTCCCTTGGACTGTAAGGAGATCCAACCAGTCCATTCTAAAGGAGATCAGCCCTGGGTGTTCTTTGGAAGAAATGATGCTAAAGCTAAAACTCCAGTACTTTGGCCACCTCATGTGAAGAGCTGACTCACTGGAAAAGACTCTGATGCTGGGAGGGATTGGGGCCAGGAGGAAGAGGGGACGACAAAGGATGAGATGGCTGGATGGCATCGCCGACTTGATGGACATGAGTCTGAGTGAACTCCGAGAGATGGAGATGGACAGGGAGGCCTGGCGTGCTGTGATTCATGGGGTCGCAAAGAGTCGGACACGACTGAGCAACTGAACTGAACTGAACTGAGATCATTATATAGTTTTCCTTATTTGGTATGATGGATATATAGACTTTCTAACATTAAAAATGAGATAAACCCTGGTCTTGGTAAATTATAAAATTATTACTTTTTAATACTGTATACTACTGAACTACAGTTTTTGGGTTTTTAGTCTATGATCATAATGTGGCCTTTCATCTATGATCATAAGTGGTCTATATGTAGTAAGTTTTCTTAACCTTGGAACTACTGACATTTTGGGTCAGATAATTCTTTGTTGTGAGTTCTCTGTTGTTATTCTCTGTAGAATGTTTACAGCATCCCTGGCCTCTGCCCACTAGATGTCAGTAGGAACCCCTCCCTCAAGTTGTAATAACTAAAAATGCCATTAGGCATTGCCACATGTCCCCTGAGACATTGATACACAGCTGCCTGTTTTGATATTAGGTATGATAGCTGCCTATCATGTTTTGATATTAGGATCATGTTAGTCTCATTACACCTATCAGGTATCTTTCCTGTCTATGTTTAGGGATGATTTATATAGTGTTTGAATTAGCTATGTCTTAAAATCTGAATTTTCTGATAAAAATTATCTGGCTCTAAAGCTTTGTAGAGAAAAAGTAATTTGATAAAGTTTTTTCAGCTTTTCCCTTGTTCATTGAGGCTTCATGAGTGATTTCTGGTAAATCTGTACTTTTCTTAAAAAACTTATTTAAGATTTCAAAATGTTTTAGCATATAACTTCATTGTAGCTTCCTTAATTTTAGAAAATCTGCTTTGAATCATTTATTTAATCTGCTTTCTGAGCTCTGTTTTATTCATTGATGTTTTCTTTTTTTCTGGATTAGATTTATTGTAAGTCTGTGTTGGCTCTGTACCTTTTCTAGGTGTAAGACTTTCTGGGATATTGATGGGAACTCTGCTAATAGAACAATCTAATAATGAGCTCTCAAGAATTACTTCACATAATAAAATATATCAAATTAGAATAAGTTTCTGGAAGTGTATATAAAATTGCTTCCATATAAAATTAAAATTTTTACTAATTTTAATTATTTCCAGTAATATGAATAATGTCCTTGTCATTCAAATGTTATTCACTGATGAAGGATACATTTTGGAATACTACAGTTCATAGGACACCTTTACCTGGAATTGAACATTCAAAGAGAATGATGTACTGTTCTAACAGACATCATACGTTAGTGTTCTTAGCTTGCAGTGTTTGTGCTGCTTTCAGATAGGGAAACTAAACTAGTTGAGGCTAGCTAACTGGCTCCAGGTCACTTTGTTAGCATTAAATTAAATTGCTGATGTTGAGGACAAGGCTGACCTCAACGTGCATAACCATGGTCAGCATTTTAACATAGAGCCCAGGGAGGTTTTACCTGCAAACAATACAAAACCATGGATGAACTTTGCCACTTATAAAGAGCTTGAGAGAACAGTATTAGTGTCTAATTAAGTTCATGGACAACAAGGGCATGCATTGGTTGCACCTGGTGTCCACAAAGCACAGTGCATTCTTAAACATCACAGGTGAAAGGGAGAACTAACACTTATTTTCATTTTAATGAGAGAAGTCTATCTTGAAGAATATAATGGAATTTCCACTAGTGGATTCAGAACTAGGCCCCAGACTGTCCATTCTCCTTCAACATCTAGGGAATTCACATCTCCAGAGTCTGCGCTCCCTCTCATAGTGAGAGAACCATTGGGCTCTGTTCTGGAGGTTGGCAGTTTGCAGATGGAGTTCCTCTAGCCCCATAGCAGGCACGATTCAATGGCATTGGATGTAGGCTCCCCAGACAGAACTGCCTGGGCTGGGCAAGCCCCTGGGAGAACCTTGTGACAAAGATAAGGAAAAATAAGGGACTGATTATACAATAACCATACCATTTTGTGGGCATTTTGACCCATTATAGGTAAGAGTCTGTTGAAAGTCAAAGGCCCCCTAGTTCCGCTGAGCTGTGTTCCCCTAGTTCTGATCTGTGCCACCCTGCCTAGTAACAGAGCAGCACTCAGAAGCCTTTGTCATGACATTCCTGTTTCTACCTTCTTCCCACACCAGCGTTCTCACCTAACTCTCATCTTTCTCTTCTACCCATTAGGATTCCCTGGTAGGTCAGCTGGTAAATAATCTACCTGCAATGCAGGAAGACCCCAGTTCAATTCCCAGGTTGAGAAGATCTGCTGGAGAAGTCAGTCCCTGATCAAAGTCTCTGAAGATTCAGACCACAATCTGGCAGTAACTGACAGAGTCAGAGATCTACTACCCACTTCAGTGTTCTTGGGCTTCCCTGGTGGCTCAGCTGGTAAAGAATCCACCTGCAATGCAGGAGACCTGGGTTTGATCCCTGAGTTGGGAAGATCCCCCAGAGGAGGGAACAGCTACCCAATCCAGTATTATGGCCTGGAGAATTCCCTGGACTGTACAGTCCGTGGGGTTGCAAAGAGTCAGACACGACTGAGTGACTTTCACTTTCACACCTCATAATTCTCATCTTTCTCTTCTACTCATTAGGCACTTTTCCTAGAAACTCTTCCTAAAGCTCTTCTAATCCTCTAGTTGGCTAAAATCCTACATCATTATTCCCTTGTCTACAAAGCTCCTTCTGGTGATTTCTGGGCAGTCTATTTTCTATTGAGTCCAAGTGGGATCTATAGTCTAGGACAAATTCTAGGCATAGCTGGCTGGCAATGGAAATGTCTAGGAGTGCAAGGAGATAGTCTTGAGGCCCGATAATTAACTTCTGGTAGATTCTAGTCATCTGTAATGTTTCATTCTGTTGTAAATGTTAATAAGTAGCCCTGTATGGTAGGTGCTTGTTTGTTTATACATACCCTATCTTGTTCCAGAAAGTAGCTCAGATTTATGGATATAAGCAAAGTTGTGATCTCATTTCCTCTCTCTCCAACCTCCTAATAATCATATCTGTACACGTGAATTATACATTCCAGGCAACATAACACTCTCAAGCATTGTCTAATTTGATGCTCACAACAAACACGTGAGGGCAGTGAAACAGCTATTATCTCCATTTTTACAAATGGAGACAAAGGGTTGAAGATGGTCAGCACTTAAATCTACATCCTTTGATTCCAAGACTAGGGCTCTTTACATATTTCATGCTGCCTTTTGCTCTGTGGTAAGACAAGGAGTTAATTTCCAGAAAGTGTTGTAAAGTGTTGTGAATAATTCAGAGAATCACTGCTGTGTGTGTCTTGGACAAAGAATTATTATACTAGCTTCCTGCAGCATTAGAGGGAACCCAGGCCAGAGCCATGGCCTACAATGAATGATACAGTCCCTTATTCTGCTAGCTTCACAGCTGTTGTTAACCAGAAAAAAAAACAACAACAACTTTTTTGGTGGGAAGGGTAGGGTTGATTGTTAGGTCATAAACCACTTATCTCCATGGAAAATAACTTTTTTCTACTTACTGTCCAATATTGGTGCACTTCTGTCATTGGTGACTGTCTTCTTTAGTTTCTTTCCTTTGCTGATGTCAGAGAGCAGAGCATTTCTCCCAGCCTGCTCTGACTTACTCAAGGAAGGCTTTTCTGTATTGGCCTGAAAGGAAACCATGCAAACACGTATTCATCTTCTGAATTACCATCATGTACTACAGCATTCAATGGGAACAGCTAGAGTATTGGAAGCTTGTTATTAAGGTTCTTGGCAATAGGCTGTAAATTCTTCACAAGTTTTAGACCCGATGTCATTCTTTTTAAGATCCAGACATTTGGGAGCAGATGCAGCAATAAATTACATTCATTTTTCATGCAGGAAGAGTCAGTCCCTGATCAAAGTCTCTGAAAATTCAGACCACAATCTGGCAGTAACTGACAGAGCCAGGGTTGGGTGGCTAGAGACGAGAAGGGAATTTTAAGTCTGACAGGAATCTGCAGGATAGTGTGAGGCTTCATCCTCTAGAATGTTCTCTGAAGAATATATTCTTTTTCCTGTCTTTTGGAGCTAAGCTGGTGCAAGAGGACAAGTGCCTTTAGTAAAAACGGTCAGCTGTATTGTTTAATGCACCAAAATTTTAGAAAATAATTCCCTCTGGTTTCATTGCCAGATAATTTTTTCTTTTTAATTTAAGGCAGATTGGAGGTAAAATACATATAGTTTTTACATTTTATGTATAGTAAAATCGCTCTTTTAGTGTAAAGTCCTGTGAATTCTGACAAACATATACAATCGTGTAGCCATCAAGATACACAACCTTTCCTTTACCTCCCAAACTCCCTTCACATCCTTCTGGCCTAAGGGGTTCCTCGTGTGTAATCCTTTTTACAAATTGTTTATTTTTAATTCTTTTCCACTATGGTTTATTACAGGGTATTAAATATAGTTAACTGAATCCTTTTGAAAGCTTACCTCACAGAGGTTGCACAGTAGACAAAGGTGCTACTTTAAAACCTCTGGGTATTTTCTAGGATTTCAGAATTTTGGGGAAAGCTCCTTACTGTGAAATTAGGATTTTGTTTTTCCAGAATTTTTTTGAGGAGCAGAGACAGTAAGAGCCCAGCAAATGGACTCAGAAGAAGGCGTGTGCCTGTGCCTGTCACACTTGGAAACTGGCTTGGTCTGGCCTGGTCCAGGCAGAGTCGTCTTCCCCAAATCCAGCGGTGCTTCTGGCAGGCCTGAGAGTCCTTCGAGGGACTCTGAAAGGCTCTGACTTCAGATGTGCCAGGAAAGGCCACAGGGAGTAAACGGGCAAGTGTAGCTTGATACCTGACCCAGCTGTTTATTATAGTTAAAGGCAGAGGGAGAGCTCAGAAAACCCTGAAGCAGGTTAAACAGAAATCTCTGTGTTAAGCTGAAAGGGTCTTAAAATAATTAAGGTATTACTTGCTCATGATAATAACAGCTAACGTTTACATAGCTTTTACTATGGATCAGGAATCGTTTTTAGCATTTTATGTATATTAGTTCATTCAGTTCTCATCAACTCTGTGAGTTTATAGAGTTAAGGAAACTAAGGCACAGGGAAGTTAAATCATAGCTCGGGTCACCCAGCTCGTAAGAGAAGGAGCTCGGATTAAAAGCCTGGCAGCCTGGCTCCAGAGCCCAAGAACCTGATAGAAGGATGAACATGGGGTCCCGAATGCCTCTTCCCCAAATTGAGAAGATATTAAAGAGTACAAACTTGCAACTAAAAGATGACTAAGCTCTGGAGATCTAACTGTACACCATAGTTATTAAAGTTAACAATGCTGTATTACGCACTTCAAAGCTGTTAAGAGACCAGAACTTAAATGTTCTCACCACAAAAAGAAATAATAATTATGTGATGTAATAGAGGCATTAGCTAAAACAACAGTGGCCGTTATATTGTAATACATAACTGTATCAATTCAACATGCTGTACACCTTAAACTTACATAATATTATATGTCAATTATATCTCAGTTGAAAAAAATAGATAAAATGCCGTTTGCCTACTGACCTCCATCCAACCCTCCTCTGAAGCAAGCCTATTAAGAGCTTCTCAGCAGTCAGTTCCAGAGAGGCTCTTTGCATATACAGTTCACTTTTGCTAACGGGATCACCCTCTATTGCTGAAACTTGTTTTTATAACTTAACTATGCCTTGGACATTTTGGAAAGAGCTTTCTGAATTACCTATTGTCTTCAACCTAAAGATAAAAAACCTGAGGCCTAAAGAGGGTTAATTGGAGAAAGCAATGGCACCCCACTCCAGTACACTTGCCTGGAAAATGCCATGGACAGAGGAGCCTCGTAGGCTGCAGTCCATGGGGTCACGTGGGACATGACTGAGCGACTTCACTTTCACTTCTCACTTTCATGCACTGGAGAAGGAAATGGCAACCCACTCCAGTGTTCTTGCCTGGAGAATCCCAGGGATGGGGGAACCTGCTGGGTTGCTGTCTCTGGGATTGCACAGAGTCAGACATGACTGAAGCGACTTAGCAGCAGCAGCAAAGAGGGTTAATAACATGTCCATGTTGGTTTTCTTCATGGTTTTGGGTCAGCAACCCTCCTTGGCCTCCTGTTCTGCCTCAAATTTTATTGATAACTCACTGTTAAACCCTGAGTGTGCTAGTTATAATTTTTCAAATACACATTAAAATAAACACATGAGCTTTTTTTTTTTTTAAATCAAGGCATGAACTACCCAGTAGTGGTACACAACTATAGTTTTCGGAAATAAAAACTAGTTCTTCTATGTTCGCCAGATCAGAGCTTTTCAAACTCATTTTAGGGAAGGGTGAATTTTTAAGAAAAAAATTTCCAATCCATCATGGACCGATATTTTGTAAAATAACAATGAATTATTAGAAAAACGAACTAGTTTTAAAAAGACACACGCAAAATACAATCTTAGAAGAAATAGACACAACACCATTATCAGATTGCTCTAAATTACTCTAAATTTCTGTCTTTATTTTGGGGGGACTCTAACCAGGAGTTGGAGGATTACACTTGGAATAGCAATGAGCTAATTAATGGTCTGTTCTCCCAACTAGGGTCCAGCCTGAGACGGGCTAGAAAGAAGCCTGGAAGCCTGGGCAAAAGACTGTCTCTGAGCTTCAGTTTTCCCGAGTGAAGAGTGAAGTCACTGCATGCTAGGGGTACGTCTGGAGCCTTTCCAGATTACTGCATGGAGGGCTGATTGGAAGAGACTTCCTGGAAGTGGGTGCAGTAACTTCCAGGACATGTCCATCATGGGGCAGGATGGGCCCAGAGAATACATTCCTTCGGAAAGTACACATGGAAACGTGAGCATGGACTTAAAGGGCAAAATAAGGGTGTGGGGGAGGATGGCATGGGAGATGGGAGTTATTTGTCCAAAACAGAGTGGGAAGAAGGATGGGGAGAGGCAGAGAAAAAGAAATGAGTGAGTCTGGAGGACACATTAATGGATGCATTTTCAGATAGATGGGCAGACCTGGGTTTCTGGACTATCCTGCCCAGATGGTAAAGGCTGGAAGCTGAGTCCATTTGAATGGAAAAAGGGCAAACTGGGCAGAATTGGTCCTGCGAACCTGTCCTGGGCCAGCACGTGAATGAATAGGATATGTCTCTCTTGATAGACGGGGTGGAGGAGACCTAACTAATCCACATCTGCGTGTGTTCTATGCATTGTATGAGGCTTTAGACTACAAAACATTTTTTCTGCTGTATCTCAGGGTCTGGCTTACTCCAGCACCTGGAGAGCTTACCATATCATTCATATTTAAGCCAGAACATAAACACACTGAAAACTAACACATGTGTGCCAGGTTCGAGTCTGTTTAGCTTGCTTCACGCATGGATCATAGATGGGGAGAGCCACTCACCAGAGCAAACGTGGGCGGCGGTGGGGGCGCTGGAGGGGGTGGGACGGGCATCTTGAACAGTTAGCTTTCAACAGTCTGGCTGACAAATCTGTAAAACAAAACAGGAAGCAACAAAGCACCGTCACATATTAGATGTCTCAATAATTCTCTGTCCTGATCTTCCTTCCCCTTTCTCCTCAAAGGGACAGTCTGAGTTTCTATAAGAGGTGGGATTCCTTCGCAACATGGCCAGGACATTACTCTTCTGGAAGGATGCAGCCAGGGAAGATTCTCAGCCAGAGTGCCCGGAGATAACTGCGAGCAAAGTGCAGCGCCACCGGCTGCTTAATCCCACCACCACCAAAGCAGGTCGGGGAAGGCTCCTGGCCTGCAGCCCGAGGAAGCTGGGAGGTTATCAGGGAACAACAGCAGTGCATCCCAGCCAAGACTGACGTTCAAGTGGCTCCTCTCCTTGCTTGTCTCCCTGGTGCAGTCCTCTCCTGGGCTTGCCCACTCGGTGCCCCGCAGCATTTCTTCTCTGTCAAGCGATTCCTGACATCTGTCTAGGTCTGAGTAGCCGTGCAGGAATGTAAAGATAAATCTATTTCTATTCTTGCCCTTGAAGTTCGTCCAGTCCTCCAGGGAAAGGAGATGGGGACAAGCTAAGTTGGGCAAGGAGGCCGGGTTCCTAACCTCTGTGCTACTTGGCACTTCCTTACAGGAGCCAGAGGAAAAAGAGAGGAGGACTCCAACCTCTGACTTGGAGCTGTTTACTAGAAACAGGGTTCCTTAGAAAGGCTTTCTGCAGAGTGTGATGCTCAGGGAACAGAGGAAGGCCAGACTCCAGGCTGTAGGACAGTACAGGGAAGCCATGGTGGGCCGCACCAGTAAAGGGGAAGCCTGGTCAATGTCAGGAGATAAGCAAAGGGAAGGAAATGCCTCAGGAGTGAAGCTAACCACCAATCCTGGCCTGTTTTCCCCAGTCCTCAGAGTCCCATCCCTGGGGTCTCAGCAGATGCCCCACTCTTTAGCCACTTTCACACCCTCAGCATCCCAGCTTCTCCCACCTAGACCTTGCTACTCCTGGATCAGCAGGGCTCCTGGATCAGCCTCAGAGCATCACCATGAGAAACATCACATCTCAGCCCCACTGCCCACACTGAATTTGTTTCAGCATTTTAACAAGATCCCTGGGTGATTCATATGCATTAATGTTCGAGAAGCCTGGTCACGGAGCCTTAAACCAAGAGAGCAGCCTGAGACACTGACCACCTGAATAACACTGTTCTTATGTAACATGTGTCCTGAATTTCAAACAGCGGAATTATCTTTCTTTTATTTTCAACTGTCTCTTAATTGCAGAAAACAATTTCTTAGAATTTAAAGTATTAATTTAGCTCAATCACTAAAAGTTGAGGGAAACTTACACCTTGAACCAAATATAGATGGCCCTTGAACAATGAGTTTGAACTTCACGGATCCACTTAGATATGGATGTTTTTCCATAGTAACATTGCAGTGCAAAACCATCTATGGGTGACTGAATCGAAAGATGCAGAATCAGGGTACAGGGGACACGTGGATTTGAGGAGCAACTGTGCAGGGAGGGTCGGCACCTCTAACCTCCGTATCGATGGTTCAAGGGTCAGCTGTACTTTCTATTGAAGTTCTGCTGGATGGCTTGCTTTCTGTGATGTTAATAATGGAAAAGCTAACAGGACATGACTAGACTTCTCAAAGCTTCTGGAAGATAGGAATCAAGACAGTTCTGTTCTGAATGCCTTCTATAAAATGAAATTTAGAAACCTCTAGAGCAGCAACAGCTGCTCTCATTTATTGACAGTCAACTGGATAATAAAGGGCACTTTATTTTCATCGTCTCAAACACATTTAACAGGGAAGGATGCTGGGACTCAGAAATTAATAACTCATTGAAATGATGTGAAAGTCATTTACATCAAGTCCTTTTGATCTCTGCTCTTTTTAGATAAGCATTTTCAGGCAGGTGAAGGGCTCACTAGTATTACAGCTCACCTTAAACTTGGTCAGAATCTGGTTTTCAAAAAGAGCTTTTCTTAGACAGGGATCTGTCCCTTACTTCTGTTGACAGAAAAGAAATACTGTGGGCCCCAAGTGGGCAAGCCCAGGAGAGGACTGCGCCACAGAGACAAGAGAGGGAGAGGAGCCACTTGAATGTCAGTCTTGGCTGGGCTGCACTATCCCTTACTTTGATCTTTCCTGGGTAACACCAGTCACCCACAGGGCTGCATGGGCAGTGTAAACAGAGGTGGGGGCCTGCATTTGGAGGCTATGAAGGGGGTGCTCCACCTGCAGTTGTGTTGTGTTCCAGGACCAGGAAAAAGAACGAGGGTCTGAAACTGGATTCAGGCCCAACTAACTCCAAAGATGCTGTGGCCAAAGCAATGGTATTAACAGAGCTGGAGGAGGCGGCTCATCAAGGAAGAGGGTGGCTGGGTCCACCCAGAGGGCGCGAGAGCCGGGTTCCATGGGACAGACCATCCATGACCTCGGTGGTGAAAGGCCCCTCAATGCTCCAATTCATCGTGTCGGATTCTGTGCTCACCGACTAACCTGCCATCCTGTTATCCTAAGACGGAGGAAGAAGTGAATTCTAATCACCACCAGGAGCCTCTCCTGGGTTTGGTCCTCATAAGTCAGTTTCTGGTTGCAAAGATCAAATTGAACTTCCGTCCTGTACACGTTAGGGGCCAAGTGATGGAGTAGGGGCGTTCTCAAGAGACTGCCACCCTGCAAGGCCTCTTTGACTCTCTTACAGTTTTCTGTTGCTATTGTGGTTCTCTCTGTGCATTAGCTGGCTTATAAATAGACCTCTGGACCACAGAGCCGGGCTTTCCCCTGCCCCCGACCACCTCACATAAACAACAGGACGAGGATCTGCGGGTGAGCACTCTTACCTTTCCCAAGCTCAGTTCTCCTTTCTCTCCACTGCTGCAACTCCCACTGCCCCCTGCCTCACTCTCCTCCAGATAAACTACTCCTACGCCTGCCTCCACGGTGAAAGCTGATTCCAGAGGCTGCCATGGTCTCCTGGCTCCTTGCTAGCTGAACAGCTGCTGGTCTAGACTTGTCCAGGCTGGGCCTTGAGGGAGGTTTGTGAGAAACCCCAGACTCTAAACCTGCTACCCCAGCACATGGGTCAAAGAAGATCAATCTCATGTCCCACATGCCAGGCCCTTGCTGGATCCCCTTCTTGGCTATCTTTCCACCCCACTGTGAACACCAGGTCTCCCCAATATATGAGACATAGTCTCACTGATTATGTGGGGGGAGTGAAAGAATTAGGTATCGCACAAACAAAGCCATATGCTGGCCACTGAAACAGCTCCTATCATCAGCCCTGAGCACCCTGGGGCCTGGGTAAAGAACCAGTCCCACAGCAGAGGGGCAGGCCAGCTTTTAGTCTGGGTGCTTAGTTTCTTGACATCACCAGAAAAGTAGAGTCCAAGGCCGTGGGAGAGCCATGTCAGAACCTAGACTGGGCCTGATGGAAGGGCCTCAGTAGCAGCCTAAATCCTAACAGGCAGGCCTTCCTAGCCTGGATCTCCATACCCACAAGGTCTGTGGACAGAATTCAGGGGTTCATGAATGTGGATGAAAAAGGGACATACTTATTCCCCTAAATTCTAACTACAATTTAGCATTTCCTTCAATTACAAATGTAGGCCACAAACCACACCTGAAACCTTTTCACCAACAGTTTTTCACGTGATATTGTCACATCATAGTATAATTGTTGCCGATCTCTTTGGAAGCTGGGGCAATGATCTGCTCCTAGGCCTTGCTGTACCTATTGCACTGTAACTGGCTTCCTTGGTAATCCTCTGTGTGTTGTTTTACGCATTTAACAGCAGTCAGGGAAGAAATTAGAGTCTGGGGGCTTTACCAGATACCAATGTGGCCTAAGGATGAAAACAATTAGAATCTCTGTGAGAACATGAGTCCTAGGTCAGGAGAACATAATTGTGAATTTCTGCTCTGTTGCTAATAACCTGGGATAAGACTAAGCTCGCTGTTAAATGGGGGTGTGGGAGGGATAAAGTGAACCAGTACAGCAGGGCTGGGCAGAGTAAGCAGTCAGCAGACAGGTCCAGAGCTGTGGTCCCTGAGGCGAGCACAGGTCCTGCTGGTGTGAGAGCCACTCAAGCACCTGACAGAGGGTGGCGAGGCCTGGAGACTGAGCTGAGGCTGAGCCCGGAGTCCTGTGTGGGTGTGGCTGCCCCATGGGAATGAGGCAGCCTGAGGGCTTGGCCTCCAGCATTTGATCTTCCCTGAGGAGATGGAGTCCCACAGGAAGGGCAGCTCAGTTCCCCGGCGGGGAGGGGCTCTAAAAGAAGAGAAAGAGAAGGACAAGGGCTCCCAGAGTGTGGGCTGTCAGCTCTCGCATGGGAACCAGGCTCCCTGGAGTTGGAGGACCGCAGCCCTACCCATTTAATGATCCTTGTTCTCCTACCCTCCCCAGGCACCAAACTTTTCACAATATACACTTTTGAGAATTAGTTGCTTTTAGAGAATCATTTCACTGTTGTGTGTGTGCGTGTGTGTGTGTGTGTGTGTGTGTGTGTATTTTTGGCTGCCTCGAGGCATGTGGGATCTCAATTCCCTGACCAGGGATTGAACCTGTGTCCCCTGTAATGGAAGCACTGAGTCTTAACCACTGGAAATCCAAGGAAGTCCCTCATTTCACTGATTTTAGTTGTTGTTTGTTTTAAAATTAAGACAGTATATTTAGTCCACAAATGATAACTTTAAAGTTTAATATAAAAATAGTCCTTCTGTGTTGTAAACATTCAACGCAGCAAACAATACTCTTCACAGTAAAACAATCTATTAAAGAAGAAAATGCTTGAATAAGTTAATCCATATGAACATAACTAATTTTCAACAAAGTGATCAAAGCAACTTGATGGGGAGGTCTTTTGAAGGTCTTTTCAGCTGAAGGTCTTTTCAATAAATGGTACTGGAACAACTGGATGTGCATATAAAGGTCTCAGGGCTTCCCTGATGGCTCAAGTGGTAAGAATCCACCTGCAGTGCAGGAGATGTAGGAGATGTGGGCTCGATCCCTGGGTCAGGAAGATCCCCTGGAGCAGGAAATGGCAACCTGCTCCAATGTTCTTGCCTGGGAAATCCCATGGACAGGGGAGCCTGGCAGGCTACAGATCACAAAGAGTCAGACATGACTGAGCATGTGATGGCTTCTAAAGTCTCATTTCACTATTTAAATAACATTGATCACAGGGAGAAAACCCAGACTTTCTGTAATGTTCACCTTGTGTGCTGAATTTTATGTGCACAAAGAAAACCACACGGATGGAAATGGGTTTTTGTTTTCACACACAGCGTTACGGGTTGAATTTATATGTTGAAGCTCTAACCCCTAGTACCACAGAATATGACTATACTTGGAGAGAGGGCCTTTAAAGAGGTAACTAAGAGGGCCCCATTAGTCTGGGCCCTCATCTAATATGACTGGGGTCCTTGTGAGAAGAGGAAGAAACACTGGGGATGCGTGAGCACAGAAAAAGGCTGTGTGAGGACATGGGAGAAGGTGGCCATCTGCAAGCCAAGAAGAGAGGCCCTGGGAGAAACCAAACCTGCCGACACCTTGATCTTTGACTTCCAACCTCCAGAAATGAGAGAGAATAAAAGTCTGCTGTTCGAGACACCCAGTCTGGAAGTACTTTGTTATGTCAGCCCTAGTAAATGAATAAACACAGTTTTAACAATACGTGTTACCTATCATGTCTGTTATCCACTGTGTAAATTAGAACAGTTTTTGAATAAAATCTATCAACTGATTTCTCACCCAAACCATCTCTGGATTGTCTGTCAAAAGTTAAAGAAATTAAAAATCAACCTGAAACCTAGGGTATGTGATTGATTACTAAAGTTTTATTTAATCACTGAATGAATCAGTGATTCAAAGTTTGGAACTCCCTGGTGGTCCAGTAGTTAAGAATCCACCTGCCAATGCGGGTGACATAGATATGATCCCTGGTCTTGGAACTAAGATCCCACATGCCTCACGGTGTGGCCAAAAAAATTAAAAAAATTTTAAGTCTAAAAACTGAAATTTTAGGTGAAAACTACTGAGGTGAAAGGAGAGATCTATCAATAAACCTTTTATAAAGGAATTGACTCTGAGGGTTGGGAGAACAGAGTAGAATATTTTATATAAATGATTTCAAAATCAACTAATTCGTTCTTCACTGTCACCAGCACATCAATATTTAGAAATTCTGGAATTTCCTAGTTTTGTGAGAGAAATGAATGGTTTTGATGGTTTTACTACAGTTCTACTAGGTCAGCATCATGGTTTAAACTCACAGTGAACAGCATCACACACTGACCCTAGATCACCAGGGCAGCTTGTGGCCCCAAGCCATTTGCTGTGTAATATTGGTTATGGGGGACATCTGTGAGAACGAGTGACTTGTTTGTTCCCCACCGTACAGCCACATATTCCCCCAACAGCACGGACAACTAGTCACTCACCCAGAGCCCAGCGGTCAGTCCAGAGCTGCCCCAGGAAACTGAGGCTTTCTTCTTCAGTGTGTTCAACTAAGAAAGCAGAATCATCTCTGAATGTGAAATGACCAAGAGAATTGACAAATTACTTAAATAAACTGTTTCTTAGTTTCTTGCAACCAACGTCAAGTTCATTCTAGACGATGCCACATGAGGCCCATTTTACAGAACAACAGGAAGAGGGGAGAGATTTCCAGCGCTATCCAATGAAATAACCCGAAGAAGGCCAGCCTCTAATTCTGAGGGGGTGTGTGTGTGTGAATCGGCCAAGTTCTAGCAAAGAAGATAAGAGGCAGGTTTATTCAGTTACATTTTATCACCATTTTGGGCTATTCGAAATTATAAAGCATTTTGCTATGCAAATCTTGCCAAAAGTCACCCTTGAATACTATTCGATAAAATGAATGAGAAAAAAGTAAAACTTTTTTTTTTTTCAAAAGGTTGAATTCATCATTGTGGAGGGGGCAGGGACAGGGAGTAGACATAATAGAAATAATAGAATTGAAAAGATGCTAAGGTCCAAATGTTCTCTTGCCTTCATTACTTTCTATTCTGTATCTTATTTTTGTTTACATGCATTGACATTTTACTTTATATATAATGTTCTTAACTCATCTTCATGTATGTATTTCTTGTGTGCTCTTGACTTCTTCAGGTTAGACTTTGAGAATTTTTTTTCCTGCTTCCAAAATGATAATGCTACTTATCACTTATCTAATTAATTTAGAAAACAATAGATAGGGACTTCCCTGGTGGTGCAGTGGATAGGAATCTGCCTGCCAATGCAGGGAGCCCGGGTTTGATTCCAGGTCCAGGAAAATTCCACATGCCTTGGAGCAACTAAGCTCGTGTGCCACAAGGACAGAGCCCATGTGGTAGGGCCCATGAGCAGCAATTACTGAGCCTGTGTGCCACAGCCACTGAAGCCCGTATGCCTAGAGGCTGTGCTCTGGAACAAGAAAAGCCACTGCAACTAGCGAGAGCCCAAGCAAAGCAATGAATACCCAGACCAGCCAGAAAGAAAGAAAACAACAGGGAACACTAAAATACAAAGATGAAAATAAAACATGACACTTGTGTTTAACCACTGAACAAAGCATTTGATAATACTTAAATTTTAGCTAACAAGGGTTGGAGTTAATAATATCCAGAGATAATTCTTGTCAACATTTTGATGTCTATTTTCCAGTGTTTATACACATGCACACATACATCTCTTTGTATCTATATAAATATACACATGCATAACTGTTTCACCAAATAGTAACAGAAGGAAATTTATAATACATATAACTCAGTAGTGTTTTAATAAGGCCCTTAAATTCATAGAGTTACCACAGCCATAAAAAAAGAGTGCAAAGGCACTCATTATAAAGGTAATAAATCCACTCCAAGTTATACTATAAAAATAAAATCATTTAGCAAAAACCCAAATCGCTGCCAACATTGTTGTTTTATGATTCCTACTCAGGATTATTTTTGGTTCTATTCTTTGGAGACTCCTCCATGAGGCAAACTTGGTTGGATGTGTTGAAGATCTGAAAACCATCAGAACTAATTAAGATGAAGTCGGCTTTGTTCTTCAACTTCCTGTAAAAATGCTCAACAGGAAAATTGATGCTCACAGCAAACCACAGCCATCCTGTTTCTGTCGCACAGTGGTTCACAGCTGCAGTCGCCTGTAGTTTCTATTTTCTGACACCAGGCTCAGTGCCACAGCTCAGTACTCCACCCCCAAGCATGGCATGTCCTTTTGGCCATTTTAGAAACTTTTAATATCTTTGCATAAAGTTTGTTTCTATTATTGTGACTCTTCCACTCCTCAGTTCAAGCTCTGAGGGCTGTAGGCAATGAGGCAATCAATAGAGGAGGAGAAACAAACAAGGATGCTCAACCCAAGAGGAAGCCAAAGGTACAGAAAAGAAACAAGCGTGCCTTTATAAGCAAAGCAACTGCCTCACCTAGTTCGTGATCATTGTTTTTCTCAATCTGAGCTGAATGTGGCACCCACGCTTACCGTACATGGGACCCTTCATTTCTCAAAACGTACTTGCTCTTTTCTCAGCTGGGCATCAACTAAGGCGATAGCTTAAGTGACTTTTGCTTACGGGTTGTATTCTCAGTGGTAAGGGTTTGTGTCTCTGTGGAACTTGGAGGGTCCTTGGCTATTCAGAAACACATCTTTTAGAGTTCTTTTAGATAAAGAATTGGTAATTCGGGGAGAAGAGGGAAGGCATTTTTCAGAGAAGACATTCTGAAGCATCTACAACGTCATTATGATTAGTTGGGAGCTTGGACACAAATACACAGTTTTGCTATAAGACTAACTGCTGGGGAAATAAAGGTTTCTCTGAAGTGAAATTATTTTTAGACTACACAGTCCTACATGTTTAATTACATGAAAAGTCAGCACAAATTCACAGATAGCTAAATCCTCTCAAAAATGAGAAAATGAAGGTGAATTGAATGACCCACCTGTCCTTGTTTAACTGTGCAAAAAGAAGGTAAATCTTTTCTACTTTATTCACTTAATTAAAAAGTACCGATTTTCCTCCCACAACTTCCCATCTCTTACAAGTACTTTTTTGTGTCTTTTTTTTTTTTAGTACTCTTTAAGGGACTCAAATCTCAAAGTTAAATCCTCAGCACCACATTTAGTTTTAACAAATCTGCCCCTCCCTATTCCCCCACTACGCACATACACACACACACACATGCGCTCACACATACACACACACATGCACAACACACAGCATATATGTCAGCATACTCAACATATTTTATTAACTTAATCACTGAAAGCATAGCCTTGTAATATAAGCAGAAGCATCACCAAATTTACTTTTAAAAAGGTCAAAAGACTTTAGAAAGGAAATGGTCTTACTTGAGATTATTCACTTAAAGATATTTACTATCGCTGTGACATTTTAAAACAAAGCATTTGTACAATCCCAGGTTCTCAGAATTAGAAAAGGACATCTCATGGCCTGTAAACTGTACTTATGAAAAAAGCTCTTGAAATTACAGTTAATTGTTAGTGGCCTTGGGCAAACTGCTCAGCCTAAGTCCAGTTCCAACAATAAAATGGGGAGAAGGGTACCTACTCAATAGGACCATTGAGGAAATAAATGAGGTGATTGCTGTTAGCCATTTTTTTAAAAATAAAATAACCAGAAGTCAAGAACCTAACATATAGTGAGTGCTCAATAAACATTATCTTTTCCTCTATTTAACCATGAGAAAGAGAAATCACGAGCTGATTTAAAGCCTAGCCCACATGTGTATACCCATGTAATTTCTGAATTACAAAAAATGGCAAAGGGAGGTGTGTATAAAGTGCATTTAAAATTTCTCAGAAAAGCATACTAAGGCATTTCTTACTCTAGTACTCTTTTCTCCAGTCTTAATTTTCAGAACTGAGGGTTGCCAAATTACAGACAGAGGTATTTAGTACTTATGATAGTCCAAGGGAAATGTTCTTTTCAACAAGAGGTAAATAAGTGACAATTTGGAAAAACAAAAATGAGTCAAACCGTAAACCAGAAGTGGATCAAAATTTAAATACCCAGAAACTCCCAACAAAATGACGTGTTTATGAAATGCTAAGCAGACTTCAAAGAGTGTAAACCTTGAAAGGTCCAGGAATTAGGTAGCTCACTTCCTTTTACATTTTAGCACAGGTCGGGGAACCTCTAGCTTATAGGGCATATCTAGAACTTGATTTCAATCAATGATCAGAGTGAAACTGCTGCTGGACCCCAGGGAAAATTCTTCACCCTGCGGAATTCTCTGAATACTGCCGTTCATCCAGAGCATGCATAATATTAAAGGTTTAGTGCTAAATTGCTTCAGTCATGTCTGACTCTCTGTGACCCCATGGACTGTATAGCCCACCAGGCTCCTTTGTCCATGGAATATTCCAGGCAAGAATCCTGAAGCAGGTTGCTATTTCCTTCTCCAGGGATCTTCCCAACCCAGGCATCAAACCCTTGTCTCTTACATCCCCTGCATTGGCAAGCAGGTTCTTTACTGCTTCCTAGCGCCACCTGGGAAGTCCCTCAAAGTTCAGACATTAAGAGTAGCTGAAGAGCTGTGAGCAGTTAACCAATGGATGAAGTTTTCGAAAAGCATTAGGAAACCTGACTCTGATTTTAGATAGATCATTTAAGGGCTTTAGATTATACAAGGGAGAATTTTGACTAAATGTTATTCTAGTTCAGAAACAACATAACTTTATGAAGTTAATGCATAAGATTAGACCCCCAATCCAAGTGGCCAGAAAGGGTATGGTTTCCACACTAATGGTCCTCAAAGTCTTTTCAAGCTTCTCATCTTCCTCTCTCACTATCCTGACTTACTCTTTCTCCTGCTTCCTCACTTTCTCTCAACCAAGCTGTCCTACTTTTTTAAATAAGAATCTTCCTGCAGTCTTTTCTTCATTTTACTACTTGTCCATTTTCTACTGTACACACTAGTTATGCCATTGAATTATTTAAAAGAACTTATACTTACTGACCGAAGTTTTGTGTACACTCTTAACTTTTTAAAGCTTTATTTTATACTTCTTCATGGGGCAAAAGGAATATAAATCAAGTTGCTTTCTCACATATGCTCCAAAGGAAAAAAAGCATTTTTATACAGAGTTTCCTTAATCCTGCTCTATAGATATTTGAGTATATTGCTTGGAATATGAAAATTACAATGCTTTGTGTCACAATATTAATCATATTAAATGTAACTTTATAGTGAATGCTGCAGAATTTGATCAGCAATAGTTAATTGTGCACTGCACTGTTCGGCTGTTGAACAGAATGGTTCTAAAAGACAAACTGTCTTTGTCCTAAAAGACTGCTTAGAAATAGCTTGGGATTTGAACTTCAGGTCTGTAGCAACAGACTGGCAAGAGCTGAGTGCCACGGTACTTTCCTTTGAAGTTTCCAGTGACTCCTTTTGCTTTAAAAGCACTTACTGTTGCTGGCCAAAGTGAGAGTTCAAAGGTAATCATGTGGACAAACTGTACCATCCACTGAAGGGACACAATTAGCGACATAAACCGCCATTTTAACTGGGAGAAAAAATTACTGTGGATCCAAACTTGTCCAGTGGTCAGGAAAAATTCTACTGAAAATCTTGCTCACATTTTAGTTCAAAGCATAAGTTCTAAATTGCCCACAATCACCATAGTGGTGAAACTAGTCTTGTGTGCAACAGGAGGACCACAAGGTGGTCTATTGAAAAATTACAGAATATTATCTCAGCATACAATGGTCCCCTAAAAGCCGTTTAGTCCTCCCCACTAACTGAATAAAGGAAATACACAGAGTTTGAATATGATTTTCTTACCGTTAAAGGATATTGGAGGAAGGCATGATCAGGGACACAAGCAGGCAGGGAGCAAACGAGGAACGAGAGAGAAAACCGTTGCTGTGAAAGCCATCATCTTCTATCACAAACAAGGGGTCATTTCTGGACCGCCATTTTGGACAAGCTCTGGCCTCTTGTTAAATGTGACATACTGAGTCAGAGGCAGACGTCCTTCTGTGGTTATTCACTTCCTGTCTGATTAATTTGTTGCTTGTTCCTTCCTCCTTTTCTGCAGAAAAAGGAGCTAGATTGGTTTTACTTAAGAAATAAGCAAGAAAAAACCCCTAAATTTGGAAAATTAAATATTTCTTCTTCCCACCAGGTGTAACATACCTTTTGGTACAGGGACAAGAGGAGAGAGCAACTTGAGCTGGTTAACAGCTCAACTTTATTTTAGACACCTCCACAAAAATAACTGCTCATGGAATGTGAGACTCTTTCAGGAAATTTCATTTAAAGTATCACTCTTGATATTGATGATAACATTTAGGATTAAGGAAAAGAGTCACTCAAGATCTAAAAGCTCCAAATGACACTGATAAATAAGCTAAGTGATTCTTCCTCATCTACAGAGCAGTCAAGTGTGTAGGAAGTAAGTTACAAATGCCGGTGAAGAGAGCCACTCAGGTGTACGAAGGCAAATGAGTTTTTGAAATGTGATTCTGGTGCCCAAGCCAGAATACATGATATACAGGCTCACTTCATTTTATTGTGCTTTGCAGATATTGCATTTTTTTTTAAACAAATTGAAGGTCTGTGGCAACCCTGAGATGAGCAAGTCTATTGGTGCTATTTTTCCTTCAGCATTTGCTCACCTTGTGCCTCTGCTTCATATTTTGAAAATTCAAGCAATATTTCAAACTTTTTCATTATTATTATATTTGTTACGGTGATCTGTGATTACTGATCTTTGACGTCACTACCACAACACATTGATGGTCAGACGAAGGTTACCACTTGAATGAAGTTTTTCCAAACTGAGGTATAGTTGGTTTACAAGAGCAATAAAGTAGTTATTAATTTAGGTATGTATGTAGATTAAAATATTTTGCTTTTTAATTATTAGTTTTTGTTCTGTTTTGGTTTTAAAAATTTTTGTGCACTTTTTTAGACATAAGGCTATTGCACACTTCATAAACTATAGCAGAGTATATGCATTGGAAAACCAAAAAATTGGTGTGGTTTGCTTTACTGCAATATTTGCTTTATCTTGGTAGCTTGGAGTAGAATTTGCAATGTCTCCACAGTATGCCTGTACAGGTCAAGTCAGGTGAAGATCAGAGTTTTCCACGCCAAAATATTTTATTTCCATCCCCCACAGTTAAATGGGATGACAATACTCTCCTAGAAGATGCTTGACAGAAAAGCAGTGATGATGAGCCGAAGGAAGAAAGTCAGATTCCTCATTATTAAAGGACTCTGAGAGGTGGGTAGGCAATGGAATATGCATAGAAAATACTATACTAAAACTTGAGGCATGTATAAAAATCTGAAAATGCTCTCAATTTTTTCTCAATCTATCTGAATTTATCTATTCAGACATATTTGTGACACATGCCATGTAGCTCTGAGAAAACAGTATCAGCTAAAAGAATGAAAAAGAGGCATATTTTGGAAACTAACATCATTGTAAAATTTGACTCTGGGGTCCTGATTCTGCTGGGTTCAGAGGAAGAAGGTATGAAAAGATCATAAGCTGCCTAATATTCCATTATACATAAAATGATGGGACTGGGTGGATCAGAGGGCTGTTGGAAACGTGTGGAGGCATTTCCGCTGGGTGGGTTGGAAAGGGGTGAGGAAGATTCGTAGGATTCATGGGTGGAGCCAGGAATATGAAGTTTCCTGTGATGCTTAGGACAGTCTCACTCCCAATACCGGAAGTACTCCTAGAGTGGAGTACTGGGATAGTTGACTAAGTACTAAGTACTGGAAGTTAACTAAGGTTCTTTTACCTCTCAATTCTTTAAGATAGGCTGCACAAGGAGTTTTGTGATGCCAAGTTATGGCAGAATTCTTATAAGTGGAGGTGGTTTAGTTGCTAAATCATGTCTGACTCCTGTGACCCCATGGACTGTGGCTTGCCAGCCTCCTCTGTCCATGGGATTTCCCAGGCAAGAATACTAGAGGTGGTTTTACCACTGAGTCAGTGGGGATTCCCACTCCTAGAAACGGAACTTCCTAGGATTAGTGATCTGGACTCTTCTATTTTGCCCAGTGCCACTGGAAGACACAGACTTTATTCATCTCACCTAATGTAGGATCTGGAGCCCAAGAGACACTTAATACATGAGAAAATACACACAGACCTGGGGCTGGACAAGAGGGGGAGGCCTGCAGTTATCATCTCCTTCGCCCTCCACTAACCTTGGAAAAACAGAAAACTTGATCAACTACTAAGTAAATGCCTGAATGACTCTTTGGGGAAGTCTAAATATCGTTGGGTCTAAAAAGAGAACATAGGCAATATGGTGATTTTGCTATGTGTTTACAGAATTACTTTTCAGTTCTCTAATAATTAATGCCCCTCAAACACACACACACAGCCCCACCCTCAGGACATGATAGATCATGACTATACCCATCCATTAGGAAAAACTCAACAAGAAGGGAGTCTGTCACTTAGAAGTCTGGAGCCCATGACACATTCAAGGGAGTAGTTGTATAGGGTTTGCATCTATTCCACCTTTAATGAGAATTTGTAAGCACAGTCAACTTTGGACACATTTATAAGGTGTCTACTTTCACCACAGGACATAAATCAGATAATGTTCCTCCCTGTTTAAAACCATCTGATGGTTTCTCATTTCACTTAAAAATCCAAGCTCTGCCTAGCCCACAAGGACTCACAAAATCTGCCCACCCACCTGCCCCCAGCTCTCTGACCTCATTTCAAGTAAACTCCGTCTTACTAATTACCTTCCAGCCCATTCTATTGTTAAACGCACAGGCTCATTTGCTTCCTGGGTCTGACACCTGTAAGCCCTCCTACCTTACTCCTTCCTGGTTCCTTCTCATTCTCCATTTGTCAACAAAAATGCCCCCTCATGTCGCATCTCTGCTCCTGTCTTCCTTTATCCATCGCACTTGTCACCATCTGGTGTTTTTTTTTCATTTATTTAATTGCTTATTTACTTGCACTTCTCTCCCCACTAGAATTCAAGTTCCACAGGACCTTGTTTCCTGTTGTTGCCTTAGGATCTAGAACAGTACCTGGTGGGTGTCAATGAATGTTATTTGTTGAAGGAAAGAGAAAATAATTAAAAATAGTACCATAACATAACATTCCGTTAAAAGCCTGAGACTGTTTCCCTAAAGCAGTGACTGAGGAAAGTTAAGGACAGACTTGAACCCCCTTCTTGGGAAGGCTTAGGCTAAAAGGCAGTCTTCCAGGAAAAGGATACCAGAGACCAGCAGGGAGCCCTTTAGCTCACTGAGGGGCTTGGCAATGCAGGCAGAGTCTCACGCGGTGCAAGCGGCTCATGTCATTGAGCAGTGAGGAGAGAAAAATGGGCTAAGAGAGTTGAAGGCTGAGACAACGGGAAGAGCACGTGGTGGCGGGGGAGGGTTCTGACAGCATTATTGACAAGGCAGACCTGGAGGCCACCCTCTGCAGCGAATGCCACGCAGGTAGATGTGAGACGCGAAAGTGCTTTCCGTCCTTTCCTCTGTGCCCAGGTGTTCCCAGATCAGCGTCGGTTTCTTATAAGGAAGTTTAAGGATGAATGAGACTGCAGAGACCAGAGTCCACACCATCATTTACAGAAGAGGAAATGGGAGTCCAGAGAGATGAAGGGGCCTGCCTCTGTCACACAGCAGGCAGTGGCAGAGCTGCAGCCAGCAGCCCGGTCTCCCTCTCCATGGCCCAGTGTCATTACGGCCATAAATTCAGGGGAGGATTCACTTAATTCCTCTGTATAAGCATAAGAAGAGGTGGAAGGAAGAGGGCTGGGGAGAAGGCTGCAACATGGAGGGGAGCAGTTGTTGGCAGTATTAGTATTGGTGTTGGGGATGTCTGTATTGATTTTGAGGCTTCCCTGATGGCTCAGACTATAAAGAATCAGCCTGCAATGCAGGAGACCTGGGTTTGATCCCTGGGTTGGGAAGATCTCTTGGAGAAGGGCATGGCAACCCACTTTAGTATTCTTGCCTGGAGAATTCCATGGAAAGAAGAGCCTGGTGAGCTACAGTCCATGGAGTCACAAAGAGTTGGACACGACTGAGCGACTAACACTTTCACTTTTTCACTTTTTTCACTAGGTATGTTAGTATAATGAAAGGCTGAAGAAAAGTGGATTGAGAACCTGAGGCAAATAGAGACAATCATGATTCCAGACTTCAAAGGGAATTTTAAACGCATATATTACCTTATTCAACACATGGACCAGTCCTAGCCTAAAAACAGAGCAAAAAAATAATCAACAGTCTCCAGAACAATCAAGTGAAGAATCTTTCTTATTAATCTACAGAAACGGAAAATGAAGAGCAGACAGAGATTATAGCACAACACTGTGGTTCTCACCTGAAAAAAGCAGTAGAGAATTACAGCCAACGACCCCTCTGTGGAGACCCCAAATCAGCAGAGACTGAGTCGGGCCAACAGTGCCATGAATGAAATATAAGGACAACTGATTTCTTTTCATTCCGGTTTTTCAAACTGTGTTTCCATGACTACCTGTTATGGTGCAGTATTTCCTCGGTAGTAGAAACATGTTTTGGAGAAGGGAAATGGCAACCCACTCCAGTGTTCTTGCCTGGAGAATCCCAGGGATGGGGGAGCCTGGTGGGCTGCCATCTATCGGGTCGCACAGAGTCGGACATGACTGAGTGACTTAGCAGCAGCAGCAGCAGCAGCAGCAGCAGAAACACGTTTTAAAATACTGTACTCCTTCCATTCTAAAATACCATTTTCTTCAATAGCAAAACACCACCCTTATCTTATAGCTTTTTATGGGGAAAAAGAAACAGTACAAGACTAAATGTACGCATTTATTGTAAGAGGAATTCTACTTTGAAAGTATTAAAATATGGGAATCACATGATTTAAAAGAGCAGAAACAAAGGAATTAGCTTCTTGCCTATAAACCTATCAGTAGTTATATAGAAGGCTGATCATTTAAAAATAATCTCAGAAACAGAAATTGAGAACATCACACTATTCTATGTCCTGCTAATATAAATTGGTATAACCTTATTTGGGGAAACATTTGCAACATATTTCCTTGTGTTTTGGCAGCTCAGCATCCACTGACCCTACTTACAATGATGTTCTTCACTTTTTGTTTGGAGACACATCTCTCCCTCCCTCCCTCCCAGACCCTGTGGGTCCAGAGGAATTTACTCCAATTCCAGATACATGAATTGCTGGTTCATGGGAGCCTTGCATTCACGCAGCCCCAGAGACTTTTCTTGGCGATAGCCTGTGGCCTCATCAAAACCAAGGGAATTTGTGTCTAGAAGATAGAATTTTTCCTGAGGGATGGAGCTGGGTCTGTGAGGATGGAGGGGCTGAAACTGACTCACTCATCCTCTGACCACATGGAGTCTGAAAATGAGACCAACAAAGTGAGAAATGAGGGATGGAGAAAACCAGCTGCTGATGTTATTAGCAGAATCCTTCTATACCTAAAGCTAGCTCTATTTTGGACTTTTAAATTATACTAGCAAGTAAATTCTATATTTCATGCAAGTTAGTGTGGTTCGGTTTTCTATTACTGGTAATACAAACACTTATGTGATACAGAAATCAGTACTAGAAGTGAATACTGAATGTGACTAACCCTAAAATGTGCAACTGACTGATTTAAAGTCGGGTGACAGCTAGCGCAGGCTCTCCTGGGCTAGGAAGTTGGCCACCCTGGTTATGTGATGGCATCACTGCTGGTTAGGCTGCCACCTACTGAATCCTGGGTCGAAGACCACAAGCCTACTGAAGGTGCGCCATTAAAGAATTCAGAGAAAAAATTAGAAGGTTGGAGTATGTCGGCTACTTTCAGCCTTCAGTAAGATACACAGGAAAGAGAAACTTAGGATGAAACTTATTGGAAGCCTGGTGGGGAGGAGAGCAGGGAAGGGGTTTGTCAATAGAGGCCTTTTTTTCCCCTATGATGTGCAACCACAAGATAGTCAAAGAATCCGGAGCCTTGTGGGGTTAAAAACTCCAGTTCTCTACACTATGCTAACATTAGGCAGAACAGGGCCAAAAGATAACAACAATATCAGGAAAGAAATCTGACACAAAGGAAAAGCTGAACTTCCCACTGTCTCCCCCAAAGACACTGTGGTCTCTTGTCTGAGCAGAAGGCTGTTACCTTTATTGTGATATACTGGGTTCCATCTCATGAGCAAGGAGTAAATTAACAGTGGTTTCACCACCTCAGGCCACTGTTTCAACACTGTACCTAATCAGAGAGTGAGATAAAGACCACATAACTTATGAGTGGAGGGTGGTTCATTTGCTGGGAGACAGAAGTGCCCAGGCTTGGCTCCATGTTCAAAGACTGTGACTCAACACAATTTTGAGTTTTGTTCCCAACATGATTTTGAGTTTTGTTCACTAGTCCATGGAGCTCGGGGATTCTAGAGAATCTTATCACGTTTTTAAATACTAGAGGATAAAACCCTGGAATGGCTGAAAACAGCTTATGACTGCTTAAATCCTAAGGCAATCCCTAGATCAGTGAAGCCAGAGAACAAGGCATAGATTGTGGAACACGTGCGACCCTGCCCTAGAGACGGCTCTGGAAGACAACAGCTAAGGAAGACCCTTGAGGAAGAGCAGAAGGAAGTTAAGCCACTGACTGACCCAAGTTCCATACCATCGCCACATAGGTAGAATCTACTCACTGGGATATAAAATATGCTAGAGACAGGGGACAAATGACTCCTCTCCTTTCCCAAATGGAAGTTTAGCTGTGAAATTCTTCTGTCCTGCCTCCACCATTGTGCACTGGGTGTTTCATTTATAATTTACCGCTGGACCACGACATATGACATTTGGGGCTGACAGACAAGACTGTGGAAAGTTCAGTCTTGGCACTGGACTTGGACCTCAACTGTCCACTTTTTTGGGGAGGAAGGTGAGTGATTTATTCTGTGGGGGCATTTTTGAAACTGCATGTGTAAGACATGTGTGTATGCATACATTTGTGTGTGGGACAGGGAAACAGAGTACACACCAGTTGCTTTGGGGCCGCCTATCATCCATTCCCCAAATTACAGCAGAGCCTCAGATCTGGGGAGAGACATCCACTGACCTTTCATGCCTGCTCTTCCAGCTTCAGCAGGAAACTATGTTCAGAATCATGTAATAAACCAAAATGGAAATGAATATGAAAAAGAATATATGTATCAGTCAGTTCACTTCAGTCGCTCAGTCGTGTCCAACTCTTTGCAACCCCATGAATCACAGCACGCCAGGCCTCCCTGTCTGTCACCAACTCCCGGAGTTCACTCAGATTCACATCCATCGAGTCAGTGATACCATCCAGACATCTCATCCTCTGTCATCCCTTTCTCCTCCTGCCCCCAATCTCTTCCAGCATCAGAGTTTTTTCCAATGAGTCAACTCTTCGCATGAGGTGGCCAAAGTACTGGAGCTTCAGCTTTAGCATCATTCCTTCCAAAGAAATCCCAGGGCTGATCTCCTTCAGAATGGACTGGTTGGATCTCCTTGCAGTCCAAGGGACTCTCAAGAGTCTTCTCCAACACCACAATTCAAAAGCATCAATTCTTCCACACTCAGCCTTCTTCATAGTCTAACTCTCACATCCATACTTGACCACAGGAAAAATCATAGCCTTGACTAGACGGACCTTAGTCAACAAAGTAATGTCTTTGCTTTTGAATATGCTATCTAGGTTGGTCATAACTTTTCTTCCAAGGAGTAAGTGTCTTTTAATTTCATGGCTGCAGTCACCATCTGCAGTGATTTTGGAGCCCAAAAAATAAAGTCTGACACTGTTTCCACTGTTTCCCCATCTATTTCCCATGAAGTGATGGGACCGGATGCCATGATCTTCGTTTTCTGAATCTTGAGCTTTAAGCCAACTTTTTCACTCTCTTCTTTCACTTTCATCAAGAGGCTTTTTAGTTCCTCTTCACTTTCTGCCATAAGGGTGGTGTCATCTGCATATCTGAGGTTATGGATATTTCTCCCGACAATCTTGATTCCAGCTTGTGTTTCTTCCAGCCCAGCGTTTCTCATGAATGTACTCTGCATATAAGTTAAATAAGCAGGGTGACAATATACAGCCTTGACGTACTCCTTTTCCTATTTGGAACCAGTCTGTTGTTCCATGTCCAGTTCTAACTGTTGCTTCCTGACCTGCATACAGATTTCTCAAGAGGCAGGTCAGGTGGTCTGGTATTCCCATCTCTTTCAAAATTTTCCACAGTGTATTGTGATCCACACAGTCAAAGGCTTTGGCATAGTCTCTCTCTCTCTATATATATATATGTATATATATATGTATATATATATATATAAAACAGAATCACTTTTCTGTACATCTGAAACTAATACATTATAAATTACTGTGCTTCAATAAATAAATGAGGTAACTGGAAATCTGAACATTGATATTTAATAATACTACGATTATTGCTAATTTTAAAGTGATAATATTATTGAAGTTATATTGTTTTTTATAGAGTCTTTAAAGTTTTAGAGATACACACTGAAATATTTGTATATGGAAAGATATAATGTCTAGGTTTACCCTGAAATGAAAAAGGAGGAAAATAGGTACAGGTTTAAAGAAAACAAAATTGGCCTGAAATCATCATTCTTGAAGCTGGGTGAAGCATATGTGGAAATTCATTATAATGTTCTGACTACTTTTCATATACATTTGAAATATTTCTATAGCACAAAGTTTAAACAATGATATGAAAAGGACTTGTGGCTCACTCACAAGAGGCCTCATCCAGTAGAGGCTGCTTACTCTGTTATAATCATGTTCAGACCTGGGAGTTTTACAGAAGTTACCTTTTTCTCCTCAAAATGACCTCTTTGGTTGATAGATGGATGAAATGGAACAGAGACTGAGGGCTCCCTTATACTGATTCAGAACTCAAGTAGTTCTTCCTAGAAAGCATCCAGTTCTCAAACTTGGGGACACTATTAAAGACAACAAAAAAGCAAAAATCTAAATTCCAATATACCAACCAAAGAACAAAAGTAAACAACCCTCCTCCTATATTAGAACTGTCCATCAGAGATAAAATTTGGTCTATATGTGCAGTTCCATATTTTCTACTAGTTACATTAAAAGGAAAACAATATAAAATAGCAATATTTTATTTAACACCCTGTTTCAAAAATATTATCACTACAACATGTACTCACAATAAAAAGCCTATTAGTTAAGGTATTTTACACTCTTTTTCCTATTAAGTCTTCAAAAACAGGTGTGTATTTTACTATGAGTGACATTTCAAACACTCAAGAGCCACTACCACACTAGACAACACAGTCCAGATGGTGAGGGCCTGGTGGGAAGAGGCCTCACCGTATTTTAGGTAATTTAATTAAAATGCAAACACTTCCCAGTTGTCACCAACATCCAATACATGTGCTCAGACAGTAAAGCATCTGCTTATAATGTGGGAGACCCGGGTTCGATCCCTGGGTCGGGATGATCCTCTGGAGAAAGAAATGGCACCCCACTCCAGTACTCTTGCCTGGAAAATCCCATGGACAGAGGAGCATAGTAGGCTACAGTCCATGGAGTTGCAAAGAGTCAGACACGACTGAGAGACTTCACTTTCACTTTCATGGGGAAAAACCACGTGAGATCGAAGGAGAAGTTTCTTACAACTTAAAGGGCCAAAGGGAGGAAAGCCCTGTTTTCACATCCTGCCAAGTATTTGCTTGTGCACACACCCAGAGAGAAGCTGCTGGCATATGGATAGCTGTGTGTTCCTTCTGGATGCTAAGCTGGTGGCTTCATCAGGTATGACGCTCAGGATGGGGGTCTCTACTATGATTTGTGGGGTGGGAACAACAGCCATATTGCTCCCTATCTGGTCTTCTCTCCAGCCATATAGCTGGTTACTCCATGTCTACTGCCAGAGGATAGAACCACGTGGACAAGAAAGCCCTCCCCTGACTTCTTAGGAAACAAGGGTCTATCCTTTGGGCCTGAGGCCATTCAACTGAACCCTGCAGAAGGGCTTACTGACCTAAGACTTACCCGGGGGCCCCTTGACTGCACGGAAGCTGGGCTTGGCTGGTGCAGCTGCTACCTGGAGAGGCAGACCCAACTCTCCTGCATGTGGGCAGGAAATGTGGGTATTTGTGGGTGTCAAAACAATGGGGAGGCCCTCCTGGGATGCAGGCCAAGGATGCTAGTCAACCTGCAATGTACTAGACTGTCCCACTCAATAAAGAATTGACCCACATAACTTTCAAAGGTCCTGGTGGACATTGATGTAGGTGAAAAATCTGTTTAGTAATCTAAGCTGACAATTAAACTCCATTTTGCATGTAATTCCAAGTAAATAAATACTGTTGTATTAGTCCCCAAGTTTCCTAGTAATGCAACTATCATACACATGAAATACTATTCTTTGCACAGCTCTTTAACAAGAGTTGTTCACCTTGGCTGGAAAATGTATCCCAGTGCATTGCCACTTGTGGGAGTGAAGTCTCTCTTACCCAAGTTAGTCTGCAATGCCCCGCTCACGATGATAATCAGTGCAACTGCAAAACCCTGACCACTTCATTTTGTTTGCTAATGAGTAGTACCTGATTGCTTACAACTGAAGTTATTTTATAATAAATTACATTCCTTGTATTAATTAATAAATTATAATTGTAATTAATCCTCCTCTTAATTACAGATAAAGATTACACAGATTTGGGGAGGAATGATGTGTGAGGTCAGATTGTTTCCCTGGTGAAAGTTCACTGATGTTTGTGAAGGGGACATTAGAAAACCCTGTTATTCAAAGTGAGTCCGGGGTCAGACAGGATTGTGAGCCATTGCTTCTGCGCATGCCCCTGACCGACTTCCCTTTGAAGCATCGCGGGGGCGGCTGGAGGAGAGGCAGAGGCTGGGCAGCTGGCTTTGCGAAGGCTCTCAGCCTGGCTTCGCGATGTCCGCGAGGAAAGCCGGTTCCACCGAGGGGGCGGCGAAGGACGAGCCCAAGAAGGGGTCGGTGAGGTTGTCCCCTAAACCGGTTCCCGCAAAAGTGGAAACAAAGCCAAAAAATGTGGCAGGAAAGGATACCTCTTAAGACAAAAAGTGCAAACAAAAGGGGAAAAAGGGGAGCGAAGAGGAAACAGGCTGAAGTGGCCAGAAACTAAAGACTTACCTGTAGAAAATAGAGAAACTAAACACCGAGGCGAGCCCAGCCTCTGATGAAGCAAGAGAGTAAGAAGCCAAGTTCGCTGAATATCATCACACACCCAATCCAATCAGGGGTCCCGTCTCCCTTCTTGTATAATCCAGAGATCTATTTTTATCAACCGTTTTGAAATGCACATTTTCTTTACATTTTTGAAATATAAATTTGTTTAATCAGAGGCTAATTACAATATTGTATTGGTTTTGCCATACATTGACATGAACATTTTTAAGCAGCTCTAGAAACGTTTTTTAAAATGAAGGAACCCCACCTCATCCATTTTTAAGTGTAAATGCTTTTTCTTTTTTTAAAGAGGTGGAAGCATTTGCTGGTGGTTTATTTTTTGGTACAATAAGAAAACAAGTGGGATGTTGCGTATCCGAGGCTTTGATTGTCTTGGGTGTCAGTTTAACATTCCATAGATGAGGGGTTCCTTTTATATCCTATCCTATGCTTTGTATTAAAGCATGGCAGTTTTGTATTATACTGCCATATAAAAATTGTGGTTTGGAGTCAGTTGTGTATTTAATGTCTTGAACACTTACTTCTCTTCCCATGTTGTTTTTGGTAGAACTGTTGCCTAAAGCAGACTACTCACTCCTTGATCTTGGCTCTCTGGGACAGAATTTTGCACACTCTGTAACATCTTTGGTTGAACCCAGTGATCGACAGTTTAAGTATGTAGTGCGTATAATTTAAGTTGTGAATTCATGGGACTTGGAATGTAACAGCATGTCAATATTTGAAGATATTGGTCCTTGATATTCTGTTAAGGAAAATCTGCCTTCAGATTTTAAACTGGGAAGTTGCTGGAATAACTGTTCAGAAAAGAATCACAACTACATGATTTTTTAAGATTTTTCATATGTATATTGAGAATTGTGAACAAATTGAAATGTCTGTATCCTGATCCTCAAAACTACATGAATTTTTAGATCTTTGCTAAGTATTTGCTAAGTGCAAACTGAAATGTCTGTGTACTGACCATAGAAGCTCAATTATGAAAGAATTTTTTGAAGCACATAAAAACAGGCATGGCAATTTGACGGCTCTGCTCCTCCAGCCTGGGGAATGGGGAGAGGAGCCCGCAGGGACTGTCCCAGCTGCTCACCTACAGTCCGGGAGGGACTCGCAGACTGTTTCCCAGCGGTCCCAGCTGCGTGCAGGGCTTCTTCCTGCTCCTCCTGAGCAGCCCCTGCTCCTCTCGGTGGTTTGGCTGAAACAATGTGTTCTACTTGAATGACCCCAGATTCCATCTGATTTTGCCACTTCAAGAACTTTCCGCCTCCCATTTGGCTGCTCTGGAGTCTCCAAATGACTGACTGGGAAAACAGACTGTTGGAAAACACCTCCAGGTTGTCTTAAAGGGATGGCTGCCCCACCAGGCCACTGGAAAGGCAGTGCAAAGTGCCTCCTGCTGGGCCAAAGGCATGTACATTGTTCCTCCCAACTCCGAAGACAGGTGGAGGGGCAAGAGATAACAAGAGGTGCGGCCACAAGGTGACCTGCTCTACCACTGTGCGTATGTGTTGTTTTTGGCTTACTGGGTTTTTTTTGTTTTTTGTGTTTGCTCAGTGCTGACTAAAGGACTCCTTCCCCTGCTGCATGGAAGCTGCTTAATTCAGTCTTGGATCATTTCATCCTGTTGAAACCATTCCAGCAGAATGGACAGAACCATCAGCTAGTGGCTGGTGTAAAAGCAACTCCATGACTACATTTAAATATTGACTAATTTGAGAATAGCAAACCACAAAGACATGAGGTGTAAAAACCACATGTGGTTTATATTTTGTAGGACACCCTCAGAAAGGTAAATGGACATAGTTTAAAAAAAAAGTCAAAATGGTTTCTCCGTGCTTCACCCCTACCTACCACCATTAAAAAAATAATAAAACAAGACTAAGCAACAATTAAACTGAGCCCAACCTGGGTGTTAGACTTGGCTTTGGGATGGCAGCTCTGTCCTCGCAAGGCAAATATGTAGCTGTCTGGGTTTCACGGCCAAGGTCAAATATAACCTTGACCTGTGGCCTCCCAACTCCAGCCACTGCCCCTCCTGGTGACCACAGCTGCCTTCCTTATTCACTGGCCCCTCTGGCCCCACATGCAACCTCCTGGCCAGTCTTCTCCAGCCAAGAAGAAATACACACAAGGAAGATTATTTTCCAGAAGTAAAATCTCCTAGGATCTTTTATCTGCTCTCCCTGTGTTCCTGCCTCTAACTACACGGCTGACCAGGAGCGGGAACACCGTGAAGGCTCCCGTGCACTCTCAGCGCCTATGGTGTGCTGAGTGCCGGTTCAGGTGTTAGGGATGCCTCAGGGATCAAATGGTGAGATCACGCAGTGATCACCACGCTCACGGAGCGTTCATATCTAGTTGATGATGTGATGGAAGGAAAGCAATTTATCTCTCATTCTGTGCGGCACAGGTGTTACACAGAGTAGCCTTAAGGTCACACCCAGAGGAAGGGCTAACTCAGGCAGACTCTAGTGTAAATGTACAGTGCATCAAAGAATGGCCATTCTATTTGAGAACCACTTCCATACAAACATATTTGAGGACACCCTGCCAGGCCAGCCCACAAAAAGTCTTACTTAATTCACACTCTGTTCAGTTCAGTTCAGTCGCTCAGTCGTGTCTGACTCTTTGCGACCCCATGAATCGCAGCACACCAGGCAACTAAAACTTTAGTTTCAGTTTTTCAAGGGAGAAGGCTTCATGACTCTGCTGCACCAGCCTCAGCTTCTGCCCCATCCCCAAGCCAGCCCTACACTTTCCCTTGACCCCACTCCGGATGTAAGGGGCCCCTGTCCCTAAGTACTTCTTACCCAGCAGTCTTAACTCACCTCCATAGGATAAGATGATCTCATCAAGATGTCAGGAGGAAATTGACTTGCTGCCTTTTACTTTTAAAGACAGAGGAGATGTTAACCCAAGTTCGTAGGCTTTTGTTCAGAGAAAGGAAGACATTCAGGTGGAGGGAAATGCTGTCTGGGGTAAACTTAACTTTCTCCTACTTTTTATAGTTTTCTTCCTTAATTTAAGGAAGAAATATTATTTGAAATATAATTGAAATATGTGAAATATGAAATATGTGAAATATGTAAAATATTTGAAATATGTGAAATATATTTTTCACATATTATGAAAAATTCATATGTGAAAAGTTTAGAAAATATGAATAATATAATTTTAAAATGACCCATTAATACTCAGAGAAAATCAGTTACCATTTTAGACTTTCCGTGTATGCATCTGAAATGGGATCATACTATACATATACATATATATATAGTTTTATATTCCTTTCTTACACTCCATGTTATCAAATATTAGCCTAACATAATTTTAATAGCTGCATGTTTCATTTTTATGAATGTTCTATTACCTATGTAAATATTTTTCATTGGTAGACATGTAAATTTCACCCAATTTATTATTACAAATCCTACTATGACTAATATACTTGTACTGAAATGTTTGTGAACCTTTCAGATTATTTCCTTAGGGTATATTTATTAGAGTACAATAACTAGAAATGGAATATATGAAGTTTTTCCTTTTTCCTCTTGATATATATTGTTATACTGTTTTCTCAGTTTTACCATTCTTATTCTCACTAGCACCCATTTCATTTCTTTTCAACATGCACTACTGTCACTTTTCAAAATCTGCTAATTTGATAGACAAAAAAATTGTATGTATGAGCCATTTAAATTTTCATTTCTTTGATTATTACTGAGGTTGACAATGTTTTATATATTTACTATCTTCTCCATTTTTAGAAAGTCTTTTTCCATTCGCTGTTATCTGGATTTTTTAAAAATTAGGCTTTTAAATCTTTTCCCTTATTTCTTCTGTTTTTGAATTTGAAGACCATCTAAAGGCTCCATGACTTTTCATAGAGAAAATAAAATGTTTTAACTATCGGGAGACTAGGTGGACAGCAGTGACTATTTCTGTGTGTTTATAAAGCAAATTTCATAAATCAAGAATCACCCCTACTCCCAACAGATAATATGCTTACAAAAGAATTCCCTGAGATTGCAACTGTGGCAACTGTGGAGCCTCTGAGAATGTTCACCTTCCAAGCAGTGTTTCCATCCCACGTGGAAAGGAAAGAGCAGGACATCCAGGCGCATCTGACCACAGTTCCTCCTGTCTCAAAGGCAGAAGTAGGAGTGCCCTGATTTATGTTATACACGTGCAGACATGTGTAAACTTCTGAAGTCTGAGTCCAAAAACAACCATTATGACTCTGAGTCACCATATTCCATCTTTCACAAGACCGAAGTTCCCAGGAACTAAGGAGTAATTTAGGCTGCCCTAATAAGCACTGGAGGAGGAAATGGCAACGCACTCCACTATCCTTGCCTGGAAAATCCCATGGACGGAGGAACCTGTAGGCTACAGTCTACGGGGTCGCAAGGAGTCGGACACGACTCAGTGACTTCACTTTCAATAAGCATCCAAGCTTCCATTATCTTTACCATCTTCCTTAGCCATTCTGAAAATATTCTGGAAAAAGTAAAATCTAATTTAGAATTTTTTAAATTAAAAACTTGGTGATAAAAACCCTTCTGAGCCTATGTCATTCACTCAAAGTAACTACAGTTAGCTATTTAATGATTAACCAGAAGACCTGGGCTGAAATGACATCCTCTGGTCTCCTTTTCACCTGGGTTTTCCCAAGTCAAGAGCTGTTCCTCACTTCATACAGTTTTCTCTCCTGGACTTTGCAGATGTTCAGTGTGTCTCAGTGAGAAAGATATATGCTTTGGGGTAAAATGCCTAACACAATGCCTAAACACTCAACAACTTCAGCTATCATTATTATTAAGTGAGCTCAACTTCTCCCTAGTTATACTTGGTTAAGGAGGGAACACAGCAGATGAAGTGGCTCCTTTTATTTCTAGAGGGATAATTTGATGTAATTTAAGGATAAAGAATATATTCCATATCATAGTTAAGAAAGAGCTTCCCAGATGAAACAGTGGTAAAGGATCCTCCTGCAATGCAGGAGGTGCAGGAGACACGAGTTCTGGATCCCTGGGTCAGGAAGATCCCCTGGAGGACATAGCAACCCACTCCAGTATTTTTGCCTGGGAAATCCCATGGACAGAGGAGCCTAGGGGCTACAGTCCATGGGGCTGCAAAGACTTAGACATGACTGAGCATGCGCAAAATAATAAGAAAACCTGGGTACTCATAATTTCAGAGTCTCCATTTTATATTGGTTCTACAGGTAGTTTTCAGGTCTACTTAGGCCTGTCTCAAAAACCTGGCATCAATCTACACATTCGTGCTGGTTCCATTCTCATTTACAAATGCCTCTGCATTTCTGTGCAATTTTAAATGTCACTGGACTCAGTGGACACAGACTCAGAAAAAGGCCCCAGAAACTGCCTTAAAAACAGCTTCTTGTAAAAGTTAAGAAGAAATAGGAACTTGTAAGTTGATTTTGTGTTCACTTTTCTGTTTTCATTTCACCTGGAGAGGCTCCTTGGCAGTTGTCAGTTAAAGTTCCAAGAGGAGGATAGGGACCCCAGATCTACTGCTGCAGAGGCTGGACTTGTCTTCAGTGCACTATGAGAGGGTCCCAAAGCCCTTTGTGACCGTCTCACCCAACTGGGGAATGAAAGACAGAGGTTCTTATCGAGCCTGCTTTATTCTAGTGGTTGGGAAGTGCAGAGAGAATAGGAATGGTCTGTGAATGTTTTCAGAGATGGCACACGATGAACTGAAAGAAAACAGGCCTTGAGACAAGATCTAATGTCTCTGAGCAAGTGAGAAAACAAAGCCACGATTCCTATCATTATGCCCAAGTTCAGCCACCACAAGCTGAGGGGCTCTGACGTGAAAGCCAGTTGTGCCAAGAGTCAAGTGAAGCTTCAGCAGAATTTAATACCACACAGAAAACACTATGAGGATCCAACTCCTGTTGGCAGGGGATTCATGGAAAACCAATATGAATATCACCAATGGGAAATTTTATTTTCCAAGGTACAAAGGCTTCTGAACACAGAATTTTATATTCATCCAAGATTTGCTCCTACCTTGTTGAAAATACTCTCTGGAGGTAAATTTTTAATATTCTTCACTAGTGGGGTCTACTGAATTCTCTTCAACCTCTAATTGCACAAACGTGGAGATAGGTTTTCTTCCCTTGCTTTCCACCTCCTCCCTATATATCTTGTAAATACAGATGGGAATTTCTCAGAAGTGCTGAGAGACACAAAGCTGAGGTATCTCAAAGTCTTTATAGGCATAAGTTGTACAAGGTTGAGCAATGGAGAACAACACATATCATATCCTGGATTCATTAACAATTACTTAAAAACATTGTAAAAGACAGTGAACAGGGCTTCTCAGGTGGCTCAGTGGTAAAGAATCCGCCTGCTAATGCAGGAGACACAAATTCAATCCCTGGTCCAGGAAGATACCACATGCCACGGAGCAACTAAGCTCGTGAGCCACAACTATTGAGCCTGTGCTCTAAAGCCCAGGAGCCGCCGCTACTGAAGTCTGTGTACCTAGAGCCCAAGGTCTGCAACAAGAGAAGCCGTTGCGGTGAGAAGCCCGTGCACCACACTAGAGAGGAGCCCTCACTCGCTGCAACTAAAGAAAAGCCCAAACAATAACGAAAACCCAGAGCAGCAATAAATAAATAGGAAAGGCAGTATACAGTATATATTGCTCAGGGAAGTAACTGGGACCTGTTGCTGCTTTGCTAGAATTCGAGCTTTTACAAAAATAAAGTCCATAGCAGGGTTGGGTCAATTCAGTGGTGATTTTCCTTAAGTGTAACTCTTCCTATTCCCTCCCCCTATGCAAGAAAGCAGTAACATTTTAAAAAGTATAAAATCAGAATTGGATGAAAGTCAAATCAGTTTCCTTTAAATCCATAAATCTGGGAATATAAAATCACTATAAACTTATTATGGTTGTATATTTTAAATATCTAGTCCTATTTTCCTTAGCATAAGCATAAAAGAACTGAAAGGTTTAGAATTTACTTGTAAGATACTAAAAATATTACTATCCTCAAAATTTAAAAAAAGTATAAATTTATGAAAGAGGAATAATATTTCTAAAGCATATTAGTAAAAACACTATATGTTTGCACATCAACATTTAAGAGCATTCAAAGGTCATTTATTTAAAAATATTTAAAGTATAATAAAAGGAAACTTAAGAATGACTTTACTCAATCTTGCAGTTTCTAAAAATTTATCAGAACCAGAGAGCCTGGAGGATCAAAGATTACGTACAAATCCACATTCAAGAAGGTTCCATGGCATTCTCAGAGAGAGCAGGCAAAGGGTCATCTGAGGACACTATTTTAGCCTAAACTTTGAGTATCATTCAAACAGGGAGCCAGTGCCTGATGTTAACAAAACAGTTTTCTACTGGTAAGGTCAGATGACAGCCCATCCTGTCTGCCAAAATTCGTGGATGAGGAATCATTTCGTGAAGTCATGCACAAACATGAGATACACTGTGAAGGTCTGCTGCCATCCCTCAATCATCGCTTGCCTGGCCAAGCTGATGGCCAGCAGGAACATCTCCCTCTGCAAAGCTGTTTCAACGTAATGACTTGGAGGAAGTGGTGTGCTGATAGCATGAAAAAAAATCCCTCAAACACAAAGATAGTTCAAAAGCATCTGTATATGCTCAGAGGAAACAAACAGCTCAGCTAATTTCAACTCAAAATAAACCCAAGAGACCAGTTTACCTTGGCCTTAGTCACACACACACATGCAGGAAAACTGAGGGTCAGCAATTACCCAGGAATTTCGTTCTGTGTCAGAGGGGATGAAAGGGGGAAGATTATCCATCCTGGGGTAGGATGGAGTGAGAGAAGGTACCCTACCCCCAAGGCTTCCCACCCAGATTCCCACGTATGTAAGAGGACCGCACACCATTCTCTCCGTGAGACCGGTGGGCCCTGGAGTCTGACCTCTCTTGCTGAAGCCAGTAGTACATCGGAAGCCATTCTGCGCCTCTAACACCTGGTCTCTCCATCACTGAAGACTTTTTTCTTTTGGTCAACCTTAGGCTGAAATAGATCTACAGTTTTTAAACTGACCAATATTGATTTCCAGCTTTCAAGCATTTATAAATATTCTCCAAAGTAAGTGAACAAATTAGCAACAAAGATCACATATTTGGTTTTGAAAACCATTTGGAATTTTCTGCAAAATCGGCTACTTTTCTGACAGAATAGGTGGTGACTACTACCAAAATCTTAAAAAGATCCTATTTTTTTTTCAAATAACTTTCATTTGAGAAGATCATTAGATATGTCAGCAAAATCTTTAAATTTTTTTTTTTCAGTCCTGGTTCTGTATCACTGTTTTGATGTCTTTTCTTGCTGACAGGGTGAAGGAAGTTCCAAAAGCCCTTCAGTTCTGATCATTTCAGGAAATTTTCACAGCTGAAGACATATTTATTTTATTTCATTTCCATTTTTCTGAGAGGAAGACAGAAAAGAGTGATTGACTCTTAATATCAGAAACATGTGTCGCTGACAATCAACTGCGTAATAAGATTTTTAGTTTAAAATATTTAGTACCCAGATGACATGTGGGGACAATTAAAGTATGTTAGAGGATGCTTTCCTCTTCCCCTTCATGATATTCAGGTTGGGAGCAGGAAGCAGAGATTTTGTCTCAGCTCAACAGCCCACCCAAGGGCAGCTCCCCCTGCAGTTTTTGATGTCTGTCTTTCTAGGTGGAACACCAGTCGGCAATCCTCTGCAGCTCATAAAACCCAACATAACCTTTTGGGCTTCTCTGGAAAAAAAACACATTGAGTAACAAGGGATAGAATGCTTTCTGTTCAGTGTTTCCATTGCTATTCTCTGGCCAGAAGAAATACCGAATCATAGTCATCTGGAGGAGATGGCCCAGAAAGAACAATGGTCTCACACAGCTCTCGAGCTCTGATCCCCTAAAAGTGGGCTTCCTGCTGTCTTGCTTCCTGTGGAGCTACAGGCATTGCAGCAAAGAGCCCTTGCTGTCAGACCTGACTCAGTGACCAACCCAGAGCGGTGGTGACTTCCAGGGAGCGCAATGTCGTTCTGATCACCTTGAAGACACAGGAAGCGGCGAAAAGATGCAGGTCGATGGCAGTGACAGTCAGAGAAGGAAGTGTGGTCCATGAGGGTGCACACCATGTGATATTAGCTTCTCCCTATGAACTTTCCTAAAGGCATCATTCAGCTTTCAAAAATAATCAGAACACCCATCACCATCTTTGTGTTTATACACCACACAGTGCTTTCTTGGCTGGTCCATGGCACGGAAAGAATTGAATAAGGTACCAGAAAGTTGACAAGCTACACTGTGAACTGATGCAGAGGTGGCAAGGGCATGACTTAGAAAGGCATAGGTTCAAAAAGTTCTCTGAGGTTTCATTTCCACAGTTCTTAGTCACATAATTTCCTTTCTGGATCTTAACAGTGACTAACAGGCCTTAGAAAATCAATCGTTGTACTAGGTGGAAAATGCTGTAAGTCACTGGGTCTCTTCTACAGTGTGAAGTTTTTTTAACCCTTTCTTTATGAGTCCTCTTTTCAGAATAATTTAAAACTCCATAATTACAAGTGCTTTCCCTGTGCCTACATTCCCCTTCTGAGATGAAGTGCTGCTAGCCTCACCTTGGGAGTGTCTGCTCAGTTGCTCAAAATCGTGTCCGCCTCTTTGTGACCCCTTGGACTGTAGCCCTCCAGGCTCTTCCATCCATGGGATTCTCCAGGCAAGAATACTGGAGTGGGTTGCCATTTCTTCCTCCAGGGGATCTTCCAGACACAAGGACTGAACCCACATCTCCGGCGTCTCCTGCATTGGCAGGCGGATTCTTGCCACTGAGCCACCGAGGAAGTCCAAGCCATTGCCACCTGGACAAGAATAGCCCCCAGGCCAGGAATGGCCAGTCTTCAGGATGGGGAGCACACTGAACTGGCTGGGCATGAAAACCTCGACTCAGACGGGGCAGTCAGGCTCCTCCCAGCCTCAGAATGATGAAGTGGGGGATCAAGGAGAGGGAGGGGCAGTCAGTTGATGGACCCAGACAAGAGACGGAAAGGAACAGCTGAACCAGTTAAGGAGTGGACATGAAGAAAGAAGCGGTGACCAGTCTCCTGGTGCATCATGGTTTTTCAGGTCCCTAAACTGCATCCTAGCCTTCAGTAATTTTAATAGTATTAATACTAGCAACAGCAACAATAATAGTGAACATTGACTGCACCCTTACTGTGTGCTAAGGAGCATTACAAATATTGTACAAATATTGATTCAATTGTTTTCTCAATAATTTTATGAAGTAGATGATGACGGCAATGGGACACAGAGAAGTTAAGTAACTTGACCAAGGCTACATAGCTTTTAAGTGGTAGAGACACAGCCTCAACTCAAATGGCCTGGTCCCAGAGTCCATGCTTCCAACCAATATATGCCTCCTTGTGGAGCTAGTCCTGAGTTCCCCCTTACTAACCTTCCTATAATAAACTCCCTTTATTAATGAGGCCTGACAGAGGGTCTATTTCTTGCTCCCCTACTGTCTCACAATTTGCATTTTCCTTTGCACCACTCAACATAAATCTTAGTAACTTAAGCACATATTTATTAAATCAAGAATCATTTAATGCTTACTATGTGCCAGGAAATGTTATGAGCTTTGCAAGCTATTCCAGCTTTCTCACGAAATTTCCTTGACGGAAAGGGACTTGGTCTGCACATTCCACTGCACTAGAATGTGTTTCAGATATCTATTTTCTTAGGTCACACTTCAATGACCTTATGCATGATATATACTATGATGTCCTATTTTTGTACATATTTTCTTTTTGTATAATACTATGTTTATCCTGAGCTCATTGGTAAAATAATGTCTAAAAAGCACATTTTTAAAAGCCATCAATACTTAAAAACTAAAAATAGAGTTACCATATAATCCTACGATCCCATTCCTGGGCATATAGGCAGATAAAACCATAATCCAAAAAGATACATGCACCGCCCCTCAATGTTTACTGCAGCACTATTTATAATAGCCAAGACATGGAAGCAACCTACATGTCCAGTGAGAGATGAATGGAAAAGAGATGTGGTATACATACCATGGACTATTACTCAACCATAAACAAAAATGGAATAATACCATACACAGCAACATGGATGGACCCAGAGATGATCATATTAAGTGAAGTAAGAGAAAGACAAATATCATATGATATCACTTATCAGTTCAGTTCAGTCTCTCAGTCCTGTCTGACTCTGTGACCCCATGAACCGCAGCATGCCAAGCCTTCCTGTCCATCACCAACTCCCAGAATCCACCCAAACCCATGTCCATCAAGTCGGTGATGCCATCCATTCATCTCATCCTCTGTTGTCCCCTTCTCCTCCTGCCCTCAATTTTTCCCAGCATCAGGGTCTTTTCAAATGAGTCAGCTCTTCGCATCAGGTGGCCAAAGTATTGACATGTCAGCTTCAAACTCAGTCCTTTCAATGAACACCCAGGATGGAGCTCCTTTAGGATGGACTGGTTATATTTTCTTGCAGTCCAAGGGACTCTCAAGAGTTTTCTCCAACACCACGGTTCAAAAGCATCAATTCTTCAGCATTCAGCTTTCTTTATAGTCCAACTCTCACATCCATATATAACCACTAGAAAAACCATAGCCTTGACTAGACGGACCTTTGTTGACAAAGTAATGTCTCTACTTTTAATATGTGTCTAGGTTGGTCATGACTTTCCTTCCAAGGAGTAAGCGTCTTTTAATTTCATGGCTGCAATCACCATTTGCAGTGATTTTGGAGTCCCAGAAAATAGTCATCCACTGTTTCCACTGTTTCCCTATCTATTTGCCATGAAGTAATGGGACCGGATGCCATGATCTTAGTTTTCTGAATCTTTTCAGCCAACTTTTTCACTCTCTTCTTTCACTTTCATCAAGAGACTCTTTAGTTATTCTTCACTTTCTGCCATAAGGGTGGTGTCATCGGCATATCTGAGGTTATTGATATTTCTGCCGGCAATCTTGATTCCAGCTTGTGCTTCTTCCAGTCCAGTGTTTCTCATGATGTACTCTGCATAGAAGTTAAATAAGCAGGGTGACAATATACAGCCTTGACGTACTCCTTTTCCTATCTGGAACCAGTCTGTTGTTCCATGTCCAGTTCTAACTGTTGCTTCCTGACCTGCATACAGATTTCTCAAGAGGCAGGTCAGGTGATCTGGTATTCCCATCTCTTTCAGAATTTTCCACAGTTTATTGTGATCCACACAGTCAAAGGCATTGGCATAGTCAATAAAGCAGAAATAGATGTTTTTCTGAAACTCTCTTGCTTTTTCCATGATCCAGCAGATGTTGGCAATTTGATCTCTGGTTCCTCTGCCTTTTCTAAATCCAGCTTGAACATCAGGAAGTTCATGGTTCACGTATTGCTGAAGCCTGGCTTGGAGAATTTTGAGCATTATTTTACTAGCGTGTGAGATTAGTGCAATTGTGCGGTAGTTTGAGCATTCTTTGGCATTGCCTTTCTTTGGGATTGGAATGAAAACTGACCTTTTCCAGTCCTGTGGCCACTGCTGGGTTTTCTAAATTTGCTGGCATATTGAGTGCAGCACTTTCACAGCATCATCTTTTAGGATTTGAAATAGCTCAACTGGAATTCCATCACCTCCACTAGCTTTGTTCATAGTGATGTTTCCTAAGGCCCACTTGACTTCACATTCCAGGATGTCTGGCTCTAGGTGAGTGATCATACCATCGTGATTCTCTGGTTCGTGAAGATCTTTTTTGTACAGTTCTTCTGTGTATTCTTGCCACCTCTTCTTAATATGTTCTGCTTCTGTTAGGTCCATACCATTTCTGTCTTTCATTGAGGACTTGCCCATCTTTGCATGAAATGTTCCCTTGGTATCTCTAATTTTCTTGAAGAGATCTCTAGTCTTTCCTTATATGTGGATATAAATGAACTTATTTACAAAATAGACTCACAGACATAGAAAAACTTAAGGTTACCAAAGGGCATGGGGGTGGGTAGGGGGCACAGGAAAGATAAGCTAGAAATTTGGCATTAACATATGCAGACTACTATATAAAATAGTCAACAAGGACCTACTGTATAGCACAGGGAACTATCCTCAATATCTTATAATAATCTATAATGGAAAATAATCTGTAAAAGATTATATATATGTACACATATACATATGTATAACTGAGTCACTGATATACACTTGAAACTAAAATAATATCGTAAATTAGCTACAATAAAAAATAAATCACCTAAACAAAAACAGATGTGGTAAAGATGGCTCCCCGCCCTTCCCCAGGGTTTCAAACGTCCTTCCTAAGTTTCAGAGGTCTTCCTTCCTCGGATTCCGGGTCAGAGTGAGGCCATGGGAAGGGCAAGAAGTTAAGCTCTTGCTGGCTGGGGATGGCTTGGAAAGAGTACATGCCTGGAGGTGGTGCTGCTGCGCTCCCCGAGACGCTGCAGAGCTGCAGTGGTTCCGGCAGGGCCGCTCAGGAGTGTGAACCATGGCCTTTTCTTGGACCTGCCGAAGCTCACAGGCAGCTACTTGTTCACTGCACGGAACCCCCTCACCACCAAAGGATGCTCATGTATGTCTGTAGCACTCGCAAGACGGGAGCTCCCAGACACTGGGGTGTCACATGGTCTCACCTCTACACCCCAACGGCACCCTGCTCTTCCTACTGAGTAGAAGTGTACTCTGCTAACCCTTTGGATTATCTCTTTTTGGTCCGTGTCTGTTTCTCTACATATAAATATAAACGTGTGTGTGTGTGTGTGTGTGTGTGTGTGTGTGTGTGTGTGTATGAAATGTGCATGTGTATAAATCCTAATTAAAATTAGGATTATAATGTATCTAACTCCTGAATCCAGTTTTTCGTTATTCTTTTGTGCCACTAAATATTTTTGGAAAACATGATTTTTAACGACTGCATGATATTCTACGCCAAAATTTATTTAATACTCTTCTGTTGCTGGTCATCTAGTTATCTCTTATTTTGCTTTTATAAATGTGCCAATATCAGTATCATGACATGCAAATTCTTGTGCTCAGCTAGGATTATGCCATAGAGTAAATTTCAGAAACAGAAATACTGGATCAAACAGTCTGAACAATTTAAACTCTCTTGAAACACAGTGCGAAGGGCCTACACTTCCTCTGGCATCATAAAGGAGTGCCCTCTTCACCATATTCTTTCCAACACTGAATATTACAGTTTTAGAAGAGCTTTATCTTAATCTGCTCTCTTCAATGTGTTAGAACAGAATATATATTGAAACTCTATACTCCCAAGTAAATGTCAGAAGGGTCGCTTACAAACAACAGTAAAACAAGCCTATGATCAGCAGCCCCATCTTCAAGCCCTTGAAACCTTAAAATGCTTTAGAATTTTAGAAATGGAAATTACTTTAGAGATCACTGTTTCAGTTTACAAATAAGGTAACCAAAGTTCCCAGAGGTTATGGACCTGGGAAATACATTCAAGTTAGAACTAGAATCTAATTGTTTTGCCTTGTGAGTCATTTTTTTAGAATAGGCTGAACAATTAAACAGAACCAAAAACCATTGTTACCAGAGTGAAAGTATAAAGGAAAAAAAGCATGCAATATTTTCAAGAAGGAAACCATTTCTGTTCTAGATTCTATTTTATCTTCAGCAAGTCAGAATAACTTGTTTTATAGACAAAAGCAAAAAGTTCACATCTAAGTAGTACTTTGATCTTAAGATCCTTGCTTAAATCTCCAACAGATTTTTTTCCCCACAAGCATGAAAGCATTCAGCATTGATCTATTATTTTCTCATCTAGCCAACATTTGCTAAGAAGATACTCTGGCCAGGGACTGTACTGGTGCTGGGGTAGCAGGGGGAAGTATACCAAGGTAGGAAGAGAGGGGTTCGTTCTTGGGGGATGGGAGGCAGGAAGATATGTAAGCAGATAATCATAATGCATGTGACTGGGGTGGTGACAGGGTACAAGGTGCCACAAGGGTGGCAGAGCAGTGGGTATGGAAGGCTTTGCAGAGGAGCTGGCCATGAGAGAGCAGGGCTGCTCCTTAGACGCAGCTGGCTGGAAAGGTACTCTAGGGTCGGATGGTGTTCAGGAATTTGAACTCCCAAATTGGAGGTGTTGGGGCCCCATGGAAGATGTTTAAGCAGTGGTGCCACAGTCATATCCGTGCATTATCAGTTCACTCTGACAGCAGTGAGGTGAAAGGCCGCAGTCTTTAAAGGCAGGAGACTCACCTGCACTGGTCCAGCCTTCAGCCTCTGAAGGTGTAAATCAGGGAAGAGGCAGAGGAAATATAAAAGTGAAGATGGATTCAAGTAATACAGCATGTTATTTGAGAAATAGCAAGACACAGAGATTGATTAGACAGGGGGTGCCGTTTATGAGATGGGGAAGGCAGAAGGAGGTCCAGGTTTTAGAGGAAGGGCATTGAGCTTGAGATCTGGCAAGATATCCAGTATATCCAGAAAGAAAATGGAAGCACAGTCTGGAGATCAGGGAGAGACAAGCAGAATCACAGTAGGTTAGCACAATCAGTACAGGGCTAACCACCCCACCGCACCCCCGCCTCCGCCACCCGCAACACCGCTCCACACACTTGGGTACTTTCTCTCATCTGCAGGGAGAGAGCAGCTGCCCATTAGAAGTACGCCAGCCACATATGCAATTTACAGTTCTCTACTGAGAGATGAAATTAACTTTAAGAATATGTTTTATTTAATCCCATATATCTAAATATCATTTCAACATGAATCAATGTAAAGATTACTAACTATGTTACAGCCTGCCATACGAAGTCTTCAAATCCTCTGTATACTATACACCTCCAGCCCACTCCAATTCTAATCAGCTGTGTTTCAGGTGGTCACCGCACAGGACTATGCAGGCCTAGATGGTGGACCACAAAGGTGATTCAGGCACCAACATTTTTCTAGGCCTTGAAATTAAGTTACACAGAGCTTGATCTCACACACGAGAGGACAATGAGGAACCTGTTGGGCCTCCCAAGTCAGTCCCCACCCCATCTTCCCCTTCTCATGCTCTGGGGGCAGCAGCAAAGGGGCAGTGTGACATGTGACTGGAAGTTTGGGAGGGGTGCAGACTACCCCTCTGTTAGGTTATCAAGTACTCTGGAAGCAATCTAATTGAACTTAAACTCCCCCTTCCTGAACAACTTGAACTGTTATCTCTTTATCTGTTTATGTGTCTGGCCTCCCAGTAAGTTTCCTAGGGCAGTGGTTCCCAAATGTCAAACATTTGCAAACCAACTTCATAATTCTGGGATGACTGCATACCACCCAAACTAGATCATTCACTTAATATTTTTATTTAAGTCAACTGACCTTAAAAAATACAAAGCCATAATTTAGCGTCATCCTAAGAAACTAGATCCATGAAACCATTCATTTCAGGTGTCATTATGTATTTTTTCTAGCATATATGATAACTAGGGGAGACTCTCCTTCCAAGCTCACTCACATGTTGGAAGGACTCAGTTCCTCGCCGGCTACTGGTCAAAGGTCTCCCTTGGTTCTGGGCTGTATGGTTCTCTCTATGGGACAGTTTAGAACATGGTAGTTGACCTTCCTCACAGTGAGCAAGAGAGTGCGAGAAAGCCCCCAAGATGGAAATCATATAATTAAATCTCAGAAGAGACATGCCATCCTCTCTGCTTCATCTTGTTCACCATAAATGAGTCACTAAACTAGCTCACATGAAGGGGAGGGATGTAAATAAGGGTGTGAACTGCAGGAGGTGGGGAGCCTTGGGGACCATCTTAGAAGCTGCCTACCATTCAGTGATGTAAAATGTTGATGACTTCTATTGGAGATACGATCACAAATGCTGCTACAACTCCTGAAGTTTGTGGGCTACCTTCATGCTTGAGGCAAATGCAAATTTTTTTAGTTAGAGGCTAGCGGAAATAAAGATGTATTATGTCCACTGATTTCAGGTTAACCGCCCTCCCCCATTCCATGTTAAAGGACTCAGCACACCTCGAGCCACCTAAAAATTAGTCTGACGCTTTGTGGATGGGCGAAATGATTCCTCACACACCCCTGGAACCACCATGTGTGGGCATTTGCTGTGTTTGTGAAAGAATCCTTTTTTTTTTCTCCTTAACCATGTGGTACTGCTAGTCCAACTCAGAAATAAATCTGCTTTGAAAACTGTTCCCACAGCTGCAAAAAGCAAGTGTTTGGCACTAATAAATCAAGATTAGTAGAGCTCGGCTTATAATGAAACTTTCACCTCCTCTGAGCAGGTGGTCAGCAACTGCTCTAGCGGGGCAAACAAGCCATGTTTCACAGAGATAACCATTTTTTTCATAACAGGTAGGAGAGGAGTAAACCAAGTAGAGGAGAGATGGTGTATTCCTAAAAAAAAATCCAATCTTCTGAAACTGGGGCCCCTGAAAACACTAGACAAAATTATGTTTCTAAGGGCCCTGCGTGACCTCTACTTATTACCTTCCCAGTGACAACCACTGCAGATCTTTCCTTCTAGATGATAAAAAATAGCCTGGGATGATGCTAACCACAGGCCCAGAGCAGAGAACCAGTGATTTTGGGAACAATTATAGTTTCAATTTTGCCCTCCTGGGGCCCCATCAAAATCATCAGACTTCCATGATGGTCCAGTGGTTAAGAATCTGCCTGCCAATGCAGGGGACATGGGATCGATCCCTGGTCTGAGAAGATTCCACATGTCAAGGGGCAACTCAGCCCGTGTGCCACGACCACCGAAACCCATGCTTTGGAGCTTGTGCTCTGCAACAAAATCAGCCACTGCAACGAGAAACCCACGCACCTCAACTGGAGAGAGCCTGTGCGCAGCAATGAAGACCCAACACAGCCAAAAATAAATAAATAATTTTTAAACATTTGTCATCACCAACATTTGTGTTCTCTTTTATTAGGGATGAGACAGGAGTTACAGTGAAAATATCTAACAGCCTTTGGATGCTGGAGCAGGGTCCTGGGGTACCCCGTGCTGTGCCAGGCACTAATCCTTGGTTGCTGAATTATGAGAGAGGTCTTGGGGTGCTGGAAGTGCACTGGGGTAACTAAGGTTGGTAATGAGTCACCAACAGGTTTTGAAGCATCTTAGTATTTTTAGTAACCAGCACAGCTGCACCAGGGCAAACAGTCTGATTATCATCTGCTGAGGTGGGGGCTGTTCTTCCCCAGGGTCCCCATGGAAGGTTCCAGTGTGGGAACTGACCCTGTTGCCCTTCAGCCCTCCGTCTGGCTTGCACTGGAGGGACGGAGTCCCTTCTAAGCCTGGAGCTGAGGTCAATGCCTCTAGTTCCTGGACCACTTCCAAGGCTCTCAGAAGCCCCTGTGAGGCCTCCTCAGGGCTGGCTGGCTTCAGACTCCCAGCTCCCAGGCGCCTTCCAGGAGCGGCGTGGACAGCTGCTGTCAGCTGGCTCCAGGGGACTTCTACTCAAGAGAGGGTGGGGCATTTTCCTGCAGGGCTGATAGAGGGGCATGCTCTTGGCCCACAGCCATCACACCACTCAGGCAGTCCCACCACTGTATGGGGGAGAGATGAAAAAAAGAGACTTTTTCTCATGTATCTTCTCATTTCAAGGCCTGCTTTAGCAACTACCTGAAATTTTTGAGAGGAGCCCCCTGTTTTCATTCATGATAAGGAGGTCATTCTGTGGTACCACTCAGTCTACACTATTTTACTGAAATGCTCTGGTTGGCTTATTTTGCCAATGCTTCTAGGAAGCAGAGTAGGGGAGGCTTTGGATACTGGTAGCCCTGGGTCTGAATTCTGGCTCCAGGGACTGTAGCCCCTGTCCCTTCCCTTCTGAGGCAATGTATTAGGTTGGGTAAAAGTGCATTCATGGTTTTTTGTAACATTGTACAGAAAAGACTGGAATGAACTTTTTGGTCATCTCAATAAATATCTCAGTAAATGAGGGTCACACAACACCTGGTTGAGAGTCTAATGAGACAAAGCACAAGACTGAGAATAAAAACATTTAGTCTCTGTTCCAGGTGGGAACTGCTAGTGTCATTCCAGTGTATCAATTTAGATCTTTTAAAAATACACCCTTTATGTTCACCCAAGCAAACAAAGAATGAATTTAGAGGTCAAAATGTTTGTTTTGTACAGACTAAGATCAAACCCATGAGAACTCAGAATTCTCCCCACTGAGTGAGGTTAACATACTTCCTTTCTTCCAGGAAAACAGCTAACATACTTTCATTCATTCATATTTGTGTAACTAGCTAACATTTGCTTAAATTACAATAAATGCAACTTCAGTTATCAAGGTAATAGTAATGTATACATAAACATTAAAAACGCAAAGAACCTTACAAGATTTTCTTGTCTTGACATAAACACAAAGAAAAACTTGATTTGTTTAAATATTGAGCATCTGAACAAAAATAAACTTTGCTTTTGCCTACTTTGCTAAAAATTTCTTTTCTTAAAATAAAGAATGATGGGGACTTCCGTGGCAGTCCAGTGATCGAGACTCAGCATTTCTACTGCAGGGGGTGCAAGTCTGATCTCTGTGGAACTAAGATTCTGCATGTGGTGTGGCCAGGAGAAAAAAAAAAGAATTATGGAAACTCTGAAGCTTAATCAGTAAAAGGCAAGGCCTAAAACAAAAATCCTGATCCTTCCACTCTCATTTACTTAAGTAAACACTCTCTGATTTCAGTCCCAGAAATCAATCAATGAATAAGTCCTTAAGCAGAGTCCTAGTTCGTGTTTTTATAGGAGTTTTAGAAGTTGCAGATGTATTTAGAAGTAACATCCAACCATTAAGACCATTAAGGAAGATTAATTTCTTCTGGAATTCTATCTCCTGCGTCTAGACACATATCCAACTGCCTACTCAACATCTCCATGTGATGTCTGTCTAATGGACCTCCATGCTCAGCACAAACTAACCTCCACAGACCTGCCCTCCACTCCACCCACCGTGCTCTACTTACAGGCTTCCTCATCTCAGTCTGATGGCACTTTGATTCCTCCTAGGCCTAGGGCAAACTCCTTGGAGTCTTCCTTGATTCCTCTCTTCTACTCACCATCATTCAATCCAACAGTTAATTTTGTTCCACCTTCAAAACAACCAGGCTCTGCAATATTCACAGTAGTCAAGACCTGGAAGCAACCTAAATGTTCATCAACAGATGTACGGACAAAGAAGATGTGGTCCATATATAAATGGAATACTGCTGCTGTTAAGTCGCTTCAGTCGTGTCCGACTCTGTGCGACCCCATAGACGGCAGCCCACCAGGCTCCCCCATCCCTGGGATTCTCCAGGCAAGAACACTGGAGTGGGTTGCCATTTCCTTCTCCAATGTATGAAAGTGAAAAGTGAAAGAAGTCGCTCAGCCGTATCTGACTCTTAGCGACCCCATGGACTGCAGCCCATCAGGCTCCTCCATCCACGGGATTTTCCAGGCAAGAGTAAACGGAATACTACTCAGCCATAAAAGGAATGAAATAATGCCACTGGGAGCAACATTGATGGGACCAGGGATTATTTTACTAAGTGAAGTTAAGCCAGACTGAGGACAAATACCATATGATGTCACTTAAATGTAGAATCTAAAATACAACACAAATGAACATATCTACAAAGCATTTCTCTATGTCTGTGTCACAGACACAGAGAAAAGACTTGTGGTTGCCAACAGGAAAGTGAGAAGGGTTAGACTGGGAGTTTGGGACTGGCAGATGCAAACCATTATATATACTATGGAAAAACAACAAGGTCCTATTGTACAGCACAGGAAACTCTATTCAATATTCTGTAATAAACCATAATGGAAAAGCACATAAATCATAATAAATAAATAAATATATATATATATATATAACTGAATCACTTTGTTGTACACCAGAAACTAACACAACATTGTAAAACAACAATACTTTGACCAAGAAAAACAACAAACAGAAAACAGACCTTGATTAATCCTCACCATCTCTTGTGTTGTCCCCTGGTCCATGGCACTGTCCTCTCTCACCAGATATTGCAATGGCCTCTCTCTTCAACTCTTGCTCTCCTGTACCATATTCTCAACCTAGGAGCCAGAGGCATCCTCTAAAGAGCAAAGTCAGAGCATCAGCTCTCCCTGGCTCAGAGTCCTCCCCAAGCTCCCTCTCACTCTTGAGTCAAAGCTAGTGTCCTACATGGGGCTATAAGGCCCTCCAGGACTCCTCCCTACTTCCCTCCTCCTCACTCTGTCTAGTCACACCAGCTCCTCCTCATTCCTTGAATACATCAGATTTGCTCCGCCTCAAGGCCCTAGTAACTGCAAGGCGAATTCTCTCACCTCTTCCAAGTTCTCACTCCAGTGAAGGTGGCACCCATCCCACTTAAATCTGTGTGCCCACCAATGCCCTCCCGCCCTTCCTACATTGCTGCGTCTTCCTTAGTCCTTGTTACTTTCTAACCCTGGAACAGACTATGTAACATCTTATTTTATTAGGTTTATTCTTATTATCCACATCTCCTACCTAGAATGTAAGATCTACATGGAAGGTGCTCAAAAATATAACTTCTGAATTAAGGGAAATAACTTCTGAATTAAGGGAAAATGCCCCTTGAAAGGCAAAAAACAACAACAACAAAAAAACCATAAAATATCAAGAGTCCAAAAGGGCCTGTAATGTTCAATTGCAGGACCTGTATATTACATTTTATTTTCTTTATAATACTTATGGCAATTTAAAGAAGAGGGACAAACAAATAGGGCTGACACTGAAGAGAGTTTGCTGCTTGCCCAGGAAGACCCTGTGGAGGGGCATTCCCGGGGGCGGGGGGGGTGGATCACCACACTTCCAGCTCAGGGACTTCACCTAAAGGTCCCCAAATCTTCTTACCTAGAGGTCCCCGAATCTCCTTATCGGGAGCTAGAGGGCTCAGAGTCAGAATGATTGACCCATCTTACAAACTCACGAGAGACTCCCAGGCACACCAGAATTCACAAATTACCATGGCCACTGTCCAGAATATACTCCTCTGAGATAATGGTATCCACGAAACTGACGGACTTTTTCTGAAGGGATCTTGGAATCAGGGCTAAGGCTGAGTAAACCTCTAATCTGGGCCGTGGTGAGTCCTAATCTTCATCCATGGTAGACAAGGGACAACCCCCTCTTACTCCACAGTCCTGTCCACAATATTGAGGGTCTCTCTTTTGGCCAAACCTGGGCAACACTGCAGACTTCTTCTTTCTGGGCTGTCCTTTTCTTCGCTCCATGGGAGCCATCACTGCATACAAACTTTCTCCAGGTAGGAGAGATTAGGCGTCTACTGTCAAGGTTACACCCATTTTGCTGTGGCTCCTTCCAGGAACAGAGGTCACTTAGCTGGAGTTTTGTGAGCCCATAAACTCCTCCGTCTCTTGGCCTGCCCTTTTTAGGCACAGGTCTGGCCTCTGTAGAGCCCAGAGGGGCACTGACATCAAGGTCAAGTCCTTGGGAGTTCTCAACACTGCTGCGCATGCCAGAGTCAGGAGCCTTGATCCACGCCCACCACTGTCACTAACTAGCTCTTTCAACCAAGACAAATCTCCTAGCCATTCTGGGCCTCAGTTTCTGAATCTAAAAATGAGGGGATTGAACCCGTGATTTATGTGTGTATGTTCGTCTCTCAGCCTGCTGACTCTTTGCGACCCCATGGACTGTAGCCTGCCAGGCTCCTCTGTTTACGGAACTCTCCAGGCAAGAATGCTGGGGTGGGTTGCCATTTCCCTCTCTAGGGGATCTTCTGGACCCAGGGATGGGACCCAGGGATGGAACCCTGGTCTGCTGCACTGCAGGCAGATTCTTCACTGTCTGAGCCACTGATCGAACCCTTGAAGGTTCCTTCTATTTCTAAAAACCCAGGGTTCTGTTTTTTTACCTATCCCTTTAAGTTTTGAATAGTGACAACAGCATCCAAAATCCTCTTTCTGAAACTTTCCCCGAGGCCAGATGTTCCTGGCACTGAAGTAAGAGAAAAAAATGGTTTTTGAATAACCTAACATTTTTGTCTTTTGGAGCAAATTATCCTCTGGCCTTTTCAATTCCCCTTCCCCTATTGCTACTTCCTTATGAATCCTTCAAAGCAGTTTTTAAAAAGTAAAATGTCTACCCTTCCAGGTTCACCACGATCTATCTTATAATAACATTATTTCCTCCCTAATTACTTTCCCTACATAAAACCTCTCAAACATTTTGATTCTGGCAACTGTGCATATTCATCAGCCTTGATTTGCAGGGAAAAGCATTAAATGCTTCAAGGAAGTAGAACATAAAGCTTAGAGGCGGGGCTGGGGGAGGAAGTAAGCTGTCCATGCAGGTGAGTTCTTTCCTGAGCCTCAGTTTTTAGGAGATGATGGGCATTTTAGGCGGGAGTGAGTTAAGCACAGAAAGAAGAGGGGCATACAAAAGGAAGGAAAGAAAGAGTGAAGGCACAAGTCTGCTTTGAAAGAGCTTTCAGGCGAAGCCCTGGTGGCAGCCCATCAAGAATGCTCAGTTGGGTAAATGACTTCTGGAACTGAGACTTTGCTAAGAAGCCACACCGCAGTGAGAGGGCGGAGCTGGCGCCCTCTGTGCAGCTGTCTGCGTAGCAAGCTGCTGAGGTATTAGGCAGCCCCTCCACTGGTCCCACACCCAGTTTCGAGGAGGCAGGATCATTCTACAGGTCTCTAAAGCCTTCAAGGAAGACCAGATCTTTTGTAGCCAGCCTGGAAATCAAAAATGCTCCAAACCACCCCTTAAAAAGTCAGGTATTTATTGAAAGAATAGCAATTCACTAGCAGACCCTTCAAATGATATCTATAGGCATAATACATGAATAACTTCCTAGCTTGAAGTTAGCAGCATATTCTAAATAATTGTCGGTGCCAAGACATCATCTAATGACTTTTAACTGAGGGAGCATCTCCAGGAGATAGTGAAGGATAGGGAAGCCTGGCACGCTGCAGTTCATCTTTGCAGATCCCAAAGAGTCTGACACAACATAGCAACTAAACAACAACAATATATATGTATGGGTGGCTGCACGTGTGTGTGCAAACATGTATCCTAATATCAAAAAAAAACCCAAAAGACTGTTTGTTTTTAAGTCACACTATGATTACAAACCAATACAATGAGTGAACCTAAAATATGACATATTATTAAAAACCCAGACACAAACAAAAGTAGGAAGCAAGCCTAACTCATACCAGAAAGTATCCAAAACAGACACTCTGGTAAGTATCCAGCTAGTTAGTCTCAAAGCAGTAACTGCTAATTAGTACTGAGAAATTACAATGGTGGTGGTGTATGAGTACCTCCTGGTGAAACTGGCATTGGACGTCATGTCCACCAGGAAGAGCTGCGACTAGTTTGCTCATCTGTTGCATCATAACAGGGTTCCACCTCCAGGATTCATCTTGTCCTAGTTTATTTATCTATTTACTGAGAAAACGTTTTCTCTGTCTCTCATCAACAACCAAATGCAAGCATTTTGGTCATTTTCCAATACCCTTTTGAGACGGGTGGAGAACAGCACCAACTTTCTAACTGATGAAGAAGTGGAGGGAAACTGAAATGGCAGAGGCAAGAATCAGTCAGGTACACAGGCAGTCCGTTCCCTCATCTTGACGGTACTTCATTTAGAAGTCAGCGCCTCCAGCAAAAGCAGTCCTCACAGCAGTATCCCTCTGCCCATCACATCTCCCCTACCAGCTCCTTCCTTAAAGTCTGAACTCCAAACACACACCATGGCCACAACTCCAGAAGAGTCCCACCGCTCTTGTTCCTTTTCCTAGGACAACAGTTCAATTCCTCTTTGGGTCCTTCCTACCCAGAAGCAAAAATACTTGTTTGTTTGTTTGTTTGTTTGAGGCATTCCTGAAGAAAAATGATAATGGTTTTGTAATCAGAGGTATCTTTGAGTCTGTGCGACTGGAGGGAGGGTGGTATAGGAAGACATAATTACTGGATGATTCTCAGAAAGTATTTTTATCCCAGCACGGAGTTCAGTTTTAGTCAACAGAATTGAGGATAAGGCTTCTTCCTGGAGTTTACATAGCTAAAAAGTATAAAGTACGGAAAGAACAAAAACCACTACCCTAAGCTCTTCCCTTTCTTTCCCTTCCCTTCCCTTTTGTCAGTTTTCAAAACCCAAACTGCTTATAAGCTGAAAATGACTGAGGCTTTGTGTAGCACTCTGAAGAGTTAAGATAAAAATTATACTGTTGAAAAAAATATATTATTGAAATTCATGCTCTTTCCCAAGGGTGGAGGTCGCAGGAGGCAGCTGGTGCCAGTAGATGATATGAACATTAGAACCTGCATATGCAATACTTTAAAAATCTATAGTTCTCTAAATATCCAGAATATATAAAGAAACTTAAAGCTCAACAACCAAACACCAAATAACCTCACTGAAAAACAGGCAAGGGACTCGAACTGGTATTTCTCCAAAGATGATATACAAATGCCAACAAGCATATAAAAGGATGCTCAATATCACTAATTGTTAGAAAAATGCAAACCAAAACTGAGATATCATCTTACATCCTTTAGGATGGCTGTAATGGGAGGGAAAAAAAACAAACAGAAATTAACAAGTATTAGCTAGGTTTTGGAGAAAATGAAATCCTGGGGCACTGTTGGTGGGAATGTAAAAAGGTACAGCTGCTATGGAAAACAGTATGGCAACTCCTCAAAAAATGAAAAATAGAAATACCATATGATTCAGCAATATCACTTTGGGGTATATATACGAAAAAATTGAAAGCAGTATCTCGGACAGGTATGCGTATACCCCTGCTCACAGCAGCATTATTGAAAATAGCCAAAGGTAAGCTAAATGTCACCCACAGATGAATGAATAAAGAAAATGTGGTATATATAACAGACTATACTATACAGCCTTACGAAGGAAGGAAATCTTGACACATGCTACCACATGAATGAACCTTGAGCACTTTATGCTAACTGAAATAAAGCAGTCATAAGAAGACAAATATTGTATGATTTATATGAAGTATCCAGAGTAGTCAAATTCGTAGAAACAGAAAGTAGAATGTGGGTGCCAGGGGCTGGGGAGGGAATGGAGAGTTGTTTCATGGCTGCAGAGCATCCATTTCTCAAAATTAAGAAGCTCTGAAGAGGAGCTGTACAACAAGGTAAATACATCTAATGCTACTGAACTACACACTTAATAGTTAAAGATGGTAATTTTTATGTGTATTTTACCACAGTTAAAAACCAAATCTATGCTCCCAATATTTTCCAGTATGGCAGTGGCGATAACAATACCTCTCCCATGCCCAGGAACTTTTCTCTGAGAAAGCCCAGAGAGATAGATGGCCTACAGACCTGCTGAGGCCAGCGCAGAAAGACGGCCAAGGATGAATTCAACTGTAAAGGTTGCACGCATCAGCTTTATTATTTTCTTCTTCTCTACTAGCATGAATATTTTGTATATCTCACCCTTTCACTCCTCTGAAGCCCAAGCCACTCTAATATCTGTAGATGCTGATTCTGAAGTGTTATCCTGTATTATCTGAGATTCTGGGGAAAAGAGGCCTGCCTTTATGTCAGGGTCCAGGAGAAGAGGGATTGTGAAGTCAGCCCCTTCCTCTTCTTATCTAGAGAATTCAGTGACATGCCCATGTAGTCCCTCCCCATAAAATTCAGCATTTTTCAACTCCAGGTAAAAGGTGACCATTTATGTTTCTACTTTTGACCTCCACATTGAACTGGCGGCACTTCCTGGCTAAGAATTACATGTGAGATTAACATCCCAGGTGTTATCCACCACCCAACAGGATCTAGCACCTTCTGCTCCTCTGAGTCCTCCTCCTTTTTTTTTTTTTTTTAGAACCACTTTCAGGTTTGGGGATCAGAGACTTTGCACGATAACGACACTTTATAAACCTGGTCTTGTATTTCAAACATAAAGGAACATGGGGAATGTGGAAAGCTAGAGGAATGGATGGGCAGAGCACAGATGCCACAAGGAGAAAGGGAAAGAGCTTTCAGAAGGACGCATTCTGAAAAAAAGATGTCAAGTCCATCTGGAAAGCATTTAAAGAAATAAAAACCCTTTTCCCTTTTCTGCTATGAGCAGCAGATTAGCAGAATACAAAACTCTCTGAACAATAAACCTCTAGGACCAATTAAAAAATCAAAACAAACCTGAAAGAAGAGCTCCTTCTAGGCCTGTCCAGCTATCACGAAGATGTAAGCCTCTTTCTGCTGTTCAGGGGTGTGCCTGGTGCCATATGCAAGAGACCTCTCCACCACAGTTCCCTTCCATGTGGCTCCTCTAGGCGTTTATTTGTGCAAAGGACTCCAATACCAAGAAAGTCCATGGAAACTGGAATCATGGGCTGCCTCCCTCAGAGCCCAGTACAGGGTTTCTAAAAGCACTAGGGCTGAGATCTCTAACTTCCAATCCTCCCATAGTCTGTCAGTTTCCTCACCATCTTCTTGCACAACATAGTAGCAAAAATGAAAAAAATGTGGCAATCTGAGAACATCATCAACCATTTCGTCTTGCCTCATAGTTTTGGTTATTTTGCATTACTAGGATATAAACAACACGGCTAACCCCTCTCCCCACTGTTGTTGTGTCTTTCAGTACAGACACTTGCAGAGCCCTCTGGGCTGGAATGGAGACGGGAAACAGGAAGCTCCCAAACCTGGGCTCTTCTCTGCTTTTCTGTCTCTACCTCTATTAACACATGAACGCAGCTACGAAAGATTAGTCTGTTTTCAAATGGTCCAGAAAAAAAACTCATCGCTGGCTAACCTGTTCTAGTGCTTAATAAGAGCCCAAGAAGGTAGTGACTTCCTTCCTTTCACTCAGATTTGAGAGATTTTCCTTTTTCATTCGGGTCTGAAAGTGGCAGGTCATTGTGTAAGAGCCTTTTATTGAAAGTTTCTTATTAAACTGCCCGCCAAAGGCCATCAGATGAATACTCTTGGGCCGTTTAGCTGTATCTGGGCTCTAATTTCCAATGCTTCAACCATCTCTCGGGGTCTGCTCTAGATGCCTTCTTCCGCTCCAGAGAAGTACAGGCTGAAGACACAAAGCTCTGGTGGCAGGCAGACCTCATGGCTCTGCACACCCAGAACGTGACAGCTCCAAGCCGTGTTTGCAGAACCCGGGGTCGGGGCAAGGCAGGCAGGGGACTTCCTCATCCCACATTCAAACTGCCTGCATCCCTTTACTTCCACTTTCAATAAAAGAAGGAAATTTTTAAAACAACAGTAGAAGACAAGTAGGAAGGAAGAGAGCATTAAAAAATTTTTAAAGGGAACTTGAAGAATTTATAAAGATATGAGAAACAATTTTAACAGGAAATACAAGCCAAAAGATTCATTCCATCAGAAGAAAAAAAGTGCATAAAAGCAACAGACTTTTGCATAGTCTTGTAGCCTGTCTGTCCACACAATACTGCTGCATTTTCTACTGCTCTTTGAACACCCTGCGACTGCCTGCGAACACAAGCTGACGTGTCCTGGTTTATGCTAACAGGTGAACTTGATGAGAGGCTTAGCTAAATTCCATGAAATAAGTAATTTAAGGACCATGTGAAGGTTTGTTTTTAGGGCACAGAAGTTCTGAACAGGGAAGCAAGAGGTTCTGAGAATTTCATTTTCATGATAAGGCCTTGATGCTTGTTCCTCTTACAGCGCGTGGCCACCAGCTACACCCTCGCTCTTACATTCAAAGCTGGAGCAATTTCTTCATGTCGCAAAAAAAGCGTTCAAGGCAGTTTAAGGAAAGAGAACCAGTTAGGTATTTTAGAGTGGCTATGAAAGATTTTTCGGGGGGAAAGAAGGAGCACTGACCTGTGTTGTTCTAATCCGCTGAAAACGGCCAAGTTCTCAAGCTCCCCTGCCGCCCTGCAGTCAGCTTCCTGTGAGTGTTGCATGTGACATTAGACTTCCTCACTGCACCTTCTCCGACTCGTTCAAGGAGCGGTCAGAGACATGTGATAAGATCGCCTCCCTTCCTTCTTCACGCTGGGGTAACCCTGTGTCTCAAGAAATGGCTGTGCCCCCACAGGGGTCCCCAGCTGGCCTCAGACATCCCCAGGGCTCAGGTAAAGAGGAGAGAAGCAGGGGGGTGGGGTGGGGGAGGCAGAGGACAGTGGTGTCTGGGCTCCCGGCTCTTCTGATGCCATAAGGAGGGGGAGAAAGGGACAGACCAAGGCTGTTGTAGCCCCACCTTGGGGGAAGGGTGGCCCTTGGGAAGGGCAGCCAGCTCACGGTGGAGCCTGGAGCTTGGGCGCTGGCCTGTCACCAGGATGGGGCCAGCGCCCCTGCCCTGGAGACTGCTGCGGAAGGGCGGCCATGCGCTGCACCCAGGGCGCCCCCAGGATCCTCTCTGGAGGGCGCCAGCACGGACGAGCACACCCAGGGCCTGGCTCAGGTTCTTCTGCATCATGCAGCCACAAGGGCCACTCAGCCTGAGTATCCTGGCCAGTCTCAAGTTCACGTCCAGTCTAGTTAGTCCTGCTGTCGGCCAGCGTGCCCTAACTTTGGGTTCAGCAAACAAAGCCACGGTACTCTCTGCCTCCCAGGGCTACGTAACTGGTAAACATTCCCCCTTGCTAGTCTCCAAACTATGCCAGCCTTTTGGTTTCCCCTGAAAGGGCTGACTTCATCTCCCTGTGGGATGGATGGAGTTCCCAGTGGCATGTGAGCCCTGGCTGTGGGGGGGCCCTGATGCTGGCCTGCCAAGAGCACCAGGGAGAGTGCCCCTCCGTGCCCCCAGCAGGGGCGAGGCCTGGAGCACAGCTGAGGCAGCACCAAGCAGGAGGCTCAAGGGTACAATTCTAGCCTGCTCGTTCCTGTGGTGAGTCCCCTCCTCTCTCCTTTTATAATTCCTCAAGCTCTCTGGAGGGCCAGCACACTGGATTCATGGATGTAGGCAGAGGTGTGTGGAAGTGAAACAATGTCCTGGAGCAAGGGGAAAATAGTCTGTAATTTATACAACCTGACTCAGTGCAGAAACCCCAGTTGCTGTTTCTATTTGGCTACCCTGCTGTAATTCTTCAAAAAAAAAAAAAAAAAGATTTTAAAGGGATTTTTTTTCTTTTTAGTTGTTTTTTATAAAGGTAACTGTAGACAAGCCTACTGTTCCAAGTCTTGAAAATATGACCCTATAATTCCCCAAAGAAGTTTTCCATGTGAGAACACCAAGTGAGGAAATGGATGCTGGGAGTCAGGACTTTGGATAACACGAAACTCTGCAGTCTCACCACATGAGTGCCTTTCTGGCTTTGAAAACACACATAACTGTTTTTACCATTCTGACAGCTGATGGCTGGTTTTCTGACTGAACTGTACAGTTAGATTAGCCATCTGAGTCAACATGGCTAAAAGCACAGCCATCACTTTAAAATAAGAATAATGGTAAAACTTGGCCATCTTGGAAAAACAAAATACTCCATGGATGATAAATAATAATGAATCGACTTGAATATACTTAGAAGTGTCACATTCTGGGCTAAGCTGCCAGTTCCATTTTTTTAAAACTAAGCAGTTACATATGTTCTACTTCAGTCATGCTCTGTGTGGAATTTTCAACGGTCTCAACAAAATACATTCTAATTTCCCTTAAAATTCCCTAACCTGGCCTCCTGTCCATGATTTTTGTTTTTTCTGTTTAGGCATTAAAAGAATTTTAACAACTTTGTCTTTTAAAGCAGTTGTAGATTTACAGAAAAATCAAGAAGATAGTTGGGTTCTCATTTTGTACCCAAGCTCCCTGATATTAAAATCTTACATTTAATATGACAGATAAATAGCAATTAAGAAACCAAAATTGATACATTATTAACTAAGGACCATAGGTTATTTCAGTTCAGTTCAGTCTCTCAGTCGTATCCGACTCCTTGCAACCCCATTAATCGCTGCACGCCAGGCCTCCCTGTTCATCACCAGCTCCCGGAGTCCACCCAAACCCATGTCCACTGTGTCGGTGATGCCATCCAACCATGTTATCCTCTGTTGTCCCCTTCTTCTCCTGCCCTCAATTTTCCCCCAGCATCAGGGTCTTTTCCAATGAGTCAGCTCTCCACATCAGCTGGCCAAAGTATTTTGGAGTTTCAGCTTCAACATCAGTCCCTTCAACGAACACCCAGGACTGACCTCCTTTAGAATGGACTGGTTGGATGTCCTTGCAGTCCAAGGGACTCTCAAGAGTTCTCCGACACATTAATTCTTTGGCGCTCAGCTTTCTTCACAGTCCAACTGTCACATCCATACATGACCACTGGAAAAACCACAGCCTTGACTAGATGGACCTTTGTTGGCAAAGTAATGTCTCTGCTTTTTAATATGCTGTCTAGGTTGGTCATAATTTTCTTTCCAAGGAGTAAACGTCTTTTAATTTCATTGCTGCAGTCACCATCTGCAGTGATTTTGGAGCCCAGAAAAATAAATTCAGCCACTGTTTCCACTGTTTCCCAACTATCTGCCATGAAGTGATGGGACCAGATGCCATGATCTTAGGTTTTCTTAATTTTTCCCCATGTCCTTCTTCTGTCCCAGAAATCCCATCCAGGATACAACATTACGTTTAGTCATCAAGCTTACTTAGGCTCCTCTTAGCTGTAGTTTCTCAGACTTTCCCTGATTTTGATGGCCTCAACAGTTCTGAGGAGTACTGGTCAGGTATTTTGCAGAAGGTTCCACAACTGGGATCTGTCTGATGTTTTTCTCATCATCAGACAGGGTGATTGGGTTGTTTATAGAGAAAGACCACAGAGGTAATATGCCATTTTAATCACATTACATCATACATATTTACTGTCAATGTAATTTAACACTGTTGATTACGGCCTTGATCACCCAATGTAATGTTTGTCATGATTCTCCATGAAAGGTTGCTCCTCACTCTCTTCTATACTATTACACTTTGGAGAGAAAGGCTTAAGGGTGGAGTATTTATATAAATTATTTAGAATTTTCTGCACAGAAGACTTATCACTTCTCCCCATATATTTTCAGTCATTTTTTATATCAGTATGGTCTCACAGATATTCATTTCATACTGTGGGTTATAATTCAACACAATTTTCTAACTTTGTTGCTCAGATTAATCACCTCTGGCTGGTGGGAGCTCTTTCAGGGGCTCTTTGTTCCTTTGACATTCTCCTATCAATATTTTGTTTCTTGGTTTTTGTTTTTGAGCACTTCATTATTTTCTGGCACTAAAATACACCCCATGCTTATCAAATGTAGTACCTCCCCTGCTGTCCATGACACAAATGAATGAAAGAAAACAAATCTATGGGCCTGAGAAAACTTTTATGTGCCTTCAATTTTCATTAGTTCTGTCCTGTGTATTAGTAAACACTTTTTGAATTTTTGAAGACTTTTTTTAATATGTACCATTTTTAAAGTCCTTATTGAATTTGTCACAATATTGCTTCTGTTCTATATTTTGGTTTTTGCCACGAGCCATGTGGACCCTTAGCTCCTTGAACAGGTATCTGACTCACACCCCGTGCATTAGGGAAGGCAAAGTCTTAACTACTGGACCACCAGGGAAGTCTCTAGTAAAGATTTTAAAAATTGCTTTTATAAACTTAGTCCTATCTTCTACCAGCAAGAAAATACCAAAACGCCAACTGAGTGAGATTCTGCATTTCCTTAATTCCAAGACACGTTTCTTTTTTTCTTTCGTATTCTAACATTTCTGGAAACAAAGTATACATTTAATACCATGTCCTTGCCCCTACCTCCTCACCTGTCATAAATATAATGGTACACCTTAAAGCTGATGGTGTCTTGGGAATGGAGGGAATACAGCAATTAATTAGTTATTTGGACTATAGACATTATTTAACTACTTTCACTGATTTTTCTTTCCCCACTGAACAAATACTTTGACTAAATACTTTGACTGTAGTGTGTAGCATCTACAGATTTTTACCTATTTTTTACCTATTTCCAGACACAATCTAACTTTACCCTAAATCCCAAATTCCCATCAAATGTTAAATTCTTTTCAACTTTTTATGGATTTAATATCTGACTCCTCTTATGTCTACCATGTCACTTTTTCAAGATCTTGGAATCCATCATCATGCCTGAGCGGCCTGACAATGACACCACGTGGCTGCAGGAGTGACGTCTCACTCCTGGGGATGAGGGCTAAACGTGCTTACTGGTCAGAAGCAGACCAGAAAGGCCCCCTTAGTTCCACCTTTCCACTCAGGGAAGCCACCCAACTACAGAATGGCAAAACTGGCTATTCTGTTCTCTGTGGCCAGGAACTCACGAACTGCTGCTGCTTTGGGAGTGTCACACTTTACAGTTTTTTTGTTTCTTTTAATGGACAGAAACTTGTTCACCCAATCACCATGGCCATATTTCAGTCACAGATAAAATGCCCAATCTTTTCATCCAGGCAGGAGAACTTGGATACTCTAAATACTATTTTCTGTCCTGTGCTATGCTAAGTCACTTCAGTCATGTTTGACTCTTTGTGACCCTATGAACTGTAGTCTGCTAGGCTCCTCTATGTGGATCATAATAAACTGTGGAAAATTCTGAAAGAGATGGGAATACCAGACCACCTGACCTGCCTTTTGAGAAATCTGTATGCAGAATAGGAAGCAACAGTTAGAACTGGACATGCAACAACAGACTGGTTCCAAATAGGAAAAGGAGTATGTCAAGGCTGTATATTGTCACCCAGCTTATTTAACTTCTATGCAGAGTACATCATGAGAAACACTGGACTGGAAGAAACATAAGTTGGAATCAAGATTGCCGGGAGAAATATCAATAACCTCAGATATGCAGATGACACCACCCTTATGGCAGAAAATGAAGAGGAACTAAAAATCCTCTTGATGAAAGTAAAAGAGGAGAATGAAAAAGTTGGCTTAAAGCTCAACATTCAGAAAACGAAGAACATGGCATCCGGTCCCATCACTTCATGGAAAATAGATGGAGAAACAGTGGAAACAGGGTCAGACTTTATTTTTTGGGGCTCCAAAATCACTGCAGATGGTGACTTGCAGCCATGAAATTAAAAGACACTTACTCCTTGGAAGAAAAGTTATGACCAACCTAGATAGCATATTCAAAAGCAGAGACATTTACTTTGCCAACTAAGGTCCGTCTAGTCAAGGCTATGGTTTTTCCTGTGGTCATGTATGGATGTGAGAGTTGGACTGTGAAGAAGGCTGAGCGCCGAAGAATTGATGCTTTTGAACTGTAGTGTTGGAGAAGATTCTTGAGAGTTCCTTGGACTGCAAGGAGATCCAACCAGTCCATTCTGAAGGAGATCAGCCCTGGGATTTCTTTGGAAGGAATGATGCTAAAGCTGAAACTCCAGTACTTTGGCCACCTCATGCAAAGAGCTGACTCATTGGAAAAAAGTCTAATGCTGGGAGGGATTGGGGGCAGGAGGAGAAGGGGACGACTGAGGATGAGATGTCTGGATGGCATCGCTGACTCGATGGACGTGAGTTTGAGTGAACTCCGAGAGTTGGTGATGGACAGGGAGGCCTGACGTGCTGCAATTCATGGGGTTGCAAAGAGTTGGACATGACTGAGCAACTGAACTGAACTGAAATGAAGGCTCCTCTGTCCGTGGGAATGCTCCAGGCAAGAATACTGAAGTGGGTTGCCATGCCCTCCTCCAAGGGATCTTCCCCACCCAGGGACTGAACTCGGGTCTCCTGCATTGGCAGGCAGATTCTTTACCATCTGAGATACATGTGTAAAATGTACTAAGATACTGATAGTGCCCTAGTCATCTCACTAGCATTCAGAAGAGGTTGGAAGAGTTGCCACATTAACTTTTAGGCAGCTCTTACCACATGGAGTTGTCCCTTGGTATCTGTAGGGGACTGGTTCCAGGACCAGCCCCCCAACCCCATCCCCACAAATTCGAGGATGCTCAAGTCCCTTAAGTCAGCCCTGTGTATCCATGGTTCCACACTGGTGCATAGAGAGGGCCTAGTGTACTTTGATTTAATTCTCACAGCAATCCTGTGATCCCCACTTCATACAGAAGTAGCCAAATTAGAGGGGCTAAATAACTACTCAGGGGCCACTGATAAGTTTGAAGCTGGAGACTCAAAGCTGAATGCTACTCTTTGCTGTAGATGGTTTACCATCTATAACTCACAAACCATCATAACTCACTACTTTACTGAATGTAGTCCTATTCTCTAATTAATTTTTGCACATGCTTTTCACCTCAGCCAAAGCTAAGTGACAGCGAGGACAGAAACAATGTCTTTTGCTTGTTTTGGCCACATTATGCAGCATGTGCAATCTTAGTTTCCCAAGCAAAGATCGAACCTGTGTCCCCTGCATTGCAAGGCAGATTCTTAACCACCAGACCACCAGGGAAGGCCCTGGGACAGTGTCTTTTACCCCATTAACCCTCATTCCAGCAACTGTCCGTTAACTCTGCACTTTTACCTTACTGCTAATCAATTTTTTATTAGAAAAAAGTCACAATTTTTCTAATAAAAGTGAATAATTAAGCTTCATAATTTCCCTCTCCCCTACATTATTGTTTTATTTTTCAGTTATTAGCTTCTTAAATTTCAAACTTATTTTATTACTTTTCAGTCCTTTAAATAAAAGGCTTAACTTTTTATCCAACTGTATTTTTAGTATAATCCTCCATAATTCAATGTACTCTATTTACATTGTTAATTTTAAAATAGTCTATAGTTGCAGTAGTGATTTCCTTTTTGATCCAAAAATTATTTAAAAGGATCATATCTCAGTTTCCAAGTGCTCAGATAGAGGTGGAGGTAACAGTCATCTTGTGTAACTTTCAATGCCATGTTTTTGTTATATGTCTACTTTTTGGTTAGTTTAAGTTGCTTTGTGGTGTAGTATTTCATCAATTCTTGAAATTACCCATGGGCTTTTGAAAAACTGCGTATATTTCCTATTTGCTGGGTTAGGTTAATAACTGTTATGTAGATCTTTTGTTCCTACTTAATTTTGTCTGCTTGATTTCTGAAAGTATTCTGTTAAAGTCTCCCACTATAGTTATGGAAAACTTTATTTGTATTTTTAAAATTTTATTTCATGTATATTTTTAATTTGCATTATTTTGCTTGTATCTTTTAACAAGTTTTGCTTTATCTAATTCAGTGTTAAATGTTCAGTTCCTAAAGTTTATTGTTATTGAAGCTTCATGTTTAATATCTTTTGTTTTATATCTTGTTCAATATTTCTTTTACATTTAATCCTACACTTTTTAGAGTTAATATTAACACTCCTATTTTTGTTTGTTAGAATTCATCAACCTATCCCTTTATTTTCTGCCTTTCTGTATAATTTTGGTATATAAACACTTCTAAAGACAGCATTTAGCTAAATTGTCTTTTTAATCAATCTTATTTTAATAGAGGGATTTGAACGTGACTGAATCACATTCAGTGTAGTATGCTTATCTTATGCTTGCCATTTTATCATATATATTCTGTTACATTGGTTTTTTTGTTCCCTTTTTCGTGATCTTTGCTGATTGACTATGGTTTATATTATGTAGCACCCCGGCTCTGTAGGTGTATTTTAATATCTAATGGTTTAGAAATCCTCCCTATTACACTTTTTTCTACAGGTTAAAATATATGTAACCTTTCTTGGTGAACATCAGAGAACTGCATAGAAGACCCTGTTAATTGGTAAGGTCAATCCATTGTTTGGGGAAATTTAATGGTAGGTTCATGTCAATAACAATAATAAAATTTGTGTATATTGGAATGACACTACACAGGCATTAGAAACTCTTCTAAAGAGTATGTGGCCAGGTCTCCATTCACTTCCCTCCCTGCTTCCAACAACAAGAACTGGCTATAGCTTTCACAAATCATGTGGGGAGAGGGGCAGTCAAGAGCCTAGTGGCTGGGATGTAGCCAGGAACATCCTGAGGAATGCTTGTGCAAACTCTGGACTTGGATATTCTGGCACTTTGGAGATCTGTACAAGGAAGGCTCTCAAGGTGAACTTCTTGCTATCTCAATTCCAATCACTAGAAGTCACCATCAGCTGAGAAATCTAATCTAGAATTAGGTAAGAGCTCCAAAGTAAGACCATAAGAACATAAACATATCCTTGAAAGACATGAAAAATCCAGATTGAGGAAATATTGTGGCTAGACCTGCTCAGGAGGCTAGAATTCTCAGTTTCTTAGTGTCTAGTTAAAAAAACTCAGTATTCAACAAGAATCCACCACTTTTCCCCTAAAAATGAGGTATTTTCCACTTTTTAAAACCTTTGATGTAGGTGAAAGGGTGATGGGGAAAATTCTGGCCATAAAATACCTAAGCAGGTATTCTCTGTATGTGTTTCTATTTGTGCATGTGTTTGAATACAGGTTAACATTAAGATTCCATATTTAATTTTTTATGGAGAATCCCAGTGGGAGGAAAGCAATAAGGATAAAGGTGAAACAACTTTTGAAGACCTGCCATTATTAACTCTCAATTTACTGGACTGAGATCCTGGTTTGAATCACAAAGAAGTGATTAAATACCTTAAAAGAGTGTTTCTGTTCTAACATAACATATTTTAAAAATTAATTTAGCCACATAAAATTTTATGAAGCAGATCTTTTTAAGTATTCTCATAATAAAAAAGGGAGACTAAGGGATTCCAAGAGTTGAAGGGATTTGTTCAAACAAGTAAGTAAGTGAGTGATAGAACTGGATTTAAACCCAAAGCTTCTGACTGCAAGACCAGTGTCATTTCCAATATATACCAAAACTTTTTTTTTTTTGTTGGTATGTGGCATTGTAGCTCCCTGACCAAAGATTGAACTCATGCCTGGTGCATTGAGAATGTAGAATCCACCACTGGACCAGCAGGGAAGTCTTACATCAAAACTTCTGTCTCAGAGAAAGCTAAACCAGTGCACACCACACACATGTTATACAGAGACAAACTGCAGCAACGTACCCCCTGGTATTCAGTGCTTCACGATGTAGGTCAAACAATTCAGCTGGACCTAGAACAACCATTTCTACACTGACCCTGAGTGACTTCTGGAGCATTATGTCATGCCAAAGGCTTTCCTCATTAGCAATCAAGCAAAAAGACACCATGCACCACATTTCTGAGTCCTAGGAATAGCTACAAAGAAGAGGAAAGGTCAAAAAGTTCTCTTGCTGATGCACTGCACTCTGGTACATTTGATTATGTCCTTGTAATGTAATTGAAGAGTCATTTTTTGGCATACTATAGGGCCTGATATCGACAAACAAACTGGCCCTTTCCAATATCATGCAGTTTAATTCCAAATAACTAGGTCCCTCACTCATCTTTGTTATTGATCAAAACATTGAAAAAATATGGCAAACTCCCTTACTCATAAAAAAGACTTGCTAGGGACACAAAGAAAGCCTTGCCATTCACCTAGGATGAGTTTTAAGAAGCCTATAAATACAGAACTCCAGAGGTGGTAGACAGTATTGAGAACCAAGACCCTCTCACACATTTGTTGCTCCATTCTTTTGGGAGGAATAGTGAAAAAAAGAATGCAAGGCAATTTAAAATTCAAAAGTGAACCAAGGTTATCGGGAGAGATTATGAGTGGGTATTATGCAGATTTGTATCCCCAATTCAGGATTTGTATTTTCCCTACACATATCTATAACATAGGACCAGGAGAACAGTTAATTGCCTATTTGTACAATCGTCCTACTCAGATGTAACCCTCTCTTCCACATTTAACAGCATATAGAATAGGGCAGAATTGGTAAACATGCTCCTGTCACTCCTAAAAGGAAGGATTCTGGAATCAAACTACCTGGGCTCAAATCCCAGATCCATTACTTACTAGTTGCAGAGAATTACTTCATTGTTTGGGGCCCAGTTTATTCATCTGTAACATGGAGATAACTTTCTGAGTACTGAGTGTGACAATGCATTCAAAGAGCTTAGCCAGTGCAGTGCATAAATCGTGGCCACTATTACTGTTAGTAGGTGGAAATCTTATTAGGAAATTCTACGTTAGAACTTCTCATAAGAAATGTAATCAGAGTCAAGCAATGGGCTTTATCTCTGCGTACTGTGTAAGCAGGAAATAAAAGATCTTCAGAAATCAGGGGCAGTGGAGTTACAGGTCCTCCAGTCATCCTAGAGAGGAACAGTCCAGCCAGGAAGTAGAACAGGAAGCCTGGAAGTGGAGTAGCATTTATGCTTCTAAATTTGGAAGAGTTGGATATATTTGTGTCTGATCAAAAAATGAGGAAAATGGTTTGTGAATTATATCTCCATTAATTTTGTTTTAAATGATGAAGGTTTCGTAACCAGTGAAAAACTATGTGGATGAGAAAGAGATGTTTAGAAATGGCCATGAGTGTAGGGAGAGAAACAGATGGCTACACAGGATTTTGAAGAAACTGTTTATGTGGTGCAAAGTGTAACACTTTTAAGCCATGCCTTTTGGAAAAACTTAGATGAAACACACATGTCACTGAAGGCTATCTGGCTTTCTGATATTTTCTGTGAATGAGACTCTAAGCAGGATCTGCACCATGTAGGGCCTCAGGATTTATTCAGGTTACAGTTAAAGTGTGGGTCATATCCAGCTGAGCAATGTCAAACCCAACCACGTCTGTTTATCGCATATTTTCTGGATTATGATTTGGATTTTGAAGTGGCTACACACAGGCTGAATTACATAATTCTATAAATGAAGTAACCTTTCAAATGATAAACATCTCTCAAGATTTTATTAATTTTACAGTCATTCTGAATAACAATATATTGTATATACCATTATCTATTATTTTCTTTGTCTAGAAATAAAGCTGGTGCTTTGGGAAGTATCTAAAATAAAAACAAGGTGCTGTTTGTTGAACTGGGCTTCCCTGGTGACTCAGTGGTAAAGAATTTGCCTGCCAATGCAGGAGACGCAGGGGACGTGGGTTTGATCCCTGGGTCGGGAAGATCCCCTGGAGGAGGAAGTGGTAACCCACTCCAGTATTCTTGCCTGGGTAACCCCATGGACAGAGCAGCCTGGTGGGTTATAGTTCATGGAGTCACAAAGGGTCGGACATTTGTTGAATTACTGTTGCACATCTCTCAGCGATATACTTCCTGCACTGAAAGCCACATAGCAACTACTAATTAACTTTCAAGCACAAATTGATGTACCACAATGATCACACATCTCTTCATCTAATAATAGTAGTGTGTTTATTGAAATGTTTCCTGAACATCTTATATAAACTACATGTTAACCTTAGGGCACAGTGGATCATTAATAACATTGATGGAAGTGGAGGCAGAATAGGAATTAATGGAATATCACAATGAACTGATTATAGTTTCTGTTTTAATAAATTATACTTCCCTTTTTATTGAAAAAATGACCACCATGAACTGTAATATTCATTAAAATACATTGAAATTTTTAGTAAATAGGTATAAAACCATCCTGAGCAATAAGGAATATGCAGGGGGCAGATAAGTTGTGACCAGTAGTGTGCTACTAAATGTACCAGTAAATGTACAAATTCAGGTTAAAAATAATTCATTTAGCTTGATTAAAGACAAGTATTTAAGGTTACAAAAATAAAAACAAAGCAAGGCAACACCAATATCACCCTGGGCTGTTATTAATGATAAACTGTGTTGCTACCCAAATTGTAAAGGAAAAAAAATCCAGGAAGCCACCACCAAACTGTGCCAACAGTACACTGACACATCTTGGGGTTATGTTTCTCATTCGCAAAGCTGCAATAACAGATATATTTTACTTACAGAAATCCAACTCTATATGCTTGAAAGAGAATAAATACACAGTGGCAGCCATTTCACTCACCATTCTGTACAATCTCTCTTGAGATGAAAGCTGTGAAGCTACGGTTGTCGCTGGCCCGCCATGCTGGGTACAGTACTTGTCTTCAAAATCACGTATCATCACGTTCCAGGGCTCATAAATGGCAGCCGGCCGCTTCATGTGGAAGTCAACCCCCGGTGATCAAGTGTAATTCCCAATAGAGAGAATTTCTACCTTAGCCACAACTGTAAACTTCACTGAACCCTGCTGGGCCACAGATGTCTTGACCTTACCGTGGTTCCTCGTCCTGACAGCGGCAGCTCAGAAGCTTTGCTGCTGCCGTGACGCCAAGGCGCAGTTGCAAGCCACGTGCCTTCTGGCGTGTCCTTCCCTCGTGTTCTCCTTACACCAAATGCTGAAGTCAAGGTTTGAGACAGAGTTTTGAAAGAAAATAAAACCCTTTTATTGTGGCCCAGTACCTGTGATAATTTCATGTCTTTAAAAGGAAGTTTGGAACATTACTGCTCCTTTTAAAGGAAAAGAGGAGCAGGTAGGCTCACGGAGAGATGAACGACTTTCTTAACACATGAAAATGTCCTAATGAAACGCTCCCTGCCACAGTCTTAAAAAAAAACCATGGAACAATATGTACTGAAATAAAGAAATGACTTTCCAGTCTCAGTATGTCTCTGAAGACTGACACTTCAGGCAATAAGCACCTGAGCGAAAGGTGTTCTGTCTCCTGCAAAGCCAATCTTGGCCTTGATTCAAGGTCAGCCTCTTCCTTCCAGACTCTCCCAGTAGCGGCTTGCCCCCTCCCTCCACTGGACCAGTGGTTCCCTTGACCCCTCTTACCAGTCCACCTGGGGGTCGGCAGAGAGAAATGGGTTTGGCACCTTGCAGGGGTTTACTGAATGAATGAAAGATCACTGCCTCCCAACAACAGAGAAGAGCGGAACCCCTCATTCTCAAATACACAGCCCAGTTCACTAGCTTCATAAACGGGCTACTCCATGTATGCAGAGTATGAAAACTTCAAAATGAAAAATGCTGATGCCATTCTAAGTTAACCTGCCTAGTAATTTATATATCTTGAGGCAAAACTGGACTTAAAAACTCCCTCTGTCCCTCCTTCCATGATCTCCTGTCCTTGCGCTTCTTGACCCTTTTACTGAATCATAATACCATCTCAACTGTTCTTCTCAAAAAGAATTAAACTCCTTAGCTTCTCAGTTTTCTTTCTAGGATTAAACATAAGCAGTACACCTCCTGACAATATTTTTAACAGAGAAATAGGAGGCCAAACAAGATAGAAAGTCTTTGACAAACAGAAGGCAACCAATCTATCTTCAGCCATCCTGTGCTGGTGACCACTATTCTGGCTCAAGGTGCCCACGGGCTACCTTCAGAAGGGTGGACAATGAGGAACGGCCAGGCAGGAGCCTGCCATGAGAACTTGCATGAGATGGCCAAACAGTATGGATGCGATTAGCACTACGGTGAACTTATATGCATATGGACAGCCTAGTTCCCTGGCATCTCATGTGCCGTGAATTTGCTCCCTCTGATCTAGAAACATGAGTTCTGACCCACAAGGAGTGCTGAATTTCTCTGTTGTTAGCTGGCTGAAAAGACAACAATTAGAAAAAATAAAGATTTCTCCACACAGCCTCTCAGAAGGGATCTGTCCTGTGATCTGCCATACCCTGATTTTCAAAATTCAAATGGATTTATCTGTTCATGAAAAGACCACTAAACTGATTGTAAACATAAGTACTATTATTACAGTTCAGCTGCTTCTGAAGCAGTAGCTACCTCGGGCACTAGTAGCCTAATTTTCCTGTATATGCTCAGGTTGCTTTGTAAATGCTCTTAATAGCACAAACTACTAGCATTATCCATTAACCTAAAATATAATAATTATGACATTGTTTATGTGTAAAAATCCTAAGTGCTTTCTAATGCATTGCCTAATTCATCATCATTGAAGAAAGCTGCTATTTCTACTTGGAGGTGGTGACATGAACTTATTGCTAAATGAAAAACAGTAACATATTCTCCCGAGCAAACTATTAAATTGCACACATATCTGTTAACTGATTAGCTCACTCTCCCATGTTTTTCTTATATGGAAAAAAGCTAGCAGCAACATGGTACATTTTGATGGGACCAGGTGGTTCTTACAATCAAGATCCTATAAACACAATGGTGTAATACAGTAACTACCCAAGCTATACAGCCAGGCCACCTTAGTGGGTGAGTGCTCTAGTTATTTACTGCTGTGTAACAAATGAGCCCAAAACTCAGCTTCCTAAAACAACCATTTCATTATCCTCATGAATTTCCAAAGGGCATGATGGAGACAACACTTCTCTGTTTCAGAACATCTGTAGTCTTAGATGGGATCACTGACAGACTGAGGGCAAGAGAAGACTGGGAGTAGAGAATCCACTTCCACGACGGTTTCATTTATGTCTGTTGCAAGGCTGGGAAAGCTAAAGGGTGGGCTCGCCAAGACTTCTATCTGGCCTTTCTAGCATCTAGCGGGACTTCTTACTTGGTGGCTCAAGCCTCCAAAATCAAGTGTTCCCAATAAGGCCAAAGTACAGCCTTTATGATCTAACCTTGAAAGTCACATGGGGCCACTCTGTCTTACTCTCTCAGCCAAAGAAGTACAATCCCTTTCCCTACCAGAGTCAAAGGAAAGGACACAGACGCATCTCTCACTGGAAGAAGCATCAACATACCTGTAGCCATGATTTCATTATCTGCAATGAGTCTTCAGTTTCCTATGTCTGGTGCAACAACATTTGGAAATTGAGCTTTTATTCATCAGCCAGTGTGTTTTCAGAATTAAAACCACAAATGATTGCAATTGTATTTCTAAATAATCAGTTTCTCAATTGTAATATAATGCCTACTTGGATGTTCAGTTCAGTCAGTTCAGTCGCTCAGTCGTATCTGACTCTTTGCGACCCCATGAATTGTAGCACGCCAGGCCTCCCTGTCCATCACTATCTCCCGGAATTCACCCAAACTCATGTCCATCGAGTCGGTGATGCCATCCAGCCATCTTATCCTCTGTCATTCCCTTCTCCCTCCTGCCCCCAATCCCTCCCAGCATCAGAGTCTTTTCCAATGAGTCAACTCTTCACATGAGGTGGCCAAAGTACTGGAGTTTCAGCTTTAGCATTAGTCCTTACAATTAATACCCAGGACTGATCTCCTTTAGGATGGACTGGTTGGATCTCCTTGCAGTCCAAGGGACTCTCAAGAGTCTTCTCCAACACCACAGTTCAAAAGCATCAATTCTTCGGCGCTCAGCTTTCTTCACAGTCCAACTCTCACATCCATACATGACCACTGGAAAAACCATAGCCTTGACTAGACGGACCTTAGTCGGCAAAGGAATGTCTCTGCTTTTGAATATGCTATCTAGGTTGGTCATAACTTTCCTTCCAAGGAGTAAGCATCTTTAATTTCATGGCTGCAATCACCATCTGCAGTGATTTTGGAGCCCCCCAAATAAAGTCTGACACTGTTTCCACTGTTTCCCCATCTATTTCCCATGAAGTGATGGGACTGGATGCCATGATCTTCATTTTCTGAATGTTGAGTTTTAAGCCAACTTTTTCACTCCCCACTTTCACTTTCATCAAGAGGCTTTTAGTTCCTCTTTACTTTCTGCCATAAGGGTGGTGTCATCTGCTTATCTGAGGTTATTGATATTTCTCCTGGCAATCTTGATTCCAGCTTGTGCTTCTTCCAGCCCAGCATTTCTCATAATGTACTCTGCATATAAGTTAAATAAGCAGGGTGACAATATACAGCCTTGACGTACTCCTTTTCCTATTTGGAACCATTCTGTTGTTCCATGTCCAGTTCTAACTGTTGCTTCCTGACCTGCATATAGGTTTCTCAAGAGGCAGGTCAGATGGTCTGGTATGCCCACCTCTTTCAGAATTTTCTACAGTTTATTGTGACCCACACAGTCAAAGGCTTTGGCATAGTCAATAAAGCAGAAATAGATGTTTTTTGGAACTCTTGCTTTTTCGATGACCCAGAGGATGTTGGCAATTTGATCTCTGGTTCCTCTGCCTTTTCTAAAACCAGCTTGAACATCAGGAAGTTCACCGTTCATGTATTGCTGAAGCCTGGCTTGGAGAATTTTGAACATTACTTTACTAGCGTGTGAGATGAGTGCAATTGTGCAGTAGTTTGAGCATTCTTTGGCATTGTCTTTCTTTGGGATTGGAATGAAAACTGACCTTTTCCAGTCCTGTGGCCACTGCTGAGTTTTCCAAATTTGCTGGCATATTGAGTGCAGCACTTTCACAGCATCATCTTTCAGGATTTGAAACAGCTCAACTGGAATTCCATCACCTCTACTAGCTTTGTTCGTAGTGGTGCTTTCTAAGGCCCACTTGACTTCACATTCCAGGATGTCTGGCTCTAGGGGAGGGATCACACCATCGTGATTATCTTGGTCATGAAGATCTTTATTGTACAGTTCTTCTGTGTATTCTTGCCACCTCTTCTTAATATGTTCTGCTTCTGTTAGGTCCATACCATTTCTGTCCTTTATCTAGCCCATCTTTGCATGAAATGTTCCCTTGGTATCTCTAATTTTCTTGAAGAGATCTCTAGTCTTTCCCATTCTGTTGGTTTCCTCTATTTATCTGCATTGATTGCTGAGGAAGGCTTTCTTATCTCTCCTTGCTATTCTTTGGAACTCTGCATTCAGATGCTTATATCTTTCCTTTTTGATTCTCTTCTTTTCACAGCTATTTTGTAAGGCCTCCCCAGACAGCCATTTTGCTTTTTTGCATTTCTTTTCCATGGGGATGGTCTTGATCCTTGTCTCCTGTACGGTGTCAAGAACCTCTGTCCATAGTTCATCAGGCACTCTATCTATCAGATCTAGTCCCTTAAATCTATTTCTCACTAGTGTTAGGTAAATATTAATTTGGAATAGCAACAAAGTATTATTGTAATAATAACAATGAATAACAACAGGCAGATCTGTTGGCTTGTTTTGCCTTTAATTTTATAAAAACTATTCAGTTGGGTCAAAAACATTTCCCCTATTTCCATAAAGGTTTTATAGCAATCAGACGTCCCAAGTTATCTTAGAACACTTATGGAAACTAAGTTAAAACCAATTTAACTTTATAGAACTAACTTTTCAGCTTCAGGTGGTAAATCTAAGTTTCTATCAGAGCAGGTAGAGACGTAAAAGCCCATGGTAATACTGCAGACTGGGGTTAACTGGAGCACGTGTGTCCTTAAGATATCTGAGTTCAATTTTTTAGAAAATACTGCACTTTTCAGAAATGGCTCTTAGACCACAACTTATGATCTTTGATTCAGATTAGGTGCAGATATTTGTTAAGTTTACAGTTCTTTGTCCTAGTTCTATTGGTCTATTTCTCTGAGACTGGAAAACACTCAATACATAATTCGCTAGTTAATAATAAACACGTATTGAGCATTTAGCATGTTGCAGACTCTGAGCTAAGCGACTGATATTTGTATCTCATTTAATGTGCCACAGTCCTTTAGGGGTATAGTTTCGGGGTTAACCAGACAAAGGTGAGACAGCTTGTGAGTAGTAGAGAGGGGTTCACACCCAGACAGGGTTTGATCCCAATACCTCTGCTCTCAGCCACTGCATGGTATAATATGGTGCTTTTGACGAATGTGGCTCCCCTAAGCCATAGATGAGTGGTACATAAGAAGGGGGATGTGTAAACACTTGGTTAACACTTCTTTGGTTAGAAGCTGTCCAGTTACACTAATCTGGGGAAGGAAATGGAAGTCTACCTGAGGCACTGAACATGCAGAGACAGTCCCTTCCACTCAGAATCCTGTAAGACTGTGTAAAGGTTGCTGTACTCCAGCACCCAGACCACATCTCTCTGGACACCTGGAAAGAGATCTGGAGTCTCAGGCTTCTAGAAGATGGACAGTGCCTCCACCACTGATCAACCTGACAGCATACAATCCGCTAGCAAGGCACAACTCACGTGTTTATCAAATGAGCACAAGATATGGGATCAAGGAAATCAGCATTTCTGTGCTTAACACCATCTCCTGGCAGATCGTCACTTGATTTTCCCTTTAAAAAAAGAATCAGTTTTGAAAAATCCCCTTAAAAAAAAAAATCCTCATCTATTTCCTTGAAGAGAAAATTCAGAGAGTTCTTATACATCAAACAAATGACAGAGGCAGTTTTTAATCATTTAAATTATTTATCCTTCATTGTTTAATGCTTTATACCACTCCCCCATGCATAATTTATTATACCATTTATGTTTATTAAAAATTGATCACAAGTATATGCTCTCTTCCCATCCTCTCAGGCTACAGATATTTCTCTGTCAGATCGCTTGAGAATAGACAACAATTTTTTTAAAAAATTGACACTAATGGTTTGTATGTGGTCCTTTTCTTAAATTCCTTTTCTTCCACAAAAGGACTAGACGTTACCTTTATGAATTAACTACTCATTTCCCTTTTATATAACAAGAATGTTTACCTGAAGACCCACTGAGGCTTTTAAGAAAAAGGTTTATGTTGCTTTTCTAACTTTTAGAATACAGATGTGAAAAGGATGCATGAAAGAACAAGATTCTAGAGTCTTCTGTGACAGAGGTCACAGCTGTGGAGCCGTCTCTTTCTCTTTGCTTTTTCTATTCTGTTCTGTATTTCCTCCACAAATGACTAATTTTCCTTGCCTTAACTGGAGAGCTTTTTTTCCTCTTCTCCTTCTCCAATTTCATCCCAAATCCCCTTGCCTTTGCACTTCTCAACTCATGATTTGTGTTGTTCCCAGCAAGTCACCGACTGCAAATCCTCTAACTCCCCATCACCAGTGTTTCCAACCCACTGCCCTAAGAATGAAAGGTTCAAGAAGGTGACATCCTTGGACACTCCTGCCTCAGACCTGGTCATTCTTCTCTTCCCCACAGGAGGACAAGAGAGAAGCAGAAATCAACGAGGAGGGTGAGAGGTGGGGAGGAAGGAAGAAGCACCCAAGGATCTCCAAATGTATCAGTCTGAAAAAGGTTCGCATGGACTAAACCCCAAAGTAATCAAACTTGGTACATTCCAGCTGGCTCTCCTTGGTCCTTCCAGCCCACCCCAAGGGGATCCAGCCATGTCCCCCTTCCAGGGATCCCTGCTGAAGCAGATGGCTGGCCGCCCATGCCAAAACCTGAAGGTAACCCTCCCTTCTGCCTTTCATTCACTCCCATAACCAATGAACCAATTACCCAGACCTGTAGATTCTCCTTTTCAGTATCCCTGGAGTCATCGCCTGAGCCTCCACCACTCTCCCCTGCCTGGCCCCAGAAGTTTCTTGAGGTCTCTAGGCCCAGATCTTTCCATTCTCAGCATAATGTAGCTATGATCTCTCTGAAAGGCATATCTGCTTACAGTTCTCTTCCTATCACAACTGAAGCCAAGCCTAACCCTAATATGGCTTACCAGGCTTTCAATATGTGATGAGGCTCCTGCTTAGCTCATGGGCCTTTTGTTTCACAAATCCTAGGTGTGACTCCTCCTCACTCCCACAAACACACCCAGGCAGCTCTACTCTCTACACTCCACTCTCCAGCCACACAGAACTTCTCCAGTTCACAGAGGAGCCATGTTTTCTCTTGTCTCTGGCCTGGGGAGTGTGCCTCCAATGAATGGTGTATGGAGTGTGCCTCCAGTGAATGGTGGCCTCCAATGAAGCTTGGCTCCTGGTATTCACACCTTGTATTGTCCCCTCTCTTGGAACTGGGCTGTACTTGTGACTTGCTGTTTTTAAAAAAGAAAGTGCAGAACCTACTAGTCATGGTCTGAGACTTAAGAAGGCCTGGAAGCTTCTGCTTTTGTGCTCCTAACTACCATGGAAAAGGTCCAGCAATCCTGCTGAAGAGACCACATGGAAAGACCACATGAAGAGGCCACTTGGAAAGTAAGAGGTCCTGACATTTCCTGGAGAAGAAAAGCCCTGCTCAGTTCTGCCCCAGCTAACCTGCCATCTGAATGCAGCCCCGTCTGACCATAAGCAAGAACAGCAGAAGAGCTGCCCAGGTGAGCCCAGCCAGATTGCAGAATTACAAGCAATGAAATGATTGATGTTTTCAGCCACTAAGTTTTGTGGAAGTTTGTTACATACCAAGATATAACTGTAATAAACTCAATGTATAAATGAAAGGGAATACAAAATTATTTCACAGAATAAATTTGATGCAATGACAAGTCAATATTTCCAACAGGCAGATCCAAAAAAAAGAGCAGAATATTAAAAGGATATAGAGGAACTCACACCACCAGCTTCCATTTAGAATATATCACAATTTTACTCTGTCATTTTCTTTGGTTTTAAAGACATTTTCCAAAGAAAAATTTTCCTACTTTTTTTTTTTTTTAAGGATTCCAGGTCTGACATTAAAGCTAAGGAGTCCAACCAAGGATGTGATGTGAACATTAAGACACAAATGGAAACTAGCATGTGGCCAACCCATACTGCTCTTCCGTTTTCTCTTACTTAGCAGTAGTGTAGCTCCAAAGCTATGGATGAGAGCATGGGGATTGCTGTGTTCAGGGCAGACTAGAACATTGTGGGGTTAAAGTGCTTAGTTGGACTGAACATCAGTCCAATTTCAGCAACAGTTCAGCTCAGGGTGAAAAATCACCCAAAGAACAAAATGGCCAATTTTGACTCATAACTAAAATGATCACTATAAATAAAATAGCTACCCATAACTTTAGCCCAGGCATCCAATCAATTACATACACACATATACGCACACACTATATTGATGCCCCATGGAGACAGCTGAGGCACTGTTACATAACCCAGGATATGGCTAGATTACTTTCAAAAGCTCTGTAGCTATGAAGAAAGAAGAGAAAGAGTGCTAAATTTATAGCAGCTTGGTGGAACTTTGGATTGCTGCTTCTAATAATTACTGCTCTTTCAGAAAGAAAAAGGATCGTTATATAAGAAATAGGATCTAAGCAAAGTATCTGTCTTTCACAAAAATCAAAAAGCAGAATGTCAAAAATATTTTCTAACAGTTTATACTGGACTGATGCTTTGATGTTTCTGAATGATCTCTTGTAGGTAAAATTACTGATGTATGTTTTGCAATGTATCACATCTTTCAAAACTATCTCCAATTAATAAATCTTACATGGTAGAGAATGAAGAAGTAGGTTTAAGAAAAATCTGGTGGCCTAAATGTGACAAGTTTAGAAAGAGAAGGATCAGTTCTCAGTGATTGCAAAGCTGCAGACACTAAGCAAGAGAAACAGAACCTTAAGCATAAACATAAACCTTCAGCATTTATTAAATGTCTGTCAGCTGATGGAACTGAGCATGAGCCCCTTTTAAACACTGCTGAGAGAGAGCAAAATCTAGACTTAAATATGGGAACTACTTCCCACTCTCTTTTTTCCCCTAGATAACGGGGCTCTGTGAATAGATGCCACTTGGCTGCTCCCTGCGACCCAGCAACCCCAGAGAATGGAAAGCTTGTTCTCTAACTTCCCCTCTTCTGTGGAGTAACTTCTGGTGGGAGATAGACTTGTGCTTTGACTATGGAGAGAGGACATGATATGCAGGCAGTGAAAATGAGCCAAGCAACTCATTTTTACCTTCAAGATAAGAGAAAAGGCTGGCTTAAGAGCAATAGACTTCCCTGGTGGCTCAGACAGTAAAGCGTCTGCCTACAGTGCGGGAGACCCAGGTTCGATCCCTGGGTTGGGAAGATCCTCTGGAGAAGGAAATGGCAACTCACTCTAGTACTCTGGCCTACAAAACCCCATAAACAGAGAAGCGTGGTAGGCTACAGTCCATGGGCTTGCAAAGAGTCAGACATGACTGAGCCATTTCATTTTCCTTTCCTTAAGAGCAATAGGGTCTCTCAAGAGAAGGGACCTGGGAGATTGTCATGGGGAAGGCAGTCATCTCAGACACAAAGAAAGAAGGGGTACTATGCTTTGTAGTAGGGATGAAAACTCATTTTCCTTACGTGCCAGTTGCTAGGCTGGTCTTGTTCACGTGATTTTATTTACTAGGTAGTTAATAAGTGTTTATCGGTGGGTGGATGAATGACAAAGGCAGGCAAGTCATATCCAGAAAGGACACGTGAGTCTGTAAATGGTACAGGTGGGGCTGGAATTCGGCAGAGCAAAGTAGAAAAACAAGGTGGGGAGGGCCATAACTGAGCCTTGGAGGGTTAGGGGAGTGTGTGGATGGGGTGGGGAAGGAGGGAGTCAAATCTCCTAGCAAAGATTGTGTCCACACAGCTGACACAAAGTCCCACGAATGTCTGATCAAACGACTCAGAACCACAGGTAAGCTTATTAAATGCAACAAGTTCATGTACAACAAAATAACGCAGAATCCCACAAGCATTCTACACCCTTGCAGAGGGCCAGACAGTGTGAGGCACTTGGGAAAAGTGCAAGGTTGTTCAAGCCATGTTCTGTCGGGGCTCAGGGTTCCCCTCACAGAACACCACCCAAGACGCCAGAGAAGCTTCCCTTCTGCTTGAGAAAATGAGTTCTCTGCTAAGAAAATTCAAACATACTGAAAACTACTGGTGCAGCACAAAGACTATGTGTGCTGCCCCTGGGGTAAGGATCCTGGGGATGTGGAGTCACAGCCCCACTACTACTAACCAGCTGTGAGTTCTCAGACAAGTCACTTTGTGTCCTTGAGCCTCTGTTTCAATATCCAGAAAACAAAGGTGACACCTATCTTACAAGGCCATTTGAGCATCTAATGGGATAAATTATGTCAAAACACTTGGAAATTATTTCGGAGACACAGGTTTGAGGAAACAAAATGTAAATTTTTTTAAAAAGAAATTTCTCAGTAAGTCAACAGGCACTTTCTATGGAGGTCATTTTCTGTCTCCTGTATTTCTATCACAAAATCCCCACGGCTGTCTAGAAGGAAAAGAAAACAGTGCTCACCACAATTTCACTGACAGCCCCAAAGCGGACAAGGCGATCTTACTCTCAAAATCTACCCCTGGGGTTTGGCAAATAAGCTGGGAGAAGAGCTAAAAACCTCTACATTCTATGTTGACGGCTTCAAAGACAGAACTTAGACTTTTACTTGTATAGGGAAGATTGACATGGGATCACAGTTTTAGAACTAGGAGAACTTCCAGATTACCAACCTCTGTTTTACAGATGAGAAAATGGTGAGCCTGGGGTTGGAGGTGACTCATCCAGGGTCACAGGAGCAACGCTGGGACTTGACCTCATACCCAACCGTCTGACTAATGGCAGGCTCCTGAAACCCTGATTTCCCATCAGTAGTGTGTCTGCGTAAAGTTAGCTCAACTTCTCCATAATCCACTTGAACAGACTGCTCAGACAGCACGCCAAGTGGGGGCATTGCTGCTGTGGCCTGGGGGTAGGGTAAGCCACTTCCTGGCTTGCCCAGGACAGTCCACATTTATGCCTGTTGTCCCAGCATAATTATTAACTGTACTCCCTTGCCTCTCACAAGTATCTGGATTTGGATGGAGAATTATAAAGCGCTCTTTGTGCTTTTCTGGGAGGAAGAGGGGGACTCAGAGTAGAACTGCTCCTTGGGAGCTTGGTGTGATGGTTTGGAACCAAAAGAGACGTGATAACTGTCTTCAAATATTGACAGGTCTGTCCTATGTTAATAAAATCAGACCACTCTGTAGCTACAAGGGATAGAGTATGGACCACCCTGTGGAAACCACAGGGATGGGAATTCTTCAGTATAAAGAAGTATATACTCTAAAGGGTCTCCAGAGCCAACCCGCCTGGGTCCAAATTCTGGTTCTACCATTTACTAGCTTTGCGACCTCAAGCAAGTTGTGCTTTAGTTTCTCCATCAGTAAAATAAGAATAAAAAGAAAGCCAGGTCCATAGGAAGTGTTTCATAAACACTTGCTCCTACCATTACTGCCTGTTATTTGGCAGGTGGTAGATGTGCCCAGAGTGGAGGTTTTCACAGATGGACTCAGAAAGGACTGTGGGGCTCATCCTGGAGAGGGAGTGAGCACCAGCTTAGCTGATGTTGGAGATGCCCCCTTAACTTGGTGAACTCAACAGGTCTGCTCACTGCTTGAAGTCGAGTGTGTCAGTTGGGGGAGCCTCTGGTGAGGGCTGCACCCTGGGCTGACCACTCTGGAAGAGGACGTCATTCAGGACTGCCAGGTGGCGGGAAGGAACAGCCCTGCCCACTGCCTGCAGCAATAGGATGCAGTGATTTAAGAGCACGGGGCCATCAGACCATCCACTGTGAGCCTGGGCTCAACCACACACACTAGCTGGCACTCTGGAAAAGTTACTTAACCTCTCTGTGCCTCAGTTTCCTCCACTGTAAAATGGGGATGAAACAGAGCCAATTTCAGGGGAGTGAGAGTGATGCGTGTTAAGGCCGGCACAGAGCAAGTGCCTAACAGATGTTGTTACTGCCACAGTGTTGCGGACCACTGAGGCTGACAGCTGGAGAGCAGCTGAAAGAGGGGGACTGAAGGCAGGAGGGTGAGCGAGTCTGTCCAGGGCCTCACAGCCTGTAAGCACCTCGCTCTCTTCTCTGCCCAGTGCTCAGGGCAGACTGACTCACCCATCCTCTGAATCCCCAGGCACGGCTGGTCAGCTGGTGCTGGGACTGCCTGAATTCGGGCACAGACACGGTGGGGGTGGGGGGGCAGTACATAGAGCAGGGCCAGAGTGCAACGGGCAAAACTGAGGGCACCATACCCAACAAGTGTGGTGAGTCAGGATGTCAAGCCAGGAGCTCCAAGGCAGGTGGAGATGGGATGGAAGCAAGAATGATTTTACTGAAACACACATCAGGTGGAATCACTCCCTGGGCTAAAACCGTATGAGATTTGAGCCTTTAGAGTACCTGGCCGGAGAAGGCAATGGCATCCCACTCCAGTACTCTTGCCTGGAAAATCTCATGGATGGAGGGAGCCTGGAGGGCTGCAGTCCATGGGGTCGCTGAGGGTCGAACACAACTGAGCGACTTCACTTTCACTTTTCACTTTCATGCATTGGAAAAGCAAATGGCAACCCACTCCAGTGTTCTTGCCTGGAAAATCCCAGGGACGGGGGAGCCTGGTGGGCTGCCATCTATGGGGTCACACAGAGTCGGACACGACTGAAGTGACTTAGCAGCAGCAGCAGAGTACCTAGCTGGGCCTATGTCTCTGACTTCATCCTCCCCGCTCTCCTCACAGCTCTCTTTCCTTGGGACCTGTCTAGCTCGTCCTCACCTCAGGGCCTTTGCACTTAGCCTTGCCTGACGCATGCTTCTCCCCAGATACTGAGTCTGGCTCCTTGTCATGCATATCTCAACTCTCATAAAGTTCCCTGAACAGCTGTACCTCAGGGAGCGTTCCTACCATTTCATCCCATCAACCTGTCAGCCTCTTCCATAACCCTTATCACTACTAATTAATCTAAGTATTAATTAATTACTGAAGCATTCACTAGTCTATCTAAGTAGTTGCTTGTTTGCTGTTTCTCCTTTCTAGAACACACATTCCACAGGGACCCTGCCTTCAGTAAGCTTCAACAGTGAGTACAAATGAGAACAAATGCTTGGTGAGTGATGAGATGAAGCAAAACCAGGCTGCAGAGGAGTGAGGAGGTTTGGGGGTGACCGACCTGGAGAGGGGGGTTCAACTGTATTGATCATTGGGAGCCTGGGGTGTGGGTGGGTATGGCTGAGGCTGCATTAAAGATAAGAGGCCACCCTAGGTGGGGAAGGAGTCCCTGGAGAGAAAGGACAAGTGAACTGAATGGTCTTCATCTTCTCAGTAGAGCAGGAGGTGGCATCACCCTGGCTGGCACAGGGCACCTTCCCGGGCCTGAGTTAACACATGGGGGTGGCAGGAACAGGCTTGCACTCAGAATTCTTCTCCTGGAATGTGGTTTCAGACTTTCAGCACCTGGTGGACAGGAGGTGGGTCAGCTGATGTTCTCTGAATAGTGCTGAAGAGAATCTAGCACCTACAGAGATGGGCTTAAACATTCCTGATTACGGTTCTACAGAGAAGCAAAGTTTAGCTGCTTTAAAACAGGCAGGAAACTCCACAGAGCGGGAAATGTATGTGTGGAATTACAACCCTAGTTTCTGAGTGTCCTGAAACAGGGCGGCCAGGCATGTGAGGTTCCCAGAAGTGTTTCTTTTCTTCATGTCATGCTTGATTTCTGGCCCTCCGCGGCAACAATCCCAGATGAAGTAAACCAGAGCTGTAAACATGCTCCCTCTGAAGGGGGAAAAAGAGGGCTGCTCTGACCAGAAGGCTCCGTGCTTGGAGACCGAGCAAGAGCAACAAAAAGAATGAGGTCCCCATAAGAGTTTCAGCATACATCAGCCTAACTGTCTCGATTTTGAGAGTTTTTCCCAAAAAAATTATCTGTGATAATTTTAGTGATAAAATTAGGAATTTAGTGATAAATTTAGGGAAGTGATAACCTTAGACAGTTATGAGAACACTGATGCAACAGTTTGAACATTGGTAAACATTCATAGAGCTTTAATTACTCAGATTTCATTTCTAGGAAGAATAACATTAATAGAATTAATATGCTTTACAGATTAATTTTTAAATGTTAACATTGATGGGGGATTAGGCAGTAGAGAAGTTAAGAGACAGATGGAAAGGGGAACAAAAGCATTTCTCTATAAACATGTCGTTCTCAGTAACCTTCTTTCCCAAGAACTGAGGTTAAGGGTGGCGAGAAAGGAGGAGGAAATAAGGACCTTAGGACCATTTATGGGGACCAGGACCACGGATGAGGTTTTCTCAGTAAGGTCATGTTCTAGGAAAAGTCGCTCTCCTAACTGCTCCTGACCAAAATTTAGGAGTTAAGTGTTCCGTGCCTCCAGTTTACAAGTGACAAGATCTACCGCCCAATCACTACCAAAACCCCCCGAGGAGCTCAGAAGAGGAACGTCAGTAAAGGGTTGTTTGGCAGAGAAGGAACTAATAAAACATTTTCCCCTTCAAAGTACTTGGCTAATGTTTCCCAATTCAACTTCACAGAGAATCTTGAAAGCAGCCATTAATAGTCCTCATTTTAACAGACCCGAGAGAAAGAGTACAATAAATGTGGGAACAAAACTCTGGAATTTGCACTCCTCCCCAGCCTCCAGCCAGAAGCTTCCAGGGGAAAAGGCAGGGGCATTCAGCCTCGGGGAGAAGCAGCGAGCTCAGATCAGCTCTCCCTCGATCTTTATCTGTGGAATGCCCCAAAGCCACTGGCACATCCCCAGACAGCACGGAAAGGCAAATGGCACACGGGGGATCTCAGATGCGAAAGTGCACGTTTGTAAGAGAACGCACGCAGGCTTTTTCTTTTCCCATTTTCCACCGCCGCGCTCCTCTGTTTCAGTTGAGCTCAGCAGCACAAGTGCCTTGGATCATCTAGAAATTGCTTCCATATGTGGGCACAGGAAAGAATGTACTCATTGGCTGCCTGAAAAGGAAGCTCCGGGCAGCCTCTCTTTCCTGCCAGAAAACGTTCCCTGGGCTGCAGACAGCCACGAGGTGTTTGAGCTGAGGGAGACCAGGGGGAGCATCTCCAACACCCCCCTCCTTAGCCCCCCCAATTTGCCAGTGAGGACACTGAGTGGCCCAGGGCCACACAGACGGGGCCAGATCTGGAGTTAGACCCTGGGGCTCCAGGCCCGCCTTTCGTATCTCGAATGCTCCCTGTGCATGTAGATTTTATCTTTCCCCAGAATTAAAAATAGGTATAAACAAAGGCTTTGCTTGCAGTGCAGGAGACACAGGAGATGCGGGTCTGATCCCTGGGTCAGGAAGAACACAGGAGACTCGAATTTGATCCCTAGGTCAGGAAGATCTCTTGGAGGAGGAAATGGCAACCTACTCCATTATTCTTGCCTGAAAAAACCCACGGACAAGGGTAGCCTGGCCAGCTACAGTTCAAAGGGTCACAAAGAGTTGGATACGACTGAGAGACTAGGCACACACAGGTGTAAATAACTAGGCAAATTATCAAACCCAGACAGAGTTTGCAAGGTGGACCTGCCATCCTGCGAAGCCTTTCACACATCCAAGGTCCCAAGCCCGCATTCAAGCTCCCGAGCCAAAGGGGAAGCCCGTCTTTGTGACTGGATCCCAGTTCCCAGTCAACCCGCACTATTCTCTCTGGGGTTGGGCCATGGAAAACTTGAAAAATGTCTAAGATGAACAGCAATCACCCTGAGGTTGAATTTGTCCACTACTTTCCGGGGTATCTCCTTAGCCCAAGCTCTTCAACTGAGGGGACCTCATTTGGAGGGAAATCATCCTATCCGAGTATTTTTCTCAGGTCACCTGCCATCCTTCCCTCCCCTCTCCTCACACCCCTGCTTCCCTGCCTACTCCCCACTACCTCATCTTCACCCCACACTGCATGGAAGAAGGTCCTGTACCTAATTCAGTAGCAGCTGGATGGCAGGTTGGGGTCCAGCCCATCAAGCCTCGCTGGGCACTGGAGGCCAGCCTGAGGGCCTGGACCTTAACAGGAAGTTCAGCTCAGAAAGCAACAGGGAGCTCCTCTCACTCTGCTGTGGGACCCACGCCAGGGTCTCCACGGCCCCTAACCGCTTCTCAGTCTTAATGCCCAGCTAATCCAGAACTTCAAACAAACACTCTATTTATGACCCGACACACAGTGGTCTGCAAGCACCTTCCTCTCTCCAGAAACCTACCACCCAGGACCCTGGGTGATTCAAGCCTCTGCTACATCCTCTTGAACTGCCCAACCCAAGTGGGTAAACTCAGCAATTTCAGATGCTCAGGGGTGGGAAGTCAGAATGCACTCCTGCCTGTGGTCCCTGCTCAGCCAGGGCTAGTCACCCCTCACCACTGAGATGTCTCACCTCCAGGCTTGTCCCAAGGTCCACCTATGAGACAGACACTCAGATGTATAAGTCAGGCAGACAAACCACAGCATCTTAAAGGCTTGCCAAGCGGAAAACCCAAAGCCCGGTGGGGTTCAGCAGTTCTACTCTTTAATTTCAACTTTTAGGGGACTTTCTTAACTGTCCTATCCCTTGTGATGCTCAAGTGTGTTAAAGTCCCTACAAAAATGTTTTCTTTATACTATCATAGATAATTAGAATTATGACTAGTTTAATTGCAAATATTAATTAGCTAATATGGTCTTTATTGGGTTTCCCTGGTGACTCAGATGGTAAAGAATCTGCCTGCAATGCAGGAGACCCAGGTTCTATCCTTGGGTCAGGAAGATCCCCTGGAGAAGGGAATGGCAACCCACCCCAGTGAGGATGAAATGGTTCGATGGCACCACTGACTCAATGGACATGAGTTTGAGCAAGCTCAGGGAGTTGGTGATGGACAGGGAAGCCTGGAGTGCTGCAGTCCATGGGGTCACAAAGAGTCGAACACGACTGAACGACTGAACTGAACTGATGGTCTTTATATCAAACATTTATTGAATACTTATTCTATGTGAGACATAAAACTAGAGATGTAACACTGAACATACTCTTGCCGGAAACATTCAGAATGAAGGCGCTTTGGCTACCATGGAGAATCCAGTTTACACTTCCATTTTACTGCAAATCTGTTGCAGGGTGATGAGTGCACACTCATTCAACTGTGAGCACCCTTGCATGATGAACAGGGTTTGTCTTATCTGTGCCAGGACAAGGCATCAAGGACACTCAGTGTCCTCTGCACAAGCAGAAATAAAACTCCACTTCCTCTTCTTCCATCAACCATTGCCCCTCCCCTCTTCCCTGGTTCTCCAGCTCCAATACCACCTCACTAACATTCAGGGATCGGAAGAGTGAGGAAAACCTCTTGTAGGACCACAAGCCTGCATTACTGCATCATCTTCTGCAGAGATCTGACCAGAGCAACAATGACAATTGGTTTCTACATGCCTGACACATTTTTGTTTAAATCAGTTATTTCTCAGAGTGCAAGTTGCTGCCTATTCTCTGGCAGTCAAATCGATATTAAATCAATTTGCAATGAGCTGCTGCTCCTTTTTCTTAAAAAATACAATAAAAATGTACTGCATTTGGTAAAGATGGGAATTGTTTTATGAAACTTCTGTTTCTATTATCCATCTATCTATCTATACTTGATATCAAAGAAGAATTCATTTCTTACTGTGGGTTATAGTCAAAAAGGTTTCAAAACACTAGTCTGGATAATGCTTCTTTATATGGAGTACTCACTGTTCACAGAGATTCCTTTTCCAATACTGCCAGATAGAGTCTTCCCTTCACATCTGACATTTAAGGATCAGGGCACTTCAAGTACGCTTCTTGTTGTTTTTTAAACTCTAAATCATGTGTAGCCTCAAATTCCCAGACCCCAGAATCTACACAGTACGGGGTTCCTGCCTATGGGCTCTGCACCAAGACGGAGTTTTGTTGTGCAGCTCTCGAACCTTGGGTCCTTCTGAGGTGCCTCATGGGGGAAAAAAAGGAGGAACTCACTGGGCTGACTTACATAACCGGGTCCATTACAGCACACCCTGCCCTCCAGTTCCTTCTTGCAAGCAGGCCATTGCTGGTTTCATGAGAGTTCCTGAGTTCACGTTGGAGCTGGGATGGTAAATTCAGGAGAAGGTGGGGCTACTTATACCCATGGGGGCTAGCCCACAGCAGTCCCTTCCGTACCTAGGACCAGACAGAGGGGGCCCAGAAGCCACCTTCCCACTCTGCACACCATCCAGGTGTAAGGAGGGCTGAGGAGCAAGGAGGCAGCAGCCTGCACATGCTCGGCAGACAGGACAGGAGGCGGCGGCTGCAGGCACAGCACTCGCCACCTGTCCTCCTAACCAAGCACAAGGCACGGACACCACGGGTCTAGGCACCCAGGAACCTTCTACGTTCAAATTCCAGCTCTGCCTCTGGTTTCTTGCTTAACTCTACAAAGGGTTCCGGGTCACATCAGTAAAACACAGAGATGCTACTGCCCTCTGACCTCTGGATTTGAGGTTGGAAAGGCCCTGTGGGGCTCTGAGCAGTGCGCCTTCTCACATCAGACTGCACTTGAGAAAATGGAGTGGGTTCTGTTTTACCTCCTCTCTCTGGAGAACTCCTCTATTCTGTCCTTCTCTGGCCTGGAAAAGATGGCTAGATAACCGGCCAGCAGAGACATCAGCGGAGCCGACAGCACTGCAGGGCCTGAAGGGAAGGGAGGGAATAAGGCAGCCTGCCCCTTGGCCTCCACGAGGAGGGCACCTCGGAGAGCTGCTACACCAGGTCTCTGCAGGGGCTGTGGAGAACACCCCTCAGTTTTCCCCAGATGCTTTTCCTGAGGGTGTGAGCACACTGACCAGGATTGAAATCACCGCCTGGTGGCTCAGCGGTAAAGAATCCACCTGGTGATGCAGGAGGCGTGGGTTTGATCCCTGGGTCAGGAAGATCCCCTGAAGGAGGAAATAGCAACCCACTCCAGTATTTTTGTCTGGAGAATCTCATGGACAGAGGAGCCTGGCGGGCTACAGTCCATGGGGTCGACTCACACACACGTAGGAATTTCACCTTCCAGCCCAGTCTGGGCTTAAGTTGAAGGACTATAGCCCAGAGGTGGGGAAGGGAGCTCTGGATGTCCTTCCAGGCTTGGGTTTCTGTCTTTATCTTACTTCCCCCTCTGCATTCCTGCCTGTGGAGATCCCCAGGTCACTGCTTTGCAGTACAAAGGTGACCTGGAGTCGTCCCCATCCGCAGAAATGTCTGTTGAACCCTGTGGTTGAGCCCTGTGGTTATGGCTGCAGACAGGAGCAGGACTGCCCAGCTGCTGGTAATAGACAGGGCTCCCCAGGTGGGCCTCCTCAGGCTGCTGGAGCCTCTTCCAGGAAGGGCTAAAGTTCTCCATCCCACCAGTGGAGTCAGCGCCCTGCAGCAGTAGGCCTCTCAGGCTCCAAGGCCAATCAGGCCAGAGCTTGGCTAAGGTCTGGCTGCCTGACAGCAGCAGGGCTTTGAAAAATATTCTTCACTATGGACAGAAAAGGGACCATTTCCTCTTCTCCCTCATGTCCCTCACAGAACTCTGCTATAAACCAAGTCAGTGTGATTCCTTTACCTCCAAACAACTGCCTTGAGCAGAGGGTGCTGAGGACCACCTAGAAAGCAGAGGCTCGGCACAGCAAACTCCCCAGGAGCAGCTGCGCCTGGGAGCCTGCCTGGCCTTCTCCTCACCTGGGTTTACTGTGCGCTGTACCTGAAGGAGGTGTCCAGCTGCATCCCTTCCATCTGTAAGGCAATGCTAACCTTGGCCCTGCCTCACAAGGCAACAGATCATCCTATGTTTCATCTGTAATTCGCCAAGAAAATCATTTACAGAATATTGTATGCAATCTCAGGCAGGGGAGAGAGAACTGGACTGGAACTTGGGTCCAGACCTGGGTTCTTGTCTCACCTCTCTTACCAACTAGCCACTGGCCTTGAGAAAGTAACTTCTCTGAGGTTCTCACTCTAATGGAAAGTTAGGCAAAATGGTCTTCATCTTCACTTGGCTTCCCATGTCTAACACTGGAATGAGATGCTGCATTTTATAGTTGAATATTATCCTCTTTCCCCACGGGCTGAACGTCATTCATTTATTCTTAAGACCATCGTGTCAGTAGTCACTGATACTAGGCAGCATTTGTGACACTCTAGGAAGATTTTCTTCCTCACTAGAGACCGCTTAGGGGTCACTTAGAATGTATGGCTGTGATGGGTGTCAGGTATTGAGTTGGGTGATTTAGAGTAAAGTTAAGGTGGGGACTCCGAGCTGATAGCTCAGCTGTTGGTCTTTATTTTTCCTGGCTGTCCTTTCTGCAATGCATTGGTGACACTAACCCAGAAGTATGCAGAGAAACAGGAAGTCCAGGTTACTTCCCAGAACACTGTACCAGTGGTCAACCATCTGCATGAAGAAAACTGGGGCCACCTAGGTCCTTTACTATCGAATCTCTTTTATTGAAGAGGCAAGTGCGTATCGTGGCTCAGCACAGGCTCTGAAGCCAAACGGACTGGACGTACTCTTGCCTCTGCCACGTTAGCCACGTGAACTTGGGCAAGCTGGCTAACCTCAAATTCCTCATCTGTAAAATGACGATAATAGTGCCTGCCTCACGGGGTGGCTATGTGGACTCAGTGAGTTAATTCAGAGCACCAAGAACATGACCTGGCACATACTAAGCAATATCGATGTTATTAGATGCTGTTATTATTTACTGCTTGTCCGAGCATCATACTAGCAATCAGAAGCAGCATAATTCATTCCTGACTTCTGTGAGTGAACAAGAGAGGCAGGCAGCCTGCTGTTTCTGCTTCCTAATGACCTCTTTCTAAGGGCAGCCACAGCCTTCTCCAGCTCCCCCTGGCAGTGCAGGGGCCCCACCCAGCAACCGTCTTAGGTCGTAAAGCTTCTCACCCTGAAGAGGATCCAAGCTCAGGATCCATGTCCCTTCACTCCCACTGCTGGGGCTGCTTCTCCCTTTAGCTCAGAACCAGCAGATCCTCTTCCTGTGGTCACTGCTGACCTCTGCACTCTCTCCACCACCAGAACTTCCCCCCACTTCCTCTCTCCCTCGGTATTGCTAAGGCTAGAGCTGAAGAGGACAAAGGGAAAGTTTTACTAGGCCTCCATCTTCCCGTGGGCATCTGGGTTGGAACTCAGAAAGTTTCTTCTCCTCATCACAACCTTATCTGCAAATGGTAGCTGGGCTCCCTCAGGCACCAGTACTAAGGTTTGGCTTCCCAGGTAGATGGGTATGGGCTCCTGGGTGCACGCTAAGTCACTTCAGTCGCGTCCAACTCCTTGTGATCCTATGGACTGTACCCTGCCAGGCTCCTCTATCCATGGGATTCTTCAGCAAAAATTCTGGAGTGGGTTGCCGTTTCCTCCTCCAGGGCATCTTTCTGATCCAGGGATCGAACTCATGTCTCCTGAGGCTCCTGCACTGCTGGTGGATTCTTCACTGCTGAGCCACCAGGGAAGCTCTCCCAAGTAGACAAGTTTGTCTAACCTCTCTGTAGAGCAAAAAGTTCACCGGGGCCCCATGTACCAGTGTGTCGGTGCAGGATCTTTCCGTGCACAACTGAAGGCCCTGGAATGTCAGCACCAATCTCAAGAAGCAAGAGCAGTGTGCAGTTTCTTGGCTGCCATCCAAGATCATCTGCCTCTGAGCCAAAACAGCAATGTGTTGCTCCTCAGACCAGGAGTAAGAAACACAAACAAAAGACTCAACCAGCGGTGGTCACAACTGCCCATCAGTGGCCACTGCAGAACTCCCAAGGCAAAGCCCCACACGGGCATTTTTCCCCACCCCTTGGGGAATCCCCACCAGCAAAGGGCACACCTGAAGCACACACTTACATTCACCTGCATTCGATGCTTGGTCTGAGACTATACAAAGGGCACATGACTGAGCAATAGCCTCTGCTTTCTGAGAAGTTGCAAAGGCTGATGATGTATACAAAACTCAGCAATACGTGTTTTCCCAGCAACGTTTACAATCGGTACTTCCTGGTTCTATCTGAAGCGTTCTTTAAAAGGGGTAAGCCAAAGACACGTGTGTGTGTGTGTGTGTGTGTGTGTGTGTGTGTGTGTGTGTGTGTGTGTGTGTGTGTGTGTGTGTGTGTGTGTGTGTGTGTGTGTGTGTGTGTGTGTGTGTGTGTGTGTACATGCACCTGTGGGTGGCAGATGGTGAGGACACGTGGTTTCAGGGTTAGGACCATGTGTGCACTAATACAGAATAAGGTGCGTATAATGGATGAGTACAGGCACATGTGAGCTAGTGTGATTTTCACTGGATTTAAGAAAAACAAGATCTACCAGACACACCTGGACTTATCTGGCTCATATCTCACTCCCACAAATAACATTACAAGAAAATCTAATGGTCTTTTTCTAAGAATAAAATAAAATTTGAGTATAAATGAAGAACCCTATGAGTTACACATAATACAGCCACCCTATTTTAGCTAATGAGAAATATGACATTTATTTCTCTCCCTTATTTATCAAATGCTTAATCAAAAATAGGTAAAGTAACATTTCAGACTTAAACCGACTTTAAGTCTGATGAGTTAAACTGTTAACAACTGCACTGTTTAGAAGCACCTTATCTGGAGACGTCAGGTGTGTGCCCATTACAGGCACTGCAGACATCCTAGCCTCACCCTTCTCCCCATTCTTACAAATTCCTTTATTCTTTGCACAGGGCTTTACTGCTGTCAAGGTCATACGATGATTAGGCAACAAAGCTGGGATTATAAAACAAGTGGTAAACGCCTAGTCTATGGCTCCATGGGCACCCACTCCAGTGTTCTTGCCTGGAGGATCCCAGGGACGGGAGAGCCTGGTGGGCTGCCGGCTATGGGGGTCGCACAGAGTCAGACACGACTGAAGCGACTCAGCAGCAGCAGCAGCAGCAGCATGGCTGCGACAGCTCTTTTCACTTCACTACTCTACCTTTAGCAGAGGATTCAGTGCAAAAGCAATTAAGTAAATAAGCTAGTTGATATCAGGTCTTAACATGGAAGTGACTTGACATTCAAGAGTCTATCTCTGAGGATTGAGGGACATCCAAGAACAGGGGCAGGGTGAAAGTGAAGGTAGGGCAGTAGGGACCCATGCCCTCAGGCAACAGCATATGGGAGCCCCAAGAAGATGAGTGTTTGCAAATCCCCAAACTGTGATCAGTGCCCAGTTCCCCCAGGCACCACCTTCCCTCACTGTCACTTTGGCTAAAACCTAATGCATTTCCCTACCAAGGCCAAGCAGGTACCCAGAACCCAGTCCGGCCTTAGGACTCTGGCAAGTTGGGGGCCAGCGGATTTCTGGCCTTGAGAAAGACCTGTGTTTTTGAGAGGTGGAGAGTTCAGAGTCCTGTAGGACTGGGCCAGCCCCTGCAGACTCAGGGTCTAGAGATCTTTCTGTTCTCATCAGACCTCACACCTGACTGCACTGAAGTCCGCCTTAAGACTAACTGTGAGAACCATACGGACGAGGTTGCATTCTTGGAGCTCACTCAGCTCTGGTGGACCTTTGGGCTCTGCAAAGGCACACATTCTGAGGAATTCCTCTGGCTGTGTTATGCCAGGACTTCAGCCTCAGTCTCACTGGGGACCATGTGCTTCTCCCTAAGGCAGCGAGGCTCCCTCCAGGTAGACATGCCAGTGAGCCCATCTGGCCTGTGGTCATTTTCCAGCAGGAGGCCCTTGGCTTATTTTGGCCCTGACAGTTTGGCAGGAAGTACAGACTTATCTTTCTGGGGACACTGATCTGGACAATTCCACCTCATTCAGGAGACACAGCTCTCAGAGGGTCCAATTCAGATGTGTTCTTTCCTAAACAGGACGTCCCTTCGTGAAGTTTCCTAGCCTTTAAAACACTCACATTAAAAAGACAGCAACAATTTATTATGGGAGACATCAAGGGCTGCACAAGGTTTCTTAATTTTCAGTTCCAGCATCTGCTGCCCAGACACAATCTTTTTGCCATCTGTGTCAGGTTAGTTACAAAGCACTGTTATTATTCTGGGCTACACAATGTTGGCCCGACCTCATCGAATACAAGAAATTTTGCGGATTGATTTAGCTATTCTGTTCATATAAACGAATCCAGTTGTACAGCTGTTTCTGATTAGTCAATGTACTGCTGGAGTTATGTACAAATAATTTTATAATGAACTCAGCAACTACACGGACAGGAGCAGTGGAATCGAGCCTCACCTCCCAGAAAAACAAGCAGGAGCATAAGAGCAGGGGCTTTCACTCACACTCCAGGTCTAAATTCCTATCTGCCGTGATTCACTTTTTCCTCTTGATGTAATTCAGCATAACTTACAACTAATGCTCTCAAAGAATGCTTGTTTTCAGACTTTAGGAGTCAAGAGGGAAACACAGTTAGTTGTGCAAGCTTAAAACTCCTTTAAAATTTCCCATCTTTGCATTTTATAAGTTTTAATTTTTTCCTGTTAAAACATTTATAGTTCCTGAGACAGTTTCTTACATATTTCAGAAACAGAAAACTGGAATCAAAAGATCTATATTGACTTTGTTATATGCAGATATCAAGTGTTTTGTTTCATTTCGATACAGAACAATTAAGCTCAGTGAGTTTAGGCTGAAGCTTCTCTTCTCCGGGTCTAGAAGACAGATCATATGCACCTTAGAAATTTCAGGAAAAGAGAGGGCATGCATAAATCAAATGAATGGAATTTTTTTTTAAGTGACAAGTGCTCCCGAAAGAAATAATGTGAAACAAAACAGGAAAAAGAGATTATAAAGTTTATACTTCTAAAATGAATTACATTGGCAGGATGTGGGGAAGCAGATATTTTCAAATAGTTTTAGTAAGACTGAATTACTACAGCTTTTAGCAAGTAAGGACTTCCCTGGTGGCTCAGACGGTAAAGTGTCTGTTTACAACAAGGAGACCTGGGTTCGATCCCTGGGTCGGGAAGATTCCCTGGAGAAGGAAAAGGCAACCCACTCTAATACTCTTGCCTAGAAAATCCCATGGATGGAGGAGCCTGGTGCAGGCTACTCTCCATGGGGTCGCCAACAGCTGGATAAGACTGAGCAACTTCACTCTCACTTTAGCAAGTAATACCACTTTGGGGACTCTGATGGAAATCAAAGCTTCTGTTCAGAACACATGGATGTACAGGGAAGAACTTGAAACAATTTAGAGCATAAAACTTGAAACAATTTGAATGGTTAAATTATGGAATATTAATCAGTCATAATATAAATGAATTTTTAATTTGGAGGGAATGTCTGTAATGTTCTGTTATGTGAAAAAAACTCTTGTGGATAGCAAAAAGATATCTTCACCTCCATGTTTATAGCAGCATTCTTTACAGTAGCCAATATAAGGAAACAAGTGTCCATCAGTGGATGAATGGATACAAACAACCTCTGTCTTAGATACACATAACCTGGAATATTATTCAGCCAAGAGAGAGAAGGAAATCCTTCCATTTGTGAAAACGTGGATGAATCTTGAAGGCATTATGCTAAGTGAAACAATTCCAAAAAAGACAGATACTGTATCATCTCACTTATTTGTGGAAACTGAAAAAACTTGAACCTGCAGAAACGGAGTAGAATGATGGTTACCAGGGCTGCTGGGGGAGGGAGTAAGAACCGTGGCATGCTGCTTAAAGGTTATAAGGTTGCAGCGGGAAGATAAGTAAATTCTAGGGATCTAATGAACAGGATTGTGATTACAGTTAACATTTCTTTAAATACTTGAAAGTTGCTAAGAGACTAGATCTTAAATGATTTCAACACTAAAAAAGATAATAATTTCATGACATGATGGAGGTATTAGCGAACTTATGGTGGTAATATATTACAATACATGAGTGAATCAAATCAATTCATCGAATACCTCAAACTTATACAATGTTATATGTCAATTATACCATAATTTAAAAATCATGTAGCCTAATGTGTATAATATTTCTATTCTTAATAGAAAGATATATTTACACATATTTGTATATAGTTTTATAAGCAAAGAGAAAAGAAGGCCATATCCCAAATTGATGATATCAATTACCTCGAGTGGTTAGATTTGAGAGACATAGGAGAAAACTTATAAACTTTTTCTTTGTATACTGTTTTCTCATTTATCTTATTTATGTCAAGCACATAACACTTTAATAATCTCAACAAGGTAAAAACTATAATTTATTTTTTTTAAGTGATAAGAAGCATATTTTTAGCAAAAACAAGGAAGCAAAGACCGAATTATAAAGAGTGAGCACCTGGCTTGGTAGTTGACAAAGGGACATGTTTCATCACAGCAGAGATGATGTATACAATAATCCTCTCTACAGTGAAAATAATGCCATAATAACTCCTGTACAGTCCTTTAACCAACTTGAGAATTGTTTTTTTTTTTGTTCTCCCAGTTCCTCATCATAGGGAGAAGATTAAGGGGGAAGTTTTACAATATTTCATTAATACGGTTCTAGCTCCAACAGCTTCGTAAAGTATCACGCAAAGTAAAGTAATTCCCAATGTTAACAATGATCTAAGTTTTTATTTTGTCTCAAATAACATGTGAGGCTTTTTTTTTTTAAAACAGTGCTAAAACTCTAGGGAAAAGAACAATGTGGAATTTTACCCACAAAATCTGAGATTATCTAAACTGATGCTTTGGGTTGTATCTTACCATCAATCCTCAACCTTTCCGGCACCAGAGACCAGTTCTGTGGAAGACAATTTTTCCACAGACCGGGGGGTAGGAGATGATTTGGGGATGATTCAAGTGCTTTACATTTATTGTGCACTTTATTTCTATCATTATCACATCAGCTACACCTCAGATCATTAGGCATTACACTCCAGAGGTTGGGGGAAAGTGAAAGTGAAAGTCACTCAGTCATGTCCCCAGCTCTTTGCGACCCCATGGACCGTCCAGTCCATGGAATTCTCCAGGCCAGAATACTAGAGTGGGTAGCCTTTCCCTTCTCCAGGGGATCTTCCCAACCCAGGCATCAAACCCAGGTCTCCCGAGTTACAGGCAGATCCTTTACCAGCTGAGCCACAAGGAAAGCAGAGGTTGGGGACCCCTGTTTAGTTTTAAACACGCATGGCAATCAAATTCTGGCTTGAATAGACAGGAAAAGGCACTGCTAAAGTAAATTACCACTTTTGAAAGATTTTCTTTAAAAAGACCTCAACTCTTTGCCTTTTTCTAGTTACTCAATTTTTGAATTAGAAATTTCAGTGCCATCTGAAAACTCAACTTAGTGTCCCTCACTCAGCCTGCCTTCTGGGGCTTGGGAAATATAACTGGTTTTGTCTTTTATCCTTCCTGCCCCCCCCTTTCTCCCCATCCATCACCCTCGTCTCTCCTGAAAGTCCCTCCCACAGCATATATATGTTCTGCTTACATTATATAAGCCTCTTCAAGAACAACCCACTTCTTTCCCCTTTTATCTTGGGCTGATCCGACTGCCTCCACTCTTTAAATATCCGTCCCCATAACACAAGGCTATTGTGGTTAAGACACTGATCTCACTGTTTACATTTTTTTAAAAAAAACAGCTAGGGTACATGTTTTCTCAAGATATTCTCCAAAGTCTAAAGGTTCTCTGCTTTCAAAATCTATTTCCTATGCCTATGGGAAAAAAAGTTTCCCAGTTTCCTGAAATATTATTTGTTAACATAGTCAACACTTTAAAATGACATCATTCTAAGATGTAGCCAGATTTCTTTCTTGGTCCTTCCCAGGCCTAAATCTTCAGTCAGGAGATCTTATCTCCTGCTTGTGTCTATAGAAAAATGCTTGGGAAGTTTCAGAAATGGGCTGGGTGACACACAAGTAGTTGAAGAGCAAGAAATTCAACTAACTGCTCATTTGGCCTGTTTTATAATTAAACTGATGCTGTCACTGAACTGGCTGGATCTTTAACTTGACTCAGTGGACTAGTTGTCTGGGCATCATTAGCAAGAGCTAACAGGTGGGAAGATGATCAGTGAACAGGCATATATATTCTCCCCAACAGTAGAATGCCATGCAGCTACTAACAACATAGTACCAATATGTCCAAGAAATACTAAAAAAAAATCAGGCAATCAAAATGCAAATATCCATAAAACAGTCCCCAATAAGGGGAGTGGAGGAGAGAGAGCAGGAAGAATGTAATCAAACCGTGTTTAGCTGTTACAGTTAGGTAAGGTGTACACATTACATACACAATATTTAAGGTAATCAAGTACTGTCTATGAGAGAAAATTAAATTTAAATAATGTCAGCGTGCATAGATGTTCAATCCTGAATATTTATTAGAAGGACTGACGCTGAAGCTGAAAGTTGAATACTTTGGCCACTTGATGTGAAGAGCCGACTCACTAGAAACAAAAATTGGCCACCTGATGCTGGGAAAGACTGAAGGCAGGAGGAGAAGGGGACGACAGAGGATGAGATGGCTGGATGGCATCACCGACTCAATGGACATGGGCTTAAGCAAGCTCCAGAAGATGGTGAAGGACAGGGAAGCCTGGCGTACTGCAGGCCATGGGGTCACAAAGAATTCGACACGACTGAACGACAACACCACAAATATACAGAAACATATATAGATGTGTGTTGCCTTAAGAAAAAGAGAAATCATGTAAAACTAACTCTTATTTAAAGCTGTAATTGACTCCTCTGGCTCAGGAAACTATTTGGACCTCAATTTTCCATTTTATTCACAATTTCCTTCCTCCTGCAGACAGCTCTTACCTAAGAGAACTATTTATCTTCCAAATACAAAAGAATCTGTGGCGGTCTGGGGAGAGGCTAGTGTCCTTCAATTCTGCTTATACTCCTTTCTCAAGTTTCACACTGCAAGTGATGTAAAAGAAAAAAAGGAAAGAAAAAGATGGAAAAAATGGTGGGTGGGAGAGTCCAAAATCTCACTAATGTGGAAGTGAACCATATACAGGTATTAGATCAGGAAATGTTACTTCTTAAGTTCTATAATAATAATTCCCACATTCCCCACCAGACCACAATCTCATTTCTTTATTATTAGGATCATTGTTATTATTCAACTTGGAAGATATGCAGATAAACAGCATTTAAAGATAATTATGTATGTGATAAAAAGTAATGTTGTACACAGATCAATCATGGTGAAGGGTGAAATCACTCTTAGAATGAAACCTGTTCCCCAGCATCTTCAGAAACCAACATCAAGATCTATTTTGCCTTCATAAAAAAATTCACTCACTTCAAATCTCACAACCAGAGTGGTACAAATAAACTGCCATTCAACAAATGTTAATTGAGAACCTACTATTTCTGAGAGAATTTTTTTAAGTTTTTTTAATTTATTGTCTCCAGAGAGTTTCCAGTCTAACAAAGAAAAAAAAAAGAGCACATGCAAATGATTCCAAAACAGAATAAAGTGGATTCTGAGACACAGGTGAGGCCCAAAGAGCCATCAGAATTACCCAGAAGAGGAAGAGAGAAACTTTAGGAGAGCATTTAATTACCAAGAAGAGGAAGAGAAAAACTTTAGGAGAGCATTTAATTACCAAGAAGAGGAAGAGAGAAACTTTAGGAGAGCATTTCAGCTTTTGTTAAGCATTTCAGCATGTTTTTACAATGTGAACCATGTTCATCGAAACCACTAAAATTTGTCAGTGATCGTGCCTCCCGTTTATTTTAGCTAATTCTTCTTTTGGGTGGTTGAGTCGCTAAGTTGTGTTGGACTCAGTGGTGTCCGACCTCGCGACCCCATGGACTGCAGTCTACCGAGCTCCTCGGTCCACGGGAAGAATGCTGGAGTGTGTCGCCATGCCTCCTCTAGGGGATCTTCCCAACCCAGGGACTGAAGCCAGGTCTCCTGCACTGCAGGCAGATTCTCTACAATCTGAGCCACCAGGGAAGCCTGGTGGCTAGTAGGCAATACTAAAATGTTAGTCAGCCCTCCACGCCTGCAGACTTTGGTCTCCACAGGAGGTCCTGAACCACTCCTCCTCGGATACCGAGGGATGACGACTCATACAACATCACAGCAACACGGTTTACAATATGAACCATGTTTCTGAAACTTCTGAACTAATGAAAACTGTAGTTGATTGTGTTGCCTGTTTACTTACTTTAGCCATGTTCTTTTACTGATTATTAGCAAAGTCAGTTATTTTTTACTTCTCCCCAAGTATGGATGCCTGACCTGAAGCCTGCGACGCCAAGCAGGCTTGGCCATCACAGAACATGAGAGCAGTGCTACCCCCACCCTGTGGACGTGGGTGCTGTACCTGTGGCCAAAGCAGCTCGGCCTGGAGCAGGCAGACCCCTGGTCACCATGTGGACAATGACCACTGTGTGACCGACCACTGCAAAACGTGACCCTGGTACTTCCCGGTGCCAAAGTGGCAGAAGGTAGCACTCTCCTCCTGCCCCACTGTGGTCCCCCACCTTAGCTGCCCTGGGCATCTCGGTGAGCAGCTCGAGCGGCTATTACATGGTAATTTATATAAAAGCAGTTCCTGTGTTTAGGCTCTTTCTGCATATGGAGAGAATACCAACCCAGTGTTCTACACAAGCTAACATTGATACTAATAAAGACCCACAGATACCTAGCAGCAGAAGCACTGTCCTGGATAATCTGCCAAGTGATGCACATCCATGACATCATCCGACCCTCAGCACAACCCCAAAGGCAGAGACGGTTACTCCGATACTAAAGATAAAGAAACGTAAGTTGCAGGACATGTAAAAGGCAGAGCTGGGACTGGAAGCTCTGCCTGACGTCCTGGCTCATGCTTTTACCTTTACAGAATTTTGCAGGTGGTATGATATGACATCAGTACCACCTGGGGGGCCTTCAAAAATAGATTCCTGGGCCTCACTCCAGCCTTATAGAATCAAGACTCTAGAAGTCACACCCTTGACTAAGGACCGAATACTTCAATACTGGTTAAAGTGTGCTAGGTGGCAAAGCATTACTCAACTAATTGAAGGTCTTCTGGGGAATTGGTGAGCCTCAGAGGTTTTATTATTCCAAAGTATACAAGAGACAGAGTTAATTATTTTAACCTGATTGCAATCTCTACATGGTAAAGAACAATGGATAGATGTTGGGCTGGGCAATGAAGCAGGTAAGAAAGTGTTTATTTCTTCCAGGGAGGAGACAGCTGCACGTTTCCTTGACTGGAGCAAGGAAGATGGAGCACAGTGTACACATCACGAATCTCCCCAGGCCTGGCACACGGCGGACACTTTAAATACTTGTTAGATGGACAAATGAGGGGAGACTGACTCCCTCCAGCTGGAAGTAATTTCATTCTCCTCTACATTCCCTGTATTTGATCTGTACCTTTGTTTCATCTTATTTACCAAATTCTGCCCTGCATTTCTGCTGTTCAAACCCGTATCTCGTCTCCACCAGAAGGTAAGCATTCAGGGCCACCTTTCACCTCCTTCTGAGTCAGGTCTCTTCTTCTCCCCTGACACAGAACACAGCAGTGATCTTCAAAAGGAACCCTCAGTGCCAAATGAGCATCTTGCTTGCTTTCAACTGTGACTTGATTCACATATGCGGGTCCTGCTCGTTCACTCAGGCCCATCAAACTTTGCAGCTGCGGCTGCTGCTAAGTCGCGTCAGTCGTGTCCGACTCTGTGCGACCCCATAGACAGCAGCCCACCAGGCACCTCCGTCCATGGCATTTTCCAGGCAAGAGTACTGGAGTGGGGTGCCATTGCCTTCGCCAAACTTCCAGCACTGTAGCATAATTGCGGATTGCTGGGGCATGGTGGTAGAGCAACCTCTGTATGAAAATCATGAGGAATCTGGTAGACCTCATGGGAGGGTGGGCTTCAGGAAGATGATGGCTGGGAGACAGGATTCCAAACAATAGATGCTTAAAAGTGAAGGGGTTACAGCAACAACAACAAAAGGCACTTTGGTTTAATTCTGTTCTCCTGATGTGCAATGTAAAAACCCTGTATATTCCTAGAATTACAGCCATAGTGAGGACCATCCTCAAATGTTTAAGGCAGTGACACAGACCAAATAAATACTTCCCCAAAAAGCGGGCTCATCCCTGGCCTGGGCAACTGAGATAGTACAAGACAGTACGTTTAAAAGGTAAAGGCACCTCACCCTTGTCACTGCTGTGCTGCTTTCTGCTGTTTCAGAGGTCATTGTCATTATTCCACTTGATCCTCACACCAAGAGATGGAGGAAGAAGAAAGATTATCAACCCCAATTCTTGGATGAGATAAGTGAGGTTCAAGGCACACCTAACATGCATGATATGCCTAAAGTGAAAGTGAAAATCACTCAGTCTTGTCCAACTCTTTTGCGATCCCATGGACTGTAGCCTGCCGGGTTTCTCTGTCCATGGAATTCTCCAGGCCAGAATACTGGCATGGGTAGCCATTCCCTTCTCCAGGAGATCTTCCCAGCCCAGGGATCGAACCCGTGTCTCCCTCATTGCAGGTGAATTCTTCACCATCTGAGGCACCAGCCCATGATATGCCTAAGCAACCAGAAAGTGGTTGAACACCCAGTAGACATTTAATTGGTGAAATGAACAAACAAGTGAAAGAAGGCAAGAATCTCCACCCCAGGAAGTAACCCCATTGTCTCTAAAAGTATCAGAATCTGATCTTAATTTGCTTACAAATGTTTCTGTTAGTCGGGCAGGACTGAAGCGACTTAGCAGCAGCAGCAGCGGCGGCGGCGGGCGGGAACCAAAGCTATGGCAAAGGTTGGGTAGGTCCCCAAGGAAGAAGATGATTTTAACAACATCTGCAAAGTCTAGTCTGCACAATTCCACTCAACAAGTGGCTGAGGATTTAGTCCCTGAGAGACTCAACCAGGGGATATCAGACAGGTAAAGATAACACAGCAAGAGTGGAAGGCAGAGTTATAAGCACCCTAAAGAAGGGTTAGGGCTTCCCAGGTGAAGCTAGTGGTTAAATAAAGAATCTGCCTGTCAATGCAGGAGAGGTAGGTTCAGTCCCTAGGTCCGGAAGATCTCCTGGAGAAGGGAATGGCAACCCACTCAAGAATTCTTGTCTGGAAAATTCCATGGACAGAAGAGCCTGGCCAGCCACAGTATGAAAATTCTTTGCAGTTATTTTATCCATTACAGAAAAAGCCATTTCTGAAAGGGAAGAATATGCCAATAACTCAAAATGAAGCTACAGTATTGTTTTGGAACTGTGTTGGGAAACTGGCAAAAGAAAACCCACCACGGGCGGGACTCCAGGGCTCCGTGGCCGCACCGCCTTAAGTCTGCGACTAGCCACGGCCAGCGGTCCAGCGACCATCCAAGAGACAACAGCGGCACACACTTTTCAGAAAGAGGGACCAAGTCCATCCGGTTACTGCTGACAACCTGAGACGCATCCCAGAAATCTGAGATAAAGTCAGGAGCCCAGGAAGGAATACGTATTACTCCGGGATCCAGCAGGACCAGAGGATCTAGCCAGGCTCGGTTCCCCACAGACACACCCTTTGTTAATCTCAAAAAGTTCAAAGTCTAACCACGAACTGAAGATTTGGGTCACCCTGACTGGGTCAGCTGGTTTCTTCTACTTACTCTTGCAACTTTAACTGTTCTCTTTTTTAAAAGAAAAAATAGAGGGAGTGAGACTGCAGCGAAGCTGTCCGGAAAGTTCGGGAGAGGCCCCGGGAGAAAAGTGCTGACACGGATTGGAAGTCCTCTAAGGTCGCCGCACACATCGAACGCGCGCCTGGGGCGCTAGCAGCAGCCTGGGGCACCCGGCAGGAGGAGCGTTGGGGAAGCTGAATTGCGGGATGGGCACAATTCCCTAGCGAAGAAGGCGAGGCGGCTCCAGAGCAGGAACTGGCCCCGGGGATGCCCGAAAGCCCCCATCCGCCTGCGCTGGGGCTGGGAAGCTGTAGGGGGAGTCGCGCCCCAGCGCATCCCGCGGAGCCCCTGCAGCGGGTACCCACGGCGCGAGCGGGGGCGAGACCCCTGGGCGGCCCCAGGCTCGACAGAGCCCAGCAGCGCGCCCAGCCCTGAAAACGCCCGCGTCCGGAGCCCACCGGCCCGCGGCCCCTTCTTCCCCAGCCGCCGGCACCCGGAGGACGCGCGATCCGCTGGGCCCGAGTCGCGCCCCCTCCGGAGACCGCGCGCCCGCGCCCCCGCCCGCAGCGGACGCAGCCCCGACGTTCCCCGGCCCCCGCCCGCGCCCACCCGGCGCCGAGCCGCGCTGCCCAGCCCCGCCGTCCAGTCCAACCCCTCCCCGGCGTCCCCGGCGGCGGCGAGGGTCTCCAAGGGCGCTGCCCTGAGTCCCCGGAGCCCGATCGCACTCTCGGCGGCGGCGGCGGCGCGTCCCTTACCGAGCAGCGGCTCCGTGCGGCTCCAGGGCCCCGCGGCGCGCCGGGCATTTTTTCTGGGAAACTTCTCCCCGGTCCGTAGGGCTGAGCCGGCCGGGCAGGAAAAGCGCTCAGCGCCGGGAGGCTGAGACCATCCGGGAACTTCGCTGGATGTAAACCCTCCCCCTCGGCTCCCCCACCCCGCCCCGCGGCCCCGCCACATGTGGACGCGCTGCGAGGCCGCCGCCGGCCCTTCGCCCGCCTCTCTGCGCGCCGCGCCCGCGCTCCCTGGGGCTGAGGCTCCGCGTCCCCCAGACTGGCGAGCCCCGAGGTACACGGCAGGAGTGGGGCGATTAGGAGGCTGGGGCTCGTGCGTCGCTGCGTCCACCTCCTTGTGCTTGCAGAGGAGCGGGAACTGGAACCGGTGACCAGCCGAGGGCCCTTTCCCCCACGGACTGCTAGCTCTCCAGCTTTCCGCTGTCGGGGTGCCCCCTCTCAACCCCAAGCGGAAGCCTTTTCTCCTCGCCTTCTCTGTTCTCCAAAGAGGGATCGTGCTTCCGGACACCTTAAATTCAAATTCATCTTAAAAATGAATTTTAATATGGAGTGGCACCCTCGGAGGCCCAGGGTCTGTCCGCATCTGTCTCCCTGACCACTGCGTGGGGAAGCTGTGCTGCTCTTCTCGTGGAAAATGCCCGTTGTCCCCACCAAGAATCAGCTGGGGTTGTGTAGTTTTGCTCCTAGTGGAGATGGACTTATCGTCAGCCACCCACATCTTCAAATACGGTAGCATCCACTGCAAACATTTGGAGAAAGCTGAGGTTCTCCTCTCTTGCTTGAGCTGTTAGTGGCCGGCCGTGAAAGCCGCCACCTCCAGGCTCCAAAGAAAAGTTAATACTCACTAAGACGACGCATGTTAGAACGTGTGCATTTGAAAAGAACAAGTTATCATTAATACAATAAGCATTTAATCATAGTGCTAATATATCAAGGGTGTGTATCCCTTTAAATGAAAGCAGAGAAGTTGGGAATATATGCGCTTCAGAATTGATGTCCTACACTAAGAAGATGGTCGGTCCATCCTTCACTTTAAGCTATCTGCTCCTATGCCAGTTCCCATGTGCGCACTTGTACCTTGACATGCTCTTAATAGATATAGTAATCCTTCTGACAAAGAGATTAGTAATATGGGAAACTTCTCAATGACAAATTTTGCCCCAAGAGTACCCATCTTTTAAAGCTTCACTGTATACTTCATCATTCCATCATTGGAAGCTTTTGTTTTTCAACCATTTCTATGATGATATGCATATGTTATGTTTTATATAAAGTGTAGACAATTTCATATATTGGTATATTATTCCAGACTTGAGAAAAAAAATCATTAGCACTTAATCACAATCATGGAAATTAAGCCCAGGAGCTGCCTCCCATCAGCTCTCTGTCTCAATTTTTGCCCCAGTCAAATGGGCTTCCCTGGTGGTTTAATGGTAAAGAATCTGCCTGTAATGCAGGAGACACGGGTTAGATCCCTGGGTTGGGAAGATCCCCTGGAGAAGGGAATGCCAACCCACTGCAGTATTCTTGCCAGGAAAATCCCATGGACAGAGGAGCCTGACAGGCTACAGTCCGTGGTGTCACAAAAGAGCTGGACACAACTTACTACCTAAACAATGATAAATGTAAAGGCAACTGGTTCACTGCAGCATTCCCAGCACCTGGAATGTTCCTAGTATTCATTACCATGGGCTGAAAGACTGATAAGCATTAACCTAGGTCCTTTTAGCAATACATCTATTCTCTCATTTAGTTCTCAAGGCAAAATTGGCTAAATAGATACTTGTCACTGTTATACAGATGAGGGACTTCCAAAGGAATGAGGTTTTCCAAGGAGGGGTGGTGAGAAGCACAAGTCCAGAGGAGTCTGATCTGACTGCTAGTTTCTGGTGCCCCTTATAGGAGCTTCTATCCAGGCCAGAGAGGAAGGTAAGAGGCCTTAAACTCACAGCTTCTGAGTACATGTCTCAAGGAGATCGTGTGGGCTGTAGGTTTTACTCATGGGGGAATGGACTTAATGACACAAAAGGCATTTGTTCTGACGACTCTGGTGGATGATGAAGCCTTGCTTCTTGGTCAGGTGTCAGGACAGATGCCTGCAAAGACCTTCTGTATGAGAAGTTGCTTCAGTTGTGCCTGACTCTCTGTGACCCTATGGACTGTAGCTCGCCAGGCTCTTCTGTCCATGGGCTTCTCAAGCAAGAATACTAGAGTGGGTTGCCATGCCCTCCTCTAGGGGATTTTCCCAACCCAGGGATGGAACCGGTGTCTCTGGCATCTCCTGCTCTGGTATGCAGGTTCTTTACTGCTAGGACTTCCCAGGTGGCACTAGTGGTAAAGAATTCACGTGCCAAAGCAGGAGACAGATGTGAGTTTGGTCCCTGGATCTGGAAGACCCCCTGGAGGAGGAAATGGCAACACACTGCAGTATTCTTGCCTGGAGAATCCCATGGACAGAGGAGCCTGGCGGGCTACAGTCCATGGGTCACACACAGTTAAACACGACTGAAGTGACTTAACACCACCTGGGAAGCCCACTGAAAAGACCTTAGGGTCTCACAAAGTCACAGGGTTTTCCCAAAGGTCCTCCTCCCATCATAAGAATCCAGGTGCCTAACTTCAGTGAGATGCGGCTGCACAGCGGGAGGACCAGGAGAACCAGGAAGTATGGCAACCCCAGGACTCTGTGGGCCTTTTCCTCCACACTGTCAGCATTCTCAGGGAGTTGTGTGCAAGTGTGGCCATGCTGGAATGTATTCCACACCTTACTCTGCAAGAGTGGAGGATGCTGGGAGAGGGCAGAGAAAGCTGAATTTGTTTGCTTTATTGTGGCAAATTGATAGTTACTTTTAAAAATGCCTTATGAACATGCTGTTAAAATATGATTGATCTGGAAGACAACTCTTTAAAAGGTGAAGTGGGCACTCACTAAAATATCCCAAGAGTATTTTAAAGAATGATAATATGTCATGAACCCAAGCAAATGATGGACTCAAGTTTCTGCAGTAGGTTTTAAAAGTTAAAGAAGTTAAATATATATAAGACAATATCAGTTCAGTTCAGTTGCTCAGTTGTGTCCAACTCTTTGCAACCCCATGGACTGTAGCACTCCAGGCCGCCTTGTCCATCACTAATTCCCAGAGTTTACTCAAACTCATGTCTATTGAGTTGGTGATCCTATCCAACCATCTCATCCTCTGTCTTTCCCTTCTCCTGCCCTCAGTCTTTTCCAGCATCAGGGTCTTTTCCAATGAGTTGGCTCTTCACAACAGGTGGCCAAAGTATTGAAGTTTCAGCTTCAGCATCAGTCCTCCTAATGAATATTCAGGGTTGATTTCCTTTAGGATTGACTGGTTGGATCTGCTTGCAGTCCAATGGACTCTCAAGAGTCTTCAACACCACAGTTCAGAAGCATCAATTCTTCGGCACTCATCTTGTTTTATAGTCCAACTCTCACATCCATACATGACTACTGAAAAAACCGTAGCCTTGACTAGACTGACCTTTGTTGGCAAAGTAATGTCTCTGCTTTTGATATGCTGTCTAGGTTGGTTGTAACTTTTCTTCCAAGAAGTAAGCATCCTATAATTTCATGGTTGCAATGACAATATAAAATATTTTGAAATAATGATAATAAAATTAGCAAATGGTAGAATCTATGAGATGGGGTTGAGTGAAAATCTGTAATTTGAGATTTATTATCTGTGTGAAAGTACTCAAAGATATTCCTAAACTTAAAACTTTAAAAAACTCCTTGTATACACTCCTTTCCACCCCCCAAAAAAAAACAAGTGTTCTAAATTTGCTCTTCTTTTCTGTGATAATAAATGGCCATTAGCAATATGCTACCTATTCAATAGTTTAGAAAAAAATAAGTTCTCTTAATCCATCCTTTTAATGTAAAGTGACATTTTAATGATGTGAGAAACAGCCTTTGAAATGAAATTTGTACTCTAGAAAGTATTTTTGAAAATAAATATTTAGAAGTATTTCTATTGTCCTATAGTTTTATTTTTTTAATGTTTATTATCTGTTTACTTTGAAAATTTGAAGAATTTTAGACCTGCCTAAAAATCTTCCTATCAACATATCTAGAAGAGAGAGGGACAACTGAGTTCTTTGTCAAAATTGTGAAATGCATCCAATTCTAATAAGCTTGCAATAATAAATTATTGACCACAAGGAACAGAGAAATTTACCTGCTGAATGTCAATAAATACATTTACATAACAGGTGAGTGAGACTGGAAAAAATCACTGTGATTTCCAAGTATACTCACTGCTGTTCTTCTTTGTGGGGTCAGTAGCTGTTTCAAGGCCTCTTCTGCTAGGTCAGCTACATGGTTCACAAGCAAGGAGTGTACTTTGAATTGGACCTTCAAGTCCAATTTTATCACAAAGGGTTAAACCAAAGTTGTAAAAAATAATGGAGCAGTAAAAGATCTACGGCTGCCAGAGGCTGGGGGCAGGGAGGAGAGATGAATAGATGGAACACAGAGAATTTTTAGGGCAATGAAATTACTCTGTGTGACACTGTCATGGTAGATTCATGTCGTTAAACATTTGTCAAAGCCCAGAAAACGTACAACACAAAGAGTGAACTCTAATGCAAACTATGGACTTCAGTTAATAATCACATATCAATATTGCAGTGCTCCACGCCTGCCTATAAAACGTATCATCATTTTATAACATGTGCCATACTCCGATGAGCTGTTATTAATTGAGAAAACCAAAGAGGAGAGGGTTTTGAGCAGGTATCTAGGAACTCTTTGTACTTTCTGCTCAATTTTTCTGTAAACCTAAAACTCCCTCTAAAAATAGTCTATTAATTTTTTTAAATGAAGCATATTCAGTTATAGCTCTCTCAAAATGTTTTCATTGCATCTTTAAGTGAGAGCAAAATTTTTTGTACTTTAATAAGTAAAACATTTAGAAAATACCGTTTAACTCATTTGCTTTAATTTGTACATTTACATATGTTTGATAATACACCATGGATTAGTACACTAATACCTGATTATAATCTGTAAGTCATTATCAATCTGCATTTTGGGGCGGGGGTTCGTCCTGAAACATTTTGTTGACATTATGCCCATTCAAAATGTTGGTTGCTCCCTGAACTAGCGCTTCCCTGTGGAGTCGGCTTCACACGGCTCAGTGACTGTCTGGCAGCGGCTTAATAAGCACTCTTGGAAGCTGGCGCAGAAACATGAGTTACTGAGGCTGCCTTCCTGGGGCTGGGGGTGGCAGCAGCCAGGCAGCCTGCAGGGAGTGTGTCCCACAGAGCAGCGGTAGGATTAGGGGGCTGAGGGACTTGGCTTCTGCGGAGAGCATAAAAGAACTGGAATATTCATGACCAGACCAAGTGACAAGCAGGCTGGGAGGCAAGCGTGGAGCACTGCAAGAGCCAGGGCCTCTGGCAGGAGGAGGGGGCTGAGATTGGCTTACCCCCAGGCTATTAATCAACATGGTAAGTCATGGTGGCCATGGGCAGGCCTAGCAAAGCTATAAAATAAGTAGCTTTCACCAGCAAGGTCAGGTCTAGCAGCACGATGGGGCCTGTCAGACCTGAGGTATCAAGGGTCACTGGAGAGATTGGACTCAGAGGAGCTGGCAGGGCTGATGTGGCCAGAGGAGCCAGTGAGGGCTGAGGGGGTCAGCCAGTCATGCCAGGCCAGCTGGCTCAGCCTTCCCTTCACTTGGGAAGGAGAGGTGGCTCCCACTTCCTTACTCATCACGGAACTGAATTAGGAAATGAAATGACCACTTCTTGGGGCTTCCCTGGTTGGAGGTCCAGACAGTCAAGAAGCCGCCTGCAATGCAAGAGACCTGGGTTCAATTCCCGGGTTGGGAAGATACCCTGGAGAAGGGAATGGTTACCCTTTCCAGTATTCTTGCCTGGATAATTCCACGGACAGAGGAGCTTGGTGGGCCACAGTCTATGAGGTCGGAGAGAGTCAGACACAACTGAGCTACTGACACTTTCTCTTTCGTGGCCGCTTCTGGGCCTGTAGAGAGTGCTTCTGGGCCATCTGCCAGCTACAGAAAACCCCCAGTGCCGCCTCTCCCAGCCCCTGAAGCCCCGAGTTCCTTTCAGATGATGCTCCAGCATGTACAGCAGCGGTCGGTCACGCCTTTTAAGAGCAGAGCTCCTGCTTTACACAGTTATGCAGAGCACCAAGAGTATAAGGCCACCCAAGGCATAGCCGCCCTGGTGGAGGGGAGCTCAGACGTCTGTCCACGCTTGACTTCCAAAATAGGCCCCCAGGCGTAACCTGAGAACCTCTGTCTAGAGAAGCAAGTGCAGGCCCCATGACATTCCTGTTTCACTCTCCAGTCTTGTCCTTGGCCACCCCTTGCTTTGCACTTTGTGCCCTGAAGCAGAGCGCTGTTCCCACACATCCGGGCTCTTTTATATCTCTGTCCTTTCGCTTGTGCTGTTCTTCTGCTCGGGTGCCTATCCACTGGCTGCCTCTGGCCCAGTGTTCAGAATTTTACCTGTGACAGCATCTCCTCTGACAAGGTCTCTGGGCTCCCCATAGTGCCTTTGAGGTGTCTGCATCTGAGAAGTTCCCTCTTTCTACTGAAATACTTTCTGTATCTGTTACCCCACTAAAGCGGAGACTTCCCAAGGGGCAGGAATCCCCATTTCTAGCACCTGGCATAATTGATACAATTGTTGAAACACTCTCAGTCATCAGTTTAGAACGCAAGCGACCTTTCTGGAAAGCATGTGGGAGAAGACAATGTGTAATAAAGAAGAGAGGGGGCACAGCACCTGAAAGCAGAGGGGAGAGGAGCTCAGGGGCTGGAGGGAAAACAAGCATGCCCTGTGGGTTTTTGCATAAAGTCACTGGAAGTTCATTCCCAACAGGGCTTGGGCCTGACCCACCTGGCACCGCTGCTACCAATTAAACCTGGTAATAAGTAACTGAGAAGGTGCGCTCTGGTGTGCAGTAGGAGAGCCTTTCCAGGAGTTCTGGAGGCTTCAGATCAGTTCCCTGAGATGCTGTGGGCCTCCAGGGATTCTAACCAGCGTAATGGACTTTAAAAAGGGAGACAGCTGAATGAGGAAGATTCATTCGAGTCCCAAGGGAACGATAATGGTTTGGTTAAGGACTCCTTCAGATCTGTCTGAAGGAGGAAAACTCTTACTGGAATTGTTTGTTCACGGTTAGGGAAGGGGAGAGGGAAAAGCCGTTGGATTTTGTATTATGAGAACCAGATGGATCCCAGCCTTGCTTTAATATATTGAACAATCTCTCTACCTTGATTTTCTCCATATATAGAATGAGCTGACAATGCTCAGCTTCCAAGCTTCCCCAAGTGCATTGCAATAACAAATGGGACCAGCCCAGCCACTTGCTGGGCTTGTGACCTTGAGCAAGCTTCTTTAAACCTTGTGAACCTCAGTTTCCTCACACTTCAAATGGGACACTAATTGTATCCTAATTCCTTTAATTAGTGAGAAAATCCATAGGAAGCTCTTGATACAGGACCTGATATAGAGTGAGCACTCAATAAAAACTAGCTGAAGTTATTACCAACACACTGAACCATTTGGACAAGTTTAATTGAGGATAAGAAGGCAGATGAATTACCAAACAGCAAAGTATTTAATATTATAAAGCTGACCCGTGGGTCAGCAGCATTAGCATCAAGTGGGAGCTCCTTAGCAATAGAAGTTTGGGGCCTAACCCCAGACCTACTGAGTTTAACCAGGTCCCTCAGGTGATTCTCATCCACATTAAAGCAAAAATGTAGAAGCGCGGATGCATCTGTCACTGTCATTGGGGCAGGTCCCTTAATCTCCCATCTCCTTTTGTCATCTGTAAAATCCTGGCTCACAGGGCCGAGGTGGTGGCTAAACGATGTAACCTGTGCCAAGTGTCGAGGATGGCACCCGTGTACGTGCCCTTGAGGATTTGCCACTCTGCTCTTCAGCCTCCTGCAGCCGCCCCGCCCCTGCCCAAGAGCCCCTGAGGCTCGTCTCTCCTGCCCGCCCCTGCCCGCAAGAGCCTTCCACCCGGGGCCGTGGGTCAGCAGGAGCCAGACTGCCAAGTTCGCGTCCTGACTTCCCCTCATCCAGAGCAAAGTCTGCCTGTGCGGCCTGGACAGCTGCCTCTCTGCTCCAAGGCTCAGCACCCTCTCTAATAAAGTTGGATCAGTGACTGTACCTAGCTCTCAGGGATGCTGAAGCACTGAGTGAGATGTGCAGCTGAGGCTAGTGCTCAGCTGTATCCATAGGCGCCTACTGAGTCCACGCTGCAGGCTCAAGGGTGCCCCCCGACCCTCTGGAGCTTGTTGCCTCTTGCTGCCCAACCAACAGGTGCAGGAGTTCCCTTGGTACCAGGGATGACAGGACCCACTCCCTACCAAGCAAAGAAATGAGAGAGGGCAGGCTGGCCCAAGTGAGCAGACCTGTCTGACTTCTCCCTCTGGCCTCTAAGCCCCATGGGGTAGGAGCTCTTCTGTCTAGCTCACCAGCAAGCTTCTGGAGGGTCTAAGGAGCCTAAGTCTGAGGAGCGTTTTGCCTCCACATAATGAATGCATGTGCTAGGTGCACCCGTGGATAAAGGATGGAAGAGCATCGAAGGTATGAGCATGGTGACTAGCGAGGAGACCCATCCCCACATATCTGTCCTGGGCCAGCTAACCTGCTCTGTTAGGACGGAAGGAAAGACAACGACATCACTCCCTGTTCTCATTATTGCCTCTAGCACCCTATTGTCACCGTTCCTCTCAATGACTGGTGTCACCACGAGAAGCGTGTCCCTTTAAGGAATGAACAGTCTCCTGAAAACCCAGCTGGCTTCTTTAAGGTCAGTGAGAACTGTTCATCTCTGCGGTTAATTTGGTGGTGGGATCTCATTGCCTGGCGAAGAATCTTGTGCAATGAAGGGGTTTTTTTTTGGTATGTTTTTTATTTTATTGAAATATAGTAGATTTATAATATTGTGTTTACTTCTGGTGTACAGCAAAATGATTCAGTTATACATACATCTACATTATTTTTCATATTCTTTTCCGTTATAGACTACTACAAAATATTGAATATACTTCCCTGTGCTATACAGTACATTCTTACTGTTTACCTATTTTATATACAGTAGTGTGTATTCCAAACACCTAACTTATCCCTCCCCATTTTTCTTCCTTTGATAATCATGTTTGTTTTCTATGTCTGTGAGTCTGTTTCTGTTTTGTAAATAAACTCAGCAGTATCATTTTTTTAGATCTCACATGTAAGTAATGGATATTTGTCTTTCTCTTTCTGACTTACTTAGTATGATAAGGTTCATCCAGGTTGCTGCAAATGGCATTATTTCATTCTTTTTTATGACTGAATGATATTCCATGCTGTGTATGTGTGTGTGTATATATATATATATGTATATGCCACATCATCTTTTATCCATTCATCTATCGACGGACGTGAAGGTTGCTTCCATGTGAAGTTTGCTTCCATGTCTCTGCTATTATAAACATTAGAGTGCATGTATCTTTGCAAAGAATGTTTTTCCAGATACAGGCCCAGAGGTGGGGTTGCTGGATCATATGGTAGTTTCTGGTTTTAAAGAACCTCCACACTCTTTTCTGTGATGGCACTGATTTATATTTCTGCCAACCATCTAGGAGGGTTCCCTCTTCTCCACACCCTCCCTAGCATTTATCTGTGGTCTTGTTGATGACGGCCATTCTGACCGCTGTGAAGTGATGCCTCATTGTGGTTTTGATTTGCATTTCTCTGTTAGCAATATTGAGCGTCTTTTCACGTGCCTATTGCCATCCATATGTCTTCTTTGGGGAAATGTATATTTGGGTCTTCTGAAAGTGGGCACAGATTTGATTCCAAGTCCAGAAGGGACCGTGACTAGTCAAGGGAATGGGCCTTGTGGAAGCTGGGCCTTCCTCCTGAGGGGCAGTGTCTGTCCCTGGAAGGCTCTGCGTGGGCAAGACTGGCCACTTCTTGCTTCCTGTGTGACATTAGGTTAATTATTTCTTTCTCTTGAAAATCAACCGACTTGTCTGCATAATAAAGGTAATAAAATGTTCTTGTGTTGCGTTGTCATGGGAATGAAAATGGAACTCGCTTTTAAGTATCCAAAGTGAAACGCCTGAGAGTGTGAATAGGGTACTCTTAGCAGTTCCGCAGGAGCCTGGTCTGGCGGCAGTTCCCCAACAAAGCGACATATATGTTCTGCTTAAAGAGCACATTCTAGGAGCTCCGTGAATGGTATATCATTTCTATCATTACATCTATTTAAGAAGGATCACCAGATTTAGCAAAGAAAGGTGTGTCACAGAGCCCAGCGGTAAGGCCAGGTGAGAATTATGGGGTTAGAGATAAAGAAAATGTAGCCAAGATTCAATTCATGAATCACTGGGTTTATTGCACACCATTAGCATGAAACACAGGTTATCAAAGTAGGGAGAAAGAGAGGGTAGGTCATAAACCAGTCCTAGGAGAAGCTTGGGAAGGAGGTGTCTAACAAGGGCAGTAGCCTCTGGTCCAGCAAGGAGTCTAGCGAGAAGTGTGAACGAGAAATCACACTCTGCTCCAATTGGGCCTCCGGTGCCCCTGGATCAGCTCTCAACAGCATGGAGCCAGGTCCTCCAGCAAAGAGCCTTCAAGTCACCAGACTCGGCGGTCCCATGTTGCGGAGTCTGCCAGAGGGGAGTAAGGCTGAGCCCTGGGTGTTCCTGTCCCTACCAGTTGCTCCTTGGTTCCAGTGAAGTTTTCCTGAGCACATTACTAAACAATTTCCTTATCTAAAGTAACACTCTTAATGTATCACACTAAGACACCACAGTCCTACACCAGATGTTCCTAATAAGGAAGTTCATGTTGCCCACTGTGACTCCATTCTGAATGAACACAGCTCAAGCTGTGCCAGAGGAATAGGAATCATGGCATGAAAGAAATCTCATTATAACACAGGGTCTGAAATATTGCCTGGAATGTGCTTACACTTAAAAAAAAAATGTTTATCTGAAATTCAGATTTAACTGGCCGTAATGCACCTTATCTGGCAACTCTTGTTTAAGAGCCTCGGGTCACAGAGAGTTAAGTGATCAACCAGACGATGTCATAAGAGGGAGTGCCTCTTAGAAACGTCCTGTTGCATCGGTTCTTTTCTCCCAGTAGCCACTGGGGTTGTTTCAGAGCCGGCCTTAGGAGAAAGGGGAAGCGAAACCAGAAGAGGGTGAGGGGATTGGCGGCAAAGATGGGAGGCTCAGGGAAGCTGGAGGGAAGATGTAAGATCTCCTGAGGAAGGAATGGGGGCGACCTGAGACCCTTTCAGAGCTTGGCGGTTTGAGAGATGAAGGGCAGAATGAACCTTTGAGGGAAAGATGAAAAGGGGTTTGAAAAGCTCAGGGTGAGGTGCTGAGTTGCACTTGCAAAGGCCCAAAGGCATGGAGGGTGGTTACTGGTAACTGGGGTAAAGTTTCAGGTGTTTATCTCGATCCTGACAGGTCGGCATGTTAGGTTATTTACCAGAATGTTCAGAGGAGAAGATTAGCAGGTCTGTTTGCTTTTGCTGTCTTTCATTTGCTGTGGGTTTGTTTTGTTTTGTTTTGTTTTTAGCTAAAGAAGGAAAAAAGTGAAGTTGCTCAGTCGTGTCCGATTCTTTGCGACCCCGTGGACTGTAGCCCACACCAGGTTCCTCCGTCCATGGGATTCTCCAGGCAAGAATACTGGAGTGGGTTGCCCTTTCCTTCTCCAAGGGGATCTTCCTAACCCAGGGATCAAACCCGGTTCTCCCGCATTGCGGGCAGGCGCTTTATCCTCTGAGCCACCAGGGAAGGTTTGGTGGTTTCTTTGTAGCTAAGAGGTTTAGAAGCAAGGGAGATGAACCACGGCCTCCTACACCCTGAGTGCCCCAGGCACTGGTGAGCGGGCTGTGCTGTGGTAGGAGTAGGGCCGGGGGGCTGTCCGACCGCCAAGGCCAGGGCTCCGTCTTGGTCCTGCCCGACTCCAAGGGACACCTGCTTGTTAGAAGCAGGCAAGTCCTCGGACTCTGCGGAGCCGGGACTAATGTGAGCCCCGAGGCTGTCATTGTTGCAGGTGGAATCTGGGGAGGCTGTCCTCTCTTGGCTGGGGCCTTGCCTCTGCGGGCCATCATCCCCATTGACCCCTCGTCGAGGGGCCCTCCCTCTTTGGGAGAGGGGTGGTGTAGTTAATGTAATTTAAGGAGTGATGTGGCGGATGAAAGCAATAGGTTGATTTCGCGTGCCGGCCCACAGACATTCAGTCTGCGTTAAGCCCCTGTGCACACACATACGCATCCCCTTATTCTGGTTGTGAGAGGAGCAGCTGAGCCCTTCCCCTTTCCTAGATGAATGCTGGCGTGGGAGGGGGAGATTTCCACTGTCAGCTCCTCCTGAGAGCAGATGGCTTGCTTGCGTGGCGATGAAGGAACTATCTGAAAGCCTTTCGAGAAAGCAGAGCGCTTGCGAGCTGCGAGTTCTTACTCTGCTGTTTTTACCTCGTGGTTGGGAGAGGAGAGAAATTTGCTTCCAGCAAGTGGGGTCAAGTCCTTCTTCTCTCTTTCCCCTTCCTCCCCGTAACTCACACAAGGCTGCCCCAGGCATTCCCCTACAAGGCAGCCAACCAAACCCCACACACTGGGACCAAGAAACGGGGCGAGACAGCGGAGGGTGGAGGCAAGGACACACCTGACGCCGTCTTCCTCCCGCCTCTCTCCTCTATCGCACTCAGACTTCCTTTTCATTCGGCAATCCCCTCACTGGGGTAATCCCCTCACTGGGGTTCGGCATCAGCTCGTTTCCACTCGAGCTCCTGTTCCCAGGGGTGTGACTTCTTGCTCATTCTCACATGTGACAAGGCAAGCGTGAGTGAGGGAATTGTCAAATGAAAAACTCTGAAGCCAAGAAAGGAGAAACATGGGCAGAAGATGAGAGCCCGCTGTGCCTTCGTGTCTGCCCTCCCTTCTCTCCCCAGTGTTTGGATTCAAGTGTGTGGCCCAGATCTAGAGTTAAATGTACTCAGTAGGAAAAAAAAAAAAAAGCTTATTCTGAGATTATGCCCTTCCTACTTTTTGGTGTTAAAATTTCTTTTTTTTCCCCATAAAATGAAGGTCATAATAAATGATTTTAAAACTGTTTATAGTAAGCAAATGTTAGCAGCCTCATATCAAACAATTTCTTTAAAACATTTTACTCTTACACCTGAAATCCCAGAGTCTGGGAACCACTGGTTTGGAACCTTGGCCACCGCAGGTGGCTGGGCCCGAGCCAGCATTCACACTCAGGTGCCCGACATGGTGGGGAACACCTGTGGGCTGCAATATCCTTTCATGACAGGTGGGAAGGTGATGGAGCCAGTGTGTAGGAGGCCGTGGTGTCCCGACATCACGGATTCTAGGACAGAACAGATCTTTCCTCCCACTGATGTCCTTATCATACCATATAAATTGATGAGAAATTTAGCATGCATTTTGGCAGCCACAAAATGCTATCTGCTCTGTGTGGGGGCTTCCCTGGGGGCTCAGACGGTGAAGTGTCCGCCTGCAATGCGGGAGACCTGGGTTTAATCCCTGGATTGGGGAAGATCCTCTGAGGAGAGCATGGCAACCCACTCCAGTATTCTTGCCTGGAGAGTTCCATGGACAGAGGAGCCAGGTGGGCTACAGTCCATGGGGTCGCAAAGAGTCGGACACGACTGAGCAGCTAAGCACAGCACGGCATCTCTGTTCTTGAGTTATATGGAGAAAGAACCTGAAATATCTTCTCCACTACAATCTGTTTTTAATTAGCTCTGTTGCCTTCTAATTTAAGTTGAACAAATATGTATTTGACTACTAACTGGGCAAATGTGGAATGAGAAGATGTGGGAAGACTAGGCGTAGATCATATGAGGCCTCTGCCTTCCAAGAGGTTACAACCCAGTAGGGCAGTAAGACAAGAAAATGAATAAAGAGAGTTACAATAGAGGGCCATGGCGGAGAGGCGTGAGATGAAGCAGTCTCAGGAGCGGGGTGGGGAAACAGGGAGCAGTTCAGAGGAGACAGAGGTGACAGGGGACCGGCAGAAGCATTATGAGAAAGGTGACGTCTAAATGGACCAAACTGTGTGAGCATCGTGGGGGCAGTAACTGTGTGATCACCCTGGTGCCCCGAGATCCCTGAACGCATACTCTCAGTCACTTCAGTCGTGTCCAACTCTGTGTGACCCCATGGACCGTAGCCCGCCAGTCTCCTCTGTCTATGGGATTCTCCAGGCAAGAACACTGGAGAGGGTGGCCATTTCCTTCTCCAGGACATCTTCTGGACCCAGGGATCGAACTTGCATCTCCTGCATTGGCAGGTGGATTCTTTACCGCTGAGCCACCTAGGAAGCCTCAGGGGTGTTTTCTCACATTGCAATTCAGTGGCTGCAGTACTTATTTTCCACCACAAGAGAGAGCTGCCGCCCAGTTTATTTAACTAAAATAGTATTTCTCTAGGTTTACCCATACTGTGCCATTTAATTATCCTCCCCCTACCTAGCCCACCAAGCCAAAATTTATCACAATACAATAAAATTATTATTGATGATGTATAATTTTCTGAAAGGAATTTCTCCTAAGTTACATGATTTGTATGTGTGTGTGTGTGTGTATTTAAAATGTTTTATAAACAATTACCTTAGATCAGGCTGGAATGTTCTTCAGGTCCTAAATAATCCAGGGTTTCCAAGTTATGCGAACTTTGCTTATAAAAATGCCTTAGGACCTTATATGTGGGCAACAAATCTGAGTTAACAATCACTTGTAAGTGCCTGAGAATTCATGAGACTCAACATCTAGGAGACATGTCAGTTGAGTACAGACTTTTGAACTTAGACGTGCAATTTCATTTTGCAAAGAGCTACAAAATATAGAGGGCTTCCCAAGTGGTGCAGTGGTAAAGAATCTGCCTGCCAATGCACGAGAGACGTAGGTTGGACCCCTGGGTTGGAAAGATCTCCTGGAGGTGGAAATGACAAGTGTTCTCTCCTGGAGAATCCCATGGACAGAGGAGGCCTGGCGGGCTACAGTTCATGGGGTTGCAAAGAGCCGGACACAACTGAGCCCAGCCACAAAGTATAGATTACAAAGTAGTCAAAATACAGGTGTGTCTTAAATAAAAACACCTGGTATATATAGTAACCAGAGCTTAGAAAGAAAATTAGCAAGTAATTGTGTATATAATTTCAAAGGACTTCTTGATTTATAAAGGATTCTTTATAGGACTTTTCCAACAGAAAGCTTCCTAGTACTGTACATTAAAAAAAAAAACAACACACTTGAATTCCCTAAATCGAATCTACACACTATTTTTCAGCAACATTCTTTCTGTCAAATAAAATGTGTACTGTTATCTAAAAATAGCCTCTATAAATGACAGTGTATAGATAATTTAAATGTGGGAAGTAGTATTGTTAAGGTAAGCTGAGATCAATGTGTTTTTAGCTGCCTGAGAATGAAATAATACTGTTTAAAGTGAAAGAATATTTGCCCAATTCATAACCAAACTCAACCTATGTAAAGAAATCTGAATTTCATTTTCAGTAAAGAAAACAACCCCTCTGGTCCTCCCAGAACTATTTCGTTACTGCTGATTCCTTTGGAACAGTAAGTCCCAGCTTTCTGCCCTCACCAGTGGGCACCCTCTCCCTTGCGTGAAGGCTCGTGTCTGTATATCACCTTCTCCCTGTGCTGCTGGTCCGTGCTCTTTACTCCTAGAGGACAAGTACCAGGGCTTCCTAGTTTCTGTGTCACTTACAAAGCCGAGCCAAGGGCCGGTGGTGGGCTCTTCAATTGCTTTTAGAAAAGAAAAAAAAATCACAGCCAAGGGTGACTGATTGTTAAAAAGGAGGAAGAAAATGGGCTCTTAAAGCTTAAGGTTATATGTTTGCTTATTTTCTGGGTGCTTGGTTGTTAAATCGTAATGCTCCAATCAAGAGGCAGCAGGAGGGGTAAGGAGCACAGACTCGGGGCTCGCATCCCAGCTCTGCCGCGGCTTGCTGTGTGTTCTTCGGAAAGAGTCTTATCCTTTTCACATCTGTTTCCCGTCATTAACATGGGATGATGCTGATGTGGATATGAAACTTCTCACATAGGGTTTATTCTTTATAAAATACACAGAACAGGGTCTGACACCTAGTAAATAACTAGTAGTGATTATAAAATAGAATAATTATATTGATTGAGATGTAGTCAAAGTCTACTTTGATTTATTAAAAGCCGAAATAAAGCTTTTAAAAGATTTAACAGAGACGGGGTGATGAAAATGTTCTGGAATTATATAGTGGTGATGGTTGCATAGCCTTGTATACTAAAACCCACTGAAATGGATATTTTCAAATAGTAGGTTTTATGGTATGTGAATTATATCTCAATTTAAAAAATGTAGTGGAGGAAAAGTCAACAAATATTTATGGACACGTAATAGATACTCAACCATCTCCTGGGCCTGGTGGAGGGTATAAAGCCGTTTAGGACAGAATCTTTGCTCTGGAGGGTGTCGCTGATGGAGCCCCTTCCCCAGCAACCTGGGAGATGCCGCTGTCCACACTGCCTGCTGTGAGACTCCGAAGGGTTACATCGCTTGCCCAAGGTCCCCCAGGAAGTATGAGGAGCAGGAACCAGCCATCTTCTTCCAGCAGGGACAGTTTTATTGAGGACAGATGACTTGCATCTCTAGAGCAACTAGTGAAGCCGACGTCACAAGAGGTCGTGCGCATGTGCGTGCTAAGTCGCTTCAGTCGTGTCCCGCTCTCTGCGACCCTGTGGACTGCAGCCCGCCAGGCTCCTCTGTCCATGGGATTCTCCAGGCAAGAATACTGGAGTGGGTTGCCGTGCCCTCCTCCAGGGGGTCCTCCTGACCCAGGGGTTGAATCCAAGTCTCTTACGTCTCCCGTTGGCAGCCAGGCCCTTTACCACTAGTGCCACCTGGGAAGCCCCACAGTAGGTCATCAGGCCCGAGAAGGTGAGATCAGAAGCAGAAGAAGCTGCCAGGGGCAGAGAAGCTTTCTGGAGGCAAAGGCCTTTAGATGGGTCTTTATAGAAAGGGAGGTTTGTGCATGTCGGTCACCGTGGGAGTAGGTGTCCCAGATATGTAAGAAGTGCTCGCTGACCAGCTTTCCCTGGGATTATGCATATTCTCAGGTTGAAAGCCGTACATGAGCCTGTAAGCAACGTGGTGGATGAGGCATTCAGATGACAGAGCTGAGGCTGTAGGCATTTGAACGATGGATACCAGTGAGAGAACACGAGGATCTAAGCACAACTGAGTTGGCTTGACTCACCACCCATATGCTTCTTTCATCATTTATTCAGTGCATTTTGCTGTTGTTGTTAAGCACCTACCTAATACCTGAGGGTACAAACACAAATAAAACACGATGTTTGACTTTGGGGAAGATTCCAAGCTAGGAGTTAACATCAGACTGATATACAAGAAAGCAAAGTGAAGTGATAAGTGATAGAGAGCAAAGGGCTACAGGAAGGAGAATGGGAAACGCTACATGAAATTGATGTTCAAAAATAAAGTTGTTCATGAGGTTTATTTTTCTGACTAAAATGTTTTATGAAGTACCTTAGCAGGGCCTTCATGCGCTGACAGAAGGGTGAGACGGATTTGAGGAGGAGGAGGTGCCCAAGGGCCTGGAAGAGACAAGCAGATCTCTCTTCACTCTTGTGGGCTCTCTGGGTCGTGGGTGGGCTACCTGCCCCAAAATGGGCTTAACTGTGAAGTGGGCGATTTCCCATCCTGAGGGGAAATATGTGAGGGCCTGGTTGGAGGAGGGAGTCAGCCTCCCTAAGGATAGGTGTGGAGAGCGAGGCAGTTCATCTCCCCACGAGGGAGCTAGTTTCTCTCTCTAGGCCCCATTTCACCCTATCCTCACTCAGGGACTATATGTCAAGGATAGGAAAGGAGCAGTTTGTGATTAAAAAAAACAGCACTTATTATTGTGGCAAAATACACACAGCATGGAATGTATCATTTTAATCATCTTTAAGTATGCAGTAAGGAAATGGCAACCCACTCCAGTATTCTTGCCTAGAGAATCCCATGGACGGAGGAGCCTGGTAGGCTATAGTCCACGGGGTCGCAAAGAGTCAGACACGACTGAGAGACTTCACCACCACCACTAACAGCAGTAAGTACACTGACAAGGTTATGTAACCATCACCACTCTATTTCCAGAACTTATTTATCATCCCAAACTGAAGCTGTACCCAGGAAGCAGTAACTTGCCCCTTATTTCTCCTCTGGTAACCACATTCTACTACCTGTCTCTTTGAATTTGACTACTCTAGATATCTCATTTCAGGGGCATCATTCAGCATTTGTCCTTTTGCATTTGGCTAATTTCACTTAGCATAATGTTTTCAAGGTTTATCTCTACTGTAATGTGTGTCAGAATTTCTTGCCTTTTTAGGGCTGACTACTATTCCATTGCAAATATGTGTCACACTTTCTTCATTTATCCACTGGCAGACACTTGGCTTGTTTCCACCTTTTGACTGTCCTGAATAATACTGCTATAAACATTGGTGAACACAAGTGCCTGTTCAAGTCCTCGGTTTAAATTCCACTGGTTTACGCCTTGAGGTAGAACTGCTGGATTATGCGATAATTCTGTTTAGCTTTTTGGGGGGAACCACCAAACTGGTTTCTATACTGCACTATTTCATATTCTGAGTAACAATGAATGAGGGTTTCAATTGCTTCACATCCTTGTCGATAGCAACTGCAGAAGAATGTGGAGAGGATCCTGAACTTGAGTTGAAAGAAGTCAAATACCACTTCTGGTTTTTTCTTTTAATTATCCTTCCATACTAAAGGAAAACAGTCCTGAATATTCTTTGGAAGGACTGATGCTGAAGCTGAAAATCCAATACTTTGGCCACTTGATGCAAAGAGCTGACTCATTGGAAAAGATCCTGATGCTGGGAAAGACTGAAGGCAGAAGGAGAAGGGGACAACAGAGGATGAGGTGGTTGGATGGCATCACTGACTCGATGGACATGAGCTTGAGTAAACTCCGGGAGTTGATGATGGACAGGGAGGCCTGGCATGTTGCAGTCCATGGGGTTGCAAAGAGTTGCTGCTGCTGCTAAATCGCTTCAGTTGTGTCCGACTCTGTGCGACCCCATGGACGGCAGCAAAGAGCTGGACACGACCAAATGACTGAACTCAACTGAATCCTCCCTTCCCAGCTCTGCTTTTTAAAAATTATCTTATCTTTTGGCTGTCCTGGGTCTCCACTGCTGCGTGGACTCTTTCTCTAGTTGCAGCAATCAGGGGCTGCTCTGTAGTTGGAGGTACCAGCTTCTCATTGCAGTCGCTGCTCTTGTTGTGGAGTATGGGCTCTAGGGGCTCAGGATTCAGTAGCTGCGGCTCCCGGCTTCCCAGGATTAGGCTCAGTAGTTGTGACACTCAGGCTTAGTTTCTTTGCAGCATGGGGATCTTCCCAGATCAGGGGTCAAACCCCTGTCTCCTGTATTGGCAGATGGACCCTTTATCACTGAGCCACCAGGGAAGCCCCCAGCTCTGCTTTTTAATAATGTTTACTTGGGAATAATTTTAGATTTACAGAAAGTTTATAAAGGCAGTAAGTAGTCTTTGTCTGGGCTGCTTTCACAGAATACCATAGACTGGGTGACTTAAGAACAATAGGAACGTATTTTTCACAGTTCTGGAGGGTGGAAGTCCAAGATGAGGGTGCTGGCAGGGTTGGGTCCTGGTGAGAAGGATCCAACTGCAGACTTTGGCTGTGTCCTTACCTTGTAGAAGGGGTGAGCTAGCTCTCTGGTGCCTCTTTAGTGAGGGCATCAATATCATTCATGGGAGTTCCGCCCTCATGACTAAGTACCTCCCCAAAACCTGACTCCCTGACACCTTCATATTGGGCATTAGAATGTCAACATATGAATTTCGGAAAGACACAAACAATTAGACCGCTGTAACAGTACAAAGAGTTCCCACATGCCTTTCTCCCAGCTTCCCTCACTATTGACACAGCCATGGTACATTTATCCAAACTAAGCAGCTAAGATGGGTATAATACTATTAACTAAATGACAGGCTTTATACAGATTTCATCAGATTTCCACTAAAGTCCTTTTCCTGTTCCAGAGTCCAATTCTGAATGGCACTGAGCAGCTCTCCTTTTTAATTTTTTTTTTTAATAGAGGTATAGGGCTTTCCTGGCGGTCCAGTGGTTAAGAGTCCGAACTCTCAGTGCAGGGGCATGGGTTTGATTCCTGATTGGGGAAGTTCTGTATGCTGCAGGCTGTGGTCAAAATAATAAGTAAATGTTCTTTTATATATTTTTTAAAAAGAAAATAAAATTCGTGGTGTAAATGACATGTAGCAGTATGTTAGTTTCAGGCTCACAACATAATGATTTGATACTTGTTTACACTGCAAAACAATGACCACAGTAAGTCTAGTTAACATCTGTAACCTTATATGAGTGAGTGAGTGAGTGAGTGAAGTCACTCAGTCGTGTCCGACTCTTTGCGACCCTGTGAACTGTAGCCCACCAGGCTCCTCTGTCCTTGGGATTCTCCAGGCAAGAATACTGGAGTGGGTTGCCATTTCCTTCTCCAGGGGAACTTCCTGACCCAGGGATCGAACCCAGGTCTCCTGCACCACAGGCAGACACTTTAACCTCTGAGCCACCAGGGAAGCCCATGGTCACAAAAATTTATTTTTCCTGTGATGAGAACTTGTACGATGTTCTCTCCTTAGCACTTTCAAATATGCAGTAGGGTATTATTAACTCTAGTCACCGTGCTGTACATTGCATCCCCAGGACTGACTTATTTTATAGCTGAAACTTTGTACCTTTTGGTTCCCTTCGCCCGTTTTGTTCCTCTCCCCTCCAGTCTTCGCCTCTGGCAATCACCAGTCTACTCCCTGTATCTATGAGCTTGGCTTTGGATTTTTAAATTATTATAATAACTTGTGGAATCCATATATAAATGAAATAATTCAATATTTGTCTTTGTCTGGCTTACTTCACTTAGTATAATAATCTCTAGGTCCATCCATGTTGCTGCAAAGGGCATTATTTCATCTTTAATGGATGAGTAGTATTCCATTGTGTGTATGTGTGTGTGTGTGTATATATATGTATGTATGTATGTATGTATGTATGTATGTATATATATCTTCTTTATCCACTCATCTGTCGATGGACATTTAGGTTGCTTCCATGTCTTGGCTATTGTAAATAGTGCTGCTACGAATCTTTTTAAATTACAGTTTTTTCCAGATACATGCCCAGGGGTGGGATTGCTGGATCATAGGGATCATTCTTAGTTTTTAAGGAAACCTCCATACTGTTCTCCATAGGGGCTGCACCAATTTACATTCCCACCAACAATGTAGGAGGGTTCCCTTTTCTCCACATTCTCTCTAAAACTTGTTATTTCTTATCTGTTTGATAATATCCATTCTAACGGGTGTGAGGTAATGCCTCATTGTGGTTTTGATTTTCATTTTCCTGATGGTTAGTGATGTTAAACATCGTTTCCTGTGACTGTAAGCCATCTATATGTCTTCTTTGGAAAAATGTGTATTCAGGTCCTCTGCCTGTTTTAAAATAAGATTTTTTTTTGCTATTGTATGAGTTATTTATATTTTTCAGATATTACTTCCTTTTCAGATATATGATTTGCAAATATTTCTTTCAGTTCAGTAGGTGGCCTTTTCATTTTGTGAATGGTTTCTGTTGCTGTGTAGCAGCTCAGCAGCTTTTAATTGCTGAGACCCTTCTGACATGCTCCTCTCCCAGCCTCAGTTTTCTCACATGTGCAGTGGGAACAAGGGTAACAGTAACCTCCACCTTGAGGGACCTGATGAGGATTGAGGGGCCAGAAGAGGTAAGAGTGTTTTGTGGGCCATTAAGCCTTATGTCCACAAAAAGGATCGACACTGAAGCCGAAGCATCCCTCCTCTCACCTGCTGGCCTCCCTGCCCTGCACCAGGTCTTGTTCCTCTTGTTGACTCAGCTGCCAGAGGCCAGTGGGATAGAGGCTGTCCCCCACTATCCCCCAAGGCCTGCCCTGGTCAGAGGAGTCCTGGTACTCCTGACCCCACAGGGGACACTGACCTGATTGACCGAGGGCTCTGGCCTCCATCAGGGCCTCCTCCCAAGGCTTCCTGTGTATTTAAAAAGTTCCCCCAAGTGCCAGCAGCTCATGCTTTGGGGTGGAGAGAGGCTGGAGGTTACAGGCTCAGCTCTCTTCCTGGGTGTCTGAAATGGTGACTTGGGATGCCCCCAGCCACAGAGGGAGGAGGAGACCTTGAGTTGGCTCCGTTGCTCTGTAACTCTCTCCAGGCTGGGGTCTCGGGCTTAGGGGGCAGAGGTGAGTGCTGAATCTGCTCTGAGAGATGTCAGGGGTTGGGCTCAGTGTGCTTCCGCCACTCCTGGCTCCCCCAAGCTTCCTGGGAGGATTTCTTCTTTGTCCACAGCAGCTCACTCCCACAAGTCTTCTTGGTTAGTGCTCAATACTGGGTTGAATGGTGGACCCCTGAAATCCTAACCTCTGCTACCTGTCAATCTCACATTCTTTAGAGATAGGATCTTTCAAGGCAAGCAGCTGTCTCATGACTCATGACTCACTTAACACATTGCAGTGGACCTGTTTATAGAGGATTCTTCCCTTTTCTCATGACATGGCAGTTCCAACCCACAGAGAATCCCTTTATTTGTAAATCGAAGGTGTGTACTATGCCTCATAGAGCTTAAATTCAGAAGTTTGTGCAGTTTCAGAAATTCATATCGTTTAAGAGTACATAAATACCCTCAAAGTGTTTGTTTTTAAAGATATTTTCATGTAAAGAGTTCTGTTGAATGTCATGAATAGGCTGTGGAGGGGGAAGAATCTTCTAGAAACATGCATATGTTGTTTACTAGGAGATGACATCTACAAAAGGTATTTGAAAGACACCTGAAGCTTGTATTTTTTTTTTGTAGGTTAACTAGCAGGTCTAATATTTTTAAAAGGTAATTCTTCTAAAGGACAATTTTTGTACTTCAGATTATCTTGATGGTCAACATGTACAAACTATAATTTTAAAATTTATACCGTCATGTGATTGTAAGTTTTAGTTGAGTTAAGTTAGGAATCAGTGAAAAGCTATGTATGCTGGATATGGGTCAAAAATGACTATTATTTGCAAAAAAATTATAAAGAAATGGGAAGTAAAGATACTGCAAGACTCAGATACTGGTTGGAAATAATCTTCAAGTCACCCTCAATCTCCCATTGTTTTTAGTTTCTCAAAAAGAATGAATGAAATGAAATATAGCAAAATATTAACCCATATAAAGAGGCTTCCCTGATGGCTCAACAGGTGAAGAATCTGCCTGCAGTGCAGGAGAAATGTGAGTTTGATTCCTGGGTCAGGAAGAACCCTGGAAGAGGAAATGGCAACCCACTCCAGTATTCTTGCCTGAAAAATCCCAAGGACAGAGGAGCCTGGGGGGGCTACGGTCCATGTGGTATCAAAGAGTTGGACATGACTGAGCGACTGAGTACAGTGCAGCACAAAAATGAAGTGTATCCAAATAGTGTAACATAAGAAAAAAAAAGAACTAGGATCTTTGCTGATGAAACTGAATTAAAGATCTTGTGATCAGATCGTCTTTCGGACCCACCCTAAATTCAATGACAAGCGTTTTTTTTTATGAGACATAAAAGGAGACAACACAGGTGGGGCGGAGGAGAAGGTCAGTGAAGACAGAGGCAGAGGCTGTAGCTAGGCTGCCACAAGCCGGGGAACAGCAAGGGTTGTGGCAGCCTCCACAAGCCAGGAGTGAGCGGTGGAGCCTGTCCTTCCCCAGGCATCCAGGGGGAACCAGCCTGCCAGCACCTTGATTTTGGACTTCTGGCCTTGTCTTATTCAGCTCTGGCAGTCATAACAAAGCACAACAGACTGGGTGGCTCAAACGACAGAAATCAACTTCATCGCGGTTCCGGAGACTGGAAGTCTGAGCCTAGTGTACTGGCCCGGTTGGGTTCTGCTGTGGGCCCTCCTCCCGGCTGGCAGACCGCTGCCGTTTCACTGTGGCCAGCACATGGCAGAGAGAGCGACAGGCAGCGAGCTCTCTGGCGACCCTCCTTAAAAGGGCACTCATCCCATTACGAGGGCCCCACTCTCAGGACCGCATCTGAACCTGAATTCCACAAAGCCCCGTCTTCACATACCGTCGCCTGGGGGTAAGGGCTTCCACACGAGAACTCTGAGGGGACACAAGGCAGGCCACAGCAGAACTCCGGAACTATAAGAGAACGGCTGTCTGTTGTTTTAGGACACCCCAATTGTGATGGCATCCTTTGAGACCTGAGACAGTGGTCCTCCCAACTCTCCCAGCACCCTTCCTCAGTGAGACCACCAATCCAAGAGAAGATTTAGGGGCTCAGTGGGGCCAAGGCAGGTCGTGTGCTGGGGGACAGCTGAGGCTGTAGGCAAGTGTTGTGACAGCGGCCTGGGCATCCTGGGTCCAGATTCAGTGGCCCTGGGAGGATGGGCACTGGGTGGCTGGGGGGCTGTCATCGATGCCCCTGGCCTTTGGTTATGTCACTGAGGGTGGGGGGTCTGGACGTGCTCTTGGTGGTGACTTATCAGCAGGAGCCCTTCCTGGGTTTCCTCCTAGGCTTGCAGCCTGGGCCTGCAAGAGGCACTGGGCCAAACAGCCCAAGCCCTGGCAGCCATGCTGGGGAGGCATCCAGGGTGCAGCAGTCCCACAGAGCGGGTGCCACATTGCACATGGCAGGGCATGGGGCCTTATGGTAGTGCCCGTGGTTGGCCCTTGGGAGGCTCCAGTGCCTGTCTGGTACTCAACGGAAGCCCCCCACCAACCTCACTCAAAGCATGACCACACACCAACATCAAATGCCTCCTGTCGTCTTGTACCTGGAACCTACCTGAAGAAGAAAGAGGAAAGTTGGGGGTTGGAAACTGCAGCCCTAAGTTGAAAATTTGAGGTCATACTCGCATCCATGTACCTCCATCCTTGAAGATGGAGAGACAGTCCAGCTGCTCCCAAGGAGGCCAAGCTGACCTCAACAAACCAGCCCGCATGGGGCCGGAGCCTCCACCTGGCAGTGGAGACCTAAGCAGCTGACTTGTGGGAGATTGTCCTGAGGGCAGGGTCGGGCCCTGCTGCCCCCTTGTAGGCCTGTGCACAGCCCTGATCCTTCACACCCCCTCCTCGCCTGCTCCCTCCACTCAGGGAGCGTCTGGATCTGAGAAAAGGATGACAAACCCAGCTTCTGCAGTTCAGTTCAGTCGCTCAGTCGTGTCCAGCTCTTTGAGACCCCATGGACTGACTGCAGCACATCAGGCCTCTCTGTCCATCACCAACTCTCAGAATTTACTCAAACTCATGTCCATCAAGTCGGTGATGCCATCCAAACATCTCATCCTCTGTCGTCCCCTTCTCCTCCTGCCTTCAATCATTTCCAGCATCAGGGTCTTTTCCAGTGAGTCAGTTCTTCACATCAGGTGGCCAAAGTATTGCAGTTTTAGCTTCAGCATCAGTCCTTCCAATGAATATTCAGGAGTGATTTCCTTTAGGATCGACTGGTTTGATCTCCTTGCAGTCCAAGGAACTCTCAAGAGTCTCCTCCAACACCACAGTTCAAAAGCATCAGTTCTTCAGCGCTCAGCTTTCTTCATAGTCCAACTCTCACACCCATACATGACCACTGAAAAAACCATAGCCTTGACTAGACAGACCTTTGTTGGCAAACTAATGTCTCTGCTTTTAAATATGCTATCTAGGTTGGCCATAGCTTTGCTTCCAAGGAGCAAGGGTCTTTTAATTTCATGGCTGCAGTCATTATCTGCAGTAATTTTGGAGCCCAAGAAAATGAAGTCTGTCACTGTTTCCATTGTTTCCCCATCTATTTGCCATAAAGTGATGGGACCAGGTGCCATGATCCTGATCTTCATTTTCTGAATTTTGAGCTTTAAGCCAGTTTTTTCACTGTCCTCTTTCACTTTCATCAAGAAGCTCTTTAGTTCTTCTTCACTTTCTGCCTTAAGGGTGGTGTCATCTGCATACGTGAGGTTATTGATATTTCTCCTGGCAGTCTTGATTCCAGCTTGTGCTTCCTCCAGCCCAGTGTTTCTCATGATGTACTCTGCATAGAAGTTAAATAAGCAGGGTGACAATATACAGCCTTGACGTACTCCTTTTCCTATTTGGAACCATTCTGTAGTTCCGTGTTCAGTTCTAACTGTTGCTTCCTGACCTGCATACAGGTTTCTCAAGAGACAGGTCAGGTGGTCTGGTATTCCCACCTCTCTCAGAATTTTCCACGGTTTATTGTGATCCACACAGTCAAAGGCTTTGGTGTAGTCAATAAAGCAGAAATAGATGTTCTTCTGGAACTCTCTTGTTTTTTTAATGATTCAGCAGATGTTGGCAATTTGATCTCTGGTTGCTCTGCCTTTTCTAAAACCAGAGATGACAATTGAGGCAACGGGTGGAGGCAGACCTTAGACAGAGGTAGAGACAATGGTCGTAGTGACTGGCAGGCAGAGGCGGGGGCAGGTGATTTGGGGGAGCGAGAGATGAATTCAGGTGGGAGGGGGTGCTCAGTGGCTCTGCCCACTGAAGAACTGGAGCAGACCTAGAGCTCAACAACAGCAGCGGGAGAAATGACCCTGAAAGTGGTGAACTGAGGACCAGGAGCAGGGAAACTCAGGCTTCAAAGGAAGACCCAGTAGCTGGGGTGTGGGGGAGACCTCTGGGCACAGGCAGGGAGACCGCCTGAGCTCCTCTGCCCTGCCCCTCACCCCCAGAATGAACATAATGGCATTGTGGTCCACAGCGATCAGAGCCAAAGCCAAGTACCTCCCACCTCAGCCCCAAAACTTCTCCACATCTGATTTAATTGTTCATACATTTTCCAATTTAATAAAATCCCAGTTCTGACAACTAGGGAAGGAAGAAAGAAAAAGTAGGGATTCAAAGTCTGAACAATTCCTCCTCTATCTTCAGTCTGTAACAGCCTCCCTCCTCCCCACCCCCAAGAACTCTTGTCTTATTCCAGTTTGAGGGTGCTCTTTATTTTCCCCAAAGTCACCCCTTTACCCAGACACACTCATCGATAGAGCCACACGGGGGCAGGACAGGGCTGGGTGCTCACCTCTAGAGGGGACAGACCCCAGAACCATCTGTCTCCCTCCCATTTCATCCGGAAATCAGCCCTTAATGAAGGGAAGAGATTCCAAAGGTGGAAGTCCTCAACTTGATGACAGATTGATGGAACAGGTATTTAGGGGCTGGTGGAGCTTCACACTGTGACATTCATACCTACGTGGGGCCTCCCTGCTGGCTTCCAGGCCAGGGGGTGAGCAGGGAACATGTTGGAAGGTCTCACTGTTGGGCGACAAATGGGCTATTTGATATATAGGAAATAGCACGAGAGCAGGAATTAAGAGAACTGATTTGTCACTAACTAGCTCTGTGACCTGAGGGAAGTCACTGATGAGGGAGCCTCAGCTTCCTTGTCCTTAGAATGGACAACATGACTTTTAAGGTCCTTCTCTGAATCGTGAGTGAATCCTGGGGGACTGCGATAAATTAGGCAAGCAGATTTAGGTACCGAATCTCTCTTCCCCTCTTTTATCCAATTGTTGTAAAATATACAGAACATGAAACTTACCAATTTTAAAATTTTTTATTGTCAAATGCACATAAAATTTACCATCTTAGCCATTTTTAAACGTCCAGTTCAGTGGCATTAAGTGCATTCACGAGGTTGTATACCCACCACAACTGTCCACTTTCAGAACTTTTTCATCATCTCAAACTGAAGCTCTACTCACTAAGCAATAACTCACCCCTCTTCCCAAACCCTGGTAATTGCAATTCTGTCTTCTGTCTCTGAATTTGACTACTCTAGATACCTCCCCCATAAGCAGAATCATACAATATTTGTCCTTTCAGATCGGGCTTATTTACTTAGCATAATGTTTTCAAGATTGATCCATATTATGGTATTTATAAAAACTTCATTCCTCATACATTTGCTCTTATGCTGATGGACATGGGTGGTTTTTTACCTTTTGGCTATTATAAATCATGCTGCAGTGAATATTGGTATCCACGGATCTGTTCAAGTCCCTGCTTCCAGTTCTTTTGGGTGTATATCTAGGAATGGAGTTGGTGGATCATATGATAATTCTATGCCTCAATTTTTGAGGAAATGCCAAACTGTTTTCCCTGTAGTTTACTCGTAAATGAGGCACTCAGTCCTGCCATGGGAGTGTTGTGGAGAATGCCAAGGAGACATAGATTGAGTTCAGACAGGCCGCCTGGTACTGCCATTCCCACCACTCTCTGTGGTACTGATGCGGATCAGATGTGTTCTGGGGATGATGGTCGTTACTGAGCCCAGGGCTGTACATTTGCTAGTACTGGGATGCACTGCCTGTGGCCAGTAGGTTGCTATGAAGAAAGGAAATAAATTTCTTCTCCTACTCATGTGTCCAGAATTGTAGAAATGATGATGTGTGCACACATTTGTGATTTCATTCATAGAACTACAACCCTCAAACAGGGTTGGGATAAAGACGGGGGAAAGGTGGGTGGTTTAATTCGGAAGGCAGGAAGAAGGCTAATACTAGGACTGAGCCTCTCAAAAACACTGACCAGAGTCATAGAATGGCCCAGATGCAGCCAGGGTTGATCCAAAGAGCAAGTGAGCGATGAACCTGCCCAGCTCAGAGCCACTGTGAATCCACATGACAGGTTCAAATGTCAGTTCTACTTGCTAGTTTGGATAATGAACTTAACCTCCCACAAGTTCAGTTTTCTTATTTGTAAACTAGGGACATTTACAGAGTTATGAGGATTAAAAAAAAAAAACATGTGATCTCATTCCCACAGTGCCTAGCCCCAGACTCCATTCAGGTTAATTACTCTTTTCCTCAAACCCCAAACATCAAACTCAGGTGCTGTGTTAGACTGGGAAGACATTCCCTCACCTCCAAATTCCAGAAACTTCAAAACTTGGGATTTTGAGGCAGTTTGTATTTTGGTGGCCATTCTAGAATTTCCCTGTTGTCTATCACTTTCCTTCTCTCCAAGTCAAATGCTTTTTCTTTGAGGGACTGGCAGATGGGGCTTTTTAGTAAGTACAAAACTGACTATTAAGCAAAGAATAGACTCTCTGCTTAAAATAAAAAAAAATTTTTTTTAAGTATCAGAAAACCTCAGTTATCATGGGCAAAATTCTTCCAGATGCTGCTGGAAATGAACGCCTTTGTAGCAATCTAGGTTCACCTACTGCAAAGGCTTCACTCTCCAGGCGGCCACAGCCGGAGTGAAGGGAGAAGCAATGTGAACACGCTTGGAGGCCATAACCTTATGTAAACATAAACCGTTGCCATGAATAATAAATACAGAAAATTAAATATCTGATAAGTGAGCATGTATCCAACTAGACAGATCTCCCCGGTGCGGAGGTTCAGCCCAGCTCTCCACTCATCCTTGCTGATTTAATTCAATGAGCCGACCTGCAAACACAGCCAGGGTTCCGATGATGCAGATGAGCATGAAGACTGCCAGGAGAATGTGGTCCATCACCATCGCGACGTACTTCCATTCCTCAGCCGCCTGGGAGAGAGGAATGTGTCAGAATGTCCTGAAGGTGATGGCGCACTCGCAATGTTCGTGCTATCTATTATCCAGGGGCCCTTTGACTGTAGATCCCCCCTCCACTGGCACTGCGATCTTTATCTTTTAAAGAGGTTTTTCACAATGTGATGACTTGCTAAGATGGCCTAGGGAGTCATCAGGCACATCTTACATCAGTAGCTGCCCCTTGAATGCCAACCTTCCCATCAAGCCAAACCCATCAGATGCTCTGTGCTTAAGCACGTGACCCTTTAAACCCCAAGGTGCGGATCTCGAGCCGCAAAGCTTACGTTATTGGACTCCTGGTCTGACTTCATGGTCTCTGCGATGTATTTGATGCCCTCAATAGCACTTTTCACCTCGGGGTGTTTGATCAGGGGAGAGTGGAAACCCATTGGTGGAGGCCCTGGTTTCCCAGAAATGTCAGAAATATCGATGTCTTCTGTAAAAATCTTTTTGTCTTGTTTTTCTCTGGATGGTCTTTTCATCGTGGAGAAGAACATGATATTTGGGATAGTGTCTATAAAAACCTAATATAAAAGAAGTCCAGGTATGGGAATATTGTCAGCAGAACAAGCATCAAACTGTGATTTCGAATAAGCAATGAGACCTTAGGCAAGTCATTCGGGTTCTCTAGGCCTCAGCTACTTTTGTCCCTAAAACAAAAGGGCCATACTAGATTTTCTCAGAGTCATCTGTGTCCTGTGGCCTGTTAAATGACTAAGGCTAATAGAGATGATCTTGTAATGCCAGCAGTTGGCCACTGGAGGGAGCAAGTGTGCAGCTATCGGACTCCTAAGAAACCAATGATGCTTATGCTTCCAGACCCCCTATAAGCACCTGCTTTCTTCAAAGCCCCTATTCTCAAGGCCAAAAGATTAAAGAGTCCCTCCTGCCAAAAAAATTAAGGTTCCCACCCCACAAAACAGCTAGACTGTTTTCTTCTGTTTCTTGTTCCTGAAGAAATGCAGCATGGGTATTGCTGCATTCGTGCTCCATCATGTCCGACTCTTGGTGACCCCGTGGACTGCAGCACTCCAGACTCCTCCGTCCATGGGATTCTCCAGGCAAGAGTACTGGGGTGGGTTGCCATTTCCTCCTCCAGGGGATCTTCCTGGCCCAGGGATCAAACCCAAGTCGCCTGTATCTCCTGTATCGGCAAGCAGGTTCTTGACCTCTGCACCACCTGGAAAGCCCTATAGATATGGCCACTGCTGCTGCTGCTGAGTCGCTTCGGTCGTGTCCGACTCTGTGTGACCCCAGACACTGCAGCCCACCAGGCTCCCCCCGTCCCTGAGGCTCTCCAGGCAAGAACACTGGAGTGGGTTGCCATTCCCTTCTCCAATGCAGGAAAGAGGAAAGTCAAAGTGAAGGCGCTCAGTCGTGCCCGACTCTGTGTGACCCCATAGACGGCAGCCCACCAGGCTCTGACATCCCTGGGATTCTCCAGGCAAGAACACTGGAGTGGGTTGCCATTCCCTTCTCCAGTGCATGAAAGAGGAAAGTCAAAGGGGAGTCGCTCAGTCGTGCCCGACTCTTCGCGACCCCACGGACTGCAGCCCCCAGGCTCCCCCGTCCATGGGAGTTTCCAGGCAAGAGCGCCGGAGTGGGGTGCCGTTGCCTCTCCGAGAGATACTGCTACAAGTTATTTAACAGCCTTAGAGAGGCAGAGACTGCTTCTCCCAAAAGAATGCATTACAAGCAGTAGTTTCTCTGTCAGTTCATGGCAAATCTTTTGCGCTGTGCACAAAAGCCGGGACATTCGTGTCTATGTGAATGTGTACGGAAGAACTGATATACCTGAAATGTTAACACATTTTAAAATTCAGTAAAATAAATATGAGACCAAGTTCTTCATTAAAACTTAACTTTTTGACAATCTCTCATCAAGCCCAGCCACCCCACCCCACCCCCCCGCCCCGCCGGTCTCCAGCCCTTATTCTAGTCTCAGCAGATGATTCTGTCAGCAAAGAAATGATCAGTCTGTTCACATACAAACAGGTCGAGATTTCATGGTATTTGAATTAAAAGATAGTGATTTATTTGTCTTTTCTAAACAAAGAGACTCTTTAAGGTTGACCTTGAAGTGGGCTTTGTTAATTCTGGTTTTCTTATCTCCCTGGAGAGGCTACATGAGTTATTTATCTTCAGCCAGAGTCCAGAAAAATTCTTCCCCCAAAGCCCTTACAGCCCAAGAAAGCCGTTCTGTTTCCAAGTGCCTAGCAGGGTTACCTAGGACGCCACTGGCCAAGTGGAAGGGCAGACTTGCGGCTACCCTGAGAAAGGGTCCCGGTGCCTTGCTCACTCACCTTCCGCACCCACTCGGGCATGACGTGGGTGCTGGGGGATCGGTGGTGCGTGTTGATGACGATGACGGTGATGATGATGGATGCGATGACGAACACCATGGTAAACAGCATGTACTTCCCAATCAAGGGCACGGCGCTGGAGGTGGAAGGGATCAGCTCCACGATGACCAGAAGGAACACGGTCAAGGACAGCAAGACAGAGATGCTCAGGGTCATCTTCTCTCCTGGACGAAACGAGGAGGAGACAGACACAGCAACCCACGTGTTACGGGCTAAACTGCTTTTCCCCCACATCTATAGGGCTTCCCTAGGTGGCTCAGCTGGTAAGGAATCTGCCTGCAGAGTAGGAGACCTGTGTTCGATCCCCTGGGTTGGGAAGACCCCTGGAGGAGGGCATGGCAACCCACTCCAGTCTTCTTGCCTTGAGAATCCCATGGACAGAGGAGCCTGGCGGGCTGCAGACCATGGGGTCACAAAGCATTGAACACAACTGAACAACTGACAGCAAATTTATATGTTGAAGCCCCAAACCCCAGCACCTAGGGACTGTATTTGGAAGCAGGGCCTTTACAGAGGTAATTAAATTAAAATGAGATCTTAGACTGGGTCTTCGGCAACTGGCGTCCTTATCAGAAAAGATTAAGACACAGAGAAAAGCCCATGTGAGGGCGCAGGGAGGAGACAGTCATCTGCCAGCCAAGAAGAGAGGGTTCAGAGGAGACCAATGCTGCTGACACCTTGGTCTTGACTTCCAGCCTTCAGAACTATGAGAAAATGAATGTCTGTTGTTTAAGCCACCAGCCTGGCGTCCTTTGTGAAGGCAGTCCTAGCAAATGAACACACCAGTGAAACCCAAGGGTAAGAGCGGAATGTGACTGGCCTGTTCTTAGAGCCTCACACTGGGGAGTTTCTTCCTGCAGTATTTCCTATGAGACCCTGGCACTTAACTCTGCTGACAATGGCAAGTGGCAGGCGTTTCCATCAGATGCTGCCAAGCAGGAAATGCTACTTCATCTCATGCCCCAGAATTCTATTTCTTGGTGGAACCCAGGAAACCAGAGAGGTTCTGGGTGGCAAGTGAGAACCCAGAAGGCAGTTGTTCTATCTGCAGCAGAACATCTTCAACCTCACAAAACTGAACTGCAGCCTGGCCTACTTGTTACTCAGCAGATGGATGTGTAGGTCAGAAGTACATGTATCTTTCTCACCATGGAAGCAAGCTGCAATACCAAAGCTGAGAAAGGACAAAATCAATGATTTCACACCACTCACTTTCTTATATTCTCTAAGGGGATGACTTGTTTTGTGTGTGTGTGTGTTTTGATTTTTTTTTTCACCTTAAGGGCCAAGGGAATTCCCTTTCCCCTGAATCTTTCCCCCAGGCCCTACGATTTCAGGGCAAACAATTCCCAGATGGTGTCTTGCCTGGACAAGTAAACAAGAAAGCCAGGGAGTGAATGACACTGGAATAGCTTTGTGGGGGTTGGATCAGCTCCGAGGCAGTAAAGAGCCTTTGAAAGGGACTTTCCTCGGGCTGGTCTTGCTGCTCTTTGTGTCCTGGGAAACCCTCATGTGGCCCTGCTTTCCAGTGTGGAACTTTGCCCATTCTGGATGCTTTCAGATGTTAGTGATATACACAGGATCCGGCATGGAGGCAAACAAGAAGTTGTCAATTTCTGGTGGATAGGAAAGTCTTCAAAAGTAAAAAGGAAACAGAATTATAAATGTAAAATATGGATCAAAGTACATCAAATTTCTCGATTAGTGATAATAGTAGCTAACACTTATCAAACTGTCTCTCTGTTCTAAATGCATTTCTGGCATAAATCATCTATATTGACAGAAACTCTGTTTAGTTTCCATAGTGACCCACCTAGTGTTTTCTCTCTTCACTTTGAGAAACTTCATTTGATTAGAAAGTTGAAAAAATATTTGTGATCATTTGTTTAAGAACAAATACAATCCCCTAGAATATACATTCTGTGGGGCAAGTTCTGCCTTGTTCTTTACCTTATCCCTGCCTTGCAACAGTTGTTTAAAAAGTATATGTTGAGTGAGTGAATGTATAAGCATTTTTTTTTTTTTTGCCTTATTGGAAAGTTGGATTTAGACTTTTGAGGGTTTTTCCTGTGGCATTTTGATACAGTTGTTTTCTGGCATACGTTTGAGGACTATCTTACTATCTTTCTTCTTCTCCTACTTGTCTCCCTTACATTGTTTGAGAGCCGTGATTTGCTGGCAGACATGCGTGTTTCCTTACCCCTTTTCTCTAGATTGTTGGTGTCTGGTGAAATTATGTCACAGATGTGATTACTCAGTAGGAGGCCCAGGCTGATACAGGAGAACGAATTGCCACTTGGGAAGTATGGTCTTATGTGTAAAGATACTGCCATCTGGAGAAGAGATACATAAAGGCTATTTTCAAGCGGCAAGCAGTAGACGAAAGAGGCAAGACCTGGGTTAGTTACAGAGAGCAAGCGAGTGTCTGTGGCCCACGCCTTGCCCAGCATGTTTCAGGGCACACAGCAGGTATTCAACAAGCAGGCACTGGTGGTTATTCACTTAACCAGCTGTGTGTGCGCATCTTCGGGGTCACATTCAGCTCTCTGCCAGCCCTGTTGTCTGCCCCAGAGGCCTTCACCCACGTGGCCAGGCAGCACATGCATCCTTCCAGGGCTGGTGCTTTGGGTCTGTCTGCCTGTATTTGCTCATCAGCCATGGTTATTTCTGGCTTCCCCTAAAATAGCAGCGCGAGATCCACCAGCCTCAGCAGCCGCCACCATGGCAACTGCACCCACCTGAGTCTGTGGGCAGGTAGAACACCAGGCCGGTTAAGAAGGAGAAGAGCAGGCAGGGGATGATGACGTTGACGATGAAGTAGAGGGGCAGGCGCTGCATGACGAAGTGGTAGGTGATGTCCAGGTAGGGGGTGGAGGGGCAGCAGGCGTAGATCACCTGGTGCTTCCAGCCCCGCGACTCCTTGATCACCCATTCTCCACTCTCCATGAAATTGCTCAGGTCTGGCTGGTCACTCTCCTGAGGACACGGAATGAAACTCTGACATCCCTGCCTCGTCACCACGAGGAGGAGCAGGGTTTCCTGCTCAGCTGTGACAGAGCAACAGATTCCAGTGCTGTCGCATACCTAGGAAGGGATCTTGTGTATGTTCCTTTCCTGTAAAAGAAGGGGGTTGGGCACTTTCCTGATAGTTCAGCAGATGGAACATCACCTTCCATTGCAGGGGGTCTGGGGTTGATTCCTGGTTGGGGAGCTGGAGTCCCACATGCTGCTCTGCCAGGGAACCAAAACAGTACAGAGGTGATATTGTAACAATTCAGTAAGGACTTTGAAAATGGCCCACATCCAAAAAAAAAAAATAACTTAAAAATAAGTGGGTTGAGACTATTGGGATTTTTTCCATGTTGACTATACATTCAAGTTTCCCGGGAGCTTTAAGACTAGCAAGGAGAGACAAGAAAGCCTTCCTCAGTGATCAATGCAAAGAAAGAAATGAAAACAATAGAATGGGAAAGACTAGAGATCTCTTCAAGAAAATTAGAGATACCAAGGGAACATTTCATGCAAAGATGGGCTCAATAAAGGAAATGGTATGGACCTAACAGAAGCAGAAGATATTAAGAGATGGCAAGAATACACAGAAGAACTGTACAAAAAAGATCTTCACGACCCAGATAATCACAATGGTGTGATCACTCAACTAGAGCCAGACATCCTGGAATGTGAAGGCAAGTGGGCCTTAGGAAGCATGACTATGAACAAAGCTAGAGGTGATGGAATTCCAGTTGAGCTATTTCAAATCCTAAAAGATGATGCTGTGAAAGTGCTGCACTCAATATGCCAGCAAATTTGGAAAACCCAGCAGTGGCCACAGGACTAGAAAAAGGTCAGTTTTATTCCAATCCCAAAGAAAGGCAATGCCAAAGACTGCTCAAACTACTGCACAGCTGCACTCATCTCATATCTAGCAAAGCTGAAAATTCTCCAAGCCAGGCTTCAACAATATGTGAACCATGAACTTCTTGATATGCAAGCAGATGAACCAGAGATCAAATTGCCAACATCTGCTGGATCATCGAAAAGCAAGAGTTCCAGAAAAACATCTGCTTTATTGACTACACCAAAGCCTTTGACTGTGTGGGTCACAATAAACTGTGGAAAATTCTGAAAGAGATGGAAATACCAGACCACCTGACCTGCCTCTTGAGAAATCTGTATGCAGGTCAGGAAGCAACAGTTAGAACTGAACACAGAACTACAGAATGGTTCCAAATAGGAAAAGGAGTACGTCAAGGCTGTATATTGTCACCCTGCTTATTTAACTTCTATGCAGAGTACATCATGAGAAACGCTGGGCTGGAGGAAGCACAAGCTGGAATCAAGACAGCCAGGAGAAATATCAATAACCTCACGTATGCAGATGACACCACCCTTATGGCAGAAAGTGAAGAAGAACTAAAGAGCTTCTTGATGAAAGTGAAAGAAGAGAGTGAAAAAGTTGGCTTAAAGCTCAACACTCAGAAAACAAAGATCATGGCATCCGGTCCCATCACTTCATGACACATAGATGGGGAAACAGTGGCTGACTTCATTTTTAGGGCTCCAAAATCACTGCAGATGTGAGTGCAGCCATGAAATAAAAAGGCGCTTATGCCTTGGAAGAAAAGTTATGACCAACCTAGGCAGCATGTTGAAAAGCAGAGACATTATTTGCCAAAAAAGGTCCAGCTAGTCAAGGCTATAGTTTTTCCAGTGGTCATGTATGGATGTGAGAGTTGGACTATAAAGAAAGATGAGTGCCAAAGAACTGATGCTTTTGAACTGTGGTGTTGGAGATGACTCTTGAGAGTCCTTTGGATGGCAAGGAGATCCAACCAGTTCATCCTAAAGGAAATCAGTCCTGAATGTTGATTGGAAGGACTGACACTGAGGCTGAAACTCCAGTACTTTGGCCATCTGATGCGAAGAGCTGACTCATTGGAAAAGACTCTGATGTTGGGAAAGATTGAAGGCTGGAGGAGAAGGGGATGACGGAGGATGAGATGGTTGGATGGCATCACTGACTCAATGGACATGAGTTTAAGTAAACTCTGGAAGTTGGTGATGGACAGGGAGGCCTGGCGTGCTGCAGTCCATGGGGTTGCAAAGAGTTGGACATGACTGAGCGACTGAACTGAACTGGGAGCTTTAAAACCTATTGGTGCCCTAGCTCCACCCTAGGCTGATTCAATCAAAATTATTGGGCCTGAGTCTGGGCATAGGAAATTATGTAAGCCCCAGTTGGTTCTCTTATGTAGCATGTCAAGAACTTGCCCAAGCAATTGAAAAGCACTAAAGTGGATGATCCCCGAAGAGCTAATGGATGCAGCGAGCCTGCGATAATGTAGGGGCAGAGTTGGAGACCTAAGTCTTGCTTTTGCTGCATCCAAACTCCTCCCAAGGGGTCCTCACATACCGGGTTGATGACCACCACGGAGCCATCATAGGTCCAGGTGCCCAGCTTCATGCTGCAGTTCTGTTCGTCAAAGGGAAAGTGGGTGACGATGATCTCGCAGTAGCTTTTAAAGATGGCGGGAGGTGTCCATGTGATGTGGCCAGTGTAGTCCAGGAGCACTTTGGTGAACTTGACAATGGCAAAGTCACCATCTGCACTACAATTGGGATAAAAGAAGAGCAGGGCTCCAAGTGACAGCTGAACCTTCAGTTCTGCTTGGGGATGTTAACAGGAGACAGCTGTTAATTATTCAGGTGCTAATTATAGAAGCTTTCTTTTGACCGGCATTGCTTTTTATCTATGGCTGTGTTTTCCAAATTTGCCCAATAATAAGGATCATGGGGTGCTTGTTTAAAATATAGATTCCTGAACCTAGAAAATAATACAAGTGAATCTGTATACAAAACAAACTCACAGGTATAGGAAGCAAACTTATGATCAACAAAGGGGAGGGGGAGGGATAAATTAGGAGCATGGGGTTAACAGATACAAACTACTATACTTAAAATAGATAAGCAACAAGGATTTACTGTGTATTACAGGGAAATATACCCAATATCTTGTAATTGCCCATAATGGAATTTATCTGCAAAAAAATCCAAATCACTATGCTGTACACTAGAAACTAACACATTAACTATACTTCAATTAAAAAGTTAAATATAGATTCCTGAGCACTGAATCTAAGCTCCGAATCAGGATATCTGGGGATGAATCTGAGAATCTGTAATTTTAAAAACTAACTGATAACACAGATCCTGCATCCCAGACTTTTTCTTCCCAGTGCTCAGTAGTATTTGTAATGTTGAAAAAGTGAAAAGCAGAAGTGTTAGTTGCACAGTCATTTCCAACTCTGGGACACACGGATTGTAGCCCTCCAGGCTCCTCTGTCTATGGGATTCCTTAGGCAAGAATACGGGAGTCAGAAGCCAGTCCCTTCTCCAGGGGATCTTCCCAACCCAGGGATCGAACCCAGGTCTCCTGCATTGCAGGCAGATGCTTTACTGTCTAAGCCAGCAGGAAAGCCCCAGTCTCCATCTATGCCCTCTCTGATATACTTTAAAAGTTAATTGGGGGTGCGTCTCTGGTGGCTCAGTGGTAAAGAATCCACCTGCCAATGCAGGAGACACAGTTTCGATTCCTAGTCTGGAAAGATCCTACAGTAACTAAGTCTGTGCCACAGCTAGTGAGCTTGTGCTCTAAAGCCCATGAGCCACAACTGTTGAGCCTACAAGCCCCAGCTACTGAATCCCCTGCACCCTAGAGCCCGAGCTCTGCACCAGGAGAAGCCCCTGCAGTGAGAAGCCCGAGCACCACAGCTAGAGAGGAGCCCCTGCTCCCTCACCTAGAGAGACAGCCCTTGCAGCAATGAGGAGCAGAATAATTAATTTTAAAATATTTTAAAAACTCTTTTACAAAAGTTAATTGGGGAAAAAGTCCAGGAATTTTAAATAAAAATATGGCTAGTGGCTCATTACTGTGATAAGCATGTTAAAGAGGGTTCTATTACTTTTGAAAGAACTATTTAGACTCCAGTGGAGTAGGATCACAAACTCAGACGCCTCTAGGCCAGGCAAGTGAGGAAGGAGGGAGAGGTGAGCCTCACAAAGGAAGAGCCCCGCACCCCGGCAAGGAAGTGTGTCTGCGTGGGAGTGAAGGCTCCATGTTACCTGATATTTGATCCTTCCTTGGAAGCTGGAAATCTTGATTTCTAATCCAAAGTTTTCATATTTTTGAATGTTGGAATTTTCTAGAGAGGCTAAAGGGCTTCCAAGGTGGCACTGGTGGTATAGAACCTGCCTGCCACTGTAGGGGACGTGAAAGACATGGGGTTGGCCTGGGTGGGGAAGATCCCCTGCAGAAGGGGAATGGCAACCCGCTCCAGTATTCTTGCCTGGTGAATTCCACGGGCAGAGGAGCCTGGCAGGCTGCAGTCCACGGGGTCACAAGACTGAAGGAGCCGAGCATGCATGGAGAGGGGCTAAAAATTCAAGTTTTGACGTATTTTCAAATGTTGGCAATAATTTCTCATTTGAAAAACATCATGGTGGATACTGAAAAATAAGAAACTCTCCCTGCAGATCTACTCATCCCCCAAGTGGCCTGTCCCCTAGGGCCTTGGCAGAGAGCAGGATAGTAAAATTAGGGGCTGGAAAGTGGGTGGGGTCTGCCTGGCACTCCATATGGGATATGCCATGCCTCATTTTATAAACCAAGAAATTTTCTCCCCATTGATTTTTCCTTGGGACTGAGAAGAGGCTCTATCCAGAAAACTGTGCAGCTTTCGATCCTCCCAACAGAGCTGAGGGGGAGGATGGTCTACATTTCTCCTTCCAAGCACGTGAGATGAGACTCTTTCTCCTGTGAGAGTGTTTCTGACTGAGCTGACCTAAACCACCAGAAGGTTTTAATTGCTCTGCTTAGATTCTAAGTGAAAGATAAACTTAACCCTGAGAGATAGACACTTCTTCCTTATCAGCACACCTGTCCCAAAGTTTACACAAAATGATGGGATACTTTGGCTCAAGCTTGAATCCCAGGTCTGACTGGAAACTATGCAATAAAAGAGCAAAATTGGGGAGGGTCACCTTAAAGGGTATCATGTCCACTGACTAGCCCTGGCCATCTTCCCTGGAGAGTCTGCTAGTATGTACAGCCTGCTCACCCCAGACGCGTGCTGCAGACTGGCAGGCCACAAATCCTCTAGGCCAGTGTCAAATGCTGCTGCCTGGAAGGATGCTGTTTGCAACGAACATTCCCTGACAAATGAAGGGCGTATGATAATGAACGTGTCATTAACGCAGAGTGTCTTGAATCACATTATAATTCACAATGTGCAGTCTGTCACAGAGCCCAGCGGATGGGCTACACAGGCATCCCGGGCCATCAGCAGCATGCGGCGTCCTGGGATGCCATGACGAGGTGACGAATAACAACCCTGCGAGGTTCAGACCTATTGGTCGGAAGGACATTTAATTCCAAGGAACTCAATTATAGGACGTTTGGGTTCCTTGGATAGTTGCCACATACCCTTCAGGAGTTCTCAGGGATTAAATGTCCCCCCACCCCGCAGCCCTGATTCAATTTGGCTCTGATAATTGTTTCTATTCATAACATGAGACACCATATGGCACCCCTAGCATGTCAACTTGGCTCTTGGTTTTTAAGGGTTATTTAATGTGAACAGTGGTGAAACGCCTACTGAGAGTGGCAGCCCTTCCGTCAGGGCACTTGGGTTCCCCCCGCCCCCCCCCCCCCCTAAATGTCTGCCTTCTCATCCTGGCTGTTTTGCTCACTTGTTATAAAGAACGAAGTCTGGGCGCCAGATCTTTTCCGAAGGAATATGAATCTTTTCACGCCACCATAGTCATCTGGATTCCATTTTAAGTTGTAATCCACCCATTGCTAGAAATGAAGACATTTTTAGTCAATGAAAAACAATGAAAACATCTGGGATTATCAAGAGCTCTGATGGACATGGTAATTCAGGTATGGACAGAAATTGTGCTCTGGTAAGAAGGGTTTGATTCAGAGTTTGGCTTTCACTTGAGTAAGAAGTAAAGCCACAAACAGAGCATCGAATACATGCTGGCACAATTATAGGCGTTTCAACCCATATTCATCATTTAGCCCTCACAGTGTTCTCATGGGGTAGGAGTGATTATTGACCCCATTTTACAGATGAGAAAACAAAGGTAGCCCCAAGTCATGCCACCAAGTACACTGCCCACCTTAGCAAAGGAGAATGACCCTACTGTGAACGTTTTCCTCAAGCAGGCACCCTCACTTTTTGAAAAGTGCTATATTTTTTCTGCATTATAAGTTACATATGCCCAATGCAGTAAATTATGGATAACACAATGTTGAGCTGTCTCCCTCAAATTAATACAAAGTTCTAATCCCCTGTACCTCAGAAAGCGACCTCATTTGGAGATAGGGTGTTTACAGAGGTAATTCAGTTAAAGTGAGGTCATTAAGGTGGGCCCTAATCCAATATGACTGGTGTCTGTAGAAGAAGGGGATGTTGAAGAAGATGTATATTCAGAAAGAAAGTCATGCGAACGTGAAGACAGCCAATTCTAAGCGAAGGAGAGAGGTCCGGAGCAGGTTCTCTCTCACCACCCTTAGATGGAACCAATTCTATCAACACCGTAATGTTGGGCTTTTGGCGTCAGAAACTGTGAGACAGTAAGTTTCTATTGTTTAAGTTGTCTAGGCTGTGACTTTGTTCCAGCAGACCTGACAAACTAATACATACAGGTAAAGCACAAAGTGAAAACAATAGTAATGAACATAAAACATCCCACCACCCCAAAATATCTGCTTTCAGCATTTTGATGCATATCCCTGTTACCCAAATTTACTTCCTTTGGGCCCCTGTTAAATTTCAGGGTGAATAAGAACAACATGAACACACTCATCTGGCTGTGTTACCTGTTTCAGACGAACATTGGTTGTCACGATCTGATTTACTTCATCCTGAAAAAGAGATAAGACCCGTCTTTAGGGGACCAGTGGGGAGCTGGAGAGGATGCCCCGGACTGGGTGGTGTGGGTGCTGTGGGGTGCTGGGAACTCTCGTCTCACCACGTTGATGAGCTGTATCAGCTGCAGGCCCACAGTGACCTCCACGGCCTGGCGGTGGTCTTCCACGGGCCGTACCACGCTGTTGTAGCCTTCAAAGAGCTTTGCCACCAGGCGAGTCTCATGTTTGGAGCCCAGGACGAGGCCAGCTTAGATGGCAAAAGACACATTCACTGTCAGAGTCCATTCCCACACTCCACACACACTAACGTGAATATATATACCTATCTGAATCACTGCGCTGTATCCCTGAAACTAGCACAATATAATAAATCAACTATACTTCAATTAAAAAACAAAAAAGCAAACAAAAATGTGTACGTGAATGTTCGTAGCAGCAATATTTTAACAGCTATATGGTGAAAATAACACAAATGTCCATCAACAGATAAATGAATAAACAAATTGTGGTATATCCATACATTAGAACGTTATTCAGCCATGAAAAAGAATGAAGTTCTGATACATGCTGTAACATGAATGATCCTTGAAAACATTATGCTAAGTAAAAGAAGTCAGACACAACAGGACATGTATTGTGTGATTCTATTTATATGAAATATCCAGAATAGGTAAATCCATAGAACAGAGTTGATTAGCAGTTGCCAGGGACTGTGGGGACAGGGAGAGGCGAGTAACTGCTAGTAGGCCGAGGATGTCCTTCTGGGTGATGAGAGAGTTACGGGATTAGATAGTGGTGATGGTTGCCTAACATTGTGAATATACCTAATGCTACTGGATTGTGCAGTTTAAAATGGTGATTTTATGTAATGTCTATTTTACCATGGTAAACTTTACATACATATTTATGTATTTTATCATAATTTTAAAAAATCATCTATGTCCCAATTAAGTTGCTAAGAGAGAAAATCACATGTTCTGTTGACCTGGATTTGGTTCTCCTATTTGGAGCATATTTAGTCCCAAGGAATGTTTACTACGTTTTCCTTCAGGATGAAGGGCAATGTCATGCGGTATTCTCAGAGCCCGCAGCCTTCAGGCGTCCAGCGTGGCCCGGTCTTTGCTGGCGAGCAGGCGGAGAGACGTTCTCACCCGAGGTTCCGAGTGGTGCACTGGCTTGCCTGTGGTCCCGTGGCTAGGGCAGAGCTCAGGTTAGAGCCCATCACTCTGCAATGTGCTCCTGAACTCACTCTTAATATTATGAGCGTGCCGTGGGCTGTCCCGGACACTGCGCAACTACATGTGTTGCTATGCCTATGAGAAAATGTGTTCCACATTCCTAGCGCCTTATGAAGGATCCCTGTAACTCAAGCCCTGGTGGTTTGGGGATTGCCTGTTCAGGGCGGGGAGAGGAAGTAGACACACAGTCCATCTGCCCAGATTCATGTAACCAGATCTCCCCTTTCCGCAGATTACTGCTGAAACCACACCTTTCCCTGGGCCAAGACAACTTTTAAAATGAAATGAGTGAGACGCTTTCCCTTTTCCCCCGCAGTTGTGTTCATATTAACCGATCACCTCTAAGGCAGGTTATCATTTTTTATTATTTTTCTGCTTGGATCCTAAGTTTGGAAGGGTTTGTCAACAAGACAATTATTAAGTAAAAAGTAGTCCCCTTTACTATTTCTATTGATCGACAAAAATAATCACATATCCAACTTGTTTTGTGTCAGATTCTCCTCTACATGCTTGATATGTACTAAAATTTTCAATCCTCGTAACAATGATAGTATATATTGTCATTATCCTCAATTTACAGATGGGGAAATTGAGACCCAGATTTCATCAGTGAGCCAGGATTCACACCCAGAGTCTATGCTCTCAACCACTATGTCTCATCCAGAGCTTTAGATCAACTTGAAATGACTAATGCTGTATAATGAGCTGAAACATTTTCATCCTCCCCCAAAGTATGTTTTAATTAGCCTGTCAAGCTTTATTAAAGGTCCTGTATTTGTGTTACGTTATTGAATCCTTATAAAATTCTGTGAGGTCAGTCTTTACTCCTATTTTACAGATGGGAAAACTGAGGAAGGAACAGCAGAGACACATGTCATGGCTCCCAGCTAGCTACAAGTGGGATTCTAAGTGGAGGCAGTCAGACACAGGACCTGTATACCTCACCACTTCCCTAAAGGCGAGCGTATTGTGTCCATTCAACGTTTTGAAGCTTTCAGTGTTGCTAAAATATCTTCATCATGACCTTCCTGGGCTCTGTGTGTGGAACTGCCAGCTAGCCTAGCTTTTCATTTCTAGTTTCTCGAAATGTCTGAACCCAAAGGATTCACGCAGAGCTCTCACATGGCATCTGCCCCAGACCACTGGCATGGGAGACCCCTTAGAGCTGCATATTGTCCAATGGAGTTTTTGCGGTGGCCCCTTGGGACACAGAAATCCTCTGCCTTCTACTCTTTGTCTACCCCCGGCCCCACCCAGTCCACAGTGGGGGGCAGGGGGGTGCTGGCATGGATCACTTCAAGCCTCGGCCACTGGGTTTCAGGTTATTGCTTTGATGTTATCTTGGGCTGCTTATTTTTAAGTGACAGTTTATTCCAGTTTGACAGGAAGAACATACCAGAAAGCAGCGGAGAGAGCAGATGATCAGCATTATATGGCAGAAAAATATGCAGGCGGACCCTGAGGACAACTAGGGAGAAGGGAGGACTGGGGGGCCTGGCACGGATGGCATCCCAGGGATACCAGCCCCTCCTTTGCGCCCTTGCCAAGGACAAGGGTGCCTGTGCCTTCCTCCATGAGTTTCTAAGGGATTCCTGAGGAGGTCTCCATTTCTTAGACCGCATTCACTGGTATTCTGTTCTTTTTCCTCCTCAAAGCAGGGCAGAGTATCACTCAAAGTTTTATCACATAAAACTTAAAGGACTTGAACTCAGAATTCTGGGTTTTGTTCCCAGTTCCAATGTGGTCTGGAGAATTGGACAATTTCGTCACAGATTCAATAAATCACAGTAAATACTTTCTTTGGAAGTCAGGTATAAATTGACAAACACAGATAAACACATAAATAATGTCAAAGTTTCCTTTTCAGCAAAATCATGTTGGTCATTCTTACTCAGATGGGGGCAACACTAACTCATTCACGTATTTGTCCAACATTTACTGCGTGCGAAGCACTGTTTGAAGAGCTGTGAGGTTTTCAGACATGAACCTGACACAGATCCCATCTTCCTACTCTCATGGACATCGACGTCTGTCATTTACATAAATAACTGTGAACAAGTTGGAAAGCAGTATGCCATAAGGAAGGTGGCAATGGAGCGCTTGAGATTCCTGAGCTGGGAGACAGGAACGGTTGTAATGAAAGTGCTGTATAAATAGAACAGAGATCATTATGTGTTAAGCTAATACCGGAAAAAGTGTCACTGATATAAATGAGAATTTTGCCCCCAAGGGATTGAATCAAAGTAAGGGGACCAGCCACAATTTCAAAGTGTTCTTTTGTATTATACTGGTCTAATCTGTATTTTTATTTGAGCGACAGCTTGCTGGGTTGGGCCAAAGGAATTCTGTCCTGTTCTTCCCAGGTGGCTCAGTGAATCCACCTACAAAGCAAGAGACACAGGTTTGATCCCTCAGTTGGGAAGATCCCATGGAGAAGGAAATGGCAACCCACTCCAGTATTCTTACCTGGGAAATCCCATGGACAGAGGAGCCTGGTGGGCTACAGTCCATGGGGTCACAAAGAGCTGGACATGACTGAGTGGCTAAAAAAAAGATATAGTCGCCCTGGGTAACTCTTATCTTGACTGGTGCTGTGCCTCTGGCTCCCTTCCCAATTTCAGGTTATGTTTTCTGACTGTGCTCATAAAAAATGGAGTCTGATCACATTCCAAAGTTTATATATCAGGGGACTTTGGGATGGTCCCAAAGTCAGTTTGAGATGGTCAGTTTATGTCTCTTAGCTTCACTTTCCCTATAATAAAAAAAGAGATGTTGGATTGCCTCATCTTGCCCTAAATTTCCATGAATCATCCATGTGAACTGACATCAAACTCTAGGTTTGATCTACATACATATCACATACTTTATTTTTTTTTATCATATCACATACTTAAAAAAAAATAGTTAAACATGAATTTTTGGAGGTTTTTGGTGTCCTAAGAGATCTCTTAAAGATTTTTAAGTGTAAATATATCACTTAAGAATTTCCATTGAGTGTGGTGTTTGCAAACATACACACACACCCCCTCACCACCACCATCACCACCAGGCCAGCTTTGGTTGGATTGAGTCCAAATCCCACAGGATATAATTTACCAGAGTTTAGGCTATTTCCATCAACTCTGCTATTGAAAAACACTAATAATAAAACTCTTCACCTCTTTTGCCCAGAAGACCTGTGTTTGTAAGAGCAATATTGGAGAAGGGAAATCACAGCATGTCAACCGGCTTGTTTCTCAGTTGGGATGATATCACCAGTAAACTTTTATATGAAACAATCAGCCAACATCTATTTCCCTCAACCGGAAGTTTGGGATTCAGGATAGCGTTTCAGTGGCTGTGTTGTGACACAGTCCAGAGGTGAATGCAGGTCAAGGGCTGTGCAAGATTTTTATGGGTTCAATTCACATAGAGTAATGTCCTTAAAAAAAAAAAGGACAGGAATGCATTCATATGAATTTTTTTTAGCTTCAGGAGTTTAAAAGATTACAAAATAGTTCTTCTCTCATGGAGAGTTTGGTTGTGGTTATGAATAGGTTTTTCCCTCCAGCACATGGAGCTGTCAATCAATCCTCTTCATTTTCAGAATTCTCCTAGAGCCATAAAAGGACTAGTTAACTGTATTACTTGTGATCATAAGTCACCCTGCTAAGTCCCTATAGTTGTTCAAGTATGATGGTGACTTCAGGACAGTAACAGAGGTGCTGGATCCCATCATCCAGGTGACTCACACAGACACTGATGGAGGGAGAGGATGGCAGGTTTACTTTGTAGCTTCTGAGCAGGCAGCCCCTATTTTAACTGGATAACCCAAGCAAAAAATCTTTATCCACAAACACAATTAAGCCAACATCAGTGCGGAACTGACAGAAGAGCCTGGGACTGGTGAAGCCGGGCCATTCTATATTTGCATCAAAGAAGCCAGACTCTAGTTTGGGGGCTTCTAGAGCCTCAGCCTCCCAGGAGAGCCCCTGGCCCCGGCGCTTACCTGAGCAGAGTCCGAGGAGCAGGAGGAGAGGCCGGGGCTCCATGGGCTGGTGGTGGAGTGGCAGCCTGCGCTGCTCGCTGGCACTCTCTGGAGGGACACTTGGCTGCCGGAGGGCTTGGAAAGTGAGCTGGCTGAGCTGAGCTATTGTTTTACACCGCCTGTTAGTGGCAGTGACAGCTGGGCTGCCCAGAGTTCGCAAGCCCAGGGCTGAGATCGTTAATGTTATTACAGGGTGTACGTTTTACACAACTGCTGGATCTTTGACAAGTTGAGTGTGTACTGCACTGTGTTTTAAAAATGCACCATGAGTCTGGTCTTAATGAAAAAAAAAAAGTTTCCCTATTGAGTAAATTATGTTACATGATGAGCAACCCTCTCCCTTTTGTACAAATCAGAACCTCATCTGTGTGGATTGATCTGATCAAGTCAGCTGTGTGTGTAAGACTTTATCCTAAATCACAAAAGTCTGCATTCTACTAAAAAGGAAAATTTTCTTGTTCCTTCTAGGCTGAGAGTGCCAGGGACTTTTATGACTGAAAGAATCTGAGAAGAGTTAGGGTCATACTGACTCAGTTACTGGAGAGAATTCCATGTTTGATTGGGTTTGGTTCTAAACAACGGTGATTTCTTCCGCAAAACTGATTTTATGATGGCCCCCAGAGTGCCTGTTCCAACCCGTCTCTGTAGCAGGCAATGCCTATTCCGCAGTGTGCCATTAGTGACAGCAAACAGCCCACCTCCTATGGCCTGTTATTCAAGTGAAAAGTAATTAATGGGAAAGTGTCCCACTGAATAAGCGCTGCTCCAGGCTCCTACTTCCTGCCATCATTCCTCTGCCTACCCTCACTCAGGAAGCAAGGAGCAGAGTGGTTCAGGTTCAGGTTTCAAGTATTTGAAAAATACTCCAAAACCTGCCATTAGTAATTGCTCAGTCTGAGAAGGATTTCTTTCTTTCTTCTTCTTCTTTTTTTTTTTTTACCAAAATAGAAAAAGGAGCAGTTATTTAAAGACACCCTGACCATTCTTTCCTTGCTTCCTTCTTAAATTGAATCAGGTGAACAAGGTCCTTCATCTTAAAGTCAAGAACAGCATCCTGGCCAATTCCCTATTCCAGTGAGTCCAAAGAAATAATTAGGGAAAGAGTTGGAAGTGTAGTGGAGAGAGCTTGGGGTCTGCAATAAATTTATTCCTTGGAAGGAAAGTTATGACCAACCTAAATAGCATGTTCAAAAGCAGAGACATTACTTTGCCAACAAAGTCCGTCTAGTCAAGGCTATGGTTTTTCCATGTATGGATGTGAGAGTTGGACTGTGAAGAAAGCTGAGCGCTGAAGAATTGATGCTTTTGAACTATGGTGTTGGAGAAGACTCTTGAGAGTCCCTTGGACTTCAAGGAGATCCAACCAGTTCATCCTAAAAGAGATCAGTCCTGGGTGTTCATTGGAAGGACTGATGTTGAAGCTGAAACTCCATACTTTGGCCACCTTACACAAAGAGCTGACTCACTGGAAAAGACTCTGATGCTGGGAGGGATTGGGGGCAGGAGAAGGGGACGACCGAGGATGAGATGGCTGGATGGCATCACTGACTCGATGGACGTGAGTCTGAGTGAACTCCAGGAGATGGTGATGGACAGGGAGGCCTGGCGTGCTGCAATTCATGGGGTCACAAAGAGTCGGACATGACTGAGTGACTGAACTGAACTGATTCTTTTAAATTGTGGGGGTGCACTAACTGTCCACCAAAAAGATTGGTTTCTTCCTTCCGTAGCATAGCACTGTGACTACAAAGCCAGGAATACATCTTTCCACCACGTCCCTTACATCTAGATGAAGCCATGGGACTGAGTTCTAGAAAATGAAATAGGAGGGAAAATTTTATGAGACTGACCATCCTCCCACTGGAGCTCATCCATGCTCTTCTAGTCTCTGACTGGCTGGAAGGACCTGGAATGGACGTGACTCTCAGGGTGACCTTGGAAACCCACATGTTAAAAGGGGCTTTGATATCTTGCATCTTTGAATGACTCCAGGGAGGAGGGTGGCACATTGGCCTGGTCACCACCCAGCTCTGTTTCATGAATGGGAACAAAATTTTTACGGTGTTAAGTCCATTGAAATTTGTACAGCAGATGGTTTTATCATTATTAATATAAATTTTACTCCCTTGCATTGGGGATCCTAAAGTATGTAGCACAGTGGAGGAAGGCAAGAAAATTGGTATTGGAGGCAGAAAAGATGAAGATAATGCTGCTGCTGCTGCTGCTAAGTCGCTTCAGTCGTGTCCGACTCTGTGCGACCCCATAGATGACAGCCCACCAGGCTCCCCTTGTCCCTGGGATTCTCCAGGCAAGAACACTGGAGTGGGTTGTCATTTCCTTCTCCAACACATGAAAGTGAAAAGTGAAAGTGAAGTCGCTCAGTCTGACTCTTAGCGACCCCATGGACTGCAGCCCACCAGGCTTCTCTATCCCTGGGATTCTCCAGGCAAGAGTACTGGAGTGGGGTGCCATTGCCTTCTCCAATGAAGATAATGGCAAATTACTTAATAAAACTGTTGTCTTTGATTACTTCATGAGCAAAGTATGTGACAAGCCAGTGGCTTTAGAAGTTGGAAAATGCAAAGTTAGTGTTTTTTGTTTGTTTGTTTGTTTACCAAGCCGCACAGCCTGTGGGATCTTAGTTCCCCGACCAGGGATGAAACCTCTGCCCCTTATGTGGAAATGCAGAGTCCTAACCACTAGGGGTGGCAGTTCAGTTGCTCAGTCGTATCTGACCCTTTGTGACCCCATGGACAGCAGCACGCCAGGCTTCCCTGTCCTTCACTCTCTCCCTGAGTTTGCTCAAACTCATGTTCATTAAGTCAGTGATGCCATCCAACCATCTCATCCTCTGCTACCCCCTTCTCCTCTTGCCCTCAATTTTTCCCAGCATCAGTCTTTTTCAATGAGTTGGCTCTTTGAATCAGGTGGCTCAGGTATTGGAGCTTCGGCTTCAGTCCTTCCAATGAATATTTAGGGCTGATGTCCTTTAGGATTGACTGATTTGAACTCCTTGCAGTCCAAGGGACTCTCAAGAGTCTTCTCCAGCACCACAGTTTGAAGGCATCAGTTCTTTGGTGCTCAGCCTTTTTATTGTCCAGCTCTCACTTTCATACATGACTATTGGAAAACCATAGCTTTGACTATAGGGACCTTAGCTGCTGGACCACCAGGGAATTCCAATTCTTGTTGGTTTTGCTTAGTGAGTCTGTGCAAGGAAGAGTCAAACTCAGACAATAATTGGCTAGTTCAAGAACAGAAATGAGGGAGATTAGAATGAGTCCAGGAATCTGGAGCTTTCTGCTTTGAACCCTAAGAGAAAGGGATAACATGGAAAAAAGGCTTTGAGCAAAACAAAGCCCATTAGGATTTCTCGACAGTCTCACCACTGTAGCAAAAGTCCTTTAAGGCTATGCTCTTTATGCTCAGCCCCATTTCTTTCCCAGAGGAGATTCATGGTGGTTTCTACTAAGTAAAGGGAGATAAGCCTAGGGGTTAGGATGCAAAGAAGTAAATTGGGCTTGGGAATTGTGTCTGGTAGAGAACCCCAGGTATGCATACAGGCACGTAAAAATGACTGCAAAAGAAAATTTCAGTTTACAAAGTATTTGAAGGAATTCTACGACCAAAGAGTTCTTGAACTCAGACTACAAAAAATTCTGGTTGCCTCCAACCAGTCCATTCTGAAGGAGATCAGCCCTGGGATTTCTTTGGAAGGAGTGATGCTAAAGCTGAAACTCCAGTACTTTGGCCACCTCATGCGAAGAGCTGACTCATTGCAAAAGACTCTAATGCTGGGAAGGATTGGGGGCAGGAGGAGAAGGGGATGACAGAGGATGAGTCAGCTGGATGGCATCACGGACTTGATGGACGTGAGTCTGAGTGAACTCCAGGAGATGGTGATGGACAGGGAGGCCTGGCGTGCTGCGATTCATGGGGTCGCGAAGAGTCGGACGCGACTGAGCGACTGAACTGAACTGAACTGAACTGAACTGATGTCCTCAGTGAGTCCTTCCTTGGGTGCCCCAAAGACCCAGCGGCCGAAAATGGGCTGCAACTCCGCAGTCTCCGTAAGAGGGCAGTCTCCGCACTGCTCACCCCTTGGAGGTAATGGACAAGGTAGAACCCGGCAGGGGGCCACATCCACGAGCCACGGAGGGCAACGGATAGGGAAGCTCCGCCCAAAGAGCGAAATCAGAGACTAACCACGGAATCACTGAAGGCCCTCTCCATGCTCAGCACGTCCCCTTGGCCTTCATCTCCACTTGGAGGAATCTACTGACTTCCCACACCTGCAACCCTCTGCCTGAGGTTTTGTTTTGCTGTTGTCCCCCCCCCACCCCCACCCCCCGGCTCTGGGAACACAGGGGGCGTGCTGGAAATTCAAGGGAGTTAATGCCCTTAGAAGGAGCCCTCAGCAGCTGTCAGGGGATAAATTCCCTCCCTGATGGAGTGACTCGGCATGCTCTGCACCCTTGAGTACTCCGTGGGATGCAGTGTTCGGCGCCCGTGCTGGAAGAGGCCTGACAACCCTGCCTTTATTGGCTTGCTTCTCTCTTCTATCTCACTCTCCCCACCCTGCCAGTTCTCTGATCAACTACTTGCAGGGTCTGCTTCTGGAGAAACTCAGATCAAGACAGAATTTCTCACCCTGTCTGGCCAGGGGATCATCACCATGTCTTCAGAATGGTGTGAGTGGGTGCCTTCCCCACATTTCCAGCATCTTACCTATTCTCTTTTATAGGTGAACCATTGGAACTGTAGACTAAAAAATTATTAAAACTGCTATCATCCTCAAGAGTAAACCTATTTTTTTCAGTGAAAAGCTTTAGTCGAATAATTCAACTTTATTATAGAAAAATTAGAAAACAGATGAACAAAAGAAAAATGCTTACCTATTAATTTCTACCAGAAAACCTATGGTTAATGGGTTATTTTATATGCATAACCCAGTCTCTTTCCATGCATTTATGTATATATTTCTGTATTTGTGTATTTATTTTCACTATCCCCAAACCCTATTTTATGTTACTTGAAGTCAAAAGATTTCCCATAATTTTTAAGTTTTTATGGATGAACCACTGCTAGGGAAATGCTATTTTCAGGAGAAGATTAATCTTTTTTGCAGTTCTACTGAGATATAATAAAATTGTAAGATATTTAAAGTATATGATGTGATGATTTGATACACATATATACTGTGAAAGGATTCTGTCCATGTATTCATTTATTAAAAAATTTTGTCACTGGGCATTGCTACATGCTAGGCACAGTTCTAGGCATTTGGAATACATCAGTAAATAAAGATTTCTGTTCCCCAGGAAAAATGCATTCTAGTTGGTGGAGATTGTCAATAAAAATATATAGAGCGAGATAGATAATAAGTGGATCATTTAGTATCTTGATTGGTGAAAATGCTATGGGAAAAGAAAAAAATAGAGCAGGATTTGGGGAAGACCTGCCTCTTGAGAAACCTATATGCAGGTCAGGAAGCAACAGTTAGAACTGGACATGGAACAGCAGACTGGTTCCAAATAGGAAAAGGAGTACGTCAAGGCTGTATATTGTCACCCTGCTTATTTAACTTCTATGCAGAGTACATCATGAGAAATGCTGGGCTGGAAGAAGCACAAGCTGGAATCAAGACTGCCAGGAGAAATATCAATAACCTCAAATATGCAGATGACACCACCCTTATGGCAGAAGGTGAAGAAGAACTAAAGAGCCTCTTGATGAAAGTGAAAGAGTGAAAAAGTTGGCTTAAAGCTCAACATTCAGAAAACTAAGATCATGGTATCCAGTCCCATCACTTCATGGCAAATAGATGGGGGAAAAGTGAAAACAGTGGCTAACTTTATTTTTGGGGCTCCAAAATCACTGCAGATGGTGACCGCAGCCATGAAATTGGAAGATGCTTACTTCTTGGAAGGAAAGTTATGACCAACTTAGATAGCATATTCAAAAGCAGAGACATTAGTTTGCCAACAAAGGTCCATCTAGTCAAGGCTATGGTTTCCCTGGTGGATGTATGGATGTGAGAGTTGGACTGTGAAGAGAGCTGAGTGCCGAAGAATTGATGCTTTTGAAGTGTGGTGTTGGAGAAGACTCTTGAGAGTCCTTTGGACTGCAAGGAGATCCAACCAGTCTTCTAAAGGAGATCAGGCCTGGGTGTTCTTTGGAAGGACTGATGCTAAAGCTGAAACTCCAGTACTTTGGCCACCTCAAGCAAAGAGTTGACTTATTGGAAAAGACTCTGAAGCTGGGAGGGATTGGGGGCAGCAGGAAAAGGGGATGAAAGAGGATGAGATGGCTGGATGGCATCACCAACTCGATGGATGTGAGTCTGAGTGAACTCCAGGAGATGATGATGGACAGGGAGGCCTGGTGTGCTGCGATTCATGGGGTCGCAAAGAGTCAGACACGACTAAGTGACTGAACTGAACTGAACTGGGGAGGTCAAGACAGCTGGAGAAGGGATTGCAACTGTAAGTGTGGTAGGTCGGAGGGTCAGTGAGGATGAAGCATTTGAGCAGACTTAAAGGAGGCACAGATACTTGTGGGATGAGCATTCTGGGCAGAATGATCAGCAGTAGAGGTCTCCAAGGGGAATGGGTCTGGTGTGCTGAAGAGGAGCAAAGAACCCAGCCTGGCTGGAGCAGAGTGAGTGATGGGGAGCTGGCTGGAGGATGAGGTCAAGGTGTAGCCTAGGAGTCAAGGGGACACAGCACCGCCTGTAGACTTTTATTCTGTGTGAGATGTGGAGCCCCAGCAGGATTTTGAGCAGAAGAGACATGATCTGACACATGTTGTAAAAGGGCAATTCTGGCTCCAATGGTGACAGGAGCTGCAGGGGAGACAGTTTAGGAGCTACACAACAATTCAGACAGTAGATGGCGGAGGGTGAGACCTGAGCGGACAAGGAGGCAGATGAAAGATAGCTGGATTGGGGAACTATATTTTGATGCTAAGGCTAACAGGATTTCCTGAGGATTGGACCTAGATGCAAAAGACAGAGAGAATGATGATTAAAGATGATTTGCAGGGTTTTGGCTTGAGCATTAGGAAGGCTTTAGGTGCCAACAAGTGATTTAAGGAAGGCTGTTGCTGGAGCAGGTTAAAAGGCAGGAAAATCATGAGTTCTGTTAGTTTGAGGCATCTATCAGAAGTCTGAGCAGGCAGTTGGATTCAGGAGTCAGGAGTTTAGAGAAGTCTAGACTAGGTTAAATGGTGCTTAAAACCACAACTGAGTAAGATCAAAGGAATGAGCATAGGCAGAGAAGAAAACTAATGTCAAGACCACAGTGAGCTAACACCTCACACCTGTCAGAATGGCTAGCATCAAAAAGGCCACAGATAAATTTTGACAAGGACATGAAGAAAAAGAAACACTTGTGCACTGTTAGTGGGAATGTAAATTGGTGCAGCTGCTGTGGAAAACAGTACGGCAATTCCCCAAAAACTAAAAATAGAGCTACATATGATTCAGTGATTCTACTCCTAGGTATATGTCCAAAGGAAATGAAAACACTAATTTGAAAAGATACACGCACCCCAACGTTCATAGCAGCACTGTTTACAACAGCCAAGATATGAAAACAAACAAGGTGTCCAACAACAGATGAATGGATAAAGATGTCACACACACACACAGATGTGCATGAACACATGCACACGCACGCACACATACACGTACACACTGAAATACTACTCAGCCATGAAAAAGAAGGAAATTTGCCATTTGCAACAACATGGATGAACTTGGAGGGTATCGTGCTTAGTAAAATAAGTCAGAAGACAGATACTGTATGATATCACTTATATGTGGAATCTAAAAAATATAACAAACTGGTAAATATGACAAAGAGCAGATTCACAGATACAAAGAATAAACTAGTGGTTACCAGGGGGAGAGGGAATAGGGGAGGAGCAAGATAAGGGTAGGGAATTGAGACGTCCAATCTACTGTGTATAAAATAAGCTACAAGGATCTATTGTACAGCAAAAGATAGAGCCAATATTTTATAATAACTATACATGAAGTATAAGCTTTCAAAATTGTGAATCACTATGTTGTACACTTGAAACATACAATGTTGTGCATGCTAAGTCGCCTTAGTCGTGCCTGACTCCGTGTGACCCCCATGGTCTGTAGCCCGCCAGGCTCATCTGTCCATGGGATTCTCCAGGTATGAATACTGGAGTGGGTTGCCATTTCCTTCTCTAGGGATCTTCCTGACCCAGGGATCAAACCTTATGTCGCCTGGATTGGCAGGCGGGTTCTTTACCTCTAACACCACCTGGGAAACCCCACATAATGTTGTAAATTATATATATATATTAAAATATATATATATATATATAAAATAAGATTGGGAAGAAGAGGGTGAAGCAAAGAGTGAGAAGAAGGGAGCACTGAGGCAGGAGGAGATCCGAGAGAGGGTAGGTTCTGGAAGCTAGGTGAACTGCTCTGGAGGAGGAGGAGTGGCCCACTGTGTTAAATGCTGCTGTTGGAGCCCTTGAGATGAAGATGGAAATGAATACAGGGCTTAGAAATACGGCAGCCACTGGGGCCCTTGACTTGCACAAAACCTGACTGGAGTAGGTTTAAGAAGGGAGGGATTCGAGGCGCTTTATTGCAAAGCATAAGGAGAAAGTAAAGTCATAGCTGGTGAGAGAGGTCATCAACAGAAGCTTTTTTTTTGTGCCCTTTTTGTGGGGCTGGGGAAAATAACAGCATATTAGCGTGATGATCATAAGGACCCAACAGTAACAAGACAAAGAATTGATTGTGGAGTAGGGAGCTGGAAGAAAACACCCATAAACATGTTTTTAAAAATGAAATTAGTATGTATACTTTTCTGTAACTTAGAGTATATTAAAAATAGCTTCCCAGTCAAATAATGTGTCTACAGCTTCATTTTTAATGGCTGTAGAATATTCTGTTTTTGCATTTATGATAATCTGTTTAAACAATCCCTTATCACTAGACTTTTGGATGATTTCCTTTTTATTTATGTTTTTGCTTTTATAGACAGTCATACAGTGGATATCATTATAAACCAGGGCATTTTCTGGTTGTTACCCTAGGATAAGCTCCCTACAGTGGAAGACTAGGTGAAAGAATGAAAAGACTTTAAGTAGTGTTAATGCATATCAAGTAGCCCAAATCTCTGTTTTAGAATGCTCAAAGCCATTCAGGCTTGCCCTTATCTCTCTTTATTTTTCTATTGTATCCATCACAGTTGTGTACCGTCACATTTATTCGTGTGATGATCTTTCTCCCACTAGACTGCCAACCAGTGAGGGCAGAGACAGTGCCTGATTTTGCTCACTCTTGCGTCCTCAGCATTCGACCCCAGAGTTCATCCCAAGGTAGGCATTCAGTTAATAATTATTCGTGACGGACTGAATAAATGTAAAGCTTAATTCAGTGCATAGGGGAGAAGATCACACTGATCATGACATCTGAAGGTGCAGTGAGGGCTGGCAATCCGTTGCCACAGTGCCCCTCTCAGGCTACCTTATTTATAGTGATAAAAGTGCTTGTAATTGACTAATTAAATAATGTAGGAATGAGGGTACTGCTTCTACAAAAGCCCGCCTTCTTGTGGGATTAGTGAAAGGAATAACTGTGGATCCTCCCCAGGTCACTTACTTGGAGAAAACCCTGTCTGTGTCTATATTTTGGTGGATCTGGCAGGAGCCTGGCTACCCTTTAGCCAAACCCTTGTTTCCTGAGCCGAGCACCTCCTTCTAGCAGCCAGCAGGTGGCAACAGTGGGTCACTGATGTGTCGGTGGGGCGGCTCTCCTGATGAACACCAACTGGGGTACCAGAGCCTATCAAGGTGCCGTCCACCGGAACCCCGAACTCCTTTAGGGAGTCCCAGCTCACGTGTGTTCCCTGGGACCCCAGAGCAGTGGCTTCCCTTCAGGAGAGTCGGGAAAGAGGGATCAGCTCTCAGCCCCCAAAAGAGTGCATTTTACAGTTTACAGGCTCAAGGAATCCTTACCTGACAGCTCAAGAGTCAAATGAGACTCATTTGAAAATCTGGACTTCCCAGGCCCTGAGACTTCACCAGCTCACACCCACTGAGCTGCCCCTGTTGCTGTTTCCATCTAACTGAGGTGCTCAGTGTCTTTAGATTCAGTTGTTTGGGGTTTTTTCCAGCCTACCTCAGTGCCAGGTAGCTTGTGTGTTAGTTGCTCAGTTGTGTCTGACTCTTCGTGACCCCATGGGCTGTAGCCTGCCAGACTCCTCTGTCCATGGGTATTCTTCAGGCAACAATAGCGGAGTGGGTAGCCTGCCCTCCTCCGGGGCATCTTCCAGGCCCAGGGATCGAACCCAGGGCTCCCTCATTGCAGGCAGATTCTTTACTGTCTGAGCTACATGGGAAGCCCAGGCAGCTCAGGCTGACAGTTTTGTAGGAATTACTGGTCTCAAATCATTGGGTTATAGAAATGTTTCTTACGGCGTGCCAAACAGGCTTCTTTCCGTTCCGGGTGGTCCACCCCATCTCGGTTTTATTCCAGGGGCTGGGGTGGATTTGCCCCTGTCTGTCCACCTTACTCTCTCTCTTCTGTGTTCCCTTGAGACTAACGGTAGTGAGGATCCTAATCACCGTTTGCTGAGATCCAGCCATCTACCATTTCACCCTCTCAGCCCCCCAGTGAGGTGGGTGTATGTCAATGTGTCTAAGCCCACTGGGTCCCAAGTAGCAGAGACATTTCTGCATTTCTGATTCCAAATATGGTGCTACAGCCGTTACACCCATGGTCCATGCTCCCCAAGGCCCCTCTTCGGGGGGGGATGTGGCCCAGGGGTTATGCCTCTTGCCTCCCACCCTTCATCAAGGGCAACTGCACTTGGGCTTAAAAAGAAAAAAAAATAAAAGTGTGTGTGTGTGTGTGTGTGTGTGTGTGTGTGTGTGTGTGTATTCTCCCTCTAAAGGGAAAGCTTCTGTGAAATTGTACATACATCTGTAAAGTATAAGGAGAGAGAAGTTCTGAGCTTCACAGGATATGTTGAGTCTGACATGGGACTCATGGCAGAAGCGTGTACTGTGGCTGTAAGACAGAAAACACCGTTCACAGGAACCACAGCAAGGCCGTGGCCCCCAGCTCCAGGGCCTAACCACTTGATTAATTCAAGAAATACTCTGATGACAAAATCCTTCTGCCACTGGCTTCTCATGTTCTCAGGAACAGATATACATCAAGAAAAAGAATCTGATACGAAACCGAACCTACCCTGATGCCACTCTCCTATAACAAAGGGTGTGCTTTGGACTTTTCTTTGTCACCCAGAGTCTGGGTAATAGCAATCTGATGGAAAGTTAAGGAAACCTGGGAGGCCAAGTTGAATGACAAATGGAAACCTGGGGCAGAGAAAGAAAGGGAGGAGATGGAAAAGCCTGGGGCTGGGTATCTGGTGTGGCGAAGGGAGGAAACCGGTCAGAGGGAGAGGACTCCAAACAGTATCATTAAGGAACTCTGCTGGAGATTTTTAAAATTCATTTTTAATTGGAGGATAATTGCTTGCAAAGTTGTGCTGGTTTCTGTCAAACAACGATGTGAATCAGCCATAGGTATACATATGTCCTCTCTCTCGGACTTCCTCCCACCCTCTACTCCATCCCACCTTGGCTGGAGATTTAAAATATACGCCTACCTTTAGCATCTTCTCAAGAGACCGATAAGATCTGAATTGCTTTAATTATATTTTCCCTGCAGGACTGGGTCCAAGACTGGACTATGTAGGATCCTTGATTTATATCAGTTACATAAGCAAAACTTCAGTCTTTGCTATCATTTGAAAGAGTCAAAACCACACGTGTTTTTGCTTCCTCTCATCAGCTGCTTGAGTTTCTATTCTGAGAGGTGCTAACTGTTAAACATTGTTATTCACTTGTGTTCCCTAAATAATTTTTAATTAGTTTTAATTTGGACCAAGTATGTTCTGCCGTTGACACAGTGACAGGAATTATCAAAAGTAAAATTGATATTGAACTTCAGAAAAAAAGCTTGCACTAACATGGTATTTTATCATTTCTATCTCAACAGAGACACAGATGATTTAAAGTTTGGTTTTTCAATGACTTTCCTCAAAGCAATAATTACATTGGTAAAAAGGTCACTTAAGCATTTATTTTTCACCTCTCAAGCATTTTTCACAATGGAATTTTTGTGTTGTATCTCAGTGAAATCAGTTGCATTAATGCAAGAAATGTGATCAGAACAGCAACTGTATGTAGCCTTTGAAACCTCGCATCAAGCTGGATAATTACTATTTTCATTACATAGTGGAAAACAGGAGCAGTGACACTTTGACCTAAAAAAACTGCCAAAAGAAAAAAGCTTGTCAGGGCTCTCAAAATATCATAAGCTGACAAGACAAGAAATTTTAAAATATTGTTGGCGTTTTTAAATCAAGTCACTTCTCTTCCCTCTCCTGTCCTTTAGGACAATGGTATCAGTTGTCTCCAACCGTTAGTGCATAATTCTAACAAAGGCCTGTACATCCCTCCAGCTAAAAGGTGGAATATCACTAAAAGTCAAATATCAAACAGCTACTAATCTTGAGGTCAGCCCCTTTTCCAAAATGAGTAAAGCCTGTTGAATCCTTTGGGGTAAAAATCTGGCAAAGATCACAGAGAATTCAGTAAAGGTTTCTGATACATCAGTGGACTATCCTCTGAGGATTCTGCCCGTGGGACTAATCCAAGCATGCTCTAGTTTAGTCCAAACACTTATGAAGTCATAAATGCATGAGGGAGTTTCTTTGGTGAAAGCCTGCAGACCTGCAGGGTAAACTTGCCAAGTGCAGCAATCAGCTGTGATCCTCTCTGCAGTCTGTCTTCATTGTGCTCTTAAGTACTATGTAATTTGGTCTTGGGACCACTTAGCTAATTACAGATTAGAAGGATGGGGTTTGAATGTTACTGAACAACTGACAGAATTATTTAGTATTCTGCAGTTCAGCGGGAAAGAGTATAGATGTGCTTGAATATTTATGAAGTTTTACCTTCTCTTTTTGTTCTAGAGGTCTTTCAACAAATTAAAACGTGTGTGTCAGCAACATAAGGATTTGCCTAGACTTTTAAAGAGTGGCAAGCCAAGACCGACTTCTATTGAGACCAGCACTCTCATTTGCCATACTGCTGGAAATGAGAAGGGCTCATGGGCCCGCAGTGCAGAAAGCCAAACTCTGACCGTGGATGTTGGTGGCAAAGTCAGCGTTTATGTCAGAGCTCCATGCAAGGGATTGGAGACAAGCATCCTACCAGGTTTTCTTAAAGGGGAGGAACAAAGCAGCTGGGGTTAATCATCACCTTGTGACATTTCTTAATCATAGTCTTGGGAGTCAGGATGCCCAAGATATATGTTGCTGGTCTGGCACTCCATGACCAGGGTGGTCGGTGTGGGTATGTGTCTGTTAGCTCATCTTGCCCTGGAGAAACAACCAGTTATATTATCAATTATGTTATCAACAACAACAGTTTTAGTCATCTGACTCTAGTGGATTAGTGTGCAGTTAGCACAGGACTGAGGTTGGGTGGTGGGGGGCAGGGAGAGAATAAAGTTTTGGATAAAGAGATTAATCATAAACTCAGCAAGGAAACTAGGTTTTAGGGAGACTCAGTTTCACTGATTGTAAGTATTTTAGCTTACTGTACGGGTGTGACCGGTGCTATTTAAATTGCCAATATCAGTGTATCCCTTCTGTGTTCCCTGACTCCCTGTATCCGTGGCAGTGGCTTAGCTTTGTCACCGCCCTGGGCACAGCAGTAGTCCCTTGGAGAGTCTGGAGTTCCTAGATAGACACGGCGCATCTGCCCGGAGCTTCGGTTTCACTTGAAGACTTGGAGAAAACAAAAGTGATCAATTTAACCATTTATTTAATGTGCTGCCAGTTCTTTATTTAATTTGCTGTGAAGCAAGTAAAATTATGCATTGACTATAATTAAAAACTCGATATTGGCTGATACTTGCAGTGAGAGAATAACAACTTGTAAACCAAGAAGTGTGTCTGTTTAGCTGTCAGAGCTCCAGCCGGGAACCAACTGGTGACATGGAGAAAAAAAATCTGACGCCATTTTTTCCTTGGATCGTGATGGGCCAAGGTCCCACCTGGCCCCAGGTGAGGCAGCCCAAAGCGGGCTCCTCCCATCTCCTGTCATTGGCAGGAACTCTAAGGACTGCTGGAAGGAGAGGAAACCTCCAACCCAAGGAAACTGGACCATTCTGTTATGTGAGATCCTGGAAAGCCTGGACCAGCTGGGCGTGGCCACCACAAAAGTTCCCTCTCACCCTAGCGAGGCCTGCCCTGGGCACCTGACATCCTCCAAGAACTGTCCCCCTGCTCTCCCAGACTTGCACAGCACCTCCCAACTCCTGAGTCCCCACCTTGGATGGGGACCATCCGTAGCGTGAGGCCGTGGTACCCTTCCCCTCACCAGTCTACTGCGCTACGGGCAGCAAGCCTGCTCACTTCCGGCCCTGGACCCTGGTCCAAGCTTCACCTTCCCGTCTTGTGTGATCCATTCCCAGGAATAAGGACTGAATTGTCTACAGCCTGATTCCTCTGTGAAAATAAATAGGAATGCAAAATTCACACGACTGGGAAGATCTCAGAGAAGATGGGTGCTATTTTGGCCCCTTTGAGCAGTCCCTGGAGGTGCGTTCATCCTCCTCTGCGGCTACAGCGCCACGTGCAGGCACATTGGAGAAGCAGGACTGTGGGGACGTCACAGCAAGGTGACGGAAACGCCTGTGAGGCTCTAACCTCCCCCCTCCCCAGACTGGGGACAGTGCTTTACTGGAATACGGGCAAATTCCGCACAGTTCCAGATATCCAGCCTTCCAACTAAACACCCTGCAAAGCCTTTATCCCCTCCTGCCAGTCTGTGCAAAATGTCAGGGGGATAAGCCAGTTTTGTTTCTTCTTGGATTCACAAAATGGTCGTGCAGACCGATCCTTCTCTCTCTTTTCCTATACATTTTTTTTTTTTTCCAGAAGTATGTGAAGTCATTTTGGTGAAATTTAGCTGTACGATGATTGTTATTTGTTTCAAGAAAGACAAAGGCAGCTTTGGCTGGTGCTGGGGAAGTGGAGTCAGAGAACTGGAGGTAGCATGGAGTATTGTGTCTTGCTTATGAAGACTTTCGCATCAGCACACACAGCCCCATCCCCAGGGCTCCATCCCCTTTCCTACCCTTAGAAACCCCGGGAGCCCAGGTAAGAACAAGAAGCTTTTCTGAGCATGTAGCTGTTGATGGGTGGAAGGATCCCAGGATGACCTGGTCCTGGACTCCTGCACACACAACTGCTGGTGCTCACCTGCCTCTCCTCCTTTCTCCTGCTCAGCGTGTATTTGGGGCGGGAAGAAATGCACCCCAGGGGAGCACTTGTTGGAAACCTGACTGTGAGAGTCTTTGGTTACAGTCAGGCCAGTTCCAGGCCCAATTCAATTAATCCTGGACTAAGGTTCAGGGTCTGAACCTTCTCAGAGAGCCTTTCTTGCACAACCTCTTAAAAAGTAATTTCTCAGAGACTGATCTTGGTTTGTGTTTTCTAGAGAACATTTTAGGAGGACTGTGCTTCCATATTAATTTCTATTTTGGTGATTCACTGGCACGTTGGTCAAGAAGGATCTTGTACATTTATCAGAATGTTCACCTTAGGGGTGTGTTTCCAGGCTCTGCGATAGACATCCACACCCTCCTAGCTGCACAAGCTTCGTGTATCCCTTTTATCCTAAACCAAAATTCTCTCTCTAGTATCATAAGCATGAACACTTTGCAAGTGGAAGTTCATCCCTGAGATGGAGGCAGAGAATCAGCCTCGTCTTCAATGGCTTAGGAAGGGCAAAGGATTTAGAGGAACTGAGCTAAGAAAGTGAAAATCAGGGAATTGGGTCAGCTTAACTCTAGGGAAGAACTAGGAAGCAGGTTTAGGGAACTAGAGGGTACTGTCAGAGACCCAAGGGATACGCACCAGGGAGCTTCCTGGAGATGTGGGAAAGGGCCCTGGTATCAGGGAGGAAGACCCATGAGTTCAAGGATGAGAGGCTGAAGGAAATATTGACTGGCTGTGAGCAGAGAGAGGGTGAAGTTATGGGGTATGGAGAAGGGATCTGGACAAAAGAATTAGGGAGAAAATTCAGACTATCTTGATAGCGCTGGCTTCTGCAAATTTACTGGGTCCTAAATTTTCTCACTCATCAACAAAGTAACCCTTCCATCTGGGTTAGAAGAGGGTGCATACATACCCTCTCCTCAATCCCTGACACCCCCAAGATGATGACAGAAGGACACTTGTATGGGAGCAAACATTCAGATATGTGTGATCTAAAAAAAAAAGTTTCATTTCCCTAAAGTTATGCTTGCTGCATTCATGCTTGCTGCCTTTATGCTCTCTGAATTCGCCTTTTCAAAGCCAGGCTCTTTTCCAAAAATCCACTCTGGCAGGAGATCAAGGGAGGGCCTGATGTTCTCCAGTTAATGATAAAATTCCACAGTGAAGCTTTCCCAGCATCAGCCAGAGAGGACCAGAACTAGCAGTCTGGCTCTGACAACCACAGCCTAAGTCCCCTCACGGGCCGCGTGCCTTGTCTGCCTAGCACCGCTGTCCGCGGCCAGCAGAAGGATGGTTTGGTCAGGTGAGGGCAGGTGTTGCTAGAACAGCATGCCCCCAGGTTTCCAGTGTCGCTGTCAGGCTGCAGAGCACCCCCTGCCGCCCGCGCCCCAGAGCCAGTGCCATCGTTTGCTTATTTTGTTGTACTCATCCCCAACATGTCAAGATGAAAGGCAGGAAATGGGCAGTTCCAGTTCCCACAGCAGAACCGGTCCACATTGCATCGCGTCTCATGCCGGTCATGGGATCCAGGAGGCAAAGCTGATGCAGGCCGACCTCAGGCCTGGCTGGTCCGGCACCGAGACCCCTGCATCGAATCCCTTCTGACCGCAGACTGCCCGCAGCCTTGCTCACTCCCACTGCTGCCAGTGACTGGAGCCACCTCCTCAGAAGGTCACCCCCACCCGGGGGCTCCCCGCTGTCCCCAGGGGCCTGCCCCCGAGCCAGCCTACTTCCTGCAGCCACGCCCAGCCTTGCTGGCCTGGTTCTGAGCCGTCAATGTGGAGCTTTCCCTGTGAACAGAAGTGCCTCTAGGCCTTCAGGGCAGAGGTTTGGAAACCCCCAGCATTCTAAAATCAAAGTGGCAAACACTGACCCACCAAAAATCAAATTGAAAAAAAAAAGAATAACAAAGCCCAGGCTTTGCTGTTTTCCCCTGAGTGGCTGCTGGCCCTTCCTGCAACCACCCCAGTCAGCTAGAGGAGTCTTTGGTAAACAGGCCATCTTTTCCATAAGACATAAGTAAGCATCGCTTCCACCCACACTCAGGATGTTAGAACATTTGAAGAATGATCTGTTCTGGACCAGAAATAACCTTACAGGAAGAATTCCATTTCTCTTTCTCCAGGTACGTGCCATGTGGCTGGCTTATGGGGACAGTGGGGACTGTCAGGGTCTACTTCCTGGCTTTGGTGCAGTTACTCCAAGCCCTCCTCAACAGGCCGCTGCAAGAGCATTTGTGCATTTCATTTCCTTGGGGAGGATTTTTTTAAACGGCTGTAGGGCACTTTACATCACATTCAGATGTGTTCTATGGGCAGCAGACGACTTGAACGTTCAGTAGAGCCAGGCTGAGCAGTTGCCCAGATAGGGCCCCATTTCCTGTTCAACAGAAGCCAACGCAGACGGGTGCTCGGGGACAGCAATGTCCTTTGTGCCTTTGTCTGGGGCAGCTTATTAAGGTAGAGACTCCTCAGTGTTTACAGGACAACCCCTTCCTGTGTGTTGCAGGAGAACATAATTGACTACAAAACCTTTTTCGATGTTCCCACTGCCAATTAGCAGCAGTGAACGCCAGTGAATGCTGGGAACCTGGAAACAGCATGTTCTACAGCTACTCAGCCCTGTGGAACAGTGACACACCTCCCTGTTGTCAGGAAGGTGGGATCCGGGTCCACAAGGGGGCTGGGTTCTCGCAGAGCCGACATGTTCCACTGATTTCAGGGCCCACCCTTTGTGGATGAGTTACACAGCCTTCAGGGATTAACCATCAGCGATCGGCCTCTGCTCAAGGCCTTTGGATTTGGGAGGCCAGAGATATTCAAAAGGAGTCATCCAGGTCTTAATTCACGTAGAGACCCTCCGTCCCCTCCCCACCAATCTGGATAGATTTAAGAGACCCTTTGTTTCTTGTGATCTGACCCTTCTCCCAAAGACTAAGGAAGCATCCATTCTGACTGCTGAGAGCTGAAGCAAACACGTAATTTCAAGGTTTGGAAGGATGTTCTGGCCCACCCCTATTTCACTTTAAATAACTAACACTGGCAGGCAGGTGCTCAAAGCATGTGCAAAGAGAAAAATGTTAATGCAAAAGGGCAAGACCAAAGGAAATACTTGCCTGGTTTTGGAATTGTTATTAGGATGGGACGATGGTGGTTGTTAATCATTGCGATGTGGATTGGAAGCTGGAAGAGCCTGCTAAGCTCCCCGCACCTCGCTCCTAGTAATAAAAGTCCTGTTTGGAAATAACCTCGTGACTAAAGTAGCAGAGCTCAAATCGACTGGTCCAGCAGCCACGCAGGAGGCTGACGTGGAGCTTCTCTGGAAGTTCACCCTGATTGGCGGTCTTGTTTCAGGCGCCCTCCACCGCCCGCCCGTGGCTTGGAGGAAGCCCGGCTGTCAGGGTAGGACGGTGGGCCGGCGCGATTTGGAGGCTTTCTGCTTTTAATTTGACGTGTGCTGTGCTTGGTTTGTCTCCATGGAGTGCGTCTACCCTGGCCTCGCGCAGCAGAGGGCATTTGGAAAGAAGTGGGGTGGAAGTCTCTAGAATCTCAGCCCAGAGGCCTGGGAAGTCAGGTGGGACTCTCGCCCGCCCATAAGCAACGGAAACCAATTCCGGCTGCTTCAGGCAGAGCACAAACGTGTTAAAATGGCGACAGGATGGCCTAGGATTCGGAGGGGGCGCGGGTTGGGGGGTGGCTGGATGAGCGAGCTTGTGGCGACAAAAGCCTGAGGGTTCAGCCACAGCCAGGCCCACCCGCAGAATCACTTCCAACCCCAGTCCTACCAGGCCTCTGCGCCCCCTGCTGGGCGTCTCCTGGCATTGCGCCCCCCAGGCCCCGCTGGGGCTACACCCCCCCGCCCTCGGCCGCAGGGCTCCTGCCCCCCTCTGACCTCCTCACTCAAGTCCAGAGTTGCCCCACCTGGTCAAGGCCGGCCACTCGCCTGTGCCCCCACCGCAAGGCGATAAACATCCCTATGCCTGGGTTCTGATGCTGATTCGCCCACTTTTTATTGACAAGGGGCTTTAATGAAGATGGAAAGAGACGTCTCCTGAGCTCTGGAAGTTTTCTCCCCTGGCCCTGCACCCAATCACTTTTGGTCCGAGGCTAGTATTCAACTTGGTGGATATCTGTGTCCCTTTCTCTTTCTCAGACTGCTGCCATTTTTCTTTTTCTCCTTAGAAACTCCTTCGGGAGAGAGGGCAGGGTGCCAGGAGTGGGGGTGGGGGTGTGTGGGCAGAATCTAGTGTGCCCTTGCTCTGCAGAAGGTTTGGGGGGCAGGGTGGAGACCTGATTAGAAAATGAAATGCTGAGCACCTGGGAGAACTCAGCACGTGGAACAAGGCTTCAGCCCGGGATGCAGCTGGGGTCTGCAGCACCCGCTCCCACAGGGAGTGGGAGAACCTCTCTGAGCAAGGGGGCGGTGTCTAGCTGCAGGATGGGCACCAGGAGCCAGGAGAGTTCCTCCCCCGACCAGGTAGGAAGGAAACAGAGTGGGCTGGAGAACAGGGAGGAGGTTTGGAAAGATTCTAACAAGCCTCTGCGATTCCCTTATCCCTGGCTTCTGCAGCCGGTCTGCAGTTGGGATAAATTCAGCACAGGAGGAAAAGGCAGCACACCCTCCCCCTCTCCTCCCATTTTAGGTGAGAGGAGGCGGTGGCATGGGGGATAGAGAAAGATGTGGCGAGCTCACCAGCTGGTGCTGCAGGGCTGAGCTGCGCGAGTGTGCTCTGCGCCCCCACACAGAGGGGCCCAGGCAGCAAGGAGAAGTGCCCCCTCTCTTTCATCCCCTCTCCTTGAAATCAAGACAGTCTCAGGATGGAGGGAGTAGGAACCCCCTGACACGATGTGGTCCAAGGGTCCCCATGGCCAGCAGTCCCCTAACAGAGCTCCACCAACCAGACCGGACAGGTTGCTTCTGGTGGGGGCCAGAAGCAATTTTGGAGAAGAGCACTGCTTCCCGTAGACCCAGGAGAAATGCCATCCTGTTGCTCAGGGACAATAATGAGTACCCAAGTCCCCTCCACCAAGCTGGCCATGTGGGTACTGCAGGGTGGGTTAAGGGGGTAGCCTAAGGGTGGGACTGAGAGATTTCAATGCTAGTGAAGGGGATGAGGGGACATGCAGTGGCCCTGGACACTGGAAGGAGGGGTCCCTGAGACTCTCAGATAACAAGGGGCACAGGAAGGTTGAAACGAGTGAGGAACAAAGGATTGGGGACAGGATGGTTAACATGTGGCTTCTTATTAGGAAGTGGGATAATTTGGTTGTTACCGCGCCCCGACTGGGTGGGAGAGTTGTTTTGAGCAGGCCCAGCTTGGGACCTGGAGGCCGGCATTGCCAAGGAGTCATTGGCCACTGGGTGGTATAAAAACCTAGGAGGAAGCTAAGGGAGGTGGGTGAGAGCTGCACATTGCTATGCTATTTTGATAAAGACATCTCAAGTTAGTGAATGTTACATTGTATATCTATATATGCACATGTATACAACATGTTAAAAAAGTAATCTTCTGGTGATGGAATGCAGGTGAGTTTTTTTTCTTTATGTTCTGTGATTTCCAGGTTTCTGCTTTGATAATAGCTGACTGTTGTAATTAGAGGAGTGTGTGTGTGTGTGTGTGCGTTGCTCTGTCGTGTCCAACTCTTTGCAACCCCATGAACTGTAGCCCACCAGGTTCCTTTGTCCATGGGATTCTCCAGACAAGAATACTGGAGTGTGTTGCTATTTTTTTCTCCAGGAGAGAAAATTTCTCCTGACCCAGGAATCGAATCCAGGTCTCCTGCCTTGCAAGCAGATTCTTTACTGTCTGAGCCATCAGGGAAGCTCCAAGAAGCCCACAAATATTAGTTTGTAAAGAGAAGGAATAAATTTTTATCTTCAAAGGATGTTTTTAGAATTATATGTATAACTTGCGTGTCCATACCTGTCCATCCACCCATTTATCTACCTGCCTATGCATCCATCTTTCATTTATCCATCCATCCATCCATCCTTCCATCTGTGTATTTGCAAAGAAAGATATCCGGAGTTATGTTGACCAAATGTTTGCATTGGTTATTTCTGAGTGGTAAAATTTGAAATGCCTTTGTTTGTGTTCTTCATACTTAGCCTGTTATTAGAAATTTTTAATGAGGTACGTTTTTTAAAAGAACATCTCTCTTCTGTTCCTGGGGTGGGCCCCAGCCACCAAGCCCAAGTGAATGCTCTCAGCGGGTAAGGCCAAGCAAGGGTGGATCTCAGGCCCCTGCTCCCTGGTGACACTGAGGCTGCCTGCTGAACTGCTGAAGCCGGGGAGGGGCAGGTGTGCAGCTCGGCAGGGAGGGAGCCCAGAGGGAGATTGCAGGTGACACTTGGGCTCTGTTTAAACCTACAGCCAGAGGCATCCTGAGCCTTTGATGGATGTTTTTGACTGGCTGGCCAGGTCTGTAACGAGGGCTTGCTGTTCACAGCTCCAGGGTTACAGTGACAAGCCCCTAGTCCCTCTGCCCCTAAGCATCTCATTCTTGTGTGGTATCTCCCCAGCTCCCCTGATACGGGCATAGATCCTGTGGAGGGATCTCCAAGGGTCCCTGGGTTTGGGAGGTTGCCAAAGTCAAGGATGTGTCTGTTGAATGTTTTTAGCTCCAGCGGGAGAGCCAGGTGGGTGCTCCTTGTATAGGGATTTGCAGAGCATTTTCTGGGTACTGGGGAGACAAGGAGCCGCGGGTGCTTCTCACCTGGGGTGAGAGTGAGAATGACAGCCACTCAGGAAAGCAGGCTGGCATTTATTATCTTGTAGAGGTGAATATATACAGACACTGCGACCTGATCCTAGGTGAATGCTCTGCTTCTGGAAATGTATAAGGATGATCATTGGAGTGTTTTATGCAATATCCCCGAACTGGGAACAACCCACTGTTCATCAACATTTATAGCATCCATGCCTTAAATAAACTGAGCTATGTTTATGCAACGGAAGGTTATACATCTGTAAAGATTAACTACAACTAGGAGCAATGATATGGATTTAACTCACAGGAATAAAGTTGAGTGAACAGAGCAAATTCAAGAAGAATATATACAGCATTATCCACTAACAAGGAGAAGGCAATGGCACCCCACTCCAGTACTCTTGCCTGGAAAATCCCATGGACGGAGGAGCCTGGTAGGCTGCAGTCCATGGGGTCGCTAAGAGTTGGACACAACTGAGCGACTTCACTTTCACGCATTGGAGAAGGAAATGGCAACCCACTCCAGTGTTCTTGCCTGGAGAATCCCAGAGACGGCGGAGCCTGGTGGGCTGCAATCTCTGGGGTCGCACAGAGTCGGATATGACTGAAGTGACTTAGCAGCAGCAGCAGCATCCACTAACAAAAATTCAAAAACAAGCAAAACTAAACCATCTTTTTAGGGATTGCATATAAAGGTAGTGAACACACGAAAAATTAACAGAAAAATTATTATAGAAGTTAAAATAGACTTACCCCCTTGGGAAGGGAAGAGTCAGCATCGCCAGGGTTTCCCAGGGTGGAGGGGACTCCTGGGGTGCCTAGCAATGTTCTTCTTAGGTGCTGGGGACAAGGATGTTTGCTTTATAAGTATCCATAAACAAATCAGTTACATCTCACATGCTTCTTTGAATACACATTTCCAACAAAAATACTAGGAAGAAAAAAGCAAAATGTAGCCAAGGGATCTTCTGGCCTCCATGTCTCTCTCGAAACAGTCTCTTCCATTACCTGGAGGCCTCCTTTATTGCAAGAACCTCAGGCAGCATCTTTGTCCAGGTCTCTGACCAGGGTCAGACATGAGCATGCTCTTATTTACCAAGTTCTTCTACTGGCTCAGCTTTGGACCAGATACTGGTGGAGGTCAGGGTGGGGAATGTGCTGCTTCTAAGAGGACAAACCATTAGAAATAACAGTGGAAACACCAGACCAAGATCTATCACCTTCCAGTGCTGGGGAGGCTCTTAAGGAACTCTGTGGAGGCTTGGGTGGAACCTGTCAGTTTCTGCTGGTCTGGAGGATGGGCTGGGGGAGGCAGCAGTGTCTGTGGGGAGGTGGGGAATGGGAGAGGGTGTCATGATGAAGGAAAGGATGTCGCAAAGGTGCAGGCAGCCATGGAGGGTCATGAAGGCTGAGGAGCCACGCCTGACTAGATGCCCAGGTCCCCTTGGGTGTGTAGTGGAGGCCAAGTTTTGCTGGATTGACAGGGCAGCTCAGGACAGTTTAGAAAACCAGGAAAATGAATTTCCCTCACATCCCCACCTTGTTGCTAGTCTAGGTGTGTCAGTCAATCAACAGATCATCAGTCTGCTGCCCCCAGGCACATTATAGTCTAAACACTATAAGAAGAGAATGAACTAAGGCATGTAGAAACTTTCAGAGAAAAACAGATGAGTGAATGTGAGAGAACTAAAAAAATAAAGGCAATGATGTTCTTTGCCAAATTCCAATAGGAAAAAATTCTCATATGCCCCAGGAAATAGACCGATCAAAAGTCCATGGGGCTGGAAAGAAAATGACACTTCTTCAGAAAGTTACACATAGAGTTACTGTATGGTTCACAATTTTATTTTGGGGTATATGCCCCCAAAGAATTGGAAACAGAGACTCAAACAGATACTTATACACTCGTATTCATAGCAGCATTAGTCACAACAGGCAAAATGTGGAAGCAGCCCAAGAGCCTGTCCAGATGACCGGAGAGATGAAGTGTGGTGTATGCTGCTACGCAATATAATTCAGCCTCACAAAATGAATGAGGTACCGATACGTGCTCTGACTTACATGAACTTTGATCATATGATGTTAAGTGGAACAGTGAACCAGTGAAGTTGCTCAGTCGTGTTCGATTCTTTGTGATACAATGGACTGTGGCCTATTAACCTCCTCTGTCCATGGAATTTTCCAGGCAAGAGAACTGGAGTGGGTTGCATTTCCTTCTCCAGGGGATCTTCCCGACCCAGGGATCCAACCCAGGTCTCCTGCACTGTAGACAGACACAAAAGGACAAACACTGTATGATTCCACTTACGTGTCATTGTGTAATGGGTACAGAGTTCCTGCTTGGTATGGTGGAAATAGTTCTGGAAATAGAGTGTGCTGGGGCTACCCTGGTGGCTCAGTGGTAAAGAATCCGCCTGCTAGTGCAGGAGACATGGGTTGGATCCCTGGTCCAGGAAGATCCCACGTGCCTTGGAGCAGCTAAGCCTGTGCATCACAGCCACTGAGTCTGTGCTCTAGAGTCTGCCAGCCCTAAAGCCTATTCTCTGCAGCAAGAGGAGCCACTGTAACGAGAAGCCCACACACGGCAACGAGGAATAGAGAAAACCCACACAGCAATGAAGACGCAGCACAGCCATAAACTAAAAAAACCAAAAAGGGAGCCTGGTGATGGTTGTACAAGCAGTGACTGTTCCTAATGCCACTGAATTATTAGGAGATTAAAAATGTATTTAATATTTAGGGATTAAACCCCTTAAATGGTTATGTATATTTTACCATGCACTTGAAAAAACAAGTCTACAGGAGCTGTTGTGGATTGAATGTGTCCCCCAAATTCATATGTTAATATCCTAACCAACCAGGTGATGCTGTTAGTAGATGGGACCTTTGGGAGGTAATTAGGAGAAGGCAATGGCACCCCACTCCAGTACTCTTGCCTGGAAAATCTCATGGATGGAGGAGCCTGGTAGGCTATAGTCCATGGGGTCCCTAAGAGTTGGACATGACTGAGCGACTTCACTTTCACTTTTTCACTTTCATGCATTGGAGGAGGAAATGGCAACCCACTCCAGTGTTCTTGCCTGGAGAATTCCAGGGACGGGGGAGCCTGGTGGGCTGCCGCCTTGGGGTCACCCAGAGTCGGACACGACTGAAGCGACTTAGAAGCAGCAGCAGTAGGTCAAGAGGATGAAACGTTCCTGAAAGGGACTCAAGCTATTATAGGAAGGGACAGGAGAACTTGTTTCCTCTCTCTGCTGTGAGCTCTGTGAGGGCAGCCATCTATCCACTCGAAAGCAGGCCCTCACCAGACACCAGATCTTCGGGCACCTTGATCTTGGACTCCCAGCCTCCAGAACTGTGAGGGATAAACATGTGCTGTTTGAGCCATGCACCTCTGGTAATTTGTATTAGCCACCCCAGCTGACTCAGATAGGCTCAAAAAATCGTGCCTGGGTACTAAGATAGAGAGTGGGGCTATGGAATCATTTCTGAATAGCAGGAACAATAGAAAACTAAGTGAGCTTTCCTCATTGAAGACTGAAGAAGGAGAAATCACTGTCCTCGGTGGGATCCTGGAGCCCCTCCTGGAGCCCTGTCAACACTGGAGATGGCCGGAATGACTAGTGACCAGGTAGGCTTGACTGTCCCTTGAAAAGTAGCCCAGCTGTCTCCTTTGTGCATTCATGCCTAAACAAAGGCCGACCCCACCACCCTTCAAGGAGCTGTCCCTTGAAAACTACCTTTTCGAATTCTTCTTTAACTACATGAATTGGAGGATGCCACAGGATGTTTATATATACACAATGGAAATTTTGCACCTCAAACAGCTTGAGCAGAAAATCTCACATCCCCATGGCAACCAGATTCCACCGTGATCGTGCATCTCTGCCGGGGTCACCCACCCAATTGTAAGCCTCAGCTCTTCAGCCTCTCCTGTCAGACACCTGGGGCCCAGAGGATACTATGCACTGTGGCAGTTCCATGCCTCCAGGGTTGCTGCTGAGGGCTTGTTCTAGTCTGTAAGGGGCATTCCTGGAGACCCTGGATCTAGTCCTGGGCAGGGGACCAGCTTTTCCCCTGATGTCACTAGGAGGCAGAGGACTCCGGGGCAAGCGGTCGCCCTGTGGAAACACACAGCCCCTGCTGTCTACTCAGGGTTTGGAGTGCTGGGATGTAGGGTGAAAGAGGAGAGTGAAAAAGTTGGCTTAAAGCTCAGCATTCAAAAAACGAAGATCATGGCATCCGGTCCCATCACTTCATGGGAAATAGATGGGGAAACAGTGGAAACACTGTCAGATTTTATTTTTGGGGGCTCCAAAATCACTGCAGATGGTGACTGCAGCCATGAAATTAAAAGATGCTTACTCCTTGGAAAGTTATGACCAACCTAGACAGCATATTCAAAAGCAGAGACATTACTTTGCCAACAAAGGTCCGTCTAGTCAAGGCTATGGTTTCTCCAGTGGTCGTATATGGATGTGAGAGTTGGACTGTGAAGAAAGCTGAGCACCCAAGAATTGATGCTTTTGAACTGTGGCATTGGAGAAGACTCTTGAGAGTCCCTTGGATGGCAAGGAGATCCAACCAGTCCATTCTGAAGGAGATCAACCCTGGGATTTCTTTGGAAGGAATGATGCTAAAGCTGAAACTCCAGTAGTTTGGTCACCTCAGGTGAAGAGTTGACTCATTGGAAAAGACTCTGATGCTGGGAGGGATTGGGGGCAGGAGGAGAAGGGGACGACAGAGGGTGAGATGGCTGGATGGCATCACTGACTCGATGGCTGTGAGTCTGAGTGAACTCTTGGAGTTGGTGCTGGACAGGGAGGCCTGGTATGCTGCGATTCATGGGGTCTCAAATAGTCGGACACGACTGAACGACTGAACTGAGCTGGTGTGAGGGTATGCCGCGACCAGAAAGTCAGCCCCTTGGTAATCACGGGAACTGCAAGTCCACATTCAGTAAAGGCTTGGATGATAATTAGATCTTCAGTGTTTCATTTCCTTGAACAGAAATCATGACCCCTGTATAGGGTCTCCATGTCATCTTCCCTTTTATCTTTCAGAACAAGTTCTAATTTGAAATATAAGTTCTCAGTACTACTTTCAAATAACATTCAGAATGGCCTACATGTGATAAGGCCACCTTCTCCTGCTGTCACTCTCCCCTGAAGACGAGAGAAAAGCTTTGCAGAGGGTTATGGGAAGAAATGAAAGCCTGCAATTTTGATGTTTCAGGGTCTCGGGCCCCTGATTGGCCAGGATTCCCCTCACGTTTCTGGTTTTTAATCGGTAAATTCTATTTTTAGATTCCAGGCCCGAAGTCTGTTTTCCTACAACACTGCAGAAAGCCTGAGTCCCTCTGAGAGCTGATTTGGTGTGTTTGCCCTTTTGATTATATTTGATTGGGTCAGGCTTCCAGCATAAAGAAGACATACATGAAAAAAGCAACTGCCCATGTTGGATCACAGGACTTCTTCTTTCCTTTACTGTTTTCCTTACTGTTCATGGGGTTCTCAAGGCAAGAATGATGAAGTGGTTTGCCATTCCCTTCTCCAGTGGACCACGTTTTGTCAGAACTCTCCACCATGACTGGTCCATTTTGGGTGGCCCCACACAGTATGGCTCATAGTTTCTTTGAGTTAGACAAGGCTGTGGTCCATGTAATCAGTTTGATTAGTTTTCTGTGATTGTGCTTATCATACTATCTGTTCTCTGAGGGATAAGAGGTTTATGGAAGCTTCCTGATGGGAGAGAGTGACTGTGGGGGAAACTGGGTCTTATTCTGATGGGCAGGGCCATGCTCAGTAAATCTTTAATCCAGTTTCTGTTGATGGGCAGGGCTGTGTTCCTTCCCTGTTCTTTGACCTGAGACCAAACTATGGTGGAGACAGTGAAGATAATGGTGGGACCTCCTTCAAAAGGTCTCATGCAGGCACTGCTGCACTCAGTGCCCCCAGCCCTGCAGCAGGCCACCGCCATCCCACGCCTCTGCCAGAGACTCCTGGACACTCATGGGCAAGTCTGGGTCAGGCTCTTGTGGGGTCATGGCTCCTTTCTCCTGGGTCCTGGTGTGCAAAAGTTTTTGTTTGTGCCCTCCAAGAGTCTGTTTCCCCAGTCCTGTGTAAGTTCTGGCAGCTCTGTGGTGGGGTTATTGGCGACCTCCTCCAAGAGGGCTTATGCCACACCCAGGTCTGCTGCACTCGTACCTCCACAGGACACAAACACTCCAAGGCAGGTCTGACGCAGTCTCTATGGGGTCTCCTGGTGTGCATAAGGTTTTGTTTGAGCCCTCCAAGCATCTCTGGCAGGTATGGGGTTTGATTCTAAATGTGATTTTGCCCCTCCTACCATCTTGCTGGGGGCTTCTTCTTTGCCCTTGGACATGGGGTGTCTTTTTGGTGGGATCCAACATTCTCCCATCACTGGTTGTTCAGCAACGAGTTTTAATTTTGGAGTTCTCACAGGAGAAGATAAGCGCACATCCTTCTACTCTGCCATCTTGATTTGTTCCCATTTTGATTTGTTACGACTATACAGTAGAAATGACAAATAGATTCAAGGGATGAGATCTGATAGACAGACTGCCTGAAGAACTATGGATGGAGGTTCATGACATTGTACAGGAGGCAGTGATCAAGATCATCCCCAAGAAAAAGAAGTCCAAAAAGGCAAAATGATTGTCTGAGAAGGCCTTATAAATAGCTGAGAAAAGAAGAGAAACTAAAAGCAAAGGAGAAAAGGAAAGATATACCCATCTGAATGCAGAGTTCCAAAGAACAGCAAGGAGAAATAAGAAAGTCTTCTTCAGTGATAAATGCAAAAAAAAAAAAAAGAATGGGAAAGACTAGAGATCACTTCAACAAAATTAGAGATACCAAGGGAACATTTCATGCAAAGATGGGCTCAATAAAGGACAGAAATGGTACGAACCCAACAGAAGCAGAAGATATTAAGAAGAGGTGGCAAGGATACACAGAATAACTGTACAAAAAAATCTTCATGACCCAGATAACCACGATTGTATGATCACTCACCTAGAGCCAGACATCCTGGAGTGTGAAGTCAAGTGGACCTTGAGAAGCATCACTATGAACAAAGCTACTGGAGGTGGAATTCCAGTTGAGCTATTTCAAATCCTGGAAGATGATGCTTTGAAAGTGCTTCACTCAATATGCCAGCAAATTTGGAAAGCTCAGCAGTGACTATGGGACTGGAAAAGGTCACTTTTCATTCCAACCCCAAAGAAAGGCAATGCCAAAGAATGTTCAAACTACCACACAGTTGCACTCATCTCACATGCTAGCAAAGTAATCCTCAAAATTCTCCAAGCCAGGCTTCAACAGTACATGAACCATGAACTTCCAGATGGTCAAGATGAATTTAGAAAAGGCAGAGGAACCAGAGATCAAATTGCCAACATCCGTTGGGTCATTGGAAAAGCAAGAGAGTTCCAGAAAAACATCTACTTCTGCTTTATTGACTATGCCAAAGCCTTTGACTGTGTGGATCACAACAAACTCTGGAAAATTCTTCAAGAGATGGGAATACTAGACTACCTTATCTGCCTCCTGAGAAATCTGTATGCAGGTCAAGAAGCAACAGTTAGAACTGGACATGGAACAACACACTGGTTCCAAATAGGAAAAAGAGTACGTCAAGGCTGTATATTGTTGCCCTGCTTATTTAACTTATATGCAGAGTACATCATGAGAAATGCTGGGCTGGATGAAGCACAAGCTGGAATCAAGATTGCTGGAAGAAATATCAATAACCTCGGATATGCAGATGAGACCACCCTATGGCAGAAAGCAAAGAAGAACTAAAGTGCCTCTGGATGAAAGTGAAAGAGGAGAGTAAAAAAATTGGCTTAAAACTCAACATTCAGAAAACTAAGATCATGCATTTGGTCCCATCACTTCATGGCAAATAGATGGGGAAACAATGGAAATCACTGTTTGAGGAAAATTTCCCCCAAATCACTGCAAGATGGTGACTGCAGCCATGAAATTAAAAGACACTTGCTCCTTGGAAGAAAAGCTATGACCAACCTAGACAGCATATTCAAAAGCAGATTGCCAACAAAGGTCCATCTAGTCAAAGCTATGGTTTCTCCAGTAGTCATGTATGGATGTGAGAGATGGACCATAAAGAAAGCTGAGCACTGAAGAGTTGATGCTTTTGAACTGTGGTGTTGGAGAAGACTCTTGAGAGTCCCTTGGACTGCAAGGAGATCCAACCAGCTTATCCTAAAGGAAATCAATCCTAAATATTCATTGGAAGGAATGTTGCTGAAGCTGAAACTCCAATACTTTGGTCACCTGATGCGAAGAATGGATTCATTGGAAAAGACCCTGATGCTGGACAAGATTGAAGGCAGGAGGAAAAGGGATGACAGAGGATGAGATGGTTGGATGGTATCACTGACTTGATGGACATAAATTTGAGTAAACTCCGGGAGTTGGTGATGGACAGGGGAGCCTGGAGTGCTGCAGTTGATGGGGTCGCAAAGAGTTGGACAGGACTGAGTGACTGAACTGAACTGGACTGATTTTCCTTACCTTTGAGCAAGTGCAAAGTAGGGGAGGGGCGGCGCTTCCTCACAGGTGGAGTTTCGCTGCATCTCAGGTGGCTCAGATGGTGAAGTATCTGCCCGCAGTGCCGGAGGTGCAGATTCAATCCCTGGGTCAGGAAGAACCCCTGGAGAAGAGAATGGCAACCCAGTTCAGTATTCTTGCCTGGAGAATTCTATGGACAGAGGAGCCTGGTGGGCTACAGTCCATGAGGTAGCAAAGAGCTGGACATGTCTAAGGGACTAACATGCACTGGCTGAAGCTGGGCTGGGCTAGCCCTCTGCTGGGCCCTCCCTGAAGCTTCTCAGCACCCACTTTGGGGGCGGGCACTGGGCAGGTATTCCTTGTGCAGTGTTTCTAGCTCTCCATCAGAGTGGCCAAACCCTTTGCTTCCCACCCCCCCACCCCGCCCCCAGAGTTGGAAAAAGAGGAAAGAACAGTGGTTCACGGGGTATAGGCAAGAAAAACAAGCCTTTGGTATAATCCATATTCACCTCAGTTGACATGGAGTGGTATGGATTTTGCAGAATGAGAATCTGAAAAGAAATGTATAACTGAATCACTTTGCTGTATTAACAGAAACTACTATATATAAAATAGATAACTGATAAGGACCTACTGTAGAGCATGAGGATCTATACTCAGTATTTTGTCATAACCTGTAAGGGAAAAGTATGTGATTTTGCAGAATGGAAAGCTCTGGCTTTCCTCTATAGATAGACAGCTATTAAATGGAAGCTAACAGCAAGACAAAGAAGAAAGCAGGGAGGGGAGGAGTGGGGAGAGGGAAGAAAGAGAGGACAAGAGGCAGAGAGGGGCCCAGGGTCTCCAGGAACCCAGGCCTGCTGCCCAGCTCCAGCACTTTGCCCTCCCTTTCTCTCTCTCTTGACATGATAAAGCTTCTTCCCTTTGGCAGCTGTTATATCTTGCTACACCCAGCCAGAGCTCTAAGGATTCAAGTCTGTCTCACAGATGTTTCCTTTTAATCACTGTAATTAATATTAATGGTGATTAATTTTTAATGAGGACACACCATGGAGCACACTGGCAGAACTGCTCGTTGGTAACTGGAGTAACCTTGGTGTTGGGAGGCCAGCGTCCTTTTGGCTTGGCCACTTGTTTCACAGGCAATGCATTGATCCCGGAATTCTCTGAGAATGTATTCATTTCTCCTCCTACATCTCTGGTGTTTCCAGGGTGGAAACGGTGGGGAAGTGAACTGCCCTGACTGATTTCTCCTCCCACCTCTGAGGAGGAGGCTGAGGGACCAGGTGGGGAGCTCCTTTGATCTTTCGGCAGTGCCACCAGGAACAGGAACTGTTACCTGGCGAGCAACTCCCTGACTTCACTTTCACTTTGAGCACTCTCTGAGGCTCATTATGCAGAAAGCACAAAGCACAGTGCAAAGTCAAGTGGCTTTAGGAATCCGGAGCCAGGAGGCGTCCTGGTTCCTCCTTCTCTGACAAAGTAGATGCTTGCCCTGTTCGCAAGCCTTAGGGCATGGACCTCTGGAGACAGACTGCTGGGTGATCCCTCTCTCACTAGTCAGGTAGAAAGCGTTTATAACGTGCAAACAATGGCACCCCACTCCAGTCCTCTTGCCTGGAAAATCCTATGGACGGAGGAGCCTGGTGGGCTGCAGTCCATGGGGTCGCTAAGAGTCAGATACGACTGAGCGACTTCACTTTCACTTTTCACTTTCATGCATTGGAGAAGAAAATGACAACCCACTCCAGTGTTCTTGCCTGGAGAATCCCAGGTATGGGGGAGCCTGGTGGGCTACCGTCTATAGGGTGGCACAGAGTCGGACACGACTGAAGTGACTTAGCAGCAGCAGCCTCTCACCCACAGCCAGCCCAGCCCAGAGGCGCTGATGGCGGGTGGGGACTCTCCTAGGTGGGGAAGCCTGGTGTCAGCTCCCTCACCAGTAGCTTTAGGATGTCAGGGTTATATGTCACATTCCTGTGCTGTGCTTAGTTGCTCAGTCATGTCCGACTCTTTGAGGCCCCATGGACTGTAGCCCCTGAGGCTCCCTCTGTCCATGGGGATTTTCCAGGCAAGAACACGGAGTGGGTTGCTATGCCCTCCTCCAGGAGATCTTCCTGACCCAGGACCCAGGAATCGAGGGTCTCCCGCACTGCAGATGGATTCTTTACCAGCGGAGCTACCAGGAAAGCCAGTTACATGCTTAGTATGTCTTAATTTCTCCCCAGTCACTCATGACTACCTAAATCAGTGTTTTGAAAACTGATGTTAAGGGGGGAAAATGTTCTTAGAAAGTTGGTAAGTTTGCAGAAAAAAAAATACTTTCCATGTACAAGTTGCCAGTTTGCTTTTTTTTTTTTTTTAAATATCTATTTATTTAGTTGGCTGTGCCAGGCCTTAACTGCTTCAGGTGGGATCTTTTTAGTTGTGGTATGTTACTCAGTTGTCACATGTGGGATCTGGTTCCCTGAGCAGGCATTGAACCCAAGCCCTCTGCACTGGGAGCAGAGGCTTAGCCACTGGACCACCAGGGAAGTCTCAAGCTTGTTTGTTTGTTTTCAATGCAGAATTTTTCAGACTTATTATGCTAACATTGCAATATTAATATTGGTGGCATTGACGCTTGGACAGTTGACCCTTGAATAAAGCAGAAACTGGGGGCCCCAACCCTCTATACAGTGTAACACATAGGTGGCTCTATCTGTGGTTCTTCTGTCTTCATTGTTCTGCTTCTGTGAATTCAACCAACTGTGAATACATATTTATTGGAAAAAAAATCCACGCATAAGTGGAGCTGTGTCATCCAGACCCCTGTGGTTCGAGGAGTCTGGACATACTATACAGGGGTCACCTGTATAGTATTGCCCCAATTTTTTGATTCTAGAATCCTTTGCTTCCCAGTGTATTATCAGACTGTCTGCTAATAAAGCAAAGTGAAGATAGCTGGAATTGAAGGTCATGAGCAGAACAATACAGTGGCCAAGCAGTGCTGCAGAAGGGGGATGTCGGGGGGTGCTTTGCAGGGTTTCAGGGGCCTGGGCTCAAGTATTTATGATGTATCTTTCAAGGTGGGGACCTCTAACCCTGAAGGAGGAAATGGCAACCCGCTTCAGTATTCTTGCCCGGAAAACCCCATGGACAGAGGAGCCTGGTGGGCTACAGTCCATAGGGTCACAAAGAGTCAGACAAGACTGAACACATGATGGATGGAATCAAGGTGGGGAAATAGAGTTGTTTAAGACTGCTGAACATAGCAAGAATCTTGAGAGGTAGGCTGTGGTTTGATAAGCAAGCTGTTTGCCCAGGTGAGGCGTCCATTATCTCAGGTTAAGTGAGCTGCAGGAATTTCCTGATAGAGAAGGAAATGGCAACCCACTACAGTACTCTTGCCTGGAAAATCCCATGGTCAGAGGAGCGTGGTAGGCTACAGTCCATGGGGTCGCAAAGAGTCAGACACAACTGAGCAACTTCACTTCCTGAAGCAAAGTCTTATCTTCCCCAGGAAAGGTCTCTTGAAACAAAGAGCTAAATAATGTTAACAGAAATGGCCTCAGCTGTTAGGCCTCCTAGGTGCGTGAGGCTGGTGCAGGTGGTTGTAGTTGTCAGAATAATTCATATTTCTTACATTTTGTGGAATGTTAGTCTCATTAAATGTGATCCGGGAAATGTGGAATCCTTGCTGAAGTGATTTAACATGCTGCTTCCTGTTAGAACCCATCTTCTTCTGACTTAATATCTAAGTTAGGTTATGCAATGGGATTTTGAATGAAATTTGAATAAGAAAGAAAAGTATTGAGGACAGAATCAGACTTGGTAGGAAATGAGACACTGACAGGAAGCACGTGTAGCCGACTCTATGGACTATCTGTTCTTATTTTCTGTATTCTTGGTGTTCAGGCATCTGAGGCCTTCTTCCCGGATAGACCACCCCTCCTAGGGTTAGCTAACTCCTAGAGATTGCAAAATAGTCTGTTGCTAAGAAGTGTCCAACTCTTTTGTGACCCCATGGACTGTAGCCCTCCAGGCTGCTCTGTCCATGGGATTTCTCAGGCAAGCATACTGAATGGGTTGCCATTTCCTTCTCCAGGGGATCTTCCCAACCCAGGGATTGAACCCATGCCTGCTGCTCAGCAGGTGGATTCTTTACCACTGAGCCACTACGGAAGCAGGGGGTGGTGGAGGATGAGATGGTTAGAGAGCATTACCAACTCAGTGGGCTTAAATCTGAGAAAACTCCAGGAGGTAGCGGAGGACAGAGGCGTGTGCAGCATTACAGCCTATGGGGTTGCAAAGAGTTAGACATGACTTAGCGACTGAACAACTACAAAGAGCTTGCAAAGGACTCTTATGAGATGTCTGATATAAAACCAACCAATGCAGAGCCCACATCCCCAACTATCTCCTTTATTAAACTCTCACAGACTAAGCCCACATACCCCTGGCCTTAAGTTACCTCAGTGTGGGGTCGTGGACAATGAGGGGCTACTCCTCTAGCCCAGGACTCATTGAAATTACTGAAACTCTCCAACCTAAACTGACTCAGGGAACCCACCCTGCCTCATCCACTCCTTCCCAATAAAGGCTCTGGGCCATGCTCTGCTTGCTACCCTTCTGCTCCTGACTGATCCTGGTCCCTCCCCATGTGGCCCTGCTCGGCTCCTGTTTCTAGGGGTCGTCATTTCCACATCTGGGTGTCTTCAGTTCAGTCTAGTCACTCAGTCGTGTCCAACTCTTTGCGACCCCATGAATTGCAGCATGCCAGGCCTCCCTGTCCATCACCAACTCCCGGAGTTCACTCAGACTCACGTCCATCGAGTCAGTGATGCCATCCAGCCATCTTATCCTCTGTCATCCCCTTCTCCTCCTGCCCCCAATCCCTCCCAGCATCAGAGTCTTTTCCAGTGAGTCAGTTCTTTGCATGAGGTGGCCAAAGTACTGGAGTTTCAGCTTTAGCATCAGTCCTTCAAATGAACACCCGGGACTGATCTCCTTTAGAATGGACTGGTTGGATTCCTTGCAGTCCAAGAGACTCTCAAGAGTCTTCCAACATCACAGTTCAAAAGCATCAGTTCTTTGGTGCTCAGCTTTCTTCACAGTCCAACTCTCACATCCATACATGACCACTGGAAAAACCATAGCCTTGACTACACGGACCTTTGTTGGCAAAGTAATGTCTCTGCTTTTCAATATGCTATCTAGGTTGGTCATAACTTTTCTTCCAAGGAGTAAGCGTCTTCTAATTTCTTGGCTGCAATCACCATCTGCAGTGATTTTGGAGCCCCCAAAATAAAGTCTGACACTGTTTCCACTGTTTCCCCATCTATTTGTCATGAAGTGATGGGACCAGATGCCATGATCTTAGTTTTCTGAATGCCGAGCTTTAAGCCAACTTTTTCACTCTCCTCTTTTATTTCCATCAAGAGGCTTTTTAGCTCCTCTTCACTTTCTGCCATAAGGGTGGTGTCATCTGCATATCTGAGGTTATTGATATTTCTCCCTGCAATCTTGATTCCAGCTTGTGCTTCTTCCAGCCCAGCATTTCTCATGATGTACTCTGCATATTTAAAACAAATCTTGGGCACATTTTAACATACCAATAGGAAATGCAACAGTCTGCACACCAGGGGCACATTACAGTCACCCAAGGAGCCGTCTGCCCAGCGCTTGTGCACAGAGCTTTCATTTAATTGGCCTGCAGAAGGGCCTCAGGTGATAATGTGCAGCCAGAGCGGAGACACACCCAGCGAGTGGTTCTCAAAGTGTGATCCTGGGACCAGCAGCGTCAGTATCCCTTGGGGGCTTGTTAGGAATACAAATTTGGGGCCCCCACCCACATCTCCTAATTCAGAACCTCTGGCAGTAAGGTCTTAATCAAGTTCTCCTGGGTGACTGTGAAAGAGGCTAAAGTTTGCAAACCACTGTGCTGGGCTAAAGCAGAGCAGAGTCAGAGAAGCAGGCCACCAGTGGGCCAAGGGCCTGGCACCCCTACATTTCTGGCCACGTGTTTAATGTCATCTCCTGGTGCTGAGCAACAGCTTCTTCTCTTCCTGGAATCTTGGTGCCCTCCATTAATTCTGGTATGTTGTATTTCCATTTTTGTGTGTCTCAAGTTATTTTTTCATTCTCTTTTGATTTCCCTTGACCCACTGATTGCTCAGTAGCATGTTGTTTGGTCTCCACACGTTTGTGAATTTTCCTGTTTTATTCTTATAACTGATTTTGAGTTTTATATCAGGAAAGATGCTTGATATGATTTCAGTGTCTTAAACATATTGACTTGTGTTTGGCTTAACATGATCTATCCTGAAGACATGTGTGCTTGAGAAGAATACGTATTCTGCTACTTTTGGGTGGAATGTTCTACACGTCTGTTAAATCAGTTTGGCCTAACCTGTCATTTAAGGCCCATGTTTCCTTATTGATTTTGTCTGGAGTCTATCCATGGATGAGGTAAAGTCTCCTCCTGTTATTGCATTGCTATTCTCCTTTCAGGTCTGTTAATATTTGCTTTATATATTTAGGTGTTCTTAGATTAGGAACATAAATATTTATAAATGTTATAAGCTCTTGTTAGACTGACCTCTTTACTGTTATGTAATGGCTTTGTCTCTTATTATAGTCTATGTCTTATTTTGTCTGATATAAGTATAGCTATCCCGGCTTGCTTTTGGTTTCTATTTGCATGAAATATTTTTTTCCATCTCCTCACTTTCAGTCTATGTGTGTCCTTGCTTCTGATATGAGTCACTTGTAGGAAGCATATAGATGGGTCTTGTATTTTTCACTCATTTGGCCACTTTATATCTATTGATTGGAGAAGTTAGTCCATTTAAAGTGCTGCTGCTGCTAAGTTGCTTCAGTCATGTCTCTGTGTGACCCCATAGATGGCAGCCCACCCAGGCTCCTGGGATTCTCCAGGCAAGAACACTGGAGTGGGTTGCCATTTCCTTCTCCAGTGCATGAAAGTGAAAAGTCAAAGTGAAGTGGCTCAGTTGTGTTCAACTCTTTGTGACTCCGTGGACTGCAGCCCACCAGGCTCCTGTCCATGGGGTTTTCCGGGCAAGAGTACTGGAGTGGGGTGCCAGTGCCTTCTCTGTATATCTAAAGTGATTATTGATAATTGTGTGCTTATTGCCGTTTTGTTTTTAGTTTGTTTTCTGGCTGTTTTGTAGTTCCTGTTCCTTTCTTCTACTCCGGTTCTGTTGTGATTTGATGATTTTCTGCAGTGGTATGCTTAGAATCCTTTTTCTTTCTCTTTTGTGTATTTACTGCAGGTTTTTGTTACCATGAAGCTTACATAAAACAACTTATATTTGTAACAGTCTATTTTAAGATAACAAGTTTGAGAGCATTCTAAAGCTCTACATTTTTCCTCCCTCCACCTCCACGTTTTATGTTTTGGATATCACAGTGTTCCTGGAATCCTGGACAGAGCTGGCACTGATGTATTTGAACTTAACCTTTGTATGCCCCTCTTCTCTCTTTATAGTTTGGATACAATAAGAGGGGAAAAAAAAAAACAACTTGAGCAAGTTATTCCTCAAAATTACAAATTTTCTTTGGTAAGAATAAAAACTGCCTTAGGGTAATGTTCATTCCTACAGAAAGGCATCCAGATAGCAGGCCGGGCCTTGACTTTTGGCACAGACAAGCCCCAGCCTGTGCCCATATTTTACCCATAGACACATCAGAGGAGACTCACTGGTCTGAGATCCACATAATGAAAACGAAGATTTTTATGTTTTCTCGAATATTCCAGGTTTACAGCATTTTACCTCTGAAAGGCCCCTCTTGCTAATTTCCTTCAGTGAGTCATTTTAATCTCTCAACATTACCTCCTCTGCTTTCGACATTACCACAGTGACATGGGCTGTTAAGTACTTATGTTTCAGAACTAGAAATGTATCTAGCTTCACATGGTGGCGTTACCTGCTATAATTAATCACGACTGCCTCTGAACAATAACCCCCTGACACTTTCAGAGCTCCAAAAACTAGGTCAGCAACATGCTTATACTTCTTGTTTTGTGCTAATCTTGGAATAAGCAATAACAGAAAACATTTACATTGTGAAACATGCTATTACTGGCTGTATTAAAATATTCTCTCTTCAGCAGAGAACAAAATCTCATAAATCAGGGGTTCCTTACACTATGTGTTGATGTTAGCTCAGATCTGTCTTAAGCTTTGGTTTCAATACCTGAAATATCAATTGACGTGAGATGCCCGTGTGATACACAGGACTGGTGCAACAATTTTACTTTAAAAGTTATTTAAGTATTTGCTGAGAGGCCCCAATGACTTTGATAAGGTAGAAGAATGTGTAGAAACCAACAGATGTTTGAATCTGTAATGTTACTAATATATTTATTAATAAAATTGCTAATTGGTCTTAAATAAGATCTGGTGTATTAGTTATAATCTAAGTCCTTGACTGTACAAAATCTAGAGAAAACAACCTCAGTTTTTTTTCCCCTACTTCATTACTATCAGGGAAATGTGCGGGCTGTCACAGTCTTTTTTAGATAAATGGTGAGACCTTGAGCTGTCAGGTTGAGATCGTCTCTTTTTCCAGAAAGACCACCAACTATGTGTGGAATTGACCAAAATGAGCTAAAACTGCGCTTGGCTGTAGTAGACTGACTGATTCCATCATCCTTGAGACTCGTGAGATGGCAAGAGGTTAGGAGCCAGTGACTCCACGGCAGAGGATGGCATGATGAGGCCTCTTTGCACGCTGTGTCTTCCCTGGTGGTGCAGAGGTTAAAGTGTCTGCCTGCAATGCGAGAGACCTGGGTTCGATCCCTGGGTCAGGAAGATCCCCTGGAGAAGGAAATGGCAATCCACTCCAATATTCTTGCCTGGAGAATCCCAGGGACGGAGGAACTTGGTGGACTACAGTCCATGGGTCGCAAAGAGTCGGACACGACTGAGCCACTTCACTTTCACTTTCACTGGCCCTTTCCAGAAAACACACCCTCACCACAGGGACAGGGAGCTGGTACCGAGGCCCATAGGAAAGAAGACAGGGCAAGAGCAGGATTCAGATTTCCCTAGGCCAGGGTGATCTGGTGCATTCCTTGAAAACTGGAGCTCCTCTTGTTTCAGGCTAGCACAGTGCATGGCCCCTGGGGAGGCAGTAGGCAGGAACCAGGTGTGGAACAAGAGCAGATGCAGCAGGGGATGCAGGTCTGGGCTTTGCTTGTTGAGACAATGCAAGTGGAAACTAGATCGCTAAAAACTGGAGATGCTGACTGAAGCTGGACAGTGCCGCACTCCTCTCCGCCTTCTCCATCCCCACCACAACGCTTGGCAACCAAGGGTCAGCGCTTCCCAGTGTCCAGTGGAGGTGTGATGTGTGCTAATGATGTATGTAGAGAGCATGGTTACTTCCATTCATAAGACAAAAGCCTCTCATTAACACTAGGAGACGTGAATGTTACACAGACTTGCTACAGGCGAATCAAGTTAAAAAGACACTTTAAAAGTTCCCTAAGAAGCTACCCTCCCGACAACTAAAACATATTTGGGAAGAGTTTGGGTATCCTGCTTTTCCATTGTGCATTATAAAACACACTTTTGGCTCTGTAAGTGGACTTACCAATAATACCTAATCAACTTTGGGACTATAAACTCTAAAATATTTTGTTAAGAATGAAGTGTTGGAGCCCTGATGCTAATTTATTCAGAGGCCTTCTAGTTAAGCTCATTAGGTAACCAGAAACATTTTGATATATATCCATTCTCCTACTTAGGGACACATTTTTCATCTCAGTTCAGTAAAGAACTACCTCCTCTGACCAATTGGTATAACTGGCATTTAAACTAACAAAAAAATGTGGAGAAGGGAAAATCTTTCATGTCTCAATAATTTCTTTAAAACTATGTATAGAAAACTGAGAACTGGGCTTGGTGCTCAGGGCAGAGTATCTGCAGTACTGCCAAATCCGTGGGAGATGGTGGAGAGGTTCACTGGCCTCTCCTCCCACTCCCAATGGGATGGAAATGGAAGCTGCTGCCTCTTTTTATAGACGGTCATGCTTTAGAAAAATCTCCAAGTAGTTTTAGAAAGACATGTATAAAAGACTCTGATGAATTATTGAGTAAGAGCTTCCCTAAGTGACTGAGATTTGTTCTTTTAGTTCAAGAAGTGTCACCCGATGGTACAAGGGTGCTCAGAGATGATGTGGCTATTTGTATCTGCACATCTTGGGGGAAGGAACCACACATCTGTCTACTTCAAAACATGCTCAGTGCACTGTTCATAAACCTGGTAAAACAGTAACCTTGTATGCAGACAGACTCACAACTTTATCTGAACATCTGCTTCTTATTTACAGTGATCAGGCACTGTGCCTGGTCCAGATCCACCTCCAATTCCAGAAAGTGCCTGCTCTAAAGTCAAGTGCATCTGTTACTTTCAGGGGAAAACAAAGGCTGATTATATTCTAATAAGGCATATTTCTTTGCAACTGAAGTCTCCTTTGAAAGGACTTTGTACAACACGAACTTCAGTCCCTAGTATGTAGTGGCAGTTCAGATGCACCCAACCCTGGGACAGTCAGACATGATCATATTTCTCTGACAAACGTGTTTCCTAAGTCAAAAGCATCACCTTAGTGTTCACTGCCTTGCAGTGGCCTCCGTTTTAAAGAAAGCATCTATGTTATAGAAAACTAGTCTCCACTGCACTAAGCAGCATGGGGTCCCCCTGTGACATTTTTCATGGGTGACTGTGGTTGAGAAAGTTGTGAAGGACTGTGTAACTACACTTTGCTGAGCATAATCATTAATAAAACATGATCAACTTCCTACTATAGCCTAAGGGTAAAAATATGGAAAACAACATACTTCTGTCAGTTCCCATTATCATTGAGACGGTCTTGAAAGCGTTACAGATTGAAATGGCAAAAATGGAAATGTGTCTTGTATTACTTTTTCAGTTTTTAAAGGACAGAGCTTCAGTTCTGGAAGGGCGCTCATTTGACAGCCGAGGAAACAGAATCTGGAAGGTCATTTGCTCAAAGGCACGTGAGTGTCTAGTGGCAGCAGCAGGCCTGTTGCCTGGGTTCCCCAGTGCTGTGTGGTGCCGACCCCCGTGCCCCCCGTGCCCCCCGTGCCCCATCGTCAGGCTGCTCCCTGAGACTCCTCTCAGGTGGTGGCAGCTCAACGGCATGTCAGCATCATGCATCGCTGACAAACCAAGTGTTTAGAAAGTCAGGGGTTTGTTTGTTTTTGTTTTAGCCCTTTTTCTTTTTGTGATGGCTCTAGAATGAACTCCTACCTGCCCTCCCCACTCCCCCAAAAAGTTGAGAAAATATTCTAGATTTCTGCCAGAATATGCAAGAAGAGAAATAAACCCATGAGTGGGTATTCTATTTCTAAGCAGTTTTAAATTACTTTTTTAAGGAGCATTCAATGTAAAACTTTCAATGGTAAACCAAAGAGGTGGCAAGGAATACGCACTATTAAATAAATGGTCAAACACACTTTCCCACATACGATCAATCGTGAGAAAACAGTAAGCTATCAATATTTTTATTTCTAAAAGCCAAATTTAATAAATTAATAAATGCATGCCAGATAAAAACACAAAATTACAACTGAAGACCAATAATAATTTAACAAAATGCTCTGTGTTGTACTTTTTTTAATTGGTAGAGATAATTTACTAAAGTTACAAATCTGAAAACACATTTTGCTTTTGCTGGAAAGAAAGTACTATGTTAGAGAAGAACTAAGAGAAACCAGAAATGAAGCATTTGAGAAAAGTAGGCATATGTTATAGTCTAGGGCAGTGCAGCAGCCAGGGGTTCTGTTTTCTCCGTTTGTGTGCATGTGTATAGAAGCATCAGAAACCAATGACATAGGACCCAAAAGCAAAGTCACGACAGATCTACTCTGCGAAACATGCTGAAGTACAACCACAGGCGACCCAGGATGAAGGGGCGGTGCAGGCTTGGTGTCTCCTTTGTATGGGGTTCCCTTGCCAAACGGGGGCTAATCATGCAAAAGCGTGAGTTTCTCTGAACATGATAAACACCCAGGATTACTAGAACTGGAACGTGTGCGTTCACTGTTTACAAGGACAGCTGAGTGGTGCTGTGAAAACAATGAGAGGTTCCTTCATTTAAACCTGGTTATATGCCCAAACGTCTAACCAAGAAATAATCCAGCTGTAAGAGCCAATTAAATTACTAGAAAACATTCCTTCATCTGTAAAACATTTCCTTTTTCCTTCAAACTAAAAATTTAAAATAAAATGTCTTCGTTTTTGATAAGCAGCTCCACCACCAGTCTCTGATATCGTATATCGTTCAGGGCAGCCATGGCGTCTAGTTCTGGAGATCTCATGAGCGTCGGGCCGAAAACAATCCCAAGGTTCTCTGCATTCATCAGATTCTCCTTTTCGTGGAGGGTGACTCTGAAAAGATACAAGGGAGGATGACTTCATGCAGGGCATGGGGGTCTTTGTTGTGCTGGAGCGCTAAAACAAAAACAAGATTCAAAGTGGGCTGTGTCCACTGATCAACCCTTCTGCTAGGTTATTTCTCAGCTTCAAAGTACTGACTCTCCTTAAAGGGAATGACAGGAATAATTTAGACTTCTGGTGATCCCTGGAGCTGAGGCCAGAGTGGATGTGCTGGCCTGAGTGGGTTCTGTTCTATTTGTGGATTCTCCTGCCACGGCCCAGAGCTGCAGGGAAGGGGCTGGGTCATCTTGATGACCCATCAGCTCTCCCTCCACTTTGGCGAGAACTTGTCTCCTATAGAGAGTTTTTGCAAGCTGAATAGTTTATTGAGTTTCCAGGGGGACAGTGGTAGTGATATTAATAGGAAATGGCTCAGAGTAAGCAACCTCATCAGGGAGTGTGAAAAGATACGTATTTTTATAATTTTTATTGCTACAGCAAAGGCATAGAGACTATAATTTGAGAGTTATTCCTTTGTTTTAATGTGGAGTTCTTAACTGCACCCACATATGCAGCAAACCTGAATTTATAAGTGAAGTTATAAGCATATTAAAAGCTTTAACTTATGGTGCTTCTAAAAATGGAGAGCATGTAGAGTCTCTGAAAGCACCATGAGTTAAACATTCACTTTGGGCAACTTGAACCTAAAGGTGTGCAAAGTAGATGTCAAGTTCTGCTGAGTTTGTTTGTTTCCTTCTGACTGGTCTTACATCTGGGAACCCTAAAACCACTAAAATTTGGTCATATAATTTTGGAAACTTTGCTTCAACTGGGAGAGATGGAGGGTGACTGAGCCGGGAAATAAAGCTACCTCACCATCCATCACTTTAAAACATTAAATGAGAAGTAAAATATTTTATTTTCCATTCCTCTCTTTACCCCTTTCTTTACTCCATCACTTTTTACAGCAGGTTTCAGTGCTGGCAACATTAATTCAATGATCTAAAATAGTAAGTCAGAAGTGCCTATTTTGGAGCAAGACATAAGGAAAGTGAGCTTTCTTGCAAGTTGCTTCATTCTTGCTTTATTATATTAATGATAGTGTCTTTATATAGCTGCAACCTTTTCCCTTTCCACAAAAATTAATGCATGTCCTTGGCAGAATATTGGTATTTCTAACATGTCTGCAAACATATACTGGAACTGCAATTCCATTTATGAAAGAATCAAGTCTTCATACTGTATTATACGACAGAATATTTTTAGCCTTCCTTCTCAACGTGTGATTTCACACCAGGAGACAAGATAGCTATGCATTTATTCATTCTACGACAGATCACCTGACCTCTCTTTCACCTTTGTTTTCATTTGATTCTTAACATCTGGATGTGGTACAAGTATATTCCACGTTGGAAACTTGCCTCTTCAGATGCGCCATGAGGTACCGGAGGGTTTCGCAGTGAGCAGGCGGCAGCAGTTTCAGAGCTTCGTGAAGGGTTTCTAATTGCTCATCAGGATCCATAATTTCTGTAACAGCAAGATGAATACCAAGGAGAGAAACTTTAACAGACAACTGGTACAAATGGCTCATTTAATCCTATTCTTGTGGTGATCTGAAACTGACAAGATCACTGCCCATGGCTTTGGAAAATAATTTTTAAGGTTCAAGTCTCAGACTTCCAAAAGGTTAGTGTCCATGTGGCAAGTCCATTTCCTTGGACTTCTGGGGAGGGTACCCAGTGTTTTCACCTTGAGGGTCCTGGGGTCTGTTCACTATGAAAATTGGATATTGGATGTATAGGACGTAACTCTAAAAAAACTCAGACACATCTATGCAAGGATAAAAACACATATGCAAACGAGGTCATCTTTGAACACTACAGACATACTGAAGTCATGCTATACCGTTCAAAATATTTTGAAAATCTCCTTTCAGCATCTTCATTTAGATATTTTAGTTCTCTGTTAGCCAAAAAGTCACATTCCTTTCAGGTCACAGACTGCATTTAATCCATCAGTTACTTCCATATTCAGAAACAATAGATATCTTTGGAATTTTGTGTTCTCAAAAAGAGAACCATAGCACATTCCTGCTTTAACCCAAACATGAGGAAGATGGGGCACCTTTAAATGCTGGCTGCTGCCACTGCTGCTAAGTCGCTTTAGTCGAGTCTGACTCTATGCGGCCCCATAGACGGCAGCCCACCAGGCTCCCCCGTCCCTGGGATTCTCCAGGCAAGAACACTGGAGTGGGTTGCCATTTCCTTCTCCAATGCATGAAAGTGAAAAGTGAAAATGAAGTCACTCAGTCATGTCTGACTCTTAGCGACCCCATGGACTGCAGCCCACCAGGCTCCTCCATCCATGGGATTTTCCAGGCAAGAGTACTGGAGTGGGGTGCCATTGCCTTCTCCAAATGCTGGCTAGCAGCCTTGAAATGTTGGAAGTCCACATCTAACCAGAATATAACATTTAAGACACAAGTCCAAGAATCCTTTCTAATTTATAAAACTAATTCAATGGCAATGTACTGGAGTCAGGTAAAAACTAATATAAGATCGATGTGAAAAGTTTCTAGGACTGGCAGAGCAGATGTGGTAAATTTTACACTGATTCAAGTTTTTAATTCAAAGAAACTTTAGCCATTTTACAGTTTCTGCCCAAAGTTTCCTCAGAGTTCTTGGTTCATTTCTCAGCAATAAAGGATGTGTTGTTTGCCTTTTGCTATAATAAAGAATGCATAGCCTTTGAACCTTGGGACTTCAAGGTTCAAAGTGCCAATTCATAACAGCTGTAACACCTCAGATACTGAAATTCAATCATTTAATTTCTAGAACTAAGAGAAGAAAATTCCATTTACTACAGAAAACTACTACTTAGCTTTTACTTGGCTATAATTTTATGATTGGACTAATTAATTTGAAACTACAGTATTCTGGAAATTGAAAAAAGAGTAATAGTTTCCTTTTAACTTCTACAGCTAATCTTTATAAGGAGAATCCTGAGATAGTATGAAATTAAGGACAGTGTTGGTGGCCTAGCAAATAAGCAAAATTCTCTGCTCACAGACAGCTTACTTTCTACTGGAGGCAACAGATGATAAGCAATGAACAGCCTGTCTTAGACTTTTTATGAGATTGGAATGATTCCTATGGAAAAAACCAGCAGGATAAGAAACACTGGGAGGGCTGAGAGGGGGACAGTATTACATGGGATGGTCAGGATAGGCCTTAATGAGAAAAAGGTCTTGAGTACAGACTTGGAGGGAGCGAAGGAATGAACTCCATGGAGATCTGGATGAAGATGGTTCCATGCAGAGAGAAGCCTTGCAAACAGCCAGCCGTGCAAAGGGCCTGAGGGGACAGTGTGCCTGCAATGTTTGAGGAAAAGCAAGGAACCATGTGTGGCTGCAGGAGCCCAAGCAAGGAGGGGAGAAGAAGGGGGTGAGGTCAGAGAGGTCAGAGGGCGCTTCATCACAGCATGGGCTGGGGCTAGTTTAAGAGCACAGCATTTACAGAGAGAAATGGGAAGGTTCGACACGAGGGAGGGTCATGATCTGACATACATTTTTCACATCACCTCTCTGGCTGCAATGGAAGGGCAAGAGTAAAACTGGAAAGATGGCTCAGGTCATAATTATACACACCCAGGTGAGCAATGACCAGGTGGTGCAGCAAAGGTGATAAGAAGTTGCTGAATTCTGGGCATATATTGAGGGCAGAGTCCAGAGGATTTTCTGATGAGGGATGTATGAAAAAGAGAAGAATCAAGAATGGGCCAAAATTTGGGCTTAGGCAACTGGAAGGGTGGGGCCTCAATTAACTGAGATGGGGAAGATCACAGGTAGATGAGGTTTGGGGGAAAGATCAAGAGTTGCTTTTGAGATGTCTTTCAGATAGCCAAGTGACTGTAGACTGCTCTGAGGTTTAGGGAGAGGGCCAGACCGGAAATATAAATTTGGGAACAAATGGCAAAATGCAATTGAATATACTGATATTAAATTGACCAAGATTCTTCTCTAGAACTAATTTCTCTTTTTCCGTAAAGTCTTACCCATGATCAGTTTTTCAGAGAATGCAAACCTTTAGCCCCAAGAAAACCACAGCATAATTTAAGAGTGAGACAGATACAGCAGAATGTACTCAGAGATGGAAGGTCACCATTAGTTGCTGAAGTATATGAAAGACCTGCACGTGGGAGAGGGGGACATTGGGATCACCGCCCACGGCGGGGAGTTAAAGGCAGGCAGATTCCTGGCGCCTCTGTCAGTGGACATCTGTCTACCAGTGGACGGGCCGCCTGGAGGAGTAGTGAGCTTAGCTTTTTGTTGTTGTTTAATTGTCTACCGCTTAGCAGGCAGATTCTTTACCACTAAGCCACCAGGAAGTCGTTCCTGTAGTTACAGGGTATTTAAAAGAGAATGTGTTGGTGCTGCTGTATTTAAAATGGCGAGCCAACAAGGACCTACTCTATAGCACATGGAATTCTCCTCAGTATCCTGTGGCAACCGAGATGGGAGGGGAGTTTGGGGGAGAGTGGATACATATATATGTATGGCTAAGTCCCTTCGCTGTTCACCTGAAATTATCACAACACTGTTGATTGGCTATACCTCGATACAAAATAAAAAGTTGAAAAAAACAAACCCAAACAACAACAAAAAAGAATGTGTTGGAGAAAGAAGTCCAGTTACACGACCCCTTAGATTATCCAAAAATGCTAAGATACTATGGTTCTTAGTATAAAATTATGTTTACTTATTCAACAAATGTTTTTGAGCACTATTATTTTGGGCTTCCCCTGGTGGCTCAGTTGGTCAAGAATCTGCCTGCAATGGAGGAGATTGCTCGCAATGCAGGAGACTCGAGTTTGATCCCTGGGTCAGGAAGATCCCCTGGAGAAGGAAATGGCAACCCACTCCAGTATGCTTCTTGCCTGGAAAATTCCACGGACAGAGGAGCCTGGTGGGCCACAGTCCACAGGGTCACAAGAGTCGGACATGACTTAGCAACTAAACCGTTATTTAACTGGGCACTGCGGTGATACAAACAGGAGAGGACCCCTGAGGGAGTTACAGTCTAGTAGGGAAGATCAGATATAACTATAACCTTGGCAGGAAGGGAGGCCCATCTATGTGTGAGGCGACTCTAAGGGAGAAAGGTGGCCTGCAGCTGAGAGGTCCTGGAAAAGTCTGGAGGATCTGGGGATGTGGGTGTGGACATTGTGGGGGCAGGAAGCGAGCACTCGACATGTTATCAGGCCTAGTTACAAGTCTCTGAATGAAAGTACTGTCTGATTCTTCAGAGAAATCCAAATCCAAGAAGAATAAAACTTAGGCAAGCAAAAGGGGTGAATCAGTGGCACAGCTGACGGGGAAACTTAGCAAGCTCTCTTTCCAAACTTCGCTTCAGCACATTTTAAATCGCTGAGGACAAAGAACCCTGGGTTTTCTCTCTGACTCACTCACAGTTATATACTGAGTCATGTAAATTTTCTGAGATCTTCTGGGAAGAGCTCTTAGACTCCTTGGCCAGGAGATGGTCTTGCCATTCAGCCCGACCCAGAGCTCAGCTGTGGCAGTGCTCTTTCCACTGTGATGCGTGCTGGGCTACTGAGCATGGCCTCTGTTTTGCAGGGCACCGATTTCTTCACCAGGGAGACCAAGGCTTCACGTTGGTTCATAAGAGAGTTTCTAGGGGATTATGAATGAAGGGTTATGAAACTCTCAAGCATTTGGTTGGGATGCCCTGGCCTTCTCCATCCTTGAATCCTTTTCTCATTTTCTGTAACCAGTCCCTTCCAGCTTTCAACCAGCAGCTTCTTCAGGGGAGGCTGCCAGAGCAGCATTCAAACAGCTGTTGCAGGGGAAAGCTTTAACAAGAACTCTGACTTTATTGTTGTGGTTGCTCTTGGCAAGGGCTTCTAGTAAATGCCAGAGATACCTGAGACCTGAAGAACATGGTCCCCGGTTGTTTCAATGGCTGAGATATAAAAAGCTCATCGCAAAGGGTGAGTTAGCTCTGTGCTCTGTTTGAAAGGGGTTCCACCCCTTCCCTCCTCCTTTTAATCCTTCTGTTCCCTGTTCCATGAAGGAAGCTACGCAGCATGCTGAGGGAACAGGGCCAGGGCTTTGATGTCAGACAGATGTGAATTTGAATGCCAGGGCAACCCCTTTTGCCATGTGACCATGGACAATTATACCTACAACGTCTCATTTCTTCTAAGACAGCATCATGGGTGTAAAGTGCCCAGCACCATTCCTGGCACTGAATATCTTCTATAAATCTTAGCTTCTCTCATTTTCCTTATCTATCAATACAGAAAGAGAAAGGCTGTATCTATGAGTCTGAAGAAAGAAACAGATTCTACTACCAGGAAAGACGTGTTTTAAGGACACATTGTTCCACAAACTCTTTGATACCAGTATCAAACACATAGACATGTATATTGTATGTAAACATTATGCCAGGGTTTTTGGTGTCACACATCAAACAGTCTTGTATTAGAGGGAAATGGATTTTCTACCTTGATTAAGGGAAGTTTCTTACGATGTGCTTTCAAGAGCTCTCTGAGGGGTGACATAAGGGAGCTTGCTGACTTCGCTGAATAGGAGGGCTGTTTCAGACACAAACCCAAGAATGGTGACAAATGCTTTGGAAGAACAATAAAGCGGGGAGACTGTCCTCAGCAGCTTGGGTGGATATGGGGAAAGGTAGTGAGGCAATTTGGGAGTGAGGGGTAAAAGCCTTAAAATCCTTAGGAGAGCTTAGATTTTTCTTCTAAGTAGATACAGGGGTTATGCAGCAGCATTCAGAACTGCGGTTTGAACCTGGCTCTGTCCTTTCTAACTGGATGCCCACGGGCTAGTCACATTTCAGTGTTCCTCCCAAGCCACATGGGGACAGAAACGGTGTGCAGTGGAGCCCCCATGTTGGCCTGGGGTAGACCGAGGTCTGAGCAGCCTTTCATGGCACAGGTGTGTGCCAAGTGCTTTCCAGATTAGTGGTTACATGATTTCTCTCTCTGGGAGGAAACCTGTGCCCCACCAAACAAGAACCCGTAAGCGCCTTCAGACAATTTTCATGTTCTGCCCTGAACCCATCCTGAATTCCCATGGAAGAGATAGTCTTGTGGCTTCGAACATGAATGCTTATAAAAAAATCAATGCAATTCTCACAGCTGTTCTCTACATGAGAGCTTGAACTGACCCATGAGGAATTAGGGCTCCATGGAACTAACCACAAAAATTCTCAACACAAGCTCTGAAGGGAAACTGAAAATTAGAACAAAGAAAGTTTGTACTTCATGAAATTCCAAAATCAAAAAGCAAATCAGTGTTACTAAGGAAGTGATGTTATTATTTAAAGATCAAGACAACATATGGTTTTTAAGAGAGAGAGCAAATGACGGAAATAGCCTATCTTTTCAGAAAAAAAAAGGTAATGCAACACCTAAAATCTGTTAAGAATTCCCTTCTAAAAAAAAGAAAACAAGTGTGAACTACAGGTATGATTTTTGCACCATAAATAAAATTTGGCAAATGAGCCTTTGCTTTTTCTCATTTTCATCTTAACTAGAGCTTATTTTTTAACTTTTTAAAAGTTAAGTTTTTAAAACTTTTATTTCTTAACATTTGATCTAAAACAGAGCTTTTTAAAGTATAATCTATGAACCTGAGCCAGTCTGCAAACTGTTACTGGCGTGTCACAGGATAAGGACAGAAACCGAAAGTAAGAATTTATATATTTTATAGCAGTCTGACAGAGTAATTAATCTTTGTGTTTGCTGAATCTAACAACAGATAGTTGGTATTTTTCAGTTTTGTTTTTCTAGTTATTTTTATTTTACTTTACAAAACTACTGTTCATGTCTAGGAGAACTGGTGTAAGCCTTACTTTGGAAAGTAAAGATGCTTCTGATGGTAGAAGTCATAAATAACCTATGTTAGAGAAGAGTTCAAAATTCCTGGGAGTACATTAGCCATGGAGAGAGGCCAGGGAGAAATATTTCATAAAATGCATTCAACATACTCAGTGGGAAAAAACAGGAGATGTGGTTACCTAGAAGAGACAGTTTGTCAGGTTACAAGCGCATGCCTTCATACTTACTGGCGGACTCTATAAACTTAGGGTAGGCGTCGTATGTGATGAGTGGAATTGGCAGATCCCTGAAGTACAGTTTCAGTGCACCAGTGATAATGTTGATATCTTCATACATGTTCACAGAAATATCTGCTTTCTCACCATCTTTGAAGGATGTTAAAAGAAACAAAAGTAAATATCTGGATTCATAGCACTTTTAACAAATAACATTTTTGTACACTGTTTTTAAAGATTCATAATGCCTCAGTTTTAAACATCAAATTCACTGTGCTGATACATGTGTTTTTTTTTTCCTGTGGAAGACAACCTGAATTTTTTATTCTAAAGTTATTTATTCTTCCATGATTTATGATGGAGAGGGATAGTAGAAGATGACTGAGGTTAGCAGAAATATTTTAAAATTTCATGAGAATTCCTAGAGGAATACTATGGGGTAACTTTTTCTTTCTTTTTAAAATAAACATAGAGAATGTGAAAAATAACAACTGAGGTCCTCCCAGCTTATAAAAGATCCAGCACAAAAGGCCACCTTCAATTCACCCTGGGTTTCCATAATGTTCGATCTTGCCTGAGCCCTGGGAATAGGCGAATTAGTGAGAAGAGAAAAAGCAAAACAAAACTCTAGAGTGTTGCGATAACAAGAGAAGAAATTATAAAACACAGGAATATTTTAAACTTGCTGGGCCTTAACACTCTTAAGGAAAGCTGTCCTTCCTTCAGGGTGACCCCTTCTGCACTCCCCTGCACTTAGCACTCAGTTAAAACAGCTCAATTTTCATCTACTAAAGACTTAGTTTCTACTCTGAGGTAGATCTTATACTAATTTCTTTTATTCCACTTGGCTTATGAAAGATTTCTAAGGTTGCAAAAGCAGCCTCTTCCCTACAGAGCTATTAGAATGGCTACGACCCGGAACACCGACACCACCAAATGCTGACAAGGATGCAGAGCCCTGGGAACTCTTGCTGGTTGCTGGCAGAAATACACAGAGGAGCTGCCACTTCAGAAAGCAGGCAGGTGCTTGCAAAGCTAAACAAACACTTACCACATAATCCAGCAGTCATACTCCCGGGTATTGACCCAAAGGAATGGAAAACTTTTGTCCACACAAAAACCTGCACACAAATGCTTCTAGCAGCTATATCTGCAATTGCCAAAAACATGGACGCAGCCAAGGTGGCTTTCACTAAGGGAACCGATAAACTGTGGTATACCCAGACAAAAACAGTATTATTCAGCGATAAAAATAAATGAGCTCTCAAGCCGTGAGAAGACACGGAAGACCTTTATATGCACACTGCCAAGTAACAGAGGCTGGTCTGGAAAAGTTACATACTGTAGGATTCCAACTATTTGACAGTCTAGAAAAGGCAAGGCTATGGAGTCAGTAAGAAGATCAGCAGCACTGAGGGGAGAAAGGGGAAGAAGAACAGGTGGAGTGCAAGGACTGTTACAGTAGAGAAAGTTCTGTATGGCACTGTATGGGGGATACGCGATGTTACACATTTGCCCAAAACCACAGAACTGTAAAACATAAAGGCCTTCCCTGGTGGCTCAGAGAGTAAAGCGTCTGTCTGAAATGCTGGAGACCGGGGTTCGATCCCTGGGTTAGGAAGATCCCCTGAAGAAGGGAATGGCAACCCACTCCAGTACTCTTGCCTGAAAAATCTCATGGACAGAGGAGCCTGGTAGGCTACAGTCCACGGGGTCACAAAGAGTCGGTCACAACTGAGCGACTTTACTTACTTTAATGTAAACTACTGACTTTAGTCAGTAATAATGTATTGACATCAATGTTGGTTCACAATTATACCAGACTATATTATATGAATGAGAGATGTTGACAGAGGAAACTGTGGCCAGGAGCAAGAAAGGAGAGGTTATATGGCAAAATCTCCCACTGCCAGTGGCTGGGAATGGACTTGATCAGCTGCTACCTTCTGGGGAAAAATAAATTCCTCTTAATATTCAATCTTGTTTAGATTCAGGGTTGTTCCCGATGCCATTTCTTCACCTCGTCTTCTTCAATCTTATCAAATATGTGGGCTGACCTAGATTTCCTCTTACTGTGTTGATGATAATATCTCATTTATTTTGTCTTCTACCTCTGTTGGCTGTTAGAGGTCTGTGATGGGAGAGGAGTGTGATGGAACCAGAAGTGTGTACTTGCAAAGAAAAGGGTCTCTTCATGATCACAACTCCTGTTCTTTTTACTTCCTATATTCAAGCTTACAGCTCTTTGGTACCATTTATTCCAGTGCTCAACACAAAGACAAATCAGAGAACCATGAGAATAAAACCTTAATTTAAATGTTAAAAGAAAATAAGCTGCACTGAGCTTTTCTTTGGCTGGGCCCCTCCTCCCACAGAGGGGTCTGATGCCAGAAGGTCTTTAGGTCCTCTCAGATTCTTGCCCCAACACATGAGCTTGAATTTTTTTTTCTGGTTGGTCTTCCAAATCCACATATTTTGGCAGTTTTGTGATATTGGAGATTTAACACAATATTTCAGCATAACAATGTTGGAGAGAAGACTACTTTGACCATATAATACCATTCCAACAGTCAATTAGCTGGGAAGTGCTAAGCATGCATGCCAACTTACAGGAAAATTCACAAAGCTTCTCCTTTTTAGCAAATAGATCATATCAACTCAGAAGTAACGCTTTCAGGAAGTAAGCTAATTAGCACATGTGGTCAAAACCCTAAATTTCTTATATGAAAATTAATGAGCTTGAACTTGGATGACGAGATGCTGGGGAGGCATGCACAGCAGGCATAGTTAGGTCAGCCACCACAGACCTGGGAAATCTGAGCTGTATAATGACTTAGATTCCTTCCTCTCCCACCCACCTCCACTGTTTTTTTTTTTTTTTCATGGTTTCTGGTAAATTTAATTGCTCTGTATATATTTTGGTGAACATGTACCAGCCTTGGAGACTCAAATATTGGTAATATAGCTAAATTTTACACTTCCTTCTCATCCTGAAATGTAATAGCTTAATACTTACAACTAATACAGAAATTATAAAAATTATAAGCTAAGTCATTTTATTTGGCATAATAATAATTAGTGATTTAGAAAAACAATGGAAAGAATAAAATAAGAAATTGTGTCTCTTTGGGGAGAGTATTATTGTCCTAAGTTAATGAACCTGCTAGAAAACACACCTCTGTCAAAAGCCATCTTGACATCTTCAATTAGGTCACTAAATCCTGAGACTCGGTAAAGTCCTTCAGAATTAAGACCTGTAAAGATAGAGCAGGGGAGCTAATTAGTCTCTTTGGGGTAACGTCCTTTCCTCAGATTTTAAGTTCTTCTCATACTTCAGGCTGGGGAAGTAATGTGTCAGGAAGAATGATGAAATATATATGTTTAGAAATATGTATGTTTAGAAACCTCTTCATACTTTTCTCCTAAAATAAAATCGTTTTACTCACAGTTCTTTAATTCTGACCTACTGTCACCTGAATATCTGTAACTTGGCTCATCATTTTGTCTAACTAGATCAAATGACTTAAGTCTTAAGGGAAATAATTTCATCACCACTACTATATCATAAATTCTTTTACATAAGAGAAGACTGAGATAAACTATATTAATAGGCCCGTAGCAATTATCTCCAAAGTGGCAGAGACTAATTAGGGCATAGTTCTGGTTTTTGGTTGTTTGGCCTGTTTTAAACAGAGCATTTATTTCTTTGCTTTTGGACCTAAGAAAAGTATAAAAACTGAAAAAGAACTGGCATCTACATATCAAGTTTTACAGACTGGAAGCATCATCCGTAAATATATTTTAAGCATCTTTCTTATAACTGGTTAAGTGTACCTTGAAATCATGTTGGTTAATTACTTGTTAACTGTTTTCAGACGTTCAGATTGCTATCTGAAATCATTCCCCCTAAACTTGCAGAAGAAAGCCTGGCTGTGCAGGGAGTTATGGCTGCTTTGAGCCCCGCGGAAAGGCCTCACCTCGAGACTCAATCTCCCTGATGCACATGTCCACCACCATGGGCCGCTTAGTGATGTGGGCTTTCACGAGCGTCGTCAGGTCACAACTGTACACCTTCTTGACATGTTTCAAGTCTGGCTTACAGTCATTTGGAACCATCTTGGAACACTGCTTATGAACATTCAAACCGCAATCTAAGAATTTTAAAACGAAAAATTCATTATTTTTTTCAGATTTTTGAGCGTTCTGGAATGTTTATTTTGGCAAGACACTTCAATCTGAATTAGGTTTAAAGACTAGCTTTCAGCCAGCAGAGTGAGGGGAATATTCCTCTCATTCTCTCTTTTGGAAAATTTTGATTTTAAGTTAGAAGACTAGAATTCCAGCTCATGTTCCATCATTTACTCACTGTATGATCTCAAGAGAATACCAACCCAGACCAAAGTTAATAAGTGTTCAATTAAATGTCTACAAAATGTAATATTATGCCAATTAAAAATTTATACATTTAAGTTACATAAAAATTATATTCAATGTGGGATATAACTGCATTTTAACAAATTTAATATGAGGTGGAACTGAACCCCCAAAAGTAAAGAGTATCCCAGGGCCCTCTTAAAATGATGCTGATCATATTTATATATACTCATAGCTCTTTAAATATATGCATATGATAATGATATAGAATACATCTAGATAGCTAAAAGTAGCTATAGTTATTATTTGTTACTGCTATCATCAACAGCTTACTAATGCCAAGCACACTATTTCAAGTGCTTTACATTATTTAAGCTCACAAATTTCTACGAAACAGGTTTCATTATTCATTTCTTTTATAAATGTGATGAAACCAAGCACACAGGTGTTAAAGTAACTTACCTACAGCATTTAGTACATTGTGGAGCCAAGACTCAAGCCTACAAAGATTGTAATGTCCACGCTTTTAACACCTATACCATACTGCCTCTACTGAAGTTGTTCCTTTGCTTTGTCATTTTATTGGGTTATAAATTCTAAAATGCCAGAGTCCAAATATTTTCTAGTTAACATTTTGAGACATTTTATTCTCAAGAAGCGCACAATGGCATTTTAGAAGAAGCAGAAAGAAATACAAATATTTTGCTAAATTAGACTTAGGAGACATGGACCCTGAATAATTTAACTAAATTTTGTCTTTCTGGTTTTTTGGTAAATGTTACCTGTTTGTTTTTAAGCTCATGAAAACTTGACACTGACCTCTTGTAAATCAAATTCAAGTGGGGTATACACAGTTTATAGCCAGGTCTTAATGGATTAGGGGCTTCCCAGGTGGCGGTAGTGGTAAAGAACCCTCCTGGCAACTCAGGAGATTCAAGAGACGCAGGTTTGATCTCTGGATCATTAAGATCGCCTGGAGGGCATGGCAACCCACTTCAGTATTGCTGCCTGGAGAATCCCACCAACTGAGGAGCCTGGCAGGCTGCAATCCATGGGGGTCACAGAGTCGGACACGACTGAGGCTATTTAGCACACAATGGATTTGAAAACCATACAATGCCATTACCACTGTCTGTGGTCCTTGGGTAAGCTTCAGTTTTGCTTACTGCTTGGGCAGAAAGGGGAGCATAACATTCACTCACAGAACTGTTATGAGAATTAAGGAGCCAATGTAGTCAAGGTGATTTGCATACTGTAAAATGTTAGACAAATACCAACGATAATCATCATCGTGACCTTTGGTAAAGTTGCAATCGCGTTACATATGACAGTAACAGTGAACAGAGACAAGGAAAATTAGCCAAGGCTTAAAAATGAAATATGTAGACAGTGCCAATCTGACAAAAGAAACTGAAAGCTTGTGGTGACTCTTAGGGAGGAAGTCCTATGTTCTGAGCATCTCCCAAGTGAAACGACAGGTTTGGTGTAGAGGGAAGCTGGGTCTTTGCAGGTGAGCGTCTGGAAGTGAACAGCACCGGAGATGGCGCGGCGGTGCTGATAGTGTCCCAACATCACCCTCACTAAAGAACAGCAGCTGCTTCTTCGAGTACGGAAAGGCTGCCAGGGATAGGAGCTCTAGTGTGCCATCTGAAGAAATGACCCGACACTGTTCTACATGGTCAAATAATGTCCAAATGAGTCCAGGACCCAAACCCTAAATTTCTCTTTATTCTATATTAGATAATAAATAAGATTTCTGATTCAATCATAAGGCAGTGAAAGCGCTCAGTCATGTCCAACTCTTTGCCACCCCATGGACTGTAGCCTACCAGGCTCCTCACTCCATGGGATTCTCCAGGCAAGAGTACTGGAGTGGGTTGCCATTTCAAATCGGTGGTAAAATGTCCATTTAAAAGACCTCACTTCCCCTGAACATTTTAATGTTTTGGGACAGCTTCTATAATTTACAGCTAGATCTATTAATTGTGTGCTTTCGAGGGAGTTACTTAAAAATCTTCTGTGACTTATATAGAATGGGAATAATAATAGTATTTATCCACTAATTGGATCTACTATTAGGTTCTATTATTATGTTAATGTGAGGCTGTACATTGAGGGGCCTTTCCTAGGTAGTGCCCCAGGGCTCCTTGAATGGCACTGTCATGATCAGCTTAGGGTCGGGAGCTGGGCTGACCTCTAGACCAATTCTGTTTGTCAGATGTGAATGCCAGGTCCTGAAAAGGACTTGGATGCTGGGGTCATAGCTGCTTCCTCATCTACACAGTTCTTAGTACATTTCATTTACAGAAAAGTACTTCCAAGCAGCTACATCATTTTTCTCTGACTGCTTTACCAAATTTGGGGAGTTGCAGCCACTGATTTCTCAAATATCTTTACCTCTCCCACTTATTATCCTCTCCTGGGATTCCAACAACACAAATGTTAAATCTTGTTACTGTCCTACAGCTCTTTGAGGCTCAGTTCACTTTTTAAAATCTATTTTCCCCTCTCATTTGAGTTGGATAATTTCTACTGATCTATTTTTCAGGTTCATGGATTCCTGCCTGTGACATATCCAATCTATCAATACTACTGAGCCCATCCTGTGGGTATTTTGTTCATAAATTTCTCAGTTCTAAAACGTCCACTTAATTCTTTCTTATATCTTTATTTCTTTCTGTCTGATATTTCCTATTTTTCATTTGTTTCAAGAGTCTTTCTAACTGCTTCTTGTAACATTTTTATGAATGCTGTTTTCCTTATCAGATAATTCTAACATCTATCTATGATTGTCTTCTTTCATCTGAGTTGAGGTTTTCCTGGTTGCTGGTAATGAAGTATAATTTTGAACTGCATCCTGGATATTCTGAGTGTTATAAGACTGTGTGGTCCCTATTGAAATCTTCAATTTTAGCAGGTAGTTAACCTGTTTAGATTTAGAATGCACATCCTGGCACACTATATAGGCTGTGTTTTAAATGTCAACCTAGTTTACAAAGCCTTTGTAATGCTTTTGCAGTGCTATTTTGCCCACCAAACTTGCATATTATTCAAATGGCAGGACTCTACCCCACATTCTGGGCAGGGAAGAGGTCCCAGTCATTACGGCAGGGCAGAGAAGAAGTCTGGGTTTGCCTCCATGCCTGGTTGGGGAGGAGTACTGCGCTGCATGAACTGCAGGGTGGGTATTAAAGACAGAGTTCTGATCGTGGTCTCAGCTGCCTCATTACTGCAGGTCACGGGTGGAGACAGGGCCCTGCCCATAGATTTAGGCTGAATGGGTGCTACTTCTACTAGAGGGTGAGGATGAAAGTCAGGGTTCCACCCACAGGCTCAGCCAAGGAAGGGTACCACTTTCTTCCTGCAGGATGGTTGGGGAAGACTCACAGGGGAGAAGTACAACCCTGTGACTGCAGAGTGGGGTGGAAAACAGGTACCTACCCACAGGCCTCTGCTGCAGCATCCGCGGGGGTGGGGAGCAACGTGGCTTTGTCAGGGTGTCCACCTGGGGAATGCAGATGCACTGAGGCTCCTATCTGGCTCAGCTGCCCTTTGCCCAGGACTTTGCCTAGGAGGAGCTGGTTCTCTCGGGATTATTTCGTGTGTCTGCTGGCATTTATGACTTGTGGGTGTCTCTAGTGCTCAGGCTGGGATACACAGGAGTTTAAAAAAAAATCCAAAATATCACCAGGCAACTGACTTCTGAGGTCTTTTGAGTCCTGAGGTCCCTAATCAGCTGCTTTTTTTTTTTTTTTTTTAAATGCAGACCATTTTTTAAAGACTTTTATTAGTTTGTTACAATCTTGCTTCTGTTTTTTATGTTTTGGTCTTTTGACCCTAAAGCACATGGTAACTTAGCTCCCTGACCAGGGATCAAACCTGCACCCCCTGCATTGGAAGGCAAGAAGTCTTAACCACTGGACAACCAGGGAAGCCCCAGCCTTCCTTCTTATACCGAACTTTCACCGTCTTCTGATAGTTGACATACATATTCTGTCAGGGTCTTTTGTCATCATCATTGTGAGGAATAAAACAAAGCCTATTTATTCATCTCGTCTAGCACTGGAAAAACTCTTACACAGTATTTTAGAAGTATGAAAGTCGGCAGAGCTTCATTATCTAAAAATAATGCTGAGGTACTTTAAGTTACTTTAATGCTTTAAGTGTGTGCACAGAAGTCACAGAACCAGCTGGAAAGGGCTGGTGTTAATAACCTACCCCACTGTCTTCATTTCACAAAGACAGTGAAGCTCAGAGAGGCTAAAGGACTTGTTCAAAAGTTACTCCGCCAGAAAGTCATAGAAAGGAGATTTCAACCTTGGCTTCTTAATTCCTAGTCTGTGCTCTTCCCACTCAGTGATATATTTCACTTTTCACTAGCAGTACACCATGTATGCTGAGTTATTATTTTCAAGGCTGAAGATGCATTTGCTATTTTCAACGTTTTATTCAATAATGTGTGTTGTTTCTATTATTTGTTGTACATACTTAAGTTTAAAAGACACGGCTGTATTTTACTGTTATACAGGTATCACTACATGATTTGGCAAGGACGTTTAACAAGCAGTGATAAAACCTACCCATTATATCTATTTTGTCACTTTCTTTCCTAACTATAAACTCTAAGTGGAAATCCAGTAGAAAGGAAACAGTAAAATTTGAATGTATCCACAGAATATCAAAATATCTGAATGGCACTAATGGTCTGACATTAACTTTTTTTCCTTTGTTTGCAGTTCTCTCTCATTTTAAACATCAGCAAATGCCTAATTTATTTGTGATTCATTGAAAACTGGATAAAGTGATGACTTGGTCAGATTTAGGTATTTAATGAGGATGGAAATGCTTCCTAAACTGATACTCTTTCTTCTATTTGAATAAGATTAAACTATGGGACAATATATTATGCTCAATTTTAGAAATTTCAAAGGCCAAATTTTTGGCAGGATTGGATATGAAGTCCTTCAGAGGACCAAAGGATAGGGCAAAGTCATTAAAATAAAGCATCTTTATACCCTTAAGTTCACAGTGCAATATACCAGCTCTGAGCGTGCTCTGAAAATTGCTGCTTCAGGGACTAACAGTATATCAATATTTCAGTTTGCCATTAAGACTTTATTTGGTTTTCATACTTATTTATTAAAGTCATATAACTCCTATATAGTTCCATTTCTCCCAGGGAAGCTCTACACTATAAATGAAAAAAAAATCCATAAAATATTATTTCATTTGTTGCATCTCTTGGCTTGGCAGGTTATTTTTATGTTACAATTAAACCACATTGTCCCCTCCCAATTCTTCAAGTTAATAAGCACAGAATAAACACAAGAAAGGAGGAATGAGAAATTCAAAACATATCTTATCCTATCCTTATAAAGTATTTCTGTTAGACGGCTAACTTGAAGTTACTGTCAGATTTTCTGGGCTTGAGTTCTCTATCAAAAAAAAAATGTGTTTTATATCTAAAAAGCACAGAAACCTATTTTTTTACTGACAGGATTAAAGGGTAATATTAATGTGTGTTTTGAAAAGAAAGGTAATTATTCATTCTTTTCTATGAGTGTCCCCATTTTAAATAACTGCAAACAGAAGTTTTTAAAACATGCCTCTTAGTTGACCCCACCACCACCCCAGAATAGTGGGACTAGCTGATTTTTAACATGCATCAGAAGGCCTTATTTTCACAAGCAAAATTAAGAATATTTTGTTTGGGGGATATTTATGAAAATATCGCTTTCATGTATAAAAGGAGCTACATGAAAGTCTTAGGCAAGTCTGACCAATTTCTCCTTGGATTACAAGGATAAATGTAATGTTTTAGATATAATCAAAGCAGTAATTAAAAGACATTACTTCCCTTTCTCCAACCTAAGAGTTAAGTGCTTTATACACAAAGCAATAAATACATGTTATTATTAGGAAAAAAACTGCTGCTATTTCCTTTTGAGGGCTGGCAGCAACGACAGTGATACGCTGGAAAAATGAAGTCACTTTCCGAAATGACAAACACTAAGCTGATGCGTCTGATTTACAGTTATCATCCGGCTTAACTGCTTAGAATATTCTGGGCAGGCTAAATGAAAACAATTCAGGAATGCTGGTAGAATAATGGTCTTTTTAATGAGAGGGATGTTTGATGATTTCAGTGATTATGTAATAATAATAGATTACTTTAACCTATAAGCTTACATTTCATAAAGGAAAAATGGTCTTGTAATATTATTCTATCTGAACGACAATGATCCTTTGCCCTTAACTTTTGAGCGCTACTTACTTTTGCTCATAACTGTTTTAGCAGGAGGAGCAGTGCTCCCAAGCTGCCGTTAGATGGTCCCTTGCATGTCGTTTTACTCATTTTAAGGAAGGCGAGAGTAAGGGAGACTGTGGTCGCAGAGATGTTTAACGCCGACTGTGGGGCTTTGGAGAGCATGTCTGCGGTGACCGCAGGCCCATGCCTACCCTTGCTGTTCCCTCGGTTGTCCTTGTCTGTGTGGGCTGCTGAGCAAGCCTAGAGCGTTCGGTCCTCAAGGGACAGCTTGCTTGCTATTGGCTGCCAGCCTGGTGACTGGAACACCACCCAACACTTTATATAATGTTTAAAAAAAAAAAAAGAAAAGAAAAGAAAGAAAGGGGTGGTGGGATACAAAATTGTTGCTTTTGCAAAACATTCTTTAAAAGTTCCTGACAAGCTCTCTTCTACCTTGTTGGATTTTGAAAAAAGAAACCAGAAGCAAGCAAGCTGTCAAAAGCAGATAAATACATCTCTTTTCTGACAAGTTGTAAGCAAGCCATTTTTCTTTGGAAGTATCAGCTTTAATGTTTAGTGGCTAGTGTATTAGTTTACTATTGCTGCTGTAACAAATTACCATAAACTCAGTGGTTTAAAACAATACAAGGGTATCATCTAACGGTTCTAGAAGTCGGAAGTACAGAATCAGTTTCACTGGACTGAAATCAAGGCCTTAGCTAGCCTGTGTTCCTTTTGGAGGCTCCAGGGAAGAATCTGTTTCTTTTCTTGCCTTTTGCAGCTTCCAGAGGCCGCCTGCATTCATTGGCTTGTGGCCCCCTTCAAAGCCAGCTGTATAGCATCTTTGCTCTTTCCTGACCTCTGCTTTTGTGCTTGTATCTTTTCTCTGAGTCAGCCTCTACTGCATCGCTCTTCTAGGGACTCTTGCAATTATGACTGCACTGGGCCCATTCTGACAGTCCACAGGACTCTCCCCATCTCCATCTCAAATTCCTTAACGTGGTCACAGAGTCTCCTTTACCATGAAAGGCAAGACCTATGCCGTGGGCACAGGTTCTGGTGATTAGGAAGCAGACATTTTCGGGCAGCCAATGTTCACCCCACCATAGCTCTCTGTCTGTTTAAATTATTAATTCTTTGCATTTTGTTTTAAATAAAGTAGATGGCTCAAAAATCAGGATGAGCCATTTTAGATGAAAGAATCTCACTGTCAATCTAAATGTAATTAGTCATAGAATAATTCAAATCCCAACCTTCCACATTTAAAAACTGGGTTGACCTGTTTTGTACTGCTCAGTAATACAGTTCCAATCACATAGAATATAATGCTTTTGAAGGCAAGATATAACATAAAACCAATAAGCTTTTCTTTACATTCTTAACCTTTACTCACAATAAAAAGAAAAGGCTATTCAAGTCAGTGCCGATGGGATGGGATGAATCATTTTCTTTCTTTTCCTTCACATTATTACTATCATAAACATTCCAAAACATTTCTTTCAAATATGATTTTGGACTGTAGCATACTGCCAAAAATTATTCATATGCGTGGTGCTAGTTTTCTGCCAATAGCTAACTCAGAAGTCTCATGTAGATGGCCTTCACTCTTTCAAAGCATACATGATACACATCATCACTCTAGTAAAAGAAAAGCTTTTGAGTTAGTGACAGTCATAAAGTGTTTAAAAACCACTGCAGTCTCAGCTGGTCAAGGTTATGTCATAAAGGCAAATCAGGCTTATCGAGACCATCATTCTTTGAATAGGTGATCTGTGCTTTGGAAAGTGTACATTTGCCTTTGAATCACCATGACAACGTGGTTGATCTTAACTACACCACTATGTTCCACTGTGGTCCCCTCCAGTTCAAGGCTCAACCACAGTCTTCCCAGTGATGCCTCCTCATAATGCCTCTGGGCAACCACTAGCCGGAAAGAGAATGTTCTCATTTATTCTCTGGGCAGAAATCTGCAAATGGGGCTGTCAGTCCTCTAGGATGACAGAGGAATTAAGACTGGCTCTGACTGAGCTGAGGCTCTCCTTGAAGGACACCTTTGCACAGTTCAAAGTCAAGGCATGGGGAATTCTTACCGCTACATGTGGCAGGGAAGTCCATGAATGGATCTGGCTAGTGACATATGCCTGGAACCTTATCATGCTTAGTGGTGCTAAGGAAGTCATAACTGAAGGTTGTGGGTGGGGAGTGCGGGTAACTTGGAATGCTCACATGCAATGAATACTTACCTTGCTATTCAAAGAAAATGCAATTGAGAAATAAAAAAATCAGACTCTAGAAGTTTCTGCACATAATGGACAACAAAAGTATTCCATTAAGAATCATGCCAAAAAAGAAATGTGGATTTTTACAGTGCTAAATTTGACAATTACTTCAGTTACCATTTCAAAGTACTTTACTCTTCATATACATATTTAGAGTTAAGCTTCATGCAAAAAAACATGTAAGAACATATTTTGTAGCTTTAAAATTTAAATAGCAGAAACTTCTATGACCTAACATCACACACTTGAAACAAATAATTATTTTTAAGTCTATGCCAGAATTTAGAGCAGTTGAGTAAATGGCCAGTACTCAGTATAGTTGTTCTATACAAATGAATTTCACATCATTTCAGTAACACTTATTTCATAAAGCATTTCAATAAATCCCTGAGTTGGTTATTTATGTGGAAATCTTACAGTTTCTAAATTTAAACCTAAAATACTATGGTCATATGTTATAAAAAGGATTTGGCAAATTCAAGATTTCAAAATGTCAAAACCAAAGTATCAGTGACTAAGTGTTTTTTCAAAATATGATAATCATCTTTGAAGATAAATTCACAGGTTCTTAAAGCTTCAATTTGATTTCACAAAATTTAGTAAGGACTTAGTAAGGACAATTCAGCTTAACAAGCTTTTTAAAATTCAGTTTCTAAGGCAACAATCATAGGTCCCTGTACATTGCTTTTAAAAAAATTCATTTTTACAAATTTAGTTACTGCAACATCAAAGGCAAGGCAAATTTAACTGCCTTACTTTTACCTCCTTTTATCAGACTTTCTGAACAAGATGACTTCCCTCTTTTTAATGGACCAGACCGTTGCTCATTAAGTACAGGAAGGTTGAAGGCAGATAAAATATCAGTATCCAAAGGGGATGCCTGAGATGTCAATGGCCTATTGCATGTTAAGAGCAAACAGGGATTCAGCCCATTTTATGTGCCTAACAGCCAGACTCCTTGTAAGTTATTCCTTATAAATTCATGTCTTACTCAATAAAGAGAAAAGGGAAGAGCTCTCACCTGCACATTTCACTCCCTGAGCAATGAGCCCCCACATGAAGTTGGCACAGTATTCACACCAGTGTGGCCCTCTGAATGTATGGACCTGAAAAAGAGTAGTGACCAAGCGGCCACGGGAAACCCACACATGAGATATTTCCCATCAAAGCACTCATACATAAGGCACAGTTAGTATGAAGACGCACAATACGGTTACGTTTACCAAAACCTTGGTTGAGTGGAACCAAGCATTTAAAATTTCTTTCAGAGCTTGATTTTCTCTTTGTTTTAGAAATGGTGATAAATCAAGCCAATATCCTGTGATTTACTTTTGAAAACAGTTTTTACAGTGGAACTTTCCGACTGGTTCCCTCCAGCTGTAAGCAGTTTCATCTACGTGTTATACAAGCACTGGTGTTATACAAGCACGTTATAGCACGGAGGAGGAGGAGGAGGAGGAGGAGGAGGGAGGAGGGATGTAAAGTCTGTCTGGATCCTGTAAGGATTTTGTCTGATGATTCACCTTCTGTTCTCTGTGATCACAGTTGGGGCCATGCGTGCTGAAGGTGATATTTAGCGACTGGTCACAACAGAATAATCAAAAAGGACCAATTTCTGTTCAAAACCATTTTGATACTATGTTAGCAAAGAAAATATATTTTAGAAACTATAGAAGTTACAGTTAACCAGAAACCCTGTTTGAGCACAATAATTACTGACTCATCTTCCCAGCTCATAAAAATTTTACTGCAGTAGATTCTTTTATCCCTAAGAAAGGAAACCCCAAAGAATTCAAACACCAAGATACCTATAGACTTTATGCATAGGAAAGAGAAGCCATTCTAGCTTAAACCAGATGAAAAAACACTGGTAGAATAGAAAAACAATACATCCAAATCCTGAACATTAAAGAATAAAGGAAAAAATATCTTGAATATTAACACTCTCAGACTTCTGAGCACATATTGGCTGAAAATGTACTCAAGAAACAGGTTAGAAGAAAAGGGAGAGGGAACACGAAGTTACTGATCTGCATCAATTACGTTTACTTGAAATAATTTCTTATACATATGATTTCCTCCAGCAGACAATAGTAATACTAGGGTCAAAACCATAGTGTGACAATCTGATTTGCAAACAATGAAATTACAGCTAATATTGTCACTTTTACTGCTGTTCTGTTTATATACTGAATTGATCTTAGAAACCAAATGATTTTTTTGCTTTGTTTTTGCTTTTTCTTGGTTATCTATTTTATATATAGTGGTGTGTACATGTTAATCCCAGCCTCCTAATTTCTCTCTCCCCTGGTCCCCTTTCCCCTTTGGTAACCATAGATTTGTCTTCTGTGTCTGTGAGTTTCTGTTTTGGAAATAAATTCATTTGTCTTTTTTTAGATTCCACATATAAATGGTATCATATGATAATCTCTAGGTTCATCCATGTTGTTGCAAGTGGCATTATTTCATTCTTTATGACTGAGTAGTATCCCACTATAAACATGTACCATCTTCTTTATCCATTCCTCTGTCAATGGATATTTAACTGGCTTCCATGTCTTGGATACTGCATATATACTACCGCAGTGAACACTGGGATTCTTGTATCTTTTTGAATTATGGTTTTCTCCAGATATATGCCCAGGAGTGGGACTGCTGGGTCACATGGTAGCTCTATTTTTAGATTTTTAAGGAATCTCCATACTATTCTTTATAGTGGCTACACCAATTTACATTCCCACGAACAGTACAGGAAGGTCACCTTTTCTCTAACCCCTCTCCAGTATTTATTGTTTATAGACATTTTAAGGATGCTAGTGAGTGACCTGGGTGAGGTGGTACCTCACTGTAGCTTTGATTTGCATTTCTCTAATAATCAGCAATGTTGAGCATCTTTTCATATGCGTTTTGGCTATCTGTATTTCTTCTTTGCCAAAAAGTCTACTTAGGTCCTCTGCCTAGTTCTCAATTGGATTATTTATTTTTGATAGAGCTGTATGAAGCTGTTGGTATATTTTGGAAATTCTTTGTTGGTCACTTCATTCGCAGATATTTTCTCCTCTTATGTATGTTGTCTTCATTTTGTTTATGGTTTCCTTTGCTATGCAAAAGCTTTTAAATTTAATTAGGTCTCACTTGTTTATTGGTAAGTGATTTTTAAGACTGATGCAAATATATATATAAACTTCAAACTTAAGATGCCACTGAACATAAGACTTACCCTGAATGTAAGATTCCATGTAGAGAAATCACCAATTAACTTATGGCATGCCACTGATTATAAGCTTCATCCCAATTTCAGAGATGTTAAAATGAAAAAAACCAAAACCAAAAACATGCAGTAGAGTCAATGAAATATGGTATATTAAAATTCAAAATACTACTGCTGGCCAAAATATCCATATAAGGCAACAGTGGATAACCCAGGGTTCATTCAAGCAGGTATGTACTTGTGGTTCTGGTTGCTGCCAAGTGAGCTCAAATACAAAACTGTGTTGATTTTGGGGGAGGGGGAAAGGCCATAATACTGTCTATTTTTTTAATGGAAGTGTCGGGAATGCAGACACAGTTGCTTCTAGGTTGTTAACGATGTTCAGAGCCTACAAACTGAAAGCATTTCCTGGAGTTCCTGAAGCTGAGCCCAAGATTAACATCCAGATAGTGTCTGATGTCTTTGTTTTTCCCTGTGTTCCTCTGAGTGAATAAAACTGGATAAAGTATGCAATCTTGCTTTTAATCTGAGGCAAATGAGTGAAATAGATAGCAATGACTCATATTTTAAAAGTTATATAGTCACAAAATAGCTATAGAACTGTGAAGTTATTTTTAGAGGCAATCTCAGGGTAATCTTGTTTCACTTAACTTGGTAAGGTTAATAAACTGAACCAGAAGAGTGGAGAAGTCCCGGTTTTGTACCTGCCGTTATTCATGATAAGAGGTGTTTAAATTCCACTGGTGTATAAATCACGAGGACAAAGAAGGGCTCTTGGCAAACAGCGCTGGGTACGGAGATGTTACAGAGCCAAGTCCCTGCTTTGCCTTCACAAAGCAGTGGTGAACGTGGCCTTCTGGAAGCCTTGTGGCCTCTCTTCATATCACATATGCTGCAGAAACAGTTTCACTGTCCCAGCGGCCCAGTGTCCTCTAATTGGGAGCACACATGCGTCTCAGAAAGCAATCCTTAGGAAACTGTTCTTGATCCAGTTCCTTCTCGGACAGGTTTCTATAAAGGCATCTTGCCACCTGGGGCTGGTTTTAGTGGTGGTTTTAATTTTGTTTTCTTAAACCACTTGTAAGGCAGGTTATATAGCTCTCAAGGAAATGGTTCTAGAAGTAGGCCTTGAAGCACCAGAAGTTTGCTAAACTAGTATTTGTGTAACAGGATTTAAATGAATTTCCTTTTGAATTTTGTATCTATAACTTATTTAATTTTTTTGACTTTCCTGACTCCATGACACTGGCCTGTACTTGTAAAAACCGAATATTGTAGTCTTTGTGTCTCTTCGCTCCTCCTAAAGGTTATCAAAACAAATGGACATCATTCATGAATTAATCATTTTTATTCATTTACAAACATTAAGTGATGACATATACAAAAAATTTAAAAAAATATTGGCTCAAGGAATTCACCATAGGTTTCTTCTGCTAAATATAACATGAAAAGCCTCTTCTGAAAGTGTCTGCAAAGTATAAGGGCAGCTGGGGAGGGGCGTTGCTTGGTTAAGATGAATGAATTGAGGCTTCCGGGTGAGCAGAATTAAATGGGGTTGTGTGTGTCAGAGGATGAATTAGGAAAGGCTGCTCCAAGGAAATGAGAGACACACCAGGAGCGAAGCAATAGGGTGTTTAGAGGATTGTGAGGCAGCTCAGTGTGGGTGGGGTGCAGGCGTGGAGAGGGGCAGATGAGGCCTCTCCCATACCTGCAAAGGCATACTTTGTTCAGTCAGCAATGCAGGGCCACTGAAGATTTCAAGGAAAGTGACACAGTCAAGGGATCAAGGCTGGCGGCAGACAGACCAGGCAGGCTGCCTCAGCTGTGGTTCAGGTGAACTCAGGCAGTGCTGACTGAGCGCGCGGAGGCAGGGTCAGTAGGACTTGGTAACGGACTGAGTCACAGGCGAGGGAGAGGAGGAGGACGGGGGCCAAGTCTTAGGCTCTGGGGCCTGCTGATGAGGGAAGACGGCATTAACAGGGGGACCAGAAGCAGAGGGACAGGTCTGGGAGTGAGCTGGGAGGGGACGAGCGGAAGGGATGGAGGAGAGGAGGTAGCTCGTGGAGTAAGTTTCCTGAGGGCAGGAAACCCAGTGGAGATGGGGCCAGGGCAGAGGGACTAGCTCGGAGGAAGAGCAAACGGACTCTTCCCCTTCCCCGAGGTGGGAGCGCCAAGGTGAGGGGGGAGAGGATGGCTGTGCAGGGCAGGAGTGGTGGGAGCCTGGGACCCAGCAGGCTAAGGGAGTTCATACTTGACGGTTTAGCTGCTGTCGTGTTAGGAAGTAAGTTCACTCATGAAGCAAAGGAAGTTTAGAATAAGTAGGGAACAGGAACTGGAACTGGTCGGAAAGTCAGACTGTACTTGAAAGCAAGTCTCTTTCCTGGATGGCATTATCATCATATCACTACTGTAACAGTGTCAAGTGCATTAAAGAAAAAGTGAAGCACACTTTCTTTTAAAAAGGGTGACTGTGTTACATTTGAGCTTTAGCTGAACGTTTTATTTTATATGCAGTTTTACATTAGCAGTGATGTTTATATCACATATTTTATTGATTCAAAAAAGATACCTTTAACAAGTCAATTGTACAAACTGTACAACTTAGAATAGGTGTATGATTTCCAGTTGTTCTATTTATCTGGCACCACAGAAACAGGGCCCTCGTTACGCCTGCAGACGAAGCTCCAGAGCACTGACACCTGCAGATAATATGCTTACCAGATATGGCTGTATTCCGACTACCAGTCTCAGAACGATTTAATCAGAAATGTAATGGACATTCAAAACACTATAAAGTAAAAGGTCAAAAGTTGCATCTTGGAGGTTCTTTCTGCTTAGGAGTATGCTAAGAGAGAGCTAGGCTGGAATCTGGAAGAAAGGAGGCCTGAGTGGTTCACAAGGCGCTCAGGCAAGTGCAAGGTTATAAAGGAGAACGGCTCATGCCTGAACGCTCTCAGACATCCGCACAGGTCAGCACTCAGGGCATCAAGATTACTGACGTCTTCATAACACAACGAACAGATACTCATTAAGTGACATTTTCCATGTGTCATTTTTTTAGGGAATTTTTGTAAACTGTCCCAGATTTTTATGTTTATATAAGTCTGTTTTAGTTTTCCTATCTCTTCTTTTTCTCCAAAGCTGTCAGCCCTTTTTCTCTCTTCCTAACCCTTTTTCAACCACTAATTCTTAGTTGTAAACCTGGAAATCTGATAAGGTAACTTTGCTAGTACTGGATGTAGATCAAGAAAATGCATCACCTATCTTCCTCTTGAAGGCATTAACAAACCAAACCAGACTCACCAAACTTGTGGTTCCTTGTCTGTGTTTCTTATAGCTAAGGCTGAGGGATATTGGTCCTGGGAAAAGAATGTGTTGGTAGCATCATGCTTTATTCTGTTAGTCTCTATTTACTGTTTCTTATAAGCAGAGGCCGCCTCAGCTTCTGTTGTGTACTGTATGACCTTAATGACACAGGCTGGCTTTATAAGGTGGGAAAATAACCAATTCCTATATGAATGGCACTGTTTCTTCCTTTTGGTTATTTAAACCAATCACTTGATTAATTTGTAAAAAGGGATTCCTTGGGGGAATGTTTTGATCCCAATCAGCGTCAGCATGTAACAGTGTTAGTGAGGTCAGAGATGGTCCTGAGGAAAGCTACCTTTTAACTTGGCCACAGGTATATTTTTCTAGGCCACCTCCAAAGCTTTTGGTACATCTTGACAAATGAAAGTGACACAGTACATGGCATGAATTATACTTCCATGAACAAACGGCAGAGCGACTTGTTTTAAGGACCTCTTCTCTTGCAACTGGAAAAAAGACAACTTTATTACCATGGCATCTAGATTGCCCTCACCTGTGAATACCTCCTGTCACATCAATCACCTTAAAAATGAAGATGAAAGACTGTATTAACTAGTGGACCCAACAGAGTCTGTCACAGGATGAGTAATGGTCAGAAACAGGCTGAAAAGGACAGACAAGGAGTGAGATGGGTGGGCTCCTGAGGGGTCCACATGGCACAGGCCAAGGGTCCTGTGTCTCCTGGGTATCAATCTAGATAAAAACTGAAGCTGTTCTCAACTGGGCCTACCGTCATATTAACCTGAACCCTGGTTTCCATAAGAAAACCAGCACGCCTGCTTCTCAGGTTTCTGACGTTCACATCTCCAGTTTGAATGTCAGTAAAGAAACAGCAGAAAAGAATTCTACGCTATGGCAAGAGAAAGAAAAAAAATCACATCTTCATTATTCCTCCCAAGCCATAACACTACCTCTAGAAATAAGCATGAATGCAAACAGCCAAGGAGAGTGCCTGCAAAGCCTGCTGCAAATATAAACTATGTTGGAGGCGATAACATTAGGGGAAATGAAATTTTGCCTGGAAAGGTGGGAATGACATTTCAGCTGCCGCTCTTCATTTGGGAGGCTCTGATGAGTCAGTTCTCCAGTGTGATATTAGGCAATGAAGGGAGAGAACAGATGATCAAAATCAAAACGAAAGGAATGTAGGTAGGCAGGCAGCTGGGCACAAAAGGCTTTTTTTTCCTTTTCCTTTTTATCTTTAGGGCAGCTGAATGCATTCTTTTAAGTAGCCAATTTTAGTCTTACTGAGATGGCTTAAGTTTGATCCAAAAGGTTTGGAATTTAGAATTTCGGTCCTAATTTGACTTCTTTGTGGTTAAGGTATATTTTGATTGATACTAAATAATGAGACGACTGTAGAATGTTGGCTATCATCATTAGCAACAAACACTTAAAACTGTACACAGGTACCCTGCAAGGAAGAAAAAAAAAAGGTAGGGAGGGGGAACTTAAAAATAGGAGTATCTTTAGTATCATAGCTTCCTGGTGGCTTAGTGGTAAAGCATCTGCCTGCAATGCAGGAGACCTGGGTTTGATCCCTGGGTCAGGAAGATCCCCTGGAGAAGGGAATAGCTATTTACCTATTCCAGTATTCTTGCCTGGAGAAGAATCCCATGGACAGAGAAGCCTGGCAGGCTACAGTCTATGAGGTCACAAAGAATGGAACACAAGTGAGCGACTAACACTTTTTTCTCTTTTAGTATCAGAACAGTACTTCTTGCCTGGTTATTTAAACTTTGAGTAGTCTTAACAACCTTTAGGAAAACGCTATACCAAACAGTAAGGTTTGGGTATGGTTAAGCCAGCCTGAAACTCCAGTATTTTGGCCATCTCACGTGAAGAGTTGACTCATTGGAAAAGACTCTGATGCTGGGAGGGATTGGGGGTAGGAGGAAAAGGGGATGACAGAGGATGAGATGGCTGGATGGCATCACTGACTTGATGGACGTGAATCTGAGTGAACTCCGGGAGTTGGTGCTTGACAAGGGAGGCCTGGTGTGCTGAGATTCATGGGGTCACAGAGAGTTGGACACGACTGAGCGACTGAACTGAACTGAACTGAGGCCAGCAGCACTGGCATGGTGCTGGCCATGCCTCCCTGACTTGTTCTAGTGTAAGGTGGTACCCAGGGCAGGAAAGGCAGAAGGAGTGCCTGGAGCGTATGCTGAAATATGGCCGCAAGCAGTGCTTGGGGCTGGCGGGGGCCTGGTATAGGAGGAGGGGCACAGCCTCTGGCCAACCTCAAGGGGGTTCTGGATGCATGGGAAGAACCAGACGAACGTCCCCTTTGCCAAGTGTCCAGGTGCTAACAGCGTCCACAGCTGGCTACTACCCATGACTGTGCAGGGGCTGTGAGGTACTCACTTCACCACACAAGTAGTTAATACCGTCAGAGGTATGTATCACTGTGAAAAGGAGGACAAAGGACAGGAAACTCAGTAACCTAAGGTTTCAAGAGTGAGAAAACTGTTCAGAATTGAGGGAGATGTCCTGAGACTCCTGGACATACCTTGGTCATATCACAAATCAGTGGTATCCGCCTAAATATGAGAAATAACTACAGGCAAAAACTAACATAACATGGTCAGGCTACACCACCACTAGCCATGCTTTACTAGTGGGACAATGATCAGGACACTATTAATAATTTAGTCCTGCTCCCACATGTAAAACATACAAATGATTTTTATTAACTGCTATATAAAACAGTTCTTTAAACATAAGCATGTACAGAAAAAATAATGTATTATCAATTCTATTCACATAGTCCATTCACCAGAATCCTATACAGGGTCTTGTTGTTGTTCAGCTGCTAAGTCATGTCCAAGGCTTTGCGACCCCATGGAGTGCAGCACACCAGGCTTCCCTGTCCTTCACTATCTCCTAGAGTTTGCTCAAACTCATGTCAACTGAATTGGTGATGCTATTTAGCCCTCTCATCCTCTGTCACCCTCTTGGGCCTTGTCAGCAAAGTTTAAATTTCTTTCTGGCTTCCTTCATGATCTATCTTTCCACATCAACACTATCCCAGTGAGGGAGGAATAGCCCTAAAATTACAGCTGAGCCAATGTGGTACAGACAGGTGAACTTGCTTAGGCTCACGCTGCTAAGTCGCTTCAGTCGTGTCCGACTCTGTGCGACCCCACAGACGGCAGCCCACCAGGCTCCTCCGTCCATGGGATTTTCCAGGCAGGAGTACTGGAGTGGGGTGCCACTGCCTTCTCCAGCTTAGGAGAACTTACACAACTTCATGAGCGCTAAAACACAAACACAGTTTCTGGTGTCAGTGTTCTAAGCTGTCAGACTGGCCCCTTACACAAAGCTATCAACTTGAAATCCAGGAATCAGGCAGTGGAAACACCAAACTACTCAAGGCATTTATTTTATTTATCACATTACAAGGTGAAGTTTGCATAATAAATGATAAAACAATAAATATCATCCAGTAATTTAAAAACTTTCCATTCTAAAATATGGGTGTTTAAAGCACCTATAATTTAATGTTTAGCCATTTTTCAAGTTTCAGAAACAAATTTCTTTTCTTTTTATAGGAGCTCTAAAGAGATCTTTGTCTCTAAACTGAACTTAAAAAGTTTTAAAATGTTGAACCATACCTAAAACACTTCTACTTTGAAAGTTTAGTTTCATTACTTGGACTAATGTTGCATTTAAATATCAGTAGGGAAAAATCAACTGGAGAAGGCAATGGCACCCCACTCCAGTACTCTTGCCTGGAATATCCCATGGATGGAGGAGCCTGGTAGGCTGCAGTCCATGGGGTCGCTGAGAGTTGGACATGACTCAGTGACTTCACTTTCATGCATTGGAGAAGGAAATGGCAACCCACTCCAGTGTTCTTGCCTGGAGAATCCCAGGGATGGTGGAGCCTGGTGGGCTGCTGTCTCTGGGGTCGCACAGAGTCGGACACGACTGAAGTGACTTAGCAGCCGCAGAGGCAGCAGCAGGGAAAAATCAACACAGTAAACCAACACTTAAAAATATCAATCTCTTAAAGTCGTATTATGAAAGGATAATAGGAAAATACAATAAATGAATCAACTAGGTTGTGCAATAAAAACCACTGTACCATCCACAGCTGAGTGACAGATAATCTCTATACCACATTATAGGATGTAAACACTAAGAAACAAAAAGCTCAGACTAATCCACATTATCTTATGATCCACAATTTCTCAAAGCCAAGTCTGTACTAATAGTCACAGTTCCTCAAAGCCAGGTTTCAATTTCTCTTTGGCTTATAGTTGTAAAAATGTCACCTGAAGAAGTCTGCTGTTTTATTATGAATAGAGTATTCCTCTAATCACCTGGAAAAGGTTTCACTAAAATGCACAAAAATTTTTAAACTATGTAGTTCAAACTCTTTTAAAGCTCTAATAAAAGAGATGCAAATTTTCTCTATTGTTTTTCTATTGGGTTAATTGGGTCTTCTTTTTCTAGTTTCCTAAGGTGAAAATTCCAGCTTGTGCTTCTTCCAGCCCAGCGTTTCTCATGATGTATTCTGCATATAAGTTAAATAAGCAGAGTGACAATATACAACTTTGACATACTCCTTTTCCTATTTGGAATCAGTCTGTTGTTCCATGTCCAGTTCTAACTGTTGCTTCCTGACCTGCATACAGGTTTCTCAAGACACACGTCAGGTGGTCTGGTATTCCCATCTGTTTCAGAATTTTCCACAGTTTATTGTGATCCACATAGTCAATAAAGCAGAAATAGATGTTTTTCTGGAACTCTCTTGCTAGTGAAGAAGTTGGCTTAAAGCTCAACATTCAGAAAACGAAGATCATGGCATCCGGTCCCATCACTTCATGGCAAATTGATAGGGAAACAGTGAAAACAGTGTCAGATTTTATCTTTCTGGGCTCCATTGTGACTGCAGCCATGAAATTAAAAGACACTTACTCCTTGGAAGAAAAGTTATGACCAACCTAGATAGCATATTGAAAAGCAGAGACATTACTTTGCAACAAAGGTCCATTTAGTCAAGGCTATGGTTTTTCAAAAGTGGTCATGTATGGATGTGAGAGTTGGACTGTGAAGAAGGCTGAGCACCAAAGAATTGATGCTTTTGAGCTGTAGTGTTGGAGAAGACTCTTGAGAGTACCTTGGACTGCAAGGAGATCCAACCAGTCCATTCTAAAGGAGATCAGCCCTGGGATTTCTTTGGAGGGAATGATGCTAAAACTGAAACTCCAGTACTTTGGCCACCTCATGCGAAGAGTTGACTCATTGGAAAAGACTCTGATGCTGGGAGGGGTTGGGGGGCAGGAGGAGAAGGGGACGACAGAGGATGAGATGGCTGGATGGTATCACCGACTCGATGGATATGAGTTTGAGTGAACTCCGGGAAATGGTGATGGACAGGGAAGCCCGGCATGCTGCGATTCATGGGGTCGCAAAGAGTCAGACACGACTGAGTGAATGAACTGAAGGTGAAAGTTTAGCTAATTATTTTGACCTTTTCCCCCAAAATAAGCATTTAATGGTACAAAGTTCAACTTAAGCACTATTTTAGCCACATTCCAAGAATTTTGGTATGTTGTAGTTTTCCTCTTATTCAGGCTAAAATATTTTCTAATGTTCCTATGATCACGTCTTTAATTCATGAGTTATTTAATAGTAAATTGTTTAATTTCTAAACATGTGGAAACATTTTCAGATTTTGAGTTTAATTCTGTTGTGGTACCAGGATATGCTTTATATGATTTCAATCCTTTCATATTTATTGACACTTGTTTTATGGCCCAGAATATCATCTATCTTGGTAAATCTTTCACGTTCACTTGAATAAGTTTGTGTATTCTGCTGTTGCCAAGTAGAATACTCTGCAAATACCACATTTGATACTGTTGTTCAAGTCTTCAAAATCCTTACTGATTTTACATTTGTTCTGTCTGTCTGTCCTATCACTGTGACAGAAGTGCAGAGATCTCCATTTGTAATTGTGGATCTGCCCATTTCACTTTTTAGTTGCTGTTTTATGTATTGTGAATCTCTGATATTAGGTGCATATAAATTTTAAACTATGTCCTCTTCATGAAATACTTCTTGTTCTGAAACTACTGTTTAAGTATAGCCATTTGAACTTTCTTTGAATTAACTGTTTATATGATACATCTTTTTATTTCTCTGTCTCTTTAAAGTGGGTTTCTTGTGGATAGAATATAGTTGCACCTTGGTTTTTAAATCCAATCTGACAACAACCTCTCTCTTTTAATGGAGTATGTAGTTTAGTTCTGTTTAGTGTAGTTCTGAATATAATTGGTTTTAAATTGTCATCGAGCTTTTGTTTTCTATGTATTTCATTTGGATTTTTTTTCTTGCATACTTTTTATGAATGCATTCTGTCTACACTATTAGCTTGTAACTGTTTTATTCTTTAGAGTTTGTTCTAAGGTTTACCATATACATCTTTAACAATATTACAGTCTACCTTCAAACACTATTACACCCTCTCATGTACAGTGTAACTTACAACAGTACATTTACACTTTCCGACCCTATACTTTATGCTATTGTTATTTGCGTTACTTGTGCAAATTACATATTACTATTTTTGCTTTAAACAGTAAATTAATTTTTCAAAAAAACCTACTAAAATGATGGAAAAACATATTTTTACACTTACCTACATGTTTACTATTTCTGGCATTCTTTATTGTTTTGTACAGACCTAAATTTCCATCTGGTATTATTTTTCTTTTCTCTAAAGAACTTCCTTTAACATTCTTATAGGTCTCTTGGTGATGGAATCACTTAGGTTTTTTTGTTGTTTAAAAAATGTTTTGTCTTCATATTTGAAAGAGATTTTGCGGAATACAGTGTTCTAGAATATAGTTTTAGTATTATTGTTGAGCACTTTAAAGACATTATTCCATTGTTTTGCATAGTTACTGATGGGAATCTCGCTGTCTTTCAGCATCTGTATGTATTCTCCCCAATTCCCAGCAGAACTAGTGAAGCGGCAGTGTCGGACTCTTGGAGACCTCATGGACTATACAGCCAACCAGGCTCCTCCGTCTATGCAGTACTAGTGACAGAGCAAAGTACACTTCTTCTGTTGACATATTTTTCCTGCACTGAAATAATCTTTAAAGATGTTAACCTCTTCTTTTAAAAAAATGTATATTCTATTTCTATTTGTGAGTGTGCACATTTAAGGTCCTATAAAACCATAAAACTACAAATACATAATGAAACGAAATGTGAAAATAAAATTCAAGAGAAACCAAACACGTGTTTAATTTCTAGAGCCGAGAGACATCTTTTATATATTTACCATATGTAAGGGATTAAAACTTCACCCCTCAGGCAGAGTACCACTTTAGGACGAAAACTTCTTACCCGTAACCTGGTTTTCTCTTTGTTTCTCTGCTGCTCTTACAATTTTCTCTTTAGCACTGGTTTTCAGCAGTTTGATTATGATGTGCCTAGTGGTTGTTTTCATGTTGTTTCTATTTGGTACTCATAGCACTTCTTGGATCTGTGGGTTTTCATCAAATTTACACAATTCTTGGTAATTATAGTTTTATCCCGTGGCCTCCTACCATTGCGTCTTCTGACTCCAGTCGCACCTAAGGTAGACTGATATTGTCCCACGGGTCTCCGAGGCTGTGCCCCCACTCCCTGCCCCGCGTCTCTGTCCTCCATTTTGGATATTTTTATTGCTGTGTCTTCTGGTTCAATAATCTTCGTCTTCTCTGCTACCTAGTATGCTATAAACACCATCCAGTGTATTCTAAATTTCAGGCATGTTTTTTCTCTCTCTCGAGATTCCATCTGGATTGTTTTAAACAGCCTCCCTTTCTTTCCTCACTGCAGCCTCTAGTCTACTGCTAATGTAACCATGCTACTAAGATGATACCATTCTGAGGACTTGTAAAGCAACGCCTCATCTATTACGATGTCTTTCCACTTCTATTCTCAGGTGGGCAAAACTACGCTCAGCCTAGGGTGAATTTCAGTGATTATTCAGCCTGTTGCTTTCTGGTGGTTTTCTGATAGTTTCTTCTCATGCAGGTGTAGATAAGCCCTCACTCAAAAGACTCATGAAGACGCCTATGCAGAACTCCACAGCTCTGAGTACAGCTCTGTCCCCCAGGTACTCTGCACCCCAAATCTTAGCTTCTTTGTCTTGCCAAACTCCAGTCTATGTCCTCAACTTGGTAACACCAGAGGATTCCCGCTCCATGTGCTGTGGCCTGGACACTGCCTTCACGCAGTAAGTGAGAGCAATCTGAAACTCACCTTGCTTGTGTTCCTTCCTTAGGTATCACAGAACTGTAATACCTGTTGTTCAATGTCTGACTATCATTTTGCATACTTTTTATGGTTTGCTAGTTGTGTAGGATGGGAAGGTATATCTATTTCTTCCATCATGGCTGAAAGTGGGAGTTGAGATTATCTTCTTGATTCTAAAACTGATCTTTCATGTCAGCTTGAACTTTTCTGGGCATCCATTTCAACACATGTCAAATGGCATTAACCTAATCAGCAATCCTTAATGCCCTTTCTATAGGCTGAACTGCTTCTGGATTCTTTTACCCTCATGTTCTACGTGTGCACGTCTCTCAGCCAAGTGTTACATTAATATTATATTCAGGGAGCTGTACACTAGGATCTTGTAACTGGTGATTTCATTTGTCATTTAATGTTGTAATGGGCATTTCTTATTTTTCAGCCATGCAGAATAAACGTCTTGCCTTTGGCTAATAGTTTTCAGCCCACATGGGCTATATGGAGCCGACCCTATCCCCAGCTCCAGCAGAAGGCATGTGACCTAGATCCAAGCCAATCAGCACATTCCAGTCTCTTGAACCAGAGCTACTGGTTCAGAGACGGGCATATAATTGGGTGAATGCCTGCCAAGCCTAGACCCTTTGCTCAAATAGTCTTTAAGCAGCTGACTAGAATCGGAGCATATACAGAGCAGGAACCTCTGCCAGCCATCTTGTCACCAGAGGGAGCCTAAAAATGAAGACAGAACTGGGTGACAGGGTTCTGGTAGCATTTTAAGCCCTGGGCCAAGGGCTACCTTCAAGTAACACAGGACTTTTCCTACCATGTGAGCTAGTCATTTCCCACTTTGCCTCAGAGAGCATGGGTTGGGCTTTCTGACACTTGGATGGAAAGCCTTCCATCTGTCCTTTCAAACGGTAAATATCAGTTTGGGTTCCAAGCGGATTTCTAAAAAGACAAAGTGGAGCAACATCATACAACAGTGGAATAATGAGCTGTAACAGCAAACCGTGAAAGCAGAATTACAGGCCTCTGAGAGGTGGGTCTTCTCTTTATGAACACACTGTGCGAGCTTGCAGGGCAGAGCCACAAGCAGCCATCAGGGTGTGGAACATGTAAGGGCTAGGACTCCAAACACAGGGAGTTCTACAAAAGAGAAAGAATGAGCCTCACATTCAGGCCTGATTTGGGCAAATCCGTTCACATAGCCAAAAATGTCATCTCCACTGCAACAGACTGGAGGACATTCAAGAATCCTCTGGCTCCCATGACCTAAAAATGAATGTATTCTTTTCAACTTCTGTGTCTGGATACCACTTTAAAAACACACCCAGTTCTACTTTTGCTCCCTACAAAAGCACACATACAGAAAATAAGCAGTTGATTATTTTCTTCAGGAGTGTACCGCCACTGGGCTATTTCCCCCTTTTTTCTATCTTACCTATTCTAGCAGCAGAAAGAATATTAATGTAATTTTAAGGTGAGAGGTTAGTAAGCCTGGAAAAAAAAAAAGCTATTGGTATGTTATTTATTGGAAAATAATCTGTAGTGGTTTCTCAGCTATCAGTAGTGCTGTGGTAAAATATCTAAGCAAGAAAAATCAATACCTGCATGTGCTCTCTTCACTTAAAAGATCTTTCCTAGATTTCTATTGCATTTCTTTTGGTGTCTCTGTGTCTGTTCTCCCTGCCCTTTGGGCAATGATATTTTGGACTATACACTGTTACATAAGAATAATGAATGCTAACTAATAAGGGTAATAATTGTACTGAGATATAGAGAAGATGTTATGACATGTACATATTCCTCAAGCATAAACTTTGATTATTTTATTAAAGCCACAATAGGCTTCATTATTAGACTGTCTCCCAAGGAATGTTGATATAGTGGGCCACAAAGAAAATGAAGAAAAGTATAATATGTCAAGGTTGTAGAAAACAGAGATATGAAATATTACACATAAATAGAATTAAGACTTAATCCTAAATTAACTCTTGGGGCCAGGGGGATGGATATATGATACAAACGACTATAAAAAGTTGCCTATAAAGCATAAACATGTCCCAAATCCTTGAACATTAGATTACTATGTGGACAAAAACTAAATTACTAAGAGAAAAGAATTCTAGAGGAGGTGACTTTTCAAAATTGTGTGTTCTTCCTAAGGATTTACATCCCTAATTTGTTACTGTGTTGAGAGTCATATGTCAGGCTGATTCTCCACTTTAGGAAACATTTTGGAGAAACCATGTTTTCTGAAACATTGTCAACAGCACAGACAGGATGGAAATAATCAAGACTGCATTAGATGCAGCTCTCTGACAGAGGGTCTCAAATTAGGATACTGGTTGAAAATAAGAACTAGGATAGGTTCTTATCAGAGACAGAGAAAAAGTGCCAGGCTCCTCCTCAAGGTGTTTAAAAGTGGCAACCTTAACATCTTAAAAGCTTGTTTTGTTTTTAAATTATTTGGTTTTTAATTTCATAAAAGACAAAGTACACCTAATGTGTTTCACTAACAGCCTCCTAGTGAAAACAAACTTGCAAAGTTCTCCCCAAATGCTAAATTACTAATACTTTGTTTTTTAATCCCATAAAAGAAATAGGACTAAGAAATTCCACTAATAGTCTCCAAGAAAGACAAACTTCCAAATCTCTCGCCAAATTTGAAAAGAACAAGAGCAAAAAATAGGCAAGTGAGACTATATCTAACAATCTTCTGCACAGCAAGAGAAATCAACAGAGTGAAAAGGCAACCTGCTGCTGGGTCATGATACACTAACAGTGTTAGTTTTCATTTTTTGAGGAACCTCTATAATGCTTTCCATAGTGGCTGTACCAATTTACATCCCATCAACAGTGCATAAGGGTTTCCTTTACACCCTCTCCTACACTGGTTATTTGTCTTTTTGACAACAGACATTCTAACAGGTATGAGATGATATATCCTGTTTTGATTTGTATTTCCCTGATGATTGGTGATGCTGAGCACCTCTTCATACAGCTGTTGACCATTTGTCTATCTTTTGAGAAAGGTCTATTCAGGTCCTTTCCTCATTTCTTTGAAATGAGTTTTTGGTATGACGTCCCTATATATTTTGGATACCTCTTGCCAGATACATGATTTGCAAATGTCCATGTTTTCTTAATCCATAGGTTGCCTTTTCACTCTGTTGACTGTTACCATTACTGTGCAAAAGTTTCTACTTATTTTTTGCTTTTGCTACGTGTGCTTTTGGGGCTATATGTAAATAATCAATGCCAAAACCAATGTCAAAAACATTTTCCTCTATGTTTTCATCTTCTAGATTTTTGGTTTCAGGGCTTATATCTAAGTCTTTAATATGAAACAGTTTTTTAATAAATGCTGTGTGATCGGCTGAGTCCAAGAAGTACAGAGTCCCATACAGGATAAACCCAAGGAAGAACACACCAAGACATATAGCAATCAAATTGACAAAAAAAACAAAGAACATGAGAAGCAACAAGGGAAAAGCAACAAATAACTTTATGGGAGTTCCCTTATAAGTTATCAGCTGATTTCTCAGCAGAACCTCTGGAGGCCAGAAGGGAGTGGCATGAGATATTTAAAGTGATGGAAGGAAAGAAGCTACAACCAAGAATACTCTATCCAGCAAGTCTCTTGTTCAGATTTGATGGAGAAATCAAAAGCTTTATAGACAAGCAAAAGAGAATTCAGCACCACCAGACCAGCTTTGCAACAAATGCTAAAGGAACTTATTACATTTCTAGGCAGAAAAGGCCACAACTAGAAATGAAAAATTACAAATGGAAAAGCTCACTGATAAAGGCAAACACACAGTAAGGGAAAGAAATTATCTGCACACAAATATCGGAGAAGGCAACGGCACCCCACTCCAGTACTCTTGCCTGGAAAATCCCATGGATGGAGGAGCCTGGTGGGCTGCAGTCTGTGGGGTCGCTAGGAGTTGGACACAACTGAGCAACTTCACTTTCACTTTTCACTTTCATGCATTGGAAAAGGAAATGGCAACCCACTCCAGTGTTCTTGCCTGGAGAATCCCAGGGACGGGGAGCCTGGTGGGCTGCCATCTATGGGGTCGCACAGAGTCGGACACGACTGAAGTGACTTAGCAGCAACAGCACACAAATATATCAAAACCAGCAATTGTGAGGAGAGGAGAGCACAAATACCGGACACTGGAAATGCATTTGAAATTAAAAGACCAGCAACTTAAAACAATCTTGTTTCTATACAGACTGCTGTATCAAAACCTCTTGACAACTTAAAATCTACACTAGATACACAAAAACAAAAAGGAATCCAAACACAAGACTAAAGTTAGTCATCAAGTCAAAAGAGAGCAAAAGAAGAAAGGAAGAAAAAACATCTACAAAACCAAATCCAAAATACTTAAGAATGGCAACAAGCAATGGGAATTTGTTGTATGACTTGGAACTCAAACCTGAGTTGAGCTCTGTGACAATCTACAGGGGTGGGACTGGGAGGGGAGAGTGGGCGGATCGTTTAAGAGGGAGGAGACATATGTATACTTATGGCTGATTCACGTTAAAGTCAGGCAGAAACCAACACAACTCTGTAAAGCAAGTATCCTTTGATTAAAAAAAAAAAAATGACAAAGGAACATTAGAGTTGGCCTAAAATTTTGCTCATGCTTTTCCATAAGATCTTATGGAAACTTAGAATGAACTTTTGGGCCAACCCAATACATTTCAATAACTACCTTAAATGTAAATAGATTAAATGCTCCAACGAAAGACATAGGCTGGCTAAAGGGATACAAAAACAGGACCCATATATATGCTGTCTATAAGAGAACCATTTCAGATATAGGGACACATAGAGACTGAAAGTGAGGGAATGGAAAACGTATTCCATGCAAATAGAAATCAAAAGAAAGCTAGAGTAGCAATACTCAGACAAAATAGACTTTAAAGATTGTTACAAGAGACAGGGAAGGACACTATGAAGATCAAGGGATCAATCCAAGAAGAAGATATAACAATTTTAAGTATATATGCACTCAGGAGCACCTCTATATATAAGGCAAATGCCAACAACCATAAGAGGAGAAATCCACAGTAACACAATAATAGTTGAGGATTTCAACACCTCAATTTCATCAATGGACAGATCATCCAGACAGAAAATCAATAAGAAAACACAGGCTTTAAATGACACATTAGACCAGATGGACTTGATATTTATAGGGCATTATACCCCAAAGCAGCAGAATACACATTCTGAAGTGCACATGGAATATTCTGGACAGATCACACACTGGACCACAAAGTGAGCCTTGATAAATTTAAGATTAAAGATCATATCAAGCATCTTTTCCTACCACAACACTATGAGATTAGAAATCAACTGAAGGGGGGAAAATGTAAAAAACACAAGCTTGTGGAGGCTAAACAATATGCTACTAAACAATCAACGGACCACTGAAGAAATCAAAGAGGAAACCAAAAGAACGCCTAGAGACAAATGAAATCAAAAGCATGGCCATCCAAAACCTATGGGACACAGCAAAAGCAGTTCTAAGAGGGAAGTGTATAACAGCAATACAATCTTACCTCAGGAAACAAGAAAAATCACAAATACACGACCTAACCTTACACTAAGCAACGAGACAAAAAGAACAACCCACCCCCGCCGCACTGAAGTTAGTAGAAGAAAAGAAATTATAAAGAAATAAAAGAACAATGAAATTAAAAGCTAGTTCTTTGAAAAGATAAACAAAATTGATAAACCTTTAGCCAGACTCACCAAGGGTGGGGGGGAGGAAGAGGGATCAAATCAATAAAATTAGAAATGGAAAAAAAAGTTTCAATGGACATCACAGAAATACAAAGGATCATAAGAGACTACTACAAGCAACTATATGCCAGCCAATAAAATGGACAACCTAGATGAACAAATTTTTAGAAAGGTATAATCTCCTAAGACTGACTCAGGAAGAAACAGAAAATATGAACAGGCCAATCACAAATACTGAAACTGTGATTTAAAAGATCCCAAGAAACAAAAGTCCAGGATGAGATGGCTTCACAGGTGAATTCTATCAAACACTTAAAGAGTTAACACCTATCCTTCTGAGATATTCCAAGAAACTGCACAGCAAGGAATATTCCCAACCTCATTCTGTGAGGCCACCATCACCTTGATATCAAAACCAGACAAAAATAACACTCAAAAAAGAAACTTATAGGCCAATATCACTGATGAACATAGATGCAAAAATCCTCAATATAATACTAGCAATCCAAGTCCAACAATACATTAAAAGGATCACATAGCATGATCAAGTGAGATTTAGCCCAGGCGTACAAGGATGATCAGCAAATCAATGTGTTAACACCACATCAACAAACTGAAGAAAACAATATGATCAAATCAACAGATGCAGAAAAGGCTTTTGACAAAAGTCAACACCCATTTATGATAAAAGCTCTCCAGAAAGTGGGCACAGAGGGAACATACCTCAAAATAATAAAGGCTGTATATGACAAACCTACAGCTAATATCATTCTCAATGGTGAAAAGCTGAAAGCATTTCCTGTAAGATTAGGAGAAAACAAGGATATCAACTCTCACCACTTTTCAACATAGTTTTGAAAGTCCTATCCATGACAATCAAAGAAGAAAAATAAATAAAGGGAATCCAAACTGGAAAAAAAAAAAGTAAAACTGTCACTGTTTGCCGATGACATGGTACTATATATAGAAAATCCTAAAGATGCTACCAGAAAATTACCAGAACTCAATGAATTTGGTAAAGTTGCAGGATACAAAATAAATACACAGAAATCTGTTGCATTTCTATACACTAACAATGAAAGATCAGAAAGAAATAAACAATCCCATTTAACATCACATCAAATAGAATAAAATATCTAGGAATAAATCTGTCTTCTGAAAACTGTAAGAAGGCAGAAGATCTGTACTCCATAAACTGTAAGCCACTGATGAAAGAAACTGAAGATGACACAAACAGATGGAAAAATATACCACGTTCTTAGAGGAAAATATAGGCAGAACACCTCTTTGACATGAAATGAAGCAGTTATCTTTTTTTGATCCATCTCCTAGATTAATGGAAAAACAAACATAGACAAAACAGACCTGACTGAACTCAAAAGCTTTTGCAAAGCAAAGGAAACCATAAACAAAAAGATAACCCACAGAATAGGAGAAAATATTTGCAAATGATGCAACTGGGGCATTAATTTCCAAAATATACAAATAGCTCATACAGCTCAATATAAAAAAATAAGCAATTCAATTTAAAAATGGGCAGAAGACCTAACTAGACATCTCTCTAATAGACACGTCTCCAAAGAAGACGTACAGATGGTCAAGGGGCTCATGAAAAGATGCTCAACATTGCTAACTTATTAGAAGATGCAAATCAAAACTACAATGAGCTATCACCTCATACCATTCAGAATGGCCATCATCAAAAAAGTCTACAAACAATAAATGGAAAGAGTGCATAGAAAAGGGAACCCTCACGTACACTGCTGATAGGAATGTAAACTGGTACAGACACTGGAGAACAGTATGGAGGTTCCTTAAGAAACTAAAAATAGAACTACCATATGATCCTGCAATCCTACTCCTCAGCATATATCTAGAGAAAAATATGGTTTGTAAGGATACATGCACCCCAATATTCACTGCAGCATTGTATATAATAGCCAAGACATGGAAGCAACCTAGATGTCCATCAATAGATGAATGGATAAAGACGACGTGGGTGCATATACACAATGGAATTAATAATCATTAAAAAGAAGGAAATACTGTCATCTGCAGCAACATGAACGGACCTGGAGATTATAATACTATGTCAAATAAGCCAGACAGAAAAAGGCAATTATCATAGGATATCATTTATATGTGGAATCTAAGAAAAATGATACAAATGAACTAATTTACAAAACAAACTCATTCAGACAAAGAGCAAATTTATGGTTATGGAGTGTAGGAGGGATAGATTGGAAGTTTGGGATTGACATGTACACATTACTATATTTAAAATTGATAACTAACAAGTACCTACTATATAGCACAGGGAACTCTGCTTAATACTCTGCAATAACCTAAACAAAAAAGAATTTGAAAAAGAATAGATTCATGTATATGTATAACTGAATCACTGTGCTGTATATCTGAAACTAACACACTGTTAATCAACTATATTCCAATATAAAATAAAAATTTAAAAAGTATCTATAATTCTTCATGTTTTCTTTTAATTAATTTGCCCAAGTAGCCAGTTCTCTGTTATTATTACATTATATGTAATCTTGATTTTGTCTTATAGAGCTATTTGAATTAAACATACCAAATGGAACATTGAATAATTTGAAGGAAGTAAAAGAAATACAGAAGATTTCACTGTATTCTGTGGTGCGTGAAAATGCACTGCTCTTACATAACTATGCCTGGGAGCTAAGAAAGAAGCAAGAGCTTTCTTTAGCACCACAATCATGTGAGGGTTCTCAACTGCATCAGGATCTCTGCTACTGGGCAAGCAATAGTCTTGGTATGGATTCAGAAAAAATATCCACTTAGGGGTAATTTGTAATAGCAGGAATAGTGGTTATCATGTACCTACACATATCAGGAATTCAACTTTTCTCATGAAGAACCAGAAGTTTAGAGAGATGAAGCAACCTGCCCAAGGTCACACAAACAGCAAGCAAGTTCCTAAGGGCGAGGACTGGATCTGAGTTACCATTCAATCTGGAGAGCCTCAGATGTAGGACATAGTCACTGCTGGTGGGGTGCCTGTGTCTGACTTTTTAATGGCAGAGGTGGTTTTGTTTTGCTTAGTTTTTAAGTTGGTTTAAGAAATTTGCGCTTGTGTACTTGCTCTCTTCTCTGTTTGTGTTAGGATGGGGCAGTTCTTAAAATGAGAGGTTGACCTAGGAGACAGTTAAAATTATTTTCACTCTACTATATGTTGACAACTTTACAGGATAATCATTTTTAAAGGATGTGGTATATTTATTTTTAAATGATGACCTCCCTAAGAAAGACAACTATCTTGTGATAAGATTCTTTATCAAATCCTTCCTTGTAAGTAATAATGGAGGGGGACTCTGTTATATAACACAGCAAAATGGGAAGCCTTCCTGTTTTTTTCTCTTTTATTATAAACAACACAATAACAAAAAACAAACTCCTGCCTAGAATATAGAGTTAGGCCCAGTTGAATTTTTTGCAGGGGGTGGCGGGGGGGCGGGGGAGGGATTTCACCAAAGGTACAAGATACTCGTGGCTTCACCTTCTGAAATGAGATCTGACAGCTGTTCCACACCACAGAGCAATGTTATATAACAAGGCAGTTCAAGAGGCAAAAAGAAAACCACACTGAAGTGAGGCTTTGGTGACTGGGTTGGTGGTTCAGCAGAGTACTTTCAGCAACAAAAAAACAGTCAATGGCAAGGCCACATGAATGATTATCAGTATGTAAATGCTCAGGACTTTCCCGACAATAAATCTCTGAGCTGGACATACTTATATATCACAGGCAGTGACCTTCTAAGTGAGCACTGTGTGGGAGAGCACTGCTCCAGCCCCAGACCCTGAATTCTTTCAGGGATGTCCCTGGAAGTCAAGTATGCCCCCTCCACCTTCTCGTTTTTATAACGTGACCCCGCAGAAACATTTTTTAAGAAACAAAGAGTAATTTCAATGGAAAGAGTCACATTTTGAGACTTTTGACCTTATTAGCAACTCTAAAAAATATGTAATGCAATCCACTGTCCAACATGAGCTCTTCCTGAGCATAAACACTTTACTTTTTTAAAAAAACAGTGAGTCCAAGCTCATTTTAATTTTTAGCTCCAGAAAGGGAAGCAGACTTCTACTTTTTAATATGCTCTTTATAAACAACAACCAAAAAACCCCCTAGAATTTTAACAGTACTGGTACCAAGCTATAAGTCACAATTGGTCCCACAGTCAGCACTTTCTGGTTATGCAAAATCTGCTCATTGAAGTCACATGTTAAGTTAAAACTGAGAAATTACTGGAAGACTGAACCCCAAAAATGAAAGAATGTGCTTGTTTATGAAATTCTTGAACAGATCTACACTTTGCTTCTTGTCAATATTGACAGAAAGCACGTACAATGAACTTAGCACTAAAATGGCATCCTTAACAGGTCAATCTGTTTCTGCTTAACATACCAGAGGGATATATTTTAAAATCTCAGCCATTTTGAAAGAGTTCACATAATTTCCTGCTTAGGAACCGAAATGGCTATTTTTGAGACCAAACATGTACACAATTTGATATTTGCAAAGGAGATATTTGGGATCATTTTCCTGATAAAAATCCTGTAAGACCAGGTGGCACATCATGCAAGACACTGAGGCCCAGTACCTAGAGGGACTGTTTAGGTCATAAATGGAAGAGGCAGTTAAGACTGGATACACTTTACATCAGTGGTCTCAATTTCATTTTACATCAAAGACTGGTTGAAAGGTCAAGTCTTTAATAACGCTGAAAGAGAGAAAAGAAAACACTACTTGGTTTACCTTGAAACATTGGCAATCATTACACAGCCCATGCATTCTGGAATGTATCCTTTATCCCCAGATAATCTGAAGTTCATAAAAATCTTTTTCACTATGGAAAAAGCTGAGCATATTGGAGGCTGGGTATTTGGCATTTTAGCAAAATTAATGCTAGTGTTAAAAATCAGAATAAATTGCAAATTTGGAGCTTGGTGCATTCTATCTGCTGAATAAATTAATAAACAAATGGAAGAGCAGGGTCTCCAGCTTATCATCTTCTGAAAACAGACACCCCCTAACATCAAAATTAATGCCATTCTGTCTACACTAGCAGTATTCTCATCTTAGGAACTTCATCATAAAGTTGTATAACTACTGGGCAGTGACCACAGAAATGCTAGTGCATTTACCCAGGACGTGTAACTGGGTCTCCCACATACAATCTCACATATGTTCTCCAAATTAGGTTGCAAAGGACTGAACTTCAAGGTCTTGTATCATGCTATAAATGCAGGCAAGATCTACACATAGTTTGCATCTACACACACATTTTGATGAAAAAATGATTAAAGTAAAACACAGTAACATAATAATTAAAAACTATACATATATACACATACACAAAGTGAAAGAAAATACTCAAAATGAAGAGAAGCTGCTAAGTGTCAGCAGCATAACAGTCCCACGGTAGCCATCCTCCTTTCATCATGGTCAATTCATTAGCAGAGGAGAAAAGACAGAAACTATGGGAAATGGACACCATCTGCTCAATCCAGATGCAACAGCACATGCTTCTTATAGCCAAAGCTTTTTACCAGAAACGAAAGGAGATAAGATCTAATCCTCTCACAAAACATCCCACAAAGGTGGTTAGACATATTTGCATCACAAATAATAATGCCAAGATCATTATTAATTGAGACCTTTTAAATATCAGTCAAGACTTTTACAATTGAGTATACACTGATCAAACAGAATACTAAATCAGCACTAGAGAAAATGGGGTTGGATTCTATCAGTTTTACTCAGCTATTCCTTAAAAAAAAAAAAAAAAAAAATCGTGCTTAAAACATCTTCATTCCCTGAACAGCAAGAACAGTTTAGTCCAGTCATCCTAGTTTTAAAAGACATACTTTTAATATTGTATATTTCAAGTAATGTGCATTTCCTTTCTTATAAGAAAAGGTTAAAAATAAATATTCTTACCTTGAAATTGTGGACCTTTTCATATTTTGGAATTTGTTCGTTTTCTTTCAGAGTTGCTCTTCTAACAAGTGATGTCAACTGCGAATAAGCAAAGAGTTTCAGAGGTTGCCAGATTGTCACAGAAGACTTTTGAGAACCCAGTTTCATTCCCAAGGCTGCTATCAATAAATCTTGCTGACGGCCCTCTTGTTTTGATTTGTGAACTGTAGCTCTATTAGTTTTCCTACCCGACCAAGACTCTTTGGATGGCATTTTGGAATTCACAGGAAATAAAGCAAACCTATATTGATCTATGTCTGTCGATGAACTCTATTCAGCTAACAAATGAGCATTCTTCCAGCCAGCACAGAGCCCTACCCTACAGAGAGCTGCAGAGAAACAGCACGGAGAGGTGGAGGAGGGTGATGAAGCACTTCTTAAAAAGAGGTCCACTAGCCAGAAAAATTCTTCTTTCTTCCTTTTTTTTTTTAAGGGCTCTATATTTAAGCTTCTGAAAACTTAAAAGTCTGAACAGAAATAAAGAGTCGATGCCAACACACAAAACATTCAGCATTTCTCTATCCTTTTAAAGAGCCATGCAATTTTGACAAATGATACATTTCTAAAAGCTTTCTTTTCTAGCCAATGTATTAAAGTCCATTCTGAAGGAGAGATGCCTACATCCTGCCTGCAGTCAGTTTTAAGCAACTGACACCCTGGGAAGCCCCTGGCAGAGGGTGGGGAGGGGAGGGACTTGGCAAGGAAGGCTGATTAGACTGGTTACCGTAAGAAAGGAGAGAACCAATGAGAATCAAGCAACAGTATTTAAGTACTGTATTCCTCAACTCTGTATCTCCCTCCTCTCATATAAGATTTTTCTTGCTGGCTCAAGGCAAAAAAAAAAAAACAACAGTGGGAAGACAATGAGCACTGAATGAGTCATGCATCATTGCAAAATGGATTTTTTTAACCTATTAAAAGCAAAGGAAAATTAACACACACGGGACTAGGTTTTAAAAAGAAGGTACCACCTGCCAGGTAAATTATGAAAAGCTGATCTATAATTTGCCTTTGTGCATATGGACTACAGTTAGTTAACTAAAACCCCATTTTATTAAACACGAGCAAAAGCTGAAAAGTATTTTGATGAAAAAGAAAAGGCATTTAACTAGGTATCATACTATTTTCCACGAAGAGCAAGGAGCACACACTTGTCTGCACCAACAGCCTGGAACGGTCAGTTCAATCTCTCTACCATGAATAGTTTTATTGTGCATCTGTAATTTTAAATAGGTCCAACCATTATTTTAAATCTTAATCTCAACATTCTTCATTCAAAGAGCTTCAGGCCAGGTCACGGTGCAAGCTGGTTGGGAGCAGTCCCTCATGTACACAGGCCCCAGATGTAGTGCTGGACCCTGAGGTGTCTGTCTGCTGATACAGAAAGGCAAGTGCTTGGCAAGAGCCTCAAACTCAGCTCCATTTAAGAGCAATACCTACACAGTGCATTTCTTTAAAACCAAGGGGGCTGTAAACTTAGGTTTTCTCACATTGGCTCCCTCAACACCTCCCATCTGTTTCCTCATGCTATAGTAATCAAGTTTAACCCATTCTGATTCTAAAGTTACATTGTATTTAAAAATCAAAAATACTAGATTCAAATGAATTCAGTCCATCTGCTTAGATAAGTGCAAAAAATGTATTTCAGATCTCATAGTCTGTAAGGAGTATGGGGCCCCTGCAGATTCTAATTTAATCATGGCATGAGGTGGTCCTTAAACCATGGAAGATATTGATAATACTGAACGACTGATTTGTAAACATACCCCAATATTTTCAAATTTGAGTCTATAGTTCCATCTTTTCAAATGATTTCTTTTTAAAAAGACATTTCTAAGTAAATAAAAAGGCAAACATTAACATTTACATCTACAGATGTTTCATTTCCACAAATTTACACCCTTACCTGATTAATATGAGACAAAAATCTTTTTTTCCAAGCAGAAATACAATGGAAAGAACTTCCTTGCCTAACCTACATTGCTCTTTAGCTTAGACCTAGTTTGTCATGTGATGACTAAAAATAGGCCAGCCAACTCTTTAGTTACACACAATCTATAGTCAAGTTTATGTTTTTCTCAGTGGGCCTGAAAAACACAGACTCTAAAGGCAAATTTGACAGTGATTTTTTTTCTCCACATTATTTAACAATAAATGTTTAAATTACTAATTTAGAGACAACAGTTATCCCATGTAACCCAAGAGACTTTTTTTTCCTGAGTATTTCTGATCGAGAAATACGTTATTATAGATCATCCCAGTCCTTCAGCTGTAGTAACTAAAATTCAACCAAAGCATAAAAATATTCGTAGTAGAGTTCTCCAGAAAATTCATGGCTGAGTAAAACTGAATATTTTTGTCACTGAGAGGTAAGGTCTACTAAGACTCCACAGTCACTGTCTTTCCTGAGTAACTGTTCTACCTAAGAAAGAAATACTGGAATAATTACAACTTGGACAACTAGGGCACTAAGAAGATAAAACACAATGGTTCTAGATGAAAAACTTAGCTCCTCTCAACTGGCTGGAGGTCTTGTCACTATTACACCTTCCATAACTGCAACTGCATTTCTGCATTAATTTTGAGGAGCTCTCAAGTCAGAATTGCTAACTCTTGAATTCAGAACAAGTATCAATGTTCTGACACTGCAGACAAATGTCTACCACTCTTCCTTATATTTTTTTGGCCCTATCTATCTGCTTAGATAGATAGAGCATCTATTAATTATGACTATCATTCATTATTAGGTACTTAGGCTCTAAGCGCCCAGCTAAACACTTTACATGTATACAGAATCCCATTAATTCCACAGAAAAACTATCCATGAGGCATATATTACCCTCATTTTATAACGGGAAGAACTGAGGCCTACAGAAGTTAACTTCCCCAAATTGTACCACTATTAGGTTAAGTGGTGGATAGGAGTTAGGCTTTTAAACACTATGTTGCTGCTGCTGCTAAGTTGCTTCAATCATGTCCGACTCTGTGCGACCCCACAGATGGCAGCCCACCAGGCTCCCCCCGACCCTGGGATTCTCCAGGCAAGAACACTGGAGTGGGGTGCCATTTCCTTCTCCAATGCAGGAAAAGTGAAAGTGAAGTTGCTCAGTCGTATCTGACTCTTAACAACCCCATGGACTGCAGCCCACCAGGCTCCTCTGTCCATGGGATTTTCCAGGCAAGGGTACTGGAGTGGGGTGCCATTGCCTTCTCCAAACACTATGCTATATCCACTCAAATGCAAAAATGAAAGGAAACTACGGAGTCTGAGAGTAATTGATTTTTTCTCTCTGGTATTCAAGATGTTTCTCTAGTTATTTTCTCCTTTCAGTTCTGAAGAATAGCAATAGATTCTAAGACAGCAAACAATGAGGAACACCGAATGGTAAGAAAAAGTAATCTTCAATAAGATCTAGATTTCAAGTGTAGCCCACAATACATGTAGTAGGAAATGCAGCCCTCAGGCTCCATTCAGATACCCCTTCCTTCAGGATGCCCTTGACCATTTGAAGCAATTAGATGTGATGTCACCCACCTGTGAACCTCGAGTCCTTCATTTGTTCATTAATTATGAGATGTATTACCTTCTACCTCGTATCACAGTTGCCCATGTAGCTGTTTATATAAAACTAGGTCTTACTCATTTCAGTATAAATCCTGAATCTAGCACAGCAGTAGCTTGTACAAGTAAAGATTCAATTAATAAAAATCAAATGAAGGCAGCTTTTTTTTTTTTTTTTTTACTGGGGGCAGTGTATTATAATAAAAAATGTGATTTAAAATCAGAGACACTGAAGTTTGAATCCTGACCTTGGGAGATTTATTTGGTGCCTTGGTTAATACATACTATGGATAATAATCCTGGAGAAGGGAATGGCTACTCACTCCAGTATTCTTGCCTGGAGAATTCTATGGACAGAAGAGCCTGGCAGGCTACAGTCCATGGAATTTCAAAGAGCTGGACATAATTGAGCGACAAACACTTTCACTTTCATGTCCATGGATAGTAATACCTATCTTTTAGGGTACTGGGCAGTTTGGGAATGATACATAAAGAGGAAAAGACTACAGAGAGTTCAGTTCAGTGACTCAGTCATGTCTGACTCTTTGCAACCCCCTGAACTGCAGCACGCCAGGCCTCCCTGTCCATCACCAACTCCTGGAGTTCACCCAAACCCATGTCCATTGAGTCAGTAATGCCATCCAACCATCTCACCCTGTCATCCCCTTCTCCTCCTGCCCTCAATCCTTCCCAGCATCAGGGTCTTTTCAAATGAGTCAGCTCTTCACATCAGGTGGCCAAAGTACTGGAGTTTCAGCTTCAACATCAGTCCTTCCAATGAACACCCAGGACTGATCTCCTTTAGGATGGACTGGTTGGGTCTCCCTGCAGTCCAAGGGACTCTCAAGAGTCTTCTACAACACCATAGTTCAAAAGCATAAATTCTTCGGCACTCAGCTTTCTTTATAGTCCAACTCTCATATCCATACAAGCACTCAATAAATGATACAGGGCTGCTGTGCCAAATATTAGCTGCAGAGTATGTACACTGTGTAATATAAGACAGGTTTCTGTATAAGTGAAAGTGAAAGTCGCTCAGTTGTGTCCGACTCTTTGTGACCCCATGGACTGTACAATCCATGGAATTCTCCAGGTCAGAATACTGAAGTGGGTGGCCTTTCCCTTCTCCAGGGATCTTCCCAACCCAGGAATCGAACCCAGGTCTCCCGCATTGCAGGCAGACTCTTTACCAGCTGAGGCACAAGGGAACCCCTTCTGTATAAGGAGCTAGATTAATCTGCCTTTGGTTCATACATACAAGCATGTCTAGAAACTCCTGCCCTTCTCTTTATATTATGGTCTCTGCCAAATTCCCCCAATTCTAGTTCTAATCCTATCTTTCAAAAGGCATATAACGTGTGTTAGCTGAGGGAGCAGGGATGAGATGGGGCTAAAAGGAAAGAAGATTCTCAGCATTTGTTAAGATGTCAGGAACAATGTGTGATGCTTCACATCTTTGTCCTAGTTCTTGGTTATAGAGCCTGAGACATGTTGCATAATGGACATTTTATAGGCGAAGAAATGCTCACGGGTCGTTCTAGCTGGAAACACCAGCAGTATTTTGCTTTGTATTTTGACTGGGAATCTTTGGCCTGTCTTGGACCTGACTCTGTCCATCCTTAACACAGATACATTTCTGTATTCTGCTCGGATAAGGGTGGCTAGGCTGGAAAGAGAGATGGGAAAGGAGCAGATTCCACAACTTCTCTGTGTCTACCTTTGTCCATACCATCTGCAGTTCAGAGAAGAGGACTGGGAAAATGCGGGCTGGTAGTGCTGTAAGGGGGGAAACAGGTGACCTTGGAAAGGAATGCATTTGCTGTTTTTCAAATAAAGAAATTTCTACCACTGACCCCACTATGCTGTCCAGCAACAATACTGGACTTGTGCTGAGCTAGCGTCTCATTTTCACCAAAACAGGAACATGGGCTCTTGGGTCAGAGAGAAGTGCTGACCTTAACCCCTTCGTCTACCGGCTGTGGTGAGTCTTTGCTCAAGCTACTGATTTAGGTGGATTAAAAGTACTTACATTATAGAATGATTAAGAATTAAATGAGATAATAAGCATTTTTCATTATTCCTAGCACAGAAAGTAATTAACAAATAGAAGTTTCACCTCTTTTCCTTCCAAGACCCCATTTGTCTAAGTTTGGAGTTAGTATAACCTGTGACAGTGATACACATTAAAAGCCCAAGGCCACTGTCCTAAGCAACATGAGCTTCAGGTCAAACTGTAGCCACATGGTTTAGGGACACATCATAGACATCAGTTCAGTTGCCCAGTTGTATCCGACTCTTTGCAACCCCATGGACTGCAGCATGCCAGGCTTTCCTGTCCATCACCAACTCATGGAGTTTGCTCAAACTCATGTCTATTGAGTTGCTGATGCCATCCAACCATCATCCTCTTTCGCCCTCTTTACCTTCTGCCTTCAATCTTGCCCAGCATCAGGGTCTTTTCATAGGTATCACCATTCTACAGTTTTTAAACTTACCATGTCCTGGTAATCTGAACCCCTGGGCTCAAACTGAGTAACCCCTATCCTCTCCTCCTTCCTGCCTCAAATCCTGCTTACATTAAGGTGTAGATGACTGATTACACTTCCTTTTCCATGAATATCTGATTTTGGTATGGGACCAAGACTTAAGCCAAAAGAATAAATTTCTGATTACCAAATGTCAGAACACGCTAACAGTAAGAATGTTTTCTAGAAAACTAGAAAGACCTCATGCAAACAGTTATCTCCTTTGTTAACATCATGATGACATCACAGACTCATGAGCTCAATGTTCCAGTTAACTAAGCTAAATCAACATTCCATCCAATAAGTACCATAAAGGATTGTTCTAGCTGGCATGGCCCTAAGGCTCATGGACGTGTAGAGTAGCTGGATTTACTTACTACTGGGTGATCTAAAACACTAATTCAGGTTTAGCAAACTCTGCAATTTCTACAAAATGTTGAAACTGAGTTATAAACAACAGTTCTTCCACAATCAAAATTTGCAGATCCAAGCAAATTCAGCTCACTCTAGATATACTGATTATTCATATGTGTGTCCTCTAAATTATCATTTGTAATCTAGTTTCCCTCCATTAGAGCCAAGAGTGGAATATATTCAAGGTACTTAACAATTATATGTCAGCTTACATTTATTAACTGACAACTACATGGCACTGTCCTAGTAAATGCTTTACAGGTATGATGTAGTTTAGTTTCTCTTCATGGATCACAGCTTTGTCATGATGAAGGGGCTTGCATAACTCAATGAAGCCACAAGCCATACCATGAAGTGCCACCCAAGACAGATGGGTCACAGTGAAGTTCTGACAAAACATGGTCCACCAGAGAAGGAAATGGCAATCCACTTCAGTATCCTTAGTATAAAGACCCTATGAACTGTATGAAAAGACAACAAAAGATATGATGCTGAAAGATATGACTCCAGGTCAGAAGGTGTCCAATATGATACTGGGTAAGAGCAGAGAAATAGCTCTAGAAAGAATGAAGCTGCTGGGTCAAAGTGGAAATGATGCTCAAGTCCTGTTAGGTTCATGAATCAAGATAAATTGGACATGGTCAAGCAGGAGATGGTGAAAATGAACATCGATATCCTGGGAATCAGTGAACTAAAAATGTACAGGAATGGGAGAATTTAATTCAGATGACCATTGTATCTACTACTGTGGGCAAGAATCCCTTGGAAGAAATAAAATAGCCTTCACAGTCAACCTGAGTCTGAAATGCAGTACTTGAATACAGTGTCACAAATGACAGAATGACCTCAGCTCCTTTCCAAGGCAAGTCATTCAACATCAGAGTAATCCAAGTCTACTCTGCAACCACTAATGCCAAAGAAGGTAAGGTTAACCAGTTTTATAAAGACCTACAACACTCAAACCAGTCAATCCTAAAGGAATTCAACCCACAATACTCCTTACAAGGACTGATGCCCAAGCTCCAAAACTCTGGCCACCTGATGCAAAAAACTGACTTATTAGAAAAGACCCTGATGCTGGGAAAGATTGAGGGCAGGAGGAGAAGGGGGCGACAGAGGATGAGATGGTTGGATGGCATCATGACTCAATGGACATGAGTTTGAGTAAACTCTGGGAGACAATGAAAGACAGGGAGTCTGGTGTGCTGCAGTCCATGGGGCCACAAAGAGTTGGACATGATTAGTGACAGAACACCACCACCTTCTAGAACTAACATCCAAATGATGTCCTTTTCATAATAGGGGATTGGAATGCAAAAGTAGGAAGTCAAGAGATACCTGGAATAAAAAGCAAATTTGAAGAGGAGTACAAAATGAAGCAGAGCAAAGGCTAACAGATTTATCAAGAAAACATGCTGGTTATAGCAAACTCCCTTTTCCCATAACCCAAGAGATGATTCTCCAAATGAACATCACTAGATGATCAATAATGAAATTAGATTGATTATATTCTTTGCAGAAGGAAAAGCTCCATACAGTCAGTAAAATCAAGACCTAGAGTTGACTGTGGCTCAGATCATGAGCTCTTTATTGCAAAATTTAAGCTCAAATTGAAGAAAGCAGGGAAAACCACTAGGCCATTCAGGTATGACCTAATCAAATCCCTTATGATTATAGAGTGGAGGTGACAAATAGATTCAAGTGATTAGATCTGGACAGATACTGGAAGAACTATGGATGGAGGTTTATAACACTACACAGAAGGCATGACCAAAACCATCCCAAAGAAATTCAAGAAGGCGAAGCAGTTGTCTGAGGAGGCTAACAATTAGCTGGACAAAGAAGAGAAGCAAAAGGCAAAGGAGAAAAGGAAAAGATATACTTAACTGAATGCAGAGTTCCAGAGAATAGCAAGGAGAGATAATAAGGCCTTCTTAAATGAATAATGCAAAGAAATGGAGGGGAAAAAGAATAGAAAAGACTCTAGATCATTTCAAGAAACTTGGAGATATCAAAGGAACATTTTATGCAAGGATGGGCATGATAAAGGACAGAAACGGTAAGGAGCAAACAGAAGCAGAAGAAATTAAGAGGTGGCAAGAATACAGAAGAACTATACAAGAACGGTCTTAATGACCTACAGAACCATGATGATGTAATCATTCACCTAGAGCCTCGTATCCTAGAGTGCAGAGTAAAGTGGACCTTAGGAAGCATCACTAGGAACAAAGCTAGTGGAGGTGATGGAATTCCAGTTGAGCTATTTCAAATCCTAAAAGATGATGCTGTTAAAGTGCTGCACTCAATGTGCCAGGAAATTTGGAAAACTCAGCAATGGCCACAGGACTGGAAAAGGTCAGTTTTCATTCTGGTCCCAAAGAAAGGCAATGCCAAAGGGTGTTCAAACCACAATATAACTGTGTTCATTTCACAAGCCTGTAAGACTATGCTCACAGCCCTTCAAGTTAGGCTTTAGTAGTACATGAACTGAGAACTTCCAGATGTACAAGCTGGGTTCAAAAAGGCAGAGAACCAGAGATTAAATTGCCAACATTCACTGGATCATGGAGAATCCAAGGGAGTTCCAAAAACATATATTTCTACATCACTGACTACACTAAAGCCTTTGACTGAGTGGATCACAATAAATTGTGGAAAATTCTTAAAGAGAAAGGAATACCAAACCACCTTACCTGTCTCTTGAGAAACCTGTATGGAGGTCAAGAAGCAACAGTTAGAGACAGACATAGAACAATGGATTGGTTCAAAATTGGGAAAGGAGTACGTCAAGGGGTACAGTTGTCACCCTGCTTATTTAATTTCTATGCAGAGTATATCATGCAAAATGCTGGGCTGGATGAATCACAAGCTAGAATCAAGATTGTCAGAAGAAATATCAACAACCTCAGATATGCAGATGATACCATTCTAATGGTAGAAAGTGAAGAGAAATTAAGGCGTGTCTTGATGAGGGTGAAAGAAGAGTGAAAAGGCTGGCATGAAACACAACATTCAAGAAAAACTAAGATCATGTCATCCAATCTCATTACTTCATGGCAAACAGAAGGGGGAAAAGTGGAAACAGTGACAGGCTTTATTTTCTTGTGCTCCACAATCACCGTGGACAGTAACTGCAGCCATGAAATTAAAAGATGCTAGCTCCTTGGAAGGAAAACTATGATAAACATAATGTAATACAAAGCAGAGACATCACCTGGCCGACAAAGGTCCATCTAGTCAAAGCTATGATTTTTCCAGTAGTCGTGTACATATGTGAGAATCAGCCTATAAAGAAGGCTGAGCGCTGAAGAATTGATGCTTTCAAATTGTGATGCTGGAGAAGACTCGTGAGAGTCCCATGGACTGCAAGGAGATCAAACCAGTCAATCCTAAAGGAAATCAACCTTGAATATACATCTGAAGGACTGTCGCTAAAGCTCCAATACTTCGGCTACCTGATGTGAAACGGTAACACACTGGAAAACACCCTGATAGTGGCAAAGACTGAAGGCAAAAGGAGAAGAGGGTGGCAGAGGATGAGAAGGCTAGACAGCAACATGGTTAGATGTCTGACTCAATGGATATGAATTGAGCAAACTCAGGAAGACAGTGGAGAGCACAGGAGCCAGGCTGCAGTACATAGAGTTGCAAAGAGTTGAACATGACTTAGTGACTGAACAACAACAAGGCAGCTTAGTTGTTAGAACAACAGAGCGGGTTTCATTTTATAGATAAAGAAACAGAAACTCAGACAGATTAAAGTCACCTAACTAGTATGTGGTGAGAATAGGAGCTGAACTCAGGTGACTTCAGATTGTGTCTTTCCTTTAAACTCTCCTGCCCCTCATATTACCTATAGTTAACATGCAATTTGGAAAGGCTATCATTTGAATAAGTTTCTGGATCATTTATATTCTAGTATCCAGATCACTAGCCAATTTAGTACTGCTTATAAATATAAGTTTATAGCATCTACCAGATTCATCATCTCTTCAAAATTTTCAAATACATTTTAAGTCAAACAGAGATTTCTACACAGAACTCTATATAAATTCCTGAAGTTATATTGGAATAAGTAACTTTTACATTGCACAGGAAACTCTTAAATCTGACCAGGGCTCTAACTTTTTATGCTCCTGGCATGAGTCACATTGTAATTTCTAACTGAGTAGTCACTACACAGGGTTCTAGCATTAACATAGCCTTTCTCTAAACAGATAACAATAAGGCACAGTAATACATTCATTTCACTGTATCATAAATTTAAATTACACTATATTAATACACTACCAAACTCTGTACATTCTAACATGTTCTCTGACTTACATGTAGCAATTACAGAAACATAAGACATTTAAAAACACAATGCAAACAAAAAGGCACAGCCTTGCATTCCTTATTCTTGCATGAAACAACAGATATGATCAACTTCTCTAGGCGACAGTTTGAGAAAGTGTTTTGCACACCAGGCCGAGAGGAGCAGGTGGAGTGGCACACGGCCTGGTTACCAAGTCTGGTTCTGACTGATACCAGTCAAGTCCCTGAACTTTTCCTAACTCCCAGATCTACTAAATGAACTCTGTGGTCTTCTCCATATTTTAAAAAGAAATTCAAAAGGAAGAAGGAAGGTTCACACTCATTGAGCACACAAGGATGTAAAAATGTGACTGTGTCTAACTAGGAAAGGCCAGCTGGCTATGAGCACATCCCTTCAAGGTAGTTCTGCCTAATGTACTACAGGCTTTTGTATGGTACTCAGTTCTGCAGGCTCAGGAACTTAATCTGTCAGCAAGGAGGTCACATCTATTTCTCAAGAGGAGACTGACATAATGCCAAGCTCATGAAACTGACAGGTAAAAGCAGAATTATGGCTGTGTAGTTTATATGAGATATAACGATCATAAAGCGGGTGACCAACATGCTCTCCTTTGGGTAGCATACCTAAACTGGAAAGAAAAAATTCATTAGGAAGCAGAGAATAGAATTAGACAAGTGAAGTGGGTTAGATGAACTGAATATTGAATGCAGAGAACTAAGACAGCCTTTGAATCTTCTATAATTAGGATGGCCCTGCCATGGAACTAGAATGCTCAGTACCCATTTATTGAAAGGTACCTTCATTTTAGGTCAATACTGAGATTGGCATAAGCAGCTTCTAGCTCTTTGAGTCTTTTTCCAGGTGTGTCTTTATGATGATTCTGCATAGTTCTGCTCAAATAACTTAGGTGGTGATATTAAATTTCTTTCATAGAAGAGTCTTTTTCATTTACAAGTTCTTAATGGATACTAGATTATAGCCCTGGTGTATTGATAACAATTTTATATAATAGGTGCTTTGGGAAGATAAGAAAAATGGCAGATATTTCCTGGTGTGGAATCATGTAACAAGTTAACATACACATGTAATTATATAAAATTACATAATAAGAGTAAAATATGCTAGTCTTACAGTCTCCAGTATTCAGCCATTGGTAATGATAGTTGTATGGTGATCGTAACATTTTTATTGGTTCTTCCAAATGAAAAGTTGAAAACAGCCTCCATAGGAACTTGTTCCCAATTTCCCCCCTAAATGAACCTGAGGGCTAATTAGGGAAATATGTCATTAACATTTTGTTTTACCCAATTTTTTTGTATCTATTACTTGCACAACTTAAACACTTTTATTGTTCTGTAACAATAGAGGAGATGAAATTAGAGAAGCTCTGACAACAAAGTACTGCACAATTGAACTCATCTCACACGCTAGTAAAGTAATACTCGAAAATCTCCAAGCCAGGCTTCAGAAATATGTGAACCGTGAACTTCCAGACGGTCAAGCTGGTTTAGAACGGGCAGAGGCACCAGAGATCAAATTGCCAGCATCCACTGGATCATCAAAAAAGCAAGAGAGTTCCAGAAAAACATCTATTTGTGCTTTATTGACTATGCCAAAGCCTTTGGCTGTGTGGATCACAATAAACTGTGGAAAAAACTGAAACAGATGGGAATACCAGACCACCTGACCTGCCTCTTGAGAAACCTATGTGCAGGTCAGGAAGCAACAGTTAGAACTGGTCATGGAGGCTGGCTGCAGCATCGGCACTGCAGAGCAGAGCCCAGAGCCTGGAGCCCACCGCCCCCAGGATGGCTGTACCTCCTCCAAGTTACTGCTTTGTGGCCTTCCCGCCACGTGCAAAGGACGGTCTGGTGGTATTTGGGAAAAATTCAGCTAGGCCCAGGGATGAAGTACAAGAGGTTGTGTATTTCTCAGCTGCTAATCATGAACCTGAGAGCAAGGTTGAGTGCACTTACATTTTAATCAACCAAGTTCCCAGGACCCATGCAATTGTGATAAGCAGAAAATATACCATGTTCATGGATCAGAATAATCAATATAGTGAAAATGAGTATACTACCCAAAGCAATCTAGAGATTCGATGCAATTCCTATCAAGCTACCAGTGGTATTTTTCACAGAGCTAGAACAAATAATTTCACAAATTGTATAGAAATACAAAAACCTCGAATAGCCAAAGAAATCTAGAGAAGGAAGAATGAACTGGAAGAATCAACCTGCCTGACTTCAGGCTCTACTACAATGGCACAGTCATCAAGACAGTATGGTACTGACACAAAGACAGAAATATAGATCAATGGAACAAAATAGAAAGCCCAGAGATAAATCCACACACCTATGGACACCTTATCTTCGACAAAGGAGGCAACAATATACAATGGAATAAAGACAGTCTCTTTAACAAGTGGTGCTGGGAAAACTGGTCAACCACTTGTAAAAGAATGAAACTAGATCACTTTCTAACAACATACACAAAAATAAACTCAAAATGGATTAAAGATCTAAACGCAAGATCAGAAACTATAAAACTCCTAGAGGAGAACATAGGCAAAACACTCTCCAACATAAATCACAGCAGGATCCTCTATGATCCACCTCCCAGAATACGGGAAATAAAAGCAAAAATAAACAAATGGGATCTAATTAAAATTAAAAGCTTCTGCACAACAAAGGAAACTATAAGCAAGGTGAAAAGACAGCCTTCGGAATAGGAGAAAACAATAGCAAATGAAGCAACTGACAAACAACTAACCTCAAAAATATACAAGCAACTTATGCAGCTCAATTCCAGAAAAATAAACGACCCAATCAAAAAATGGGCCAAAGAACTAAATAGACATTTCTCCAAAGAAGACATACAGGATGGCTAACAAACACATGAAAAGATGCTCAACATCACTCATGATCAGAGAAACGCAAATCAAAACCACAATGAGGTACCATTTTACACCAGTCAGAATGGCAGCGATCCAAAAGTCTACAAGCAATAAATGCTGGAGAGGGTGTGGAGAAAAGGGAACCCTCTTACACTGTTTGTGGGAATGCAAACTAATACAGCCACTATGGAGAACAGTGTGGAGATTCCTTAAAAATTGCAAACAGAACTGCCTTATGACCTAGCAATCCCACAGCTGGGCATACACACTGAGGAAACCAGAATTGAAAGAGACACGTGCACCTCAATGTTCATCACAGCACTGTTTATAATAGCCAGGACATGGAAGCAACCTAGATGTCCATCAGCAGATGAATGGATAAGAAAGCTGTGGCACATATACACAATGGAGTATTACTCAGCCATTAAAAAGAATACATTTGAATCAGTTCTAATGAGGTGGATGAAACTGGAGCCTATTATACAGAGTGAAGTAAGCCAGAAAGAAAAACACCAATACAGTATACTAACATATATATATGGAATTTAGAAAGATGGTAATGATAACCCTATATGTGAGACAGCAAAAGAGACAGAGACCTTTAGAATGGACTTTTGGACTCTGTGGGAGAGGGAGAGGGTGGGATGATTTGAGAGAATGGCATTGAAACATGTATACTATCATCTAAGAAATGAATCACCAGTCTATGTTCGATACGGGACACAGGCTGATTGGGGCTGTTGCATGGGGATGACCCAGAGAGATGATACGGTGTGGGAGGTGGGAGGGGGTTCAGGATTGAGAACTCATGTACACCTGTGGCTGATTCATGTCAATGTATGGCAAAACCAATACAGTACTGTAAAGCAAAATAAAGTAAAAAACAAAACAAAACAAAAAAAACTGGACATGGAACAACAGACTGATTCCAAATAGGAAAAGGAGTACGTCAAGGCTGTATATTGTCACCCTGCTTATTTAACTTATATGCAGAGTACATCATGAGAAATGCTGGACTGGATGAAGCACAAGCTGGAATCAAGATTGCTGGGAGAAATATCAGTAACCTCAGATATGCAGATGATACCACCTCATGGCAGAAATGGAAGAAAAACTAAAGAGCCTCCTGATGAAAGTGAAAGAGGACAGTGAAAAAGTTAGCTTAAAGCTCTTTAGAAAACTAAGATCATGGCATCTGGTCCCATCACTTCATGGGAAATAGATGGGGAAACATGGCTGACTTTATTTTTCTGGGCTCCAAAATCACTGCAGATGGTGACTGCAGCCATGAAATTAAAAGATGCTTACTCCTCGGAAGGAAGTTATGACCAACCTAGACAGCATATTCAAAAGCAGAGACATTGTCCACAAAGGTCCGTCTAGTCAAGGCTATGGTTTTTCCAGTGGTCATGTATGGATGTGAGAGTTGGACTATAAAGAAAGTTGAGTGCCGAAGAATTGATGCCTTTGAACTGTGGTGTTGGAGCAGACTCTTGAGAGTCCCTTGGACTGCAAGGAGACCCAACCAGTCCATCCTAAAGGAGATCAGTCCTGGGTGTTCATTGGAAGGACTGATGTTGAAGCTGAAACTCCAATAATTTGGCCACCTGATGCGAAGACCTAACTTATCTGAAAAGACCCTGATGCTGCAAAAGACTGAGGGCAGGAGGAGAAGGGGATGACAGAAGATGAGATGGTTGGATGGCATCACCGACTCAATGTACATGAATCTGGGTGAACTCTGGGAGTTGGTGATGGACAGGGAGGCCTGGCGTGCTGCAATTCATGAGGTTGCAAAGAGTCAGACACGCCTGAGCAACTGAACTGAACTGACAACAATTAGAGACTTTAAACCCAGTGCAAAACTCAGGGATCATGACTGCTTCCACATTTTTCAGAGAGCTTTTGTAACGTGCTAAAAAGCAGACTCAGACAGACATCAGGAGTATTTTCAGATTTTAAACTGCCATAAGAGGTTATTTCATGTTATTGCAGCTCAGTGAACATTACACAATCACCAATTTAACAGAAGCAAGCCATTGAATCAGAATAAAAACTAGGCACTATATTATCAGTTTTCTCATTCCTCTACTGATTTCAAGTGATTAAGATGAAGTGTATGTGATTTGGTTATTAAAAAAAAGTGCTATGGATTTTTAAAAACTTGAGTTATAAAAGCATATTTCCTATATGAACAGTTTGATTAGAATATTCCAACTATAATTTATTTTAATGGTGAAGCCATTCCTTTCTCTGGGGATCTTCCCAACCCAGGGATTGAACCCAGGTCTCCTGTGTTGCAGGCAGATTATTTTACCATTTGAGCTGCTAGGGAAGTCCAATATGTATAGTTTGATTAGAATATTCCAATTGTAATTTATTTTAATATTCACTTTAAGTCTCAGTAAAGACAAATGTGGGCTCATGGTATAAAGTGTATTCATGAAGTTCAAATTGAACATACTTCTGAAAGTCTATTTTTAATATTTAAAAATGGCAATAGTGGCCTGAAGGTAACAGATTTAACTTTCATAAATAATTCCCTGAGAAATATGAGAATAACTAATTGATGTGTTAATCATTCATCTCACTGCCAGATATTAATTTGCCTTTTCTTTGTAATGACACTACCACATGGCATGTTTTACATTAAGATAATGATAGTGAAAAGTAAAAATAACCTGCATCTGGGCATTTTTCTAAAATAAACATTTTATATTGTGTCCACAGTATTTCATCTCATGAAATTTCTGTTAGTTGAAAGGATCCTAATGAAACTGAGAGAACAATCCCTAACTTGGATGTTCTTTTTTACATAAGAGATAGATTCTTTCATATATATATACGTATGTAAATGTATGATATATATATATAATCTAATTATATTAGATTCTTCTATATGAACCTTGCTATTTCATGAGTGATTTGAGGCATCTAGACCAGGCCCGAAAATGATCAGCACATTACAAAATTAGACACAGGAAGTCAGACTACAATCAACTTCCTGTGAAAAGGAAGAAGGAAAGACTAAAGGATGATTTAACATCTATATTTCAGGGACATTTTAATGTACTAAGAGGAATCTACCTTGCCATCCTCCTCCTCCACAAAGGATAGGTTAATGGGAGATACTTTAAGGAGCAACTGAAGATCTCAGGCTGATGAGATCAAATGCTCTTAAGGCGCTCCTGCCAGCTTCAGCTAGTGCTTCATTACCTTTTCCATCAAAAAGTTGCCAATAGCAACCAACCTTGAACAGGGGTTTGCAGGGAGCCAGGGGTGGCTCTCCAAGTCCCCCAAATGTACCCATATAAAAATGTTTCTGATTAATGACTCCTGAGTAAAATCGATGCTCTGGGAAGATGGGTCACAGTGATCTTTAAGTTTAGCATGTCCCTGCCTAGAGACAGGAAATCACCACCTAGTTTCAGGAAAGCAGGTGTGGGTGACTGAGGGTGCCTTATAAAATCCCTTCCAGCAGCAGGCCTGATTCTGTCACCATGGTGCACAGCAAGAAGTAATCAGTGAGGTAAATGGCTTCATAATCCTGTTCTAGCATCATTCTACAATAACTTCAATTACGTATTCTTCTGCCTGTTCAGTTAAAAAAAACTCAGGCCCAATTCTTACACTGCTTCCAAACCAGCAGCACTTGTTTAGACAGTTTTAGATTCTAAAAGTGCTTTTTCACACACATTATTTCACTGTATTCACACACATTATTTATTCACATACATTATTTCACTGTATCCTCACGTTCCTATTTTGCAGAATGACAGTGCAAAGATGTGAAGGTACTGGATCAAGGGCAGAAATTGATAAGCAAAGCGGCAATGGTGGGGCATCCAGGCCTCCTGATTCACACCTATCCTCTGTCCATTCCACCTGCTTTCCTGAGACCTGGAGATAAGATCACTCAACATGTAAGGAGACTGACTCTGACTTCAGTAAGGCTCCGGGCTACAAAAACTCAGAACCATCAGCAAGCAGAAATATTCACAGCTGAAAATGACTTTCCCCAATTCAGTTCTAAGCCTGACAAATGGTTTACAACACCCAGAGAAGTAAGGTCAGCCTTGGTGATTAATTTCTGGCATTTACAAAGCCTTTTTCATTATTTTGAGGGTAGTGGGTAAAGTCATATTTCCTTTTCCTGATGTACATGCAGATCCTTCATCAAATGTCTGCCAGGATTTCAAGGGAAGTTACTGAGCAGCATGCCTGGTTTTATTTTTGCACTGGGTTTTCATGTGTGTGTGTGTGTTTTTAATAAAAACAAGTCTACAAAACTACCTTCCAAACAAATGAATTGAGAGAGGGGTCTCTTGAGCAACTAATTAAGCTGTCTTTAGAAATAGGTAATTAAACTTTCCATTAAAATTCACCAGACATACATAATTTAAAAGGTGGAAAGCCATTCTAATCTTATGGGTAAACAATCAACTAAGGCTGCTGAGCAACTTCACTTTCACTTTTCACATTCATGCACTGGAGAAGGAAACGGCAACCCACTCCAGTGTTCCTGCCTGGAGAATCCCAGGGATGGCGGAGCCTGGTGGGCTGCGGTCTATGGGGTCGCAAAGACTTGGACATGACTGAAGTGACTTAGCAGCTTAGCAAGACTTATATTTATAACAGATATTCCAGAATGGCCACTGCCACGAGTAATTATACTACATGCATTTTTCTTTAGAAGAATTTGGGTTCTGGACATGCGGCCTGGAAAAGTGCAAACACTGCATATAGCCCACAAATTCATTAAAAGAAAGTACAGAAATGGTCAATGCATATATTACTAGCTTCCCCCATGGCTCACTGGTAAAGAATCTGCCATTAATGCAGGAGATGCATGTTCAACCGACTCTCCTTCCCAGCTCTCTCTTGCTCTCCGTCCACTATGAATGTGCCTTCCTAAGCCTTCTAATGCCCAAACAATAGAGAATTTTGCTGAACACATTATATAGCTGTTGTTTTTTAATCGGAAATACTGCAGACAGAGAGCTGCTGTTTTATTTACAATAGCCAAGATATTGAAGCAACCTAAATGTCTATCGACAGATGAATGGATAAAAAAATGAAGTGTGTATATATAAATATATACACACATACACACACACACACACACAATGGAATATTCAGTTCAGTTGCTCAGTCGTGTCCAACTCTTTGCAACCCCATGAATTGCAGCATGCCAAGGCTCCAGGTCCATCACCAACTCCCAGAGTTCACTCAAACTCATGTCCATCGAGTCAGTGATGCCATCCAGCCATCTCATCCTCTGTCGTCCCCTTCCCCTCCTGCCCCCAATCCCTCCCAGCATCAGTCTTTTCCAATGAGTCAACTCTTCGCATGAGGTGGCCAAAGTACTGGAGTTTCAGCCCCAGCCATCAGTCCTTCCAAAGAACACTCAGGACTGATCTCCTTTAGAATGGACTGTTTGGATCTCCTTGCAGTCCAAGGGTCTCTCAAGAGTTTTCTCCAATACCACAGTTCAAAAACATCAATTCTTTGGCACTCAGCTTTCTTCACAGTCCAACTCTCATATCCATACATGACTCCTGGAAAAACCATAGCCTTGACTAGACGGACCTTTGTGGACCAAGTAATGTCTCTGCTTTTGAATATGATATCTAGTTTGGTCATAACTTTTCTTCCAAGGAGTAAGCATCTTTTAATTTCATGGCTGAAATCATCACCTGCAGTGATTTTGGAGCCCCCAAAATAAAGTCTGACACTGTTTCCATTGTTTCCTCATCTATTTCCCATAAAGTGATAGGACCGGATGCCATGATCTTAGTTTTCTGAATGTTGAGCTTTAAGCCAACTTTTTCAGTCTCTTCTTCCCTGGTGGCTCAGAGGTTAAAGCGTCTGCCTCCAATGCAGGAGACCCAGGTTCGATCCCTGGGTCGGGAAGATCCCCTGGAGAAGGAAATGGCAATCCACTCCAGTATTCTTGCCTGGAGAATCCCAAGGACCGAGAAGCTACAGTCCATGGGGTTGCAAAGAGTCAGACACGACTGAGCGACTTCACCTTCACCTTCTTTCACTTTCATCAAGAGGGTTTTTAGTTCCTCTTCACTTTCTGCCATAATGGTGGTGTCATCTGCATATCTGAGGTTATTGATATTTCTCCCAGCAATCTCAATTCCAGCCTGTGCTTCTTCCAGCGCAGCGTTTCTCATGATTACTCAGCCTTAGTAAGAAATACCATTTGCTGCAAAATGGACAGAACTATGGATCACCATATTAAGTGAAGTAACTCAGAGACATTACTTTGCCAAGTAATGTCTAGTCAAGGCTATGATTTTTCCAGCAGTCACGTATGGATGCGAGAGTTGGACTATAAAGAAAGCTGAGCACAGAAGAACTGATGCTTTTGAACTGTGGTGTTGGAGAAGACTCCTGAAAGTTCCTTGGACTCCAAGGAGATCTAACCAGTCCATCCTAAAGGAGATTAGTCCTAGGTGTTCATTGGAGGGACTGATGTTGAAGCTGAAACGCCAATACTCTGGCCACCTGATGCCAAGAGTTGATTCATTGGAAAAGACTCTGATGCTGGGAAAGATTGGGGGCAGGAGGAGAAGGGGCCGACAGAGGATGAGATGGTTGGATGGCATCACAGACTCGATGGACGTGGGTCTGAGTGAACTCCAAGAGTTGGTGATGGACAGGGAGGCCTGGCATGCTGCGGTTCATGGAGTTGCAAAGAGTCAGACACAACTGAGCAAGTGAACTGAACTGAATTCAGAAACACAAAGATCATATAATATCACACGTGTGGAATCTAAAACATTACACAAATGAACTTATCTAAGAAAGAGAAACTGACTCACAGACATAGAAAATAAAAACAAACTTAAACTTATGGTTACCGAAGGGCAAAGTGATGTGTGTGTGTGTTAGTCGCTCAGTTGTGTCTGACTCTTTGCGATCCCATGGACTGTAGCTTGCCAGACTCCTCTGTCCCTGGAATTTTCCAGGCCAGAATAATGGAATGGGTTGCCATTTCCTTCTCCAGGGGATCTTTCTGAAAAGTGATGGGAGAGGCATAAATCGGGCTTGCCCGGTGGCTCAGTGGTAAAGAATCTGCATGCAAGGCAGGAGCCACAGAACATGTGGGTTCGATCCCTGGGTTGGGAAGACGTCCCTGGAGGAGGGCATGGCAACTCACTCCACTATCCCTGCCTGGAGAATTCCATGGACAAAGGAGCCTGGGAGGCTACAGTCCATAAGGTAGAAAGAGTCAGACACAACTGAAGTGACTTAGCATGCATGTAGGCAAAAGGCATAAATTAGGAAGTTGGGATGAACATATACACACTACTATATATAAAATAAACAATAAGGACCAACTGTGTAGCACAGAGAACTATACTCAATATTTTATAATAACATGAGAAAAGAATCTGAAAAGAATATATATATATATATATATATATATCTGAATCACTGTGCTTATACCTGAAACTAATACAACACTGTAAATCAACTATATTTCAATAAAAAAATTTAAAAAACAGCTGCTGTTCCTAAACTCTCCTATTCAATCTGTCTCATCACCCTTTAAAACAATTTTAAGAAATTTTAAAGTTCAGTGTTGTTTATAGTTAAGTAGTTAGGAGCTTGGGTTCTCTGTAAAAAGAGTCTCAACTTCACTTACTAGTTACTGGATCTTAGGAGAAGTCTCAGTTTCGTCCTGTATAAAACTGGAATGAGTATATAAGCTACCTCATGGAATGAGACAATGAATGGCATGTATGCAAAGCCTGTATCTTCAGTACCCAGCATGCAGAGAGCTCTCAAAGATCAGGTGGTGGTAGTGTTGATGACGCTGCTGACATCATCAGCGTCAGTCTCATCATCTAACACGATGCGTGGAACAGAGCAGATATTAAATATTGAGGGAACGAGCACACAGTCAAAGTACATTTGCAAGCCTTGCTGAATTCTTCAGACTCATAGAGAAATGCCTATCTGAACGGCGGCGTCAGCTTCTGGTCTTATGATATGGCCAGAATAGATCTAACACAAAGGAAATGGCCATTTTTAACAATGTCTTCTGGGTTGATTTAAAAATAAAAAGTAACTGCTGGCCAGAGGTACAAACCAGCAGAGCATCTTAAATAATTTTTCCTCATTTGACAGCCAAAATGTAGGCAAATCTGAACTGAAAACATGTTAAAGAGAAAATGTGTGACAACATAGGTATCTTAGCAACACAGCTGACTACAGGATAAGACTGAACTGAAAACGTTTGTTGTGTTAAGAGAAAACGTGCTACCTGAAATACAAAGGATGTCTGAGATTCACGAACTGCCATTTTGCAATTCCAAAGATGGTTGAATCATGGTTTAAATTAATATGCAGGACCAAAACAACTATTATTGGAGGAATAGTGCCAAGGGCCATGAAAATAAATGGATGAATAAAATCTCTCATTGCTGCACTCAATATGCCAGCAAATTTGGAAAACTCAGCTGTGGCCCTGGGACTGGAAAAGGTCACTTTTCATTCCAATCCCAAAGAAAGGCAATAACAAAAATGTTCAAACTACCACACAATTGCCCTCATTTCACACGCTAGCAAAGTGATGCTCAAAATTCAAGCCAGGCTTCAACAGTACATGAACCACGAACTTCCAGATTTTCAAGCTGGATTTAGAAAAGGCAGAGGAACCAGAGATCAAATTGCCAACATCCGATGCATCATCGAAAAAGCAAAAGAGTTCCAGAAAAACATCTACTTCTGCTTCATTGACTATGTGGATTACAACAAACTGTGGAAAATTCTTCAAGAGATGAAAATACCAGACCACCTGACCTGCCTCCTGAGAAATCTATATGTAGATCAAGAAGCAACAGTTAGAACTGGACATGGAATAACAGACTGGATCCAAATTGGGAAAGGAGTACATCAAGGCTGTATATTGTCACCCTGCTTATTCAACTTATATGCAGAGCACATCATGAGAAATGCTGGACTGATCAAGATTGCCGGGAGATATTTCAATAACCTCAGACATGCAGATGACACCACCTTTACGGCAGAAAGTGAAGAACTAAAGAGTCTCTTGATGAAAGTGAAAGAGGAGTGAAAAAGCTGGCTTAAAACTCAACACTCAGAAAACTAAGATCATGGCATCTGGTCCCATCACTTCATGGCAAATAGATGGGGAAACAGTGGAAACAGTGTCAGACTTTATTTTGGGGGCTCCAAAATCACTGCAGATGGTGACTGCAGCCATGAAATTAAAAGATGCTTGTTCCTTGGAAGAAAAGTTATATCCAACCTAGACAGCATATTAAAAAGCAGAGACATTACCAACAAAGGTCTGTTTAGTCAAGGCTATGGTTTTTCCAGTAGTCACGTATAGGTGTGAGAGTTGGACTGTGAAGAAAGCTGAGCGCTGAAGAATTGATGCTTTTGAACTGTGGTGTTGGAGAAGACTCTTGAGAGTTCCTTGGACTGCAAGGAGATCCAACCAGTCTGTCCTAAGGGAAATCAGTCCTGAATATTCATTCAATGGAAGGACTGATGTTGAGGCTGAAACTGACTTATTAGAAAAGACCTTGATGATGGGAAAGATTGAAGGCGGGAGGAGAAGGGGATGACAGAGGATGAGATGGTTGGATGGCATCACTGACTCTATGGACATGAGTTTGAGTAAGCTCTGGGAGTTGGTGATGGACAGGGAAGCCTGGCGTGCTGAAGTACATGGGGTCACAAAGAGTCGGACATGACTAAGCGACTGCACTGAACTGAAAATCCCTCTGTACTGATGAGTTCCAAGAAAATGTTAGATGGAAAAGGGAATTCGGTAATACCTACCTTTAATGAGCCATTCTGAAGAAGATCAACCCTGGGATTTCTTTGGAAGGAATGATGCTAAAGCTGAAACTCCAGTACTCTGGCCACCTCATGCGAAGAGTTGACTCATTGGAAAAGACTCTGATGCTGGGAGGGATTGGGGGCAGGAGGAGAAGGGGATGACAGAGGATGAGATGGCTGGATGGCATCACTGACTCGATGGACATGAGTCTGAGTGAACTCCGGGAGTTGGTGATGGACAGGGAGGCCTGGCATGCTGCGATTCATGGGGTCACAAAGAGTCGGACAAGACTGAGCAACTGAACTGAACTGAATGGCCTAAAGCTTATTTTTCTTCTGTGAATTCAAACTCATAACTTGCTGGAAAATTCCAAGATGAAACTATTTTCAAATGCATGAATTAATAAGGAAGACATTAAGAAGTATGATGTTAAAAAAATAACTTGCCTAAAATATCTCTTCCTGCAGGATCAGCTGTACATTTTAAAGTGGATGCTTTAGTTTAATTTTCAGTGTTAGAAATATTAAACCATGTCATCATTTGAACAGTGTTTTCTGTTGTCTTCCTTTTCAAAAGAAATTGGTTTTGAGATACTAAGGATAGAATTTACTGCAATATTTTACACTAGTCATACTTTTTTTTTTTTTTTGAACACCAGTACATTAAATTAGTTACTGTGGGTCACATATTTAGACAGTTTTTCCTAACTCTGTCTCTTCTGTTGTTTCTACTCTGGATTATGTTTAGAGTTTTATACTCCTACATTTGAAAAACTATCCCAAAGAGAGAGTCAGCATCATACCAAATGATGTAAAAGGCAATTGGGACTTTGTGGGGATGGTTTTCTCTAGGAGAAGTATTGTTTGAGTTGCAAGCTGAGTTGGTGGCTTTCTCCACGGAATATATTTTTTGACTGGGAAGTACAACTAACATAAATGCTGATTACTGAGACTTGGAATTTTCTCGAAAATGAACAAATAAGCCTGCCACCTCAAGGAAAGTAACATGACAGTCAGTGATAAAATCCAAACATGCAAATGAAAATAAGAACTCTGTAAACTTTGTGTCTGCCACACTGAATGTGACGGCTTCCCACTACTTAATGAGTTTTCTGATGAAATGAATGATGATACTAAGAAACATGATTTTTGTATCATATACAGAAATGTTTCAGTGTTTGAAAGTCCTAAATTAACTCAGTGAACCATTATTTTGGAAAATAATTACCATCATTTTCCAAATGCCCAATGCATGTGGTTAAGTTGAAAGAGCCATTCAGAGTTCAAGACAGACCAATGGATTTTAGTGTAACAGAATAAGAAATGCTTATTTACAACATTTCAGATTGCAAGTAATCTTTAAGAAACTATACTTATCCAGTTTTGGTGTATCAAAGAAAAACATCCAAATCATCTGAAAAGGCTTTTAAGACACTTCTCTACCAAATGTTTATTTGTATGAGGTCAGATTTTTTCATATACTTCAACCAAAATAACATACCACCATATACTGAATGTAGAAGCATTTAAAAGAATATAGTTCTCCATATTAAGTGTAAAGGGATCCTAAGTCCAAAAAGTTTGAGAATCACTGACCTAACCCATAAGGCATAACCTTTACTACACATAGGATCTCATACACATCACACACAATATATAATTATATTAACAGACCTCTGGGTCCCATGTTGATTCTATTGAATCAAAATTTCTGTAGGTATCTATACTGTATATTAAGTTTCATTGGTGAGAGCACTGATCTGACTTAGAACTTTAATTAAAAAAAAAAAACTATTCATGACTACATATTTTAGGACTTTCCCAGAAGTTTATTTTACATTAAATTTATTTTTAAAAGTTTCTTCACTGTTTCATTTCTCAAAAGTACTAATATTAAGATCTTTGATTAAATCTTTATTCACTTATTGGTTTCCTGCTTCTAAGAGACACCGAGAAGAATGATAAACTCAAATTGAGTTTAAAAGCTGAGAGAGTTTTTATTTTTCTTTTTGCCTCTAAATTATAATAAACTCTCCACAGTAAGTTTTACATATAGTCTCTGGAATACTGATCTGAAAGACACTTCAACTGCCTTCAAAATCTTGTTTATTTAGGAGGTGACTGTCAACTCAGAGGTCTCTTGTCAGTTTCAAAGAGCTAAGTAAGCACCAACTTTGACAATGAAATACTAATAAGCACTTTGAAGACTGAAATGATGAAAACCTTTAGATGTCAACCTGAACTCAAGTTACCTACTGGAAATGTAAAAGCATGCTGACTAATCATAAATACAGTAAATGTGACATGCTTTATTACATTATAAATCTTAAATTTCATTAACACATAAATATGTTAATCATTTAATATGGTTGTTATACAAACTTAAAAGAAATTTACCCAGATCTCATTCTATTAAGTATACTGCGATTTAAAATACACATGCTGAAGTGACAGCTTTGCACATTTACGTACAATTTATATCACATAAGTATAAATCCTTTCTTATTTATTTGTGTTGCTGTTGTTCCTAGGAAAGGAACAAGACTATTTGGATTTGTACACTTCTGTGGTACTTAAAGAAGGGAGGGTAGCATTTGACACAATTAACTTTTAGAGAACTAAGCTACATTATAGAGGATAGTTTTTTTTTTTACATTTAAAATTTGAACATAAGCTCTCTTATTCTGTAAGGCAGAATCTTCTTCTTTTAATATTTGGTAAGAGTTTATTTTAAAAACTGAACATAAAGAGTTACAGTTCAACAGTAACATGCCTCAGTGGGTGAAGGGCCCATCTGAATTACAACTTCTTTTGGACAGGTTCCAGGATGTTTTAACTTCTCTATTTTGAGTAACCCAATTATTCAAAATACAGTGATCTACTTAGATTAAATACTAACAGAGTCCAATGTTCAGTCTCCACAATATCATCAAAGGGCATCTGGTGGAAGGGTCTGGTTATCCTCTGTGATTTCATATTTTTAAATAAAGGATGCCCTACTAAAACACACCTATACAATCCCTTGATAACTCACCATAAACCTATCATCTCCAAAGATACTTATGTTATTATAATACTTATCCTCAAAAGGATTGCTATAAAGATTAAAGGAGATAATCAGGTAAAGTATTTAGCAGACTTTCTCACATAAAGAGGCTCAATAAGTGATAGTTACTACTGTTCCTTGTTTTATAACTTTAAGAGATCTATACTGAGGAGCAAGAAGAGATCTTCAATTGCCTGAGGTTAAAAAAAAAAAAAATTATATGACCAGCTCAAAGACTTAAAGCAGAGTCAAGCCTATACCTAAATCAGCATGTTTAAACTTAAAAGCTTTTGCACAGCAAAGGAAACCATAAACAAAATGAAAAGACAACTCACAGAGTGGGCAAAAACATTTGTAAACAATGCGACCAATAAGGGATTAATCTCAAAATGTACAAACAGCTCATGCAGTTCAATATTAAAAAAACCCCATACAACCCAATTTTAAAAAACGGGCAGAAGATCTAAATAAATACTTCTCCAAAGGAGACATACAGATGACAAAAAGCATGTGAAAACATGCTCCACATTACAAATTATTAGAGAAAGACAAATCAAAACTACAATAAAGTATCACCTCATATAGTGCATGACCATTATTCAAAAAAAAAAAAAATCTACAAACAAATGCTGGAGAGGGTGTGAAGAAAAGGGAACCTTTTTACACTGTTGGTGGGAATGTAAACTGGTACAGTCACTATGGAGAACAGTATAGAGGCTCCTCAAATTAAAAACAGAGTTCTAGATGATCCAGCAATACCACTCCTGGGCATATCCAGAAAAAACCATACTTCGAAAGACACAGGTACCCCAATGTTCTTACAGCACTGTACACAACAGCCTAATCATAGAAGCAACCTAAATGTCCATCAACAGGTAAATAAAGAAAATGTGGTACATATATACAATGGAATATTACTTAGTCATAAAAAGAATGAACTAACACCATTTGCAGGATGGACCTAGAGATTATCATTTACAGTGCAGCCAAACATAGAAAGACAAATATTGTATGATATCACTTATATGTGGAATCTTAAAGATGATACAAATGAACTGATTTACAAAACAGACTTAGGAAACAAACTTATGGCTACCAAACAAGCAAGAAAGGGATAAATTAGAAGACTAGAGTTAACATATGCACCCCGCTGCTAAGCTAAGTCACTTCAGTCGTGTCCGACTCTGTATGATCCCACAGACAGCAGCCCACCAGGTTCCCTTGTCCCTGGGATTCTCCAGGCAAGAACACTGGAGTGGGGTGTCATTTCCTTCTCCAATATGCACATTACTATATATAAAATAATCAATAAAGACCTACTATATAGCACAGGGACCTCTACTGAATATGATATAATAAGTTATATGGGAAAATAATCTAAAAAGAATAAATATATGTGTGACGTTTCCCTGATAGCTCAGATGGTAAAGAAGCCGCCTGCAATGCAGGAAACCTGGTTTGACCCTTGGACTGGGAAGATCCCTGGAGAAGGGAACGGCTACCCACTCCACGTATGACTGAACTACTGTGCTGTACGCCTGAAAGTAGCACAACACTGCACACTGATTATACGCCAAAGGAAATATAGACTCTAAAAAATCTGCATGCTTTTAGTCTGTTCTACCTATTAAATAATAAGTTCTTAGAAGTACAGAATCTTAAGTCTGAGAAACCTCTTCAGGGTTAACAAAAGAAGTTATGAGTGATGCCTAGAGGGACTTGAATGTCGTCTCTGAAGCTGAGTCCTTCATTTTACAACTGAAACTCAGAGAAGTTGATGACACGCTTAAAGTGACATCATCAAAGTCATAAGATGAAGATCCTGATCTCCTGTTCCAAGGAGATGCTCAGTTAAAGAAAAAAACAAACCCAAAAAACAGTTTTGGGAGTGTGTGTAGAAGGGGCTGGATAAACAGAAGGTAATATGTGATAATCAAAACTCCTTCTGAAGTGCTTCTATCTGACAAGTAAAGGTGGATCTTTATGGAAAACAAATCTCAAAAAATAAGGAATTAAGGGAGAAAGGGAATAGTATAAAAAGGGCATTTGAACTAGATGCTGTGGACTGCTTCAAAGTTATGACCAAACATTAGCTTACAGGGCTACAGAATTTCTTTTATGAGTTAACACTAAGTCAAATGTTAAGAATCCATTACTATTTATGCATTCTGTCCTAGAGTGAAAAAAATTAAATTAGCTTAAAAGATTAGAATATTCTTGTATGAAAACCAAAGTGAAAACCTCTTGTTTACAGCCCAATATCACCACAAATTAAAAAAATAGGAAATCATAAAGAGAAAACAAGAATCAAATATTGCTTATATGTGGAATCTAGAAAAATGGTACAGATGAACTTACTTGAAAAGCAAAACAGAGTCACAGATGTAGAAAACAAACATGGTTACCAAGTGTGGAGGGGGGATGGGATGAATTGGGAGATTAGGATTAATGTATATATACACTACTATAAATAAAACTGATAACTAAGGAGAGCCTACTGTATAGCTCTGTGGTGACTTAAATGGGAAAGAAATCCTAAAAAGAGTGGATACATGTACACGTCTAACTGATTCACTTTGATGTACAGCAAAAACTAACAAAGCAACTATACTTCAATAAAAATTTAAAAACTACAAAAAGAATAAAAATTCGGTAGCTAAAAATGAAAAATAAATAAAAATCTAAAATTGAAAAAAAAACCAAAGCCCCTTTGCAGTAACTATGAACACTGCTTCCAAACTAAAGCATCAGTCATAATCATTAATTAGGCAAATTAATTAGGCAATCATCAGTCATAATCATTAGGCAAAGGCATTGGCACGGGTGCGGGGGGTGCTTTATCTAAAACGAAACAAAGGAAATTTACTATTCACACTGGAATAAGTGGTAAATTTGAATGTTATGTCCACAAGACTGTAATAAATTTCTGGTTTAAATAACAGTTCCAGAAAAGTCCTTCTTGTGTATCCTGCAGATGAAATTTAATGGAAATCCTTTCCTCTTAAAAGCTTTGTTAATTTAGAACTGGTAACTGTAAATGATACACACGTTTGGCGCCCCCCTCTTTCACACACACACACACACACACACACACACACACACACACACACTCACATATACAAACACACTCATATATAAAACATTCAGTTTGGCTGCTGTCTGAAGGGCAAACAGCAGAATTTTATTGGTTATGTTAACCTGTCAATAGCAGGATATAGTGGGATTTTTATATTCTTACTGTTTTTCACTTTTCTCATTCACTCCCATTCCAATAGTCTTTTCTGAAGGAGATGGGAGAAAAGTTATAACCATTTCTCCAGGAGTTTTATGTGACCTATATAGTCTTCCCCACAAAAGCTAGTTACACAAGAGAATGTCATTCTTCACCTGGGACTGGGCAGAGAACTCTGGTCTACAGGACTCTTGAATGGGTTACAACTGCATGCTTTCAAGTACTGCAGAGAGAAAAATCTAAGTGCTTTAGTAGTCTCTACAAAGCTGGAAAAATGCTTTAGTGGTGTTCCATAGTGAATTCTGGAATAATATCACTGCCACAAAGAATGCCTTTTTTTCCTTGGAGTAGACTGGGAGGAGGAAGCAGAAATGGTAGTTTTTTTCATTATTATACCTCAGACCATGTAGTAGAGTTCACAGTCAGAGAGCAAGGGACATCTTTTCCCATCAACTTGAACGTGACTAACACCTGTCATGGGCTCTAGCCCAGGTCAGAGAGGAATAGCAAGGGGACAGCCAGTGATTAAAGGAGGGCTGGCTCAGTGCTTCTGGCTCAGGTCCAAGATGCCAGCAGATTCTTCCTCCCTGCATCTAAGAACCCTCTCTCACTATGCACCCAAAATTATTAAACTCCTTGTGATGGATTAAAAAGAGTCCACAGTGATAGGATTCAACTTCAACAAGTTATAGTATCTTGCAATCACTATTACATAACAATTCTTTTGTTGCTTCTATTTCCCTAAAAATGCATGACCTGAAAAATTTTATATCTAACAGAGATCAGGAAGATAGGCATTTAAAAATAATAAGATGACAAGTTTAAAAATAAGTAAAAAGAAAAAGGTGGGGGTCCGAAGTGCTATAACTGTAGACAACTAAAACATTAAATAGGACGTCACCTGTCATATCAACCATTAAACAAATTTCTTGTCCTGATGGAAATCTAATCAGTAGTGGCCTTAGGCAGGAGGTGAGGTATGGGATTTTCTACAAAGGAACACTTGGGAACTTTCTGGAGCAATGAAATGTTCTATATTTGACTGCAGGTGGTGCTTTACACAGGTGCATACATTTGTCAAAGGTCACCAAACTGTACATGTAACTGAATACATTTTACAGTATGTAAAAGATCAGTTCAGTTGCTCAGTCGTGTCCGACTATTTGAGACCCCATGAATTGCAGCACGCCAGGCCTCCCTGTTCATCACCATCTCTCGGAGTTCACTCAGACTCACGTCCATTGAGTCTGTGATGCCATCCAGCCATCTCATACTCGGTCGTCCCCTTCTCCTGCCCCCAATCCCTCCCAGCATCAGAGTCTTTTCCAATGAGTCAACTCTTCGCATGAGGTGGCCAAAGTACTGGAGTTTCAGCTTTAGCATCATTCCTTCCAAAGAAATCCCAGGGCTGATCTCCTTCAGAATGGACTAGTTGGATCTCCTTGCAGTCCAAGGGACTCTCAAGAGTCTTCTCCAACACCACAGTTCAAAAGCATCAACTCTTTGGTGATCAGCCTTCTTCACAGTCCAACTCTCACATCCATACATGACCACAGGAAAAAACCATAGCCTTGACTAGACGGACCTTAGTCGGCAAGTAATGTCTCTGCTTTTGAATATGCTTTCTAGGTTGGTCATAACTTTTCTTCCAAGGAGTAAGCATCTTTTAATTTCATGGCTGCAGTCACCACTGCAGTGATTTGGGAGCCCCCAAAAATAAAGTTTGACACTGTTTCCACTGTTTCCCCATCTATTTCCCATGAAGTGATGGGACCGGATGCCATGATCTTCGTTTTCTGAATGTTGAGCTTTAAGCCAACTTTTTCACTCTCCTCTTTCACCTTCATCAAGAGACCCTTTAGCTCCTCTTCACTTTCTGCCATAAGGGTGGTGTCATCTGCACATCTGAGGTTATTGATATTTCTCCCGGCAATCTTGATTCCAGCTTGTGTTTCTTCCAGCCCAGCGTTTCTCATGATGTACTCGGCATATTAGTTAAATAAGCAGGGTGACAATAAACAGCCTTGACGTACTCATTTTCCTATTTGGAACCAGTCTGTTGTAAAAGATACTCAATAAAATTCACTTATAAAGAATTCTTGGGAAATGAGCCTATAAAGAGGTATGGGTTCATTTGTAGAGTTTCCCCATTATATAAAAAAAGAGAACTTTCTCAAGAGCTAGGGCATCAGTTGCTTCCTTACTATGAACTTGCACAGCAGCCCAAAGTCATTCTACAGTTACGATGCAAACTATCAATATATCCACACTTAGGGGTCCCTTCCTGTTGAGTGGGCAAAAAGAAGGAGTTGTAAATCTCTTAAGAAGGTGCTAAACAATCTGCAGCTTGTATAAAAGCTTCTGCTTTTGGAGAGAAATTCTATAGCAAAGGTGACCTTTCATCAAACATTGCTGGTAAATAAGTACAGAAACTTAGAAATCATCAAGGAAAATGTTTAAGTTGTATGAGATATAAAATTAAATAATATAAAATAGGTCACCAGCAAATCTATAGCATTAGTGGATTTTCACTGGATGTTTCTAGAAGCTAAGGGAATAGAAGATAACAGGGTTGATTCATTCAAGTTATTGAGCAAACCACAGTTAAAATAATGTAGCAGCACAAAATTTTAAAAGAGACATACAAACAAGGGTGCAAGTAGTAGCCATTAGACATCTGTAATTTCCTATTGAAAGAGTCTTAACTGCAATATAAAACTCAGGTTTGAGCATTTCTGACCAGTTATGATAACTTGAAGTTATAGCTAGATAAATCTCAAGCTAAATATATCAAAACCTCAGATATGCAGATTGCACCAATCTAATGGGAGAAAGCGAAGAGGAACTAAAGAGCCTCTTGATGAAAGTGAAAGAGAAGAGTCAGAAAGCTGGCTTAAAACTCAACATTCAGAAAACTAAGATCGTGACATCCAGTCCTATTTCAGGCAAATAGATAGGGAAACATGGAAACAGTGAAAGCCTTTATTTTTGAGGGCTCCAAAATCACTGCAGATGGTAACTGCAGCCATGAAATTAAAAGACACTTGGCTCCTTGGAAGCTATGACAAACCTAGACAGCATATTAAAAACCAGAGACATCATTTTGCCAACAAAGTTCTGTCTAGTCAAGGCTATGATTTTCCAGTAGTCATGTATGGATGTGGGAGCTGGACCATAAAGAAGGCTGAATACCAAAGAATTGATGCTTTTGAACTGTGGTGCTGGAGAAGATTCTTAAGTCCCGTGGACTACACAGAGATCAAACCAATCCATCCTAAAGGAAATCAACCCTGAATATTCACTGGAAAGACTGATGCTGAAGCTGAAGCTCCAGTACTTTAGCCACCTGATGCAAAGAGCCAACTCACTGCAAATGACCCTGATGCTGGGAAAGATTGGAGAAGAAGGGGATGACAGAGGATGAGATGGTTGGATGGCATCACTGATTCAATGGACATGAGTTTGAGCAAACTCCAGGAGATAATGAAGGACAGGGAAGCCTGGCATGATACAGTCAGTCCATGGGGTCGCAGAGTTGGAAATGACTAAGCAACAAAGGTAACTTTAAGGAAACCAAGAAGAGTTAAGGACTAACCTAGGAGGCCATATAAAAAAACATTAAGTTTTCATAGCTCACAAAAAGGCTCAAGCCATAGTTATCACTTATCAATCTCCAAGAGGTCTAAATATTAGGGGAGAGAAAGTGAAAGTGAAGTTGCTCAGTCGTGTCTGACTCTTTGCGACTCCTCCATCCATGGAATTTTCCAGGCAAGAGTGCTGGAGTGGATTGCCATTTCCTTCTCCAGGGGATCTTCCCAACCCAGGGATCGAATCCATGTCTCCTGCATTGCAAGCAGACACTTTTATCACCTGAGCCACCAGGGAAGTAGGAGGAGAGAAGATGACTTCAAATAGAAGGGGAAAATATGGAGCAAAAAGCAGAAGATGAAAATTACAGATCCAAATCATTGAACATAAGGTCTGATATAAGTGTTTACTAAAATTGGTGAGCTGACTCTTTTAGAATGGGCCCACAAGTTAGTTAGACAGCAACGTGGGAAGGCCAGATTATCGCATGACAGCCTCTACTTGCTTGGGACCCCGAATGCTGTGACCAATCTGAGGTCAGCAGAGTTGATTTCTGTTCCATGAAGTGAAAGAATGGGGCTCTTGCCACCAATGATTATTTCCTCACCAAAACTCTAAAGGCTCTAAACTAGCAATTGTGAAAGAATTTCTAGTAGCTTCCTTTTGAAACCCTCAAACCAGTGACCGAAGAGTTATTTTATTTATTTAATTGGCCCATACACAGAACTCTTCCAAAACTGCAGCTGGCTTGGAAAATTACAATTTGGTCTTCTGTTGGCCTGGTTCTTTGGAGCTGAGGAACTGATGTTTATCTTCCATCTTCCTCTTTCCATCTGGTTTTCCCTAATGGCTTTCAATTACTAATCCTTTCTGTGGGTGATATTATAGAAGGACAGATGAGATTCACACAAACAATTTCCTGGGTCACATTTGAATTTTCATCAATCATTTCAAGCATGAGATTTTCTGGTGGGGCCTAGCTTGTCCTGACACATGACTGGTACTGTGAGTCTGGGGAGACGCACTCTGCCACGTCAGCTGCTTTGAGCATATTCCTAAAGATGTGTCTCCATGCAGCACCCTTCACAAACTACTTCATGTCACAAAGACAATTTTTCCAGAATTGTCTAGAAGTGTGTGTGTGTGTGTGTGTATATATATATATATATATATATATATATAATATATATATCAGATGGTATTATCTGTGGAATGAGGAATGGCCGCCTCTGCTGCACAGAGACATTCTAAAGATTCTGAGAGTAGGGGACACCCTACTTTCCCATCAGCTTGACTGTGACTAACACCTGCCTTGGGACCTAGCCCAAGGGGGGGCAGCTGGTGACCAGAAGAGGGCTGGCTCAGTGCTCTTGGCTCAGGTTCAAGACTCCAGCAGGGCAGAGAAGATCTTCCTCCCTGCACATACGAACCCTCTGTCACTGTTACAGATTAGCCCTTATTACAGATTAGAAAGTGAAGAATCCACAGTGATAGAATTTAACTTCAACAAGTTATAGTATTTTGTAATCACTACTACATACCAACAATTCCCTTGTTGCTCATATTTCCTTAAAAACACATGACCTGAAAAACATTACAACTAAAATGACAGTCTTATGAAGAGACCCCACTTTGTGATGAAGCAAGTAGGAGCCTTTGGATGTTTTCTTGGGAACTCAGAGGGCCAACAAAGCACTGAAAAGACAGATCTTGAAGAGTATCCTACACATGCTGTTTCTAGTGAAGGTGGGGGAACAGTACTGAGACCATGAAGCGGCATCTGGTTGGTCACCACTCTGAGCCTAGACAGCAATAGCGTGTCACGTACAAGGAAGGCCACTTTACAAAATCTCACTAATACTCATAACCACCAGTGCAATGGAATCCATAGAGCTTTTTTCTTTAAAAGACTGTAGCAGACTGAGATCTATGGAGGTTAAGGGCTTGCTAAGAACACACTGCTGCTGTTGCTAAGTCACTTCAGTCGTGTCCAACTCTGTGTGACCCCATAGACGGCAGCCCACCAGGCTCCCCCGTCCCTGGGATTCTCCAGGCAAGAACACTGGAGTGGGTTGCCATTTCCTTCTCCAGTGCATGAAAGTGAAAAGTGAAAGGCAAGTCACTCAGCTGTGTCCGACTCTTCACGACCCCATGGACCGCAGCCTACCAGGCTCCTCTGTCCATGGGATTTTCCAAGCAAGAGTACTGGAGTGGGGTGCCATCACCTTCTCTGGCTAAGAACACACAGATTTGCATATATATATATACATATACTGACCATGTCAGCTTCCAAATCGCATTAGTGGTAAAGAATCTGCCTGCCCACGCAAGAGATGTAAGAGAAGCAGGTTTGATCCCTGGGTTGGGAAGATGGAGGAAATGCCATTTTCCCCAGGAGGAAATGGCAACCCACTCCAGTATTTTCCCTGGAGAATCCCACGGACAGAGGAGACTGGTGGGCTACAGTCCACAGGGTCGCAAAGAGTCAGACACAAATGAGTGACTTAGCACACACGCTGATCATGCAGGCTCTTTGTTTTAAAAACTGTACTTGATTTCTTAAGACGGTCACTGAGAAGAGCACAAACCCACTATGAGAAGTTCCGTATGGAAGTTGTAGTCTCCTCATAAATTACTCTATTGATTGTTTTAATACAAATAAGTGAGGCTGGGCCCATGTGGCAGTTCTCTAAGGGCCAGTTCTCCCTCATCAACTGCTCCTAACCTTGAACCAACCACGTGGGAGACCTGACGAGGGGCAAGAGGGATGGACGAGGATAAAGGCAGAGTAAAGGAGAACAAGAGGAGCACAGCGTGGGGAGGAACAAGGACGAAGAAGGGGCCCCGAGACCGAGAAAACCCAAAATCCAGTAACCAGACCGTTTTCTTCAGACTGTTTCATGCTGCCCACTTCTCTGGTATTGTTACTTTTATCTTGATTAAATTAAAGTTTGGGTTTCTTATGATTTCTACATTGAGATGATAATAAACAGAAAATTGCTCTGTGTATTTTTAAGCAAAGGAAAAACACTGGGAAGAGTGGCTTTGTGGGAGACTAAGACAATTAGCAAACCAGACAGTCCTTGCTCCTTCTGCTTTCCCAGGGGATAAAGACTCCTGTCACTTTATGAAGCTAACCAAAGAATTCCAGCAGTTATACCATTTTTGGTAGGGCTTTCATTTCAACAAAGCTCTGTAATACATATGCAGTCTGGGGATCCCCAAAGAAGTCTTTGAAAAAATCTTTTTAATGTATAGGAAATTCCCTAAATTATATATATACAATATTTTACATATATGTTTATACATATATAAACATACCAAGAATTGCACTCATCCCAAAATTCTAGGGAAAGGAAACATGTATATACACACAGACACACACAGGTTATTTAGCTTGGTGAACTTCCATAAAACCAACATGCCGATTTTGCCCCCTCTTGCCATCACAGGCTATCCTTATCTATGAGACAGGTTTTGAGCTTAGGGGACTATGTCAAAAGGAAAGGGGTTCTGGATAGAGTCAAGAGTTCTGACTGATAGTACGGTTTTTGAGATGCAAATTATGTATTTTATTTGACAACATGTATTATTAACAGTTACGGGAGACCTTTTTAATATAAATTTATGTATTTTAATTGGGGGTTAATTACTTTACAATATTGTATTGGTTTTGCCATACATCAACATGAATCCACCACAGGTGTACATGTGTTCCCCATCCTGAACCCCCTCCCTCCTCCCTCCCTGTACCATCCCTCTGGGTCTTCCCGGTGCACCAGCCCCAAGCATCCAGTATCATGCGTCAAACCTGGACTGGCGATTCGTTTCATATATGATATTATACATGTTTCAATGCTATTCTCCCAAATCATCCCACCCTCTCCCACAAAGTCCAAAAGCCTGTCCTATGCATCTGTGTCTCTTTTGCTGAGGAGACATTTTCAAAAGCATGGTTTTGGAGAATGTAAAGCTACATTACTAGTAAGAGCAGAATCATCACAAAACCACTGTGTTCTGCCACAGGTCCAGGACCTGTTGAAGCAAGTGCACTATATTCACTACTTGGAAGAAGAAACTGTTCTCTGTGGGAGAAGGCGAGGTTGGGATGATTTGAGAGAACAGCATATGCAAACATGCATACTACCATATGTGAAACAGATGACCAGTCCAAGTTCTAAACATGAAACAGGGCACTCAAAGCCAGTGCACTGGGACCACCCAGAGGGATGGGATGGGGGTGGGGGCTTTGCGACCGGGGACACATGCACATGTACACCTGTGGCTGATCCATGTCAATATGTATGGCAAAATCCACCACCACAATATTGTAATTAGCTTCCAATTATAATAAATAATTAAAAATAAATAAATAAACAACCTTTTAGGGAAAAAATGTTATGGCCATAAAGCCATCCTGCCAGGGCTTCCCTGTTGGTCTAGTGGTTAAGAATCTGCCTTGCAATGCAAAGAACACTGGTTCAATCCCTGGCCCAGGAAGATCTCACCTGCCACAGAGCAACCGAGCCTGTGTGCTGCAACTACCGAAGCCCACGTGCCTCGAGCCTGTGCTCTGCAGTAAGAGAAGCCAGCACAATGAGAAGTGCGTGCACACAACACAGAGCAGCCCCTGCTCGCTGCAACTGGAGGAACCCTGTGCGTGGCAATGAAGGCCCATCACAGCCAGAATAATAAATAATAATAAACCGTAAAAAAAAAACCCATCCTGCCAATCTTCCACAAAAGCTCAGACACTCAACTTACATACCTTAAGGACTGAAAAAATACATGCAGAATTCTCATCCTTCAATTCTAGAACAAAGAAAGACCTTAAGTGATCATCTGGTTCAAAACTTCCCAAAGTGGGTTTCATGAAACATTACTCTCCCAAAATGTTCTGAATAGGGGTGAGGTGATTCAGATAAGTTTGGGAGAATTCTTGAGAGTCACAATGTACATTAGGGATTAGCAAAGCTGTGCAGTCTACAGAAAAGAAATGATTAAGTTTATTTTTAAAAAACTTAATTTTTATCAAACCTATTTGAGCACAGAACCCTTTTTGCAGTATTTATTAAAATCCTGTAAACTACTGTTTTGTAGAAAAACCCGTGTCTTATATATTGAAAAAATGACGTTCAGACAGGTTAGGGATTTGTCTCCAGGTCATACAGTTAGTAGATCACTGAAAACCGATTTCACCTTTCTAGGCTTCACTTTAGTGTTCTTTCTTATGCTGTGTTCTCACACAAAGCCTGTACCTCCAGAAGGATCATGGATGATATGAACCAGACCCTGGATGTCATCTAGTCCAGAGCCCTCTTATTTAAAGGGGGGAAACACGTCTCAAGAGAGGTGAAAAAGCTTGCCCCAGTGACAATGCCTGTAGCAGAACCTAGCTCTTAATTCCAATGCTCATATCCTTTCCACAACAGCACACTAGCTCCTGCAAAGCCAACATTTTCTACCTCTGAGAAAAAGGAGTGATGGACAAGAGGGGATTTAGCTATTCAGGACCCAGTAAAATACTTATCAAAGTGCACCTGTGTCAGTAGGTATTTTAAACCATTTAAACATGATTGTCTTTACTTACAAATGTCATCCACTGTGACAGGGAATCAATGTTTCAAGCTGTTGAACAGGTCATCATCCCTGCCCTGTTGGATGACACCTGTAAATAAAATAAATCTAGTTTTGAGTGAGTAGATTTTAAGCCAACTAGATTTAAGATGCATGCAGCTTAAAACAAAGAGTAGTTTTTAAGAGATGACTCTTAATCAAGGTTTGCTGAAGAGAAACACTGTCCAGGGCCAGCTATTTCACTCTATGCCACTGGCCTTCAGCACAAAAATCCAGGTAATGATACAGGTAATGTTGCCAGAATATAGAGGGCACCATGGGTCTTAGAACTAAAAGATTCTTTCAGACACTAGCTACCTCAGTCTCTTGCCTCTGTGAATAATATTTTCACTGTGTTGGAGGGACAACCAAGGCACTGTGAGGTTAAATGATTAATCCTATGTTAATGTTAAATAACTAAGGGTCTTTAACCTGAGTCCCTTAATGTAGAAAAATGTATACAGAACACATCAGCAAAGTTTTTCATTAGGCTGACCCAATTTGAAAGACTTACAGACATTTAAAAAATATTTTACAGATGTTAACTTAGAATATTCTAGACACATCTTCATAACATATAATATCAGTGGTAGATATTTAAACGCAAACATTACTAAAAATGCCATGAATGAAAAATAAAAATGAGAAAATGGGAACTAGAGTGCAAAGAACAGTATTAGATACAGCATGCACTTAGGATTCTAAATTCTAGTTACTTCCAAAAAGATTTGTAGTTCCTAACAAATTTAAGTATAGGAAAACCATTTGCTACAGTCTATAATTTAAAACGTTGGTTTCTCGGTAGCCACAAAATACCACTCTGAGATCTGCCAGAAATTAAGATTTAGGTTGGACAATGCACCTTTGAAATCTCCATTCTGTACCTAAATACTCCAAGATAATGGAAAGCACTCAATAGTTTAGAATCCTGCCTTGAGGCAGTGTGACTGTCATGGTAGCATTCCTATCAAACTCACACTGAGTGCCTACTTTGTGTCACAGCACAAAGTGTCTGATTATTTTATACATACTATCTCAGTCAATCCTCCAAAGCTGAATATTATTACAATTTTACAAATGAAGAACATTAAAGCACAGAGAATTTAAGTAACTTGCTGAAGTTCACGCAACTGGTAAAATGACAGAATTTACGCACAAATCTATTTGGTGATAGAATCAAGCTCAAATCTCTATATAATACTACATTTATTTAATATGGCAACTTAAGATACTCAAAAATGTAAGAATTCATTAAAACAATTACAATTAGAAAACATAAAAATTTTCCCAGCTAAATCCCATACAATATTAAATATGAGGAAATTCTCATTCTTTTTCTTGGGGGATTAAAGGGAGACTAGGGACAAGTTTCAAGGTAATATTATTTTAATGCCAAGGAATTAAAGGTTCTGATGTTAACCTTAAATATATTACAATTAAGACAAATGAAAACCTTAAACTGTCTTTCATAATGACAGAAAAGTATATCTTCCTGATTTACTTTCTAAGTCCATAAAGAGGTAAATTCTCCTGTTACTCAAGACTGATTCTCAAAATAGTGTAACAGTTATTGAAAAACTGAATTTAACCATGTGTATTTAAAAATACACATTATCTGTCAATTTTCTAAAGACGAGAACCACTTATAAATTACTTTTAAAGAAAACAAACTGATAGATAATGTAACCCCCTTAATTTTTTAATGTAATATAGCTAGCACAAGTTATGCTTCTGATTAAGACTCAAACTTTTTACTATAAAATTTGTTGGCCATTTTTCCAACAAATTTTAAAAACTGATAAAATAAGAAATAATCAGGAGCACAAAAACATACCTGACATATTTTAACTGAGTAAGAATCAGATATATGCAAAACTCAGCATCATAGAAACTAGACATTAAGGAAAAGGCACATCCTTTCCAAAGCACCATGGAGAAGTCAATCTCTTCTGGCAATAATGGTTTTCTTATAAGGACCCCAAACAGAAGAAGATAAAGTGTGGTTTCATGGTAGCTTACCCTTTTCTCTGACACCCCATCCTGGCCTGTAGAATCTTTCTCATCAAGTGTCTCTTTCAGGACTGGCATATGTTTTTGGTATGCTGGCTCTCTGTTTAAGGTTGTGTATCCTATGTGCTCATAAATTGGGTTTATCGTCATCTTGGCAATGTATTCTGCTGCCTTGGTTTCAATATAGAGAGTAATCAATCCATCAGTCACCAGATCGTGGATGGACTCAAAGCGCTTCTCCCCAACAAAGTGCTTTCCATCGTAGTAGAGCCTGAAGTTTCTGGTCTGACTTCCAAATCTGCCTCAATGAAATGGGAAAGATGTTTTTAAGAAAAGTAAGCAAGTGAATTCTTTCCGAAAAAAAAAATTTAAACTATTGCTCTGTGTGTGTCTTCTTTGTTTGTTTAAATAAACTGTGGCTAATCTCTATGAATCGTCTGGAATATGGAAAGTTAAACTTTTGAACACAAAGAATGAATCTGCAACAATGAGGGATAATTAGAGCAAAGCAGGCCTACCCTAGAAGGTAAACTTTGTTCTTATTTATCTTTTTAAGCCACTTTCTTATGACTCCAGGAAAAACAGCGGAAAATAAACCTCATATATTATTAGAACACAGTCAATAATCAACTGGTCAACTATATATGACACTTCTGTATTAGCATGTTCTTTCCAAGTTGATCAATAAAAGTATTCAATATACTTCAGATCCCAGCATTCGTGTTTTTTGACGGGAAAGGTCCACTGAGGGCTCACTTAGGTGTGATGCCAGCAATCATTTAAAGAAGAGCTGATTCCAGAGCCTAAGTCACAGGTAGAGCAAGATGGCACAGAAACACACTTATGCTATTTCTAGACGTGGGTTACGCTCTTCCCTTTTACACAGTCATCCTTCTGTCCGCTTGATGAGTCTGGGCAAGAGATGCTTGGAATACATACAGGGCATATAAGTCATAAACTACTGGACTCAAGAAATTCTATTTTTACTTCGGAGTCACATTTCAGTGGCATTAAAAAAAAAAAACTGAAGAAGAATGGTAATTTCAGTATTTTGCTTCCTGCGGTAAACCTCAGAAATGGATCCAAGTTGGCACAACTAGTCTAATGTCCTTCCAAGATGACAAAGACAAGAACACGCACTGACTTCAATAAAAGCTGATGCCGAAGGGCACAGAGGGCCATCTCACAGTCCCTGCAAGACAGCCCTGGGTGAGCCTAATTTAAAACCAAACAAATCAGAAAGGATGTATTTAATTTCACTGTTAAAAATACACAGAACAGAGATGAACTAAAACAAGAAATTAATAGCTGCTTAAGTGTTTAAATAGAACTGCAAACTTATGCAACAATACTATTCTGGTATAGATTACATTTCAGGAAGACAGAAGTGAGAAATTTCTTAAGATTTCACTTTAAATGTGCCTTACAAAAGGAATCAATTTTTTTTTTTTTTAATAATGGCCTGAGGTTTCTCTGATTCTGTCATTCAAATTAGACTTTAACAGTTATTTAATCTAGAACTCAATATTCTATACATGCTGGTCCTTCTTCTAAAATAAAACTGATCTAGCTTTTGGTTCTTTAAAAGCAATTAAATTTTAGTTTATATTCAAGTGAATGATCCATATAATTCCACTTCCCATTCTCATTTTCCTCTAATGTTAAAGAGATATTTCTCCCAAGTAAATTTTCCTTATGATATATGTCTAAAAAGTTGGAAGGTAAAATTTCTATACCAAAGTTAAATATTTTTTTGAGTTAAATACACTGCTTTTATTATTTCCTCTTCACTAATATTCATTATTTGTTACTGCAAAATAAACACAGAAAGCCACGTTATAATTTTTGTAAGGTTCATACAGCAATAAACACAGTATTGTTTAACATTAAGCTCTTTAATATTTCACTTGTATTCAAGGCATTTCAGTAAAGGATTAGACCATTTTATTCCACAGGGGCTTAAGATTTTACAGATAAGCAGTTTCACAATGCGTATAGCACTTAAAGACTATCTAAGCAATGGTGGCAGGTGTTTGTCACTGAACTGTCTTCTGAAATCTGCTAAGTATGGGAGCAGAGGGCAGAAGGGAAGATGGCTGAACTGGCCTCACAGAAGTAGGATGGTTAACTGAAAGAGTGGAAATCTAAGGTTAGACTTCTTGACCCTTTACAAGGAAGCTCTTTCCAAGCCATTCAAGGAAGGGTTTCCTGGCTACTTCTATGTTATTAGGCAAAAAGTCTAAGTAAGTTTGTTTTCAACTTAGTGACTTTAAGAGATTATCTGCATGATTCCCAATTTCCAATACAAAGACAAGATGAAATGTTGAATTTTTACAAGTTTATATTTAGGTGGTTTTCTAAAAAATGATTATAATAATATATATGACCTTATTCATATACAGAAAAGTTACATTTCTATATAGTGATACATGATACCAAGTCACTCCAATATCCCCCTCACATTATGAAAGCCAAGAAACTCAGTGTTTAACAAGATCGAACATATACACTCAAACCACATAAGATCTGAGTTATTGTTTATGTCCCAGTACAAAAGATCTTTGCAGTCTTGAAAGAGGGTTTGGACAGGGGAAGGCAAGTCCTGGTTCCTTTGTGTTTAACAAAAACTTCAGGCTTTGGCATCAAATTAAATTTATATCCTGGATCTGCCACTCAGTGAGGAGATTTTGGGAAAATCATTCTTCAGATTCTGCACCAAGATACAGGAATAACATTACTCTATACAAAGTAACATCCCTTGACTGTGAGGATTACATAAGAATATTTAAGATAAAGTTACATACAGTTAACCCTTGAACAACACAGGTTTGAACTGCACTGATGACTTGGGTTTTTTCAACAGTAAATCCTAAAGCACTATATTATCTGGAGGCTGGCTGAATCTGCAGATCTGATAGTGGATATCACAGATAGAGAGGGCCAACTATTGCAGAGGGTAGTCATCCCTAATCACGACACTGTTCAAGGGTCAACTGTAGATAGTGGGTTCAACTGCAGTCCCTTGTCTCCCATGTTAGGTTAGACTTCTGCAGAGAATAACAATGATTATCAAACAATAAAGAAAAAAACAAAAGATATTCAATAATATGTACTGAGGTAAAACTGGTTGTGTAGGATCATCTCTGCACTGGTTGACTTTTCAGCCAATGAAAGGCAAAGAGGAGTTCTTTGTGAGTTTTTCCACTCAGGATGCCCTAGGTTTATGCTATGCAGTTAACTGAGTGGAGCTATAAACAGAGTGCAAAGAGAGGAAGGAGAGAAGCTGGAAGAGTCCTTCCACAGGGCCTCAGGAGTGAGGTTTCAGATGTCAAAGAAAAGGGGTCAGTATATATACTCGTATTGAAAGCAGGATGTTTTAAACGGGTCCAGCGATAACTCTGGTGGCTCAGACAGTAAAGAATCTGCCTGCAAAGCAGGAGACCTGGGTTTGATCCCTGGGCTGGGAAGATCCCTTAGAGAAGGCAATGGCAACCCACTCCAGTATTCTTGCCTGGAGAATCCCGTGAACAGAGGCACCTGGCAGGGTCCAATCCATAGGGTCACAAAGAGTCGGACGTGACAGAGCCTAACACACACACACTCAACTCTTGAAAGCGGAGTATTAATTTGTAAAACCTGTTAATGTTAAACCATTTTCCCTTAATGTTTATAGGAAAATATTCTTTTCATCTTTTCTTATATTCACCCTCTGCTTCTGCCCTTATTTTTAAATAGCTGTTCATTTATTGATGAACATGTTCAAAACTGTATAGGTCCAACTCTCACCTAGATAGAGTTCAACAAGATGAAAATTTGTTTTCTCCAAAGTGGTACTGCAGCTAACAGAAAAGAAAGACCAGAATCATCTGTTCTGAACTGCTACTGCTATACCATAATTATGACTTTCTAGAAAGAATGCCTTTTATCCAGTGACTTCAGGTTTTGGTTTTCACATTTTGAAAGACTGTTTTAATGCTGTGCCCATTTACATTCAGATGAATTTCAAAATACATTAATTCTAAGAATTAAATTTAAAAAGTGAATAGAATCCTTAATACCATCCTTTCTATTTTTTAGCAAGTAAACTGCACTCATAAAAGAAAAACTCAGTCTAGCGGTACAAAATGATAAAAATAGATACAAAGAATGACCTTTGGGATCTTACTTTACTTTTTTCTGAAATAAAGAATTAGTTGTGATTTGAGCCCAAAGTATTGGGAAGTTATCTCTTCAAAGGAAGCTCTAAGCTAACAGATATTTCCTGTTACCAAACAGAAAACAAAACATACACAACACATTTGTTGAAGTTAACAATAAAATGTTAGAACTACTTCCAGAAACCTACATACAAAAAGAATTTTATTTATCATAAATATGTATTTGTGTATTTTTATCAAAGAAGCTAGTGGTAAAATATCTCATAAATTCTAATCATAAACATACTCTTGGAAGAAGGGTAACAGAGAGACAAGAATATGAGGAGGCATTCACTTGAATACTATAAAATGAATTTAAATTAACTAAGAAAGGTTGAGGGAGAGAGAACATAGCTATACACAATTTCAAAATATTTTCTCCATCTAAAACTTTTGTTAGGATACTACCTTTTCCTATCTTGCTGTATAATTCTGGATGGCAAAATGGGACAAAATGTTAAGATATGTAAACTCAATGATAATATTCCCTTGGCAAAATAAATCATCTTGAGGAAAGAAGCAGACCAGTGTATCTAACTAAACCTTCAAAGGTGGCACCAGGCACCTCTGGGAGGTGGAACTAATATGGAAGAATTATTGGAAAATTATTATCTGTTTGAGAAACAGTTAGATATCCCCTCATATTCCCCAATCTTGTCCCCTTCCCCACGCGGGTGGAAGACTTGAGCTCTGTTCTCTGGATAGTGAATCAAGGAGATTTTGAACTGAGGAACACCAGACAGAGTGGAAGGCAGAGATATCATCCTGTAAACTAAGTGAGTTTTAAATACTGAAGACTGAGACTTCATCTCTCTTCCCTTAAAAAAGAATGGAAGATTCTTCTTCTGGGAAATCTTATCAGCTCAGCTGATAAGACATAAAATAGAGACATCATCCTATATTTGGGAGGCTTCTCTTAAGCTCTCAGAACTACCAGTCAACTTTTAGTTTTTATTTGCCTCAAGATATTTTCTAACTTCCCATGTGATTTCTCCTTTGACCCAAGAGTGTGCTGTTTAATTTCTACACGTCTGTGAATTTTCCATTTTTCCTACTGCTTGACTTCTAATTTCATTTCATTGTGACTGGAAAAGATTTTTGGTATGATTCAGTTTTCTTAAATTCCTTAAGACGTGTTTGATGACCAACATGTGATATATGAGTGTTCTCTGTGTGCTTGAGAAGAATGTATTCAGTATTCTGCTGCTGTTGGGTGAGTGTTCTGTACATGTCTGTTAGGTCCAAATGATGTATAGTGTTGTTCAAGTCGTTCCTTTTCTTTCCTGTCTAGTTCTATTCATTTAGTGCCAAATAAACTTATTATGAGCAGTAGGCTGAGGATCAACTGATATCTGAGGAAAATCTCTTTGATGAAGGATAAAGGCAAACAAATGGAATCAAAACAAGCTGAAAGAAACAAACCAAAAGATGACAATATTTTTTAAATTATCAGTATGCAAAAAGAAACAAAAGTAGGATAGTTCATATTTCTATTCTTGAATAGGATTCAGCAAGAAGTATTAGGATGCTACAGAAAAGGAACAATATAGAATACATAGAAAAATAAGCAGAAAAAAGGAAATATAACATAAACGAAAAATTTAAAGAAGAAATAAAAGATAAAGTTGAGAAGATATTTAAGAAGAACAAAATGACAAACAGATGAAAAATAGAGAAAAAATAAGATAGAGAATCAATCCAGGAAGTTCAACACCTAGGTAACAGGAGCTCTAAAAAGAGAACAGAGAAAATAGAGGGGGAAGAAATCTAAAAGGTAATTCAAGAAAACTTATCACAACTGAAGAATATAAGTCTACATAATGGAAAAAAATAGGCCCACATCAAAACTAAATGATGCTCAAAGAGTGGACCAGTAAATACAAATTAAATCTTCATAATGGTGAGCTTTTGTAACTCAGACAATATTAGCCACTGGCAAGGATATAGAGCAGCTAATAAAACCAACACCTGGCATACTTTTTAACAAAATGGTCTAAAATGATCCAGTAAACTTAAATATATGTATAGCTATGACACAACAATTTTATTCCTATGTAATATTCCATACAATATGAATGACTATGTGCCCTAGGAAAGAAATACACAAACAAACTGTAGGAGCAATGCTCAAAATGCCTAAACCTTGAAACCACATAAAGTCCCAATACAACAAAAAAAATCCTGTGGTATACATACTGTGGTGGTTAATTTTCTATGTTAACTGGAAGGGTGTTTTCAGATGAGACTCACATTTACCTCAGTGAACTCTGAGTAAAGCAGATTACTCTCCGTAATTGGGTGGGTCTTACTCAGTCAGCTGAAGACCTAAATAGAACAAAATGACTGGCCTTCTTGAAGGAATTTCTTTCTGATGGAATTCTCCAGAAGACTGCCATTGGAGTTCCCATCATCTGCTCGCCTGGATCTCAGGCCTGTGAGCCCACACTGCAGACTTAAGACTTGCCGGCCTCCATAATCATGTGAGCTGGTTCCTTGAGCTAAGTCTCCTTCCACATGCATACACATCCTATTGGTTCTGTTACTCGGGAGAACCCTGACTAATACAATAAACACTATACAGCAAGGAAAACATGCATGCAACAATCTGGATGAATTTTTAAAATATGTTGGGAAAAAATAACATGTCACAAAACAGCACATACAGTGTGATTCAATTATATAAAGTCCCAAAGCAGGCAAAATTCAACTGCATTATATCAGAATGTATATGTGGATGGTAATACTATCAACAAAAGCATGAAAAAGATAATTATAAAGTGAGTCTAGTGGTTAACGGCACTGAAGAAGGTAGAGATAATTATAAGAAAGAGAAACATAAGAACCTCTGGACTACCATTAAAATATAATACTTGATTGGTAGGGATTATGCAAGTTTACATATATTTAAACATAATCTATTTTAATATTGTACACATAAGTTTTATACATTTTTATATGGTTTACTTTATAGTAAATTTGCACAAAGAAAGAATTCTCTAGTGGTCCAGAGGTTAGGAGTCTGCACTTCCAGGACAGGGGATAAAGTTCAATCCTTGGTCAGGAAACTAAGATCCCTCATGCCACCATGATATGGCAAAAACAATTTTTTTGTTTAAAGAATAAAAGCAAAGAACACAGCATCCAAACGAAACTCAAAGACCTTATCTTGAAAGAGAAAGCAACAAGAAACAGATTGCTTATAAGTGCTTTACGTGGAATCTAAGAATATAAATTTAGGAAGCGAATTCAATGCTGAGCTTTTAAAATAGTGACATGAAAAAGATTATACAGCTGAGAGAAACTGAGTATCAAAAAACTATACATCTAATAAATAACTAGAAATGGTAGGGAATAGAATCAACAAGAACAAAAACAAAATGGCAGTGTGGAGGTAAGACCTGAAGAAACATACTGAAAGCAGAAGAAAAATAAAACAGCACACCAATTATGAGGTAGACAGCACACACAGAGGGCTTCGCAGGTGGCTCAGACAGTAAAGAACCTTCCTTCGGGGATGATCCAGAGAGATGATGTGGGGTGGGAGGTAGGAGGGGGGTTCAGGATTGGGAACTCATGTACACCCGTGGCTGATTCATGTCAATGTACGGCAAAACCAATACAGTATTGTAAAGCAAAATAAAGTAAAAATAAAAATTGGGAAAAAAAAAAAGAATCTTCCTTCAATGCAGGAGATGCGGGTTCAATCCCTGGGTTAGCAAGATCCTCTGGAGAGGAAATGGAAGCACACTCCGATTCTCCTGCCGGGGAAATCCCACGGACAGAGGAGCCTGGTGGGCTACAATTCATGGGGGCCAGGAAAGAGTTGGACAGGACTAAGCCACTAAACAACAACAACAATAAACACAGAAGATTAAGAAAATACAACATTAAAAAACGCCCCTGAGGTTCAGATGGCAACAAACAGACAACTTAGGCAGAAATGTAACTTGGGAAATATTCCAGGAGGAACTAAATCTCAAGAAGAAAGAGTACACTGTGTGATGGATAAGTTTATTAAAGAACTGTCAACATTAAAATATGTCCTAGGTTAACCTACTAAATTTGAAAACCAAAGAATTTTCAGATCACCAGGCAGGAAACAGTCCATATAGGGATGGGAGGCAGCGGGGAGGAGGAGGAAGACTGTTTCCAGATTTTCCTACAGTAACAACAAATGTCAAAAACTAGAGATGTGATAACCATACAGTGGGGGTACTCTATCCAGACAAGCCATTCTTTAAAGACACTAGGAAGACATTCCTGATAATAAAGGTACACCTTCATTTCAAAAACAATGTTTAGAAGTCAGTGAATGGGGCCTTCCTTGGTAGCTTAGCAATAAAGAATTTACCTGCCAATGCAGGAGACACGAATCTGATCCCTGATCCGAGAAGATCCTACATGCCGCACAGTAACGAAGTCCGTGTGCCACAACTACCAAGTCTGTGCTCTAGAGCCCAGGAGCCACAATGACTGAGGCCCATGCGCCTTAGAGCTCGCGCCCTGCAACAGGAGAAGTCGTGTGCAATGAGAAGCCAGAGCACTACCGCTGATAGGAGGCCTCACTCTCTATAACCAGAAAAAAAGCCCACACGGTAATGAAGAGCCAGCCAAAAATGAATCCATAAAATTTAAGAATATATGTATACATTAAAAAAATAAGTCAGTGAATGGTAATATTAACTTGGGTTATTTTAAAATATTGATACCTTTCAGACTTCCCTAGTGGTCCAGTAGCTAAGATGGTGAGCTCCTAATGCAGGGGGCCCAGGTTTGATCCCTGGTCAGGGAACCAGATCGCATACGCTGCGAGTAAGATCTGGCACAGCCAAATAAATAAATATTTAAAGTAAAAGGTTGATATCTTTAAGAAATGTCTAGGATTTTACTTACATTAATAAATGACCATCCCCCACAAAGGAACTACATGTATTAGAATTTCACTTCCATGAGATCCATGAACCTTTCTTATTTATGAACTGCTAGATGAATTCCTTTATGTCTTTAGGATACCAGTTAACAGAACTGTTAGAATGAAAACAAATCCAAGCAAAGGCTTGATAAGGAGGGTTGGTCTTGAAGACCTGTCCCACCATCCTATCTGGTCTTCTTCAAGAGGCCCCCAGAGTTCCTTAAATGCAGGGAGAAGCTTATTCCCTGGTAAAATCTCTTTACCATACAATTTTAGTGATAGTATCTTGCATCTTTAATTTGTAAAATCTCTCTTCTTTACTTATCTATTCCTCCTGTACCTACTCATTCTTCGGTTAGTTCAGTTGCTCAGTCATGTCCGACTCTTTGAGACCCCATGAATCACAGCATGCCAGGCCTCCCTGTCCATCACCAACTCCCAGAGTTCACTCAGACTCACGTCCATCGAGTCTGTGATGCCATCCAGCCATCTCGTCCTCTGTCGTCCCCTTCTCCTCCTGCCCCCAATCCCTCCCAGCATCAGAGTCTTTTCCAATGAGTCAACTCTTTGCATGAGGTGGCCAAAGTACTGGAGTTTCACCTTTAGCATCAGTCCTTCCAATGAACACCCAGGACTGATCTCCTTTAGGATGGACTGGTTGGGTCTCCTTGCAGTCCAAGGGACTCTCAAGAGTCTTCTCCAACACCACAGTTCAAAAGCATCAATTCTTCAGTGCTCAGCTTTCTTCAGAGTCCAACTCTCACATCCATACACGACCACTGGAAAAACCATAGCCCTGGCTAGATGGACCTTTGTTGGCAAAGTAGTATCTCTGCTTTTTAATATGCTATCTAGGTTGGTCATAACTTTCCTTACAGGGAGTAAGTGTCTTTTAATTTCATGGCTGCAGTCACCATCTGCAGTGATTTTGGAGCCCAAAAAGATAAAGTCTGACACCGTTTCCACTGTTTCCCCATCTATTTCCCATGAAGTGATGGGACCAGATGCCATGATCTTCGTTTTCTGAATGTCGACTCATTCTTACCAACCCCCAAATTCCTCATTCTATCATAATCTCTTACTAACTAACGATCATTATACAGACTATCGATTAGTCAATGGATGTCAGAGTCAAAAACATGCACAAGTAACACTTACTGCTTTCCTTTGTAATGAGGGCAGTGATGCTGTGTTTTATACTGAGGAGTGACTGAGTAAGACTGGGAAAGATAATTTACTTAAGTATAAGTCAGTATCATTATACCAGAAAAAGGTATTTGCACCATCACAGAAACATGTCTCAATTTCAATCAACTGTTCAACTTGACAGCTAACTAAACTATAATGAAAGATTTGAAAATGAGAATATGTTAAAATAAATGTGTATGATCCAATCAAAAATATATGGAAGAAAAACAGGTGACAACTTTCTGGAACTATAATATTAGCTAGGCAAAGCTATTAGTTAATAATGTGCTTTTACCGAGCCTTACCTATACCTACTGGTTCATCTGCCAATTACAAAATAAAAATGTATGTTGAATGAATAAAGTGTAAGAACTCTGGCTTCTCCTACTTTACAAAAAAACTTAAGTCTGAAAGATGCAAGTCCAGAGACAGAAAAGATCTTTGTGATTGTCCTGTTGTTGTTCAGTTGCTCAGCTGTGTCTGACTCCTTGAGATCCCACGGACTGTAGCAACAAGCTTCCCTCTCCTTCACTATCTCCTGGAGTTTGTTCAAACTCATGTCCATTGAGTCAATGGTGCCATCCAAGCATGTCATCTTCTGTTGCCTCCTTCTCCTCCTGTCCTCAATCTTCCCCAGCATTAGGGTCTTTTCCAATGAGTCAGCTCTTTGCATCAGGTGGCTAAAGTATTGGAGCTTCAGCTTCAGCATCAGTCCTTCCAGTGAATATTCAGGGTTGGTTTCCTTTAGGATTGACTGGCTTTATCTCTGTGCTGTCTAAGGGACTCTTAAGAATCTTCTCCAGGACCACAGTTCAAAAGCATCAATTCTTTGGTGCTCAGCCTTCTTGATGATCCAACTCTCACATCCACACATGACTACCAGAAGGCCTGTAGGTGCCACCCCAGACCTTCAGTTACATAATCTTGTTAACAAGATTCTGAGGTGATTCTTGGATGGATTAAAGTTAAGAGAAACATAAGTCTCCTCCAACTCCCTCATAATACAGATGAAACAGTTAAGAGATCCAAGCTCCTTAAATTGTAAAACAGGCAGGCTAATATACACAAACCAAAAATTCCAAATAAAACAAATTTTTAAAAAACCCAATACATTGTTTAGAGACTGCTTTACAGTCTCTCCCTGGAAGCCCAACCTGATTTCATGTACACCGTTCTCCTCAATCATCTCTAAGCGTGATCAAATCAATATGTACCCCCAAACTTATCAACTTTCTCATCTCTTCCACTCCTTTAGAAAGTCATTCCTATCTAACATCCCTGAACAGAATCACCACCTACCCAGTCAACCCTGTCAAAACTTTCATTAATTACCTGAGAGTCTTCGAACTCCCTCTACATTTAAACTTTATTTATTGATCTTTTGAATATATGTAGACTCCACCCATTCTTCCGACAGCTACCAAGGTTTATCCCTAGAGAGATCCTATCACATGACTTTCTGTCTTAAAAGTTGTTAATGGTTCATTACAATTGAACAGATTCAGTAAAGACTTCGTTAATACTTTCTCTTAAGTTGACCAGCTATACGTAAAAAAAAAAAAAAAAAGTATACTAAAAATGCATGTAACAACAGAATTGCCAAGATATAAGCAGATTACTAGAGTTCTGTCTGGTGTAACACATCTGCTTTCAGTGTGATGATGTGGATAACACGAACTCCTTTCCATATCAACACTGGAAGTAAATAAATGAAATACAATCTTCTAAATGTAGTAAATCAATTATAGTATCTTCCACTACTCTCAGTTTTCATTTTACTATTAAATCAGAGAAAGTATTATGTCTAGTATGCTCAGATGGTAAAGCGTCTGCCTACAATGTGGGAGACCTGGGTTCGATCCCTGGGTTGAGAAGATCCCCTGGAGAAGGAACTGGCAACCCATTCCAGTACTCTTGCCTGGAAAATCCCATGGATGGAGGAGCCTCATGGGCTACAGTCCATGGGGTCACAAAGAGTCAGACACGACTGAGTGACTTCACTTTCACTTACAGAAAAGTATCATACACACATCATAATCTTATCAAAACCAAGGAAGATCTGGAAACATCAATCTATTTGTATAACAAAAACAGATTTGGCTTATTCGAGAGTTGGTGACCAGTCCCACTAAAAGTTTATTAAAATATTGTTTCCAAGAGCCTATAACTTCAGGATAAAGTCACAAAAGGTTTACAAAAGCACGGAGTTATATATACGTGTTAATGCTTGATAAGTGTGGGCACAAACACAAACTCACATGTTCATATATGTTTTCCAGCTTCCTACTATTTAATTCCTTTAAACAACAAAATGTTTTTATTTAGTCATTTCTGTATAAACTATACAACACTACGTATTACAAACAGACTATAATTCAATGTTTTTCTTGAAGGTTCAGGTTTATTACAATGACTGTACTACTAAAACTTTGGTGTCTGAATACAGAAATATCACAGAGGCTATTGTAATGTATTGAGTTGCCTTACTCTTGCTTGGAAAATCCCATGGACGGAGGAGCCTGGTAGGCTGCAGTCCATGAGTTGCTAAGAGTCAGACATGACTGAGCGACTTCACTTTCACTTTTCACTTTCATGCATTGGAGAAGGAAATGGCAACCCACTCCACTGTTCTTGCCTGGAGAATCCCAGGGATGGAGCCTGGTGGGCTGCTGTCTATGGGGTCGCACAGAGTCGGACACGACTGAAGTGACTTAGCAGTAGCAGCAGCACCCTGATTTATATGGCCCCTAATTATTGAACTTACAGTTCTTAAATCTAACTTTATATTTTAAAAATCTTCTGGGACTTCCCTGAGGATCCAGAGGCTAAGACTGAGTGCTCCCAATGTAGGAGACCCAGATTCGATCCCTGGTCAGGGAACTAGAACCCACTTGCCACAACTAAGAATTGGTGCAGCCAAATAAAATAAATAAATATAAAAAAATAAAAATTCTTCTTGCAGGTTATCACCTGTGCTCATCTTTTAATTCACTACTTAATCTGCAGTAAGCTTGGAAAAAAGACACAAGGGTTTATAAATATTTTATATAAAGCTACATTAAATAGATTATAGTGGGGATTCCTGAGCATTCTTTCACTCTAAACATACAGGCTCTGCACAACTATTTAGCCACTCAAAGGCACTTCCCAGCCTCTTGGCCATTCTTTGGAGACCTGGGGTTACCAACCGTCTGACCATCAGACAAGTCGGCTGCTACTGTAGATGAGCAGAGAATGGCCTAAATTTGCTTATAGCTTTATTACCTAGAGGTCATTAACAATCTTCAAATTACTACATTAAATGCATCATAAAATGCCTCGCTTTAAAAATCAATTTATTAATATATAATTTACATACAATATACTGTCCCCGTTTAATGTTGATAATTAAAAGAATCTTGACAGATGCTATTGCCACAGTCAAGATTCAGCAACATTTTTAATACCCCTCAAAGTATCTTCATGTTTTTTTGTAGCCTATACTTTTATCTCTTGTCCTATTCAACCACTTATTTGCTTTTGGTCACTATAAATTTCTATTATTTTATGTAAATGGAATCACACAGCACAAACCCCTTTGTGTTTGAATGTACCAGGTTTCTACCAAGAAGATTCACTTTAAACTGATGGATATTGTTCTCATCAGATTTTAAATACAACCAGACCAGGATTTTAGTTATGGAAAAGCAATAAAGCAAATCTGTAATCGCTACTTTGTTTCTGAAGTTGTTCTTAAATACTCTCATATCTTATTAGGCATCAGATATAATCAGCCTGTTAGTAGTAGTAGTAGATCATCAACATAGTTATGGCTGCCACTTGTTGACTTTTAATGGCCAATAAGAGCTTAAAATGTAATATATAATGTATCTGTACGTATTCATTTTAATAACACAATTTAATATCTGAGTGTTATGTGCTACACACTATGTATGCATGCATGCTCAGTTGCCCAGTTGTGTCCAACTCTTTGCGATGCCATGGACTGTAGCACACCAGGCTCCTCTGTTCATGGGATTTCCCAGTAACTCCATAATGGAGTGACTTCCTACTCCAGGGGATCTTCCTGACTCAGGGATCAAACCTGTATCTCTTGCATCTCCTGCACTGGCAGGCAGACCACTGAGCCACCTGGGAAGTCCCACACACTATATTAGTTGCTCAGTCGTGTCCGACTTTTTGCGACCCCATGGACTGTCGCCCACCAGGCTCCTCTGTCCACGGGATTCTCTAGCCAAAAATACTGGAGGGGGTTGCCATTTCCTCCTCCAGGGCCCACACACTATGCATTACCCCAAATAATCCTTCTAATACATATGAGGTATTACTATAACTCATTTTATGATTTTAAAAACTGGGCTTTAAGGAGATAAATAATTTGCCCAAAGTCATACAGAAAATGTATGGTTCAAAACCATGTTCTGAACCACTGACCACATATACTGATTTAAAATCACAGGTCCAAAAAGGTCATCAAAAGCCCAATAATTAGGTCAAATGTGTTTCTAAGAGCAATACAGCTAAGGAAACATGAGTGTCTATTAGCTTAAGAGACTCTTAAGACAAACACAATAAAGAGAACAAAAATGGATTTCTTCAATACCTTATTTGTATAAATAACTATATCACAGGGAAGTATTCTAAGTCTGAAAAGTATCCAATGCAATTTTATTAAATTAAATAAAAATGTGAAGAAACCAATATGAATAAGATTTACTGTGCTGGAGAACCTCAGTTCACCTGTAAAGATAAACAGACATGTAAACAGATTATTACTGTGGATAGTACCTTGTTCCTAGGTATTTCATGTACTTAAGGAATACATGAAGATCTTTTCAGAAAATAAACTAAAAACATGTGATCAACAATATCAGGTACCAATGAATCATTAGAGACTGAAATATAACACTGCACATTAGGTACCATTCATAAAAATAAAAACAACTCAGCCATAGATTTCTGAGTGAGCCTAAAAACCTGGCAGCAAACATCTATTAGAATCCTTAGGGAAATTTTTGAAGATCTAGCAAGAGGAGTCAATCTGTGGCTTGGAGAATGACCACAACTGATAGTGGAAGCAGAGCCAAAACCCAACATAATTGTCTGAAACGGGCAGATGGGGAGCAGGAGGAGAGAGGAGCACTCACTGGGCACGATGACAAGAGCCATAGGGCAACTATTTTAATCTGGGGATAACATGAGACATTCAGAGGAGGTCTGTTCTAGGCTCAGGGAAAACAGGACAGTGTGAAAAGTGTGGGTAGGTAGGATGACAAACTAGAAGAAGCATTTAACATATTTAATGAGATAAGCATCATGTGTGAAAGGTACCCAAGAACAAGATGGAGGAACAAGAAGTTCTAGCCCTCATTCCCTCAGGGAGACACAGAATTAACGACAATTTATGGACCAAAATTCTTTTATAAGAACTCTAAAAACTGTTTAAGAAACTGCAGTAGCCTCAAGTGAGTGCAAAGCCAAGAAGAGCTGCACTGTAAGCAGAGTTAAGAAGAGATGCTGTAATTTACCCATGATTGCCCCTTCCCCAAGTCAGCATAGCTCAGCCTGGCATGTGGCTTGTCTAGGTTACACCTAGAGGTGGACGAGGAGGCATAAGAAGGGGACAAGCATGGATCTGTGTCTAACAGTCTACTTTTCAGAAGAGTGGATCTGTGTCTAACAGTCTACTTTTCAGAAGAGTGGATCTGTGTCTAACAGTCTACTTTTCAGAAGAGTGGATCTGTGTCTAACAGTCTACTTTTCAGAAGAGTGGATCTGTGTCTAACAGTCTGACTTTTCAGAGAGTTGCCCAAGGGATGGGCTACTATCTTGCCTGATTGAGTGCTAACAGAACTGGTATAGTCTGGATGCCTGGGGCAGGGTGGTGGGGCTGAAAACAAGGGGGAGTGAGGGTAGCCTGCTACAGCATCAGAGAGCCTATGGTGTCCCAGACAGACAAGAGAAGGCGCCCAACTTGTTGCTTCACCCTCAGCGGGGAAACAGAAGAGTGGGCAAGTGTCCTGTGCTCTAGTTTCTCAGATAGCCACTCACAGGGACTGGTATTTGTCTTGCCTAATTTGGGCATGTACATGGAGCTGGCATACTTTGGATGCCCAGGGGCTACTGAAAACAAAGAGAGCAGGATAACTTGCTTCTGTAATACCAGAGAATCTGCTGTATCAAGACTGACACCGGAGAGCACAAGAGATTACAAAGTCCTAAAAAGAAACTGACAAGCGTCTTTAATAGGGAAACCACACACACAAAAGCCTAAAGTCACATCTACCCTCAAAAGGTGTCCGAGGCCCTCATAACCTCTACCTGGGAAGACAGGTGAAGGGCTCCCTCTGAATGAAGTCAGTCTAAAGTCTGGGAGAAATGGCTGTTTTACACATGCATAAAACTCAGAAAGAAAATCATAAATTACATGAAGAATCAGGGAAACATGGCCCAATCAGCAAAAATAAACCTCCCAAACAAACCAATGCTGAATAAATAAATAAAATTAAAAAAAAAAAAAAAAAAAACAGCCACACTACCCAAAGCAATCTATAGATTTAATGAGATCCTTAGCAAATTAGTCATGACATTTTTCATAGTACTAGAATAAATAATCTCAAAATTTATATGGAACCATAAAAGACCCAGAATTATCAAAACCATTCTGAGAACAAAGAACAAAGCTAGAAAAATAACCCTCACAGAGTTCATATAATATTATAAAGCTACAGTAATCAAAACAACATGGTATTGGCCCAAAAACATACCTATGGATCAATGGAACAGAAAAGCGAGCCTAGAAATAAACCCACCCACCTACCGTTAATGAACCTTTGACAAAGGAGGAAAGAACATACAATGGAAAAAAGACAATCTCTTTAGCAAGTGGTGGTGAGAAAGCTGGACAGTCATATGTACATCAATGAAGTTAGAACACACCCTCATGGCATACACAAAAGTAAACTCAAAATGGTTTAAAGACTTAAATTTAAGACACAAGACCATAAAACTCCTAGAAGAGAACATAGGTAAAAGAAATAAAAGTAAAAATAAACAAATGGGACCTAATCAAACTTAGAAGCTTTTGCACAGCAATAGAAGCTGTAAACAAAACCAAAGGACATGACCCAATCAAAAAACGGGCCAAAGAACTAAATAGACATTTCTTCAAATGAGACATACAGATGGCTTACAAACACATGAAAAGATGCTCAACATGACTCATTATCAGAGAAATGCAAATCAAGACCAGAGTGAGGTACCATTTCACACCAGTCAAAATGGCTGTGATCCAAAAGTCTACAAGCAATAAATGCTGGAGAGGATGTGGAGAAAAGGGAACCCTCTTACACTGTTGGTGGGAATGCAAACTAGTACAGCCACTATGGAGAACAGTGTGGAGATTCTTTAAAAACTGGAACTAGACCTGCCTTATGACCCAGCAATCCCACTGCTGGGCATATACATCGAGGAAACTAGAACTGAAAGAGACACGTGTACCCCAATGTTCATCATAGCACTGTTTATAATAGCCAGGACATGGAAGCAACCTAGATGTCCATCAGCAGATGAATGAATAAGAAAGCTGTGGTACATATGTATAATGGAATATTACTCAGCCATTAAAAAGAATACATTTGAATCAGTTCTAATGAGGTAGATGAAACTGGAGCCTATTATACAGAGTGAAGTAAGACAGAAAGAAAAACACCAATACAGTATACTAACACATATATATGGAATTTAGAAATATGGTAACGATAACCCTGTATGCAAGACAGCAAAAGAGACGCAGATATACAGATTTTTTGACTCTGTGGGAGAGGGAGAGGGCAGGATAATTTGGAAGAATGGCACTGAAACATGTATAATATCATATAAGAAACGAATTGCCAGTCTAGGTTCAATGCAGGATACAAGATACTTGGGGCGGGTGCACTGGGATAACCCAGAGGGATGGTATATGGAGGGGAGGTGGGAGGGGGGTTCAGGAGTGGGAACTTATGTACACCCGTGGCAGATTCATGTTGATGTATGGCAAAACCAATACAGTATTGTAAAGTTAAAAAAAAAAAAAATTAATGAATTAAAACAAAACAAAAGGACAATTTACGACTGGAAGAAAATATCTGCAAATGATGCAACCAACAGAGATTAATTTCTAAAATGCATAAATAGCTCATATAAATCAATAACAATAAAAACAAACCATTCAATAAAAAAATGAGCAGGGCTTCCCTGGTAAGGCAGTGGTTAAGAATCCACCTTGCAATGAAAGGGACACTGGTTCGATCCCTGATCCGGGAAGATTCCACATGCTGTGGAACAATTAAGCCTGTGTGCCACAACTACTGAGCCAGAGCTCTAGAGCCCACAGGCCGTAACTACTGAGCCCACAAGCCGCAACTACTGAAGCTTGTGCACCTAGAGCCTGTGCTCCACAACAAAGAAGCCACGCAATGAGAAGCCTGCACACTGCAACAAAGAGTAGCCCTTGCTCGTGGCAACTAGAGACAGCCAGCATGCAGCAACGAACACCTATCACAGCCAGAAAAAAAAATAAACCTTTAAAAAAAATGGGCAGAAGACCTAAAGAGACCTAAAAGAAGACATACACATGATCCACAGGCACATGAAAGGATGCTCCGCACTGCTAATTATTAGAGAGATGCACATCAAAGTACAATGTGGTATCACTTCATGCAGGTCAGAATGGCCATTATTTGAAAGTCTGAAAATGAAAAATGCTGGAAAGGGTGTGGAAAAAGGGAACACTCCTACTACAGTGTTGGTGGGAATGTAAGTTGGTGCAGTCACTATAGAGAACTGTATGGAGGTTCCTTTAAAAAAGAGAAAACAGATTTGCCATATGATTCAGAATTCCCACTACTGGGCATATATATGGAGAAAATCATAATTTGAAAAGATACATGCACCCCAATATTCACAGCAGCACTGTTGATAACAGCCAAGACATGGGACCAATCTAAATGTCTATCAACAGAGGAATGGATAAAGAAGATGTGGCATATATACAGACAGTAGAATACTACTTAGCCATCAAAAGAATGAAATAATGCCACTTGCAGCAACATGGATGGACCTAGAGATTATCACACTATGTGAAGTCACAAAGATAAAGACGAATACCATATGATATCAGTTGTATGTGGACTTATTTATGAAACAGAAACAGACTCACAGATATAGAAAACAAACTTACAGTTACCAAAGGGAGGGATAAAATAAATTTAGGAGTTTGGAATTAGCAGATACAAACTATTACATATAAAATAGATAAATGACATGGTCCTACTATGAAGCTTGGGGAACTAGATTCAATATCCTATAATAAATCATTATGAAATAAATCATATGAAAAAATAGTATGTGTAAAACTGAATCACTTTGCTGTATATGAAAAACACAACATTGTAAATTAGCTATACTTCAATTAAAATTTTTTTTATAAACCAGGAAAAAAAGTTATAAAGGGTCAGTTCACCAGGAGCATATTACAATTATAAATATACATGTACTTAACATTAGGGCATCCACGTATATGAACCGCATTCATAGAATTGAAGGCAGAAACAGTTACATACTAATAGTAGATTTCAATATCCCACTTTCAATAATGGATAGAACCAGACAGATCAATAAGAAAAGTGAGGACTTGAATAACACTATACATCAGTTGCACCTAAAAGACATATAAAACATTCACCCAACAGCACCAGAATACGTATTCTTCTCAAGCACACAGAGAACATTTGTGCATCATGTGTTGGTCACAAATCAAGTCTTAACATATTTAAGAACACTAAATCATACCAAATGTCTTTTCCAATCACAACAACATAAAACTAAAGTCAAGAGCACTAGGAAACCTGGAAAATTCACAAATATGTGTAAATTACACAACACTCTTGAATGAGTGTTCACTCTTCAATGATCCAAGGGGATCAAAGAAGAGATCACAAGGGAAATTAGAAAATATGTTGAGACAAATAAAAACATAACATACTGAGAAGGAATTTTATAGCAATAAACCTCTACATTAAAAAAGGAGTTTCAAATCAACAACCTAACTTCATACCTCAAGAAACTAAAAAGAAAAAAAAACACAACTAAAAAAGAATAACAAACTAAAATCAAAGTTAACAAAAGAAAGGAAATAAAACTTAGAAAAGAAATAAAATGGAAAATAGAAAAACAGTAAAATAAAGAAAGGTCAACAAAACTAAAACAAAACAGAATGGAGAGCCCCAAAATAAACACTCATGTAGATGTTAAAGAGAACTTTGTTTCTTAATTTTTTAAATTCATTTTATTGAAGTAGTTTATTTACAATGTTGTTTTCATTTCCAGTATACAGCAAAGTGATTCAGTTTTTATACACACACTCATATATATATATATAAATATATGTTTTCTTTTTCAGAATTATTTAACCATATAGGTTATTACAAATATTGAGTATGGCCAAAAGGGCAGTCTCTTCAAATATGATGCTGGCGAAACTGGTATCCAAAAGAAAGAGAATGAAGATACCATAAGTAAAAATTAACTCAAAATCTATTACAGACCTACATGTAAGACCTGAAACTATAATACTCCAAGAAGAAGACAAGGGGAAAGCTTCTAGACAATGGAATGAGTAATGAGTAATGATTTCTTATATATAATGTCAAAAGTACAAGTAACAAAAACAAACAAATGGGACTACATCAAAATGAAAAAAATCTTGCACAGCAAAGGAAGCAATCAACAGAGTGAAAAGGTAACCTGCAGAATGGGAGAAAAATTTACACACCAATATCAGATAAGGAGATACAAGAAGAATTCATACAACTAAAAAAAATTTTTTAAGGGACAAAGGACTTGAACATAACATTTCTCGAAGAAGGTATACAAATGGTTGATAACCTTATGGAAATATGCTCAACATCACTAGTCATCAGGGAGATACAAATCACAACCAGAGTGAGGTACTGCCTCATCGCCAACAGTATGGCCTTTATCAAAAAGACAAAAACAACAAGGACTGGAGAAGATGTGGAGAAATTGGAACCCTTATGCACTGTTAGTGGGATTGTAAATGGTATAGCCTTCACAGTAAACAGTATGAAGGTTCCTCAAAAATTAAAAACAGAGCTACCATATGACCCAGCAATCCCACCCTAGGATATATATACACACACATATATATAAAACTAAAAACCGACTTTGAAGAGAGATTTGCAGATCCATATACACTGCAGCATTATTCAAAATGGGTTAAGATTTGTAAGCAACCTAAATGCTCACTGAAGGATGAACGGATCCAGAAATGTGAGCCAATTACAAAAAGATAAATACCACATAATTCTATTTACATGAGATGTTACAGTAACCAAACACACAGAAACAGAAAGGAGAATGGTGGTTGTCAGAGGTGAGCGAAGAAAAGAACTGAGAATTGTTGTTCAGTGGCTGCAGTTTTGGCCATGCAAGATGACAAAGTTCTAGAGATGTGCTCTACAACAAAGTGAACAGAGTAAGCAATAGTATAATCTATACTTAAAAATTATTAAGAGAGTAAAAGGTATATGTGTATATGTATACATGTAGTTCAGAAAAATGAGGGTATCGATTAGGAGTACCAAAGGGACACTCCACTGAGACAAATTAATAACTGCTCTTCCCCAGCAAATCCAAATACATCTCTTCACATAAAACAAGTTGTTCTCCTTAACCTATACAATGTCCATGATGCTCTTTGAAAAGTTATCTTTATCCATGGCAGAGGAGGTTTCTGAAATCTGAAAGAATTTATTAAATTTATTTTTATTATATATATGCAAAGTTTCCATTTTCCCTCAGCTCATAGGAATTATTTATCTTTACTGACAGAGGAGAACTCAAGGATGATTAATATTTTCAGTCAGTAGAAGACAGACATAAATGTGACTGAAATCTAGACACTGAAACTTTTCTAGTGCAAGGAAAAAAATGAAAGGCTTACTAATTATTTAAGGATAGCACCTATACTGAACTCTTAAAGCCAGATCTATGAATATTTACACAGTATTTATGAAGTCCTTGACTATTTCCAGCTTCAATATGTTTTATTCACATAAGCTGAAAAAGGATGTCACAAAGGTTAAGCCTAAAATTAAAAAAAAAAAAACAACCCTTCTTTATATATGGGTTCTATATATATTCATTATAGCCACAAAAGAGTATAAAGAGCCAGTTTATATTCCTGAGAGAGAAAAGGACACTGCTACGTAACTCATTACCTTCTCTATGTATGGGGTATAACAAAGGTTAAGTTTGTTAAAACAGAAAACCACAAACTAGCCCAGATAACCACAATGGTATGTTCACTCACCCAGAGCCAGACATCCTGGAGTGTGAAGTCAAGTGGGTCTTAGGAAGCATTCCTATGATCAAAGCTAGTGCAGGTGATGGAATTCCAGCTGAGCTCTTTCAAATCCTAAGAGATGATGTTGTTAAAGTACTACACGCACTATGCCAGCAAATTTGGAAAACTCAGCAGTGGTCATAGGAATGGAAAAGGTCAGTTTTCATTCTGATCCCAAGAAAAGCAATGCCAAGGAATGTTCAAATTACTGCACAACTGCACTCACTACACACAGGTAGCAAGGTATTGCTCAAAATCTTTCAAACTGGGCTTCAACAGTCCGTGAACCGAGAACTTCCAGATGAACAAGCTGGATTTAAAAACAGCAGAGGAACCAGAGGTCAAATTGCCAACGTCTGCTAGATCACAGAAAAAGCAACAGAATTAAAAAAAAAAAATCTGTTTCACTGACTGGGAGAAAGCTCGCAACTGTGTGGATCACAACAAACTGTGGAAAATTCTTAAAAGAGACAGGAGTACCAGACCACCTTACGTGTCTCCTGGAGAAACCTGTACACAGGACAAGAAACATCAGTTAAAACCGGACGTGGAGCAACAGACTAGTTTCAAATTGGGAAAGGAGGAGTCAAGGCTATATATTGTCACCCTACTTATTTAACTTACACGCAGAGAACAGCCTGCAAAATGCTGGGCTCACAAACTGGAATCAAGACTCACAAACTGGAATCAAGACTGCCGGGAGAAATATCAACAATCTCAGATATGCAGATGATACCATTCTAATGGCAGAAACTGAAGAGGAACTAACTACCCTCTTGATGATGGTGCAAGAGGAGTGAAAAGGCTGGCTTGAAACTCAACATTCAAAAAACTAACTTTCAATATCCATTGGAAGTACCGATGCCGAAACTCCAATACTCTGGCCATCTGATGCAAAGAGCCAACTCACTGAAAAAGACCCTGATGCTGGGAAAGATTGAGGGCCAGAAGGAGAATGGGGCAACAGAGGATGAGACAGTTGGATGGTATCACCGACTTAATGAACATGAATTTGAGCAAACTCTGGGAGATGGTGAAGGACAGGGAGTGCTGGAGTCCATGGGGTCCCAAAGAGTCAGACATGACTAACGGAATGAACAACAAGGTTAAGTTTGTAACAGAAAACCACAAACCTAAATCTTTAATTATATCTTAATCTGTGATCTCTTCCCTCTTTCCAATCTTAAGTACACACTTGATTTCCTTCTGTTTTTAAGATATAATGTCACCTACCTGTCACCTTTTCCTAATCTTTAGTTCTTTAACACTAAGAACAATTAAGTCAGTTTCTGGAAAGTATTTGGTAATATCTGGTAGGGCAGTTTAATTAGGTAGGTGCAAGAATATCTGTTTCCAACATCAGTGTACTTAATTCTGCTTATCAATAAATCTTCCAAATTCATATTTTGGGGACAAATGCCAGACTCAACTAGTTAAATTTTAATGTATATCACCAACCATATATATAATATGTACCTATCATATAATGGCATAGATTATACTTTTATCCACACTATAAATGCCATATCAACATTCATATCATATATGCAAACAGCTTATAAATATGAAAAAACAGGGAAAGAGGAGAGAAGCAAAGAAAGAGAAGAGTTGCTTTCCCTATTTTCTATTGATATATTCTGGCAAATTCTAAAATTGCTGTATTCTCAATCTGTTCTGGCAAAATGTGACTAGAAAAAAGTTGGCTAATTATTTGGAATCTCATACTTTTTCTTATTTAAAATGGATATTCCACTTTGTGAAATCCACTGAAATTTAAGAGAATGGAAAGATGCTTTCCCCAAATAAGTAAAATCTGAATCACTCTGTATACTTACTACCTTTTTTATTATTTTATACATTATAATCTAAGAGAAAGTACATTCATTCTTTTATATTTTGACATGGCAGAAGTCTATCCTTGCAGCATCAATGACAAAAGATCAACATTTGCCTTAGGATCATGACAAAACTACTGTGAAAGAAATCTGTGTGTATGTGTGTGGAGGGAGGGGTGTGTGTGTGTTGTGTGAGTGTGTGCATGCACACGTGCGTGTGCATGTATGAGCTATAAATACAAATATACATAAATGTATTTAGACATTTCTAAGATAGATTTTACATATTATCAAGATAATTTTAAAAAATTAAAACACTCCAAAGTTCAGCTGTATAGAATAAAAAGTATCCTTTCTCTTCCTAGTTCATTACAGTTTCACCAGCCCATCAGGTGGTGATCTGAGCTACTGATACAAATATATGCACTTCTATTTTTGGAACAAAGAAACACATAACGATTAAAACAATAAAAAATAATTACCATGGAATTGGAAAGCTTGCTAAACAAGGTAGCTCTGACAACCCTAGAGAGACAAGGCTCCTCTGAACTGATTACAGTCTGTTCTCTTCTGGGCCGTGGTGAAAAAGGAAAAGGAAAGAACCAGCTTTTAGTATTTCCCATAATAAATGACCTGCTTCTAGATAAGACAAAGTCTGACAGCAACCCATCATTTACTTCTGCGTCAGAGTTCCTCCACAAAAAACCCCTCTGATTTTCTGCTGCGAATATGGCTCCCTAAACTGAAGACCCCATTTCTCAGTTTGCTCCGCTTTGCTGTTAGGAATAGCCAAAGGGAACTAAGTGAAAGTGACAGGGATCTTCACCCTTTCTGCCTACTGGCTGAAATGTGGACATATTCTGGCACTCTAGCAGCTACCTGAGATAAACTTGTAAGCCACACATAAGGAAAATGGTAAGACGGGACCAGTCTGGATCTGCCACTTTGCAGAGGGCTATTGGTCTTGAAATACTTCCAGATTTCTCCCACGTGGGAAAGAAATAAATATCTATTTTGTATTAGAAACTGATGCTTACTCAGTTACTTTCAGTCAAACCTAATCCCAATTGATGCTCAAAATTCTCCAAGCCAGGCTTCAGCAGTTACATGAACTGTGAACTTCCAGATGTTCAAGCTGCTTTTAGAAAAGGCAAAGGAACCAGAGATTAAATTGCCAACATCTGCTGGATCATTGAAAAAGCAAGAGAGTTCCAGAAAAACATCTATTTCTGCTTTATTGTCTATGCCAAAGCCTTTGACTGTGTGGATCACAATAAACTGTGGAAAATTCTAAAGAGATGGGAATACCAGACCACCTGACGTGCCTCTTGAGACACCTATATGCAGGGCAGGAAGCAACAGTTAGAACTGGACATGGAACAACAGACTGGTTCCAAATAGGAAAAGGAGTACGTCAAGGCTGTACGTTGTCACCCTGCTTATTTAACTTATATGCAAAGTACATCATGAGAAATGCTGGGCTGGAGGAAGTACAAGCTGGAATCAAGATTGCCGGGAGAAACATCAATAACCTCAGATATGCAGATGACACCACCCTTATGGCATAAAGTGAAGAAGAATAAACTTTCACTTGATGAAAGTGAAAGAAGAGAGTGAAAAAAGTTAGCTTAAGATCATGGCATCCGGTCCCATCACTTCATGGCAAAGAGATGGGGAGCAGTGGGAACAGTGACAGATTTCATTTTTCTGGGCTCCAAAATCACTGCGGATGGTGACTGCAGCCATGAAATTAAAAGACGCTTACTCTTGGAAAGGAAAGTTATGACCAACCTAGACAGCATATTAAAGAGCAGAGACATTACTCTGTCAACAAAGGTCCGTCTAGTCAAGGCTATGGATTTTCCAGTAGTCATGTATGGATGTGAGAGTTGGACGATAAGGAAAGCTGAGCAATGAAGAATTGATGCTTCTGAACTGTGGTGCTGGAGAAGACTCTTGAGAGTCCCTTGGACTGCAAGGAGATCCAACCAGTCTATTCTGAAGGAGATCAGTCCCGGGTGTTCATTGGAAGGACTGATGTTGAAGCTGAAACTCAAATATTTTCGCCACCTGATGCGAAGAGCTGGCTTATTTGCAAAGACTCTGATGTTGGGAAAGATTGAAGGCAGAAGAAGGGGACAACAGAGGATGAGATGGTTGGATGGCATCACCGACTCGATGGACCTGAGTTTGGGTAAACTCTGGGAGTTGGTGATGGACAGGGAAGCCTGCACTGCAGTCAGACTCTTCACCGTCTGAGCCACCAGGGAAGCCCCATCGTGGTACAGATGTCTAAAAATCATGGGGTCACAAAGAGTCAGACACGAATGAGCAAATAAGAATCCCAATTCTTACTCCTTACCATAAAAGATAGTACACTTCTGTTTCTTTTACTTGGAGATTTTCCTTTATGTGGTCATGTCTTTCTGAGTGTAACAAATTTTTTTAAGTAATAGTATGAATGACTTTCTGTCACCATTTGCCACCAGCTACCGTAAGAATTCTATGACAGTAACAAAATAAAAGCTAAACTATGTGCAAACAGAAAGGCTCTAAATTATTTTCCATTATCTAGATATTACCACCCTCAAAGATGTTTTCATTTGTCTGTTATAACAATACAGTGAAAATCAAGAGCAGAATTTAAGTTTGATGGCGATTGGATTTGCTTGGAAAGTTCCTGGAAAAATCCAGAGCTTTAAACTTCTTCTTTTACCAGTGGGGCAGGTTCCATTGCCTCTAAGGCTCCCACACCTGCATTGCTACTTTCTTCATTTCCTTTTAAATGTATACTGAAGACTGTAGAATCTTTTTAATTAAAAAAAAAAGAGAGCAGAAAAAGTTTTAGAAATTAAAAGGTAAGGGCCCTCAGGAGAGGACTCACAGAGCAAATACAAATCAGAAAGAGTCATCATATATGTTAGCTGCTCAGTTATGTTTGACTCTTTCCAACCTCACAGACTGTAGCCCGCCAGGCTCCTCTGTCCATGAAATTCTCCAGGCAAGAATACTGGAGAGGGTGGCCATTCCCTTCTCCAAGGGATCTTCCCGACCCAGGGACTGAACCCAGGTCTCCTGCACTGCAGTCAGATTCTTCACCGTCTGAGCCACCAGGGAAGCCCCATCGTGGTACAGATGTCTAAAAATCACTGATAAAAATAATAGGAATTAAATTTGAACAATAAAAGCAAAATGAAGTTGTAAAACCATTCTGTAAATATATTATTTTCCTTGTGGCTATGACCCAGTATATACATCTACTATAGAATGCATAAGGAAGTCAAAGATTTGCCCACTGCAGTAGTAGGAACACAGATAGTGCCTACATCAGGGGTTGGCACACCGTATCTCACCAGCCGAATCCAGGCCACCATCTGGTTTTGTAAGGCCAGTGAGCTAAAAATGGATTCTGTATTTTCAATGGTTATATTTCAAATAGCTGTTTAAGCACCTACATAATATTCTCAGTTGGCCTGCAAAATCTCTAATATTCACTACTGAATTTTTAACAGAAAAAGTTTGCCAACACCTGATCTACATGACTAACCATGTCTTTTAAACTAAGTTTTAAAGAAAGGAAAAATAAACATAACTTAAATTTGGAGAAGTCTGGCAAAGTCCACAGTATAGTTGACAGCATTATGATGTTAAAAATGACCTTTAACAATTGGGAAATAAAGGATTACTTAGAATTTGAATGTGAACCATTGGTTCTCAATTAGCAAATAAATCTACTTGGAAATAAATTTTATGATATGAGGTACTAATAAGCACTATTTGTAGTCAAAAAGTTAGGGAAATACAGAAAGTTGAACAAATTATTATCTTTTATGTGTGCTCTTCTTGTTTTACTGTAAGATTCTCAGAGTTAAAAAAAAATCTCCAGAATAAGATGCAGTATGAGCCAAATCCAAAATTCATTTTACTTTACTTCTATGACACCAAATATCTGGAAGAAAGTACCCCAAATAATACTTTCTTCGGTATAATTGGGGAAATACTTACCTCATATGACATCAAAATAAGTTAGAGGGGATTAAAAGGTTAAATGTTTACAATACATCATAAACTAGAAGAGAACTAATTTAACTAATCAAATCTCTTGTGGAGGTGGTGCTTTCCAGGCTAAAGAAGAATGGAAGAAAAAGATTCACTGAAAATGTAGCCACATAAAATTAAAATACTTTATGTCAAAACCAACAAAAGAGAAGACATGCCCAGTAAATATGATAAATGGTTGCATATATAACATGTAAAAATTTACAGGGCAATGAGCATGAAAGTGAAAGTACTAGCTGCTTAGCTGTGTCAGACTTTGTGACCCCATGTCTGCAGACTGCCAGGCTCCTCTGTCCATGAAATTCTCCAGGCAAGAATACTGGAGTGGATTGCCAGTCCCTTCTCCAGGGGGTCTTCCCAACTCAGGGGTCAAACCCGGGTCTCCGGCATTGCAGGCAGATTCTTTACTGTCTGAGCCTCCAGGGAAGCCTGGGCAATGAATATGAACAAGTCATTTAGAGGAAAAATTCAACAAGTTAACTTTCTCATGTGTTCACTACTGCCCTCCTTTTGTTGTTTTCCTGCTGAAACCAAAAGAAATTCAAACTTGGTTCAAATCACAATCCAGCTTAAAACCTGGCTATAGTTCCCTAAGAGAAAAATCCTTAACATGGCCCACAGGAGGCAGATGGTACACCTCACCCCTTCACTCTGGAGGTCACTCTTTGCCCCCAGCTGCACCCTCTTTAGCTTCTTTCAGCTTAGCACGAGCCTGTTTCAGCATTAGACGCCTTGCTCATGCTGGTCTTGGGTCGCTCGCTCCCTCACCCTCTCACTCTCAGGCTTTCTTCAGTTCCCAAATCAGACTACTTCTTCAGAGTAGCTTTCTAGGCTGTGAGTCCTCGAATTTAGATCAGATTCCCCTGTGTATGGTGAGAGCACCTGTGCTTTCCATCCACAGCATTTGCTTCAGCTTTCAATTCTACGTTTGCAGGACAATTTCATTAAAGTCTAACCCTCTCACTGACAGACTCCTTAAGGTGAGGGATATTTCTTGACTCTCCTGTTGATCCTTGTATCCCTAGCACCCAGAGAATATCATTACAATTTGTTTTAGAAACAAAACAATAACGAAATACTTTTTTAAAAAATGCCAAAAAACATTATTTATTTTGGGGGCACTTTTCCTACTTTTCTGTATCTTACATATTTTTCTAGTGCACGTTTAATAAACAGAAGTGTACAATGGACCTAAATTTAAATAAATAAATACAAAAATGACATCAGTTTAAATAAAACAACTGAAAGATGAAACCAGACCTTATGAAGAATTCAAGTAACAAAGTTCTTACACATTTATTGACATGGAAGATGTTCAAGATACAAAGAAAATGTATATGAAACCATTTCTATTTAACCCAGAAAAGTACTAGAATTTCATACATTACAATTTTAACGGTGATTATCTGTGACCAGTGAGATTAGAGGTGATTTTTTTTTAATTGTTTTTTTTTCCCCAAATATTGTTCTCTGTATTTTTTCAAATGAGGAAAAAGCTAATCTCTCTAAACAGCTATGCACTCTTGTGGACTGACAAGACAGTTCAATTTGGAACTCATTTTTAGGAATACATCTATATTTTTTTCAAGTAAGGAATGCCTTATTATAAGCTACCCATTCCCTACTGTGCCATATCAAAACTACTTTTCATGGTTTGTTTTATTAAAGCATACTTGACCAGAGGGTCTTTCATAAGAATTACCATGGCAATATTTTTTAAAGCTTATGGCACTGACAACATGGTATTACATTTTAAAGTAAACTATGCTATCCTCTTTATCAATTTTAATTTTTTGACACTGCAGGACTACTAAATTCTATTGTTGCCATGTGTTTATCACATATTCTTATATCCAGAAAATTTCCCCCAAAGTGATTCATAAGCTTAACTAAGAGAAGCAGAAAAACATTTTTGAAAAATTATTCTGCAGAACACTATTTTTCACTTATTCCAAACAGCATAACAAGGAGGTTTGCAGGAAATGAAGTGAAACCATGGTAACTGACTAAACCTATCATGAGCTATCAGATCAAGAGAACACACAGTACATTACACGTCAACGCCCACCAGCCACATAATCCTTCTCTGGTTCCTTTTGATCCTTCTTCCTAAATATAAAAAAGCTTTCAACCAATTTTCATATTTTAAAAATGTGAAAGCCCCTGTACTAATATCTACTATAATCTATGACTTTACCTAGGAACTCTTTGGCTGGGTTCACTTTAAAAGTCAACTTAATGATCTGAGATTCAATTAGAAATTTTTTTTTCAATAGTTAGCAAAATTGTATTTTTTTACTTCAATGCATTTTACCACTTTCTAATACAGTAGCAATAGTTTCTTCATACTGAATCACAGAGTTGTAAAGATTACCATTCTCTTAGGAATTCTTTCCTTAATAGATCTTTGTTGTTTGTTGTCTAGGCACTCAGTTGTGTCCAACTCTTTGCGACCCCACGGGAGTGTAGTCTGCTAAGCTCCTCTGTCCATGGGACTTCCCAAGGCAAGAATACTGAGTGGGTTGCCATTTCCTTCTCCAGGGGATTGTCCTGACCTAGGGATCAAGCCCACATCTCCTGCACTGGTAGGCAGATTCTCTACCATTGAGCCACCAGAGGAGTTAATAGAATCTTAGTGAAAAGTGAAAGTCGCTCAGTAGTGTCGGATTCTTTGTGACCCCACTGACTATATAGTCCCTGGAATTTTCCAGGCCAGAATACTAGAGTGGGTAGCCTTTCCCTTCTCCAGGGGATCTTGCCAACCCAGGGATCTAACCCAGGTATCCTGCATTGCGGGTGGATTCTTTACCAGCTGAGCTACAAGGGAAGCCCAAGAATACTGAAGTGGGTGTAGCCTATCCCTTCGCCAGTGGATCTTCCCAACCCAAGAATCAAACCAGGGTCTCCTGCATTGCAGGCACATTCTTTACCAGCTGAGCTATGAGGGAAGCCCAAAGTGAAAGTAGCTCTGTCATGTCTGGACTCTTTGCGACTCCATGGACTATATAGTCCATGGGTTTCTCCAGGCCAGGATACTGGAGTGGGTAGCCTTTCCCTTCTCCAGGGGATCTTCCCAACCCAGGGATCGAACCCAGGTCTCCCACACTGCAGGCTGATTCTTTACCAGCATTCTAAACGGAAAGACACAATGCATTAAATTACAAATGGAAATGCATTTGTAATAGGTGCATTACGAAAGGAGCCCATTTTATCACCTTGTTGCCCATTCTATTACCAATAATCAACCCCTATCATAAGAACTAAAGCTAAACCCATAGTCTTTAGCTCAAAATATTCTTAAACGGTTACCAACTATCAGCTGAGACTAAATAGACAAGGTATTGATAGCTTTTTAAAGGCACTGTCTATTAGTTACATAACTATACAGTCAAGCAGACAATAGGACAAAGATCTGGGAAGACTAGAGAGGATCTCTGCTTCTATAATTAGCCTCTACTTAATAACTATCACTTAAAATATAATGTATATACATGACATAAAAATGCATATATACTTTATACTTGACCAACTTCTAGAAGGATAGACAAATGATTGTGAATAGCATTATCTCTATAGACTAGAACTAAAAGTATGTGGAGGGAAAGTAAGGTTCAATATAATAAGATACCATTCTCTTATTTGAAAAATAATTCTACCAGTCATATATTGTTTTCATAATCAAAAGAGATGTTTTAAGTGATATGAATTCAAGAATACTATTATTTTTAGAGATTATTATCGTTGTTTTTCTCTGAAAAGGATTCCAAACTCACTACAAAATTATTCTTATAAGCACATATGATTATAAAGTTTACCTTATATAACTAAACTTGATACATACTTAATTTGACTTTTCTTTTTAGGAGAGAGGGAAAGTTAACTCTTGAGAATTAGCTGGAATAAATTTTATCCTTAAAGGCTTTAAACAAAGGTTTATCCACTTTATAAAAATGGTACTGTATTGTAACTTAAAAATCTTTATTAAAAACTCATTGACTTAAAAAGCTAAGGGTTTACTCTTGTGCCACACTCCTTTTTAATTTACATAAGTGCTGCATGTTTTATTATTTTGGATGTTGTTTTTCATAAGTTATGTTTTCTCTTTCTTAGTTTTTGTCCTTGAGGAAGTTAAGCCTCAGTTTTCTTATCTGTAAAATGCAAAAATACAGCATCTAACCAATGGAATTATTTGTAAATAAAACTGAGTTTTCTAGCTCGTATATCAGAGTTAGAGGTCAGAGTTACAAGATATCAAATCTGTTGGCCCTTTCAGAGGCCAGGAGGGTCTGACGTAGCTCAAGTCCTTGGGCTGCTCACATCTGGCTATTAACCCCTGTTAACACCTCTTAGTGTATCATATAACAGCACAATTTTCTGTGGATGCCACTACATGAAAAAGCACTAGAAAATACTGAATGATACTTCATAAAAGGTATTTACCATACTCCCTGATACAGTCAGTATTTCAGTAAACATTAACTATTATATGTAAAAAAACCAGTAGGCCCATTAATAAAATATTTGGGTATGCAAATCATTCACAGGAAAGGAGGCACAGTATCAACACATTATGGAGGTGTTTCTGGTTACCAAGAAACAGCTCTTAAATTTAAAAGAATCTGGTGTGTTTCCTACTGCCTCTTAAAGGAGATATACAAGTTATATTCCAGTTTCTCTTTCAGAGTAGACAGCCAGAGAGTCAGAATTCTCCCTCTTGCATCAGTTATTGTTCATTAGCCACAAAATGTACTTGAAACTCAATTTCATCCTAAAAGAACTACTCAGTGGAATATGCCTTATGCCGTGCCTTAACCAAAAACATCTTGAAATTTGCTTTTTGACTTCTCTACCTTCTGCTTTAAACCCATTGCTATGGATGCATACTTTGAGAGGAAACTGAAGTTTTGAAGAGACAGAACATCACTGAATAAAAATCATGCTGTGAATAAAATCTGAAAAATTAAGTACCATTCAGAAGTAAAGTGCAAATCAAAATCATATCACTTCATACTCATTAGGATGTCACACCCAGTATTTAAATCAGAGACATAATAACAGGTATTAGCAAAGAGTGGGCAAACTAGAACCCTCACACATTGCTTGTGGGTTATAAAATGGTAAAACCACTCTGGAAAGAAAAATTTGGCAGTTCATATGATCCAGCAATTTCACTCCTAGGTATATACCCAAGAGAAATAGAAACCTATGCCCACACAAAGCCTTGTATACAGCATTATTCATAGTAACTGCATTATTTGGAATGCCAAAAAATAGAAGCTCAAATGTCCATCAATTGCTGAATGGATAAGCAAAATATGATATATATCCAAACAGTGGAACAGTATTCAAATATTATTAATAAAAAGATGTAATGTAGTGATACATGCAGCAGCATGGATGAACCCTGGAAATACGCTAAGAGAAAGAAGTCATCACAAAAGAACACGTATTGTACACAATTCCACTTTTATGAAACATCCAGGATGTATAAATCTACAGAGACAAGAAAGTAGGCTAATGGTTCCCTGGGGCTGGGCGGGTTGGGGAGAAATGGGAAGTGACTGCAAATGGGTTATGGAATTTCTTTTTAGGGTGATTAATGCTCTAAGATTGATTATGTTGCGTAACTTTATGAATGCACTAAAAATCACTGAATTGCACACTTTAAGTGGGTGAACTGGTAGGTTATTTGTAACTAAAAGAAGGGAAAAAGTTTAAGACTAAGATACAATACATGTAAAAGGCAAGCTTTGGGATATAGTTAAGAAATAAGAAAAAGGTTGAATTTTTGTAATACACAGAAACAGTGCTTGGCTGCCATAAGTAGATGTTTTAGAAAATTCTTAGGATAGGAGGTAAATCTTTTTGGTCCAGGGAAAAAATCAGAAAACAGGAAGAAAAAAAATTGGTGAGGCAATTAGTTCTTAATTTTTTTCTATCAATTCAACACTTCAACAAGGAATCTTTTAAGTTCATTAATCAAGAAGGAGAGTGGGGAAAAAAAAAAAAAGAAGAAGCTGTCTATCTGACTTACTAAACAGAAGAAATCTGATATGTTTTTTCCTTCTTTTCTCCCCTTACTCCCAACATTTAATTCTAACTTATTAACTGAAAATGAGAAATAAAAGCTCAAACAGCCTATCCATTTTTAAGTGTTTTCTTTCTGTAAATGAACCACACTGAAAGCCATTAATCAAAAATTACATTCTATTAGGCCACCAACACACTGATACCAAAAGCAGACAAGGATACCACAAAAAGAGAAAATTACAGGCCAAAATCACTGATGGCCCTCTATAGGCAAAAATCCTCAACAAAATACTAACAAACCAATTCCAACAATACAGTGAAAGGATCATACACCATGATCAAGATGGATTTATCCCAGAGATGCAAGGATTCTTCAGTATCCACAAGTTGATGTGATATACCATCTCAACAAACTGAAGAATGAAAACCATGTGATCATCTCAATAGATGAAAAAAAGCTTTTGATAAAATTCAACATCCATTTGTGATTTTTTAAAAACTCTTTAGAAAGTGGGCACAGAGGGAACACATCTCAACAGAACATATAGGACAAACCCACTCAAAAGACCATGCATGGCAAACCCGCATATATGACAAAGCCAAAGCTAACATCATACTCAATGGTGAAAAGCAGAAAGCATTTCCTCTAAGATCAGGAACAAGACAAGGAGGCCTTCTCTTGCCATTTTTATTCAACACAGTTTTAGAAGTCCTAGCCACAGCAATCAGAGAAGAAAAAGAGGAGGAATCCAAATTGGAAAGGAAGAAATAAAACTGTCCCCTTTCACAGACGACACAATGCTATACATAGAAAATCCTAAATATGCTACCAGAAAACTACTAGAGCTCATCAATGAATGTGGTAAAGTTGCTGGACACAAAATTAATACATGGAAATCTTGCATGTATACACTAGTGACAAAATATCAGAAAAAGAAATTAAGGAAACAATTCCATTTACCATTGTGTCAAAAAGAATAAAGTACCAAGGAATAAACCTACCTAAAGAAGAAGAAATTAAAGACGACACAAACAGATAAAAAGGTATACTGTGTTCTTGGACTAGAAGAATCAACATTTTTAAAATGACCATACTATGCAAGAATCTACAGATTCGATGCAATTCCCATCAAATTACTGATGGCATTTTTCACAGAACTAGAACAGAAAATTTTAAAATTTGTACAGAAACACAAAAAGGTCCCAAATATCCAAAACAATCTTGAGAAAAAAATAGAGCTGGAGGAATCATGCTTGCTCCCTGACTTTATACAACAAAGCTATAGTAATCGAAAACAGAATGGTACTGGCATAAAAATAGACATATATAATGGAACAGGATAAATCTGAAGTAAGTCAGACAGGGTAAGACTAATATCACATGTTATCACATATGTGGAATCTAAAAAAACGATACAAATGAAATTACTTACAAAACAGAAACAGACTCACCAACATAGAGAAAACAAACTTATGGTTACCAATAGTGGGGCTGTGGGTGGAGATAAATTAGGAGTTTAACATATACACACTCCCACATAGAAAACAGATAAACAACAAAGACCTACTATGCAGAACAGGGAACTATACACCTTGTAATATCTTATATTGAAAAAGAATCTAAATGTATGTTCGCTTTATTGTTTTAGTAACTAAGTTGTGTGCAACTCTTTTGTGACCCCATGGGCTATAGCCTGGTCTTCTCTGCCCATAGGATTTCTCGGCCAAGAATACTGGAGTGGGTTGCCATTTCTTTGTCCAGGGGATCTTCCCAACCCAGGGACTGAACCTGCATCTCCTGCACTGCAGGTGGATCCTTTACCAATGAGCCACCAGGGCTGTTATAGATATATAGTGCTGCTGCTGCGTCGCTTCAGTCGTGTCCAACTCTGCGCGACCCCATAGACATCAGCCCACTAGGCTCCCCCGTCCCTGGGATTCTCCAGGCAAGAACACTGGAGTGGGTTGCCATTTCCTTCTCCGGTGCGTGAAAGTGAAAAGTGAAAGTAAAGTTGCTCAGTCGTGCCCGACTCTTAGCGACCCCATGGACTGCAGCCTACCAGGCTCCTCCGCCCATGGGACTATATATATATTAACATATAGCTTTATATACACTCATATGTGTATATACATATATATATATATAAACATAATAATGTAATAGATGTTAGTTGCTCAGTCATCTCTGTCTCTTTGCAACCCCATAGACAGTAGCCTGTCAGGCTCCTCTGTCCATGGAATTCTCCAGTCAAGAATACTGGAGTGAGTGGCCATTTCCTTCTCCAGGGGATCTTCCCGACCCACGGATCAAACCATGTCTCCTGCATTGCAGGCAGATTTATAAACACTGCAGGCAGATACCTAAACATATATGTATATATATGTTCAGTTCAGTTGCCCAGTCGTGTCGGACTCTTTGCAACCCCATGAATCACAGCATGCCAGGCCTCCCTGTCCATCACCATCTCTCGGAGTTCACTCAGACTCAAGTCCATCGAGTCCGTGATGCCATCCAGCCATCTCATCCTCGGTCGTCCCCTTCTCCTCCTGGCCCCAATCCCTCCCAGCACCAGAGTCTTTTCCAATGAGTCAACTCTTCGCATGAGGTGGCCAAAGTACTGGAGTTTCAGCTTTAGCATCATTCCTTCCAAAGAAATCCCAGGGTTGATCTCCTTCACAATGGACTGGTTGGATCTCCTTGCAGTCCAAGGGACTCTCAAGAGTCTTCTCCAACACCACAGTTCAAAAGCATCAATTCTTCGGCACTCAGCCTTCTTCACAGTCCAACTCTCACATCCATACATGACCACAGGAAAAACCATAGCCTTGACTAGACAGACCTTAGTCGGCAAAGTAATGTCTCTGCTTTTGAATAAGCTATCTAGGTTGGTCATAACTTTTCTTCCAAGGAGTAAGCATCTTTTAATTTCATGGCTGCAGTCACCATCTGCAGTGATTTGGGAGCCCCCAAAATAAAGTTTGACACTGTTTCCACTGTTTCCCCATTTATTTCCCATGAAGTGATGATGGGACCAGATGCCATGATCTTTGTTTTCTGAATGTTGAGCTTTAAGCCAACCTTTTCACTCTCCTCTTTCACCTTCATCAAGAGGCCCTTTAGCTCCTCTTCACTTTCTGCCATAAAGGTGTGTGTGTGTGCTAAGTTGCTTCAGTTGTGTCCAACTCTGTGAGACCCTATGAACTGCAGCCTTCCAGGATCCTGTCCATGATATTCTCCAGGCAAGAATACTGGAGTGGGCTGCTGTGCCCTCCTCTAGGGGATCTTCCTGACCCAGGAATCAAATGCATGTCTCTTAACATCTGCCTGCCCTGGCAGGCAGGTTCTTACCACTAGTGGCACCTGGGAAGCCCGTGTATATATATACATATTTATATATATATAAGACTCACTCACTTTGCTATATACCTGTAACTAACACAACACTGTAAATGAACTAATTGTCAATTTAAAAAAGGTTTAAAAAAATCCCTCAAAAAAAAAGTTACTCAGTGATCATGGAGTCCACAGCAAGAGGAACTAAGTGAATCAAACGTTTAACAGATTATTTCTCAGAGTGTTTCACAGAGAGATTCCACAAAAAGAGGGTATCGTGATCAAGTGAGTTTGGGAAATGCAGTATAGTTCTACTAACACTCACAGGCTCCGACGAACACTGCATCAAACAACCCAGCTGATTATGCTTAGTGGCAGGGAAACTCACGCTGTTCCCTTGGGAGCATCTCCACACTAGAGACAGCTCTGCCAATGCTGGCCAAGACTACCCTCTCCCATAGTTCCTGGACTCCAGAACACACTTCTGTGACTTGCCTATTTCCCTCAAGGCCGACCAGTTCTTCTGATCAGTGATTTAAATATGATGATACATTTCACTTACAGTCAAATCTTCAATGATTTAAAAGGTACTATCTTCCATTTTGACCCAAGGTTCCAGCTAGTGTCTTTGATTTTTCTCAAAATGAAAATAATCCTATTGATATATTTGTCTGATTGTAAAAATGATACACAAGACATTGTTAAAAATATCAGGCAAATCAGAAGGGTACAGAGAAGTATTAATAAAAATCACTTTTAAGTTCATTATTCAAGAGATAACACTGTGAATAGTGGCAATCATTCTTTTAGACAGCTGTCTACTTAACTATACACCCTTAACAGACACACACATGTGTTAAGTAGTATGATACTATACCTACTATCCCAGATAGTGAATTTTATTTTTAGGTTAACATAGGGTATACTTCAGAACTTATCAAATGAATATTTTTTTAAGAAAATATAAATATGCCCAAATATTTTGCTTCCTTAGTTTTTTAATTCTCATTGCTTTCCAGTAACTAAAATTTTTACAAATAATTCTTATTTTGATGGTCAGTATAAAATCAACAGGAAGCATCAAGGACTGTGGGTATAAAACAGTCTCTGGAATATTCCCAAAATCTGTTCTGGAATATCTAGACACAGGGTCTGGGGATCATCAAGACTCTTGCACATGTCTCATCCTGCTCATTACCCAATACAGAGAAACTAAAATGAATCTGACTCAACAGGAATGTCTCTAGAGTTGCCAAATTTGGAGTTAACATTTCTCCTCATAAGGAACCCCTTAAAATCTATAAAATAACTAGAAATTCTTTTAAAGATCAGTTTTCCATTGCCCAAGGAAAACCATTTACTAAATTAATTGTCAAGTAATTCTGGTAAAACTTAATTTCCACCATCCCATCCATTTATTTATTCTTATTGCTCCCATGATAGTTTTTAACATTACTAATATTACAAATAACCATTACTCTCTTCCATTAAAAGTCTTCAGTGACTCCTATTTCCTACAAATAAAATTCAAATTCTTAAGCATGAAATACCAGCCTTTCCTGGCAATCCTATTGCTAACTTCCTGCACCCCCGAGTCCCAGAAGCATGCCATATACCAAATGTTCCACACTGTTCTAAATATTCCTTCCTTGACTTTTTCTTCTTCCCAAAATACTTTTTTTTTTAAATTAATCACATCCTATCCTTCTACCTGGCAAAATTACATTTTACCTTTAAGAGGCAGCTTAAATGTCTTCCTTTTTGACCCATTTGGATAATATCTGGTAGAATTAAAAAACTCAATAAAAGATCCTAGATAATATGTAACATTATTTCTTACTGATGTTTGCAATCAGCACAGAAGAATCTTTATAACATTATTTCATTTTGCTATAGTTTCTACTCTGTGAAGAAAATTCCTATTTTCATAGTTATAAAATACTCTGGGATGATGTGCTGCTATTTTTGATGATGCAGGTTTTTATATAATCTTTAAAATATTAAATTATTTTAGAAGTCAGTTTGGAAAATACTTTAAATCAAGTTGAAAATATTACAGCAAAAGAATTTTTATCAATATAGAACTTATATAACTTTGGTGCCTGGCCTTGCCTAAAAACTTTCTGTGGAACTCATACTAGATTTTCTTACTATTTACCAAAGCTAAAACGGAATATACTACTTTAATAAGAAGTTGTTCAGGACTAAAAGATTTGAAGGATTCAAATCATGGACTGATCCTCACTATCTAATAAGGAAATGACTTTAATGAATACCTACTATGCTACACCCTGGAGAAGGACATGGCAACCCACTCCAGTGTTCTTGCCTGGAGAATCCCATGGACGGAGCAATCTGGCGGGCTACAGTCCATGGGGTCACAAGAGTTGGACATGACTTAGCTACTAAACCACCACCACTATGCTACACTGTGTAAGTGGTATCCATTTCAACCTTCTTCCTTCTTTTAAAACAGGAAAAGAAAACCACTTTTATGTGGTAAGAATCAGATTCTTATGAGAAACAGTGATGGGAATGAGAAAACAGATACCAAATATTTAAAAGGCCATTTCACATGATCATTTATACTAGCTCTCCACTAGTCTTTCTACTTTTGTATTTCACATTTCCAAGAATTCATGGTACAGTGCTTATGTAATTTTAACAGTTACTTATAAAGAACAACTGTTTTGATAGGTTATGGTTCAAAATATATATAGGAAAAGATGGAAGAAAACGAAGAAAAAGATTTCATCAGATTAAAATATTTTGAAAAAAAGCAAATGAAAATTCTGGACACAGTACATGAAAACAGGAACTCAATGAATGGATTTACAGCTGACCAAAAAGAACAGAAAAGAGGAGAATGAAGGTCTAGTAGACTGGAAGACAGGTCAACAGAAAATGTCCCAACTGAAGTTCAGAGAGGTGAAAGTCAGGAAATTACAAGTCCAGAGGGGGAAAAAGAAACTTAGAAAAGTCAGAAAATAATTTATAATGAATAGCTCTAAAGTTATAGTGACATGACATTTAATAATTTTATATTTCTTATAAGTGTTCTTTTGTATATATTTAACATCTAATAAAAAGGATAATACAAAGCAAGGACAGTCCTATCTTCTTCACTTGCTATTCCCTATATACCACAATACTGAACTCAACAAGTTTTCCTTCTAGTGAGAAAAGTTATAGAATGACTCAAAATTTTCTTTAAAAAAGTCATTATAAAACTATAAACTATTCTAAAATCATATAAAGAAAAATGTCTTCAACAAAACTTCTTAAATTATTTTAGGTTACTTGCAGCTGATATATACCATGATACCTCATTAAACTATAACTAATACAAATGCTGTCAAAATCAACACAAAATATTCCAAAGTGACAAGAACCACTTCATGTTTCATGAAGTATAACCTAGTGTCTGGGAGAACATCTTATCTTTTTTTTTTTTATAGGGCATAAAGAGCATCTTATCTTCAGCTGCAGTCTCCAGCCACGTGGATGTATGTCCAATGCTTCATTGGATAAAAGGCTCTGACTGAGGCACAATCATTTTTCCTTAACCAAGCAGTCCACAACAGCAAAGGCAGAAAAGCAGGACAAGGCCTGGCTGGAAATTCAGGCTGAAACAGGAGTGTAGGAGAAGATGGCAATGAAGAGGAAAGTGAGATGTCAGCCACAGACAACCTTTCATGTCATGCAATGAGAATCTTTCCTGGCTGCAATAAGCTGATACTGAGATAGCACTCTTACAACACACTTCCTGAACTAGTAACTTACATTGTATACAAAGATCATCAGGAAAGGTTAGGCTTTCCCAGGTGTGGGGAAGATGCCAGTGATAAGAGGGAGGTGTGGCCTTTGAAACCTTGTGTCCCTGTCAACATTGCAACTTCACTCATCACTGCATCATATTTTACAACTGATCACTCATTAGAGAGAATAAGGCTGGAAATAGAGAAATTTCTCGTGGAATTAACCCAGGAGGTGGCTTGATTAAAAAGGAAGGGAAATGTGAGAAATACTTAAGAAATAAATGATTGTTGGGTATGGCTGTGTGAAATGAGCAAGATGAAAAAGTTCTTTTAATCATTAGATAATATAGGTACAAGTACTTTAGGCTCTCCAGAGTCTATGAAAAGGTATAAAAAAATATATATATAAAGAGATATGGTTCCCGAAACATAAAAGGAAAACTACAAAACTAAAGTTAATTCCAAAAGCAATTTATGTTTCAAAACACAAACAACAGCAAAAAAAAAAAAAAAAAATTTGATATGGGATACAGTATAAGATGGAAGCCTCTAAAGGAGTAAGGCCAAGCCTACAGACATCTTCAAACACAACTAACACAACTAAGAGAAAAGAAAATGGTATCTTGCTTTTGGTCTTATGAAATGGCTCAATAACAGCGTCACCAGCTATTAAAGGGAATATAAGCGTATTTGGTAGGAAAACTGATAAGCTTGGTTTTGGACATACTGTGGTTGAGGTGCCTATGGAATAATTTGAGTTCAACAACTTATTCCTAATTTGGGGGCCTGTTTAATACAGAAAATACACGATGAACAATGACAACAACATAATGAACACTGATGGCTATAAATTCAAACTGCCCCCTACTTCAGTGGATCACACATTCTGTTAAAACAAACCACTGTTAGTTGGGAGAATCATTAGTTGAAATGGGGAGTGTCAGATAAGATTAACAGATACATCAATACAACTATTTCACATTCTGTTTATCTTCCCTGCCATACATCTAGTTCAAAACTAAGAGAATCGTATTTCAGCATTTAAATTGCTCACAAAGCATACTCACAAACTGCCCACCTCCACTACAACCCCTTTTCACTATCTCTTTGCCATGTAAAAACTTTATGATGACTGTTCCATAACAAAAGGAAAGCTGCATGTTACCCACGGCCTATACATCAAACTCATGTTGATCTATTCCTCAATCCAATTCTAGGATTCCTGGGCCAGAGTGGACAGTGACTGATTATAAATAAAGTCTCAAGTAGCAGTAGTGAGGGTGAGACGGCAGGAATGAGGAAGAGCTGGGAAGACCAGGGTGCTACTTGTCTCTAAATTGAATTATTCACCCCAGGGCATATGATGGAGTCATTCAGTAAAATCAGCATTATAACCACATTATGAGAGGCAATGTGGTAAAATGGAAAGTATCTGAACTTTGCAGTGTGGCAAAACTGAGTTCCCATTTTAGCTCTCGAACTTGCTACAGAATCTCAGAAGAAGGTGGGGAGATGGCAACAAATGGAAAAGGAAGAGTGTACAGATTTCTTTTATTCTCACTCTACCTCCTTCTTCCTTTGTTTGGCCCATGAGCCTGTAGTTGAAGGCTTTTCTGACCCAGGCACTCAGATGACTATCTATTTGGATATGTGATGTCAGAGTAGAAGAATGAAGAAGATGGCTTCAAGAATATAGGTGATTTGCCCCAGATCAACCTTTTAGTTTATTTAGTGGCAACAGGAGTAGGTATTTGGATTCCCAGCCCAGATGTTTTTCCCCTCTATGTCACAATTTAACATGAATTCCTATTAACAACCTCTGTTCTCTAAGAATGTCATTGATTCCAAATTCAGCATGAAAGAAATACTGAATTATATCATTCTTTTGCCAGAAAGATTAATAATAAATCTGGTGGCTGGGAGTAAGAGCAGTCCCTGCTCACTTACCAAGCATAAGTGATTGGAGAAGGAGTTAAACATGGTCATCCCAGAGTCCTAAGCTACATTATCATCTTCCGATTGTCTCTCTGTGGTTAGCAAAAGAAATGCTATTTCTTTGACTTCTTTCTTAAATGAAGTTCCTACTTTTAAATCTTTTCCAAACAACGTATAAGTGAATGCACACGTGGACAATCGAACGAGTGAACAAAGACAACTGATAATTATTCTAAGCCTCTGGAGAGGCAACAGTTTGGAGTGATTAAGAGCATAGACTCTGAAACCCAGCTGCCTGGGTTCAAATCCCAGCTACATGAATTTTTAAGTGTATGTCCCTGGCCAAGCTCCTCAACCTCTAAGTCCTCTGTTTCCTTATTTACAAAGTGGAAACAGTCATTGTACATACGTCCTAGACCTGTTACGAAGATTAAATGAGGTCAGAGGCCTAGCAGGAGGTAGGCCCAACAGATAAGCATGCTACTGTATTACTGTTCTGTTATTACTGCAGGGTTAATGGATATATTTGTTTCTGGCCACTGTGCTGTAAGCTAAGAACAGACAAAATGCCAGGCAAAGTTCAATAGATAGGAAAGAGCCAGGAGTTCCCAAGGAAAGCTGCCTCAACCAAAAGCCAATTTAAGAGAAATGACATTGGCTTTAATTTTAGAAGTTACAAAGATCTTTTCTCTTTAGTTCCTTTCCTTATTCAAAAAAAATAGATGGGCGCTGACACAGCAGGACAGATGGGAGGGAACGGGTAAGATGAAATATAAGAAAGCAGCTACAATAAAATGCCTTAAAAGTTCTTAATTACTGAGTGCTACCATTCATGAGGAATTTTTAAGAGTCTCAAAGCTATTAAAATGGTAATTAGGTCCCAAGAAAACAAGAACCGATTCAATTACATGCTGGATGCTTTCAAAATTTAAAGCCCTCTATTAAGAGGGTTTTGAACGAGGCACAGTTATAATTACAGGTCCACGACCAACCTTAGAGCCAAAGTGTAGGTTCCTGGCTGACGCTGGCTCTCCCGAATGAGGTAGCTCCCCTCAGCTACACTCAAGAGCTGGTCTGCAGCTTCTCGGGAGATCATGCCGTGAAACCTAAGAAACAAAGTCAATTCAGAAACTGCAAGCTTTCCCCCTTTTTTGATAAAACAAAACCTCCCACCTTCTCCTGTAGGTTTCTGGACAAAGTCCTGCCATATTATCGGAGGGGAGCAGTTGGGTTTAACTGTGCTTGTGTTTCCCAGGGCCTGGCCCTGAGCCGGCTTCTCTGTAGCGGCAAGAACAGCACCGAAGTAGCTCTCCAATGCATTTAGCAATCACGGAATCAAAATTCACTTCCATCTCCAGGAAGATCAATGGCCTCTCTCAAGAGGCCAATTCCCTTCTTATGTAGCTGCCTGACCATATGGACATGCTAAAAAATACACAGAAACGTGTCCCACTTCCTTTCTTCACACCAGTGGCATTGCTTCAAAATTTTGGCTCAGAGTCTATGGTTGGCAATTTTCCAGGACCCTGGGTTGCCCTTAATTGGCATGATTGCCCAATAATGTGCATAATCTGCATCAGTCATACTCAAGCCAAGAGCCAACAACTGTAACACTTGCTTCCACTCCCTGCTAAAACACTATTTTTGATTAACAGAGAAAAAAGGAGGAGTAAGAATAAACATAAGTAACACATTCCTTATACAAAACATGGTAGGTTCACCTATAACATTCTGACATATAACACTGGAAAATTTAAAAACCTCAATGGTAACTAATCATTAGCATTAAAAATATAAAATCACCTTGTTTTCATATGGTGATGCACAATTTACAAAGAACCTACACATATACTATGTCCTTTAATTAACTCAAAGAAAACCTAATTGGGCAAATGCTCAAGTGAGATTGTAGCTTTTAAAGGTACAAAAGAACCCCAACAGTCCCTTGAATTTGGAATGACACATTGAAAAGGCCCTGAAATGGTACAATAATAATTTAAGAACTTTATGAGAGTTCAAGTGGCAACCTTTTGTAACTTTTCTCATGGGGAAGATTTGGTCTTTCTCAATTTAAGTCTTAAAGTAGCTCGTGTAACTATGCTCAATTAGAACAACATGTTTTAGACAACATGACAATTAGAATAGCAATGTTTAAAGATGGTTCCTGGAATTTCTTATCTCCATAAATTTCCTTAATCGTTCAGAACCAGATCCACTCTGATTCTGGTGGAACAAGAGGATGGTAGCCTATCCCTAGTAATAACATGTATTAGATTATCAGATTGATATTTTAAGTTTACATGACATCAATTAATTGAGAAAATTTAATGTCTCCTTGCTTTTAAAAGTGCAATTAATTTAAAAGGAAATCTCATTCAAGGAAACTAATTTTGGGACAAAACTTGATGATGGTATTTAAAGACTTAAAACTATTTGTACTAGTTGACCCAAAATTTCCATCCCAGTAAAACCTTTATGCACTAAGATATTTCTTATAGCATTACCTTTAATACTATAGTTTAAATTCAGCCTATAAGCCAAAAGCATAGAAATGACTAAACTATAGAATAATGTAAAGACCACCACTGGCTCCCCACAACTCATAAGCACCTAGGTTTTACTTACAAGAGTCTGAAAGTGTAAACAGAGCTTTAGATAAAAATACTTGTTTTAGACATTATTGTTTATCTGAAAGATAAATGAATTTGGGGAATGATAGGATTATAGGTGATTTTTGTTCTCTTCCCCAAAAGGCTGTATTTCTATTTTTTTAATAATTAGAAGAATCAAAGACTTTAAAATCATTACATTTTTCATAAAATATAAAAATGCTCATTATTAATATTAAATCAGGCTACAAAAATTATATGTATAATAACTCAATTTGGAAAAACCATTTAGAAAATAGATCTTCAGAAGATAACACTTCAACTTTTTAACATTAGTTATTTCTAGGTAGAAACTGACTTATAGAAAAATGGAAAATAAAAGTATAAATGTAGAATAAATCACCCATATCCTTACATATATGTGTATATGTATCTATATGTGTAATATATACATACCTACAAATATATACACTCCCTCATACACATCTAGTACTATTTATTTACTTTACATGGCTTGCATCTACATGTTAGCATTCTGTGCACATTTTTCCCAAGTTATTTTTTGCATTACTTATCTTTATGTTCTATATTTTCACCAACTATAATTACATTTATAGTCAGAAAAATAATTTAACTCAAACTTGAACACTTCTCTCCTCCTGCTTTTATTTTTTACTAAAAGCATCCATTTACCTGTTTCTCTTACATATTCCAATCTATAAAATGTTTTCTGATAATCCATACTTACTCTCTTCCGTAATACTTTGGTCTATTTTCTACCTATTGGGAAAGAGAAGAAGGATATTTATGAAATGGAAATGTTCAGAATACAACTCAACATTTTGAACATGTGACAAACTAAAGCATATATTAAGAGAAAGAATTAGAATAAGATTAGAAAAATCAGAGTCCCAATTCTATCAGCAGACTGACCATTTCATTTGGACTGGTCACTTCATCTCTCAGACCTTTTTCTTATCTATAAAACACTGTGCTTATAAAAAGTTAGACTAAATTATCTTTCATTTCTAGGATTTTATGAATCTGAAAAAAATTTTACATCACTTTATTCAAAAAGTAAAATAAAACATCCAAAACCTTAATGCCACGGTTGTGTCGGAACAGATTGTGGCTTTCTCTCCCATTCACTCCCTTCCTGTTACAACATATTCCCCACTCTGTTAACATCTCCATATAATCTTGCCCCTTTGTTTGCCCATTCAGCTCTTTCTATACCACAGTCTACCTCTCCAAGAGCTTTTCCTGGTCTGTGTGCTCATTGTATCTAAAGAAAGGTCCAACAGAATAGATTCTAAGGAATTTTCCTGGGGTAGACTTAAGAGTATTAGACCTGCTCATTCAAGAGACATTTATTTAGTGGCACATAAGTGGTAGGCATCATCATAACTGTAATGTGACAAAACCAGTCGTTACTCTCGAGATTTATATTCTGATGATGAGAGACAGACAGTAAGGAAGTTTGAAGAAACAAAACGAACAAGAAAATAGGAAGCAGTAATATGTGCTATAATGAAAAGAAGAATGAGTAACGGAAAAGGGAGGACTGACAAGGTACTTAGTTTGGGTGATCAGGAAAGGTTTCTCTGAGATGACATTTAAACTAGATCCTGACATAAATGGAATAAGGGGGTAGCTTATTGTAGTAGTCCATTGTAGACAGCAGGGACTACGTTCACTGAGTTCGTGCTAGGTGTTATAATTACATTTCTGAATCATTTAATGCTCACAATGAGATGAATTAGTCTACTTCATCCTCATAAGATAGTATTATCATCCTTGTAATACTGCTGAAGAAAACTGAGAATCAGCGTGGTTAGGGAACTTGTTCAAGGTTACTTGGCAGAGCCCAAGGCGAAACTGGGATTCTTACTCTGAGATGGCAAGGAGGGCCCAAACTCTGTGTCTATTTGACACTGACTCATCTGAATTAAATATGGCAGTTTCCCAAAGCATCTCAGTCTATCCTTCTGGTGACTACCTCCCTTCACCTCCACACAGAGCCTGACCACCCAGTTTAGGCTACCTACCCATGCGTCATCAAGGTCCCATACTGTTTTCAGCAAGCTTGAGGTATTTATTCATATTTGAGAAATAGATTTTGCAGTTCAATGAAATGTATGATCTATAGCATATGCTGCTGGCTTATCTAGCCCAGATCATTGTCTTTGAGCTATTTTCGAATTCTCTAAAATGTAGGTGACTGATACATACACACATACACTTTTCCTGTGTGGCAGCGGTTTAACTGACTTCTTCCTTAGCCCTTCTCAGGGGAAAAATGGGCTTTGTCTTTAAGTGCAATTCATCTCAACATTCCTTGAATCTCTAAAAATATATGCTATTTTGACTTTTCCTTTGAACTGATTATTAACATTTGCCTGGTTTCTTCCTATGAGAAAATACATTTTAAACACATGTTCATCTTCATTTCTGTAGGAGAGACACAATGCTACCATTTACTGAAAATTGTATTTATGTAACACTTTACCCTTTAGGAATCTTCTGTTGTCTGTTGAAGTTGCAGTCAAGTCATTTATATTCTCAAAAGTAAATGCCACCTGATTTGGTCTTGTTGCATAATTTCTCTGCTCATAAAACTCAGTGTGCTAAAAATATGCCAGCTGGTCCCCACAGCTACAGAGGAAGAGCAGGGCCACGAAACTATTTTTGTTTAAAAGCAAACCTTTGCTTTTGAGAGAAAAATTTAATCTTTAGGTCTTAAGTAACTACTTTAAGGTTCTATAGTATTGTATGATGAAATGCTATTCAGAACAACTGTGCAGTGTTTATTCAAACTGAAAATACGTAAACCCCTGGTACTGACTACAGAGGAACATTTGCATATGTATACATGAAGATATGTGTAAGAATGCTCACTGAAGCACACTGTTCACAGTCATTTTTAAAATGCAAATAAATATATACCAACAGAGGAATAACGGAACTGCTTTACAGTATAAATGATATGCATGGTTTGCAGGAGTAATGCAGCTCTAAAGGAACTAACATGAAGAGGTCACCGAGACAAGCTACTGAATAGAAACATGCGCTGTAACAGTAATACACTATGATACGGTTTAGGAAAGTCACTTGTGCCTGCAATAATATATATCTACAGCACAGAGAGATATCTGGAAAAATATATACCAAATTCAAATGATACCCTGAGGAAGCTGAGAGACAATTAAACTGAGAGGCCCTTGGGAAAGGCAAAGTGGGACTTTAGGATTGCCTGTAAAATAATCTTTTAACAAAGAATATCATCGTAACAAAACAGAAATCAAGAATAACTTTTGTACAAACTAACAGTGGAGTCTCAGACACATTAGAATGGTCCCGCAAGATTTTGAGGAGATCATGGCCTTTCCCTCAAATTGTGATATCTCTGTAGGGGGCTAAAGATAAATAGCCTGATCAGGCATATGTGATCAAGGTGAAAGCAGAGGAAAGGTCTTGGATGTATCTGCTCACTGATGAAAATCTGGGACAGGTGCGAGTAGTGGTGAAGGCTGAGGACTGCTGGCCCTGAAGGCTGCGGCAGCCAGTGGCCCCCAGACCTGAGCAGGGCTCTGCTCTCAGCAGGCTCGCCGTACTTGCTGCAGGGCCCTCCCAGGCACAACAGCCTCTCCTGGTCCCCTATTTCTTGTATGTAAAAAAAGGTTTTAGTCTCCTAGGCTTTTCCTGAGTTCCAAAGAGGAAACTCAAGTAGGTACTAATCAGGGAAGAATCAAGCAGTTTCTCAAGCAGCAGAAACAAAAGCAGTCAAGAAACAGTAGCTCTGCAATAAAAGCGCCCAAGTACCCCCTCAAGGGATACGCACAACAATCTGACATGTATTTTTGAGTTACTCTGCAGGAACTAAGACCCATATCAGGCAGAGGATGGTGACTATGTGCTGACCACAAGCATGTAGATTCTAGACTGGCTGGAACCAGAGAGTTAATGATTAGGATTCTTAAACACCACCCCATGACCTCACCATCAACCAACGAGAACAGTCACTTCCCCTGCAGCCTTCAGCCCAGTGTTGCCATAAAAAAGCCTTCCATGAAAGCCACTGAAGAGTCCTCTGCATCAGGAACTGCCCATTCTCTGCTCACCAAACCCAGTGTCAGTAAATTGACTTAGCTATGTTACAAGTGTGGAGGCAAGTTTGGTTCAGTAACAGGGTTACAACCCAAGACAAATAGTAATTACTTATTTGATAGTTCTGCATTGGTCTATTATTTGCTTCCACTGATTGCCTAAGCAACCATCTTCATAAGACAATTACTTTTGACCTTATATTGCTGAATAATTTTTTCCTTTACCCAAAAGATCTTGAATTAAAAGAAATTAGGTAAACATTGATTAACACAGTACTGACACAAGAAGCAGTAAATTCAAAACAATATTCATACGCCAATTTACATCTTCTCTGCATTTTTATAATGGAACTGTCAAATAAAACTTAAATACAAATTCTTTTTTTCTCTTACTTAGGTAGTGAAGGGGATCAGATCATGCCACTTTAGCATAAGGATTATTTTGAGCTGAAGGCAATTAAGAAAGAGCAAACACAGGAAGAGACATTGCCCTCCCCATTTCTGTCTAAAACTAGGGCGTAGATTTAACTTCCCTTTGTAAAGGCACCCTCTTCTCCCGAAACAGGAACAGAAGAACCTAACTTCAGAGACAACAATGATCACCCCCAAGAAGACTTGAATCTGCATAATTAACCCTAAGTAGCCCTTACTTACTGTACAGTTCCTAATCACCTTCCCACAATTTACCACCTCTCTCAGAAGCCCTGACTCCTGTTTCCTTTGTCTTTTTACACACTTAAATATTCCTTTTTAAAATGGCGTGTAAGGCCCTGGGTGTGACTGCCTCTTGGGGTTTTCATTTACCTGCTTTGAGCCCCTCCTCACCGAAGTGCATATGAAATAAATCTTTCTTGTTAATCTCTTTTTGTTAAGTTTAATTTGTAGGCCCAGACACTGAATTTAAGAGGATACAGGTTTTTCCTCCCCTACATGTTTAGGGAATGTCTAAGGTATCATTTATTTAAGTAGTGACTTGGGATAGTCTTTTCAAAGTCACAGACACTATAGCATTACCCTGATAATCAAATAAAAGGATTAGTCGGTAATATAACTACCTTACAATCAATTTGAAATGAATTCAAATGAAATCATACAAATGATTATAAAGAATCCTAAAACTAGTTTACTTGCAAATAGATCAAACTGGGAATTTAAGTGTTATATGCAATAATAAAAATGTTTGTATATAAACATTTGTATGTTTATTTCTAAGTTTCTGAAGTTAGTAATAATAGTCAAGGACCTTTTTTTCAGACAAAAACTGGTTGAAGTCAATGTGGCTAAGACGTGATTTTAAATTAGCACTTGTGCTGAATTATATGCTCTTTCTCTAATTTTCTATATTTAGTAGGTAACATTTTTTAATGATAGCATATAATGGGTAAAATGAGAAATGAGAACAAAAAATTTCTAACTAAAAATAAAAGGTGCTCATAAAAGGTTTTGTAGCTTGGTCTGCATAAATGTTGTATGTCCTTCCACCAAAGAAAGAAAACTTTAAGTTAATCTACCATTATTGAATATAACATAAAGTGCATAATATAAGAATTTGATAGCTAAACAGATGCCATTCTACAATATTTTAAATGTCAATGGAATCCATCAAATTAACATTTATTGTAGAACTTTGTTAAGTAATGACCTACTTTCTTCATACATAAAACATTTTAATCAAATTCATCAAACTACACTCTTCCAAATTACAGTCTTAATTCTTATATTTTATTCTCCACAAAAACAAAAAGAACTTATTTCATATAGAAGTATTTTGCTCTCCGAAGAAAAAACTAAAAACATCAGAAATTAATATATATATATATATATTTAAAAATATTGTTAATCCTCTCCCCTCCTCTCCCACAATAATACAGATTCATATTTTGGATTACTTCTTTAATGAAACCCTATTTATGGCCATAGTCCCAAACAGTAGTTCTAAAAAAAAATGTTTTTTCTAATTTAAATTCAACTTTAAAGAATATATAATTCTCAAGAGAAACCACTAGAATAATGAACTAAAACAGAACGCTTCCAAAATGTTCAGTGCTGTTCCTTCCCAACAGTGGTACTCAGACATCACAAGTCCAGCATCAATACTTCCCTTCTGTTTATATTTGAACAATGGTACATAGAGGCAGCCAGTTTAAACTTAAGTCTGGAATGCTATAGGATGCTTCCTGAACGGGTATAAATACATGAAACTTTAAGGAATATGACCTTGGCCAAATATTATTAATTTTTCAGGCAGCAACACAGAGGATGTATATAAAGCCTATCTACAAAAATAAAAATGCTTTCAACTGTCAAAATTTTATTTTGTACTGTTTTTCAAAATGGCTCAGTTAATCCAGAGGCATGAAAGAGGGAAGAGGGAGGAAAAAACCTGCATTTGGTGTTTGCTTCCTACAATGGTAGATTTTGAATTAAAGACTTATATGTCAGTAAATATTCAAATCGGACTTTGGATCTATTTTTACTTCCTATGTTAAAGTGGAGGGGAGGAAGACAGAGAATGAGGAGAGGATTAAAGGGGAGGAAAAGGAAACGGAGGAGGAAGAGGAGAAAGAGGAAAAGGAAGACTAGGATGAGGAGGAGGAGCTCAAAGACAACGAAAGACTAAAATCAGATACTCTGTAAGGATGCGCAGCATGTAGACAATACAGTTTTCCAGTGAAGAACACATTTTCCACTAAATTTTCAAAATTATTGTTTCTTCTCATGCATTTTACACCACAAAAAAATCAACATGGACAAGATTATTGTTGTTTCATCGCTAAGCTGTGTCCAACTCTTTTGCCACCCCCTTGGACTGTAGCTCACCAGGCTCCTGTGTCCATGGGATTTCCCAGGCAAGAATACTAGAGTGGGTTGCCATTTCCTTCTCCAGGGGATCTTTCTGACCCAGAGATCAAACCCATGTCTCCTGCATTGGCAGGTGAACTCTTTACTACTATGCCACCAGGGAAACCAATAATGTGAATAACAGACTTCAACAAACCAAAAAAATAAAATAAAAACCACAAGAAAAAGCGGTGCTGGCACAGTGAAGGAGTGGGCACCTGTCAAAGAACTACATATTAACAAATGACGTGTTGGGAAAAGGTGACCAAAAAAACAAGATCAAGAAGTGTCATGGAACTTACAAAGGCTGTCTAACATTTATCATCCATTAATAGTAAAATCCAAATAGGAAAAGGAGTACGTCAAGGCTGTATACTGTCACCCTGCTTATTTAACTTATATGCAGAGTACATCATGAGAAACGCTGGGCTGAAGGAAGTATAGGCTGGAATCAAGATTGCTGGGAGAAATATCAATAACCTCAGATATGCAGATGACACCACCCTTATGGCAGAAGGTGAAGAAGAATAAAAGAGCCTCTTGATGAAAGTGAAAGAGTGAAAAAGTTGGCTTAAAGCTCAACATTCAGAAAACTAAGATCATGGTATCCAGTCCCATCACTTCATGGCAAATAGATGGGGAAAAAGTGAAAACAATGGCTAACTTTATTTTTGGGGCTCCAAAATCACTGCAGATGGTGACCGCAGCCATAAACTTAAAAGATGCTTACTCCTTGGAAGAAAATTATGACCAACCTAGACTGCATATTAAAAAGTAGAGACATTACTTTGTCCACAAAGGTCCATCTAGTCAAGGCTATGGTTTTTCCAGTGGTCATGAATGGATGCTGACAGCTGGACTATAAAGAATGTTGGGTGCCAAAGAATTGATGCTTTTGAACGGTGGTGTTGGAGAAGACTCTTGAGAGTCCCTTGGACTGCAAGGAGATCCAACCAGTCCATCCTAATAGAGATCAGTCCCAGGTGTTCATTGGAAGGACTGATGTTGAAGCTGAAACTCCAGTACTTTGGCCACTTCATGCGAAGAGTTGACTCATTGGAAAAGACTCTGATGCTGGGAGGGATTGGGGGCAGGAGGAGAAGGGGACTACAGAAGATGAGATGGTTGGATGGCATCACAGACTCGATGGACGTGAGTCTGAGTGAACTCCAGGAGTTGGTGATGGACAGGGAGGCCTGGTGTGCTGCGATTCATGGGGTCGCAAAGAGTCAGACAAGACTGAGCAACTGAACTGAACTGAATTTTAGTTATCTGATTCTGGTTGATCCATGTTCAGTTAGCACAGGTTGGGGTGGGCAGTACCCAATCACAATATTTAGATCAAAATTTGAAGTATTAAGAATACAGGATGCTTTCCATTGTGTTTTATACTTTATCCAAGAAAACACTAACTTTCAGCATGCAAAGCAGGATAGCCCTCTATGTGCTGCTGGATTTTACAAATTCAATAAAGAATATTTATATTTTTTAAAGCTCTGCAATTACTATATAGGGACTTGCTGAAAGCCAGGTATTCAGCTTCTTGATATTAGTTATTTTTTTATTAGTAGACTATATTAGGAAGGTGAATAGGTAAACTTTTAAAAACAAACTTCTTTTTCCCCTATTTTCCCACCTTAGATTCAAGTAACTTCTAGTAGTAGGGCTAAAGAGGTGGAAACTATCAATCTGTTTACGTTAACAGTTCAACAGTAAAGGCATTTTTCTGGAATTGTAGATGTGATCCCTTTTAAAATGTACTTCTACATCAAGACATCATTAATTTTTTTCACACTGAAGCATAAAGATGACATTAAAATAAGGTGAAGACAGGTTTTTGAATGGATAGGTTGATTTTTAAATAGTTGGTTTAATAACACAATACTACTATTGAACATTCAAAAATGCTTTCCAGATACAGTACATAATATAAGTTTACATAAGGGATCATCAAAACACCCAAGAGACATATGAGCATGATAATCTTTATTTTTATAGAGTCAAAAGTTAAGCTATAGGCTGTTTCCAGCACAGAGGTAATCAGAACTGAAGAATATGATTTCAATTAAACTGCTTTCCTCCCACTCCTGTACCAAACTCATACTCTCACATAGCAGAGTATGTCCTCTGAAACAGAATAAATGTTAAATATGTGCTCTGTACCTCCCATTCATTTTCTTAACAAGTCTTTATTAAGCACCTATACTTATGTGTCAAGCAATGTTCAAGGCACCTGGGAAATACTAATGAACAAAACAGAGTAATCTCTCTATGCTCACGGAGCTTATATTCAAGAAAAGAAAGAGAGCAATAAACATAATAGGTTGTGAAATTATACAATATGTTACAGATTGAGAAGTGTTATGGAAACAAAGATAGGAGAGGACTGGAAATGCTGGGGGGTGATGAAGTATAATTTTAAATACAGTGGTCAGGATGGGCCTCACTGAGATGAGGAGACTTGAAGGATATGAAAAAATTAGCCATGTGGATAGCAGAGAAAACTTCTAGGAAGAGCCCAAGAGAAGCATACCTGGAGCATTTGAGGAATACCATGAAGGCTGGTGTGGCCAAAGCAGGACAGGAGAGAAAATGAGCGACAGAGAAATAGTAGATGAGCACATCAAAACAAAGCAGATGTGGTGGTTATACAGGGCCTTATAAGTCACACTAAGACTTGGCTTTTACTCTGAAACAGGAAACCAATGCACAGTTCAGAGAAGAAGAGTGACATGATCTGACTGAAGTTTCAAAAAGAAAACCTATGATGAGAATTCAGACCAGGAGGGGAAAGATCAGTTAAGAATCATTTCTGTTACACAATAAGAGGGCAGAATAATTTAGTATGACAAATTGACTTCAATATATAGAAGTCTATTTCTTGCTAACATAGGCAGACCTCAGAGATATTGTGGGTTCGGTTCCAGAACACCACAATAATGCAAATATTGCAATAAAGTGAGTCTCACAAATTACTTGGTTTCCCAATGCATATAAGTTAATATTTACATGCTACTGTGTAATAGCATTACAACTAAAAATAATATATGTATCTTAATTTTAAAATATTCTATTGCTAAAAAATGTTAACCATCACTGAGCATTCACTGAGTCATAATCTGGTGCAAGATCTTACCTAATGTTGATGGCTGCTGACTAATTAAAGAGTGGTGGCTGCTGAACGTTGGGAAGCTGTGGCCATTTCTTAAAATAAGACAACAGTGATGTCTGCCTCACCCATGGACTCTTCTTTTCATAAACAATTTCCCTGCAGCATGCAATACTATTTGGTAGCATTTTAGCCACAGTAAAATTTTCAAAGGGAGCCAATCCTCTCAAATTCTGCTTTATCAACTAAGTTTATGTAATATTCTAAAATCTTTCTTGTCATTTCAACAATCTTCACAGCACATTCCCCAGCACTTGACTCCACCTCAAGAAATCCCTTTCTTTGCTCATCCATAAGAAGTAACTCCTCATCTACTGGTTTTACATGAGATTACAGCAATTCAGTCACATCTTGAGGCTTCACTTCTAATCCTAGTTCTCTTGATATTTCTACCACATCTGCAGTTACTCCCTCCACTGAAGTCAAGAACCCCTCAAAGGCATCCATAAGGATTGCAATCAACTTCTTCCAAACTCCTGTTAAAGTTGATATTTTGACCTCTTCTTGTGAATCATGAATTTTCTCTATGGCATCTAGAAAAAGGTGATTCCATTCCAGAAACTTTTCACTAGCTTTGCTCAGATTCATCTACAGAAATAAAACACATATCTTAAATAATAAAGACCTAGAAGTCAAAATCACTCCTGATCCAAGCTGCAGGATGGATGCTGTGTTAAAAGCGAAGTGTTAACTGCTCAGTTGTGTCTGACTCTTTGCAAACCCATGGACTGTAGGCCAGTGCCAAGCTCCTCTGTCCATGGGATTCTCCAGGCAAGAATAGTGGAGTGGGTTGCCATTTCCTTCTCCAGGGGGTCTTCCCAATCCAGGGATCAAACTCACATGTGCTACCTTGCAGGCAGACTCTACCACCTGAGCTACTGCGGAAGCCCTGCAGGCATGAAAAACATTAATCTCATGTCTCCATCAGAGTCTGTGGGTGATCAGGTGCATTGCCAATGAGCAGCAATATTTTGAAAGGAATAGCTTTTTCTGAGCAGTAGGTCTCAACAGTGGGCTTAAAATAGTAAAAAGTAAACTATGTTGTAAACAGATGAGCTGCCATCCAGGTTTTTTTGTTCCGTATATAAAGCACAAGCAGAGTAGATTTAGCATAACTCTTCAGGGCCCTAGGATTTTCAAAATGGTAAATGAGCACTGGCTTCAACTCAAAAGTGACCATCTGCACTAGAGACCCTGACAAGACCCCTAACCCTCTCCTCTGAAGCCAAGCATTGACTTCCTCTAGAGCCATGAAAGACCTAGATGACTATTCTTCCCATACGAATTCCAATTTTATACACACTGAAAATCTGTTGTTTCGTGTAACGACCTTTGTTAATTATCTTAGCAAGATCTTCTGGATACTTGCTGTAGCTTGTATATCAGCACTTGCTGCTTCACCTTGCACTCTGATGTTACGAGATGGCTTCTTTCCTTAAACCTCAGGATCCAATGTTTGCTAGTTTCAGATTTTTCTTCTGCAGCTTCCTCACCTCTCTCAGTCTTCATAGAATTGAGTTAGGACCTTGCTCTGGATCAGGCTTTGGCTTAAGAGAATGTGGTGGTTGGTTTGTTCTATCCAGACCATGGAAACTCTCTCCACATCAGCTATTAACTATTTCACTTTCTTATCATTTGTGTGTTCACTGCAGTGGCACTTTTCAGTAACTTTTCTTCTGCATTCACAACCTGGCTAACTGTTCAGCACAAGAGGCCTGGCTTTTTGGTCCACGTCAGCTTTCAACCAGCCTTCCCTACTAAGCTTAATCATGCCTACCTTCTGATTCAAAGTAAGAGATGTGCAATTCTTTCTTTCACATAACCACTTAAGCAGCTATTGCCAGGACTATCAATTGGCCTAATTTCAATATTGCTGTGTCTCAGGGAATAGGGAGGCCTGAGGAGGAGAGAGGCGGGGGAATGGCCAGTCGGTGGAGTAGTCAGAAAACCCACATTTATTAAGTGGAGGTGGTTAATGGTGCCCCGAAACAATTACAATAGTAACACTGATCACAGATCACCAGAACAAAATGTCAACAATGTGAATTTTGAAATATTGCAGGAATTCTCAAAATGTGACAGAGGACACACAAAGTGAGCAAATTTGCTGATGGAAAAATGGCTCTGACAGATTTGTGTGAAACGCAGGGTTACCACAAATCTTCAATTTGTTAATATAATATCTGCAGAGCACAACAAAACTAAGTATGAAAGTGAAAGTCACTCAGTTGTGTCCAACTCTCTGAAATTCCATGGACTATTCTCCAGACCAGAATACAGGAGTGGGTAGCCGTTCCCTTCTCCAGGGAAACTTCCCAACTCAGGGATTGAACCCAGGTCTCCCACATAGCAGGCAGATTACCAGCTGAGCCATAAGGGAAGCCTAAGAATATTGGAGTGGGTACCGTATCCCTTCTCCAGCGGATCTTCCTGACCTAGGGTTCGAACTGGGGTCTCCTGCTTTGCAGGAGGATTCTTTACCAACTGAACTATCAGGGAATCAAAAACTAAGTATGCCTGTATATAATACAGGCATAATACTTCTAGCTCAGTATTCAAGTCAAGAACACAACTGTCCTACATCTAGATATCTTCCATCTTGTAGCTCTACAATTTCCTTGTCAAGAGTTTCTAGTTTTTATCTGAATTCAAGCAGAAGGTAAAAATAATTCAGAAGGACTTGGGTGGAAAGTTTTAATGGACCTGACATTAAGCTTCATTTCTATTCCACAAGAGAAAATTGTCACATGGACATGACTATTGAAAAAAAAGAAAAAGCTGATGAAATTTACAGTAACCTTATTTCCAAAGAAAGAATGGATTTGGGTGGGAATCTAACAGTTTCCAAAGTACGTACCTGAATGGTAGCTATGGAGATAGTAAGAAGTGGTAGAATTCTAGACATGTTCTGGACTTATTCTGAAGACAGACCCAGTAGGATTTCCTGATGGATTAATTGTGCAGAGTTGATAGAGAATAAAATAAAAAGCAACCAAGGATGATGCATGGTTTGGATTGGTTCAACTGTAAGTAAGGAACTGCCAGTAACTGAGATGTGGAAGGCTCTGGTAAAGCAGGTTTGGGAAGGAGGATAAAGGTCAGTTCTCCTTTGGACATGTTATATTTGGGATGCCCACTAGATAACTGGAAGAGGAGGTAGAGCAGACACTGGGTATATAGTCTGGAATTTGGGGAGAGTGAACTGGACTGGAAATATAATCAAGACCATGTGATTATTCTATTCACATATAACTTTTTGTTCAATGTTTTAACGTCCAATGATAAATCCCTGCTTGACTCAATTATTAGTAAAAAAATCATTACCATTCTTTCTGCATTCTTTAGCTACTAGTCTACTGGAAAGAACAATCTTCTCTTTGTTTTCCTCTTTGTATTGGGGAAAGTTGTTTGTTTTTTTCTTAAGTAACATTATAGACTTACAAAATCTCTTTTCATTCAATGTGTTGTAATTCATTACTATCATTCTTTCTGATGTCAAATTGTCCCAAATTTTGCCTGTAGGAACTCTTTAAGTGGGATCCTATGTGTTTTTGACACATCCTCATCTACCTGCTTTCTGGTATATGAGATGTTCCCAGATCTCCCACCCCTATATTCTAGAATCAGGAAATTTCTCTAAGGAGCACTGACTCCTTTTAGTAGGAAATAGTACTTGGAAAATAAAATCTGAGTACTGGTTTTATTCATTCTTACTGGGACATTTCTTCTAAGACCTTTCCATGAACTGAGATAGAAAATATATTTTTAAAAATCTATAAGGTCATATTGATACCTCCAATTCAAATTCAATTCCCCAGTGTATTTGTCATTTGCCTCCCCTTCCGTATTTGTATCTCCTAAAACTTTGGTTCCCCAAAATCCAATATAATTACTCCTTTCCTGTATCCTATGTTACAACAAGATAACTGCACAATTTCTGAACAAGTACCAGTAACAACAACAAACCAACTAACTATACTTAAAACATCTTTTCATAGGTTTCAGATCTTAGAATATTTCCTTCTACATCTGTATAGCCAAAACAATATGTTTAAAAGCTCCTTAATTTGGGGTGATTTGTTGTCATTCAGTCGCTCAGTAGTGTCTGACTCTGTGACCCCATGGACTGTAGCACGCCAGGCTTCCCTGTCCTTCACCACTTCCCGGAGCTTGCTCAAACCCATGTCCATAGAGTCGGTGATGCCATCCAACCATCTCATCCTCTGTCGTCCCCTTCTCCTCCTGCCTTCAATCTGTTCCAGCATCAGGGTCTTTTCCAGTGAGCTGACGCTTCACATCAGCTGGCCAAATATTGGAGCTTCAGTTTCAGTATCAGTCCTTCCAAGGAATATTCAGGATTACTTTCCTTTAGGATTGACTGGTTTGATCTCCTTGCATTCCCAGGGACCCTCAAGAGTCTTCTTCAACACCACTGTTGGAAGGCATCGATTTTTCGGCACTCAGCCTTCTTTACAGTCCAACTCTCACATCTATACATGACTACTGGAAAAACCGTAGCTTTGACTATATGGACCTTTGCCAGCAAAGGGGTGATAACCTTATGAATTTGTTACATTCACTTGTTTCTATTTGTATTCAATTTCAGAGTTTTTTAAATCCTTTCTATTTAATTTCATTGTTTAATTATGTGAGACACTTGCATAGTTCAGAAGTAACACAACCTCAGAGAAGTCTCACTTCCACCCTTATCCCCTCTACACTGCTCCTCACCCACTCCTTATGGAAAACTATTTCATTATTATCTGTGTTAACCTTCCTGCATTTCTCTTTTGCAAAAGTTAAGATTTATTTCTCTCTTACTTCCCTTCTTTATTACTAAATAGGGACCATAATTACTACCTATAAATTCTGTGTATGGAAATAATCCCTATCAGCTCACAGAATTCTTCCTTATTCTTTTCAGTATTGTAATTCATTCAATCAGTTGCCTAGGAACATTTAGATTTTTTTCAACATTCTGCCATTACAAATAATCCTACAGTGAAAAACTTTTGAGCATACACTATTTCATATTTTTACAGGCAATTCATCAGAGTTATTCAGAGTAGAATTTGGACTGCTAGGTCAAATGATAAATGTAGATGTTAGACATTACAAAACTACCATATAAAGTTGTAGCATTTCACATTCCCATCAGCAATATACGAGTGCCTATTTCCTCACAGGTTTACCAACTAAGAGTATATTCTAAGCTGCTGAACGTTTGCCAATCTGAAAAGTGAAAATTTTCACTGTATATTTCAATTTGCATTTCTCTTATTAATGAAGTTGAACATCTTTTCATATATTATCATGTCATATATATATATATCACTTTTGGTGAACTGTCCATGACTTTTGCTTTTTAAAAAATCATGATTTAAATCTTTTATTGATGGAAAAATTACTTCAATAATGTTACAATGATGCCTTCAAACTTTAAGAAGATCAAAACAATAAGAAATGGAAGAATGTATAAATTCATTGAAAAGAATACTAACATCACTTAAAACTATATTGTCTTATTTTATCCTGTTCCAAATAGTCTATTAAAAAGTGAGAAGAATGTTAAGAAAAATGCATTCAAGTTACAATTTTCTGATGTTAAGTAGGTCAAGGTTTGGGAAACAAATGATTGAGACATTTCAAAATGGTTTCATTACACCCACCTCATTAGTACAGGTAATTCTCCGAGGATGAGGGGCTTCTTGTTGCAGTTGATATACTGGGAAGTTAGAAAATAAAAGATGTCAGTTTCCCTTATGCAGAACATCTGAATATATTAGGAATCAAAACCTGTCTGCTTTTTAACTTTCATAAGAAAACTGTGGTTCAGTCCTATTTGCTATTAAATTTTGTTATGAAAAAAGTAAAGAAAGTAAGCCAAAGTATATTTAGTGAAAGCCCAGAAGCAAACACAAATGAAAAATTATAAGCCACAGACGTGTTATAAACAACTCAATACTGGATATCTGGCTCTGCTCTCCATAATCTGGTCATTTATTTTCCTCAATTATTTATGGATATATTACATAAAGAATGTCTCTGTTATAAACAAATAATAGCTATATATTTTAACAGCACATTATTAAGTGTCAAACTTGAAACTAAAATTAGGATTTATAGGCTAGATGTAACACATACAGTTTTTCCCTCTTATTTATCTTGTGAACATATATCTTCAAAGATAATCTCTCCTAGAAACAAAATTTCGGAGCCAAAGTTACCACCACTTATTCAATTAGGGTAAATGCAGCAAGAGAGAATTCAAACACCAAATAGTTAGCCAGAGGATAATTTTTGGACATCTGAAAATGGACTGTTGAAAAACTTTGTCAATACCATGACCTTCTAAGGGCTTCCCAGGTGGCTCAATGGTAAAGAATCTGCCTGCCAATGCAGGAGCCGCAGGTTCAATCCCTGGGTCAGGAAGATCCCCTGGAGAAGGAAAGGCAACCCACTCCAGTGTTCTTGCCAGGATAATCCCATGGATAGAGGAACCTGACTGGCTATAGTCCATGGCATTGCAATGAGTCAGACACAATTGAGCATACACACACACACACACACACACACACACACACACACCCACTCCCTTCTAAGCCTCATTTCAGGCTTTTTGACTTGACACAAAGGAAAAAAAGGAAGAATGCATGGTTATCAGAGAAAGTGTGTTTATGTAGGTCTAAGTTTATCTCTTGGAGAAAATCTATTTTCTATTTCTACACATATAATCAACATATAACTGAATTTAAGAGTGTATTTAAATATGTAGACATTTGGTCAATGTAATATCTGGGACAGCATCTGGGATTGTCAAATAATACAAGGCTCACATTTCAAGTGGACATTTATAAAGACTCTGCCTCTGATGATATTCACAAATAGTGCAGAGACATATTTAAATATATACAGTTAGACTATGTATATGTGTGTGTATGAAAGTGAAGGTCGCTCAGTCATTTCCAACTCTTTGAGACCCCATGGACTCTTTGCGACCCCATGGATTATATACAGTCCATGGGATTCTCTACGCCAAAATACTGGAGTGGATAGCCTTTCCCTTCTCCAGGGGATCTTCCCAACCCAGGTCTCCTGCATTGCATGTGTGGATTCTTTACCACCAGAGCCACCAGAGGAGCCTGTGTGTGTATACATACAGTAACTATGCTACGCACACACAGACACACATCACTGTTCTGTACTGCTATGGAAAGGCAACAAAGCACTGAATTGCAAATGTGAACTCCTGAATAGACCACCTGGAATCTGAATGCTGGTGCTCTGCCACTAACATTGCACACTGAGCATCAGTTTTCATCATTTGAAAATGGGGATAACAACAGTTTCTACTTTACAGATTACTGAAAGGATTAAAAAAAACAGTCTCCAGCATATGATAAACAACAAAGATTAGCTGTTTTCATATGTAGATGACTGATACTAACACAGAAAATTCTTTACAATAAATATTTGATTATCACAATGCATCTTCAGGTCATCACCAAAACATAACAACATGGTAATGCTATGATTTAAAAGGTGCTAAGAAGATGGAGCTTTACTGTTTAAGAATCAAACAAAACACTTCCTCATTTAATAATGTTTGACATCTACTGATAGAAATGTATTCCTTTGCCTTATTCTCCTTGTTGCAAAAATCCCTAAGAGACAAAATATATTAAAATAGTTTAGATAACCATACTTTACAGTGAAAGTTGGTTTTTCAAAAATACTCCCATGAATGTTTTTATGGATTAAAGAGACGATATGAAGGGAATAATTCTGAGATGGGAAGGGAAGAGAGAAAGCAGTGACAATAAATTTGCGTGGCCCACTTAGTGAGAGCACACGTGCGTCACCAGCGCATACATGTTGCGTCGCTTCGATCGTGTCCAACTTTGCGACCCTATGGACCATAGGCTCCTGTGTCCATGGAATTCTCCAGGCAAGAATACTGGGGTGAGGAGCCATGCCCTCCTCCAGGGTATCTTCCCAACCCAGGGATGGAACCTTCATCTCCTGGGTTTCCCACAATGGAGGCAGGGTCTTTATCACTGGAGACATGTGTGAAGCCCAGAGATAATTGTAAATCTCCATCCTCCCAAGAGGACCAAAACATGATTTGCAAAAGGTCCATTCTTCAGGTCCATTTCTCTCTATTTGTAACTAAGATGAGAAAATTCAGTTCACATTTCTGTTTTGAGCAGTTTCCTTCATCAAGAAAATGTTTTAGAAAGTAGGGTCACCTATGGAAACTCAATTATGAGAACTGAGTAGTGCCCAAGGAGGACATTACAAGTTATTAGAGAAAGTAAAGTGTTGATTTTGAGTAAAAGCACAAAAATATTGTAGCAGCTGGTTATCATCAGTGATGCAGTTACCTTTTCAGTAAGCAAGTATTAAGATTAGCTAGTACGAAAAAGAGTGATAACCTCATTAGAATTTTACTCTTTGCTTCCATCAGAGTTTCAAAGGGTACAGTTCTGTTTGATTGAGCAGAAATTTTTAGACAAACACCTCCCTTATTGGCTTGGTACCAAGGTTAGTCTAGCTCTATGACTCATTTTTAATAAAAATACATATAAAGGGAGGGTCTTTGAATATTGGATATAACTGAATATAACATAAGAATTCAGGGAATGTTCATCAAAGGATCATAAAATAATCAAACTGTAATTAATAAAGAATAATTAACTCAGGCCCTTCTATATTTAGAAGGTATTTTTTTTGTAATTTAACCTAATATATGGGGAAACAGTGGAAACAGTGTCAGACTTTATTTTTTGGGGCCCCAAAATCACTGCAGATGGTGATTGTAGCCTTGAAATTAAAAGATGCTTACTCCTTGGAAGGAAAGTTATGACCAACCTAGGTAGCATATTCAAAAGCAGAGACATTACTTTGCCAACAAAGGTCCATCTAGTCAAGGCTATGGTTTTCCCAGTGGTCATGTATGGATGCGAGAGCTGGACTGTGAAGAAAGCTGAGCGCTGAAGAATTGAGGCTTCTGAACTGTGGTGCTGGAGAAGACTCTTGAGAGTCCCTTGGACTGCAAGGAGATCCAACCAGTCCATTGTAAAGGAGATCAACCCTGAGATTTCTTTGGAAAGAATGATGCTAAAGCTGAAACTCCAGTACTTGGGCCACCTCATGTGAAGAGTTAACTCACTGGAAAAGACTCTAATGCTGGGAGGGATTGGGGGCAGGAGGAGAAGGGGATGACAGAGGATGAGACGGCTGGATGGCATCACGGACTTGATGGACGTGAGTTTGAGTGAACTCTAGGAGTTGGTGATGGACAGGGAGGCCTGGCGTGCTGCAGTTCACAGGGTCGCAAAGAGTCGGACACGACTGAGTGACTGAACTGAATTAACTGAACTGAAAGTCAGCTGACACTTAAATTGCACAATCGTATAATAATTCACCAAAACTTAATAGCCAAATTCAAGATGAGATGTATGATTAAAGTACTCAACATTTTCCAATCACCTCAAAAGTGTCAATGTTTATGTACTTCTTACAGAAATTCTTACTACCTAATGACAATACATTGTGAATCATGTTCAGAGTCTACAAGCTAGCATCTTGAGGTCAAAATTGGCTTACATGTGTTTTTTTAGCATCTGTTTTTTAAATTAAAGTTTGTTTTTAACATCCAAAAATTAAAGAGATTTAGCAACAAAAATAAAAGCAAAAGAGAATTCCAGCTCCTCTTGAAACTGTTAGGCCCCTGGTTGATTTCAAGAAAGATATACTGAAAAGCAACAAAACTGCATTTGTTTTAAGAGTTCTCAACTTGGACATCTTGATAACTCCTACTAAATTATTGATTTGAATTTGTAAAGTATTACAATTATGTTCTCATAAGATCAACTGAACCAAAATCAGAATGCACAAAATAGACACGGGTTAAATGTTTCTTATAGAATCACAGTGAAAATAAGTTTCTTATAGAATCACATTATGAAAAGCTGCTCAGACCGCACCAAGCTAAAGACAGAAGAAAAATCCTTAACATGCTGCAACTTTTGACATAAGAATGTGACTGTCCCCTTCAGTTTTATAGATTAGTACAGAATAGACGTGCACAATCAAAACATTCTGAATAGCTTTCATTCTGCTTGTATCTCCTTATGTGGACAGACATACATGATTTTTTTAAAGTCTCAATCCATTTAGATTTTTACCACACCATTTTGAGAATTACTTTAATTATAAAAAGTTAAGTCACAATACAGAGAAGGTAACATATGCATTATGGTTTGTCAGTCCCAAAGATGAACAAACAGAATTTGTTACTTATCATCTCTGAATAAGGCATATATAGGAATTAAACAAAACGTCACAGCTCAATTATTGAGGGTACAGGGCAGGGCCTTTTACTCCAGTAACTTAAAACTTCAATCACTCATGATGATGAAATAAAGGCGTCACAGACTTGTTAGTTCTAAAAAAAAAAAACCCTTCCTATTAAAATGCACAGACTCTAGGACATGTGAACTTCTTACAGTATTATTATTAAATACCTTACTGGGGATTACTTACAGTTACCTGGACATAAAACTGTAAAAGTGACTGTGAGTGGCAAAGGCAAAAGAAACAAAAAGAAAACAAAAGAATTCAACCTACATCTCCATTTTTTTCTAGAATCAGAATTTTGATAAACATATTTAACAATCTAAACAATCATCATACCAATTACTTCAATGTGAGAATATAATTTTTACATGTTTCTCATTAGTTAAAATGTGCACATATACAAATTCTTAGACAACATCATGACTTCATAAAGTAATTTCACATGACTCATTTTAAATATGGGATGACCCTGTCAGCTTAGCTTTAAGAGTTTAATCATAAAATTTCCTTGAATTAGAAGTTTTTGCATTTGATGGTCAGAAAACACAGGCTATTCTAATAATCTCCTCCTTGTTCTAATATTAAAATAATGTGGGGTGGCAGTGTTCTTCAGGCTTGAAGTCACTAAAAGAAACTATTAAAACTCAGTATTATCACCAAAATAAAAGAGGAAATATGCCATTTTTAAGACAAATGGTTGCTACTCTAAGATATATGAAGATACAGAAAATACAAATTGCATATACCACATTTAGCAGTCAATATTCTGCAGGGGGAAAAATCACCACCATGATTAAATAACAGTCTGAGGTTTTACAAATGCTCTTACATTAAAATGCGCAAGGCACAAGTCAGAGCAAAGGGAATAAAGATAAATTGAAAACCAGAAAACGCAGAGAAAATTTTTAAATAGGCCTCCCGCCAATGAGATTATATGACAAAATCTTTGTGAGGTAAAGAACAGTAGTCATTTTTATTCTTTCTTTGAACTATACTCCCCAGAAACAAAAAGAAAGCAGCAAGGGTGGGGGAAAATACATCCATAGAAATATTTTTAGAGACTGTTCATTTTTGAACATTTTGGGCTTACTATAATTAGCCCAAAGTGGAAACCTATTAAGCAATATATTGTTCTGGGAACACAAAACAAATAAGAATCTGAATTACTGCTCTTTCAGTCAGCAAATCTGAACAACTTACAAATATCAAAATACAGAATGACTCAATATTTACAAAGATGCTAATAATCTATATTTAAAGTTTTTAGGTTGCTTATTCGACTCAATATAGCATACAGAAGTTTACAGTACTGCTTTCTACAACAGCACATTCATGGATTTTTAAAAAAACAACTATCGTATTAATCTTATTTCCATTTTAAAAAAATCTGAAATAGCTTTTATTTGATGCAACAATATTCTCTAGGAAACAAGGAAGGGAAAATAAAGGACTAAGAACATAGACTTATCAGAAAAAATTGTACTCTAACGCAAAGTTTAAAGAACAATATAGAATTCAAATATCTGTCTCTTATATTTGGGAAGGCAATTTCTTAAAAAAAAAACACAAAAAAACTTTTCTTTTGCCTCTTTTTACCCATTCTTTCTAGCAATTTAGCCTCTTGACTTATCATCATTTATTTATTCCTTTTTGATATAAAGAATCAGGATTAGAGAAAAGATTCCTTGAATTCTCAGTTAGCTTCTCCTTGCATTAGTTTTACCAGCCATTGTCAGCAAGTGGTCTCAAGTTCCATAATACGGAGTTCCATTGTGAACTCGGGGATGAGATGCACTCCTAACATGCAAACCATGTACAGGCTTCGTGGAAATATTCCTGTTTCCCCACAGTTTCTTTTCCTGTGCTAGTCACAAATCTTGTTGTAAATTAATTTTTCAATAGTGGGCACAAAACTGAGTCAATCTTCGTATCTACTGAAGATTAGCTTCTAAAATCTAAAAATATCTTAATATTTTTATGTTACTTATTAAGCACTATAACCCATCCAGTTTAAAGTTATTTGTACACTTACAGTAAGATTTCCAAACAGGAGGTCTATATTCATCTGTATCTGAAAGAAAAAACAAATTAATGTTACTAAATATTTCTATTTTAAATGAGTTATTTTAACCATTAATCCATTTAATATATATTTGTTGAGGTCTATTTGTCCTAGGTATTGTGCTAGGCACTAAAGGGTATTCAAAGATTTTTAGTCTTGGTCTCTCCTTCCTTGGAATAAAATTTCACAGAAATGTTTGAAGAAAATTATTGTTATTTATTCAACTGCTTATCACTTGAGAACATCAAGCTTAACTTTTACTGTTTTATCATCACTGAGCTAAGAGTCAATAATGTCTCTGGGCTTAACTTTCACTCCACTGAAAGATTCCTGAACTCACTGGAATTTTTCACTTTGGGAGGATGCCAGTGAAACTGGTTTTATTAACATTAGGAGAAATGAACAGCAAGGTATGGACCTTAGTCCTCATATATCCTGGACAATCAAAACCAGGAAATGAGACACACTTCAGTGAAGGTGAGTGTATTTAGGGAGCTACAAAGAACATGAGGTGAACATGTGCTCCCCAGGCCCACGCACCTCCCTCCGCTCCAATGTGCATTAGGGGAGTGAAGAGGCAGTGGAAAGTTATGGAAGGACAAGCACGCGAGGGAGAAAGGAGAGGCGGCAGCGCAGCCTGGCATTCTCATCTGTAAAGCACAGCCGAGGAATCATCTTGCCAGCACGAAGTCATGCCTGCAAGGCCGTGCAGCCAAACCAGCAGACAGCATTTTGGTGTCAGGAGGTGTGACCAGACACATCACCTGGCTCTGCTGGATCCAATATAAACCCATTGAGGAATCTGATCCTAAAAATTGTGGTCTCCAAGGAAACAAGTAAATTCACAGGAAGTCTACTGAGAAAGGTGAATCTTGCATACGTAGCTCATACTAAAATTGTCACAGACTGAAAACATTCAATCCCCAAATCCCAACCTTTGAAATGCAATCTTACACTTCATTTTTGATGTGTTATCATAAACCACCACTTCAATGCTTTGAATCAGAGGGCTACAGTAAGACTATCAATGATGAGCAAAAAGACACAAGAGGGAAATTCTACATCATGTAGAAATTACTTGGTATCAGGAGAAGTTTTCATGTATGTTTTCTCAAAGAATGAATAAAAGATGACACGAATAAATGAAGTAATGCAGCAAATAGAATTGACTCGCATTAGTCATAGAAGTTACATCCTACAACATCACCATACACAATGAATTAACCAACTGAACCACTGCTCCTGGGGAAACAAGTTAGGTTCCTGTGAACCTCTGGTCACAATATTTTCATCAGCCAATCAATATATAACTCTGCCTTCTGTGTATTTCTGTTTAAAGATATCTTATTAGTATATATTGTTGGTTCATAAACACTTAACTCACAGCCAACTAAACTTTAACTTATGCTTCAAAGAAGCTTATCTTACATGCATTTTCTCCATAAGACACATCATTGCCGTTTTGCACTTTGGAACACCAGACAGAATTTTGACACTAGGGACCATTTAAAAAAATAAAATCACCGATAAAAAGCCACAAAAATACAAAAAAAAAAAAAAAAAAAAAGTGGCATTAACTAGGTCCTGATAAGAACATTTGTTTACAGCATGAGAGCTGAAACACAGAAGGCAGAGTTGCCTTGCTCCGCCTCAGCTGGGAATATACAGGTCAGGCAACTCAATTTGCCACTCTATAAATGTTGGCAAATTACCATGAAAGTGTCACAAGTATTTATTTTAAAAGGGTTACAAATAAATGTTAACAAGTAAGCAAATCTGCAAATACAGAATCAAGAATAAGGAGGATTATCTGTATATGAATGAGTAGTTATTTAGGAAAACTACCATCTCAGGTAAACTCACCTAACAATGATATAACAATAGGATGAAATATAACCTTAGCACAGTAATATATAGATATATACATATTTACCTAGCTAGGGGTGCGGGTGGGCATGTGGGTGTGTACGTTTGGAAGGTCAACTATACTGATGTTTGTCTTAAAAAATAATTAATTAATTAAATTATATTTTTTATACAAGGACAAATTTGCCTCTAAGCATTCGAGTCATTTAATGATTTCACTGATGCCATATGGATCCTATTAAATTGCCATTCAATCCTAAGCCAGTTTTGAGTTTAACAGGAGAGTGGATGTTCACTCTCCTAGCATTTGGCCTAAAATATTCATGTGTGTGTCTCAGCCTTCTCACCAGCATCCAAACAGCATAAACTGCAGTGATGAGGCACCTCCCGACCCACCGGTGGAAGACAGCACGTATAGCCAGGAAGAAAAGAAAAAGACATTCAACAAGGCTGAGACCCAGGGTAGTAAAGAATTTAACCTGTGCCTAAGAAGAGGTCTAACTTTCACATTCAGCTCCTAGGAAGTAGTTTTATTTGCCTGGGATCCTTGGGCTAGGCAGAGAGTAACAATGTGACTTAGGGTGGGGTTTTAGGTCACAGTGTCAGTCAACTTGGAGACCAAGTTCCACCCTGTGCGTGGGCCATCAATCATAAAGCCCTCATTAAAAACTCTGAACTCAAGGACTGAGAGAGTGTCCTTGGTTGGAAATCCTCCATGTGTCTCATCATACATCAGTGCTGGAAGACAATGCATCCTGACTCCACAGAGGACAAGAGACGCTTGCATTCAGTCCTTCTCCTGGTCCCTGACTTAGGTGCTTCTTCCTTTGGTGGGTTATAATCAGTAGCTTTTCCCTGTAATAAATCATGACTGTCATTATAATAGTGTTTAGTGAGTCCTATGAGTCCTTCTGGAGAATTATCAAACCCAAAGGTGATTTGAGGGAACAACCTCCCACTTGCATTTGGGGTCAGAAGTGAGAGAAGTGTTTGGGACTGTGCCCTCTTACTTTGTAGTTGGCCCTAACTCCTTGCAAACCCTGTACAAGGTGGTGCGGATGAGCAGGCGACCCTGGAGATCACTTCCACTTTGGAGATGGTGAGAGAAAAAGAGGCTAATATTCAAAGGTCTGTCTCTGGGGGATGGTTTACCTGGTCCTAGATAGGATTTTTGGAGGGGAATATCAACCTTAGCTTGCTGTGTGACTTTAGGAAACTTACTACCTCTTTTTCCTTTATGTATACAGTAATAATATCATCTACAATGGGAATAGTAATAACACAGGTTTGTTCGAGAATTAAATTAGGTATCATACATTAAGCATCTTGCACTCAGGAGAACTTTAGTAAATGAGAATCCTCTCCAGCCTTCACCAAAAGTGAAGTTAAAAACATGATGATGTTACCATATTTGCCTCAGGGCATTGTCAATGATTTCACCTATGCATTCTTATTATTTTGATCTTGCCTGTACATCTACTGTATTATAGAAGACATTATTCAAGATGCTACAGATCACAGTTTTGTGGCCAAACGAAATGAGTATTTGGCAAATAACCAAGAAATACTGGGATTTAAGTTTGTTTCCTTTAATGCTAAAAGAAGTCTAATCATTAGTGACATTTAAAAACAGAATGTGGGTTTTGAAAGTCTTTTCCGTATAAGCAAGGTGCAAAGACAGCCTTCAGAGTGGGAGAAAGTAATAGCGAACGAAACTAACAAAGAATTAATCTCAAAAATATACAAACAGCTCATGCAGCTCAATACCAGAAAAATAAACAACTCAATCAAAAAATGGGCCAAAGAAGTAAACAGACACTTCTCTAAAGAAGACATACGGATGGCTAACAAACACATGAAAAGATGCTCAACATCACTCATGATCAGAGAAATGCAAATCAAAACCACAATGAGGTACCATCTCACACTGGTTACAATGGCTGTTATCAAAAAGTCTACAAAACAGTAAATGCCGGAAAGGATGTGGAGAAAAGGGAACCCTTTTACACTGTTGGGTGGGAATGCGAACTAGTACAGCCACTATGGAGAACAGTGTGGAGATTCCTTAAAAAACTGGAAATAGACCTGCCTTATGACCCAGCAATCCCACTGTTGGGCATACACACTGAGGAAACCAGAGCTGAAAGAGACACGTGTACCCCAATGTTCATCACAGCACTGTTTATAATAGCCAGGACATGGAAGCAACCTAGATGTCCATCAGCAGACGAATGGATAAGAAAGCTGTGGTACATATACACAATGGAGTATTACTCAGCCATTAAAAAGAATACATTTGAATCAGTCCTAATGAGGTGGATGAAACTGGAGCCTATTATACAGAGTGAAGTAAGCCAGAAAGAAAAACACCAATACAGTATACTAACACATATATATGGAATTTAGAAAGATGATAATGACGACCCTATATGTGAGACAGCAAGAGACACAGATATAAAGAACAGACTTTTGGACTCAGTGGGAGAGGGAGAGGGTGGGATGATTTGAGACAATAGCATAGAAACATGTATATTACCATATGTGAAATAGACTGCCAGTCCAAGTTCGATGCATGAAATAGGACACTCAAAGCCGATGCATTGGGACCACCCAGAGGGATGCGGTGGGGAGGGAGGGGGAAGGAGGGTTCAGGAGAGGGGACACATGCACACCCGTGGCTGATTCATGTCAATGTATGGCAAAAACCACTACAATATTGCAATTAGCCTCCAATTAAAACAAATAAATTAACTTTATTTTAAAAAGTCTTTTCCTAGCAATCTTTTTTTCCAGTGGAAGTGTAAACTGGTACAAGATCTCTAAAGAACAACTGGCGATACGTATCATGAGCCTTTGAAAGTGTGTAACAAGCATCTGTAAGGCAGAGTAAATGAGATGCTCTTTGAAAAAGAACATTTATGACAGTCTTTCTTATGTCTAGGGGTGGAGATACTAGTTCACCGTGGTATGGACCATTTTGTTAAATAAGTAAAGCAAAGGGTAGGTACCACCATCCTCAGGACTCAGGGGAAAGGGGCTCACTGGGGAGGGGAAAGTTGCATGGTTTAGAAAAACATACTTTAGACTCTTAACAAATTAATTACTAGAGTTGCTGAGACCAATTTTCTAGCATCCTAAATCCTTCTGGAAGGAAGAAACATTACCCCCATCTTTGATTCCACAGATTCAAATTTAAGAAGTTCTGTCACAGAAGAAACTTAGAGCCCAAACCAAGTTCTAATGACAGGAAAAGGCAGAAACTCTTCTGAAAGAAAAATGACTCTGAAGATGAATTAATTGAAACTGGTGATCTAGAGTCACAAAATGGGCTTACAGGTTTATTCGGAAGAACAGATACCGGCCCAGCATGAGGCCAAGGTCAGAAGTGTCTCTGACCTCACCCTCCTTGACACATGGAATGTTCAGTGTAAGAGTGTGAACAAATAAATTGCAATCTTGACCTCCAGTTGGGTTCACTACTTTGACTCGGTCCAAATCTGACTAAAATGGATATCCTAGTAGCAGTTAGACAAGCAACTATCTCCAAAAGGCTGGACTTTAACACTTACAGAAAGTGATAAAGAGAAGGAAGGTAAACAGTGTATAATTATACTTACTGAACTTCTCTTCCAGGTATTTGTAAGAGAATAGGACTACTTTTGGAGAAGGCAATGGCACCCCACTCTAGTACTCTTGCCTGGCAAATCCCATGGACGGAGGAGCCTGGTGGGCTGCAGTCCATGGGGTCGCTACGAGTCAGACATGACTGAGCGACTTCACTTTCACTTTTCACTTTCATGCACTGGAGAAGGAAATGGCGACCCACTCCAGTCTTCTTGCCTGGAGAATCCCAGGGACGGGGGAGCTTGGCGGGCTGCCGTCTATGGGGTCGCAAAGTCGGACACGACTGAAGCAATTTAGCAGCAGCAGCAGCAGGACTACTTTGGGACTTAGTAAGCCTCATGAAGTTCAAACCTGGGGGAGGAGACTGCCTCAAGAGGAAGATACTAAATTTCCTGCTAACTGAGGAAATGAGGAAAAAATATGGGAGTATATTTGTTCCTTCTGCACACTTTTGAGCCAGCAGTTCTATTTCTAGGAATTTATTATAAAATAATTATGTATGTTAGACAAATATTAATACAGAGAAATATCACTGAAATATTTCTTTTAAAACTAAAAAACTGGATTCAACCTAAATGCTTAACAATTAGAGACTGATGAAATCAATGATGATAGATTATAGTTTGAAGATACTTTGACTACATCAAGAAGATTTCACCTTTAATCGGTTAGAAAGTCTGACAGATATTTTAAATATTTTAAATCTTTTAAACCAGTGGCTCTCAGACTTTCTGATTTCAGAAATGTGGATTCTAAGGAGATTTCAATTTCTATTGATATTAACCATATTAGAAGTTAAAACAAATTTTAATAGCATATATTTGGTAATTTATAAAAAATAATAAATTGGTTATATCCCAAACATTTTTATGAAAAAAGACTTTAGTTTTCACAACAAAGATTTGTTTTACATTTTGCACATCTCTCTACTATCTGGTATAAATGAAGACAGCTGGTTTCTCCTATCTGCTTCTGTATTCAATCTGTTGTGACATCACTTGCCATGTACAGTTGGAACATCCAACTAGCCACTTGTGAGAGAGGAGAATGAAAAAGGCAAATAATGCATTATTACTATTATTTAAAATAGTTTTGACCTTGTAAAAACTTGGAGATTTATAGGAGCCCCTAGAACACACTTTGTGAACAACTATTTCAATGATTTCCTTGGCATATTTAGGACATGGGGTAAGGTAGGAAAAGATACATTTTATCTAATAGAAGAAATATAAAAGTTAACTAAGACAGGAAAAGAGAGGAAATCATTAATTGCTTTAACGGATCAAAGTCCTTTCAGTTTATGCAAAGGAAGTTATCAAGAGCCTTCAGCTACAGGTCTCAAGGGCTCCCATCACCTCCTTTTCATTCTGTCAGAAAATCCACCCAGACCAAACATTTAAACAGGACAGACTTCATCTCTAGAGCATGACTGAGAATGACAGCCAGACAACCTATGACTCAGTGACAGCTAATTTTAAAACCACCTTAAAAAATTCAGGGACAGCTGCTTAAAATAATCTTAGCATGGTATAGATGAGAGCTTAAATTACGTACATACCCACAAATTCATTTTTCCCACTGCCTTTAAGTGTAATACTTTTCATTCACTACACAAAAGACAATTTTATATAAATATCAAATTATTGATTTTTGTTAAAATGTTAAAATAATTATAAAGTTTATGGCAGAAATGTTAAAATAATCAGCAAGTTTAATTCATTCAGTAAATACATACTAAAGCGCTTCTATGAGTAGGAATGTCAGTAACAGGGTAGGTCCAGATATAGTGATGCCTTAAAGGCAATAAGAAAAACAGGATGGATGTGATTAGTTACTAATAAAGTAATATAATAAAAGTAATACATAATACTCATACATAATTACAGTTTTATAAACCATCATCTTATCAAAATGCTTGACAAGACTAGGCTCCAATAAGTATTTGCTGACCTGATGAAAGAATGAAAGAAAAGAAGGAATCACTTTTGGCCAGAGTGTCAAGAAAGACAAACCAGGGATGACATCATCTGACAATGGTGCTGAGGACAGAAGATTTTTAAAATATAGGGACCAAGGGAAGGAGACTGGAAATAAAAGACAGCATAACATTCTAAACAGAGGGAACACGGTGAATAGGGCACAGAAGCAAGACAGTTCAGATAGTTTTTGCGAAGCTGCGAAAATGCAGAGTGGCTCAAATAAAAGACACATTGAGAAAAGCTTGAGACAGGCACTGGAGGGAATCTGCGCTGTGTGGTCCAGGAGAGCATCCATAAGTAATGACCACGTGTTTTCCTCTGCTTTGTGTATTAAATACTCAGATGTCTGAGAGGAACACCATGGAATACCATTTATTGAGTCACAAGGTTAAATGTGTTTATAAATACCCTAATGTTCTGAATTTTTAGATTAACTTAAAACACTGTACAACTGAATTAAATATTTATACTCTCCCTAATTAGATCCTACTTAGGTCTTGTACATCTACGATGTCATTGAAAATGCTGACCTTTCAAAATGTAAAAAAAATTATTTAATCTATTACAGTTTTGTGAATCACTATATAATAGTTATGTCTTATGAATTCTTTGGCTTAGAATAATATTCCACTGATGAAGTTTAAACCTGCTTAACTTTTTATTTTAAAATATAAAGAGTTCATTCTAGAACTACAAATTTAAGCTGTTTACTGTTTAAGGCTCAAAACAAAAAGGCTTTTACAACTTTTTAATAATGATGAATTTTCCCAACAAAGACTATGTTGCATTTTAAATGAAATTTAGACTAAAATGACATATTCACACTCAAAAAGTACATGATTAACGTTTTAAAGCATGTTTCAGATTGCCTTTGGTTTGAAAATTAACAATGTACAATTCTGTTTGAAAAAAAATGACACTTATGGATGAGAAAAAGAGCTATTTTTCCCTTGAAATGAAGACCCAAATTTCAACGTACTGGCAAGAGATTTCCTATCCTGTTTTCATCAGAAAATACAGTGCATTAATGACTAATCCACACCTGTTGTGTACCAAATTTTGGCTTACCAAAATAGTGAGATGCTTGTGACTATAAAACTATTTTACTAGTAAAGTGATCTTCTAAAAGAATGAGGGCATAAAATTCACAATAAATACCAAAGAATTACTACAGTTAATATTTGCTAGAGTCATAAAACTAAACTCTAAAAGAAACATATTTCTTGGAAAACAAAATTTCACAGCAAAATTTAAAGGCTTATAATAACATTCAACATTCACAATTCTAAGGAGAAAGCTAATAAAAAGAGCTCTGCTAGGTTTTTAGGTAACTCATACCTACTAAATGTCTTTCCTAAAAGATGCTTCAAAACACAATGAGTAGGCATTTTAACTAAAACAATTAATATTCACTCTGCAAAGTCATGGCCCAATCAGGTCAGTTAAATTCACCCTCAGAAGAAACAAAGTCCTTTAACACTGCTCCAAGTTGAAAAGTGATGTGTCATGATAAAATTCTGACAGAAATAAACCATTTTTAAAACCAAAGATAATTGTTTTTAATTCTTCAGAGAATAATGACCCAGAACTGTTAGTACATGAAAAAGAAAGAAAAAAAAAAACAACCTCTGAGACTGTGCAACTAGAGTGGTGATATGTAGCTTCATCAAAGACCTCCAAAAACAAATACTCTGCAAGTGCAGCGCTCAACTCTTCAACCACGGACCCACAGCTTGGGCCAACAAAGCCTCCTACATTAAATGTGAGCCAAACTTGGAAATCTCTTTTGAAAACTCAAGCCTGGCCTTTAATTAAAGATCTAAGCAATGTTTCCTCTAACCAATTTGGCAGACCTAGCAAACAAACTACACAAACAAAGCCTTCTGCTTACTCCAATCTTTTCACTACACAGTATTCTTGGAACAAAAATCTATACACAGGAACTAGGTCATTCAGCTCAATTCAAAGGTAATAAGGGCTGTCATTTTCCAACCTAATATTTCTCCTTCTAGACAAGGCATCTCTCTCTGAAGTCTTCTCTTTAAAAGGTTTGATCATTTCTCATCATGTTAACCTAACATATTGGCATATTAACAGAAAGTCCTCAGGCTCACTCAACACAAGGTTTCTAACAAGAATTTTAAGAAGAGACTTAACTCCTATCTAGCTCTCAAGGTGCCCAAATGGCTCCCATTTGGATTTTGTTAGATAAGTAAAAAAATTGACCTTTACTAACATGATACAGTTCCTAAAACCCTCTACCACAAAATGCAGACTACACAAAACTCAACGAATGTGACAAGAGTATATACTCTTCTACTTGATTTCTCTGCATCCCACATATCTAAAATTAAACTGCAATAAATCATTCAACAAATCCCTGTAATTCTACATCTCTAAGAGAGTATATACCATATAATACATACATTTTACCAAACACACAAAGAATACACCTGGGGAACACTTTTTCCAAATTCACAACTTAAGACTTTTAACCACTTAGAGCACTTGAAATCACAGATATTAAAAATATAACCATGAAAACTCTTCAGAGAATTTTTATTTTTATAAATACAAGTTTTAGAAAATACTTTTAGTGGAGATCTTAGTTATCTAAGAAGTATAATTCAGTTGTCTCAAACGCCCTCAATTCCTTCAACACCTTCATTCTTTTCATAATAGAAAAGCTGCAAACAACATTTCTTCCCCTTGCTATTCATACTTTGGAACAAATCATTCCTGACCCAAAGATCAGGATTTCCCATTACTTTAAATACACAATTTTATAGCAATATCTCACTAGGATCCTTGCCCTTGGGAAAGGAATCTATCACCATATTCTTAGCCTTAGAATGTGCATTATTTTTTAACACAGATTCACAGAACAGTCAGGATTCCACAATGCCAGCAAGCAATCTTTCAAAGTCTTGCCTTAACATTAATTACTGTTCAGTCACTCAGAAAACAGGATACATTAACCCTTAAATGTAACTCTATGGGGGAAAGACAGGCAATGTTTATTACCGATATTTTGATGTCACAGATAAGTAAGGGGGAAAAGGTCACTTCCTCCCTCATCTTATCACTGATAATTTCCAAATATGCTTCTTTTAAACCACACTTCTCTGGGAAAACCGATCAGAGTCTATCACTCTCTCTCTTTCTCACACACACACACAAAACGGATTCTGAAGAATACAGAAAAGTTTGCTTGAGATCACAGGATGTGGAGCCAAATGTGGGAAAAGGCAGTTCACAGCTGTAGGAAGAAAACAGAGTCAGATATGGAAGTAATAATGTGTAAGCCACAAATGAGCATAGTTGGATAATTTTAAGCACATGTTTAGATGTCCCAAGGTATAATAAAACGCTCAGCATGTTTTAATCAACAGTGCTTTGACTGTGCACATGCCAAGACGCAAGATCTCTTTGGAAACAAGAATTTGTGCTTCAAATTGATAGGTTATCTGTGCTTCTTCCTTTGAGAGCAGAACCCAGGGCATGAAAGATCTGGGGCTGTGGTCTCTCTTGCCAACAGCTGCAGCCAGCAAGCCCCAAAATGAACATGTACTGGATCTCTTTGTCTCAAAGAAGCTCCTTCTGTGTGGGGACATGAGGAGCAACTAACTGGAAGTACCATAGGAACAAAGATCCACCTTTCTCAATTCCCAAAATCTGAATGCTTTGAAGAGTGAAAATATTTTTATAACTCATTTGGTTGCAAACTCTAATCCAACCTGAACCTAAGAGTGTTTTAATAGCTGTCTATAACTCATTTGATGGCAAAAACCTCACCTGAACGGATGTTTAGTCCTTATTTACTAGATGGAGTGTGACTCCACTTGTTTCACTGAAGAAATACTATTGTGTGATTAAAGACTGGTGGCTCAGACACTACTAGGGTGTTATATGTATGTATGTAAAAACATAAAATGTATTACCTTTCTAAAATCTGAAAAATTCTGAATTCTAACATACATTTGTTACTAAGAGCTTTGGATAAAGGAATCCAGATCCATCATTAACATCACAGCTAATCATGTTACACCGTGAAGTCAGAATATGATGCTCTCCTGCTGGATTCTCTCCAAAGGTTTTCTGTCTTCACAATAGTCTACGACATCAGTCTCTGACCATTTTGGCAGCAGGGACTGTTTTCATGGAAGACAATTTTCCCATGGACTAGGGATGAGGGGGATGGTTCAACTGCATTACATTTACTGTGCACTTTATTTCTATTATTATTACACCAGTTCCACCTCAGGTCACCAGCCATCAGATCTCAGAGGCTGGGGACCCCTGGTCTACAAAACTGCTATGCAAAGAAGACCACAACACTGACATCACCTGGTAAGCCACTAAAAATGCAGAACTGAAAGATCCAACTCTCATCTCTGAATCAGAATCTGCAGTTTCCCAAGATCCCCAGGTGATGTGCATACACCTGAATGCCCAGAAGCACTGACCTCTAAGACCCTAGCTGATTTGTCCTCCTTATTTTAGAGAGTTCATCTCCTACTTCTCCCCCCTCACCCACTCTTGGACAGTCTCTCTGGTTTCCTTGCCATTCATCAAACCCACAAGGAAACTCCCACCTAGCTGTTTCCTGGGACTGGAATGCTCTCCCCAAAAGAATCTCTGTTGACTTGCTCCTTTATCTGCTTCAGTTCTTTCCTCAAAATCACCCTCTAAGTGATGCCTTCACTGTCACCCTAACTAAAATGCTCAAATCCCCTGACAATTTATATTCTCTTCTGTTTTCATTGATTGTCATTGTATTCTTTCTCTTTCAGTTCAGTCGCTCAGTCGTGTCTGACTCTTTGCCACCCCATGAATCGCAGCACGCCAGGTCTCCCTGTCCATCACCAACTTCTGGAGTTCACTCAAACTCACGTCCATCGAGTCGGTGATATCATCCAGCCATCTCATCCTCTGTCATCCCCTTCTCCTCCTGCCCCTAATCCTTCCCAGCATCAGAGCCTTTTCCAATGAGTCAACTCTTCGCATGAGGTGGCCAAAGTACTGGAGTTTCAGCTTTAGCATCATTCCTTCCAAAGAACACTCAGGACTGATCTCCTTTAGAATGGACTGGTTGGATCTCCCTGAGGTCCAAGGGACTCTCAAGAGTCTTCTCCAAAATCACAGTTCAAAAGCATCAATTCTTCAGCGCTCAGCTTTCTTCACAGCCCATCTCTCGCATCCATACATGACCACTGGAAAACCATAGCCTTGACTAGATGGACCTTTGTTGGCAAAGTAATGTCTCTGGTTTTGAATATGCTACCTAGGTTGGTCATAAATTTCCTACCAAGGAGTAAGCATCTTTTAATGGCTGCAGTCACCATCTGCAGTGATTTCGGAGCCGAAGAAAATAAAAGTCTGACACTATTTCCACTATTTACCCATCTATTTCCCATGAAGTGATGGGACCGGATGCCATGATCTTTGTTTTCTGAATGTTGAGCTTTAAGCCAACTTTTTCACTCTCCATTTTCACTTTCATCAAGAGGCTATTTAGTTCCTCTTCACTTTCTGCCATAAGAGTGGTGTCATCTGCATATCTGAGGTTATTGATATTTCTCCCAGCAATCTTGATTCCAGCCTGTGCTTCTTCCAGCTCAGCATTTCTCATGATGTACTCTGCATATAACTTAAATAAGCAGGGTGACAATATACAGCCTTGATGTACTCCTTTTCCTATTTGGAACCAGTCTGTTGTTCCACGTCCAGTTCTAACTGTTGCTTCCTGACTTGCATACAGGTTTCTCAAGAGGCAGGTCAGGTGGTCTGGTATTCCTACCTCTTTCAGAATTGTCCACAGTTTATTGTGATCCACACAGTCAAAGGCTTTGGCATAGTCAATAAAGCAGAAATAGATATTTTTTGGAACTCTCTTGCTTTTTCGATGATCCAGCAGATGTTGGCAATTTGATCTCTGGTTCCTCTGCCTTTTCTAAAATCAGCTTGAACATCTGGAACTTCATGGTTCACATATTGCTGAAGGCTGGCTTGGAGAATTTTGAGCATTACTTTACTAGAGTGTAAGATAAATGCAATTGTGCGGGTAGTTTGAGCATTCTTTGGCATTGCCTTTCTTTGGGATTGGAATGAAAATGGACCTTTTCCAGTCCTGTGGCCACTGCTGAGTTTTCCAAATGCATATCAATACCTAAAATAGTAACAAATCACAAATTATGATTGGGTTTTGCCAAACTGTGTTGGGTTCTGCCAAACTGTGTTGGGTTCTGTCTCTTTCCACTAGAATGTAAACGTTGAGAAGGCAGGGATTCTTTTGCCTGTTTTTCACAGTTTTATCCTTAATGCCTAGAACAGCAATTCCTGGTGTGGTCTGTGGATCACTGAGGCTGTTTTAGGGGGTACGCAAGGTCAAGAGTTTTTCATAATTACACTAAGAAACATGCCTTTTTCATTGCACTGACGTTTATACTGGTAGTGCCAAAGCTCTGGTGGGTAGAAGAGCTGGTGCTTCAGCACAGAACAATGCAGGGGCACCAAACTACATCACCGTCTTTAAAAAGAATTCAGTTTTACTCGGGAGTGTCCCCGAACACTTGCTTCTTCAATCTTGACCCCTGTGTACATGCCTTTGTGATGAAACAGAAGTATGCATAGGGTATACCTGCTGCTCAATGCAGTGTGACGCTGTCTTGAGGAAAAGTACAGGTGAGATCATACAAGTTGTGAGCTGGACTAGCTGTGCTTTTCACAGGCACCATTTCACTGGAAAGAATGACTAACAAACTATTCAGACTTGGGTGCTAGGCGTCTGTTTCTTCAAAATGAACAATGTGAGCTTGTCACTTTGAGGAAAATAATGCAAAAGAGTCATCAAAATCCAAGCTTTCAAATGAAAATGAGAGTTTGGGGAAATTGGTGTTAATATTTCAAGATTTCTGTGATGAGATCAAGGGATATTAAAGACTGTACATTATACAATGAAATCAAGCATGGATCTGCTGATACTTTTAAAGTTCTTTATAGAGATGTCTCTTAATAGTAGGCTTCCCTGGTGGCTCAGATGATAAAGAATCTGCCTGCAATGCAGGAGACCCATGTTCAATCCCTGGGTTGGGAAGATCCCCTGGAGAAGGAAATGGCAACCCACTTCAGTATTCTTGCCAGCAGAATCCCAAAGACAGAGGAGCCTAGCAAGCTATAGTCCACGGGGTCGCAAAGAGTCGGACACAACTGAGGGACCCTCACTCACTCACTCACGATGAAATGGGTTAACTTTTGGAAGATTTGTATAACTCAATGAGCAAATATTTTTGAAAAGATAAATGTGTGTCTTTTCAAAATCTCACACAGGTAAAAGATCCAATCAAAGCACAAGACAGGACAGCAGATTCTAGTGTAACAAGAACACATAATGTTCACTAACATGGTTTCAAAGTCTACATTACAACCTACCTTTACTTCAAAACTATCACTCATTGGGTTTTATAGTCATATCAAAGAATATCTATACCTATTTGAAAAGATTATTAAAATACTCCCATTTTCAATTACATATCTGTTATGAGGCCAGATTTTCTTAATACACTCCATGTTACAACAGATGACAGCAGGTATGCGCTTTCTAATTTTAAGCTAGACATCAAAAAACTGTAAAAATGTAAAAGAATGCCATTCTTCTATCTTAAAAATAGTTTTTTCGTAAAATTTTATTCATGCTAACGTAATATACTCTTATTTTTAAACCAAAAGATAATTTTTTAATTTGTTTTATTTTCAAATACGGTAAATGGGAATATATATAACCCACATAAACAAATGTTCCCAATAATGTTTAAGTATGTAAATGGGTCCTGAGATTAAAAAGTCTGAGAACCATTGGTTAAAACTGCAACTAGTAAATAGTAGTAAGTTTTGTTGCCCTGAATACTTAACAACGTGCTGGGCTCTTGTTAAATACTTTTACATTTATTTATGCCTCCCAACAACCTTATAAAGTATTACTGCTATCATCATTTGATAGGTGAGAAAACTAGTACTTGAAAAAGATCAAGGCAGTTGTTTTAAAAGTCACAAGTAGCAGTCAGCATTAGGTGACTTCAGATTTCACGTTCCTAACCATTACTGACACTGAAATAGCGGCATGCTGGGTTGGAAACAAGATCTAATATACAAGGAATGATAGATGATAACTGACATTCTCTTTCTCGAGTCTTGTTTTCTTTATGGATCAGTGAATATAAAAAGAAAATTATGAAGGCATTTCACAGCTTCACTATGAAATTACCAGAATTACCCTAACACTATTTTTGCCTGGAACCTTTCAGTTCCTCAACCAGAAATTCTTCTACATGGGGTCATCAAATTTATCAACAAAAATCTAAGTTTTAGAAAGAGAATGCTAGATGACGCTGATTATGCTCACTGGTATTTTCCAGAGCTGAGAGGGCTATCAGCCAATCACCACGCCTCCTGTCCACCACAGCCCATGCTCTGACACAGGGCATATACAACTACGGTGACTCAACGTTTTGCTAGATCATAAGACAGACAACATGTATATGAAACACATTTATTTGTGCTTTAGATTCCTCAGTGTTCTGCAGGCTTCTTGCATGACAGTGAAAGTGAAAAAGTCAAAGTCGTACAGTCATGTCTGACTCTGCCACCCCATGAACTGTAGTCCACGGAATTCTCCAGGCCAGAACACTGGAGTGGGTAGCCATTCATTCCCTCCTCCAAGGAATCTTCCCAACCCAGGGAGCGAACTCAGGTCTCCTGCACTGCAAGCAGCTTCTTTACCAACTGAGCCCAAGGGAAGCCCTCCTGCATGACAGTAATTCACCAACCTGGGCCACTCAAAGCCAGTCACAGAACACAAATTTCTTAAGAAGGCCAACAACCTGGAGCAGAGGCTGACAATATATCCAACAAGGTCAAAAAATTAATGACAGAGACAGTGTTCTGGGCTATGTCTTTACAAACATATCAAACCAGCTAAAGAACAAGGATGCCCAAGTCTTTACCACTGGGTTCTTAGGAAGAAGACGAATGGTACACTGTGTGCCAGGCCGGCCTGAGTTTCAGGACTGACTGTGAGGACCTGCCACTCTTTGCTACCAGGTTTGGCAGTGCAGGGTAGTTGTTACAAGTGTGGGCTCTGGGGGTTTGGAAACCTGCCTCTAGTAGCACTTACTAACTGTGAATCTCACCTTGGGCAAGTCAACTGGATACATTAGTCATTATTATTATTAGCAAAAAACGTTTTAACTTGATTCCTTAGGTACTTGATAGTAAAGAAATTTCCAGGGAAAGGACTACAGGTATCACTAGTAAGACATCTTAAAGGCATTCTTCAGAACATGTTATATGCCATAATCTAAGCCATTACATCCTTTTTTTCTGTTATTCTGCAATGAGCATTTCCCACACTACTAAGCATTTTCTGTAGAAATAACGGCAAACAGTTTAATAAAAGGGACTATTCAATGTAGTCAAAGCTATCTAATTCGATTACAGTCAACAGTTATCTGATAAGATTTCAACTCTCATGCTTATGACAAGCATATGTAGTTGGCATATATATAAAACAATATATGGCATACCCAACAATTGTACTATATGAATATACATACATACATGTGTATATAAAACATCAAGCATGAGGCAGAGAACAGTGGGAAATTAGGAACTGGTTAAAATCTTAAGAAGAAATATGAGTTAAAAGCAGTACAAGAGATTTCTTATATAAAAGTAGCTAGAGCTCAAAGAAGTCCAACCAGCTCTACTGGGAAGTGAGACTACCATGCTGATACCTAGAAGTCTCTCAAACTACCTTACTTTAAAGAATGTTCCAAAATGTCCTTATTTAAAAGACATCAATTCTTTTTTTCCCCAATTATACTTCAGAACTCAGAAAGAATGCTGTGTTAATGTCCAACATACTTTGGACATGAAATGTTATAGTCCAATAGTTCTACCACAACGAAAAAGGAGATGATCAGTTTATTTAAGATATCTAGTTTTCTTTTAACTCCAGACTTGATGCACTTTCTGATAAGCAATATCATGTTATTCAAAAAGCAGACTGAGTGATTTATGTCATGCAGCTGTGAACAAGCATTTTGTTTAAAGTACTGTCTGCATGCTTTACTGCACTACCATTGTTAGAATGCCCTCAAGGACGCCGAATACGAGGAATTGGAGAACAAAAGGTCATTGTCACTGGAAAATGAGAAAAGACTTATCAGATTCACACCAGCATCTACACAGAGAAATGACAGCAATGGAAAACATTTTCATGTGCCTTTATCAATCTGTAATTACTTACCTGTAACCAAACTTTACATTCTTATAACAAAAATTAAATGATTTTTACAGTTCACAAGTGACAAATCAAATTCTGTCTTCTCATAAATTTTAAATATTTAGCACACTCTGGAAAGTCAATGCAAATATGCAAGTAGTAAATGATTTCCCAGCAACCATGAAATGCCAAAAATAGAGGTAAAGTAATATAAATCTCACTCATATCATTAACATCCACACATACATGAGACTGGCTTCTTTCCTGTACATACTATATATATATATGAAGTAAACATCATGCGAAAATGCCAGACTGGATGAAGCACAATCTGGAATCAAGACTGCCAGGAGAAATATCAATAACCTCAGATATGTAGATGATACCACTCTTATGGCAGAAAGCAAAGAGGAACTAAACAGCCTCATGATGAAGGATAAAGAGGAAGAGTCAAAAAGCTCTGGCTTAAAACTCAACATTCATAAATCTAACATCATGGCATCTGGTCCCATCACCCATCACTTCATAGCAAATAGATGGGGAAACAATGGAAACTGTGACAGACTTTATTTTGGGGGCTCCAAAATCACTGTAGATGGTGACTGCAGCCATGAAATTAAAAGGATTGCTCCTTGGAAGAAAAGCTATGATAAACCTAGACAGCATATTAAAAAGTAGAGACATTACTTTGCCGACAAAGGTTCCTCTAGTCAAAGCTATGGTTTTTCCAGTAGTCATGTATGGATGTGAGAGTTGGACCGTAAGGAATGCTGAGTGCCAAAGAATTGATGCTTTTGAACTGTGGTGTTGGAGAAGACTCTTGAGGGTCCCTTGGACTGCAAGGAGATGAAACCAGTCAATCCTAAAGGAAATCAGTCCTAAATATTCATTGGAAGGACTGATGCTCAAGCTCCAATACCTGGGCCACCTGATGCGAAGAACTGACTTACTAGAAAAGACCCTGTTGCTAAGAAAGACTGAAGGCAGGAGAAGAAGGGCACGACAGAGGATGAGATGGTTTGATGGCATCACCAACTTGATGGACATGAGTTTGGAGGAAGCTACAGGAGTTGGTGATGGACAGGGAAGCCTGGCGCGCTGCAGTCTATGGGGGTCTCAAAGAGCTGGACACAACTGAGTGACCAAACTGGACTGACAGGAAACTTGAATTCTCATACAAAACATATGCCTGTAATCTTAGAGAAAATGCTCTTGGTTTTCTATGTAAGCAGGCCGTAAGAAATAATAAAAACGACACAGAACATATTGACACAAGCTGGACTGCTCACTGGGGTTGACTATTAAACTCACCTAAAACATAACAAAGATAATTTTGCAATTTTATTGGTAAATATAATATTTTCTGAAAGCATGATGAACTTAAAAAATCCTGATGGTAAACAAATGTATGTTATTATATTCACCATTTTATTACTCTGTTGCTCAGCAGTAAAATGCTGATACTCTTAGAAGCAAGCTAAACTAATATTTTGAGAATATGAATTTATAGTATAAATGCAAGTGTCCCCACTAAAAGGAAAGTGTATTGAGGGGGAAATGGTTCTTTTTCATCTTTTGGGAGCTAAATTTTCATTTCTGTGATTTATTTCCTCTATTTTTTTTTTTTTTACTTTGAAAATATCCAAACCTACAAAAAAGCTGTAAGAATGGTATGGGAACACTATTGCTTCTTTCACTTAAATTAACAATTGTTAAACATTCTGCCCCTCCGTTACCTCCTTCTCCCTCTTCTCTCTATATACACCTCCCCAAAGCAACTCCAGAGTAGGCTGCAAGGATTACAAAACTTCACAGCATATATCTCTTAAAAATAAAAAAATTCTCCTACCCAACCACAATATCATTATCACATAAAAAAATTAACCCTCTGTGAGCCATGAAAAAGTCAACACTTTACTATCCAGGTTCATGAAACTTTACTTCTCTACATTTAAGTCATTGTATGAAAATTTTATAGACATAAGAATAAAAGGATCGTAGAAAAGCAACGTATTGGAAGTTTAATAAACATTTAAACATGCAAGCCCAAATTATATTCCGTCTTTTTCTCTTTCGAAAATAATATGGCCAAAGTAGGCCGCATTCTTTCAGTGCAGCCAACTGCTCACCAGCTGTTGTGCACGAACCTGTGACATGCCCAATCTGTAAGTACCGATTCCAGGCTTTGTGTCTAATGCATTATAGCTTACCACAGCTCTGGCTCTTCTTGCACCTACACTGCCAAAGTGCAATAAAGATTTCACATTTCAGAAGCATTTTGTTAATGTCCTAGCTTATTACTTCTGGTTTTTCCTCTGGCACTTGCATATTCAAAACATAACACTTTTGAAAACCTGGACAGCTCAAACATTCTGTCAAAGAGAAGAGAGCCATATTCTTTGTTCCATGACTGCAAAACATTTTCCTATTTAGGTTTACAGAAACTAATTAAAATGGCCAAGCCAATAAATTTGTTCACCTACATCACTCATTTTCTTCCTGTCACTTTTATAAACACACTGGCCTTAGGTATCTGTCCACTTAAGAACTGAATCAGGCATACTCTGGTTCAAAAATATCATGAAAGATGAAAAATAATGTCGATTATTTTTAAATTAGCAAAATGGGATGGTCCAGATTCTTGCTGCAAAATATGACGCAACAAAATCCTTCCTATCCAATGACTAACTGAATTTAAATACATTATTCCCTTTTCTCCTTTAGACACATATTGCTCATTGTCAACTTTAAAGGTTGAAAAAAAATTCACCTAACATTAGTTGGCAAAGTTTTTCTGTAAGTAGTCAGCATGTTTGGCTTTACAAGCCAAATCAACTCTCTCTCAACTAGTTAACTTTTCCATTATAATGGAAAAGTAGCCATCAACAATATGTAAATAATGGGCATGGCTTTCGGTAATACTTTACTAATAAAAAAGATGGTAAGCCAGCTCTCTGACCCTGGACCTTGGCTATCATCATTGAATGATTTATACTGAGATTTATTCTGTATGATAAGTTTAACAATCATCATTGGAGTCTAGAGTGCTTTTATTTATCTGATTTTATCTAATAACTATGACAAGTTGTCTTCTGTCAAAACATTTTGAAATATCTTTGCCATTATAAGCTGAAAATAATTCTAAACTTTCGACAGTGTTCAGTGAAATGTGCACAATGAAATTTTAACAAAACACACCACAAAGATAGTGTCACCAAGCTTCTTTATACTTTCTTGAGAGATGATGCAACACTGTTACCTCACCAAACTTGGGTCCACTCGCCTGCCACAGGCAAAAGCCAGTCTACCGACACTGGGCTGTGATGAAGGAAAGCACAGCACGTACTGCAGGGGACAGTCAAGGAGAACAGGCAGCTAGTGCTCGAAAGGCCTAAACCCCCCAATGGCTTTCAGAGGAGGTTTTTTTAGAAGGCAATATTTGGGATGAAGGTTGCAGTTTGTGGACTTTCTTCTGAAAGTGGTGAGGTTACAAGCTGATGTTTCTAGAACTGCAATCATCCATCCATCCAGTCAGTCTGGGGTCCAGTGCTTGTGGTCAGCATGTAGTCATCATCCTCCACCTGGATGGGAGTCTCAAATTCTGCAGAACAACGCAAAGCTATGTGTCAGACTGTTGTGTGTACCCTATGAAAAGGAACTGGGACTCTGCTTTTCCTTTGTTTCTGCATTCCATCACTTCTCTAATTAGTAACTGCTTTGGTCTGTTCTTTGGAACTCTGGGAAGGCCTAGGACACTAAAGTCTTTTTCTACAAATAAGAAATGGGGAACAAATAAGAAACAAACAAATAAGAACAAATAAGAAATGGGGCCCTCCTTCTGTACCCAGGAGGGCCCAAACAAGGTCCTGCTCAGTTTTAATGCTTTGAACAATGCAATAAGAAAACCAAAGGATGCAAAGAAAAACAAAGGTCTGTCTAGTCAAAACTGTGGTTTTACCAGTAGTCATGTACAGATGTGAGAGTTGGACTATAAAAAAGCTGAGCACCAGAGAATTGATGCTTTTGTACTGTGGTGTTGGAGAAGACTCTTGAGAGTCCCTTGGACTACAAGGAGATCAAACCAGTCAATCCTAAAGGAAATCAGTCCTGGATATTCATTGAAAGGACTAATGCTGAAGCTGAAACTCCAATACTTTACCCACCTGATGCAAAGAACTGACTCACTGGAAAAGACCCCGATGCTGGGAAAAATTGAAGGCAGGAGGAGAAGAGGACAACAGAGAATGAGATGTTTGGATGGCATCACCAACTTGATGGACATGAGTTTGAGTAAGCTCTGGGAGCTGGGGATGGACAGAGAAGCATGGCATGCTGCAGTCCATGGGGTTGCAAAAGAGTTGGACACAGCTGAGGGATTGAACTGAACTGAACAGAGGTGATGATTCATACTTCCCACTGCGTCCCATTAAGACTCATATCCATTTTGTAAACGCTAATTCCAAGCTTCGAATACATCTCTAATCAGTGCCAGTTTATCATTATCATTCTGGTTCTTCTTCTTGCACTGTATTTGTCAAAATGCAGTAAAGAGCCTAGATTTCAAATACATTTCAAATAAATTCTAGCTAGTTGGAAGTGTAGCTAATGACATACAATAATTTGAAACTATTCACAGCATACTATCTCCTATCCTTTTAGACTTGCTACAACAATAAAATGTTCTCAAAATACCCTGGAAATCAAAATGGTATGTAAACTTTAGTGACTCCAGAGATGAAAACCTATATTACCATCAGATAAAATTTCATCTATCCATTCACCCACCAAACATGTATCAAGTACTGATGGAACCTTGGTCTATATTTTATAGAAATAAATAGGAGTAAGACACTATCTCTGTATTTGAGAATTCCATCATTTACGTCTATAGAAAGTTTAAAAAATCATAAAGCTGTGTAAGAAATGCTAGAATAGAGTTGCTAATGGATACCAGGAAAGCCAATTTCAAGCCCAGACTCTGCCACGTACTAAATTTTACGAACACCCACAGTACATTTCACAGAGGATTCAGTGGAGTTACAATGAAAGAAACAAAATTATTAAGTGATGTAGAAAAAGAGGTATTATTATAAACCATAACTTATTCTTGATACACAGAGTAGTTATTTCATTCACTAAAATACTCAAGAGCCATAGGAGATTTTGTGGATTATAAACTAAGTATTCATGTTAAAAGAAGGTGAGATCAACTTAATAATATCACTCAAGCCAGAATCTCAGTCCTCCATTCCTCTTTTCCTACATTCGACCCAGGAAATCTGTCTAGTGGTAGTCTCTGGTTACCTGTAGCCCAAGGGGATACAAAGCAGCATTTAGGATACACACAGGATTAACATGGCATACCTTTTCACAGCAATTGCATGCCAAGATTTAACATTCTGAGGTTTTTGCATTACCAGCTGATTTATGATTTTCCCTGGGGGACACAGAAGTTATGAAAGTCCTTAGAGCAGAAGTGCTTCTACACAAAAACAAAACAAACTGGAACCGTTGGCACTTCTATGTTATTAGGGATTATTCTTACTGTCACGTCTAAGTGAACTTAATGAAACTGACGCTCCAAGAACGACAGGCTAGCAACACTGACCAACACAACTTCCGTCATCATCATTTCACCAAGAGGGAAATACCCAACAACAAGATTTAGAAGGAAATAGAAGGTTTCACCCTAGGAATGAATGTTTGGTATTCTTATTTACTTGATATACAAAAAAAAAAAAGCCCCACCCCCTACATATCAGTTAAATTTCCTGCTACAATTGCATTTAATCAGGTTTGTAAGCACTACGTTTAGTTCTATTTTTCTGACATTATGAGTCTCCATAATATAAAAACTCCTGAAGTCCTGTTGTTTGCATGTGAAATGTTACAGCCTTTATTTATTTTGATTTTAAAACTGTTTTCAAATGGGACCATGTATCACTGGTTAAAAACAAACAGGTTGACTAATTAAGCTTAAAGTACACTGGAAAGTACAAATGATTTTTTAAAAAGAAATTCACATGAGGAATAGCTGGTTTCCTAACCTTAGAGATGACTAGGATGCTGTTTTTTTCCAACCACAACTAATGAATCAGTAATAGTTAGCGGTCATCATCCAAAAAGCACATGATATATTAAAATAACGATTTTTTAATGGGTAAACTGTTGTGAACTAGCAATGAACCTAAGCCTTTATGTTTTTATATAAGAAATATCTGCAATGAAATTAATCACTCTTCCAGGGATTTGTAATTAAATAAAGTTTGAAGGAAAAGCTCCCAAATATATTTTGCAACTAAACAGAAGTTACATCTTAGGTGGGAACAATAAAGTAAGCAGCTCAATGTGAAACTAATTTTAAAATTGAAAACTGCTTACTACTTCCATATAGGTCACCTTGGACATGAAATGTGGCTAAATTTTGTCCCTTGGATATAGGCTAATCCAGCTCTGGCAAGAGGAGGGACTCAACTGGAGAAAGGGGACACCATCAAATGATTATCTTGAATGTACTCTAAGATCTATATAAGCAACTGACTGAAAAAACTAATCTGGCTCTTTAACGTCAAGCTGGATAAGAATTCTGAAATTTGGTCTTCGTTCATATATTTATAATAATAATATCTAAGTAGACATGTCATTTTGCAAAGCGTTTGATGGTAAGGCAGAAGTTATGAGGTAAACTAAAAACTTCCACAGGCATACATCCAAGAGACTGGATGCCAGGTAAAATTATATGAAGATTCTCAGCATCAAGGACATCAAGCACTTCAGAAGCCACTGTATCATTCATAGGAACAGTATCTTTTGTCACAGAAAACACTTCTTTAACAAACATTTTCATATGACAAAGCAATTTAACTTCTCGGCAAGGTCACACCTACTGAAACTCCTACTAAGTACAAAAACATTGACCAGGCTACTCAGCATCCCTCCTATGACTGCCTAAACGTTATCTCACAGAGCAAAAAAAAAAAAAAGTCTTCCCATTTGTGTTAACATATTTATATGAGTCCAAACACTCCTTAATTCAATGCAGTGACAAGTTCAGATGTGACAGTCAGTTCATCAGCATCTGTCCATTAACTAAGAGGATACCACCCTTAGGACAGAAAGCAAAGAGGAACTGAAGAGCCTCTCATGAAGGTGAAAGAGGAGAGTGAAAAAGCTCGCTAAAAACCCAAAAACATTCAGAAAACTAAGGTCATGGTATCTAGCCTTATCACTTCATGGCAAACAGATGAGGAAACAATGGAAATAGTGACAGAATTCATTTTCTTGGGCTCCGAAATCACTGTGCTCAGTGACTGCAGCCATGAAATTAAGACATTTGATTCTTGGAAGAAAAGCTATGACAAACCTAGACAGCATACTCAAAAGTAAAAAGCAGAGACATTACTTCGCCAACAGAGGTCCATCTAGTCAAAGCTATGGTTTTTCCAGTAGTCACGGATGGATGTGAGAGTTGGACCATAAGGAACGTTGAATGCCAAAGAACCGATGCTCTCGAACTGTGGTGCTGGAGAAGACTCTTGAGAGTCCCTTGGACTGCAAGGACAGCAAACCACTCCATCCTAAAAGGAGAAAGTCCAGAATATTCATCAGAAGGACTGATGCTGAAGCTCCAATACTTTAGCCATCTGATGAGAAGAGCCAACTTACTGGAAAAGACCCTCATGCTGGGAAAGACTGAGGCAGGAGGAGAAGGGGACAAGAGAGGATGAGATGGTTGGATGGCATATCCGACTCAATGGATGTGAGTTTGAGCAAGCTCTGGGAAGCCTGGCATGCTGCAGTCCATGGGGTCACAAAGAAAAAGACACAACTAAGCGACTGAACAACAACAAATTAACTAAGGAAAACAATGACAACGTTTACTGGTGATACGAAATAACATTAAAAAGTCAAAATATCAAAATGCACACTAATTTTTGAGAGACAACATTTAGTTCAAAGAAATGCCATGCTTATGGTTGTATCAGATTATGACTCACAAACATTCCCCAGCAACCCCTAACCCCACCCACTTGTCCTCTGCCTTTGGTTCCAAGTGTGAAAAGCACCAGGTGAGGCTATGCTGCTGCAGGTCCCTTCTTCTGTAGGCAAAAGCACTGCCTTCACCTGCCGTTAACGTCTTTCAGTAATTTAAAATGGACAGTTACATATCCGGAAATACCATGTTCATTTTTACAATTTTATAATTTAAAATATATTTTTAAAATACAGTGTTTCTCCACATATACAATTCCTTCCCCATCTATGAGATTCAAAAGCATTACCTGGTTGAACTGGACTCTACACTGAAGACTTCGGTGTAAAAGAGCACTTCATCATCACCACCACAAAGAAAAAATGCTATCTAAACAAGGCAAAATTAAATTTACAGTGTTAGCCATTGGAACAGTGATAAACTTTGGAGAGACAGGAGGGGCCAGAGGGGGAAGGGTTCCAAAGGAGACTATCTAGGATGTTGACAATGCTGTATTTCCTGACCCACGTAGTTGTGACATGAGTCTGTTCATTTTGCAATAGTTCATCAAGCTTATGACATCCATCTGTTACTATTTTATTTGTGTATTTTACTTAGATGTGATTATTGTATATTTTTCTGTGTGTATATATATTAGATATATATGTATTATATGACACTTTAAAGTGGAAAAAAAATCCTTAAGAAATAAATATGGCTCCTTATAGTTCCACTGCTATTAGTATAATGTCAGTAGTTCTACTAACCAAACAGAACTGGATAAGAGGGTGCAATAATTATCCGAAACAGTGTTTGTCATGGGCCAGAAAAATTTCAGGGCCAAAATCTCAAACTTAAACAGGCTGCTATTAGAGATTAGAAGAAGAAATGAATAAAATATATCTAAATCTGAAATAAAGCTTTAGAATTCATGTATTCAGAAAAAAACAAAACAAAACAAAAAAACAAGTCAGTCAATCAACTGAAAAGACAGATGCTTTCCTTGATAATTACATCTACGTCTACAATTCCTAAAGATGTGATGGGAAAGACCCACAGAGAACACATTTCAATTTGAACTATTTTTCACTTGGTCTCAAATATGGACTATGAATTTAAAGACAGTAAAAGAAATTTTTTATTGCTTGATTTTTTTTTTTCCATTTTCAGAGGTACTTTAGAATTCAATTCTAGGAAAAAAAACTGGAAATAGGCACACATGAAATCACATCTTCATTTCATCAATGAAAAAAACAATCAGTACACTTTAAAAATAAAATCTTAAGATCGCAGTATTCAAAGATGCCGATAGATGAATCAGCCCAGTGTGCTGTGTGTACATCTCTTACGTCGGGGTTCCCGCCTTACATTTCTCTGACTGATGTGTCTCAGAAGTTCCTCAGCTTAAACTAATCTAGCTTAAATTCAATGTTTACATAACTTCAATGAAAATTACTGGACTTTAAAGAGATGGTGTGATATAATAATTTTCAAAGGAGATCCTGTGCAAAACAGTGTGATGTAAGTGATGGCAACCTGAAACCAAACACTAAAGCCTTGATACAGGAAAGGGCAAGCTGACAAAGGAACGTGCAGCCTACCCAGTCATCATGCAAGCCTGGCAGCTGGCACGTATAATTGTTTTTAAAAAATCCTTAGTGATTCTTTATATAAAACAGACTCTTTCCTCACAAACCTCCATTTGAATGGTAAAAAATGACTAGATTCCTAACCATCTAAAATATCTGATGAAAAGCTTCAATTAAGATTTTCCAAGTTTGACAATTTTCAACAGAAAATCCTTTTACTGTTTTTATTTCATGATATGCCTTTGACTCTTTCGATTCTACTGACTACTTTTATGATGAGGCTAAGAAAAATCAGACCAGTGGACTGCTATAAGACCTAAACCAAATTTGCTCTGAATTTCACTGGATATACTTTCTTGTCTCAGTCTTTTATAAATACAGCTCTTTTCACTGACATTATGCACACGATTTCACAAAAACGATAAAATACAAAACTTGCCTTACCAACATCAACAAAGTTTCAATATCCCTTCCCTAACATTAATGTAAGCAGTAAGGATGTAAAGCAGAACATACAAAAGGCACAGGAGTAAAAATGAAGTCGACCGCAGTACATATTACGACTGGGTAGATTCCTCTAGCTTTTCATTGCTCCACTTACTATATCTCACTTATTAGTAGAAATTCTAAACTATATTCCAACTACAACCTTCCTGTTTTTAAACAGAAAACAGAACAATTATTCTAGAATGATTACTAATGGCCAGCCAGGTGCTTACAGATATCGACAGCTTAAGACATCTAGAAACTCTGCATACCCACTGCTGCTGCTGCTAAGTCGCTTCAGTCGTGTCCGACTCTGTGCGACCCCATAGACGGCAGCCCACCAGGCTCCTCCGTCCCTGGGATTCTCCAGGCAAGAACATGGAGTGGGTTGAGCTGTGTCAAAAATCACATACTAACGAATCATGTATTTTTTTTTAAAGCATAAATAAAAATACAGGCAAATGGAGTGAATGGAGGCAGTCCTTGGTATTATACAGATCCTGGGGTGTTTTCAAAAGAACCTTAAACCCTTCAGCAAAAACTCTTAGTTCCTATATTAGAAATGAGCATTTTGGAAAATCTTAAATTGAGGTTCATCAACTTTAAGGAGTCAAGCTTTCTGGAAATCTGAACTTCAGCATTCAAAATACATAAATATTTAGATGTTCCTTCTTAAATTGCTGCCAAATTTCTTTACGTTAAGGAAAAACTGAGGAAACAGGCTGGCAAGCGCCATCTTGTGGACTCCTTAAGAAATATTCTCACTCACTGATCAGTACAGCTACAGAAGCAAATCATTCTAAATATTCAATCAATATTAAAAATGTTCTCAATATTCAAAATGTTACTTTAAGTCAAAGTATTTGCTAAAGGCTAATTTTCCAGGGTCCAAATATCAGTAATTGTAATGAAGTACATTTGTGAATTTGAGGTTAAAGATCTTTCTTCTAAAGCACTTGGAGTTATTTATAGCCAAACCATTACGTTGGCTCTTAGCATCTTCAGAAGTTAGGTTGAAAAGATATTAATATATTACGCAATAATGAAGCTTAAGAATTTTACATACCAAAGGAATTTTAAAAGCATTTAGTCAGTGGAGAAGTTAGAATAATTCTAATTTTGTAACGTAGTAAACAAAGTTTTAGAATAGTACCTTGAAAAACAGAGGCTCTTTGTTGTTCATAAAAATATCGAGAAAGTTAACAAGAATTCTAAAGTTTAAGGGAATAAATACACCCATAGATTCAGAGTATGTGTGTGTGTGTGTCTGTCTCTCAGGAATAAATACATCCATAGATTCAGTGTGTGTGTGTCTGTCTGTCTCTCTCTCTCTCATATGCAAAAGTTTACAAGCTTAATTTGAAGTTAAGGTACAAAATACATGGGAAAAAAAAACCCAAAAGACTAATGTGAAGGAAAATGCCCCAGTCATGTTCAAATGATTATTTTTAGACTTAGGAACTGTATAGTTTTTTCCATACATTAAAGATGAAACATTAACATCGTAAATTTATAGTGGCCTAGAGTTGCCTCACCACCAACCCAAAATGTATTTTCTTTGGCCCACTACAATTAAGAGTTTTATACCCACCAAAACTCTTTCTTCCTAGAGTTTTATGAATGACGATTTACAACATGGGGCTTCCCAGGTGGTGCAGTGGAAAAGAAGCCACTTGCCAATACAGGAGATGCAAGAGACATGGGTCTGCTCCCTTGGTCGGGAAGATCCTCCTAGAGTAGGAAATGGCAACCCGCTCCAGTATTTATGCCTGGAAAATTCCATGGACAGAGGAGCCTGGAGGGCCATAGTCCATGGGCTCACAAAGAGTCAGACACAACTGAGCACACACAAAACTGGGGAAAAGTATTTGAAAAACAGGTAAGAATTTGGAAAAAAATAAATACATGTGTATGTATACGTAAATCACTTTGTCATACACCTAGAACACAAATCAACTATTCTTCAATATAAAATAAAAATATTTAAAAATTTTATTTCATCAGAGAGTAGTAGTTTGGGGCTTCCCTAGCAGTCCAATGGTTGACTCCCCTTCCAATGCAGGGGGCATGAGTTCTACCCCTGGGTGAGGAAATAAGATCTCACATGCTATACAGCACAATCAAATATATACTTATCACATGTAAAATAGTTAGTAGGAAGTTGCTATATAACACAGGGAGCCCAGTCTGGAGCTCTGTGATGGCCCAGAGGGGTGGGATGGGAGGAGGGGAGGGAGGCTTAGGAGGAGAGGGAATATATATAATTATGACTAGTTTGCATTGTTGTATGGCAGAAACATTGATGTAAAGCAGTTTTCCAATTAAAAATTTTTTTAAGAAATGAAAAAATGTCACCCCCAAAAAAATTTTTTCAAAAATTTTTTAAAAAGAACAAAAAAGCTGTTGTTTGCATTGTAAAATCGCTCCCATTTCTTGTTGGAAAAAAAAGTACCCATTTATTTAAAAATGTAACCTTACTAATAAAAAAAAAAAACTACTTGGGACAGATCTTTTGCAAATTATCCAACACTAGTACACATATCAATACTTTGGCCACCTCATGGGAAGAGTTGACTCACTGGCAAAGACTCTGATGCTGGGAGGGATTGGGGGCAGGAGAAGGGCACGGCAGAGGATGAGATGGCTGGATGGCATCACCAACTCGATGCACATGAGTCTGAGTGACTCTGGGAGTTGGTGATGGACAGGGAGGCCTGGCGTGCTGCGATTCATGGGGTCACAAAGAGTTGGACACGACTGAGCAACTTAACTGAATACATGTATCACACAATAATGTTCCTTCTTCTTCAGGTAACTGAAAATAGCTTATTATAGGATCTGAAAACACTGGATACTTTCTGTAGAGACTTACTACTAACTTTTGATGATGTGAAAATTACTTCAAAAAATCATTTTTAAGTTTTCAAATGTCTCTGTTTTCCCTCAGGTCAGTTATGATACTTGAACAAGATGAAAGGAGAAAAGTTTTGATTAGAGGAGTGAAGTCAAAAGGCACTTGGAGCTGAAGAAGTCTCACAGGGGCAGACACTCTCACCTTCCTCTCACCTTTCCCCAAGTTGGGTGAAAGACTGAGGCGAAAAGAGAGCAGGAGCTCCCCGTCTGGAGAAACCGAAGAACAGCAGGTGGGGGCAGAGAGCGGCGCAAGAAAGGCTCATCTCTCCAGAGAACAGAGCCATCTGTCCGGAAAATTCGAGATGACAAGCCCCTGCCTCTAAGTATTTGCTAAGTCTCCCTAGTGTACAGCAACCTCTGTTTCTTCCTTTCTTTTTATTACCGTATTATTAATCCATCTTGTTCCTTTTTCTTGTTCTTTATCCTTTTAAGTTCAACTGAAAGAATGAACTGACAAGTTGAGAATCATTTATTATTCAGATTATAGAACTTAAAAGTCTCTGGTTCACTTTTAAACATTATGAGTCGAAAAAAATGCATGAATTTTTCTTTTATGGTTCTCATCTTTAACGATATATTTTGCATACATATATAATGAGTACTTCTAAAATCTGAGAACATTAACAAATGTCATCTGAAGACTTATATATGAAGGATCACCAAAAACAACAGATAAGAGTGGCAAAAATCAATTTCATAAACAAATTTCACAACTAAATGAAGTATTGTCAATACATAAAATCTCCTGTAAACCACTGACTTCACCTTTCTTTCTGGGTTTCGGCACATTCTGAAAACAATCAGTAGCATGAACTTTTGGGTCAACCGCTTAGTGACTTCTATTCAGCAACTTTAGAAACACTTAATATGCCAGTTTTTAAATGGCAGACCAATATGCAAACATCCTATGAACTTGGCTAATGCACCACGGTCTGAAACGGAACCTGAACAAAGCAGGGCTCTTCACCATCTCCTTGCTAATGGCTTGAGAAAGTCTCAAAGAGCAGAGAACACATATGAAACCAGGAGAACTCAACATTTCTCTTACTTGAGAATGGTCTCTCCACAAGGACACTTCTGTTTTCAGGTGAATATGGACACAGGGCAACATTAAAGGACCAGCAAGTCAACCTGGACCAACCGGCCCTGTGTTTGCAGAAACTGCTGCTCAGTGCCCCTTCTCCAAGATTAAGATGATTTTTACAGAATAGAAAGCAGTATAAATTTGAGTAGAATTTCACCAAAAACTTCTGGGAAAAGTCATACTAACAAACACAAATAATCATAATCAATACTGCAGAAATACAAATATTTCTTCCTTTAAAGACTGAAAATAAGACCATCAGATAACAAAAATATATGAGAGATTCTGAGATATGCTTACTATAAAGTATCATAAAAAAAGTTACAGAAAAAAATGAGACTGCTTTATGTTTCTACCCTGGATATTGTTAAACTACATAAGTACTGTGGTTTAAGAACTCTTTTATTCACGTAAATATTTTTTGAGTACCACTGCGTGTGAAGCAAGGTGCGGAGCATGGTAAGGAGTACAGAAATGAGAATGACTGTTCCCTTACAGAAACCATCAGTCTAGAAAAGATGTGATAAAGATACATAACTACTGTCAAATGTCACAGGAGATTCATGGATAAAATGATAAAGAGTTCAGAAGATGAAGGGATTTCTTTTGAATGGGTGGCAGGAGGTGGAGAGCATGAACTGTGGTACTGAGAGCTGAATATGGAGAAAGGAACAGATCAGAGGCTACTGCAAAGATCAAACTGAGAGAGTTAGCAGCTTAAATGCACTAGAGACAAGGGAGAGAGGATGAGAGACGAAAGCTAAGGATCTGGGGCTGGGAACGTGTGGAGTTGTTGCAACTACCGGAAATCTTGACAGAGATTTGGAGGGCATGGCAGAGCAGAGTTGGAGATGGAGAGCTGGGAATCACCCAGCCACGGGCACTGTGGAAGCCTAGATACTCCCAAGTGAGAAACGAAGGTCCGTTCTTGAAAAGCAGTGACAGGGGAGCAAACGAGAGAGAGCTGAGGAGCAGTGAAAGACAAGAAAAGAATAGTTGGAGAATACAATGCTTGAAAGATGAGAAAAAAACATTTAAAGATGACAGAGGCAATCAAAAACAGCAAACAGGGCAAAGATCAAACATGAGGACTAAGGAGAAGCCACAGTTTACTGGCTCCGAATTGATAAAGCACTTTCAAACAGAAGCAGAATGGAAGGTGGTAGTTGTGAGAGGAGGCTCTTCTTGACCAAACTTTAGTTAGGCTCCTTGAAGACTTCCCTGGTGGCTCAGATGGTAAAGCGTCTGCCTACAACGCGGGAGGCCCAGGTTCGATCCCTGCGTCAGGAAGATCCCTTGGAGAAGGAAATGGCAACTCGCTCCAGTACACGACTGAGAGACTTCACTTTCACTGTCTATGCCCCCTTGTTAAGGGCTCAGCCTCGTCAGGCCTGCACTGTTCAGTTTAAGCAAGATTTCTAAGGCATTTTAGAAAAGTCCCCCATCCTTGATATCCAATCCCTCCTGATATCTTAATCAAATTCCTTGCCCCTAACTTTTATATCTGACCACCTGGCCTGCCCTCAGCAAGAATCCTGTTAGGTCAGTTTAACAGGAACTCCCCCTACCCTTGTTTCCTCTTAGTAATTTTCCGTCCACTGATCACCTCCCACCAACTTGCTCCTTGACTTATAAAACCCCACTTGTTCTCACGTTCAGAGTTAAGCCTCATCTCTCTTGCCTATTGTCATAATCTTGACACCCACTGCAATAGTCTTGATGAAAGTCTTCCTTGTTGTTTTAAGTGTCAGAACAGTTTTTCCTTTCACAGTTGCCAATCTTTTTTCACTAGAGAATGAATGACATTCACAAATGCCTTATAATCAATTATGATAAAATACAGTGGCTGGGAAGACAGGGTATAGAGGAGAGTGAAAGAGCAGTTGTGCAGAAAGAAGAGGCGGGGCACATCAAATGCCGTTTCAATAGATCTCTGGTAAGAAGAGGGCCTCTAAAAACTCAGGACTGCTTGCAATGTGAGGGTTCCAACGTCAAGGAAAGTCTTTCTCACATGGAACAGGAAAGCATGGCTGTCATCAGGAGGAAACCACCCAGGATTCAGGGGAGAGGAAGAAACTGATACAAGACAAGACAAAAAGGAATTCCCACGCTTACTATTTTCAATCCCCTTGCATTGTATTCTTTTGGAAACCACCTCAAATTCTTTCTTGAACAATGAGAGGTATTAATAAGTAATAAACAAAAGTTTTCTTTTAAATCTTTCCACTTAAAAATATAAATGCTGAAACTGTTGTTTTTATCTGCTCTAATAAACACACCAAAACTAACAGGAATGTTCCTGTAGCACACAAATTTATGATTATGAGAAAAGATATTACTATTTTTATCTTCAGACTTCTAAAAGGTTGTTAGCCATTTTCATACTGAATTCCAATTCAATCTGATTATGTTCCCTACTGTGAGGGTAAAACATGAACAAACCAAGCTAAATTATGTGCAATTCTTTTGTACTATTGAAATGAAAATGAACAATAGTTTAATGAAGTAGAATTTGTTATCTAATTACACTAAATAATTTAGAAACATCTGCTGGTGGTTAGTAATACTATAGTTAAACCTCAAAGAATCTGCTCCTAGAGAGATTACCATTTTATTCAAGCCTTTGTGAGCTTTCAGTTGGGGATTCCATAATAAAAGTGTGGAATCAAGGGATGGTATAACAATTTAATTTTTAAAAAATTAACAAATGAACAAAAAATTATGAAAAATAGAGGGTGTATATCATATATATTTGGGCCTGAAAATTAACTTCCAAATATAAGAAATACAGTAGACTACTGTAACACTGAACATGCATTCAAACATTTCTTGCTGAGCTCTAAGTACTCAGTATACAGCAACCATGGTGAAAGTGAAAGTTGCTCAGTCATGTCCAACTCTTTGTGACCCCATGGACTATACCGTCCACGGAATTCTCCAGGCCAGAATACTGGAGTGGGAAGCCTTTCCCTTCCCCAGGGGATCCTCCCATCCCAGTGATCAAACCCAGGTCTCCCACAATGCAGGTGAATTCTTTACCAGCTGAGCCACAGGGAAGACCAACAATACTGGAGTGGGTAGCCTATCCTTTCTCCAGCAGATCTTCCTAATCCAGGAAGCGTAACTGGGGTCTCCTGCATTGCAGGTGGATCCTTTACCAACTGAGCCATGGGGGAAGCCCTCAGCCATGTAGCGTTTGTTAAAGACAGAAGAAATCCACAGCTTTCCCATTAGAGAACTTAATCTAATAGGTTATACAGGGGAATACAAACTAACCATTATGTCACCACGTAAGTGCCAGGGCAGATGGGCATACAGCACTTCCTGTGCAGAAAAGGTGCTGTGATGGTCACTCAGTCGTGTCTGACTCTTGGTGAACCCAAGGAATGTGGCCCACCAGGCTCTTCTGTCCATGGAACTCTCCAAGCAAGGATACTGGAGTGGGCAGCCATTCCCTTCTTCAGGGGATCTTTCCGTCCAGGAATCAAACCCCAGTCTCCTGCATTGCAGGCATTTCTTTACCATCTGAACCACCAGGTAAGCTGTTACTAACTCATAAAGACCTCTTAAAAGAGATGATTATTCAAGGTGAGTTTTGCAAGATGTGTAGAAGGGAGTTAAGGCAAAGAAAGGCTTGCAAAATGATGCCACAGCCACACTGGGTACAATCCCTTCTGGAAACTTCCAAGTTGTTCAGTATACCTGAAACACAACCTCTGAGGAGGTGATCAGAGACAAAACCAAACAGGTAGGGAATCTGGACTTAATGGTGATGAGGGCTCACTAGAGGATTTCCAGGTAGAGGAGCAAATGGACATGAGTTTGGGTAAACTCGGGAGTTGGTGATGGACAGGGAGGCCTGGCGTGCTGCAGTTCATGGGGTCACAAAGAGTCGGACGCGACTGAATTGAACTGAATAAATTTCTAAAAAGCAGGTCTGAGTTTCCAGTTATGGACTCTAATATAATATGAAGTGAAAGTGAAGTTGCTCAGTCGTGTCCGACTCTTTGCGACCCCATGGATTGTAACTTACCAGGCTCATCTGTCCATGGGATTTTCCAGGCAACAGTACTGGAGTGGATTGCCATTTCCTTCTCCAGCGGATCTTCCCAACCCAGGGGATCGAACCCAGGTCTCCCCGCATTGTAGACAGACGCTTTACCGTCTGAGCCACCAGGGAAGTCCAACATTATATGAATAACCCAAAATAATAAAGGAGGAAAAAATATAAATGGTTAAGCTGAGTCAAGGCTCTTGAGTGGCTCAAGAGGTAAAGAATCCACCTGCCAATGCAGGAGACACAAGAGACATGGGTTCAATCCCTAGGTCAGGAAGATCATTGGAGGAGGAAATGGCAACTAGGCAGTATACTCTGCCCTCTTGCCTGAAGAATCCCATGGACAAGAGGAGCCCAGTGAGCCATAGTCCATGGGGCTGCAAAGAATCAGACATGACTGTGCATGCACACAAGGTTGTTCACAGGTAAGTATACAGAGTAACAGTCCATTATTAAATGTTTGTTCTTCATTCATTTAGTCACTCAATAAATTTTGGACTGAGCACCTACTATGTGCCAGCCATTGAGCTTACACTCCTTGACACTTTTAAGTGCTATGAGGACTGACGCTAGATCTGATTATATTCTGGATGACCTCCCAAAGGAGAAGTAAGCTTTGCCTGTTGGCTGCTGTTCCATTTTTGTTTTTTTAACATTTTCAGAGCACACTAGAAAGTACCAAGTGTCCAGCACTATCAGAAGTCTATCTGGTCATCACCATACCTCACTGAATCAGGTCTCAAGCATTCTCAGACAAAGTCTACAGTGGCCTGTGGCAAGTATTTAACCACACATACAAGCAGAAATATTGCAGAACCACTTTTTCAAGTGGGTTGACAGGCTTGTGAAATAAACAAATGGAAAAACTCTGCTGATATCTTGGATCTTTGCTAGTATTTACAGTAAGTGACAAAATTAGCTACTACGTATCGTCAATGACTGTATTAAGAATCTTAGATACATGATCTCATTTATTTCTGCAGGAAATTAATAGCTCCTATTGAGATACATGGAAAATGAGACTGGGACATCTAGCTGACACCTGGCAGAGAAAGGATTCAAGGCAGCTCTTACTTCAGAATCTAAGCCTTTTCCTCCACACCACATGCTATAGAAGTATCCACTACAGGCTTTTGGTTTCACTCAGAGTGAAATCTGAAGTCCTCACTGAGCTTTACCAACAGGGCCCTCAAAATCTGTGACCCCAGCACCGCTTGTCCACCAGATGCCTCTCTGCCCTCACCTGCCAGCACTTCGGCTGGCTCACTCTGCTCCAGCCACGCTGCCCTTCTTCCTGTTTCTCAAAATGGCTAAGCACACCCCTGGCTTAAAGCCTGTTCCATGAGGCGATTCCCCATCTTCATGTAACTCTTACCCTTATTTCCTTCAAGTCTCTGCTCAAAACCCACCTTTGCCGTGGAGGCTTTCCCTGACCACAGCTTGCCCCATCCTCTTCACCTTGCTTCATTTTTCTTCACAGCCTGAGCCCTCTGGCACATTATACATTTTCCTCTGTGTCCTCAACTGCAAACATAATTTCCTTGAGGACAGGAACTAATAAATACCTGGCACATATTAGGCTCTCGATTCATCAAACATGAGTAAACAAATCACTGAACAGGAAAACACACCCCAGGCCTCACAGCTACTCCTCCAGAAAATTATGAAAGAGTACGTTCCTGTTTCTGCTTCCTTCTCCCACTCTACCGTCCACTCCTTCTCCCTCATGCCAGATGTCCTGAGCTTTTATTCACACCACCACCTACAACATGGGTCCCTCTTAGTAACGCCCCCACTCTCCAGACAAACACTTCTGCACTTTCTCTTCTCTTACAGTGTAGTTCCCTCAGTCAAAATGCTTGCTTGTCTTACTACTTTAAGATCTTCAGTCCATAAATTAAAATCATTCTTCCATGCATATGATGACAAGCGTCTATATTTAGCATGCCATTCCTTAACAGGTAATATACTAAAAAAATCATGCTTTAATTTTAATATAATGGTGTAGAAGTCATTCACCATAAAAGGCCTGCAGGGAAAAGTATTTCAGTCAGGCAGATATTTACACATCCCTTAAATGCACAGCTACCCACCTATCTGCTGTCTGTCCCACCTAGTACAAGCAATTTCAAATCCTAAAAGCATCTCTGATTATGTCACAGCCATTAAGGAGCTGAAAAACAAAGTTCTGTAGAAGAGGTACAAGACAGAAAGAATAAGGGCTGAAGCTATGTGCTAATCGCAGAAACGGGAAAATCAGGCAAGTTTAAAGAAGAGGATCCATTCTGTTTTCGAAATGTCAAGTTTGTGGTCAGAAAGATCTATCTATTCCAGCGAGATAATGTATTTCTTAAACAACACCCTTTTTCTGCTTGCTTTACACCATGAAATATATACGGTAAGAGGTCAGAGTGGAAGGGAAAGCAACCACTTTCAGAGCAGCTGGGTAACACAATGAGGTGGCCCCACACCACCATTAGCTGGCAGCAGAGCCAGGCCTGACTCATCTCCCCTTTTCCCTCAAACTGCTTCACTGTCAGCAGTAACTCTTTCCAAGAAGTGCCTGCTTTTCTAAATTTAAAACTACCATTCAAAACAGGTAGGGGTATTGTAACCTATCAGTTTTCGTTTTTTTTTTTCCTTGGGGAATAAAAGTGAAAAAGACTTTCTAAAAACATGGACAGTTCTAAAGGTTCCTGAATATAAAACCACTCTTAAAAATAGTCCATTCTGGCTTTTACAGTTTAACTGAAGTGAATTTTCCGTCCATTCATTCTGATTTCCTACCCTCCTCCCACAATTTTATTAATACAATCTTACACTGAGATATAATCCACATTCCATAAAATTCACCCTTTAGACTATACAAAGCAATGCTTTTCAGGATATTCACAAAGTACTCATCCTTCTTTTTAAATATAAGGAGCTAAATTAGGAATGCATATTTGTCAGACATGATTGTTTTTTTAATAACATTTTCCAACGTAAAATATGGTCACATTGTTCTGCTTACTTAGTTTTCCTACTCTGCTATTTTAAGTACCGAATCAGTTTGCAGGAATCATTTCCTATATAAGAAGGATTTATGACCAGTAATAGGTCTTAAGGCCAGGCTTGAGAATTTGTATTGCATTGGATTAAAAATTAAGTACAGTGGATTTCATTTAGTTTATTGTGAGTGTGAAAGTTGCTCAGTTACATCCAACTCTTTGCAACCCTATAGACTGTAGCCTTCAAGCTCTTCTGTCCATGGAATTCTCCAGGCAAGAATACTGGAGTGGGTTGCCATTTTCTTCTCTAGGGCATCTTCCTTACTCAGGGATGGAACCTGGGTCTCCTGCACTGCAGGCAGATTCTTTACCATCTGAGCCACCAGGGAAGCCCCTTTATTTTATATATTACAGATTTTAAGAAGTGTTTTAAAGGTACTGTTACTGATCTTATAAAAGTGAGAAAACACCAATTCCCCATTATCAGAGGATAGTATTATTACTGGATGGACTTTGAGAAAAGCTACACATACCCCAGACCAATCAAGGAACTCTGTGTTATGGCTGCTCTCAAGATGAAGCACACTGTTAAAACTCAGGTTAAACCAATCTGGTGAAAAATGCAAAACTTATATCTATGTCACTCCTTCAGAATTATGTGACATATAAAACAGTATTTTTCTAATTCTCTTATGATTGCTTTAGATTAGTCTCAAACATGTATTCTCAGTGGGGGTAAGACTGCCCTCAAGGGAGCAAAACTTCGCTTCCAGGGGTCGAAGAAAAATTACTCTCTTTACACATAGAGCAAATATACATACAGTCCATAAACAGAATCTTGGAATTCAAGTTTCACAGAGAGATGAATTACAAAAACTGTGTGAAAGACTTCTTACAGAAGGTGACTTTTAAAAAAGTTGAAAAATACTGATCTAAAAGGAACTAAAACTCTTAATAAATACATAAAAATTTGTCATTACACTTATCACTATCTTCTAAGATTAGAATGCTTACAGGATGGTTATTTCAGGGACAGATGTGACTCAAGATGGCATCCACCAATATTCCTCTTACACTGTACACAGATGGTGACTATCAGAGTTATAACAACTGTAATTATTTTATCTCTCTTACATGGTACCAAGTCTCCAAACATTAAAAGAAAACATTTTAAGCTGAGACTTTAGGCTTCTGACACCAGTAAAAGAAAGAATATGGACACGTATTTAAATAAGGACGGTGATTTTAATGACAGTTAAAAAGATGACAGATTCTAAGAAAAGTAGCTGGGCTTTCAACATCAGACCACCCTGCTGCTTCTTTGATGAGAATATCTGAAAAATTAAAATGGCAACAGAGAGTATACTCAAGTGGACGTGTCCTATAAAATGAGCTTTTGGTCAAATAAATCATACTGAAAATGTGCAGCTGTCTGCCAAGACAGCCATGGAAGTCAGAAAATTTCCCTAACTGTATCACAAAGAATACTCCATCCCTATTTAACTGCTCCAAAGTCTCTCTGAAAAGATACCCACAGACAGGTGGTGTCAGGATAGCAAACGATGCCAAATAAAGCAGCATAATGAAGGGCTTCCATGGGGGTAGGACAGACGGAGGAAAAGAATATAAGAAATTACAGAGAAATCCTAAATATCAGAAGTGATCAACGGCAGTGATGATGGTGACTACATGGTAAGAAGAAAAAAGAGGGGCGGGGTGGGCAGGGGCAATGCCAGAGCCAATTCCACCCAGAGAGTTATTCAGGTTTGGCTAGCTTAGCCCAGCTGAATTATAACTGAGTTCCCAATCTCACCAGCTGTCCTGGGCTATAAACCAGAGCTCCATTAAGCTACAAATGACAGAAATTCCTGCCAAGTGATGACCTGACAGGATGTTTTTCCCCCAGTTCTATCAGCTAGGGCTCTACGAGTGCAGCAAATCAGGATATTTTGGCTGGTACCTCAGCCCCAAATCCTAAACTAGATGATCTGAGACTTTCCCTCTAGCCCAGCAACTGTCAGACAACATGGACTTTTCTGCCAGGGAAGTTCTAACAAAGCCCACACGGAATTAGGGAGCTAGGTGCAAACACTAGAATGTCGGCTCCAACACAGGCCCCATGTTTCCTGCACGCTGCTAGAGATGTTTGTCAAACCAGGAAGGAACGGTGAGTGACCAGAATATGAACCACATTTGGAGAGTTTTGAGGATTTAAAAATTATTTGTATTTATGCTGATCACTGGTTCATGTGAAAGATGAAGAAAAGTGTTTGCTAATTCCTGGACCTTCAATAGCATTCGTTTTCGACTCCCAAATGAGACTGTGAAATCATGAAGGACTAGGATCTGGTTCTTCCATCCTAGAATAAAAAGGAAATTTGCACTAAAAACGTCCTTTAATCAGCAAAGGTGATTAATTGTGAAGACAATATATAAGACAGTCTTCACTCTTCAGCTTAATTTGACAGGTACTTTACTAAGTTCCCATAATACACTTGGGTGAAAAAAATGTATATAAATGTAAAAAATATATTGGGTAATTTTAGAGGCTCCCTTTAAAAAAAAAATGAATCTGACTTTCACTAAAGTTTTTCCTATAAAAAGAACATTCTTTACAATTATTAAAAAAAAAAAAAACTTGGTTGGAAATGTAAAACATAAAGCAAAAACACTAAGACTATTGCTGGCTGCTATGCATTTTACTGTGTCCTCCCCAAAGTTCATATGCTGAAGCCCTAACCCACAACGTGATGGTATTTGGAGATGGACCTTTGGAAGGTGCTTAGGATTAGATGAAGTCAGGAAGGTGGCGTCCTCATGATGGGATTAGTGCCCTTAGAAGAAGAGACCAGGAAGCTGCTTTCCTCTCTCTCCACCATGTGCGGACACAGCAAGAAGATGGATATCTGCAAGCCAGAAAGGGGGCCCTCATGAGGAAGTAAACCAAACGACACCTTGGTCTCAGACTTCCCAACTTCCAACACTGTGAGAAACAAATGGCTGTTGAGGAAGCCACCCAGGTTTTGCCATTTTACTACAGCAGCCCAACCAGCCTTAACTGCTTAACCGACTAACACACCCAGTATACACAAGACAGTGTCCTGGCAGGGGTCACTTCCAGGAAGCTTAGGTAGAAACTCTACGGAACTCTGACTGTGATGATTAGAAGGTCACACTTGTCTAATGTTTTGTTCCTAACTTCTCTTCACCATCTCATAGAACTTTATTTCATTGTTCCTCAGTTCTAAGCTGGTTATTAAGAAGAGATATGAGGCACTTCTAAGGCCAATTAATTAAAAAGTAGTAATGTCTAAAACAAAATCAATTTCTTCTAACCCTTGGAGACCGCTCTTAGCATATTGAAAGAACTATTTTGCACTGAGCAAGTCTGAACAAATCTACTATTTATCATTAATATAACAGTTCTCAAACTTTAACGTGTAAGAATCACAAGGGAGTTCCTCTAAAAATGCAGATTCTGTGGGTCTCTGGACAAAAGAATCTACATTTTAAACAAAATGATGAGTGGTGTGCAACTACACTTGAGATCAATTGTTGCTCTATCATTACTGAGGAAATAGCCTCTGCACAGAGATATACTTCGCTTTACAACAGAGAAATACTTAAAAGTTGTAACCAAATTGGATTTTCAAACCAAATTCTATTTTCTCACAAGATGACTTTAAAACTTTAAAGACACTTTATTCATCCTGAGAGGTGGGAGTGGTTTCTTTCACCTTCCTCAAGAGGTCAAATTCCATGCTCCGCCCCCCACCCCTTCAGTAAAGATTTAATAATTTAGGAATTCATTTAAAGGAGCCTAATCATATACTCCATGTCTCCCCAATTTATCCATTTTATTCATTGAGAATGCCAGTCTTTTAAAAGTCACTGATTTGTAAATTATATTTTTGAAAACAAACCGTGAAAATGCAGACTATCTCTTTAGAAAAGTAAATGAATTTAGTCAAAAATAGTTTAAAAGAGAATTTCCTACAGTAGGTTTTACCTAGGTTTTACCGCAATGTACTAGCTACAACAGTGTAAGATAAATGCTTCTTCAAAAGATAGTATCAACTATGAGTAAAGTGTTCATTAAGGTTTAACTCTATACCAAAAGTTCACACTTAAATACTTCTACTAAGTAATGCATATTTGATACAAGAGAGTAAAACAGGAGATTTTTATTGTCCCTTTCAGAGAAAGAAGAAACATTTTTTAAAGCACTCATGGACAACCAACAAACACGAAATAAAAAAATGTCATTTCTAGTACCATAGGTATTTGAACAAAGTATATACAGTCCTAGACTGAAGATGGCAAACTATATTCTAGTCTCAGTTTTGCCACAAAAAGGCCATGAGCCCTCTGAATCTAAACAACCTCTCTGGGTCTAAATTTAATTTTAAAAATAAAAGTAACTCTTTGATTCCAGCAGATTAATAAACTCTGAAGTATTTACATCAAAAGCATTGTGTCATGTGATGCCTGTACCGTGTTTGATCAAATGACACTGTTAAAACATAACTGGAAACTTGACGTTGTGATTAACTTACTATCCTGGTAGCCATCAGGTATATATCATTGTACTTTTCTTTGAAAAACTGAATACTTTGGTCATCTAAATTTTCACATACTGAGTTTTCTTAAAGCAAAATACATATGTAACACAATCTGTTTTTGCAAAAGAAAACAAAGTATTTTTGGTCCTTCTTTCCAACCCACTGTCATTACAGACTTCTTGAAGAGAGGGGGAAAGCAAAACCCCTTTAATTAACTGCTGAAACAATAGTGTCACAGAAACTACATCACAGAAACACTACTACTTTCTTAAAATGTTCAACTATATACTCCTGAGATTACTTATCTTCAATACCAACTTCCTTCTTATCTGCTCTCAAACGCATTAGAGCAAACATTTTCAATTTTAGCAAATATTAAAATAAGTTCACCACTTATTTTTGTTTCCAACGGAATATACCGAGTCCAAAAAATTCCACCCAAATCCAACAGGAATCAACACACCCATTTGGCAATTGCAGGAAGGTTGGGATGCACAGACATCTTGGTCAAAATAAATAAACTTTCCAGGATCTTTATTTACCGACTTGAGAAACATAGGCTTGGAAACAGCCAGCTAACTTCGTTCCCAACTTGGCATCTTAGAGAACCCTCCGTTTACAAAACACACAGGGACCTCAGAGCCTCCCAGCCCAGAATTGGCCAGGGGAGCACACGCCCATCGGCCCTGCCTGGAGAGGAAACAATGGGAGAGGCGCGAAGGAGCTAGCCCGGCGCTCCGGGCGCCCCAACTCCCCGGCCACAGCCCGCGCCCGACACCGCCCGCGGCGTCCCTTCCCCAGGTGCCCCACCTCTGAGCCCCGGGGCGCGGCCCACCTGCGGCGGCGCGGGCAAAGGGCTGCACTTACCGAACAGGGTCAGGGCCATTGTAAAGGCGCTCGCCAACTGCTCGCCGCCGCCCGCCGGTCCACGCGCTCCTCCCAGGCTGGCCGGAGATCACCTCATCGGCCCGACGCGCTCACACCTCGGAGCGAGCAAGGAGTCGGAGGGGCGTGGTGGGGGCGCGGGGAGGCTGCAGGCCGGGAGGCAGGGGGCCGCTGCAAGAAAAAAGTTATGCACGCGTTATTGTCAAGCGCACCCTGACAAGGGGGGAACCCGTTAGCCCTCGGCGAGCCGGCACTTGTCGCTGCCATCTGTGCAAAGCGGAGCGCGCGCGGGCGCCCGTACCTACGAGGTGGGGAGGCTTGGCCGCGGCGCAATGGCAGGCGGAGAGGCGGCGCCGCAGTGGCGGCGACGGCGGGGGAGAGGAGCAGCCTCGCAGAACCCCCGGCGGGGTGCGCTCACTCTGCATCCCGCGGCCTCGCAGACGCCATCTTGCGATAGCGTCTCCCACTGGATCCGCCGGCGCGCCTCCTCCCGTTTTCCCCTTGGGCGGCGGAGCCCCGTGCGTTCCCATGGCAACGGGCGCGCGCGGGGGCCCAGGGCGCCCGCCCCTCCTGCCCCGGGCCGCGAGGAGCCGCCCGAGCTGCTTGCCCGCGGGAGGCGGCCTCCCCGAGCCTGGCAGCAGCAGGGGCGGGATGCGTTTTAGCTGAAATCCCAGGTTTTTCCTTGAATGGGATTTGTGGAGACGCAGAAAGGAGCTGTTACTCGAAAGAAGTCCCTGAAGGATGCTCCATGAATACAAGGAGCCAGCCAGGGTCATCTGGGGATCGGGTTCGTGTGGGAAGATTCCTTTCCCCTGGCGCCTCCGGGGTTAACGAGAGTCTGGAGCCCTTGACCTGAAGCTGCAGGACCCGAGAAAGGAGCCTGGAGTCAAACAGTGGCGCTAAATGTTGCTTTCCCCTCCATTTGGACTTAGGAGCCACTAAGAGTAGTTCTGGTCAGATTATCATATGTGAGGAAACAGGAGTCTGTTAAAAAGCACCTGTGAATACATAAAATAATTTGTTATAAGCGCTTAAACCTAATTTTCTTCTTTTTACTTTACACGTCTTTGATATTGTCTGGGGGTAGGGGCGAAATCAACATTTCTCACCGACTGGCATTTCTTTACCACAAAAGATTCTTCCCCTGAGCTTTTTGCATTTATCTGATAATCACTGGCAACATCTTTCTGTGATATTCTCTGATCGCCTCTGTCTTTGCCTTAATTAAGGAGAAGCCATATAACGCCTTGAGATTATCAGCCAAAAGATGTTCGTGAAAAGCTGAGTTATGATGGCTTTTTGTCGTTTTCATGTAATGTATTCAACAATTCAGTATTCTCTAGTTGGTATACTTGTTTCTTTTTTGTTTTAATCCTGCTTTTTTCTTGTTTCTCTGCTTAGGGATTTGATACTATTTCAATATCTAATCGTGTAAGATTTTCTCTTTGGTTCTCATTTCTTCCTGGCTTTCAGTTCCCAGTTCCTCGGATTCCCTAATATTTTCTTTTTACTTTAGAACTAATTCTTTTAAGAATATTATATAAATATTTTTAATTTATCTTGAGGATCAAAATCATTATAAAGATGAAAATTATTCCTTCGAACAGAACCACAGTTAATTCATCGTCCTTTCACAGTAGCCTCAAAGATCAGAAGAAAAAGAAAAGCAGGTTGTAGGAGGAGCCAGCCTTTTGTTTCATATCAGTTAACTCAAGAAAAAAGAAACAGTGAAATAATTCAGCATCAGTGGGCAAATATTTAAGATGCTATAGGCTTAAAATTTCCTGATGTAGTCAAATGGCTCTCCTTTAGCCACTAATATTAACATAAATCTTGAAATCTCCAGAATTTTAAATCTTTAATGAAAAGGACTCTATTTTGAACAGGCTTTCTGCTCATGAAAAATTACAAGCACACAGTTCATGAAGATAAATGAGAAACTCGAGAAGGCTTTGTGGGACAGATTAGAGAACTGGGTAAAGATTGCTGGGGATCTGCTCACACAACTAGATAAAGCAGGATCTATAGACACATTTTACTCTCTCAATCAGAAGTCCCCAAACTTTGGGGGACCTAATTTCCCTTTGAGTGTCTAATAGCAATACTGTCTCCCTAGAGAAATATTTATGTACATACAAACACCAGAATTTTTTCACACAATTTCGGGAGATTCCGAAGGCTTCCCTGGTGGCTCAAACGGTAAAGAATCTGCCTGCAATGCAGGAGACCTGGGTTTGATCCCTACGTCAGGAAGATCCTCTGGAGGAGGAAACGGCAACCCACTCCAGTATTCCTGCCTGGAGAACTCTGTGGATACAGGACCCTGGTGGGCTGCAGTCCATGGGGTTGCGAAGAGTCGGACCCTATTGAGCGACTAACACGGGATTACAGACTGTTGAGGGAACTAAGGTTAACTCTAGATATATTTTGTAATCTAGGAAAGTTTTTCCTTTATAATTAAACTGTTTTAAAATGTCCCTTTCACATAGAAGCATGGAATATTGAACAGAAAAGGACCAAGATCCCCCAATACACAGATAAGGAATCTGAGGGTGCAGCGGTCACAAGGTTTCCAAATTGATACATTGGTATTGTGGCAGAATTAATTGGAAAAATCTTAGACATCTGGTCTTCTCCCTGACCACCTCCCTCACTCTCCATTCCCCCCACCAATTTAAATGGTACGTGGTTTGAATTTAAAAAGAAAAACCTGTTTAGTATTAGAAGCAGAGTTGCAAGGGGGGTGTGTTTTGTCCTCAGTCATTTTGTATGTTTGAGTCTTCTTGTAGTTTGGGAAGCTGAATTTTATTCAAAAGAATCTTTCTTCACAAGCTCTTCAGCTCAGAACTGTGCGTCCAGTCAGGCTGAGAGTAAACGTGTTTGTTCTTTTTCCCCCTCCTCTTTGTTAAGCTCTCTGTGAGAGGTAACAGAGCATCAAGGTTTTGATGCTACAGCTCAGCTTGTTGGTAATTCTCTCCATGCTTTGGAGTGATATCCTAGGGTTGAGTCAGAAATCAACTGTCCTGTGCTCAGACTTAACCCTCCCATTGTATAGACAAACCTTTGTTACTGGACCAGCTTCGTACTCACTAATGATGGCTGTTGACAGCTGAATCTTAGTGACAGCTTGGCTCAGGTGAAAACTATTTTCCCCTCCCCTTCCTCTTTTCCATACAAGTCTTAGCACCTCCACACCCAAAACACACACACCACGAGATGCTTTTAGGATACTGTACTACTTTAAACAATACAGCTGAATGTTGCCATGTTTCCCTTTTTAAGCATCTAGCTTTCCATAAGTCCTTTGACTTCTTAATGGTTTGATGCTCTAACAAAATGCTCTCTGTACTTTATCCAAGTGTTATGTCTTGAAAATAGTATTCATTTTTATAATGTCATATTATCCAATAAGGAATAGAGTATGTTTCTTTTCTCACTTAGCTGGAAACTAAGCAATAGCCTTTCTGCTGCAAATTCAATGTAAGGAAGGGCGTTAACCACTTGGGGTGATTATTATGGGTGGGGACTTAGATTGTTTATTAAAAGGGCAAAAATGAATTGACTTTTGAGAACATTCACGTTTTCATTCAAAGATTTAATTTTGCTTTTTAACACATAAGCACCTAGAAGGGCCAGATTTGTTTGCTCTGTTACTAAATAGTTGTTCCATTTTTAGACCAACTCTTTCTGGTTCTTACCTTTCTCATTTGTAAAATAAAGGAATGGGACTAAGTTATCTCTAATGTTCCTTTTAGGTTTGGTTGTCATTCTGTAATATTTTAAAATACTTAACTGGATTATGGATAAAACAGAAGATGACTTTTATTTGAATATTTGATATATTCAAAGTGTTGTCATATCTAGTAAATTTAAGTATCTTATGTTACAGTTTCATAAATATTTAGTGTGACTAAGAAGTCATACTTTGTTAAAGCATTGATATGTGATTTCATCTGCAGTATGCTATACCGATGTATTTATTGTATAGAGAGCAACCTTTTTCAGATTTAACAAGATTAAAATTAAAAGAGTGCACTAAACAATCCATTTCAACTGTACTAAAAACCGTTTTCTCATTTTTATTTGTTTTGTTGACTAAACAAAACTTAGAAAACCCTTTGAGTTAACTAATGACTTATCACAAGTGTTTTGGGTTTTCATTTTGTTACTCATTTAGCTTCATTCCCATTGGTAAACATTGATTCGTTTCTCAGTTTTGAATGAAGCAGAAATTAATGAGGCAGTTTCTGCCTCACAATAACAAGTTAAAATTATAGCACTTTATCATGTCAACACAGCTTTAAACACTAGGAATACCAGTGCTATTAGCACAGTTCCCAAAATAGTGCAGAATGTTTGCTGTTGAAGAAAAATATCACAGGGTGTATTTCTGCGAATGTGATAGAAAATTCTGTTCTTCAGTTATACTGATAAAGGTTCAAATTATTTATTTAAAATATTCACGATATGTAACATTCTCTCCTATGTTTATGTTATCAGTTGAAGTATTTTTTTCCACAGTGTGAATTTACTTCAGGTAGATTTGGTCTGTTTTTAATAATCTTTTCCGTAAATCCTTAATCTAGGTGAGTCTCCCCCACCCTCCTTTTATCTGAGGCTTACCTGATGTTTGTGTGGCATTTTATGATTTATAAGTAGCACTTTCACTGGGGCAAAGCCGTTTGCTTTATAATGGAGGCAGCATTTACTTTGAACTTAGGGATTTAGACCATGAAACTATTCAGTGGGGGGAGGAAGAAAAGAATATTTATGTCATCAGCTGTTAAATTGGCCTTCAAGCTTAGATTATTCATATTAATGTTTAGGAAAGTTAATTGTATTCTATTGACCACCAGAGGGTGCCTAAATTGTATCCATAGGACCAATTTTGGATCTTAGAAATCAAATTTGAAAAACACATTAAAATCCTTAAGAACTGAAAATGTTTTCAGTTCTCCTCCGTAGTGCTTCTCATAGTAGCAGAAGATAAATCCCACCAAAATTATACTAAAAGGAGAGGTGGATGTTGGCTGGTTGGGCACCGATTTGTAATTGCATATTACTGACAAACTGCACATTTCTGAGCTGGTGCTTGCTTAGTTTTTATCATATCACCTCTAAAATTATAGAAGGGCTGTGTGTGTGTGTGTGTGAGTGTAGAGGTATAAAGAGAGAGGAAATTGAAATTCAAAAGCAGAATGAAAAGGTTTTCTATCCCTGACCCAAGATAATGGATTTCTTGTTAATTGCTCAGCTTGAAGAGGAAGTTTTAGTGCAGTACATGATGGGATCACAGGTATTACTATGAACTCTAGGTCAGAATCTTCTGAATGTCATATGTCCTGTTTGTAAAATTTTGTGGTAGAATTTACTCTGACAAGTCAAAATGACCACTGGTTTTGAGTGACCAGGGAAAAAGGGTAAAAGAGTTCTGTTTTTAATTTGTTTTGAATACACATTTAAAATAATACTTATTTCCTGGTAAATAGTATAGCAGATCTTTTGGAAATTTTTTTGTAGGTTTAAATCAAATACATTTTCAAATACACGCTAGACAAAAGTACAGCGATTATGGCTGCTCTCAAGTAAAAGTTTTTGTTCTGAACTATAATCATGTTATTGTACTTTAAGCCAGCATTTCCATTTGTGTGTATTTTTCTGAGGTCACCAGGCATATCTAATGCAGAGTGTAGCTAAATGTCTATTTGACTTGAGCAGTTGGATTGCTGCCAGATTTTGTTTCCAAGAGGGTATAAGAAGGTTTGGCTACAAATCAATTCTCCCTAACATGGCCATGGTTTTTCCGGTTAATGTGGGTGTCTACAATAAGATGACTTACTCAAGCTGAATACATTGTAAGTTATAAATCAGCAAAATAGCTATGAACTCTGGATGAGAATTACCCAGTCTCTAATTAAGCAACAGAGCTGAAAAAGAGGGAAGTGTATTTCCATGATTGAAAACAATCTGGATTTAAATCTTATCTATCCCTGTGATGGATTTTTCATAAAATTCCTTTGTATATTGTTGTAAAATAGGACTTGTATCAGACATTTAGGACAATGTGCCAATTGGAATTTATCCATCTATCCTTCATCCAATCAACAAATATTTACTGAGTACCTGTGATATACCAGGCATTGTGCTAGATGCTGGCAAAGGAGTCAATGATGTATCAAACGTGTATCCAGATCTTTGAAATTTTGCAGCTCCTGGGGATAAGATTTATAAATGGAACAATAAAAGAGCCACGAGAGGGGCATAGATTAAATACCCTGGGAATTCAGAAGAAAGATTATATCCAGCTCATGAAATGCATGAAGGCTCCATGAGGAATGAAGCTTTAAGGTATGGCTGGGAATTAGGCACCCAGAAAAGAGAAAGGGAGACGTGAGGTTTAGATAAGAGGAAAGAGGTAGGTAATTGTAAGAGAAGAATGGCAAGCAGGGCAGTTTAGCTCCAGCAAGAACTCATGGGAGAGGAGGCTGGACATGCTAGTAGGGGACATATATTATAGGATATCCACCTTATACTATACAGGAACACTTCTTAAAACTCCTTCTCTTTTCCTGTCTGAGCTCCTAGCTATTCTGCAGCCAAGCACCCTCAAACCTCCCAAATTCTCTCCCACCCCTCAGCCTTTATGGCCTTCCTGTGCTCTCCCCATCCCTATTTTCTGTTATGCAAACTGATCTCTCTGGCTTCTGTTTCTTTTCCTTAACTTTTGACTGGTACCTAAATTCTCCCCTATATAGGGATTCAGGAACTGGCCCAGCAAGCAAATAATCTACATCCCTACCTTCTTGCCTTTCAGTTCTAGTCTTTCTCTGTGCTTTATCTCAATTCTGCACCAAAAAAAAAAAAAAAAGCATAGAAGGGCTTCCTTGGTGACTGAGTGGTAAGGTAAAGAACTGCCTGCCAGTGTAGGAGGTGTGGGTTCGATCCCTGGTCTAGGAAGATTCCACATGCCACAGAGCAACTCGGGCGGTGCGCCATAATTACAGAGCCAGGGAACCGCAACTACTGACACCCGCATGCCCTTAGAGCACGTGCTCTTAGAGCCCCCGCACTGAGAAGCCCCCACTGACTGCAACTAGGGAAAAGCCCACACAGCAGCAAAGACCCAGCACAGTCAATAAATAAATTAAAAATGTTAAAGAAAAAGCATAAACCTGGGTTTGTTTTTTTTTTTGTTTTGTTTTGTTTTTGTTTTTAGAGTTTTGAGTTTTTAATTCTAAATGAGCCACAGTTCAAAGTTCAGGTGCTGTTAGGAAAAAAAAACCTCCACTCCACTGCCCAGACCCAATACAGAATCAGTTTATTCCAATGAAGTACTCCAGCCAAACGAAAGCATGATGTGCACTTGTTTATTTGAATTACTCCTACTGAAGGTCCTTATTTCTGGAGAACAGCCAGGCATCTTGTGATCCACTCCTTCCACTCTTTAAAGGCTTCCACAGGTTTTGGCAAAGTTACCAGCTCCTCACGACTGTGTTTTGGGGTAACTCTAGGAGTGTCAGTGGACTCGGCATCAATCCACTTGACCAGCGCTTTGTACCGGTCTCCGAGCCGGAAGCCAACGGCACACTGCAGCTTGCGTAAGCAGATGGGGCAGAGGTCCAGTGGGCGCCGGTCAGCTTCCTCCAAAACCTGGGTTTTTCATTAGAAGATGAGACAGTAAGACAAAATTCTAATAAATTTTGTCCAGTGCTTAAAAAATGAGTACACCAGCAACTGTGTGAAATACTTTTTATATACTTTTTCTCATTTGAACCTCAGAGAAACCACGTGGGACAGAATCTTAGAATCCAGGACTCCTGATTCAGAACTCCAATGCTGGGTAACTGGAACACCTCTCTCTACAAAAAGATTTAGCCACAGACATATTTTGATCATTGGTATATTAATGTACATTGCCAATGCAGGAGATGCAAGAGACGAGGGTTCAAATCCCTGGGTCTGGAAGATTCCCCTAGAGAAGGAAATGGCATCCCACTCCAGTATTCTTGCCTGAAAAATCCCATGGACAGAGGAGTCTGGTGGGCTACAGTCCAAAGGGTCACAAAGCGTCAGACATGACTGAGCGACTAAGCAGACATACATACACTGGGAGCTCAGATATACAGAGTTGAAATCCAATTGATAAAGCAGACTACAAGTATTTACGAAACACCTATTATGAACTCAATATTTTGCAGTGTTTTTGATAGAAATGTTTACATGTGCTTGCGGCAGACCAAATGAAAGCAATATCATCGAACGAGTGTGGGTGTGCTAAGTTCACTTCGGTCATGTCCGACTCTTTGGGACCCCATGGACTGCAGCCCACCAGGCTCCTCTGTCCATGGGATTCTCCAGGCAAGAGTACTAGAGTGGGTCGCCGTGCTCTTCTCCAGGAGGTCTTCCCCAACCAGGAATTGAACCCAGGTCTTCTGCATTTCAGGAAGATTCTTTACCCTCTGAGCCAAGTGGGGTTAAATTTTTTTTTAAATGCTGGAGGTGGCTGGTCTTGTAGCTCTTGCCATCACATCTCTCAGCATAATGGTGACTAGAGGGGAGACAGCTGGCTAAGCACGAGAGAGAGGAAGGGGAAGAGGTCCTTAGAACTTGCCTGTCATGGGGCCATTAGTCCAGCATCAGTGCCTAGATAGTGCTCATCCAGGAATTGCAAGGGGTCAAAATATAATGAGTTCTTCAGTAGATGAAATTTATTTTACTGACAAGATTTAAAAATTCCAACCTGAGATGGAATAACGAACTTCCTGTTGAGTGTAGATTGTAGCAATGAGTGACTTTTCTGGGCTTGGGTTAGCTGATTCCTAGGTTTTAAAAACACTGGAAGTGCCCAGTACCTTTTAAGCTGTTGAGGGAAACTGGCTGTCTTAGGGTATGTCTTCCTGTATTTCCTGTGTTTCTTCTGAGGAACAATGCAAATTGAAGAGAGATAACCTCCAGAGACAGGGTAAAATAAAGTGCTAGTTTTAACAAAGAGAAGAAAACATCCAGAAAGAGCAAGAGCTCTCATATCCGGTCTTCACTCAGCCTGGCCCTCCCTCTGTGTTCTCCACCCCTTTCCAGTCTCCAGCACTAAGATTAGTTCATCCCTCTAATCTCAATCAAAGTCTCCTTGAGTCCCAAAAGCCTTTCCTCCCAAAACTATGATGGGAAATATTAGATTTTTTTTTACCATTTAACCTGCGTTTTATCCCATTACTTAATGTGACAAAATGGCTAATTTATTTCTCTGGCTGCTTTTTCCTTTTTTTTTTTTTTTAACAATATAATCTCCTTCAGAGAAGAGTGATGTTTGCTGCCTTACTGTAATCAGGGTCAGACATCTCTTAGAGTGAGGGAGTCAGGTTGGATGGTGTGTACATTCCCCACGACGTAGACCCTCAGGACCTAGAATCTGTCCCCTTCTTTTTCTTCCCACAAAGTTGGGAGTTAGAATTTAATTTAATTGAAAATATTTAATGCCAGTTCTTCTTTAGGCTCTCCCATTAGTTTTCAAGCCTGTGTATCCCTTGGCAGTATAGGGATATGCCAATACAGATACTTGGTTAAAGCAGAACCTTTGTGTATATATATATATATATACACACACATATACATGTATTGATATATATATAGACATATATGTGTTATATATAGAGAAGGAAATGGCAACCCACCTCAGTGTTCTTGCCTGGAGAATCCCAGGGATGGGGAGCCTGATGGGCTACTGTCTATGGGGTCGCATAGAGTCGGACACGACTGAAGTGACTTAGCAGCAGCAGCAGCAGCAGCAAATAATATACAGACGGACAGATGCACACATTCTACCTCTCTACCCACTGGATCCTTAGCTTAAAGTAGGGTTCTGTTGTGTTTTTCTTTATATTTCCCGCCACATAGATGCTCAGCAAAAGTCAGTTGCATATATTAATGTAAATATAAAAGCTAATTCAGTGATTTCAAATAGTCTGTTTCCATGATGAACCGCCCAGTGTGGAGCATGCTAGGATATTGATAACCTTCTGGTTGATGTTTACATTGCCCTGCTCCACTCTGTATTTTGGCAAAAGCAAGTGGAAGGTTTTGTTTAAAGTCTGCACTTACAACTTGGACTCATGATAGAGGATTAAGGAGCACCAGGATGTCAGAAGATTACTTGTAACTGCTGAAAATTTGGCCTTTGAATGTTTCATTTCTGTGCAATTCAGTGCAATAAGCTTTGCTTTGCAAAGTCAAGCTGGTCTTTCACACCAGTTCTCAGAAAATCTCACCTTATATGAAGTCTTTCTATGCCCTATACCTGGTGGCTCTTTTGTACAGAGGACCAGAGCCAGATGCCTATGTTTTCCTTTTAAAAAATATTTCAGTTACAAAAATGTTATTTTTCTACACATAACAATTACAAAGACATATATGCAAAAAGAAAAATAGGAAAGAGAAACCATTGTTAATTCCACTAGCAAAAAATAGCTACAGTTAACATCTTAGTTTATATCCTTTGAAAAATTTTTTCTCTGGCTTTACAGATGTGGCAGGCTTCCCTGATAGCTCAGTTGGTGAAGAATCTGGCTGCAGTGCAGGAGGCCTCAGTTCGATTCCTGGGTTGGGAAGATTTGCTAGAGAAGGGATAGGCTACCCACTGCAGTATCCTTGGGCTTCCCTGTGGTTCAGCTGGTAAAGAATCCGCCTGCAATGCAGGAGACCTGGGTTTGATCCCTGAGTTGGGAAGACCCCCTGGAGAAGGGATAGGCTACCCACTCCAATATTCTGGCCTGAAGAATTCCATGGACTGTATAGTCCATGGGGTCGCAGAGTCAGACATGACTGAGAGACTTTCACTTTCATTTATAGATGTGGCACGTGCAAGCATGGATTTTCCCCTTTCTCTGTCTCCCTCAAATCCCAATGATTATAGCATGTTAGTACTGTGAGACTTTGCCCTCTACCATAGTTATTTGGTAGGTCTGTGGATGGACACTGACCTAAGCTGGGTCATTCAGAATTTCTCTGTCTCTGAGGATGAAGGTAAAATGTTTAAATTAGGAGCTGTTGGAAATCATCTTTGACTGTGAGGAACAAGAAACAGAAAACAATCCAGTGTGAAAGAGTTGAATTAAAAAATAAGATAAGAGAGAAGTCCTGACAGCATTAAAGAATCTAGCCCAATTATTCTTTGTCTTGGAAGAACACATACTTTAAGTTCTGTAGGTAGAGGAGATGTTGGGGTGTCCTACCCATATCCTCCCCATCAGGAGTGAAGTATCTATTCCCCCAGGGGCCAGGAATGTCTGTTGCTGATGGCTCACAGCTGAGTTGATCCCAGGACCTGCCCTTGGACTGAAAGAGCTGCTTGGACTAATGTCACACACCTTTTCCACATAGGGGCAGCCTACATCCAATGATTGGTTGATATGGGGGTATAAAGGCCTGGGCTCCTTGCCTCAATACTGGGCAACTCCAGAAGCTCTCCATGGCATTGACCATGGCATTGATTATAACATCTCAATTTAAACTTGCCCTCTGTCCAATTCTCCTTTCTTCACTCTCTTATAGTTATTGATTTAAAGAGGGTCATCTGTTAAACTTTCTGCATGCAAATCCCTTTCTCCATGTTTCTTGGGGAGCCAGACTAAAGACAGTGGGAGTGGCTGCTGCTGCTGCAAAGTCATTTCAGTCGTGTCCGACTCTGTGCGACCCCATAGATGGCAGCACACCAGGCTCCCCTGTCCCTGGGATTCTCCAGGCAAGAACATTGGAGTGGGTTGCCATTTCCTTCTCCAATGCATGAAAGTGAAAGGCAGAGATATCTAAACATTCCACAGAATGCATTCTCCCTTTTACCCTTCTTATAAATAGTTCCACCATTATTGTTTGGCCTAGAACAAGTGGTTTCTTAGTTTTTGCAACCAAAAAGGTTCTAACTAGTGTATTATTTCCTTATGCTAAATTTCTGTAAGTACAGTCAATGTTACACTAGAGATACAGATTTTAAGAATTTTGATCCCTATTGCCACATCATCCTTCAGAAACTTGTACCACTTTACATTCTCATCAGTAGTTCATGGAAGCAATCTTCCCAGATGCTGCACGACACTGATGTTATTCTCTTTTTTTTCATTTATTCAACAGTTGTTTATTGAGTGTTGCTGTGTGCCTGCCTATGTACTGAAGGCTGGGGATAAGTCACTGGCTTCATGAAGCTTGCATTCTAGGTATGAAAAGATAGCCAATTAACAATTAAGTGAGAAAGCTTTATACCACAAAGTGGTTAAATACTGTAGAGACATATAAAACAGGAGGAAGAGGCCAGGTGTCCATTTCAAGCACAGTGGTCAGGGGAGCCATCCAATGAGATGGGGACTTTTCAGCAAAGGCTTGGAGCAGGTGAAGGAACAAGGCATGGAGATATCTAGGGAAAGAGCATTTTTGGCAGAGGGAGCAGCAAGTTCTGGAGGTTGGATAACGCACGTTCATTCAAACAACATCAACCAGGCCAGAGACTGGAGGAGGAGAGTTGGGGGAGGCAAAGAGAAGAGCGAGAGGAGAGGTGGTTACTGAGGAAATGAGGGCGCCTTCATTGTCCCAAGGATTGTGGCTTTCTCTAGAGAGGTGGAGAGACTGGAGCACAGGAGTGACATAGTCCAATTTATGATTCAAAAGATGCCCTCTGCACCACAGCTGAAGGGAAGTCTGCATACTGCAATGGAAGATCCCTAGTGTCGCAACTGAGACCCAACGCAGGCAAAAATAAGTAAGTAAAATATTTTTTAGAAAAGGCACCTTCTGGCTGCTGTGTTAAAGAAAGACTCCAGCAGCCCCCTCTACCCACCATCCTCAGGAAATATGGTACAGGAACCCCACTGAACGCCTAAAACTGTGGATAGTACTGAATCCTAAATATACTGTGTTTTCTTCTATCCATACATACCTAGGATAAAATTTAATTCACAAATTAGGCATACTCAGATTAACAATACCAATCATAAACTAGAACAATGATAAAAATGTACTCTAGCAAAGTTATGTGAATGAGGTCTACATCCCCAAATATCTTACCACATGAATGAATTCAATGCCTTTCCCATAACCAAGCACTGATCATGCACGGTGACTGTAATTTTGCAGTTTGAGGTGAGACTGCAAAACTAGCATAATTCTTTTTCCTTCTTACCAGAGATCTTAGCAACCTCAGTATACAACTTTGTTCTTTCTTTTAAGTTGAGAACTTTCACCCTTTCACTTAAAGAAAGTGGGAGGCCAGTCAGCAGACTTCGCCTAACCAAAAACAGTATTTCATTGCGGTTTCTTTTGCACTTGAAGATTTTACATGTAAGGTGATTGTTTCTATTTCTTTTATTGGAAATGGTCTATTTTTAAGATCTTTGCTGTGCTTCTATTAGCATAGTACCTTTTGTTATGGTTTTCAGTGATATCAAGAATGTAGCTCTTTGTATATATGTTTAGTTCTAGGTCCAGAGTTATTCTTTTCTTTAATCCTATGTGTGTTTTTTTAGAGAGAGAAACTTTTAATTTTTATGAGGACAGATTTAAAAATAACTTTTCTTTTAAGGACTCTGCTTGTGATATAATATTAGAAGTATTTTGCCAAGATTGTTGCTTCAGCCCAGGCTTTTTATTTGAAAGCACAGGGAGCTGGCTTAATTGAAGGAAAAGTCAATGCAATGTTTGTGATTTAAACTGGAACCTGGAGGTAGGAGATTTAACAAGGCTACATGAGATTCTGGAACTGGAAACTGAAACCTTACCTGTCACCAAAGCATCATTTCCATTTCTCTGAGTTCTCCTGTTCTCTGCTCTCTGCCTATCTCTAAGCATCTGCTTCATTCTTCTCTGAGAAATGGTTTATCCACACTGTGGCCACCCAAGTTTGAGCGCCACTGACATGTAGACTCGTATCTCTGCGCTCCAGTTTCAACTCATAGGAGAGAGAAGCTGATTCACACAGCCGCTGCAGTACTAGACTGGTCTATCTCCTACCCCCACTGCTGCAGGACAAATAAGCCATGTCCAGGGAGTGGTGCAGTCACTAGCTACACAGGGCTTATCCTGAGGCGGGCACATGGAGAAAGGCGTTCTCAAATGGGAATAGGGACACATAATTGAGCACACCACGAAAGAAGTATAATCCACATTCGTCCAAATTTCATTCTCCTACTTCCACAGTTTAAAATTTTCCATACATCCAAAGTCAATTTTTATGGAAGATATACTTTGAAATATCACTTTATTTTATATTTTGTTGCAAAAGATTAGCCACTTGTCCCCAAATTTTGATAGAAAAGTTGAATTTGTGTCAGAAACGCTATTGATATGAGCCAGATGTCTTATATCTTGAATTGCTTACTGTAATTTGACTATTGCTATTTAAATATTATGTATCTAATTGTTTGAAATCCCTCTTGGTATATCAGTGTCAATTATGCCTTATATGTGCTTTGTGCTCAGTTATGTCCAACTCTGCGACCCCGTGTGTGGGGCCCTAAATGGGAAACCTTAAAAAGAAGGGCTAGCTTTGCGGTTTAGAGCTAAGATGGTGCCCGGCAGAAGAGATGAGGGCTCGGCCTAAGTTGTTTGTCAAAAAATTTGATTGGTTCCTCAGACATCCGCGCTCGTGGACAACACGTGATCACCATAGACCCCTGTCGTGATGTAAGCACGTGGTAATCTGACCTTTAACTTGAGTGGTAGAACTATGGAAAGTTCCTCGCAAAACCCCCTGCTTGCCTATATAAAGCAAGAGCTTAGACAATAAAACGGAACTGCTTAGACAGAACCTGTGTCGCGGGTGATTATCTCTCGCTGCCGAGGGGCTGGGTTGGCGGACAGCAGGCTCACTTTTCCTCCGGAGCCCTCAGCTCTGCTGAGGGAAGATCCACTGCCTCTCTCTTTCTTCGGAGTGTCCCCCACACCCATGGACTGTAACCTGCCAGCCTCCTCTGTTGATGGGATTTACCAGGCAAGAATACTGGAGTGGATTCCCATTTCCTTTTCCCAGGGATCTTCCCAATGCAGGGATGGAACCCGTTTCTCCTATGTCTCCTGCATTGCGGGCAGATTCTTGAGCCTGCAGAGCTCAACCTGCTGAGCCATCAGGAAAGCCCTTTATATGTTTGTTTTGTTGTTATTGTTCCTTACCAATTAAAAAAGAGCCAAAGAATAGAATCAGACCAACGATGACACAAGAAAGATGGGAGCTTTTCTGGTAAGCGGCCTGAGGTGACCCTAAAAATGGTGCGCTATTCACTTGACCCAGAAAACCCCACAAAATCATGCAAATCAAGAGGTTCAAATCTTCGTGTTCACTTTAAGAACACTGATGAAACTGCCCAGGCCATAAAGGTTATGCATATCCCCAAAGCCACCAAGTATCTGAAGGATGTCACGTTAAAGAAGCAATGTGTGCCATTCCGTCGTTACAACGGTGGAGTTGGTAGGTGTGCACAGGCCAGACAGTGGGGCTGGACACAGGGTCGGTGGCCCAAAAAGAGTGCTGAATTTTTACTACACATGCTCAAAAATGCAGAGAGTAATGCTGAACTTAAGGGCTTAGATGCAGATTCTCTGGTCATTGAGCACATCCAAGTGAACAAAGCCCCCAAGATGCGTCGCAGGACTTACAGAGCTCACGGTCGGATCAACCCCTACATGGGCTCTCCCTGCCACATTGAGATGATCCTTACTGAAAAAGAACAGATTGTTCCTAAACCAGAAGAGGAGGTTGCACAGAAGAAAAAGACATCCTAGAAGAAACTGAAGAAACAAAAACTTATGGCCTGGGAATAAATGCCGCAAAAAATAAATGCTAATAAAAGTAAAAAAAAAAAAAAAGGAAAGAAAGAAAGAAAGATGGGAGTCACTGCCAGCCCACCATGTCTGAGGGATTCTCTTATAGATCTTGGTGGAAAGACAATTGAATTCACCACAGAGAAGCAGCTGCAGTGGGAAGTGGTAGGGAAGATGCTGTCAGTTAATCTCATGCTACTGGGGCCCCTTAAGGCGCCCCTAGCTCTTCTTGCTGGTGAACCTCATTCTTCCATTCACTTTACGATTCTAAAGCCACCCCATGCTGTCTAGGACATTTCCTTTGCCTTTGAGGTAGCCAGGAGGAGCATCATATTGCTTGTAACCAAAGACCTTCATCTGCTAAAGGTGGCTCTCGTTTACCTCTGCGGGGTGGGCCGCTCCTAATCTTCTATAGAAAACAAATCCCACCCATCCTCTAACCACTTGGCCTCTAGATCCTAACACGTCTAAATCAAGATCTACTCCTCTTATACTTTGGATATAATAGACCCCTCCTTTTGGCTGGCCTGAGCCAGGTTTCTGTCACTTACATCTGAAATCACCCTGCAGCCAAGCCCCTCTCATCTGGCTGTATATGTGTATCAAGTGCCAAGCATAAGACTTGGAAGGCAGCAAGTACTAGTCCATAAATAAACTACTATACTTTTAAAATCAAAGATATTTTTATAAATCTGTAGATAACAGAGAAGTGGAAACGTTGCTTGGAGCAGCATAGTGGTTAAGCCTACGTCTCCTGAAGTCAGACTACTTGGCTGTGAATTCCAGCTCTGTATATGAATATCAACTCTGTGATCTTGGACAAGTTATTAATGTCTCTGTGTCTTAGCTTCTTCAACCCCTAAAATGTGGATGATAATAGGATATATCTCATAAAGTGGTTGGACTTCCCTGGTGAACCAGATAGTAAAGAATCCATCTACAATGCAGGAGACCTGGGTTCAATACCTGTGTCAGTATGACCCCCTGGGGAGGGAATGGCAACCCACTCCAGTATTCTTGCCTGGAGAATCCCATGGACAGAGGAGCCTGGTGGGTTGCAGTCCACGAGGTTGCAAGGAGTCGGACATGACTGAGTGACTAACACAACCACAACCATAAAGTGGTTATGAGGATTCAATTCAGTTCAGTTCAGTCGCTCAGTCGTGTCTGACTCTTTGCGACCCCATGAATCGCAGCATGCCAGGCCTCCCTGTCCATCACATCTCCCGGAGTTCACTCAGACTCACGTCCATCAAGTCAGTGATGCCATCCAGCCATCTCATCCTCTGTCATCCACTTCTGCCTCCAATCCTTCCCAGCATCAGAGTCTTTTCCAATGAGTCAACTCTTCGCATGAGGTGGCCAAAGTACTGGAGTTTCAGCTTTAGTATCATTCCTTCCAAAGAAATCCCAGGGCTGATCTCCTTCAGAATGGACTGGTTGGATCTCCTTGCAGTCCAAGGGACTACCAAGAGTCTTCTCCAACACCACAGTTCAAAACCATCAATTCTTCAGCGCTCAGCCTTCTTCATAGTCCAACTCTCACATCCATACATGACCACAGAAAAAACCATAGCCTTGACTAGACGGACCTTAGTCGGCAAAGTAATGTCTCTGCTTTTGAATATACTATCTAGGTTGGTCATAACTTTTCTTCCAAGGAGTAAGCATCTTTTAATTTCATGGCTGCAGTCACCATCTGCAGTGATTTTGGAGCCCCCAAAAATAAAGTCTGACACTTTTTCCACTGTTTCCCCATCTATTTCCCATGAAGTGATGGGACCGGATGCCATGATCTTTGTTTTCTGAATGTTGAGCTTTAAACCAACTTTTCGCTTTCCTCTTTCACTTTCATCAAGAGGCTCTTTAGTTCTTCACTTTCTGCCATAAGAGTGGTATCATCTGCATATCTGAGGTTATTGATATTTCTCCCGGCAATCTTGATTCCAGCTTGTGTTTCTTCTAGTCCAGCATTTCTCATGATGTACTCTGCATATAAGTTAAATAAACAGGGTGACAGTATACAGCCTTGATGTACTCCTTTTCCTATTTGGAACCAGTCTGTTGTTCCATGTCCAGTTCTAAGTGTTGCTTCCTGACCTGCATACAGATTTCTCAAAAGGCAGGTCAGGTGGTCTGGAATTCCCATCTCTTTCAGAATTTTCCACAGTTTATTGTGATCCACACAGTCAAAGGCTTTGGCATAGTCAATAAAGCAGAAGTAGACGTTTTTCTGGAACTCTCTTGCTTTTTCCGTGATCCAGCAGATGTTGGCAATTTGATCTCTGGTTCCTCTGCCTTTTTTAAACCAGCTTGAACATCAGGGAGTTCACGGTTCACGTATTGCTGAAGCCTGGCTTGTAGAGTTTTGAGCATTACTTTGCTAGCGTGTGAGATGAGTGCAATTGTGTGGTAGTTTGAGCATTCTTTGGCATTGCCTTTCTTTGGGATTGGAATGAAAACTGACCTTTTCCAGTCCAGTGGCCACTGCTGAGTTTTCCAAATTTGCTGGTTATGAGGATTAAGTTCATTAATTTACAAAAGCATTTAAACAATGCCTGATACATGCAAGTGTTCTAAAAATGGTTTTTGCTTTGATGCTGATCATTTTTGAATGATCGGGTCAGGAATGAAAAAGATTTCAATGTGTTCACAAGGATTAGTATGCTTAAATCTTGGTTACTAGTTGCAGAATCTTAGATGAAATGCCTACTTTCTCTGAGAGTCCATTTTTTCACTATTACACTGGCACATATAAAGTCCCACGTGAGTATGTGAGCTAACTCGCTTCAGTCATGTCTGACTCTTTGCAACCGCATGGACTGTAGCCCATCTGGCTCCTCTGTCCATGAATTCTCCAGGCAAGAATACTGGAGTTGCCATTTCCTCCTCAAGGGGATCTTTCTAACCAAGGATCAAACCCCAGTCTCCTGCATTGCAGATAGATTCTTTACTGTTTGAGCCACCAAGGAAGCCCCATAAAGTCCTATATTGTGGCTCAAATAATGAAACACAGGTGGTTTAACAGAAGTTCATATAATAAGGACTTTGAGTCTGGGGGAGAGGCATGGGGTTAGCTGACTGCAAGCTCATTTTGAGCTAATACAATGTCAAGGCTGTCTTAAAACTTCCAGAAGTCAGACAGGTTGCAAACAGTAGTGTCAATTTATAAAGATTACAATGCTTGGGTCTTCGCTCAGTGTTCAAGTACAGATTCAGCACTTTGATAGGCTGGAGAGTGTCTGGTAGAGAGCTAGACAGAGTGAGGGATATTTCAATCAGGTAATTTGAGGAACAATTGAGAGCCTTTAAAATGCTTGTTCTGAATAACAGGAGTCGAAGAGAAAATGAAATAAAAGGTACTCAAAACGTTGCCCTGTGGCGGAGGGATGGCATTTCACCTGACATTCTCCAGAAGCCCTGGGGAAGGCCCTCGTGGCAGACCCCAGCTCAATGTGAGTGCGTGCTCTTTACCACGGAGAAGGCGATGGCACCCACTCCAGTACTCTCGCCTGGAAAATCCCGTGGGCAGAGGAACCTGGTAGGCTGCAGTCCATGGGTCGTGAAGAGTCGGACACGACTGAGCGACTTCACTTCACTTTTCACTTTCCTGCATTGGAGAAGGAAATGGCAACCCACTCCAGGGTTCTTGCCTGGAGAATTCCAGGGATGGTGGAGCCTGGTGGGCTGCAGTCTATGGGGTCGCACAGAGTTGGACACGACTGAAGCGACTTAGCAGCAGCAGCTCTTGACCAGCTAGAGCTGTTTAATGATGGAGAGGGCTGCCTTGGAAAGCCACAGTCCCCTGACCCTGAGAGGAACTGGGTGAACCTGAGTTTGTGTGTGAGTGTGTTAGTTGCCCAGTTGTGTCCTCCTCTTTGGACCCCCATGGACTGTAGCCCCCCAGGCTCCTCTGTCCATGGAATTCTCCAGGCAGAAATACCGGAGTGGGTTGCCATTTCCTTCTCCAGAACCTGAGCTTAGGGACATATTAACAAAGAACCTGAAATGTAGGAAGTCATTCATGACTTCTCTGTTTCATTTCACATTCTGAAAAAAACATTCCTTTATTTTTGTTTTTAGATTTAAAAGAGGTCAACTAAACACTTGACTGATGGGTTGCAACTTTTGAAAAGTAGGAGCAGCTGCATATAAGGGTTGCCTTTTGCCCTAACGGGAGTGGAAAGAGCCATGATTGCCTCCCAGGGCAGAATGGCCCAGCTGGTCCTGTCTTCAGGATCATGCCAAGTGGTTAGCATTGAATGTGCTTTCACTACTGCTGACACTCATACCCACAGCCTTGGAATGACCCAGAGGTAGTCCCACCCCAGTGTGACGATAAGATGAAGCCTTATGAATCCATCTGAGTGTAACATCTCATTTTGATCACTTCCCTCTGAGCCCAGGAGGCTTGGAAGAGAGTTGATAGTGCAAATCCTGTTTGCAAGTGCATTTCTTTCTAAAGAAAGAGTTGCCAGAATGTTTGCTCACAGAACAGCCACTGGCTAGCAGAACTCACACTAAATAATCACAGGGGATTAAAATGAATAATGAGGGTCAGAATCATTCCACACTAAAAGTGGATGGTTTACTTTTTCTTAAAAAGAAAAAAAAACAAACCTTCCCTCCATATCCAAACACTGCTCTACCTCCATGCTGCTTTTCAAGAAAAAAAAAAAGAAAAAAAAAGCAAACAAATTATAGAAATACTTTTGTTTAAAAATCTATTTCTTGTACACTGTAGATTCAAACAGCGCTGAGAAACAGCCCATGGACACTTTGATATTTATGTGTTTGATATATATGTGTGTGTGTGTGTGTAGGAAGAAATGTAAATATCTTGTACTGCTGCTGCTGCTAAGTCACTTCAGTCGTGTCCGACTCTGTGCAACCCCCATAGATGGCAGCCCACCAGGCTCCCCCGTCCCTGGGATTCTCCAGGCAAGAACACTGGAGTGGGTCGCCATTTCCTTCTCCAATGCATGAAAGTGAAAAGTCAAAGTGAAGTCGCTCAGTCGTATCCGACTCCTAGCGACCCCATGGACTGCAGCCTACCAGGCTCCTCCATCCATAGGATTTTCCAGGCAAGAGTACTGGAGTGGAGTGCCATTGCCTTCTCCAATATCTTGTACAGAAACTCCAGAAACTCTTAACTACAGCTGCTTATCCAAATAGAGGCAGCAAGAGGTGTCAATCAGTGAATCATTTAAACTCCTTGAATCCCTATTGCTGCTTTCCCTGGAAAATAAAATTTATATTTTAAGGCAGGATAAGAAAACAATTAAACACAGAATTCTCTCTGTTTGTTTGGGTCTTTTCCCTCCCGAATGTGCAGTGTGTACATGCATTACACATTAACCAGAGCTCCTCAAAGATGGGAGTGCCTGCTCAACCATAAAAACCAATTTTTTTCTTTGTTCTGAGGCTAGCAATGTAACTTCTTAAAATAATAGTGTTCTTTCCCAGCACTGTAGGGGGTCATGGTGACTTGCTGCTCACTTTGTACAAGCTTACCTGGACTATGTGTCCTTGGTGACCTTTATGTAAAATATCAGTGTGTCATTTTGATATATGACCTTTGTCTCAAAAATGCATATGACTATGCCTTCTAACAGTTGGGATAGTTCTTGTAGCTTTCTGAGAATCTGTTTCTAGGGTTATAATCATTTGGCTCGAATAAAATTCTCTTTTTATTCTTGATAGTTAATTGAATTTTCGACAGGAGTTTCTTTTCTAATTATAAAAGGAATATATAATAATTGTTTAAAAATCTGGAATATATGGGAAATTATGAAAAATTTCTAGGTTCAGAAAAGTGAATATAAAAACAAAAATGCACATTTTAGGTGATTGGTGTCACATAAAATGTGATTGCTGCTGCTGCTGCTGCTGCTAAGTCGCTTCAGTCGTGTCCGACTCTGTGCGACCCCATAGATGGCAGCCCATCAGGCTCCCCATCCCTGGGATTTTCCAGGCAAGAACACTGGAGTGGGTTGCCATTTAGCTGTCCTTAATCACAACACTTCTGACACCATATGTGTTGGATGGTTTTTTTACACTAACCTATTCTTCTTATTCTCCAGACACCAACTGGCTGTCCTACAATTCAATTCTAACCCTAACTACCCAGAGTTATTTTTCAGATTCTATAGGACTACGCAGTCAAAAGTCTCAGACTGTCTGTCAGCTGTGTCTTGACTAACCAACTGGCTATTAATAGAGAGTTCTCAGGATCTCCCTCCTCATTCAAGAATTTGGTAGAATGGTTCACAGGACACAGGAAAGCACTTCACTTACTATTACTGGTTTATTATAAGGATATAACTCAAGAACAGCCAAACAGAAGAAATGTATAGGGCAAAGCATGACATGCCTTCTCCTGGCAGGCCACTCTCCCTAGCACTTCACTGTTCTCATCCACCAGGAAGCTCTCCAAACCCACGGTTTAGGGGCTTTATGGAGGTTTGATTACTTAGGCATGACTGGTGAAATCATTAGTCATTGGTGATTGAGCTCAGTCTCCAGTCAGGGGTGGGAAGTTTGGTGGAATGGAAAGTTCCACCCTTCTACTCATGCCTTGGAGACCAGCTCCATCCAGAAGCCATCTAGGTGCCTCCAGGTACCAGTCATCTCATGCGCATACATAAGACACTTATCACTACCCAGAATTTCCAAGGGTTTTAGGAACTGTGTGTCAGGAACTGGGAACAAAGACTAAATATATGTATTTCTTGTTATGCCACAGTGCTCTATTTTAAAGGGTTCTCTGGGCTAGGCAACTGAATGCCAGAATTGAAAGACCACCAGCTAGGTACCTGGCTGATTCATTTTCATCAAAACTGTTGTGGTTAAAACCTCCTTCTTTGTATGGTTAACTAACACTTACTGGCAATCCCTGAGCCCGGGTTGGGACGGTGTTCTCTAAGTGTGGTCTTGAAGAACAGCATAAGCATCTTCTGGGAACTTGTTAAGAGATGCAGATTCTCAGCCCACCTCACACCTACTGAATCAGAAACTCTGGGGTGGGGGCCAGCAATCCTGTTATAACAAGCCCTCCAGGTGATTCTGATGTGTGTTGAAGTCTGAGAACCACTGCCTGGGGTGCTCCCATCCCGCAGTGGGGAATTGGCTCCAAATGACTCACACTCTCAAGTCCAATCACATACGTATCTGGATCTGTGTGGCAGTTACACAGGGACATAAACTCATAAAAACTCTTCAAGCTCCACACTTACTATCAGTGGATTTAATCAGGCCTACTTTGTTTTGTATTTTGGGGGCTTTTTGTCTTGTTCTGTTTTTAACACAGTCAAACTGTATTTTTAAGAAGGCTGGTTGGGGCTGGGCTTGTCCCTATGAATTAAGGTGTCAGACCCAGGGATGATGGCCCCAGCAATACTGTCTTCTAATCAGTGATCACTAGGTGGGCATTCCATGGTATCAACAGCCAAGGAGGCCTATCCCCAGAGGTATTTATTGACATTGTTTAGCAGTGAATTAGTCCCCCAGCAACAATCTAAACTTGTTCTATAGCATCCTGGGTATGTCTCCAAAATGTGGGGCACAGATCCAGGAAGCCCTAAGGTGACACGTGGGAGCAGGAGGGAGGTAGTACTAGTCTTTCAAGCAGGAAAAGGGAAGCTGGAGAAATCTAGGGAGCAGCGATAAAACTCAGCTGATCTGGGCTATGTGTGCCAAGACAAGTCTTGGGCAAGAGAGAAGTCATGGCCAAAAAGCCATGAGTCACACAAACAGCGAGAACAGACCTGCTGAGAACAGCCTCTCTTCTGCTGAGAGATTCTGGAGGAGCATGAGAAGGCGGGGGGAGGGTGGAGGAGCGGTGAAGCAGACGGGCCAGGAAGGGCCCTGCAGCTCCTAACAGGCGTCTGTCCCCTGTCCTGGTCATCAGGGTGAGGTGCAGACCCTGAGAGCCACAGAGAGCTCTGCACCCAGTCTCAAGACCACAGAAATCCTCTGCTCCAGGGCCAAGGTGTCTTGTGAATCCTGAAATGAAAAAAAGCCCAGCTTCCAGTCCCCCTCACGAACTGTCTTCGTGATGAACCGGCCTGCCTTCGCTCTTATTTGAGGAACACATCTTAGACTATGCAGCTGGGCCCACTTCTGTTAATCTCCACACTGCTGGGCAGTGTCAACCCTGCACAGTGAAGACTCAGTGAGAGAAAAGTTAGAGAAAAATTGCTCCAGCAGGTGGACCCCGAGGCCACGCCTCGCGCTGCGCATGCGCACAGCCGCCCGCCGCTCCCCGCCCCTGCGACTCCTCGAGAGTTGCTTCTGCGGTCCGGGACTCGGCAATTACGCCAAACCTGGAGTTTTCCTTTCAAATGCTCCCTACAAGGTATTGTTTAGTCAGCCCTTGCCCAGTGAAATGAAAACACATTTACAACCATTCCTATCTAAATCAATGAAGTTTCCCTTTATTTCCCAGACCATTTAAGTTGAGATGCAGGCTTCTGCGTTTTTGGTTCCTGGTCCTACTTGGTTTTGTTTCTGATGCTTCAGTTGGATAGTTTCACTGTGGGAGGTGCTCGTTAGTTCCTTTGCCTTATCAGCATCAAAACTGTGTTTCTGTGTTGGGTGAGTCTCCCATTGCATAAGGCTGGGCGGAGAAAGGCCTCCCTCTCATGGCAGAGGCAGAAGCAGACAGGTAACCTCTTTCCATCTCCTGGGAGTTAGCACGGGCAGCTGGGGACCTGAGCTCGGCCAGTCAGATGCTACCTCCTGCGGCTTTAACTCATGAGCAACAATGCCGAGACGAAGGGAACCACTGAGGAGTTCTTCACGTGGGACAGCAGTGCAGTTTGAGTGTCCAGGGGTAGCGGAACCAGTGGCAGCTGCCTGGTTCCATTGTCCTAAAGTGTGATCTTGTCAGCTGACTAGCCCAGGCCAGTTTCTGTTCTCCATCTCCTCTGGCCACGTCGATGCTTGTGGTCAGCTCTCCCTTTCTGGAAGACTTGGTCTCCTTTCCCGGATCCCAGGTCAGCAGTCATCACTACCTCTGCAGGCTCAGCACCTCCACCCTGCTGTGGGTGGCTGATCCTGGTTGTCAGGGTATCGGGGGCCAGCTTGCCTGGTAACTCCTGCCTGCCTGATGCTTGTCTGCTAAAGCCAGCATTCAGCCGAGATTTTGGAGGTTTTATTCCAGGTATGACAGTTTTCAGCCAGTTCAGAGGAGCTTCTCTTTGTGTAGATGTGGCACTTTCTGGACCCACAGGTTGTGCAATATAGGGTTGCTATAACAAATAACCTAGACAGCGTATTAAGAAGCAGAGATATTTCTTTGCCGACAAAGGTTCATTGTCAGGAAACATTTAACAGGAGGCTTCCTGTGTGCTGTTTTGGATCTGTCAGGAATTCTCTGCTCCTTATTAATTCCTGAATGCTCGGGAATTAAGAGGAGAGGCAAGCCTCTCCTGGAGGCTGAAGAATCCAGGCATTTCCTTCATTAGTTTTTTTATACAGTGATAAGTATCCTCTTCCTCCTTGTGAACCTTACAGTAAAAGTGATTGTTTACAAATCTGTCTCTTTAATATGGATTGCCTATGTTTTGTAAGTCTGGAATTTTAATCTTTATCTTTGCTAAGAATAACAACTTTGTATGACAGTATATATGCACACACCATGTTAATTAAAACACTTTTGCTCCTTCAGAGCTCTGGTCCCCGTGTCTTTCTCTCTCTCTCTCCTTCTCTCTCTCTCCCCCTCTCTTTTTCAGGCTGAACCCCTGGAGCACAGAAGCTCTCTGAGTTCACTTTCCTGCCCGGGTTTCTAAGACCTTCTCGAGAAGACGCCCTGCACCTTCACCCTATCAAGAGGGCTCCTGAGGCCTTCGTGAACAGAGCAAGCCCCATGCAGGGGCTTTATTGGCTTTCTCCATAAACCAAGAAATATCAGCCTCTTTATCTCTCCTTTACTTTCTTATCGGTCAACTCTGGACCACCATGTTCCGGTCCATTAAAGGACCACAACAGTCCATTTAGTCACAGCTATGGTTTTTCCAGTTGTCATGTATGGATGTGAGAGTTGGATCCTAAAGAAGGCTGAGCACCAAAGAATTGATGATTTTGAACTATGGTGTTGGAGAAGACTCTTGAGAGTCCCTTGGACAGCAAGGAGATCAAACCAGTCAGTCCCAAGGAAATCAACCTGGAATATTCATTGGAAGGACTGATGCTGAAGCTGAAGCTCCAGTACTTTGGCCCCTGATGCAAACAGCTGACTCATGAGAAAAGACCTGATACTGGGAAAGACTGAAGGTGGGAGGAGAAGGGGACAACAGAGGATGAGATGGTTGGATGGCATCCCCAACTCAATGGACATGAGTTTCAGTAGGCTCCAGGAGATGGTGAAGGACAGGAAGCCTGGTGTGCTGCAGTCCATGGGGTCTCAAAGAGTCAGACATGAATGAGTGACTGAACAGTAACAACAGCAAATTACTACAGACTGGGTAAGACCCAGTAAGTATCTTCCATCACAGTTCTGGGGGCCAGCACTTAAACAAGGTGTGAGCAGGGTTGGTTCCTGCTGGAGGCTCTGCACGGGGATCTGATCCATGCTACTCTCCTGGCTTTGGGCAAGGCTGCCTTCTTTGGCTTTCCTGGGCTTGTAGCTGCATCACTCTCCTCTGGCTCAGCTTCATGTGCCCTCCCTCTCTGTATCTCTGTGTCTTCTCTTTTTCTATCACTCATAGAAAGGGAACATTTGGACACAGAGGGAAGCCAACAGGAAAAAGACACAGGGAGAGACCTGTGTGAACACAGTGAGCTGGAAGGTGGCCATCTACAAGCCGAGGAGGTGAGGGTGGTGGGGGAAAGCAGGAGAGTGCCATAGAGGTCAAGGGACAAAGATCACTTCAGGAAAGAAGGAATCACCGCTGAGGTCAATGCTGCAGAGAGGCCTTAGGTTCCCAGATTCCATCTGGTTAAGGAACAAATGGCAGATAAAGAACTGGGGACAGAAAAGGCAGATAACCTGTAAAGAAGGAAAACGGGACTAAGGATAGACAGAGCGGTCACTGAATAAATGCGAGGTTTGTCTGCTTGGAGGATGGGAGAGGGAGAGGGGAATGGCAGCCCACTCCAGTATTCTTGCCTGGAGAATCCATGGACAGAGGAGCCTGCTGGGCTACAGTCTACGGGGTCGCATGGGTCGGACACGGCTTAGCGACTAAACCACCACCACCACCAGGATGGGAGAGACAGCCCTTGTAAAAAGCTGGGGGTGAGTCTGCAGGGAGGTGCCTGGAGATGGCAGAAAGAGGAACGTTCCCAGAGAGATGCCGAGATTCAGATGGAAGTAGTAGGCTCCGAGCTCGGATGGGAAGAAGACACCTCTTCGGCCTCTCAGGAGGGAAGTGTGTCACTTCAGTGGCAGGAAGGTGAGAGTTCCTCTGTGACGGCTGCCTTCTTCTGTGTGAAGTCACAGGCACGGTATCTCCTTCAGAGAGATGGGCAAATGGGTCAAGGTTTGAGAAGAGTGGAGGTGACTGGAGGCTACACAGAGAAGGGACACTGCCAGGCTCATTGGTACATCTAGTGAAGCAAGCGGTCATAGGCTGCTAGTTTTTCTTTTTAATTAATTTTTACTGGAGTACAGTTGCTTTACAGTACTGTGTTAGTTTCTATTGTACAACAAAGTGAATCGGCCATACATAGACATAGATCCCCTCCCTTTTGAACTTCCTTCCCATTCAGGTAGCCTGCTAGTTTTGAAAATGAAAATTTTGAAATGTGGGGAGGGTGTATGTCTCTACACAAGTAGAGGCTGTGTGCCATTGGCTGTGTACATGACACAGCATGTGCATTAAGAAAGGAGTATTCAGGGATACTTGGTTCAACAGGAATTTATCTGCCTGACTTTTTACAGTTATAGCCCCCACCCAAACCCCAACTATGTAAACCCTTCAATATTTTAATCTTGAAAGTTTCCTGGTAAAGTAAACCGATAGTGAATTCGTTCCGTATTTTCTTGTGTTCCTTTCTTCACTTTTAAATATTTCTGACTACCACTAGGTGGTGCTTTGTTCAATTCATTCAAAAGTAAAATTTCTTTTGATTCAGAAGGAAATGCACTGAAAAGTAAACATGCTATCAGCTGCAGTTCAGTCCTAATATTTACTCTCCAACTCATTCCAAGTTTTTAGACCAGCTGTGGTATAAAGGAGAATTTTGCTTTTCTCAGGTGTTACACAATGTCCTGCTTGTCTTTAAAGGAAATGGAGACGAGGGGGTACTTCTTTTTGTCCCCTTCAAAGGACCTGGTGAAGGGAGTGATGCAGGAGGCAGGTCTCATCTGAGAAAGAAATGTGAATGTATGCATGATTGAGAAATCACTTTGTATTTGCAATTCTTACACCTTTTTAAAAAATGAAAATTTGGGGGCTTCCCTGGTGGTCCAGTGGTTAAGACTGTGCTTCCACTGAAGAGGGTGTGGCCAAAAAAAAAATATAATTTCATATTAAAAAAATCAAATTGCCTTTTAAACCAAAGACGCTTACTAGCCCTTTTAGTTCCATTTAATAGTGCCTGTCACTTCTATGCTAGCATACCAAGTCTTCTGTAAATTCATTACTAAAAGCACTCTGTTGAAACTGAAACGATCAATCTCTTATGAAGGTACTAGTAAGCTAGTAGAACAACTATTTAAATAAAATAAGTACATTTTTTTCTTTATCATCAGAAGTGATAAAATAGGATTTTATGTATCAACCCAAAGCCTCCCTTTCCCTCTGTGTGCATTCTGGGTTTGAACACTAAATTTGCTGCTTACCAGCTCTGTGACTTTGGGCCCAGCCTCTTAACCTCTCTGAACCTTGGCTTTCTCACTCTGTAATACCAATATCTGCCCCGCCCCCACTGCTAGAGTTGTTATGGTAAAAAGAAGCTTTCAAAAAAAAAAATATTGTGACGTTTGGGGTACAGAATGCTTGATAAATAGGAGAGGTTAAGTACAAGTGTATCCTTTTAGATCCATTATTATTTCTGCCTGAAAACTAGCATGCTAGAGTTGCGTAGCACATCTTCCGCTCTCTCTCCTCCCCAACCCCAGGCCCAGTGTCCACCCATCTTCATCTTGTATGGTGCCCCAGGGGGTTGACTTGTGTTGACTGGATGGACCGGTTTCTTTATCCTCTGGCTTCTGGCTGAGTTTGGACAGTGGACAGGAGATTGGAGGGGGGGTGGAGAAAGGTTGGGATATTTGTTTGTCTAGCTCCCTTCCTGTGGGATACTGGGGGCTGGCTGCAGCTCTCAACTGAATTTCTCAGGTTCCTCTAGCTAGCCTCACCACACAGCTCTCTCTGTTTCTCTGAGTTTTAGCAGCTTCTCACTGTTCTTGCTCTCGCAGCGACTCTCACCCGTTACTGAACTTGTAGGGTCTCTGTGCTGCTCTCTGTATTATTGCATAGTCCCTTTATTAAACGCTCCTCACATAACCTGAGTGTACCGTCTTTTTCCTGCGGGGTCTCTGTGATCCAAGACTTCTGCTAATTTTGGAGGCCACTACAAGAAATGTCCTTGGATTCTTCATTGCTTGGGGCCTCTGTGTTTCTCTGGAAATCTTGATGAAACTTGGACAGAACCCAAATTCCAGGAGTTGAATTTGAAAGCCTCCCACTACTTGCGCTAAGTTCTTCCACTGCTTTCGGTGCTCCTGAGTCCGTGTCTCCTTGGTTCCAGTGTGGATCAGACCCAGGGTGAAGCTCCAGCCCTTCTGCACTGTCCTAAGACCTCCAAACACGCTCAGTGTTGTGTGATGCTCTGTAACGCTGCTGAGTAGTGAGGGTGATGCAGTAGGGACCCTGTAGCATCCCATCCAGATTTCAGCCACCTTCACTGCCTCCCAACACCTGATCCACTCCCAAATGAGCCCTCATTGTCTCTCTCCTCACTCGCTCCCAGTGTTTCTTTGATTGAAGCACCTATGACAGCTCAAAACCATCTCAAAAGATCCCCCACACACACACAAATAAAGAATAAAATCTGGCTATAAGAGTAGTGCTGGCCCAGAACTGTGGGCATTTAGCCAGAGGGCCTTTCCTCTTGGAGTAGGAGGTGGGCTGGTGATGAGGTCCTAGGCCTGAAGCCTCACTGGCCAGGGTGATGGCAGGACATTGCAGATGCGGAGCACGTGGGCCCAGCCAGCTGCCAGCGGCAACCGCCCTCTGGTTAGGGAGTCTGAAGGGGCCGAGATGGTGGGGGAGCTTCAAGGCCAAAGGACACTGATGTCCCTGGCCACCAGGTGCTGGTGCTGCACTGAGCTTTCAGCTGTGTCTCCTTGCACCAGCTTTGCCTCCGTCACCCACAGTGAAAACTGAGGTCAGGTGGGAACATTTAAAAGACTTATTGAGATTTTCCCAAAGGTCTATAACAATTGTGGAGAAAGTATCATATGGGGTGGTGAGGGGGAACCACAAAGGAACAAGGACACAAGAACAAAAACTTCCGAATAGGCCAGACCTTCCCAGGGCTCCTGACCTGACGCCCATTCCTCACTCCAGCCCACCCGAGCAAGGAATAGCTCTCACCAGACATCTCCCTGCTCCAGATCATGGCCTCTCATTCCTGGGACACTTCGCACTCCAGCCCTAAACATCCTTCTGTGTGGTCTGAACTATTCCCAAAATGACTGACAATGAAAGTATCCACCCCATCAAGGGAAAACCCAGTCTCCTCACAAAGGCTTCCTATAATTACTCAATAATTACAAGTATGTTTCTCAAATACTGGGCTGTTTTACCTAATATAAGAATATGTTTGGAACATCGAAAGCTGAATTGAATTTGGGTTGTGTGATAATCTAAGTCCAGTTCCTTTGCAGTCTCTCATCAAGAAATCAAAATTCTTGGAATCCAGTTTATCCATGGTTCACTTTGTTACAACATGTTTTGGTGATATGTTGTTCAGAATAGAAGGCTTATTCATATTTTTGATGCATTTTTACTATTTTAAATGTTTTTTGTCTCATGTAATACATTAGACTTGGAGTGTTCCATTCTTATTATTTAATTAGTATGGTTTCAGCTTTCCTGAATGGACCCTGCCCAACACATTAATCTGTAGCTGGATGGCCAAATGGCACTAAAGATTCCAAGTGCTATTTAGGATGGGGAAAATGGATATTGAGAACAGCTATCGTCAAAACAGACCAAGAATTCTAGTACAATTTCATTCTGTTGGGGGCATAACTCCACAGTATCTTTCAAAATTTGTTGAAACCATGTTAAGCTTTTGTTCCAGATGATTAATTTTTTATGCCTATAACATTGAAAGACTTTCTTAAACAGTTCTACTTAAATTCACAATAATTATTTGGACTTACCGTATTTTATTGGTTTTATTTTCATAACTCTTTGGTATAACAGATCTTCTTATTTTATAAGTTATTCTTTTTTCCTCCTCTAGGTTTTTTTTTTTTGAAAAAAAATGAACTGTGTGTATGTTGCCTACATTCTGGGTTCCTGGATGTTGAAAATGTGTCTTGTCTTGAATGTCGCACAAGTCAGTAGTGTCATGTAATACTGACTTAAGATTATTTAGGGGAAAAAATGGAGAAGTAGCACAAGGCATCTGTGCCCTGAGCTCCCATTACTCCACAGAAGGGTGATATCTTGGTGTGACCTACGTGGACTGCATGCATGTGTAATGGCTGCCAGGAAAGGAGGCCCCCAAAGTACTTTATATATTTATAGGGAAGATGGAGGAACACTTAGTGGATATAACAGTGGGGTTTCCTAGTTCAGGAGGCTAATAAAGAGCCTCCAGAGCTCAGCCTTTGGTTTTAACCTGTTCTAGTAGGCTCATTTAAACCTGCTAAATAGGCTTCTTGTTAAGCTACTGAGAGAGGTGGGAAAATGAACCTTGTTCCTAGGATGTCTAGTTGCTGTTCAGTAGCTAAGTCATTTCTGACTCTTTGCAATGCCACGGACTTTAGCACACCAGGCTCCTCTGTTCTCCACTATCTCTTGGAATTTGCTCAAATTCATGTCCATTGAGTTGGTGATGGTATCTAACTATCTCATCCTCTGCCACCCTCTTCTCCTTTTGCCTTCATTCTTTCCGAGCATCAGAGTCTTTTTCAGAGTTAGCTCTTCACATTAGATGGCCAAGTATTGGAGCTTAAGCTTCAGTATAAGTCCTTCAATGAATATTCAGGGTTGATTTCCTTTAGGATTGACTAGTTGGATCTCCTCGCAGTCCAAAGAACTTTCAAGAGTCTTTTCCAGCACGACAGTTCAAAAGCATCAATTCTTCGGTGCTCAGCCTTCTTTATGGTCCAATTCTCACATCTGTACATGACTACTGGAAAAATCATAGCTTTGACTAGACGGATCTCTGTGGGCAAAGTGATGTCTCTGCTTTTTAATACCCTGTGTAGTTTGTCATAGCTTTAGTTTCATGGCTGTAGTCACCATCAGCAGTGATTTTGGAGCCCAAGAAGATAAAATCTGTCATTGCCTTCAGTTTTTCCCCTTTTATTTGCATGAAATGATGGGACTGGATTCCATGAGCTTAGTTTTATTGAGTTCCAAGCCAGCTTTTTCACTCTCCTCTTTCACCCTCGTCAAGAGGCTCTTGGATGTTTATCTCCTCAGTAATGTTGATACTGATACATATAAAAGATAATTTGGCTGGGTGTGTAGTTCTAGGGTCAGAACACTGTAAGAAAATTACTCTTAGATATTAGTGTGGCTTTCTTGTATCCTTGAGAACTGTATGAGATCAACTTGAACCCTGACTTCACATTTTGTACATGTTCAGAACAGTAGGCAAGATTTCTTCAGATTCCCAGGGATTTGTGTAGAATAGTGGTTAAAAGAAAAAAAAAAAAAGGTTCATAACCTAAATTGCCTGTGTTTAAATTCTGACTCTGTTGCTCGGGTAACCACGTGACCCGACTTTCTTAGACTTTCATTGCCTCATCTGTAAAACAGGAAAATAACACATCATCTGTGCTGACCAAATCTTTCCAGTCCCCTTGTGGTGGGTTAAGCTGTGTGACTGATCATTAGTTGTGAGTAGAAATGACATCTGTGACCCATGGAACTGTTGATTTGAGAATTTCAAGAGTCCCCTCCCCCAATTTTGGCATGGTGTTAAGCAATGTTTAAGACGGTAAGAATTGTCCAGTTTGCACACACAAATGAAAGGGAATAAAGAGAATCTTGGAATTTGAGGCTTTATAGGTAGGCTTTGCCCATAACATTTCTGAGGTCAGAAAGGTGTATATTCAGTTGTCTAGATATGTGAAAGTTATAAACGGAGATAAAATATTAAATAAAATATGTTCCACCTTCCTGCCTTAACAAATATAGTTCCATAATGAAAAAAATAAAAACTAGTTTAAATCTATTGTTTATGACTGAGAGTCAACAAAATGTCATAGATAATTTATTGCCCGTATTTTAGGTGGTCTTTGTTGGGTCAATAATATTACATGAGTAAGAAAATTAAGAAATAAAATTTATGACATTTGATATAATTCTTTTATGAAATCACTAATTATAGATATAGTAAGGTTTTACATTCCTCTGTTCTTTTGATAGTAGTGCTATACAAGGAGATCCAACCAGTCCATTCTGAAGGAGATCAGCCCTGGGATTTCTTTGGAAGGAATGATGCTAAAGCTGAAACTCCAGTACTGTGGCCACCTCATGCGAAGAGTTGACTCACTGGAAAAGACTTTGATGCTGGGAGAAATTGGGGGCAGGAGAAGAAGGGGATGACAGAGGATGAGATGGCTGAATGGCATCACTGACTCTATGGACGCGAGTCTGAGTGAACTGCGGGAGTTGGTGATGGACAGGGAGGCCTGGCGTACTGCGATTCATGGGGTCGCAAAGAGTCGGACACGACTGAGCAACTGAACTGAAGGGGTTAAAAGCAAAGTAATTATTCAAAGTATAAAAATTTAAATAGAATTTTATCAAAATGGAAAATTATATAGATGCAAAGTCAAAATAAAAAATTAAAATTATTTTCAAAAACATTTTATCCCATAAATAGCAAAATTTTCAATCTATGAAAAAGTAAAATAAAATTGTAGTAGATGGATATTAAACTTATAAATCAAGTTAATAAGCATAAATAACTTTAAATTTTGAAATGTTAATCTTATTGCTATTTTATAATTTTGATTGCAATTTTAGTGTTCAGTGTCTATCCAGTTACCAATATAAAGGAAACTGGCATCACTTTATGCATGCATCTAGACCTGATATTTACACATTTAAGAGTAACATGAATTATTAATATTGCACAATGTTTCTCTGGCACGATGTACATCTTTTGACAATACTACAGATTGGAACAGGAAAAGAAAATGAGCACTTGACGTTACTGGGAAGCAGTACTTTGTGCATGAATCTATTGCATTCATGTTCAGAGAAGAGATTTGACAAGTTAGTCTTTTTTCTTTCACTTCCATAGCTTGACTCTTCCATCCACTACAAATTAGTGTTCATCTCTGACATCAGCAGTGACAGCCCACGAAGGTGCATGTCACTCTGATGTAGGTACTTTGTTTCGATGATACATGAAAGAGATGTAGAGAAGTGTATTCGTGGGGCCTGAATGGTTAAGTTGTGAGAGCAGCTGTAGGTGCTGTGCCAGGGCTGACTGTCAGATTTTGAGTGACACAGAGACTTGCCGAAGTATGGAGCCGAGGGCAGTGGTCCCTCTTGTCTAGGTCTGAGGGGACTAGAGTGGCAGATTTGAGAAGCTGCCTACTCCTAAACTCCAAAGAATAAGTTGGACTATCAAAGGCCAATCAGTAATAAACCCAGCAACAAAGGACTGAGTCTTCTCACTGAAGTCTGATGGCATCAAACTGCCAGTGATTAGCGAGAGAGGGAGGTCTGGGAGTGAGACATTAGTAAAGTGATGATTTAGGAAAACTAAGAACTGGAATGAAAGTTGGGTGTGCTTACTGGCTCATGACACTAAATTGAAACAAAGAGATCATAAGCCAGTTGAGATTTTGAGAAAGTTATATTGCAGAAGAATCTCTGAGCCTAGACTAAAAAGCTTTTTACAGATTGAAACACTCTCTGGCCCCAAAACTTGCAGAGGCAGGAACTATGCTGTGAAATCAACACCACCGCCCATGATGTGGCCAAAGAGGATACAGAAAGGTGATCCGGGGCCACAGAGAAAAGGGAAATTCCACCAACAAGTTGGCATCAGGTCTCATCCAGGAAATCCCCCAACTGCCAGCAGAAAGAATCCTCACAGCGCATGTCCCATCAGATCCCACGGTTGCTGCAGACCGGTGATTGCTGTGTCCCTGGTGGTCCTTTTTCTGGAGGGAAGTATCTGTAGTAGTTGTCCTCTCCTGAATTTGCAGAGGTTTAGTAAGAGTACTAACCCCACTCCAGCACTCTCGCCTGGAAAATCCCATGGACGGAGGAGCCTGGTGGGCTGCAGTCCACGGGGTTGCGAAGAGTCGGACACGACTGAGCGACTTCCCTTTCCCTTTTCACTTTCCTGCATTGGAGAAGGAAATGGCAACCCACTCCAGTGTTCTTGCCTGGAGAATCCCAGGGACGGGGGAGCCTGGAGGGCTGCCGTCTATGGGGTCATACAGAGTTGGACACGACTGAAGCGACTTAGCAGCAGCAGCAGTAAGAGTACTGGGGGTCTGAGAGAAGATAACATGTCCACTAGTTCATGTGTTATGAGGTCACACAGAGCCAAATCCAGATCTCAGAGAGAGGTGTGTGCTGCATCAGCCCTGGACTGTGAACTGGATGTAGTAACTTGATGGGACTTTTGGTTTTCTTCCTTTGGAACATTGAGAGTATGTTCAGCATAGGAAGAAGAGTATGCTCAATATTTGATAGCCAGAGAAGGGGGGAAATGCAGTCAAGAATCAAGCAGGAAGGCAGGATTCTGAGTTTAGCAGTTACCTTAGCCTCTTCTCAGTGTCCTTGCATGTCATTTTTTCCTTGGATCTTTGCAGCAGCCCAGTGAGGGAGTGGGAGACAGATCTTCAAGTATAGGGAGCATCACTAAGGGCCCCAGCTGCTGACTCTGAAATCCATGGCCACACCGCCCTCTTCCCACCAGCTGCTTCTAACCACAGCCTGGGTGTGGCTGGGATACTGGGGCCCCTTGGATAGTGAACTTTGGCTCAAGGATATCCCCAATCCCATGGCCCTGATGACCCTTCTTTAGCCTCCTCTCTACCTTCTCTCCTCTGTTTTATGAGGGGTCAGCTTTATCAGGCTCCTTTACCTTTTCTCTCACGGGCATTCCCCACCGCCCTCCACCCCCCCCACCAAAAAAAAACCAAAATGTAGCCAAAGCAAAGGAGTAGATTGCTGTAGAGATCACTATCTTCCACTGAAAACTGTGCTCTTCTCTATTGTGTAGAGATATTGCTGGAAAGACATATAATCAGTTCTTCTGCCAGGGATTAGTTTTATTGGTGTCATGCTTTCCTGGCTCTGGCTTTATAATGGGAGCCCAGGGCAGTCTCTCACTGCCAAGGACACGTAACTTCAAATCCAACTCTCTGCTGTGGATGTCCTCTTTATTTATGGTACTCCTCTTGCTTTATAGCTCAGCTGTATAGTGAAATATTTCAAATATTATATATAGCATTTTTATGTGTTTGGAGGAGGTAGGGTTACATTCCACATTATCTCCATCCTTAAGTTCTCCCAAAACAGCAAACATCCAAAATGAAAATGCAAAATTCCAAAAAAGTTAAATCATTGGGAAAACAGAAACATTTTTCTTTTAAAATATGTTTACTTCATCTTATCCTGTACATCTCTTTACATAGTTGTAATTAGCATGTAAATCAAGATTTTAATATTTTCACAATATTTATTAGGTTCCATACAGTATTTTTGTAGTGAATTTCTTAGTGGCTTCTGCTTGCTAGTCATTAAGTAGAACATAAATATACCAGTTTACAGTTAGATACATTTTTAAAAAATTTACTGAAGTATATATTTTTTTCACTTTATTTTGATTGGAGGATAATTGCTTTACAATATTGTATTGGTTTCTACCATACATCAACATGAATCAGCCACAGGTATATGTTATGTCCCCACTCTCTTCAATCTCCCACCCCATTCCACCCCTCTAGGTCACCACTGGACACTGAATTTGAGCTGTCTGCATCATACAGTAAATTTCCACTGGCTATCTAATTTTGCATTTGGTAATGTGTATTTTCAATGCTACTCTCTCAATTCACCCCACTCTCTCCTTCACCCCCACATCTGATCTTAAGATCAGGAAAGAAAAAGTTTTTAAAAAACTAACTATTGACTTTCCTTCTAAATGTAATTTTCCTAATAGACTTTCCATTTGGGAAGATACAACATTTGTTCTTTTAGTTTCAGAAAGAGGTTCTGGTATATATTGAAGACGCATTGCTTAAATTGGGTCCATTTTGCTTTGTCTTGAAGGAGTATGACCTAGTGCTATATCAGTATCTTTTCTCTGTCCAAAAGATTATTTCACACAAATGTAGGACATAAAATCTCAGAAACATATTGAATATATCAAAAGTTGGTCAGCAGTGGCATTTTAGGGTGTAAAATCACTGGCTACTTGTTTCAAATTTACTGCTCTTGTTGTAAATATTTGCCTATATTTAAGATTTTGAATACCCTCAAAAGAAGCAACATGTAGGAACTGGGATTTGATCATGGTGTTTTAAAAGCAGGTTTTACCTCGCAGGTAAAACATTCAGAAAACTAAGATCATGGCATCACTTCATGGCAAATAGATGGTGAAACAATGGAAACAGTGAGATACTTTATTTTCTTGGGCTTCAGAATCACTGCAGATGGTGACTGCAGCCATGAAATTAAAAGATGCTTACTCCTTGGAAGAAAAACTATGACCAACCTAGACAGCATATTAAAAAGCAGAGACATTACTTAGCCAACAAAGGTCCGTTTAGTCAAAGCTATGGTTTTTCCAGTAGTCATGTACAGGTGTGAGAGGTGGACCATAAAGTTGGGGCTAAATTCTTTGAGCGCCAAAGAATTGATGCTTTTGAACTGTGGTGTTGGAGAAGACTCTTGAGAGTCCCTTGGACTGCAAGGAGATCCAACCAGTCCATCCTAAAGGAAATCAGTCCTGAATATTCACTGGAAGGACTAATGCTGAACTTGACACTCCAATACTTTGGCCACCTGATGTGAAGAACTGACTCACTGGAAAAGACCCTGATGCTGGGAAAGATTGAAGGTGGGAGGAGAAGGGGACGACAGAGGATGAGATGGTTGGATGGCATCACTGACTCGATGGACATGAGCTTGAGTAAGTTCCGGGAGTTGGTGATGGACAGGGAAGCCTGGGGTGCTGCAGTCCATGAGGTCGCAGAGTCAGACATGAGTGAAAAACTGAATTGAACCTCTGAAGTGGCTCACTGGTAGAGTCCACCTGCCAGTGTAGGAGATGCAGTTTCAGTCCCTGGGTCGGCAGGATCCTCTGGAGAAGGAAATGGCAACTAACTCCAGTATTCTTGCCTGAAAAATGCCATGAACAGAGGCGCCTGGCAGGCTGCAGCCCATGGGGGTCCCAAAGGGCTGGATGGGACTAAACACACATGGATGCATGATGCTATGCGAAAAACGGGCAATGTGCTACTCTGAAAAATTTAGTGTAATTTTAGTAAAATTATTTGTTTAATGTAATATTTTAGTTTTAAAATATATTTTAATTATGAAACATTTATAGAAAATTAGACAAGAGAAGTGAAACTGTCATCAGCTTTATAAAGTGTTATCAAGTTGCTCTTCGAAGTCATGGCACCAATATATGCTTCCACCTTGTTCTAATGTTCTCACATGCTCCCCCAATACCTGGTCACATCTGACTTATTTTTCTAATCTGATGAGAAATTTTTGTATCATTGTTTTTTCATATTAATTTGTGGTTTATATAATTTGTTTAAAGAGGATATTATTTATACATTTTTGTTAGTAGTAGACCTAGGATTTACAACATTTATCTTAATCATACTGTATCTTTAAATGGTACCATATACTTCACAAACAGTATGAGAATCTTACAACAGTATTATTTCAATCTCTCCTTCCACCTTTTGTCATATATATAACTGTGGTCATACATATGCTATGGCTATTATTTTTGCTTTAGACAGTTAATGATTCACTTTGCCATACACCTGAAACTAATACAACGTTGTAAATGTGATTAGACATGAGAAAAAATGTGATTAGACATAAAAACTCTTTTCTATTTACTTTCATTTTAACTATTTCTAGAAAATTTCCTTTTTGTCAATCTAAGTTTCTGTCTGTTAACACTGCTTGAAAGACTTCTTTTGACATTTCTTGCAGTGCAGTTCTGAAGTTAATAAATTCTTTCAGTATTTGCTTGTCTAACAAATCCTTATTTGTCTTCCATCTTTGAAAAGCATTTTCACTGACTATAGAAATCTAGATTCGTCAGTCTTCTCCAGCCATTTTAAGGAGACTTGCTTATTTGGATAAGAAATCTGTGGTGAAATTTACCATTTTCTTCTGTATGTTTTTTTCAATTGAATAGGCTTTATTATTTATTTTTTCTGTTGTGTGAGTTCTTTATATAGTATGGATATTAATCCCATATCAGATATATGACTTTCAAACATTTTCCATTTGGTATGTTGCCTTTTCATTTTGTTGACTTTTTTGCTGTACAGAACCTTTTTAGTCTGATATACTCCTACTTATTTATCTTTGCTTTTGTTGCCTTTTGGTATCAAATCCAAAAAATTGTTTCCAATGCCAGCTTCATGGTGTTTACCTCCTGTTTTCGTTTTATGGTTTCAGGGCTTATGTTCAAGTCTTTAATCAACTTGGAGTTAATCTCTGGGTATGGTATAAGATGGTGGTCCAGCTTCATTCTTTTGCATATGGCTGTCCAGTTTTTCAACACTGTTTATTGAAGAGATTGTTCTTTCTCCATTTTATGTTTTTACAAAAAAAATTATTGGTGTATGGTTGATTTAAAATGCTGTGTTAGTTTTGGGTGTACAGCAAAGTGAATCAGTTATGCATATGCATATAGCCATTCTTTTTAGATTATTTTCCCACATAGGTTATTACAGAATATTGAGTAGTTTCCTGTGCTATACTTTAGGTACTAATTAGTTATCTATTTTGTATATAGTAGTGTGTCTTTTTCAATCCTGATTTCCTAATTTAGCCCCCCTCCCCTTTCCCCTCTGGTAACCACATTTGTTTTTTGCATCTGTGACTCTATTTCTGTTTTGTAAATAAGCTCATTTTACCATGTTTAAGATTCCATATATATATGCAATACTATGTGATATTTGATTTCCTCTGTCTGACTTACTTCACTTTATGAAAACCTCTAGGTCCATCCATGTTGCTGTAAATGGCATTATTTCACTCTTTTTATGGCTAAAATCCATTTTGTGTATGTATCACATCTTCTTTATCTATTTCTGTGTTGATGGACATTTAGATTTCATCCATGTCTTAGCTATTGTAAATAGTGTTGCAATAAATATTGCGGTGTGTGTATCTTTTTGAGTTAAGGTTTTCTCCATAAGCACAGGAGTAGGATTGTTGGATCACATTTATTTTTTTGAGGAGGACTGTCCATTATTGTTCTCTATAATGGTTGTACCAATTTACATTCCCACCAACAGTGTAGGAGGGTTCCCCTTTCTCCATATCCTCTTCAGCATTTATTGTTTGTAGTTTTTGATGATGGCCATTCTGGTGGCGCTAGTGGTGAAGAACTTGCCTGCCAATGCAGGAAACCTAAGAAACGCAGGTTCAATCCCAGGGTCAGGAAGATCCCTGGAGGAAGAAATGGCAACTCACTCCAGTATTCTTGCCTGGAGAATCCCATGGACAGAGGAACCTCACAGGCTACAGTCCATAGCGTCACAGAGTCAGACATGACTGAAGCAACTTAGCATGCACACATTCTGACCAGTGTGAGGTGATACCTTATTGTATTGGTGATTCTGAGCATCTTTACATGTGCCTGTTGGTCATCTGTATGTCTTTTATGGAGAAATATCTATTTAGATCTTTTGCCCATTTTTGTTGTTATTGAGCTGCATGAGCTGTTTGTATATTTTAACCTCTTATCGGTCACTTTGCAAATATTTTCTCCCATTCTGTAGGCTGTCTTTTCATTTTATGGTTTCCTTTGCTATGCAAAAGCTTTTACATTTAATTAGGTCCCAATTGTCTTTTTATTTCCTTTAGGAGGTGGATTAAAAGATATTGCTAGAATAAATGTCAGAGTGGTCTATATTTTCCTCTAAGAGTTTTATATTATCCAGCCTTATATTTAGTTCTTTAATCCATTTTGAGATTGGGATTAGGTCTGTAATCTATTTTGATAGTCATTTGTGCATGGTGTTAAGAGCTCTAATTTCATTCTTTTACATGTAGCTGTCCAGTTTTCCCAGCACCACTTACTGAAGAGACTGTCTTTTCTGTTGTATAGTCTTGCCTCCTTTGACAGATTAGTTGACCATAGGTGCATGGTTTTATCTCTGGACTTTCCTGTTCTGTTGATCTGTTTTTGTGCCAAGACCACACAGTAACCTGTCCATTGGTGTGAGGTGTTAAAGTCCCCCACTATTACTGTTACTTTCGATTTCTCCTTTTATGGCTGTTAGTGTTTGCCTTATACATTAAGGTGCTCTTGTGTTGAGAGTATGTATGTTTAAAATTGTTATATCGTCTTCTGGTACTGATCCCTTGTTCATTCTATAGTGCCCTTCCTTGTCTCTTATAGCAGTTTTTATTTTAAAGTCTATTTTTGTCTGATTTGTATTGCTACTCCAGCTTTCTTTGGATTTCCATTTGTATAGAATACCTTTTTTTCATCCCCTTTCAATCTGTATGTGTCCCTAGATCTGAAGTGGGTGGGTCCCTTGTGGACAGCATATATACAGGTCTTGTTTTTGTATCCATTAGCTAGTCTATGTCTTTTGTTTGGAGCATTTAATCTATTTACAGCTATTAACATACATATGATATGTATATCCTATTACCATTTTGTTTTGGATGTGTTTTTTGCAGGTTTTTTTCTCCCTCCCCTTTCCTTCTTTTTGTGATTTGATGACTGTCTTTTCTTAGTGTTGTGTTTAGGTTTCTTTCTCTTTTTGTGTGTGTTATCTAAGGTAGTTTCTTGGTTTGCAGTTCCCATAAGGTTTTTTTCAAATGAGGTGTAGTTGTGTTGGTTTCTGCTGTCCAACACAGTGAACTGACTGTATGTATACATATATCCCCTCCCTCTTGGACCTCCCTCCCAGCCCACGTCATCCTACCCATCTAGGTCATCACAGAGCGTCAAGCTGAACCCCTGGCACTACATAGCAGGTTCCCATTAGCTGTCTATTTTACATATAGTAGTGTATGGGGAAACAGTGGAAACAGTGTTAGGCTTAATTTTTTGGGGTCTCAAATCACTGCAGATGGTGACTGCAGCCATGAAATTAAAGACGCTTTACCCCTTGGAAGGAAAGTTATGACCAACCTAGATAGCATATTCAAAAGCAGAGACATTACTTTGCCGACTAAGGTCCGTCTAGTCAAGGCTATGGTTTTTCCTGTGGTCATGTATGGATGTGAGAGTTGGACTGTGAAGAAGGCTGAGCGCAGAATTGATGCTTTTGAACTGTGGTGTTGGAGAAGACTCTTGAGAGTCCCTTGGACTGCAAGGAGATCCAACCAGTCCATTCTGAAGGAGATCATCCCTGGGATTTCTTTGGAAGGAATGATGCTAAAGCTGAAACTTCAGTACTTTGGCCACCCCATGCGAAGAGTTGACTCATTGGAAAAGACTCTGATGCTGGGAAGGATTGGGGGCAGGAGGAGAAGGGGACGACAGAGGATGAGATGGCTGGATGGCATCATGGACTCCATGGATGTGAGTCTGAGTGAACTCTGGGAGTTGGTGATGGACAGGGAGGCCTGGCGTGCTGCAATTCATGGGGTCGCAGAGTTGGACACGACTGAGCGACTGAACTGAACTGAGTGTATACATGCTGATTCCAATCTCCCAATTCATCTGCCCTTCCAGCCTGCCCCTGCCCCCCACCACGTCCATCCGTTTCTATGCCTGCATCTCTGTACCATTTTACTAGATTCCACATATATATGTTAATATAGGATTTTTATTTTTCTCTTTCTGACTTACTTTGTATGACAGGCTCTAGGTCCATTCATGTCTCTACAAATGACCCAATTTTGTTCTTTTTATGAATGAGTAACATTCCATTATATATATGTACCACAACTTCTTCATTCATTCACCTGTTGATGGACATTTAGGTGGCCTCCGTGTTCTAGCTCTTGTAAATAGTGCTGCAGTGAACACTAGGGTGCACGTGTCTTCTCAAAGGATGATTTTTTTCAGGGTATATGCCAAGTAGGGGGATTGCTGGGTGATATGGTAGATCTAATTTTAGCTTTTTTTTTTTAAAAGGAATCGCAAAAGTGTTCTCCAAAGTTTAGTTTACTCAGTCGTGTCCGACTCTTTACGACCTCATGAATCACAGCATGCCAGGCCTCCCTGTCCATCACCCAACTCCCAGAGTTCACTCAAACTCATGTCCGAGTCGGGTGATGCCATCCAGCCATCTCATCCTCTGTCGTCCCCTTCTCCTCCTGCCCCCAATCCCTCCCAGCATCAGAGTCTTTTCCAATGAGTCAACTCTTTGCATGAGGTGGCCAAAGTACTGGAGTTTCAGCTTTAGCATCATGCTAAAGAAATCCCAGGGCTGATCTCCTTCAGAATGGACTGGTTGGATCTCCTTGCAGTCCAAGGGACTCTCAAGAGTCTTCTCCAACACCACAGTTGAAAAGCATCAATTCTTTGGCGCTCAGCTTTCTTCACAGTCCAACTCTCCATAGTAGCTGTATCAATTATATTCCCAGCAACAGAGCAAGAGGGTTCCCTTTTTCTACATCCTCTCCAGCAGATTTTTTTGATGGCCATTATGACCAGTATGAAGTGATACCTCATTTTGTTTTGATATGCATTTCTCTAATAATTAGTGATGGTGAGCATCTTTTCATGTGTTTCTGGGCTATCTGTATGTCTTCTTTGGAGAAATGTCATTTAGGTCTTCCACCCATTTTTGACTCTCTTAAAATATTGAATTGCATGAGCTATTTGATATTCAGGCTGCCTGAAGGTTAAGTTGCTGGTCTCTTAATTTCAAATGCAATTCCCATTTCTGGTGTTTATACTCTCTTCTCCTAGTCTTTGGTTTTATCATTTTTGTGTATGGATAATTTCCTACTCTTACTGTATGTTTTTCTTTACTGATGACCTTTCCCATTTGTAATTTTATTTCTAGTTGTGGCCTTCCCTCCTTCCCCACTCTCCTAGAGAAATTCCTTTAGAATTTGTTGTGTAGCTGGTTTGGTAGTGCTGACTTCTCTTAGCTTTTGATTTCTCTGTCGAATCTGAATGAGAGCCTACCTAGGCAGTATTCTTGGTTGTAGGTTCTCCCCTTTCATCCCTCTAAATGTATCATGCCACTCTCTTCTTGCCTGCAGAGTTTCTGCTGAAAAATCAGCTGATAATCCTATGGGGATTTCCTTGTATGTTGTTGCTTTTACATTTTTTCTTCTGTATTTAATTTTTGTCTGATTAGGATATGTCTTTTAAAAAACAACTATTTTATTGTATACTGGAGTATGTGCACATGGGTGTGTGCTCAGTGGCTACAGTCAGTGACGCTATGGACTGTATCCCGCTAGGCTCCTTTGTCCATGATATTCTCCAGGCAAGAATACTGGAGTGGGCTGCCATGCCCTCCTCCAACGACCTTCTTGACCCAGGGACTGAACCTGTCTCCTGCATTGCAGACAGATTCTTTCCTACTGAGCCTCTGGGGAAGCCCATATTGGAGTATAGGTGATTAATAATGTGATAGTTTCAGGTGCAGAGCAGAGGGACATATACATGTGTCCATTCTGTCCCAAACCCCCTCCCATCCAGTCTGCCACATAACACTGTGTAGTTTCCTGTGCTAATCAATAGGACCTTGTTGGTTATCCACTTAAAATATAGCAGTGTGTCAATGTCCATCACAAACTCCCTAACTATCCCCACCCCAACCCTTTCCCCCTGGTAACCTTAAGTTTGTAAGTTCTCGAAGTCAGTGAGGCTGTTTGTAAATAAGTTCATTTGTATAATTTCTTTTTAGATTCTGTGTATAAGGGCTATCACACAGTGTTTCACGTCCGTCTTGCTTCATTTAGTATGATATTCTCTAGGTCCATCCATGTTGCTGCAAATGGCATTAGAAAATTAAAGTGTTAGTCACTCAGTCGTGTCCAACTCTTTGCGACCATGGACTATGTATATGTAGCCCACCAGGCTCGTCTGTCCATGGGATTCTCCAGGCAAGAATATTGGAGTGGGTTGCCATTCTGTTCTCCAGGGGATCTTCCTGACCTAGGGATCAAATCCAGATCTCCTGCATTGCAGGCATTCTTTTAATGGCTGAGTGATATTCCTATTCCTGTTGCTCTGAATTGGCTCTTCTCCCCTTAGTGCTGGTTGTTTGCATTAGTGCAATTTGTAGGCTGATTGCCACATGGGCCAGCCTTCCTATTGTTGTGCATTTCTAAAGCCAAGTCAATAGTTGCCTGTTTTCTAGTCTAAATCTCTTCAGTTCGGTTCAGTCGCTCAGGTCGTGTCTGACTCTTTGCGACCCCGTGAATCGCAGCACGCCAGGCCTCCCTGTCCATCACCAACTCCTGGAGTTCACTCAAACTCATGTCCATTAAGTTGGTGATGCCATCCAGCCATCTCATCCTTTGTTGTTCCCCTTTCCTCCTGTCCCCAATCCCTCCCAGCATCAGAGTCTTTTCCAATGAGTCAACTCTTTGCATGAGGTAGCCAAAGTACTGGAGTTTCAGACCCAGCATCAGTCCTTCCAATGAAAACCCAGGACTGATCTCTTTTAGGATGGACTGGTTGGATCTCCTTGCAGTCTATGGGACTCTCAAGAGTCTTCTCCAACACCACAGTTCAAAAGCATCAATTCTTCGGCGCTCACCCTTCTTCACAGTCCAACTCTCATGTCCATACATGACCACTGGAAAAACCACAGCCTTGACTAGATGGACCTTTGTTGGCAAAGTAATGTCTCTGCTTTTGAATATGCTATCTAGGTTGGTCATAACTTTCCTTCCAAGGAGTAAGTGTCTTTTAATTTCATGGCTGTAGTCACCATCTGCAGTGATTTTGGAGCCCCCAAAATAAAGTCTGATGCTGTTTCTCCATCTATTTGCCATGAAGTGATGGGACCAGATGCCATGATCTTAGTTTTCTGAATGTTGAGCTTTAAGCCACCTTTTTCACTCTCCTCTTTCACTTTCATCAAGAGGCTTTTTAGTTCCTCTTCACTTTCTGCCTTAAGGGTGGCAGATCTGCATATCTGAGGTTATTGATATTCCTCCCAACAATCTTGATTCTAGCATGTGCTTCTTCCAGCTCAGCGCTTCTCATGATGTACTCTGCATATACGTTAAATAAGGAAGGTGATAATATACCTTAGTCAGTCAGTCAGTCAGTTCAGTTGCTCAGTTGCGTCTGACTCTTTGCCTTAGGACCCTCTATAAACTAGCCCTATTCCAGCTATGCAGTTTTGCTCACTGCTAACCCTCTTCTTCCTATCTTTCCATTGTCCTATAAACATAACTCATTTATGTGGTCTTTTGTTGTGACTTCTGTTCACTTTCTACCCTTCTCATTCATAATTTAAGGTGAAGTTCAAATATAATATGGTTTGCCTTCTTTTGTGAACTTATAAATCCTGTTTCAGAAGTTGTAGATTTTGATTATTTCCTGTCAGAAAAACTGTACAAAAAAGATCTTCACAACCCAGATAATCACGGTGGTGTGATCACTCATCTAGAGCCAGACCTCCTGGAATATGAAGTCAAGTGGGCCTTAGAAAGCATCACTACAAACAAAGCTAGAGGAGGTGATGGAATTCCAGTTGAGCTGTTTCTAATCCTAAAAGATGATGCTGTGAAAGTGCTGCACTCAATATGCCAGCAAGTTTGGAAAATTCAGCAGTGGCCACTGGACTGGAAAAGGTCAGTTTTCATTCCAATCCCAAAGAAAGGCAATGCCAAAGAATGCTCAAACTACCACACAATTGTACTCATCTCACATGCTAGTAAAGTAATGCTCAAAATTCTCCAAGCCAGGCTTCAGCAATACGTGAACCCTGAACTTCCAGATGTTCAAGCTGGTTTTAAAAAGGCAGAGGAACCAGAGATCAAATTGCCAACATCCGCTGGATCATGGAAAAAGCAAAAGAGTTCCAGAAAAACATCTATTTCTGCTTTATTGACTATACCAAAGCCTTTGACTGTGTGGATCACAATAAACTTTGGGAAAATTCTGGAAGAGATGGGAATACCAGACCACCTAACCTGCCTCTTGAGAAACCGTATGCGGGTCAGGAAGCAACAGTTAAGAGCTGGACATGGAACAACAGACTGATTTCAAATAGGAAAAGGAGTACGTCAAGGCTGTATATTGTCACCCTGCTTATTTATCTTATATGCAGAGTACATCATGAGAAACACTGGACTGGAAGAAACACAAGCTGGAATCAAGACTGCCAGGAGAAATATCAATAACCTCAGATATGCAGATGACACCATCCTTATGGCAGAAAAGTGAAGAGGAACTAAAAGCTTCTTGATGAAAGTGAAAGTGGAGAGTGAAAAAGTTGGCTTAAAGCTCAACATTTAGAAAACGAAGATGATCCCATCACGTCATGGGAAATAGATGGGGAAACAGTGGAAACAGTGTCAGACTTTATTTTTTGGGCTCCAAAATCACTGCAGTTGGTGACTGCAGCCATGAAATTAAGACGTTTACTCCTTGGAAGAAAAGTTATGACCAACCTAGATAGCATATTAAAAGCAGAGACATTACTTTGCTGACTAAGGTCTATCTTGTCAAGGCTATGGTTTTTCCTGTGGTCATGTATGGATGTGAGAGTTGGACTGTGAAGAAAGCTGAGTGCTGAAGAATTGATGGTTTTGAACTGTGGTGTTGGAGAAGACTCTTGAGTCCCTTGGACTGCAGGGAGATCCAGCCAGTCCATTCTGAAGGAGATCAGCCCTGGGATTTCTTTGGAAGGAATGATGCTGAAGCTGAAACTCCAGTACTTTGGCCACCTCATGTGAAGAGTTGACTCATTGGAAAAGACTCTGATGCTGGGAAGGATTGCGGGCAGGAGAAGGGGACAACAGAGGATGAGATGGCTGGATGGCATCGCTGACTCGATGGACGTGAGTCTGAATGAACTCCAAGAGATGGTGATGAACAGGGAGGCCTGGCATGCTGTGACTCATGGGGTCGCAAAGTTGGACACGACTGAGCGACTGAACTGTCATAGATGTAACAAATATTTTGTCTTTCCAAATGGATTCTTCTTGACGGAAAGATCCTGGTCTTTATTTTTACTGTGGTCCCTACAGTCCAACACCTCAGTGCGAAGTCCGTGCTTATTAGGTACTTCATTTAGTGGGCCAATATTCATAAGTGTTTTCACCAGCAAGAGAAATGAGACACCTAATTTAATATTTTTATGTTAGAAATTCAGAAAAAAAATTGGGGAAAACTTTAAGCAAGAGATTAAAGCACTGCTAAATGATAAATGATTTAAAAATTATATATACTTATGCACTATTAGTTATAGCAAACATACAAATATTTTATGCAAGTTCTTAAACTACAGATCATTAATATGTTCAAGCGCTTACTACTTCTGAGCCAGTTATTTAACTTCTACAGATAAATAGAACACAATGAATATGTTAATTTAGACTATTGATATGATTGTTCATAATTTAGCAGATTACCTCAATGTTGGAAGCTACCTCAGAATTCATTAGCTCAACTTAACAGATTAAGATGTAATGCTAAAATTTAGCAGCTGGGGAAAGTCAATAATTATCTGTTGAATAAGTTTTAAATGCTCAAATTAAGTATGCTGATAGCTATATTACCTAACTCATTTTTCAATGATATTATTAGACCCTATTAACAGAATTTTAACAAGCACATCTCATAAAAATAGAGAAATTTAGCTACTGTTTAATTATATGGAGATTTAAAAAAAAGTATTGGTAGGAAAAATAAAATTATCAATTAATACTGTACTGTGCAAAGGGTTTCTTTTTGAGGATAATGGTAGTGACATATTTTTGCATTTTCTCAAGCATCACATAATGCATTCTTTTCCTTCCAGTTATGAGAAACTCAGACAACTCTATCATCTTAAATTCTGTTAGGTAAACTTCATTTAAATACTTTTTGTGTCAGGTTATGGAAAACAGCATTTCTTAGTTTACATGCTTTTAAAAAATCATTAAAGCAAAAAGAATTTAAAAAGAGCTCTTTTGAGGGAACAGTCTCTTGTCTACTTTCATAGAAAGCAAAATGTACTGTAAAATTAAGTGAATAAAGCTACATTTGACTTGATAGTTAAAAATGAAATTCATAATCATAAGTACTTTGCCAAATAATTGAGGTAATGCATGATAAAACCATGGTTCTAGCTCAATGAATTATTTCTGAAATGTAAAATCTAATGCAAAATAAAGCAAGACAAGCACCATGATCATGACAATGGTGTGCTCATGCCATCCTCTTCTCATAGTCATTGGAAAAATTTGCATATTCATTTGAGGAAAAAAGATACAACTTACTGGCCCATTGTTGAATATCAGAACTCTTCTAGTATGAGTGCTATGACATTTTTGAAAATTTTACAGTATTTGTTGCATTGGACTGCTACAACAGGTTCCAATGTCACATGGCGTTGGTTATTTCAGAACTAATAAATGTTAACTTCTGGAAACATTTCCATTAATTTTACTTCTTCTATGGCAATGTATAATTGGCAACTCACCATTTACTTAAATGGTAGCACTATTTATTTCTCCAGAAAAATCCTTATTCTACTTTTGGTTTTTTTCTCCCACACAGAAGGATCTTAATACTTTGCTTCAGTGAAAACCCAATTCTTAGTCTAATTTTAGATGGCTAGAAAGACCTTCACTTAAAAATGTATGAGAATCACAGAAAAAATGTATTTGTATTTATTGAAAGTTTAAAGAAGTGATTTTTCATAATTTTATCAGACATAAAATGGTATAATTTTAATTGCTTTAAAAGTTAAGTATTATCTTGTGGTCAAGGTAATCTAGAAAATATCAGATTGAAATTTTTTCTACTTGGTTTTATAACTGTGTTCTTTAGGTATTTAGTGTATACATGTCTCTGTGTGTGTGTACATGTATATATTTTTATAAGATGAAGTCCCAGCAGTAAATGGACTCTCTCATAATTACATTCTTACAAATAAATTATTATTGTCTGACATCAAACTATAGTTTCAGAGATGGATAATGAGCAGAACTACACTTAAACTCCTGTGTGGAATTTATTTATCTTTCCTATCCTCTGAAATAAAGCAAATGTGTAGTTTCTCAGTGTATCATTGCTCAAACTTTGTTACCGAAACACATCAGTTTGTCTTCATGAAGTCTTTATCATGTAATTACATTAAGCACAGTTATGAAATGTATACCTTAAAATTAAAAAATAACCACGTTTCTTTTTATCTTTTCAGATTGGCTCTTAGACAGAAGACGGAAACATAACTCCAGTGCTCGTAAGATGATGTACTGATGCTGTATTGTGTTTCCCTAAGGCCCCTCTCCCCACTTAGAATGTAAGCTTCCCCAAAGCAGGGGTTTTTGTGTTTTGGCTGTTAGTGTATACCCAATGCCTAGAAGAAAAACGGACACCTTTAGTGCTCAGTGTGGTAGGAGACGAGGCCAGAGATATAATGGGATGCAGTTGGGGAACAGACCTTGTAGGCCCCGGCAAGGGCTCCAGCTCTGAATGTAATGAGGAGCTGCTCTGGAGCTTGGAGCAGAGGAGTGCCCTAACCTGACGCGTGTTTGGAAAGCTTCAGTGGTGCTCCCGTACTGAGGATGGGCTGTAGCAGCCAGGTGAAGGAAAGGAGGTGGGTGTACGGTATACAGTAATCTGGGTGAGGAACGACAAGGGCACAGATCAGGGTGACAGCACTGGAAATGATGAGTGGTTAAATTCTGTATTATTTTGAAAGTAACAGCATTTTCTGATGTGTTGGATATGAGTAGTGAGGAATCAAGATGAGAACAAGGTTGTTCTGACTTCAGCAACTGGAAGGATGGTGTGGTAATCAATTGATTTATGAAACATTATGGGAGCAGTGTGTTTGAAGGTAGGGTAAGGGAAGATTATACAGTTCAGAGTGAAAGATAGAGTTGTTTTGGCAGGCAGTTACCAAGATAAACCAAAGGCTGGTGCATCTGTGTGTAGTAGCTGTGTATGTGGGTAACGGAATATTCTGGGCTGGAGACATAAATTAAAGGTTCATTTTGTATGGACAAGGGTTAAAGAGAACGCAGAGAAGAAGAAAGAGGCCTGAGTGACCTTGCAGCTGAAAGGTCTTTGAGAAAAAAATTAATTTTATCACAGGAAACAGAATATTAGGTTCTTCTGAGGTAATAAACATTCTGAAGGAGAAAAACATCATTATCATGTAATCTTACTTTAGGAAAGACAGGTAAGAACAAGCAAATTATGAACATAATTTAAAGATAGAATTTATTCTTTGATGGTTTACTCATGCAAACTGCACATAAAAGAAAATAGTACAGTTTGTGTAACATTGCAAATATAAGGACCCAAAATGCTAGGTACAGAAGTAGTGTGACATCCTGAAAGTCAAAATGGAATTTGTGTTTATACAACTAATAATGATTTTTATTTGCTGAGTACAGACTGATTTACAATGAGTTTGCTAACCTTGGTAATAAGCTCATTAACCGTTTACATGACTTCTTACATCTATGTAGTTTTATTTTACAGTTGCAAGAATTCCTGTTACCAAAGAACTTTAACTTGCATAAATAATAAAATTTAAGAAAAATGCACTGACTGACCTAGGAGAATGAAAAACGGAGGCTTTTCCTAACCCATCCAAACTACAATAAAAAACAGCCTTCTTGCAGAATTCATATTTTGTGCCTTTGAGATCAACTCCTTAGCATAACTATGGCAAAGTCATGATTAGAAATTGAGTACCTGAAAATTATAAAATCAGTAAAAAAAAAAACAAAACCACACACACAAACTTCAGAAGTAGAATTATCAACCAAAAATGCTCTCAGTTTTTATAAGCCAAATAATAAAATTCCTATTATCTTCATACTTAAAAGTCCTGAAATGTCATTTGTATAATCTGAATGTTTCCCAGTTCGGAACTTAGGCAAGGTGGGATATTTCCTTGAATTGTCAAGGATATTCCATATAGATTTTTAAAATGTCAGCCTCATTTGGAGATGGCACTGAGACTTTAGCAAATAGTGTAGTATGGATGCAGAACAAACTACACAACTTATTATAAATGTGTTACAGATATTTACATAATGGAATCCTGCTTGAATGCCAGAAGTTGCTACTGGGGAGGACTCATAACTATTTTACAAAGTTTTCTTACACACATCTACTACTTTATTTTTAACAATTTTGTCTATTTTAAAATATTGTACTGTATTTTGAACATAACTGCAGAATAAAAATAGATAATGGCACATTAGAAAACTCAGTATCCCACAGATGATTGGATAATGAGAAAAGTGTACCTACAATCATCTCATCAGAAACAAACTACATCATGGAATGTTAGTTATCCAAGCCTGCACAGTAATGACATCTTAAATTGCAATCATCTATTGGCCAGCATCACACCGAAGGCATCATTAAACATTCAAGCAAAGATTGCTGGCATAAACTATTGAAAGACACACACATACATACATACGCACACTCTCTCACTCACTCTTGTGTCCCACATTATAGTTACATTGTTCTAAAGATAGATACTGATTTTTCCCACGAGAAACGTTATCAAAATTTGCTACTAAAAGATGACAGTGCTTCCACAAGAATAAGTACAAGTTAGCTTGCAAGTACAAGACAATGGGGGTAAACAGTCTTAAATTTTCTAAGTAGTAATTTTTAGGCTTTTCTGGCAACCATACCTTACTTGATTATGCATAAACTTCTCAGTTTAAAACCTGAAATCTGTAAAAAATAAACAAAACCAAAAATCTAATATCAAAAAATTATTAGGTATCCGATAACCCTGTATTGTACTTTATATAATTTCATATTTTGTTAGCCTCAAAACATAGGATTTAAAACACTGAATTTAAGACTTGAAAAACAGTCATTATTGAAATGATAAAGGATTCCAATATTCATGCTTACTTAAAATCTTAAAGAAAATGCACTATTACCGATCTTCACTAAGAGTGTGCATAAAAGCACTGTATGTCTTTTACATTTCATTCACTTAAAAAGTGTTCGGTAATGTTCTTCCTTTTGCATAATGTGCAAAATAAAAGGCAAAAAGATTAAAAGCAAATTTCTTTCTCTTGCTAGTGCTTTATGACCTTGTTAACATTACAAAGTCAATAGGGACTATGCAGAACTTTGGTATAAATGATATAACAAAACTACCATCATAGTTGAGGGTTAAGAGGTGGTCAAAAGAAATAGAAGTAGGAAGAGAGATTCAGTAACACCCCTATTTATTAAAACACCCCCAAATTAAAAGTGAAATAAACCACAATGAATTATAATACAATTTACACATTGAGCACAGAAAAATTAATAAATCTAACAATATTTATAAAAAAGCAAAATCAGTCTTTTCCAGAGACTAAAAACTTGTTCAGTCTGATCATCAACTGCTGCTACACCAACCTTAGAGTCAAATTTAATTTCAAGTAAAAACAAAAAAATTTACAACCACAGATTTCGCATAAATGGAAACTGGTCTTTCCTTGATTTCCCTTTGAAGTCACTAATGAGTATCTAAAGCTGCTGCACTGCAGGTTTTTAATCAACTTCCCGAGGGCTGTGGCTGGGAGGAAGGAGCCATGACCATCTGCGAAAGCACAGGCTCTGTACTCTGGTCCGCCATCTGGGTGAGGACTGAAGTGGCTACAGCTTCTGCCTTGGAAGTTGAACTGACTCCATTGGATGTGCTGACAGAACTATGCTGTATAGCTTCGGTATGTGGACTACTCGGCACTGACAAATCTTCTGAACTATCATCTTTATCAGCAGCTGAGTGGAAAAAAGAAAACTACTCAGTTTCTTAGAATAGTTGTAAAAATTTATCAGGCTGACTCAATGTACAGAATAAAAAGTTAGATGACATTTTACAGAATCAGTTTAGAGAAGTTGGTATGACAGTAACTGAGTAACTGAAAGGTGGCTCTAAGTCACGATAGGCAATTTTGCCTGCAACAAGCCAAATGAAGGCACAGGCATGCACATGGAAACACCTCAATGCCCAGTAAAACAGAGCTGAAGAATTATTTGTTAAAGTGTTAGAAAGAAAATTAAGTAGGAATTTGAGAGATAAGTTTCTTATAGATAAAATGAAACACCCAGCAACACATTACACATGTAGGCCAATAGACTAGTTTTGTTATTAAAAGGTTAGAAAATATACAAAATCAAAATGAATTCTAACATACAAATTATGTCTTCAAATAATTCCCTCTGCAGAACTGTATTTATTCTGACTTTCTATCTAGTGCAGTAATGGATGATTATAACACCTGATTCTAATGATTTATACACATGAGAATAAGCAATATTTAGAATCTAAATGCCACCAGCTGTTATAGTTGCATGCATTGAGATTCAAATAAAAATCCATATAAAACTAGAGATAGGGCATTCTAAATATTTATGAAAATAAGTAACCAATTTTTGGCTTGAACAAATCTACATTTTTTTTTTAAACAGAAGAGAAACCAATAATTCCATTTGTATAACACCCCCTAATAGTTACAGTGTATGCAAGTTATGAGACAACTGATCGCATCAACACCTGTGAACTCAGCTTCCCAGCTTAAAGATTGCAATTAACACTTGTGCTTCCTGGAGGGTCCTCTCTTCACCAAAGGTAATCACCATTCTATATGTATTCCTTTTATAATTCCCTTGTTTTTTCTTTAGAGAGATTTATACCTATCTGGTAAAACTTCAAACAGTATCATTCAGCTTTATTTTTAAACACTTTAAAAACAGTGTTATACAGGATGTATTCTTTTGCATTTGGTATTAAAATAATTTTTATTTAGTGTTCAGAAATGACAGTTAGCTGGCTTTCTATGAAATCTGAGAGTACCTACTGGCCTGCTTACTGATGTCCAGGTGCTCATTCTGAAAGTCAATTATTAAGACTGTGGACCCCATGAAGCAGGACTTACCCAGTGATTTGTAATGTAGAAGATAGAGGGGGAGGAATCTGGCAAGCACAACTTTAGTTCAAATATAATTCTTCCTTTTGAGGGTTTTCTGAAATATAGTAACCCTTACAGAATTTTGATACTTTTGCCTCAAATCCATGCATTTTTAAAGAATCATCATCTCTAATAATCTGCTTTAAATATAAAACTGCACCATTGGATAAAAATTTGATGTCAAGATACAGTAAAAACAATTATTTAAAAAAAAACTCACAATCAGTAATCCTTTTAAAATTATGTAAAGCATAAAGGTACTTTTCTGATGTAAGCAACAATAAATGTTATAAAATATTTACAATTCAGTTAAATAGCCAATACAGTAATAATGCATTCAAAGAAAACACTGGCAAATAACAGTTTAACTGGAGAGCACAGTAAAAAGCCCTCTATTTCACCACTATTCAACATGATAACAAAATGACCTTCCTCTCAATGTAAAGTTCTAGGGATATAATGGCTTTCAGAAATAGAGTGACCTGTGACAAGTGGTATGGAGGAAATGTAAATATACAATGGGGGAGACGGACTCAAAATGAAAAGTGATAAGGGACAGGTGTATCTTTCTCCAAGCTTTCAGAATTAGGTAAAACAAATCTTTAGGTTGTACAAAGAATCAGGTACTCACTTATAAATTACGTATAAAATACCTCTATAATGTCATACAGCTGTATCTATGTCCAGTTCAAGATGGTAAGGGGAGAAAAATTGCTAGTGTAAATCACAAACAATAGAAAGACACAAGAGATCTTACTACTCTAAGAGCCATTTTTAGCACTGCTTAAACCAAAAGAAACCAGTTATCTGACAATTCTCTCTCTGAAGTTCCACTAATGTGTATACATTATTTTCATTAGTGAAAATATAAGCTCACATTTAGGGTCTAATAAGCTTTGCTTCTCTCTTATGAGAGAACTATGTTTGTTATGTTAATTATGCCCAGAGGTTTACAGAAGATGAATTAATGGCAGTAAAATTACTCTTATGTTTTATTCTTCATGGAATCCAAACATTAAAAATGTTTTCATATTTCCACTCTTGTTTTGACCCGTAAAATAAATGTCATGGTTTTCTCATGACTGAAAGGTTTCCTAGGATATGGGACTTTCTGTTGTTAAAAAGAGACTCTATGACTGTGTGACTTTATATTATCACTTTTACCTGCAAGATTTTGTGATATTACTCAATTTATTCTAAACCTGAGTTTTCTATCACGTTGTTTTGAAAGAGCTAACTAGTATGACAGCTCATTATCATTAGCAATTGCTATGTGCTATAGTATGATAAACAGTTATGTACTTGTAAATTTCTCCAGATTTTTTCTGAGATTTAAACATTAACTTAAGCAATCTTTACCTTGACTATTAAACAGAGAAGTCACTTTTTTTTCCAGACTTCAAATTTGAAAATAAAAATTTTGAATTTTCTACAAAATCCAATTTGTAGAGCTGAAGAGAACTAATTTTATACAAGAACTATACTGACGTCAATCAGTTTGACATATAGATAACTAGACAGGAAAAAAGATGGGAACTGTTCCAAAACTTCAAAATATCTTATTTTTTTAAACATTTTTCACAACCTTGTATATCTTCACTAAAAACTTATTAATCTAGATTTTTAGTCAGTTTGAGGATACAGCATGCAAACCTATACATCTGTACACTTAAAAAAATCTTTATGGCTTCAAATAAAGAACTGGTTTGCATTTCCTGAGTATATACTGCCTGGATAACAGGGAACTGCTGGGGTTATCCAATAAATTTAGATTAAAACATTGAAGATAATTATAAATTGAATGCAACTTAAGAGTTAATTTTCCTTCCACTTTTATAGAATTATCTGTATATTTCTTTTTGAATATCAAAATTCAGGAGAGCTCTCTTGTTAAGAAAATCATGTATGCATAATGCTGAACTCAGTAGCTTCTAAAGGAAATTATGTTGTTAAGTCAGATGGGAGCCATAATGGCCTCATCCCTGCAGCAGTCATTGTTAATACAACCCTAAACATAATTCTATATGGTTCCAATTTACTCCACAAAGTGTTTCACAATCCTGTCAAAATGACGAGATATCAAAGGACTGAGATATATTTGCTCAAAACTGACAAAAATCAATGTTCTAAATATACATGGCATAGAGAGTTGCTAAATCTACTGAATCTTTTAAATTAAAAAATATTGCCCATTCTGATGAAACTGCTTACAATGACTACAAGTAAAGATGGTGGCCATTAAGTTTTATTGTGAGCACCTGAGGAACTGTTTGCATCCAATACAAAATGTTTCTTTCCTTTGAATTACTGGCACTGGCAAATTAAAATGAAGTGGATACATATGGTTGAAACAATCTTCACATTTACAAATATCCTGAAATATCACTAAATCATAAAAATGAAAGCTATGGGTTATATATTATGAATGTTCCTAATGCATTTTCAGCTATGTTATTTGTTACAAATTTGTATAAGATGGACAAAATTGGCCATTTATTCAAGACTAACAGCTGGTTCCAACATTGTGCATCTTATCAAAATAGGACATTACAAGAAGGAAAGCACAATTAACCTCTAAAATGCTGAAAATAGAAAAAAAAAAAAAACCCTCATTTTAAAAGGAAATATTTAAGAGGAAACTTACAAGCAGATAATTTCAATACTGTTCTAGTTTAGTATTTTTGTAACTAGAAGGCTCAATATAAACATTCAGAACAATAAAACTGCACAATGCTGATTATCTAAGGAAGAATACCTAGGATCTGCTACTGTAACAATAGGATCTGTTACTGATTGTTAAGTAAAGATAGTTAATTTAAAAAAAATTACTAAATGGAGGCTGGAAAAGAAGTGTTCAGTCTGTCAATCCAAGAAAACTATTACTCTGAGAATATAAACAAAATATCCTAAGTACTTTCACTATATTTTAAATTATTAACCAACTCATTTTGCTGATCTATAGTAATCTCTAGGAAAAAGCTAGATATAGGAAAATTAAAAACTCTAGATTCTGAGAAGTATATCCTCCATTCCATAATAACTCTGCAGAACTTCTGATATTTAATATTAAATATTAGAATTGCAGTCTCCATTTTTTAATGGTAGCTTGGTTCACTCTGGCAGTATTTCACTGATATAGCCTAAGGCTATAGGTAATGGAACATTACTCACTATGATAGCCAGATTTCTTCTGCATGGCGGTTACAGGGCAATCTTTATGAGCCAGAAGAAGCTGTTTCAGCTGTGCCACTTCATTTCTCAGCAGGGTGACTTCACTCTGGAGGAGAAATAACTTATGTACCTTACCAGCATCAGACTAAACAATTTTCACTGTTTAAAACAAGTGAAGATTAAGATATGAGAATCATATATCTTTAAAAATACCAAGGAATAAACAAAAATGTGCTGCTTAAATTTATTTAATCATTACACATTAGCTTTTATATTTTAATATTTACATAAAACTTGCAACTTACATAAAAATTTAAATCACAACTGGATAGTGTATTTCAAAGTTTTTACATTATCATTTGCCTTGGAACTGCTTATATACTAAACAGGTTACCTATCAAAGGTATTTTTATTTTACACATGTTACGTGCTCTTTTGATTATATGAACAATTACAAGTATCAAGGAGTCAGGATAAAATTTCAGTGACTCTATTCACTTGGAAATAAAAAAATTTATCCTGGAAACTAATTAAACAGCTTTCTAGAAACCAGGAAAATCTCCATAGGGGAAAACACAATTACTGGAGAATCACAGCTATCTAAAGTGCATCACAAGGCACTGTGTTTTTTGGACACGGAACCAATGAAAGTAGACATAACGTCTAAACAGCTTAGTTGCCTTTGACCTAGGCCATTTGTACACATCTAAATTTAAATCTGATAAATGAGTGATGATTCGTCCTTCTTATTACAGAATGAACAATTCAGTTTTTGTTTTGAATGCATTAATCTGGTAGATTCTATGTTGAAGTTCCAAGTTGAGAAAGCCCAATTAATTCCTTTGGATCACCCCCAAGCCTTAACACATAAATTAGTGATAATTACCAATACTCGAGAGTTACAAATAATATGAATGTGATAGATTAATAACATTAAAAATCTTAACTTACAAATACCTCTACTTATTTGGACTTACACTGACTATTCACATTTCATCTATGAACCCAAAATTAAATGAAGAAATATAGCAAAAAGGTATACATAAAAGCTAATGCACTTCTTTTTGCATCCCTAAATCTCTTACCCAGAAAGCTGAATGTAAACTAATTTAGTAGATTAGACTCATTAGGTATCCTTAAGCGACTGATGATAGGAACACACAAGAAGAATAAAAGTTCAGTAATCCAAAGGCAAGTTTGTCGAGTCAAACAGTTCCTCACACCCCAATAACAACGAACTGTAAATGCTGTGTTAAAGCACAAAACAAAAACTGATGCTTTACAAGAACTCTGAACCATTAAAAAAAAAAAAAGGTTAAATTATGTTTAGAACATTGTGTTTGAGACAAGAATGGGTGTATAGTGATTAAAGTACAAAAGAAAAGGTTTAAAGTTTTGCTTTAAAAAACCCAGCTATTATTTAGAAAATTAATTTCTACGGAATACTTAAGTCATTAGTGTCAATACTCCTAATTATCTCTATTAATGACAGTACTTATGAGAAACCATATTATGAATAATCCAACATATATAATCTAAAAATGTTTTTCCCTCTTTCTGCTGTCAGCTTGATTTTAAGACTCCCGTTTACAAGTTTCTCTCATTAATTTCTCTAATATGAAATAGGGCTGGATATGTATTTTTAGTCAAGAATACACAATCTTTTATAATCGAGTACCTGTGACCACCCTTCTCATTAGTTTGAACCTATTAATATTTAATCATTTTGAACTATAAACAGAAATTTTGTATGGCTAAATATAGTTATTTCCATCTAGAAAACCTTTCTTTTTGCCTTATTATTTCACTATCTTTAAAAGTCAACTCAGGACAATATAAACACACATGGTTTATTTCTGTGCTTCCACAGCCATATTTACATGAATATACATATGTGTGTTTCACACTGGATTGTTGTTTACTTATTTGCCACCTCTGTTACATTGGGGTTTCTAAAGAGCAGGGATCACCTTGCTTTCTATATCCCCAGATCACAGCCTATGGCCTAGCATAAACTGAGTACACTGAATTACCATGGTCTTCTCTAAAATCTATTTCCAGTCGGGGTGGGGGTGGGGGGGGACACACACACCAAAGAGGGTGAAATGAAATAGCTTAAATAATATAAAACTGGTCAGTGGTTCTAATTTCATTATTTTTTTCAACAACCTCACCACATAGTCACACTGTTCATTTTCTTAGAAAAGGAATATTGACATACTTAATAGCATCATCTCAATTACAGAATTAAAAAAAATAACAAATGCCTTCTCAACTAAATACTCTATATGGACATTCATCATAAACCATATTATGAAAGGAAATGATGTATTACATAAAGTTCCTGAGCAGTCACAAGTTGATAATCTGATACAAAATAGTTTAAATAAAATTCTGGGTGTTAAAACAATATTCCTATGCACTCAAAAATAAATATATTCAAAAATCTCTCTTTAAATGATAGGTTTGAAACTGATAAATTTGAATACAGAAACTGAAATTCCATCTAACAGTTGGTGGTAATATGGTTGTTCACCTAATCAGACTACCTGGTCCATGAACAAGTCAACAAATGTAAAGATGCCAGTAGCTAAAAATGGGTAATGAACATTAAGGACTTTAGAAAGAAGGTATTTGATTCCTATTATAAGGGCTTCCCTGGTGGCTCAGATGGTAAAGAATCTGCCTGCAATGTAGAAGACCTGGGTTGGGAAGATGCCCTGGAGAAGAGAATGACTACTCACTCCAGTGTTCTTGCCTGGAGAATTCCATGGACAGAGGAGCCTGGTGGTCTATATAGTCCCTGGGGGTCGCAAAGAGTTGGACATGACTGAGCGATTAACACTTTCACAACTTATATTTGTGTTAACTGACTTTAATTCTAATCAGGGGCAAAAACTGGAAGAGAGGAGAAAATTTAAAAATGTTTAAATATTATAATTTCCATATTCTAAAAAGGAGATCAGTCCTGGGTGTTCATTGGAAGGACTGATGCTGAAGCTGAAACTCCAATACTTTGGCCACCTCATGCAAAGAGTTGACTCACTGGAAAAGACCCTGATGCTGGGAGAGATTGAGGGCAGGAGAAGAAGGGGATGACAGAGGATGAGATGGTTGGATGGCATCACTGACTCAATGGACTTGAGTTTGGGTAAACTCCAGGAGTCGGTGATGGATAGGGAGGTCTGGTGTGCTGCAATTCACAGGGTCACAAAGAGTTGGACATGACTGAGTGACTGAACTGAAGTGATACAGTACACAAGTATGCTGTTCTTTATCTAAAATGTAAATAATGTAATTTTTCCCTTATACCTTTAAATAACAGAAATTGTAAGAAAAAAACCCAACAAACTCAAGGTGTGCTCAATACAAATTTAGGCCAATCTTTTACATCATCCTGATTTAAAATATTTTATAATGATAAAGAGATTTTCCTAATGGTAATCCTGAAGCTCAAATGATTTTTGATCAAAAGGTTAAATTAAATCAATAGTTTGTATTTTATTGTATCCTAATACTCATTTCTTTAAAAACTGGTTATCAGCACTAGACTGAAAGCAGCCAATGGGACATGGTTGCTAGCAAAGAATTGGGACTGCAAGAAATACTGCAAAGCAAACACAGTTGGATAAGAGAGGCCAAACCTTCAAGAAATGGATTGAGCCGGAGAGCCCTAAGTGTAAGCATATGCTTATGGTCTACATCAGGTCCCAGGTAGGAGTTTATAAAAGGAGGCTTATCCTGGTATATAACCTTTACATTAGGCAAAATGAGAAGAGTTTGCCAAAGCCTGGCCAGTATTTTTAAAATCATTTATGACAAATGCAGAAAATTCAACAAAACATTCAAGAATTATAGTCACATAATTATATGTATAAAGGAAAGAACTTAAAAAGATGGACAGTATTTAGACAAGGCAGCTCCATAAACCATGACTTAAAGCCATAACAGAACCAGTTTGCTTAAGCCATAGTGAATCTGAAAGAAATAAATATTAAGCCATAAACAGATTTAATATTAAATGAAAAAAGAAATATTTATACCTCTGTATCTGTGGATTATTTTAGACTGATTATGACTAGATTCAGCCTCCAAAACCTTTCTGGTTTGTCTGTTATTAGTTTATTTGCAGAATATATTAACTGTCTTTCTCGGTCATTCTGAAACCATTTTGAAAACATTAAAGTCCCATTCAAATGTGACCAATTACTGATTTTTTGGGGAGAGGGGGACTCAAAGTAAAATGTATTTGGTAAGATAAAGCAGATGCTAGTTAGGGTCTAAGAGAAAATGTAATTATTTGGCATTGTCTATATCATTGCTCTAATCTATTTGTATCTACTCAAAGGTTAATTACATACTGATGAACAAATTATATATATATATATTTACAGTTTGTCTGTAAGATTAGACTGATGAAATAATAACAGGATAGCTAACTGATTAACCAATCAAAACATTTCATTGATATGGCCACAGATTGATGATCAGGTTCCATAAATTCACGATCTTTGACTTTCTAGTTCAGCTACTATCTCCCAAATTAAAGAAATAAATTGGATAGTTTCTTCTTTGGGGAGTTTCTCATTGCTATTATCACTGATTTTTGTGAAGAGTAGCTTAAGTATCTTAACTTCTCTATTATCTCTCTAATTTGATCTTTAAAATAGTACTTATTCTATGAGTTTGACAGATGGGGAGGTAAAGGCTTGGGAAGATTTTAGTAAAGACTAGTAAAAACTGCAGCCATGAAATTAAAAGACGCTTGCTCCTTGGAAGAATATGACAAACCTAGACAGCATATTAAAAAGCAGAGACATCACCTTGCCAACAAAGGTCCATATAGTCAAAGCTATGGTTTTGCCAATAGTCATGTATGGATGTGAGAGCTGGACTATAAAGAAGGCTGAGCACTGAAGAACTGATACTTTTAAACTGTCGTGCTGGAGAAGACTCTTGAGAGTCCCTTGGACAGCCAAGGAGATCAAACTAGTCAATGTTAAAGAAAATCAGTCCTGAATATTCATTGGAAGGACTGAGGCTGAAGCTCCAATACTTTGGCCACCTGATGCAAAGAGTTGACTCATTGGCAAAGACCCAGATACTTTGAAAGATTGAGGGCAAGAGAAGAAGGGAGCAACAGAGGAAGAGATGATTGGATAGCATCACTGACTCAATGGACATGAGTCTGAGCAAACTCTGGGAGACAGTGAAGGACAGGGACGCCTGGCGTGCTGCAGTTCGTGGGGTCGCAGAGTCAGACACAACCTAGCAATTGAGCAACAACAGTAAAAAGAAGCACTAAGAATAAAATACATGAGATAGAAGTGGCATCACTATTACCCTTTTCCCCTCTAGAATATAGTGAAAAACTCAGTCTGGGAGTGGAGAAGACTTTAAGACATTCTAGAGTTTTTCAGGAATTAACATTTTTAAAATTTTCAGGTATCTCCCAATTGTTGCCATTCCTATTTCAAGCGATAAATATAAAGTAAAATACTGTTTAGGTACCAGGATTAAAAAACCGGTCCCATTCCCTCTAAGTCACTGGACCAGTAAACAAAACCTTTTCTGTATCATTAATTTATTAGTGAAAACTCACATATCTTGTTATCAAAGAATGCTTCTATTAATTTACCGGGCTTCCAGTCCACACACACTTGCAGTGCCTAAGTTTTAAAAGAAAATCCACAACAAATTCTACAGGTATTATCACAGATTGTTAAGAGCTCCTATGAGTCTGCCTTTTGTTCATAAAGGAAATGCTGCAATTCTAAACTGAAAACTAGCCCACAAGATGAGTATAAAAGACAAAGACATAATGGCGTTAAAACTATTTCAAGTAAAAGACAAAATCAAATATTACCTTTGAAAATATAATAGATTATAACCAACAGCATCCAATTCTTGGTCTAGAGTACCATAAATGTCTCTAATACAATTTGATGAACTTGTTTTTAAAGCAGTGATTCTAAAAAGCTAAAATATAATTAAATTCAGTGAATGGGACAGTAAAGTTGAATAATTAGTATTTTCTTAAAACCTAACATGTATTTGGTAAAAATATGAACAGTCCCACCTCAACACTCATTAAACCTTTTATTATATATATAAGTAACCACGGGTCATTACTGCCCTGATCAGCTAAACATGTATGTCACGTGAAGAATTATTAAGGAAATGTAGAACTGATGAATGTTTTCACATAAAGTAGAGTTTAATTATTTCTTTGACATTCAATTTTCTTTACAAGTCATTCTGTTCTTCACAGTTAACAGTTTTGCTGTTGGCAAACTGAATGAAATTTTTTCTCCAGAATCTATTATAAGCATATTAACTCTTCATATTCTGAAAACTAGAAAGTGTCACTTACTTTTTTAAAACTTATTTAATATGACATGGAAGTAAAAAACAACCAAAAATCATATATCCACTTGAAACAATAGAGAAAGTCATAGTTGAAGTACCCTTTCTTCCTAAACTCCCTTTATCACTGTTACAAACTAATACATGTCATTCTTAAAATTTTACCTCTATTTTAAGATTCATTTCTATACTAATTTCCATACCTACACATTTACACATTTTAACTATAAAGCTTTCATTAATGAAAAAGAATTATGCTATACATTTTAGTATGTGACTTTTGAGTAATTTGTTGAGGTGAAATTTCCATAATATAGAACTAACCATTTTAAACTGAAAAATTCAGTAGCATTTAGTACACATCTGCAATGCTGTGCTACCACCACCCTCTCTCTATCTGACCATTCAAGAGTAAAACCTCTTATCTATTAACCAGTTTTTTCCTATTTTCCTCTTCCCCACCCCCATCTCTGGAAACTACCCATTTGCATTTTGTCTCTATGGATTAATTTGTTCTATATATTTCATGTAAATGGAGTCATATAGTAAGTGACTGTGGCTTCTTTCACTTAAGCATAATGTTTTGAGATTTATTCACATTGTAGCATGTAATTTCACTCCTTTTTGTGGCTGAAAAATATTGCATTGGATGTATATGCCACAATTTATCTACTGATGGACATCTGGGCTGTTTCAAAGCAACTTACTTTTTGCCCATAATATTACACATTTCCCAGGTTAATATATTCAAAAGGACCTTATTCTCTTTCTTTTTGCAAAAGTTTTTAAAAATACCTGATAACACATCATCTCACCTAACTTCATGTTTTGGTATACATCTTTAAAACTAAGAACACTTTCTAACCATGATGCTATCCATTCTTCAATTATTAATGATTAAAAATACTGATTTTTATGCTTAGTGAAATAAATTAGAGAAAGACAAATACTGTATGATATCACCTGTATCTTGGTTCTGAAACATAAAACTAGTGAATATAGTGAATAACCCAAAACGAAACAGGTACTGAGAAAACACAGTGCTTACCAGTGGGCAAAACAGAGATAGGGGATTAAGAGATTAAAAACTGCTGTATGTAGGGACCTCCCTGGTGGTCTACTGGCTGTCTCTGCACTCGCAATGTAGAGCGCCCAGGGTTTGATTCCTGGTCAGAGAACTAAATCCCATATACTTCAACTATGAGTTCACATGCCACAACTAAGATCCAGCACAGACAAATATATAAACAAACATTTAAAAAACCTGCTATGTATAAAATAAACAAGCTGCCAGGACACACTGTACAGCACAAAGAATAAAGTAAGTTGTAAATGGAGTATAACCTTTAACAACTGTGAATCAGGACATGTACATGGAAACATGTAGTTATATACTATATATCAACTATACCTCAATTAAAAAAAAACTGGTTCTGTTTTAATTTGAGGTATTAAGTAGTTATGTAGTTCAACTATAGTGAACATAACTAACTTAGTTAACTTAGTGATTTCTTGATTGTGACTTCTATTTAAAAAGTTTCATGCCTGCTTCAAAACAGAAGTGTTAGCTAACTTTTACCTAGGTGATAAATCTTGCCTTTATTCCTCCAATCAAGAAATTTCTACTCAAATTAGGAAATATAAAAATGAATACATTTTACAATAATATTTTATATCATTATTGGATGATGGAAAAAACATGAAATCAATGAAGTAAATATTACATTTATTGTGAATACTGAATTCTCCAAAGTTTTCTGAAATAATAAAGCACTGTTGGTGTTCACAGTGGTGACCAGGGCTGCAGTGTAATTAAGGAAATAGCAATATGATTAACATGAGTTTGAGCAAACTCTGGGAGATAGTGAAGGACAGGGGAAGCCTGGCACGCTGCAGTCCATAGGCTCACAAACAGCTGGACGTGACTTAGTCACTGAACAACAATCTCATTAAAAGTAGTTAATATTGTTATAACTTGGGTCAGAACAGAAAACTGGCCCAACCTGAAGTCCAGTACCTTGACAATATAACCATATATTTATATACCACTTTATATTTTGAAACATTTTCATTTCTTAAAAGGCATAATTAGCCAAACTACAAAAGAAAATATTGATCAATTTATCCTATTAAAATTAATATATTTTTAAATGCCTGCAAAAATTCTAATTTGATATAAATAACAATCCAGAGCAGGAGGACCAGCAAGTATTATTATCTCTATTCCATGGGTAAAACAACTGAGGCTAACAAAGAATGTTATTTTTAATACCATGTAACTGTTAAGAACCCAAGTCATTCAGAAGAATGATTTTGTTAGTTTAAGAATAGATTCACCTAAATCACTGTTAATGTATTAATATGAATACTCAAACATTTAAGTAATAGTTAATATTCAGAAATCTGATAAATAACCATTTTTATAGTACATAAATAAGTTTGTATCTATAATGTTTCACTTTAAAGAAAAAAAATTCAAAAGTTTTGAAAAATTATGATATGAAAATAGTTCTTGAAGAAGACTTTATCAGGTAATATATTATTTAACATATCCTAGTATCTAAGTACATATTTGAAGTCTCTGTGATATGGTAAAATTAAAATCATATTTAATTTTATTTGAAATGGTTTAAGTTTTGCAAGATAATTTATTTGTTCTAAAGATAATATGTCAATATTCAGAGCCCAACACAGAGTTTTAACAGATGTCTGTCTCACATATGAAAAAGTGTTAAGTTATAAAAATTTACATTAGGTGAAATGCTATCCCTGGAGCTAAAAAAGCTAGAAAGCTTTTTCCTAAGCATTTAAACAAGACACTGATACTGGTAACATTTTTAAAGATGTAAGATGAGAATAATCATCAATCATGATTAATTTTTAAGTAGGAATGGACAGCTCAGAGGATTGCCCAATAATAACTACAATTCATTAAATTCATAATGAATTTAAATTCATCAATTTAATTCATAAATTCATCGATTTTTCTCATTGATGCTCATCAATTGGTAGTTTAGAAGATTTTACTCTAGAATATTCACAACATTAAAAACAACACTAAAAAGGAAGAAAAAACAGAAGGAAGGAAATAGACTTAGTGCTGCCAAATGCCATCATTGAAAATCTTACCAAAGACTGAACAGGAAGGAGCCTTAAAACCTTTATACCACATAGGGTTCCTAAGAAATAAATCTGAGGCACACTGGCAGGGCAGTATGAAATGCTTTCTACTGCCACTGGCCATATTGTACCTGTTCTGTGGATAATTAGTCCTTCAGTTCCAAAGCTGTCAATCTGGCACCTTTCACGAGCACTATATTCACTTTAAATAAAACAAACAAAACAAAACAAAATTTATAATTCAAAGAACAGAAGAACTTAAAAACAAAAACTGCAAATTGAACCAACTCTACAGTTGTGACATGAACCAAAAAATAAGAAAAGTGAAGTACTAGTAATATTTTACAGTTTAAGATTCTGTTGAACTCTATATCATAACTTTATAAAGTTTAAACCAGATAGTTTAGGTACTTTTGTACTATGCAAGTAAACACTTACATTTAAAAATTTCTTCACTGTATCAGTATTGAAAGTTATATTACTTCATCTTGGTATTCAAATAGGCTCATTAAACTACACTTTACTACAGATTTCATACACACCCAATATTGTATCCTAAAATGTCTGAATGGCTAACTAGGAAGAAATAAGGAAAATATGTGTTCATAATTATTAAAAATAAACAATTTACATATATGCACCATACCTGCAGTTGACCATTTAATGAACTCAAGTCTTCTGCTTTCTTCTCTAAAGACTGAACCCAGACTTTTCTCTTTTGTCGGCATCTTGAAGCTGCTGCTCTATTTCTTTCCAGAAACTTCCTCCTTTTTCATCGGGATCTTCATTAGCTGCTCTTCTTCGACGACCAGTTGTATTTTGGGTCTGTGGAGTTGTGTGAGCTGGAGAAGCCTATAATAGACACAAATGAAAGCTTTTCATATTTGTACCTAGTGATAAAATTAATATAATAGGCAGTAAAGGATTGCAAAGGTGAAAGTGAAAGTCACTCAGTTGTGCTAACTCTTTGTGACCCATGAAACTATTACATTCCATGGAATTCTCCAGGCCAAAATACTGGAATGGGTAGCCTTTCCCTTCTCCAGTGGATCTTCCTGACCAAGCAATTGAACCGGGCTTTCCTGCATTGCAGCTGGAGTCTTTATCAACTGAACTATCGGGGAAGCCCCTTGCAAAGGTGACAGGTACTAATTTTATTTTCTAAGTCTCATTGTATACATCAATATTCTGAAGCAATGTGCAAATCACCCTGTTGTTTAACAAATAAATAAATAAGCATTGCTAAACCCAGATTCTCACTATCACAGTGAATGTATTCTTTGTTGTTGTTCAGTCGCTAAGTTGTGTCTGACTTTGCAACCCCATGGACTGCAACAAGCCAGACCTCTCTGTCTTTCACTATCTCCTGGAGTTTGCTCAAACTCATGTCCATTGAGGCGGTGATGACATCCAACCATCTCATCTTCTATCACCCCCTTCTCCTCCTGCCTTCAATCTTTGCCAATATCAAGGTCTTTTCCAATGAGTCAGCTGTTTGCATCAGGTGGCCAAAGTATTGAGCTACAGCAGCAATATTCATACAATGAATATTCAGAGTTGATTTCCTTTAGGACTGTATTCTATTCTTTAACATCTGTATAAATAATATTTTCATGTTTACAGAGAGAATACAAAGAAATTAAAAAAATGCAATACAAATGATGATGTACAGATCTTTTATTTTTCCAAGTGCACTTTTAAGCAAACACTATGTTATTTTTCAATCCTTTGATAATTATTAAGGTACTAATAAAAATAACTTATTTAAATTCACTATGGGACACCATGGCTTCTATGCTATTTTTGCAATAAAAAATAGCATTAAACTATAAATGTTTTTAAAAAATTGGTTTCTCTAAAATTAAGGAGTTGAAAGTACATACACATTTTAGTGTATTCAGCTTTTCTTCAGTTTCTGAAATTTGGGGGTCAGTCTTTTTCTAAGGGTCAGGTTTATGTAATTATTAATGCTCATTTTCCTGGTAGTAGAATCCCAGAGTCTAGATTTTCATTTTAATTGGTCTACCTGCCCTGCAAAATCAGCCAGACAGAAATCTTCATTCATTAGTGATACTATCCGGTGTGTAGGATTATAGAATATCTTCACGTCTATCACAAATTCCAAAATTGTGCCACAGAACACCTGAATACAGGAGATGGGATAGAAACCCTTGGCAATAGTGCAAAAGAAAGCACTTTGTGGCCATAGACACATGATCCAAAGTAGCAGCCTGAAAACAAATCTCTTGCCTCTACTTTAATGATATTTTAAAATGATGTAAACAAAAATTTCTACATTCTCTTCATCTATACCATAGGCAGAAATCTTTACGTTCTGCAGGTAATTAACCTGAATTATATATATCTCTACCTCTAACAAGGATTTGAGGCTACTTAGAAGCATATATTCTTCCTTCGCTCCCTTTTTCTATTGATTCATTCATTCTACTTCACTGAAAAATATGCAGGAACTATTTTAGAGATAGAGCAGTGATAGAGCAGATGCTGTCCTGGAGTTTCATTCCAATACAATAAAGTATAAAAATATAAATAAAAATGAGATCCACGTAAACTATAATTAGTACAAGAAAACAAATTACATTCATTTATTTTCTTTTAAATAAACTTTTAAGTATGTAAAAGCCATACTGAACTTGCCAGCCATATATAAATAGCTGTGAGCTGCATTAGGCTCATGAGCCAGTTGGCTAACCCTGAATTAAGACATAAGAACACACTCACTTTTTCTCTCTTTTGGCCCCTAGGTAAAGTTGCTTGGTGGATGACAACCACAACTATTTCACTTAATCTTAAGTTTCACAAAGGTAAAATACTGTTATCTAAACACCTATGCTTAGGAGGTAGTATTAAACTTGTTGTTCAGCTGTGTTTCTTTAATTGGAAAGTTTTACTTTTAAATGCTAATATTCTTTAAGTAGAGAAGAAAAACATCTAAATAGAGCTCTGTAACATTTAACAGAAATACCGTTAACACTTTACTGCAGACATATAGAAATAGCAATCATCTAATGGCCAGACACAAATAGAGTGAAATGGGCCTCTAGTATAAACAGCTGCCATTAAACCTATCTGCTACTTTGGTGACATTTCACAAGTGTTAATTCAAGAACTATCTTATTTCAGTAATATGGTTCATATATAAATTACTTGTTGAATACAACCAATAGTAAAAATGTTTTCTTTAAATACTACTGATGGATACTGTGCCATTTTAAACCAACATACAGATACTCTGAGAAACATTTACAGAGTGCCCTCAGCAGTAGTAACTGCTTATTTATTTTTTATATGTTCAACTTTCATGTTGAATTACCTTTTCTTAAGGTTTTTAAAATACACTTTTGGAATAAAAATTTGACCAGATGCACTGGGATGACCCAGAGGGATGGTACAGGGATGGAGGGGGGTTCAGGATTGGGAACACGTGTACACCCATGGTGGATTCATGTTGATGTATGGCAAAACCAATACAATATTGTAAAGTAATTAGCCTCCAATTAAAATAAATAAATTTAAATTTAAAAAAATTGACCAGAAAATCTTTTCAAAGTATACAGTCATTGAAGTCACACTGTGTGGTTTTGTGTTTTTTTTTTTTAAGGAAAACTGAGTGATGAATGATAAAAACAACACACATACCGGAGTTTCTGTGGTGGATGTGGCTGGCTGTTGTAATGACTGTGGTCGAGATTCCTCTGACTGGGTCCTAACCAAACCACTACTGTGACCTTTGACAGTATCACCGTTGGTAACTGGAGGATGTTGCTGGGTCAAAGCAGCTTTTAATCTCTGAAATACAAATACCAATTAAAAAAAAAAATGCTCCCTGCTTTCTACCCAAATCTAACTCCCAACACACTTTTAGTTAACTATATGAGATATTTGTTAATGAATACACAGGCTTTAAACTTAGTCTTGATTTATTATATTCCACTGCATTCCTAAATATCAGTAAGAGAGATAAAAGGATCTTTGGGAAGCTTTCCTGAGTCTTTTTGGCAACTTTTCCTCTTTCCTTTCTTTGGAAATAGCGTAAAGGGGTAGATACTAGAGAAGAGCTTTAGACAGAGTCCCCTACCTGATTCTAATACAATTGTTTCCATTTACTTCAACTAAGAATAATTAAGAAAATTTGTATTTTCATCTGTGCATATCCTAATATCTATAACTGATCCAGATACCTTAGAAATGAGGTATATATGAAAGACCACCAATATTTCTGCTTAAGCAAGTATTAGTAGACATTTTCCACTGCTAATCATTGTAGATTCTGGGTATGATTTTAAAAACAAGGTCAGTAGTGTAAAAAATGTTTTGTTGAGGTATAAGTTACATACAGTAAAACAAAGTCTTTTAGCATATATTTCTGTGAGTTTTAACAAGCACATACAGTTGTGCAACCACCTCCTACAATCAGGATGCAGAACAGTCCTATCATGCACCAAAACTTCATGATTTCTTTCTTGTCACACTCTCCTCCCACCACAGTTCAGTCACTCAGTCACGTCCAACTCTTTAAGATCCCGTGGACTGCAGCACCCCAGGCTTCCCTGTCCATCACCAACTCCCAGAGCTTGCTCAAACTCATGTCCAACGACTTGGTGATGCCATCGAACCATCTCGTCCTCTGTCATCCCCCTTCTCCTACCTTCAGTCTTCCCAGCATCAGGGTCTTTTCCAATGAGTCAGTTCTTCACATCAGGTGGCTGAAGTATTAGAGCTTCAGCATCAGTCCTTCCAATGAATATTCAGGACTGATTTCCTTTGAATGACTTGTTTGATCTCCCTGCAGTCCAAGGGACTCTCAAGGGTCTTCTCCAATAGCACAGCTCAAAAGCATCAATTCTTCGGTGCTCAGCTTTATGGTCCAACTCTCACATCTACACATGACTACCTCCCATCACAGTCTCTGAAAATACCAAGTCTGTTTTTGATTCTCAAAGTTTTGCCTTCTCCGAATATCATATAAATGGAGCCATACAGTGTATATAATAAGCCTTTTGAATCTGGATTCGTTCCTATAGCACAATGCACCTGAGATCCACCCCTGCTGCTGTGTTCCCAGTAGTTTTTAAATCAGTTTCTAATACACACTATGTTGATTTTACAGATTCAGCTCAGTTCAGTCGCTCAATCATGTCTGACTCTTTGCGGCCCAATGAACCGCAGCATGCCAGGCCTCCCTGTCCATCACCAACTCCCAGAGTCCACCCAAACCGATATCCATTGAGTCAATGGTGCCATCCAACCATCTCATCCTCTCTCGTCCCCTTCTTCTCCTGCCTTCAATCTTTCCCAGCATCAGGATCTTTTCCAATGAGTCAACTCTTCGCATGAGGTGGCCAAAGTATTGGAGGTTCAGCTTCAACATCAGTCCTTCCAATGAACACCTAGGACTCATCTCCTTTAGGATGGACTGGTTGGATCTCCTTGCAGTCCAAGGGACTACCAAGAGTCTTCTCCAACACCACAGTTCAAAAGCATCAATTCTTCAGCGCTCAGCTTTCTTTATAGTCCAACTCCCACATCCATACATGACCACTGGGAAAACCATAGCCTTGACTAGATGGACCTTAGTCAGCAAAGTAATGTCTCTGCTTTTTAATACGCCATCTAGGTTGGTCATAACTTTCCTTCCAAGGAGTAAGCATCTTTTAATTTCATGGCTGCAGTCACCATCTGCAATGATTTTGGAGCCCCAAAAAATAAAGTCTGACACTGTTTCCACTGTTTTCCCGTCTATTTGCCATGAAGTGATGGGACCAGATGCCATGATCTTAGTTTTCTGAATGTTGGTTGAGCTTAAGACAACTTTTTCACTCTCTTCTTTCACTTTCATCAAGAGGCTCTTTAGTTCTTCTTCACTTTCTGCCATAGGGTGGTGTCATCTGCATATCTGAGGTTATCGATATTTCTCCCGGCAATCTTGATTCCAGCTTGCGCTTCCTCCAGCCCAGCGTTTCTCATGATGTACTCTGCATAGATGTTAAATAAACATGGTGACAATATACAGCCTTGACGTACTCCTTTTCCTACTTGGAACCAGTCTTTCGTTCCATGTCCAGTTCTAACTGTTGCTTCCTAACCTGTATACAGGTTTCTCAAGAGGCAGGTCAGGTGGTATGGTAAGCCCATCTCTTGAAGAATTTTCCAGTTTATTGTGATCCACACAAAGGCTTTGGAATAGTCAATAAAGCAGAAATAGATGTTTTTCTGGAACTCTCTTGCTTTTTCCATGATCCAGCAGATGCTGGCAATTTGATATCTGGCTCCTCTGCCTTTTCTAAAACCAGCTTGAACATCTGGAAGTTCATGGTTCACGTATTGCTGAAGCCTGACTTGGAGAATTTTGAGCATTACTTTACTAGCATGTGAGATGAGTGCAACTGTGCGGTAGTTTGAGCATTCTTTGGCATTGCCTTTCTTTGGGATTGGAATGAAAACAGACCTTTTCCAGTCCTGTGGCCACTGCTGAGTTTTCCAAACTTGCTGGCATATTGAGTGCAGCACTTTCACAGCATCATCTTTCAGGATTTGAAACAGCTCAACTGGAATTCCATCACCTCCACTAGCTTTTTGTAGTGATGCTTCCTAAGGCCCACTTGACTTCACATTCCAGGATGTCTGGCTCTAGGTGAGTGATCACACCATTATGATTATCTGGGTCATGAAGATCTTTTTGTACAGTTCTTCTGTGTATTCTTGCCACCTCTTCTTAGTATCTTCTGCTTCTGTTAGGTCCATACCATTTCTGTCCTTTATCAAGCCCATCTTTGCATCAAATGTTCCCTTGGTATCTCTAATTTTCTTGAAGATAACTCTAGTCTTTCCCATTCTATTATTTCCCTCTATTTCTTTGCACTGATCGCTGAGTAAGGCTTTCTTATGTCTCCCTGCTATTCTCTGGAACTCTGCATTCAAATGGGTGTATCTCCTTTTCTCTTTTGTTTCTCTTTTCAGAGCTATATGTAAGGCCTCCTCAGACAGCCTTTTTTTTTTCTTCCGCATTTCTTTTTCTTGGGGATGGTCCTGATTACTGTCTCCTGTACAACATCATGAACCTCCATCCATAGTTCATCAGGCACTCTATCAGATCTAGTACCTTAAATGTATTTCTCACTTCCACTGTATGGTCATAAGGGATTTGATTTAGGTCACACCTGAATGGTCTAGTGGTTTTCTTCACTTTCTTCAATTTCAGTCTGAATTTGGCAGATTAGGACACTAGAGATCATTTGCCCAAGGTCACACAGCCATTAAGCTAGTTAAGATCCTAGATTTAAATCTGGATCTCCTTCTTTTCAAAGTGCAGTTTTTCCATGGCACATGTTATGTATATTATCCTACCTACCCCTACCAAAAAAGAAGGGAAAAAAAAGAATGGGAAAATCAAGAAAGATAATCTAAGGCTGGGTGGCTTGATGTTTCAAAAGACAACTACAAGGGAATCCCCTGGTAGTCCAGTGGTTAGGACTTCGCTCTGTCCCTGTCATAGGCCCAAGTTCAGTCCCTAGTCAGGGCCCTAAGATCCTGCAAGCCAAGTGGTGCAAAAGACAACCATGAAGGATTTGGAATGCCAAGTCTGATACTGTAACCGCTAAAGCCAAATCACCCCAGATTAGGTATGTTTTCCCCATCTTTTCTGACTGAGTACTTCTTTATGAACTGCAAACACCAGTTCATAAAGTCCTAGTTTCTTCACTGGTTAGCATACATAAGATATACATATGTTTTTACACATATGTAAAGTCCTAGTTTCTTCACTGGTTAGCATACATAAGATACACTGTATATATATATATATTAGCATATAAAATGTGTAGAGCTGAGAAGATACTGTTTAGAAATTAACTGTCTCAAACTATCTGAACAAACTATCTGTAAAACTGGGAACAATGACAACTTCCTTGTAGTGCTGAGGTAAAGATTAAATATATAAAACTTCAGTTCAGTTCAGTTGCTCAGTTGTGTACGACTCTTTGTGACCCCATGAATCACAGCACGCCAGGCCTCCCTGTCCATCACCAACTCCTGGAGTTCACTCAGACTCATGTCCATCGAGTTGGTGATGCCATCCAGTCATCTCATCCTCTGTCGTCCCTTCTCCTGCTGCCCACAATCCCTCCCAGCATCAGAGTCTTTTCCAATGACTCAAGTCTTTGCATGAGGTGGCCAAAGTACTGGAGTTTCAGCTTTAGCAGCATTCCTTCCAAAGAACACCTAGGACTGATCTCCTTCAGAATGGACTGGTTGGATCTCCTTGCAGTCCATGGGACTCTCAAGAGTCTTCTCCAACACCAGAGTTCAAAAGCATCAATTCTCTGGTGCTCAGCTTTCTTCACAGTCCAACTCTCACATCCATACATGACCACTGGAAAAACCATTGCCTTGACTAGATGGACCTTTGTTGGCAAAGTAATGTCTCCGTTTCTGAATATGCAGATATGCAGATGACACCACCCTTATGGCAGAAAGTGAAGAGGAACTAAAAAGCCTCTTGATGAAAGTGAAAGAGGAGAGTGAAAAAAGTTGGCTTAAAGCTCAACATTCAGAAAACAAAGATCATGGGATCTAGTCCCATCACTTCATAGCAAATAGATGGGGAAACAGGGTCAGATTTTATTTTTTGGGCACCAAAATCACTGCAGATGGTGATTGCAGCCATGAAATTAAAAGACGCTTACTCCTTGGAAGGAAAGTTATGACCAACCTAGTAAAACTTACCCGAGTTATATAAGGATTTCTTAATTTTTTATCAGCTTCCTAACCTTTTCCAAAAATATCTATTGAGCCCTCTATTTTCACAGTTCAGGTGTTAGGGTATGGACACCAAAGAATCACAAGAGTTCCTTTACTTTTGTATTTTCAAAATGTACTTAGGAAAAAAGTACTCAAGGATCATTTTAGCTCAGACTGAAGCTAAATATTTAAATTTTAAAATTAAAATTTTAATATTTAATATTCTATTAAAAATTTTTAAAAATATTTAATTTATTTATTTGACTGTGCCAGGTCTTAGTTGCAGCATGCAAACTCTTAGTTGTGACATTCGGGATCTGACCAGGGATCAAACTTGGGTCCCCTGCATCAGAGTGCAGAGTCTTAGCTACTGGACCACCAGGAACTCCTCCAGACGTATTTTATTTTGGAAAATATATTCTCAAGACCACATGGTACACTGCATCTTTCAGAATCCAGGTTAAGATTCCCAGTTCCATTTTTTCTTCCTTCTCTTATAAACAAGCAGAAATAACCACATTAGCAGCTAAGATTCAGGAAATTGGGACACTCATAACTGATGGGATAATGTGTGGAAGTGGATGGATTAAAACTAATTAGGTAGGTGACCAAAGCAGTACTTGGCTGTAATCAGGAAGGAATACTTAAACTAAATGGTCAAAGAAGTGAAAGCAAAAAGAGAGGAATTTGAAAGTGTGGGTCATATAAACAGGAGGAGGAGGATCTGGGGAGGTGGTCAGTGTGCATAATTACATCTTTTAAAAGCCAATCTATAATAGAGTTAGGTTAGGCTTTTATTTCTGGATATAGAATGTATAAAAATATAAGTACTGGTTGAAATGTGAAGCTTGGTAAATTATGTGTTGGTAAAACATTTTTAAGTCCTTAGGTAGAAAACACAGAATTGAAGAGCATTTAAAGTTTTATAGTAAAGAGCTTAGCTCTTAGAATTAATGAAATACAGTAACTGCACATAGGGGAGTCTGAAGTACATAAACATCACTCTGTTGAATAATCTTTAGTAGGGCAAGTTACTACCTTATAGAGCACTTAAAAGCAGCATCAGTATTCATTCATTATCCTCTCTTGACTGCCCTAGGGTATACAGTGCTCATCCAGTGAGGAAGCACTAATGTTTGCTCCATGCTGTTACACTGATTACAATGGGTCTAACTTGGAAGTGTGCCACTGGATACACAATGCAAGACAAAGATTTTCAAGGGTTAATTAACACTGCTCTGAACTACAGATTTTTTTAAACTATAAATTTTTTTTTAAACAAACATGTTTAAAAACAAATGTATGCTAAAAAAATTACAGTGAGTTAGGAGAAGAAAGTTGTTTAAATGGTGATTCATATACATTTTACAACTAATGTAAGGATATCTACGATCCACCCACATATATGTTGAGACATTTTAAAGAAGGGTAATTTGGTCCCCGCAAATTAATGAAAACATCTATAAATATGATAGATATTTATCTTACAACAGAATTTTGGAGCTACTCAATTAGCCCAATTACCATCTTATATATAGATAAAGAAATTAAGGCCCCAAGAGTGAATTTACTTCCCAGGATCACAGAGCAAGTTAGAAGCAGATCTAGGACCAGAAATTCTGTCTGTTGACTCCTGGTTCACTGAACAAACATATTTTAAACAAAAGGTTTTTCAAACTAGAGGTTTTGTCTCACATTAAGTATTCTTTTTTAAAATATTTATTTATTTAGCTGTGTTGGGTCTTAGTTGCATCATGTGGAATGTAGTTCCCTGACCAGGGATCAAACACCCTGCATTGGGGGCACAGAGTCTTTGCCACTGGACCACCAAGGAAGTCCTCACATTAAGTATTCTAAGTATATTTCAGTAACCATTAAGAGTATCCGACACTGGTCTGTCCATTACTGGATCAAAATTCTATCGGTAGAGAAATCTAATATAGGTACATGAAGATTAAGTACTCAGAGAAATTATATAAGATTTAACAAGTCTATTTCTCCAATATGTACAATGAAAGCTAGGCATAATTTTAATTTTAAACTAAAGGAAAGAAAGCGAAAATCTTTATTACTATGTTTCTAAGCAGACTAGTGCTTTAATGTTAAGAGTTAAATTTTAGTGTTGTAAAATTCAGCTACTATGTTGAAAACTTTTTGTCTTAAAGACTGTGTCAATTAAAGAGTAAATGTAGGAAAAAAGAGTGAATACAGTCTTGTTGTGCTGATCAATCTGAGATCCATCTTAAGAGGTAATCTGCTAAAAATAATGTTATTCAAATTCTATGTTATATGTTGTACCCATGAAAGCAAATTTTTATCACATCTGTCAGTACCTGGTAGGAATAAACTACTCGATCATAGTTCAAAGAAAAAATACAACGTTCTCTAGAAACAATGTATGAAAAAGTCAGATCCATATTTCATAAGCACCACAGAAAGCTCATCAGAGTAATAACCCTCCTTCTCCTGGGTGTTATCCTACCATCTGCTCCTCTATTACTTATCTTTATTTTGCAACTAATTAACAGCATAATCTTCTAAATTCAGCAAGTTAATTATCATTATTGTGGTCTTTGCAGCATCATCAGTCCTTGTGAAATCTTGCTCCCCACCCCCCAGAGAACATATGAAAATGAAGTAGGTTGGGAGAGACTCTGTTTCATTGGAGTGGGCTCATTTGGTGTTTGCTGATTAGCTTGGCATGCAGAGGGAGGTCAGAAGAATTCTGCTGAACATGAGGCTCCATGCAGGGCCCAACTAAGTTAATGTAGGTTTCTGAACATTTGCCAAGATGCCCTCTGTCAGCTCTCAGTAGAAACCCCGCGCAGAAGACCTACCAGCTACCCACTGTGTGCAAAGATATCTCTCAGTTTGTCACACAAGTCTTAAAGAAATGATTCTGGGAAATACAACTTAAATACTTAACTAAATCTTCTTAAATAAAACTCCTGGATGGTTAACATTTTCTTATTCAGATGAGTTACTTTCTGATTACAAATATTACATAGGAAATTTGTTTTTTTAGAAGAGTAACACAGGTAGCAAATATCTATGGTTTAATGTGCTTAATGACAAACAAAACCCTCAACTACATCTACATTTGGTGAGAGCCACTGAAATTTTGTAGAAAACAGTAGATCCCAGGAATTTTCCTAGAGTATTAAAAAATACTAGGTAATCTTTTATTTGTGGACCCCCCCATACATTTTTACTTAAACTAAGTTTTTACTTTTCCAAAGACTTAAAGTTCTTAAAAAACAAAACAAACACAACTTGTCCTGAAAGAATTTCTTCATAAAAAAGAAAGATCTTCTTTAAATGTTTCTAACAAACACAATGCATATAAATCTTCCAGTAAGCACTGGGCACATGAAAACCAGGCCACCGCAAAGCATCCTTGGCTATCTTAGGATACAAATAAGTTTCTCTTCAGCTATAGTGTACTACTTATTGTTCTGTGTTCCAATGTTGCCATTTCTCAAACATTATTTTTTAACCACATTTTAGCAGAGTTACTATTGCTGTACTACTTAAATTTAACATTAACAGACTGTGACCACAAAGGTCAAATAAATCCTTAACAGAGATGCAGAATCAAACAGGGAGGATGTTTAAATATTTTCAAAGAGTTGAAAACAACAAAGCAAAATCCAATTGAAGCAGTGAAAGAAGAAATTATAATGTTTGCTGGGGGTTTCAGACTGGTAAAAGTCAGAAAAATCATTTAACATGTAACATGAATCTAGGGGATGTGAGCTGGGGACCATTCATTTGGAGAGAATGGAATTAAGAGTTCTATCACTGACAAAGAAAAGAATCCAATCCCACGATCATTTATCTGATCTCTGTGCACTAGGATATGAACCTAGTCTCACCTTTCTCCCATTAGAATTATACAATTATTTATTTAGTAAATCTTTTTAGCTCCCTGATGCTTAATAAATTCAATGACACTGACATTTTAATTCAAGTTTAGAAACAATCAAACCAAACCAATCAAAGTTCTACCAACAGGAGAATGGATAAAGAAATTGTGGTATACTCACAGCAAACTACTCAGCAATAGAAAGAAACTATAATACACGCAACAACATGGATAAGTTTCACAGACATATACTTAGCTGAACGCAAGAGTATATATTGATTTTATTTACATTGCTGTTGATAAATATTAACAGCTGGGGGAGATGGACTGAGGGAAGGGACATAAAGAAACATGGGTAGATGTTAATGTTCTATACCGTAAGAGACGTGAGTTACATGAATGCACTCAAATTGTACAATTTAAATTGGCCCGTTTCAATCTATGTAAATTTTACATTTAAGAAGGGCTTATTAAAAAATAATTCAGCGAGGTTAAGGAGTGGTCTGAGGAAGAACAACACTAATAAATGAAGCTGGGTGATGAGTACATGGGGATTCATTACAGAATCTTATTTACTTTGTATATAATATTTGAAATCTTCCATAACAAAAAGCTTTAAAAAAGGAGGGGGGGAGGCTAATTTCTGGATCTTTTAATTTCATTAAAAAATAGGACACTCTTATTTACTATCCCAATTAAAACAGGTAATCACCTAAATATAACTATTTTATATATTAGCAATATTTTACTAAGAAATTTAATAGGACTGTTAAAATTTAAGTGAGGCAATTTGTGACTCCCCATGCAATTCGGGGGCCTTCAACCTATAACTGTGTTTTATTCATAAACATGTGAAATACAACTTTGGTACTTTTCAGTGTACAAGCATACAAAGTATTTTTATTCTTACTAATTAAATTTCTCAAATTTATTCAGTTATTCAGGGAAGCTTACTAGTTTCTATCGTATAGCCAAAAGTATTTCTTTAAATCTGATCTGTTCTTTACAAACTGTGGAGGGAAAAGTCCACTGAATATGTAGAAGTATTCTGAGATATAGAGAACAACAACAGGATCTCTTTAACTTCTGTTCTCTTCTACACAGTTCTAATTCAATTTTTCATTATACTAGTTACGTTAAGTAGGAAGTGTAAAACACATTACCAGTGAAGGCCTTCGGCTATCAAGTGAAAAAGATTCATCTTAGTTAGTTCCATGGCTTTGACTTAAACATGGTGTCACATGAAAAGTTCTCCTCTTTGATTTTCAAGTTCTTTCACTACCATCAATAGCCAGCTAATTTTAATACTCTTCAACCAACTATTATTTATTCAGACAGTACATAAGTTTTACTGTTAAAAAAAAGATTATCACATGCCAAATTCAGACTGATTATTTGAATAATGGGGGATAAGGGGAAAAATCCAAAGCCTTGCAATAATACATAATGGTTTTTATGGGTACAAATTTATAATGTCAGTGTAGTGCCTAGCATATAACTGAAACAAATAATAGGTGTCTAACAACTATCGACTGATTTTTGTTAAAAATTAGCTCTAAAGTGCATTAAATTGTGGAAGGGAGAATTATTTTGATTTAAAAGAAAATTACCCCACTGGTCCTCCCACCCCATAGCAGCAGCTTCAGGTCATCTACTAAGATGATTAGCAAGTAAGAAAGATTTGAGGCTAAGAAAGACCCCAGAAATCAAAGTTTAATCCCTTTATTTTACAGATGAGGAAAATGAGTCTCAGAAAAATTAAAGTGGCTTGTTTGGGGGTAGTGAACAGAAGAATTATGAGTAAAATGAAAATATGTCTTCTGCTTCCTACTCCTTAGTTCACCCCTTAGCACTGATTTCTTAGTGCCTGAAACGCAAGTCAAAAATATGGTTTTCCTTTATATATAATGTTTACTAACCTGTATACTATTTCAGAATTTTTTCTTAATACTGTTCTACTCATTTGTATGACTTAAAAAGTCATTCATTATGTCAGCGCTGTCTTCAGATGATTACTTCTAATTTCAGTTGCAATATCCCTAGCCTCCAGCAGGAGGAGTTTGCCTAAAAGCCACATCAAACATCAGACAAACCAATGATAAAAACCAGAACTTTACTCCCAATCGATTTATTTGCTTTCAAGTAGCAGTACCCCGTCACTATGCTAATTAAAACTTTCCAGTTCCCCTATAATGTAATACAGCCCACAAATTTATAAAATTTGATCTAAATTGTGCATCTGAAGTGGGCTTTAATTGAAAAAGCTAATTCAAAACAGGGTCAAGATATGTACAGAACAAACAAAATCTTGCTTACCATTTTTGCTTCTGACTGCACTGGTTGAGGAGAGGAAGGACCTGGAATTCCTGGAACACTAGGCACCATGGTGACTGGTCGAACAAGCTATCAGAAGATATTGAAAAATAATTACTAGAGAATATATTCAAAGTGAGATTTGTACTTTATTTGCTACTATAATAACTTACATAATAAGTATATATTATATGTATATGACAATATATTATACATTAACAGAAAGTATATATTGTGTTGGTCAAAAAGTTCCTTCTGTTTTTAAAGTAAAAATAAGACACATTTTTCATTTTCATCAAGAACTGTACTGAACAACATATTCACTGTTTTCTTCCACTACCTTTTGCCATTTTTCAGACAAGTTAATGATTCTATGTTCCCAAAACTTTATCGTTTTGAGCAAAGAACTGTTCTAGGTTCCCATCATAATTTGTTTTAAAAATGGAATTTTTCATTACCTTTCTAATCACATGCAGAAACAACAGTCAAGGTTTTTTTCACTTCACTTACATGGAACCCAAATATCAAAGTGATGATTAATCAAGCTGGTACAAATGATTTTCAGTGCTTGATTTGGATATTTTGAGTATGTCAGCTATCAAGCTCATGATATAAGACTGAGTGTTCTTAATTAATGCCTCGATTTGATCACTATCAATTTCAACAGGACTAGCCAACCATGGGGCATCGTCCAGCAAGAAATCTCCAGCACGAACTTCACAAACCACTTCTGATTTATCAGACACAGCACCTCCTTCATTTACTACACAAGTCTTTTTATTTTTTTGCATTTCAATTGCATTTTTACCTTTCTTGAAATAACAAAGCATAAATGTGTTGAAAATGTTGCTTTTTCTTTCATCTTCAATATTAAAATGGCTATACATAATTCACTGATTTCAATTTTTTTAAAAATGTACACTGATATGACAGCTGTCACAATACAATCTAACAAAATTGTTTCAAATGAAATTAAAGACAACTAAGTGCTACTAGAGCCATCTTATGGGGAGGGAACTGAACGAACTTTTTGGCCAACTCAATATATTACTATTTATATTGTTAATATAAATATAATAATTGATAAAATTATTTGAGACTGCAGAATCAGAAAACTGTATCTGAACCCTTAATGATCTTAATCCTGATTTATCCTTCAAAAATTGTCAATTTTTCTGATATTCATTTTTAATCTTCAATTTTCATAATTTACTTTTTAAATAATTCCTTCTTATAGAAACAAATAATATTCAGAGTGATGCAAAATTTCTCACACATCTGTCACACACCCATTTTGAATGAGAAAGAATGTTAAAACTTGTATAACTAGGCACAAAAGTATTTTAACAATGAACTTTGCTTTTCTAAAATATATACATATAAAATGAACTATGCATTTCTAAAATATATACATATAAAATTTATAAAATATATACATGAAAGTTCTTTAATACATTAACTAAAGCATAATGACAAAGGAGAACCTGATTACCTCTAGCAATTTCACTAATAATACTCAGTTCAGTTCAGTCGCTCAGTCCTGTCTGACTCTTTGCGACCCCATGAATCACAGCATGCCAGGCCTCCCTGTTCATCACCATCTCTCGGAGTTCACTCAGACTCACGTCCATCGAGTCCGTGATGCCATCCAGCCATCCTATACTAGGTCGTCCCCTTCTCCTCCTGCCCCCAATCCCTCCCAGCATCAGAGTCTTTTCCAATGAGTCAACTCTTCGCATGAAGTGGCCAAAGTACTGAAGTTTTAGCTTTAGCATAATTCCTTCCAAAGAAATCCCAGGGCTGATCTCCTTCAGAATGGACTGGCTGGATCTCCCTGCAGTCCAAGGGACTCTCAAGAGTCTTCTCCAACACAATTCAAAAGCATCAATTCTTCGGCGCTCAGCCTTTTTCACAGTCCAACTCTCACATCCATACATGACCAGAGGAAAAACCAGAGCCTTGACTAGACGGACCTTCGTCGGCAAAGTAATGTCTCTGCTTTTGAATATACTATCTAGGTTGGTCATAACTTTTCTTCCAAGGAGTAAGCGTCTTCTAATTTCATGGCTGCAGTCACCATCTGCAGTGAGTTTGGAGCCCCCCAAAAAAGTCTGACACTGTTTCCACTGTTTCCCCATCTATTTCCCATGAAGTGATGGGATCAGATGCCATGATCTTCATTTTCTGAATGTTGAGCTTTAAGCCAACTTTTTCACTCTCCTCTTTCACTTTCATCAAGAGGCTTTTTAGCTCCTCTTCACTTTCTGCCATAAGGGTGGTAACATCTGCATATCTGAGGTTATTGATATTTCTCCCGGCAATCTTGATTCCAGCTTGTGTTTCTTCTAGTCCAGCATTTCTCATGATGTACGCTGCATATAAGTTAAATAAGCAGGGTGACAATATACAGCCTTGACATACTCCTTTTCCTATTTAGAACCAGTCTGTTGTTCCAGGTCCAGTCCTATCTGTTGCTTCCTGGCCTGCATACAAATTTCTCAAGAGGCAGGTTAGGTGGTCTGGTATTCCCATCTCTTCCAGAATTTTCCACAGTTTATTGTGATCCACACAGTCAAAGGCTTTGGCATAGTCAATAAAGCAAAAATAGATATTTTTCTGGAACTCTCTTGCTTTTTCCATGATCCAGCAGATGCTGGCAATTTGATATCTGGTTCCTCTGCCTTTTCTAAAAGCAGCCTGAACATCAGGAGTTCACGGTTCACGTATTGCTGAAGCCTGGCTTGTAGAATTTTGAGCATTACTTTACTAGCATGTGAGATGAGTGCAATTGTGCGGTAGTTTGAGCATTCTTTGGCATTGCCTTTCTTTGGGATTGGAATGAAAACTGACCTTTTCCAGTCCTGTGGCCACTGCTGAGTTTTCCAAATTTGCTGGCATATTGAGTGCAACACTTTCACAATTTGAAACAGCTCAATTGGAATTCCATCACCTCCACTAGCTTTGTTCGTAGTGATGCTTTCTAAGGCCCACTTGACTTCACATTCCAAGATGTCTGGCTCTAGATTAGTGATCACATCATCATGATTATCTGGGTCATGAAGATCTTTTTGTACAGTTCTTCTGTGTATTCTTGCTACTTAATAGATTTTCCATTGTGTTTTGCCTTCTTTTAAAAAAACGTAGTATCAACACTGAATGATTATTTATTGCATACTAAAGTATATCTCTTTTTCATTTCAGTTTCTCTCACTGCAGTTACATTTAACAGGATACCATATAAACCCAGATACAAGAATGTTTCCCCATCAAAAATATCCGGAGAAAAGAGAGAGTAGCCACCTTATGTTGGAGTCCTTATAAAACTCTCAAATAATGCATTTTGAACTACAAAGTTCCATTTGAAGACAACACATTACCTTGATTTTGTGGAAATATCTGAAATATTACAATCAATGGTAATTTTGGATACTTAGAAAGGTCACTTTAGTTAATAAAAATAAGTAATATTAATTTTAGTTAATATTCATGAGAATATAATCTCACCAATAGTGTTCTGAGGATATAATCTCACCAAAAGTGTACGGAGGATTTTAAAAATAATTTTTAAAAACTATACAATAAATGATTGTATTGTACTGACCAAAAATATCTATCTACAAGGTGAAAAAAAAGACTGTATTTTTGAGTATTAGGACTTAATGTAAGATTTCCAGGATTATAACAGTAGATTAAAAAAGTGTTACACTGAAATTATTTATATGAGGATGAAAATAATGTGTTTTGGAAAACTTTGTGAGGCTCCTTAAAAAGCAGTTCTAATGACAAAAACTTGAATATTAAAGACACATTTGAAGATTCTGCTATTTTATGAAATGTGAGAATAGAAGAAAAAGCATTATCTATATTATTCTAAAGAATGTGCCTTTAAATACTAAGTTACTGAATAGTATAAGTAGATATTTAACTACTATGTGTTTCAACATTTATATAATTAACATGCCCCTCAAAAAACTTCTTTTGATCTTCTCCTTAGGAAAAGTGGGAACTATCTATTGTCCATTCTAGTACACCATTTAGATTTTCACATGGTTGGGACAGCAAAGGAATTCCATAAGCCCAACATGACCATATAAGTTCAGAATGCTTTTATAAACGATTTCTCTAATCATCAAAATAACATGGAGTTACCTGATAAATGTTGCAGTATAAATATCTTCTTACAAAACAGAAATCTATGTTAACATTTGTTTTTTTCTTAATACATTTATTTTTGTTTGGCTGTGCTGGGTCTTGGTTGCAGTACATGGAATCTTTGATCTTTGTTGAGGCACGTGGGATCTATTTCCCTAACCAGGGATCGAACCCGGGCCCACTGTATTGTGAGCGCAGAGTCTTAGCCACTGCACCACCAGGGAAGTCCCCTATGTTAATATTTGAATTCTACAAATCTAGCAAATTGAAATGGGTTGAATCAGGAATTAGTTTTTTAAAAAATTTCAACCTTAAGTTTATTTTTTAATGTATTTTTAATTGAAGGATAATTGCTTTACAGAACTTCGCTGGTTTCTGCCAAAGAGTAACATAAATCAGTCATAGGTATACATATGTCCTCTCCCTCTTGAACCTTAGGAATTAGTTCTTAATACTAAAAAAAAAGGAAAACAATTAAGATTTCGAGGATTGAAAAATGTTATTTATCCAGTTATGTTTGCCTTGAAAGATTTATGCTATCACAGTAAATATCAATGTGTAAATATTACTTACACTAAGTATTTTGTTGATTTCAGTTTTATAAACTAATCAAGCAGCCCCAAGTATATTTTCTGATTATAAAGATCAGTTTTCTATAAAGAAAATATTAAATAGTCTAAAAACTTACTGGGACTGCAGCTGGAACATGCACATTAGAACTTGTGATTGATGCAGGAATTGCAACAGGCATGGTTTGTCCATTAGGAAGATGTAACAGAAGAGGAAATGGGCCTGGTACAGGACTAAGGAAAACAAAAGAAGGGCAATTAGAAAAAGAAATCCGTATCAATGATGTCTAAAAAACATAAAAGTATTTTTACTATTATAATTTAAAAATAAAATTTCCAGAGACATCTAAAAAATTAATAAACATTAATTTTAAGAAGAGAAACAGAGAACAGACAGGTGGTTGCCAGAGGGAAGGGAATGGAGGGATGAGAGAAATTAAGAGGTACAAACTTCCAGTTGCAAAGTAAATGAGTCACAGGAATGAAATTTGCAGTGTGAAGAATATAATCATTAATAATGTAATATCATCTCTGTATGGTAACAAAGGTGGTCAGAAGATACTAACTTATAGTTAGAAGATACATAAGTAGTAGGGATGTAATGTGTATGTGTATGGTGTGCTCAGTCACGTCTGACTCTTTGCAATCCCATGGACTACAGCTGCTTGCCAGGCTCCTCTGTCCATGGAACTCTCCAGGCAAGAATCCTGGAGTGGGTTGCCACTTCCTTCTCCAGAGGATCTTCCTGGCCCAAGGATCGAACCAGCATCTCTTATGTCTCCTACACTGGTAGGTGGGTTCTCTATCACTAGTGCCACTTGGGAAGCCCTAAACATTCACTGTATATCTCAGTAAAACTGGAAGAAAAAAAACCGAAGAAGAGTTCCAGCCCAAGGAAAATGCCCATGTGACAGATGCAAACTTGATACCATTTCTCATAAAATGAACAAAATGCCCACAAAAAATCATACATGGTGTATATATACTGCTCAAGTAATTAAACAAACATTTCTGAACCACTGCAAAGCACACTGTAAAATTTAATTAGTTTTAATTGCATCTTAAATGCATAATGTATGTAAGCAGTGTAGAAAAAAGGGAAAAAAATGGGAAAAGCTACGAATTTACTTAAGAGAACAATCTGCAATATATTAACTGAGAGAAATTCTTATCAGAAAGCTCTTGAGAGCTCCCTGTAAAAACTGAAAGAAATGTTTTTGTCAGTCGCTCAGTTGTGTCTTACTCTTTGCAACACCATGGACAATAGCCTGCCAGGCTCCACTGTCCATGGGATTCCTCCAGGCAAGAATACTGGAGTGGGTAGCCATTCCCTTCTCCAGGGGATCTTCCTGACCCAGGGATCAAAGCCGCGTCTCCCACATTGCAGGCAGATTCTTTACCATCTGAGCCACCAGGGAAGCCCTGAAAGAAATGTTATCTAGTGATAAAGATAATCTTACGTGTTTTGTGTAAAATAGCATGAAAATAAGAGACTATCTTAAAATCACAATCTGTGTTAATTTGTCTTTAAAATTAAGCTCTGTATATGTTTTCTAATGTGTTAGAAAACATTTATATTAAAAAAATTACCCAAGTATTTTTTCCAAAAATAAAAGCATATAAAAATGATTAACACACACAAAACTAAGGCCACAATTAGAATAATTAAATGTCTTAGGAAAACCATGACAACAAAAACAATTCATAAAATTCAATGACTGGCCCAAATCACTTACACAATTGGCCTGTTGGAGGATGGCAATCTGTGTTAATTTGTCCTTAAAATTAAGCTCTGTATATGTTTTCTAATGTGTTAGAAAACATTTATATTAAAAAAATTACCCAAGTATTTTTCCAAAATAAAAGCATATAAAAATGATTAACACACACAAAACTAAGGCCACAATTAGAATAATTAAATGTCTTAGGAAAACCATGACAACAAAAACAATTCATGAATTCAATGACTGGCCCAAATCACTTACACAATTGGCCTGTTGGGGGTGGTGCCTGGGTGATTACAGTACTTGGCGTTGGTGAAGGTACTGCCTGCTGAATAATGACAGCTCGAGTCAGAACTTGTAAGCAGCACATTGGGAACTTGTAAAGATGCTGGACGAACAATAGCTGATGTAGGCTGTGCAGTTTGTGCCAATGGTACTTCCTATTTAATAATGAGATGGAGAAACAATGAAATTTTAAAATCCAAGTCAATTCATGTACCTTAATGAACAGAATGACATGTCTTAAAAAACTCCACAAACTTAGTACTTAGTATCACCCCAAAATATATTAATATTTATTTAATTATGAGAAAATTGTTGTTGTTTCAAATGCAGTGTTAATATTTTAATTTAAAAACATCTGAGTGGTTTTTTCAGTACAACTTGTTTTACCATCAATCTAGAAATAACTTAGGCTGGGCAACTTGGCTATATAACTCCATCAGAATTCTAGTAAAAATATAACTACAATTCCATTCCCATGGAAGTACAGAACTTAAAATCCAGATGGGACTTCCTTGTCCTACTCCATCATTATATTGTATAAAGAAGAAGTAGGTCCAGGAGACTCTTTTATAGTTGATATCAATTCAATAACAGAAATGTTAAAAAGTAATACAAATGTTTGCCAATTTCAGGCAACTTATCTCTATATTACCAATAATTTCTCAGTATCAAAAGGTGAAGTAATATTCATACCTTGAATGTAAAACTAAACTATTGGAGTAAGATCTTTCCAAAGTAAAGAAAAACAAGGAACCTTATAAATAGTCTTTTCCCCAATTTACAGATTAGAAAACAGATTATCCAGAACTCCATAACTAGTATAAAAATTGGTCCACCGTGTTCCTTGAATTTGCCTTTATACTGCCATTTATTCTCACAATTTTATTAAGCTACACAGGAAGAAAGATAAACTAGTACTACTGGAACTTTGTTTACTTGACAAGTTTGAGAAATTACAACATGCCCTGAAGGACTAGTAGGAAAAGAGACAGTGAACAAGTAAAACAAACAAGAAAATTTTGGACAGTAATGTGTTATAGACTAACAGTGTAACATAATATCAATAAATCATGAGAGATTAACTGAGGGAAAGTTGGAGTTGGCTACTTTAGATAGCATAGTGAGGTAAAGTGAGCTTCTTTGAAAAATGGCATTTGAACTGGTACTGAAAAGATGAGCGCATTCTAGGGAGAAGGAGGCAATACCAAGAGCAATGTCTTTGAGGGAGGAAAAAGCTTAGAATATCTGATGAACACTATCATAGAAAAGGAATGAGGTGAGGTTGGATAAGAACACAAGTCTAAATCAATGATGGCTTACGGAGAAGTGTGAGTTACCTTAAATGCAGAGGCAAACCACTGAGGGATTTTAAGCACAGACTTGACATAATATATTAAAAATATACAGTCTAGCTTCCCTGGTGGCTCAGCTGGTAAAGAATCCACCCGCAACATAGGAGACCTGGCTTCGATCCCTGGGTTGGGAAGATCCCCTAGAGAGGGGAACAGCTACCCACTCAAGTATTCTGGTGAGTGACTTTCACTCACATACATATACATTCAGATATATTCTGTATATGCCTGTGTTTGGACACTTTCTGCATGTTTGTTACATTTCAATTAAAAAGAATTGAAAAACAAAGCCACCAATTAAGAAAAATATACAGCTAATGGAAAACAGGTTGGAGATGGAAGTAGAAAGTCCTGGTAATTGTTACAAGTTTTACTAACTGAACAATATATTAACAAATAATTATAACAATAATTAGAAGGTAACTGTTGATAATCCAAGTAAAAGATGATTTGGACTACAGTTGTGACAGTGAAGATGAGAGATAAATTAAGGATATATTCAGGGTAAGATATGCTACTGGTTTCATTGAGAAGGAAAAGAGGGAATCAAGTATTCTTTGTATTTGGCCAGAGCAACTAGGTGGATGGAGAGAAAACTTACTGAGATGGAGAAGACTGTGGGGGGTGGAAAAGGGCTCTAATTTAGACATACTACGTTTAAGATGACACATAAAAGGAAATGTCAAGACAGAGCTGCATATGAATATGGAAATCTGAGAAATATCTGGGTTGATACAAATTTGGAAACCAGGTAGATGGTTTTTAAAGTTACAGGTCTAGATGAGAGCATTTAAGAAGGAAAAAATTGAGAAAGAGAAGGGGGCTCAGAATTTACTTTTACAACTATTCCAATAACTATGCTCTGCCCAGTGTGAGCTAATGACTGAAGAATGCAGGAAGAAAAAGTACCCTAAGAGGGCTAAAGCAACAACTAGCAGGAAAAAAACTGTTGAGTGTGAAGGGACTGGAATATTCTCTAGGTAAAAGATATTTATATCAAAGATTTAACAGCATTCCTTATAACTGTGATAATGTGAAACAATATTTACATTCAAGATCTGTAGATAAAGTGCAACCATTAAAAATTATGACTTTGGAAAATTTTCCAATGGCATGGGAAAATCTTCATTAATGCTGACTGTCTAAAACATGATATAAAAAAGTAAACTATGATTCTTCTTGGTATTTATCTTTTTACCCCTTTACACTTCTATGTAACTATTCACTTGTACATGTGTGAAAGTGTTAGGCAGCTCTTTGCAACCTCATGGACTGTAGCCTGCCCGGTTCCTCTCTGTTCATAGAATTTTTCAGGCAAGAATCCTCAAGTGGGTAGTCATTCCTTTCTCCAGGTGATCTTCCCAACCCAGGGATTGAATTCGGGTTTCCTGCACTGCATGCAGATGATCTTTACTGTCTGAGCCACTACGGAAGCCCTATATATATATATATGTATATTTCTATGTATAAAGGTATGCATATATCTAGGAAAAATGTTTCAAAATATTAGTAATTCTTACAGCTCAGTTATGGAGTAAAAGGTAATTTCTTATATTTTTCTGGATTCTTAAAGTTTTTTAATAATGAGAATGCACTTTTATTATAAGTAAATAAAAAATACAAAACGCCTAATAGTCAAAGCATTTATTCCTAGGTATCAATGAATAGTTACCTTTTCTGCCTTACTTCTAGCTCCTCTGCCATGGCAAAAGTCCATTAGTTAGGCTATGATTTTAGAGTAACATAACCTACAAAAGAACACTGTCATTGCCTTTTATTGTGCCCCATACCTCCAAATAAATGTGTTTAGTAGATATGCTAATGAATGAACATTAATTGAGAAATATCTGTAATAATGGTAATTCAGCACATAATATACCCCCAGTTAGCCCCAGGTACCAAAGTAGTCAGATCTAGGAATGAGGCACTAAATTACTACAAAAAGACTATACCAAGTAAGACAGTGTCATTGTCATCCTATTAGTTGCTATTACCAAAGATCACTGCTGAATTAAGTAGCTATTCCTTTAACCTTTTTAAAGTCTATATAACCTTTGTTCAAACAATTTTTAGTTGCAAAGATTCTTAATTAAGCTGTCACTGTACAAAAGTAGCAAAAAAATAGCAAAACCCAGAGAAATTAAATTTATAAATTTATGTATCCTCTAAAAAATAACAGGTATATCTTAAATGACTACTATTCTCTCCAATAATGTGTCATAAAAAATTATCTATAAACAAATTATCTTCTTTCCCTAAAATTTCTTAGTATTCACAGGGTTTCACATGTAAGACAAGTACAACCTGATGCTGATTAATGCATATTACATTAAAACTTTATGTAGACCAAATATTAGACTTTACTGAGAATGCTGATTTTTTTTTCCACTTAGTTTGAGATTCTTCTGTAAATACAAACTTCTAACCTTTTCATCACTGGTAGTAGACTCTGGGTGAGGTAAAGGACTATCCTGGTGAGTTGTTTCTACAACAGATGGCTCCTCAATTTTGCTTCTTATGATGGGTGTTGCAAGAGGAGATAAATCTAGAGGCATCTAAAAATGCAAATTAGAGAAAGTGTTAGGAGTTTAAAAACAGCCAATCAGTATATCTAAAATAAGAAAGCAACAAGTGAAAACTGTTCTGTCAGAAGCACTCTTTTAATTGCATGGTTAATAACATACTTTTTTAATGTCATCTTCCGAGGCTTTCTTGAACTCATTCTCAAATGGACTTGCCAACTCATTAAACAAACCCACTTCTTCACAGTTTTTCAAGAATCTTGTTGGTGTTGGGGTCTGATCTGAAATAAATGTCAATAAGTAATTACACAGATTTAAGTATCATACCAGACTCTACAGTATTTTAGCTAGTAAATTAATGAATTAGCAGGACTGGTTCAGTCAGCTGTTAATTCTCTTTGAAAAGACCTCTTCCTTTAAAGCAAACAAAATTTGGTTAAGTTCTTGTTGCACTTTAAGGTATTTCCTCCAACTTTATGAGCAATAAAAGTATGAAAAGAATTCCTTCTTGTTCCTTATTCCACATGTTCTGAGTAGAGTGACGTAAGTAAGCATCCTCTATTCAGAGATAAACTATTATCATTATCTAACACAAATTTTTTTAAAAATTTACATGGTTAAAACTTACAAATACTTAAAATACATGCAATTTGGGGAAAACTGGGACAAGAACATGTATATTTGCTTTAACTTGGCCCTTCCACTAGTGTTCATAATCATTATGAAAGCAAGCTTAAGATAAAACAATGTTGTACTAAAACACAAACTGGGTGTAGACGTGAGCACATATTAATTACAAAACAATAGCTAATTAAGGTCTACATTGAATGAAAAACAGCAAAGTTATTATTTTATTATTTTCAAGGCTGTTTGCTCACATTGATTATGATTAATAGCACATTCAATTCTATTCACATTTTATATACTTTAGGGCATCAACTTTTATAAGTTACATCAAGGATCTAGCCTAAACTAAATAAAAATATAAGGATGACTCCTGGTTTAAGATATAATACTCATAAAACCTTCTGTGAAATTAAAATATGTATTTGTTAACTACTGGATCCCTAGAGTGGGCATCACTTACTGTTTTATCATCACCCTCAACCCAACATATACACAGAGTATTAATGTGTTTACTACATATAAGTATTTTACAGTAAAATGATCTATTTGTCATACACATTAGATATAATATAGGCCTACCTCAGACAGTAGTAATAGTATCAAAATTACTGAAGGACTTTTTGTCATCATTTTACCTAATAGTCTGCAATGTACATAACCTATACTCCCTGAAAGACATACAAAATGGTATTATAATAAGGGCCCAGCATACTTGTATCAACCTAGGTCCATCCATCATGATTGCAGTAGTAAACTGAATCTAAATTTGACTCTTCTGTTCATGCTCAAAAGATTTGTCTATGTCTAAGAGAAGGTTCCTATTTAGTATTAAAGGGAGCTGCTGCTGCTGCTAAGTCGCTTCAGTCATGTCCGACTCTGTGCAACCCCATAGACAGCAGCCCACCAGGCTCCCCCGTCCCTGGCATTCTCTAGGCAAGAATACTGGAGTGGGTTGCCATTTCCTTCTCCAGTGCATGAAAGTGAAAAGTCAAAGTGAAGTCGCTCAGTCGTGTCCGACTCAGCGACTCCCCATGGACTGCAGCCCATCAGGCTCCACTGTCCATGGGATGTTCCAAGCAAGAGTACTGGAGTGGGGGTGCCATTGCCTTCTCCAATTAAAGGGAGAGGAGTCTTAAAAATAAAATACATATGCAAAAATCATTTTTTATCAGCAATTACTGTAATGATCAGGCTTGGAAAGAAAAAAAGTCAACATAGGCACAATTGTTTAAACATGCATGTGGTTTTTGGCTATTGATCATCAAATATATATCACACACATCATGCACTATATTTACAGTTACGTTATACTACTCAAATATATTTAGTTAAAGAAAAAAGTCAAGTGCTATGTTTAGATGTGTTCTACTTTTCTAGCGCATTAAATGTAAACAGATAGGAAAGTAAGTTCTAGAAACCAACCTCAAAATATTTTTGAGTTAAATGTTACAGAGAGAGATATGGCTCTAAGGCAAGAAGTTCCAGAGAAGGAAAGACCTTCATGCCCAGGGGAGTGAAACTTCCAGGCTGTAGTTATTTTGTTTGCATTTTTGGTTTTCTCTCTCAATATCTGATACACGGTATTTTAAAGAAATACATACCACACTCTTACCTGCTTCCTTTTACTTATAGAAATGAAGATGTGCTGAGTGTTCCCCTACATTTTTCCTAAACAAATTGTTTAGGTATGTTACCTCCACTTTTTCAAGACAAAAATCTTGATACTGAATAACAAGAATTATCTTTTTTCCTCATTATCATATACAGTGTTTATGAGAGATAATTTGATTTCAAGCTGGGTAATAATTTAAAAGTATTAATAATATTCAGTATTTAGGTATAATTCTAGACTTACAAATAGTATAACCTAAGCTTTACAAGAGAAAAAAATTAAAACATTAATTTGAATATTTGTAATATATGACTGTGGTTATGACAAAAGGGCTGAAATTTACATATTAAATTTTATATAAAATCATTTTATCACAATACTTCTATGTGTATACATATACAGAGAGGTATGCATATATAAGTACCCAAAAGAGAAGTAGCTGACATAGCATGGAAGGACAATAAACCACTGCATGTACTGGGCTTCTCTTTTCACATACTGAAAGATAATCATCCATTTAGGTGATACAGTATGTTAACAGGAGCAACATATGAAAATAAAAGCATTGACTGAATTTAAGCCCCGTTTATTGAGAGTATTTTATTAACACAGATGTTTAGTCCAAATAGAAACATAAACAAAATCCTAATGAACAAGTCTGCTAACTGCTTTCTCCAACAGGAGGAGCCTGATCATTTTCCAGCTTCACATAGCACTGTAAAGCAGATGTAAACAGCTAAAAGAAACAATGACTAAACATCACATTAATTGAATTATCAGTTAAATGTAAATTCTGGAAATGGTATGAATGCTCCCAGATCCTAATTAACTTCCACAAAAATGATATTGAAGTCTACATTCGAAAACTATACAAAAAGTGAAATGAATAGTCAGAAGGAAACATGAAAATGTAATGGGTAAAATACATGTTGCCAACATTTATTGTAAATGAAGTCATTGGAATATCACCAGACTATATTATTTACAGAGAATACACAAAAATTGTGCACATTCCAGGTGAAATATGTATATAAACTATTAATAAAAGCATATACTAACCAGCCACAATGACACTGTCATTACGTGCTGGACCAAATTTCAGTGTCATCTCATGTTTATGTTTATGGACAGCCAAATGATCCTCGTTGGTAAAACGCTGTGGCAAAAGTTTTAAAATACAGTTAAGATTTTCAATTTGATCAAATAAATGATAAGGAAATTTTCATTTCCACAACAACATGTAAAACCACCATTAACAAAGACATAGCAGTTTGTTAACAATAAAGAATCTACTGTTAGTTAGATAAACATACTAGGTCTCAATCATAGAGAAACTCATTACCCAAGAATGAGCAATATGAAAATACTAGGTCACGTAACTCATTTGAGAGCATTTAAAGAAAACCTGAGGCAAAGAAACTTTACATAAATTTCATTTGGACACTAAAAATAGACCACTGTTAATTTCTGCCATATCATAGTAGAAATATATACTCCATGGTATAATAACTTTTGAAGAAAGTATTGTTACTTAGATTTTAGGTTACTTACCACTTTTAAAATGAGAACTTTCTTATAAAAATATTACTCCTGGACAAATTAAGAAGTAAATCAGGTGTTTTATGTTACCACATTAAAAAGAATGCCTTGATTATAATCCAGCAAAGAAATAGCAGTCAATACAATAAAGCAATTCATTTTAAAATAAAAATTTTAACTTAGAATAAAGTGGTTTTACATTTTTATCATATTCATATAAAAAAATGAAGCAAAATTATTTCTAAAGCTACACTTAACTTTGATAGGTCCTACATGCTAAAGGTGACATTTATGATTACAATATAATAAATACATTGTTTAAATATCTCCTGTGTCTGGATATCAATCTTTATGAAGATGCTCCTTATCTTTAGCAACATTTACAACTGAATATACTTATTTTTTAATTTCAAAGAAATAATTATAAGATGTCAAATTAAGAGATCTATACTCACTCTCTAGGCTATATCCTTAAAAATGGGATGTTAAAATAATGAACATAGTTTCTTGGAACCACCAAAAATGGATTCCTTATCCTGTGGTCTTACCATTCCCTATTCAACTCAGTACGTACATCCTTTCATGCAACTAATGATAGCAGCTTTAGGGTTAACCTTAAAACAAGGTAAAAGAAAGAAATATTTCTATCTATTATGCTTTCTTTTCTCAATATTAAAAGTATGACCTGTATCATCCTTAGCCCAGCCCATAAGCCCACTGTAAAAAGTTAATCCCTGTCATTTATATCTGATTTTGTTCTGCACAGTACATGTTTATAGCACCTAGCAATATTTTATTGATGTTTTCATATTTCACGTAGACTGAACTCCTACTACTCCAGTTTCCCTAAATTTAACATACAGTAAGTAGTCAATAAATGCTAACTGAAAGAATGAACTCCTTACAAGTAAAGAACTGAATCTTTAAGCCCAATCTAAAAGAAACAAAAACCACCAAACCACAGACTGTTCCTAAAGGTGAATTAAGGGTTAATTTAATTTGGTTATATTGTTTTTAAGTTACTATACACCAGTGGAAAATTATTAATATGTCCCCTCTTTGTAACCTGTTTGTATTCCCATTGAAGATGAGTATATAGGTGCCAAGAGTAACTCTATCCCTTGACTTACTCATTTACAATTGAAACAATCACTGAGCAATCATAATCTAGCTCTGCCCTACGCAAGTGCTATTTTCCTACTGCTCTGTCAGTACGTATAAGAATCCTTTCCAAATTTGGAAAAATAAGAAATAGTCATCCTTTGATAAGAGTTTCCAATATGAAGCTTTTGGAGAATAAACATAGAGATAGCATTTACCAGCACTACTTCATTGCTTTTTACTTTGCATTACAGTTTTGAATGTCTTACAACTATCTTAAAGCAAGATTCACTTTACGTTCCAAAGAACCTAACAATGTGGCTTCTCCACTCAAGACAATCATTAAACGTTTGCAAATAAATGCATTTTAGTAGAGGTCTTAGATTTTAAAACAGCAAAGTTAGCATAATTAACAGACAAGCTTAGAAAGTTATCTCCTAGGAATTTTATCCCAACGGTATCTTCTGCTTAGTTACTGGTTTGAACACAAATATTCAAATCAAACAGCAACTACATATACAATAAATAACATTATGTTTTGTACAAAATATGTTGACAATACCAACAAGATTGATTCTAAATGAAAAGTAGGAGGTAAAAGGACCCTAAAATACATTTAAGATCATATGAATAGTAAAAGGAGAAATGCCAAGAATATGAATTCACAAAGTTTCAAAGAGAACACAGAGATCAAGTTTATCTAAATGCTATTTATAAAGGAATTGTTAATCATATAATATTTCTATACATGGGTAAAATACACTGACATTGGTACCTGATACAAGTGAGTATCAAGTTATCATGGATCTATATCATGATATAGATATTATCTATATCTATAACCTTGCCTATCATTTGAGAAGACTTATTTACCTTTAACGAGAAACTTAAAACAGTGTCAAAAGGCAGTCACCAGGCAGATATATATATGTAAAATGCATTATTTTTTCAACAAATACAAAACAGCTACTACAAGCTAATATTTTTTCAAGATCTATTTGAACTGCTTTTCTAGATAAATTAAAAAGTTTATTCTAAAAATAAGTTTTGTAGAAAAATAATGATACTGCTAGTAATAATATATTGAATTAATACAATTTCTTTCTTCCAGGCAATTGAGAGCACTACTCCAATGAAAATGTTATACATATGCAGTGTTTTGTTAAATAAGAAAGATTTTGAACATACAGCTGAATAAACAATGGGAAAGGCAGTCAAGAAAGTTAGAACAGGCCAACAATCTCTTACAAGGTTAAAAAGTAAGGGTAACCTGACAAATATAGGAGGGGGTGAAATAGGTGCTTCCATAAAAATTAATTCAAGCTCAGATATTGGAGAAATTTGTGTTTCCAAAGTGTGAACACTCTTATCAAAATTAATAAAAATCAGTCATTCTGCATTTTACACATGCATTTATATCCATGACCTGCCTCTTGAGAAATCTGTATGCAGGTCAGGAAGCAACAGTTAGAACTGGACATGGAACAACAGACTGGTTCCAAACTGGGAAAGGAGTACGTCAAGGCTGTATATTGTCACCCTGCTTATTTAACTTCTATGCAGAGTACATCATGAGAAAGGCTGGACTGGAAGAAACACAAGCTGTAATCAAGATTGCTGGGTGAAATATCAATAACCTCAGATATGCAGATGACATCACCCTTATGGCAGAAAGTGAAGAGGAACTCAAAAGCCTCTTGATGAAAGTAAAAGAGGAGAGTGAAAAAGTGGCTTAAAGCTCAACATTCAGAAAACAAAGATCATGGCATCCGGTCCCATCACTTCATGGGAAATAGATGGGGAAACAGTGTCAGACTTTATTTTTTGGGGCTCCAAACTCACTGCAGATGGTGACTGCAGCCATGAAATTAAAAGACGCTTATTCCTTGGAAGAAAAGTTATGAGCAACCTAGATAGTATATTCAAAAGCAGAGACATTACTTTGCCGACTAAGGTCGTCTAGTCAGGGCTATGGTTTTTCTTGTGGTCATGTATGGATGTGAGAGTGGGACTGTGAAGAAGGCTGAGAGCCGAAGAATTGATGCTTTTGAACTGTGGTGTTGGAGAAGACTCTTGAGAGTCCCTTGGACTGCAAGGAGATCCAACCAGTCCATTCTGGAAGGAGATCAGCCCTGGGATTTCTTTGGAAGGAATGATGCTAAAGCTGAAACTCCAGTACTTTGGCCACCTCATGCGAAGAGTTGACTCACTGGAAAAAGACTCTGATGCTGGGAGGGATTGGGGGCAGGAGGAGAAGGGGATGACAGAGGATGAGATGGCTGAATGGCATCACTGACTCGATGGACGCGAGTCTGAGTGAACTCTGGGAGTTGGTGATGGACAGAGAGGCCTGCCGTGCTGCGATTCATGGGGTCGCAAAGAGTCGGACATGACTGAGTGACTGAACTGAACTATAGATGATTATTCCTAATTTAAAATACTGATAGGTATTAAATTATAAGGTCATTAGGCCAATAGCCCATTTTACTACTTCTTTCACGAATTTAAGTACTCTAACACTGGGGAGTTACTGATCAAACACACACACACACACACACACACACTCTCCCCCACACTTTCATTGGAACTTCAGATTAAATAAAATGAAATCTTAATCTCCTTTAAAAAAACAGTTATAATGTATTAATATTTCACCAAAGATAAAATTTTCAATGACAGCATCACCAAAAGCAAAGCTATTATCAATAAAATGTAAGAATTTCAACGTTAAAAGAGTCTTTCACTAAATTATCTCAACTTTGTCTCTTTTACCAAATTCAATGGAACATCATGTTAAAATAACTGAAATTATCAAAAGTCTATCTATGAAATACCTAACAGAGACTGGGACATAAAAAATTAGAGCCAACAGTTAAAAATTTTGCACTGATTTCTATAGGTCTCTCTGAAATAACATTATCAACAAAATATACTTAAAATTTTAAAAACCTATTTGAAAATTTAAGTCCATTAAGTGTTTTAAAGCTAAAATTCAAATCTGGAAGAATGTTGTTAAACTGAAACTGAAACTGAAGTCGCTCAGTCGTGTCCGACTCTTTGCGACCCCATGGACTGTAGCCTACCAGGCTCCTCTGTCCATGGGATTTTCCAGGCAATAGTACTGGAGTGGATTGCCATTTCCTTCTCCAGGGGATTTTCCCAACCCAAGGATCAAACCCAGGTCTCCCGCATTGTAGACAGACGATTTACCATCTGAGCCACCAGGGAAGTCCTGATGTTGTTAACTAGTGACAAAAAATAATTTGTACCACCACCATCAGATTGGTGCTTCTAAAATCAATGCTTAATAGAATTGATTTCCTAGGAAATTAATATTTGAATCTAGAGAGAGACCATAACGATTCCTAGTCCAAGCAAGATTTAACAAATGGATGATGCTGACCTTGGCCCAGTTATCACTTGGCCAGTAACAGTTATAAGGTATTACTATAACATAGATTAGACTATTTTAAGTATCTCAAAGAACAAATATATGCCAAAAAGTTATTAGTACCTAGGAATGAAGTGTTTATGATGAGAAAAATACTTAAAGTTATTAGTGAAACTAAAAATATTGTTTTAGTTTTTAAAAACAATATGAAAAAATGTATGAGGAGCCTTAATAATGTGTATACCTTTTGATCCGATAATTTGGTTTCTAAAAATATATTTTGAGGAATTAGGGAGATGTACATAAGGGGTTACACAGAATATTCATCACAATGTTGTGATTTTTTTAGGCCATAATAATTAATTTTTAGGCCATGAAAGAGGAATAGGTAAATAGATTTTGGGACATATTCTGGCAACAGAACACTACATAGGAACTCAAACTCATGTTTTCAATTAACGTACAAAATATCATACTATATAATGTATAATATACTATGTAATATAGTATAGTGCTATACTGTATAATGTATAGGATAATACTATATAATGTCATCGGCATACAAATAGAATACAAATTAATACATGCGGCATGATCCCAATTTTGTTTGAAAAATAAAAGGGGGGAAGAACTTAGGAAATGCACCAAATGTTAACAGATTTCCTTTCTAGATTTTACTTTGTCAGCGTTCTCAGTGATACTTTTGTAATTAAGAAAAAGAAAAACTTTTAATGTTCACTGAAAAAGATACATATACAAAGACCCCTATTGAAATATACCTTGAAGGCTAAACATTCTATTTGGAGATATTTTGCTATAAACATAACACAAAAGTAGGCTTGGGTTCACACTTACCTCCAGTGTTCACAGGTTCTGTGACTGAGAGGGATTCAATAATGTATATTTGATTGTGCATGTGTAAAATGAGACTAGTAGCATCAATTTCATAGGACTGGTGCAGGATTAAATAACATAACCCACATAAGCTTCGTAGCATAGTGACCAAGTTTAAAAACGTTAGTATCATTATAATTGCTTTTATTACTATAACAACTATTATATGCAACTTTAATTCCTCCAATCTTTTTGAAACAAGTTGGAGCACAAATTTAGACATGGTATGCTACACACTTGATAAATATTTGAAAGCTCTATTCTATTCACAAGCAATTCTGAGTTTCTCAGGTAGACCTTTTTCATTACTGTTTTGAATAAAATTTTTATTTTGGAAAACTTTTAAACTTACAGAAAAGTTGCAAAAATTGTACACAGAGTTCCTATACACTCCTTACTTTGTTTGTTTCCCCTAACGTTCTAATATTATTGTGGCACATTTATCAAAACTAAGAAACCAACACTGATATATTACTATTAACTAAACTCACAACTGGTAGCTTTAGTATTGCCCAGCTTAAACAGACTCTGGCTCCAAATGACTTTCTGTTATGTTCCCAAATTCAAAATCATCCCTGAAAATTATGTCAAGGACTGGCAGCTGTCCCTTAATATCTATTACTCTTTTTCGTTCAAATTAAGAATTTCTAAATTTTAGGTGAGCACTTGGCTACCCAGAACAAAGACCACATTTTCTAGCTTTCTCTGCAGTTAGGTGGCCATATTCTTTTGGATCAAAAAAATGAGTGAAAATCATCTGCATTACTTCCAGTGAATGCTCCTAAAATGATGGGTGTATACACGCTCCTCTCTGCCTCCCCTTCTCCCTCCCTTACTGCTGGAATGTGGACTTCATGTCAGCAGCTGAAAAGCCATTTTGGACCTAAAAATGGAAGTAGCATGATGAGGATTACCGAATCAGCCAACCTGGGACTCCTACTTCCTGGTTATTATATTAAACAACAAGCTGATCAGTCTGTTAAGGTTGATTCTTTGTCTCAGCCTGCATCCTAATACAAATCTGTTAATAACAATATGCCATAGCCTCTAAAGATAATTTCTTTTGTGCAACGGAATATACAGAAATGTAGTTTTTTATGGTGACCATATAGAAGAAACATGTTTGTATGCTTAAGTTTTGATATGGTTCCTCTTCTCTATTCAAACCTTCCACACCTCTTCCCAACTTTTTATTCTCAGGTACTATGGATAAATTGTCCATGTTCCTGCCTAAGGCCAGTCCTTCCACTTGAAAACTGGATCCCATCCTCTCTTAAGGACCCCATTTCTACAACAGTTCCTCTCTCTGCAGTGTAAAGTGTGCTGTGATAGTCGCACCTTAAAATTCAAAACAAACAAAAAAGCTCCATCTTTAATCCTCCTCCAGCAGTATTTCACTGTTCCCTTTAAGCTAAATTACAAATAAAAGGTATCTTACAATGTCTCCACTTCTGATTCTCCACATTTACTCTTCAGGCTAACCCCAATCTCACTGTCGTCACTGCTCTTTCACTGAAACTACTCTTATCAGGGTGTCTTAACAGTCCCCATATTTCTAAATTCGATAGTAAATACTGAATTATCCTATCAACTGTATGACTATACTGTTTCTCCACATTTTGAAATACTTTTTCTACTTGACTTCTAGAACACAGTTTTCTTCACTGTCTGCTGCTTCTCTGCCTCGTCTGTGTCCTTCCCCTCTTTCTGATTGCTAAACACTGGAGTGCCTTAAAGCTTAGTTCTCATCCTTCCTCTCTATACTACTTAAATACAGAAGTAAAACTGAAGAAATATGGGGATTATGGATTATCAAACTGTATTCCTAACTCTACCAATGGAAAAATAATTATTACCAGACATCAAGGGAGGAGGAAAGGAGAAGTAAGAAAAAGGAGTGCTATCTCCTTTCATAATAGGGAGTCTAAAAACTATTCTAACAATATTTTTTCATATTTTCTAAAAATATTAAGTCTTTTAAGCAATCTCTGATACACACATGTTCTTATATTCAGCCATAGGTTGCTTTTTTCTTCTGTTGCATTTAAGTAAATTTTTTAAAAATAGTGTAATAAACACCCTTGGTACACTTCACTCAGCTTTAGCAATTGTCAACCTATGGTCTGTCTCATTTCATCTCTACTCACAATTCACCCAATGCATGTTTGTTTTTTTTTTTTGGGGAGACCAATCCCAAGAATTATTCTACCTAGAAATATTGCAGTATTCATCTGTGGCATATTATAAAACATGGCCACAAATTCCTTTTGGTATGATATATACCCTCCTTCCTTTGCCACGTGGTTAACGTTGGGTCTCCCATCCACAGGATGGTACCTATTCTCCACCCCTTGAGTCTGAGCTGGTTTGGTGACTTGCATGATCAGCAGAATGCTACAGAACTGATGCCGGGTCACTTCCAAACTAAAGCTTCAAGCAGCTTTGTAGTTTTCAGCTTCTATTCCCATGGAAAACCGCTGTTCAAGGATTCCCAGGTAACAAAATATATTGGACATATATTTAATAACCTTGGCACATGTCTTTTCATAGTTTTGACATAACATTTGTGGGACAGAATCCCAGAAGTGGGATTGCTGGGTCAAAGTGTAAATGCATTTGCCATCTTGCACTTTTACCAGCAATGAAGGAGAGCGCAGAAGGAGTATTTTTAATATGACTGAAGTAAAACAGCTGCTGCTTAGCCAAAAATATAAACATTCTGATGGGAGAAAATGTCAAAATAATAATAGATTGATTTATAGACAGCATCATTAGATGGAAATGCTGCTGATATATATACTGAGGAAGAACAGTTGGGTGACTTTTAGGCCTGATTAAGCGCTGGAACACCCTTGCTATCTGCAGAAGACTACAAAGGCTCTCCTTCCTATTCTTCGTGGCCTGAGGGGTAGTCTATCTCTCAGTCTCTTGGCTATTTGTGCCAGATTGGGCATGTACAACGCAGTCTGCTACGAGAACTCAAATAATGAATATCAAAATGTTCCCAGACTTCCTGATTTGGTATTGAGGTGAATAAGCTCCGGCTTTACCCCTGGGATGTGTTGTGTAATGTTCCATTTGCCTCATCTCATCAGCGAAGGAAGCATTAATAGTGCCTATAAACAGTATGGATGTGTAATTTTCCTCAGCAATTTAAAAATATTTTCTCGACCTGAAAATTATCTCAGATTTCCATTTACCTTAATTCCTCTAATTTTACTGAATTCATTCTCTCACTGGTTCTATCTCCCAGTTTTGGGGTTGAGATACCAAAACCGGGAAGTTAGACATAACTAATTCGATCTTGGGTTCTTAGCCTCTCTGATCTTTTGTTGGCATTTAATCTTCATTTGGTTAAATGCCAAATGAGCGCTAACCTTCATTCAACCTTATTTCTTAAGTAAATTTAAATACAATGCTTTTTTTTTTATTAAAAGTGGCATATATATTACTAAAGAGTCAATCACAAGATGACAATTCCAACTATTTTAAGCAGAAAAGAATAAGACAAAGAATCAGGAACTTGTCTGAGACTGAGTTTTCAAGAATGAGTCCTAGAACAACACAGCAAAATTGGTCATGGTCCAAAGGCTGGCTTGAGAAGCATACTGTATTAGCTATCATCCAGGGGTTACAGAATTATGTTCTCTCTGTATAGTCCATTTCAGCAAAATGGACCACCTTTCTATTTAACTTAGTCCCAAATCCAAGGAGTAAATGTAATTTACCATTATGAGTAAATCATATCCAAATTTTAGTGGAAAAGGATTTTAGAAATTGCTTTCTTGAATTTATAGAAAAATGTATACAAAATTTATCTCCAAAATATATGTCAAATCACTCTATTTCTCTATATGTCCATTACTATCACCTAGTCAAAGCCACCATTATCTCTCACCTGACTGCTGCCAGTCTCTACTTTCCCAAGTTCCACTATTAGCTCAGCAATGGCTTTTCATTCCTTTGTGAATAAAACCCAAACACCTTAGACCACAGTCAACAAAAAAAGCTCTACAGGTTTTATGGGCTCTTTTACTCCCTTACCTTTCTGACCTCATCTCCTACCCTTATCCTAGTTAATCACTATAACGTTCCAGTTACAGCAGTCATCTTTCTATTCTTAAACACACCAAATCCATTTCTTCCCTCTTGGCCTTAAACTTGTTGTTCTTTCACTCTGAAAAACTCTTCCCCAAGATATGTGTAGGGTTTGCTTCCACGTCTTTATTCAAGTGTCACCTTATTACAGAGGCATTCACTGACCAACCCATTTAAAATATCACCAACTCTGGTAACTTCTACCTTTACCCTGTGAAAGCGAAAGCGTCAGTCGCTCAGTTGTGTGATTCTTTGCGACCCCAAGACCAGGTTCCTCTGTCTATAGAATTCTCCAGGCAAGAATACTGGAGAGGGTAGCTATTTCCTTCTTCAGGGGATCTTCCTAACCCAGGGATTGAACCTGGGTCTCCTGCATAGCAGGCGAATTCTTTACCGTCTGAGCCACTAGGGAAGCCCCACTTTTATCCTGCTCAGCATCACTGGACATCATGTAAACTAAAATCTTTAGATACCACTACACCCTCACCAGAAGGTCTACAATTAAAAAACTATCTAAAACAATCCTGAAAAAGGAGAACTAAATCGGAGAAGTTACCCTAAGTGACTGGAAGGCTCACTATACTGGCATAAAAATTGACAAATTGATGAAAAAACAGAATAGAAGCTCAGAAATAGATTCATGCTTTACAAATTATTTGGTTTTCAAGAAAAGGGATAAAGCAATTTAATGGAGAAAGGAAAAAATCTTTTTCAACAAATGACACTAGAATCTTTAAAAAGCCATATGGGGAAAAAAAGTGAGCTTCAACTCCTACCTCATACTTATGCACAAATATTAATTCAAAAGGCAAGAGACCTAAATGAAAAGCCAAACTTTCAGAGGAACATGAAGGAGAGTATTTTTGTGCCTTAAAGGTAAGCAACAGTTTCTTAGATAAGTCACAGAAAGCAACAATCAAAGAGAAAAAATTACCACATCAGACATCATTAAAATTAGAAACATCTGTCCATCTTTTGATGGACAGATTATATTCATATTATGAAAATCAAGTTGGAAACCAGAGACAAAGAAAAAATTGAAGATGGACTGGTATCCAGAATATTTAAAGAACTCATACAACTCAATATTAAAAGACAACTCAATTTTAAAAACAAGCAGAAGATTTGAAAATATTTCACAAAAAATAAGGTATAAAAATGGCCAATACACAAATGAAAAAGTGCTCATCTTTTCATCAATGAAATGCAAATTAACACACAATATATCAGAGGCTATGATAGCCAATGAAAATGGCTAAAATTAAAAGAATTACACCAAATATTGGCAAGGGTATTATACAACAGGACTGCTCACAGACTGCTGGTGGAAATATTAAGTGGTACCTCCCTTTGAGAAGCAGTTTGACAGTTTCTTATTATATGTAACATATGATCCCACCACTACCCTTCTAGGTAGTCACCCAAGAGAAAAGAAACAATGTGTTCATACAAAGGCTGGTACTTAAATATTCACAATAGCTTTATTTCTAACAACTAAAAATTGGAAATAAGCCAAAAGTCCATAAACAAGTGAATAAATAACTGCTTGTGAATTAAGGAAATATTATTCCTCAATGAAAAGGAATTAACTATTGATCACATAGTATGGAAAAACTATAAATTATGTGGAATGAAAGAATCCAGTCGAAAGTACATACTGTATGATTTCATTTACATAAAACTCTAGAAATAAAAACTAACCTGTAGTGACAGAAGGCAGAACAGAGGTTGACAGGGTTGAGAGGGGTGAGAGGGAGGCCTAATAAGCACAGGAAACTTTGGGAGATGATGATACATTCACTATTTCAATTGTGACGGTTTTATGGATACATACATATGTTAAAATGTATCAAACTGTACACTTATAAGTAATATGCAGTTTACTGTATATATCTCAAAGTATCAGCTAAAGAAAACAATGAGAACCAAAGAAACATTTTAATATTTATGATTTACAGTTTGTATATTTAAATATAATTTTACTACACATTAAATTTATTTTCTCATTCCTCAGTGTCTGTAGTTATTTTAAGATTATTATAACAATATTAGATTTAATGGCTTACTGAAAAACACTGAAATAGCTTCTGAAACACTAAAATATTATTTTCTGAAAATGCTTCCACACAAGCCTATATTAAAGATTTTAGACTTAATAAATCTAATTAGTATATTAGTGATATGCTGTACATTAGTGATTTGCTCAGAGGTAAAAATTAGTTAATTTCACAAGAGGTCAGCAAAACAATTTTCATACAAGATAATGTATCTGATTTCCAACTGGGCAGTTTTACAATGATTTTCAACCAATAATAGTCAAATGAAAATACTTTTAAACCTTGTGTTTTCTCCAGGTTTTCCATCTTTCCTTTACAAGACTTAACTTTTTTTCCATATTAGATTGTCTTCTTTAATATTCAGATATGCTGCTGAGGAAAATGAATTTTTCTCCAAATTTTTCTGGGTTATTTTCATTCTAACTCCAAAATTGTACAAAATATCATAAAGGAATACCCTTAATGACAACATTCACTGTCGTAAGTGTTTAATAAATGTGAACATACCAAATAATTTATGTATTACCTGGCCACATCCAGGGGCAGTACATAGAAAGGGTTTGTCATCACTCATATTCCACAGGTCCTTGTATTGCCTATAATAAAACATTCAGAGGTAAACATTTTACAGTACAGATTTTTAAATGAACTTAAAATGCAATATTACTTGATTTTCATTAAGCTTTTTACCTTTTCTATCTGAATGTGAAATAAAAGTTTTACTGACATTTTAATCCCATCTTCCATTTTCTTATTATGAATAAAGACATGCAACATGGAGATTTTACATTATAGAAAAAACTGTTAAGAACTCTGATCTATTAGGTTAAACTTTTCCTGTTCAGTAGTATAAGTGTGGAAAGAATGAAATAATTAGAGGAGCACTACTTTAAATACCAGTGAAATAATGGACAGGCAACTCTCATCAATGTCTGATAAAACCATCAGGAGCAAAGGTGATGGGAGTTTCATAATGGCTGGGTCAGGTCGACAGCATCTAAACTCATGGGTCAGTGTTAAGTTAACATCACCAAAAGTGGGACAAATATTGTGAGTCCCCTGATGAGACAACAGAAAGCACATTAAGTATTCGTGGGGGTGTTGGGGGTGGGTGGCCATATCCAAACCCGAATCTAATCAAGCTTTTCTAGATTCTACTACAGGAAATAAAGGAGACAGGAAAAAGGTCAAATACCACTACTCAGATACAATTAGCGAAATTCTACAGCACAAAAGACCTGGTCTCCTCAAAAATAAATGTCATGGGGAACAAAAGAAAAGAGAAAGTAGAGGGGAATTGCTTTAGGTTAAAAGAGGTTGAATAAACCAGATTAAACAGAATACAATATGGGGACTTTCCTGGATCCTGATTTAAACCAAAAACTACAAAAAGACATTTTCAAGTCAACATTATTTTCCTACTTATTGATTTAGACTTGAAAGTTCCCAATAGTCCTTCCATTAACTTGCAGGGTTTTTTTTTTTTTGGTTTCTTCCTACAAATTACATGTAACAACTATATTTGACTGAACTAACAATTCTGTAAAATGATTCCTTTTTCAACACTAGTTTGTTAGCCTTTCAGAAATATGTAACCTTCAAAAACCTTTCAGATAAAGCCCTTCACAAAGAAAGATGACAATCGCTATAATAGTCAAATTTGGGAAGTGCTAGAATATTTCTTTTGGGAGGCAGGACTTTTCAAAGACTTAATATGTTCAAGAGAAATGACCAGAAGAGCACCTAGAATACAGCATATCTGCCACATCCATTTTCTATCGTAACCCTTTTTCACCTCATGGGACTAGTATTATCTGGAACTCATTTAAGGAGAAATCAAAAATATATATATTTATCTTTGTCACAGTTAAGTGTATTTTGATGCTCTATTTAATAATTTAAAAATACAATAGGAGTATCAGCTAAACTACATACTTGTAAGTATTCCTTATTTATTAAAAAAACCATGGTCTAGAATAACCTATGAAAATACTTATAATCTATAATATGAAAAATAAAAAAATTTAAAAAATAGCCCCAAATACCAAATTATTGCATACGCACCTGGCAGAATTCACATGTAACTTGAATTTCATAAGCTGAACAACTTATCACGTCCTCTTTTTCATGGCAAGGATACTGAAAATGAAGTGGTTTCACACTATTAAGTATTTAGTTTTGAAACACTTCTTGAAACATAGTAAAAATAAAAACACTCAGATTATTACACTCTAACTACTGTCATCCAAAAACCCACTCACTATTAAGAATCTTTATAATAGAGCTTTGCTCCTAAAATAAAACACCCATATAAATGCAAAATATATCCAACTCCACCATAAAGAAAGTAAAAGAGAAACATTTAGCTTTGCCTTTAAGGTTGTGGTTGAAGGTCAATAATTAAAAGAGTGAAAATCCTGACTTTTGAAGTCTGGTGAAAAGACAAAACCTCGTATTTTCAAAATACCTATTCAGAAAGCTTTAAATTTTTTTCAGATGCAGTCAGTGTGGTCTGGTTTTCAGCCTAATTCATCAAAGTCTACTTGTCCTACAATGTAGTTGAAGGAGCTCCCTCTTCCCTAACTTCATAGCTTACTTATCTGATATTAGCTTAAGGACAAGTACAACATACTTAAACTACTTAGGTGAGTGCCTCATTTTTAAACTCAGCTAATACTCCATTACATTCACTGAAACCCCATCTAGTGGCGAACAGAGTTAACTATATGCTTATCCATAAAAGCCAATATGGTACATAAGAGAAAAAAAATTTGTTTTTAAATAATTTTGCTTATAAATGTGGTGAAGAATGTCCTGCTCAACAGAACTGGGTAATTCCTGTGGAGAAATGTGCAAATAGCTACAGTTCTGAGTCCCGGAATCAGAGATGATATAAGAGATAGGAAAAAGAAAGCTTCCTCAAAGAAAGAGAACGTGTTAGTTCCTCAGTCATCTTGACTTCTTACAGCCCCACGGACTGTTGCCTGCCAGGCTTCTCTGTCTCTGGGATTCTACAGGGAAGAATACTGGAGTGGGTTGCCACTTCCTACTCCAGGGCATCTTCCCCAACCAGGGACTGAACCTGTGCCTCTTGTGTCCCCTGCACTGGCAGGTAGATTCTTTAACCACTAGTGACACCTGGGAAGACCCCATTAAATACTAAGGAATGAATAAATTGCTATATGATATGGACCAGATAAGTTTAGATTATGTAACCTATCTCAATAAACTCCTAAAACTAATAAGAAGATGCAGTTCATATTGCTTTGAAAAATCAAAGCAATATTTAAACTAAATTGAGTTCAGGAAACATTTAAACACCAAACACACACAAAGACACAAAGGTGAACAAACAAACAGACCCTCCACTCTGAGAAACTTTTGTTCAAGCAAAAGAAAGAAAACAGAAATTTCAATACAATCTGGTTAAGAATAAGAGTTAAAATATTAAAAATATAGAAGTAGTGCAGGGAACCAATCCGATACTTACAGAAAAGCTTTCTGAAAGAATTAACCCTTGGTATTCTTTTCTATCCCCCATGACTTCTACTGTCTCATTCTACAAAATAAGTTCCTTACCTACACAGCAGATTATTTTCTAGCCAACCAATAACAATTCCCATTCCTTATACTATTTCCTAATATCTAGCTGAGGTAGTTGTAAAGACAACAGTCAAAGCACTTTGAGACATAAACGATTATAATTCCTCCAGCAGGCTTAAATGCTAATCTCAAACCTCTAAATCCAGGTTTATCTCCCTTTCACATCAAGGGGGGAAATATGCTCCTAGGAAAGCATGGGAAGGAGGCTTTGTTCAACTCTAAACTCAAAGGCGGCAATGACTGCAGACACAGAACTGTTACTACAGCACACCGGCCTCTGGCAAGCATCTACAACCTATCAGTTCAGTTCAGTCACTCAGCTGTGTCTGACTCTTTGCAACCCCATGGACTGCTGCACGCCAGGCCTCCTGTCCATCACCAACTCCTGGAGATTACTCAAACTCATCTCCATTGAGTTGGTGATGCCATCCAACCATCTCATCCTCTGTCATCCCCTTCTCCTCCTGCCTACATCTTTCCCAGCATCAGAGTCTTTCCAATGAGTCAGCTCTTCCAATCAGGTGGCCAAAGTATTGGAGCTTCAGCTTCAACCTCAGTCTTTCCAATGAATACTCAGGACTGAACTCCTTTAGGATGGACTGGTTTGCTCTCCTTGCAGTCCAAAGGACTCTCAGCAGTCTTCTCCAACACCACAGTTCAAAAGCATCAATTCTTCAGTACTCAGCATTTTTTATAGTCCAACTCTCACATCCATACATGACTACTGGAAAACCATAGCCTTGACTAGATGGACCTTTGAAGGCAAAATCACGTCTCTGCTTTTTAATATGTTGCCTAGGTTGGTCATAACTTTTCTCCAAGGAGCAAGCGTCTTTTAATTTCATGGCTGAAGTTAACCATCTGCAGTGATTTGGGAGCCCCCAAAATAAAGTTTGCCACTGTTTCCCATCTAACTGCTATGAAATGATGGGATGGGATGCCATGATCTTTGTTTTCTGAATGTTGAGTTTTAAGCCAACCTTTTCACTCTCCTCTTTCACTTTCATCAAGAGGCCCTTTAGTTCTTCTTTTCTGTCATAAGGGTCATGCCATCTGCATATCTGAAGTTATTGATATTTCTCCCGGCAATCTTGATTCCAGCTTGTGCTTCATCCAGCCCAGCGTTTCTCAGGATGTACCCTGCATAGAAGTTAAATCAGCAGGGTGACAATATAAAGCCTTGATGTACTCCTTTTCCTTTTGGAACCAGTCTGTTGTTCCATGTCCAGTTCTAACTGTTGCTTCCTGACCTGCATACAGGTTTCTCAAGAGGCAGGTCAGGTGGTCTGGTATTCCCATCTCTTTCAGAATTTTCCATAGTTTCTTATGATCCACACAGTCAAAGGCTTCACATAGTCAATAAACAGAAATAGATGTTTTTCTGGATTTCTCTTGATTTTTCAATGATCCAGCAGATGTTGGCAATTTGATCTCTCGTTCCTCTGTCTTTTCTAAAACCAGCTTGAACATCTGGAAGTTCACAGTTCACGTATCGTTGAAGCCTGGTTTGGAGAATTTTGAGAATTACTTTACTAGCATGTGAGATGAGTGCAACTGTGAGGTAGTTTGAGCATTCTTTGGCATTGCCTTTCTTTGGGATTGGAATGAAAACTGACCTTTTCCAGTCCCGTGGCCACTGCTGAGTTGCCCAAATTTGATGGCACACTGAGTGCAGCACTTTCACAGTATCATCTTTCAGGATTTGAACAGCTCAACTGGAATTCCATCACCTCCATTAGCTTTGTTTATAGTGCTGCTTCCTAAGGCCCACCTGACTTCGCATTCCAGGATGTCTGGCTCTAGGTGGGTGATCACACCATCATGATTATCTGGGTCGTGAAGATCTTTTTTGCACAGTTCTTCTGTATATTCTTGCCACCTCTTCATAATATCTTCTGCTTCTGTTCTATGTGGTTCTATCTTCTGCTTCTGTTAGGTCCAGACCATTTCTGTCCTTTATTGAGTCTATCTTTGCATGAAATGTTCCCTTGGTGTCTCTAATTTTCTTGAAGAGATCTCTAGTCTTGCCCATTCTATTGTTTTCCTCTCTTTCTTTGCATTGATCACTGAGGAAGGCACTCTCCTCTCCTTGCTATTCTTTAGAACCCTGCATTCAAATGGGTATATCTCCTTTTCTCTTTTGCTTTTTGCTTCTCTTCTTTTCACAGCTATTTGTAAGGCCTCCTCAGACAACCATTTTGCTTTCTTGCAATTCTTTTTCTTGGGGATGGCCTTGCTCCCTGTCTCCTGTACATGTCATGAATCTCTGTCCACAGTTCATCAGGCACTCTATCAGATCTAGTGCCTTAAATCTATTTCTCACTTCCACTGTATAGTCATAAGGGATTTGATCTAGGTCATACCTGAATGGTCTAGTGGTTTTCCCTATTTTCTTCAATTTAACTCTGAATTTGGCAATAAGGAGTTCATGATCTGAGCCACAGTCAGCTCCTGGTCTTGTTTTTGTTGACTGTATACAGCTTCTCCATCTTTGGCTGCAAAGAATATAATCAATCTGATTTCGTTGTTGACCATCTGGTGATGTCCATGTGTTGAATCTTCTGACAAAATGTGGTCATTTGTCACATGAGAAGGGGAATGGCAAACCACTTCAGTATTCTCGCCTTGAGACCCCATGAACAGTAAGAGAAGGCAAAAGATGGGACACTGAAGATGAACTCCCAGGTCAGTAGGTGCCCAATATGCAACTGGAGATTAGTGGAGAAATAATTCCAGAAAGAATGAAGAGACAGATCCAAAGCAAAAACAACACCCAGTTGTGGATGTGACTGGTGATGGAAGCAAGGTCTAATGCTATAAAGAGCACTACTGCATAGGAACCTGGAATGTTAGGTCCATGAATCAAGGCAAATTGGAAGTAGTCAAACAGGAGATGGCAAAAGTACGTCAAGAAACACCTGGAGTAACAGGCAAATTTGGCCTTGGAGTTCAGAATGAAGCAGGGCAAAGGCTAATAGAGTTTTGCCAAGAGAACACAGTGGTCACAGCAAACACCCTCTCCCAACAACACAGGAGAAGACTCTACAACCTATACTGGTAGGAAAATCATTGGCCTGAAGAGTACACAGGAGGGTTCTACACGAGGTTAAAGAAGTCAGTTTCTTTAGTTTCTCTAATCTCTCTTTTAACTCTTCTAATACTGTTCATCTTCCCTCTCCTTGTGATTTACTGCCAAGGTTTCTCCTTTCCATCTTTCAACGAATATATGAGGGTCTAATTTGTGCTTCACTCTATGCTATGTGCTAGGGATGTAGCAGTGAACGAAGATACGTATTTGCTCTCAAGAAACTTCCAGGATAGTGATAGAGTTTATACTAGCTAATCAAACATCCAGCTCAGACTCCTCTTTCCAGTTTCTAGGACAATTCCACATATAAACATGTGTATGTTCTTCATATTTTTTCTATTTCATTGCTATAAAGCATTTTATTTTAGAACTCCAAACATGGTGAAAGGTATAGTTTAAATTGTTTGTTATAACATAGTCATAGCAATATCCACTACTAAGTATACCACATAAATAATCAATCTTACATAATATAATTCTTAAAAAAACTTTAAAGCTCAAGGTTTATTTGGGGTTCAGAAAGGGGTCATTGTTATTTCTGGATATTATGAACTAAATTACACTTGCTGAATTAAGACTTTGTAAGGAACTTTAAATTTGCTCTCAGAAAAATACAGAAAAAGAAAGAATAATGTATAAAAATACACAAATTTTTTTAAATTTTTTAAAAAGAGTATTACAATTTCCAAAATACAATTATCTAAATAAATGGTATGGACCTAACAGAAGCAGAAGATATTAAGAAGAGGTGGCAAGAATACACAGAAGAACTATACAAAAAGATCTTCATGACCCAGATAACCATGATGCTGTGATCACTCACCTAGAGCCAGACATCCTGGAATGGAAGTCAAGTGGGACTTAGGAAGCATTACTACGAACAAAGCTAGTGGAGGTGATGGAATTCCAGCTGAGCTATTTCAAATCCTGAGAGATGATGCTGTTAAAATGTCAGCAATATGTCAGCAAATTTGGAAAACTCAGCAGTGGCCACAGGGCTGGAAAAGGTCAGTTTTCATTCCAGACCCAAAGAAAGGCAATGCCAAAGAATACTCAAACTATAGCACAACTGCTCTCATCTCACACACTAGCAGAATAATGCTCAAAATTCTCCAACTAGGCTTCAACAGTGTGTGAACTGAGAACTTCCAGATGTTTAAGGTGGATTTAGAAAAGGTAAGAGGAACCAGAGATCAAATTGCCAACATCTGCTGGCTCGTAGAGAAAAGCAAGAGGACTGCAGAAAAACATCTATTTCCACTTTATTGTATACGCTAAATCCTTTGACTGTGTGGATGACAACAAACTGTGGAAAATTCTTAAAGAGATGGGAATACCAGATCACCTTACCTACCTCCTGAGAAATCTGTATGCAGGTCAAGAAGCAACAGTTAGAATGGGACATGGAACGATGGACTGGTTCCAGACTGGAAAGGTGTATGTCAAGGCTTTATACTGTCACCTCACTTATTTAATTTACATGGAGAGTACATCATGTGAAATGCTGAGCTGTCAAGGTTTGCCATAGCGTTTCTTCCAAGGAGCAAGCGTCTTTTAATTTCACGGCTGCAGTCACCATTTGCAGTGAAAAAGCTAGCTTAAAAACTCAACATTCAAAAATCTAAGATCATGGTATCCAGTCCCATCACTTTATGGTAAATAGATGGGGAAACAATGGAAACAGTGACACTTTATTTTCTCGGGCTTCCAAATCACTGCAGATGGTGACTGCAGCCATGAAATTAAAATATGCTTGCTCCTTGAAAGAAAAGCTATGAAAAACCTAGACAGCATGTTAAAAAGTAGAGACATTACTTTGCCAACAAAGGTCTAGTCACAGGTATGGTTTTTCTAGTAGTCATATATGGATGTCAGACTTGGACTATAAAGGAAGCTGAATGCAAAGAATTGATGCCTTGAACTGTGGTGTTGGAGAAGACTCCTGAGAGTTCCTTGAACTGCAAGATCAAACTTTCAATCCTAAAGGAAATCAGTCCTGAATATTCATCAGAAGGACTGATGCTGAAGCTCCAATAATTTGGCCACCTGCTGCAAAGAATTGACTCATTGAAAAAGACCCTGATGCTGGAAAGACTGAAGGCAGGAGGAGAAGGGGACAACACAGGATGAATTGGCTGGATGGCATTACTGACTCGATGGACATGAGTTTGAGCAAGCTCAGTGAGTTGGTAATGGACAAGGAATCCTGGTGTGCTGCAGTTCATGGGGTTACAAAGAGTCGGACACAACCGAGCAACTGAACTGAACTGCAATTCTGCCACATTATTAAATAGTATCAGCAGTCCCTAACTTTTATTGGCACCAGGGACCAGTTTCGTGGAAGACAATTGTTCCACGGATGGAGGTGGAGGATTAGGGTTGGGGTGAATGGTTCAGGTGGTAATCTGAACCCATGAGAGCAATGGGGATCGGTGAATGGTGCAAAGTTTCACCACTTGCCCTGATGCTCATCTCCCGCTGTGCGTCCAGTTCCTAACAGGATGAGAACAGGTACTGGTCCGCAGAATCATTAAATATTAAATGTCATTTTAATGGCTATACAGTATTCCATATAGATCTACAGTGTCATACAGATACAACATATTTATAACTAATTCTCTATAACTCCATTATGTGTGTGTGTTAGTGGCTCAGTAGTGTTGCCTGTCTGTGACCCTATGGACTGTCACCCAGCAGGCTCCTCTGTCTGTGGGTTTCTCCAGGCAAGAATACTGGTATGCGTTGCCATTCCCTTCTCTGGGGGATAGTCCCGACCCAGGGATTGAAACCAGGTCTCCTGCAGTGCAGGTGACTTCTTCACCATCTGAGCTCTATTATAACTATTCTCTTACTGATTTTTATCATCAGTGACTATTTTTGAGGACAAATCTTTGTGTAATATCTGTAATTATTTTCATTAGATGAACTTCTAGAAAGGAAACTACTATACCAAAGTGAAGGCACATTTTTAAGACTTAATTTATATTGCTAAACTCCTCAGATACATAACACTGACTTCTACTTTACCTGTAGTGTACAGAAGGATCTAATTTCTCAATGCCCACACCAACAGCGATATTTAACATTTTTGTTAAACTAGTGGGAAGAAAATTTTTAAGTTGCATATATTGACACACAAATGAGGTTGAACCTTTTCATATATATAATGGTTCTTTGTAATCTCTAAAATGCTTCCTTTGCCCAATCTTTTTAAAAAATGAGAGATATCTGACATAAAACATTGTGTAAATTCAAAGTGTAAAATACGCTACCTTAATACATTTGTATGTTGTAATACAACTGACATTGTATATTTATTTTACATTACCCAATTATAGTACAATATTATTGTCTATATCCACTATACTATACATTAGATAACCATAGCTTACTCCTTTCAGATCTGTATCCTTAAACATCAAGTTTATCTGTGCCTTTTGCCCATTCAAAAAAATAAAATGTTAGTCCAAAATTCTCTCTTGAATACAGGTCAGAGGCTCTTTCTTATAACATGGATTTCTGATTATTTAGCTCATTGTATTCCTGATCTAGTCCTAACTATGCAACTACAAATGATGCCCCAAACAGTGAAATGACTTACTCAAGGTAAAAATGGTACAAGAAATTTCTCCTGCTATACTGTGCCTGCCAGCTGGCAAGCTTTGCTATACTGTGCATATGAACTGTCTTGCCTTGCAATTCTTTGCTTAACAACGATACAGCAATTTTAAGTAAACCACTTTAAAAAAATAGTACAGAAAAGACTCTCTGGGGACTTAGAGTTACTCAACAGACCCATTATCAAATAAAACCACACATAATATAAGATGCCAATTAAACAGCAGTAACAAAGAACACTTTAAGGAAAGATGAAAGGAAGGAAATGGTTGAAATTAACCAGCAAACCATTTCTTGTAACTTAAAATGAATATAAAAGACAACCTTCCAAGGAAAAACATATATAAGGGTATCTTCATGGGAGACAGAATAGTCAAGTCATTGAGGGAGCAGCCTAAGTTCAGCCTGTCTAAGTACCTGGACAGATGAGAAAGGTGCTCATGGGGGGGGAGGGGGGTTGGGCTGGACAGGAGACTGTTAGGTGAGGAAAAAAATCTGTCTATGCAAGCAGGGGGAAGCAGTCTGATGTGGGATGTCGGTGCCCCAGAAGGGTGAGGAGGCATCCACGTGAGGTAAAGAACAGGGATGGCATCAGCCCAGGACAGGATATCAGGGCCGAACAAGAGGATACCTACCTGCTGAGAGGAAAAGGTCTGGTGGCAACAGGCAATTTATTACATGTAAAGCAGGTAATGAGTGAATAAGTGAATTTCTCAAGGATACAGTGGATGAAAATAGGCAACACTAAACAGAGGATGAAAATAATTACACTGAATAAATCCTGATGATGAGATTTAGAGATACTGGTATGAACTCATGATTTTCAATGTAAACATACAGAAATACAGATGATAATATGTGTATAAATATGCACATACATTCATATACTTCCCCAGCTGTGTCACTGAGAGGGCCTAGGAACACTGATATCACATAAGCAAGAAGCCCACTTAGCACCCAGACCTTGATGTCAAAACGCCAAATTTTCAACCAAAAGGAACCTGGGATCCTTGAAGAATTGGTTGATTCTAGGGGTGAAGCAGGAAAAATATATGATGGGCCTTGAATATCTTGTGCAAGAAAGAAGGACTTACTATGGATTTAGCCAGAAAGTGGCTAGATCTCAGACAATTTCAGGATGAAAATAAATGACAGTAATAGATATTATAAATAAAATAGGATTTCATTAATCTGACATAAAAGATACATACCAATATAGAATAATAAACTGAGGATACTTACATCCTCTCAAACTATCTCCCCATAAAATACATTTTAATTACTAAAGGCAAAAAGAGTAATATACAGTACAAACGCCTGACAAACATCACTTTACTCAAATGATACAAGTTAACAATACTAAAAATGAAAGATCAAGAACTGTTTCAGATCGAAAAGACCAATGAGTCGTGACAACTAACTGCAACATGAGATTCTAGACCGAATCTGTTTGCTATAAAGAACAGACATTACTGGAATAACTGGCAATACTTAAATATAATATACAGATTAGATGGTAGCAATATTTTGAAGTTAACTTCTTGATTTTCATGGTTGTATTATGATTTAAGAGGAGAATGTCCTATTGTAGAAAATGAAGTATTTGCGGAATGGGACATCACGCTAGCAACTTAAAAGGTTCCAAACTAAAAAATTTAAAAATAAAAATGGAAAAACTTACAGAAGGAGCTTAAAGTGTAGAGAAATAACATGCACTATCATAATTCACATATAACCATTATATAATTAGTATCATGTATATATTAAAATATATACACATTTATATATAAATATACACATTTATGTATGTACAATACATATTTATATGTGTATATATACAGTATATATAAAATATATACTGTATATACGAAAATATACAGGTTCTCTTAACAATTCTCTGATTGTTTCTGGATTATAACTTTCATATTGTGTCAAAGAACAGAAAAACTATGTTCTGTATTGAAAGTTAAGAGCCAACAGAATAATAATTTCTGTATCTGAATAAAGACTTGAGAGGTGACTAAAATTTAGACAGTTAACTGTCCTATAGGCAACTCCCTTGTTTAAAACATGAAATGTGGGTTAAACATTTTAAGATAGACAATATTAAACATATTAAGATAGACAATCCTTTACCCTGTAATATCAATATTCCCGTGCCATTTTGAATTATATCACTCAAATGATACAAATGATAAAAATATTTGCTTACATCTTCTATCAAAAACAAGTAAAAAGGACATCACTTCATAGAAACTAGTATGGGCAAATGAATCTTTGAAAACAGAAGTGGGGGAAATGAATCAGATTCTGGTGGTTAATTTCAGAAATCACTAGATTCTAAAATATGAATTTTACTGATCTTCTAGTTATAGCAGGACTTCTCTGATAGCTCAGCTGGTAAAGAATCCGCCTGCAATGCAGGAGAAACTGGTTCGATTCTTGGGTCAGGAAGATCCCTGGAGAAGGAATAGGCTACCCACTCCAGTATTCTGGCCTGGAGAATCCCATGGACTGTACAGTATGTGGGGTTGCAAATTTGTCACCATATTTGACTGGGGACCCTCAGGTGGTCAAGTGGCCCTTTCTTTCCAAATAGCAGCATGTGCATGTAGCACCAGAAAGGCATATTTGGAATCAGTATAAATGGCTATTCCTTTTCCTTTTCCCAGCTCTAAAGCTTGAGTCAGGGCTATGAGCTCAGCTAATTGGGCTGAAGTACCTGGTGGCAGAGGCTTAGCTTCTATGGTCTCAAAGTTGGAGACTATTGCATACCCGGCTCTTCTTTTTCCATCCAAGACAAAGCTGCTTCCATCAGTGTACCAGATTTCCTCAGGATTGGTCAGAGGATCTTCTGACAATCCCTCTTGGGGTTTTGTCCAGTGGTCCAAGGTTTCTAGACAAGAGTGAAAGGGGAGAGAGCCCTCGGGGTAGGCAAGAGGGTGGCTGGTTTAAGAACCTCACAAGGGGATATACTGAGGCCTGGATTTTCCATCAGCATTACTTGATATCTGAGGATTCTTTGATCAGACATCCATAAATGGCCTCTCCCATTTAGGAGTTGCTTTACTTGGTGGCTGGTAAAAAATAGTTTTTGCCCCCAAAGGAGAGTTTTAAAGTATCTTCTATCATGATTGCAATAGCTGCAAGATTTCAAAGGCAGGGGGCCAGCCTCGGGTAGTTGGATAGAGCTTTTTGGATAAGTAAGTTACAGGCTGGGGCTCAGATCCCAACCTTTGAGTTAACACTCCCAAAGCTATTCCCTCTCTTTCATGGACATAAAGTTGGAATGCTTTTCTGAGTCTGGCAATTTCAAGGCAGGTGCTCGAGTTAAGGCCTGTTTTAGTGTAGCCTCTGCCTTCTTTTGAGGAGTTCCCCACATCAGTGGAGTTGAATCATCTCGTCCCTTTAAGCTTTCATATAGGGGCTGGGCAATTAGACCATAGTTGGGTATCCAGATTCTACAATATCCAGTTAGTCCCAGGAAAGCTCGCAATTGTTTTCGAGTCGTGGGAGAGGGCAACTGGAGGATTCCTTGTACCCGATCAGAAGACAGCCTCCTGGACCCATGTGTAATCTGAACTCCCAGGTAAATGACCTTTGTCTCGACCATCTGTGCCTTAACACGGGAGACTTTATATCCCCTTTCTGCCAAGAAGTTTAGAACCTGAATTGCGTGTTGTTGGGCACTTTTCTCATCTGGAGAGCAGATTAGTAGGTCATCTACATATTGTAGTATTTTTCCATTAGGTCCCAGGTCCAGATCTAGGAGATCCTGGCTAAGGGCCTGGTGGCTCAGATGGTAAAGCATCTGCCTGCAATGCAGGAGACCCAGGTTCAATTCCTAAGTCGGGAAGATCCCTGGAGAAGGAAATGGCAATCCACTCCAGCACTCTTGCCTGGAAAATCCCATGGACAGAGGAGCCTGATAGGCTACGGTCCATGGGGTTGCAAAGAGTCAGACAGGACTAAACGACTTCACTTTCACTTTCTAGCTATAGAACTACAAATGTTGTAACCTCTACATTTAAAGCACGTACTCAAGCTTCAAAGCAGATTTCTAAAATACATATAATATTTAATGTTACATATGATGTGCAGAATTCAGAAACATTTCTAATACAAATATATTTTATGAAATTTATTTGAAAATATTTGACTATTTGTATCTGATACTGCATTAAGAATAAGATATGTTTCCTGACCTCAAAATTAGTTTAGTAAGGAAGGCAAACAAGTGAAAATAGTAATACTAATTTATTGATATACATACAATAATAAAGATATACACAGTTGCTATGGGAACATAGGGGAACAGGGAGTATACTAGAGCTGGTTACCTTTCTTCCGTACTCCATAATCCCTTCTTAGAGCCAGATGGCCAGCAAAGGGCAATCCTATGTTTCCATTACCGACATATCTGTTTCATTCAGGTAAACCAGGAAAGATATCTGAATAAGTTAGGCCAATCAGATTACCTCTTCAAGAAATGTGTTAAAAAAAAAGTCAACTAGAGCTATACATTAGACATTTAAAATCATACTCAGGATACATAGAAACCTTTTGTCATGTCCATACTGATAAGAAATCAATCAAAGCCAGAATGGAGTAGGCACAAAAACAGGGACAAAAACCATGTAGCCAAGATGAGTGAAATTTCTATGAAGCCTGATGCTGTGACTGGGTGAAGTGAGAATCTTTGTATACTGAGTATGAGCTCTTCTTTTCTCTAAAGTTAAATTTATCTGATCTTCTACCCTGTCATTAAGACAAGTACCTAGCCAACCCTGAGAGACAAAGGGTCTGCGAAAGGTACTAAAGGAAGTAATGCCTGGACTTAAGTCTTCTCAAAGAAAAAAGAGATGATGTTTGGGGCAGAGGAAATAGTAGAATACACAGAAGGATCTCCAAGAATTTCTAATGGCTAAACTGTGGGATATATGATTGAAGAAGAAGAGATCTGGGGCCAGAGCAGGAAGCAAATTTCAAAGGGCCTTTAGTACCCGAGCAAGGAGTCTTGGAGTCCAACCTCATTCCCTTATCTGAACCCTACCCTGAGGTTATAAACTATGGCCATGTGCCAAAATGTTAAAGTTTTTCAACTTTCTAAGTATTGAGGAGTGTGTGTGGGGTGGGAGGGGGCAGAGAAGAAAAAGAAGCAATAGAATACGTGACCCCCCATAAAGCCTAAAATCTTACTATTTGGCTCTTCAAAGAAGTTTGCTTAATCTTGCTATTAAAAATGGGAAGATTCATGTTGAAGTTTGACAGAAAATAACGAAATTCGGTAAAGCAATTAAAAATAAATTTAAAAATTTTAAAGAATAATAAAAACGTAAGGATTTTAAATAGGTGATTTAGGTCATGAGAGGGGCATTTTTGCAACATCACAAATAGAAGTGTGGAGGCTGATTAGTGAGAGTAATACCATGCATAAGAAAATCGGTTACAAACTTTCTAGATTCAGGAAAGAGAATGATTTACACTCAAGCAATGCTAGTCAAAATGAGAGGAAAGGATAAGTTACGCTCTTATGATTAGGTCTCTAATCCTTAACGGTGTCTGCAGACCCTTGCATGGACTGGCCTCTGACACCCACCGCATTCTTATGATACTTAGATTTTTTGACTGTAGTAATGCAAACTTTAATCAGCTCACTCTCTCATCCTAGAGTGCTCTTACTTCCCACTCATCTTTTTCTTGGTTGATGCCACTCACCACTGATCTTCCTCCCTTCACTATTCCCCTACCCTGTAATTTCAAATGTCTGTTTTAGTAATCCAGTTATTGAGCACATCCAAGAGAGTAGGACTTTCTGTCCAAAATGTTTTTAAAATATAGAAAATATCTCAAGGATTAACTCGTGTTACTATCCTTATAAAGTCCTACAAGAGTTGTGACTTTCATACTGGGACCCTTTGCTACAGAGGACTCTCTAGTCAGACAAGTTAGAACCCTTTGAATTAAAACTATGTACTTTTACGTAAAGTCTTTGGTGTGCTTTTATATGCTGATATGCATTGTAGCTCCAAAAGGACATCTCCAAGTCTGCCAAACCTCAGAATTTTTTTTATTAAATGATAGTCAATACGGTAGGACACTAACATTCTGAGTATTGCTGTCTGGAAATATCTCTTTAATAATATCTGAGAGACAATCAAAAAATAAAAGGCCACCTTTACAGTAAAAACTTAAAATCTCTTACCTTTCTAGCTGGTAGGCCATGAGCTTTATCTACGCTGCTGCCAGGTATCTGTCAGCTCTTATCAAGTAAGCAGTGCTTCTCAAGCTTCCATCTAAATATCCTTAGGGCAAAGGAGAGGCAGAAAAGAGAAAAGTGATTACTCTGCAAGAGCTAAATAACTTCCACTACAAAAATTTATAAATGGTTATTTTACATTTTAAAGTGCATGTGAATTTTGCCTTCCATTCCATTATTTAATACTAAAATTAAGGTTCCCTCAAAAATCTTCCAGGAAGATACCTAGCCTGTGGCCTCCCAGAATTCCTGGCACACTGCCACCTATTAGAGATGTAACAGTTTCAAGGATGGAAGCATGGCAATGGAGTCTTGGTGAAAAGAGAAAACTTTTAATGTAACAGAGGCTGATTACTGTAAAATGGCAGTGCTGAATCTGAGCAGCAAAATTCTTAGAGTGAACATTAATAGTTCCTCCTGTGTCAGTGTGCTTTACACAACAGTTTATGTGGTTATTTGGAAACAACTTTTACACCTCCATCAGCTAGGATTAGGTTTAGCTGTGAGTGAGAAAACTCACAATAACAATGGCTTAAGTAAATCAAAAGTTTATTTCTCTCACATGAAAACAGGCAGTCCTCATGACCATTAGGAACCCAGGTTCCTTCTATTTTGCAGTTTTGCCATTCTCAACATGTGGCATCTTCATCATGGCTTAAAATAACTGCTCAAGGTCTAACCGTCACAGCAGATGACAAGAAGAAAATGGGGAGATGGAGTGATAGCCTCCTTTTAAAGACACTTTTCAGAAATTTTACAGGAAACCTCTATTCTGGTCAGAACTTAAGTCACATGGCTAGAGCTAGCAGGGAAGCTGGGAAATACATTCTTTATTTCATCATATGCTCAAGGTGGGGGTGAGGGGAAATGGAGCATCTACAACAAGGAAAAAAGACGAGAATGAATATTGGTGGATAATTAAGTTTTTTCTGTCATCATACTCTGGTCATTCTAAAATGGAAGATGGTTGATACCTTGTAGAGATGCCTTATCAGTCCATTGATGGGAGCTTTAAAAAGTAGATAGTTCTGCCAGCAGCCAAGGAGCGAGACCAATGTTAATAAGAACTTCTCTAAATATGCAAGACCAATCTGTATCTGAAGACCAGAGTAAAGAAACAACCTAAATAGTTAAGGTTTGGAAGGATAATCTCACTAGGTTTTCCATAAACTTTCCATAAAAATGATTACACAGGACCATTAGGTAAGTAATGGAGTGCCCTAGTCAAGGCTATGGTTTTTCCTGTGGTCATGTATGGATGTGAGAGTTGGACTGAGAAGAAAGCTGAGTGCTGAAGAATTGATGCTTCTGAACTGTGGTGTTGGAGAAGACTCTTGAGAGTCCCTTGGACTGCAAGGAGATCCAACCAGTCCATTCTGAAGGAGATCAGCCCTGGGATTTCTTTGGAAGGAATGATGCTAAAGTTAAAACTCCAGTACTTTGGCCACCTCATGAGAAGAGTTGACTCATTGGAAAAGACTCTGATGCTAGGAGGGATTGGGGGCAGGAAGAAGAGGGGACGACAGAGGATGAGATGGCTGGATGGCATCACCAACTCGATGGACATGAGTTTGAGTGAACTCCAGGAGCTGGTGATGGACAGGGAGGCCTGGTGTGCTGCAATTCATGGGATAGCAAAGAGTTGGACACGACTTGAGGGACTGAACTGAACTGAAGGTGTAATTGGGTAAGAACTTGCCAGAAAGCTCAGTTACTAACTGCATTAGGAAAAGGCAGTGATACCAGGAACAAAGTTAAAGTCTTCTCTACACTTGAGTGCTGAGCTCCCATATGTGACAGCCAAGTGTGAATTTGGAGCTCCATTTCATTATTGCACAAACTGCTGAAAAGAGAACTTGTACTTTACCTTGAATAAAGTTGGCTGAAAAGGCCTTAGTATGTTTAAAACTTCTGATACAAATACCAAAAGCAATAATGACTTATTTCAAAGCTGGCAACAAAATTCTGTTTTATATACAGAGTGTTCCTTAAAGGAAAAGGGACTAGAAGAGAGTATTCTGCTAGACAAATGCAAAATGGGGACTATGAAAGGAACAGCAATTCAAAGGACAAATGGCTCTGTGGGATAGCTCAAAGGTTCACATCCTCCAGAAAGAGATAAATTTCTGCAAATTATTTCTTTCATGGAAATGCTTAAGTATGGCTTCAGATTTTTCTATTGAATATTTCCATTTAGTTCAGCAGCTGCTTACAAAAGACCAGGAACTTATATCTAGAAAGCAGGAAGACAGCCTTCTGATCTTTACTTCAAGCAAAAGCAACATTAAGACAGCCAGCTGAACCTGCCAAACAGAACTCATGTTTAATGCATACAAGGTTAAGCTAATTATCTAGACTTTCAAAAACATGAATAATAAAGGTTTGTAACTTGAAGGGCACAAAGGTAAGGACTCTCTCCTTTACACTATCCTTCCCCAGCTATGTGTGTCTTATACTTGGATAAAATCAACTTGTAGGTAAGGGGTAGGATCTCTGTCTGCTAAAGGGGACAAGCACTACTAATGGCAAGTATTCAGGAAAGAGAAATTGTGCCAAGGAACAGGGCCCAAAAAGGTAGACATTAGTGTGAGAAAGGAATTAATTCTACTTAAGGGTGATTCTGGGAGAGAAGCTAGCTTCTGGCCTCGTGGAAGCAGAAGAGCTAGGTGGGTGGGGGAATAGACTTTCAAGGCAGCAACGTTCAGACAGGTATTTGTATTACTGCAGATACACTAAGATTTTTCAAGGGACTCATAAGACATGTTTTAAGAAAATGAATTCTTGTATCTTCAACTTCCCTATGTTTGCTTTCCTAATAATAATCTCCCTGCTTTCCCTAAGTGTTCATAATTCCATATTTGAAAAGAAACCCATACCTCTTAGCCATACCAAGTATTATTACAATGCATTGCTTTGGATTGTAAAAATCTCCACGGAACAAAACAAGGGGCTGATTTAAAATAAGAGTGTCTTAAAGCCTCCATTAATCAAGGCACCCTTATAAATAGTGCTGTTAAAGCAAAGCATGGCTTTTTAAGAATGGTGTCGTGCCTTGTGTTGAGGAATGTTTTGAACTCAGATGTATTGAACAATGTGAAGACAGAACAAAAACCCTTTCATTTAATGATAGCCTCTTCTATTCTCAAAATACTGTGGAAAAATGCATTGTCTTGAGAGTGAGCTTCATGAGAACAAAGCGAAGAGGAAATCAATAGGAAACTTTGTAAAGTTCAATTTATATTTGTTGCAAAGAAGTAGGATAAGGTGATGTGATCAAAATAGTTTAAAGGATTAAAATACCCTGGATTCAAATAAAATTATTAATTATACATTCAGTAAGAAAAAGGAACAATAAAAATGCTCAATTGTTAAAGGTGAATTAAGTCATTTGTTTTTTTAAACCAATGACAGATCGAATCACTAAGGATCACAGTTGACGCTCCAACGATTCCGCGCACCAATCTTCCATACAGTCCAAGACCCGAATGTAACTTAAGAGATGTCCTCTGTATCTGTTGATCTCCACTTTTGCAGTTCTGCTCCCACAGATTGAACTACTGGCAGGTGATGCAGTAATGTATATACTACTGAAAAAAATCCACATAAGTCAACCCATGCAGTTCAAACCTGTGTTCTTCAAAAATCAATGGTACTTAGAATGGTGTCAATTTCTTGAAAAGTCAGAAATCATTCTTTTTTCAACTCAACTTGTTGTTTAGTCACGAAGTTGCATCCGACTCTTTGTAACCTCATGGACTGCAGCACGCCAGGATTCCCTGTCCTTCACTATGTCCCGGAGTTTGCTCAGACTCATGTCCATTGAGTCAGTGATGCCATCCAAACATCTCATCCTCTCTCGCCCCTTCTCCTCTTGCCCTCAGTCTTTTCCAGCATCAGGCTCTTTTCCAATGGGCTGTCTCTTCACATTAGGTGGCAAAAGTACTGAAGCTTCATCATCAGTCCTTCCAAAGAATATTCAGGGTTGATTTCCTTTAAGATTGACTGGCTTGATCTCCTTGCTGTCCAAGGGACTCTCAAGAATGTTCTCCAACACCACAGTCTGAAAGTATAAATTCTTTGGCGCTCAGCCTTCTTTATGGTCCAACTCTCACATTCATACACAACTACTGGAGAAACCATAACTTTGACTATATAGACCTTTGTCAGCAAAGTGATGTCTCTGCTTTTTAATACACTGTCTAGGTTTGTCAAAACTTTTCTTCCAAGGAGCAAGCATCTTTCAATTTCATGGCTGCAGTCAACTGTCCACAGTGATTTTGGAGCCCAAGTAAATGAAATCTGACACCGTTTCCACTTTTCCCCATCTATTAGCCATGAAGTGATGAGATAGGATGCTAAGATCTTCATTTTCTGAATGATGAGTTTTAAGCCAACTAAAACTAAACTTACAAAGAAAAAATTTAGGAATCAACTTAGAAATGTGCAAGAGTACACAGTTCATAAAATTTATTTTCAGGAGTATGAGTATACTAGGCAGAATGGCTGCCCAAAGATGTCCAAACCCCAATCCCCCTGGAATCTATGAATAGGTTATGTTACAGAGCAAAATGGACTTTGCAGCTATAAAAATGGTCACAGATTCTAAAACAGGAAGGTTATCCTGGTTATCCAAATGGGCCAATCTGACCATATGACCCAGTGAGAGCAGAGAACTTTCTGTCAGATTCTGACAGTAGCAGAAGTCAAGAGATAAGCAAGAGATAGACTTTACTTGCCATTACTGGAGGCAGTAATACTGAAAGCATTTTAGCTTCTATGAGTGAAGACCAGTTCCAACTGACAGTCAATGAGGAAAGAGGAGTGGCAGTCAACAATCCAAATGAACTGCAAAGTGGATTCTTCCTCAGAGACTGCCCCCACCTCCAAAAATGCAGTTCTGTGAACATACCAATTTAGACTTTGTAAGGCCCTAAAAGAGGGCCTTACAAAAGAGGGCCTTACAAAAGTTGTGAGATAAATTTCGGTTGTTCTATAATGCAAAGTATGTGGTTATTTTTGATGAGGAATAGAAAATTAATAAAGTAAAAATCGTAGGGACTCAGGAGGACATGCTTGCAGATCAAGGAACTGCACAGATTCATTAGAGTTTTCTCTGTGCTCTAATTTCCTTCTCATGTCTTGGTAAGCACCAAAAAAAAAAAAAAAAAGCCAAGAAATGATCCTAGAGCTCATACTGGGAACAGCAGTATAGTCATAATAAACTTAAACCTAAGAAGCTGAAAACCTGAAGCTGTAAGCTAGAAGGACTTCATTCCCTTTCAAGGTTTAAGATTCTTTGAGTTTCTAAGCTAGGAAAAATTTAAATGGTATGATTTCACTACTATCCACTCCAGTAAGAAAAATATACTAGTTTCAGGATTGTCCAAAAAAGTGAAATTATAGTACAGTGCATAGCACTCATACAGTATCTATTCAGTTTATTATAAATTTTAGTTTTATTTTGACTTTAAATGTACATTTTCCTAATAATCCTAATCTTACTACCTCCTTTATTTTTAAAGTCTGAAGGTGAGAACTAGTTAAATTTTTAGACAGAAGTTTTTTAAAATTAATCTTTAACCCATGAATTTGATGCTATCCCCTCTAGTTATCTGGTACATGTTTAGTTCATCAGTGTAAGGAAGTGAGAAAAATATAAGCTCAGCTTTAAGGATGAAATCAATAGTTTTTCATTGTTGCCCACTTCCAGCAGACATGGGACTTGCCAGGTGGCATAGTGGTAAAGAATCTATCTGCCAAAGCAGGAGACGCAATAGACACAGGTTCAATTCTTGAGTCAGAAAGATTCCTTGGAGTAGGAAATGGCAACCCACTCCAGTATTCTTGCCTGGAAAATTCCACATACATACGCACAGCACACATGACAGATGTTCTTCATACATATCACCACTCCCAAGAGTATACCAAAGTTTTGAGGAAATTCCTCAAAGTTGATGAGATACATGAAGAATATCACCGACTTTTCTCAATACTGTATTCATGAAAGTACATTTTGAGTGCAGATGGCCCTATGGATTCAAACAACCTTGAATCAAAAATATTTGGGGGAACAAGACTTCCTTGGTGGTCCAATGGTTAAGGCTCTGTGCTTCCAATGCAGGGGGCACAGGTTCAATCTCTGGTCAAGGAAGTTCCAATATCCCAGGCAGTGTGGGGAAAAAAAAAAAAAATTGGGAAGAAATCTCTGTTCTAAAAAGCAAATCTTCTTGTATTTTGTCTCCTGCTGGCAACCATTTACACAGCATTAACACTGTATCAGGTATCGTAACTGTATTAGGTATCATAAGTAATGTAGAGATGATTTAAAGAACATGGGAGGATTTACTTAGGTTATATGCAAATATAATGCCATTTTATATATGGGACTTGAATATCAATAAATTTTGGTATCCACAGGGGATCCTGGAACCAAACTTCCACAGATATTGAGGGATAGCTGTGTGTGAATAGCGAAATTAGCCCAATGTCTCAAAATATTCTTTAATAAAAATAACAGTAGTTCAATTTTTAAGTCAAACTTCATTTCTCAAGTGAGTCTTTATTATTTCCTAGGTGATACAAGGTAAGCCAAGTTATTTTAAAGTTTAAAATTACAATTATGATAGAATAAGATTAGAAATATATAAACACAAAGAGCTTACAGATTAGTGGTTATGAATATGAACAGTGCTAATCCAAGTTTTTAACCAATAACATTATTTTAGACTTGGTAATCATATGTGAAATAACATCTCCAGCATGTTAACATCATGGCAGATGAACAAAATGTGCTTCTTGATCACTGCTTTTCCTCACTTAAAACTTATCTCTGTTTAAAGAGAAAATTCCCAGTTCAGCAAGAATTAAAATAATTCATAGTCACCACTCAGGAGTACATCAATAATAATTTTTCATTATGAAGAGGGCATAAATAAGATATAGATTACATACAATTCCCATAACAACACTAGTAAGCTTACCTCCTCCTACACCATACAAAGTATGTCAAAATTCAAGTAAATGAAGAGATATTACCTCAGAAATAACCCTCATTCCAACATCCATATTTCACAATCATCAAAATCTATCTTACAAAAGATAAAAGATACCAGTGACTCTCAACACTGTGATTGAGAAATGTTGTACTTATAGTAAATAATTAGTAAAGAAATCAAACCCACAAATATCAGAAGTATGGTCTTTAAATTGAATCATCTCTTCCATTGAGGAGAGGAAGAAATAAAAGGTCTCACTGAAATGTTTATAGTGGGATTGGTGAAGTAGAAGAAAATGATAACTGGATTGCATAGAAATCATAGTATCACATTTTTATCATTTCAGTGATTTCTGGTAACACTATCCTAGCAAGTATCCAATAAATAAAAAGAAACTCACTAACCCAAACAACAGAATTAGAAAAAAAACTAAGTTATAAAACTGGAATGTCAAAAAGATTCAGGTTCCATGAGGCAAACTAAAGAATGTTTAGGGAACATATTTATAAACTTAAGGTCATTATTAAGGTAGCCATATAATACCAAAATACACCTGCTGATTTACCAACTGGCTTTTGCCAATTACAATCATTCCCACCTGTCTTTCTCTACTAATCTTGAGAATCTCTCCAATAATAAGCTACTATTACTGTTGGGACTGGGCTTCTCAGGTGGCTCAGTGGTACAGAATCAGTCTGCCAAGCAGGAGGGACAAGTTTGATCCCTGTTTTGGGAAGATCCCTGGAAAAGGAAATTGTAACCCACTCCAGTATTCCTGCCTGGACAGAGGAGCCTGGCAGTCCATGGGGTCACAAAGAGTTGGACACAACTTAGCAACGAAACAACAAGAGCTGTTGGGAGTGCCTTCTATTCCTTGGATATTGTGACAGAAAAAATGACTGAGAATCACTATCTTTGTTAAGACACAGACTGCAGACATGGGTGAATAGGCCTAGCTCCCAAAGCATTTATTTACATCCCTTCTTGTTGCAAAAATGTTTTTAATTACTACAATTACCAAAATGCCAAGAGAAAAAAAAGCATCACTAAAAATAAAAATATAAATGAATGTATCAGTTTCAAGCTTGTTAAAAGAATTAAATGAAAGTAATAATTATCTATTTACAATATATATGTAAAATAATTCCAATTATTGTTGGCCTCAAAGATCCAAAACTTCCTTAAATTTCTTTGAAACTATACCTTACACTAACTTTTCCTTAAAAAACAGAAATAAGATGTTTTGTGGGATTGGCCCCTAGATATGAACGGGTAAATACTATTACTACTACCTCCTCGTTAAGTTACATTAAGAGAACATGAGGAATTTTATGTACGTTCTTAGTCTTAAGGAAGAGGTGTGAGAATAAGATAAACACAGAAATATAGTAAGTATAACTGCTAATTTGTTTTATTTACAGTACATTTTAATTAGAGCCTAGAATAACATTTTATGTATTAATTTTAAAAAATAAATTATTGCTACTCACTGGGTTTTCAATGAGAGACTGGCGAAAATCTGGTTTTAAATAGGGAGACTTCAACTACTTTGTCAGAGGACATTACAATAAGACTATTAAAGAGAAAGAAGTACCAGCTTATAGTCTTTATTTCATGATGGAAGAAGAGACTGAAAACAAAAATGAGTGGAAACAGCATGTACAGTGGGACTGTTTACTTGATATATGATCTAACAACACTTTACCAGCAGAGAACATACAAGTCGTTAAACCCCAACTTTTCCAAAATACAAAAATTGAAGTAGAAAAAATGTAGATGATTAATTGAAAGTTAATGCTAATTTCAGGTAGTGGAAATTTGAGGTAGAGTATATCGTTTTTAAAAACGAAATTTATATAGCTTCTAAATCCTAAATACAAATACTCCAATTTATGAAAGAGCTGATACAATCATTTTTACTGTTAATCTTAGTTTTAAAACATGAAACAAATATTCCAAGTAAAGTAAATGTAGGAATTTCTGGATTACATTATCTAATAGATAATATAGTGCCCCCAATATGAAATAAACATTCTAATAAGATGTTTTAAAAAGAACTTCTAGAAAATACAATCAAATCTGCAGAAGGTATTATGTACCTTAAAAACATAAGCACAAAAGCACCTGAAAGCTCCATCCTTAATGACAATTAAAAAACAAGCACTTATGTTCTAAATTACCACAATATTATACTTTAGTTAAAAACCTAATGGCGCCAGCAACCTCTCAGAATAAGATGAAACATGTCTTGGGGAAGCAGTAAACACAGCACTGTAAATCTGGACTATTCTTACAAATTATTTTTCAAAGATTAGGATTCAATTATCATTGCCTTAATTGTTTGATATGAAGAAAGGCATCTCTCTTTTTTTTTTAACATACTTTACAGTGATGTTCCTGCAGTTTTGAGAACAGTGTTTTTAGTAGATTCTTGAAGTCAGTGTAATCCATTAAATAACAAATATAATTGCTATTATATTTGTCTTTCGGGGCACTTAACCATATAGAGATGACTTTTTAAGAAGCTTCTCATCTTCATAGTTTTGGTACAAAAGACCAAAGATATAGGCTTTAAGATAACGCCTAGAGAGACTGACAGTGGTTATAAATTTCTTCAGACAAGACAAAAATGTGCTCGGTCCAACAGTTTTTGTTCTGATTTCAAATCTATACATTAAGCGTATCTACCGTTACTGTCTCCAAATTTTAATATTCCCTAGAAACTGTTACTTTCACATAATAATAGGTATTAGTCAATAGCCTAAAGTCCATCAGGAGTAATCCTTTTACTCTATCATATTCACAGTAGTTTTGCTCTTGGCCTGGTCAGTTTTAAAACTCTTCATTAAGCAAAGGCAAAGATAATTTAATACGATATAAGGGCACAAAAATAGTCCCCATCTCTTTCGCTCTCTCCCTCCATCTAGCTTCAGTTGAACCAGTGAACAGAGAACCCCCTCCCCCGACACACACATAGACATACTCTCGGTACTGGTCCCCAGAGCATCAGTTAAAAAAAAAAATTATACCCCTATAGATTCTCTGCAGTCTACCCAGGAAGGTTTTAAAAACAGGGGAAAATACTAGAATCAATCTGCACCCGCATCTCAGCCCCGCCCCATCGGGAAAAGGTGGTGGTGGGGGGTGGCGGGAGTGAGAAGGGGCAGAAAGGACAGAAAAGGCAAAGACTTCCAACTCCCAGGTTCTCCATTCCATTTGTTCCGTCAGCTTCCACCGCAGGCAGAGACCCTGACCCTATTTTCAACCGCGCCTCCAGTTCCTCCCCACGCCACCATCATATCCAGTGCCCAACCACTGAGTGCAGAGACCAGAGCCGGCCCTCTTCCTGTTCCACCCCAGAACTGAAGGGGGGGTTCCCTGCGCCCTCTGCGACTCCGACATGTGCCCCCGGCACCTCTGAACTGACCAGAGAAGGGGAAGGTACATCGGGGGAGGGGTCTAAGAGAAGCCGTTATTCCTTTTCCTCCACGTTAGGAAAGCGCGCGAGCGGGGAGGGGCCGGAACAACAAATGCCAGTTACCTAACGGTCCGGCCTGGCCAGTCCGGCTCCTGAAGCCGACGCCGCGCGGGCCGCAGAGGCGGCAGCGCAGCCACAGCCGGCCCGAGGGCTAGGCACAGAGGCAGGAGAGCCCGAGGTGATGGGAAGCGGGGGGGTGGGGACTATGGTGAGCGGCGTCGCCATGTTAGTGCCTTCTTTCTCCGTATCCCTACAGTCTCCAGTCCTGCGGCCCTCTCCTCATCACTACTCACCTTTCCAGCTCACTAGTTCATGCTCTTTCGGCCGTTGGGAAGACCCAAGCTCCGCGGTGTTTACAAACTAACCCTAGAGGAAAGGGCTGAACCGCACTTTAAAGGCCACGGGCTCCCACAGGCTTCCGTCCTCTCTCGCGAGATCGGACTGACAACCCTTCTCTCCGCCCCACTCCCGGCATCCCTCCTTTCTTCTCGCGCCCCTCCCCTACACGCCCTCTCCCCTTCTAGCCTTCCTTCAGACGGAGCGCCTCCGGGTCAGGCGGTTCCGTCAGGCTTAAGGAAGGGGGTGGGACTTCAGGAGGGCAGGGAAAGGGGGCGGGAACCAAGGGATATTCGGGCGCTGATTATTGGATAAAGAACTCGAAGGGCGGGAAGCAGTTATGGAGGGGGCGGGACCAGAGAGTCAAAAGAGCTGTGTCTCTGTAACCCACGAGCAACTGAAGACTGTGATTGGCAGACGGCTGGGAGGCGGGCGCGAGTGTGGGGCGCTGGAGCAGGTGGATGTTGAGGTCGCGTGAGGTTGATGGTGTGCAGGAAGGAAAGGTGAACTCTGGGAAGGTTGCGAGCGGCGGGAGAGAAAGCAGGAGTCCTCTGAGCCCAGCTCCGAAAACCTGGTATTTCCTTTGCTGTCACTTCCCGGTCCTAGGTAGAAGGGAGAGTAAAGCGTAGGGAGGCGCTCACCAAAACCCACCTTCCAGCTACAACTAAACCCTGAAACGCAGAGCTTCGGTTTAGAAGAAGCGGAGTGTGCTGGAAATTAACTCTCGAGCCCCCCAACACGTCTAAAATGGGAAAGCAAGATGTCAGTTCTGAAAATAAACGAGAAAGCCTTTACTGTGAATGGCATTTTTCCCCATTTTACTAAGCTATAGCTGAACCTGATTCTTCCGGCTCTTAGCGCCCTGTACGTGATGTTAGCATATAATTATGTTCAAAGTAACTTACCAAAAGGAAATACAGTGCTTTACACTATATCTCCCTAACTTAAAATAGTAATGTGGACTTTTTTATAAGAGAAAATCTTCCATATTATGGTGTATCCTATTTTATCAATTTTCCTTTATTAAGTAGTTATAGGCAAAAATACATCAATTTTAGTAGAGATAATTTCAAATCTTTAGAACATGCACAACTCCATGTTAACACTTTAGAGAAAACCAAAGGACACTAATACGGCATAGAAATGGCCCTCTTTCCACATTACTGTCCTGCTGCTTCACAGGTCGATGCAATACCAAGAAAATATCTGTCAAGCTTTGAAGGTACCTGTTTAAAAAGTGTGTGTGTTGGGGTGGGGGGTCATTTGATTAACATGAAGAACAAAAGAGATCATATTTATTGCACCGCAGTTGACACAAATACACTCCTACAGACAAGTAGAAATCTGTGATTCTTTTTACAACTTAAATGTTTCAAATGTTAACTGTAGGGATATTGGTTGTTCAATGAATACACACTAGCACCGTTGAAAAGTATGATAGGGACCCCTGCGAAAATCTGCATTAGTTTTTTAAAAGCACATTTTTTCCAGTGCCTTTTTTCTGCTTGTTAAGTGATGATTTCTAGTCTGTAGCAAAATTATGAATTGAGTTTACATATGAACATATTTGCTCGACAATAAAAACCTCACCTGCTAATGCAGGAGACATAAGAAATGTGGGTTCAATCCCTGGGTAGGGAAGATCCCTTGGAGAACAGAATGGCAGGTCACTTTAATATTCTTGCTTGGAGAATTCCATGGACAGAGGAGCCTGGTGAGCTTTAGTCCATGGGGGTCCCAAAGAGTCAGACACAGCTGAGCAACTAACACTTTCACTTTCATGAGCATGAACGTACTCTGGAACATCTCCGAACTCAAGTGAAACAAACTGTTGGAAGATTGTGGGGCATGTATTTGACAGTTAAAGAACTGCAGTTCAGTAACGGTATCTGGCATTTAGCAGGTTTCCAGCCTGTATGCCTGTATGTGAGTGAACAAACTCCTCTTTTAAAACTAATATCATTACTCAAGAGACCTGAAAGAAGCCAAAGTATTGACACAGTTTATGTCTCAACTTAAAATGAAAGTACCATCCCTATATGTTAGTAACACTGTAGTACTGTTAGTGCAGCATAACATTGATTGTTAAAACCTCAGGAGCTCAGGGATTAGATCTGATAGAGTACCTGAAGAACTATGGGCGGAGGTTCAGTAACATTGTACAGGAGGCAGTGATCAAAACCATTCCTAAGAAAAAGAAGTGCAAAAAGGCAAACTGGTTGTCTGAGGAGGCCTTGCAAATAGTTGAGAAAAGAAAGAAGTGAAAGGCAAAGGCAAAAAAGAAAGATATACCCATCTGAATGCAGAGTTCCAAAGAATAGCAAAGGGAGATAATAAAGCCTTCCTAAGTGAACAACACAAAGAAATAGAGAAAAACAATAAAATGGGAAAGACTAGAAATCTCTCCAAGAAAATCAGAAATACCGAGGGAACATTTCATGCAATGATGGGCACAATAAAGGACATAAACAGTAATGGACCTAACAGAAACAGAAGATATTAAGAAAAGGTGTCAGCCATACAAAAAAATAAACTCAAAATGGATTAAAGATCTAAACGTAAGACCAGAAACTACAAAACTCCTAATGGAGAACATAGGCAAAACACTCTATGACATAAATCACAGCAAGATCCTCTATGATCCACCTCCCAGAATACTGGAAATAAAGCAAAAATCAACAAATGGGATCTAATTAAAAGCTTCTGCACAACAAAGGAAACTATAAGCAAAGTGAAAGGACAGCCTTCAGCATGGGAGAAAATAATAGCAAATGAAGCAACTGACAAACAACTAATCTCAAAAATATACAAGCAACTTACACAGCTCAATTCCAGAAAAATAAATGACCCAATCAAAAAATGGGCCAAAGAACTAAATAAGACATTTCTCCAAAGAAGACATACAGATGGCTAACAAACACATGAAAAGATGCTCAATGTCACTCATTATCAGAGAAATGCAAATCAAGAGCACAATGAGACACCATTTCACAAGAGTCAGAATGGCTGCGATCCAAAGGTCTACAAGCAATAAATGCTGGAGAGGGTGTGGAGAAAAGGGAACCCTCTTACACTGTTGATGGGAATGCAAACTAGTACAGCCACTATGGAGAACAGTGTGATGATTCCTTAAGGAACTAGAAATTGAACTGCCTTATGACCCAGCAATCCCACTGCTGGGCATACACACTGAGGAAACCAGAATTGAAAGAGACACGTGTACCCCAGTGTTCATCGCAGCACTGTTTATAATAGCCAGGACATGGAAGCAACCTAGATGTCCACCAGCAGATGAATGGATAAGAAAGCTGTGGTACATATACACAATGGAGTATTACTCAGCCCTTAAAAAGAATACATTTGAATTCGTTCTAATGAGGTGGATGAAACTGGAGCCGATTATACAGAGTGAAGTAAGCCAGAAAGAAAAACATCAATACAGTATACTAACACATATATATGGTATTTAGAAAGATGGTAATGATAACCATATATGCGAGACAGCAAAAGAGACACAGATGTATAGAACAGACTTTTGGACTCTGTGGGAGAGGGAGAGGGTGGGATGATTTGGGAGAATGGCATTGAAACATGTATACTATCATGTAAGAAACGAATCACCAGTCTAGGTTCGATACAGGATACAGGATGCTGGGGGCTGGTGCACTGGGATGACCCAGAGAGATGATATGGGGAGAAAGGTGGGAGGGGGGTTCAGGATTGGGAACTCATGTACACCTGTGGTGGATTTATGTCAATGTATGGCAAAACCAATACAGTATTGTAAAGTAAAAAATAATTTAAAAATATTTAAAAAAAAAAAGAGGTGTCAAGAATACACAGAAGAGCTAAAATAAGATCTTAATGACTTGGATAACCACAATGGTGTGTTTGATCAGTCACCTAGACCCAGACATCCTGGAGTGTGAAGTCAAGTGGGCCTTAGGACACATCACTATGAACAAAGCTAGTGGAGATGATGGAATTCCAGCTGAACTATTTCAAATCCTAAATCGACTGAGTGGATCACAACAAACTATAGAAAATTCTTAAAGAGAATACCAGACCACCTTGCCTGCCTCCTGAGAAACCTGTATGCAGGTCAGGAAGCACAGTCAGAACGGACATAGAACAATGGACTGGTTCAAAATTGGGAAAGGAGTACAAGGTGTATATTGTCACCCTGTTTACTGTATACTGTCACATGTCACTCACTTATAAGTGAGTTATAAATGTTACAGCATTTCAAATTAGATGAATTAAAAAAACATTTTCCATTCACTTATGTCAAAAATTTGAAATTCTTTTCTCAAGTTTTGATTCATTTTCAGTTGGCAGTAGGTTTGGTTTTAAATTTCTCCTCTTCATCCCTCCTCCTCCATGACTTTGCCAAGTTGATAATTATCTACATAATGGGTTAAAACATATTTTTTAAAAAGTCTTTGAGAGTCCTTTTAGACAAGAGAAGAATCATTAGTAATACAGATGGTACCCTGATCTGTTGTGAGGATACATTTTGCTAATTTTCTAAAGAGAAAATGCATCAAAACAAAAAACATAAAGGAGGTCAGAGGAGGACTTGCCTGGCTATCCAGTGGTTAAGACTCCATGCTTCTAATGCAGGGAATTTGGGTTCAGTTCCTGGTTGAGGAACTAAGATCCCACATGCCATGCAGCCAAAAAAAATTAAAAACTTTTTAAAAATGAAGGAGGTCAGAGGGAAAAACGGGTGGCATGAATGCAAATCTGTTATATATACAAGTAGCAGTTTGGCGTAGCAAAGTAGCTTACTTTATCTGCATCTAGTTCCACAACAGTTCCTTCGCTACAGCTTTTCTGCAATGGAGAAAACATTCGGTGTGTACAAAACGCAGTCAGTATTTTCAGTTCTGATCCTGTGAACCTGTACGCTCACTACAAGTTTTTTTTTTACAAGGGCAGGAAACTTCTGGACTGCTTCTTTGCCTGTCTTCTTATTCCCCATATGTATCTATCTAACTTACTCCTAGGAAAATTAGTGAGGACCTGGTGAACCACCTTTAAGAAACTGGCATGACTTCTGAATAAAACTGGTATTCATTCGATACAAAGAGAGACTATTTGAAGAAAACACCTTTCTGTTGAAAAAAGTGTCTGTTACTAAATAAACACAAGAAACAATGGTGGCCTCTAAATGCTCTCAAAACCTTCCCAATGCCACAGAATGTTATGTTTCCATCTTATTTAGAAGTATTTATGTGATTATTAATCCATAAATCTGTTATTGCTCATAAGAATGCTACTAAAACCCTACTATATAAACAGATAGATAAATATCTATCTATACAGAGTAAAATGGGAAGATTTAATTTATAAGATGTAGTTTCTGTTTGTAACTAAACAAAACATAGCATAGTCCAGGGCATCCCTTATGTCTGCCTTGGACTAGGGGAAAGAGTCTCTACATCAGGTATCCTCAAGGTGCAGCTCTGTACAGTGGTTTAGATTTTGCCTGTGGAATCAGGAAGGGTGTGTTTATGTGTGTCTGTGTGGTGTGAAGCAGAATAATTACCCACCCACCTGATATCTGAAAGATGAAGACTGCATAGCCTAAGATACTTCGGCTGATTTTTGGGGTAGCTTCTATCTCGTGGCAGATTCTCTCTCTTGTACACTGCCAGAGTTTTCCTGTACACTGACAGCCATGACCTATGATATAGTTATCTCTTAGCACTTGTTCTCACCATGGAAATTTCCATTCTGAACATTTCAAGTGCAAGGAAGACCACTACACACCTCCCACCCCCAATCTTTGGTTCTCAAAAGAATTTATCATTGTGTGTGGCATTGTGGAGCTGTATTTATCTTCAAATTACACCAATTAGCTTATGCCAGCTTCAGTGACACCAGCCCAAAGAGAGAGGAATGGAATTTAAGGCCTCATTTTCATCCTTCATCTCAATGACTTCTCTTATCTCTCTCATCCCACCCCTACAAAGAGGGTTTGTCATCATGATGGTCTGCTTTCCACACACTATTAAATTACCAGTAAAAGTAGAACTACTCCCAGCATAAAGACTTTTATCTGTCCTTTGTGTCTACCCTTCCTGGCTCCCATATCTAGTCTACTTATCAACCTGAGGCCCAAATAAGACCAAAACCATGAGTTCCTTATTTATCAGAAACCAAGGTAGGTCTAGTCATATGGACTCTCCTGGGCCCTAGCTAATACCTAGCTCTTTCCAGTTACCTTCTTACCTTGGACACAGTCTCTCAGGTTAACTGTCAACCAAATTCTTTGTCTATTTTTCACCAAGTGTCAATATTTATGGAGCATAAAACATGCTCAATATGTCAGGCACTGTTCTTGGCCCTAAGACCACAACAACAAACAAGGCAAAGTCCTCTAAGCAGATCCTCATGGTGGGAGGAGGGGCAACACAGTATGTATATAAATAGTAAGATAACTCAGTGGTAAGTGCTATGGAGAAAAATAAAGCAGGAGTGTGATAACATGCAGTATTATAAGCTTACTCCTTTTATACAACTTTACAGGACTTGAGAACTACAGATAGTTTAGACCTCTCTAGAGAAGGAGATAAATGCTTTGAACTGTCCTTTAGATACAAGTCTTGAGGGAATAATACTGAGCTGTCCAGAATCTGAGCGACTCAGCCAACCTATGCAGCTATTTGAGGAAGCAAATCCTGTGACTTTTTTGTAAGAGGAGCAGATCCTGGAATTGCTATGGCTGGGAATTGCTGACTAAATGCTTTTGTTCAAAAGCAGCCACTGACAACAACCATGGGTCCTTTTAGGAGTCTCTACCAAGATCTGCTGCAGGATGATAGCTAACGCTAATAGAACAATCAGGAGCTCTTGGATTTACGAGTCCCTGTTGATCTTAGGTCAGTTCTTCCCTTCATTATTGTTGAGAAAGAAGCTCTAAATTACAAAATATCTAAGAGACAGATTACTTACATCATTTGGGAGAAAGAAGTATAGATTCTTGCCAAGAACCTATGCCAATTTTTTTGAGATTATAAAGAGATTGATAGCTAAAAGGATATGACCTAGGGAGACAGGTTACTCTCAATTTATAAAATTGACATTTCTATAGATTTTTGAGATGTGTATTGAAGCCTGTTTTCTGACAAATTAGACCAGTGGTCCTCAACTTCCTGACTTTGGGACCCTGTACCTCATAACCACATACTAACATAAGTTAACATTTTGGGGAAAAATAATGATATTTTCTAAAACAAAAGGAATAAAATTTTCACAAATTATTATGTCATGCTTAAGAGAAGATAGTTGCATTATTGTATCTTCTGCACGTGATTTGCAGTTGAAGTATATGATGAAAATCTAGCCCCATGGAGTTATGTAAATAGAAAAGAGGACCTCATGAACTCCCGCAGGGCTCTTGGGGCTCTCAGAATCCTCAGACCACACTTTAAGAATCACTGCAGTGTATCACTGCATAATGTATCACTGCAAGTGGTACACTGCAATAGGGAGGAGAAAACAAGTCTCCCAATGACTGAATTGACAGCTTTTTGAAAGATAAAGGAGTCTGAGTTGTGGCATGCTGGCAATTGTAGTATTCTGGTAGTGCTTCTTTGAGAAGCACTGTAAGCTTTGAGTTTAATGTATTAATATATAAAGATAATCTGGGTTCCTTGTTAAACTTCAGATTCTGACTCAAAAGATCTGCTACGAGGCTCCAGAACCTATAGTTCTAACAAGCTCCCAGATGATACTAATGGTGTTGATCCATGGACATCACTTTAAGTAACAATGTTAAAGTAAATTATGATATACACATCACCAGAAAATCTATAGGACTATGCACAAGTGAGCTTCTGTATGTGAGGGAAGTGTAGGATGGGAACAAGTGGAGGAAAGAGAGGAAGTATAAACAAACTCATGCTAAATACTTAAAAACTATTAAGATGCTATTTTGTTTCTTATAAATCCTATTCAGTTCAGTTGCTCAGTCATGTCTGACTCTGCGATTCCATGGACTGCAGCACACCAGACTTCCCTGTCCATCACCAACTCTTGGAGCCTCCTCAAACTCATGTCCATCGCATCAGTGATGCCATCCAACCATCTCATCCTCTGTCGTCCCCTTCTCCTCTTAACTTAAATCTTTCCCAACATCAGAGTCTTTTCCAATGAGTCAATTCTTTTGCATCAGGTGGCCAAAGTATTGGAGTTTCAGCTTCAGCATCAGTCCTTCCAATGAATAAATCTACGACAGATTTTCACTACTACTTGTTAACTATCAAAGCAAGCTAAGGCATAATGTTGCTATGTTTGTTGAGGCAGAGGAGAATGGTATTAGATCTGAAAAAAATTTTTTTGCCCCTAATAAAAAATTTTTTTGCCCCTAATAATTGGTCTGTCAAGGGTATGGATTTTCCTGTGGTCATGTATGGATGTGAGAGTTGGACTGTGAAGAAGGCTAAGAGCCGAAGAATTGATGCTTTTGAACCGTGGTGTTGGAGAAGACTCTTGAGAGTCCCTTGGACTGCAAGGAGATCCAACCAGTCCATTCTGAAGGAGATCATCCCTGGGATTTCTTTAGAAGGAATGATGCTAAAGCTGAAACTCCAGTACTTTGGCCACCTCATGTGAAGAGTTGACTCACTGGAAAAGACTCTGATGCTGGGAGGGATTGGGGGCAGGAGGAGAAGGGGGACGACAGAGGATGAGATGGCTGGATGGCATCACCGACTTGATGGACTTGAGTCTGAGTGAACTCCGGGAGTTGGTGATGGGCAGGGAGGCCTGGCGTGCTGCGATTCATGGGGTTGCAAAGAGTCGGACACGACTGAGCGACTGAACTGAACTGAATAATTGGGCAAGTAGTGACAGACCGTCTCTGAAGTTCATAGTATTATCAATAGAGTAATACCATGAAATTATGAAATTTATATATTCTCAGCATGTACAGAAATTCAGCAACTCCATTATTTCATGTGTAGAAACCACATTTAAAAAAGGTTTTGCAGAGGATAGTACTGCAATAAAACAAAGTTTTCTTTACTTATCATGCAAACAAAACCATATTAGCTAAAATGATCGAACAGAATTTTAAGCTTACAGTAGAAGCATGAGTTTGATTCTTAAGTGTTTTTCCTCACTTCTCTACAATTCTTCCTTAAGCTTAACTTCAACAACATTAATTTCTACCCAACTTTAGCCATTCAGCAACTTACCCACAAAATTTCATCATTCCTTGGACCTACCTTACTTCTGAGATCTTGAACACTGAAATTTAAAGAACTTGTCTAAACATTGAAAGGATCTTCAATCTTATTGAAATCTCTAGGACCTTAATCCCTCCCTTTCAAAAGTTTTGATAAAATACACATAAAATTTACCATCTTAACCATTTTAAGTATACATTTCAGTCATTAAATACATTCATAGTATTATGCAAGCATCATCACCATCCATCTCCATAACTCTTTCCATCTGGTAACATTAGAACTTTACAGCCATTAATATATAGCCTCCCCCAGTTTCCCCCACCTCAGCCCCTAGCAACCATGATTCCTTTTGTCTCCGATTTTAACTACTCTCATTTTTTTTTTTTTTTTGAGGAACATCATACTATTTTTTAAAGCAGCCATACTATTTTACATTTCTACTTACTGTGCATAGGGATTCCATTGTCTCCCTATCCATGTCAACTTTTGTTATTTTTTGATGTACCTATTCTAGTGGGCTATTTGCATTTCCCTAATAATTAGTGACGTTGAGTATCTTTTCGTGTCTTTGTTAGCCTTTTGAGTGTCTTTGGATAAATATCTATTCAAGTCCTTTGATCATTCTTAAATTGTTTTGTTGTTGAGTTTTAAGAGTACTCTACATGGAACTTGATCTTATATGATTTACAAATATTTTCTCCCATTGTTAAGATTTTTTATTGCACAAATTAAAAAATTTTCATGATGTCCAACTTATCTATTTTTTTCTTTGTTGCCTGTACCTGTGGTGTCAAATCCAAGAAATCTGCCACATCCAACTGTCTGCAAACTTTGCCCAATTTTCTTCCATGAGTTTTATAGTTTTAAGTCTCATGTTTAAATCTTTAATCCAATTTGAGTTAATTTTTGTAGATTGTTAATAAGGGTCCAACTTTTTTCTTGTGCATGTGGATATCCAGTTTTCCCAATATCATTTGCTGAAAGGACTGTCCTTTCCCCATTGAACAGTTTAGCATTTTTATACAAAGTTATTTTACAAAAAATTTACTCACCCATAAAAATGAATGAAATATTGCCTTTTATAGCAATATGAATGGACCTAGAGGATAATACGTGGTGAAAACAGAGAAAGACAAATACTATATGATAAAAAGCCTCTTGATGAAAGTGAAAGAGGAGAGTGAAAAAGTTGTCTTAAAAAAGCTCAACATTCAGAAAACTAAGATCATGGCATCTGGTCCCGTCACTTCATGGGAAATAGATGGGGAAGGTATCAGACTTTATTTTAGGGGCTCCAAAATCACTGCAGATGGTGATTGTAGCTGTGAAATTAAGACACTTACACCTTGGAAGGAAAGTTATGACCAACCTAGATAGCATATTAAAAGCAGAGACATTACTTTGCCCACTAAGGTCCATCTAGTCAAGGCTATGGTTTTTCCAGTGGTCATGTGAGAGTGAGATGGATGTGAGAGTTGGACTGTGAAGAAAGTTGAGTGCCAAAGAACTGATGCTTTTGAACTGTGGTGTTGGAGAAGACTCTTGAGAGTCCCTTGGACTGCAAGGAGACCCAACCAGCCCATCCTAGAGGAGATCACTCCTGGGTGTTCATTGGAAGGACTGATGCTAAAGCTGAAACTCCAATACTTTGGCCACGTCATGTGAAGAGTTGACTCATTGGAAAAGACCCTGATGCTGGGAGGGATTAGGGGCAGAAGGAGAAGGGGACGAAAGAGGATGAGATGGCTGGATGGCATCACCGACTCAAGAGACATGAGTTTGAGTGAACTCCGGGAGTTGGTGATAGACAGGGAGGCCTGGTGTGCTGCAATTCATGGGGTCGCAGTCGGACACAACTGAGCGACTGAACTGAACCACTTATATGTAGAATTCAAAAATGTACAAATGAATTTACATACAAAACAGACACACAGACAACAAACATAAGGTTACCAAAAAGGAGAGAGGGGGACAAATTAGGAGTATGGAATTAACAAACTACTGTACATAAAACAGATAAGCAACAAGGACTTACTGTTAACACATGGAATTATATTCAATACCTTGTGATAACCATGATGGAATGTAATCTTAAAAAATATTTGAATCACTTTGCCATACATTTGAAACTAAGCCTATATTATAAATCTACTATACTTAAAAAAAGTGTGAAGATTATTTGGCCATATATGCAAGGGTTTATTTTTGGGCTATTACATTGGTCTATTGTATCTATTTTTAAGCCAGTATCACATAGTTTTGATTACTGTAGATTTTGAAAGTTTTGAAATCAGAGAATTCATCCTTTTTTTTTTTTAACTTTCTCCACATTTTCCTTTAGCGCCTCAAGCATCTTTAAGATAGTTGTTTAAGTCTTTGTCTAGTAGATCTGCCATCAGGTCTTTATCAGGAAGATTCTGTTGATCTTTTTTCCCCCTTTGAATGAGCCATACTTTCCTGTTCCTTTAAATATTTTGTGATTTTTTTGGGGGGTTGGAAAACTAGACATTTGAATTTAATAATGTGGATCTCTGGAAATCAGATTATCTTCCTTCTGTAAGATTTAATTTTTTGATTGTTGTGGGCTCTTGTGCCAAGGATCGATCAGCCTGATGTGTAAACTTTATTCCCAGGTCTTTTTGAGTCCATGGTCACTGTCCTTACTGCACTTCTTTTATTCACATACACTCTGTATCATATACCTTACATCTCTCCTTTTCGAGCCCCAAAATCTTAAAGAGTATGCTTCAATCTTGACCATAACTGGCTCCAGTCCATCCTACACATTGTTCTTGTATTAAACTTTAAGCAGATCTAGACCTTCAATAGCTGACTGTGGTCAAATGAATTACATCTGCCAGATTACATAATTTGGCCTCAGTTTACCTTTGTAGCCTTATCTTATACTATTTCCCTACCCTGGCAGTTGTTTCTCATGAACTTTATTTTACCTGGGCTTTCTCCATTCTACCAGTTCAAGGTTTAATTTGTAGAAAATTAACTCTTCTTCATGTAATTCCATCACTAGAAAACTCTTCCTGCCCCTTCTGAACATCGTAGTACTTTCTGGCACTCTTCTGGAAATCACCATTCTACTTTGTCTCAGTTATTTCCCTAAGTGTCTAATGTTTGTGGCTAGATGACAAGATTCTCTTTAGTTATACTTTATATTAAATCTGCATTTGACGTTAATCCCAAAGGCATCAAAAATACATTTTTGCAATGAGGAAAATAGAAATCTGAAATACCGTTAGGAACAACATTCTTCTACCACCGTTGGGTGGTGGTGTCTCTCGGAGTATTTAAACAGGCCAAACTCTTATTATTAACATGGAAAACTCATTTGGTCTTTGATGTGAAAACATCTTTATTGGCCTCTGTTCAGAAACTAAAAAGTTAGTGAAAAGCAAACACCATTAATATTTGCTAGTAAGGCTGGTAGCACTTGCTGCAAAAATGTTGTACAATAAACATTTCTGCTGTTAAAGATATATTCCAGTGTCGGAAACTTGTTTTGTAATTAAGATAAAACTGCCTGTGGTTACACTGCTGTTATACTTATTTTCTAAGAATTTTTTGTTCAGTAATTTAGAAGCCAAGCAGCCATAGCACAATTTCCTTTTCATTCTCAGGGGATTTCCTCAGCTAAGGGCATGTCTTTTAAGAAACCTGTTCCATAATTAATGTTTCAGGCCTCTTTAACCACCAAACCAGCACTAAGAGCAGGTTTTAGTTTGTCTAACTTAAGTTGATCTTATTTAAAATGAATTGGGGACTTTGCTGGTGGTCCAGTGAAGCCTCCAGGCTCCCAATGCAGAGGACCCATGTTAGATTGTTGCTCAGGGACTAGATCCTATATACCTCAACTAAGAGTTCGCATGGTGTAACTAAAGATACTGCATGCTGCAAAGAAGACCTGGTACAGCCAAATAGTTTAGAAATAAATGAATTATGCCTTTAAAAATTAATAAAATGAAGTTGTTACAAAGAATTGGTTAATCTAAGTATTTCTCTAGGATTTAAAAACTTTGGTATAGACTTTACAATCTGGACTTTATGTTAACTGTACAGTACTTCTTTAAGTTGTAAAATAGATATTCTTTCAACCATTTTAAAGTGTATAATTCAGTGGCACTTGGTACATTTACAGTGTTGTACAACCATCACCAGAACACTGATTACCCCAAAAGAATCCCAACTATTAAGCAGGCACTTCCCAATCTTCTCCCACTAGCCTTTAGTAACCACTAATCTGCTTTGTTTCTGTGGACTGTTTTTTGATGCACTGCAAGGCCTGTGGGGTTTTAGTTCCCCCAACCAGGGATCAAAGCTGGGTTCTCAGCAGTCAAAGTCCAGAGTCCTAACTACTGGACCACCAGGAAATTCCATGTCTCTATAGATCTGCCTATTCTGAGTATTTCATATAAGTAGAATCATATAATATGAAGCCTTAACTGTGTCTGGCTTCTTTCACTTAGTCTGTTTCCAAGGTTCATTTATGTTGTAATACTTATCAGTACCTTCTTCCTTTCTATGGCTGAATATTCCATTACATGGATATACCACATCTTGTCATCAGTTTATGCAAACACCATCATTTGTTCATCCAAACATCAATTTGGTTGTTTCCACCTTCTGGCTGCTGTGAACAGTGAAACTATGAACATCTGTATTTAAAGCTTTTGCTTGAATGCTTGTTATTTTTTGGATGTATACCAAGGTGTAGAATTGCTGGGTCATATAATACTTCTCATTTAAATTGCTGGATTCAAATACTGAGTGGTACTATTTATGAAAATAGTGAAGGCTCCAGGAAATTATGTAACACACATTAAATGATTAACCAAAAAGTGCAGTAGCTCTAGCTCTATAGTTTTTGACACAAGGTAGTGGGAAGGATTGGAGAAGGCAATGGCACCCCCACTCCAGTACTCTTGCCTGGAAAATCCCGTGGATGGAGGAGCCTGGAAGGCTGCAGTCCATGGGGTCGCCAAGAGTCGGACAGTAGCAGCAGCAGCAGCAGTGGGAAGGATACGGAAAAGTTAGTGATTCTCAAATAGTGTGCACAAAAATTACCTGGCAAACCTTTTTAAAAATGCAGATGGCTAAGTCTCAAGGCCAAATACTCTAATTCGGTAGGTCTGAAGCCTAGGAATTTGTACTTTATAGACATCCTAGATGATTCTGATGGAGATGGTCTTTTACCACTGCACTTTGACAAACCCTTGAAACTGATGGCTTTTTCTCAACTGAAAGCAGATTAGGCAGGAGGGATTATAGGAGTAAAATAAAGCTTTCCCAACTGTCATCTTAATCTTTTATAGAAACAATGCAACTGTGATGACAAATAATGTATCTGCTGAGGAAATATATATCTGCTATGAGGAAAACTCAAGTCTTTCTATAGTAGACTTTCTTCATTTTAATAGGCAAAACTTGGCCAATAAGCAACACATAGTATCACAAATAAACTACTAGTGAAAGCGAAAGAAACCAAAGTAGCTCAGTTGTGTACGACTCTTTGCAACCCATGGACTATAGCCTACCAGTCTCCTCCATCCATGGAATTTCCCAGGCAAAAGTACTGGAGTGGATTGCCATTTCCTTCTCCAGGGGGTCTTTCCAACCCAGGGATCGAACCTGGGTCTCCCACACTGCAGGCAGATGCGTAATCATCTGAGCCACCAGGGAAGCCCATAACTGAACCAGTTGTCATTCCCAAGACTCCTATTATAAGCATTTGTTAGTATCAAAGATAAGCAATGCTGTAGCAACTTTTGGCTTTAAATTGCAGCCAATTCAGTTTACTTTTGATATTGAGTTCTTCTAAGAAGACAGATAAGATTCACTATAGACACACAATTGCTTAATGTGAGACTTACTGACAATCAAAAATTGCCTCCCTAATCCCAACACCCATTTAATAAAGTTTCAATTCCTAAAAACCTGACATGATTTATTTTTAGATCCAGGTGTGTAAGACCAGCCGTTAGCCTTGGAAGGTAATACTACTTCCAAGTATTGTAATTCATGTTAGACCTTCAAAACATAAGACCATCTTAAGTAATTAAATAATCTGATTTAATCATATTTCACAGAAGCTCAAAGCACGCAAACATTTCCCCTTTTTATGAATAAACTAAAGCCCTATAATTTACAATGTGCAAAACATTAAAATAATTCCCATAAAAATTATATTAGCATATTTTCCATCATCAGGGACTGATACAGCCTCTGCCTGAATACATGTTCTTCTTAGTGATGCTCTAAATTTATTTAGGTAAATACAAATCACAGCAAAAATTAAAGTTTTCATCTTTAATGAAATGACTTTGGAAATAACAGACATTTCCATGACACCAACACTACAGTTTTCGGAGTCACAGTAAGATACACAGAATTATATCCGTAATTAATATGAATGCCAACATTTCAAGCAGTAATTTCTGTTACATGGCAAACAAAATCAAGAAAGCAACCATCAAACAAAAGAGACCCATAGCTTCAGACAAGGCAAATCCCAGGATAGCATATGAGAACAGCTGCTGCTTCAGTGAAGGGTTTCTAAAAGAGACAACACATATCATATTATTCAAATTTTAGCATGGTTGATAAATGTTAAAGAACCAGATTATTAGTGTTGGGTTCTTTGTAAGCTGAAAAGTACTGGCACAGCATTCTGCCCAGATCTCTTTTGGTTCTGCCTGTGACATTCCTTTCCCCTCATTCCTAATCATATAGGAAAAGGGAGGCATTATCTCCCTATGTCAATGGTCAGTCGTCATCCATTATGAAGGATTCTGACCTTCTTATCCCTATAAAAGTATGTTTAAGATTTGATAGTTTAAATAAAAGGTCTTAAATAATAAAATGGAAACTGGTATATTTTTAAAGCATGAGCTCTCTTGCTCTGACTTTAGACAAAGAGTTTCTCTAGTCCTTAATAGGTAAACTGGAGTCTCTTCAAGGGGTTTTGGGAGCAGTGATAATGCATACAAAGTACTCAAAATGTAATGCAAGACACAGAAAGGCACTTAATACAAAGTAGCTATTATTATTTCATTAGTTTTCTAAGTTTCCAACTATTTCAAACATGTTTCAAACTATTTATCTGGCAATATAAATTACCTGGCATAACCAATGATGAGACTGCCAAAGACTGTTCCAATACCCGCACCAGAACCAGCCACTCCTACTGTGGCAGCGCCTGCACCGATAAATTTGGCTGCAGTATCAATGTCTCTGTTGACCGCAGTGGTCTGAAACTCCCTTTGGATTAACTGAGACACACCATTCTGGGTGCCATTAAATACCGTGAGAGCCCTGGAGAGCAGGAAATAAAGGCAAAGGTCAAATCAGTAATCATAGTTAGCTATTTTAATCGTGGTACTGTCAAAATGATAACCACTTCTCTACATGTGTAGCTGAGTTTGAATAGAAGATGGTGTGGCACAATGGAAAACTCTAGGGCTTAGAATAATTCCAGTCTTGCAGAAAAGGAACAACAGTATCTACACCACATAAGGTCTTTGAAAATTAAGAAACAGTGTATGTGCATATGCTTTTTAATAGAGTAGGCTCTTCAGTAACTGTTATCAAAATCATAAACACCAGCAACTCAAAACTATACACTTAAACATATATATTAACTATACTTCCTGGCCAAAATTCAGGTGACTAAGTTTTGGATAAAGTTTCTTTCATTGGCTCATCCTCTGCAAATTTTTTGGATGAAAAGGGTGGAAAGGACTGCCTAAAACCATTCATTAACGAGGTTTTCCCCCTTTGCTTTGATAAAGACCCTAAGACTTCTTTGGTAGCATTAGTTAATTTTACCTCTCCAGTCCTATTCTCTGGTCGAGATAACACTGATGCAGAAATTGGTCTGTATGCAACTCTGGATCCAGCTCTGATCTGTTCATGAAAAAGATTTATGTATTAAGACAAAAGATATGACTTCAAGGACCCTTCCCACACCATGAATTCTAAAAAGGCAAGTTGCAAAAATGAGTCAGAAACATCATGACTTTTCTCCATTGATTCTTATCCTGGCTATTTGATCATGTTTCAATGCATGAAGCAATTTTAACAAAACTGTTAATGAAATTTTAAAACTTATTCATAATGTATTTGTAATACTCTGAACAAAACTTTTAAGAACAATTAGTTAGAAAGAGTAATTATTGCTTTTAAAATTTCAATTATTGTACTGCTACAATTCAGATCAGAAAACCAGCAATAAATACCCCACATTCTCTGGTAAGTTAAGTGGATCAACAAGTACTATAAACGCTTGTCATTTTAAATAGCCCATTAGTTAACATGAGCTCCGGCTATTTCTAAGATTATTCCTATATGTCCATAAATCATAAAATTAAAAAGCAGTTTAAACAATTCCACATTGGTGGAAGAACAATCTTTTAAACAGCCTGACCATAAGGACATATTCCTGCCCTTGAGTGTCCACTAAGGTCACAGAAAATTCCTTCAGAACCAAGACCTAATTCTCTAAGATAACCGCCCCCCCAGATCTTCACACAAAGTGCCCCAAAATGGTTTTGGAAATAACACCTCAAAGGCAGTAGAAACTTTCGGCTCCTGCACTAGCCGCCTCCGCCCACACAGGGTGAGGCAAGGTTCCTCTGCAGCATCGAGTTTGACCTACAGATCGTAATGGAGACCGCAGCAGTAGCGAACGTAGGCCTCCAGGACCCTTCCATCCTTTCTGCACCCTAACCCTCGCGTGCCCCGATCCAACTGGGTGTCGGAGGGGGTGGGGGAGGGGCCGTTCCAGGACAAGGAGCAAGGAGGGTTTGACCTACACCGAGCTGGACCTGACAACTAGGAACTAGGCCTCGGCGGTTCTCCATAGCCAGAGTGGAGGGGAGGAGCGAAGTGAGAAACCCCAGGAAGGAATAGGAAAGGGATAAAAAGACACAGAGGTTAAGAGTCGAGAGGAACTGTCCTGAAAGGGCCGTGAGTTCCACGCGGAGGTGACCCATTCAACAACGTGGACGTCCGGGCCAAGAGGTCTGGCCCTCGAGCTCCGGGCCCACTCTGGGCTACGCACCAGAGCTGGGGTGCAGGCAAGCTTGGCGCAGGCGAACATCTTGCACTCTTCGGGATAGCGCAGCTGGAGTACTTGGGTGACAGGAGATGTGGGCTCCTCTCCCGCTTCCTCTCTGCGGAGGCAAAGAGGCTTAAGGTCAAGTGTCCTCCGAGGGCCCGTTCTTCCACCCAAGTCCCTCGGGTTCCCCTGCACGCGGTCAGCTCGGGCCCAGCGCCAAAGGAGGCGCCAGCAGAATGAATGGGTCCCTCTGGGGCGCGGCTTCACCACGGCCAGACCCGGCTTCCGCGCCCTCCGCTTACCTTCCACGGAGGTGGCGGCGGCCGCGGCGGCAGAGGTCGAAGGAATGGGGCTGGGCGCGCAAGCGCAGTCCCGCTCTTATCCGCACCGCAGCACCCGGATGGAGAAGGCGGGGAATTGGGTGCAGCCCGGAAAACGCTCAAGGTCACTTTGTAACAACTTTATTGGTAACCAGTCCGGAAGGACAGAGACAGCTGCCCCAAGATGGAGTGGCGGGCAGAAGGGCGAAGGAGAGACAAAAGTAGATATTGAAAACTAGCTCAGGAGAGGAAACCGAACGGATTATTTCGCCTTTGATCTAAGCTGGTCGCAGGATAGTGGGACTTAATCTTTCAGTTGACTTTCTTAATGAGATTTGGCCTTTTATCAGTTGGTAGGTTTCTTTCGTAAAAAGAGATCCCTTCCTGGTCATTCTTCTCCGTGAAATAGGACTCTGTGAGAAAACGTTTCATTCACTGCTTAGCAGAAAGTGAAAATACATTTCTGTAAAGGAATCTGAAAAAGAGTTCCAGAAGTCTGGAATAATCTTTTGGGGGAAAGTGGGCCTGACCTTCTGGGACAAGTTCAGTTTAGTCGCTCAGTTGTGTCCGACTCTTTCCAAGCCCATGGACTGCAGCACGCCAGGCCTCCCTGTCCATCACCAACTCCCAGAGCTTACTCAAACTCATGTCCATTGATTTGGTGATGCTGTCCAACCATCTCATCCTCTGTCGTCCCCCTTCTCCCACCTTCACTCTTTCCCAGGATCAGGGTCTTCTCAAATGAGTCAGTTCTTCGCATCAGGTGGCCAAAGTATTGGAGTTTCAGCTTCAGCTTCAGTCCTTCCGATGAATATTCAGGACTGATTTCCTTTAGGATTGGCTGGTTGGATCTCCTTGCAGTCCAAGGGACTCTCAAGAGTCTTCTCCAACATCACAGTTCAAAAGCATCAATTCTTTAGTGCTCAGCTTACTTTATGGTCCAACTCTCACATCCATACATGACTACTGGAAAAACCAGAGCTTTGACTAGACAGACCTTTGTTGGCAAAGTAATGTCTCTGCTTTTTAATATGTTGTCTAGGTTTGTCATAGCTTTTCTTCCAAGGAGCAAGTGTCTTTTAATTTCATGGCTGCAGTCACCATCTGCAGTGATTTTGGAGCCCCCCCACCACCTGCAAATAATAATGGGACAAAGGAATAAGCCCCCTCCACCGCCCCCAAAGTACTGGGACAAAAGAATAGGCAAATAAATAGATCTAAGAGCTTTGTGACTTGGGCACAAAATTACCTCTTGTAAACAAAGGGAGGTCAGGTTTTCTCCCAGCCCTGTGATTGGGAGAGTTAAGGGATTGTAAATTTTTTTTTCCGTATAGGGCCAGGGACTAAAGAAAGTCCAAGTATTTTCAAAACTGACCCAACTTTAACTCTTCTTGTGGGTAACTTTGGGCTTCAGATGAATACAGAAATATCTTAGGGAAAAATGGCTCTTACCGGACTTCTGTCAGGTCTTGAATTCTGTAAATCTGACTTAGTAGTTCTAACAAGTGGCTGTGGAAGTTGTACAAGTCAACATGAAAGATTAAGTATCTAGGGATGTCTAGGGACTGAAATCCGACCCACTTGGCTTAGAGCCCTGAAACAACATGGACCCAGAGGATCACTTTTTTTCTAGTTGGCACAATGGTGCAGTATCATCTGGCAGTAATCCTGGGGAGAAGCCCTCAGAACTAAAACTTGAAGAATGAGTTAAGACTGATCTACTTCATATGCAATTAAGACACTGATCCAGCTTCATAGGCAAATGCTTCAGACTCACATGCGAGCTAATCATTTTAGGCTCAATCTTTAGCACATAAAAGAAAGTTAATTCACATATGCAATTCAAGGAAAACTTATTAGTATATTTTCTGAAGCACTCAATTCTTTCCTGAAGTATGTGGTAAGATGTCCTTTGATGTCTAAAGCTGAAGAAACAATAATGCTCTGTCACAGTCAGGGTTTACCAGAGAAACAAAACTAGCTGGAAGAAAAATTTGACCTCTCTTGGCAGGGTCCTACTGGTTCTGTTTCTATGGAGAACCTGGACTAACACAGAGCATTATTATATTAAGCATTATTGTTTACATATATCTATAGGCTTCCCAGGTGGCACTAGTGGTAAAGAACCCACCTGCCCATGCAGGAGACGTGGAAGATCTCCTGCAGGAGGGCATGGCAACTCACTCTAGTATTCTTGCCTGAAGAATCCCATGGTCAGAGGAGCCTAGAGGGCTGCAGTTCATAGAATTGCAAAAATCAGATACAACTAAAATGACTTAGTGTATGTGTGTGCCTGCGCGTGCGCGCGCACACACACACACACACACACACACACACACACACACACACACACACACACAATGAGCATATGGAATTAATTGACTTATGTGGTTATAGAGGCTGAGAAGTTCCATGAACTGATTGCTGGAGACTCAGGAAAGCTGATGGTAAAATTGAACTGGATCTGAAGGCCTGAGAATCACAGAGGCCAATAATATAAATCCCAGTCTGAGAAAATAAGATGGAATGGCCCACTTCAGTAGTGAGACAGGGAGGAAAAAGTGAATTCTTCCTTTCTCTGACTTTTGTTATATTCCTCAATGGAGTGGATGATGGCCTCCCACATTGGGGGGACAATCTACTTTACTGAGTCCACAGATTCAAATGCTGATCTTGGTGGGGAGGGAGGCCCACTAGGGAGGGGATATATATATATATATTTATATATAAATAATTATATATATAATTATGACTGATTCACATTGATGTATGACAGAGACCACTACAACACTATAAAGCAATTATCCTCCAGTTAAAAAAATCTCATCCAGAAACACCTTAACAGACACTAGAAATAATGTTTAATATACATACTCCTGTGCCCAGTCAAGTTGACACGTAAAACTAATCATCACAGGCCTTATATTTCAGTAATAGATTACCTTAAGGGAAAAGTTATTCTAAATGAATTTGTGTATGGAAATGGCTTAGAGAAAAGCCCTTCTTCTCCAGCCATAAATCAGTAGCAGTAACTGTTGAGAAGAGGCAGGAGAAAAGCCAGGCCCCCTAACAGTCTCACTTCCATGGTGCACATGGGTTAGTTGCCTATAGGAATGAGAGGTACCCTCTGTGTCCAGGCTCCCACCTGACAGGTGTCAGCATGTCCATGAGCAGATGAGTTGGCCTAGAAGAGAACAGATCCTTTGTGGGTTCTGTGAGTTAGAGTTTCAATATTTATGAAGAATTTTAGGTGTTCAAAGAACAGATGTTCTACCTTTGAGTACGGTGTGTGTGTGTGTGTGTATGTGCACGCGCACGCACATTTAAAACAGACGGAGACACAGAGAAAGACAAATAATAAGTTAGTCATAAGTATTTAATCCTGCCTACATTTTTTCTTAGACTGTGGAGTCAGTCATGTTAAGTTATGGGACATTAGAATTAGGTAATAGCTGATAATATCTGGGTGATGATGGCATGAGGAAGAAAGGAATGGGGCAGTAAAAAGAAATATGAAAGATAATTTCTAAATAAATCCTTCCCTATCCTGCATGCTCCTGTGCAATGTGACTTTGCTACTCATCTCATCTAATCTACTGCTTGATAATTAATATAGAAAGGTCATTTTCATTAAAAGAAAATAAATATGTATATGAATATGAGATCCTCTGCTGACTTTAACCCATCTCGAAGTAAGTAACTTACTCCTTTCCCAATTAATATGTCAGATGCTGCTAGCTACCTATTCAGCTTTATTCTCCCCGTCTCTCTTACTTACAGGATCCTGCTCCCAGTTAAAAAAATACTGAGCTTCCCAGGTTCACTTACAGTTAGAAATTATCAATGGTTTGTGAGTTGAAGGCAATGGCACCCCACTCCAGTACTCTTGCCTGGAAAATCCCATGGATGGAGGAGCCTGGAAGGCTGCAGTCCGTGGGGTCGCTGAGGGTCGGACATGACTGAGCGACTTCACTTTCCCTTTTCACTTTCATGCATTGGAGAAGGAAATGGCAACCCACTCCAGTGTTCTTGCCAGGAGAATCCCAGGGACGGGGGAGCCTGGTGAGCTGCTGTCTATGGGGTCACATAGAGTCAGACATGACTGAAGCAACTTAGCAGCAGTAGAGATACAGAGAACAACCTAGTGGTTACCACTGGGAAGAGGGGAAGGAGAAAGGGGAAGACGGGTAGGGGATGAAAAAGCACAAACAGTTATGTATAAAATAAATAAGCTACAAGGATATACTGTACAGCACAGGGAATATAGCCAATATGTTTTTGACTGTAAATGGAGCATAATCCTGAAAAATTGTTAATCACTATGTTGTACACCTGGAACTTTACATCAATCATGTTTCAACTGAAAAATAAATAAGGAATCTGAGTTAACTTCTTTTTAGAGTAGCTACAGCAGCCCTTAACTGCCTATTTATGGACTTCATGGTACAGGAGAAAATCAATCTGTTTGGTTAAGCCACTGAAGTCAGTTTTCTGTTACGTGCAGCTGAACACAATCCAAACTGACACATAGTTCTGTAGATTCACACCTGAGACTTTTTTGGATTTGGGACTGTGATTATAGTGGCATATTCTCTCACAGAATTTACATTAACTTACATCTGTCTTTTTTCCCTTATCTGCTAGGTATTTCTGCTGGGACCAACCACAAGACAGAAATCATATTAGTAATTTGAACAGGGAAAATTTAATATAAACTTTGTTAACCAGTAAAAGGTATCTAACTACTAAAAATGGGAGAGTAGATTCTAAAGGGTCTAGAAGCAGGAACTGTAAGAATAGCTGCTACCCTTGGCTGAGGAAGAGTGAGCAGTAAGGAGGAATTTAGAAATCCAGAGGCGAAGGCATCGCTGTCATAGGAACTTGCAGTCCACAGTCCACTTGTGGTGAAGAAACTTGCTGGAGGAAGGGCCCGCACAGTGAACCATGAGGATTGCTGAGGTGAACACAACCAGGCCTCTGCTGCAAGCCAACCCACCTGAAGAAAGGAAAGGCCTTCCTCTTGGTCTGGCTTCACAGTGTCTTTCTAGCACCCTCTATTGGCCAAACCTAACATTCTGCTAGTTGTCATAGCGGAAATGCCTATAGGGTCCAGTTGTAGAATAGAAACAAGGCAAAGAAGCATGGATTTCTAGCTGAGTCATAAGTTACTAACTAGCAGAGATGGTAAGATTTTCAAGGGCAGGAATTAGGCCTAATTCATATTTATGTCTTCCACAGCAGCTAACATAGAGTATTAAACATAGTAGTCACTCAATAAATGTTTGCTCAGTAGTAACTAAGGTACTGAGCGACTGAACTGAACTGAACTAAGGTACTTAGTATGGTTGAAGTAATTTGCAAAAACTTATTCTTCTAACCAAAATTTTAGGCTGTTGGGACAAATTGGAATGACCTCTAGAATTTCTTTTTCTTTCTTGTATTGCAAAATTCAAACTTAGAGAACTCAAGGAACATTTTTTAAAAATAATTTGTAGCATGAGTTTGTTAACATTCTGTGTGTGTAGCTAAGAAGGATTCTGTATTTATAGTCTTGTGTACCTAAAGAATTTATTTAAAAAACAAAACAATAAAGCCCTTTATTGACCTGTTCTATGATATAAAGGGGCTGCCCAGGTGGCTCACTAGTAAAGAATCCACTTGCCATTGCAGGAGATGCAGTTTCGATCCCTGGGTCTGGAAGATCCCTGGAGAAGGAAATGGTAACCCCGTTTCAGTATCCTTGCCTGGAGAATCCCATGGACAGAGGAGCCTGGTGGGCTGCAGTCCAGGGTGTCACAAAGAGTTGGACACAACTGAGCTTGCCTGGAGAATCCCTTGGATAGAGGAGAATGGAGGGCTACAGTCCTTAGGGTAGCAAAGACTAAGGCGTGACTGAAGCAACTGAACATGCACACATGCATGCATGAATGACTGAGCACACACAGTACACATGATACAATAGAATACTGGCAGAAATGGGACACGCGCAGAAGCAGAACAGGCCCTGGGCTGGCTTGTGAGGCAGGCAAGGGATGTCGGTGATTCATCCTTGACTTTGTTCTCAAAGCCGCTGGTCTGTCAGTGGGCAACTGACTCTCTCTGCCCGCACCTTGTACTTTCTTGGTGTCTCGTGGCTACGTTAGGCTCTCCATGGCAACAGCTACTGAAGCTATCTCTTCCATGTCGCTTCTGAGTTCTTACCCATGTAAAATCTAACTTATTGCTTGCTTCAGCAGTGCATATACCAAAATTATAATGATACAGAGAAAACTAGCATGGCACCTGTGCAAGGGTGACATGCAAATCCATCATGTATTCCATATTTTTATAATCTGCTACTATTTACCTCACAAGCGGAGAAGGAATGTGAATGCATCTAAGAAGGGGAGAGAATTACAAATACATTTCTTGTGTTTTAAAAATAGAAGGTTCAAAAATGGTTCCCAATATAAGAAGGAATGGATAGAAGGGAAGAGGAATAGACGCTAACCCTCTTTGAATATACTTTGCTTTCTGGATTTGGATTTGGAACCGTGCAACTCATTTAAAAAAGTGGAAAAAAAATTAAATCTCCTACAAATCGAAACAAATGAATTCTACTGTATCTAGTTGGTAGCCTAACCACAATTTACTCTTTGTAGGTACAAACAGTCCAGAAATGGATAAAAAAACAAACAACTCCTTGATCATCAGCTTCATGCTCCCTGGCCCCTTTACTGTTCCTCCAGCACCCCAACCATACTGCCCCATAGAACTGCGTGTTTTGCTATTTAATTTGGAACATCTTATGTTTACTTGGCTTAACCTCCACTTCATTCAAGTTTTTGCTGAAGACACCTCTTAAGTGTGGCTTTCCTGGATCCTTTACCTAACTTTATATTTCTCCATGGCTGTTATTGCTTCCTTGGCATCACGTATAGCCGGTTTGTTTGTATCTCACATTAGACTCTAACTTGTTAAAGAGACGGGAATACCAGACCGCCTGATCTGCCTCCTGAGAAATCTGTATGCAGATCAAGAAGCAACAGTTAGAACTGGACATGGAACAAGAGACTGGTTCCAAACTGGGAAAGGAGTACATCAAGGCTGTATATTGTCACCTTGCTTACTTAACTTATATGCAGAGTACATCATGGAGAAGGCAATGGCACCCCGCTTCAGTACTCTTGCCTGGAAAATCCCATGGATGGAGGAGCCTGGTGGGCTGCAGTCCATGGGGGTCACGAAGAGTCGGACACGACTGAGCGACTTCCCTTTCACTTTTCACTTTCATGCATTGGAGAAGGAAATGGCAACCCACTCCAGTGTTCTTGCCTGAGAATCCCAGGGACGGGGGAGCCTGGTGGGGCTGCCGTCTACGGGGTCGCACAGAGTTGGACACGACTGAAGCGACTTAGTAGTAGTAGTAGTACTAGTAGTAGTGTACCTTTCTCTTCTAAAAAGCTAAATAAAGAATTACCATATGATCCACGATTCCACTTCTAAGTATATACTCAAAATAATTGAAAGCAGGGACTCAGATACTTTTACATCTGTTTATAGTGTTGTAGCCACGCGTTCCAGGAAACAAACTCACTCAGAAGGACAGTGCAGATGGTGGAGTGCAGTTTATTACACACGGCGGGCCCAAGGCAGAGTCTCCTCTTAGCCAAGGACCCTGACCAGCATTTGTGAAAATCTTTTATACCCCATGTATACGTGTCTGAACCCACCACTCCAAATTCCTTGAGACTCACATAAACCAAGGAAAATACAATCCCAGTAACTCCATGATTCACGTGCTATGTGCTTAAACAGTCAAACAATAATCAATAAACCTGGGGTTACACTCCGATAGATACAGAACAATTTATGGCCTGTCTGGAGGAAAGGGTGATTAGTGTATGTTTTCTCTTAGGCGCTGAGTAACCTAGATATGATCTTCAAGGTTCCCTGGTCTAAAGGGGGTCTTATCTTTCATAGGCACTAAACACAGAGTTCAGAGTCCATTGGAAAGGTGGCTGAGCATGATCAGCATGAACAGGCCCTAAGATGGAGTCCAGGCCCTATGAATTCCTTCTTCATTACCCCCCCTCTTGATGCTCTTAACTCATATTATGAGCATCATTCATAGGGATATATTGTGTACCCTGGCTCTCCGACCGCCAATTTGGGAGAATGACATTAACCTTCAGGTTACAGAGTTCATAATACATTGTAAAATTCGGGGTCCACAAAGCAGAACTATCAAGACAACTACAACAGTGGTAAATATAGTTTTCCACCAATCGCCCTTCACCCAAGATAGGACTGAAGTCCAGAAAGGAATGTTTTCATTTGACATTGCTTTTACCTGGTTTTTCATGTCATCTAAAGCAGTCGATACATTGCCAGATAAGTCAGGAATGTACGCACGACATTCAACCTTAATTATAGCACAGGTCCCTCCTTGAGCAGCTGTATGTCCAAAGCCATTCTATTATGAATTACCACTTTTATCATTTGGATTCGCTCTTCTTTAAGGCTTGGATGGCTTCTATTCTATCTAGGAGGGCCTGTTTTGTGAAATTAGTCAAGGCCTCTACTTTAATCATAATATTTGTTGTCCCTATAGAGGGTACGAATAAGGCAGCAATATACTCATACCATCGAAACACGGATCTTGTCCACCTAGCATGTAAATAAGGTAGGTTTACCAGGGCTACTGGGGTAGATTTACAACAAATAGGTTAGGCTTTTGTTACACTGGCATTTATATCAAATGTAACCCCATGACCTGAGTCTATTGACTGTAAGTCTTACACCAAGAGAGCAAGGAGTGGTTATGATTGACAAGAGAGAGGAAAGTCTCTTTTGTCATCCCAGAAAACAGCAGAGTGGTTTAAAATCTCCTTGGCAGAGCGGTGACACCCACCAAGGAAGTCCATCCGTCACCGACAGAGGCACAGCCCTACATTCCCGGCAGTTGAGAGTGTTGTGGAAGTCTGCATAGGAATGTGCCCATGAGATGAAAACATTGTCCTGCGTTGAAAAGGAAGTTAAATTCAAAATCATGTTGATGAGGCCAAGCAGCAGGAGTTGATTGTGCGGCTTCATCCTGAAGGGGCTCGTCCAGGATCTTCTTTTCCTTCTTCTTAAGGATGGTCTTAGTCTCTCGAGGGTCAGCGGGGTCCTTCTGTGCAGTCCACTCAGCGTTTTTTGGGTCTGCATGGTATGTTCTCTTCACCCTCGTATGATGGATCCAAGGGACAATACCTGCAACTTTAACTGCAGTAGAGATAGTTAGAATAACAAAGGGGCCCTTTCACCAAGGGGCTAGCAAATCATGTTTCCAATCTTTGACCCATACTTGGTCACCAAGCATTAACTCATGAATCTGTTCCCCAAGGGGGAACGGTACTCTTTTCTAGTATAAACTTAGTTACCCGATTTATTACCTTACCCAGTTCCATCTGCTGTGAAATCCTACTCCCCCCTTACCTGAGGCAAATTTGTTGACATCTGTTTTATTATGGGACGGGGCCTCCCATTCACAATTTCATATGGAGAATAGCCTTGGGATTGTGGGGTCATCCTGAGTCTGAGCAGAGCCGTCGGAAGCAAGTCCACCCAGAAGCAGTCAGTCTCTATGATCCACTTGGAGAGTCTTTTTAAGTGTCTGCTTGGTTCATTCCACCATCTCAGAACTCTGAGCCTATATGCAGTGTGCAGTTTTCATTTGATGTTTAAAGTTTTGCTTACTTGTACTAAATCAGCTACAAAAGCAGGGTCATTGTCTGAACCAGTGCTGGTAAGAAGTCCAAATCTGGGAACTATTTCCCTAAGCAGCCACCGGGCTACTTCTGATGCTCTTTCAGTCTACGTAGGAAAAAAAGCTTCTACCCATCCCTAGAACGTACATACCATGACAAGCAAGTAATGGTAGTGTCGGTGAAGTTTCATTTCAGCGAAGTCCACTCCCAGGTGTTCAAAGGGCAGCGTGCCTTTCAGCTGAATACCCAGAGTTTTTGTCTGAATACCCGAGAGGCAGCATTAACCTGTGAGCAGGCAGCATGGCCTAGGTGGGTCGCTTGGTGTGTTTGGCTTACCAGATTGTGTGCCAGCTCCTCCAGTGCCAACAATTTGCCACTTGGCAATTCCCACCATCCCTTTTCAGTCTTGATGGCCCCTTCTGCTTTGGCTAACCTGATAGCCATTGTCCTTATTTTATCAGGCTAGTGCCATCAGTATATAGGACCCAACTAGGGTCTGGAACCTTGTGTCCTTCTTTAAAACAAACCCCAGATACCTTACCTCTTCCTTGCAGATCTTCTTCTTTGACACCCAGTGACCTGCTTCCATCAGCAGCTGGAGCAGTGCTTTTGTCCCTTTCCAGCATTTTCCCTTGGTCTCGGCAGCCAGCAGCAGGTCATCCCCCGTATTGTAGGAGCCAACATTCGTACTCTTCTGGATGGAATGAGTTCAGGTCAGAAACCAGGGCTTCCCCAAAGATGGCTGGGGAGTTCTTAAACCCTTGTGGGGGAGTCCAGATGAGCTGTTGCTTGGTGCCCTCGACTGGATCGTCCCATTCAAAGGCAAAAATGGGCTGTGACGCTGGGGCGAGGCATATGCAGAAGGCATCCTTGAGATCTAAGCGAGTATAAACTTTATTCCTCGGCAGGAGGAGGCTAAGTAAGGTATCGGGGTTTGGAGCAGTGGGGTGTAAAGTCACAGTAGCCTGGTTGACTAGCCTGAGATCCTGCACAGGCCTATAGTCCTGTCCTTCTTCCTTTTGACTGGCAGGATCGGCGTATTCCAAGCCGACTGGCACTCTACTAGAATGCCCGCTTGTTTCAACCTACCAATGTGGGGCAGTATGCCGGCCCAGGCCCCTATCAGTAGCGGGTACTGGAGCCTTCTAACTGGGATGGTGCCTGGTTTAAGTTCTATTATCACTGGGGCTTGATGTTTAGCCAGCCTGGGAGGGGAGGGGGGTTGTCTTTCACTCAGACCTCAGGGAATAATTGAGTTAGCTCTCTCTCATGCTCTTCCAGCCCACCTGGTTCTTCCTTCAGAGGCTCATGCAACCTCCATTCATCTTGAGGTGGTATTGAGAGAGAGAGCAAATAAGTCATAGTGTCCATCCAGAATGTGGGCCTCTCCTCAGGGGAGAAAGTCACTTGTGTTCTTAGTTTGGAGAGCAAGTCTCTTCCCAACAGGGGTACTGGGCACTCAGGAATGCAGAGGAATTCATAAATCACTTGATGCTTCCCCACCTGACATTTTCTGGGCTGGCAAAACGATTTAGTGATCTCTTCTCCCGATACCCCAGTTACAGCGGTAGTCTTTTTGGACAGTGGTGCCACAGGTTTTGTTACTACCAACAGTTCTGCTCCTATATCCACCATGAAGTCAATGTTTTGGTCCCCACTTTTAAGGTTACCATGGGCTCTCAGGGACCTGATATCCCTGGAGCCCCGGCAGCCCTATTTAATTTCCAGGTCAGCAAGCCCCACAGCTGCGGGAGCTTCCTCTTCCTTCCTTGCATTCTTCTAGTGGCCAAAAAGCTCGGCACCGGGTACACTGGTTTGGCTGTGACGGGGCCTGGGGCTCCGTTGGGACTGGTTGAAAGACTGTCCTGTCCCTGGGGCAGAGGAGGTTTTCTGGAGGGCCCGAGATAGACTTTCCCAGAGCAGTAACTAGCATTGCAAATCTCTTGTCTGTTCTCTTTTGTTCCCTCCGGCTCTCTGATAGAGCGCAGTCTGTGCTTAATTCCAATGTCTCCCTCCCCTTCTTGTCAGTACTCACCAAGAGAGTTGGATATAGCTTGGGTGGTTCTCCTGGAGCCGGATCCTGAAAGTGTTGGCCAGAGGCTTCTGTTACCTTATTCACAGAGCCTGCTGTGGTGGCAGCTCCGCGACCTTGGGAAGAGCTGGCGGAGGAGCAGCGGCTGCTGCAGGACTTCACCTGGCCCTGGATGGGGCATTAAGGCGGCCTTTGATCCTGGCGGAGCACTGAGGCAGGAGTGTCATTATCTAGTATGGGGGAGGGGTCAGGTCAACCCGTCCAGATCCTGTAGAATTTCCTTTTTATCATCAGTCAATTTTTGTGCCATTAATATTTTTCCTTTCCCTTCTGGATACAGAAACTTGTCCAAGTAGGAGGGTCTTGAGCGAACCCTAGCCATGAGTCAATACACGGAGATTGATCCAGGTGTCCTGGCTCTCCTACTGTATAGACTGCTTCCACTATTTTTAAGTTCATGGTGTTCTCTGGTTGCCATCCTACTCCCATAGGGGGCCATTCGACCTCACAGAGTATGTGGGGGCGGTTAGGCTTCATTTTCACCCCATAGTCTCCTCCTAATCCCTTCTTAAAATGGTTACTCATGCACTCCAATACAGTGGCCTTACATTCACTTTCCCCATCTTGCTTACCTTCTCGGACCTTCTTCTACTTTTCCTTTTCATTCTGTCTACGAAGTTCTCAGTACCCTATGTATTTCTGATATTTCCACTCAATGACACTTAAATTGCCATTCTGCCTCCTTCCTAATTGGGGTGAGAAGAGCCTTACCTGCCAGATCCCAGAGGAAGAAGGGGGATCGGCATGCCTTCACTTCCCGGTCAGCACAGCTGAACCAGAAACCACGTGGTCCAAGACTGTTTCTCCCTTAAAGTCTGTTCTGCCTTGGTGGGCTTGATCAGGTGCAGATTAAAACACAGATGGGTTAAATATCCCATTTCCCAGGCCATCTCTGGAAAAGCCAATTCGTACTCACTTATGTATCCCCTTCCTTCTAGCCTAACAATTCTGAGGGGGTCAAGAATTTCACAGCAGATGGGACACCTCCTGGGGGGTGGGCAGAATACGAGCATACAAGGACCAGTTTCCTATCCTAAAATCCCCTGGCGATCGCTGGTAATTTTCCCTGAGATGGCGTGAACATACCTTCTAAATGACCTTCACAAATTTCCTTCCTAAACCGTAGCACAGTCGTCGCCCTGTGTACCAAGCAGTCGCTGCTGCCTGCCTATTCCAGGCCCCTGTGGGTCCGTCCCCCTTCTAGTCCCTCCCAGGGGGTGATCAGGCCTCCTCTTCCACCCTTCTGGGTTGGTTCCTCCTCACCTGAGCTCTCAGTTCTCTTGCTGCCGTTCACTACCTGCCAAAGCGAAGAAACCGGGCGTTGAAAGGCTGAATTCTTCCAGAGGGGCGAGGCGCCTTCCCCCCTCTAGGAGATTCAAGCCACAAAGCCTTGGGGTGGCCTCAGATGAGACCTGTCTCCTCAAAGTGAGGAGTTTCCCGGCCCATGCACCAAATGTTGTAGCCACGCCTTCTGGGAAACAAACCCACTCAGAAGGGCAGTGCAGATAGTGGAGAGCAGTTCATTACACTGGTGGGCCCACGGCAGAGCCTCCTCTTAGCCAAGGACCCCGACCAGCATTTGTGAAAATCTCTTATACCCCATGTGTACGTATCTGAACCCACCACTCCAAACTCCTTGAGACTTAGATAAACCACGGAAAATACAATCCCAGTAACTCCATGATTCACGTGCTATGTGCTCATGTGCTCAAACAATTAGCCAATAATCAATAAACCTGAGGTTACACTCCAATAGATACAGAACAATTTATGCCCTGTCTGGAGGAAGGGGTGATTAGTGTATGTTTTCTTTTAGGCGATGAGTAACCTAGATATGATCTTCAAGGTTCCCTGGTCTGGCAGGGGTCTTATCCTTCTGTTGTTGTTTTCATAGGCACTAAACACAGAGTTCAGAGTCCATTGGAAAGGTGGCCGAGCATGATCAGCGTGAACAGGCCTAAGATGGAGTCCAGGCCCTGTGAATTCCTTCTTCAATAGCAGCATTCTTCAGCATATTCCAAAAGGTGGAAATAATACAAATGCCCATCAACAAATGAACGGATAAGCAAAGTGTGGTATATACATACAATGGGATATGTATGCTGGGGAGGGTGTGGGAATGTAAGTTGGTGCAGCCACTGTGAGAAACAGTATGAAGTTTCCTTAAACACTAAGGAATATAGAGTTACATATGATCTAGGAATCCCACTCCTGGGCATATCTCTGAAGAAAGCTCTAAATCGAAAAGATGTATGTACCTCAGTGTTCATAGCAGTACTATTTACAATAGCTAAGACATGGAAGCAACCTAAGTGTCCATCAACAGTTGAATGGATAAAGAAGACATGCCTTCTTTATCCATTCATAAATGGAATATTACAACAGGATATTACTCAGTCATAATAAAGGATGAAATATTGCCATTTGCAACAACATGGATGGACCTAGAGATTATCATACTAAATGAAATCAAGTCAGACAGAGAAAACAAGTATCATGTGATATCACGTATATGTGGAATCCAAAAAAAAAAAAAGTGTGATACTAGTTAACTTATGTACAAAACAGAAACTGAGTCATAGAAAGCAAACTTAAATGGGGAAAGGGAGTATTGCTGTTTTGTTGCTAAGTCATGTCCAACTCTTTGCAACCCCATGGACTGCAGCATGCCAAGCTCCTCTGTCCTCCACTATCTCCTGGAGTTTGCTCAAGTTCATGTCTATTGAGTCAGTGATGTTATTAAACCATCTCATCCTCTGCCACCCTGTTCTTCTTTTGTCTTCATTCTTTCCCGGCATCAGGGGCTTTTTCAATGAGTCAGCTCTTCGCATCAGGTGGCCAAAGTATTGAAGCTTCACCTTCAGCATCAGCCCTTTCAATGAATATTCAGGGTTGATTTCCCTTAGGATTGACTGGTTTGATCTCCATACAGTCCAAGGGACTCTCAAGAGTCTTCTCTAGCACCACAGTATGAAAGCATCAATTCTTCAGCACTCAGCCTTCTTTCTGGTACAACTCTCACAGCTGTACATGACTATTAGAAAAATAGTCTTTCACTATAGAAAAATAATCTATGACTATTAGAAAAATATCTTTGACTCTATGTTGGCAAAGTGATCTCTCTCTCTCTTTTTTTTTTTGAGTCTCTAAGTTTTTATTAACATGAGTTTCCAAAAACAAGCATCCATATTAGTGTGGGAGGAGAGGGAAGGGCAGGGAGAAGGAATTTACTCTACTGGTAATAAAGCTCCAAGGTTCATCCATCATGGATTTCATAGCCCCCAGAGAAACCTGGTCCCTAAAAATCATGAACCACTTCTCCAATACAATCCTGTTCCAGTGGATGCCAGCTTGGGCTGGGATCAGCTTCTCAAGGTCCCCAATGGCGTCATCAGTATTGCATGAAGTGCAGACCTTCTTCCCCAGATGGTCATTGGAAACAGCTTCAGTCATCCTGGCTGGAGCTTAAATTGCCTAGAACTGACTGACGCCACAACCTCCTCACTCAGGTCGACGTCTCTGCTTTTTAATATGCTATCTAGTTTGTCATAGTTTTCCTTTCAAGAGGGAAGTGTCTTTTAATTTTGTGGGTGCGGTAATTCTGGAGCCCAAGAAAATAAAATCTGTCACTGTTTCCTCTTTTCCCCCTTCTATTTGCCATGAAGTAATGGGACTGGATGCCACGATCTTAGTTTTTGAAAATGCTGGATTTCAAGCTAGCTTTTTCACTCTCCTCTGTCACAGTCATCAAGAGGCTCTTTAGTTCTTCTTCACTTTCTGCCATTACAGTGGTATCATTTGCATATCAAAGGTTGTTGATATTTCCCCCAGCAATCTTGATTTGAATCACAAGCAAGCTTGGGATTCATCCAGACTGGGTGTCAACTGACTGGGTGTCAATATACAACCTTGTGGTATTCCTTTCCCAATTTTGAACCAGTCCGTTGTTCCATGTCTGGTTCTAACTGTTGCTTCTTGACCTGCATATAGGTTTCTCAGGAGACAGGAAAAGTGGTCTGGTATTCCCATTTCTTTAAGAATTTTCCACAGTCTATTGTGATCCACACAGTCAAGACTTTCATGTACTCAGTGGAATAGAAGTAGATGTTTTTTCTGGAACTTGCTTGCTTTCTCCATGATCCAATCAATGTTGGCAATATGATCTCTGGTTCCTCTGCCTCTTTGAAACCCACCTTGAAGATATGGAAGTTCTCAGTTCATGTACTACTGAAACCTAGCTTGAAGGATTTTGAGCATAACCTTGCTAGCATGTGAAATGAGTGCAACTCTACGGTAGTTTGAACATTCTTTGGCATTGCCCTTTGGGATTGGAATGAAAACTGACATTTTCCACTTCTGTGGCCATTGCTGAGTTTTCCAAATTTGCTGACATATTGAGTGTAGCACTCTAACAGCATTATTTTTAGGATTTGAACTAGCTCAAATCTACTAATTTTGTTCATAGTAATGCTTCCTAAGGCTCACTTAAATTCACATTTCACAATGTCTGGCTCTAGGTGAGTGACTACATCATTGTGGTTATACAGGTCATTAAGACTTTCTTGTACAGTTCTTCTGTGTATTCTTGCCACCTCTTCTTAATATCTTCGCTCCTATTAGGTCCTCACTGTTTCTGTCCTTTATTGTGTGAAACGTTCCCTTAATATCTCCAATTTTCTTGAAGAGATATCTAGTCTTTCCCATTCTATTGCTTTCCTCTTTTTCTTTGCATCGTTCATTTTTGCCTTCATATCTCTCCCTGCTATTCTCTGGAACTCTGCATTCAATTAGGTATATCTTTCCCTTTCTCCCTTGCCTTTGATCTCTCTTCTTTCCTCAGCAGTTTGTAAAGCCTCCTTAGACAACCATTTTGCCTGCTTGCATTTCTTTTCCTTTGGGATGGTTTTGGTCACTGCCTCCTGGACAATGCTACAAGCCTCCATCCATAGTTCTTCAAGGAAAGATATAGGGATGGGTAAATTGGGAATTTGGGATTAACAGATACACACTAGTGTATATAAAATAGATAAACAACAAGGACCTATTGTATAGTACAGGGAACTATATTTAATATTTTGTAATAACCTGTAGTGGAAAAGAATCTGAAAAAGAATATGTATATACATTTATATATAACTGAATCACTTTACAGTATACCTCAAACACTGTAAATCAACTATACTTCAGTTATAAAAAAAAGAGACAGAGGTAGGCTTTAGAAAATTGAGATTTTAAAAATAGAAACCAAAATTATGACTGAAAAAATTATTGTATCTCAGCAAAAGAATTTGATACACGCAATAACATGGGTGAAATTAAAAAAACAGTAAAAATAAGACACATGCAAAAGGATAAATATTGTATGATTCCTCCTTTATGATGTACTTAGAATAGGCAAATTTGTAGAGATAGGAAATATTACTGAAGTAGAGGCTTACCAGGACTGAGGAGAAGGGAAATGGAGAGTTGTTGTTAATGGTTACAGAGTATCTCTTTAGAATGCTGAAAAATTCTAGAAATGAATAGTGGTGATTTGCTGGGAGAAATATTAATAACCTCAGATATGGAGATGACACTACCCTTATGGCAGAAAGGGAAGAAGAACTAAAGAGCCTCTTGATGAAAGAGGAGAGAGAAAAAGTTGGCTTACAGCTCAACATTCAGAAAACTAAGATTATGGCATCTGGTCCCATCACTTCATGGCAAATAGATGGGGAAACTGTGGCTGACTTTATTTTTCTGGACTCCAAAATCACTGCAGATAGTGATTGCAGCCATGAAATTAAAAGACGCTTACTCCTTGGAAGGAAAATTATGCCCAACCTAGATAGCATATTCAAAAGCAGAGACATTACTTTGCCAACAAAATTCCATCTAGTCGAGGCTATGGTTTTTCCAGTGGTCATGTATGGATGTGAGAGTTGGACTGTGAAGCAAGGTGAGTGCTGAGGAATTGATGTTTTTGGACTGTGGTGTTGGAGAAGACTCTTGAGAGTCCCTTGGACCGTAAGGAGATCCAACCAGTCCATCCTAAAGGAGATTGGTCCTGGGTGTTCATTGGAAGGACTGATGCTGAAGCTGAAACTCCAGTACTTTGGCCACCTCATGCAAAGAGTTGACTCATTGGAAAAGACCCTGATGCTGGGAAAGATTGAGGGCAGGAGGAGAAGGGGATGACCGAGGATGAGATGGCTGGATGGCATCACTGACTCGATGGACATGAGTTTGCGTAAACTCCGGAAGTTGGTGAAGGACAGGGAGGCTGGCGTGCTGTGATTCATGGGGTCTCAGAGAGTCAGACACGACTGAGTGACAAAACTGAGCTGAACTGATGATTATTTCTTAGATCCATTATTTCATTAGGACTGAAACATGGCCGTGGTCTTTTCAATCATTTCTTCTTCATTTCTTAGCTGGGATTATTCTACAAGGAAAAACTTTCCCATGGCAACTATTTTTATTATCTTGCATTAGTTAGGATAGAAAAGGCAGAAGAAATTGTTAATTTTTTCCCTTTATTACAGTTTTCAGAATAATGAATCATTGGTAATTTTAAACGATCAGGAAATGAGTTAGAGTGATTTAGAGTGGGTGATATATCTTTAAGGAAATTTGGGTGATTTCTTTATTTGAAAAAAGCCTGTTTCTAGGTGTTCTCTAAAGTCTCTTCGAGCTCTTACAGCTCATAATTTTTCTTATTCATAACAACACTTATGCTCTATTTCTCAATTTTGAAAGGAATCAGTTAACATGTTCTAGGGTTCTTCAGGGTATAAGATATTCCTTTAACATATAGCATACTTTGCTAAATAATTTGCAATAATTTTGTGGGTTTGTGTCAAAATACTGGATAGGTAGCTCATATTTTGGCACCCCACTCCAGTACTCTTGCCTGGAAAATCCCATGGACAGAAGAGCCTGGTAGGCTGCAGTCCCTGGGGTCGCGAAGAGTCGGACACGACTGAGCGACTTCCTTTCACGTTTCACTTTCGTGCATTGGAGAAGAAAATGGCAACCCACTCCAGTGTTCTTGCCTGGAGAATCCCAGGGATGGGGGAGCCTGGTGGGCTGCTGTCTATGGGGTCATACAGAGTCGGACACGACTGAAATGACTTAGCAGCAGCAGCAGCAGCTCATATTTTGGGAGGAAACTACTTCATTATTTTTAAAATATTTTTACAAAAAAAATCACCTAAAATTTTAAGTATTAAAGAAAAATTGCAAAAAGAGAACAGAGAAATACTGTTAATCCTTTATCCTGATACCAATTTTATCACTTTCTACACTTTTTCATATTCTCTCTTATTCCTTTTGTTTGTACACATATATGGTGTATGTATGGTATTGTCTTTATACATAAATGTGTCTCTATATCTATCTGTATATGTACACAGATGTTATATTTTTATTTTTTCTAAATCATTTGAGAGTAGTTTGCACACATCATGTTCCTTAATATTTCTCTGCATATTTCCTAAGAACAAGATTTTCTTACATAATCACAGCAATCAATTCAGAAAATTTATCATTAATAAAATATTTTTATTCAACCTACAACCTATGCTTCAGTTTCATCAGTTGTCCCAATACGGTCCTTTATGGAAATTTTTCCCCTCTCAAGTCACTTATTGTATTTAGTCACTGTGTCTTTTAATCTGTTATTATCTAGAACATTTCCTTAGCCTTTCTTGGTCTGTCATGATATTGACATTTTTGAGGAACCAGGTCAACGTCATTCATTTTATCTTGCCATAACCATATACATTGCTCAGTTCTCAGTCATAAATTACAGAAATTGCCTATGTCTGACTGACTAGGAAAGGAATTTATTAAAAGGTACTGGGGATCTCCTTGACATATCTCAATAAATGTACTTTATTTTGCATATATACCTTGGTGGCTCAGAGGTTTAAAGAGTCTGCCTCCGATGCAGGAAACCTGGGTTCGATCCCTGGGTCGGGAAGTTTCCCTGGAGAAGGAAATGGCAACCCACTCCAGTATTCTTGCCTGGAGAATCCCATGGACCGAGAAGCCTGGTGGGCTGCAGTTCACAGGGTCGCAAAGAGTCGGACACGACTGAGCAACTTCACACACACACATACATATATAACTATTTTGTTTACAAACAAAAATATTTACTGAACACTTCTAGTGTGTCAGACACTGTCCATATTACAAAACATGACCTATAAGATAAATGCTCTTTCAAATACTCCTGAATCCCATTTTTAAAATGAGACGATTATGATTAGGGGGATTAAGTAGCTTGCCCAAGGTCATACAAGTAATAAGGGACTGAGCGTTCAAAGTCAAGTTGTGTCTGACATTAAAGTCCATCATCTTCACTTCCACACTCTTATATGGCTATAACTTGAAACCTCTCCCATAAGATATTAGTTAGAAAATAAATGATCTGTGATAACCTGAAGTATTAAATATTATTAAATATTAAGTATTAAATATTATTTACTTATAACCTAGTAAATACTAGGTTATAAGAGGTGCATGTGAAAAAACATACACAAAATATAGCTTTTTTCCATCTTTAAAAACGTTCCCCAGACATGACCTAATGCTAGAGTTGCTGGCCAGAAAATCCTCAGCATGCACATCAAAATGTACCCACTTGGGGGCACCCACAATGCAGCTTTTCGGCTTGTTCTGCTGTCCAGAAGCTGTAAGCCTTGCAGAGCTGCAGGTGAGCCAGCTGATGAGCTCAGGCTGCTCTACAGGACTCAGACAGCCACATCTGATGTCTCAAGGAAGCGCCTCCTGTATCTCCAACTGGGAGGAATATTTTCCTTAGCATGTTGCCTGCACAATAAATTGTTATTATGTGCTATTTAAAACATTAATACTTAGTACATTTGCTATGGGCCATTATTAGAACTTAATGACCAAAACCAAGAACTAAAAATAATTTGCTGATTAAAAATGATATATTTGTCCAAAGGAGTTTTTGGATTTATGTTATGGCAACATTAGGAACCTAATAATTAACCAGCAGGGGGTAAAAACGTGTCTTCAAGCTAAGTGTTTCAAATTGGTTATGTGTTCTCACCTGAGGTGTGCTCTCTGGTGATCCCTAAAGCAAGGAGGGCTTCTAGCTAGCATAAGTTAGGGATCTGGTCTTTAGTTCCTTCTGATAGTAGAGATATTCCTGAAATTTACTGATGTCAAAGATGCCATGGACCCAGATATGTCATTGACCCATTGCCATGGCTGCCTGGAAAGGGATTATCATCTGCAGCATAAGGGGTGAAGATATGGGAAATGAGGTTGTACTGGACATGGCTATCACAGTGTCAATTATAGCTACAGTCTCTGCTAAAGAGGAGATGAAGTGGCCATGTTCTGTACCATATAAATCTTCCTTTCCTATATATGGCTGATTGCACTAGAGGGAGCCAAAATATTGACTGGAGAGCAGCTTATAGGATGACCTGGCTCAAAAGCACTGCTACAAGCTGGTCCAATCATAGGCTTGCTTGTGGGAATCCAATCTGGGAAATAGAACATGAGGTGGGTAACAGTAGGAGCTGGTATGAAAGTAGAGACGGGGGTACAATGCACAATAGAGGCCAAGAGCAAAGCCAGGTATGAGGAAGCTAAGCTGTAAAGAGGCTGAGACAATAATTAGTGTATTGGTTGCTGTCATGTCTGACTCATTGCAACCTCATGGACTGCAGCCCGCCAGGCTCCTCTGTCCATGGGATTTTCCAGGCAAGAATACTGGAGCGGGTTGCCATTTCCTTCTTCAGGAGATCTTTCTGACCCAGGGATCGAATCTGGGTCTCCTGCATTACAGGCAGATTCTTCACCATCTGAGCCACCAAGGAAACCCAAGACAATAATTAAGAGGAAATTTGAGAAGGAGAAAAGATGGGGAAGAGAAATCCAGTCTTTTGTGGGAAGAGTAGCAAGAAGTGTGAGGAGAAGTAGTGAGAGGGAGAGGGCTGAGCCCCGTGGAGATGGAGCAATAGAGGGAAGAGTCACAGCTCTCTTTTGCAGTGCAGTTTCTGATCCACCCTGACCCTTGTTTCTTGACTGTCATGAGATTCTGCTCCATCCTGAGTCTTACAATAAACAGCCATAATTGTGGGGATTTGAGTGAATATCTGTCTCCTTCCAACCAAAGTAACTAACTAGGAGTGATGTGAAAGAAAAATGTTAGTTTCCAGAGTCCTTTTGAAAAAATGTGGTAAAATATACATAATATAAAATTCACTACTGTAATAATTTTTCAGTATACAGTTCAGAGGGCTTCCCTGATGGCTCAGCTGGCAAAGAATCTGCCTACAATGTGGGAGACCTGGGTTTGATCCCTGGGTTGGGAAGATCCCCTGGAGAAGGGAACAGCTACCCACTAATACCAGACCACACGACCTGCCTCCTGAGAAATCTCTATGGAGGTCAGAAAGCAACAGTTAGAACTGGACATGGAACAACAGACTGGTTCCAAATAGGGAAAGGAGTACGCCAAGGCTGTATATTGTCACCCTGCTTATTTAACTTATATGCAGAGTACATCATGAGAAACGCTGGGCTGGAGGAAGCACAAGCTGGAATCAAGATAGCCGGGAGAAATATCAATAACCTCAGAGATGCAGATGACACCACCCTTATGGCAGAAAGCGGAGAAGAACTAAAGAGCCTCTTGATAAAAGTGAAAGAGGAGAGTGAAAAGGTTGGCTTAAAACTCAACATTCAGAAAACAAAGATCATGACATCCAGTCCCATCACTTCATGGCAAATAGATGGGGAAACAGTGGAAACAATGACAGACTTTATCTTGGGGGGCTCCAAAATTCCTGTAGATAGTAACTGCAGCCATGAAATTAAAAGACCCTTGGAAGAAAAGTTATGACCAATCTAGACAGCATATTAAAAAGCAGAGACATTACTTTGCCAACAAAGGTCCATCTAGTCAAAGCTCTGTGTTTCCCAGTAGTCATGTATGGATGTGAGAGTTGGATCATAAAGAAAGCTGAGCTCCAAAGAGTTGATGTTTTTGAACTGTGGTGTTGGAGAAGACTCCTGAGAGTCCCTTGGACTGCAAGGAGATCAAACCAGTCCATCCTAAAGGAAATCAATCCTAAATATTCACTGGAAGGACTGATGCTGAAGCTGATGCTCCAATACTTTGGCCACCTGATGCGAAGAACTGACTCACTAGAAAAGACCCTGATGCTGAGAGAGGTTGAAGGCAGGAGGAGAAGGGGACGAAATGGTTGGATGGCATCACCAACTCAATGGACAAGAGTTTCAGTAAACTCTGGGAATTGATGATGGACAGGGAGGCCTGGCGTGCTGCAGTCTGTGGGGTTGCAAAGAGTTGGACACGACTGAGTGATGGGAATGACTGACTGACTGACTGACACAGTTCAGAATCATTAAGCACATTCACATTGCTGTGCAACTATCGCCACTGTCCATCTGCAGAATTTTTTAATCACCCCTAACTCTGTACCCATTAAACAATAACTCCTGTCACCTCATGCAGCCCCTGGCAACCACTATTCTACCTTCAGTCTGTATGAATTTGTGCAGAGTCCCTTTCAAATGAATAATATTGGTATAAATTGTTAAGATATTATTTATGATTTATATAAATTGTATTTATATTAATTGGTTAGGATTTATTTACTATATTAGTACCAAATAGTTAAGATATTATATTATTGATATTATTAAATGGTTAAGACATTTTATTTAATATTACATTTGTTATAATATTATACAGGTATGCATAGTATACATATCATTTATGGTTAAGATATTTATCTTACTTACTAAATGGCTAAGGTATTGTTATTTATCTGGACAAAGCCACTGCCCAGAGTTTTGGGGGAGCTGGAGTTACCCCAAAGAGCCTGGGAAATGTCGACTATTGACTGTGTGCAGTCGGTTACCTGCAGAAGGAATGCCACTCAGACAGGAAACCAAACCTGAGCAGGAAGCCCCAAGGGCGTCTGAGATGTTGAGCGATGTCTTCAGTCGTGTTCTAGCAAAGGGGTTGGTGTGTTTAGAGGAATACTCCTTGATGCATGAAGTAAAATAACCTTGCTTGTGGGGGAAAGACCGAGATCTGGGAAGAAAGGAGGCCAAGGAAATTGTGGGTTAAAGTCTGCCATCTCTACGTGGCTAGAGTTGACTTATTACACTAATTTGATTCCTGAAGTCTGTACTTTGGAAACATCCTTCTAAGAGGCTTCTAAATGTCACAGACCATATTATTTTCTAGTGGTTATTTTGGACCCTCAACAGTGTGGGGTCTATGAGACTGAGAGTAAGCTTAAACATTACTTAAGGGGCAGGGGTTGGGGAACTGACTTGATGAGTTTTCAAGGAAGCTGGACCAGAAGTCCAAATCACAAAATCCAAATTAAGGTATCAGGCAAGGTGAACTGGGATTGTGTGGCAAGGTTCTTTGAGCGGCAGCTATGCTGGTGATCCTCAATGGCTGGTATCACTTTGGTTCTGATGAAAACAAGACCCCAGACAGCATGTAGAGGGAGATAAGAACATGATCCAAATCTTGGGAAAACCAGATTGACTAGAATGAAGAAGACTGAGAGAATTCCAGCTGAGCAAACACACTCAGGGCAACGCTGGACTACTGGATAAACCAGAGCTGGTGTCAAAACTCTTTCCTTCCAAATGAATATTTACGACAGGGATTCACGTTAAAAAACTGTTGTTCATCCCTTCCAGACAAGATTGATGAAAGGAGAAGCAGTTCCTAAACAAAGCCATGTTTGGTTCTCTTTAGCATAACAACACGGTGGTCTGAGCTGCGAGGCTGAAATGTGTCAAATGCCTACTTCTTGGCTTGAACACACAAAACAGACTGTGACACCTAGGGTTTTGCTGGAGAGTTGGGATAATTTCATCACTTTATTGACTGATTCCTTCTTTCCGACCATTCCTAGTTAGGTTAACAGGGCATAGTCTTGAGATTGTGCAAATTCCCTACTTCATAGATCATCAACCCAACTCTAGACATAGAACTAATGTGTTTGATGAAGGTGTTTGTGCCGAAAGTTGATCTAGGAGGCTGTGTTGTGGTGCTGGCCACTGGGACTTCATGTTACTCTACATACTTGTTCATCTGTTACATGCCACTCTGATCCTCTTTTAATGGATCTTATTAGTACTGTTAATAACTGAGCTGTTAAGAGTATTGTCAACAGATAGCCTTCAGCTGTTAGCCCCTTAGTGAACTCCTAACAAAAGAGAACTGCCTTGCCCGAGAGTCACCCTCTACAGGGCAGCCCACATCCAATGACTGACCAATGGGGCAGGTAAAGACACTGACATCTTGGCCCAACTTGAGATGACAGCTAGCTCCAGCACTTCCCAGAGAGTCAGCTCGATTTCTCCCATTGCCCAGTCTTGCTTCTGTCTCTGCTCTGGACTGAATGTTTTGTGTCTCCCCAGAGTTTGAAGTCATAACCCCAAAAGTGATAATATTAGTAGGCAGGGCCTTTGAGAGGTGACTAGATCATGAAGGTAGAGCCCTCATGAAGGGGATTTGTGCTCTTATAAAAGAGATTCTATAGGGCGCTCTAGCTCCTTCTGTCTTGTGAGAACATAGTAAGAAGCCTTCACTAGGAACCAGAAAAGGGTCCTTACCGAAAAATGTGACCATGCTGGTGCCTGGATCTTGGACTTTCAGTCTCCAGAACTGTGAGAAAAATTCCTTTTGTTTATGAGCTGCCCATCTGGTGGTGTTTAATTATAGTGGCCTGACCAGACAAAGCCCACTTCCCTCCACAGGTGCTCACCTCGAGGGTCCTTTATAAACATCCCTCTCTAGGCCACAGTATAGTTGATACTGGTCCTTACTCTTAGTTCTTGTTCTCAAGTCCGTGTACTGGTGATTTGTCTTACGCCCCAGTCATCACACTGGGGTCTGGTCCTGTTCTGACTTGTTCTTGACATGGATGCTATTACCATTTTGGTTTCCATTGACTTGAGGACATTGAGCAACACTGGCTAAATGCCAGTAGCATTCCTCAGCTGTGTGCAGCCAGAAATGTTTCCAACTATTTCCAGCCTCCTCCCCTCCCCCAGCTTGTTCTGTCACTCTAATTGAAAACCACGCCATCAGCACACCTTCCCAGAGTGCGGGCACTTTATGCTCATTGTCTGGATGCAGAGCATGCCTTACCAGTTTGCTGTTTGTTGCTGTGCCTTGTCTGTTCATCTGTTAGGATGGCTGAATGGCCACTCAGTAGGTCCACTGGTGGGGGCCATGGGAGACTGAGATAAGGGAAATGAGGGTGAGGGCTAATAAGGTCCACACAACACCACTGTTACATGTAACTATTGTTGATAAGAATAGCGGCCACTTAATTACGACTTACCGCTCATTAGCTCACTTAATTTTCACAATAACCCTATGAGATAGATACTATCATTCTTCTATTTTATAGGTAGAGAAACTGAGGTAAAACACAATTAAATTACTTGCCCAAGGTCACACTGCTAATAGGTAACCAAATTGAGATTCCCCCGGAGGAAGCAAAGTCCCCTTGCTTAACTTCACCCTTCACATTGTTCTTATCAGTGTTAAATGGACTTAGAGACCAGAATAGTACCAAGGGCTATCATCATTATCTTACAATAGATTAGCCGTTGAAAAACTGAAGGGATTTCAAGTATTTGATGTCTCATTTTCCAAAGAATTATATTAAGATTTAATCCACGAATCTGAGTTTTCATCGATTCAGAGCTCTCTAGCAGTGAGTCTGGTCTGTGTAAGATCCTGATCTCTTGCCCTTGGAGTGGCCAGTTGGCAGCAACCTCTCCCATTCACTCTAGTGGGATATGCAAATATTACCATGTCTGCTTGTGCCTTGATGTGACACTGGTAGTGAAAGCACAGCAAATTAATGGGTATTTCAAATTTTCTGGCTCTTGCTTTCTTTGTTGAATACTTACACTAAATGTGCTGAGTAAGTTTAGGTAAAGGGGCTTTAGAGTTAAAAGACTTTAGGGTTAAAAGGCTTCCCTGGTGGCTTAGATGGTAAAGAATCTGCCTGCAATGTGGGAGACCTGGGCTTGGTCCCTGGGTTGGGAAGATCCCCTGAAGAAGGGAATGGCAACCCACTCTAGTATTCTTGCCTGGAGAATTGCCATGGACAAAGAAGCCTGGCACAGTCCATGGGGTTGCAAAGAGTTGGATTGAGCAACTAAGCAGGGCACAGGGTTAAAGAGGATTTTTTCTGTTTTTTATTTTCTCAATTTAGACTTCTTGAAGATTTAATTTTCTTATACTGTAACAGATCTTTTCCTGGTTGGGAAGAAGACTAGGTTTCAGTATTCAAGAGAACCAGAGCAGTGACATACCAGTAGAAAAGAGTTTGGGATATTATATTAGAAGATACTGAATTCATGAGGTTAAAAGAGCATACAGAGGTGGGAAGAGATAAATTAGGAATTTGGGATTAACATACACACACCACTATATATAAAATAGACAAGAAGGATCTACCGTATAGCATAGGGAACTATATTTGATATCTTGTAATAAACTATAATGGAAATGAATCTGAAAAATAATAGATGTATGTATATATATACATGTGTGTGTGTATGTGTGTATAAGTGAATCATTTTGTTGTACACCTGAAAGTAACGCAACATTGCAAATTAACTATACTTCAATTTTAAAAAATGGTTAAAGAAAAAAGAGAGTACACTAAAATTGGTATAAATTTTACAGTGCTTTGAGAAAGGGTGATCTTGATGGTGACTCAGAGCACACAGGACTTTGCCAAAAGCCACAGATTATATAAACTTTATCCTATCCAATAGCTTAAAATAAAGAGATCAAAAAGTCAAAGAATTATTTAAGCAAAGATCTGTACAAACATTCTTTCAAAAAGACTTATCTGCATTTGCGGAAGTCTGAAGTCTTTCTTCCCAAAGTCTTCACAGGGTATTCCAGGCTTTTTAGGACAGGGCTTCTCATGTTTGCTGTCCATTAGAATCACCTGAGATTTTTTTATTAATAAAATTCTCGAGGCACAGGCTGCATCCTAGACCAGTTATATCAGAATCTCTGGGCCTGAGACATAGGCATCAGCCTTTTTTTTAATTTCTCAAGTAATCTGAACATTTGAGAACATGGTTTAGAGCAGTGGTTCTCGAGTTGCATTAGAATCATCTAGAACAGCAACCTTATTGGCACCAGCGGTTGGTTTTCTGGAAGGCAGTTTTTTCCCATGGACCAGTGGTGATAAGGGGCTGGGAATGGTTTCAGGATGATTCAAGAACATTACATTTATTGTGCACTTTATTTCTATTATTATTACATCAGCTCCACCTCAAATCATCAGGCATTAGATCCCAGAAATTGGGGACCTCTGACCCAGAGAGTTTGTTAAATCAGATTGCTGGTTCTCACTCCTAGAGTTTCTGATTCAATAGTCTGGGATGGAGCCTGAGAATTTGCAGATTTAGCCATCTTCCCAACGGTGCCAATGCTGCAGCTGATACAAGGAACTATGCTTTTGAGAACCACCAATTTGGAGAATTATTTACATATTCATTAATGCCATCTGAAGACATGTAAGTCATAAATTTTTTTTTCTGGGCAGCTTAAGTAGATGCAACATCCTTGGAAACTTGTCTAACCACAGTTGTGAGCTCACTGCACACATTGGTTCTTTGGCAGAGTTACATTCATGCCCATCTGTTAGGCTGGCAGCAAGCCCACGGAGAATGTGCTATGCCAATTTCAGCAGGGCATAGGTGCTTACCAAAGACGGTTGTGGAGGGATGGTTTTCATCACACAGTGAGTGCTATTTCTTGGGCCAGGTGATCCTGCTGTTTGCAAACAGCTCCAGTCTGAGGCTACATGCTTTCTTACATCTGTAGATACTTGAGGACATGATTAAAAAAATAAATAATCAACAAATGGTTGATTATATTTCTCCCTCAATCTGCCTTAGTGTTGTAATTGGGCATGTAGAGAAGTGCTCTCTTTCAGTGAGCTGGAAGCCATTCATAAGGACTTTGCACATGCTTGAAAACAACAAGTTTGGATCAACTACATGCATATGTCATTATTGGGTTTTTTCTTTCTGTATATTTATCAAATTTTTTCTTTATCTTAGTTTTAAAATATATATTATCTTTGCAGTTTTTGTTTTTAAACTTATTTTGTTTTTGGCTGTGCTGAGTCTTTGCTGCTTTGCGTGAGTTTTTCTAGTTATGGCAAGCAGGGGCTACTCTTGGTAGCGGCGCTTCTGCTTCTTATTGCAGGGACTTCTCTTGTGGAGCACAGGATCTAGCCACAGGGGCTTCGGTAATTAATTGCTCAGTAGTTGAGGCACTCAGGCTCTAGAACACAGGCTCAGTAGTTGCGATGCACAGAATAGTTGCTCTGTGGTATGGGGAATCTTCTCAGACTAGGGATCGAACTGCATCCTCTGCCTTGACAGGAGGATTCTTACCCACTGTGCCACTTTGCCAAAAGCAAAGTCATCTTTGCTTTTTAATAAAGGTTTCCACTCTGTTTTTCTGAGCTAGGCTTTTTTCCCCTTTTATCAACGGTTTTCTGAAGTCTCTGATTTGACTCTTAAAATTAGATGAGTTCTATAAAAATGTCAGCAGAAAATGGAGTTTTCTGCTATAGAATTCCAATATATTATAAATCAATTACATCGATTACAATTCAAAGTATATTGATTTCATTTGTCCCATTATCAAATGTGGGTTTTAAGGAGATCTTTGAACATTTTTAGATTAAAACATTAGTTTTTAGATTAAAAACTCCTCTAGCTCTTGAAAATAAATACAAAGTAAAACAATAAAAAAATAAAACCTATTAATTTTTAGGAAAAAAACCAAAATCTTTTAAGAAATCATATAGATTATTCTGGGATTGTACAGGGAAACTGGGGCTGGGAGAATGAAGGGGCAAGGAAAACTAAAAAGAGATAGTCCTCTTTCTTTCCTGTGGTTTGGATTTTATATTTGAGTAAGTGGACTTGAAAGATGTGTCAGAGTCTGAAGCATTATTTACCTCAACTTTCAGGGAAAGGAACCTCTGCCCATAAGACCTACAGCAAAGCAGAATAATGAATTGTGACTATAGAAAATAATTTTTATCACCTCTCTCTACTTGATTGAATGAGGCAAATAGATTTGTCCAACTCTTTGCCACCCCATGGACTGTAGCCTACCAGGCTCCTCCCTCCATGGGATTCTCCAGGCAAGAGTACTGGAGTAGGTTGCCATTTCCTTCTCCAGGGGATCATCCAGACCCAGGGGTCGAACCTAGGTCTCCTGCATTCCAAGCAGACGCTTTAACCTCTGAGCCACCAGGGAAGCCCAAATTTAGAAATAATAGTTCCTTATTAGCCTGTAAAGCCCTTGGAAGTGTCTCGAAGTTTCCTTCAGAATTTCCACTGAGGTCTCCATCGACCATCCTTCCAACTTCTCTATACAGCTTCTTTCTCTCAAGGGCAAGTTCTAAAGTTAAAGAAGAAAAAACCTTATTATAATTAAATGCTATTTTCTTTATTATTTATCTCTTTTTCAAGGAAAAATTTTCTTATTCCTTTTTATTTTCAAGGTTGGCTTTGCGGCTATATTCAAATAGGATTAAGGGAATGAGCCTATGGACAAGTCCAGCTTGTAAAACATCTCTCCTTTGAGAAAGTATGACCCGAGAGCGGAGTACACAGCTTAGAAACAAACAAAAACCTTAAGACAATCTGTTCAAAAGTGAAGAATCATCTGCACACAAGAGTTTTTGAGCAGGAAATCAGCACATCAGTTATACTTTTCATACATTTCTCAGATGAGATGTTATGCTGTTCATAGACTAAATTACTATTCCATTGCAACCTTGGGAAATCTCCCCTTGGAACAATTTCTAATTATCTGAATAAATCCACCTCTGTATAGAGAAAGGATGAAATGGAATAAGTAAAATATGTTAAACATCTGAAATATCAAGTCAAACCATTTTATGTAGTATTCAAGTAAAACTTTTAAATTTCCAAAGGTGGAAATTACAGTAAAGTTGCAACATCTAAAGGCCAATTGGTGGCTTTTTAAAAACATCTTTATCGAGGTATAATCGACATACAATAAACTGTAGATTTTAAAAATGTATACTCTGATAGGTTTGACATATGTATATACCTGAATCCAACACCACAATCAAGATAGTGAACACATCCATTATCCTCCAGTTTCTTTGATGTCCTTAGTAATCCCTCCCTTGCCCATCTCACCCCTACCCCTCAAGCAACCACTGATCTGCTTTCTGTCACTATTGATTAGTTTGTATTTTCTGGAGTTTTATATAAATGGAACCACGCAATATGTACTCATTTTTTTCTGAATTCTTTCAGTCAGTGTAATTATTTTGAGATTCTTTCTTAATCGGTGGCTTTTTTTTTTTTTTAAGAAAACCTCTGATTTCAAATAGTCTTCAGGTAAACGAAGTTTTAGGTTTGCACTAGGATGACACAGAGTCTGTCCAATAGAAGGTCAATCAGTTAGAATAGTAAGTTGGAATCAGTGGCAGCCAAGGAATATCCCTGGTGGCTCAGTGGTAAAGAATCTATTTGCCAATGCAGGAGATGCCTGTTTGATCCCTGGGTGGGGAAGATTCCCCTGGAGAAAGAAATGGCAATCCACTCCTGCATTCTTGCCTGGGAAATCGCATGGACAGAGGAGCCTGGCAGGCTACAGTCCATGGGGGTAACAAAAGGGTCAGACATTACTTAGTGAGTAACAACAACAATACCTTTGCTTATAAAGTTAGACTCCGTCTCAGGTGGGTTTGGGGTTGTGAGCTAAGGAAATATTTTCTGGTTAACTTATGAAAAGGAGGAATTATTGGAAAGACAGGGACTGGCTTATGGAAAACAAAGGAAAATGTCAACAATCAAGGCTCAGATGTGCAATTTCAAGCCATATTTGAGCCTGAGGCAAGGGAAAAAGGATCAGTAACACTGATCCTATCTTTAAGATTTTGATATTTTGTTCATCATGGAGATCTGCATTAATCTGGATTTTTAAAAATATTGCATTAAAATATTTATCTTGATTACTGAGCTTTTGGAGTGCCTCTTAAATTTTGTACTCCATCTTCACTTATTCCACCCCCTTACCGTAATCCTGGCCATGGATGGATAAAAACTGGCCAAGTCTGGTTTCAAAGCAGGAGGACAGTTTTTTGGGGGCAGGGTGAGAGTGCAGATCAGCCCTCAGTGCTTTGAATTTCACTGCTCAAGGTTCAAAGTCCAAGACTCTGATTGGTCCTATTTGGGTCATAGAATGAATCAAGTCACTACTATCTCAAATAAGAGTCATTTTATTATTTTATTTAAACCATTTTTCTTCTTCTAAAATAAACTATTTTTGAGAGCAGCTTCGTTTTCATAGCAAAATTAAGAGCTCCCATATTACCCATCACCATACACACTCTAGCCTCTTTCACTGCCAGTGTTTTGCACCAAAACAGAACATTTGTCACACTACACTGAATTCTCATCTAGAATCCATAATTTACATCAGGGCTCACTCCTGGTGTACATTCCATGGGTTTGGACAAATGTATAATGACCGGGAGGAGCAACCCCACATCCAAGGAGCGGTTGCTGTGGGCACAGGAGGGCCTAGAGGAGCCATCTCACGTTGAAGGTCAGGAAGGGCGGTGGTGAGGAGATACCTCTCGTTCAAGGTAAGGAGCAGCAGCTGTGCTTTGCTGGAGAAGCCGTGAAGAGACATCCCACGCCCAAGGTAAGAGAAACCCAAGTAAGTCGGTAGGTGTTGCAAGAGGGCATCAGATGGCAGACACACTGAAACCATATTCACAGAAAACTAGTCAATCTAATCACACTAGGACCACAGCCTTGTCTAACTCAATGAAACTAAGCCATGCCTGCAGGGCAACCCAAGATGGGTGGGTCATGGTGGAGAGGTCTGAGAGAATGTGGTCCTCTGGAGAAGGGAATGGCAAGCCACTTCAGTATTCTTGCCTTGAGAACCCCATGAACAGCATGAAAAGGCAAAATGATAGGATACTGAAAGAGGAACTCCCCAGGTCAGTAGGTGCCCAATATGCTACTGGAGATCAGTGGAGAAATAACTCCAGAAAGAATGAAGGGATGGAGCCAAAGCAAAAACAATACCCAGCTGTGGATGTGACTGGTGATAGAAGCAAGGTCTGATGCTGTAAAGAGCAATATTGCATAGGAACCTGGAATGTCAGGTCCATGAATCAAGGCAAATTGGAAGTGGTCAAACAAGAGATGGCAAGAGTGAATGTCGACATTCTAGGAATCAGGAAATTTAACTCAGATGACCATTATATCTACTACGGTGGGCAGGAATCCCTCAGAAGAAATGGAGTAGCCATCATGGTCAAAAAAGGAGTCTGAAAAGCAGTACTTGGATGCAATCTCAAAAATGACAGAATGATCTCTGTTTGTCTCCAAAGCAAACCATTCAATATCACGGTAATCCAAGTCTATGCCCCAACCAGTAACGCTGAAGAAGCTGAAGTTGAATGGTTCTATGAAAACCTACAAGACCTTTTAGAACTAACATCCAAAAAAGATGTCCTTTTCATTATAGGGGAATGGAACACAAAAGTAGGAAGTCAAGAAACACCTGGAGTAACAGGCAAATTTGGCCTTGGAATGTGGAATGAAGCAGGGCAAAGACTAATAGAGTTTTGCCAAGAAAATACACTGGTCATAGCAAACACCCTCTTCCGACAACACAAGAGAACACTCCACATGGACATCACCAGATGGTCAACACCGAAATCAGATTGATTATATTCTTTGCAGCCAAAGATGGAGAAGCTCTATACAGTCAACAAAAACAAGACCAGGAGCTGACTGTGGCTCAGATCATGAACTCCTTATTACCAAATTCAGACTCAAATTGAAGAAAGTAGGAAAAACTGCTAGACCATTCAGGTATGACCTAAATCAAATCCCTTATGATTATACAGTGGAAATGAGAAATAGATTTAAGGGCCTAGATCTGATAGATAGAGTGCCTGATGAACTATGGAATGAGGTTCATGACATTGTACAGGAGACAGGGATCAAGACCATCCCCATGGAAAAGAAATGCAAAAAAGCAAAATGGCTGTCTGGGGAGGCCTTACAAATAGCTGTGAAAAGAAGAGATGTGAAAAGCAAAGGAGAAAAGGAAAGATATAAACATTTGAATGCAGAGTTCCAGAGAATAGCAAGAAGAGATGAGAAAGCCTTCTTCAGTGATCAATGCAAAGAAATAGAGGAAAAGAACAGAATGGGAAAGACTAGAGATCTCTTCAAGAAAATTAGAGATACCAAGGGAACATTTCATGCAAAGATGGGCTCAATAAAGGACAGAAATGGTCACTCAAACCCATGTCCATTGACTCGGTGATGCCATCCAGCCATCTCGTCCTCTGTTGTCCCCTTCTCCTCCTGCCCCCAATCCCTCCCAGCATCACAGTCTTTTCCAATGAGTAAACCCTTCGCATGAGGTTGCCAAAGTACTGGAGTTTCAGCTTTAGCATCATTCCTTCCAAAGAACACCCAGGACTGATCTCTTTTAGAATGGACTGGTTGGATCTCCTTGCAGTCCAAGGGACTCTCAAGAGTCTTCTCCAGCACTACAGTTCAAAAGCATCAATTCTTCGGTGCTCAGCTTTCTTCAAAGTCCAACTCTCACATCCATACATGGCCACTGGAAAAACCATAACCTTGACTAGACCGACCTTTGTTGACAAAGTAATGTCTCTGCTTCTTAATATGCTGTCTAGGTTGTTCATAACTTTCCTTCCAAAGAGTAAGCATGTTTTAATTTCATGGCTGCAATCACCATCTGCAGTGATTCTGGAGCCCAGAAAAATAAAGTCAGCCACTGTTTGCACTGTTTCCCCATCTATTTGCAATGAAGTGACTGGACAGGATGCCATGATCTTAGTTTTCTGAATGTTGAGCTTTAAGCCAACTTTTTCACTCTCCTCTTTCACTTAATTAGGCAAGACAAAGAAGTAAAAGGCACACAGATTGGAAAGGAAGAAGTAAAAGTATCTCATTTTGTAGGTGACATAGTCTTTATATATAGAAAATTCTATGGGATCCACTAAAAAGAAAGCTATTTAAATGAATTCAAATAGCAAGATATAAGATCAATATACAAAATAAATTTACATACTAGCAATGAAAAATGAAATGAAATTAAGAAACAATTTCATTTATAATAACAAAAATAAAACATGTAAGATAAATTTGACAAAAGAAATGTCAGATTTTCACATTGAAAACCACAGAATAGTGTTGAAATGAATTCAAGAATATTAAATAAATAGAAAAAACATCTGTACACATGGATTGGTGACTTATTATTGTTAAGATGGCAATACTCCCTTAATTGCTCTCCAGATTCAACATAATCCCTATAAAAATCCTGGTTAGCTTTTTGTAGTAATTGACAATCTGGCTCTATATTTCATATGAAAATGTGGATTTTTTACCCTGGTTGGGGAACTAATATCTTGGCCCAGTACAGCCAAAATTAAAAAAACAGAAAACAAAAAAACAAGAGAGTCAGAATAGTCATGGACTTCCCTGGTAGTTCAGTGGTTAAGACTCTGCCCTTCCACTGCAAGAGTTAGGGAACTAAGATCACATATGTCTGCAGCACAGCTTAAAAAAAAAAAAAGAAAGAACAACCAAAGCAATTTTTAAAAATAGGAATAAAGTTGGAGGTTTCACACTTCCAGATCTCAGATCCACAATCATCAAATAGTAGTGTCAGCAAAAGGATAGATGTACAGATCAATGAAGGAGAACTGAGTCCTGAAACAAGCCCATACATTTAATTCATATTGCAATGGTGTCCAGACAATTTAATGGGGGAGAATATAATTTTCAACAAATGGTGCTGGGACAACTGGCTATACCCCTGCAAAAGATGAATTTGGATCTGTATCATATGCCATATACACTTAACTCAAAAGAGATCAGAAACTGAAATGTAAGATATTATAAAACTATAAAACTATTAGAAGAAAAAAAGGCATAAATCTTTATGACCTTGAATCAGTCAATAGTTTCTAGATATTACAGCAAAGCCCAAGTAACAAAAGGAAAAATAGGTAAACTGAACTTCATCAAAGTTAAACCCTTTTGGGTCTCAAAGAGCACTATCAAAAAATGAAAAGATAGCTTAAGAATGGGAGAAAATATAAATCAAATATCTGATAAAGGTCCAGAATATATGAAGAATTCTTACAACTCAAGAATAAACAGATAGATAGCTCAGTTAAAAATTGGCAAAGTATTTGAATAGACATTTCTCCAAAGAAGATCTACATATAAGTGGCCAGTAAGCACATGAAAAGATGCTAAGCAATATTTGCCACTTGGGAAATGTGATATAACTTGTAGGTTAAATTGTGTCCTCCCAAAAGATATGAAGTCCTAACTTTAAAACCTGTGACTATGACCTTATTTGCAAATAGAGTCTTATTTACAGATGCGCAGCTCAAGAAGAGATTGTACTGGATTAGGGTGAAAGAAAGTGTGCTCAGTCTTGTTTGACTCTTTACGACCCCATGGACTGTAGCCTACCAGGCTCCTCTGTCCATGGGATTTTCCCAGGCAATAGCACTGGAGTGGATTGCCATTTCCTTCTCCAGGGGATCTTCCCAACCCAGGGATCGAACCCAGGTCTCCTGCATTGTAGACAGATGCTTTACCGCCTGAGCCACCAGGGAAGCACACATCTGGTTAGGGTGGGTCCTAAGCAAATATGACTGGATAAGAGAAAGACACAGGGGAGCACTGTGTGATAAGAGAGTAAGAGATTAAAGTGATGTACCTACAAGCCTAGGGCTGTTAAGGATTACTGGCAACACAAGAAACTAAGAGAAGGATATGGTTTTCTGTTAGAGGCTTTAGAGAAAGCATGACCTTGCTAACATTTTGCTTAAAGACTTCTAGTACCCCAAACCGTGAAAGAATAAATTTCTCTTGCTTTAAATTACCCGGTTTGTGGTACTTTGTTATAGCAGGCCTTAGAAAGCTTAATATGCCACTTCACTCCCGCTAGCATGGCTATAATAAGAAAGACAGACAATAACAAGTGTGAAGTTGTAAAGCACTTGGAATCTTCATATACAGCTGGTGGGAATGTACTAATAAGACAGTGCAGCCACTCTGGAAGACTGATAATTCCTCAAAAAGTGAACAGAGTTATCATTAAACTCAGCAATTCAACTTTTAAATCTATATTCAAGAGAAATGGAAAAGTATGCCTACATAAAAACATTAATGCTTATACCAGCATTCTTAATAACAACCAAAAAGTGGGAACAACCCAAATGTCCATAAGTAAAATGTGATGTATCCATATGCTGGAGTATTACTTGGCAATGAAAAGGAATACAGTACTAATCTATGCTACAGAACAGGTGAACCTTGAACACATTATGGTAAATGGAAGAACCACAAAAGACCATATACTGCATGATTCTGCAATATGAAATGTCCAGAATGGGCACATCTGTGGAGGCAGAAAGTAGATTAGTGGTTGCTTAGGGCTGGGGGTGTGGGGGATGGGGATGGGAAGTGATTGCTAATGGGTATGGTATTTCATTTAGGGGCTAATGAAATATCTTAAAATTAGATAGTGATGATAGTTGTACAACTTTGTGACTATACTAAAAACCACTGAAGTGTACCCTTTAAATGGGTGAATTTTATGAGATGTGAATTATATCCCAATAAAGCTACTAAAAAGGAATCCACTCTTCTGTGGATGCTTTTTATTTTAGCTGTACTGAACTCACTTTGCTGTTTCTTGCCTCTGAGATCCTATACATGTTGTACCTGGAATGTTCTTCCCAATTTTGTCTGCTGGTAAATCCTGATTTATTCTCAAGACCCAGTTTACATATCACCTCTTTGGGGAAGCCTCTATCCTCTCAGGAAAGTCATCGCTTTTCTGCGCTGGCTCTTTTCTTTTAATTGAGGTACAATTGACATATAAATTATATTATCTTCAGGTGTACAACACAATGACTTGATATTTGTATATGTTGTGAAGAGATCACATAATATGTTTAGTTCACATCTATCACCACACACAGTTAAAATTTTCTTTCTTGTGATGAGAACTTTTAAGATCAACTCTCTCAGTAACTTTCAAATAAACAATACAGTATTATAAGAGCTTCCCTAGAGGCTCAGTGGTAAAGAATCCTCCTACAATTGCGGGAGACACAGCTTCTATCCCTGGGTCAGGAAGATTTCCTAGAGAAGGAAATGGCAACCACTCCGGTATTCTTGCCCAGGAAATTCCATGGACAGAAAAGCCTGGTGGCTACATTCCATGGGGTCACAAAGAGTCAGACACCACTAGCAACAAGAGTAACAATGTTATTAGCAATAGTCACCATGCTATACATTGTGTCCCCAAGACTTATCTATAACTGGAAATTTGTATCTTTTTATATGCAAATTATTCTCAATATAAATTTATTTATTTTAATTGGAGGTTAATTACTTTACAATATTGTATTGCTTTTGTCATAAATCAACATGAAACCGCCACAGGTACACATGTGTTCCCCATTCTGAACCCCCCTTCCCTCCTCCCTCCCCATGCCATCCCTCTGGGTCATCCCAGTGCACCAGCCCCAAGCATCCAGAAATTTGTGTCTTTTAAACCCCTTTCACTAATTTCGCCCACACCACGCCCTTGCCTCTGGCACTCTGGCAACCACTAATCTGTTCTCTGTATCTATAAGCTCTTTTTAAAAAAAATTCCACATATGAGATCATGCTGTATTTATCTGATTTAATTTCACTTAGCATGATGCCTTCCAAGTCTTGTCCCAATTTGGTATTTGGGGAACAGTTGCACATTTCTCACTGTATCACTACCCTTCATTTGGTTTTTGCTTAGATTTCTTCTGTGACTCACACTCCTCTCTGAGGATGAGGATCACATTTTACCACAGCTGAGCGACTTCACTTTCACTTTTCACTTTCATGCACTGGAGAAGGAAACGGCAACCCACTCCAGTGTTCTTGCCTGGAGAATCCCAGGGACGAGGGAGCCTGGTGGCTGCCGTCTATGGGGTCGCACAGAGTTGGACACGACTGAAGTGACTTAGCAGCTTAGCAGCATCTACCCTAAGTTCTTATCACTGTGCCTGGCACACAGCAGGCACTCAGGAGTGCTCATTAAATCTGACAATAATCTGAAATAATCTGAAAGTGAATGGAACAAAACTCAAGAATAAATAGCAAAGAAAGGATTATATAAGGTTGTGGTCATGAACACCATTATTAATTAAACTGCTCAGAACTTGGTGGCATTTGAGGCACCTAGGGCTAAAAACTCTCAAGTTTAACCTATCCCAAATGTTATCTTACAAAACCACAGTACAGTGACTAAAACCAGGAGATTAACATTTATTAAATACTATTCACTAGCCTATGGGCTTATTCAAGTATTGCCAGTTGTCTCATTAATGTTCCTTTTTTGATTCAGGATCCAAAACATGATTGGAGTTAAGGCTTCTCAGTCTCTTCCGATTTGGGATAGTTCTCAGTCTTTCACGACCTTGACACTTACAAAGAGTACAGGTCAGTTGTTTTGAGAATGTCCCTTAATCTTACAAATGCACAGAACTTTTTGTAGGTGTGGTGCTAGCTTCAGGGGTGCTTCATTCTAGGTTCAGTCTTTGGCCCCAGGAAGCTGGTCTTACAGTGAAAAATCAAGTTAACAGGCAATTACAATATAGTGTAATTACAACTTAGTGCTATAATAGAGGTAAAGGCTGAGCATGAAAAAGATATTAGAAGGGGAAACTGGCTATATCTTGGGGTCCTGGAAAGACTTCTGGCAGGTGCTATCACATCCAAGAGTAGGATGAGGAGGCTAGCAGGGCAGAAGGTGGGGGCCCTAGAGAGAAGAATATTCCAGGCAAAATTTGACCCATAAAGTATAGCAGAATTCTGCAGTCATTTTAAGGAATAGCTTAAATACTCTTGTAAAAATCTTTATAATCAGGACATCTGAACATGTTGAAGAAATCTGCTTTGACCTTTTCTGTCTTGTCAGAATTCATTAAAAAACCCTTGACATTCTGACATTCATCTTTGTACTTTGGCAATTTCAGAAGTTCTGATGATAAAATTGACTTTAAGAAGCACAATGAATGTGAAGCTAAATAAAAAAAGATTTTTTATTGGGGTGAATTAATACCAGTAAATTCTGAAGTACCTGAGCCTCTGAAGAGAATAACTAAGGATGGTATAAGACAAAATTAATTTATCAGAGGGACTCTGGCCATGGTCACTGTCAAGAAGCAATCTCATAAATGTCACAGTGAAGTTAGACAAAATCATGCAACTGTGTAACCTTTTTGTATCTTGTAATACCCACAAGGAATAGTCCTCATTGAAACACAAGAGCCATAACAGATTCAGGTAAGATAGAGCTGGCAAGACGCATTTAAAGATGGGCACCTGCAGGTTGACTTGTGAATCAGAGTCTAGTCTATCATCGCTCAGGGTCAAGTGTTTTTTTGGTTAGGAACCTCTGAATAAGATTCTTGGCTGTGAATTAAACATATCATTTAAGGATGGGGCTATAGGTAAACTGTGTGTTCATAAAAGATCTCCTTTTCCCTTCCTCCATTTCCTCTTTGTTACAATTTTTTGTTCTCTACTTTCCCTTCTGGTAAGAGCCTTTCCCCCACCTTACTTCACCTGCCACAACTTGACCGGTCATAAGTGTTCATCTATTTGGCCATGTTGATTGGCTTGAAGAGTGAGAATAATGTTCCAGAGCCTTTAATTGGGATCAAACAGGATCTAGAAAGAAGATCTATTCATCTCTAGTGGTGAAGTTAAACAGAAAGGGGTCTGGATGGAAGTCATGATTAGAAAAATGTGAACAAATCTGACTATATTCAGGTTAAAAAAATCTGGTCAAAAAACGAACACCATTAGAAATATAAAAAGAGTGTTTTGTTTGGTGTCATTATTAACTTGTGAATTTTAATATATAAATTGTGTTTTAATCCTTTGGTGATTATTCTTTTGTCATGGAAAACTTTCAAGGTGGCTCCTAAGCACTGTTGATGCAACTCTATCCAACTCTAGAGCTCCCTCACTTTCAGCTGTGACATGTAGACTCACACTATACATTTCCTGTTCCAGATCAGGAGACGCCAGTTCTCTAAGGATCTTTGGTTTGTTCAGTGGTAAACAGTATTTTGGAGAAGGAAATGGCAACCCACTCCAGTATTCTTGCCTGGAGAATCCCATGGACAGAGGAGCCTGGTAGGCTACAGCCCATGGGGTCACAAAGAGTTGGACACGACTGAGAGAATTCACTTTCACAAAGTATTTAGAGTCTACAACCTCTTCTTGTTTGTAGGAGTCTAGGGAACTAACTTATGATATTAAAAAGTGTTACAGGGAAAATAGGATTTATCTTGTCTGTTCTAAATGAGCTGTACCTCATGATAGCAACAGTTCATTAGGGGAAGTTTTCGCTGTTCTGTATTTTATTTTTTAATAGAAGTATATCAGCTAACAAAAGAAACTGGACAAGTATCATTAGAATATCACTATTTTGCATTCCATATTGAATTAATGGACCTGGGCGGCTGTTGTTAGCATCTCAAAAAGAGACAGAGCTAAATGTTAGGTACTTATTGATGGACTTACACTACACTATCAATGAAGTCATCTTTCCATAAAACAGGTGAGTCTACTCAAGTGTCTCAATATAATTACCAGTTTATAGAAAATATAAGGGACAGAGGAACACATTACATGATACCACATTGATTCAAACAAAAAAATTCCCATCTTAGGAACTCTGTAGGACCAAAACCTGGCTTCTTCAACAATAATAAAAACAATTCCAAGAAATTAAGAGAGAGAGAGAGCAGGGAGGGGAGAGGGCAGAGAGAGAAAGTATGGAATGGAAGAAAATCTGCAGATTAATGCAGATGGTGATTGCAGCCATGAAATTAAAAGACGCTTACTCCTTGGAAGGAAAGTTATGACCAACCTAGATAACATATTAAAAAGCAGAGACATTACTTTGCCAACTAAGGTCCGTCTAGTCAAGACTATGGTTTTTCCAGTAGTCATGTATGGATGTGAGAGTTGGACTGTGAAGAAGGCTGAGCACTGAAGAATTGATGCTTTGGAACTGTGGTGTTTGAGAAGACTCTTGAGTCCCTTGGACTGCAAGGAGATCCAACTAGTCCATTCTAAAGGAGATCAGTCCTGGGTGTTCATTGGAAGGTTTGATGTTGAAGCTGAAACTCCAATACTTTGGCCACCTCATGCTAAGAGTTGACTCATTGGAAAAGACTCTGATGCTGGGAGGGATTGGGGCAGGAGGAGAAGCGGACGACAGAGGATGAGATGGCTGGATGGCATCACTGACTCGATGGACATGAGTAAACTCCGGGAGTTGGTGATGGACTGGTGTCCTGCGATTCATGGGGTTGCAAAGAGTCAGACACGACTGAGCAACTGAACTGAACTGAGGCATATTAACCAACTGTCACAGTTGTTGGATATTGATTATAATTGGTTATTTGGATATTGACCCAAACAACTGGAAACATTTATAAAGCAATTAGGGAAATCTGAACATTGACCGGACAATTTTGATGATATTGGGACTTTGTTTTCCACGTGTTATTAGGTTGAGGATGGGATTATGGATCTGGTTGTACAACGAGTTCTTTCCTTCAGAGGTTCTATGCAACAAGTAATATCGTATCTGAAAAATTTCCTCTAAATAACAGGACTCAGCAACTTCACTTTCACTTTTTACTTTTCATGCATTGGAGAAGGAAATGGCAACTCATTCCAGTGTTCCTGCCTGGAGAATCCTAGGGACGGGGGGAGCCTGGTGGGCTGCCGTCTATGGGGTCACACAGAGTTGGACACGACTGAAGTGACTTAGCAGCAGCAGCAGCAACCTACTGTTGGGGAGAACAACACTGTGATGTAGCTGAAACAAAATTGATGAGCTCAGTGATGTTTACATTGGGATTCATTATATCATTCTTTTTATACATGCTTAAAGATTACCAGAATAAGAAATTTTTTTAAATTGAAAAGACAATCCACCACCTGGGAAGAGGTATTTAGTGCCTAGAACTTAAAAAAAAAAATCAAATATATAAAAGTTATTAATATTAATAAGAAAAAGGTCAAAAGTCAACCTAAAAGTGGGGAAAAAGGTATATAAATAGGCAGTTTTCAGAACAAACTCTAATGATTGTGAAACACATTGAGAAGCTCAGCTTTACTATTAATCAAAAGAATGCAAATTAAAATCACACTGAGATAGCTTTGTGCAACTATTAGTTTGGCAAACATTAAAATTCTAGATGACACCACATGTTGGAAACTTTGTGGAGAAATGGGAACTGTTCCTTGCTATGGTAGGAATTAAAATTTCCATATCCACTTTGGAAACCACTGGGTAATAGCTAGTAAGTCTGAAAACTTGCACAACTTCTTAGAAGTGAAAAATCACAAGATACTTGCCTTCCTCGCCTTCTGTAAAGATGGGATGCAGGTGTTTGATCCAGTCTGCCAAACAGATGCATCAACTCCAAACTTTAAGGTGGAAAATGATATTAAAAATTTGGGACCAAGTGGAGCCCTTGTCGTGAAGGTGGCAGCAGAGACAGCACCTATGAACAATTTCCAGATGTGGCAATGACTATAGTCCTAGAAAGGAGCATCAAGCCTGAGTCATTTGGAAATAGAAGGGGTGGTACCTGAGACTTTAAGCAGAGCAGCATTGTCCTTATTAGATCAGCTCCATGGTTTAATGAGGCTTCCCTGGTGTTTCAGACAGTAAAGAATCTTCCTGCAGTGCAGGAGACCCGAGTTTGATCCTGGGTTGAGGGTATGTCCTGGAGAAGGAAATGGCAACCCACTCCAGCATTCTTGCCTGGAGAATCCAAGGGTCAGAGGAGCCTGGAGGGCTACAGTCAATTGGGTCACAAAGAGTTGGACACCACTGAGTGACTAATATACTTTACTTTTAATTTTACCATAGTTTGATATTAGGTAGTTATTAGGTAGTTTATCTTCATGGAGAAGGAAATGGCAACCCACTCCAGTGTTCTTGCCTGGAGAATCCCAAAGACGGGGGAGCCTGGTGGGCTGCCGTCTATGGAGTCGCACAGAGTCGGACACGACTGAAGTGACTTAGCAGCAGCAGCAGCAGTTTATCCTCAAGTTGGTTCTCAAGTCCTTCCTGAGCTTCTGTAAGCTGTCCATCATTCTGTTAAAAAATTATTTTTCTTGTTTTAATGACCCATAACAGCTTTCTGTTGCTTATAACTAAGAGTCTTTACTGATGCATAAGGCAATTTGGCAATGTCTTGCGACCCCATGGAATGTAGCCTACCAGGCTCCTCCCTCCATGGGATTTTCCAAGCAAGAACACTGGAATGGGTTGCCATTTCCTTCTCCAGATTAAAATTGAGGCTATGGGGATTTCCCTGGTGGTCCAGTGGTTTAAGACTCCCCACTTCCATGGTAGAGGGTGCTGGTTTGATCCCTGCTTGGGGAACTAAGATCCCATGCTGTGTGGTGTGGCCAAAAAGTAAAAAAAAAAAAAAACCACCCAAAACTGAGGCTATGCATACCCCACAAGTCAGTAAGTCCACTGCTTCATATATACTTTAGAACAATGTTGTCCAGTAGAAGTTTCTGTGAGGATGGCTGGACCCTCTAATATGCTAGCCACTAGCCTCGTGTGGCTACTTAGCATTTGAAATGTAGATAGTGTGACTGTAGAATTAAAGTCAAATTTTTATATTATTAATTCTAATGAATTTAATTGATTTTAATTAATTTAAATAGCCATATGGCTACACAGTGGCTAGTGGCTACTTTAACCATAAAACTCTAGCATAATTCTTGCCTTTGTCCACAAAGATACTCTATTATTTCCATCAATAGAAATTCAGAAACAAGCTGCAGTCACACAAATACCAAACAGCAGTCAAAATGAAGGAATGAAGTTTATACTATCAGCATGGATACATCTAAAGAACACAATTTGGAGGGAAAACACAAGCTGTATTATGACAGACACAGTGTCATACCACTCCATGTAAAGTTAAAGAAACAGAATTATTGTTTATATTCTTTGATTTTTAAAATGAAGTAAAATTTTAAACAAAGCACACAGAAGGGAAGATTTCACACTAAATTCATGGGTGTAGTCACCCTGGTAAGAGGAGAAAGACTTGGAGATATTCAACTATACACATTCTAAGGTTTGTTAAAATGTGGGTGAGTACCACTGATTTGTTTTATTATTAGAACTTTTATCCATAGCTAGGTATCTCATATATCAAATATGAAATATCAAAATATTTAAAACTTCTATAAATATATAATATAAATATATTTGTGAAGCAAAGTCATTCAGTCGTGTCCGACTCTGCGACCTCATGGACTGTAGCCTACCAGGCTCCTCAATCCTAGAATTTTCTAGGCAAGAGTGCTGGAGTGGGTTGCCATTTCCTTCTCCAGGGGATCTTCCGAGCTCAGGGATTGAACTCAGGTCTCCCGCATCGCAGGCAGACGCTTTACCTTTTGAGTCACCAGGGAAGCCCTTTTAAAATATATTTTCAAAATATATTTGTAATACACATAAATATATACCTTTTATACCCTGAGTAACTGACTAGCCTGCCTCTTCAGCCTTCTTTCATTGCAACAGTCCTAAGGATTCTCTGTCCTCCTTTTCCTTTGTAATAATGGAGCTGTGGCCAGGATGAGACTTCCTCCTTGTAGTCAGTGGGTGTGTGGCTAAACTCTTGCCAATGGAAGGTGGGTAGAAGTGAGGTGAGCAGCTTGCTTCTAACAAATTCCTGGCTCTGGACTTCCTGGGGGCAGGAATGGCAACAACAAATACGGCCTCGGTGCCTCATGTGACAGAGAGCTGCCATCAGCCACAGTCTTCGAACAAAGCCACCCACTCACCTGTGACTGTCATTGAGAGAAATAAACTTCCTTGCTTCTTAAGCCTATTTGTTGTTGAGTTTGATTATGGCAGCCCCTTTAGATTTGTAATCATCTGTTTTTCACCTCTGTTTCAAGTTATTTTCTGATACTTGCTTTGTTCGTGGTGTTTATTACTCTCATTACTAAATGAGGGAATTGGGAGTAGTAGAATATAATAATAGTAATTTTTCACTATTTAGGAAATATAGAAAATAATGTAATAAGTTTTTGTAACTGCCAGACATAGGACAGTGAATTAAAGATCATACAAACAATATTTTCATAGCAGTTATAATTTACTAAGAATTTCATATTTGGCCCATGTGGTCTTGCCTCTAGTTGCAACCTCTCATTCCCAGATAAATAAATCATGGCTCATATAAAAAGAATGAAGTAATGCCATTTGTAGCAACATGGATGGACCTAGAGATTATCACACTAAATAAAGTCAGACAGAGAAAAATAAATATCATATGATATCACTTATATGTAGAATCTAAAAAAATGATACAAATGAACTTATTTACAAAACAGAAAGACAGACATAGAAAACAAATTTATGGTCACCAAAGGGGTTGGGGGAGTGGGGAGAGATAAATCAGGAGTTTGGGATTAACAGATACAGTCTTTTGTATATAAAATAGATAAACACCAAGGACCTGCTATATAGCACAGGTACTATATTCAGAATCTTATAATAACCTATAATGTAAAAGAATCTGAAAAATATATATCTGAGTCACTTTGTTGTACAGCAGAAGCTAACACAACATTATAAGTCAAATACTCTTCAATAAAAAAAGAGAGAAACCATGGCCCAAAGTTATTGTACTTGGCTAAGTTCACACTGTGAATTAGTGGCAGAGCCTCCTGGTTTATTCTCATTCCATTCCTCACCTCCTACCACTGCCTCCCTTGCTTGGACGGGAACTTAGAGATAATTCGGTTGATGTATGATGCTTGAATTCTACCCACAGTAATTTATTGAAACATCAGGACAAGATACACATGCTCCTGGGAATTTATAAATCTGGGTCACTCTGAATGTTCACTGATGCACATTATTGTTGGAATAAACATCTCAGAGCTAGTTAGAAGTTTTGAGACACAGTAATAAGTCTGAATATAAATTCTGGCATGCTGACTCAAAGGCACGAGTGCTTTTCTTCACAGTGGAAGATGAACATTTACTTTCTACAAGGCAACACCTCTCCAACTTTTCCCTTGAAGTCCCCCAGCGATGGAGCTCTTGGTGTGAAGGGCAAGGTGAGAGAAAGGTTCTGAGTGTGAAATCTAAAGCACCTTCCTCATCAGCAAAAGAGCTTTGAAGTGCTGTATTTTACTTTGAACATTTTTGATGATTTTCGCATGCTACTTGACAACATGGTTTTACTTGTTTTAACATAAAAACAATCTTTTTAAGTTACTGGTTACATTTCCTAAGTCTACCTTCAAAATCTTTGTGGAAAGATTTTGTCCTGTGACTGGATACACGTTCTCAGGTTCACAAGGGTACAAGTTTCCCGTTTTTATAGTAGTAGTTAAGCTACTTGTCATGAGAGTAACTTAACTGCTCTTCATTTCAGAGCATCACCTCTCCTTCACTCTGAGATTCAGGTTAAATTTAGAAATAAAATCTTCCTGCAAGAGCTGTTTAAAATCGGGGACTAACTGGATTCCCATGAGAGCCTTAGAAACTTTTCTGGAGGGGACTGGGGGAGGGAGAGGTGACTTAAACTTTGGGGAGAATATGAACATTAGCACAGAAGTGCTAAAGGGAGGTACAAATGATTTAACACACAGCAACAGTTTGCAGATACAGAAGCAAAAGCCCAGAGAGACTATAGTTCTTGACTCAAATGACAAAGCTGGCCAAACATTAACACTGATTTTCACCTTGATTAATAGTTGGGATATCTTTTACCCACATTCTAAAATACTACCAGCTATATAACCTATAGCGGTTATTGGATGCTACCCAAATTACCAAGAAGTTGCAGAACATCTGTAATTTTCTAACTCTTTAAGGTGGTCAGCACAATTGAGATAGACGTTTTGTAACTGAGTTTAGAATCCTTTTGCATTTGAAATGCTATTTAAAAGTAACATTTTAAGCAATGTTCAGCCACAATACCAAATAGCACTCCTAAATCGTAAGAAATTAATTATTAAGAAATAACGTGCAATGCATAATGTCTTGGGCAGGGATTGGCAACATTTTTTGTATAAAGGCCAGATAGTAAATATTTTAGGCTTTGCAGGTCATATAGTCTCTGTTAAAACTACTCAACCACACCACTGTAGTGTGAAAACAACCATAAACAATATGCAAAAGAATGAGTGCAGCTATGTTCCAATTAAACATTATTTACATAAACAGGCAGTGTGCTGAATTTGGCCTTCAGGCTGTAGTTTGTAGACCCCTACCCTAGAGTCCTATATTTTATAGGCTATAAGTGGTGTGTGTATATAAAGTCACCCAGAATGCTTGCTCTAAAAATGCTACTAATCTTTTGTTTGGTTAGTTTTATTTATTTTTAAAATAGCTCCTACATATTTTAATATGTCAAATGTAAATTTAAGTGATAGGATACTTCTAGAGATGTGTGTGTGGCCTGGCAAGAGCCATGGAATGTGACTCATCTCAGTTACCTCATCTGTAAAATGGTTTATCATAGCATCCTTATTTAGTTGCTTTTTCTGAACCAGTTGGCTCAGGAATGATAGTTGGATGCACAAAAGACACAAAGGTCATATTATTTATCTAGAGATGCATTTGTTCTGTGCTTCTTCATTTTGTTTCTCAAGAATGCCAAGTTTCTACCCCAGCCTCCTGTGTGGGCTTCTGAGAGTTATCTCAGCTTTTTTATCTGAACACAAGGAAGGGTACTTACCCCCTCACATGGATGTGGCAAGGAAAGCTCTCTGGCTATGCCAAATGTCATCTCTCTAGACCTTAATGCTATGGAGCTGGACCTGTCCGCACACTTTAACTGCTGCATACAGATGACTGCCAGGCCTCATGGTCTTGTGACTTCGCAAACAACCCGAGAATGGACATAAAAAGGAAAGAAAACGAAGAAAACAGAAAAGGAAAGACAATAAAAGGTAAGGATAATGGCTGGGTGGATAATAGCAGGCCACATCTTTAGCTACCATGAAAAGTATGAAGCTGATGTGTTTGTTGAATTCATTTTGTTGGTGGTCACTTTGTGTTCATTCCGAACATCTAGCAGTTAGCTAAGTAAACACACATGACTGATGAAAGAAGAAAGGGAACTATTTTTACAGGGGCCATTAAACTTTAACTACCATCTGGCAGGGAATGATTAGAGAAGATCAAAATTAAGGCAGTCAACACAAATGCTGTGTGAATACCTCAGGGAATTAACATGGATAAAGACAGTGAACTTGTGGTTAAATAAAGAGACAGACATAAGAGGGAAGTGGTGAACACATCCTTTATGGCTTTGGACCTCATGGTCACATTCATTGCCAAAGGAGCTCAAAGAGGAGAGAAATAACAAGGAGACCATGAGAAAATCTGAAACACCTGGAAATAATCAGATGCTCTGCACCAATCATAAAACAGAAAGTTAAAGAACTAGCCAGGACCACATCATTTGGGCTTCCTCCCTTCCCAGGAAGGAAATGTTTATGGGAGAGGTGTGTTGAAATTGGCAGATAGTTAATATTCAGATTAGTCTACCATTTAATAGTAGGAAACAGTTGTATATGATGCTGGAGGGAAAAAAAAAAAAACCATTAGGAACTATATCCTTGTGTACACTAAAGATGCCGTCATTTCTGGAAATCGCTATTTGTCCACTAATTAAAGTCACTCAGCAGGTAGTTTGAGAGAGGATTTGAAAAGGGAAGCTGGGCCTTATTCTTTCAGGTCTTCGGTCAGTTGATAGCACAGTACTGAACCGTAGGGTGGCTTTACAGCCAGTTAAAGGCACACAGAAAAGATTCTTAGTGAAAGCCACTTGGTTTGTCTTGTTTTTTTACTATTGTGGTTTGTATTCAGATGCACTCAGAAGGCCTAATGTCTGAGTATCGGGAAAGAGGAACCAGCCAGTGGTGCTGGGTGGGCCGTTTAGTGTGCTGTCAGTTCTGAAATAAGGAGCTCCATCTGGGGAAAGTCCAGGGCCCTGTGCTTTTCTGTATTAATGTAATATATTTGACATATAACATTGTGTCAACTTAATATGTACAATATGTTGATTTGATACGTACATATATACATACATAGTAATATGACTGCAGCGATGGTTAGCCCCCTCTATCACGGCGTAATTTCTTTTTGTGGGAATAATTGGGTTAGCATAATTAAGATCTAGTCTCTTAGCAAGTTTTATAACAGAATATTCTTGTCCATGTAAACTATACAGTGCCTAGGACCCAGAAGTTTGATTACTGGAATGATCAAGACAGGTTTAGAACAAACAAGCTGAAGCTGGTCCATCCTAGGCATCAAAATGGAAATATCCAGAGGTAAAAGGGAGGACAAATGTGTTACCTGTGGCAGGGTGCCTGGAAATTCACAATGCACAGCTTTTTTTCTCTTTCTCTCTGATGTCTTCTTATTTAAAGACTTGACTCTATACCACATAGTGTGCAAAGACCATTTCCATTTCTTATTTTATTTGATCATTAATACAGTCCTATGCGGTACATATTGTAATTCTCGTTGTACAGAGGAGAAAACTGAGAACTAAGACACAGAGAGGTTAAGAACTGATCCCAGAATAAGGTCACATGGTTAGGAAAAGTGGGTGCCAGGACTCAAATACAGGTCTTACTCTCTGCACATCTCTTGCTTTTATTCCCCAGTAGAATAACTTCCATCTTCAGCTTTGCTGGTACTAAGGCCTTCACACCAGTTCCCTAGCATCATGGCCTCCATACTTGCTGCTTCTTGGATGAGGGTGGACTCAACTCAACTTGCCTTTGGGATCCATGGAAGTTTTCAGGCAGGAATACTGGAGTGGATTGCCATTTCCTACTTGAGGGCATCTTCTCAACCCAGGGATGGAACCACATCTCCTGCGTCTCCTGCTTTGGCAGGCAGATTCTTTACCACTGAGCCACCTGGGAAGACCTGAAATAATGGACACAGCCTAGTAAAGCATTTGAGTGAATTTGCTATGATTCCCCTACAGTAGGGGCCAGAGGCTCCCCTCATAGCTGGGGAGGTAGAGACCCAGAGGACCCAGCAAGCCATCACCACAAGGGCCCTGGCCCCTTCAAGGGCTTTTGCAAAAACAACAACAACAAAAAAAGGAAATAAAACAATTGAATTATCCAAGCTTTGAATAATGCTTGGTATTGTCTAGTGGTGGTATATAAGACTAGTTCCCTTGTACCTTAATTTTAGAATAAAATCATCTAGAGGAAAATTCTATTTTAATTAAAATTAAAATAATGGCATGACATGCACATATACCCTACGTGCAAGAAAGTGTAGTGTTAAAAGTAAGAAAATTCAAAGGTGTGCCAGAAACCTCATCATTAGCGCACTTCCTTCTGCCTTTGTACTTCTGGAATCTCTAAACATCTGGTGATTTTACCATCAGGAAACAGTGCGGTGTCCATCTGTTAAATCAGGCTTCGGCTTCCCTCACCTGGGAGGATCAACCAGATGTGGGCGTCCTTTACATTATTAATGATTTCAGTCTTCCCTTTGTACATGCCCTGTGAGGGCACAGTGTGGGTACAGCCTATAAATCACTAAAAAGTGAAAAAGTCATCTTTTACTTTACTCTAGGAGTAATGAAGGAGTAGAACATTTTTTCTTGGTCAGAGCATAAGTTATTAGAAATCTATTTCAAGTTTTTCCACCAGAAGACTTTTAACTGCTTTGCATTTCTTTGACAGAAAGACCATCACAAACCTTATCTCAACACACACACACACACACAGATGCTAAGTGGATCATGCACAGATCTTCCCTGGATCTCTCACATGGCAGCAGCCTATATAATCTTTACACATAGCTTTATGAAAAATTTTGGTCCACTGTCTTTCCTATTCCATCACAGTTATGAGTCGTACTTCATGTTAAAATTTCCCTGTGATAAAGCACTGACCTCAGTTAGCGTCTGCAGACTGAGACAGCTTGGCCTAATAACGACAAGTGTGACTTTGTCCATTGTGACACTGTGACCTTTGGCAAATTACTCAATTTCTCAGAGCTTCATTTCCTCCTGTACAAAGTGGCGATGATAAGAAAAGTACCTACTTTACAGAGCTGTGTTTAGGATTAAATGTGACCAAGTATATAACTGCCCTTGATACACAGCAAGAGAATTATCAAACGGTGAGATATTGTGAACAGGCTACTTATAAACAGCCTTTCCCAGCAAAACTCAGCAGAAGGTAAAGAGACTTCCCTACAAAGCCTCCCCTGTTATCAGTATCCCTGACCAGAGGCACATTTGCTACAACTGATAACCCTATGTTGACACATGCCCATGACCCAAAGTCTATAGTTTGCCTTTGGGTTCGCTCTTGGTGTTCTACATTCTATCAGTCTGGACAAATGTACAATGGCATATATCCACCATTCTGGCCTCATACAGAGATTTCACTGCCCTAAAAATCCCGAGTTTTGTCTATTCATCCCTCCCTACCTAACCTGGCAACCACTGATCTTTTTTACTGTCTCCATAGTTTTTGCTTTTCCAGATGTCATATAGTTGGACTCATACAGAATGTAGCCTTTTCAGATTGCCTTCTTTGACTTAGCAGTATCCATTTATGGTATCTTCATGTGTTTTCATGGCTGGATAGCTCACTACTTTTTAGTGCTGAATAATATTCCATTTTCTGACTGTACCACAGTTTATATATCTATTCATCTACAAAAAGACATTTTGGTTGCTTCCATGTTTGGCAATTATGAATAAAGCTGTTATAAACATCTGTGTGCAGGTATTTGTGTGGACATAAGTTTTCAGTTCATCTGAGTAAATACTAAGGAGTGAGGTTGCTGGATTTTATAGTAAGAGCATGTTTAGTTTTGTACGAATTTGCCAAACTATCTTCTAAAGTGGCTGTACCATTTTTCATTCCCACCACCATAAATTAGCAATGAATCTGTTCAGTTTTGCTGTGAACATAAAACTGCTTTAAAAAAATAAAGTTTATTAAAACTCTTTCTCTTAACAAAATATTTTCTGTGATCTGTTTTCTTTCATGATCTGGATTAACAGTCCTATGGGCATAGGCATGGCCAGTCTAATCTTTCAAAGTTTCCTGTTCTCTGAATGTGTTAGTGTCCATTATAATCATAGATTATTACATTTGTGAAGTCTAGAGGTGTTAATTTCAAGAATTATTATCCACTTCTCAGCAGCTACTTTTTTGAGAGATTTCCACATGCCAGATCTATACCAGGGGCTGAGACATATGGTCAAAACAGAAAAAGAACATCGGATAATTCCCAATCTTCACTACTGGAACACTGCAATATACTTTGCATTTTAAATTTGTTTTTTTTTTTTTTTTTAAAAAACCTTAAAAATCTTCAAAGTTAATTTACATAAATCTGGTAGAAACATAAGCTTTTCCTTATTATCTTCATGAGGGTAGCATAGTCTAGGAAGTCACATTTAGCAGTGAGACTCAACCCTTGCTGCTTCTAGCCTCTGAGAAGCATGGAAACTGAGCACTGAACGTCTCATCCAATAGCAACATGGAAATATGATAAGCACCATGGCATGATAATACCATAATATAGTATTCCTTACTTTAGCTTATGTTGCATTTATTGCTGTCATGTGGACCTGGGGATATACCTCACTAGGTGGTTGGCATGAAGCATTTACTCTCCCGCCGCCCCCTTTCTCTGACTGTGATCAATCTCACTTTTGCCCTCATCCTGCTCTTGCCTCTCCCTGGGGGCACAACTGGGCCTCTTGCCATCATTTACCAGCTACCCCAGAGGCTAGAGTCAAAATTTTTAAGAGTTAACGTGGGAACTTTCCCCATGTCTCTCTTTCTAGAACCCTTGTCTTGCCTCCCTTTTCCCATCCCTACTTCTTATATTTTTAGTTCCTTCTTGTGGTTCAAAATCTCATCACCTCTCACCATTCACTCCTTGAGGGTGCTTATGGCTTGTGTTTCCGAGCTTGGAAGACCAAACTCCTGCTATCTGGCAGGGTGGGAGAAAGGGAAAGACCTAGTCCCTGCTCTCTTTCAGGGAAATGCATCACTAGTATCTCTACTTCGTTTTCTCAATTCTTTTTCCAAGAAAGATTGCGTCAAGCTGTGGTTACTTTCTGCAGTGCTTGTTGTTTTCATATTTTGCCTGTATTCAATTTTCGAGGGAGTTCTGTAGACCTGAGGCAAACTGATTCACAAGTTAACATTAGAAGCAAAACTTTTTGTTAAATAGAGACAACAGCACTAGGGAATAAACTAGAACCTGCCATTTACCAACAATATTTTCATCCAATTTTTCGTATTTGTGGGAACCTCTTTTGATCTGATTTATATTCTATCAACCTAATAAACATAATTCTGTAGAGAAGATGTTGTAATTGGCACTAGATTCAAACAGCTGCCCAATCACAAACTGGTCTTTCTCTTTGTGTGTGGGTCAATCGAGACTGAAAAGATACAGAGGAAAAATCTACAGGTTGGACATAGTCAGGGTAGGGCCCTGTGTGGCTGCAGGCTCCTCCAACTTGCTGTCTTAAGCGTATGTGCATGTTAAATAGCTTCAGCCACGTCCGACTCTTTGCAACCCTGTGGACTGTAGCCCACCAGGCTCATCTGTCCACAGAATTCACCAGGCAAGAATATTGGAGTGGGTTGCCATGCTCTCCTCCAGGGCATCTTCCCAACCCAGGAATCAAACCGACATCTCCTGCATAGGCAGGTGAGTTCTATACCACTAGCATCACCCGGGAAGCCCCTCTCTCTTATGACTGGGCCACAAATCCTTTTGGAGTGCTTTCCAGATACCCTTCAAGCTATTCCTGATCCAATATTCCCAAATCCAGAATTTTACTTTTTTTTCTGAAACCAGGTCAAATACCTTTCTATTTATATAGCTAAAAACTGAACATGGATTAAAGCACTAAGAAAGAATATAGAGAATGTTAGTTAGAATACTGTTTATGTTTCTCTATTGTAAAGGATAATTGTTTGCTGATAAGGACACACTAGTATCTTAACTATAAATATTAGTGAGTTAAAATACTAGTAGAACTTGACTCCGGGAGACTTGGGTTTAATCCCTGGGTTGGGAAGATCCCCTGAAAAAGGGAAAGGCTGCCCACTCTAGTATTCTGGCCTGGAGAATTCCATGGACTATAGTCCAGGGGTCACAAAGAGTTGGACATGACTGAGCAACTGTCACTCGTTCACTCACTCCTAATAATTTATGATTTCATGACATAAAATTCAAAATCACTGTTATTAAATGACAAATACTGACTTAAAATATAATTCAGATTTAGTGAACAACTGCTCAAAAGAGGAAGCAGAATTTTAAATAGGAATACAAATTCATCTTTGAAATTTTTTTCTCCATTTGTATATAAACAGAGATGGAAATATAAAATATGTCCCACATGTTAACCAGAAATTAAAAGAAAACTACTAGCAAGATGGCATTGAACATACTTTGCATTCTTAAGGAATTTGTGGATTTTCATATATTTAGTAGACTATTAATTTTCTTACAAAATCAGCCTCTACTCCAAGACGTAAAAGAAAAAGAAAGTAAAAAGACAGAAAACCATTTAAACAAGGTAATTTTTCTGTTTTAAGTTTAGAAATGAAGATATTGATGATTTTAGAAAATCACCAATATGACTTTATGAGTCATAACAAGGTTCTACTTTATGGAAATGAGAGCAATATACTGAGTACCTCTTCTGGGGCAGGCATGGCGGTAGATGCTTCACATTTATGAGCTTTGTCATTGAATCCACAATATAACTCTTCGAGGTTGGCAAGCTTCTCCAGAAAGACCAGTGCTCAGGGAAATAAAATAATTGCACGTAGCTTATAAACGTTATATGAAGCTCGGTTAGCAGCACATTGCTGCCTTGCGTTGGCGTTTACCTTCCATCTGCAGTTCTACCTTCTCAGAAAGTCAGAATGAAGAGAACCATTGCAACCACATGGCTGACAGCAAACGCCTCCTTACAAAAACAATTAGGGAGAGGGCTTTTAGACACATCACTCCCTCGCTCAATGCCTTTCAAAGACTTCTCATCGCACTTCAGAAAACTCAAATTAACAAGCCCTAAATGATCTGGCCCCAGCTCCTCTCCAGCTCGATTGCCCCCATGCTGCCCCTTCCCCCCTTCCCATGCTCTGCCTTAGCCATATGGGCCTCATGTGGCACTGGGAACACCCAGGAATCCTGGAACACTTTGCGCTGCTCCTCCTCCCTGGAAAGCTCTGGACACTTCTTATGGATTGGGGCTTAAGTGTCATCCCAGAGAGGCCCTCGGTGTTTGACATCACCACTTGCTTCTTGTTTCCTTCACAGCATATATCATAGTTTGTAGCTGTGTATTTATTTGTGTACTGTTGATCTCTCCCATGGATTGTAACCTACCCCAGGGCAGGGATTATAAAACTATGTATACTAAGTGTCTAGCACACAGTTGGAGCTCAATAAATATACTTATGCAATGGATGAATGGGTTTCTGAATAACAGAGGCTGAATAGGAAGATAAGAATTTGATAGGATTTTGGGTGATAGAACTCTGATGCCCGAATCTTATACAACTTCAGGATACATAACAAATTTGATGGATTAGGACATGTAGGATAAATGTGATAGGTAACACTGAATTAATTTCTGAAACCTTATATGGGAAAGCAACCCACCAAACAAACCTAGATTAGGATGGTAACAGTATTTATACCCTTCACAAAATTGTATAAGTTGACCAACTAATTGTTGTGTAGCACATCTAGATATTTGTATTCAGCATACATTTCATGATTAACACCTCAATGTTTGGAAGAGTTAGGGAATTGGCTCCTGAATGTCTTACGCTAACTTTCTCTTAGCTCTGTCTGTGCCCCAAGGGCCCACAGGCTGTGACAAAAAAGCATTCTGCATAGAACATTTACACGCTTGATGTAGTACATGGCAGTTGCTAAGGCAGAAAGCCCGAGGTAATGAGCACTGTGAGAATTATGTGCAGACCTTCTTTGCAGCACTTCCCCACTGTAATTGAACTATCCCCTCTTGATCCTTCAGGTGCTATCAGGATGATTTTCCACAGACATCAAGAAAATCCCTGAAGGACAGACACTTTCTTGGTGTTACAGTCCTCATTTCAATTGAAGCTAAATGTCTGGCTCCTGAGTATTTTAATAAGTTTCAAGAAAAAGAGACTTCTAAGTTGAGAGTCCTTGCCCCCTTATCACCAAATACTAAGAAATTGATCTTTATACCTATTTATCATCAAGGTAAATGAAATACATACTATTCAGTGCTATACAAAAATGAGAAGTGGAAATTTGATTTCTCAACCTAAAGCCACAGCATATTTGTTATTTCTAAGTTTTTCAACTGTTTTTCTGAAGAGGTGGTGACATGGAATTAATGTTCTATTAAAGAAAAAAGGCAGTGTCAGCATTTAAGCCCATCTAAGACCCTTTTCGACAATAGGCAATCTCTAAACTTAGCAGTAGAATACACAATGCCTATTTAAACATGGAAACCTGGCTTCCTCTCAAGAGGGAAGCTTATAAATTTCACTCAATAAGAATGTCTGAAAGCATGTCTCTGTCATAATCCACATTTGTCTCAGATATTCTATTAAATCTACAGCCTTTTTTTTAGCAAGAAAATAGCTTAATTCTTCTGCAAGAGGTGCCCATAATACCAGAAGTACAGAGACCATTTGGCTTCAGCAAAGAGCCCAAGCACAAAACAAACAGTGATAAAAATTCCTTCTCTCATTTTCTCATCTCCTAGAGCTGACTTAAGTATAGTGATGATACCTACCTAAGTGCCCTCTCTTTGCAATTTGGAGATACAGCTTTTAGATCAGTCTGTAATCTGTCCTTTATCTGTGTACTAAAAAAATATTAGCTTTGTAAAGTTAAACCTCACTAAAATACATGCAAAATTCCCTAATAATACCAATGGCCACCACTGTTAGCACTCCTACTATGCACCAACCACTCTATATTCACCTCATTCAACCTTTATCACATTCTCTATTGTAGCTACTGTTTCCATTTTACGCATGAAAAATAGATGCGAAGAGGCTCACGATTCCAAAGTTGATGGAGTCTGCCACTTAATCATCTTATATGTTTCTACCTTTTCCTTTTCCCTTCTGGAATGAAAGAGAAAAAGGAAAAACAAAAACCAAAACCCTAAACTCTTAGCCCACCTGATACGAAGAACCTACTCTTTGGAGAAGACCCTGATGCTGGGAAAGATTGAAGGCAGGAGGAGAAGGGGATGACAGAGGATGAGACGGTTGGATGGTATCACTGACTCAATGGTCATGAGTTTGAGCAAGCTCTGGGAGATAGTGAAGGACAGGGAAGCCTGGCGTGCTGCAGTCCATGGCGTTGCAAAGAGTTGGACATGACTGAGCGACTGAACTGAATTGAAATTCTTTTTCACACAAGGATTGGTTTTTATTGCCATTCTTTTCTGTATTAAAATAGTCTCTTTTGTCTCAATGCCAAATATTCAATTTTTTTCAGTTTATCAAAGTCATATTAAAGAAAGGGGTACTTGATCTAGAAAAAGGGAAGGGAAGGGTACTCAATATGATCTGTTTTAAGATTCCTGCCAAATTAAAGCATGCCCACATTCTAGATGTCCATAGGCAGATGAATGGGTAAGAAAGCTGTGGTACATATACACAATGGAATATTACTCTGCTATTAAAAAGAATGCATTTGAATCAGTTCTAATGAGGTGGATGAAACTGGAGCCTATTATACAGAGCAAAGTAAGTCAGAAAGAAAAACACCAATACAGTATACTAACACCTATATATGGAATTTAGAAAGATGGTAATGATGACCCTATATGCGAGACAGCAAAAGAGACACAGATGTAAAGAACAGACTTTTGGACTCTGTGGGAGAAGGCAAGGGTGGGATGATTTGAGACAATAGCGTTGAAACATGTATATTATCATATGTGAAATAGATCGCCAGTCCAGGTTCGATGCATGAGACAGGGTGCTCAGGGCTGGTGCACTGGGATGACCCTGAGGGATGGGGTGGGGAGGGAGGTGGGAGAGAGGGTCAGGATGGGGAACACATGTACACCCATGGCTGATTCTTGTCAATGTATGGCAAAAACCACCACAATATTATAAAGTAAGTAGCCTCCAATTTAAAAAAAAAGCCCCCTCCCAAATATGCCCACATTCAAAATGGTCAGGTGTTCCTTCAGTTTCTTATTTTTATAAGTTTAATTTTTCTAAAGAAGTAGTTTCCAATCTATGGATCTTAGTTTCTAGGAGTACTCAGAGTTATTGTAAAAGGTCTGTGAATGGGTTTGTTGACCAAAACATTGCCCAACAAGAGAGCTGCGAGCTAAATTTTATTTGGGGTAATATGAAGACTGCAGCCTGGGAGACAGCACCTCAGAGAGCTCTGAGAGACTGTTCCAAAGAGACAGAGGAAAAGGCAGTGTGTATGTGCTTTTGGCAAAGGGGGCGTACATGCCATCAAGCACTTATCATTTTGTAGAAAGTTCCTACTGGTCTTATGAAGCCTCTGCTAGTCAGGAGAAACAATCTTCACCATGAAGGATTTGTGTTTTTTAGATATGAGGAGACACAAAAATTCGGCTCATAAAATCAGCTCCTGAGAATATCTATCTATAGATCTCTTCTGTCAGTTTTCTTGGAGCACAGAATGTCTCATTTCTGCTCTGCACCTTGACCTCCTTCAGGGTGTGTTGAAGGTCAGCAGCACGTGATTTAATCCTTGAAGAGGTGGATGGCAAGCACTCATGGCAAGTGCCAATTTGTGGTTGACAGGTTTTGATTTGTATCTCCCATACATAGGCAATGCTACTTTTTAAACATATGTATATACTGTGATTAATTAAATGCAAGTTAATTTAAAATCAAATTAATCATTAACCTGGCAGGAGCCTGTCATCACTTTGAGTGGCTTTCTGTCAGTGGATACTAAAAATTAAAGGACCCTCAGTGAGGGTTCCTCTCATTTAAGAAGGCTGAAAACCGAGTTTCAAATGATAGCATTAAGATTCTCTAAATAATCACTAGAGACTTTAAAATGTTCACTTAAAGAGTCTCAAAGATACCCATTCAAAATTATAAATTATATAGTCTTTGTAGAATATCTCCATTTTGATGGGGCTCAACATTTTGAGAGAGAAGCAAAGAAACCCAGAACCTGTGACTTCCTCCAATCAAGGTTATTATTTATGTAGGGGAAAATGGGGCTTCAAATCAGTATTGAAAGGTCAATTGGCAAAATATGCCTAATGTGACTTTTTGTTTTAACCATGATTGATCATTTTGGGAGAACAACTGGTCACCAAGTATGTAACCTTGAGTCTCCATTTCTTGCTTTTGTTAAACTGCCTCAACATCAAAAGGGGAGAATCTTTCTTCACTCCCACCCCTGCCAGATGCTGCCCAGGAAGGGTAGGGGACATAACCTTTCTGTGCTGAAGAAGTTGAGCAGAAGAATCTGTCTTGGAAGTCCTGTAGAAGTGGCCCTACCTGGAGATGTGAATAGCTATTACATGGGCTGCCGACTGGCTGCTCCCCTCCCTGGCTGGCCCTCATGTGGTCCTCTGCAGCTAGGTTTGCACTCAGGCATGGAAGAAGAGGCCTGTCCTACCCTCCCTAGTGTAAATTTTCTCAGGGGTCTATCTCTGTTTGTGAGAGCCCAGTCTGAGCCAAGTAGTAAATACTGTAGTCTTTATTTGCATTAGCAGGCAATATAGATTCTTCAGCTTATTTTTCATTAGAGATTATAAAATATACATTTCAATCTTATGCTCTGATATTATGACTAGACTAGAAATGGATTTGTGTGTGTGTCTGTGTTTCACCATTCTCCCTTTCCCTGGACTTGAGTGGTAATTTGATTTGTATCTGGCATACATAAAAATTCTATTCTTAGTATCAGTTTTCCCACCTCTTCCAGGGTAACCAAGCTTATTGGAATGTATATAGAAATAAGAGTAAACAGACCATAAAAGGGGAATCTAAGGAACTTTCTTAGGAAGAAAGGGGATGAAGTTTGGCCTGATTTATTTTTATGTCTTTGATTTTACTTATTTTTATTTCTTAGATTCTTTCTTTTCAGTTTTCTTTTGGTTCCTTAGTTGTTGCATTCTGAAGAATGAACTGATCAGATACATGAAATATAGTTTAAGTGTTACTATACATTTGAAGACATGTTAAGTGTATTTTCTCAGTTGTTACAAGGTCAAGGAAATAATACAATGTGTATGTGAAGCCTAAAAGTCAGGGCCAGATTTCATCCCACTTAAGAGTTATTGGAGTAAAGTTTGTGGAATAGAAGATGACAGCTTCATCTATATGTACCGTCTAGCATTGAAATGTAGTTGAAATAGAGTTGATCTCATGTTAGGCTTTCTAATGTTTCCTAAAGTTTCTATTCAGAAAAAAAACTTTTTGCAATTGAATGAATTTATGGCTGTGAAAACATAATAATTTCACATTTCTGGTCTTTATTCCTTATTTTAAGATATAAGTAGCATCTATTGTATAAGAAAATAAATTGACTTTTTTGTATAGAAAAAGTAATTTCATATATCTTAAGTTATATGTAGTTTATCTTCTACAATATAATAAATTGATGCTTTTTTCATTTTTATTCAGCTTAAAAAACAAGTATAAATCTTTAGAATTGATTTCTATACCAAAAGTGTTTTTAATGAAAAGTTGTCAATTGTAAAAGTTAATAAGGGTAAAACTGCAGGTATCTTTATGTCCCAGCATATAAGCTTAGTTTGAGCATTCTTACTATCATGTCACTGCTCTTCTCTGTAGCCTTGATAGATCACCCCTATAAATATCTCTTGAGGTGAAAAGTAATTTAATCTGTGGATCTGTATATTACCTCCTCATGAACATACTATCAATTGTGCCAGAGTCTTTCATGATATGCACTGAACTGAAACCATCAAACCTATTTCACTGAGGACTGTTAGTTAGACCAGAATTTTTGGTCTCAACTCTGTCATTAAATTTTGCTAAAAGGTTGTTCACTTATGCATGGAAAAAAAGCTAAGTTCGTGATTTGGTTTCAAAAGATCCTCTGCTTATAGGCCTGGATGACTCCTGAGAACTTGAATATTTGTTTTATCTTGAGGTTAGCCCAATTAGACCTCAGATTATGGTCTCACACAATGGCAGGACTCTCACTACTTTTCCAAATGATCCGGGAACTCAGAGCTAGGAGAACACAGCTCACTCTCCTATCACCAACTCAGTGGGATGATGCTGAAATAATCCCCTCTCCCTGGTTCTCATCTCTTCTAATTCATCACCAGACCACTTAGTTGAAAAGTGTCTGTAGCTCTCAGATACGGTGGTCTGAAGAGGATACTATGAAGCATAAATGGGTGTGTGCTCAGTCGTGTCTGACTCTTGCAACCCACGGACTATAGCCCACCAGAGTCCCCTATCCATGGGATTTTCTAGGCAAGAATACAGGAGTGGGATGCCATTCCCTTCTCCAGGGGATCTTCCCAACCCAGGGATTGAACCCAAGTCTTCTTGGCAGGAGGATTCTTTAACTCTGAGCCACCTGGGAAGTCCATGAACCATAAACATGGACAGGCAATTCAAGATTACATGGTTAATACAAATGAGATAATTTAGATAATTTTCTTGATGGCTTTTAATTAAACAGGCCTCAAGAGAGAGAGGCCTCAAGGCCTTATTGGAAGAGCTCAAGGCTCTTTTTCACTAACTAGTGTGTAATTTGGGGTCAACTGTTTAACCTCTGTGATCTCGGTTACTGTGCTTATTAAATGGGGATGACAGAACCTGCTCGATCTTAGGGGTATTAGGATAAAATGAGACAATAAATGTGAAAGCACTTTTCAAAGTTAAAAGGGCACTATATATACAAGTACTTGATCTCAGAGAACTGCTAGTTGAATACATTTTAAAATGCATTTTCACATTATTTGAGATATTATGGCCCAGAATGTAACTGTTTTATCAGCTGGTACACGGGGTGTATATTTAAAATGTTGTATAGCAATTATATAGTGGAGGATGAAGTAGTTTGGGCAGCAACTAAATCTTCACTGTGTCTCTATTAAGTGTTCTGATCCTGTTTATGTAAGCTGTTGATAAACATTTGTATAAGTGACATTATAAATTACATTTTATAACTCTGGCAAATATTTATTTTAGATACAAAATAGTTCAATTTTTTATGATGAAAAGACTAATTAATTCAACCACAAATATCACTTAATCTTTAGTGAGAAAACTGGCTGGGTGTAAACCAAAACAGTTGGTTTCATTGCATAAGGGTCAAACAATAAATTTAGCTTTAATATAAATGGCAAAATTGTGGTAATAATGGTAATACTCTCATTTTTAACTCTCTGTAAATTTGTTGTCTTTCACTACCAGCAGAGGGAGCCCTGAGAATTAAGTCCTGCCAAGACGGCTTTGTTAATTCTGTGTTTACACATTTAACTCATAATAAAGAAATAAAAACCCATCACAGATTAATGGAAAGTCATCATTCTTGGATTAGGCTGTAGATTAGCATTTGATTTGACTACCAATTATAATGAGCTTTAATAGATTGGGAATATCTGTAGCCTGCATCCATTCATTCTATTGAGGCAGCAGCTACAAACTTCCACAATATATCAAAGTTCAGTAATGACTTCACAATGCACAGCTTCCCAGGACATCAGAAAGGGTGCCCTCTCAAAACAGCTTTATCAAATACACTGAAACAGTGGTATGGATTGCTTTCATTAACTATATAACCTCTGAGCAAGAACAGGAAAAAACACATGATATAATCAGTTTTCTTCATTTAAACATATTTTATTATCTAAATTTTATCACTTGAAAAGATAGGCTACAGACCAATATGAATGGAAATAATATGAATATGAATGGAAAACAAATGATGAAGTCCCAGCATTTATGATTCAATGAAAAGCTTATTTACAGTATCTTGCTGAAAAATAAAAGGTTTTCCAAACTTAAAGAATAAACCTATTTATCAGAGAGCATATTTGCTTTGCTTTATTTCCCTTGATTAGATAAAACAGTGCAATGAAATTGTGTATTTTATGCACCTATGACTAAAGGAACCTATTGAAAATGGAGACCGTAGTAACTGCATTTATTTTAATATTTCATAGCAATTCTCATTTTAATAATGATATTTTAATATTGGCATCACTAATGACCTAATATCAAGAAATTTCTTTGCATCAAGAAATTTTACAAGCATAAGGCTTTGCCTTCAGGGAGCTTATTTATTATAGTTGGAAATCCAATAGTGATTGAATCCCTTTTTCATGTTCAGGAATTCACTTTAGCAAACACTTACTGAGTACCCATTATGAGCCAGGCACTATGCTGACTGCAGAGGCACAAATGTGAATAAGACAGTATTTCTGCTTGTAAGCAAGAGGCCAACGCTGACCGGCAAGTCAAGGACTACAAGGAAAGTGGCTAGAGACAGTAATAAAGGCAGCACACTGCTGGGCTTTGAGACTATATACTGAAGGCAGGGCGTATATCTCATCTTTGCAATACCAAGCACAGTGCTTTTCATATCTTGCCTGGAAACTCCCATAGACAGAGGAGCCTGGGAGTCTACAGTCCATAGGGTTGCGTAGAGCTGGACATGGCTGGAGTGATTTAGCATGCAGCACGCACATTGCTCAAGTCTGTACTAAAGAATCAACAGCATGTGGAGTGTATTAGTAAAGCATGTTTTTGGTAAATAAGTTACTTCAATATTTCCTGCCTACTTCTTCTTCCATCACTCCAGTCATTTTTAGCCCTCATTCTCACAGCTTGTGGGATAGCCATGATTTCATCTCATGAAGCAGAGCAGTGGGGTCACATAATAACTGATGCTTGATTATTTGATATTCCTTGGGCTTTTTATTTGATATTCTCTGCCCTGTGATACTTTGGAATGCATGAGATGTATGTAACAATAACTCCATCTCTCCCCTCAAGCTCTACAACAAAGACAGCAGAGATAGGCATTCAGCTAAGTACTATATCTGTTTTACCTCACTTGAGCCTTCAAATAGTTTTTACTATTCCTGTTTTCAGGAGAGAGAACTTATGCTCAGAAAAATAATGTGCTCCAAGTTATAGGGCCAATAAGTGATAGAGGTCAGATTTGAACCTAGGATTCTGACAATAGCCTTCCTGCTCTGAATAACTGCACTATATTGTCTCTTGATTAGATTTCTTAGAGGCCATTAGATTAGTAGTGGGAATAATTTCTTGGAAGAAATAGTCTACTTCCTCTGAGAGTACTACAAATAAGTAGCTTTTAATGCATCAGATATATTTAAGCTTTTAAAATTATATTGTGAACACAGTAAAATACTTTGCTTACAGAAGCATAAATGAACCAATAACTGATAATATTTTCTCAGCAACTCTTTGTGTTTTTGTTTTTTTTTGGCCATGCTGAGTGGCTTAGAGGGATCTTAGTTCCCTGACCAGGGATTGAATCTAGGCTGTGGGCAGTGAAAGCACTCAGTCCTCACCACTGGACCGCCAGGGAATTCCCAGCATATTTCTTTCTTCTTTTAAAACTGAACTAAGAGTTCGATTTCTGTTAACAGCCAAAACACTTTAAATGTATCTTCGTATGCTCACCAGACCCCAAAGGACTCCCCAGGCCTGGACCACAGTCTGCTGTGGAATGCTTAGCAGCTTTGTTTTCCCAAATAGACTCACTCATTAGCAGTGCCAGGTGGTAATAACTAGCCAACTGATTCCTAGTAGTAAAAAAATCTGCCTAAGGTCACCATGGACTCTTTTCCCCATTCTCTGCTTCATCTCTGACCTGATATACTTTTGGAAAATAATTATGCATAGCAGGAAGTTGTCACACAACAGAAAAGAATTGTTGTGTCCTGGGATTATAGAGGCTCTCAGATCAAATACTTTTTATTGTAAAAGACTACATTGAAAAACATGGTTTTCACCTGCATAGAACTGTGAAATTCATTTCTTGTTTTTTTTTTTCTATTTATTTCATTATTAAAGACCCAATAAAGAAAAATATTTACCAATTTGGGAGAATGTTAGCACTGATGTTTAGCATTCAGCACAATCATGTAGATTCCAGAAACCAAAATAGCTCCAGGGCCCAATTGGAATAACAGAGTATACATTAAAAAAATTTTTTTTCACATGTTATACGGTGTTATTCATCAGTAGAAATGTGAACTAGTATGTGAAAGCATTAAGTACTTAGTTAACTATTCTCTACCTAGGATTTTTCAGTTAGCTAATTTTGTTCCTGCTTCATTGTTTTGTTAAGAAAGGAAGATAAAAATGGGAAATAAACCTGAGGCTATACTTAAAGCAACTTTCTGCTACAGGCCGAAGAAGATACAGTATAGTCAGCTAAACTCCTAGACCTGCAAGCGCCACCCAATACAGTAGCCGCCAGCCACATGTGGCTATCAAGCCCTTAGGATGAGAATAGCTCAAATTGAGATTTGCTGAAGTTTAAAGGACTGATGCTGAAGCTGATACTCCAATACTTTGGCCACCTCATAAGAAGAGTTGACTCACTGGGGAAGACTCTGATGCTGGGAGGGACTGGGGGCAGGAGGAGAAGGGGACGATAGAGGATGAATTGGATGGATGGCATCACCGACCTGATGCATGAGAGCTTGGGTGAACTCCGAGAGTTGGTGATGGACAGGGAGGCCTGGCTACTGCGATTCATGGGGTCGCAAAGAGTCAGACACAACTGAGCAACTGAACTGAACTGAAAATACATTTTAGATTTTGGAACTGAATGTGGACATAAAAGGAGATAAAGTATCTCAGTAATAATTTTTATATTGATTAAAGGCTGAGGCAGTGTGCTTAGCGGTCCTGCAGATCTATCTCAGTGTTTGGAGGAACAGACCCGGGGTTGACTCTTACTCCAGCCTCTGATCAGCCTCTGACTTTTCCCTAGTCGCAACCTTTGGAATCAGCTGCTTAGCTATCCTCAGCCAGCAGGACCAGCAAATACCATTTTTGAGCTTCACTTCTGCCCCCAGATTCGTTAGAATTACTCCACAGAGGTGGAGGCCACTGTCCACTGGTCAACCTACCTCTCTCTGGGCTTCTACTTCCAAGGAGAGGATGTGGCTCTGGAGGGTATCAACCACTTTTTCTACGAATCAGCCAAGGAGAAGCTTGAGTGTGCCCATCATCTCTTGAAAATGCAAAACCAGTGGGGCAGCTGTGCCCTCTTCAGGACGCATAGAAGCCATCCCAAGAAGAATGGAGTAAAACTCAGGATGCTATATGGGAGCTGCCATTCTCATGGAGGAGAACCAGAACCAGGCCTTTTGGATCTGCATGCCTTGGGTTCTGCCCGCCAGACCCTACCTCTGTGCCTTGCCAGAGAGCCCAGTCCTGGGGGAGCAGGTGAAACACACCAATAAGATGACAACCATGTGACTCCCCCTCCGCACGCTGGGCAGGGCGAGTTCTCCACTCACCCTCTAGCAGGAGTAGGGGCTTCTGAAGCCCAGCTGCCACCAATCTGGGTCCCTGGACTCTTTCACGAACAGAAATTGATAAGCCACTTGTGGAATTTAGGCAAGGCTGTACTGGGATCCAGGCTACAGCACGAAGGAGTGAAAACATGTAACCGGCGCCTTGCTCACTCCTGGTGGGGAGAGTGAGATGTCCCCTCAAATGGGTGAGGGTAGGAATAGATTGGAGGGTTGGGCTGGACGGGTGGCTCTGGTGGTCTGCTCACCTCCTTGGTGGTGCTCTTTGCAGGGATCATGCAGAGTACCCTGCTTTTGCTCCTGCCATCTCAGAAGCGGCAGTTGGGTTTTGGCCTTTTTGTATCTGTTGTTTATAATTTGCCCCAAGTGTGAATGCAAGCAGTTACTTTTAGTCCCTTATAGTTTTTTTGTATTTTGTTTCAGGAAGAGACGTTTGTCCAGTTGCAAGCACCCAGTAAAGGGCCCAGCCTATCTTATAGGGAACTTTGAGGAACCCCTCTGGTTTTAGAGCTTCTGCCAGAAGCCTCTCTCTACAGCCACTTGGCAGCTTTTTAACCACCCTGGAAGCCCTCTCCCAAGCCTTGGAGTGAATGGAAACAATAAAGCTTTTTGCAGCCAAAAAAAAAAAAAAAAAGGCTGAAAAAATGATATTTTAGCTATAAGTTCAATAAAATTGTATTAATAAAATGAATTTCAGTTGTTTTTTGTTACTTTTAAAAAATATGGCTACTAGAAGGTTTAAAATGATCTATATGACTTGCATTATATTTCTATTGGACAACACTATTCTGGGCTTTTACTTTGGGACATCATTATTCCCAGAGAAGCTGCTGACCATTAATAGCAGCACAATCCTCAATCACAGAATTAAAACTTAATTCAAAACCCTTTTGAATGGATGAATTATATGGTATGTGAATCAAAGTTAAGAAAATTATCCTAAATAAATTAGAAAACTCCTTTCTAACTTGCACACTGCTTCATCATATTGATATATAATAATGAAAAATTAAAACAACCCAAATAGAGTGACTAAATAATTAATGACAGTTTCATCATAGAATTCAGATATTAAAATGAAGACTTGACAGAATTTGTAATAATACGAGAAAATTCCTGTTTTCTATGACTAAATGGAAAAAAAATCCTCATATATATTATTTACATCAGACCATAATGGTTAAAAATGCCTAGAAAAACTAGAAGGAAATACTGGTCAAAATATTAGCAATGTTTGGGTTGTGGGCTGAGAATATTTTTCCTCCTATGCTTTTCATATTTTCCATATTTTCTAGAATTATCAGTTTTAAAATTAAAACTGTTAAACCCAATCTTAATTTTTAAGCCCATGTTTTACACTTTAATTGCCAAGAAAGAGTAGAATAATAGATTTTTACAAAATTTAAAACAGAAATTGGAATAAAGGTAGAATTCCTGTTGGAAGCCTTCAATAAGCCTTCAGTTAACCAAAACATTAATTATCCCATTAATTGAGTACCACTGTCCTTGTTATAGACACATGATGATAAGTCACCAAATGAAGTGAAAATCAATTCAACTATTAATAAAAAGGCTGGTGCAGTGCTGTTGACTAATTAATGTTTTACTCTGTTGACTGAGACTGTATAACCCAAATACCATTATTTTCTTTTTTGGTTGTATTATAATTACATATATTTATTTTTAGTTTTATTGAGATGTAGTTGTATACAGCACTGTATAAGGTTAAGGTGTATAGCTTAATGATTTGACATATGTATTATGAAATAATTATTATAATACAATAAGTTTAGTCCATGGTCTCATACAGATTTAAAAAAAGAAAGGTTTTTTTCCTTGTGATGAGAACTGTTAGGATCTTCTCTTAACAACTTTCCTATATACCATACAGCAGTATTAACTATATTTATTATATTGTATATATTATATATTGTACACTATATCCCTAGCACTTACTTATCTTATAACTGGAATTTTGTAACTTTTGGCCACTTTCCTCTAATTCTACCTCTCCCCACCCTTCAACTATTTTCATCTTCTCAAAGTTCTCCTCTCTTCCTGTAGCTAAAAGTGTGGAAAGAAAAACAATTCCTTGCCTCTTTACAAAGTGAACTTTTGTGTATGGCTCTCTTTCAGCTGCTAATTTGTCCTATATTCACAAACTTGTTCATTCCCCCACACTGCCTTTTCTCGAGACTTTCCTGAGCCTTGCTGCTCGGCTTCCACTCCAGGTTCTCGTCTCTCTCCTCTCCCTCATCATCCACGACCTCCATTTTCTTCCCCACTCAGCAGTCTGGGTGGTATTGCGTGACGCTAGTAAAAGAGCTCTGTGATATTTATTATCTCTCTCACCAAGCCCTGTGACCCCTCTTTGCAGTCTGCAGTAGGATTCTAGACAACTAGTGCTCTCTATCCATTCAGGCTGCTGCCTCTGTCCTCACCTTGTCATCTCCCACTCATTAACATTTAACCCAACCTTCAGCCCCAGCTGGTAACCCACTTCTTGCCAGAGATTTCTCAGATTCTTGCAGGCATATATAGTTCTCATTTGGTCCTACGTGGGTGGAGGGCATGGGCTGGGTCCGACTCACCTTGTTCCTTCCGAGCAGAAAGTTTTCCACACAGTAGTTAATGCCCGATGCATGCTCATGGTGTTGGAAAGGCTGATAAGACAAAGGATGCTGAGCTTTCTCATCTCCTTTGAGTGGTGTACAAAGACTTTCCATATTAGTTGGGGATTTCTGACTATCCCTAAAATGGAATAGAAAGAGCTGATCTGAATTTCTCACTTATAGATAATGAACTCAATGCTCAACGGCCTTGAGGTCAGACACATAACTGGTCTTCAGCAGAACCAAAACTAAAATGCAGGCCATCTGGCTCCCCAGTCAAATCACAATTCACCTTTCCCTAACCATCTAGGGCTTTCTTTGTATTGTTTTGTATATTGTTTCCATAATGGAATGCCTAACACATACAGGTTACAAATGAGAGAAAACAATTTGTCCATACATACCAAGATTTCTTTCTCACAACAATGTCGATGTAGACAGGAAAAGTATTATAAGACCCATTTTACAGACAAGGAAACTGAGGCATAGAATGACTAAGAGGTGCTGCTTGTGGATAACTTGTTTAAGAATCCCTCCAGGCCAGTGCTTTTCCCAGTCCATTCTATACCCAGGACAGGAGATTCAGCAGAGTGCAGACTTAGTGGCAGGAGGTAACAAAGAAGTAGGTTTTCTGGAAGAGGGTCTTCATTTTGTAAAGGACACATGTCTCCTTTTAATCTTCACAGTGTTGCTGGAGTCAAAGACTTGGGTGGATTTTTCTGTGAACTGCTTCAGCTAACCCCCCAAGGTCTCCTAGAAGTTGAGGGAAGCCAAGGGAAAGGGAATAACTAGGAGTCTAAGTTCCCCTTGTCACCCTTCAACACTCAAAAGCACAGGCAGACTTCTATGGTAAGTATCTGAGGCTGCTCTACCTCCTTCCTCAGTTTCCTAAGGCTCTCAGAGGTAGCAGCTGCATCTCTCTCCTGCTCAACTCAGAATTCCTTGTGGAGTCCCTACCTCAGTGTTCTCCATCGAACTTCTATTTATAGTATTTGCTACAGATATGAACAATGAAGTTCTTGCTATTAAGAGGGTCCTTTAGAGGCACAATAAATAGAGCATGGTGCTCCAGAAGCAGACTGCTGTTTTTGAATCTCAGCTTTATCACCTCTTCTTTGGGTGACTACGGGCAAATTTTTCAACATCTCTTAGTGGCTTACTTACCTTAGTGACTTCATTTGCAAAATGAAGATAATAGTACTGTCCTTAAAGGATTGTTGTAAACATTAAATGTACATTTAACATGCACATCTACCAGATATAAAATGCTTAGAACAGTGTGGCATAGGCACTTACACGTGCATATATACAAATATAGAAAGAAAGTGAAAGTGTTAGTCGCTCAGTCCTGTCTGACTCTGTGACTCCATGGACTGTGGCTCACCAGGCTCCTCTGCCCATGGAATTCTCCAGGCAAGAATACTGGAGTGGGTTGCCATTTCCCATTCCAGGGGATCTTCCCGACCCAAGGATTGAAGGCAGACCCACATTGAGGGCAGATTCTTTATCCTTTGAGTAACCAGGGAAGCCCTATGCATACATAAGTGCCCATCAAATGTACTACAGTGTTTCTATTATTATAGAACCACATAGTGCCTTCATAAGCAGTGACATTTTAATTTTTTCCTTTTTTGTTTTTTTTCCTCAATCTTGTTTTATTGCCTAAAATTTTTAGAACTGACTTTTTGTGTCCTCACTGAAGTCTCTAAAGAAGCATAAAAATAATCTACTGTGGACACTACTACCCTCCCAAGTTTGTGCACTCAAGATTTTAATTCATATTGAATATTCCTATTGTACCAAATAGGGTAACAAGCTGTCTTGGTCTGCCTGGGACTAAGGAGCTTCCCAGCATGTGCAGGACAGAAGGTAAAAATCTCAGGGAAACTGGGACAATGGATTGTCTCAGTATCCAAAGTTCTATTAAACACCTTAATCTACTACCTGATTTAAATGACAGCCCAGTGAATAGGTATTCTCATTCCTATTCTACAGATAAGGAAACTGAGGCTTAAGGTTGTAAATGATTTGTTCAAGAACACATAGCTTAAAAATGGCAGAGTAAAATTAAACTCTAGATGTGTTTAATTGTAAACTCATGATCTTTCCACTACTTTTACAATGGGGAAGTGTGGGTGCTTTATATCTGTTAACGTCTGTACAGGGAAAGATAACCCTAGGAAAGACTTCAGTTTAACAGTTGATTTATTATGGGCTAGCTTCTTTGAGGTCTTGCTAATTTACATGACTGACTCATAGGAGAAGAAAAGCAGCTGCTTAAAATGCATAAATTATTTTAAAGTGATAATGAATCAGGTAAAATTTAACTTATGCAGTCTCAGTCCTTTTAGTCTTCCCTTTCTGGAGTGGGAGATTGGGTGGATGAGAGACAAGTATGACACATATTTACATGTCCGGAAAATATGAATCCAACTAAGTTTATTAAGCTAAATTCAAATCAAAAGTAATATACTACAGTCAAACTAGTATAGAAAAAGTTAGGAGAAATGTTAGTCGTTTGATAATAGTTGAATCGGTAATTTGATAAATTAAATAGTTGGATGAATTAGAGCTTGATGTTCTCTTTTTGAAATCAATTTATTGATTCATTCTTTAGAAAAAAGCAGTGATTATAATTACTGTTTTTAAAAATTAAGTGTTTGAATTTTTATTTTTATAAAAAGATGATACATTCAATGGTTTTAAAAAAAAGCATAAAAGGCTATTCAATGAAAAATCTCCCTTCTACCCTCAGGCCACACCACACAATTGTTTCCTTCAACATAACCAGACTCAAGTTCATTCCCCGTATGTCCTTTCAGAGCTAATTAATCATTCTCAAGCAAATACAAATTTATATTCCTCTTCCTTCCACAAAAATGGTAGCACATGAAAAGCATTATTCTGCATATGAATATTCTTTTAAACATAGTAACACATCTGAGAGATCTTTCTGTATCAGTACATAAAGACGTTCCTTATTCTGTTTTATGGCCACATAATTTTGTACTCTATGAATCTGCCATATTTACTTAACTAGTTTCCTAGTTGATGATACATAGATCATTTAAGCAACTTTTAATTTAATTTACTGAATAAGTAATACATTCACATGTTCATATGTGTATATAAAGAATTTATATATAAAACATACAATGGTATTTATAGAAAGATATTTACATAAATATCTTGCACTCATTAATGTCTTCCATCCACTCCAGTATCCCTACCCCACCAGACATACACCGAGATAAAAATGCTATTAGTTTTAGACATAACTTTCAGAGTTTCCTTATGCATATAGAATACAAAAGTATGTTCTTAATTTTCTTCCTATTATATGCATTAATAAAAAGTAGACTAGCAGATGGGCTTTCCAGGTGGCTCTAGTGGTAAAGAACACACCTGCAAATGCAGCAGATAAAAGAGACATGGATTTGATCCCTGGGTTGGGGCGATCCCCAGAAGGAGACTCCACTGTTCTTGCCTGGAGAATCCCAGGGACGGGGGGAGCCTGGTGGGCTGCCGTCTATGGAGTCGCACAGAGTCAGACACGACTGAAGCGACTTAGCAGCAGCAGCAGCAGCAGCCAGAAGGAGAGCAATCCATTCCAGTATTTTTGCCTGGAGAATCCTACGGACAGAGGAACCTGGCAGGCTACTGTCCATAGAGTTGCAAAGAGTTGGACACAGTGGAAGCAACTTAGCACACATGTACGCAGACTACTATATACAAAATATCCTGTATTTTGCTTTGTCCACTTAATAAAATGTCTTAGAGAACTTTTCCTCTCAATACACAGCAAGCTTCCTCATCTTTTATTCAAAAAATGTAACAGCTGCATAATCCTCTATTGTGTGGATATGTAAATTTAATTCAACTGTTCCTCTATTAATTAATGGTCATCAAATACTATCTGCCTGTTCAAGTGCCCTGAGGTTCAATCTCCTGTGACTGTTGTCTGGGACAGAGAGTATTTGATAAACTTATGTAAGTGATTAACTGCTTCTTTACTTTCACTAAGAGTTTTCCCACATTAAGGGTTAAACAACAGCTCTGAAGTTTGTTATTCTGCACATGGCAGAAACCTTTTACCTTAAGCACCATAAATAGTCTCTCTGAATATTATTGAAATGCTATTGCTATCACAGTGAGGAATTACAGAAAATGGTGCAGCAATTATTACATTACTCTTCCCTATTGATTGAGCTGTTGAGGAAGATACCAGATGTGAGTGTGCCTAGAATGCCTGACAATACCCAAGGAGTCTGTTCTTAATCATTTTTCTTTCTTTTGGGTATGGAAAGAGTGAAGCCTCCAATGTACATTGATTTTTAAAATGTTCCCTGATCATGATCCAAAATGGTAATTCCCAATGATCCCTAATTAATTACTTCAAGAGTTAGAGTTTTACATCACTAAATAACACAGAATATGTACAAACCTGCTTTTAGATTTGTTTTGATGGAGACAATTTCACATGTCACATACAATACTATAAAGTCCTTATGCAAGAGACATTATTAGTAGTCTTTTATTAAAAAAGCTAAACATAAACTATGGTAAAGTGGCTTTGGTTGTAAGATGTTTTAAATGGAAACAAGCCAGTGGAGGGAAAATTAATCTACTTTTCTAAAATAGAGGCATGTTTTGCAATAAAACAGAGCCGTTGTCGCTATTTTAGACAGCATCTTTAATTCCAATATATACTTACAACAGTGATAATAGTGTCTATCAAACATAACTTGGCAGCATAAAGTAAAAAAAAAATGGCACTTAAATATAATAAATTTAGTTTTCACATAAGAATGAGTTCCTAGTGTGTAAACTTTGTTACTCAAGAGTTATTATAGATTTAAATTTTTATTTTAAAGAATCTTAGTTTAGGTTTCAGAGATAGTGTGACATTTTGGCATCTGATGGGCAAGGTGGTATATTAATAGCAGTTAAAAGCACGGGCTGTCTGGAACACTGTCCATAACTGGAATTAAGCTAACACAGGTATGAATTCTAGCTCCAGAAATTTGTTAGCTCCAGGTAAATAACTATATCTCTGCTTCCTTATCTACCATGTGGGCTTGTTGTGACAACGGCCATGCCTGCTTATGTATTTCAAGCTCTCAGTAAGTGGCAGCTTTTCATGGTTTGTTCACTACGCCAGGGCATTTCTCCAAAGCTTTTGATCCTCATCTTGGATTTGCCCCAACTTTGAGGCACGTTCTGGTGTTTCATTGAGGTCTCAGACAACATCTTGGGAGACGACCACAAAAGCCTGAATTCTGGAAGGTCGCTTCTCTCTCCACCTTTCTGGGAACATCATTGGGTTGGTTTTGTTAGGGTTGGGCAGAGAAATGAGGGTGGGGAACCAGGCTTAATAACACCTTTGGCAGTCTCCTGTTTAAGGACTGTGCTCTGCTAGGGCATGAGGCCTTTTGTTCTCCAAGTCACAGGACTTTATTGGAGTGTTCCTGTGACTGGGTGAAAATCATATTGTAGAATAAAGAACATAAATCCAATACTGTCTGCTAAAATTCCTCTCCTACATCTGGCCGTATTTTTCTGAGTACCCAGAAGAAATGATGAGAAACTAATGATCAGTTGATAGCAAGTTAAAAGGGTGCTTTTCATGTCAAATTCCTACATTTAAAAATAGTTATAGGGGGCTGACAGAGGATGAGATGGCTGGATGGCATCACAGGCTCAATGGACGTGAGTCTGAGTGAACTCTGGGAGGTGGTGATGGAGGCCTGGCGTGCTGCGATTCATGGGGTCGCAAAGAGTCAGACACGACTGAGCGACTGAACTGAACTGAACCTGTCAATTATTTTCTTCTTTCTTTAGTACCTGGAATTCTTCCTTTAATGCCTGTGGTTGGTACAACAACAAAATGAAAATGAATAAAAACTGGGGAAAAATAGGGTATGAAATCAAAACTGTGTTCTGCCTAGTTGTATATGTATTAGAAAGAATCCATATGCTATCGAAACTGTCTATGATACATACAGAAGAATCAACACGGTATTCAAAGAGTATGCCCTTCAGAAAAGGTCAAAGAAAGCCAAGCCTACAGCTTAGAAATGGTAATAATGTGTAAACTCAGTGAAAAGCTTTAGCTCACGACTGATTTTTAAAACATTTAAACAACATAAAAAACATAGAAAGTCCAAATCAATGTCTGAAATAAACAGCACATAAACATATATAGGTCTGAAAATGTTCTTTCGTTTATAATACTTGATCTTCAGGAGAGGCATCATATCTTTAGTCACTGTTTATCCTAGGTAGAGATTAGGCACTTAATGAATAAGTGAATTGATGAATGAATGAATGAATAAATGAATAAATTAGAATAATGCCAGGGTCCAAAAGCCCTTGACAAATTACACCATTTATAATATTTTCAGTGGGGTAATAGTGAGGCAAAGATGTACGTCTTGAATGTCAAGTGTCTCATGGTTGAATGATAAATTAAAAATAAGACAAAAGAATTCTTCAGTGTTTAAGGAAAAAAATGGTAAATGTCATCCATAAATTTCCTGCCTTTATAAAAATGCAGACTTTTGATTAAATATGTAATGAAAGATACTTCTCACGATCATATTACTTACGATGACATAATAATTTCATCAATGGGCAGTAAGTGAATGTGTCATTAGTAATATTCAAACAAAACCTAAGCTAGAATCCTTAGGAGTAAGTATAGTTGAGGTTAAATACTTACGCTAACCTTTCACCTATTTTTTTTCCATTTTATTATTTTAGGAGCAAAGACAGAAACAACGCTAAATTTGGGGGTGAAATTTTAACTCATTTATTTTATTATTTAAAGATTCTATAAAGTAATATTTTATTCTGAGTTTTGCAAGCAATTTGAAATTAAACATTTTCCTTGCACCTGTAAAAATGTGTAAATGATGAAACTGGCAGCATGATGATCGCTTTACAGAGAAGCATTTCCTTCATCATCTTCAAGGTCGTTCAGATTTATGACCTAATCACTCGTGGCCCTTTAACAGGATGCATTTGAATTCGATTAAAAAGGAAAACAAATATCAGTATGGATTTATTAATAAAATGTGCCTGACCTTTTCACTTATCTACCTCTTTCAGCATTTTGTGAGTTTTAGCTCACAATCAAAGAAGGGAATTTCTGGGACTTTAATGCTGAATGCTTCAGCTTCAGAGTGTGTGCGGATCATGGAGGGCTATCTGTTTCCTCCTTCTTTCTCTTTGGGGTTTAATTACTTCACCTACATCCTAATTCAGGTAACTCGTAAAGCTTAGCCTTTGTTGTAGGTCCAACAGCTGTCTTATGTCAGTAGCAAGTAAAACGTTCACAAAGTACCGGAATGCTGCAAGACGGTTTATAGTGCTGCAATAAAAGGTAAATTGAATTTACAAAGATGCATTTGTCACTGATTAAAAACTTACAAAGTTAATTGGAAACACCGTGGAGGTGTTACCACACAACTCGAGGTGTAATGGGTGGTTCTAATTCAGCCTGAAGGAGAGTTGCTGGTCCCATTATGGTCTCACACAGTAAGATGCCCGGCGACTTGCTCCAATTTAAGTAGCAAAGCAACACCGTAAAGATCTTAAATATTTTTAATAGAGGTGAGTGTAAATTTACTCACGATTATTCTTGAAAATAGCTAGAGGAAAAAGCCTTCAGTATTAACAGAAACACAATGTGCTAATCACATGGCTTCTCCCTAGAAAACATTGTAGGGCTTTAATTTTTCCCCATCTGTGACTTTTCTTATTTTTCTGCTCTTACATTGGCAGCAGCACCGTTAGAAGCATATCAGTTGGGAAGGAAAAAATGATACAGAAACAGCCAGCATTTCTGAAGTCAACAGGATCCTCCCTTGGGACTTTGGCGAATTATCTCCACATAATTCACTTAACCTTTGCCATGTGGGAACTTGGGAAACTGAATGTATTTCTAAACTTGAGGCTTTTAATTGCTGGTGTTAGTGTCACTGGTCCAGCTCAGTTGAAGAGACGATGATTGAAAAACAGTTCTAGGAGGCTTTTCACCTCTGGAGCACATCCTGGTTATAATTAAGTTGGTGGCCTGGGGGTGGCCTTTAGATTTCTGCAGACAGGAGTGAATGGTTAAGCCCCAAGCAATGGGCCTTAATGTGGACATTCTGTGTGCACCTTGAGTTGCATGTAGAAATTTTAATTTTAGACTGTTTATATTCATTAGGCACTCTGTCTATCAGATCTAGTCCCTTAAATCTATTTCTCACTTCCACTGTATAATCATAAGGGATTTGATTTAGGTCATACTTGAATGGTATGAACTTCCTCTTAAGAAATCTGTATGCAGGTCAGGAAGCAACAGTTAGAACTGGACATGGAACAACAGCCTGGTTCCAAATAGGAAAAGGAGTACGTCAAGGCTGTATATTGTCACCCTGCTTATTTAACTTCTATGCAGAGTACATCATGAGAAAGGCTGGGCTGGAAGAAACACAAGCTGGAATCAAGGTTGCCAGGAGAAATATCAATAACCTCAGATATGCAGATGACATCACCCTTATGGCAGAAAGTGAAGAGGAGCTAAAGGGCCTCTTGATGAAAGTGAAAGAGGAGAGTGAAAAGTTGGCTTAAAGCTCAGCATTCAGAAGACGAAGATCATGGCATCTGGTCCCATCACTTCATGGGAAATAGATGGGCAAACAGTGGAAACAGTGTCAGACTTTATTTTGGGGGGCTCCAAACTCACTGCAGATGGTGACTGCAGCCATGAAATTAGAAGACGCTTACTCCTTGGAAGAAAAGTTATGACCAACCTAGACAGTATATTCAAAAGCAGAGATATTACTTTGCCGACTAAGGTCCATCTAGTCAAGGCTATGGTTTTTCCTGTGGTCATGTATGGATGTGAGAGTTGGACTGTGAAGAAGGCTGAGCACCGAAGAATTGATGCTTTTGAACTGTGTTGGAGAAGACTCTTGAGAGTCCCTTAGACTGCAGGGAGATCCAGCCAGTCCATTCTGAAGGAGATCAGCCCTGGGATTTCTTTGGAAGGAATGATGCTAAAGCTGAAACTCCAGTACTTTGGCCATCTCATGTGAAGAGTTGACTCACTGGAAAAGATTCTGATGCTGGGAGGGACTGGGGGCACGAGGAGAAGGGGACAACAGAGGATGAAATGGCTGGATGGTATTGCTGACTTGATAGACGTGAATCTGAGTGAACTCCGGGAGTCGGTGATGGACAGGGAGGCCTGGTGTGCTGCGATTCATGGAGTTGCAAAGAGTCCGACACCACTGAGTGACTGAACTGAACTGAACTGAATAGTCTAGTGGTTTTCCCTACTTTCTTCAATTTAAGTCTGAATTTGGCAATAAGGAGTTCATGATCTGAGCCACAGTTAACTCCCGGTCTTGTTTTTGCTGACTGTATAGAGCTTCTCCATCTTTGGCTGCAAAGAATATAATCAATCTGATTTTGGTGTTGACCATCTGGTGATGTCCATGTGCAGAGACTTCTCTTGTGTTGTTGGAAGAGGGTGTTTGGAAGAGGGTGTTGGAAGAGGGTGTGTTCTCTTGGCAAAACTCTATTAGCCTTTGCCCTGCTTCATTCCGTACTCCAAGGCCAAATTTGCCTGTTACTCCAGGTGTTTCTTGACTTCCTACTTTTGCATCCCAGTCCCCTATAGTGAATAGGACATCTTTTTGGGTGTTTCTTCTAAAAGGTCTTGTAGGTCTTCATAGAACTGTTTAACTTCAGCTTCTTCAGCGTTACTGGTTGGGGCATAGGCTTGGATTACAGTGACATCGAGTAGTTTGCCTTGGAAATGAACGGAGATCATTCTGTCATTTTTGAGATTGCATCCAAGTACTGCATTTCAGACTCTTTTGTTGACCATGATGGCTACTCCATTTCTTCTAAGAGATTCCCGCCCACAGTAGTAGATATAACGGTCATCTGAGTTAAATTCACCCATTCCAGTCCATTTTAGTTTGCTGATTCCTAGAATGTTGACATTCACTCTTGCCATCTCCTGTTTGACCACTTCCAATTTGCCTTGATTCATGGACTTGACATTCCAGGTTCCTATGCAATATTGCTCTTTACAGCATTGGACCTTGCTTCTATCACCAGTCACATCCACAACTGGGTATTGTTTTTCTTTGGCTTCATCCCTTCATTCTTTCTGGACTTATTTCTCCACTGATCTCCAGTAGAGCACCTACTCAGAGAAGGCAATGGCACCCCCACTCCAGTACTCTTGCCTGGAAAATCCCATGGACAGAGGAGTCTGGTAGGCTGCAGTCCATGGCGTCTCGAAGAGTCAGACATGACTGAGCAACTTCTCTTTCACTTTTCACTTTCATGCACTGGAGAAGGAAATAGCAACCCACTCCAGTGTTCTTGCTTGAGAGTCCCAGGGACGGGGGAGCCTGGTGGGCTGCCGTCTATGAGGTCGCACAGAGTCGGACACTACTGAAGTGACTTAGCAGCAGCAGCAGCAGTAGGGCATCTACTGACCTGGGGAGTTCCTCTTTCACTGTCCTATCATTTTGCCTTTTCATACTGTTCATGGGGTTCTCAAGGCAAGAATACTGAAGTGGTTTGCCATTCCCTTCTACAGTGGACCACATTCTGTCAGACCTCTCCACCATGACCCACCCGTCCTAGGTGGCCCCACATGGCATGGCTTAGTTTCATTGAGTTAGACAAGGCTGTGGTCCATGTGATCAGATAGGCTAGTTTTCTGTGATTATGGTTTCAGTGTGTCTGCCCTCTGATGTCCTCTTGCAACACCTACCGACTTAGTTGGGTTTCTCTTACCTTGGATGTGGGGTATCTCTTCATGGCTGCTCTAGCAAAGTGCAGCCGCCATGAGGGTTATCTCCTCCTAGCTGCCCCTCCTGACCTTGAACGTGGAGTAGCTCCTCTCGCCCCTCTTGCACCTGCGCAGCCACCACTCCTTTGATGTGGGGTTGCTCCTCCTGGCTGCTGCCCCTGAATCGGGTGTGTGATAGCTCCTCTCGGCTGCCACCCTGATCTCGGGCGTGCGGTAGCTTCTCTATGCCACTCCTGTGCCGTCGCAGCTTGGCACTTTCGGTCGCTGTCCTGACCTTGGGCGAGGGGTAGCTCCTCTCGGCCACGTCACTCATTTGTGTGTCCAACTCTTTGCAACCCCATGGACAGCAGCACACCAGGCTTCACTGTCCTTCTACCCCAAGCAAAATGGCTACCTGAGGAGGCCTTACAAATAGCTGTGAAAAGAAGAGAAGTGAAAAGCAAAGGAGAAAAAGAAAGATATAAGCATCTGAATGCAGAGTTTCAAAGAATAGCAAGGAGAGATAAGAAAGCCTTCCTCAGTGATCAGTGCAAAGAAAAAGAAAAACAACAGAATGGCAAAGACTAGAGATCTCTTAAGAAAATTAGAGATACCAAGGGAACATTTCATGCAAAGATGGGCTCGATAATGGACAGAAATGGTATGGACTTAACAGAAGCAGAAGATATTAAGAAGAGGTGGCAAGAATTCACAGAAGAACTGCACAAAAAGAGCTTCATGACCCAGATAATCACTATGGTGTGATCACTCACCTAGAGCCAGACATCCCGGAATGTGAAGTCAACTGGGCCTTAGAAAGAATCACTATGAACAAAGCTAGTGGAGGTGATGAAATTTCAGTTGAGTTATTTCAAATCCTGAAAGATGATGCTGTGAAAGTGCTGCACTCAATACATCAGCAAATTTGGAAAACTCAGCAGTGGACACAGGACTGGAAAAGGTCAGTTTTCACTCCAGTCCCAAAGAAAGGCAATGCCAAAGAATGCTCAAACTACCGCACAATTGCACTCATCTCACACGCTAGTAAAGTAATGCTCAAAATTCTCCAAGCCAGGCTTTAGCAATACATGAACCGTGAACTTCCTGATGTTCAAGCTGGTTTTAGAAAAGGTAGAGAAACCAGATATCAAATTGCTAACATCTGCTGGATCATGGAAAAAGCAAGAGAGTTCCAGAAAAACATCTATTTCTGTTTTATTGGCTATGCCAAAGCCTTTGACTGTGTGGATCACAATAAACTGTGGAAAATTCTGAAAGAGATGGGAATACCAGACCACCTGACCTGCCTCATGAGAAAGTTGTATGCAGATCAGGAAGCAACAGTTAGAAGTGAACATGGAACAACAGATTGGTTCCAAATAGGAAAAGGAGTATGTCAAGGCTGTATATTGTCACCCTGCTTATTTAAGTTATACGCAGAGTACATCATGAGAAACGCTGGGCTGGAAGAAGCACAAGCTGGAATCAAGATTGCCAGGAGAAATATCAATAACCTCAGATATGCATTTCTGCCACCCTTATGGCAGAAAGTGAAGAGGAACTAAAAGCCTCTTGATGAAAGTAAAAGAGGAGAGTGAAAAAGTTGGCTTAAAACTCAAAACGTTCAGAAAACAAAGATCATGGCATCTGGTCCCATCACTTCATGGAAATAGCTGGGGAAACAGTGAAAACAGTCAGACATTTTGGGGGGCTCCAAAATCACTGCAGATGGTGATTGCAGCCATGAAATAAAAGACACTTAGTCCTTGGAAGGAAAGTTACGGCCAACCTAGATAGCATATTCAAAAGCAGAGACATTACTTTGCCAACAAAGGTCCATCTAGTCAAGGCTATGGTTTTTCCAGTGGTCATGTATGGATGTGAGGGTTGGACTGTGAAGAAAGCTGAGCACTGAAGAACTGATGCTTTTGAACTGTGGTGTTGGAGAAAACTCTTGAGAGTCCCTTGGACTGCAAGGAGATCCCACCAGTCCATCCTAAAGGAGATCAGTCCTGGATGTTCATTGGAAGGACTGATGCTGAAGCTGAAACTCCAATACTTTGGCCACCTCATGAGAAGAGTTGACTCATTGGAAAAGACTCTGATGCTGGGAGGGAGTGGGGGCAGGAGGAGAAGGGGATGACAGAGGCTGGATGGCATCACCCACTCGATGGACATGAGTTTGAGTGAACTCCAGGAGTAGGTGATGGACAGGGAGGCCTGGTGTGCTGTGATTCATGGGGTGGCAAAGAGTCAGACACAGCTGAGCCACTCAACTGAACTGAACTGAAGTTTATGTTGAGATTAAAAGGAAGAAAAACTGAGATAATGGAGTCTGTGGTAAACTCATTATACCAAATATATAATATAAAATTATCATAGACTCATAGAATTTTTGGACTGGAGTCTTAGAGATTAAATGTTTAAATTAAAATGTCATGAATTTTATACATATTTTTAATTCTATGAAATCTCTATACTTTCTGATACTCTAACACTGTTTGATAATAATGTTTTTGGTGCCAGAAATGACAGTGACTATGGAATTTTCATATAGACTTAATTTGTACTTCTGCTGGATGAGCAGAGTTTTAAGTCTGATTAGTTTCTTTAGTCAACAAAAGGAATCATATAACCACACAAATTTTTTTTTAAAGGTAGAATTTGTTGAGTGCTTCCAATGTATTAACTGCTTTTTGTATTTGACCCCATTTAATCCTCATGGCATTTGAGTCCCAGACTTTCCTCACAGGCTTCCACTGATCTGAATAAGGCAACTTCTTAAGACCTCAACTTCTTTATCCATAAAATCAGGATGATATACCTTATCGAGGTGTTGTGAGAATTTAATGAGACAACATAGGGAAATACTGGGTAAACCATAAAGTCCTATTTAAATACTAATTACAGTTTTTCTTCTTCTTAATGTAACATCATTTACAGTATTTTCACCAAAAATCTCTTTGCTAAAATATTTGCACTCACAGGTTGCTTGGTAAACTTACTTGAGTACATTTGTATGGAGCAATGACTATAATCACAGAATATTAATCCTAGGAGGTTTCATCATACCTTCAGTTACCTATTTTGTTCAGAATTTTCCAGCAAACCTTAGGTAATTCTCAGGAAATGATCTTCCTGAATGATATATATGCATGGTCAAAGGACCAGTCACTGTGCAAACGGAGAAACTTGGAGATAAATGAAAATTTCAAGTTAAAAACCTTTGAAAGTTTTTGAAATTTCATTAGAATCTGAAAAATCAGAAGTGCACCATTATGGTGAAGGGAACATAGAAAAATATTAAATATACCTTCCCTTGAGGTGTTAAATGAGGTTCAGTCATAGGCTGATTTCAATCTGCAGCTAGTTTAAATAAAACAAATTTTAGCTCTAGTTTTTTTTTTCTCACTAAACTTTGGGCAAAAAGAGTCAGAATATTGTAAAATGGCCAAATGTTAGAGTGAAGTTCATGAACTTAATGACTAGTTCTTAAAATCTGTGCAGTTGAGACCAACTACTTCATAAAGTATAGATTACTATTATCACATTCTTTTCATGAATAGGGAAATCAAAGTTATAAGAGATTAAAGGACTTGACCAAGATCAGTGGAAGCCAGTCAGGGAAGAACCTGGGATTTATAGAACAAATCCTTTTACAGAAGGGCTCACAGGGACATCTCTGCCACAAAGGATAATGACTCTCAATATAAGCAAATTTATGTTCTCATCTTTGAACCCAAGGAAGCATCATCCTGCACAGACAAAATCAAGTTTATATATATGTATGTAAATATGTATCAAAACAATTCTGTGTTTTAAAAGCATGTATCTCAACAAATCTTTGTCTTTTGAAAGTATGAGGCAAGTGAAAAATATAAGGTGATTTATGGTTTGAGAGGGAAAGTTAAACAACAAAAACACTGAAATAAGTTACAGTTAAATTTCCTCTTTCTAAACTAACGCCCTTACTCTGACCTGAGTTCAGGACAGAGATCTGAGAGATTTCACAATATGAATGAGACTTGAATGACTTCAGAATAATATTTTAAATTATCACACAGCCACTTTTGACTAAGGATTTAAAATTATTTATGAATAAACCCGTATTTATTATTATTTTTGGAAAGTACTGGTAACACACACATAAAATCCAAATTATGCCTGTGCACACAGGGAGCTAGAGCATCTTAAAAGATATTATTCACATTTCTGAGGGAAGGATCTTCCCTATCTCTGGGCTCTACAATGCTATACTTCCTTTCACATAGCTAGATTTTTATGTTGTGTTATGCTCACTCAGCCAGATCCAACTGTGACCACTCTTTGTGACCCCAGGGACTGTGTAGCCTGCCAGGATCCTCTGCCCATGGGATTCTCTAGGCAACAGTACTGTAATGGGTTGACATTTTCTACTCCAGGGGATCTTCCCAACACAAGGATCAAACCAGAGTCTCTTGAATCTCCTGCACTGGCAGGCAGATTCTTCACCTCTGTGCCACCTGGGAAGCCCCAGATTTCTATGTTAGATAGTGTGAAATTATCATCGAATTTAGCAGTTAGAGTTTAGATGCCACTAAAGATGAGTAGCTGTATAATTTTGACAATCAAATAACCTCTCCAGGCCTGGTTTGTTCACCTTGAAAATGCTTATGTACAGGAGAGAGATTGGAAGAAGGGGAAGATATGCCAGCTCAGTGTTTCCAAAACCCTGTTTCGAGGCTCACAGGCAGGGGTGTGCTAGAGTCAGAAGCTTTTGAGCCAGTGCGGCTTGTGTTTGACATTGGTCACGGTAGGACTATTTACACCATAAAGTTGGTAAATGCTGCACATCAGGGCCTCGTCCTTTCCCAAGAGCTGGTTGTTAAACATCCACCAGCGTTCTACTAGTTTTCATACTTTTTCTTTCTTTGGTTGCACCCATGGCATGCAGAACTTCCCCAACCAGGGACTGAACCCATGACCCTGGTAGTGGAAGCGCTGCATCTTCACCATTGGCCAGGAAAGTCCCTTAGATACTTTTTGAATACAGATCCCCGCCTGCCTATGCAGACACATGAGTTTGACCCCTGGGTCAGAAAGATCCCCTGGAGGAGGACATGGCAAACCGCTCCAGTATTCTTGCCTGGAGAATCCCATGGACAGAGAAGCCTGGCAGGCTACAGCCTATAGGGTCGCAAAGAGTCGGACATGACTGAGGTGAGTTAGCACACACACACAGTCAAATAGGCTTTGGAAGGAAACACAAGCTTTCTCCATCCCTCTCTCCTTCCTTCTCTCCCTTCTTCCTTTTCTCCTACCCTCTTTCCCTTCTCCCTTCTCTTGCTCTGATAAGTAATGTGATTTCTTGAGGAAGAGCTACGCAATACCTCCCATTACAAAACTTTACAAAAATGCTTTTCAGACATGTCTCTTAATCCTTAATGTTCCATTCCTTACTGGGACTGATTAAATCTTTTATACCTCTCTTCTTATTCTCCAGTTTCTCTGAAATCTATTTCTTCCTTTCTTTCTCAACACATCATATGTGTTTGTATGAAATAAGAAAAAGTAAAAGTATATTTAGAGAATAAAAATAACAGTTCCTACCTCCCCTATCAGTACAGTTTTTTGTTTTTTTTTGTTTTTTACTATGGGTCTGCTGAGCTTTTAATATGCCAATGTCCATTGTGAACCTCCAGAGGAGACATTTCCAACTATTTCCACCCAGACACTGCTTCCTCAAATACTTATTAACATGTTGAAGTATGTGAATATTTTTTGGAAGACTAATTTTCCAAAAAAATGGATAAACGGATTTCTAAAGAAGCCTTTAAGTTGCAAAATTCTACTAAGTATATGATTCTAAAAATGGTTATGATTTCCAATATAGGATGAACCACATGATATATGGAGGTCCTAGTTTTTGGATGAGCCCGTGAAATGAAGACAAACGATTCTGTTGATTTACTTCTAGGATGGTGAAGATTCAAGTATTGAAATGTTCACATCTCTTTTGCTGTTTCTCTAGAGATATGATGGAAGAGAAGGTTTTGTGAAATTTTAAGAAATGCTTTGCTGTTGCCCTAACCCAAAGCATCCTGGAAATGCAGCCTGTTTTTAGTGCTTCTTGAAACAAAAAAATCAATGACAATTCTCACTAAGAACTAAGTGTGTTTAAAAATATAGCCACCTGTATATAGAGGTAAAGAGCAAGACTGATGACTAAATAGACATATAGCTTTAAAGATTCTAGGAGAAATTTAGAATACATGAATTCCATTTAAAACCTGGCTTTTACTTCTACTAATCCTATTCACTAGATTAAAATAATATCTATGATACATTTGCAAGGTTATGTCTATGCTTCAACCAGTGTTAAGGGATGCTATAACACTCATTCTCTCTTAAGGAAAATTAACCCAATTAACTCTTTTGATTTATTGTCAGAGACCTTTTAAAGATAAATTACAGCTAAATTGTAGTTATTGAAAACAGATCATTTGCCTGTGAAATATGGTATCATTATGAATGCGAATGTGAATGCCAGGTTCAGTGCCTTTTTAGACTAGGTTCAGACTACCAGGGTTCTTGGTAGGTTGAATTAGTATATGGATTCTGATAATTGCTACTAAAATAAGGTGAAATGTTAAAAGACTAAAGTAAAGGTAAAGGCCAAGGGAGATGACAGCATGGATTAAAGGAATTATTGAACTCTTACGCCAGCACACAGAGATCAACCTTGAAGACAGCTTTCTTTAAACTCACCCTGTATCTTATTGAAGAAAGCAATAAAAAATAAAATAAAAATAACAACTCCGTCTGGTCTCATTGCGCTGAACACTACTGCTGAAAGGGTGTGAGACTGAAGGGATCCAGGGGCGAGTTGTAAGTGACACACGCACAGACCTGTTAACAATTAACCTTTTTCTCCCTGTTGGAATTCACAGGGGACTTGGCCCACAGGAAACTGGAGTTAGCTTTCTTCCCGGCAGTTCGGAGAAAATGCTTTTAGCAGAAAATCCTGCCTGTGGACCGTATATTGAAGATCACTTTGAGAATAAGTCAAGGTAACATCGCCTTCCACAGGTCAGTAAAGTGTTGAAAGAAGGTGGAATGGATGGTGGCCGGGAAGACACTGAGTGTAAGGACTGAATCATGTCAAAATCCAAGGCAAAATGAACATGGAGAATAAAGATATTACAAACAAACTCCTGTCAGAAGTGAAGATAAGCTAGGGTGATTTTCAAATTATTTTTGATGATTCCTAAGGGATAGATTTGGAGCAGGAAATGGCAACCCACTACAGTATTCTTGCCTGGAAAAAGCCATGGACAGAGGAGCCTGGTGGGCTACAGTCCAATAAGGTCACAAAGAGTCAGACACAACTGAGTGACTGAGCTCGCAAAGGACAGATAAATTTCTGCTTACTTTGAGGATGAATGTACATGAAATGCCAGTGATACAGTGATGGAGACACTTTTTATTTTCTCTTCTCAAAAGGAGATACTTTAGCTTACGGGAAATTACTTTTCTCCTGTGAAAGATTGTTTTAGGAAAAGAAAAAAAAATGCTAAAATGAACTGAATTCATATTAGCAGTAGGCTAAAATTATTCTCTGAAAACTCCATGCAACTTTTTGAACTATTGTATATCCAGAGTCTAACACATATTAGACAAATAATACCTATTTGCTGAGTAAACAGTGATAAATTAATACATAAGTTTTAAATGGGGGTGAATAGAGAGGTTAGTGAGCAAACAGAAAAATATAAGGGAAAGCTAGCTAGATATTTTTACATGTGTCCAACCCAAGTAGATGGATTCAGGTTTTCTTTTGGCAAATTAAATATTACTATTCTTTATAATAAGCACATAGTTCCATCATGTTTAGCTAATAGTTGTAATCTTTTTGTATTTTTCCCTTTAATTCCAAAACCCTTATTTCCACCAATGGTGGGAGTTAACTCTAAGATCCTAGGAGTGTGGAAGAACTCTCTCTCCAGGGGAAGTGGACACTCTTAACTCACGGCAGAACTGGGTGACTGTGGAGAGAGCTCTCACCCTCAAGGGTCTGCAAGCACCACCCCCTCCTCTCCACACTCTAGAGGTTGTCCAGTCACTTTCTCTCACTTCTCCAGGTCTCACTTTCTATTTGAAACCTGTCTGTACTTGTGCCTTACAACCTCAAGGATGTGAATCTCTTGCACACTCTATAGCAGGATCCACACTACCAAGACACACTCAAGCCCACTTGAGTATCTTTGGAGGGAAGATCAGACTTGGTTCCCAGTTCCCTCAAGGAAGTTTAACTAGTTCACCTCCAAGGTCATGCTCAGATCTAACAGTCAATTAATTTTGATTTTCATGGTTCTAGGAGTCTATGACCTTAAGAAGGAGTAACCACAGAATATGAAAGGCCCATTTCAAAGGTCTGGCCTATATTTAATGGTCCAGGTGGATGGAAGGTGCAGAAAAACTACACTGAGGAGGTTGTTGTGGTAAATAGCAGATGTGTAGGTGACTGCCCCCAAGGGTTCCTCCAAAAGGATGCTTATACGTGCTGCCAACTTCTGGAGGTGTGGGGAATGGGTAGGGGGATGTCAGGGCTTGTTTGCCATCTGTCAATTACTGAAAAGACTATGATCCCTTCCCTACCCACAACTAAGTGTGTATTTCAAAGCTAAAATATTTCTTCCACATGAGGCTCAAAATTTATATACAGTAAAATGAAAACTGTATTTTTTTAAAAAAGTTTTTCGGCTTGTTAAATTCTGGAAATCTTCAAAATTCAAGTTGAAATTTTCTCACTGCTATTGCAAGCATGCATTTGGGTCTTCTTATTTGAAAATCTCACACCGACACTGATCTTGGGTCTGAAGTTTTTGTTCTTGTTTTTGAGAAATGCCAACTGAATAATTCTATCAGTCAGCCACCTGTGGAGAACCATAAGTCTAAAAACCAGACCCAGGTGTACACTAGAGGTGTATAGATTAACCCCACAAAATGTCTCCAGCTCTTTTCCCATTTCTGTAATTCAGTAGCCTTCTCATCAATTCTAGGGCTTTATCGATCACTTCTGTGCCAGTGGTTCCAGAAAGCCCTCTCCAGGTCCAACTGGATGATCCTCAGATTGTCTTCTCCCTCCTGCTCAACCACCAAATTCTCTTTCAATTTCTGCAACATTCTCTCTGCCATGTAGCCTGCAAACTTGACATGATTTTTGAATGCTTCTAGTTCTTTAATTCATCTCTTCATTTAACGATAGCTGTGGTATCCCTTTCATGCACCATGTATTAGGAACTGGGGATATAGGTGCTCCTGCTCTCTAGCAGCAGACAAGCAGGCTTGGAATATATCTTGTATCTTGCCCCTTCCATTCTACTCCCTTAGTTTCAGTTCTCATGGTCTTGTGCTAAAGCTGCCGCTGCTGCTAAGTCGCTTCAGTCATGTCCAACTCTGTGCGACCCCATAGACGGCAGCCCAAAAGGCTCCCCCGTCCCTGGGATTCTCCAGGCAAGAACACTGGAACGGGTTGCCATTTCCTTCTCCAATGCATGAAAGTGAAAAGTGAAAGTGAAGTCGCTCAGTCGGGTCTGACTCTTCGGGACCCCATGGACTGCAGCCTACCAGGATCCTCCGCCCATGGGATTTGCTAGGCAAGAGTACTAGAGTGGGGTGCCATCGCCTTCTCCTTGCACTAATGCTAGGTTGTGCTAATGCTGATCTTTTAACCCAGTTTACACAAGGGACTGGCAGATCAATCTTCTCCAAATAGAAACAATCATGTCATGCCTTTGCTCAAAACCTTCAGCTGCTTCCCATTCCCTACTGTGACACAGCCCTTTGTAGCAGAAGGAACACGGGGCTGAGAGTCTGGAGGCTGGGTACTGGAAGAGCATGGGCTACAACGGAAATCGAGTAGGTCTCTAATCCTGGCTATGTCTAAAACTCACTGTCAGACTTGGGATAGTTTTCTGGATCTTTGTTTCCTTCTCAGTAATGGGGTGAAAGGTTGCGGATTTGGTGTGATGAATTCTAAACACTCAGCTCCTATTTTCTATTTTGCTATTATTCTATTTTCAGAACCCTACCCCTCTGCAGACTCGGGGGTCTTTGAACTATGGTATATTGTCTGGTGTGCTACCGATTTTAAAAGAAATGTAAGTAAAACTTTCTAAGAATTACTGCTTTTCTTCTATGGAATTGGAAAAGCTCCTTTGTTTTACCTCCAGAAAGAGATGGTTTAATAATTCTCTGCTCTCTTCTTTCTCAAGGTGAAAATTATCACCACCAGTGCAACCATTAGCTTCTACACACACACACACACACACACACACACACACACACACACACACACACACACACACACACACAGAGCTTCTCACTGTCGGCTTAGGTTAATTCAGAAAGGGAACATTGGGAAAACTAAGGCTAGCTCTAATGTTTCATTAATCAAAATGCTTAAAGTTTATAGCTATGAACAGAGGCACCTCTTCTGGTGCTCAATGAACATTAGGGCAGGTTGGGAAACAGTTACTCTCTCCACGCTGGTCTTCTGCCACTGACTTTGGCAGTGTCTTTTCAGGGGCACCCAGCTCAGAAAGACGGATAATGATTCTTTCTAAGAGGCTTCAGCCTCCTTTCTATTGATCTACCTTTAGGAGTCTGAGGTGGCAAGTTTGGTGTCTTTGATGCACTGCTATTTAAGAGTAGCCATTTCAACATGGGAACCAAATATGGTTATGAATATATTTGGATTTGTATTAGAAAAAAATAAAATCCTACGTTCCCAGAGCAGACATATGCAAGCTGATTCCCACCCCGCCCCCTGCCCCTTTGACGATTCGGTGACAAATTTGTTGTTGAGTTATGGTCATCACGGTTACATAAGGAACAGCAAGGAAAAATGATAGCCCATCATATATTACCTTGATGTTCCTGTGTTATTCAGGGTGATTATACTGATTCTAGAGGTATATCATACTGACTACCAGCTCTGAGTCTCACCCACTGCCGTGCCCCTTCTGTGACCTCTGCAGCTACGAGTCCTGCCTGCTGGCTTCTTGGGGACCTTGTGTGCGCAGAGAAGAGGATGATGGGTAGATAATGAGAACTAGTTCTCTATCTTGTTATCACATTTGTATTTTTGTACTTGAATTGCTCTTATAGAATAGCAATTGGTAGGCGTGGTTAGAGAGAAAATAATATACCTTAGGGGACTGTTACATGGTTCACAGACAGGTTTTAATGACTTCTTTTTAAAATTATCTTATAAAACCATGTCCAAATTATTTAGAAAATAATTATTAATTTCTTAGTAGAATAAACTTAAGCTAGATCATTTTGGTGGTTGCTGTGTATATATGAGTAAAGCAAATTATAGGAATTTTGTGTTTTTTCCTGTATTTTTCATTATGTTGGTCTTAAAGACAAAAGTTAGACTACCTTTTAAAATTGTATTTCCTGTATTTTTTTACCTCCATACTTGTCTATTTCTCTCCTCAGGTAAGATGTTATTACTCTTCCTTAATTGAGTTAATTTTTTTTTGAGTTGATATTTATAAAGCACTGAAACAGGATATGGTACATGGTATATGCTTAATAAGATAATTATAAAAATTAATTAAGAATTAAAAACCCAGCAATATTTTTTGGGGGAAAATTCCAGTAACTGGCATTATCAACTGCTTTCACTGGAAGGTGATTTTAGAATTTACTCTCTATAAATTTTCAGATTTCAAACCAGATTAAAACCAATATTTCTGTTGAAAAGTATATTAAATTTATTTTACACAATTATTATTCATGCTTATTGTAGAAAGTATATGCAAATACAGGTAAAAATATTCCAATGCTCAGATATAATAGCCTTAATATTTTATACATTTTCCAGAATTTTTTTCCTCTGTGTATATATATATATATATATAACTGTATATATATATTTAAAAATATAAATGCATGTGCCTATTAAATGATATGTTTAAAGGGATACACTCACATTTTTACATAATTTAAATACATACTTTAATGGAATCTGTTTTTCTCATTCATTCGCATGATAGCTTAACAACCCCCTACAAAGCAGTTTAAATTATTGCCATGTTGATAACCGTGCAGCAGGCCATGAGCTTTGTGCTCTACATGTTATTCTGTCTGGTCCTTATAACTCCTAAGAGATAGCTATTACTCTGTCCCCATTACAAAGGAGGATCTGAGGGTTAGAATAAGGAATTTAGTAAGGCCACATAGTTGGTATCTGACCAGTCTACTGTGTTCTGAATCACTGGACTTTAATGCTAGACATCTCTGGGACAAGGATAATAATTCAGTATATATATTATGTGTTAGTATATAATATATGTCATTCATTATGATAATTCAAGGGTAATACTTTCATTACTTTTGTAAGATTTAGGGCCACATCTTCATAAAAAGTCAGTCATCACAAGCTCCAAATTACATTCAGTCCATTTTCTATACTTTAGTACCTGTGTTCAGCTTGTTACGATTTCCACAGCATGAAAATCAAAAAGATCTAGGCTTCCATAGTAGCTCGGTGGTAAAGAATCTGCCTGACAATGCAGGAGGCACGGGTGTGAACCTGCGTGGGAAGATCCCACATGCTGTGAAAGCCACAGCTAGCTTGTGGGCCACAACGGCTGAGCTTGTGCCCCCGAGCCTGGAAGCTGCAACAAGAGAAGCCCGTGGAACCCAGCTAGAGGGAAGTTCCTGCTCACTGCAACTGTAGAAAAGCCCACCCAGCAACAAAGACCCAGGACAGCCCCGAATAAGAAATATAAATAAATAAGATTATATAAAAATCAAAAGATCCGAGTTTTTGTCCCATCTCAATTCAAATCAATTGTGTGACCGATCACACCATTGTTCTCCTATTCGTGTCTTTTTATCATCCCTGACAAGAAGGGACTGGGCCAAGAGCTATTTACTCAATATAATTTATTGATCACATTCGAAAAGATAAGTTAGATATCAGGATAACAAAAGAAAGAAGATATTCCTCTCGTCAAGGAGCTTCCCTACAGACGGCTGGGACTAAGCTCGTGTGTGCTTTGACAGAGGGCTGAACTTTGTGCTGGTGGATCAGGAGAAATGAGCCACAACTCCTTCAGCCATCTCAGCCCCTAAACTCAGGACTCGAAAATGACTGGTTCCTTCAAATGTAATTTACTCCAAGGTGAAAAATATATGTTTACTGAAGCTTTCAAGATAAAATCATTGCAACAGTAGCTTAATTCACTTAAACACAATTGCGGTGACAGTGTGATATTAGACAGTTGACTGTTCATTTTATGGTGGGATAAAAGTTTGAGTCTGCTTTTGAGTTGGCTTATTATAAACTGAGAATTGATTTGGGCTTCACAAAATGAAGGATGCCATCATTTCCTTTTGTTCCACTGAAAAATAAAGGCAAATTATGCAAAGATGAAACTCACTTCATAGAGAAGGGATACTTGTAGGTTTTCTTTGTAAGTAATGCTGGAAAATCTTTAGATACATTGTTGGAAATAAAAAGCCTCACATTTCTTATTTCTTAGTAAAATATTTGTAAAGGGAAAAAGTTCAAATCTTATTTTGTTAAAGTAAATTAAGCAGCACATTTCTAGCACATTTCTGTAACTGGTTTATTTTGTTTTATTTGCATGCTGCAGCTTTCTACAAGGAGATTATGATCCTGATTTTTACTGAAATAAAATTGTTTTTTTACTGAAATTACTTTTTACTGAAATAAAATTGTAAACCCTTCCTATTGATGTGAAAGTAGAAGTGTTAGTCACTCAGTCATGTCCAACTCTTTGTGACCCCATGAACTGTAGCCCATCAGGCTCCTCTGTCCATGGTGATTCTCCAGGCAAGAATACTGGACTGAGTTGCCATTTCCTTCTCCAGGGGATCATCCCGAGCCAGGGATTGCTGTCACATTGCAGGCAGATTCTTTACCATCTGAGTCACCAGGGCAGCATCTCATTGGTGTAGGAATTAAAAATTTGCATATTGTATTACTAAATATTGCTGCCAAAATATTCATAACCTATTGACTTTACAACACCTTACATTCTAAGACTTTGCAAGGATAGGCTTCAATAGTTTGATAAATAAGGTAACCAAATTGCCATTTATTTATTCAGTGTAAAAATCACAGCTAAAACAGGAGTATGATTATTGTAAGCATGGAGGAATGGCAGTTAAATCACATTCAATTTAAATTTAAAGAGGCAGAAACGTAGGGGGAGGAAGAGGAGGAAACGGGGAGGAGATGGACTTAATTCATGTATTCTTATCGATGATTTCACTTAAGGGCCCTGAAGTCCCCACCAGGGCCCTGCTGAGCCAACGCAGGTGTCCCCACACCCATGCTCAGGAAGCATCACTATCCAAAGAGCAGTCAAGCTCTAGGATCCTGCTCTCTTAGGTTTGTCCTAGGGCTTTTTCTGCTATACCACCTTGTAGGGACTCATGACTATTCTGTGGGGTGAGGAGTGGGGCAGGTCCAAGTGGACTTTACTTAAATCTTTATGGTTCAAGAAGGATAATGGTGTTAACTATACTATGTCTCACAATGTCTGCTAGTGACTCTATTGAGTTATAATTTAGCCCCAAAGTCAAAAGTACAGTTGATGTTAAGTAACCTTAAACATAAGTGATGCACGAGTTCTAAGTGTTATAAAATGCAAGGGAAAATCACAAAATCATGGACTCAGATTTCCAAGTTAACACTCCTAAACTTCCTGGGCACCCTTTGAAGATGGAATTTGTACAGGTCACATTTCATTAATTAAACTTGATCCTGAGCTGTGAAGTTCTTCAGTGAATTTTGTGTGTAATATCTCCCTGGTTCTACAATGAAGAACATGCACACTACTTTGTAATTATGCAGAGAAGACAAACATTACTTATTATTCTTTGAGTACCTCTTTCTTCAAGTGCTTTTCCTCCAAGTGCTGCCTGTTTTGAGGTTCTGATTTTGTACATGGAGGGAAATATGGATCACAGAAAGCGCCACAATAATAGATGGTATGCAGAGAGATAAGAGAAACTACATATCTCCTCCTTTTTTTGATGAAAATGTTATTTGTCAAAAGCACTCATTTTCTAGGTATTTTTAAAGAATAAATGACCCTTTTCAATCTTAGGACTCTGTTTTTGGAGATTAATCTCAGAGTTAGGCAAAGAAGATGATAACCCCCATGACAGGCTTTCTGATTTTATTGCTGAATTTGCCTCTTAATTTTTCCCAGCCTGTGCACCTTTGCTCAGGGGAGACTTTCTTGACTTATGCCAGTTAGAATGCTGTTATTTCTAAACAAAATCCAATCTAAATCTCCTCTAATCAACAAACCTCAATGATTATCATGCAGTATTTTAAAACCAGGAGGACTCTGAGTTGCTGGGGACCAAGAAGCCAATGAGAGATGGGGGCATAGACCATGTGACATGGAGCCTCGGCAGTAAAAGAAGAGGTAAAGGGGTGAGATAGGTGGAGATAAAGGTGAAAGCATTTTTATTACTTGGCAATCCATCATTTTAAGGAGGCAAGAGCCCCAAAGAACAATGGAACTATGCAGATACAGTGAATTTGGCTGAAGAAACAAATGTTACTCTACAATGGGGCTGTCAGTTGACAATATCTATTTATTGAACACAGTGTAGAGAACTGCACTAGGAATTATGCCAGGGCTTAAATTACAGACAGTCTCAGAGTCACTCCCCCTCCTTCCTGTGTCTTAGAGGGACGGGAAAGAGGGAAGAGATGTTTGTTTCCTCCCTTCCCTTGAAGTTCATACTGTAGCTAGTTCCATAGTCTAGTGAAATGATTTCAAATTACGATGGTCTTTCTTAACACTGACATCCTGTTAAGGAAAGAGGACCCTTTCCTGATTAGTACATTAATACCGTTTCATAAATTGCAGTTATCACACAGGATAAAACAAACACAGGTAAAATGACATTTTGCTTACCGTGAGACAAACATCTGTTGAATTCAAGTTTCTTTCAGTTCAGTCGCTCAGTTGTGTCTGACTCTTTGCAACCCCCTGAATCGCAGCATGCCAGGCTTCCCTGTCCATCACCAACTCCCGGAGTTCACTCAGACTCACGTTCATTGAGTCAGTGATGCCATCCAGCCATTAGGGCCCTTTAAATACAGGGCACTCTCTGCCCTCCTCTTCCCTCTTTTACTTCCCCACCACCAACTCCACTGCCTGCATCTTTATTGGAATAATCTCTTCTCTCCCCTCCCCATGACTTGGTTTTCCTTCATTCCACAGGAGCACAGAGCCACTTGCAAAAAAAAAAAAAAAAAAAAAAGAAGCTGGTGGGAAATGAAAAGATCCTGAGCAGGCAGCATTGCAATGGCAGGAGTCTTCCCTACTCAGACCTCCCCCAGTCAGCTCACCAGAGCTTCCGGTACCACTAGATCCTCTGTAGGGCTACGGAGAACCTCTTCAGAGTGCTAAGCCTTTTACTCACTTTCAGATAGTATTTATTTAAACAAATCAGTACCTGACTTGGGGTGAAGATACTCTGATGCTGGTGTGATAAAAACAAATGCAAAGATGCTGGTGCAGAAGAGAAGGGTGAGGAGGAGCAGGAGAGGAAGAAAGGGTAAGAGAGGGTGCTGGAATGCCACCACATCAGACCTCCTCTTCTACACTTGCCCTAAATCCCACTTGCTCTGCACTTTGGTTCCCTGCATCCTCCCTGGGATTGGGAGGTGGCTACCTTATGATCTTACCACATTGTTATGGGCCGAACTGCTTCCTCCCCCATTCATAATGCTGAAGTCCTAAGCCCCAATGCCTCAGAATATGGCTGTTATTTGGAGAGAGGGCCTTCAAGGTGGTGATATTTAAATAAGGCCTTCAGGATGAGCCTAATACAACCCAGCTGGTATCCTCATAAGAAGAGAAAATTTGGACACACACAGAGACACCAGGGATGCTAGAGCACAGAGGAAAGACCACAGGAGGACATGGGAAGAAAGTAGCTTCTTCAAGCCAAGGACAGAGGCCTCAGAAGAAACCAGTCCTGCCAACACTGTAGTCTTTGGCATCTGAGCCTCCAGAACTGTGAGAGTAAATTACTTTTCTTTAAGCCACTGAGGCTGTGGTATTTTGTTATGGCAGCCCCAGCAAACTAATACTACATGATGGAGCCCTGGAAAACAAAAGGGCTCTTATTTCTCTGGAGTATTGAGCCCATTTAATTGCATAGAGTTCCTAAGAGTGCTTATTACCACGTGCTAAGTACTATGTCTGAGGCCATGAAATTAAAAGACGCTTACTCCTTGGAAGAATGTTATGACCAACCTAGATAGCATATTCAAAAGCAGAGACATTACTTTGACAACAAAGGTCTGTCTAGTCAATGCTGTGGTTTTTCCAGTGGTCATGTATGGATGTGACATTTGGACTGTGAAGAAGGCTGAGTGCTGATGAATTGATGCTTTTGAACTGTGGTGTTGGAGAAGACTCTTGAGAGTCCCTTGGACTGCAAGGAGATCCAACCAGTCCATTCTAAAGGAGATCAGTCCTGGGATTTCTTTGGAAGAAATGATGCTAAAGCTGAAACTCCAGTACTTTGTCCGCCTCATGCGAAGGGTTGACTCACTGGAAAAGACTCTGATGCTGGGAAGGATTGGGGGCAGGAGGAGAAGGGGATGACAGAGGATGAGATGGCTGGATGGCATCACAGACTCGATGGACGTGAGTCTGAGTGACCTCTGGAAGTTGGTGATGGACAGGGAGGCTTGGCGTGCTGCAGTTCATGGGGTCGCAAAGAGTCAGACACGACTGAGTGACTGAACTGAACTGAACTGAAGTACTATGTCAAACACTTTACCTGTATTATCTCATTTGACTGTTAAGCTAAATCCTCTGAAACCCGCTGGAGGTCAGACTTATCTAAGAAATTCTATATTATAGTGAAGATATTTGAAAGAAAAGTTGAAAGTAATTTCTTTGTCTTACAATTTGTTATACTCAATTACATTTCAAGTCAGTTCCAATCTAAAGACTGCTAACAATTTACCAAGATCATTAAACCAAATAACATCTTTGGTAGTAGCTTCTAGATGGGGACAGCTCTTTCAGCTCTTTGGGGAAAAACTAGAAAAGAAAACATATCTATAAACAAGAACTAATTGCTATACATTACTTTGAAAGGAAAGAATGTCAAGTTAATTAAACAAATATTATTTACCCATGGCTTTAAAATTATATAATAATTTAGTACCTGGTTTATTCTTAAAGATTGAACACATTTCTTGTTCTTCTATGTGTGTAACATTTTGATAGTTAAGCAGAATAGATACATGTACCATCTCAATCTTTGTTGTCTAATTAAAAACTTTTTATGCATAGCAATTTTACCCTTTTGCATTATCACAAGAGCTCATTTCTCATGGAAAAAAATTAGCATCAGTTTAAAAGAATATTTCTTTAATCACCAGTTCTGATTGTCAGTAGGACCATTTTGTAGATAGTTTTCAGCTGACTAACAAATCTTTTATTTTATTGGCTGTCTCATTTTGCTCTCTTTCATATTTCACATTTATGGTCTATTCAGACATTCTCCTGTTTTGTTAAGTAGGAATCTGTGTGGTCTTTGATGTAAGACATAATTTATTTGACAAGGAAATATGAGTCTGTGCCCTGAATCTACATTTAACTGATGGATTGAGAAATTTAAAAATTGCAGCAAGATAGACTCTCCCCCAGATTGCTATACTACTAGCATTTTGCTAATCTATTTGGCATGCATTTACATATCTGTGTCTATATGTGAATATATAGAGATTCACCAAGTCATACAACAGTACCCAAGTGTTTTCATTAATAGAAAAAAGTATCTTTTTAAATCATTGATGGTTCCTGTGGAAAAATATTAAAGACTTCTTCCTTGAAATTAAAATCAAGATATTTATTTTATTTTCATATAGATAGTTACAGCTACATAGAGTGATCCATAATGTCTTCAAATCTATTCTGCTCATTCCTCAACCTAATAAATGGAAGTTCTGTTAGCATTTCAAGATTTATATATTTCATAGATTCTCCCAAATCTATGTCCCAGTTCTGGTAATTGGAAACTTACTTGCAGCTCATTCCCTCTGCTCAAACTGCTTGTCAATTAACCTTTGCAAAATGAAAGTTTTAAAAAATACGACTTTCATATTTCAATCATGTTCATTTTCCATCACCTCAAAATGTAGAAATTAAATAACACTCAGGGGTCTGCAATGCATTTTACATATCATTTAAGATTTAAAATTAGTCTTTAGTGCTCACAAATATGACTACTATTTATATGCAATGGATTACATGGTTAAAATTACTTGTGCTGTGTATCTCCCTGCTTTGTTTATATGTATGAACAAAATACTAAGTATTCCAAAGCATTTTCCATCAATGCACACCATTTCCATTGACATTTTTGACTGCTGTCTGTAACATGCTGGGCCAGACTGAGCACTGGGGAAGAAAACAAGGATTCTATTGTATATTTGAAATTTTCATTTTGATGAACTTAGATAGGGAATTGTTCATCCTGAGCTGCTGACTACACGAGGGGAAAAAACAGCTTTTAAGAAGAAAAGAGCTGAAAAATGGAAAAAGCTAAATACTAAAAGTAAAAATGATGGGAAAGTGCTGTCACTGACGCCATTGACAACAAATATGGAGCCTGTTGTTTCAGGAGAGGCTGGAGCTGGTGGTTCCTGATACAGGTGGTAGCTGAGTAGAGAGCAAAGAGGTCCATTGTTCAGTGTAGACACTTTTATTAGAGCTTCCTATTATGCAGGGGATGGTGGTTTCCCAGAGATGAATAAACCCCGATTCTTCCCACTTCATCAGTCCCCTCTACCCACCTCCATTCTGCTTAACTGTTTATTTGAAAATCCCTGTTTCTTCCTTGGTATTTATTTTAATTTGTTTTACTAATCTGGTAAATTTTTCCCACGAACATCACAACCCTAATATATATCCCTGGGGATGAAAATACAACCTTTTGTCTGAGTCAAAGGTGATCTTTCAGGCTTCTGGGAACATCTCAACATAAACTTTTATGTCATTTACCTGCCTTTTGCCCTCTTAGATCTCAGATTCCCTCAGAAACAAAAGTTTTCATTCTTAGAGTACACTCTTCTCCACTTAGAAAACCCGCTCTACCATGCTTGAATCCCATTTAAAAACCACTCATACTGTTTTGGAAAAATCTAGACTTTGCTTGCCTGATTCTCTCTTTGTTTTGGAGCCAATTTACTCCTCAACCTGTCAGGAGAGAACAAAGTATTAGCCTGTTCCTCTCTTGCCTCTTTCATTTTTCCCCTTTATCATTCATCATTGAATATAAGCAGAATTAAAATCCAGTGGTCATTCTTACTCTGTGGAGTGACAAGGGTTTTGGGGTGTGACGGGACTAGATTTGACTCGGGCGTTGCTACCTACTGGGTGACTCTGGGCAGCTTCACTTCTCCTTTTGAGCCTCAATTTCCCTATTTGTAAGCTCTATCTTGCAGAGTTATGTAAATAGAAATAAAACATTTAGCACAAGTTTGACACAAAGTAGGTGCCCAGTAAGTTATATTTTCTTAGAAGTAATAGAGGATAGAGGTTAAAGGCACAAACTCTGAAGCCAGACGTTCAGGGTTCATAGTACCAGCTTCACTGCTAAAATGCTATGTGACATGGGCAAGCCACCTAACCTCTTGATGTAATAGTAATTTACTTTCTAGGGGTTTTGGTGAGGATTAGATGAGAAGGCAATGGCAACCCTCTCCAGTACTCTTGCCGGGAAAATTCCATGGATGGAGGAGCCTGGTAGGCTGCAGTCCATGGGGTCGCAAAGAGTCGGGCACGACTGAGTGACTTCACTTTCACTTTTTACTTTCATGCATTGGAGAAGGAAATGGCAAGCCACTCCAGTGTTCTTGCCTGGAGAATCCCAGGGATGGCGGAGCCTGGTGAGCTGCTGTCTATGGGGTTGCACAGAGTCGGACACGACTGAAGTGACTTAGCAGCAGCACCAGCAGCAGCAGATGAGCTATTATGTGGAACAGAGACTACTATCTGGAACAGAGCCTGGTATCTGGTAAGCATTATTTAAATAAGAAGTATTCTTATTTTTCTCTTCTTCTGCAGATATAACCCTAATCTCATGAGTGTAATCCTTGTTTTTCAATGAATGGAACCAAAGTTGGGCTAGGACCTGTTAGTGAGTAACAGCTTTTGAAGGCCAATCTTCCAAGCAATGTTCCCATGACTGAACTTTAACTTTCCTTGAGAGAAGGAAAACATGGTGGGTACATTCTATCTGCTATGAGTCATGAATTGCAGAGACGGCAGCCATCACTAGGACACCAGGTAAACTGGTTGGTTATAATTCATAATCCCTCTTATTTATAAGGGATATCCAGGAAATCAAGCCAAGGTTAAGGAAAGGAAAGCCCCAAGAGTGAACCTCTGAACACTGAATTCTACATCCTACCAGTACTACTCAAAAGTGTGAAAGGAGAGGTTGCTAATTATTTCAGCAATGAAATAAGTAAGAATCAACCTCATTTATTTATGTAGGTTGGAACTGAGTGTCAAATGAAATCCTAGTGGAAACTCGGTTGAGAAAAATATTCAAGATCAAATTTCTTTTTCTAGAAGTCAGTAAGAGACCCTTTTAAAAAAGGTAACAGTGATGCTTGCATTCGACGTGAAGAGACTGTGATGATGGTATGGGAATTCACCAGTCAACTTCTGGGGGCGGGTGATACATAAATTACAGACCCTTATAAATACAAATTAAAGATAAAGGAAAGATAATGTATTGAGTACAACACTTCAGAATTTTAACTGGCTGCCCTGATTATATCTTGCCTGAGCATCAGTGTGATTAAAGCAATTGATTTTCCTTTTATCATTTCATCTTTTTAGCCTCTTAATCTTTATTCATTTCTACAAACAAAGGCAATGCTTTGACTTCATCAAAGCAATACCTTCTTTGCCTTGGTTTTTAGACCTAGTTTTGGTCCATGATGAATTGCTGAATGGTTGATTTCCTCACATTCTTTTTTGCTAACTTTTCTTGACAGCTTCTGGATTGCTCTACCTAGTAATTTGCTCCATAATAATGGCTACTGTGAGATGTCTCCTAACTATTTCCTTTATTTTTAACAAGGATTCTTAACACCCTCTGTAGGTGACAATATGCAATTACAGATATAAACTGTCCCCCAGGGGATGGCTGCTCACAGATGCCACCAGGATTTTTGTAGTGCAACTGTTACATGTAATGAAAACAAAGAATCAGATTCTCCAAACACCCAGTTCAAATAAAATTTTAATTAAAAGTTATGAAGGCATTTTATTGATTAACAATCTTAGTAATTAAAGAATGTGGTTGATATTTTTTTTTCTCTAGCTGGATTTGTTCTTCCTTTGAGATCTCTAATTGTTGTATGGTTTTACATTTATTGATAACTCTGTTTGATGAATGCAGATGCCACCTTTTACAGCCGTCGTTGACAGAGTAATCATATTGTGAGAAACACCAGGCTTATGTAGTAACAGCTGTTGCAGTTATCCATGCCGACATCCATCGGGGAAATGTGTTTGCTGCTATCACGGGTACACGATAAATGGAAGGTGCAATAAAGCACAAGCTAACATTTTGAATATCCTTACAACTCGAGGAACTTTATTGCATATTACAAGCACTTTGATCTCTGTCCAGTACTTAAGTCTTAATTATCAGACTAATTGCACAGACTATGTTCATTTTCAATGGTAATCCTTTTGTGATTAGCTTCTGTGTTCAATAACTGACTTATCCTTTAATTAAAAGGACTATTAACCTTAAGGCTGCTGCTGTGTCTTGGGATTAACCCATACAGAGTTAATGTTTAATATCATTGTAAAAGCCTTTGCTGAAAGGTGTAGCATAAAAACGTGTGGAGGAAAAGCTATGAAATGTATCTCACTTTTCTGATGTGCAAAAAAAAAAAAAAAAAAAGATCTGCTAAAGGTGAGGGTTTTAAGGAAGCCTCCTCATAGATTAAATTTCCTAAGGGCCTACCTAACTGTATAGTCACTGGATTAACCCTTTGAACCTTGTACTCATTTGCAGGAAGAAAGCTCTTACTTTAGGATAAGGCAGAGTTTTCTCTCCATGTTCAAAAATCATTACAGGTGTACGTGATCAGGGTACTTAGCTGCCTGTGGTCCAGAAGAGAGAATTTCTTTTCTTTTCTTTTTACTCTTGCAGATGAAAGTTTTTAAAAATTGATTTCTTTGGAAAGGTTCGCAGTGGTTGGAAAAGAGAGAAAATGGAGGCACATTTATCTAAGTTCAAGCAGAGCACAGTCAAAGTAGGTAAAACTTGGTTCACAGGTAACTAGCGAAATGATGCAGGAGCAGATGCAGAGAGAATCAGTACCATGGTGTGGAAAGCTTGCCAAAAAGCCAGATGCGGCCGCTGGAAGCGCTCTATTTCTCCCTCCCTTCGGCATCTGGGTTCTGCAATGAACATTTTCCCTCCCGTGCACCCCATGGTCTGTGGTCTGTTACCATGCTGGTCGCTTAGGACTAGGAAGGGAGATGGTTTCTCTGATTCCTCCCTCTCTTGCTCGGATCTTCACCTGCCAGAGGAGGAGGCTCTTCACTGCGATTCCCTTTCATGAGCCCTTCATGTCTCCTCCGTGTCTTCACATGTAAAATGCAGGCTGCTGGCATCAAGGAGCTGCAGGCATGCCTTCATTCTAAGGCACCTGGGGCAACAGGCAACTCGGTAAATGTTGTTCTGTTTCATCTTCTGAATTGTACTTCCTCTGTTAGTGATGTGAAGAAAAGCCAGGCAAAAAGTTTTCTTCAGTGGCACATATTTTCAAGGAATTCAGCAATGACATTAAATATTTACCACATAAGCACTGCCATCTGTTGGGGGATTCTTCAGTGAACTAGAGGGCGAGGTCCCGCCCTCCTGAAGCTTAGAGTCTAACTGGTAGGGTAGTAACTCCTTCCAGCCCACCATGCTCACTGCTAGGGGTGGCCACACAGCGAGGGAACTGACTACATCCTGAGTAGATTGTATTCTTCCTAGGTTTAGAATTCCCTGGGTATTTTCTTCCTAATAATGAATAATGAGTTTGCGTGTAATAAGTGGGGCTGGTAAAATTTTATAAATGTTAGTAGGGAGAAAGTCTACCTTGGTGGTTTAGAGCATCAACTCTGGAGCCAGGTAGATACCAGTGCAAGCCCAGCCACACTGCGTTGTGTGATTATCTGCTGTGTGACTGTGGATGAGTCACTTCCCTTCCTGAATCTTGGTTTCCTCAACTGTAAAATGGGGATAGTAGCAGTGTTCTTGTAAAGACTCAACAAAATGGCACAAGTAAAGCATTTTGAACTATGGTGTTGGAGAAGACTCTTGAGAGTCCCTTGGAGTTCGAGGAGATCAAACCAGTCAACCCTAAAGGAAATCATTCACTGAATATTTGAAATCATTGAAAGCATTCATTGAACCCTCCTAAATATTCACTGAAAGGACTGATGATGAAGCTGAAGCGCCAATACTTAGGCCACTTGATGCAAAGAACTTACTGGAAAAGACTCTGATGTTGGGAAAGATTGAAGGCAGGAGGAGACGGGGATAACAGAGGATGAGATGATTGGATGGCATCACCAACTCGATGGACATGAGTTTGAGCAAGCTCTGGGAGTAACTGATGGACAGGGAAGCTTGGTGTGCTGCAGTCCATGGGGTTACAAAGGGTTGGACACAACTGAGCACTGAACTGAACTGAAGAATTTAGCACAATACGTGATGCATAGTTTAATAGTGGTTATTGTTCTCCAGATTTAAGTTTCTATGTCTTGAGAGACTGTCCAGTAGCTAAGAAATTAGGGGGAATATGTTACATATAGTGATTACGATGATAAAAATCGCTTCTTATAATTCTGGCCTCAAATTACTCGTTTGATCCTTACAGGAGTGCTATAAAGTAAACTGCTTTACTGATGACGAAACTTGGGGTAGGTGTGTGCTTTGCTCACATGTTGTAAATAAGGGAATTAAAATCAAACCAGACTCAGCCCAGGATTCCTTGGCAAGCAATTCTATTAGGGTAGAGGGAGGCACATGAATCAGGAAACTTCATTCTTTCTTCTTTCCCTACTAACTCACAGCTCAATTGTTTATCTCCTTTCACCTCAAGACACTAAACTTAAAAAAAAATTAGAATATCTTAAGTGTATCTATTAATTATGTATTCAATATATAAAATCCTTGGTGGTTGTTGTTCAGGTGCTCAGTTGTGTCTGACTCTTTGTGATCCCATGGACTGCAACATGTCAGGCTTTCCTATCTCCCAGAGTTTGCTTAAACTAATGTCCATCGAGTCAGTGATGCTATTTAACTGTCTCATCTTCTGTTGCCCTCCTCTCCTCCTGCCCTCAATCTTTATCATCAGGGTCTTTTCCAATTAGGTGGCTCTTTGCATCAGGTGGCCAAGGTATTGGAGCTTCGGCTTCAGCAACAGTCTTCCCAATGAATATCCAGGGTTGATTTCCCTTAGGATTGACTGGTTAGATCTTGCTCTTCAAGGGGCTCTCAAGAGTCTTCTCTAGCACCACAGTTTGAAAGCATTAATTCTTGGTAATTTCCTATAATTAAAGGATGCATTAATATTTGTAAAGTTAAAAAATCTACCCTGACTTCAATGTGGATTTCAAAATATGTTTCAAAAGAGCTTATAAAGTGAATTTGCTTTTAGTAGAGAAATTCTGATAATGCATTTAACTTTGATAGCAAATATGCATTAATTATATGATATTAATTTATATCAATTATGGTTTATCAAGTCTCAAAATTGTTTGGAAGGAAGCAACAAATGAAACCCGTAATAACACAACTAATGTTAAAGTAAGCCAGAGTGCTATTATTCCTAGTCTACTGTTTAGGAACACATGTTGCAGGAGGGTTATTGGACTGTTCAACGTGTTGCTTGTAAAAGAGAAATGGACCAACACAATACTGGGTAAAACTGGATGTGTCTAACAACAAAGACATTATCCTAAGATAATTTGTTGGCTCTAACAATTCTGAGGTTGGGGGTGGGAGGACAGCAAATGTATTGACACATATATGGAAAAATGGCTGGTAGTTTTAGGGGTAGATTCTATAAGCTAACTATGTCTGCACACATTTTAATTTCTGCCTATTAAATGTAGGTGAAGATACTCTGTATATATTTTAAAAATAAATTGGAGTTGAAATGTCCACAACGAACAACCTATCTCAAATAGTACAGAGAAGTAGACACAATTAGCTTCTTGGAAAAAAAAAAAAAAAAACTGTTTAAAAATGTCTGCTAAACATAGAAAGACAAATTAAGGAATCAATCCCACGGACCACTGCAACGAAAAGAATTAAATATCTAGGAATAAACTTACCTAAGGAGACAAAAGAATTATACACAGAAAATTATGACACTGATGAAAGAAACCAAAGATGAAATAAACAGATGGAGAGACATTCCATGTTCCTGGGTAGAAAGAATCAATATTCTGAAAATGACTATACTACCAAATGCAATGCCATCCCTATCAAAATACCAATGGCATTTTTCACAGAACTAGAACAAAAAATTTCACAATTCATATGGAAACACAAAAGACCCCAAATAGCCAAAGTAGTCCTGAGAAAGAAGAATGGAGCTGTAGGCATCAACCTTCCTGACTTCAGATTATACTATAAAGCTACAGTCATTAAGACAGTATAGCACTGGCACAAAAACAGAAATAAGACTGATGGAACAAGATAGAAAGCCCAGAAATAAACCCATGCACCTAAGGGTACCTTATTTTTGACAAAGGAGGTAAGAATATACAATGATGCAAAGACAGCCTCTTCAATAAATGGTGCTGAGAAAACTGGACAGCTACATGTAAAAGAATAAAGTTAGAACACTTCCTAACACCATACACAAAGATAAACTCAAAATGGATTAAAGACATAAATGTAAGACCAGAAACTATAAAACTCTTAGAGGAAAACATAGGCAGAACACTTGATGATATAAATCAAAGCAAGATCCTCTGTGACCCACCTCCTAGAGTAATGGAAATAAAAACAAAAGTAAACAAGTGGGACCTGATTAAACTTAAAAGCTTTTGCACATCAAAGGAAACTATAAGCAAGGTGAAAAGACAGCCCTCAGAATGGGAGAAAATAATAGCAAATAAAACAACTGACAAAGGATTAATTTCCAAAATATACAAGCAGCTCATACAACTCAATACCAGAAAACCAAACAACTCAATAAAAAAGTGGGAAAAAGACCTAAATAGACATTTCTCCAAAGAAGACATACAGATGTTTAACAAACACATGAAAAGATGCTCAACATTGCTCACTGTTAGAGAAATGCAAATCAAAACTATAATGAGATACCACCTCACACTGCTCAGAATGGCCCTCATCAAAATCTACAAACAATAAATGCTGGAGAGGGTGTCAAGAAAAGAGAATGCTCTTGCACTGTTGGTGGGAATGTAAATTAATACAGCCACTATGGAAAATGGTATGGAAAGTGAAGTCACTCAGTCTTATCCAACTCTTTGCAACCCCGTGTACTATAGTCCACCAAGGTCCTCCGTCCATGGGATTCTCCAGACAAGAATACCGGAGTGGGTTGCCATTTCCTTCTCCAGGGAATCTTCCCACCCAAGGATTGAACCCAGGTCTCCCACATTGCAGGTGGACGCTTTAACCCAGCAATCCCTCTGGGATTGCTAAGGAAACAAAAATTGAAAAAAACACATGTATTCCCTTGTTCATTTCAGCACTACTGTTTACAATAGCTAGAACATGGAAGCAACCTAGATATCCATAGACAGATGAATGGATAACGAAGTTATGGTACATATATACAATGGAATATTACTTAGCCATAAAAAGGAACACATTTGAGTCAGTTCTAATGAGGCAGATGAACCTGGAACCTAAAATACAAGGTGAAGTTAAGTCAGAAAGAGAAAGATAAATATCATATCTGTGACTGGTGATAGAAGCAAGGTCTGATGCTATAAAGAGCAATATTGCATAGGAACCTGAAATGTTAGGTCCATGAATCAAGGTAAATTGGAAGTGGTCAAACAGTAGATCAGTGAAGTAAGATGGACTGGAATGGGTGAATTTGATGACCATTATATCTGCTACTATGAGCAGGAATCCCTTGAGTCAAAAAAGAGTCTGAAATGCAGTACTTGGATGCATCTAAAAAACAACAGAATGATCTCTGTTCATTTCCATGGCAAACCATTCAATATCATGGTAATCCAAATCTATGCCCCAACCAGTAGTGCTGAAGAAGCTGAAGTTGAACAGTTCTATGAAGACCTATAAGACCTTTCAGAACTAACACCCCCAAAAGATGTCCTTTTCACTAAAAGGGACTGGAAGGCAAAAGTAGGAAGTCAAGAAACACCTGGAGTAACAGGCAAATTTGGCCTTGGAGTACGGAATGAAACAAGGCAAAGGCTAATAGAGTTCTGCCAAGAGAACGCACTGGTCATACCAAACACTCTCCTCCAACAACACAAGAGAAGACTCTACACATGGACATCACCAAGATGGTCAACACTGAAATCAGACTGATTCTATTCTTTGCAGCCAAAGATGGAGGAGCTATATACAGTCAGCAAAAACAAGACCAGGAGCTGACTGTGGCTCAGATCATGAACTCCTTATTACCAAATTCAGACTTAACTTGAAGAAAGTAGGGAAAACCACTAGACCATTCAGGTATGACCTAAATCAAACCCCTTATGATTATACAGTGGAAGTGAGAAATAGATTTAAGGGATTAGATCTGATAGATACAGTGCCTGATAAACTGTGGATGGAGGTTCGTGATATTGTACAGGAGACAGGGGTCAAGACCATCCCCAAGAAAAAGAAGTGCAAAAAAGCAAAATGGCTGTCTGAGGGGGCCTTACAAATAGCTGTGAAAAGAAGAGAAGTGAAAAGCAAAGGAGAAAAGGAAAGATATACCTATTTGAATGCAGAGTTCCAAAGAATAGCAAGGAGAGATAAGAAAGCCTTCCTCAGTGATCAATGCAAAGAAATAGAGGAAAACAATAGAATGGGAAAGACTAAAGATCTCTTCAAGAAAATTAGAGATACCAAGGGAACATTTCATGCAAAGATGGACTCAATAAAGGACAGAAATGGTCTGGACCTAACAGAAACAGAAGATATTAAGGAGAAGTGGCAAGAATACACAGAACTATACAAAAGATCTTTACAACCTAGATAATCATGATGGTGTAATCATTCACCTAGAGCCAGACATCCTGGAATGTGAAGTCAAGTGGGCCTTAGGAAGCATCACTACGAACAAAGCTAGTGGAGGTGATGGAATTCCAGTTGAGCTATTTCAAATCCTAAAAGATGATGCAGTGAAAGTGCTGCACTCAACACATCAGCAAATTTGGAAAACTCAGCAGTGGCCACAGGACTGGAATAGGTCAGTTTTCATTCCAATCCCAAAGAAAGGCAATGCCGAAGAATGCTCAAACTACTGCACAATTGCACTCATCTCACATGCTAGCAAAGTAATGCTCAAAATTCTCCAAGCCAGGCTTCAGCAATACATGAACCATGAACTTCCTGATATTCAAGCTGGTTTTAGAAAAGGTAGAGAAACCAGAGATCAAATTGCCAACATTCACTGGATCATTGAAAAAGCAAGATAGTTCCAGAAAAAATTCTATTTCTGCTTTATTGACTATGCCAAAGCCTTTGATTGTGTGGATCACAATAAACCATGTAACACTCTGGGAATGAGTGGGAATGAGATGGGAATATCAGACTACCTGACCTGCCTCTTGAGAAACCTATATGCAGGTCAGGAAGCAACAGTTAGAACTGGACATGGAACAGCAGACTGGTTCCAAATAAGAAAAGGAGTACATCAAGGCTGTATATTGTCACCCTGCTTACGTAACTTATATGCAGAGTACATCATGAGAAACACTGGGCTGGAGGAAGCACAAGCTGGAATCAAGATTACCAGGAGAAATATCAATAACCTCAGATATGCAGATGACACCACTTTTATGGCAGAAAGTGAAGAGGAACTAAAAAGCCTCTTTATGAAAGTGAAAGAGGAGAGTGAAAAAGTTGGCTCAAAACTCAGCACTCAGAAAACTAAGATCATGTCATTTGGTCCCATAACTTTATGGCAAATAGACGGGGAAACAGTGGCTGACTTAATTTTTCTGGGCTTCAAAATCACTGCAGATGGTGATTGCAGCCATGAGATTAAAAGACGCTTACTTCTTAGAAGGAAAGTTATGACGAACCTAGACAACTTATTAAAAAGCAGAGAGATTACTTTGTCAACTAAGTCTGTCTAGCTAAGGCTATGGTTTTTCCAGTAGTCATGTATGGATGTGAGAGTTGGACTATAAAGAAAACTGAGCGCTGAAGAATTGATGCTTTTGAACTGTGATGTTGGCGAATACTCTTGAGAGTCCCTTGGACTGCAAGGAGATCCAGCCAGTCCATCCTGAAGGAGATCAACCCTGGGTGTTCACTGGAAGGACTGCTGTTGAAGCTGAAACTCCAATACTTTGGCCACCTGATGAGAAGAGCTGACTCAATTGAAAAGACCCTGATGCTGGTAAAGATTGAGGGCAGGAGGGAAAGGGGACGACAGAGGATGAGATGGTTGGATAGCATCACTGACTCAATGGACATGAGTTGGGTAAATTCATGGCATGCTGTGGTTCATGGGGTTGAAAGAATCGGACATGACTGAATGACTGAACTGAACTGAACTGAATGTATACATATGAAATCTAGAAAAATGGTACTGAAGAATTTATTTACAGGGCAACAATGGAGAAACAGACATAGAAAATAGACTTATGGACATGGGGAGAGGAGCGGAGAGTGAGATGTATGGAAAGATTAACATGTCAAGTTACATTACCATATGTAAAACAGATAGCCAATGGGAATTTGCTGTACGGCTTAGGAGACTCAAACAAGGGTGTTGTATCAACCTAGAAGGGTAGGATGGGAAGGGAGATGGGGGGGGGGTTCAAGGGGGGGGGTTTATGTATACCTATGGCTGATTCATGCTGAGTTTTGACAGAAAACAACAAAATTCTGTAAAGCAATCATCCTTCAATAAAAAAATAAATTAACAAAAGTCTGCTAAACATAAAGGACTATTTATTAAAGGGCTATATTTTATATGTACCCAAAGGGTTTTTTTTGTATGCCTAGAGGGGAATCTCTGCATTATTTCTTCTTTCTTGGAGTTTAAACTACACGTCTTGTTTAAGCAGCAGACAGAGAATTTCAACTCACTGAGAGAGAAACTTCTATCAGTGCTTTGTGCTCTGATCACAGCGATCCTGAGTTTTATCTTTCCACCTCCTACACCGGGAGCTGCCTTCTTAACAGTCCCCTCTGGTTCTCAGCCCTTTCGGTCACTTTTAATTATTGAAAGTCTCATTTTGGTTACTATAATTTAGTCTCTTTCATTTAAAAATGTTAATCTCCTATTTAATCTCCTAAAGCATTCGTCTTCCTTCAGTACAGACCAGCCTTGGGACTCCGGCAGCTTAGGAGTGTGTGTGCATGTATGTGTGTGTGTGTGTGTGTGTGTGTGTGTGTGTGTTGCACAGTTTGCTCTGTCATACACCTCTTTCTTTTCCTCATTTTTACTACTCTGGTGTAAAACTACTGATGGAAACTACTCTGGGTTTTCATTGGAAGGACTGACGTTGAAGCTGAAACTCCAATACTTTGGCCACCTGATGTGAAGAGCTGATTTGAAAAGACCCTGATGCTGGGAAAGATTGAGGGCAGGAGGAGAAGTGGACGACAGAGGATGAGATGGTTGGATGGCATCACCGACTCAATGGACATGGGTTTGGGTGGACTCTGGGAGTTGGTAATGGACAGAGAGGCCTGGTGTGCGGCGGTTCATGGAGTCGCAAAAAGTCGGACACGACTGAGTGACTGAACTGAACTGAACTCTGGTGTAGAGGCAAGGAGGAACAAAAGAGCAGAACCATTTGCTGTAATTTCAGTGCTAAGTCTTTGCGGGTTTTAAGGGCAGTTCCTTACCAAGCACATTTCATGTCTGACCGCTTCCTTTCCACTGCGCTTTGCTCCCTTCTCTGTGACTGCTATGCCTTCTCAATGCTGGCTCTCTTGTGCACATGCCATGGGGTTCCTTGATGAGTTCTTCCAAGGGCTGGATGGATAGCTCCACTAGAAAAGTCTCCATAAGAATCTGAGAGCTGAGTCTTGGCCTGCTGCTTTCTCCCTCTGCCCTCAATTCAGACAGCCCATCAGTGGACAGCCTTCAGGGCTGGCACCAGTCAGGGAGCCTTTTAAGGCTGTCTCCTCTGGCCTGATGTTCTTGAGAACAACCCTAGTTACTGATAGGAAACAACAGGATGTTCTAAGCCTGCTCTGATTTTCTCCTGCCTCAGAACATAGGAGCTCTGGCTCTTTGCAGAAAGAACAATATTAGAACTAAAGTCTGAGTGCTTTGTGTGTGAGTGAGCTTTAGAGTTGGTGGCAGGCAAAAGTGCTGCTTTTCTCTTGGGTGCTTTCAGTGGTAGAGCTGGAAACATGTATCTTTTTAAGACCATGTGTTGTATTATTTTTCCAAAGTTACTCAAATTTATTTTAATTTTTGTTTTACTATAAATACTTTACTTTGTCTATCATATCCTTACTTAAAATCACCTTTCAACTAAACTGTAATTCTGCTGGTTTTTAAAAGAATTCTTTCAGTCTCAACACTCATCATTCTTTAATCATTTTATTGACACAACTAGGATACTTTAAAATTTTTATGAGGGAATAATATAGTAATATATGTAACGTATAAATATAATAAATATTTTATGATAAATAGTTTTTAGATTTATTGAATCAGACATAAGCAAAAATAATCAGATAATCAGGAGAGTTCTAATTTACTTGATCCTTAAATTAAGTTTTCTTCTTATTATTGACATAACTGATAAAAAATTTCTTTGTAAGCTTATTTTATTTTTGTAGGTGAGTGGTGAACAGAACTGGGGGCCCAATTCTCACCTTTCATCCCTCTTCTGTATTTCAGTGGCATTAGCAAAATTTCACAAATAGAGAAGTTTCAAATAGTCATCATCAGAGCTGAGGCTATTTCAGTGGTTAGCCAGAATTAAATCTCAATGAATACTACCCAATGGCAACATAGCCTAATAATATCAGTTCTTAAATTTTTGTGTGTGATTTTCACATTTCTGTAGCCATCATACTTCAGGCATTTGTTACCTCTAACTTCAATTATAACCATGGTTTTATCTTTAAATGCACTAACTTTTTGTGTTTTTTTGATGATGACTAGTTAAATTGACCCATATGTTGAGGCTTAAAAAAAAAAATTGCAACAATTATATTCATTTTCTGGATTTCTAAATCTTTAAAAAAATATCCTTGTACAGAGTCATAGCTATTTGTTTTTATTTTACAATGCTATTTTAAAATAAAATCTTTTTAGGATCTTAACAAATATTCTTTTAAATTGCTTTATCATTTACATTTTCCAAGATAAAAGTGAATTATTTTGAGTTTGTTGACCTTTTCATGGGGTGAATTCTCTTTACGTGCTTTGAAATTTTCATTTGCAAACTCATTTTGAGTGAAAAATTTTGGATTTTGTTTGTGTTTATTCTCTTCCTGAACTCACCCTTTCTTATTTATCTAAATTTCAAGCAGAACAGTAAAGAGAATGGTAAAATGAAAATCCACATGGCCATTACCTAGATTTAAACACTGTTAACATTTTTTTACACTTACTTTTTTGGCAAACTATTTTAAAGTAAATGACAGATTTGACATTTATATGTGAATCTTTTTAAAATGACATCTACTTTACATAGATACAAAGCCATCAACACAGTTAAGAAAATCAACAAAAATTTCTAATATTACCTAATACCCATAGCACATTTAAATTTCCCCCAATTATCCCCATAAAAATGTCTCACAGTTGGTCTGCTAAAAAAAAAAAAACTCCAATCAATAACTACTCATTGCATGCTGCTGTAATAACTTTGAGGTATCTTTTAAACTGGTTTTAAATTTTAAAATTGAGATAGAGTTGATAATAATATTATATAAATTACAGGGGTACAGAATCGTGATTCACAATTTTTAAAGATTATACTTCATTTATAGTTATTATAAAATATTGGCTATATTCCCAGTATTATACAATATATCCTTGTGGCTTATTTTATACATAATAGTTTATATCTTTTAGTCCTCTACCCCTATCTTTCCCCTCCCTGCCTTCCCGATCTCCACTGGTAACCACTAGCTTATTCTCTATATTTGTGAGTCTGCTTCTTTTTTTTTTTTTTAATTCACTAGTTTATTGTATTTTTTTATTCTAAGTGTGTTTTTTAGAGATCATAAAATGTATGTCTGTCTCTGAGATTTCACGTAGCACAGTACCCTCCAAGTTCATCCATACTGTTGCAAATTGCAGAATTTCATTCTTTCTAATGACCGAGTAGTATTCCACTGTATATATGTGCCACATCTTCTTTATCCATTTACCTGTTAATGGGCACTTAGCATCCTTTCTTGTTTAGTGATTTTGTAGCTGTCTCCTGGAGACTGATCCAGAACAGTTTACCACATTTACCAAAAATCTTAAGTGGTTCCTCACTGGCTATCTTTAAAAATGTTCATAAGTATTAATATTACAATTACATATAACATGACTATTGATTTAAGGTTGAAGAATTATTTCTAAACTTCATACTTAAAAAAATTAGAATAACTTTCTAACAAACCAATTTTTTTTCCTTTTAAGAGCCGGGATCCTCCCCCAGAATAGTTGTTAGTAACAGGAAAATACAAGTTTTGGTCTTTGCTGGTTGACTTTTCAATGAGCTCTGATTCTTTCTTTCCACTCTAATATGATGGAACTATACAGAAAAATGGTTATATCTCAGCTCAGCTCAGCTGCTCTCAATCATGTCTGACTCTGCAACCCTATAGACTGTAGCCCTCCAGGCTCCTCTGCCCATAGGATTTTCCTGGCAAGAATACTGGAGTGAGTTGCCATTTCCCCCTCCAGGGGATGACTATATCTACCTGATGTTAATTTGGCATTTCCTTTGATTTATTTTCTAGTATTAGGGGAGGAGTGAACTGAGCTGAGCTGAATATTAATTCATACTTTTTTGGTCACATACACAAAAGGGAAGAAATAAGGATGTTACCTACACTATGGGTCAAATTAAAATTAATGGCTTTAATGATATTAAACTCCTGACTTTGATATTGTTTCTATATTGTCCTAGCCCAGGACTTGTGCGCTTTGTGGTAATCAGTGAAAACATGATGATTTACCTAGGAAAGCCATTGGGGGTTTGCCTGGTGGCAAAGAGATGTCCCAAGTAGCCATGTGACTGTGCCTCAGAGGGAGAGAACTTCTGAGTAGGGTCACAGCAATCGAGAGTGTGCTCCTAAGCTTTTCAGGTTTACAAACGGGATTCTGACTGTCCAGTAGTCCCTTCTTACTTGTGGTTTTATTTTCTGCAGTTTGAGGTCAGCAGTGATCCAAAAATAACATACAGAAAATTCCAGAAATAATTCATATGTTTTAACTTGCACATGGTTCTGAGTAGTGTGATGAAATCACGCTCATGCTGGCCCACTTCGTCCTCCCAAGGAAGTGAGTCATCCCTTTGTCAAGTGTATCCTACCCATTAGCCACTTTTCCGCTATCTTGGTCACTCTTAAAAATTATATATAAACCAGACTGCCAATTTATTATTTTACAGTGGAGGCTGCTCTTTCAGTGGCTGGTTTCTGTGTCCATTATCCAATACATATACCCTCTTTTGGAGAAGGAAATGGCAATCCACTTCAGCACTCTTGCCTGGAAAATCTCATGGACGGAGGAGCCTGGAAGGCTGCAATCCATGGGGTCGCTGAGGGTCGGATACGACTGAGCGACTTCACTTCACTTCATTTCATACCCTCTTTCTATTATTAAGATGCTTGAGAAACTGATTTTGTATTCAAAGAATGCTGGGTGAGTAGAGATCCAGGTAAAGGCTGGACTATGGCTAATCCTGGGAGGATATAATCCACCTCTGAGCACACATCAGATTCTTGTTAAAGCAGAGACATTACTTTGCCATCTAAGGTCCGTCTAGTCAAGGCTATGGTTTTTCCTGTGGTCATGTATGGATGTGAGAGTTGGACTGTGAAGAAGGCTGAGTGCCGAAGAAGTGCTGCTTTTGAACTGTGGTGTTGGAGAAGACTCTTGAGAGTCCCTTGGACTGCAAGGAGATCCAACCAGTCCATTCTGAAGGAGATCAGCCCTGGGATTTCTTTGGAAGGAATGATGCTAAAGCTGAAACTCCAGTACTTTGGCCACCTCATGAGAAGAGTTAACTCACTGGAAAAGACTCTGATGCTGGGAGGGATTGGGGGCAGGAGAAGGAGACGACAGAGAATGAGATGGCTCGATGGCATCACTGACTCAATGGACGTGAGTCTGAGTGAACTCTGAGAGTTGGAGATGGACAGGGAGGCCCGGCGTGCTGCGATTCATGGGGTCGCAAAGGGTTGGACACGACTGAGCGACTGAACTGAGCTGAAGGGCTCGGTAGGCGGCCTGCTCCTGCTTGTATGTCTAGCCCCCACAGAGTGGGCATGAAACAGTGCAATAGTAAAACCCAGCTGGAGGGACACTTGATGGTGTGACACAGGAAGTATTTTGCTCAAAGACTTTTGCACAGTGGGGAAACTTTTTCTAATACACAACCTGGCAGCCTGTCAAAAAGAGGGTGGTTTCTATAACCTCCTTCACCCCTGGAATGCAGAGGAGAGTTGATGGCACGCAGAGGACGAAAGCAGAGAAAAGGGAATCACTTTCGGATGAGAGGCAACAAGTTTCTTTGGCAACAGAATATGCAGGAATGGAATCTGCCTAAGTTACAGCTTTCATGGAGGAGAGTCCAGGGCAAAGCAGAAACAGCAGTAGCAAGAATGATAGGAGTACTACGTATCTGATCGTTCACGTCTCTCTTGCTAGTATTCTCAGTATTCATGCCTCCATGTCCTTTTATAAAAATGCTTTGTGAGCCCCTGAGGTGGCTTATTCTGCCTATCATCTCTGCTCCTGCATCCTAAACTGCTGAGGTACTCCCATAGCTGTGAGGACTGGCATCACTGTGAATGTAGGATTTCCACGTGCCTAGGCATCTCTCAAACATGGAGCGATATTGTTATCCTCCCAGATCCACTCTCTCTTTCTCAGTCCCCACAGCATGGTGACCTCTTGCCTGTAGCGCTGTTTCTCTTAGTCTTGCTTACTTGCTTGGAGTTGCTCATGAAGAGGGAGGCTTTTTCCTTCTTAAGACAATCACTCACTTTTTGCTCTCCTTCCACTGTTTTGTTTTAAAATCAGTCAACCAACTTATCCATCTTGAACCTGAAGCACAGAAGCAGCAAAAACCTCCCTCCACTTTGCTTTCTCCCACTCGTTTCTGCCATTTTTTTCAGTTCTATCATAACTCGGTTCTAGAAAGAACAGTTACTGATTCCTTTTCCTTTTCTAACTTCCTAGCTCATTGCAGTTGGTTCTTGCTTTTACTATTTCCCAGAAATTAATTCTTCAACATTTCCAATAACTTCCTGCTTTCCAAAGTCAGTGGAATCTTTTCTTTTATTCTGTTTTACTTAACACAATGTAAATCTATGATCAATCATTTTGGAAACTCTCTGGCTTTTATAGAAGGAGGAAAAGAGGAGGGCTGTCGGTGAGAGGTGGAGTTGCTGAGACCTGATTATACGGCATATCGATAAACATGTACTAAGGGTAAGGGGACTAAAAATTTTTCCCAGAGGGTGGTGATCTCATTCTGGATAACTTCCGAGGTTTCCCCAGTACCACTCTCTCTTGGTCCTATTTCAGCCTCCTGGGATGACTGCTTTTCCCTGAGGGGCTCCTTAACTGTGGTGACCCTGGAGTATTGCTTTTATGCCCTGCTTTCTTTACATAGCCTGAAAATGTCTCCTTCACTCCTAACAGCTCTCACTAACTATGTGCTGTCAGTTTCTGAGTCTGAGTCTCCAGCTTCCATCTCCCGAACTCTAGGCCCAAATATTTAGCTGATAACTAGATCTCTTCATCTAAGTTTCACTGGCACCTTAAACTTAATATGTTCTAGATTTATCCACTTCATCTGTCTCAAACCACCTTGATGTTGCATCTGTTCTGCTATCTAGGTTGGAAACTTGGAAATAATTCTTGACTTTTTCCTCTCTCATGCTTTCTAAGTCATCCCTTCAATCAGAATCTGAGCAATCCTCATGCTTTTATCTAGAGCTCTGTAACTAACAACTCAGTTCAGGCCTTTGTTGTTGAGTGTTTGACACGATCCCAGAGAAAGAGCTTTGTGCATAGTATTATTATTTTAATTATGGATATAGATTATGAATATTATGACCACATTAATTACATATATTACTTTAAAGAACTAAAGTACCGGTTTTCCACAGGGCTTTTGATGAGCACGGTGATTACTGGAACATATCATAAGGAGGCCTCTTAACTAAGGAGATTTATGACTAAATTTTTATTATCTTGGTTGAGAGGCCAAGGAAAACACAAGGGATGGGAAGAGTGAAATGACCCTAAAGCCTTATATTTAGGCAACAGCTGAAATCTTCTTTTTCTCTGAATATTTTATCAGCACAGACAACATATGAGAAAGCTGCTACTGGCTTGAATTTCTGCCTCTTAAATGCCCCATTCCAGATGAGCAGTGAAGTAGCCAGGTGACCACAATTCCCTCCAAATCCACAAACTATTAATAGATAAGAATCTCCTTTTTTTCCGGCTGAAAGGAAAATCAAGACTCCACTGAGCAATCTTAGTGCCTTTATCTCAGTGCTTATCTCACTAAGTGGCACAGCGACTGGGGTTCTGGGCTAAGCTTCTCAGAATTAAATTCCTCATTTAGAGTCTTGTCATAATGTTAGGAGCCCCAGGCAAGATGAGAAAAGGTCAATCAGAAAAGGAAATAGCATCTGTTATTAGAAAAGGACCAGCCATATCAGTGGGCAAATAAGACATTACGGTGGTTCAGAAGGCCTTCCTTAGCCAATATCATGTGAAGACCTTGATTTCAAGTGCACAGAAATAGAAGGCAAAATGTGGCCTTTTAGAGCTGTTTTATTCATCATTATCTCAGATTTCCTGATAAAGCTGATAAGCTTGGTGTAGGCATTACATCAGCCTCTGTCATTTCTCTCCTGGCACCTTTCATGACTTTTGACTGGTTTAGCCCAATAATCTGGGTAGGAGCTCCCTTAATGTATCTGTTCTGTTACATAACTGCCCAAAGTGAATGCCTCTAGTTTACTGATTGTCTCCCTCCCTTAAAATCAGATGACAAATACTACATTTGAAACTTGTCTTCACTTAGCATTCTGTTTGTTTATATTCTGGCAGAATATTCACATAAAGGGCCCCACAATGTGGAAGAAACTGCTGTACTGCATTTTGAACGCATGGTATTGATTGCCAGAGAATCAGTTAAATTGCGCTGTGAATAATGATTGGCACTGGCCTTCACCCTTTTGGCTAAAATTGCTTATTTGTCATCCTGGCTTATGGAAGAGATAAACAATCGCTTGCTGATGATCTAACAGATCAACTGTGAGTATCATTTGGCATGTCAGATGAGAGCTAATTTAATGAGCTGTGGTTCCTGCCAATTACCAGGGAACAAATCCCTCCGCAAGCTATTCTGTACATCATCAAAATGTTTAACCAAATTCTCACTTGTGGCAGGTAAGATGATTGGGTGCTTGATTAGTCAACATGCTGTCGATATTATCTTGCATGCGTTTGTCCTATTTATCCAATCACCTTCATTCTTTAACAATGACAAATTATAATACGCAGTCATCCAATTCCTTATTTTAAATTACTCTCCTCAGTATGTGTACTAGCCGTAAACCCAAATCTCCCCACGTGTGGTGGGCTGAATGGTAGACCAAGTTATTTGTGTGGTGTGAGATCTTGTCAGTGAGCTGTTACATAAAAAGTGACTTTATTCATGCGCTGTTTGAATGCCTGTGAAGACATTCTCTAACAAGAGCAAGAAAGCGGGATAACTCTATGAAGAGTTTCACATAAAAGTGGGCGGGGGGAATGTTTGGGAATGAGTGGTCTGTGAACTAGCATGGGTGGGGCAGGGAGACAGAGATGGGCAGGGGAAGGGGAGAGCGAGGAAGGGAAGTGCAGGGGAGGGGAGCAGGGGGAAGCAGGGGCGGGAACGTGAGGTCCTGGAGCAATCCTATGAGCAGGGAGGGGAAGAAGACAGGGTCACCCAGAGAGCCCGAGTCCTCCCTGGTTGAAAGTGTCATAAATCCTTGGCTCAGCCACCTTTCTTCTCGATTTCTACGAGTTTCAGAAAATGCTCCTCCTGAGGAATGTCCCTTTCTAGGCTCTATCTTTCTACTCCTGGCTCTTGTACTTGAGCGCATTTACTGGTCCCATGATATCCTGCTGACATATTAACTGAGACCGGAAGCCCCATTTTTTTTAAGGAAACAATGTGTTTTTATTTTATTTTTATTATTATTATTTATATTTTCTTGGCTGCACTGCAAGGTATGTGATATCTTACTTTCTTGACCAGGGATTGCATCTGCGCCCCCCTAGCGGGAAGTGTGGCGTCATAACCACTGGGCCCCCAGGGACGTCCTGGAAGCCCAGTTTTGACGTTAACCACCCCCCCTCAAATCAACCAGGGCGTCCGATGACTTTAGTAAACTTACTGCCTACTGCCCACCCTGCACTGCTTCTGCTCATCTTCTCTCTCATCCTTCTTCCGCTTCTCTCGAGCAACACACACTTCCTGTGCTTCCAGAACAGCCCTGAGAGTCTGGGGGAGGGAGGCGCAGCAGTTTCTGCACCAAGCAATCTGATCAGGAAATGTGTCACGTAGGTGCCTTTCTCTCCGAAGAGGAATTCTTAGGATAGTTGCTAAGACGATAACATTTTCGTCACCTTTTTACATTCTCCCATGGGAAAAAGATTTCTGTTCTTGCTCATTTGCTATGCAGATGTTCTGAGGCATAAGTAAGAAAACACCCTGAGCTGTTTTTACTCACAATGCTTCTGGCACCAAATACATGTTTGTTTGTTTGTTTCCTACACCAAGCCATTCTCCAGTTCTCTGTGGGCACCAACTGGCTGTCTTACAATTCAACTCAGTTCTGACACTAACTACCTGGAGTCCGTGCAGACCCTGTGGGTTAAGGGCTCAGTGCCACCAGACTGCCTCCTACTTCAGCCGGTTGCTGGTCCCAGGTGGCTACCTATACTACTGCTGCTGCTGCTGCTAAGTCGCTTCAGTCGTGTCTGACTCTGTGTGACCCCATAGACAGCAGCCCATCAGGCTCCTCCGTCCCTGGGATTCTCCAGGCAAGAACACTGGAGTGGGTTGCCATTTCCTTCTCCAATGCATGAAAGTGAGAAGTGAAAGTGAAGTCGCTCAGTCGTGTCCGACTCTTAGCGACCCCATGGACTGCAGCCCACCAGGCTCCTCTGTCCATGAGATTCTCCAGGCAAGAGTACTGGAGTGGGGGTGCCATTGCCTTCTCCCACCTATACTATTGGCAGGCTATAAATCAGGGGTTCATCAAGACTCCTTGTTAGGGTTTGATAATTTGCTAGATGAGCCCATAGAACTCAGGAAAGTGCTTTACTTCCTATGCTGCTGCTGCTAAGTCGCTTCAGTGTGTCCGACTCTGTGTGACCCCATAGGCTCCCCCGTCCCTGGGATTCTCCAGGCAAGAACACTGGAGTGGGTTGCCAGTTCCTTCTCCAATGCATGAAAGTGAAAAGTGAAAATGAAGTCGCTCAGTTGTGTCCGACTCGCAGTGACCCCATGGACTACAGCCCACCAGGCTCCTCAATCCATGGGATTTTTCAGGCAAGAATACTGGAGAGGGTTGCCTTCTCCTTCTCCAGGGGATCTCGCAAACCCAGGGATTAAACCTGCATCTTCTGTCTACTGCGTTGGCAGACAGATTCTTTCCCACTAGTGCCATTTGGGAAGCCCTCTGGCATTCATATCTCACCCACTTTATTCCAAGGGAGTGGGCAAGATTGTTTACAACTCGGAGATCTTTTTCGGCATTCCTTCCTGGCTCTCCTTGTCACCTTAGGTGTTGGGAGAAAGTGTCACTTTCCCTCCACTCTGCCAGTGCCACATCCTTGGCCCCCCCCCTGTGCAGGCTGCCTCCATTAGAAGTCCCCAGTGGTTACAGGGGGCTGGGGCAGCATCACTGGCTTCTGTGTGGTGGAATTAAGGGCTGAGACTTCTACTGTACGGCCTTCCCCATCAAAACAGATTCTGTGCTGTGCTTAGTTGCTCAGTCGTGTCCGACTCTTTGCGACCACATGCACTGTAGTCGGCCAGGCTCCTCTGTTCCATAGGGATTCTCCAGGCAAGAGCACTGGAGTGGGCTGCCATGCCCTCCTCCAGGTGATCCTCCCAACCCAGGGGTCGAACCCAGGTTTCCTGCACTGCAGGTGAATTCTTTACCATGTGAGCTACCAGGGAAGCCCTCAAAACAGATTCAGGTTTCTTTATCACACTATCCCAGGAAGTCCCTTGTGTTTTTGGTTTTGTGCTGTGTGTCTGGACCCTGCTAGGGGCCGTGGCATTCCATTTGTCTTGTGTGTGACCTGACCCTATACTGAAGGCAAATTGGTGGTTTTTGTCTCTCATCTGGCCCCCTGGTTTGTTCCAGGGTATAGTCTTAATCAGAGATGAGTAACCTACTTATTTCTTTTTCCTGTGGGCTCTGCTTTTTGCGAATCTGACTACAGGAGGCAGAGACCTCAGCAAACCCGAACCTGCTTCTCCAGTTCCAGCTTTGATGTTCTGATTTGTTCCCCAAGGACAGCTGATGACCTTGCTTCTCCTCCTCCTCCCAAATTAGCTTCCTTACAAGTGAGAATTCAGTGCCCTCTCAGGTTACTACAGCATCTGAGCTTCTCTAGTAATAGTTCCAAGTATCGCTCTCACACCAATTTGCTGTAACAGGGTCTAATTCTCCAAACCATGACCGCAGCCTTGCACTGTTGTAAAAGGCTTTCAGTAGAGAGGATTTTCACCTCCTGTTTTCCATTCTTGCGTGATCAGAAAGTTAACATTCAAGTCCCAGCACTTTACCACTATAGAAACCTGAGTTCATACAGGAAAGTCTTTAGGGTCTAGCACCAGGCACACGGGTGGTTGTGACCACTTGTAATCCCTACCCCGGGATGCCTGCTGGGTTTCTGTTAATGTTCATGGCTCCCTGCTGCCGAGGTTTGCCACATGTAACCTTTCCTTCCTCTTCAGAGGAACAGGTGTGGGAAGGGCAGTTAGAATCCAGGCTGCTGTACGAATATCCAGTTCAGGGTCCCACCTGGGCGAGTCTCTATTTTAAATTCAGGCTGCTTAGAAACAAGTTGTTCTGTCACCTGTGGCCTCTAGTATAGCGCTTTGCCTACATGCTCAATAAATATTTGTTGAATTAACTAAGAAATCCATGGCAGGACACATGGCTAAATACTTGTAATCATCACCCACCATTCGAGAAAGGGCACTATCAAGGGGAGTTGGAGACTTCCACACACTCAAAACAGTGTGCTGTATAGCCAGAGGAGGCTGTCTGATGAGTGTGCAAACCCTTAACACTGAGCAAGATTAAGAACACTTCCTGCTTATAGAGTATTTCGCAAGTATTCCCTTTCCCCTCTGAAGCCTCAGGCAGTCTTTTCTGCTTTCCTCAAATTATTCAATTCAGCCTTATTTTTTCAACCAATTCGTATCTTTACAAACTACGCAGGTGAGAACTACTGGATTAGGTGTTGATGAATATAGAGCTGAGTAAAATATAAACTCTGCCCTTGAGGAACCCATGGTCTAGTGGTTCCCCGTTTTTCTAGTTGTGAGACCTTAGGCGAATTATTTAATCTCTCTTTGCCTTAGTTTCTGCACGTAGAATGCTTGGTATGGTAATGGTACCTATCTAGTGGGGTTGTCACAAAGGTTAAATGGATTAAAAGTATAATGCACGTAAAAGTGTGTATGGCACACAGAAAGCGTTTAATAAATGTTATCTAGTATAATTACTTAGACTGATGCCACAGTAACTGTGGTATAATAATCTGGCTACTGTCTAGCATCTCCCTTCAGCTCTGACTGTAGCATGGTTCTCCAGTTCTTTACGAAACAGTGATGAAAGAGATGGACACTCTCTTTTCACCTTAGTGATGAAAGAGATGGACACTGTGGGTAGAAGGCTGCGTGTTGGCTGAGTGAAGCTGGACTTATGGAGGGCATGATGCAAAAGCTCGACTTCATTTTCTGCACTTCTATTCACAGTGGGGCCAGTTCCGTGCCACAGGGGTTCAAAATGACAGTATTAGGTAGGTGATATGTGTTGCACTTCTCCACGTTCAAGGTTTTCAAAGCCTTAAGTCATATTATTAACATACTTATCCTTAAAAGGTATGTATTTAGACATATTGTTTTGGAGGTTATGCCCTGGAACCTTTTGCAAGATGCTTTAGTCTCAGCATTCCCAAGCTATGGACTTACCTTATGGATAAAATTGCTTTTTGACAAGGTTTTCTAATAAATCACCAGTCATACTCTTGGGGTGGATCCAAGTGAGACCTGTTTTTTTTTTTTTTTTTTTTTTTTAAATTGAGGTTAGCTTCATTGTTTTAGGAGGATCAATTACATTACTGTTATTTGAAGTAAAACAAGTCCCCAAAACCCTTTGCTGCCAAGTTTGTGTAACTCTGGCACTAAAAATGCAGCCAATAGCCCTAACTGATCAGATTATGATATCTGATTGTATGATCAGACCCCACACTGCTCCCCGCACAAGGAGCATCCTCATCCAGTGCTGTGGAAGCACACTCTATTCTGAAGCTTCCAGAAGGGTATGTTTTCCACGCCTGTTGCGAGGCAGTGGTTTGTAAATACTGTGAGAAGCCCAGAATGAAAAGGTTAAACTAGTATACTTTGGCTGGATGAGGATTAATTAGGAGCTGATTTGCGAGGACTATTACGTGTGTGCTAAATTTACTGACCTTTTTTTCCTCCGGTATAGAATGAAGCTCTGTTCTCTGTGCTCATTATCCTTAAATGTTTTCTTTTCTCTGTATCATCACCTCATTCATTTTATTTGGTAGCTTTAAAATGCACTAATTTGGAGCAGTAGGCTTCATTGATTCTCGGGAACAGAGCATTTAGTAGGCACAGCGATGTGGGCCCTAGGAAACTTCTTTATGGTCACTGGGGGCTCTGGCACTGGGACTGGGTTTCTGATCCAAGTTGGCCAGGATCCCAATAGATACCCTCCCACTGTTCTGTGGGCAGCAGGCATGTCTAAAGACCCCACAGACACGCTTAAAACCAAGTGTAGGTACTGCCTCGTTAGTTCCTGGATATTTAAGGATAATGGTCTATTTTGTTGATTAACTAGAGTCCTTTTTCATCTGTTTCTTTTTCTTTGTCAGTCTTTGGACTGTTTGTTGCTTCATTGTACTTCCCTGGTCCAAGGGCCGACTGGGGGAAGATTTCAAGGTGAGAGGCCTGGACATTCTGGGTGTACCTAACTCACTCTTGTCTGAGCATCCTACAAAATGCGAAATGCATCCTATAAAATGCTCATAGGGTACCTAAGAGCCCTCAGGTGAGCACAACCGGAAGATTTGGGTAAGGACAGGGAGGTTGTCAGGAGGGACAGGCTGGTCAAGCGGTTCTTCTGGCTCTAGCTTGAGGCTGTTGATGGAAGACCTGAGGGTGGAAGAATAAGGCTCCTCTTTGGCTTCCTTGTGCTTTAGTGTCTCAAGTTATGGGGGGGTCCAGGGCAGTGAGAGTATAAGATAAGGGTAGTAGAAAGTCCAAAACCCCGTCAAATCATTCCTCCCGAAGTCTTATGTTTAGCTCTTCTACTTACAGTCTTTCTGCTTCTTGGCTTTTATCACTTAGTGACTTGGCAAAGGAGTTTGAACTCAAAGACAGGGGAAACAGAGCTCTCCTGACTGTTGGACATCTTCCTCTATTTGGTTCTGGCGAGAAATTCTGGTTAAAAAATATGAGAGGGCAAGAACAGGTAGAAACAAGCACTATAGTAAGAATTGGTTTTCTTTGGATTTAATTGATCTGACTCTGTATATATTTACTTTAAGCAAATCTTGACTTATATATGCAGATCTTGATTTCAGAAAGACATGGCTTTAAGAATTTAAAAAAAAAAAACAACTTGTGTAAAAACGTTCATCCTATTTTAGAAAGCCATCCCGTGGTGTGTTATACATATGGATTAATTTCGAAGGAAACAGTTTACATACAGTTTCTCAAGAGTGTGTCTAATTGGGGAAGTAATCTGTCTCAGGCTTCCCCTGTGGCTCAGCAGTAAAGATTCTGCCTGCAATGTAGGAGCCGCAGGAAACACAGGTTCAGTCCCTGGGTTGGGAAGATCCCATGAAGGGGATGGCAGCCCACTCCAGTATTCTTCACTAGAGAATCGCATGGACGGAGGGCCCTGGCAGGCTTACAGTCCTACTACTACTACTACTAAGTTGCTTCAGTCGTGTCCGACTCTATGTGACTCATAGACGGCAGCCCAAAAGGCTCCCCTGTCCCTGGGATTCTCCAGGCAAGAACACTGGAGTGGGTTGCCATTTCCTTCTCCAATGCATGACAGTGAAAAGTGAAAGAGAAGTCGCTCAGTCGTGTCTGACTCTTAGCGACCCCATGGACTGCAGCCTATCAGGCTCTTCCATCCATGGGATTCTCCAGGCAAGAGTACTGGAGTGGGGGTGCCATGGCCTTCCATTGGGTCGCAAAGAGTTGGACACGACTGAATAACTTAGCATGCATGCAAGCTACCTCAAGACAGGAATCCTGAATGCTCTGAATGTCTGCCCAAGCCCTTAGTTCAGTCACCACAGAATCAGAGTATTTTGACTCTTTGGGCTGCTCTGCATTGCTGAATTTTAAGTTGCTACTTGCTAGCAAGGCAAAGTTGAAGGTGAGAGGCAAGTCTCCATATCAGCAGTAGCTGGATGAGCTTTGATGGGATGAAGAAAGATGGAGTTTCCAGGGCTTTGACATTTCATTCTCTTGTTATATAGCAGCTATAAAAAAGTCACTAGCATTTTCCAGTCTTCTTTACTGATACACACCAGCAGCAGGAGAAATGAGGGTCCTAGTCTCATGCCTAATTTGGTAGCCTAAGTGGTGAAAGGAGCGATGAGGTACCCTGAGCAATAGGGCTCATGTCAGCAGATTTGCCTAAGCACAAGTCCCCTGTGGAAGTGATTGAAATGGGGAAATGTTTCATGTGAGGTCCCTTTCCTGAAAAACCCAGTGTGAATGATGACTGAAGACCATTTCTAAAGTTATTTTCTATAATGTGCCTTTGCTGAAAATGGAAGAAAATGAAAGATGCTAATGTTCGAATATTATGAAGCTCAATGTTGTACACACCAGGACATTTCACATTGAACTTAATGAGTCACCCAGGTGTTCACTGACCAGTTGCTTTCTTAAACTTGAAGACTATTTTTTTCTTATGCAGTGGTCTGCTCTGCACATGGCTTAAAAAAATATGTAGGATATTACAGCACCGAAAATATTACTGATGCAGATTTTATTCCCAGACCACTGAGTCTATTTAGATATGACACACTCATAAAAGCTCATGTTTATTGAAGAGGGTTATTAAATTTACTGTAAGATTTCATAAAGACCCTTTTAGGTGAAAAATGCAGGTAGAATGGTTTGAGTGGGTGCTTTATAAACCTTTTATGAGCAAAAAAAAGTTCTAAATGCAAATGTCTTACGTGGAAAGTAAAAGCAATTTGTTTTTCTCATTAGGTGCCAGACAGTCGGCTAACATGAAGATGACAGATTTTGAGATCTATGAAATCAGATCTTTTAACAGAGGACTGCTAGCTGCTTACCTTCTCTATCAAAATAAGCGTTCATTCCAAGGTTAGGTACAGACATGTAAATGTCTGCCTGGTTTGGAAATGTTTCTATTTGAACCCTAGATGCATTGTTGAGAGAACTGCAATACAGTTAGTTTAAAACACATGTATGCTTGCATGAGCCCCCCCACTGTTACTGAATACAGTGTAATTAAATATATTCATCACTGCTGGTTCATTCAGAGTGGTACAATAAAAGTATCTCACACTGTTTCTCTTCATTACTATGCAAGACCAGAGATTATATTTCTTGATTTGGAATAATGCCAGAGAGTCATTTCAATATTTGAGCCTTATATATTATTGTTAATCATGATGATGAGGCACTTTTAAATATTCATGATACTTCGCAACAATTTTTATTAGCTGTTTCTCTTAACAGCTGAATCAGGGCAAGGAAAAAATTACTATTCTGTTGCAGATAAAGAAACAGAGGCACAGATATGTGACCTCTGGATCACATGTGGATTATTGGCATAGCTTGTATGAAAAGTCACAGTCTTGTATTTTTATACTTTGATACTGAAGCTTTTCTTACAAAATTTTTTTGAGAATAAATTTTCATATTAGAAATTTCAGATATATTTGGGAAGCTAAAAACTATCCTTGAGTAACAGTGTTAGGCACATAATAGGTTTTCAGTAAATAGGAGCTAAAGAAATATATAAATATTAGTTAGAGGCTTAAAGCAAAAGATTTCAAAATAATGTTTTGTGTCTGTAAAGGTCACATATTTTGAGTTAATTAATTAAAAATATGGTAATTGGAATAAGACACCAGTGTTAAGGAAAAGGGACAACAGGCTCAAAATAGAGTTTCTTGTGCTAAGCCCCATGTCACCAAACCAAGACTTAATACCTAATTTCACTACAGTTGTCAACCTCTCTCAGGAATGGAGTCTTAAACCAGTCAGTCTGAAATGACCTGCTTAGTACCAGTGTTGCCTGATAGTCCTCTGCTGTCTCCTAAAGGAAGATGACCATGCCACAATCTGCTCTTTGTTAATATAAATTCCTTGTCCTTCCCCTCTTTGCCTATGAAGCTTGGAGCTCCTTTCTATCTGCTAGATTGGATCCTCCTTGATTCATGACCCACTGAATAAATCCAATAAAATTTAAAAAATTTACTCAGTTGAATTTGTTTTTAAAACAGTGTTGGTGGTAGTGATGAGATCCAAAAGAAACTTCTGAATGCTTTGGGGATAATAAGAAACACAGATGCCAGTGTCCACAAACCCTGTGAATTCTCTGTCTTTCTTACTGTTTCTGAGGGCTGTGAGCAAGTTCCTCTTGGTTCTGAATCTTCTTCTCTTTGCCTTGAGTTCCTAATCTAATTGGCTTTCCAGTCCAGGGTTAACAAGTCAGTTTAGACTGACATTGTTACCAAAGCTATTGCCCCAGAATCAAACCCCTGCCCATTCTGCAAATGGAAACCAATTGCTCTTATCTAAGTCCTAGGAATAAGCAGCAAAGAGAAAATTAAGAATTGGTTAAAACCAGCTAGGCCCACGGTGGCAGAAGTTTTGATTTCTATTAATACAAGACCTTGAGCATTGTTATGCACTCATTGTAATATATTAGCATTCTAAATGACATTCCCATCAGCACCATGACAGTTGACAGTTGTAATGACACCAACCAAAAAGCCCATACAAGGACTGAATAAGAGTTGCTTTAGTTCTGGGTCCAGACCACACCCCTGTTCTCTGATAAGTTATGAATGTTCCTCCCTCTCTTTCCTGTTCCTCGACCCTCTTATTTATACAGTGTTTCTGCCCAAATCGAGTTAAGAAGTTGATTTGTGAACTAAGTTCCTGCTTCTCCATTCTTTGAGCATTGAATAAAACTGGTACTGTTGCAGTCTCAATATCAGTTTTGTTATTGGCTAGGTGAATCCAAGTAGAAAAATGACCTCTCCAGCAAAGACAAGGACCTGGGCTAGGACCCTAATCCCCAGTCCAGGGCTCAGAAGGTCAGCTTGAGCTGGCAGTCAGTTCCAGTTGGATCCCAAGACCTTGGCCCGTGGTTGGTCTGCAGTCCTCATTTGTTGGGGTCTGATGGTCCATACTGTAGCTCCTTTTGGGAACTTCTAGTTATGTACACCTAAAGCCTTCTCTTGGCCAGTGCCTTCTTTTGGTGGAGTACCATATCTTTGGTTACTACTGGTGCTGGTGTCTGCAGTCTCATTTTCTTGGTTACTCTTGGTTTCTGTTAATGTGCACGCAGGGTAAAAGAATAACAGATCTATTGCTAATGAGAATCTTGGAAGCCAAAGCCCCCAAATTTGTGGGCTTATGCTGAGTGCTCACCACCTAACTCTAAGACTCTCATGATAGGTCATGGAATGGGTTAGAATGACAGTAGGTCACCTGCCAACCTCAAGAAAAGTTCTGTGCAGACGTATGCTGTGAACATATTACACAATTCCCAACACAGTAATAGGTACTGATTCCTATTAATATTAATTTGACTCTTTGGTATTAATTTGAGGTTCCTCTGCGGTATTAATTTGACTCTTAGAGGTCCAAGGACTGACTAAAGAAATAAGATCCTTAATTTCCAAAGAGGTGAGTGTGCCACCTTCCAGCACACCTGCTTATTTTATGTCTAAGAACTGTGGTCCCAGCAGCTGTGGCTATCTACAAAAATGGCAAAATCTTACTAAGGCAATCTAGAATTACAATGGCATTATGAGGAATGTTTCAATTAGATAAGACCATTTAGGAAGTGCACTTGAAAGCAAGGATTCCAAATCAAACAGACTAGGATACCTCCAAAAGACTCCCAAGTTCCAAACTAGCTCATTGAAAAATTTCTTGCAAAAGGTTAATGAGAAAAACACAAGAGGTACCTAAAACAAAAGACTATAAGACTGATATAACTCCCATTGCTCCCCTGCATCCTCTTTTATTTGATTACTCATTCTAGTAGTCCTCCGTCTGAATTGTTTTTCTACTCTGAAAAGACTTACAAGAGCACAAGCAAAAGTTTGCCAAGTTAGCGACCTTACAATGTACCCATATCTACCTTTGAAGAGGAGCCCTTCATGGACCCTTCCCAGGGTTGATGGCACTCTGAAAGATTTCCTGGTAAACTGCTGGGTTAGTCCCTTAAGTCACCAAGGAAAACTAAAATTAAAGCTAAAGGAAAATCTTACCAAATTTGGTAATACAAGAGTCTGCAGATGGGAAAACTGGTGGAAGCCACTGAAGGGTGAGAATTACTATCAGAGTCAGCTCTCGAGAATCTCTGTCTGCAGTACCCAGTAGAAGGGCGGATAAAACTTGTCACTCCATTTCCAAATCCAGACTCACTGATGACTGATTCTTTCTCTCCCAGGGGCAGCCATTATTTTCTTGTCTGTCTTGTTTTGTGTCTTGAGAACTTGGCTTGGTAACCACCAGTTTGGAGGAATCTCAAAGCTGGCTGGACAAAAATGTGTGTTGAACTCTGCTCTGAAGGCCTTACCAAATTGCTGCCAGCCCTCAGGGAAATCACCTCTTTTTTTTTTTCTTTTGGCCATCTTGGAGAGAGTCTCTGAATCTTGGAAGAGTAATATCTTTGGATTCTTTTGGATTCTATTTAGGGACACCTTTTTTCACCCATGGGTTTTCAATACTGCCAGAAAATAATTAGTTTTTGCCCTTGCTGAAAACTGACAAGACATTTGAAAGGATTTTTAAAAAGTAACTCTATGGTCAGGAATTGGCCAAATGGGAAGCTGATATTCAGAGCTTGATAGGAATTTTTTGTTTCAGGCTTCCTCTACCAAGCTAAATGTACCCAGAGGGAGAGAAAAACCTTCTGAAGACTTTGTTGGAAGGATTTACTAAAACATTCCAAACAACTCTAAATTCAGAACATAGAAATCTTTTGATTTCCATCTTAAATCTTCTCCCTGATAAAAAAAAGCAAAGTGAAGATAATGCAGTTGGATGGACACCTAAGCCTTTTGGTATCACTTAGGTTGCAACCCAATTCTTTGAGAAATTGAAAGCAACTGTCCATATCTTACAAATCTTTGCAAAACCAGAAATGCAGTTCAAAGTCCACCTATCCTTTTTAACCAATCCCAAAACCTTCTTATTCATCTCAAAAGGCTTATAGGTATTGTAAAAATTTTGGCTTTAGGAAAAGAGTCCTTCTTAGAAGGACTTGCATTCTTTCCCTGTGCTTTTGAGATGTAAAAGCACCTGGTCATCTGGTCATCTCCAGAAATTCTTATTCAGGTCATCTCTTTAAAACAAAAGCTTCAGGGAGATAATTCTTACCAGAAAGAAAACAAAAGGGGAAAATGTTATTTATAATTTAAGTGGATGAAAAACTGTGTCTTCTCCACAAATATTAGTAAAAGTTTTAGTCATCAGAGTGGGTAACCTTAACTTATTCCATTTACCAGAAACAGAATTTGGATCCAATGTGTTTAATGACTAGTGAGTTTTATAATATTGTACCTGATTCATGGCTAAAATTTTAAAACAGAAGCTATTAGGTGCTTGTCTGTTTATGCGTGTCTATATATGTGTGTGTTATAGATGTGTGGCATTTTCTATCTCCAAATGGGACTGACAAAATTGACCTGTAAAAGAGTTCTGTTTAACTGCCTTAAAGAAAAATTAAGCACTTACTATGAAATAACTATTCCTAAAACTTCCAGAAATATAATAGGAACTAACCCAAGAATTTTTCAAGTTCACATGATCTAAGATAATTGTTGGTAAATAAAAGTTAAAGTTTGTTAGCTTAATTATAAAATAGGTGTGTTATTTGCAATAAACTGTTATCAACATTCAAAATAATGCAGGCATACAACCTTTATTCTACCTGGTTTACTAGTCAAATAAGTTCAGGTTGTCTGTGTTACAAAATGTTAGCAAGTAAAATAACTTTCTATGATGACATCTTCATGAGCAATCCAAACATAATTGTTAAGAACAAGTGAATTAAGTAGATGTAAGTGGTATAAGTTTCTAGGTGAAATTTTCAGCAATTCTTATGTTTTATGTCTACTTAACGGAGAAGGCAATGGCAACCTACTCCAGTACTCTTGCCTGGAAAATCCCATGGGCAGAGGAGCCTGGTAGGCTGCAGTCCATGGGATCGCAAAGAGTTGGACACGACTTCACTTTCGCTTTTCACTTTCTTGCATTGGAGAAGTAAATGGCAACCCACTCCAGTGTTCTTGCCTGGAGAATCCCAGGGACGGAGGAGCCTGGTGGGCTGCCGTCTATGGGGTCGCACAGAGTCGGACACGACTGAAGTGACTTACTAGCAGCAGCAGCAGCAGCAGCGTGCCTACTTAAATAGTTTCCAAAGTCTTTTTGGTTATTTGAAACCTTAAAGTTATATTGAGATGAAGTAAATGATGAATATTAATTGAATATCTAGATCATTTTCAAATAAAATACTGGATACATTAATCATTGCACATAGGTGTACCCACTTTTGGGTTCCTTTTAGAAAAGAACCGATGGCATTTGGGGTTATTAGTAAACGTGTTTTGTTCCACATTGAAAGTTTACTATGAGGAAGAATATACTTCAACAAGTTGTGAAATATGTAAGTTTGCTAACCTGTAATCCACAGAATGCTAGTATAACAAAGTCCGCAATTGCTTACTTCTTAGTTTTCATTAGGAATTGAAAATTTAAAAGGTTAAGAATTCTAAACAAATGTGTATGAAAAGTAGGTAAGGAAAATAAAATATTTATTGTTCCAGGATAAGAAAGAAAGAAAAAAAAAAAGGACAAAATTGCAGAAGGTTTGTGGAAAAGGAATCCTGGGAAAGGAATTTTATGCACAGTCAAGCTGGTTAAGATTGCAATACATTTATTTAAGATTTTAAAAAACTGTTTAATATCAAAGAATACTAGTGCAAAATTAGAATTGGTTTTCTCTCTGCTAAAAAGGACAAAGTTGTTTTTTTTTTTTTTTTTTGACTTCTGGTCTGTTTTTGATAACAGATTGCAACAGTTTCTTTACCTTTTAGATACTCTCTGAATAGTAAAGATTTTGGTGTCTTAACTGTGTTTCATATTTTTTAATCAGATGTTTGATTCCTTAAGAAAACTGCTTCTCAATATTAAAAGAGCTAAAGTGTGCTCACAACTATGTAACTTTCTGTATTTGCCTTTAACATATCTTCCATTGTCACCTTGGTTAGATAATTAATCATTATTTCATAATAATCTGTGATCCATTTAGTTAAATGTTAAATGTTAAATGATTTAACTAAATCCATTTAGTTAAATGTTCAAACCTTATGATGTTTTGACAGCTTTCCCAAATGAAGTTTTAAATGATTTTTTAAAAAATCTTGAACTAATTTTGGGATTTTCCAGAGGGCTCCTGGAACATGTCAAAAATTTTGCTCTCTTTCCTTGTAAAAAGAGATGTATTAAACTACTTACGCTTATTTACTATGATAGATTAGATGGGACGCAATGTTAAATAAGAAGTAGTACTATGTCTTCTTTTGTTGTATTTATATAGGTATATGTTATAAGTGTTCCAGACATTGTATGAAATTCCTGGAAATCTGCTGGTTCTGGTATAATGTTATCAGTTGGCAATTCCAGTTGTTATCTTAAAACCCTGTGTATCATAGAAATAACCACATTTATTTGTCAATACCATCCTAATGAACTCTCATCAAATCTTTAACCATGAGCATTTTAAAGTCTTTTGTCATGAACAGTTATTGTTGTATTCTGATGTTTTTGCAAAACAGGCTCATGAAAAGACACTCCTGACCACTGACACTCCTGTGAAACTAGAAGGCATGGAGCCTTAGGGACACGTCTCAAAGCTCAGGAAGGCTCCATCTGACATCTGGTCCTGGGCAAATGCTGGAGCCCTCCAAATCAAACTGACAAGGAAGAAGAGTTGTTGGCATGGAGGTTTATTATTTCCACCCAAGATGCCAGATCAAGACTTCATACTACAACTAAAAATGAAACCCCTTCTTGTCTTTCTTTCTGTTACTCTGGCATTGTTCTGGAAATATGTCATTACCTATACCTTCCAGGCCATCACTAAAGAGACGTGACCTTTCAAACTGCTGGATTTGTCATCAGAAACTTTTATCTGTCCGTGACACTAGAGAACCCTTGGTCCTCCCTTTGACCAAAAAATTTTCCTTCTAGTGCCAATGCCACTATAAACGACAATCAACCCTCCTTGTAAGTCACAGAGTCTACTTTTACAGTTAGACCGTTCAGTGCCTTGTGCTCACCTTTCTTTGATTATAACTGTACTTGTCCAGTTGCACATGATACCTATGTAAAGCAAAGCACATTTGTACCCTCACATTCTTACGGTAATCTAAATCAGATATGCTCTCAAATATGAGATGTCACCAGCACTACTCATTTTTGCAAGGAATTTAGAACAACTTTTTATTTTAGGGTAGAAGATTTACTGACTAAATGCATTGGAAATGTAACTGACCCTTGGCGGGAACAGGCAAACACAACAATTCCCTGCAAACAAATTCATTAACAGTGCCACCTTAGTGGAAGTGGTTTGTGCTCTGTCAGGATTTATCTTTGTCTATTGTGGTTATCATTCTCCTTGGGCCTATAGATAACTGAGCAATGCTTCTTAGGTTATCTAACTGTGCTCTTGCTGTGCTGGGCTGCGCTATTGCTTCAGTCTGACTCTTCGCAACACTATGGAGCCCGCCAGGCTCCTCTGTCCAGGAGATTCTCGAGGCAAGAGTACTGGAGTGGGTTGCCATGCCCTCCTCCAGGAGATCTTCCCAACCCGGGATCAAACCTATGCCTCTTAGGTCTCCTGCATTGGCAAGCAGATTCTTTACCGCTAGCGCGGCCTGGGAAACCCAGCTGTGCTCTTAATCAATCAAACTGAGACAACTCACCGGCCAACTCTGATGTTACATCGTTGAGTTAGAAAGGACCTACCACGAGGCATTAATGACTCAGGATTTACTTCTTTTAGAAGGTCCCTACTTCTCTGGGTAGGAAGGGATATCAGAAAAGGAACAAAGAGAATGACTGACTTAAAAATGCAAGCCGGTCATGACCTGTGACTCTCACATAGAGAAACAGCAGAAACTGTGAGAAGTTCAAAATGGTAGCTGGGAGTGGCTCCAGCGCCTTAAACTGTGATCACGTCTCTCAGGCCGAGAGTCCCATCAATACAGGAGGGTTGTTAACAGCAACAAAGATAGAGACAACAGGCCTCAAAACAGAGTCACCTGTGCTAAGCCTCATGTCACCAAACTGAGACTTAACACCTAATTACAGTTCCAACCTCTGCCAGGAATGGAATCTTAAAGCAGTCAGTCTGGGATTACCTGGTCAGCACAAGTAAGGTGATCTGCCTCACAGACCCCTGCTGGCCCCTGAAGGAAGGTGACCTTGCCACAGACAATCTGCTCTTTGCTAGCTAACACCCCTGCCCTGCCCCCTTCTGCCAATAAAAGCCTTCCCTTTGGTATAGCCCCACAGAGCTCCTTTCTGTCTGCTAGACAGGATAATGCTCAATTCATGAATTGTTGAATAAAGGCAACAAGATCTCTAAAAAATTTACTCAGGTGAATTTTTTTTTTAACACCAGTTAGTGGATAAGTTGGATATATTGTGTGTTTCAGAGTTAAGTGATAAATCACTGCAGGATAATAATGAGTGCATGTGTCTCCAACAGCTTTTCGGAAAAGGTACGATGTTCTAAATGTAAACTAGTGGACCAAAGAGATAGTGAAGATTTATTTCCTATCTGTTGGCAAAAATAGATTTCTTTCCTTAGACTATTAATGATGATGCAGTAAAAATGTTTATACAATAATCTCAGTTAAAATTATAAAGCAAAGGTAATATAATTGAAATACCTAAAGTCCCTAAAGGGCCACCTCAGCCATAATAGTATTGAGACAGATTGCATCCCAGGAACGTCGCTGTTGCCTATACATCAGAGGAATCTAACAATGGTAATGCCACGTAGAGCTTCCGGTCACCGACAAGCATATTAGCCCATCAGTTAATCTGTACCCACTGGTGTCTTTGTGTTTTATGACCGTACTGCTCTTGAAATATCTGGATTTGGTGTCTTAATTTAGGTGGCTTAAATATATTAATAGTTCCCTCAATTTTCACTCTATAAGTTTAAAACATTATGAATGTTCTTTCTTCAAAATTGTGTGGTGTAGTTATATCACTGTTCAAAGAAAATATCTGCTCCGCAGTAGGAAAACTGAGCACAGTGGTACACATCCACGCACGGGGCTTCCCTTTATAACAGCGGGCGAGGCGGATGCTGCTTGTGCCGTCAAAGGAGAGCAGGATAAACATTTGTCTCCGTTTTTAGACTGTCCATCAGATCATTCATCATGGGGCCCACTTTTTCAAACATCTTGGATTTTGAACAATTTGGCATAATGAAATAAGTCATTCTTCAGTTTGTTTTTAAAGATATCATCATAGGCAGTTCTGGGAATGAGAATTCTAAGCTTAACACAACCTGTGGTTATATAATGACAATGTTTTCTAACTAGACTTTATTGTTTGGACCCAATGATTACCTTTTGCTCTGTTTGAATCACATTTGGCAGTCAAAGCAGCTGCCAGGGAGGGAATGTGGACCAAACCATAGAGCCTTGTTATTCAGGCCACCGGAGACTGTTCTGTGTTTATGGAGGAAATACGATGTTATATCCCCATGACGAACCTGGAAATTCATTAAACAGATGCTTATTGAATGCCTATTCAATATTGTGTGAGAGGCACAGGGCTCAGTCTGCTAATAGAGACTAGAGTCCTTATAAATAGTCTGCTGTACTCTCATTACCTGAGATGAGAATGGCCTGAACCTAAAATCCTGGAGGGGAGATCCCATTCTGACGATGCTGGCAACTTGGGAAGAACCACTTTGAAAGAAGGCAGCAAGGGTCACCCGTAGAACAGGCATAACAGCACTCTGTTTATCATGTACAGTGAAATGTTGGGCGGAAGAATGTATCTAGGCTTGTGTGACAGCAGAGTCTACTTGTCCCTGTCACCGTATCACCTGCCTTTGCCAGCAACACGTTTCCAATGACTGAGCACATTATGCACAGTAGGTGGAATTAGAATGGTTTCAGGAATTTTTAATACTCTTCTCTCTTGTGAATGATTTCCTCTGAAATCAGAGAAATACTGATTTTAAAACATGTGCTTCTTAAGTACATGGCTGTATAAGGGGTAATCAGATTACATGGGTATTGAACTCGAGTTCTGTCATCTGTTTAACTACTGTCTGTCCCTCAACCACACCCCTGCCCATGCTTAAAAAAAAAAAAAAAAGACAAAGTAAACAAAACCAAACTCCCCAAATGTTTTGGGTCATCTCCTCTTGCAAAAGCTTGCAGCAGTTCTCAAATTTGGAGTCACCACTATCTAAAGGGAAGCTCTGCAGCACTCTCTCCTGTGGACTATTTGCAAAGCTGTAAATAACATCATAAAGTCAGTTAGACGCTTGCAGTAAAAACCCTCTTTTGATTTTCAAAATCTACAAATCCTAGGCAGTCTGTCTCTAGACCTCATAGTTAAATAGTTAAATATTCAACTATTCTCTTCTTGTAAACTCATCCAAGTGTATCACTTTGCTTATGTTTTACTAATCAGTAGATGACAATAAGAAAACATCTATGTGCATATGTTGTTTCTTTTAAGCATAATCTTCCATGCTTAAAACTTTCTCTTTGAATACATGCACATGGTAAAAAATTAAAACTATAAAAGAAAAAAGTGAAAAGCAAGTCTCTCACTCCTTCTGCTGCTTTCACTTTCCCCAGCCAGAGGCAAGCCTGGTCCCCAAGAGCTTGTGTATCCTCCTAGAGATATTCTGTGCACATACAAGCTAATCTTTCAACTCACTTTTAAAAAATGGGCGAACATTCTGAACAGTTTTGAACAGCAGCCCACTCAGATCAGTGACACCAAATGTGTCCTGGAAAAACAAGATGCCCAGACACTTGAGATCATCATATTCAGCTGGGCATATTGGCTAGGACACTCCAGCTCATGCTGTCCCCAGCTTATGGGAAGCACAGCTAAGAAGGTTGTAAATGTGACATGTTTAGTCTACTGGGGCCCAGGTAGAAACTGTGCTCAGAACCCTTGGCCATTTGCTGTTTGTAGCACCACGGAGTAGTGCCAGCAAAACCTGCTTCAAAGACAGTGTGTCCCAGAAGAAACACATGCGTTATTCCAGCGAGGACATCAAATTCTAGTTAAGATGTGTCTACGTGTACAAGTTGAAAATATGGGAATTTAAAATCAACTGTTTGTTTTAAAAAAAAAAAAAAAAAAGATATTCTCATTGATCCAGCAAGGCCACTTCTAGAAATTTATCCAAAGATTTAACCACATGTATGTGTATGACAACCATTTGGGAACAAACCTAAATAACCAACAATAAAGGCTCAGTTAAATCAATTACATTAATTGAACAGAAAATCACCTGGCCATTAAGAAGATGACAAAGAATATTAAGGGATACAGAAAGGTGTTTATAATACATGGCATAAGTAGGTGTACAGAAAAAATGTTATTTATTATATATGGAGTATGTAATAAGAGAACCACAGGTGAGAGCTAGTGGAATAATTTATAACAAATGTTAAATCTTTCTAGGTGCTAATAGGCAATTTTATTAGAAGTTTTCACTGCTTTTTCAAAGCTAAAAATTTAACAGTGAATACTTTTTATCGGGGTTGAAAATAAACATTTTTTAAAACTGAAGAAGAATTGATTATCTCTTGAAGTAACCAGTTGCAGGTTATTCACTAACCAGTTATTTAAATAGCTTTTTCTTGGATACAATCTAATTTTTTTTTGCAAACATCTGCTAGCTTGTTTCCTCCTACCTTTGAAATATTACTCTTTCATGATCCACTGATTAAAATAACATGTGACCCCTTCCCAAAGTCTTTGGATTATTATCTGGCAGGCAATTATACTTTTTAATCTAGATGTGTTGCCTGAGTTTTGTTGAACAGTCCCCAGACTCTTTCAGTCTAGATTCTATGATCATGATAATAGGTAACACTGATTGAACTTTCACCCATACTAGGCTCTGGGTGAAGCGCTTTGTAAAGGGATCTCATTGAATATCTAAGCGTGTGGACCACTACTATCTCCTCTTTACTGCAGTGGAAACAGGCTCCATAAGGTTAAGTAATATGGCCAAATTTATAGAACTGAAAAAGTGGAGGAGCCAGGATTCCAGAAGTTGGGCTCTTAATCAGTGTAAGAGGCTCTGCTGCCATCTATAAGACTGTCCCATCTCATATTTGATGATTGGGATTTTTAAAGCATCTTATAAATCTCATTTTGTAGACAATGAAATTGAGTCAGGAAATGGGTGATGTTGTACGTGCTTGGAAAGGTAATCTAAGAAAAGGCAGACACAATCCAGCATCCACTGGTCTCTACATTTAGCATTAACTCATTTCTTAGCAGAACAGAAAAACACCACAGCGTCCTGCATGGCACTATGAAGAAATATTGGGGAGGTGATTTTGAGCTGCTCAATAAAGGAGGTGATGGAAATCTTCCCACCTCATCTTGCTTATTGCTGATTGGGCACACAATACTTGCCCATCAAGATCATTTTCAAAAGATGATCACTTCAGTGTGCTCAGGCCTGCAGGACATAAGTACATGGGCAGTGGTGGTAAAAGCTATAATTATTCTTAATGGGAAAATATGCAGGTAATGACTTGGATGATAATGTATCTGTAATGTACAAGTTCCAAAGCCCAACGAAGTAATTAAGCAATCTGCAAACATGCAGGCAGAAAAAGCCTGAATGGAAAAGAACCAGAATAATGTTCCTTTTGAATAACTGGCAGCTTTCTTACCGAGTAGTCATAAAAAGAAGAGCTCTTTCTTATCTCTCTCCTTCCATCCATCTCGCTCATCTCATAAACAAATATTTTTGTATCTTAGAGTACTAAGTATAATATTTGTTGGAGGCCAGTTTTCCCAAGCTATCAATTCAAAAGACAGTTGTTCTTTTCTGCATGTTAATTTGCACATAGCTTTATTCTCATCAAGTTTATTCACACACATGAGTCTATCTCATACTCAAAAGCAGTAGTAGGAGAGAAAAGAAATAGTCCCCAGAAAGGGCTGGAGGGTTTGAATGTGAATTCTGTCTCCTCTCCTTGCTCCAGGGTTGACTCGGTAATCATTTATTCTCCTCTTTAGGGTGATGATTCTTACTTCACAGGCAGATTCAAAGAGTAGGAGAAAGTGCTGTATCATGACAGAGCTGTGAGTTGTGAACCAAAGAAGTGCAGACATTCATTATAGATCTGCTCAGAGCAGCCTTCTTTCCCTGCTTCCTAAATGAAGGATCCAAGGCACAGTGATTTGTCCAAGGCATAGAACTGGCTGCAGACAGAGAACTCAGATTTTCTGTTTTTATTGAGTATAAGGCAGTGCATTCTTAGAGACAGAGAAAGAGGGTTGAGTGGTTGATCTTGGCCATACTGTGACAAGTCTGGAATTGTTCAGGGCATCAATAGCAGCAGGTTTTCTAAAAATAGGCTCTTTCAAATGGTGGGTGTAGAGAAACTATTTGTAAACACGTAAACCAATCAAATCAAAGGGGTACTTTTGAGGAATACTAAACCAATATATTAGTCTTCTGAAGGATTTATAGAGTAAAAGCCTAGGAGGAAATGGCTAGATTAGGGCTGTCCAGGGAGCAATTAGCAGCACTTACGAACTATTAAAGCACTTTGTCCTTAGAAAACAACAGAAATTCAGAGCGAAAGGTTTCTTTTTCCCTTTGAATATGCAGGCTCTCTGATGCCACAGTGAAAAACGTTGCTGTTGAAATTTGCAAGAGGTTGTCCTATGATTAATTCATGCTGCAGCTTTTAAGTTTCTGTCCGTTGGTAACTTGGGTTGTGGTTTTTGTCAGTATCACTAACAAAGCAGCTTCAGACCAAATCAGGTTTTAAAGGAGACATTGAAAGGCTGACAAAAACATGCAGAGGGATGTTTGATTGGTGGCCCAGTAGGGGGCAGTCTCCCCTCTGACTTAGTGCCTCAAGAGAGGTCTGGGGAGTGAGGATGGGGGCGATTCTGGCTTTATTTTTTTATTCAAAATATCTTCCCTGTTTTTTGAGGGAAAACAGCAAGTAAGGAAGATATGGCAGTAAAACATTTTCCCCTCTCCTATTTATACTGGACAATTGCCTGCTGGCTTCTACCTACATTTAGATGAAGTGCTTTTTATTTAAGGTTGTATTGTTTTGTGTGGTACCTTGCTGAGCAGATGCTGCATCTTTTTCCACTGTTGAATATTCTTATTACTTTGTTTTTACTTTGTAAAAACATCCTGGCTTTCTTCCCTGGTGGCTCGGTGTTAAAGAATCAGCCTGCCAATTCAGGAGACCCGCGTTCAATCCCTGGGTCGGGAAGAGTCCCTGGAGGAGGAAATGGCAACCCACTCCAGTATTCTTGTCTGGGAAATCCCAGGGAGAGAGAAGCCTGGCAGGCTACAGTCCATGGAGTCGCAAAAGAGTCGGACGCGACTGAGCAACTAAGTACAGTACACAGATATACAATAGGCACTAGTGTAAAGTCCTTAGGTTTTTGTGGGAATAAAATTTTGTTAGTGTTTCTTTCCATCTAGATGAAAAAAATAAACCACCCTTTCTTCCCTGTCTGTGAACACTGACCATGGTCTGTGGCTCCAGCCATGTTTCCCAGAGCTGGTGTTCTTAACATTTCATTCTTATATCCATAATCTTAATCAGCCTGTACGAGATCACCTGCTCCATCCCTCATTATTAAGGGGGAGGGTGAGCTAGTCCATCTCTGCACCTGAGGCTGTAGGTCCAGGCTTTCTGATCAATCCACTAGCCTCCGTATTTCCTGGATAAGGAAATGGAAAGGAGATGAGCCGATGGGGGACAAAGAGAGCTAATGTTTATTGCCTCATTTTGTGCTGAGGCACTATCCTAGTTTTATGTCATTCTTAGAAAAAGTGAAAGGGTTTGTGGATGGGGATGAGATTAATAATGTCTCCATTTTATGGGTGAGAAAACGAAGGCTCAAAGACTTGTCCAAGGTCACTCGGTTGGCAAGAGCCAGGATATAAAACAGACACTTTTCATTCAGTTCAGTTCAGCGCAGTAGCTCAGTTCAGTGTCCGACTCTTTGCGACCCCGTGGACTGCAGCACGCCAGGCCTACCTGTCCATCACCAACTCCCAGTTCACTCAGACTCATGTCCATCGAGTTGGTGATGCCATCCAACCATCTCATCCTCTGTCGTCCCCTTCTCCCTCTGCCTTCAGTCTTTCCCAGCATCAGGGTCTTTTCCAGTGAGTCAGTTCTTCACATCAGGTGGCCAAAGGATTGGAGGTTCATTTTCAGCATCAGTCCTTCCAATGAATATTTAGGACTGATTTCCTTTAGGAAGGACTAGTTGGATCTCCTTGCAGTCCAAGGGACTCTCAAGAGTCTTCTCCAACACCACAGTTCAAAAGCATCAGTTCAGCACTCAGCTTTCTTTATAGTCCAACTCTCACACTCATACATGACCACTGGAAAAACCATAGCCTTGACTAGATGGACCTTAGTCGGCAAAGTAATGTCTCTGCTTTTTGATATGCTGTCTAGGTTGGTGATAGCTTTTCTTCCAAGGAGCAGGCGTCTTTTAATTTCATGGCTGCAGTCACCATCTGCAGTGATTTTGGTGCCCAAGAAAATAAAGTCTGTCATTGTTTGCACTGTTTCCCCATCTATTTGCCATGAAGTGATGGGACTGGATGCCATGATCTTAGTTTTCTGAGTGTTGAGTTTTAAGCCAACTTTTTCACTCTCCTCTTTCACTTTCATCAAGAGGCTCTTTAGTTCCTCTTCATTTTCTGCCATAAGTGTAGTGTCATCTGCATATCTAAGGTTATTTATATTTCTCCTGGCAATCTTGATGTCAGCTTGTGCTTCATCCAGCCCAGTGTTTCTCATGATGTACTCTGCATATAGTTAAAAAGCAGGGTGATAAAACACAGCCTTGACATACTCCTTTCCCTTTGGAACTGGTCTGTTGTTCCATGTCCAGTTCTAACTGTTGTTTCCTGACCTGCATACAGGTTTCTCAAGAGGCAGGTCAGGTGGTCTGGTATTCCCATCTCTTTAAGAATTTTCCAGAGTTTGTTGTGGTCTGCACAATCAAAGGCTTTGGCATAGTCAATAAAGCAGAAGTAGATATTTTTCTGGAACTCTCTTGCTTTTTTGATAATCCAATGGATGTTGGCAATTTGATCTCTGTTTTCTCTGTCTTTTCTAAATCCAGCTTGAACATCTGGATGTTCACTGTTCATTTAGTGTTGAAGCCTGGCTTGGACTATTTTGAGCATTAGTTTTCTAGCATGTGAGATGAGTGGAATTGTGCAGTAGTTTGAACATTCTTTGGCATTGCCTGCATCTGCCTGCAATGTGGGAGACCTGGATTCGATCCCTGAGTCAGGAAGATCCCCTGGAGAAGGAAATGGCAACCCAATCTGCAGTATTCTTGCCTGGAGAATTCCGTGGACAGTCCACGGGGTTGCAAAGAGTCGGACACCACTTCACTTTCACTTTCACTTTTCTTTGGGATTGGAATGAAAACTGACCTTTTCCAGTCCTGTGGCCACTGCTGAGTTTTCCAAATTTGTTGGCACATTAGGGGCATTTAAATTTGTTTATAATACCACCACCCCATTTTAAACACATATTAGTTATGTATCCTTGGGCTATGTAGAACTAATGCTTTCACTGAAACATGCCTATTGTGAACTCTTTCGCCTTAATATGGTTCATGCACTTCATATTCAAATTAAAACCCAGAAACATGCAGTCTTGATTCTCCACTTGAACTTAAGTCACATTTACCCTAGACCTTAGACTTGTCTGGACATCTCTAGAGAACCTGGCGGGCTAATCTTTAAGGGTTCATTTGCATGAGAGAAGGAGTCAAAATTTGGACAAGGACAGACCTAGAAGGGGGGAGGGGAGGTCTCTTAGAGTTCCTTCAGCCCAGTCTGGGTGATAGAAATTAAGGACTGAAAATAAATCTGAAAGTAGTTTGAAAATTCAGCAAGACATGGAGAACATCATATATTGGGGGCTGTTATAAATGATGTCAGAAAGGCATGAAGGAGAAATATTTCCTCATTTCAGCACCTTCAAAATGCATATTGGCAGTCCTATCAGTTTTTTTAAAATAATTTTTTATTGGAGTATAGTTAATTTACAATGTGTTAGTTTCAAGTGTATAGCAAAGTGAATCAGTTATACATATACCTACTCTTTTTAGATTCTTTTCCATACAGGTCATTCCCAAGTATTGAGTAGAGTTCCTTGTGCTATACAGTAGGTCCTTATTAGTCGTCTATTTTATATAATAGTGCTGTCTATATATATTTATCCCAACCTCCCAGTTTGTGCCCCCTCCCTTATCCCCTATTAGTTATAAGTTGTTTTTTACAGCTGTAACTCTATTTCTGTTTTATAGATAAGTCTTGACTTGGACTCTTTGGAGTGTCATGAGCAAAGGAGAGTGGATGGTCTTACTTTGGTGAAAGGGCTGCAGCCAGATAAATGTTTCACGATTGTTGTGGCAGTAGAACATCAGGGGAGCCACAGTTATCTAATGAAGAAGTGATGGCTGAATGTTTTGGTTGGGCTTGGGATTTTAAGGCAGAGAGCTTTGGCTTAGTCTCAAATTATGCCGTGAAGGAAGCGCTTACTTGATCTACTCAAAAGGCAACTATGGTTCTCACCCATTTAATGGGTCCCTTGAGATGAGATTCATGAGGAAGTAATGAGCAGACAAGAAATCCTGCTTAATTAGGTTTTTGGTTGATATTAACATGATCTTAACATGATCTGCATTCCCTTTTATTCCCCCTTCCTGCCATCTAACCATTCCTGAAGGGCAAAGTAATTAGTAGAAGAAAAGGGACAGACCTTACCCAGGCTTGGTGAAGGGAATATGGGTAATGCCTTTCCAAAAAATACTGTCAGAGTAGTTGAAGACCTATTTTGTGGAAGAGAGATTAGACTTGTTTTGTATGTCGCTGGGTTAAAGTGACAGAGAGAAGGACTGTAGTTCAATGTAAGGGAGAACTTAGAGCCTATCAGAGCCACACAGAGATGGAATGAGCTGCTTTGGGGGAGAGTGAATTCTCTGCCAGTGGAGATGTCCAAGCAGAGAGCAGAAGCCACCTGCTGGGATTAGACCAGAAAGAGGGAAAGGGAAGGATTAGAGTAGGCGACCACTGATTTTTGGTAAGCTTGAGATCCTGAGATTCTATGATCATGTAATAAGACTGCCTGGATTTTACTGATTCAAATGAAAGTAATTTTTAATAGTAAAAAAACCTTTTCCTGTGACTATAAGAAATGGTTTAATGGCCCAAACAAAACAAGAAAGCTCAGGCTTCCTTGACTCCTCAGTTGGACACAGGAGGGCCTCAGCCCACCTATTTCATGGGTTGAAGATCTCACAAGCCTGCCCAAGATTTCTGCTGCTTCTCCATGCTATTGTGATATTGCTTCTGAGAGCAAGTGTATTGCTTCTTTTTCTATTCCTGCATAATCCTGGTGCAAAGGTTTACTGATAATCTACTCACAGCAAGTATCAGTGAGTTTTTGTAGCATTTACTCAAGATTTGGGAAGTCATTAGGGACTCCCTGTAATAATTCACAGCCTCCCTTCACTTCTTGCCTATATTACTCTCCTTCTTTTGCTTTCTTAGAACAAGGTCCAAGTTCTTCATGCACATTAGTTCTGTGCACCCCTAGGCTTTTCAAGTCTGTATATATCAAGATAGGTGAGAGAAAGCTCCTGTAACAAATCTAATTATAAAATCTTAGAGGCTATCGCAACAAAAGATTACCTCCAACTCTTGGTGGCTGTCCGGTATCAAGGAAACCTACTCCACAATGCCACTCAGGGACCCCAGGTGACAGGAGCACAGCCATTTCAACACATCAAGCACTCCTGCAAACTCCTACCTCAAAGCATCACACAGTGTTGTGGTCACTGCTGACGTCTGTCTATGGTCCACGGGCCAGAAAATGTCCCACATGGCTCTACTAACTTTAAGAGGCTGAGAAATACCAGGAAACCCTAGAATAGTTGGTGACTATTACTGTTCCTGCCTCTTCTTCAAATTAGAAATTTTCCCAACAAAGATGGCTCTCCCCTCAAAGGGAATTCTCATACCACTTACTAAAAGAATATTTCCTGTTCAACTTACATCCCTATTTTCAACTTAATTTTGCCATACTTCTGCAATAACTTCTCAGATAAGTCCTTAAATCAGGAAGGAAGAAGTCTGCTTGACTGAGATTATGTTTATATTTATTGCCCAACCTCATGGGCAATGTTTGAAAAAGTTTCGATGAAGCCACAGTTATCCAAATGCAATACATTAAACTATCTGGGAGTCACAGATAATTTCTGGCTTAGAAAGTAATGGCCTTTTATTCTTTAAGTTTTACTATGCCTGTATGTTTTCAGCTTGAACTTTCTTAGCCCGGTCTTTAATAGCATTGGTTTGCATGTCAATATTTCCACTATTTGAGAATGGATTATTTGCCTCATTTAAAAATGCTTGAGGATTTTTTTTTTTTTTTTTTTTTTTTTTACTGTAGACAAAATTGATGGTAGAAGAGAGCTATTCTAATCTAGGTTTTAACAGTTTCACAAATTTGGTCTGTTTTTTCAGAAACTGCAGTTTACTCTGAAAAGCTCAGGTTTTTGCTCTGTATCAGCAGTGTGTTTGTGGCTATCGAATGTACTTGATAATTGCTATTTCTGGTCCATGATGTTAGTTAGACTGTTTTGTCAGTTAGGCCCTTTATCTTCCCACTTTTTAAATAGATGACTTCCAATTTAGACTATCCTTCTCTTCCTCTACTCTTATTAACATATTCTGCAAACTTTTCTGAAAGATAAACTTGTGTACGGGCAGGGTGCCTCAGGCAATTCCTATAAAGTGGTTAATGTCAACACAAGTGAGAAATATCTTAGGAGCATATGCTATCTCAAAATGCCACATTTATGCCAAAAACAAACACACAGTTTACCAAAGCAATCAACCAGATAAAATCCAACAAAGCAAGAACAGCCGCCAAACAAAAATGAGGTTGAAAGCATTTTTAATATTGCTGTAGTCATAAATGTTGACAGTCTCTGACCCTAGCCTCTCTGCCAAGGAGGGCGCTCAGACCCAGAGACTCATCCAACATCACAGTGAGAATTCTAAGGGCCATATGTGGATTTTGTGTTAACCAACTACGAAAACGTTGTATCCCACAAAGTGACAAGTGTGGACGGTTGAGAGACAAAGGACCAAGCAGCCTCCTGTGTGTCTGCTCACTCATTCCATCACTTACAGGTGTATGGAGTTCTTACCATGTATCAGATACTACTCCAGGTGCTGGGGAAAGAATTGACAATGAGACAAAACTTCAGTTCAAGAGCTTTGCTTTCTGTTTTTCTAACACTGAGTCAAATTTCACCACTTACTCAGAACCGTCTTCAGACACATAGATATTCATTCCTCTCTTCGTAGATTCCAGGCTTGATAGGTCTAGCTCCTCTAAATAAGCTTCCTACTTCTGCTTGAAATGTTTATCAGAATATTGATATTCCCACTTTATTGTACCATGTATCTCCCCTTAAAATTGAGAAAACTTATCCTGCAAAAATCATGTAAGCCTAACAATTCATTTATAAATTATTTTGCATGATGCAAAAGCTTGCGTGGAAGGTGCAAAGGCTTGGTAGTGTGAGTTCAGGCAGGGGAGGGGAAAATTAGGGGTAGGAGGGTGTAGGGGCCCTGCGGGGTGCGCCAAGGTTGGTGAGTGTAGTGAACTGCATCTGAGAAGAGGATCATAAAGGGGAGCTGGGGGACCAGCAGGAAATGGAACTTCAGTTGCATGGTTCAAAATGTTTTTAATGAAAGGGCTACTTACAGAGACAGGGATGGCAAAAGGGGAAGCAATAAAGGATGCCAGTGCACGCAGACACCAGCAATAGAAGGAAGTCAGCGTCACCTGTTACAGCAGAGAGGACATGGAGCCACGAGAGCAAGAGGCCACTTGGCAGGAGCCATGATACTGGAGGGCGCAGCCACTGTCGACTGTAGCGGCTCAGGTAGGGAGGGAGATGGGAGGAGATACACCCTCTAACCTACCGCAGGAGCCGCAGATTGGCCACAACCAACCAGGAAGACAACCAGCCAGGGAACCAGAGTGATACAGTCCAGGAAGCCAGCTCCCCGCAGAACTGGGTGAGCAGGGGAGAGAGGGGTTTGAGGTGGGGGTAAATGAAGAATGACATGCAAAGAGGAAAACCAACTTCAAACATACGTGAAAGTATAAAATAGAACATAGCTCCCAATCTACTCATAACCCAGCTTTAATAATTGTTAGTATTTTATATGTGGGGGAAATGGAATACAGGCACACCTTATTTTATTGCACTTTGCTTTATTGTGTTTTGTGAATACTGCATTTTTACAAATTGAAGCTTTGTGGTAATCCTGTGTTGAGCAAGTCTATCAGCACCATTTTTCCAAAAGCATTTGCTTATTTCCTGTTTCCATGTCACATTTTGCTAATTCTTGCAAAGTTTTTAGTTATTATCATATTTGTTATGATGATCTGTGATCAGAGATCCTTACTGTAACTATTATGTGTTCTGGGGCATCACGAGCCACGCCTGTGTAAGATGAATAGTCTGTGATGTGACTGCTCCTGCAGCCAGCTGGTCCTCATCTCTCTCCCTCCCTCCAGCTCCCCTATTCCCTGAGGTACAACAATATTGAAATTAGGCCAATTAATAATTCTACAATGGCTTCTAAGTGTTCAAGTGAAAGGAAGAGCTGCAAGTTTCTTACTTTTGATCACAAGCTAGAAATGATTACGCTTAGTGAGGAAGGCATGTCAAAAGGTGAGAGAGGCCAAAAGCTACACCTCTTGTGCCAGTTAGCCAAGTTCTGAATGCAAAAAAGTTCTGGAAGGAAATTAAAAGTGCTGCTCCTGTGAACACATGAATAAGTGAAACAGCCTTATTTAGGCTAAAAGCCTGACTAAATCAGCCACAACTTACCTTAAGCCAAAGCCTGATCCAGAGCAAGGCCCTAATTCTCCTCTATTCGAAGGCTGAGAGAGGTGAGGAAGCTGCAGAAGAGAGGTCTGAAGCTACCAGAGGTTGGTTTATAAGATTTAAGGAAAGAAGTCATCTCTATATAATATCAAAGTGCAAGGTGAAGCAGCAAGTGCTGATGTAGAAGTTTCAGCAAGTTATCCAGAAGATCTGGCTGAGATAACTAATGAAGTTGGCTTGGCTTAGAAAAAACAGCCTTGGAAAAAGATGCCATCTAGGACACTCATAGTTAGAGAGGAGAAGTCATTGCCTGGCTTCAAAGCTTCAAAGGACAGACTGACTCTCTTGTTAGGGGTTAATGCAGATGGTAACTTTAAAAGTCAAAGCCGGTGCTCATTCACCATTCTGACAATCTTAGGGCCCTTAAGAACTGTGCTAGACCTACTCTGCCTGCACTCTGTAAATGGAACAACAAAACTTGGATCATATCACGTCAGTTTACAACCTAGTTTACTAAATATTTTAAGCCCACGATTGAGACCTACCGCTCAGAAAAAAGACGCCTTTCAAAATATTACTTCTCATTGATGATGCACCTGTTCAAAGAGCCCTGATGGAGATGTACAATGAGATTAATATTATTTTTGTGCCTGCTAATACAACATCCATTTTGAATGCATGGATAAAAGAGTAGTTTTGACTTTCCAGTTTTGTTATTTAAAACTATATTTTGTAAGGCTATAGATGCCTTAGAAATTCCTTTGTTAGACCTGTGCAAAGTCAACTGAAAATCTTATGGAAAAGAGTCACCATTCTAGATGCCATTAAGAACAATCAGAATTCATGGGAAGAGGCCAAAATAAATAGTAACATGACGTTGGCTACAATCTTCATGGCTGACTTTGAAGGGCTCGAGACTTAGTGGAAGAAGTAACTGAAGATGTAATAGAAGTAGCAAAAGAACTAGAGTTAGAAGTGAAGTCTGAGGATGTGGATGAACTGCTGCAATCTCATGATGAAACTTTAATGGATGAGAAGTTACCTTTTATGGATGAGCAAAGAAAGTGGTTTCTTGAGATTGAGTCAACTCCTGGTGAAGGTGCTGTGAAAGTTGTTGAGATGATATCACACGATTTCTAATATTACATAAACTTAGGTGATAAAGCAGGGTTTGAGACGATTGGCTCCAATTCTGAAAGAATTTCTACTCTGGGTAAAACGATATCCAACAACATTGTATGCTATAGGAAAATCATTTGTGAAAGAAAGAGTTAATTGATTCACAGACTTCATTGTTCTCTTCATTTTAAGAAATGGCCATAGCCATTCCCAACTTCAGCAACCACCATCCTGATCAGTCAGCAGCCACCAACATCAAGGCAAGACCCTCCACCAGCAAAAGGATTATAACTCACTGAACTTTCAGATAATGGTGAGCATTTTTAGTGATAAAGTATTTTTAAATTAACGTATGTACATTGTGTTTTCAGACATAATGCTATTGCCATTTAACAGCCTACAGTCTAGTGTAAACATAACTTTTATATGCATTGGGAAACCAAAAGTCGTGTGATTCACTTTATTGCAACATTTGCTTTATTACACTGGTCTGGAACCAAACTCTCAATATCTCCAAGGTCTGCTTGTATACTTTACACTACATTGTTCAAAAGAATCTGATTTCTTATATTAAACCTCGTACGGATTGAAAAACAGAGCAGTTTCTGCTTGTTACACTGAATCTTATTGAAAGCCATGTTCGAAATAGTTATCCTCTTTCTTCTGAAGACGTTGGAAAGCTAAAAGCTACATTTCTTAGGCTGCTTTGCAGCTAGGATTCTGGATGTGAATTCCACTCTACCTTTGAAGTGCACTTCCATGGCATTTGGAAGTCAGGCTTTAGGTGGCAGCCGTCTCCTTACTACTGTGGAGGAAGCAAGTTCTGCCAGATGCAAGTGCTGGCAGTTGTTAGAGTGGGTGCTCCACTGTGGGGACACCATCTTCTTGGGAGAGAGAGCTGGGAGCAGGGGCAGTGGTGGAAACTGAGACATCTTCAGATTCCAGTGATGGCATTAGGACCTGTGTCTAGTCTAGCGGCAGCCTCCCCGAACCTTTCCATTGTTTAAAACAACCCAACTCCCTTGTCCCTTGAGAGCTTGTATTAAATCTCTCACTGACTGAAAGACTTGCAGGAGCTTGTTTGTTGCACCAAATTCCAACCGTTATAATAGCAGTTTACTTAGGGAAGTTAATTCAGTTCTAAAGAAGCATGCAAACTCAGAATTTATGTGAAAAAGATGGAGGTTTGTTGAAACCCAAGAAGCATTCTGTGACCTTGAAATGTAAAGAAAAGGTGATGGGAGAATTAATTTCTAAATGATTAGGCCATACTGATTAATAAAATTCTCACAGGGCCCCTCAGAAAGGTATGCTTTGGAGATAAGAATAGACCAGGTGCAGGAGAGCAAGAATGGAACCCTTGGCTGAGGCTCAAGGAATGTGGTTTGGAGACTATCGATAGGGTGCTCGGTAGTGAGGGTTGCTAAGTCGGATAGATTCCTTGTAACACTACTGAAGACATTACTTTGCCCACCGGAATCAATGATGCAAGTCATGGGGTGAAAGTGTTTGCACCGCACTGTTAACAATGTGGATATGCTGAGGCTAGTGTGACTGCGACACTCAAGAACCTTAAACTCATCTAGAGTGAAATGACCCATATGATGGAGGGCCCCAAGGGCGGTCTCCATAACTACCCTGTGTCAAGTTGAAGCAGGACTCAGCTTTTCCTTGAAATCACCGTAAAAAATTTATTTGCAATAAAGCATTTATGAACAATGAAGAATTTACTGATGGTTTCATAGGAGAGACTGAAGATGTGACTTACACGGCAGACGCTAGAGCACTTCATTAGAACAAAGCTGCTTTACGCTTCTCTCTTTCCCTAGGCCTTTCACTTGGCCACGAGGCATAAAACTGACTTCTCTCTACTTTCTAGATGCAAGTTAGAGTCTTAGCAAGTCTACCGTAGATACCGGTGGACACCTCTGGAGGTGGACAGAGGAGGGTTGGGGCAGTGAAGACAGAAGTAGCTTCCTGACATTAGATTGGGATGAGCTCTCCAATCGCCTCCTCTAACTTCTTTTATATATGTGAGTAGATTTACAGGGTCACATCAAGACCTCTGTGAGTTTTTCTCTCCAGCTGTGAACCGAGATAATAGCATTTCAGTCCTATCTCCTCTCTGATCGCCATTCTTTTCAGATTGTGTTAGTTGCTAGTTGTGTCTGACTCTTTGTGAACCCATGGACTGTAGCTCACTAGGCGCCTCTGTCTGGGGATTCTCCAGGCAAGAATACTTGAGAGAGTAGCCATTTCCTTCTTCAGGGGATCTTCCCGACCCAGGGATTGAACCTGTGTCTCCTGCACTGCAGGCAGATTTTTACTGTCTAAACTACCAGGGAAGCACTCTTTTCAGATTATCAGGAAACAATTTCCTGTTTCCTGACAATAAGTGCACAATGGCAGTTGCTTAAAAAAAAAAAAAAAAGGCAAAAAACGGCTTCAGTGGTTTTTGTAGGTGAGAAATTGTACTGAGGCTTCAGCTCTGTAAGTCCTGGAGACTCTCAGTTCACCCTATCAGCAGCCACGGGCAATAGCTTCCTACATAATTGCCACATGAGTGCTTCAATAATAAAGTTTAAACTGTCTGCTAAAAATGGAATTACATAAGCAATATAGTATTTCTCCATTTATAAGTTTATGCCATGCTTTAACTTGTATTTTCCCACTTAATTCACTCAGCACACCTTAAGATAAGTATTATTAGCCATATTTAACAGTTGAAGAATCTGGGGCTGAGAGAGGTTAATTCATTTGTCTGGGCCAGAGAGCTAACACTGAAACAGAGTCAATCACAGGTTTGAGTTAAAAGTGTGTGTGTGTATATATGTGTGCTGTTGGGGGCCAAGGAAGGGACAGAGGAATCACGGTCCCCCCAGCACTCTCCAATAATGATTTCTTTCTTCAATAGCCCAAACTGAAGGGAAAATGTTAGTTTTCATCATAGTTGAGACTATGATGAAAAGACATAATGTGGGATAGGGAAACAATATGATGAAATATGTAGAGAAAGCAATCCATTGTAAGTAATAATCACTTTACCATAACTGTTGGTTATTATACAATTAGTGTTATATGCAATATTGAAGACAAATAGAAAACACAGATTAAGAAAATGGAAACATTATGTTTTCACTAACCAGAGATTACCCCGTTTCCACCTCAATCCACATATTAATACTTCCAGGGCAGTGTAGGTATTTACATATATATATATGTATTTTAACAGAAGGAGATAATATTGTATACATTGTTAACTGAAAGGAGTCAGTTACAAAACAATTTCCATATTTCTTCGACAATAAATTTGCTTGCTGGCTCCCCCACCAAGTTTTCATTTCTTCTTCAAAGTATAAACATGAAAGGCCATGGGATTTAAACAAGAATTTAGAATTACATTAAATATCATAAACTCTTTATCTGAAGTCCATACTGTGTATATGCACAGACACAGGCATATGCATGTACTGTGTGTTAACAAGATGGAGAGAAATGACGAATGTGTGGTGTGGTATTAGGATTCTGCCTCTCTCTGTATGGTTTCTGAAATTACAATTCTGTCCAGTGGTAATTAATATGAGAAATGATGACTTAGTGCCCCCACCCAAGATCTGACATTATTACCTCTGGATTGTTACCTAAAAGAGATTCATCTATATCAGCATTATTTGGAAGTAGGGCTAAGAATAATTCCCGTATTGCAGGTCCTTAAACAACAACATCCCGCTACTTTCTTTTACCAGTCCCTGAAAGGTTGAGCTAAGTCTTGTTGTATGGGACAAGCTTCTCTCTGGAAGGTGAAGTCAAGGTAACGTCACCACTGGTCTTTCTGATAGTCTACTTTATACACTGTTTTTCTTCCTGGAACATAGAACCCTGCTTTGTTAGGCTTTACTGATGGAAAAATTATCTCCAAAATTTGTTGTTGATGGGAAAAATGTGCTATAGAAATTTTTTTTTTCAAGTTAAAAGTCATAGCACATATACCACCTGAGGATTATTAGGCTTAATAAATGGTGTGCTTATGCACAGTAATTGACAGTTGATACTCTTTATTATATTTTCAAAGATATAAGTACTAATCTTTTTTTTAACTATGTACGAAGCCTGTTAACTAGTCTTACAATTTTTTCTTGGAGTCTTCCTATTTTATCGCATTCTGATTATAAATTAATAAAGATAACAATGGGGAGAAGATTAGACCTAAGTATTGGGGGTTTCCCAATGAGTAAACTGATATATGTGCAGTTGGCCAGAAAAGGCAATAAATGTTATAAGTAAAAGAAAAAGAACAGCTTGTGCAAGGTCTAGACGAGGGACTTGACCTTGGGTCCTCTGACTCCAAGGTCATGGTTCTTTGCCCCAATATGCAGTGGTTCGCTGTTGTCAGTTAAGTCTGTGGCTACAAATGAGTGCTTGGTAATGATGAAAAGTGTTGAAATATGTTCTTGAGGGTGATTGTGAAACTGCCTTCCACATGTTATAAAGACTGGGTATCTTTTTAAGAGCAGGACTAGTTTGAGGTCTGAACTCATGTTGGGGTGTGGTGGACAGGAGGGGCTGAGGATCATGAGATTTATCTCTGTCCTTTCCAAATATTACAATCTGTTAAATGTGACACAAAACTCAGCCCAGTGAGAAATCTGTTTCCTCAACGGGGGCTGAACAGATACGATCTTCCCTCCCCTCCCAGAAAAGAAACCACATGCTTTAGGGAGTAGGTAACATTTTACAAGTAAAGACTAGCTGAAAAGGAACACTCAGCTAAAAGATCAAATGATTTTGATGGTTGTTTCTCTTTGACAAAGTTCACAAGGAGCTGAGAAGTCACAGAATAAGAGAACTGAAAAACTGACTCCAATCTAGACAAATGTGGGTTGTTTAGTATTTACTTCTGTCAGTACATTAATCATGTCTTCTTATATTTCACGCTAAAGTTATACTAAAAAAAAAAAGCCCTAATGATAACATTGATGCATTGTCCTTCCTTGTGAGTATAAAGACTTAATTTGATGAATAGAAGTTAAGAAAATGTTTAATCTTCCATTATTGTATAATGATTGAGATTCATCATCTGTTCTACAATAATAATAATTTATCATGAATGAGCATGGTTATAAAATTATGGAGGCATATGACAGAAATTGGCTTCTTTTTCCTAATTCACAAATGTTGACCTTACCCTCTTTTAACTGACCTATGCTTTTATCTTTACGATTATTCATTATATTTCAGATTTCCCCCCCACACCTTTCAATGTTCTCATTAATTCTTCTTGGAGAGACTGGAAAATAGAGGATAGAGACTTGTCAACATCTCAAGCACTAAATTTTCTCATTTCTATTTAGCAGCCCTGGAGCAATTTATCTATTTCCTTTACTTCCCATTTAGTGTCCTTGGAGGTTTTATAAAGAACATTTGAAAGCTGGTCTTCTATCTAGCTAACCTTGATCTGATATTTCGAATTAGGAATAAAGTTTTTGGAGTTGAGGCTGCCTACAGAGAAGATGTGAGTGTATAGCTGAGGTGAGTCAGGGTAGCACATTGGGTTTTCATTATGCCAAATATTCTTCAAGTTCTCATTTTAACCTTGAGGGAGCACAGAGAGATCCAGACAGTGGACAATCCTACGGAACTATTTTGGCAACTTTGTTGTCTCTATAGAGAGGGAGTTCTTTCCTTGAGCTTAAGCAGGAACCAAGAAATGGAAAGGCATGATAGAATTAACAGTGATCTGAGTGGCGGAACAAAGAGTCCTTTAGGGAAATCACCAATGAAGTTAGATGGAGAGGTGTTGGGACATCCTTGGGGAGAGAGGAAATAACTGGAAGAAACAAGATCTGTTGGCAGAGGAGTGATTCTGTCTGGACATTGATGATTTAACTTGGAAAACATGTTTCAGTTCTATGAACAAGTGGATCTGAGGTCAGAAAGAACTTCCTGGGTCGGGGGTGCGGGGGTGGGGCGGAGAATGCTTTTCCTGAAAACCAAGCTACTCCAGGGTTGGATAATGAAAGGTATCAATGGTCATAAAGAAATTTATATGGCAGCATAATTTGAGGAAAAGGCCAGCTGACCTGCAAGGTAAGTTATGAGAGCCATGAAAGAGAGCATGTGTGCCCCAAATCCAGGGAATTAAAAAATTCAAATGCACAAAATGTCCAGGTGATTAAAAAATCCTGTATCCATGTGCCTTTCATGGTAATATTTCCTATATTCGTTTCAGATCTCTTTTTTAAGTCATACAGATACAGTTAAAACCTCTTTCTGGTCCTTTTGATTAGGTTCCCCTGTACAGAGATACCATTCTTGTGAAATCAGTGTCCATCCTTCCTTCCTGTGTTTTGTCCTCTTATTGGGTGTGCACATACCTGGAGAGAATCTTCACTTCCACATAAATGATATCATGCTGTACACACACCCTCAGAAACTTGCCTTTTTTTTTTTTTTCACTCAGCATTGTTCTCAACATTTATTCATGTTGAAATATAGAGCTCAGTTTATTTAAACTGCTGTATGGCATATTGTATGAATATATCACGACTTATTTGTCCATTTCCTATTGATGAATTAGATTGTTTCCAGTATCTGGTTGTTAAAGCCAATCCACGGTGAACATATTTCTGCATGTCTTCTTGGGCATTTATGTAAGATTCTTTCCTAAGTTGTATCTGCTAGTAGTGGAATATGTGAATCATAAGGTATGTAAATTTTGAGTTTTCTAGATATTGCCAAATTGCTGTCCAAAATATTTCAGCTGCTTTTTACTCTTAACGAGCAGCACACTTCCATTTTGTTACATCCCCCACTTTTAAACTTTTTCTGTCAATTGATGTAGTTTTCTGAAATTTTTAATATCATAAGAGGCCTGAATGGCCTCTCAGGGTCCTTTTTAGGTCTGAAAGTGAAAGTAAAAGTCGCTCAGTTGTGTCCGCTTCTTTGCGACCCCATGGACTATACTATATTCTCCAGGCCAGAATACTGGAGTAGGTAGCCTTTCCCTTCTCCAGGGGATTTTCCCAACCCAGAGATTGAATCCAGGTCTCCCACATTGCAGGTGGATTCTTTACCAGCTGAGCCACAAGGGAAGCCCAACAATACTGGAGTGGGTAGCCTATCCCTTCTCCAGCAGATCTTCCTGACCCAGGAATTGAATCGGGGTCTCCTGCATTGCAGGCAGATTCTTTACCAACTGAGCTATCACAGAAACCCCTCTTTTAGGTCTAAGAATTATTTATTCCCAACACAGAATTATATCCCACTATGACTTTTCTTGATGAAATTGCTGTTTTATTAGTGATTAACTTATATTGTTGCCTAGTACTGTGCCCATCTCAGACTTCTCATTGTTGATATTCCTGAAATTCCTGGTGTTACAAAAGTCAGAAATTATCATTGCCAAATTTTAAGGCCAGGTACACTCAGGGAATTTACAGTATAGTAAGTATGAATAAACCCTGCCACATGGGCCAAGAAATAGGTACACCATCCAGTGCAAGACAAAACATATTTTCCATGGGGTCCCTGGGCTGTTGTGAGAGGACTCGGGGGCAGTTAAGGAGCAGCCACATTTCCTTTACTTTCTGGGAGTATAGTGGGCTCTGGCAGCCTGCTCTTCTGGCCCTGAATCTAGTGATCTTACCCATCACTACAGGACAAAAGGGGAATTTCGAGGGTTTTACAGACTTGGAACAGACCCCAAACCTACTAACTTACCACATGAATGCAACGATTTCTGAACTCATTCCTCCCAGGATGGGAGGCTGGTGCTCTATGAAGTGACATCCGAAAGAACAACAAGCCCCTAATGAACCATAATAAATCTGAGAAAAGATGGAGAACTTGAGAAACCAGACCTGAGGTTAAAGCAACACATTTAATTTTATCAAACAGCGAGCAAAACTACTGTTTTGCAAATAGAAACAATCTGTTTGGACTAATTAGCATCTAGTAATGTATATTTATTGTAATAGAAGGCTGCAATCATATGAAAAATAAAGAAGTAACACAGCACACAAGAGTTAGGTCAAAATAATCAAACAAACTTCCACCAGAGGTTGAGTTATAGAGTTCCTAGCCCCTATGGCTCTTTCCAGGTGGTTCAGTGGGGAGCAACCTGCCAGGAGAACTTTCCTTCCTTGTACTTCTTTGGTAAACTAGCAAGATGAAATAAAAGTTGCTCAGTGAAAATGCAGAGAAGGTGATGGCACCCCACTTGATTACTCTTGCCTGGAAAGTCCCATGGACGGAGGAGCCTGGTGGGCTGCAGTCCATGGTCTCCTGAAGAGTCAGACCTGACTGAGCGACTTCCCTTTCACTTTTCACTTTCATACATTGGAGAAAGATATGGCAACCCACTCCAGTGTTCTTGCCTGGAGAATCCCAGGGACGGGGGAGTCTGGTGGGCCGCTGTCTATGGGGTTGCACAGAGTCGGACACGACTGAAGCGACTTAGCAGCAGCAGCAGCAGCAGCAGCCAATATTTAAACAGCATTTTATATATGCCTGGAAATTATGTACATGAACTCCTTTAACTTTCACAACCATCACTACATCTCTTCTGCTGATGGGGAAACTGAGGCACACAGATTGGTTGAAAAACTAAAGTTCATACAAGTCGTCGTCAGCAGAGCTGGGATTTAAAACTGGAGCTGAAGTCTGTTCTCAACCACTGAATCATGCGGCCCCTCATTTAAAGCATTGTTTACGGCCTTTTCCCAGCTTTTGTACAAATAAAAAGCAGGCAGATGTGCATTTGCACTGCAACTGGAGTGATCATTCCCACTTGGTTCCGGTTATCTTTTAACCATTTTAATAACCCAACTCCTCAAACAGAAAAATCAGGTTCAAAAAGGTTGTTATATCCTGTTTACTTTAACAGATAAAATATCATTTTGGCAATGCTCTTTGATGTAAACATAAAAACACTGAAAGCGTAAATAAGCTATCAGGCCAACCAAACAATAATTATTTTGACATTAAACAAGATATCCATCTGCTTTCCCAAGTAAATAGTCTCTGACAACATCTAAAAGACAACAAGACCACGGAGCGTTCAGGGCACTAATGTGTGCGCTACATGGGGATAAAAGAAGCAAATGCTGGTGGATCAAAGAGGGCCCGAGCAATGAGTAATGTAACACTCATCTCAGATTAAACAGCCATCTCCATGATGCGATGCAGGGTTGTCGACCCCACTTTCTTCAGCAGCTGGAAGAAGAGAAGCAGTTTTTCTGGGAGAAGGAGAATCGGGGAGGAGCAGAGCAGAGATGGCCGGGGCAGAGGAGGGGAAACAGAGGAGGCCATCTTTCTGTTCGGGCTCCTACCCTGCACCACCACCCATCTGGCCCCACTCGGGGTGATGGCACTTGCCATCCTTCACCTTAACCCATGGGTGCCTCAGCTCTGGAGCAGTAGTGTCTAAATCTGGGGAGTCTTTGAGAATGTGGTGAAAATATTAGAGCATCTACAGAGAAAGATATATAGCTGAAAATACAAACATTTGCACCTAATTTCAAGGACTCAGGTATTCATTGTGGCCCACCCACATACTCCAAGCCACTGGGAGTGGCTTCACAGATCCCAGGAAAACAACCCCATTTTTAGAAATTGTTCGGCTGGTCAAATAATGCTGAAGGAGCACCTAACTTGTGCTTGGCACATGAAGGATATAAAAGCAATGTCAAATACTACTCTTCCTACTAAGAGCTTAAGAATTTATGGCTGATTTTCAAGACAAGCCCACAGAATAGAGATTGAGTAAACATTATTCTTAGTGATAATCTTAGCGAAGCTTTATCTAGCACTGACTCTGGGCAACTACTTTAAAAACAAGTGTCAGTGGTTCTTAGACTTCAGTGGTGTCAGAATGACCTGGGGAACATATTAAAGCACAGATTCTCGGGCCTGCCTCCCAGAGTTTCTGATTTAGTAGGTCTGGGATGAAGCAGGATTTGCGTTTCCAACAAGTTTTCAGGCTGTACTTGTGTGCTGTATTTTATAATGCAGATTCTATTGTGTGCTGTATCTTATAATGCAGATTCTATTATTATTCCCAGTTTACAGATGAGGAAGCCTGAGCCCAGAGAAGTGAAAAAAACTTGTTCAAGTTCAGATAGCTGATAAGAGGCAGAGACAGAATTGAAAGGCAGGCAGTTCGGTTCCAAAGAAGGGACATCTTAAGGAACCTCATAATAAGGCTTCCAGACCTTATGTGGTATCTGTTGCGATGACTCAACTCCGCCACTGTAGCACACCATTAGCGATACTTATGAATGGGTATGGCTATATTCCCTAAAACTTCAGTTACAAAAACAGGTGCCTGGCACATGGGCTATAGCTTGCTGACCACTGCTCTTGAGCCATCTGCTTTTTAAGCCTTAAATGTGAAAGGATTGTTTTAAAAACAAGAATGCACGTTAAGTGCCTAGCACTAGTGCCTGACATATATGAATCAAAACCTGCTTGCCGTCATGATAATTACTGAAAATTCTCAAAGTCACAGGTAAGTGGTTCACTTCTGAAATCTTCCAGTCTGGAAATCTATAGATTGGTACCGCTGGCCCATAGTATCCCTGCTCCAGGTTCCAGCACTCACAGGACCCCCCGATTCTGTTTTACATTCTGTGGCTGGTCCCTAGAGAGAGCACCCCAGTCCAGTGGATGCATGAGGACTGCTTGACTGCTGCACAAATAATGGAGAATGACACAGAGTCACAGAGCCACCAGCTTTGGGGTCTGGAGTTGGGAGTGGGTTGTAGAAGAACTGGAAGAAAATTCAGGAAAAGGATTGGGATGATAAGGAAAGGTAGGGATTCAGTACCATGAAAGGTATTATTGATGTACAAATCATATGTTTCTTGTAACAGGATTCTCCAAGTACTCAGTTCATTTGAACCACACAGAGGGTCCCCTTTGTCTGTTAGAAGTGCTCCTGTGAAGGGCCCCACTCTAAGGAGGGTCCAGGAAAATCCATCTTACTTGACTGTCTTTATCATCTGATTAGTAGAAGTCAATCCTCCATAAGGTGCAGCAATCACACAGAAGTATAAAGACCTTGGACATCTATATTCACGCATGATAATCATTGCTAAGCACTTTTTAAAGCTCTTGTTCCCTTATGCTTGGTTCATCTTTAAAATGGAGATAATAGTACCTATACATGGGATTGTTCTGAGGGTTAAGTGTAAAACACTGAAAATAGTGTCTGATAGCTTGTTAGTGCTAAACATTATTTGGGGGGCTTCCCAGGTGACACAGTGGTAAAGAATTCGTCTGCCAATGCAGGAGGCGCAAGAGAGGAAGGTTCAATCCCTGGGTTGGGAAGATCCCCTGAGGCAGGAATGGCAACCCACTCCAGTATTCTTGCCTAGAAGATCCCATGGACAGAGGAATCTGGCAGGCTATCGTCCAAGGGGCAGCAAAGAGTCAGAAATAGTCGAGCACACAAACACATGCAAGTTGCTATCTCTATTTTCCAGACATGAAAAGTGAGGCACACGCTGTTTGAGTCTCTCTAACCCCAGTGGTGGCAGCTAGAAAGTAAAAGCTTCTGACTGTTGGTTGGGATCTTTTTCCATTGGCCCAGAACCAAAATATTTTCCCTTTAATCTCCAAGGCCTCTGGGAAACTCTGAGTAGGGTCTTCAGGGGCCACCTTCCTAACTCAAGTGTTCTCGTTCTTTGTGAGCCTTCTTACAGTGAAATCCAGTGTCCCAATTCACCATGGATGGGTGAGGAATCGCCAGACTGTTGGGACAGGTGTGAGGAAGTGGGCTCTGAGTATTTTTACAGAAATCCTTCCCTCGAACTTGGGTAAGTGAATTAAACTGAGCAGAACAAACTGTTTCTTCCCTGTCCACTGTGGGCAAAAGAAGCAGGGTTTATCATTCATGGAAAGAAGGGTATGCACTAATGTTGTGGGTTCGAGGCCTCCCGCCTCCCACATGATATGAATGCTCTACACGCACTTTCCATTACAAGTACTTTCCTGTTTATTATCTCATCAGTCTTCATTATAACTGATGAAACTGATGCTCTACAAATCAGGAGCCAGAGGCTCCGTGACAAGCCCAGGGCTGTTTTATGGGCAGAAGACTCAAAGCCAGCCTCCTACACCTACAATCAGACAGGGTCTGGTAGTGGGGCTTTCAGGGGTGGGCAGGCCAGAGGGAGGGGTATCTGAGGTTCTGGGTATTGTGAGGACCTGGAAAGCCAGGGAGTCCTGCCCTGGGGTGAATAGAGCGCGGGAGGGCAAAGAGAGAGCTGGAGGCCACCTGCCCTTAACGGGGCCTCCTTTCTACTCAGCAGGTGTTGAGCCTGCCCTGTGTCTAGTCTGCATCTAGAAGCTTTACAGGGATCAGACCACTGAGCCTGACTCATTTTCTTTTTCTTGAAAGAAGGGGTAAGGAGAAAACCCCAAATGTGGTTGGATTCCAAATATCAGATGGGGCAAAATAGCTCCCTCTTGTGGCTATCTCTAGTAGTGGCCATCAGTGAGTGTGTCTGTGTATGGACGTTAGCCCCCCAGGTTCCTCTGTCCATGGAATTCTCAGGCAAGAATGCTGGAGCTCCATTTCCTCCTGCCGGGGATCTCCCGACCCAGGGAATGAACCCATGTCTCTTGCCTGTCCTGTACTTGTAGTCTAGTCGTGGCAGTGGCAGCAAAATCAGCCCCCAAATCGTTTTTGCTAATGTGATTTCTGTGAGAGAGAAGATCCTAAACGTGCAACGTCCTTCGTGGTACGGACACTTGTTATATCTGTCATCCCTCTACTGACGGCCTTGTATCTCACTCACACACACGCCTCCTATATACTGACTATTTATTTTGCTCTTAAACGCCATGCCAGGGACTTTGCAATCATTAAGTTTTGTTACTGTGGCATTGTTAAAGCCATTTAACATTTGGGAGAAACTGAGGTTCAGAAACCTTAAGTGAGTTTATCCAAGTCACACTGCTTGTTAGTGGTAGAGCCTGAATTCAAACTCAAGTCTGCCTTCAGATCCCAGACTTGTCCCCATTTCTGCCTATCACCGCATGCTTTGGCAACTCTGCCGATGCTGCTGCTGACTGACACACCGTTGTCCAGCACCGACACCACAGCAGGGTGACAAAGATGCTCTGAAAAGTGCATGTTCCTAGTTGCCCTATTTCACAGGCTTTTTGAGAGATTAAATGAGTTAAAATATGTTAACTGTCCCAAATAGCGTCTCCTTAGGAGCTAATATTACAAAAATAACAATTATTAAAATACAGAAAAATAAAAGGTATGTCATTTATAATGTCATTACCCAAAGACAACCAACTTTTGTCATGTTTTTCCCTATTTTTTTCTGACAGTTGTGACCATGTTGCAAATATAATTTTGGTATTTTTAATTTAATATTAAATTGTAAGCACTTTGCTATTAAAACAGCTCATAAACCTAATCTAAATGGCTATATAATGATTTACCATGTGGCTGCGCCATGACTTTTTAAGAATTGTTTTCCTATTTACTTATTAAATAATTATTTTCCACATTGAGGTTGTTCGCAATCTCAATTATTGTTAAGTACTGCCATAAAGAAGGCTGAGCACCAAAAACTGATGCTTTCCAATTGGTGCTGGAGAAGACTCTTGAGAGGCCCTTGGACAGCAAGGAGGTCAAACCAGTTAATCCTAAAGGAAATCAACCTTGAATATTCATTGGAGGGACTGATACTGAAGCTGAACCTCCAATACTTTGGCCACCAGATGCGAGGAGTGGACTCATTGGAAAAGACCCTGATGCTGGAAAAGATTGAGGGCAGGAAGAGAAAGGCGCAACAGAGGATGAGATGGTGGGATGGCATCACTGACTCAATGGACTTGAGTTTGAGCAAACTCTGGGAGATAGTGAAGGACAGGGAAGTCTGGCATGCTGCAGTCCATGGGGTTACAAAGAGTTGGACATGACTGAGTGACTCCACAACAACTACTACTTCGACTACTGTTGTGGATGTTTTCCTTTGGTGTCCTTTCGCAGCACATTCTCCACCATCTGTGTGAACTTCTGAGGCTGAGGACCAAAGTAAGTTCTTGAGAATACATATAAGGATATTTCCTTTCAACCGAATACTGATCGGATATATCGTGTGTCCAAGATCACTAAGAAAAATTATAAGCAAATTAGTGAAATTATAGTTGAAATTTTGATGGAAGAACATGGGAGGATAAGGGTGACTCTTCTCTAGCCATCGGCGATCCTTACTTGGGCTCAGTAGTTCCCTAGTCTTGGTTCCACACATACCACCCTGGGGTCCTTGGACTGCCACTGAGGAGATGGAGGATTTGGACTTGGACTCAAAAAAATCATTCATGACCCCATCATATGGATCAGATCAAAGTTGGCCAGGTGGAGGGCTACATGTCTCCAGTTTCATTTTTGTGCTCAGGTCCAGAAGAGGGCTCTCTGGGTGGAGTCACAGCCCTGGGCTTCCTCAGGGAGCAAGGAGGTCATTTCCAGTTTGGGCCCTTAGTCTCTGTGAGAACTCAATCCACTTAGCATGCTCCATAGCATAGAATATGCAGGGGCTATGACACAAGAGAAAAGAGAACAGCATAAGAGAAGTGTCGGGAAGACCATGGCACTATGGGAGACAAGAGTCCCAGATAAAATGACAAGAAAATTTTAAACTCAGCATTGAGCAAGTATTTTATTTTATTGTTGGAAACAGTGAGGCTTTCTGCTTCTCTCCAAAAATGACCCAATCATGCTTTAAGTTAGAGAATCACAAGAGTTAAGGTGACATTTAATGTATTAAGGAATCAGTGTGGCAGAAATTGATAATTGGCCCCTTGTTAGTCCTTTTATAACAACAGAGGTCCTGATTTTTAGTTGGGTACCTGATTTCTGAGAATAGAGACTCTATTTCTTATCCTTCTTTGCAGCCAGCTGTGGTCTTATGTGCTGGTAAATGAAGGTGAGCAAAAGTCATGTGTGCCACTTTAAGGTCATACCCTGAGGGGGAGGGGCTGGTCCTTCCTGTTGACTAGGATGCAGTGATGATAGTGATGGCCCAGCGTGAACTATGTGGATGAGACACTTTGGACCACGAGGTCCTTGAGATGGTGGGGCAACAATATAGAAGGAACCTGTGGTCCCAGCACTATGGAAACACCATACCCACATTGGACAGCTAATCTTGAACTATTACATGTCACATGACAAATTAATGTCTTTCTCACTTAAGGCATTATAATCATGGGTTTCTGGCTCAGACAGTAAAGCGTCTGTCTACAATGCAGGAGACCTGGGTTCGATCCCTGGGTTGGGAAGATTCCCTGGAGAAGGAAACAACAACCCACTCCAGTACTCTTGCCTAGAAAATCCCATGGATGGAGGAGCTTGGTGCAGGCTACTGTCCATGGGGTTGCAAAGAGTCAGGCACAACTGAGGCGACTTCACTTCACTCCGTTACAGCAGCTGAGGTGGGCTGCTGGGGGCTGCTGGTGCGCCAAGGAAATAACAGATACTAGACAGATGGACATGGATCTGAATTCTGGCTTAGTAACTTACTAGCTTTATGACCTTAGGCAAGGTACTTAAAATTGGGGAGGCGGGGTCTCACCTTCCTTGTGTGTATTAATAAAATGCCAAGAATTTCAGCTTCCTTGTTAAGAGGAGTCAGATAAAATATGTGAAGGGCCCAGTGGCTACTGATTCTCTTTCCTGAAATCGCATGTCAGAAGTGGCTACCATTCTTCCTACATGTAAAGCTACCTCTGATTACCAAGAATATGCATGAATAGAGCTTACTTGAAAGCTTCCAAACAGATCTGCTCTCTTAAATTTGAACAATTTATAACAACACTTTAAATGGCTGTCGCCTTGATGGAGGTTATCCTTCCAATGTTCTCATGAGATATGGATAATTTGGATAATGTACTGGAATTGGAACTTTTTTCCTTTTTAACCATATCTCTGTTTTGTCTTCATTTTTTCCCTTTAGCTAGTAAGAGATCAAAATTAATTAAATCTTTTGATGTATCAGGATAGCTCTTAGAGTAACTGTTAAGATAAGGACACTGAACTTTTCTACATGATTGTAGCTCTGTAACCTCAACACAGATTTAATGCCATGTCTTTTAGCCTCTGGGAGATTAATTACTGCACCAAATGCTACCAGGCTGACTGGTTTCTTACCTGAAGAGTGGGAACATGAGTCTGCTCTTTACAGGGTTGTATCTGAAAGCCCTGAGCAGGACTCTGACCAGGCAGGAGGCCTCAGGGGGTCTTCACACCCTAGCATTCTCCCCCACCCAAACTCTGGTTGGTACATGGGTCTGGACAGACCATAGTTAGAAATGGGGACAGTGGTGTTTGCCTCCACTTTCTGGCCTGCAGGAGAATGATGGTGAACGTGGAGGCTCTGGTAAGCTTGCTGTCAGGAAGATGATATGTTGCTATACCAGGGTCTCCTGCCACTTCTCTCGCTTTGAACTCAGAGTATTTTTGTTTACTTTGAAGCAGAAGACACATGTAACACTGGAAACTTGTCTTTTAATCTAATGTGGTGTGCATGCTATTTTAATTCACCCCAGAAAGCTCCTGTGGGCTTATGAAGCGTAATTCTGGGTTCCACTGCTCTCCCAGCAGTGGAGTTTTTCAAAAGGACCTGTCAACTTTTCATTTACAACAATGAAACAAAATGGATGAAAGCTGGATGGTTTTTGAAGCCTTTATGGTCTTTTCCCTACCAATTGTTAGCACTCTGTCTGGCTTGTATGTGCGCGATTCTCATACAATGCATTTCATTTCTGTTGACAAACACTGACTATTTTAAGGACCCTGTGCAAAGAAAAATGGATGCTCACTCTGCTCAGGATCCATTTTCTATTTCCATGGCTTACTGACTCCAGATAAAGATGCAAAAGGAGCTTGGAGGGACAATGCACATCAGATTGTGTTTCCAATGAAAAGACCTTGACAATCACAAACATTTCGAGGCTTCATCTAAGGATGCATTTATGTACATCGGTAATATCCCACACCATCAAATTTCAGGACAGCAAATGAAGGTGGATCTCCCATGAAGTTTGTTGAAGTGGGACATGACTAACTAGAAATATTTTAGGGCTATTATAGTAGGTCAGGAGAAGGCAATGGCACCCCACTCCAGTACTCTTGCCTGGACAATCCCATGGACGGAGGAGCCTGGTAGGCTGCAGTCCATGGGGTCGCTACTAGTCGGACACGACTGAGCGACTTCACTTTCACTTTTCACTTTCATGCATTGGAGAAGGACGTGGCAACCCACTCCAGTGTTCTTGCCTGGAGAATCCCAGGGACGGGGGATCCTGGTGGGCTGCCGTCTATGGGGTCGCACAGAGTCGGACATGACTGAAGCGACTTAGCAGCAGCAGCAGCATAGTAGGTCAGACCTCAGATTTGAATGACTTTAGGTATCTGCAAATAACCTTTCATCTTGGCAAGAAGGTGGCTCTTTAAGCTTGTGTTGAGCCCTGCAACCAGAGGCAGATTTACTGTGAAGCCAAGTAAACTTTAGCAGTGTGGTCACATGGTTGTGGTTTTGAAATTTTTGCATAAATAAATAAATAAAAATAAATCTGTTTCCCCTCTGACTTTCTTCCCATTGCACTTGTCCTTGAATTGGGTAGTGCTGGGATGGCTACAGAGATTTGGGGTTCTGGTAAAGAGAAGTTGAATAAAGTTGGGGGTGCATTTATTTTGGGTTTAGAGAGATACATTTATGTGGTTTGCAGTCACTTCTGTGTATAGTTAAGTTATCTTTAGTCATTCTGGCGATGGAATGACTTCTAGGAATACTTCTGCTGCCCACTGGGCTGACATATCCAACTTTGAAATGAATGTGCAGGGCCAGAAGTTGGATCATGATACGAACATACTATAGTGCCAGACACAAATGCTAGGTGGTTGGTGGTGGAGAGGCATGATTAGAAGTGCCTTAGAAAAACCAGATGTGAAAATATTTGAAGGGAGAGTTGGTTTTCATTAAAACTTAGTCAAAATAGAAGTTCTTCCTGTCAGGGATCTTCTTGATTATGTAGTGCATAATTAGAAATGTACCATACAATTTCTGTTTTTATGAGACTTCAAATTTATTAGTATTCCTAAGGGTAGGGAAGAATCTGTAGCTATACCACTACCAATTAATTCATCCCTAGGTGAGCCTGCACGTACCTTTAAATACTGGCTCTTAAAATACCGGTGTAGATTGCACTACTAAAATCTGGTGGTTCCAGAAAAAGGCAGAGAAAATTGTCCCTGATTCAACAAACAGGCAGAAAAATCAAGAAACAAAGCTCTACATGTTCAAGTCAATGTGTGTTGCAGAAGCATAAAATTTGAGTTATACTATTATACTTCAATACAAGGTAGTGGCAATTAAAAATTACATTTTAATTGTTCTTATGTAAGCCTTAAGGTGAATATCGTTTAATTTTCAGAATATGCCACTAAAAATATTGAAAAAACAGAAAAATTTTGAAAAAATTTTGTGTATCACAAAATTAATTATAAATATATAAGGCGATGGCACCCCACTCGACTACTCTTGCTTGGAAAAATACCATGGGTGGAGGAGCCTGGTAGGCTGCAGTCCATGAGGTCACTAAGAGTCAGACACGACTGAGCGACTTCACTTTCACTTTTCACTTTCATGCATTGGAGAAGGAAATGGCAACCCACTCCAGTGTTCTTGCCTGGAGAATCCCAGGGACGGGGGAGCCTGGTGGGCTGCCGTCTATGGGGTCACACAGAGTCGGACACGACTGAAGTGACTTAGCAGCAGCATGTATTTTTCTGGACTTTCTGATGTTTGGGGTATTAGTTAGCTTTTAAACATTTTAACTTTTTTTCATTCCAAATAAAAATCCATGTTTGTACTTCATTCGTGTCGATAACTTTGTTTTTCTTTCTTGAAGAAGGCCCATCAACTTGTATAAACTTCAGGCCCCACAAATTTTGCCCTGTTTGCAACATAGGAAGATGTGTACTACTCATAGTTACACGTGGCTTTACAGTATTCTGCATCTTATATCATTGGTTAAACAGTTTTTAGTGCATTTGACATTCTAAAGAATTTGACTGGAATCAAAGAAAGTAATCTCCATACCTCCACATCCCTAACATCTTAAAAAAAACTGATTCCATAGCTCACTTGTTAAGGTTTTAGATCCATCTTTCCCTAAAGCTGCCTTCAAGGGAAAAGACTTATCATATCCCGGAAGCCAGGAGGTGGCGTTTATCTAGCTCTCTCATGACCTTTCCTATACAATTACCTATCCACCTTTTTGTAAAAGCTTCTCCCTTTCTGAGGTTCATACTGCCTGAGTGAAAATTACTGAGCTCTCCACTTACACTCTCAGTCAAAGGCTCTGGCTAACTTACTGTAAACCTAGAATATTTCAACATCCATATAAACACATTCAACAGCCTAGCTGTATTGTTCAAGTGGCTGCTCACCACCCACTTAATGGCTTAAAATAACAGAAATTATTCTTCCACAGGTCTGAGGCCAGATCTGAAATCAGGGTCACTGGACTGCAATCAAGGTATTGGTAGGGCCACACTTCCTCTGGAGAAACATGTGGGGAATGCATAACTTTATGTTCCTTCAGGGGAACATCTATTTCTATCTTCTTTAGCTTCTAGAGGCTGCCAGCATTCTTTGGCTTCTGGCTATGTTATTCCAACTGCCTTTGTGGTCATACTGCCTCTTTCTCTTCTGAGTGTGTAAAATCTGATAGCATTTAGGGCCCGCTCACATAACCCAGGAAGATCTCTTCATCTCAAGATCCTTAACTTAATCACATTTTAAGGACCCTACTCCCTATCTTTTTTTTTTTTTTTTGCACATAAGGTGACATTCATAGGTTCCAGGGATTAGGATGTGGATGTCTTTGGGGACCATTTTTCCGACTGCGACACTAATGTGGCACTTTTGGAAGTTGCCTCTCCATGCCCCTCCATGAATTGTTCCAGTTCAGCCACCTACTTCTTGGGCAACATACTTTGAGGACTGTCACATCCCTGAACTGCTCTCTGTTAGAGAACTGACAAGTCTCCTTCCTTCTCGGCCACACCCCTATCTCCTGTGCAATCTGTATTTTAACCTCAGAGACTTATGGTTGCTTGAATCCTCAATTTCTTCTAATCTTTCAACCCCCTTCTCACTTCTCTTCCTTCCTACTCAGCCTGGACACTCCACGTGACTGAAAACCTAGCACTTTTCTCTTTACTTGTGGTATTCCAGGGCACTATGCTAGAAAGATCTCCCTTGAGCCTGGATTCATGAGACTGTTGACATGCCTGGCTTCTTCTGCTGAGTTGTCATGGAGAGAAGCTCAAAGAACCACACAGATTCTACTTTCCAACTTCAGCACCCCTGCTTCCACTCCATCAACAACCTTTCCTCTCCTCTGTCCCTTCTCTGTCTGCTGAATATTCTTTCTCAGATCACATTCTGTTGATGTTCTCCATCAGAATCTCCTGGAACACTTGTGAAAAGAGATTCCTGAGTTTCACCCCAGATCTTAGGATCAGAATCTTTGGGAAAGGGTATAGGAATTTTCATTTTCAACAAGTCACCCCATTGGGTGATTTTTACCCCTCATTCTATATTGGTTCTCAAGTATTTTCCCTTCTGGGAGCTTCTAGTATACTGTTCTCACAGTTAAAATATGAGTTTAGTACCGATTGGGAAACACCAGTTGCAAGCACCCCAAGTGCCTCTTCTCCCACTGGAGATGCATGGATCTCCTGTGGCCTGGTGTCAAAGGGTTAGCCGCTCCTGTTCTGACTGGCTGGAGGTCCTTACACACTAGTTAAGTGTTCAAGTACATCATCACTCTCCATCCTTCCTTGCCATCACCTGTCCCCAACTATTGTCTTTCTCTTCTTTTTAAAAAATATAATTTTGTTAAAGTGTATCAGTCCAAAGAAAGACAAATTTAAAAAACCTCCAACATAAAATAAAATAAAAATTATGTACCAGAGCAGCCTTCAGGAAGCACTCAACTAATTCAGGAGAAAAGGGTTTTAATCCAGGCAATTACTAAAAGAGTTGGAGAGAAGACACAAAGAGCTTGGATGGTTCCTAGCACTTGGCTTGTGACCCAGAGGCCAGGGAGTCCTGCTGTCTCCACCGTCACTGCTTGATTCAAGAACATAAGGCTGAATAAGGGAGAGTTACTAATTTGAGAGCACTCTCCAGTAATACAAAATATTAATATTTAGACAAGGACTCCAGGAGATGGTGCAAACTTGCTTCTAGGATGGTTCCTAGAAGCCTGGAAAAAGTGTTGGCCTATGCTAAGTGAGGCCACAGTGTCAGAATAGCCACAACAGAGGACAGAATTAAGGGCTCAAAGGCTCAGAGAAGTCAGCAAGCTAGAGTGGATATACTGCGGAAAGCCAAAAACTCACCCAGTGGTTATGTTCCATGGAAAGGCTCACAGGATACACTATTTCCCAAGGATACACAAGATTCAGTGGTGAGAAGGGCATGCTCAACACCAAAAAGTCTCATGACAGCTCTCCTCTGTGGGCCTGGGCTGGTGGTAGGAGATGCTGCCACAGACCAAGGCACTTGATCGCAAAGTCCCAGACCAGGAAACAATAGACCAGGTGGCAGTGATTAACCTTCAGCAGCCAGGTGGACACATTATCATAATGAGTAGCAAGTGCAGAGGGGAGTAGGCTTGCTAATCTGCAGAGTTGTAGATGATTAATTGAAGGTAGCAATCCTAGGGACAAAACAGATGAGCAGGGACAAGGCTACTACTCAATCAGTACCAGCAAAAGAAATCGAGGATGGATGGTATTTTGACTTCTTAGAGGTGTTGTAACAAACGTACTACAACTGGGTGGCTTAAAACAATAGAAATTTATTCTCTGAAAGTAAAGAAGGTTGCTGCTGCTGCTAAATTGCTTCAGCTGTGTCTGACTCTGTGCGACCCCAAGATGGCAGCCCCCCAGGCTTCCCCATCCCGGGGATTCTCCAGGCGAGAACACTGGAGTGGGTTGCCATTTCCTTCTCTAATGCATGAAAGTGCAAAGTGAAAGTGAAGTCGCTCAGTCGTGTCCGACTCTTCACGACCCCATGGACTGCAACCCACCAGGCTCCTCTGCCCATGGGATTCTCCAGGCAAGAGTACTGGAGTGGGGTGCCATTGCCTTCTCTGGTAAAGAAGGCTAGAGTGTGCAATTAGGGCGCTGGCAAAGTCAGTTCTTTCCCAGGCTCTGAGGGAGGCTCTGTTCTGTGCCTTTTTCCTAGCTTCTAGTGATTGCCAGGAATCTTTGGTTTGTTAATACATCACTCCAACATTTACTTCTGTTGTTACATGGCATTCTCCTCTCTGTGTGTACAAGTTCAAATTTCCCTCCTCTTATAAGGACACCATCATCATTAGATTAGGCCCTGATCCAATGAGAGACTGACTGGAGATGGTGTAAAGCACTGTACTGAAACTGGGATAATGACACCATTTATAGCTGAAAAATCATTATATTGCACCAACTGTATCTGAAATTAGCAGGGTTAAACTTTCTATCATTAGCAGAAATAGAGACTTGGAGTCCAGGTTATACAGGTGTGAAATGAAAATATTTCATACCCTTCCCAGTTATACCATGTTATATCTTTTTGTAATTAAATACAGTTGCTTATTAAATACCATTTGCAAGATTCAGATTGGTCCCTCATAGTCTCAACCAAAGATAACAACATTGATAACAGTAACATTAAAATGTAATATATTTCCCCAAAACAATCTTGAGAAAGAAAAACCAAGTTGGAGGCCTTATACTTCTTGATTACAAAACACATTACAAAGCTATAGCAATCAAAACACTTTTGCACTGGCATAAAGACAAACATAGACAAATAGAATAGTTAACACAGAAATAAACCCTCACCTCAGTGGTCAAATGATCTTCAAATAATTGTGTGTCAAACCTATACAATGGGGAATGGATGGTCTCTTCAACAAATAGAGATGGGACACCTGGATGCTGCTGCTGCTGTTGCTAAGTCGCTTCAGTTGTGTCCGACTCTGTGCGACTCCACAGAAGGCAGCCCACTTGGCTCTGCCATCCCTGGGATTCTCCAGGCAAGAACACTGGAGTGGGTTGCCATTTCCTTCTCCAGTGTATGAAAGTGAAAAGTGAAAGTGAGGTCGCTCAGTCGTGTCTGACTCAGCGACCCCATGGACTGCAGCCTATCAGGGTCCTCTGTCCATGGGAGTTTCCAGGCAAGAGTACTGGAGTGGGATGCCATTGCCTTCTCCGGGGACAACTGGATAGCCACACACACAAAAAAAATGAAGTTGAACTTTTACTTTATACCATATACAAAAACTAACCCCAAATGGACCTAAATGTAAGGCCTGAAACTTCTAAAACTCCTAAAAGAAAACAGAGGCAAAGCTTCATGACATTGGTTTTGACAGTGATTTCTTGGACATGGCATTTTAAAAGCACAGGCAACAAAAGCAAAAATAGACAAATGATACTAACCAACCAAACACCATTTCTCCAAAGAAGATATACAAATGGTCAACAAGCATATGAAAATAGGCTTAACATACTAATCATCAAGAAAATGCAAATCAAAACTACAATAAAACACCATCTTGCATCCATTAGGATGGCCACTATTAAAAAAATTTTTGTTTTCTTTACATTGTTAAGAATGTGGAGAAATAGGCACTTTTATGCACTGTTAGTGGAAATGTAAATTGGTATAACCACTATGGAAAACAGTATGGAGGTTCCTCGAAAATTTAAAAATAGAATTACCATACGATCCAGCAGTTCTACTTCAGAGATATATATATATATATATATATATATATATATATATATATATATACACACATATATATATACATACATACATACATACATATATATAAATTGGAAATAGAATTTTCAAGAAATAGTTGCATACCCATGTTCACTGCAGCATTATTCATAATTAGCCAAGATGTGGAAGCAACCTAAATGTCTCGTTTGTTATGTTATGTTATTGTTAATATGACATTAACAAATGTCAGTGTTGTTAAGATGAACAGATAAAGAAAATGTGGTATTAATATAAATGGATATACAATGAAACACTATTTAGCCTTAAAAAAGAAGGAAATCATGTCATATATTGCAACCTTATGAACTTTGAGGGCATTCAGTTCAGTTGCTCAGTCTTGTCTGACTCTTTGCAACCCCATGAATCTCAGCACGCCAGGCCTCCCTGTCCATCACCAAGTCCTGGAGTTCACTCAAACTCACATCCATCGAGTCAGTGATTCCATCGAGCTGGTGATGCCATCCAGCCATCTCATCCTCTGTCGTCCCCTTCTCCTCCTGCCCCCAGTCCTCCCAGCATCAGAGTCTTTTCCAGTGAGTCAACTCTTCGCATGAGGTGGCCAAAGTACTGGAGTTTCAGCCTTAGCATCATTCCTTGCAAAGAACACCCAGGGCTGATCTCTTTTAGAATGGACTGGTTGGATCTCCTTGCAGTCCAAGGGACTCTCAAGAGTGTTCTCCAACACCACAGTTCAAAAGCATCAATTCTTCGGCACTCAGCTTTCTTCAAAGTCCAACTCTCACATCCATACATGACCAATGGAAAATCCAGGCACAAAAGGATAAATACTGATAATTCTACTTGTATGAGGTATCTAAATTAGTCAAATTCTGCAAACAGAATTTGCAAATCCTGCCTGAAGTAATACCATAATTTTGACCCTTGATACATTATTCCTAGAACTGAGGTTCTCATGATCCTCATTAAACTGTGTAAATGCTTTATTTAAGAACTGCTAAGTAGTAATCTGCAGCATCTTTCTAAATAGGGCTTCCTTGGTGGTTTAGTGGTAAAGAATCCACCTGCCAATACAGGCGACATGGGTGCTCGATCCCTGGGTCAGGAAGATCCCCTGAGAAGGAAACGGCAACCCACTCCATTATTCTTGCCTGGGAAATCCCAGGAACAGAGGAACCAGGTAGGCTAGAGTCCATGGGGTCACAAAAGAGTTGGATACAACGTAGTGACTAAAAAGGAACACCTTTCTAAATAAGAATAACACTTAACAACACTATTAGTAGCAACCAGTGTATTAAGCATTAACCAGTGTTAACAACTCTTCTGAGAGTATGATATATATTACCTTATTTAATCCCCTTAACAACTCCAGGAGATAGACCCTTCTTATTCTAAATTTTACTCCTGATAAAACTGAAGTTCAGAGAGTTTATCTAACTTTCCCAAGGTTACAGAGTTTGTAACTTGCAGAGCCTAGATTCTAGTTTTAAAATAGATGGCCTAGGGAAAAAGTATTATTCAATACTTCGGCTTAATAGCTTAATGGAAATAATCAAAAGAAGAAATGTTTAAGAAGATGTGGAGTTGTTGCTAATTTCATCAATAGATTTGAGAGCCCTGGTGTTTTCCTGTTTTATCAGGATATTTAGCTCAGAAAGTAATCATCATTCCATTCTCCTTATATAGACCTGATTTATCGTTTCAGGAAAAGTTCTGATTTTTGAGACATGTGTAAATGACTGTTTTATCTATAGGATAAAGTCTCAGTAAAGCTGGTCTTCATCTCTAACTTAACAAAGGGTCAAACTTAAGCTCAGAAACTATTTCCCATGACTGTGTCATCTGGGTATTGCAGGGATCTGGTGGGAGGGAATGTGCTCAGAAAAAGTGTCTTCATTTTGGCACTTTTTTTTTTTTTTTTAAATTTGGCTGCACTCTGTCTTGCATGCAGAAGCTAGTTCCCCTACTAGGGATTTGAACTTGGGTCCCCTCCCTTGGGAGCACAGACTCTTAGCCACTGGACCACCAGGGATGTCCCTAGCACTATTGATAGAACAATATCTGAGGATCTTTGGATACATTGTGCCTTGTTGAGAGACTGACGCAACCTTTCCCTGCCCCTGGTAGACCTGGCAAACCAAATGGCTGCTATAATTTTAAGAACCTCTTCTTGGCACCTCTCCATATCAGCAGTATTATATCCTCCTCTGGATGCCACCCAGGTAGGGAGGGATTGAGGAGGCAGTGAGTTGCTGGAATAGGACGTAGGTAAAAGGGAAACCCAAGGAGAGAAGGGAATCCATTCTTTTGGACTTGGCCACCTCACTCATGAGTATGGAAGCTCCTCAATCTGGATGAATAAGGGCTTTTAGAGTTCACAGTAAATGGATTGTGAATCTTTATTCCTTTCCTGTAATAACATGAGTTGCCTTAATAGGTCATAAAACAGATAACTCAGTTAAATCTGATATTTCAATCTTAGCACTGTGTGATGCCATACAGGAGAAAGTTATCTCTCCTCTCCCAATCTCCAGCATTTTCATGGAGAGAAAAATTGCACCAATACAAGCCCCTCCCACAAGGCCCCCAACCAGGAAATCTAATCACTGTGTAAGGGAAGGAGAAAAGGAAAGGTATTCCCATCAGATTGCAGAGTTCAAAGAATGGCAAGGACAGATAAGAAAGCCTTCCTAAGTGGACAATGCAAAGAAATAGAAGAAAACAATAGAATGGGAAAGACTAGAGATCTCTTCAAGAAAATTAGAGATAATAAGGGAACATTTCATGCAAAGATGGGCTCAATAAAGGACAGAAATGGTATGGCTCTAACAAGCAGAAGATATTAAGAAGAGGTGGCAAGAATACACAGAAGAACTATACCAAAAAAAGATCCTAATGATACAGATAACCACGATAGTGTGATCATTCACTTAGAGCCAGACGTATGGAGTGTGAAGTCAAGAGGGCCTTAGGTAACATCACTATGAACAAAGCTAGCTGAGGTGATGGAATTTCAGCTGAGCTATTGAAAATCCTAAAAGATGATTCTGTTAAAGTGCTGCACTCAATAAGCCAGCAAATTTGGAGCACTCAGCAGTGGTCACAGGATTGGAAAAGGTCAGTTTTTTCATTCCAGTCCTAAAGAAGGGCAATGCCAAAGAATGTTCAACGACCACACAATTGTACTCATTTCACGTCACGCTCAAAATTCTCCAAACTAGGCTTCAACGGTATGTGACCCAAGAACTTCCAGATGTACCAGCTGGATTTAGAAAAGGCAAAGGAACCAGAGATCAAATTGTCAACATCCATTAGATCATAGAAAAAGCAAGAGAATTCCAGTAAAACATCTACTTCTGCTGCATTAACTATACTAAAGTCTTCGTATGGATCACAACAAACTGTGGAAAATTCTTTAAGAGATGAGAATACCAGGCCACCTTATGTGCCTCCTCAGAAACCTGTATGCAGGTCAATAAACAACAGTTAGAACAAGACGTGGAATAATGGACTGGTTCTAAACTGGGAAAGGAGTAAGTCAAGCCTGTGTATTGTCACCCTGCTTATTTAACTTCCATACAGAGCACATCGTGCGAAATGCTGGGCTGGATGAAGCAGAAGCTGGAATCAAGTTTGGGGAGAGAAATATCAATAACTTCAGATATGCAGATGACACCACTCTTATGGCAGAAAGCAAAGAGGAACTAAAGAGCCTTTTGATGAAGGTGAAAGAGAAGAGTGAAAAAGCTGGCTTGAAACTCAAAATTAAAAAAATGAAGATCATGGCATCCAGTCCCATCACTTCATGGCAAATAGATGGGGAAACAATGGAAACAGTGACAGACTTTATTTTTGGGGGCTCCAAAATTACTGCAGATGGTGACTAATGCCATGAAATTAAAAGACGCTTACTCCTTGGAAGAAAAGCTGACAAACCTAGACAACATATAAAAAAGCAGAGACATTACCAACAACGTATAGTGAAAGCTACGGTTTTTCCAATAGTCAGGTATGTTTGTGAGAGTTGGACCATAAAGAAGGCTAAGTCTCGAAGAAGTGATGCTTTTGAACTGTGGTGTTGGAGAAGACTCTTGAGAGTCCCTTGGACTGCAAGGAGATCTAACCAGTCAGTCAGGAAATCAACCCTGAATATTCATTGGAAGGACTGCTGCTGAAGCTGAACCTCCAATACTTTGGCCATCTGATGCAGAGCTGACTCATTGGAAAAGACCCTGATGCTGGGAAAGACAGAATGCAGGAGAAGGGGGACAATAGAGGACCAGATGGTTGGATGGCATCATCAGCTCAACGGACATGAGTTTGAGCAAGCTCTGGGAGAAGGCGAAGGACAAGGAAGACTGGCGTGCTGTAGTCTATGTGGTTGCAGTCGGACATAACTGAATGACTGAACAAGAAAGGGGAAATTTGGTTACAGTGAAAATATTTCATGATCATATCATGCTACACCCATTCTAAACCTTTCCTGGAAAGTATTAGGTATGGGGGTGATGGCAAAAGGACCTGAGCTCTCATGCCCTATTTCCACGTAGTACAGGTGAAATGTGAGGGCAGGATAAGTGAAAGAAATGGATTTACACACTTGGGGCTCATCTTTTTGGGAGACTATGTGAGAAATGCTATCTTTGGTTGTTTTTATGATGATGCTTCTCTGTGACTCAGCCTTACTTTATGCCAGTAAGAATAGCTTGGAAATATAATTAACGTCGCTGTGTTTTAGACATTTCATTTCAAAATGACTGGGTATACCAACAGTTATGGCACTGAAATCATTAAAATCATGCAAATGCTTAAAGTGGATAGGCCTGGGAGATTATGGTTTCATTAGAGAAAAGGCTATAAAGTTAGACCTAGGTAATTACCTTTCCCATTAATGCTAGAAAATTCTGTGCTCCACTGAGAAGTGATCGTGGTGCATCGTGCCTTCTGTGCTTTTACATTCAAACTGCAGGGGCCTTTATTTCATCAGCACAAACTGCAAGGAAACAGCGGCAGCTTTCCAGGTGTACTTTGCAAATTGGGGTTTAAATGTGGAACACATCAAATTAAAATTCAATATTAATTATTTTGTCTTGCTAGGAGTCTGAGTGGTTTAAAGCAGCAAGGGTAATTGTCTAATTCATTGTGTGTGTCTACAGTGAACTTAATCATTATGTCAGCTTCCTAATAAAAGGTTATTATAGAAACAAAGATCCCAATTTTACATATGGTAGGCAAGGGAGGATTCGAAGAGCTGGTCTCTAAGGTAGACTTGAGGATCTTGACAAATGATGCCCATGCTGTGATCAGATACTTAACAAGAAATCTCGTTATTAACTAGGCCTGTACAGATAATTAGCACTTGAGCTTCAAATTTTAAATCTGGCTTGAGATGTATAATTTATCAAAAGCCTTAGCTTGCTGTCAAAGTCTGATAATAAGGTAGTGTTATTGATGAATTGAGATTAAGAGTAGATTGAAGAGAAAATTAGGCCACTGGTTAGCCTGAAAGGTCTGATTTCAATATTTACAGTACTAATTTGGTATTATTTTGGTAAATGGATGTGGTCCCCAAGTGCTGCCTGGTATAAAGGAATAAACTATGCATCATTATTCTAACAGAAAAAGTATTGTTTACTGTGTACTGGATTTTGCAGCACTAGCAGTCTGGCTAATAGGCTGCTTTATAAGATGAGTGTACCTGTTTTTTATTGCATGCATTTATTATAACCCATCCAGCACCTAGGGCTTTTAGTGAAAATTAGAAAATGTAGCTTCTTTACATTAAAAATGATATTACATTAGACTAATTGCTTCAGAGCCTGTCTTCCTGATTTAACTCACTTTAGTTTATCTCTCAGCATTGTCTTCTAAACATTCTTGCCACTGGAATTTAGATAACTGCCATTTTATACATTCAAGCTACATAAAATGAGCAATCTTTTTTAATGAACTCTGGTAGCACTTCATTGCAAGCGATCTTGAGGGTGGGAGAAGGAATGGGATGTACAATAAACCTTCTATCTGCAGCGTCTCTTGTCTTTGAAGCATATTCTGAGTACACTTATGTGACCCCTAGCAAGTTAAATCTTTTTGATGCATGTAATAAAATGTTGTTTAGGGCAATAGCTGATTTCCAAAATTATATTAGGCATAACATAAGGCTGTAGCAAATTGTCTCCCTATTTTTCCTTGCTCGAGCTCACAAATGGGATTGGAAAGTGTTGGGGTGTTTTATTGTATATCATATCAGGTATAAATAGACAGTGCCCTGCACCATAATATAACTATGTGTAGCTCATAGCAATATCTGCCCATGAAATAATAGAACACAGGACTATTGGTTTCCGGAAAATTGCTTGAAAATCCCTTGTCATGTATTATTGGCAGCAGCCCCATTTCTCCAGTCTCCAGCTGTCCAGCGGGGGTGTGCCAAGTCACAGCAGGACCTGAGGACTGTTTGCATTGAATGGTGGCACAGAGCTTTATGGTGAATTTCCCTGTGTATTGTGTACTTGCAGACAAGCAGGCTTTCTAAGACTCAGCAGGAGCGTTCCACTGTTTATGCTGAGGTGGTTAGCTAGTTGGCAAATTGCTATTATTCAGAAATGTGTGGCAGAGGAAAATGTATTGCATTACATTTTCTATCAATATTGTCTTAATGTTGACCAATAACTGGCCTCCGTTCAAGCTGACCCTTCCTTCTGACTTTTATCTTAGGCGTGATTAGATTGAGTGGAATTTAGTGGGGAGGTTTTCTCTGGGGAAGAGGTTTTTTTTGTTTGTTTGTGTTTTTGCCCCATCTCAGCTGCGTCTCCCCAGCCTACCCCCACCTCAACTCAGCAATGACCCCCTACCCCGTGCCCGCCTCCTAAACTCCTGAAATAACATTAGTTTAGGATTTTGCTTTTGGAGGAAAAAGATTTGGTGTTTCAGCTGTTCCAATATATGTTGACTACTGACTAATGGATATTTATTCCACTTTATTGCTTTCTATAGGCAAAATTCAAACAAAAGGAATTGGATTTTGCTAATAGCAAAAACAATGAACAGCACTGGCATTTTTTGACAATAGTCAGTATAATAATAGCCTCATTCACAGAGAGAGGACTTAGAACTTTTCATAGCACTTTTACCTACATCACCCTCCTTGATCCTTACACATGACACAGGGAGAATAGGGATTATAATGCCCATTCAATAGACGAGGAAAATAAAAAAAACACAAACACAAGGAAAAAGGTTGTAGATTTAGCTTACAGCACAGCTGGGGACATTTTGGTCTTTTAACTTTCTGATTTTTGCCCTCTTTTCATTCCTCTGAATAAATCAATTCTATTCCTTATAATAATTTTTCTTTTAATCCTTAAAGTTCGCAGAAATACTGCCTATATAGCGCATTCTTCCTGTATTTAGAGTTTGAGAAAACAGTTGTCAAGAGCTGGGAGAGTGGGTACAGAAATGTGTTACTGCAGGTCTGATCTTTGTAGGATCATTATCTGGCTCCAAGTGTGCATTCTAGAACTGTATTTTGTGGGGCTTTGCCCAGCAGCCTGCAAAGGTACCACAGTGCAGCTTCTTTCACTCTGTATCTACAAATCACAGTTTAAGAGGTACAAACTTGGAGTTACAAAGTAAGTCCTGAGGATGTAATGTGCAGCATGGAGCATACAGTAAACCAAACTGCATTAACTTTGTGTGGTGCGTGACTGCTTGTGGTGACCATTTCCAGTGAATACAATTCGAGTCACTAGTTGTACACACAACACTAATATAATATTTATGTCGAATAAACTTAAATAAGAGTTATACATCCAAAAACAGTTATTAATTCCAGATAGTTTAGGCAGTACATAAATTCTCAGAAAATCACCTTTAAAAAAATTCAGGAAAGATGGTGACAGGCAACCACACTGGGATCAGAACTCAGGGTTTCCCTTCTCTGATGTCTACATCACTAGGCCTGTAGTTTTCTGACCTTTTAAAAATTCCAACATCCCACTCCCCTCCCCACCCCAGTCACACACAGAACTCAAGGCCAGAAATGCACTTTTCAGTTCTGGTTCTATCAGGCTGCATTTACTGGGAACTTTGGAGGCAGGAAGAGGAGTGTGTTTCCCCTGAAGGAGAGCTCTCTTCTCCAACACACCCTCTCCAGCTTCAGCTTGCAGGACTGAGTCTGAGCTTGTCATAGTTTAATGCCGAGATGTTGCAGCGGCAGTTCTGTGTAGCGGAGTTAAAATATTTCCTTCCAGTTAAATTGCACATGCATGTGGGGCAGGTTGGTACACGTGGCAAAGAAATAACTGATCATCAATGATCACAGTGTGAGAAAAGGAATTTGTATTTTATATGGAACTCACAGGTACTGGATTTTTATGCTCCAGACCCAGGCTCTCTCCTATGCTTGGAGCTTCAGCCAAAGGCAAGGAAAGCATTGTGTTCTCAAGAGAAGGCTGTGTGTGTGTGTGTGTGTGTGTGTGTGTGTGTGTGTGTGTGTGTGTGTTGTGTGTGTGTTTTGGGCAGGAGGAGGAGAGAGGGAAAGGAAAAGCAGGATAAATAGCAATTTAGCTTACAAAGAAAAATCATGAGGAAGAAAACAAGTATGAAAATGTAAACCAACAACAAAGATGAATCAAGAACTGAATGTGTCTGTAAATTTTTTTGAAGTTTTTTTCCCCAGTATTTTTGTTTATTAAGATGTGTTGTTAATATGCCAGTTAAGGGATATTTCAAGTCTCAGCACAAGGCATTTTTTACCTGATAAATGACAGATTTTGCTTTTTCAGAGCAGTGTGAACAGCATATGAGTTTTTAATCTTTTTAAAGCAGGTATTTGAAATAAATAGCTATCATACTCATGTTACCATTATTCTCTAAAAATTTTTAAATGTAGATGTAAAAATAAAGAGGAAAAACACCAACCCACTCACAAACTAACATTCTCAGACAATCCTCCGTCCCAAATGAATGAAGATTTATGGTGCATTTGGCATCATACAACACCTTTTACATTATAGGAGAAATTCTGTAGATGTGAAAACTCTATCTGCTGCTTATTTTAAGCTGTCAAACTAATTTCAATTACACATTGAAGAATTAGTCTAGATGTTTGAGAGGTAATCATTTTTCATTATAAATTAATTTGTCCTTTATGATTTGAAATACAAATTTTACTTTAAGCATTCAGTGGTTCTACAGTACCGTTTAAATTATGCAATGTATCTAAGGGCTCTAGAAAAGCCTAATTATTTCTTAAATTCTTATCACAAGAATACTTAAAGATGATACAATACTGTTTCTAAAGTTGGGCATGTGAAGTGTGTAAGTTACTATCTAACTCTCAGAGAGGTTGGGACTTTGTGGATGCTCTGCCATATTTGATCAATATGTACTTATATAACAGCAATGCTGTATTTATCCCTGTTGTCTATTATCTACTAAAAATGAATCGCCCGAAAATTGTAGGAGGTCACACAGTGTTTTTCTAGTCATTTGTACTGCCTTCTTATTTCATGACGTCTTCATACAAATGCAAAGTTTGGTAAACACACACACATTTATTTTCTGAAATGGATTAATCAGTATGCAAAAACTGTCCATGGCATTGCTTTCAGCTCTACTGGAACCCAAAGGAGCTGAATAGAAGCTCACTGTTTCTGTTGTGGGGCGTGGGGCTAGGCAGTCACTGCCTGCGTCTCACCAATAGGGGTCTCCGGTGTACCACAGAACTGTTTTTATAACTGCTCCATTATGATTATTTACAGTATGCTGTACAAGCAGACAGAGGCACAGGGGCAGAACAGATTTATATGAGCTGATACTGATTTATTCAAGGAGTGAAGGGATGACGTCACAAGTAATGAGGAGAAGCAAAGACATGTCTAGGTTTGGTGTGAGAACACCTTCAACCTAACAGTGCAAACACAATCTGACTGTTCCTCAAACGGAGGAAAGAATAGCCAGGCAGCTCTGCTGGCATTGCCAAATATCTAAGTATGTGTCTTTGTTTAGATGGAACATCCAAAAGAATGAGTGAACGTCTCTTTCTCATTTGAGTGTCTTGGGAATGAGTTGACTGTCTAAATCTCAACCCTGAAATTAGTTCCTAATAACTTTTTATAAAGTTATTCATATTTTAGGAGATTGTTAGTGTTTAAACTTGTCTTTCTGCTCCTTTATTATTGATAATTAAAGTAAGAAAATTCAGAAAGGTCAATTATGATTTACTATAATTGAATGTTAACAATTAGGTCATATTTAGGAGTAGCTATAAAGGTTCATGATATATAAAGCGTGTCATAACATATTTTCTTTTTATGCATCATGGAATTCCTTTGTGCCATCCATTCTGTGAAATTTTAGTTTTTAAAACTCCCTTACCAACAAATTAAGATATTTCTGCAGTTTGGGGATTAGATCTGTTTGTGTAGAAGGCAACAGGTATTCAAAACGCTTTCCTCGTTCGTTCATTTAACAAACATTTGTTTAGGTTGTACGTTGTGAAGTCACTCAGTGTCTAAAGGAAAATCTCCCCCTTTAGGGAGTGCAGTCTAGTAAATGATAAATAAAAAGAAATCCTAATAGAAAAACAGACTGAGGAAGGAGCTAGCATTGCGGCAAAAGTAAGACTGTGAGAGAGAAAAGAGGATAAATGATTAATTCTGAGAGAGGGGGTTGTGTGTGGTTAAAAAATGAGCTGGCCTTTGAGATGAGTTGTGGATGAAGTTTAGGGCTGTGGTGGCCAGTGTGGGAGAGAAGATAATTTCATGTGCAAAGACTTGGAGGTTATTCATGGAATGACAAGTGAGCACAGAAATGGAGTAAACAGTAAGAGATGTGTTGGCTTTCTCTTCCAGATAAGGGAAGATAGGTGAAATTATAAAGGATAAAGACAGCTTTGGTGAAGGTGAATTGAATTCAGAATTCAAGGTTGTGAGGGAATGGAAAGAAAACCAGGTAAATATAGGATATTAATTTCCCAGAATCAGAGTCAGGAAATTTAGGGGATTGTCAAAAACGACCCCACTGGAAAGAAGTACATAGCTGTGTAAAGGCTGATTTAATAAAACCCCATGTCACACACCACCTGTTTCACTTTTCCTCGGTTAACTATGTCCAATCTGCTTCTTTTCAGGTTTGGGGACAGAGTACTGGTTGCAACCCATTATGTCACCCTAACTAGCTGGGTTAATTAGTTAGGAGGTAGTCTCTTTAGTCTTCTCCAGATTAATTTCTTAAAATCAATTTTCTATAAAATGATTTCTATTCAACTTAAATTAATAGATCATTTTCTGTAAAATAAGATGTATCAGCTTATAGCTGAGGTCCCCACCAGCTCTTAAGGATCCTGGGGATCAACGTAAGACTGAAGACCCAGTAAGGCATTATCCCAAGAGACAATGGAGTTCAGAAGAGCTGCATATTTTAAAGGAAATACAAGTAAGGACACAGAAAACTATCTCATTGTTAATGTGAGAAAGATAAATGCTACCAAGGAACAACTCGACTAAATGAAGGCCAACGAGCTTAAGTTTAGAAAACAATACTGTAAGATCTGAAAAATGAGACTAGGATATTAGAAATGAATATTACAGCAGCTTCTAAGTTTCCTGGGATCAACTGAACAACTGCAGCAAAACCATACTTGGGCAAAACTGATTTCATATATAGCTTCCTTTCAGTGATTCTTCTTTTGATTCAGTTAAAATTGAGTGGCTAACATAAGGAAACAAATGAGAGGACTGAGTGATTAATTCTAATTTGAGGAACCATGGAAGGCTTCCCAGAAGAGATGACAACTGGGCCCAATTACTAATAGTGAATTCTGATTTTTATAGGATGAGAGTGGACAGAAAGGCACCTTGAGTCAAAGGACTGGTATGTCAGAAGACAATCGGAACCACTGAGACTTCTTGGAATTGACAGGTTACATTTCAGAAACAGAGGAAACCTACCTGGGTGAATAAAAACCAAAAGTGAAGATTCTTCTAACTTGCTATTAGCTAGGCAGATGGTGTTCCTTAGGTGCCAGCTATTGATGTGCAATCTCTCTGAAATTTTGGGAACTTAGATAATGGAATGGCACCAAGATGATGAGATAAAGTGACAAACAATTTGAAATCTAATAACTTTTGAAGTTGTAAAAATGGCTAGTGATAATTGAGACAATTCTTTATTGGAATACAATATATGTAACATACATGGGGAAAGAAACCGCAAATGAAATTTAGAAAATGATTCGCTATGCACACTGGACAGGAAAAGATGGGGTATAAAGTTGGACATGAATCAATAATACATTTATAACACTACAGGTCATGCTTTGGGGTCTCTTAAAAGGCGAAAGAGCTTTGAAAGAAGATGCTTCTGCCTTACCAGTTTCAGATCCTTTAACTTAAGCATATGATGGGCATAGCACTTACAATTTCCATTCTCTGATAAACACCAATATGGAGAAACATGGATATCAAGCCAAGTTATAAGTTTGCAATTTGATTCGTTTAAGCCAAACATTGATTGTAAATATCACAGATGCTCTTATAAAATTTAACATAGTATTTAGTTTGGGATGAAGGTGGAGCTGGAAAATGGTGTAAAATAAGAATTAGGTTATTCTACACAAAACAAAAAGATGTAAACAAATGAAAGTATTAGAAATTTTTAAAGGCACAGAAAATAGGTCCTCTGAAGGAATCTTACACTCACTGAGTATGTAATTCAGGTGAAAGAGAAATGAAGGGTGTCCCAGTAGCACTCTGAAGGGAGACTTTTGAGAAAACTAGTGATCAGTTTTAGGTCTTCACCTGATTTAACTTGAAATATCCTCAAATTACAGGATTACAGTTATTGAAGTTAGTTAAAAGAATGCTGTTTTGCTGATAGAAATGATTATTAGATGTAGAAACTGGCCCAGGATAAAGGCTGGATGTCAGACTGCCTTGCTGAACTATGGCTCTTCTACTTGGTAGTTAAGTACTTAACTTCTCTGAACAAGGTTACTTAGCTTCTCTGGGCCTCTATTTTTTTTTTCAGTAAGATCAACATAAAAAGTGGCTGCTATCTCAAAAGATTTTGTGAGGATTAAATGTACTAACATAAATGAAAGAACTGAGAATAATTCCGGGATCTAGTAAATGCTCAATAATGATTAGCTCTTATTACTATTACTTGAATAATTGGTGCTCATTGACTATCTATTGATTATCACAGCTAAGGTTGCCAGATTATCTATCTTAAATAATAAAGGCAGTAACTTTATGGGGGTGTGGTTTAGTTAGAGCCCTGCTTGCTTGAATTATATACTGCCCTGGTGTTTTTCTTTCCTAAGCAGGTGTGCCATAGAGGTGTACAAAATACTTCCGGATGTTAAAAGGCAAGATTAAATAACAAAATGCTTTGACAACTCATTGTGAAAACAGGTTCTGATAATTAACTGAAGGCACTGAATGCATTCTGAGGGGTAGCCCTATATCTCCAGTTGCAGACATGGACAACTCTGCAGAGACAGACAACTGTCCCAAAGCTTAGGACATCCTGAAACTGGAGCCCAGCTCCATAGACTGTGACAATGCGCAGTGGTTGATGAGTTCTAGAGGCCTCTGAATTTTAATGATGCTGGAGATGATATTGTGTGTCCTTCAGCTTGTTAGAGTGACACCAGCACTCCATAAATCATAATACCTGTGTATTGTAAAATCAATAGCAAAGTGCTATTTCAGCGCTAACCCTTAATAAGTTTCTCAGTGCTCTAACAGCTTAAACTTTGCCGTAATGCCATTGGACCTGTAGGTTAGGATCAGAGCATGCTTAGTTTGTTTCGTAATAGAGACTTTTCACTAATGAAGGACCGATTAGTTAAGCTTTGGTTGCCACTCTGGTGATCAGTTGGCAGAACAGCCTCTGCAATTAAACTCGTGTATCTCTGTCCTGAAGCAAAAAGCAGGCTTAAACAGTCAATAAATGTTAATCCAGTCACAACCTGTCTCTCCCTTTGAAGGCTGCCCAGGAGGGTTTCCACCCTCCCCACATCACATTTTTTTCATCTCGTTTTAAATGTGGTGGTCCCCATGGAGTCGGGATGTGCGTACATGACCTCCCATGGTTCTGTAATAAGATCTGGCATGCTAACAACATTGTCTACAGATCTGTCATCTATAGGTCTGTCTGTCCCTCCCCCTCCCTTATCTCCTCGTCTCTTTATCCAAGAAGAGCTTGCTTTTTTTTGAAGAGCAAATGAGCAGTTGAAGCTCACGAGACTTACAGAAGAAATTGGGTAAATATGTATGCTAAAAGGAGGGTGTGCCTTTGTGTTGCTAGGACAAATATTATGGTCTCTCTCACTTTCATTCCATATGTATGGCTGGGATGACGTAGTAAAGCTTCTTCCTTGTTTGCTTTTATTGCAGTGAATGTAGGTTGTAATTGTCACTGATGCTAGGAATGGAGAGCTTAGGGCAGAGCCAGCAGCAAAGTGGAACCACAAAATGATTCGCAGGAACTGGGAGGAAGGAGAAAAAAAGAAAAAAGAAAAAACTGCGACATAAAAAAGTCTTCTAAAAACTATTTAGTATTCCGATGTTATCTCTGCTCTAAAGCAAAATTCCAGATATTTCCCATTGTTTAATTACTTATTTACATAAGAGAGAGAGAAGTCAAGACTGACAGCCGCAGAGGAAAGTGGCTAATGTAGACAGTGGCCCAATGACTTGTGGCTGAAAAGAGTGATCTGAAAACATTAATGACTTTTGTTGGATACGAGACCATGTGCTTTGGGAGTCTAATGACATTTATTTTTCTCCTCTAACTAGGAGCTTGCACTCCATAGGGTGGCCTTGGGGTTCATTTTACTTTATAGAGTTTAGCCTGTGTTCTTGATTGGAAGTTTCAAAGTTGGGGGAAAGGAGAGTAAGTGGGTGAAGGCAGGGGAAGTTAGTTTTCTGGGAGTCACAGGTATTGGGGTAGCAGTGCTGAAAGTGACGCAGGGCACAAATCAAAATAGGGAGCAATAGGATATAGCTTCCTCTTAACCCGGTTGTGTAAAATTGTTCTTTGGTTGGCACTTAATTTATGATAAAATTTAATCATTCAGAATAAGGTAAATTAACACTCAGTATTAACTTGATCTAACTATGCTTTTTAAAAACTTTCTGAAGCTGGAGAGCTCTTTTACAAGGGTCTTCTTCCTGAAATGCAAACAGTATAAGATCTGATAGCTATGCAGTTGGCAGGAATTAATCATGTCCCTGTAAACTCATTTATTTTTTAAGAACCCCCAGTCAGTTCTCTGTGACTCATTGTTTTTCGGGGAAAAGAGTTTCAAAGCACTGCCACAGAATATACATAAAAGTAATACCGCTTTAGTAAAGGCAGACCCTTTCAATGATTCAGTTAATAGATATTTATTGTCTACTGGGTATTCCTCATTAAGCCAGGTATAGAAGAAACAATGAAAAACAAGACAAGGAAGGTCTCTGCCCTTGATCCTATGCCCACTGTTGGAAACCCTAAAAATATGCAAAGGAATACATTTAAAATAGAAAAGTCAAACACAAATCCTGAGTACTGGGAGCAAAAATAACCAGTGTTACTCAAGTAATTTATGACCCTAATGGACACTGAGCCACGTGCTGCAAGTCTTGTCATTCTTCCTGAACTCTCATTGTGTAAAAAGCACTATTAGAAATTGCAGGTAATTTTCAAGAACGTTAAAGAAATTCAGCTCTCAAACTTAATAATTTTATTTTTCTCCTTCAAGAACATAAGATGGAATATGTTTCAGAAAAACTGTAATCAATGAAAGAGATGTAACATCTATATTTAGACTTCATTTCCTTGTTTTACATTATAGACATGTTGTTGAAGTGGTGGCTATACAATGGTATCATTTGAAACACACATTTAAAGAAATCCTGCTGTGATTCTTTTTACTAAACAGAGGAAAACCTTTTTAATACAGATATTTTTTGTCCTCTAGGTCTGAGTTTCGGTAAGTTGGGTTTTCCTGATCAACAGACGTGTGTGCGTGCACGTATAAAGCCATGAGTCTGAGTAACCAATGAGGCAGGGGATGCAGGTAGATCCCACCAGGGAATATTTAGGTAGAAGTGATTCTGCAGCCTGTGATCAGTGGGAGCCCCTTGCTCCTGGACTTAATGCACCCAAACACCACAAGCCAAGAACAGTCCATCTGAGTCAGCAACAGAGAGCAAGCCGGAACCAAGAGAATTAAATCGATATCATCATCAGTGTTGTTTAACATTTCTTTGTTAAGCTTTGCAGCCTAACAAATATTTTACAACTCTTTTGTTCCCTAGACTGGTTAACCAAGAAACAAATCCGGAAGGAAAGGAGCTCTGTTTCCAAGCTTCTGAGAGGGAACTTACTGTTCTCTTTAACCAATTAAAGGCCATTAAAAGCATGTGGTTTTTCCCTTAGGGCTTTAATTTAAATAGACAGACGCAATGATGTTGCTAATGGAGGTGCCTCTTCTTTCATTTAAGTGTGGATGGCACAAATACCATCCCTGTGGTGAGGACTGTGGCCGGGATAGAATGGTGTATGTTGAAATGGAAAAGGTTAGTGGAAAGAGAGGAGCCTCTTGGATCTCTTGGTCCTGCCCCACAGTCTCTTCTGAGCCAGAGAAGCACTTAGTGCCAGTTTACTGGCTTCCCAGTTCTTTCCCATTCTTCCCAGTATATGCAGTAGGAACAGACAGAAGGAGTTCTCATAGTGCACTGGTCTCCAAAGAAGCAGATACAGATTGTGTAATAGATAGGCATAGCTTAGTGGCAGATTGTAAAGAAGGATGAATTAATCTCAGGACAGAGCCTCTGAGGTTAAGCAGACAGCGCAGGTGCAATGCACCTCAGGAAACTGAGACCTGTTTCTGCTCTCTGTAAAAACACTCATGTGGTTTTGGGGATGAACCTCTTCTGAAGAGGATCCAGAAACTTGCATTTAATTCTCAATTGTGTAAATCCGTCTAGACAGTTCTCTTGGAATTGGCCCCTTGCCTTTCTCTGGTAGAACCTTTTTTGATACGTCATACTGTTAGGGTTGCCATGAGGTTTGGGCATACTGGGAATTGAATGTTTTGGATATTAAGCTACATTCTCAGCATTTTTTTTTTTTTTAGGATGAGAAAGTTCTTCCAATGACAAGCCAGGCTAATTTCAGAGTTATTGTGGGTAGAAACTGAGAAAAGTCTGAAGCAAACTTTCTGTAGTCCAGTGAGTGAGGGAGGGGAAAGAATTGACTACACCATAAATTACAGCAAGCAGGGTAGGATCTGAAGTCTGACACACTGCATTTGAATATCTGCTTTGCCATTTAACTTTGTGACTCTGGGTAAACCTCCTGGAGCCTTATTTTCATGGGATTGCTGTGAAATTTTATAGAAAACGCATATATAAAGCACCTAAAACAGCAGGCACAAAGAGCTGCTGCTCTAGACCTATTGATTTCCCTATAGTTTTGTTTCTTTTGTTTTTTGGCTAAATTCAGCTACTCATGCTCTTTTAACCTTTTAAGATAAAATGCCTACAAATGAGACAACAGTATAATTAGAAAGGTTAAAACATAAAACTCAAGGAAATATTTAATTTTATTTGTATATGGGGTGTGCTGTAGTTAAGTACATGGAGTTTGTGCATTTCCTTTTCCTCTTGCAAAGATGTAGCAAATGAAATGGCCATTTGTAAGCATTAATGGATAATTTGAAAACACTAGTATTGTCGAAAAGCTTCCCTCTCAATAGGCCCTGCTAATGTTTAGGATTTTATTCCACAATATGATGGTTAACATGCGCTAATCATGAAAAACCATTATTAATGCCCCTATGATTGAAAGCACTGTACAGTATTTCCAGATCGATTTGAACCACACTAAATCCTAGACCCACACTGAAACAAAACTGGTGTGACAAGCAATTGTTTTTCCTAAGTCCCAATAACTCAAATATTTTCATTAAAATACACAAAACCCTGGACTTACTTGAAGCCTGGAAAGTGCATTTATTTTTTTTCCTTTTTATTTTTAAACAAAGGAGCTGAAAACATCAGAAATAATGAAAGCGGCATATTTTTATTGCTCTTTTCTTACAAGAACTGATTTTTAATGAAATTTAGTTTAAAAAAAAAAATCTCGTTCCTGTGCTGAACCTTTTTGCATGGCACATTCCAGCCTGGGGCTATCTTTTATTGGCCAAGTTATAAACCCCAGAAAAGGGGGTTTTATAGTGGAAATGCTGACAGAACCCGAATAGTGCTACTGGGTGCCTCTCTAATTAGTCTGAAATTCTGAAAGCTGAATTCCATAATATGTGGCCTGTACTGTAGTGAGATTACAGTGTGGGCCAAACCCCAAGCTTAACTGGACGTTTCATGTGCAATCGGGGCTTCATATAGACTATGGTGGAGCCTTTTACAGTTGTAAAATGCTAGTACTTTTAAGCAAGAGAAGTCTTTATTGGTCCTCTTACTTATTTAAATGTTAAATAGGAGTGTTTGGATATTTTTGATAATCTAGGAGTCCTTGGCATGCAGACCCCACTTCCCAGACAAGCTTCCACCTGGGCCTGGATAGTTGGATTTCTAGGAATCCCTTTTAGCACTTATTTAAACACTTTCCATAAAGCCAGTTTTTATTTGTGCTCAAGTGTTTGGTGCTAATGTTGACAGAGAAACATCCTGCCAGGGCACTGAAGTGAGTAAACAACAGGACTTGTACAGCTTTATACACAGGAGTCCATTTTGGCTTTCGCCCTCTCTGCCCTGCCCCCATCCGACTCGCCTAGTCTTGGCCCCTTTGCCTGGAAAGATTAACAGGCGCTCAAACTTGCCCAGCACGGGTCTGATAGGACCCATTTTTCTTGCAGCTGCGAACCCCAGGCACAAGATCCCTCAGCTAAGGTGCCGTGGCCCTGGCCTTGAGCTGGCCCAGCTCTTCCCCCAGGGCCTTATCCAAGAAAAAAACCAGGAGTTCCAGAATCACTTTAAGAGTCAAGCACCCTCTCCCTTCCTGCATTGCGACCCTGATTTCCCTCTTATTTCTCCTTAATCTTTTAGTTGACTGGGTTCCTCCCACCATGGGTCTCAGCGTCCAGAGGTATTCCGCCACATTCAAGAGATTAGGGGACACATGGAACAAGTCTCCTGTCAGCAATAGTCCAAGAGATATATGTCCCCAAAGTAAACAGCAAGGCCAACGAAAGTCAGAAAGACTGAAGTTCTTACAAGCGCCATCCTGGACTACAACCTTGGTGCCTTGTAGCTACAGGCTCTACAGGCATAAGTTTGTTCACCCTGAAAACCTAGAGAACATTTTACGTTTTTAAAATTTATTTTTAATTAGAAAATAATTGCTTTATGATGTTGTATTGGTTTCCGAGGTACAACAACGTGAATCAGCTATAAGTATCCTATTTTAGTGAAACTGGCAATCAAACTGCCTTTCTCTTGGAACTTATTATTCCCTTCCATAGTATTTTTGGTCCAGACATTACTCCTTGGCATTTTTCAGGAACCAGGACTCTGCTTTATCCCTGCACTCTTGTTTCTTGACTATATTTCCTTTATTTCTACATTCCCTCACTTCCCTAATTAGGAATGGTTGAATCGACCCTTTGGAACCCAAGGACAGTCAAGGAGCCAGAAGCCTGTTTTCCTGCAAACAAGGGACAGGAATCACAGGAAGGTTTTTCTACTACCCAGGAGCACCCCACAGAGCCCTGCTTGTTTTTGAACCCTATTCCCTCCCTACCCCTCACTCCTCACTGTTCTAAAATTCTCCTTAATCTTCAGAGGAAGAGAATTGAGACAAGAAAGAGGATAAAGTTTTGGAAAGAGAAGTTAATCATAAACTCAGCAGAGAAACTTAGCTTTAGGCACTGAACCAGGTTTGGTTTGCCTGTTGCTCAGTAAGTCAAAATGCTGAGACACCAAAGGCTGCCGCAAAGAGCAGCCTTCAGAGCTGTGTCCCTGAGGGCAAGGGGCTGGGGTTTTATAGGATGACTATAAAGAAGCAGGGCAGTCTGGGGTATGGGGGGCATGGGAGTGCAGGGAAAGGTGGTTGGATAAAGGTGCAGTAGTTATCACTCTGCACAGATGTAACTGAGCTATAGGCCTCTCTGTATGTGCTTAGCATGAGCTGAGGGTGGAGTTTTCACCCCTCTGATGTCAAAATGTTACTGAGTGGACACTTGTGCATGCCCAGTTGCATGGTCCATGGTCCCACCCAGTCTTAATCAAATCAGCAGGTACTGGGCACAGCTGACTCAAAGTTCCTGGAAAACAACTTGGGCAAACATCTCTTTGTTTACTCTGTGCCATTTGGAGGGCATGCCACTCTTTTGTACTGACGATTAAAACAACCTTAGTAAGTGAAGGCAGGTTAAATGGATTTTGACTAGCGATTAGCCACGGTTTCAAGAAGACATTTTAATAAAGAAAAGTCTGAGTGAAATAAGATTGGCATCTCTCTAAGATTTAGCTGATTGAACTCGCACCTGAGTAGTAAGACTCCAGGAAAGGCACTGCAGCGATGGCATACTGGTGGACTCATTTTCAGTGGGTAAACCACAGATTGAGGAAAGAGAGTGGCTGGAAGGGACAAGCTGATCCTAAAGCCTGCATGAAAGGTAAAGAATCAAAACTCGTCAAGGAACATTTGAAGAAAACAGGAAGTGAGAATTCATCCTAGAAGATATCAAAGCTTCTTGTAAAGTTCCAGTAATGAAGACATTGGGCTCTTGGTTGCAAGACAAGTAGACCAATGAAAGAGACCGCAAAGTCCCAAAACAGACATATGGGCATTGAGCAGTTCTAGAGATAGCATGAGATCTCAGTGACATCAACTTTTAAAAATGATGCTTGTACAAATGGATAAAGAGGTAAAAATGTAGATTTCTTTTATCGTATCATATATGAAAATGCATTTCAGAAGAGAAAAGGGAAACATTTAAACTTTTACTATTAAATATGGAAAATATTTATATAAAATGGGATAAAGATTTGTCAAATAAAATGCACAAACCATAGGAAGAGATTGATCAAGTAGGTTAACTGAAGTTACAGTGAGAAGCTGCAGACTAGAAGATATTTGCAATATATATAACTGATAAAAGAGTAGATGCTCTGTGTGTGTGTGTGTGTGTGTGTGTGTGTGTGTGTGCATGTGTGTATAGGCACACTTACTTATTCATGAGTTCTGGGAGTATAAATTGTCTAGTCCCTTTGGATAAAATTTGGCAATATCCAATGTGGTTAAAGTTGAGTATACTCCATCACACAGCGATTCCCAGTTTAGTGTATACAGCAAAGAAACTTTTGCTGATGTGTATAAGGAGTCACATGTAAGACTATTCAATGCAGTGTTGACATGACAAAGAATCAGAAACAATGTAAATGTTTATCAAGTATGAAACAGAAAACAATTGTTACACAAGTGTTGGCAGCTACACTGTTGGTAGGAATGTAGACTGGTGCAGCCACTGTGGAAATCAGAATGGAGGGTCCCCTAAAAACAGAACTATCATATAACCCAGTAATTCCACTCCCGGCTATATATCCGAAAGAAACAAAAACACGAATTCCCAAAGATACATGCACTCCAATGTTCATAGCAGGATTAATTACAATAGCCAAGATATAGAAGCAACCTAAGTGTCCATCAACAGATGAGTGGATAAAGAAGATATGGTATATGTAAACAATGAAATACTACTCAGCCACAAAATAGAATGAAAATTTTTCCATTTGCAGCAACATGGATGGATTTGGAGGGCATTAAGCTAAGTGTTCTTTGGAAGGAATGATGCTAAAGCTGAAACTCCAGTACTTTGGCCACCTCATGTGAAGAGTTGACTCATTGGAAAAGACTCTGATGCTGGGAGGGATTGGGGGCAGGAGGAGAAGGGGACGACAGAGGATGAGATGGCTGGATGGCATCACTGCCTCGATGGTCGTGAGTCTGAGTGAACTCCGGGGAGTTGGTGATGGACGGGGAGGCCTGGCGTGCTGCGATTCATGGGGTAGCAAAGAGTCGGACATGACTGAGCGACTGAACTGAAGCTAAGTGAAGAAAGTCAGACAGAGAAAGGCAAATGCTGTATGATAACATTTACATGTGGAATCTAAACATAACAACAAACTAGTGAGTGTAACAAAAAGCAGACTCACAGATATAGAGGACAAACTAGTGGTTACCAGTAGGGAGGGAGGAAGGGCAATATAAGGGCAGGGGGTGGGACAGAGAAACTGTTGCATGTAAGATAGGATCAAGGATGTATTATACTACAGGGAGATATACCCAATATTTTGTAATAACTGTAAATGGAAAGTAACTTTTAAAATAGTACAAAAAATTAAAGCTAAAAATTAATGCTAAAAAGAGAAATTCTTATAAAATCATAAACTGGAATTTATACTATATAATGGTTAAAGCAAATGAATTAGATCTACATGTACCTCCACAGATACATCTCAAAAACATATAGTTAATTGAAAAAAGCAATTTGCATGGATATATACAGAATATATACGCTTTGAAACTATTAATAATTTTTGAAATTCACTAGATAGTTCTGTTATGGGTAAATATATACGTTGCAAAGTAAAATGATAAAGTCATAAAGGCAATATTATATCTTCCAGATCATGATTTCCTCTGGGGAGCAAACAGGAGGAATAGTTAAATCTATATAGTTTTATAAGCTTTATAAAAATTTCCATTTGCATTTTACATTTTAAATCTCATCCTCTTACTATTTTCCTTTTAATATATAATTTACAATGTATATAGGCTACTAGTATATTAGAACACATATTATTAATACGTATGAAATCATTATATAATCACATGCAGTCTTATGCAAAATGCTTGAGATGCTTTTTCACTTATATATAAACAACTTATTATATCAATAAATCATTTTCTTCAATATTATTTAACTAGCATCTTTTTGTTATATTTTTTATAATATTTTCAATCATAACATTTATTTCTGATTATAAAAATAGACATTTGTTGTAGAAAATATAAAAATACAGAGAAAAGTTTAAATCACTCATTATCTTACCACTCAAAAATTAATATTTTTGTGAGTGTTTTTTTTCCATTCTCTGTGTTTGTACATTTGCAATATGTAGACTAAAATTCTAATTTTGGAAAATCTATTAAAAACTAGCATATGTAGCTTTGCCTTTTTAACTTTATATTTTATCATAAGCATTTCTCCATTTCATTAAATATTCCTTAAAACCTTAAAATTTAATAGTTATATAATTTCCATCAAATAGATTGACCATAAATCACTTAGCCAGACCAACTGTTGGACATTGATCATATTTCCAATTTGTCACTACTGTAAATAGCACTGTAATAAATACTGTTATATAGAAATTGTGGTAAGCCTTGGCGATTATGGCAGACTCTGGGTCAAAGGATAAGAACTTTTAAGGCTCTTAATACATATTGCCGAACTGCTTTCCAAAAAGTATCAGACAATATTTTATACCTATACATAAGGGATATGGGGATATATTAAAGACATTAAACATTTTATTTTCATATAATCTAAGTGGGCATGTTAATTCATGGAATGAATCTGTTCTTAAATTTGATAGAAGAATCTATACTTATGATTTAATTTGCTTGCAATCCATGGAAAAAAGTAGTTCTTATAAAGATAAAATGTTTTCATAATCGAAACATTAGTCATCTAACTTGATAAATGTTCTTTTAGGACATACTGGAAACTAAAAGAAAAAAATTCAATGTTTCTTTTGTGGTATAAAAACAAATGAATACATCTGGAAATACTATAAATTTACATATAAAGTTGCCTCAAAAATAGAGAAAAAATACATATGGAAGAGGAAAAGATTCAATGTTTTTAAATAATATGTACCATAATTGGAGCTTATTTATAAAACATTTTCATTATTAAAACCAAAACATATGGTTGTTTTTCATGAGAGTTGGCAAGTGTTTTTATTGCTTTATAAAAAATTATTGAATTATGCTCTATAAATCTAATCGGCATATAGATTTTTAATAGTATATATTCTCTTTCATTAACTTAGAGCTGTTTTCCATAAATTCCAAATAGTCGTTAAAGCTCAAAATAAGAGCTTATGAGGTTAAATCTAGGTGTTAAAAATTTAGACAAATCAAAATTTGAAATATAATTTTAGAACATGTTCTAGGTCTTTTCAGATTTTCATGGGAGGTGGATTCGAGTGATTTCTAAAGGAATGCTTTATTCTAACACCCACTGTGAAATATAAATACTATCAATAGAAAAGCAAAGACTTTGGGTCATTAAGTAGCTTTCGATTTCAGAAGTCCATAAAGGTCAGAGCTCTTTGACTGCAAAAGTGGGTTGTAGTTACTGCATTCATTCTTTATAACACTCAAACAGACATGAAATTTCATGGATAATTTTTGCCAGTTTCAATCCGAGAAAGAAGACTCTCATGGAGATAAAGACCAAAACTGTCACATTTGCGCCTTAGAAGGTGACAACAAACCAGAGTTACATTGTATTTTGTTGAAGCTTGGAATTCAGTTCGAAACAGTTCCACTTTAAAAGTTCAGTCTATTAAAATAGTTTTTGTCTGTCTGTGCCACTTCCTGGGTTTCCTTGGTGTCTCTGATGGTAAAGAATCTGCCTGAAACGTGGGAGACCCATGTTTGATCCCTGGATTGGGAAGATCCTCTGTAGAAGGGAATGGCAATCCACTCCAGTACTTTTGCCTGGAGTATTCCATGGACAGAGGAGCTTGGTGGGCTACAGCTCATGGGGTTGCAAATAGTCAGACACGACTGAGCGGCTACACTTTGGCCACTTTCTGCCTTTCACGAATGGATTTTGAGTGCCTCCAGAGATCAGTGACAATGCCCACCAGGCTTCTTTGGGAGATGACTGGGGAAGGAGCGCTCACCTGCTAGGAAGGGCAGTTGATGGGAAGGGATGGATGATTATTCTTCTTGGAGTTCCTAGTACCTACTGCTAGGCCCTAGGATATCAGTGAGTGTCACGAATATGCCAGAGGTATAATAGGAATATTGTAATTTATTGAGTTTATATGATGACTTTCATTGTTGAGAGAAAAAATGAGTGCAAGAAAAAAATAAAAGGAGTTTTTTTATACAGACCCAAAGATAAACTCTTCACTGTTGATTCTAAACCAAAAATACACTGAACAGAGCACAGTAGGTAAACAAGTCCAGATTTCTTTGTCTTTGTTTTAGTTTTCTGGAAATAAATTATAATGCTGTTTCGTTAGGATAAGATCAGTTGGTGGCTCTAGTGGTAAAGAAGCTGACTGCCAATGCAAGAGATGTGGGTTTGGTGCCTGGGTTGGGAAGATCCTCTGGAGGAAGGCATAGCTACCCACTCCTGTATTCTTGCCTGGAGAATCCCCATGGATGGAGGAGCCTGTTAGCCAGGCAGGCTACAGTCCATAGGGTCGCAAAGAGTTGGACACAACTGAAGCAACTTAGCATGCATGCTTGCACAATTTATTAATTAGTACACATTGATTATGAATTTGAGCAAAATCTGGGGAACAGAGAAGGACAGGGGTACCTGGCATGCTGCAGTCCCTGGGGTCGCAAAGAGTCAGACACGACTTAGTGACTAAACAATGGCAACAATATATTGATTACTTACTATGTGCCCAGCTATGTGCAAGTGAGACAAAGAGGCGTAAGCCATGGTTTCCCTGCATGTAAGGAGTCAGTTTATTTGGGGACCTTAAGGCACAGGGGAAAATGAGCCTGGATGATTGCATCCTTCTTTTGAAGCTGACATTGCCATAGGAACTCATTCAGTTAATGACACCTATGTGTTTATAGGGTCACTGAACCCTTTCTACTGACTATGAAGCCAATAGTACACATAGTTCTAGGCCCCACATCAGACTTTCCAACCTGAGGATCTGGCAAAGGGACTGGGACTCTACAGGGAACTTGACTTTGAAGGCCAGTGGGATCTGATTACAGAACTTCCACAGGACTAGGAGAAACAGAGACTCTGGGAGGGCATAAACAAAACCTTGTGTGCACCAGGACCCAGGAAAAGGAGCAGTGACCCCACAGGAGACTGAGCCAGACCTGTGTGTGAGTGTTTGAGGGTCTCCGGTGGAGGTGTGGGTTGGTAGTGGCCTACCCTGGGGACAAGGGCACTGGTAGCAGCAGTCCCGGGAGGCGCTTGCTGCCATAAGACTCTTGGAGGTCACCACAAACCCTGCCACGGAGTCTTCAGACTCCAGTACAGGGTTGCCTCAGGCCAAACAGCTAACAGAGAGGGAGCACAACCCCACCCAACAGCAGATAAAGATTTACTGAGCATGGCCCTATCCACCAGAGTAAGACCCAGTTTTCCCCACATCCAGTTCCTCCTATCAGGAAGCTTGCACAAGCTTCTTATCCTCATCCATCAGAGGGTAGATGGAAGAAGCAAGAACTGGACCACCCAAGACAGATGGGTCATGGTGGAGAATTCTGACAAAATGTGGTCCACTGGAGATGGCAATGGTAAACCACTTCAGTATTCTTGCCTCAAGAACCCCATGAACAGTATGAAGAGCAAAAAGATAACAACACTGGAAGATGAGCCCCCAGGCTGGTAGGTGTCTATTATGCTATTGGGAAAGAGCAGAGATAGCTCCAGAAAGAATGAAGAGGATGGGCCAAAGGGGAAATGACGCTGGATTGTGGATGTGTCTGGTGGTGAAAGTAAGTCTGATTCTATAAAGAACACTATTGCATCAGTTCAGTTCAGTTCAGTCACTCAGTTGTGTCCGACTCTTTGTGATCCCATGGATCGCAGCACGCCAGGCCTCCCTGTCCATCACCATCTCTCAGAGTTCACTCAGACTCACGTCCATTGAGTCCATGATGCCATCCAGCCATCTCATCCTTTGTCGTCCCCTTCTCCTCCTGCCCCAATCCCTCCCAGCATCAGAGTCTTTTCCAATGAGTCAACTCTTCGCATGAGGTGGCCAAAGTACTAGAGTTTCAGCTTTAGCATCAGTAACCTGAAATGTTAGGTCTATGAATCAAGGTAAATTGAACATGGTCAAGCAGGAGATGGCAAGAGTGAACATCAACATTTTAGGAATCAGTGAATTAAAATGGACAGGAATGGAATAATTTAATTCAGATGACCATTATATCTACTACTGTGGGCAAGAATCTCTTAGAAGAAATGGAATAGCCCTCATAGTCAACAAAAGAGTCCAAATTGCAGTACTTGCATGCAATCTTGAAAGTGACAGAATGATCTCAGTTTGATTTCAAGGCAAACCATTCACCATCACAGTGATTCAAATCTATGCCCCAACCATTAATGCTAAGGGCTTCCCTGGGTAGCTCAAACGGTAAACAATCTGCCCACAATGAGGGAGATCTGGGTTTGATCCCTGGACCAGGAAGATCCCCTGAATAAGGAAATGGCAACCCACTCCAGTATTTTTGCCTGGAGAATCCCGTGGACAGAGGAGCCTGATGGGCTATGGTCCATGGGGTCACAAAGAGTTGGACACCACTGAATGACTAACACTTTCACACTTTCGATTAATACCAAAGAAGCTGAAGTTGACTGGGTCTATGAAGACTTACTAACACCAAAAAAAGATGTCCTTTTCAACATAGAGGATTGGAATGCAAAAGTAGGAAGTCAAGAGATACCTGGTATATAACAGGCAAGTTTGGCCTTGGAGTAGAAAATGAAGCAGGGCAAAGGCTAATAGAGTTTTGCCAAGGGAACACACTGGTCATAGTAAACACCCTCTTCCAACAACACAAGAAACAGCTGTAGACATGGATATCACCAGATGGTTAACACTAAAATCAAACTGATTATATTCTTTGCAGCTGAAGATGGAGAAGTTCCATGCAGTCATCAAAAATAAGACCTGGAGCTGACTGTGGCTCAGATCATAGCTTCTTATTGCAAAGTTCAGACTTAAATTGAAAAAAAGTAGGGAATACCACTAGGCCATTCAAGGCCATTCAAGTATGACCTAAATCAAACCCCTTCTGAATATACAGTGGAGGTGACAAATAGATTCAAGGGACTGGATCTGGTAGACAGAGTGCCTGAAGAACTATGGACAGATGTTTATTAACATTGTACGGGCAACAGTGACCAAAACCATTCCAAAGAAAAATAAATGCCAGAAGGCAAAGTGACTGTGAGAGGAGGCCTTACAAATAGCTGAGAAAAGAAGCAAAGACAAAGGAGAAAGGGAAAGATACATGCAACTGAATATGCCAAGTTCCAAAGAAAAGCAAGGAGAGATAAGAAAGCCTTCTTAAGTGAACAGTGCAAACAAATAGAGGAAAACGATAGAATGGGAAAGACTAGAGATCTCTTCAAGAAAATTCAAGATACCAAAGGAACATTTCATGCAAAGATGGGCACAAGAACAGAAATAGCACGTACCTAACAGAAGCAGAAGAGATTAAGAAGAAGTGCCAAGAATACAAAGTAGAACTATATAAAAAATGTCTTAATGACCTGGATAACCATGACGGAGTGGTCACTCACCTAGGGCCAAACATCCTGAAGTGTGAAGTCAAGTGGGCCTTAGGATGCATCACTACTAACAAAGCTAGTGGAGGTGATGGAATTCCAGCTAAGCTATGGAAAATCCTAAAAGATGATGCTGTTAAAGTGCTGCACTCAATATGTCAGCAAATTTGGAACACTCAGCAGTGGCCACAGGACTAGGAAAGGTCAGTTTTCATTTTAATCTTAAAGAAAGGCAAAGAATATTCAAACTAGTGTACAATTGTGCTCATTTTACATTCTAGCAAGATAATGATCAAAATCCTTCAAGCTAGATTTTGGCAGTACATGAACTGAGAACTTCCAGATGTACAAGCTGGATTTAGAAAAGGCAGAGGAACCAAAGGACAATTGTTAACACCTGCTGGATCACAGAAAAAGCAAGAGAATTCAAGTAAAACATCTGCTTCTGCTTCATAAACTATGCTAAAGCCTTTGACTATGTGGGTCACAACAAACTGTGCAAAATTCTTAAAGAGATGGGAAGACCAGTCCATCTTTATCTGTATCCTGAGAAATCTGTATGTGGGTCTAGAAGCAACAGTTAGAACCAGACATGGAACAATGGACTGGCTCAGAATTGAGAAAAGAGTACATCAAAGCTGTACATTGTCACCCTGCTTATTTAATTTATACACAGAGTACATAATGTCAAATGTGGGGCTGGGTGACTCACAACCTGGTATCAGTATTGCCAGGAGAAATATCAACAATCTTAGATATGCAGATATACCACTCTAATGGCATAAAGCAAACAGGAACTAAAGAGCCTCTTGATGAAGGTGAAAGAGGAGAGTGAAAAATTGGCTTAAAACTCAACATTCAAAAAACTAAGATCATGGCATACAGTACCATCACTTCATGGCAAATAGATAGGAAAAAGTTGAAACAGTGACAGATTTTATTTCCTTGGGCTCCAAAATCACTGTAGATGGTGACTATAACCATGAAATTAAAAGATACTTGTTCCTTGGAAGAAAAGCCATGATAAAACTAGACAGTGTATTAAAAATCAGAGATATCACTTTGCCAACAAAGCTCCATAAAATCAAAGCCAGAGTTTTTCTAATAGTCATGTATGGATGTGAGAGGTGGTCCATGAAGACTGAGCGCCAAAGAATTGATGCTTTCTAACCGTGGTGCTACAGAAGATCTTGAGAGTCCTTTGGATTGCAAGGAGATCAAACCAGTCAACTCTAAAAGAAATAACCCAGAATATTCACTGGAAGGATGGATGCTGAAGCTGAAGCTCTAAAACTCTGGCCATCTGGTGGGAAGAGCCAACTTACTGGAAAAGACCCTGATGCTGAGAAATATTGAGGGTAAGAGGAGAAGAGGGCAACAGAGGATGAGATGGTGGGATGGCATCACTGATTCAACTGACATGAGTTTGTGCAAACGCTGGGAGACAGTGAAGGACAGGGAAGTCTGGAGTGCTGCAGTTCATGGGGTTGCGAAGTCCAATAGGACTCAGCAACTGAACAACAACCACAAACAGTTAAGTATCCAGAAAACACAGCTAACACAGGTACAACAGTCACTGAAACTTTTGTGTAGGAAAGAGTGGGAAGACATACAGCATAATGATCAAGAACTTGGCACTGGAGTTGTCAAATGAGAATCAAGATCAAGCACTTCGTGATTCTCCTAGCTATATACTTTTGGGCAGGTGACTTAAACATCCTGAATCACAGTTTTCTTATCTGTAAAATGCAGTATCTAGGTCAGAGAACTGCTGCAATGATTAAAAGATGTATGAGAATGTCTAGGACATAGATATTTGATTTCCTTGACTTGAAGATGTTATCAGCTGGACACTACACCACTGGCCAAATAAGAACTTTGGAGACAGAAGAAAGAACATTAGATTAAACACAAACATTAAAATAAAACCTGTTGGTAGTATATATATTTATGTACTCTCTTGTTATCATACTCTAAGTCTACAGTTTAGCTTTCTCCATACTGAGATAAAGAGTCTGCTGAATCACTTTGGGTAATTAACAAGTTAGTGACATGTGGCTTTCCTTAGCTGACACCTGTGATCTTGATATTTTTAGCATCTCTCAGACTGAAAATAAAACTTTTGCGGGTTAGGGAAAACCCAGATTTTCACCTGCATTTCCTGTTTGGTTAAATGTGTGGCATTTTTCTCCTTAGCTAAAGAAGTTAAATAGCTTTTCTTGCAATGCAGACGCTTGAGAGATAATCCCTCAGGATGCGCAAATCAATCACACCAGTCTCTCTCAGTTTTGGTAATTCTAAAACACAATCTGCTAGATTCAGCAAGTTCTATTGTCTTTGGTTCTAGTTCCAAGCACATGTTTCCAATAACTTTTTCTTTCAGTGCTGCATCATAATGTAATGTTTCTGAAGGTATTTTCAGGACAATTAAGTATATACCTTTAAATAAAGTCCATCTACTTGTGATGCTACCAATGCAAATAACTTATTTGAGGTGATAATCAGGATAAAACAGATGCTTCCTAAGCAAGCCGGACTTTCAGATATACTCAGGCAACAAAACTACTTGCCTTGAAGCTAACAGTTTTCTTCTGACCACAACTGTGTTCCCCCTTCTTCAGAGACATTAAAATGTGCTTCAGTGAAGGCAGGAGATGACCAAGTAGAGAAGGAGAGAGAGGACTTTCTAGGCAGAGGAGGGAGCATATACAACAGCCTCGAGAGGAGGATGTTGAAACAATTTGGTATGGGGAGAGTTTAGAGTGTTGACAGGAAACCAGAACAGATTGGGAGCTCAACAAATGCATTTGTTGAGACACTGGCTTGCCACTTGTAGCAATTTGGAATTTAATAGTCTGAGAATCTATGAAAGGTTTCCAAGCAAAGAAGTGATACAACTGGGGCTTAGAAAAGACATTCTTTTGATGGGAGACTGCAGTGAAGGACAGCAGTTATATGGATCTATTGAAGGCTGGCGTAAGAGAAAATGCAAGCTCCAACTAAATGAGAGACATTTAGGAAGGAGAATTGACAATCTGATGACCAAATGCAAGGACTATTCTACTAATTAGTTCAGTTCAGTTCAGTCGCTCAGTCGTGTCCGACTCTTAGCGACCCTATGAATTGCAGCATGCCAGGCCTCCCTGTCCATCACCATCTCCCGGCGTTCACTCAGACTCACGTTCATCGAGTCCGTGACGCCATCCAGCCATCTCATCCTCTGTCATCCGCTTCTCCTCCTGCCTCTAATCCCTCTCAGCATCAGAGTCTTTTCCAATGAGTCAACTCTTCGCATGAGGTGGCCAAAGTACTGGAGTTTCAGCTTCAGCATCATTCCTTCCAAAGAAATCCCAGGGCTGATTCTCCTTCAGTTAGGTAGTCATCTAGTAGGATTTCTAAAACCAACATATTTTAGTTTCTGGGTGTGGGACAAAATAAACCAAAATATTTTAACATCATTTTTTTCCCCTAGAGCACATGTTTCCAAGAACAGAGAACAGAATTTTAACTTTGCATATTTTTCTTTGCAAATAAGCAGTTATGGCCCTTGTCAAGGTCATGGTCACAGATGGAGACTCTGAGCCAGGACCTTCAGATAACTTGTCCACACAGCCAAGGAGCCACCAGGACAACTGTGACAAGGCTGTCTTCTTCCCTTCATCTATTAAGTTTGATGTGAAAGCTTTGGAAAGTAGGACAGGCAGCTCAGCACTAGAGAATTGAAAGGAAGGCAGGAGGCCTTAGTTCAGAGGGGCAAATAAACATGTCTACAGATGCGGAGCAGTAGCATTTAGAGTCCCGTGAAAGCACTTAGGTGTTAAACTTTCTCTTAATCCTTATTCTGTCAGGTATGAAGCAAAGCTAAGAAATATTAGTATAGTTCTCTAAATAACTAGCACTGTTTGAAAAACACTCAGATGAGGCTCCTGTGGCGCCTAGACGTGCCCTTCTGAAGAGCTGTGAGCATCATGGTGGCATCTGTGCTATGCTAACCCAGCCACCCAACTCAGTGCGCTGCGTGTAGCTGCAGAAACTGGAAGGAGGGAAAGGCCTTTGATGAACAGGCCTTGCAATCTTAACCCCATTTCAATGGTAGAAATGTTTCACCTTCCAACATTCAAACATTCCAATTTTAGTTCTCAGAGAAGAGAATTTGTTGCCTGATATATAGAGATACATGCAGTGAGAAATTATCAAACTACAGAATTTGTGCAGGTCACAATGGTGAATGAAGTTTTATTCAACTGAGGAATTAGATGGGAAAGTAAAGAATATTAATGCAACTGGTTTGCAAATATAACACTGGGTTTGGACTTTACTGGTGGTCCAGTGGTTAAGAGGCTGTCTGCCACTACAGGGGACACAGGATTGATTCCTGTTCCAGGAAAGATTCCACATGCCACAGGGAAACTAAGCCCATGTGCCATAGCTACTGAGCCTGTGCTTTAGAGTCCACGCTTTGTAACTACAGAAGCCGCCACAATGAGAAGCCTGCACTGCAACAAAGAGTAGCCCCAGCTGTCTGCAACTAGAGAAAGTCCTTGCACAGCCATGAAGACCCAGCATCGCCCCAAGTATATGTATATAAATGATTTTAGAAAACAGTAACACTGGGTTTGAGCCACTTATCCTAGAACCCTGGATTCCATGTCAAGAACCTTTCTGGTTTCCCTCAAGAGACAATGACTTTGGAGTTGATGCTTTTCATATACATGAGTTTATAAGGTCACTCAGAGCAGCAATAAGAATAAATAAAGTTTAAGAATACTGAGATTTCCCCTGAATTTTATAACCTCTGGATACAGCAAAGCTATAGTGTAGTGTTGGGTTGGGAAACGTGTAATTTTAAGCGAATACCTTGAAACACTGACATATATACCTTCTGAAATCTATTCATAACATGAAACCATGATGAGCTCTATTTCTATTCCCTGTTAAGTCATTTGTTCTTTATTTTATAAATACAAACCAATCACACAATTGCAATTATAGAGGCTTATAGAAATGGAGGCCTCAAAGCCAAGAAATGAAAGACGGTAGTATCTGAAGCAGTGATGAAACTGTGATTTGTTATTTGAAGTGGAGATCATGGGATGACAGACAAAATAGGTTAAAGAATAAAACAAGAGGCTGTAGAACATCAGAATCTTTACAGCAACCAAGTTCAGTATCTATGAATACAACTATACAGCTCTTAAAAGCATCAGATTAGAGAATATTTATTAGAGTGTTTATGAACCATATAGCACTGTAGAAATTCATAATTATTTATATTACTATATTTTAGAATGAGAAAGAAAATACTTTGCAACCAATGTCCTCATACACCATTTAGAATCTTAGACTGATCCTTCACGGTTCTAAGGGATCTCTTCATTCTTTTTATTGTTTTGGTGGTTTATGCATTATGATACTGTTTCTATCATACATTCTTGAGAAAGAGAAAAGCATAAAAATATGATATGAAGGTAACATTTTAAAGACAGAGAGGGAAAAGGAATTATGAATATAGGGGAGAAAAATAAAATTGGAGACGGAAAAATTCAAAAAGATTTATCATTCAGTGAGTTTAATCAACAAGTATTTATTGAGTGAAATGCCTGTGAAATGCCAGGCATTGGTAGGGCTGGGGGATTCAAAAATGAAAAGACAGGAAATTAAAAGGTTATTGTTGTCCTGAGCTCCTTGAAGGAAAATGATGCTTATCAGAAGCAGACAAAATTGACTATGGCTGGCTCAGAGTATCCTGACTAATATATTTTCTAGTAGAGAGGATTCTTTCAGCTTCATGCGTGATCTTGAGACAGTTAGAGGTACAGTTTTCACACAAGATGTGATCTGTTGGGTCACTGGTCAAATCGTTGATCATGTGTCAGCAGCAGCATTTAGGAGTGATTTTACAGGCTTTTTTCTCCATCATGACAAAAAATACACAGTATTGAGAAACACACAACATTATTTATTTTGAAAAATGGACAACCCTGTCCTAGTCAATGAACTGAAGTAGTGGCATCAGGAATTTAATGGTGGCTTTCTAGAAGAAGAGGAGATATGACAGAAGTCATTCATTTGTGAGAGCCACAGATCAAGTGCAGACTGGGACACCGCTGTCACCGGTCTGGGGTTGTGAAACACGCCTAGCACAACCAAGCTGAGTTGATAATAGCTGAGGAATACCTATCTGTAATTGATCTGTACTTTCAGGAAAGATTTTATTCAGCAAAGATGTGAATATCAAATGTACGAAGTTCCTGTATGGGTAACTGCGTTTTAGAAGCTACTTAAAAGGGTGATGGACAGGGAGGCCTGGTGTGCTGCGATTCATGGGGTCGCAAAGAGTGGGACACGACTGGGCGACTGAACTGAACTGAAAGGGGCAAAGGGCCTAGCAGCTCTACAAATGACACACACAGAGTATGCATCTGCGGAGGAAATTGCTAGCTTGTTTGTTTACACAGCATGGAATGGCACTCATTACCTTGGTGGATTTACCCGTCCCAGAGATGGCTTCTCAGTTTTACAAGCTTAAAATTGGATTTTTATTGGCTCACCAAGAGTGAATTCATCTCTCAGGACTGATTTCATGGTAACCAAGTTCAAGAGACTGATGTATAAAACAATAACTTACAGTTTACTAGCTTTATTAATCGGAGAAGGCAATGGCACCCCACTCCAGTACTCTTGCCTGGAAAATCCCATGGATGGAGGAGCCTGGTGGGCTGCAGTCCATGGGGTCGCTAGAGTCCGGAAAGACTGAGCGACTTCACTTTCACTTTTCACTTTCATGCACTGGAGAAGGAAATGGCAACCCACTCCAGTGTTCTTGCCTGGAGAATCCCAGGGACGGGGGGGAGCCTGGCAGGCTGCCGTCTATGGGGTTGCACAGAATCAGACACGGCTGAAGCGACTTAGCAGCAGCAGCAGCTTTATTAATAGTGAAAATGTATCTGTTCATGGAATGAACCTATTCTCAGTCCAGAGATAAACTCTATTTTCCCTCTAGGCAATCAAATTGTGATTAGAAGCTGACTCAGTGAGTGCTGAAGAAAAACAAAGAGTTCAAAGAACCAAATGTTTAACTGTGTCAGATGAATGAAATTTGATGCAAAAGCTTACAATAGAGGTGGCCCTGCCCAAGAGTTTTGGAAATCCAGTTTTTGGCTTGAAGCCCTTCTGCCAAATGGATAGTATCAGTTAATTTCTATCTCTGAGATATCTCATATTCTTTGTTTTCACAGTTAACCAAACCCCTCTGGCTTATAAATAGTCAGGTGGTAGAGAACTGCAGGAGAATTAGATACAGTTTTTTTTTTAGAGGAAAAACTTAGTGTACTGCGGAAAACATGTGAGGAACTATTATATCATTTGGAGGCGATTTTGTCAGCACCACCCAATTTCTTTGAATTACTCTGCATATGTAGGTCACTTGGCAGCTGGTACATGGATTAGGTAGTGGTGATTTAGAATTGATGAAAGTTTCTGTTGCTGTTACTGAAAAACCCTGAACAGTGTGTCCCACGCAATCATGCCTTCTGTCAGGAAGACACTTATGCTCAAGTTAGCAAAAAAAAAAAAAAAGCAGTTGAATGCCGATGCACAAACTGAAGCTGAGAAAGAAAAAGATTATGAGGTAAAGAGTCTGTCACTATTAATAAAGGGTCAGGTGTCTCAGACAGTAAAGTGTGTGCCTACAATATGGGAAACCCAGGTTCGATTCCTGGGTCGGGAGGATCCCCTGGAGAAGGAAATGGTAACGCACTCCAGTACTCTTGCCTGGAAAATCCCATAGACGGAGGATCCTGGTAGGCTACAGTCCGTGGGGTTGCAGAGTCAGACACGACTGAGCGATATAACAGGTGTCTCAGTAGAAAAGTGTCTTCCAAAATGATGTTCCTTGGTTCTTGCCGAGCATCTTTTGAACTCCTTTCTTACCCTGCGCCGCCTCAGCCTCTGCAGTGCAGAATCCTCAACGTGGTGATAAACATGTGGCCTCCTTCTTGCAGCTCACTCTACTCAGAGAAGCTGAGTTGTAAAAATGACTCTGAAACTAGGACAATGGACAATGAGGAAGAATGTAAGGCAATGATGCTGCCTTTTCATAAAGCGTTTAGGTCAAACCACTAAGAGTTCCAGGAAGAAACATTTCCTCTTGGAAAGTCTTCCTTCATGCATGTTAATCTGAAGCCCTTAAGTAGGTCTTCCAGGCACTGCAAAGACGTTAGCCAGCATATTTTATCTAATGAATGCTGGCACAGCACAGCCTCATAGGAGGAGCCGGCTCTAGGAATCGGACTGAGCTAAATTAGCCCAAATGCTAAGCAGGCCCTATTGTTATTATGTATATGAAGCTTTGGGGTTTAGAATTCTCCTTCTAGAAACCTATTTTATTGCATTATCTCTCCAATAGACCCCAGCTTTGTTCTTTTTTGACATTCTGCTGAAGTATAAATCCAAGTGGTTGCTGCCCCAAAGGATGACATCAACAATAGGGTAAACAGAGTTGATGGAACTGAAGCTGGAGGACAGGATAAATTACAGAGTAAATGTGTATAGTTGCTTCCCTTGTGGCTTAGCTGGTAAAGAATCCACCTGCAATATGGGAGACCTAGGTTCGATCCCTGCGTTGGGAAGATCCCCTGGAGAAGGGAATGGCTACAGTATCCTGGCCTGAAGAATCCTATGTTCAGTATAGTCCATGGGGTCACAATGAGTCAGACACAACTGAGTGAGTTTCACTTTCACTTGTGTATTTAGTTAGGCCATGATTTCCTCCTAGTTAATTATATGTAACTTGTCAGTGATAGGAAGGGGAGGGGGAGGGAAATATTCTTCTGCATTTTTGTCCCTCCCTCCTCCTTTTTCTGTTTCTCCTCCTTTTCCTTCTTATCTTCCTCTCTTTTTAGTTTCCTCCCCTCCTTTCCATACTAATAGACCTTTACGGAAATGTTGTACTCAATTTTAATTGCTTAGTAAAAACAAAATGTGGAAAGTTCAACAAAAGGTTACTTAAAAAATGTCTTCTGAAGTGTATAGAAGACGTCTGCTTCCCAAATTCTCTCCTGACATCAAGAGCTGCTGTTCTCTGAGAGTGAATTTTGAGTCATTTTCAACTCTGTTTCCCTTAGCTCCTAATTTCAATCAACCCATCTCTAATTCCTATTGAGATTTCATTTCTTTAATTTGGCCCTTCCTGTTCACTTTCCTCATCATGATTATCCTGTCTAGAAATGACTATAATGGTGATTGGTCAGTAGTAACTGCTTCTGGTCCCTAGAGCTCTGTATTTACCCCAATCTCAACTTCAAACATGATTTTTATTATGCCCCTTTTCTAAGATAACTCCTTTATTGCCGTTGGTAAATTAACTAAGTATTTCATCCTTTTAAAATTAATTACTAGGTATTATTTCTAGTTATCTTATTTGTACCCCAAATAAGATGCACTTCCAGAATTAGAAAGTAAGATCATGAAGAATCATGATAACTAGAATGAAAAAGTCACATAAACTATGTTTAGCAGTTTTTAGAAATCATCCTGGAGCAAGCCACCTTATTAGGAGACTTGCAAATACATTACTGGTAAGACTGGAGTATTACTCCCAAACACTCAAATCTAAAATTGAATAAAGATAAAATAAGATTCACTCACAGTGTAACATGAGACAAACACATGACATATTGGTAACTTGGAAAAGAGGCACTTCATACAAAAAGATGGTCAGTGAATTCTGTCCCAGATGTCCTGATTCTGCAAGGTTATTATATATGCTTAGTCTGATACATTATTATTAGAGTCTAGGGTAGAGTAATGTGGTTTGGTACATGGTAGAAATATCTGTCAAAGACATTCAGTTCCCGGTACTCTCATTCTGAGTATACTACATGACTTTATGCTAAATAAATTCATAAGAGACTTGTTACAAGCTAGGAACTAACTCATCGATTTTTGGTGGAAGCTACACGTGGTTGACCTGTGGAAGAAAAACCTGCTTTGTGCATAAGGCACTCCCGGTGAGCGGGTGCACTCAAAGAGGCAGGGTTAGAGTCAGCAGGAGGGTCCAGATCCGCATGTGTGGAGCATCTGCAGACTGATTTACCTGAAAAGAGGTAAGAAAATAATACTTATGAAAGTGAAAATGCTGACCTCAAGACAAACTCTTGGGCCTGGAAGATGACATACCTTTAAGCCAAGCAACATTTCTATACAAAATTCTGAAGGAAATTTATGCTCTTTCTAAATACTTATGCTCATAAAAATCATCTGGGGAGCCTTTTAAAAAATGCAGCTTTCTTCATGTCAATGTATGGCAAAACAAATACAGTATTGTAATGTAGAATAAAGCATTAAAATAAATAAATAAATAAAAGTAAAAAAATAAAATAAAATAAAAAGAGTATTCAGCCTTCCAAAAAAAAAAAAAATGCAGCTTTCTGGCCCCACCTCCTAGGGTTGTGCAGCAGATGGTCCACTGTCTTTACTGTGAGAAGCACTGTTTGATAGGAACCCTTAAATCTAGCCACATGCGTTTAGTATTTTTCTGTCTACACACCATTCATTCTCAGGACTTAGCTTTGTATGCAGCTGTGTGTGAACTTACTCTAGCTTAGGGAAGGCAGAGGTGAGGCAAGTAGACTGCAACTGTCTCTTCTTGGGTCCAGAGCAGACACCATTAGTGGATTCTAACACTTACCCTACTGAGTTCTGTTATGATCTCAGAATCCTTCTTAATACTGGTTCCCAGAAGCTTCTACTAGTTGATGGAATTTGGCATGGAGTCAACTATGTTGCCATCTTTGTTCTAGATCAGTGATCCTCAAGCCTGGTTGCTGTGAGAAGGAACCTTAGGCTCTACCAGGCACTCAAGAGATACCTGGCATACTACCTGGCACAGAGTGGGTATTTGAGATTTCTTTATCATCACAAGAGTTAGGGAAGATGTTCATGATCTCCTACTCCTTGACCTGCAACTGAATAAATACCTTAATAAAACACTGTGAAGTGTCCTGGTGTCCAATTAAAGGGAGAAGGGGATTCTGGAGAAGAGGGTCCTTGAACTACCTATTCTGTTTGGGAGGATGATATTCAGGCCCTTGACCTCTTTGCTCTTGGGGTCAAGGTCACTTCAGGCTTTAAATGTATAATAAGGTATATCAGGTAATGTCATAACTAGAACTTAGTGAAGGGACAAGGCTCTGAAGAAACCCCATAGTTCTCAGCTGTTGATTTTTCACCTAACTTTTCCTTTGAACCCTGGGAAAGTATTTCTTACGGGTATATGTTCTCTCTTTTCTGGTTGATAATCATTTAGAACCCTTACTATAGGGGATGATTTTAAGTTTCATGTATAGAGACTTTCTGTGATTGGAAATGTTAGAATTTAACATAGTTATAAAAAATAAATAATTAAAATCAGCTTATTATTATTTTAGAAAAGTGCAACTCCATGGAGGCCAGTGAACTAAAAGCAGTCATATAACAGAAAGGTGGAATTTACTAAACAATCCACATACCTCATTTCATGTGTTAGAGAACATTTGCAAATCTATCGTGCCTGATGTATTTAAGGATTCTGACTATTCGTGCATTAGGGTGGAAATACCATAAACGTCATCTGTATATGGCCTTTGCTCCTCTCCCTAGCACCTCCAGAAGATTCGGTTGCTGAAGTGCAGGGTCTATCCTTGACCCTTCTGTGTCTCCTTCCTCTCTGTCGACATTTAGTTTGCTTCTATGTTTTCATCGGTTCAGTTCAGTTGCTCAGTCGTGTCCGACTCTTTGCCACACCATGAATCGCAGCACGCCAGGCCTCCCTGTCCATCACCATCTCCCGGAGTTCACTCAGACTCATGTGCATCGAGTCCGTGATACCATCAGCCATCTCATCCTCGGTCATCTCCTTCTCCTGCCCCCAATCCCTCCCAGCATCAGAGTCTTTTCCAATGAGTCAACTCTTCGCATGAGGTGGCCAAAGTACTGGAGTTTCAGCTTTAGCATCATTCCTTCCAAAGAAATCCCAGGGCTGATCTCCTTCAGAATGAACAGAATGGATCTCCTTGCAGTCCAAGGGACTCTCAAGAGTCTTCTCCAACACCACAGTTCAAAAGCATCAATTCTTCAGTGCTCAGCCTTCTTCACAGTCCAACTTTCACATCCATACATGACCACAGGAAAAACCATAACCTTGACTAGATGGACCTTAGTCAGTAAAGTAATGTCTGCTTTTTAATATACTATCTAGGTTGGTCATAACTTTTCTTCCAAGGAGTAAGCATCTTCTAATTTCATGGCTGTAGTCACCATCTGCAGTGATTTTGGAGCCCCCAAAATAAAGTCTGACACTGTTTCCACTGTTTCCCCATCTATTTCCCATGAAGTGATGGGACCAAATGCCATGATCTTCATTTTCTGAATGTTGAGCTTTAAGCCAACTTTTCCACTCTCCTCTTTCACCTTCAAGAGGCCCTTTAGCTCCTCTTCACTTTCTGCCATCAGGGTGCTGTCATCTGCATATCTGAGGTTATTGATATTTCTCCTGGCAATCTTGATTCCAGCTTGTGCTTCATCCAGCCCAGCATTTCTCATGATGTACTCTGCATATAAGTTAAATAAGCAGGGTGACATAGTAGGCTTTATTTGTGTGTTAATGGATCCACTATTTGCATCACTTTGAGGTGTCTTGCTTGTCAGTCAAGTGCTTGACACAGTGATGGGTCACAAAGGGTAAACTTGGCAAACATGTCATAAATTATTCATTGATTCTTTTTTTTTCTTTTTCTCTTTTTTTTGAGGCTTTCTTGGGAGACCTCGTTCAATCCCTGGGTTGGGAAGATCCCCTGGAGGAGGGCATGGCAGTCCACTCCAGTATTCTTGCCTGGAGAATCCCATGGACAGATGAGCCTGGTGGGCTATGGTCCATGCAGTTGCAAAGTCTGGACACGACCGAGCGACTAAGCTGTTGTTGCTTGGGTTAAGAGCTGGAGTGACAGAGATATCTTTCATGATGACTCACAATGAAAAGACAGCATTCCTTCTATTGATATCTTATTTTCCTAATGCACATACATGTTTAATGTTACTTTCATTTAGCAAAGTAGAAATAAAATTTACTCTAATATGATCAGGGAGGTATTCTTGGGGTTTTGTTCTTCATCTATAAATATTTTGTGTGTACAGTGGTCACAATTCCACTGGGGAATAAGAGTAATTTCCTATCTCAGTTTAGCCTGATTGAATACATTTATTTTGGAAGTTCACATGACCAATCTTTTCTTAACAGACAATAATATCATATAACATCATATAATCCAACAAAATAATTTATTAGACTATTAATTCCTAGTCCTCCTGATAGCAGTCTAGTTTGTTCTCAGCTTTACCATGAATTTAAGGGGAACCAAAAATGAGAAGAATGAGTGTGTAGTTCAGAAAAATTTAGAAATGAAATTCAATTTGTAGAATCAATGAATCATGATGTTCCAGGACTGCTTAATGACCTCAGAAGTCATCTAATTCAACTTCCTGATTTTGCAAATGTGGAAACTGAAACTAAAATGAAGAAGTCTGTTGGATACTCTGTAGTTTGTTGGGGTCATACTCTGAATCACATGGTCTCTTCACCTTCATTCTCTTAACACAATTGGAAATAAATATTTAGAATTTATTCTTTTTCATCATCATTGGTTAAACTTCTCTATACCCACAGGAGGCAGAACTAAACTTAAGTGCTTCTTATACTTGATGGATTCAAACTGGGAATGTCTCGATTACTAGAATTTTTAAAACCGCAATTAAATGATATACAAAGTATTCCAGACAGAACTTTGAAAAGAGTAGATGCTCAATAAAGATTTTTTTAAATTCTTTTTTGTCTAAATTCCAATTCAGATATTTGACATTTAATTATTCTTATCAGTAGTTTTACTTTTAAAACAATGTTACTGGAACTGTAGCTGTATCCTCTCTTCCCCATCACATCCTTTATAAGACTGTTTGTATTAGACAAAAACAGGTAGGAGGCGGAGAGTGAGGTCTTGGACTCACAGGGTATTGAGCAAGATTCTCCGAGACCCTGTGGCGCAAGGGTGTTGCTGACTCTTGTCATTGAGAGACTGGGTTATAATTTGTGCTGAAGCTACATGGGTTTTTAGCGGCAGGTTTTGTACATAACAGGGAGTTTCTGGATCTTGTTAGCTTAGGGCAAAAAGTCATGCTTTAGAGCAGTTACCCCAGCAGGAGGAGAAAAGATGATGGTTGGTAATTACATCAGTTTTGCACTGTTGAGCAGATGTTCTTGCAGATAGATTTTGGCTGGCATTTACAGAATATCACTAGTGATTCTCATGATGGTGTCAGGGCTGCTACAAGTGGAGGAAACTGCAGGTCTGTAAAACACTGTGAGAAGCAGGAAGGAGGAACCAGATAGCTGTCTGGAAGTTAAAAAGGCAACTCTTAAAGAGAGCTCTAGTGACATTCGTTTGGAGATGGTAGTTTTGCTGGACTGGATAATTAGATCTAATACATATCTGATAAGTTATTTTGCTACTTAACTTTGAGAGTAATTTGGTAGTTCATCAGTGTTTGAAAAAATAGATTATTTCTTCTTAAAGTAAGAGACAATTTAGAAAACAGATGCTTTGATTAAAACATATAATTAAGCAGCAAGATCAACTATATAGTGAGCAATGGAAAAGAATGACCACAGGAGCTGTTAGCAAGCAATGCTATCCATCTGGATGGAAATTCTGGCCAATTTCAAATGAGGCAGAAATTGGGACGGTCAGCAATGTGGTACTGCTGGATAACAAAGTGTCTTTAAGGAGGAGTCTGTTTTTCCCTTCTTGGCTTAAAGTCTTTTCAAATTTATCCCATTAATTTCTTTTATACTGACTTTCTCTTTCGCTATGCTCTGGAATATATAAGTATACTCCTAGCGTTAGACCTAGGAATCTTCTTTTGTTGGCGTCATAAGTAATTATAAAATTTTCTCTATACACGGTGATGAGAAGACTTTTTAGTTTACTTACAGGCAACATAAGTTAAAGATCAATTCTAATACATTGTAATTCCATTGGAATCCATACCATTTCACTTTCCCTTGCCACAAGAATACCTTAAACACTGCTACCTGCTGCCATAAGTTCTTCCAGGTAAATGATCCAAAAATAAAGAAAAGGAAGGAAGGCAGGCAGAGAGAAAGAGAGAGAGAGAGAAAAGAAAGAAGAAAGAAAGGAAGCAAGGAGGGAGGGAAGGAGGAAGAGAAAGAGAAAAAGAGAGAGAAAGAGGCACCAGTGGAGATGGGGAAAGGTAGGTGAATATGGGAGGGCCTAGTAGAGCATCTCATATACACTCATGCTTAATAACACTTCAGTGGATTAATCAATGGATAAATGAAATGATATAAGATTCCAGAAAAGTAATTTTTGAGCACTAAGTTACCTATTATAGCACTGCCAAAAGAACTCTCTTTTGCAGAGGTAATATGCACTTGGGCATGTACCTTTTGGAAAGCAGATGCACCATTATTTTGTGAAGCAAATATTTAGTCTCAGAATTGACTGATAGTATCAGGAGAGCCACATTGCCCCCCTCTGTGGCTCTAAAGAGAGGACCCAGTGTTCCTTCCTCACTCTCTTGGTTTACAAACAGTTCGGATTTGGCTTTTGTGAGATGTGTTAGTTTCATCCTGTTAATCATTCAGTGATGTCTATTTTTCTCTTTCACAATATGTCTATTTCTTCTTCTCCATAAGATGGGACCACAGGAAGTTACTGTACCATAAATGGATGTTTTCAATTAACAAAATATCACAGGCATATTTTCACATATTAAACATTCCTCTACAACATTTTAGTGGCTTTACAGAGTGTGTTCCACTGTATAAACCATAGTTCTTGAGCATTCAAGTTTCGTTCAGTGTTTTGTTTTTATAAACTATGTTGTCATGAAGAGCTAAATCTCTGTCATACCCATGATTATTCCTTAATATAATTTCATAAAAGTGGAATTACTGAGTCAAAGAATGAGATGAATCTTAAATGGCACCTTCAAGCACAATGGCAAGTGATTGGAGAGATGTTTGGGAAATGTCAGGATTTACTGGTGTTTCCTCCCCAAATGCCATCTAGCTCATGGATATTTCTTGGCAAAATTGTAAAGTGGAATTTTTGTCTTAAGGCTCCTTTTTATGTTCTCTTTTCTCTCATCATAAACCCATTTTCTTTTTCTTTCCCAAAGCACTCAGTGTATTTTAGGTTATAAAGTCATGAAACTTATTCTAGGAAAGGATCCAGTAAATCCATTTATGTCATGACTGATATGACATTAATTCCAATTTGCTTAGGGACTAAAGCTCTGTTTTGGTAAGTCAAAGGATGAACAGTCAAGTATGTGGTTGGGATATCCCCTAGAGAGGTGAACAAAAAAAAGCTATCCAAGTGCCCTGACATTATACCTCATTGGCAGGCAGACATCCACTCCTATTCAGGGGGCCACCTCTCATTTATGACATTATGTATCTATTTAGTATTTGTTCTTACTGTCATCTCCATGTGATGTTATAGGACCTATACCTATATAGTCAAGGGATCTCATTTCATTCAGGTTCTTAGGAGCTTATAACAGAAATACTCTTGTTAATAATGATAATCCCTGAAATTGAATTTAAAAAAATACATGAAGCTCTTGGTATTTAAGGATAACTGTTAATGGAAAAAGGGCACTTAAAATAAATTTACATAAAATGAGGAATCAAATTATACAATATTTTATCAAATATGAGAATCTCTGGGGCTTCCCTGGTAGCTCAGATAGTAAAGGATCTGCTTGCAATGTAGGGGACCCAGGTTTGATCCCTGGGTTGAGAAGATCCTCTGAAGATGGGAATGACAATCCACTCCAGTACTCTTGCCTGGAGAAATCCATGGACAGAAGAGCCTGGCAGGCTACAGTTCATGGAATTGCAAGGAGTTGAACACTACTGAGCAAGTAACACAAACATGGGAAACTCTAGCTTAAAAATAAAACAAAAGTTATAAAAAATAGTTATCTCTTAAGTTTGACCACCTCATGCTTGCAACTATGTGCCACTTCTAAAAACAAAGGACCAACCAATCAATAGCTAGTTTGGGGTTTTTTTGGTATAATTTTTCTGATCTTACTGTGAAAACATGACTCAGTGTCCTTTATGGCATTTTGACCTTTTCAGTATAAATGCAAAATTGTTTAGTTTACAAAAAAATAGTCTAGAGTTTCATCCAACTTCCCAATGTCCTCATTTTATCCTTGGATACTTACATCATTGTCTTTTGAAATGTCTGCTGTTGTCTTAGCTGGTCTAACTTTGCCAAACTGTCATTTGTGAGTGGCTTTTCTTCAAAATTTGAGCAGTTCTAGGCTAATGTTGAAAGGGCATGTATTTTTCAAAGAAGTCAGTTCTTCAGTGAATACATTCATGTTCTGGTGACTTATGTTTTTCTACTCAACCTTATAACTGTGTAGGGATTCAACTAATTAATACTTGGTTAATGAGCAACACCCTGTTCTCAATTTCTTGGTGGATGTTTGGTGTCAAGATATTTGTGTTAATGAGCCAAGGGTCATTCATTCCATTCTACAGATGTGAAACTGAGGTAACAATGGCACCAAGCAGTGTCCTTAAAGTCAGAAAGACAAATTTGGGGTGATACAGGTTCTCTCTCCACCTTGTAGTCACCCACAAACTCAGCTTCATTCCTCTGCATGGTGAGCCCTTATTTAGGAGTGATGTTGCTGGCAAATGGGAATTTGACCATTAAGAAAAAGAACATCTTTACCCTGGCCTATACCATAATAAACTGAATGACAGAAAAACAAATGTCACTTATTAGAACGTTGAGGTTTACTGTTCAAGTGATTAACTAAAAATCATTTGTATGATTAAATGCTGGAAAATAATTTGCTTTCCCCATGAACCTATAGCTTAGATCTCATTACACAGAAGTGCTGCATATTAGTTGAAGCAAATTAACATTCAAACACTTTCTGGAGTGGCTGCTAATCACAGGCTGTTAATTACTGTCATTACATTAGGCTGCAGCAGAGACTACCCAAAGAATCATTCTCATGATCTTGGTATTTGAAAGTGATCTTCACCAATAAAAACACATGTCAGACATACAGAAATTGCAAATTGCTAAAACTGCTGACGGGGCTGAAAATTCCGCTGACTGTAAGTACCCATCTAGTGATGGATGCATTCTTGACACAGTTTCAGTGTTTGGACTTAGGAAATAATGAGTATCAATGTCCTAGCAAGGGAATATGCAAAGATGAAGGAGCCCTTTGTATCCTTAATTAAGGGGAGTAGTAGCAGAACTCGTTCACAGATAAGTGACTGTTCATAATAATCATGTATTTATGTAAGGCGCCGCTATGCTATATTACTGGAGTGGCAATTAGATTCTCACAAAGTCGTTTTAATAAAAGACATACTTACATAATAAATAAACAAAACCGCTCATTTTCATGGCAGGCTCTCTAATTATACACTGGCTTAAAATAAAATGTTTAGCAGTGCGAAGTTAAACATATAGACTCTAGCTGTCTTCCACAATGTGCCCCCAAATCCATTTTCACCCACCATCTCAGTCACCCCAGAAACTCTCCTACAAGAGAGAGTAAAAGAGTGTTTTGTGTGTTTTGCTCATTCGGCACAAGGGAGGAATCATTTGAGAATTTAGAGGTCAAGGATTCTGATATATACTGACCTGACTTTCTTTATTGCCCAGAAAGTTTGCTACCTACCCTGTGACTGCCAGTAGTTGGGAGCACACCAGTGCCGGTACGGTGAGAGCTGAGGTGGCCAGCAGATGTGCTGGCTTTGTGGGCAATCCAATTCACTGGCAACACTATGTAAGCGCAGCTGAAGCCAGGAGCTTTTGAGGATGCATTTGTAGGTCTCCTGATTCTGGCTTCTCATTCTTTCATTAATTCATTCAACAAGTATGTTTTAAATACCTTGCTTGTGGAAAATATTGTAGTAGGTGTCATGGGAATGCAAAGATGAAGTATGGCTCTTGACTTCAAAGAATTTATAATTTAGCATGGGTAATCATCTTATCAATGTAAGCCTCTGGACCTAGGGGGACGGGAGCGGGGTTTGGATGGATCTGGGTAAGTCTCTTCAATTCTGTAACTGCAGAACATCTCAAAGGAGTGTGGTTACATCAGTGTCAAAGGAATCTCTGTCCAAGCTCACAGGGAGAGCACCACCTCCTAAGGACTAGTGAAGGCACATCACAGCTATGTATACTCCCTTCCTCCCCGTGTTTCTTTCTTCTGTATTTACGCAGTATTTGCTATGTGCTGGCTTCTGCGGATTTGAAAAAAGCACGACGCATATTATCTATCCTGCACTGTATCCCTCATAGGCTAGTGAGGAATAGAGAGAAGGAGACAGGTACTCCCAACATATATGTATGGCAGAGGTGCATCTAACATGCTAAGACTAGCTCATAGGAGGCAAGGAGATGGAAGCAATGAAGCCTAGTACCAGAAATACAGGACTTGTAAATAACAGGAAAGAATTTAAGATTTACTCCAAATATTTTCTAAGAGAAGCTGCTGACATTTTAAAATAAGAATGGCATGATCAAGTTTCTGTTTTAAAATGATCACTCTGGATTTGTGTGGAGAATGAATTGCCAAGGGGCAAAACTGAAGGCAGAGAGAGCAGTTAGGATGCAATCACTGTGGCTGACAAGGTTTGGGTGACGTGATAGCTGTAGACGTGCAGCTTGATTAGATAGGTATGTGTATATGTGTGTGCGCGCGCGTGTGTGTGGCTGTGTGGCTGGTGTGTTGAAGGAAAGAGAGAAGTCAGGGATGATTCCCAGGTTACGTGGTTCACGGTGTTCTCATTCATCAAATGATGTACGCAGTAGGTTTGGTGATCAGTTTGGTTTTGAACGTTGTTTGTGAAGCCTGCTTTAAGGACTTACAAGTGGAAATGTCCTGTCAATAGTTGGATGTGGACATCTGGGGCTCAGAAGAGAGAGCCAAAGTGAAGAACGGTCCTTACCAATGTCCTTTGTGTTTATTTGTTTTTAGTTGCCTGGTTTCAACACATTTCATCAACAGAGGCAGGGATTAAAGTCAGTGTTTTACCCAACAGTGTTTCTCTCAGCATGTGTACATACCTTTTAATTATTTTGCTTTATGTATTATTAAATATAGGAAATTGTGGTTAGATATCATGGGCTTAATTTAAACTGACAGAAGCAAAAGACATTACAAATTAAAGTAGCTATGCTTCCCTTAAATGCCTTTAAAGTCTTCATCTATTAAAAGGAAATTTAAAATTAAGAAGTGTTTATGTTCTTTTCCCGGAGAAGGCAATGGCACCCCACTCCAGTGCTCTCGCCTGGAAAATCCCGTGGATGGAGGAGCCTGGTGGGCTGCAGTCCATGGGGTCGCTAAGAGTCGGACACGACTGAGTGACTTCCCTCTCACTTTTCACTTTCATGCATTGGAGAAGGAAATCGCAACCCACTCCAGTGATCTTGCCTGGAGAATCCCAGGGACGGGGAGCCTGGTTGGTGCCGTCTGTGGGGTCACACAGAGTCGGACACGACTGAAGCGACTTAGCAGCAGCAGCATGTTCTTTTCCAGAAGATGTATTCCTGGAACTTATCCAACCTCGAGGCAATTTCTTGACATGGTGTTAGAAGGGTATATAATAGACACAAGTCAGCTTTGTGTGGATTTATGATATACTTTCCCCCTTTGATAGGAATAGTATCATGTGTAAATAAGAAGATATCCCAAGCAGCTCAAAAATTGGATTTCATTTGGTCTACGGGCCTTCTCTCCATTTCTTTCTCCATGGAAGGCTCTCTCTGTATCCGACTTCACACCAAACCAGTGATGGGAATTTTTAGCAAGGCTAGCCTTCCTGGGGAAAAATGGAAGAGTTAAATGGGTGGGTGGGATCAAGATCTGCCTGCCAGCAAAATAAGAGCAAAGGGTTCTCCCCTCAACCACATGGCATGAAAGTAAATCCCATCCACTATTTGAAGACTGGAGGCCTAGTGTCCCTATAACTACCCATCAAAGAAAAGCTATGGTGCAATTTGTCTGCTTGTTCATCAGACCAGATTCTCCTGGCATAACTCTATTTGGTGAGAGCTCCTAGAATGACATGGAACAATGGCATATGCTCTCACTTGACAGGAGAATCTCAGCCCACTTTGCAGGCTTGAGGTGGCTCCATCTATCCTCACTCTTTCCCACCCACTAACCCCTGGTAAATTCACACGAAAGCCACTGAACAGAGCTAAGCTAACAGCTCACTGAAGGATCAACTTCCATTAATTCAGAGCCATGCAGTGTTCACCACACCAGGATTATTTGGCCACTCTATGTATTTTTCCAAACTGAAGTAAAATCTGGCTTAAATGAATATGAAAATCAGCAGCATTCAACTGGACTCAGATGAGGGGTGACTTAAATCTCAAGGGGTTATTTGTGGGAGGCAGAGTTCAGTGGTGGGGTCTGTGGATGTATGGGGTATGAAAACATACAGAAAAGGGCCATCCCCAGAAGTGAGAAAACAAGAATCCCTTCCCAGGATTCCAGGTCCTGGGAGAAGATTCATAAATTTGTGAATACTCTGGGGACTGTTCTTGGCAGGGTTGGAGTTAGGTATAAAGTGGTATAAAGGCAGGATATCATGGTGGAAGCAGGTTATGGGTAGAAAAGGGGAAGATCCACAATATCAATAGGTGGCAGGTCCCAAGAGTGTTGCTGCTAGATACAGTGGAGAATCATCTAGTTCCACAAATTATAAATGAGCACCACAGTAGATGTGAGGGCTGGTTTTAATGCCGAGAGCCTCTTGTACCTCCTTTGGCCATGTCTTCCTACATTATGCAGCCCCCAAAAGCTGGTATTTCCCCAAATTCATACCCAGATCAATCACTGCTACTGCTACTATTGCTAACACTTCAGTCATGTCTGACTCTGTGGGACCCCATAGACAGCAGCCCACCAGGCTCCCCCATCCCTGGGATTCTCCAGACAAGAATACTGGAGTGGGTTGCCATTTCCTTCTCCAATGCATCAAAGTGAAAAGTGAAAGGGAAGTCACTTAGTCGTGTCCGACCCTCAGTGACCCCATGGATTGCAGCCTTCCAGGCTCCTCCGTCAGTGGGATTTTCCAGGCAAGAGTACTGGAGTGGGGTGCCACTGCCTTCTCCAAGATCAGTCACTACCATGTGCTTTATCCTAATGATGACTAACATACTTACCAACAAAGCTACTTAGCCAGTGACTGCCAAAACAGTCTCATGCATAATAATTATATTTCTAAATAATGAGCAACACGCACCTATTTGAATGGCAGGCTTCAATAGGGATATAAATCTTAATATACCTCTACTTTCTTGTGACATTGAAAAATGAGGCATTTGTACTTCAGCACAAATAATTTATTAGATCAGATTTACTCTTTGTTGTGCAAAATTAGAGTAATTAGTGTGTCCTTACAGATGAGTACCAATATAGACAAATTTGCATCAGTTCAGTTCAGTCGCTCAGTCATGTCCAACTCTTTGCGACCCTATGAATCGCAGCACACCAGGCCTCCCTGTCCATTACCAACTTCCAGAGTTCACTCAAACTCATGTCCATTGAGTCGATGATGCCATCCAGCCATCTCACCCTCTGTCATTCCTTTCTCCTCCTGCCCCTAATCCCTCCCAGCTGAGTCAACTCTTCGCATGTGGTGGCCAAAGTACTGGAGTTTCAGCTTTAGCATCATTCTTTCCAAAGAACACCCAGGACTGATCTCCTTTAGAATGGACTGGTTGGATCTCCTTGCAGTCCTTGTAGGACTCTCAAGAGTCTTCTCCAACACCACAGTTCAAAAGCATCAATTCTTTGGTGCTCAGCTTTCTTCACAGTCCATTTCTCACATCCATACATGACCACTGGAAAAACCATAGCCTTGACTAGACGGATGTTTGTTAGCAAAGTAATGTCTCTGCTTTTGAATATGCTATTGAGATTGGTGATAACTTTCCTTCCAAGGAGCGTCTTTTCATTTCATGGCTGCACTCACCATCTGCAGTGATTTTGGAGCCCCCATCAAATTAAGTCTGACACTGTTTCCACTGTTTCCCCATCTATTTCCCATGAAGTGATGGGACCAGATGCCATGATCTTCGTTTTCTGAATGTTGAGCTTTAAGCCAGCTTTTCCACTCTCCTCTTTCACTTTCATCAAGAGGCTTTTTAAAGCCTAAATCTTGGTTTCCCTGCTGCTGCTGCTGCTGCTGCTAAGTCGCTTCAGTCGTGTCCGACTCTGTGCGACCCCATAGATGGCAGCCCACCAGGCTCTGCTGCCCTGGGATTCTCCAGGCAAGAACACTGGAGTGGGGGTGCCATTTCCTTCTCCAGTGCATGCAAGTGGAAAGTGAAAGTGTAGTCGCTCTAAATCTTGGTGTTTCTATCCCCAACTTGCTAGAATGGAGCTACTAATGATTCTTTTTTAGTCTTTTAATTTCAACTTTCTGAATACCAGCCTGTTTCTCTTTCAAGTCTTGGCCAGTTTTTCAGATGATTCTTCAGGTGTACGGCAGTTCACACACTCTCCAAACTCACCTCGTTAATTTCCTGCTTGCCCCCTGGTCCTCCAGCCAGCACTGTCTGGCTCTAGACTGCTTGCACACCCCTACTTCCACTAAGGCTGAGAACCTCCTTCTGGGTTTCCAATTCTCAGCGTGTTCCCACGCTGTGTTCCTACCACCAAGGAAACTTCAGCAAAGTTACACCTCTCTCTTCTTTCACTCATACCTTAGCATGGATGAGAAGCCCTTTCCTTGACCTTCCTCCCCTCTAAACATCTACAAATGCATCACTGAACCTCAGCTGAGTATCAGAACAAGACTTTTCTGAAAGCTCTGGGTTAATGGAAGCATTTCACAACTCTTTACAATTTGTTCTTTGATGAACTCCTCCAAAGCCTACAGACCCTTGCCTGTTCTCATGCCTACAGACCCTTGCCTGTTCTCATGCCTACAGACCCTTGGTAGTTCCTGCAAAAGCTACCTCTAGGCTCACCTGTAGGTCTTCTACCCTTCCCAATAGAGAGACACCATTTTGGCCAGCCACAGTACAATTTCTAGTCCAGCCCACTCCTGGATGTCTCCTAAAATGAAGCCATGTTCTTTCCAACACCAAAGAGTGCTTTAAGCATTTCTAGACTCCTAGGGTTAGGGGCTAGATCTCCAACTAGTCCAACCACTTGATCACCCATTAGGGAAGAAGCGTCTTTCCTTGCCTTGGTTTAGGCTGGCCTGCCTTCTCTACCTCCTCCCAAGGATTTCCCTTTATTCAGGATGATTATTAGTGCTAATATTCATTTTCTCGTATTAGTAGAAAAGGTGTATAAACAATAGCTGTTCTTTCCTCTCACTTTTCCCAGTCACAGAGAGAAGAGATGGCTTCTTTTATTTTTATAGTTCCCAACACTGGGGTTATTCTTTTTAAAATAAAACCTTGTCAGGGACAGGGAGGCTTGGCACGCTGCAGTCCATGGGGTTGCAGAGTCAGACATGACTTAGAGACAGAGTAACAACTACATGTACACACCGGACCAGGCGAAACCTCTGAGTCCAGTCAACTGAGTTTCCATTTTACAGTCTTTTCTCCAGTGGGAGTTGAAAATCAGGCCTACAAATTCTTGAAATCTTCTTGGTCTCAGTACTTGATGTCCTATGAACAACCAATCAATCAAGATGGACATATTCCCACAAGAACCCACCATAGTTTGAGGGCCCAGGGCAACCTAAATCCACACTCATTCACACACTAAATATTCATTGGTCATAGACTTTGTTCTAAGACCTGTGTTCAAGGTCTGCAAAGATACAACTCTGTCTACATCATAAACAAGGTATGAGGTATCCCCAGGTTACTGCACTATGCCATACTACTCAAATTCAAGTAGAACTTAAAATATGAACCTCTTGTGATCTCTGCTTCTCAAAGATCTCTATTTCCAATTACAAGATAACTTTTCCAAGTATAATATTTATTCTGGTAGTTAAAAGTACAACAGTATATTCTTTCAGAACAGAAAGCTCTTGTATCTTTTGAGATGACAGCTCTCTCCCACCATCCTTGAAGCAAGTTTCAGTTGGACATCCTGATTCAGCAGAGCAGGTGGTGTGGTGCAGTGTGGTGAGTGCAGTCTAGGCCTGGAAAGCTGCTCCACCACTTATTATGGTGTGGCCTTGGGGCCAAGCTCAAGGTAAAATACTTCATGTCCTTGAACCTTAGTTTCCATATCTGTGAACTGAAGACCTGATGACTAGCACAGAGGAATTCTATAAGGACTGAATTAAATGTGGTAAATATACTGTGCCTCTATTACCTGGAAGGCAGTTTGTATGGACAAAGTAGAGGTGCATTGTGCCAGCTGATGTTAGAACCCAAACCCAGGAAAAGATAAGCTTAATCCTGACAGCAATGCTCCTACTGGACGTCAAGTTTATAGCCCAGAAAAATACAAATTGTAATGGAAAGACTTATAAGAAGAGCTAATTCCATTCTGGCTGAATGTAAAAAAGTCTAGATATAGTCCTAGGCCAAAATCCAACACTCTTTCAAATGCATTATATAATGTGCATTTTCAAAAAATGTAAACAGCACAATAGGTTCTATTTACTTATTAGTAACTCTTAATTTTGATATAGATATAGCAATAGTACAAAGAACATCAGTATATTCTTCCAGCAAAAATATACATATATTAATGTTTCATTTCTTTTTCATCCATTTGACTTATCCTTTCTCTCTGTCAGATAGATTAATAGATATATGCATGTAGATATAATTTTCTGAACCATCTGATGGTAATAGACATGCCTCTTTACCCTTCAATATTCACCATTTATTTCCTAAGAATGAAGACATCCTTTTACAACCACAGCACAACTACCAATATCATAAAATTTAACATTAAATATAATACAATTATCTAGTCAACAGTCCATATGGAAGTTTTTCCAGTTGCACACCCTCCTACCTCGATCCAATCCAGGATTCTTAATTGCATTTAGTTGTCACTTCTAATCTTAGTTTCTTTTAATCTGTAATAGTGCCTCAGCCTTCTTTGTCTTCCACAGCCTTGAATTTTTTAAAGTGTACAGGCCAGCTGTTTTGCAGAATGTCCCTCAAGTTGGATCTACCTGCTGTGCCCTCAAAATTGGTTTCAGCTTATGCATTTTGGGCAGGGATACCACAGAGGTCATCTTGCCCTTCTTAGTAAATAATTTCAAGGACCACAAGATGTCAATTTTCCCCAGTATCTGCAGTGATGTAAATGTCAATAAATTGGTTAAGATGGTGACTGCCAGGTTTCCTCTTGTGAAATTGCTATTTTCCCCTTTGCAATCATAGCTTGTAGGGAGATACTTTGAAATTATCAAAATATCCTGCTCTTCATCATGATTTCATCCATTATTATTGGCATTTATTGATAATTCTTGATCAAACTATTGCTATGATTACAAATGGTGATTTTAAACTCATTTTTCTATATAAGTTTGCATTCTACTGTAAAGATAAACTTTTCCTTCTCCCTCATTTACTTTTCATTTATTTATTTATTCAAATCAATGTGAATTCTAGGCCCACATATATTCTATTATTTATTATTCATTATTTATTTTGATGCTCAAGTTGTCCAAGATTTGGCCACTTGGAACCTCTTCAAATTGGCTCCTGTATCTTTTGTGACATGTCTACATTATAATTTGATCACTTTCTTTCTGACCAAAATTATTTCAGATGTATCTTGTATTTTTGCTACCCCAGTCATTTCTCAAAGGAGTTCCAATTTTTTTCTAGAGTGAAATGTTATTTAGTAACCAAGATCTAAGCATAGAAAATATTTTAAATAAATAGTAAACAATGAATGTAACCATGTACTTTCTCTCACCTAGAAACGGTGTGCTTTCTGAGAGATTATGGGGAATTATGACAACAGCCATAAGTATATGCCCCCAGGATGGAGTCAGATAGGAAGTCAACTCCATATCGGTTAGTCGAGAGATGGATAAATGGGGAAAAGTGAAAGTCTGAATATTTTGTTGTTTCTTTAGCCTTTCAAGTCAAGAAAGAAAATTTTCAATATTTCCACACGAAAAGATTTTCTTCTTTCCTAGCCAGCTGAGCTGCGGAGTTTATCAATAGCTAATACTCAGCTTAACAATGGTATAGAAAACTGTGTTCCATGTAAAGGAGCAACAGAAGAAAATATGCAGAAAGGGGTGACACGTAAAGAGAACCTCTGTATTTCTTAGTTCATTTTACACATGAAGAAACTGAGCCTCATGGAGATTACATGACTTGCTAAAGACCAGATTGATAGGGCCACGAGCAGGATTTGTACCCCGTTTTGCCAGTTTCTAAGTTTCCTCATTATGGTAGGGGAGGCACCCTGAAATTGAAACCACCCACCGTGGCCAAGAACCATAGTAACCATTTGCATGAGTTGTTTTATGACAGGAGATCCTGAGAAGGAATATGGAACTAAAAAGCCACCACCAACCGGAAGAGTCCGGGAAAGGTCGAAAGGAGACATCACGTGTCCATCACTTCCCAGAATCCCTCTCGCTAGCATCCATCTTGGCTGAGTGATGCGTGCGCCACCAGGAAAGACTCTGAGTTAGGAATGATTGGCCAAAGACCACCCAGAAACTAATCCCATCACCATAAAACAAGAGACTGTGAGCCACGCAGAACAGTTCTCCTGGGTTCCCTTACCCTCCTGCTCTCCACCCGGGTGCCCTTTCCCAATAAAATCTCTTGCTCTGTCAGCACATGTGTCTCCTCGGACAATTCATTTCCGAGTGTTAGACAAGAGCCCAGTTTGGGGCCCTGGAAGGGGTCCCCCTTCCTGCAACAATTATACTACCTTGTCCAATATATCTTCAACATTTAATTAATCTTTTAAAATATATGTTCCCTGGGACCTTCAGACTGGAACTGGTCCTTTGGGCTTCCATTTTTAACTGTGTAGCACAACAATCTTTAAAATAATAACAAGAGTAAATATTTCTAGAAAAATTCCTATACGCTTTTATGTATTACCTTATTAAACCTCCAACAATTCTAGAAAGTGACTATCACCACCATCATCATTCTTCCATCCATCCATTCCATTTGTAAATGAAGGGAAAATCTTGCCCATAGTAAAAGCTTGCCAGTGGAGGAACTCAGATTTGAACCCTGGCTTTTTTGTGTGGAATGCTAAGCTTGTTTTTTAACTATTGTGCTCACCAGTACCCCTTAAGGGTGTGGGCTTATTTCCAGTGATCCAGTGGTTCCCTAAGACATGCCACCTAGGCTTACTGGTGGCAACATACTTCTAGTGCTGAAACAAACTATTTCCCTTTCCTATACAGTCAACTCGGAGAAGGCAATGGCACCCCACTCCAGTACTCTTGCCTGGAAAATCCCATGGATGGAGGAGCCTGGAAGGCTGCAGTCTATGAGGTCGCTGAGGGTTGGACATGACTGAGCGACTTTACTTTCACTTTTCACTTTCATGCATTGGAGAAGGAAATGGCAACCCACTCCAGTGTTCTTGCATGGAGAATCCCAGGGATGGCAGAGCCCAATGGGCTGCCATCTATGGGGTCACACAGAGTCAGACATGACTGAAGTGACTTAGTAGTAGTGGTAGTATACAGTCAACTCTTAATTAAGCAGGTAAAGTAAAGAAGCAGTAGCAAGATAGTTCACAAGTCATGGATACTGTTTTGGAGTGTACAACGATATTCCCCCAGCAGATCTGCGTTTAAATCTGTTTCTGACAAAAATGTTCATTTTTATCAAGAAGAAATAAGTTGCTAGTTGGATGCGAGATAGAAAATTAATATTAGGATGTTATTGTAGATAAACTATTAAGTATAATTTGCACTGACAAACAACCCAGAGCTCACCACAGTAAAGAAATCCAGTGGAGACTAAGTCCTCTAACCACGGCAAGCAGGGATTAGAAGACATACTAAATGGTCGATAGAAATGTGGACTCTGGAGTTAAACTACTAGTGTCTGAATCCTGGCTTTGCTAGTTCCTAGCTGTGGGATGTTGAGCAAGTTACTTAAACTCTCCTTGTCTCAGTCTCCTTGACATGTTGTTCTTTCTACAACACTAGCCGCTGCCCCCTCCACCCCGCCCCCGATCCTGGCAGTCCCCTTCCACGGCCCCCAACCTGGCTTTTCATGCTAGGAATTTGAATGAGAATCTGTTGGGCAAAGGAAGATCAGAGTATGCAAACGGAAAGGTTACCTAGGAGGTCATGATACTCCCAACTCCATCTCCTTTCCCCGCCTCGTCCTCTCTATACCTGTATGAGAAGTGAAGCTGCTCAGTCTTGTGCAACTCTTTGCAATCTCATGGACTGTAGCTTACCAGGCTCCTCTGTCCATGGACTTTTCCAGGCAAGAGTACTGGAGTGGCTTGCCATTTCCTTCTCCAGGGGATTTTCCTGACCTGGTGATCAAACCCAGGTCTCTCACAATGCAGGCAGATGCTTTCCCCTCGGAGCCACCAGGGAAGCCCATACCTGTATGGAGAACTACTTATCTAATGAATTGCTTGGATAACTGTATATTGGTTATAATACTAGAGGCAATAATCAAGATATCCAATAATATATAATAGCTAAATATGATACATGTCTGCTTTTTTTGTGAAGCTCAAATGAATGTTCCTCTTTTGTGGTGACTCAGAGACTGGCTTCTTACAACTTATGATTTTATTTCAGTCTTGATTTCCAAGATGACTGTGCTCATCTGTATCAAGCTGGCAGAAGGGGAAAGGACATGCAGGGTGCATCTGAGATGTTTTTATGAGTTAGGCTTGGAAGTGGCTTGCACCACTCCCACTCTCATTTAGTGGGCTGGAGCTGAGCCGCATGGCCATTTTTATGTGCAAGTTAGATTGGCAGATGTAGTCCAGTTGTGTGCCCAAGAGATGAGAAAATGGGTCTGGTGAAGAGCTAGCCAGGTTCTTCAGTCATGCCCAACTCTTTGTGACCCAATGGACTGCAGCCCACCAGGCTCCTCTGTCCTCAGTCCATGAGATTTTCCAGGCAAGGATACTAGAGTGGGTTGCCATTTCCTTCTCCAGGGGATCTTCCCAACCCAGGGATTGAATCTTGGTCTCCTGCACTGCAGGCAGACTCTCCACCATTTGAGCCACCGGGTAAGCTACACTGATTGAGCTACAAGGGAAGTCCTCTTCTATGAATAGCAGTGGCAAAATTAAGAACAGAAGTTTAGAAGAAAAATAGGGCTTCAGATCTGCAACTTGTATTGTTTTAACAGTCAGTAACTTAGTTCTATACCTTTTTCATTCTGATTCCAGTCCTTTATGTTGGATCTGCTGATTAGTCAGTCTCATCTAATTCATGAATTTCTAAAATGAAGTTTTAATAATGTGACATTGCATAAATTCTATAAAAATTGACCTCTGATCATAAAGACAGTATAGTGAAGTAATAGAATGAAGTCACTCAGTTTGTCTGACTCTTTGCAACCCCATGGACAGTGTAGCCTGCCAGGATCCTCCATCCATGGGATTTTCCAGGCAAGAATAGTGGAATGGGTTGCCATTTCCTTCTCCAGGGGATCTTCCTGACCCAGGGATTGAATCCTGGTCTCCTGCACTACAGGCAGACTCTTCACCATTTGAGCCACTGGGTAAGCCCAACGAAGGTACAGATCAGCACATCAACAAAATGTTACCATTGCCAGAGTATGCAGAGGCCATTGTGAAAATGTTACTGCACAAACAGCCCATTGAGAGAAGTTAAATTTTGTATACTCCAGTGAGCATAAAATACATGGTTGCATTTGACTCTAATATGTGTTAATTATGAAAATCAGCTCCAAGTAAGAAAGCTATAATAGTTAAAAACCATCTTTTCATCTTAAAAAAGCCTTCTTTCCCAAAGTATTTATGCACTTTAATGAAACAAAAATAGTTATGGCAAAGCTGAAATAATAACCTCTATTAAAGTAGTATATACACTCCATAATATGTAATTATGTTGCACTTAAATAGCAACAGACAGAACAAATCCATTTAGTGAAGAACAATGAAATAGACACTAGATTTTGTGAGTGTTACTATTTCCTTTATTGTTCCTTTCTAGTTTCTAGTACATACATATAAGTTATGATAAAATACAACCATGGTATAATTCTCAGCCTATCTTATGCATTTAAAAATTTCAAAAGCTGAGATTCTGGGACAAAGACATCAAATAAGACTGATTTCTTTCAACCAGTTGGAGTGGCTGCTTGGAACACTGCATAGAATTGTGTGTCTCTGTCCAAACTCACTGGAGAAAGTGTCATGACCAGTTAGTTATATCTGCCTAGGCTGGAAGAAGCACAAGCTGGAATCAAGATTGCCGGGAGAAATATCAATAACCTCAGGTATGGAGATGATACCACCCTTATGGCAGAATGTGAAGAGGAACTAAAAAGCCTCTTGATGACAGAGGAGAGTGAAAAAGTTGGCTTAAAGCTCAACATTCAGAAAACGAAGGTCATGGCATCTGGTCCCATCACTTCATGGGAAATAGATGGGGAAACAGTGGAAACAGTAAAAGACTTTATTTTGGGGGGCTCCAAAATCACTGCAGATGGTAACTGCAGCCACAAAATGAAAAGACACTTACTCCTTGGAAGGAAAGTCATGACCAACCTAGATAGCATATTGAAAAGCAGAGACATTCCTTTGCCAACAAAGGTCCGTCTAGTCAAGGCTATGGTTTTTCCAGTGGTCATGTATGGATGTGAGAGTTAGACTGTGAAGAAGGCTGAGCGTCAAAGAATTGATGCTTTTGAACTGTGGTGTTGGAGAAGACTCTTGAGAGTCCCTTGGACTGCGAGGAGATCCAACCAGTCCATTCTAAAGGAAATCAGTCCTGGGTGTTCATTGGAAGTTCAGTTCAGTTCAGTTCAGTCAGTCAGTCATGTCCCACTGGTTGTGACCCCATAAATCGCAGCATGCCAGGCCTCCCTGTGCATCACCAACTCCTGGAGTTCACTCAGATTCACGTCCATTGAGTCAGTGATGCCATCCAGTCATCTCATCCTTGGTTGTCCCCTTCTCCTCCTGCCCCCAATCCCTCCCAGCATCAGAGTCTTTTCCAATGAGTCAACTCTTCGCCTGAGGTGACCAAAGTACTGGAGTTTCAGCTTTAGCATCATTCCTTCCAAAGAAATCCCAGGGCTGATCTCCTTTAGAATGGACTGGTTGGATCTCCTTGCAGTCCAAGGGACTCTCAAGAGTCTTCTTCAAAACTACAGCTCAAAAGCATCAATTCTTCAGCACCCAGCCTTCTTCACACTCCAACTCTCACATCCATACATGACCACAGGAAAAACCATGGCTTTGACTAGACGGACCTTAGTCGGCAAAGTAATGTCTCTGCTTTTGAATATGCTATCTAGGTTGGTCATAACTTTCCTTCCAAGGAGTAAGCATCTTTTAATTTCATGGCTGCAATCACCATCTGCAGTGATTTTGGAAGGACTGATGCTAAAGCTGAAAATCCAATACTTTAGCCACCTCATGCGAAGAGTGGACTCACTGGAAAAGACCCTGATGCTGGGAGGGATTGGGGGCAGGAGGAGAAGGGGACGACACAGGATAAGATGGCTAGATGGCATCACCGACTCGATGGACATGAGTTTGTGAACTCCGGGAGTTGATGATGGACAGGGAGCCTGGTGTGCTGCAATTTATGGTGTTGCAAAGAGTCAGACACTACTGAGCAACTGAACTGAACTGAACTGAGGCATAGGAATAGGGAGTGGTGGCATTCCTTTCTAGTGTTTCCAAGCACGGTTACATATTCATTAAACAGACCAGAGATAAAAGAAAAAAGAATATAAGAAAAGGTCAACCTGGGTCTTCAAATTGGATATATATAGCCTTCTGATTTTAGTGTGAAGTGTGAAGTCAAGTGGGCCTTAGGAAGCATTACTACAAAAAAAGCTAGAGGAAGTGATAGAATTCCAGCTGAGCTATTTCAAATCCTAAAGGGTGATGCTATTAAAGTGCTACACTCAATATCCCAGCAAATTTGGAAAACTCAGCAGTGGCCACAGGACTGGTAAAGGTCAGTTTTCTTCCCAATCCCAAAGAAGGGCAGTGCCAAAGAATGTTCAAACTATCACACAATTGTGCTCATCACACATGCTAGTAAGGTCATGCTCATAATCCTTCAAGGTAGGCTTCAGCAGTATGTGAACTAAAGAAATTCAGATGTACAAGCTGGATTTAGAAATGGCAGAGGAATCAGAGATCAAATTGCCAACATCCACTGGATCACAGAAAAAGCAAGAGAACTCCAGAAAAAACATCTACTTCTGATTCACTGACTACGCTAAAGCCTTTGGCTGTGTGGATCACAACAAACTGTGCAAAATTCTTAAAGACATGGGAATACTAGACCACCTTATCTGCCTCCTGAGAAACCTGTATGCAGGTCAAGAAGCAACAGTTAGAACCAGACATGGAACAACAGACTGGTTCCAAATTGGGAAAGGAGTAAGTCAAGGCTGTAGAGACATGCCTATTTAACTTCTGTGCAGAGTACATCATGTAAAATGCTGTGCTGAATGAAGCACAAGCTGGAATCAAGACTGTCAGGTGAAATATCAATAACTTCAGATAAGCAGGTGACACCACCCTAATGACAGAAAGTAAAGAGGAACTAGAGAGCCTCTTGATGAAGGTGAAAGAGGATAAGTGAAAAAGCTGGCTGAAAACTCAACATTCATAAAACTGAGATCACATCATCTGATCCTATCACTTCATGGCAAATAGTAGGGGAAAAATGGAAACAGTGACAGATTTTATTTTCTTGGGCTCCAAAATCACTGTGGATGGTGATTGCAGCCAGGAAATTAAAAGACACTTGCTCCTTGGAAGAAAAGCTATGACAAACCTAGACAGCATTTTAGAAAGCGGAGACATCACTTGCTGACAAAGATCCATCTAGTCAAAGCTAGGGTTTCTCCAGCAGTCATGTATGGATGTGAGAGTTGGACCATAAAGAAGGCTGAGCGCCAAAGAATTGATACTTTCAAACTGTGGTGTTAGAGAAGACTCTTGAAAGTCCCTTGGACAGCAAGGAGATCAAACCAGTCAACCCTTAAGGAAATCAACCCTGAATATTCATTGGAAGGACTAATGCTGAAGCTCCAATTCTTTGGCCACCTGATGCAAAGAGCTAATTCACTGGTAAAGACGCTGATGCTGGGAAAGATTGAAGGCAGGAGGAGAAGGGGGCGACAAGAGGATAAGATTAGATGGCATCACTGACTCAATGGACATGAGTCTGAGTAAACTCCAGGAGATAATGAAAGACAGGGAAGCCTGGCATGCTGTAGTCCCTGGGGTCGCAAAGAGTTGAACACGACTGAGCAACTGAACAACAAGAACAAATTTTAGGAACCAAATGGGTAAATAGGCAAATCTTAGAGCCAAAAGCAATATATAGTGTATAAAATGACTTAAGCTGCTTTTCTATTTTTTTTTTTTCTTTTATTAGTTTTACTTCCCAGCCCATCACAATGTAGATACATCATAATGCAGTAATTTTTCATAACTTTGAATTGCATGCATTTCTTAACTCTTTGGCTTTCATAAATAAATGCCAAGTCAACCCTATGTAGGGAATGACTGTTCAATGTCAAGAAAAAAACATTAAAAATTTAAAAATTCACTTGTTCAAATTATTGAGAAACTAAAAGGAATTTGCATAAAAAGCATAAATTGTGATTCAGAGAAAATGATAAAGCCCACAATTTTTCTCTCCCACTTATATGGAAAATTAATCTTAGTTTCCATTAGAATTAAAAGCATTTCTGAGGCAAAGCCATAAGTGATTCAGTGCTTCAGGGGTTCAGAGCAGACTTGCTTCAAAATCTGTTAGAGTGGGAGCACAGTCCTAAGATGGTGGAGGAATAGGACGGGGAGACCACTTTCTCCCCCACAAATTCATCAAAAGAACATTTAAATGCTGAGTAAATTCCACAAAACAACTTCTGAATGCTGGCAGAGGACATCAGGTGCCCAGAAAAGCAGCCCAATGTCTTTGAAAGGAGATGTTTTTATCAACGGTGCTGTATAGATGGAGAAGTCTTGAGACTACTGTAAAAATAAGACTGAAAACCAGAAGCAGGAGGCTTAAGTCCAAATCCTGAGAACACCAGAGAACTCCTGACTCTAGGGAACATTAATTGACAGGAGCTCATCAAATGCCTCCATACCTACAATGGGCAAGGCACCACCCAAGGGCCAACAAGTTCCAGAGCAAGACATATCACACAGATTCTCCAGCAACACAGGAACACACCCTTGAGCTTCAATATACAGGCTGCCTAAAGTTACTTCAAACCCATTGACATCTCATAACTCATTATTAGACACTCCATTGCACTCCAGAGAGAAGAAATCCAGCTCCACACACCAGAACACCAACACAAGCTTTCCTAACTAGGAAACCTTGAGGAGCCACCCTTACAACCCCACCCACAGTGAGGAAACTCCACAATAAAGAGAACTCCACAAACCGCCAGAATACAGAAAGGCCACCCCAAACACAGCAACATAAACAAGATGAAGAGACAGAGGAATACCCAGCAGGTAAAGGAACAGGATAAATGCCCACTAAACCAAACAAAAGAGAAAGAGATAGGGAATCTACCTGATAAAGAATTCCAAATAATGATAGTGAAAATGATTCAAAATCTTGAAATAAAAATGGAATCACAGATAAATAGCCTGGAGACAAGGATTGAGGAGATGTAAGAAAGGTTTAACAAGGACCTAGAAAAAAATAAAAAGAGTCAATATATAATGTACAATGCAATAAATGAGATAAAAACACTCTGGAGGCAACAAATAGAATAATGGAGGCAGAAAATAGGATTAGTGAAATAGAAGATAGAATGGTAGAAATAAATGAATCAGAGAGGAAAAAAGAAAAACGAATTAAAAGAAATGAGGACAATCTCAGAGACCTCCAGGATAATGTTAAATGCCCCAACATTCAAATCATAGGAGTCCCAGAAGAAGACCAAAAGAAAGACCATGAGAATATACTTGAGGAGATAATAGTTGCAAAATTCCCTAAAACGGGGAAGGAAATAATCACCCAAGTCTGAGAAACCCAGAGTCCCAAACAGGATAAACCCAAGGCAAAACACCCCAAGACACATATTAATCAAATTAACAAAGATCAAACATAAAGAACAAATATTAAAAGCAGCAAGGGAAAAACAACAAATAACACACAAGGAATTTCCATAAGGATAATAGCTGATCTTTCAATAGAAACTCTTTAGGCCAGGAGGGAATGGCAGGACATACTTAAAGTGATGAAAGAAAATAACCTACAGCCCAGATTACTGTACCCAGCAAGGATCTCATTCAAATATGAAGGAGAAATCAAAAGCTTTATAGACAAGCAAAAGCTGAGAAAATTCAGCACCACCAAGCAGCTCCCCAACAAATGCTACAGGATCTTCTCTAGACCGGAAACACAAAAGGGTGTATAAACTCAAACCCAAAACAATAAAGTAAATGACAATGGAATTATACTTATCAATAATTACCTCAACATCACTCATTATCAGAGAAATGCAAATCAAGACCACAATGAGGTATCATTTCACACCAGTCAGAATGGCTGCGATCCAAAAGTCTACAAGCAATAAATGCTGGAGAGGATGTGGAGAAAAAGGAACCCTCTTACACTGCTGGTGGGAATGCAAACTAGTACAGCCATTATGGAAAACAGTGTGGAGATTCCTTAAAAATTGCAAATAGAACTGACTTATGACCCAGCAATCCCACTGCTGGGCATACACACTGAGGAAACCAGAATTGAAAGAGACACATGTACCCCAGTGTTCATTGCAGCGCTGTTTATAATAGCCAGGACATGGAAGCAACCTAGATGTCCATCAGCAGATGAATGGATAAGAAAGCTGTGGTTCATATACACTATGGAATACTACTCAGCCCTTAAAAAGAATAAATTTGACTCAGTTCTAATGAGATGGATGAAATTGGAGCCGATTATACAGAGTGAAGTAAGCCAGAAAGAAAAACACCAATACAGTATACTGACACATATATATGGAATTTAGAAGACAGTAATGATGACCCTATATGTGAGACAACAAGAGACACAGAGGTATAGAGTGGACTTTGGGACTCTGAGGGAGAGGGAAAGGGTGAGATGGTTTGGGAGAATGGCAGTGAAGCATGTGTATTTTCCTGTAAGAAACGAAGCGCTAATCTATGTTTGGTGTAGGATGCAGGATGCATGGGGCTGATGCACAGGATGATTCAGGTAGAGGATGTGGGGTGGGAGGTGGGAGGGGGCTTCGGCATTGGCAGATTGCGTTCACCTATGGCTGATTCGTGTCAATGTATGGCAAAACAAATACAGTATTGTAATTTAAAAAATAAATTAATTAAAATTTTAAAATAAAAATAAAAATAAAAATAATTACCTTAAACGTAAATGGGTTGAATGCACCAACCAAAAGACAAAGACTGGCTGAATGGATACAAAAACAAGACCCCTATATATGTAGTCTATAAGAGACCCACCTCAAAACAGGGGACACACACAGACTGAAAGTGAAGGGCTGGAAAAAGATATTTCACACAAACAGAGACCAAAACAAAGCAGGAGTAGCAATACTCATATCAGATAAAATAGACTTTAAAACAAAGGCTGTGAAAAGAGACAATGAAGGTCACTACATAATGATCAAAGGATCAATCCAAGAAGAAGATATAACAATTATAAATATATATGCACCCAACATAGGGGCACTACAATATGTGAGACAAATGCTAACAAGTATGAAAGGGGAAATTAACAATAACACAATAATAATAGGAGACTTTAATACCCCACTCACACCTATGGCTAGATCAACTAAACAGAAAATTAACAAGGAAACACAAACTTTAAATGATACAATAAGCCAGTTAGACCTAATTGATATCCATAGGACATTTCACCCCAAAACAATGAACTTCACTTTTTTCTCAAGTGCACACATAACCTTCTCCAGGATAGATCACATCCTGGGCCATAAATCTAGCTGTGGTAAATTCAAAAAAATTGAAATCATTCCAAGCATCTTTTCTGACCACAATGCAATAATAAGATTATATCTCAATTACAAGAGAAAAGCTATTAAAAAATACAACATATGAAGGCTGAACAACACGATGCTGAATAACCAACAAATCACATAAGAAATTAAAAAAGAAATCAAAATATGCATAGAAATGAATGAAAATGAAAACACAACAACCAAAACCTGTGGGATACTGTAAAAGCAGTGCTAAGGGGAAAGTTCATAGCAATACAGGCATACCTCAAGAAACAAGAAAAAAGTCAAATAAATAACCTAACTGTACACCTAAAGCAACTATAAAAGGAAGAAATGAAGAACCCCAGGGTTAGTAGAAGGAAAGAAATCTTAAAAATTAGGGCAGAAATAAATGCAAAGGAAACTAAAGAGACCATAGCAAAAATCAACAAAGCCAAAAGCTGGTTCTTTGAAAGGATAAATAAAATTGACAAACCATTAGCCAGACTCATCAAGAAACAAAGGCAGAAAAATCAAATCAACAAAATTAGAAATGAAAATGGAGAGATCACAACAGAAAACACAGAAATACAAAGGATCATAAGAGACTACTATCAGCAATTATATGCCAATAAAATGGGCAACCTGGAAGAAATGGACAAATTCTTAGAAAAGTACAACTTTCCAAAACTGAACCAGGAAGAAATAGAAAGTCTTAACAGACCCATCACAAGCACGGAAATTGAAACTATAATCAGAAATCTTCCAGCAAACGAAAGCCCAGGTCCAGATGGCTTCACAGCTGAATTCTACCAAAAATTTAGAGAAGAGCTAACATCTATCCTACTCAAACTCTTCCAGAAAATTGCAGAGGTGATTGCAGAGTTTGGTAAACTTCCAAACTCATTCTATGAGGCCACCATCACCCTAATACCAAAACCTGGCAAAGATGGATGCCACAAAAAAGAAAACTACAAGCCAATATCAGTGATGAACATAGATGCAAAAATCCTTAACAAAATTCTAGCAGTCAGAATCCAACAACACATTAAAAAGATCATACACCATGACCAAGTGGGCTTTCTCCCAGGGATGCAAGGATTCTTCAATATCCACAAATCAATCAATGTAATATACCACATTAACAAATTGAAAAATAAAAGCCAGATGACTATCTCAATAGATGCAGAGAAAGCCTTTGACAAAATTCAACATCCATTTATGATAAAAACTCTCCAGGAAGCAGGAATAGAAGGAACATACCTCAACATAATAAAAACTATATATGACAAACCCACAGCAAACATTATCCTCAGTGGTGAAAAATTAAAAGCATTTTCCCTAAAGTCAGGAAGAAGACAGGGTGCCAACTTTCACCACTACTATTCAACATAGTTTTGGAAGTTTTGGCCACAGCAATCAGAGCAGAAAAGGAAATAAAAGGAACTCAAATTGGAAAAGAAGAAATAAAACTCTCACTGTTTGCAATGACATGATCCTCTACATAGAAAACCCTAAAGTCTCCACCAGAAAATTACTAGAGCTAGTCAATGAATATAGTAAAGCTGCAGGATATAAAATCAACACACAGAAATCCCTTGCATTCGTACACACTAATAATGAGAAAGTAGAGGAATTAAGGAAACAATTTCACTCACCATTGTAATGAAAAGAATAAAATACTTAGGAATATATCTACCTAAAGAAACTAAAGACTTATATATAGAAAACTATAAAACACTGGTGAAAGAAATCAAAGAGGACACTAATAGATGGAGAAATATACCATGTTCATGGATTGGAAGAATCAATATAGTGAAAATGAGTATACTACCTAAAGCAATCTATAGATTCAATGCAATCCCTATCAAGCTACCAACAGTATTTTTCACAGAGCTAGAACAAATAATTTCACAATTTGTATGGAAATACAGAAAACCTCGAATAGCCAAAGCAATTTTGAGAAAGAAGAATGGAACTGGAAGAACCAACCTGCCTGACTTCAGGCTCTACTACAAAGCCACAGTCATCAAGACAGTATGGTACTGGCCCAAAGACAGAAGTATAGATCAATGGAACAAAATAGAAAGCCTAGAGATAAATTCACACACCTATGGACACCTTATCTTTGACAAAGGAGGCAAGAATATACAATGGAGAAAAGACAATCTCTTTAACAAGTGGTGCTGGGAAAACTGGTCAATCACTTGTAAAAGAATGAAACTAGAACACCCTCTAACACCAAACACAAAAATAAACTCAAAATGGATTAAAGATCTAAACGTAAAACCGGAAACAATAAAACTCCTAGAGGGCAACATAGGCAAAACAGTCTCCGACATAAATCACAGCAGGATCCTCTGTGATCCACCTCCCAGAATACGGGAAATAAAAGGAAAAATAAACAAATGGGACCTAATTAAAATTAAAAGCTTTTGCACAACAAGGAACTATAAGCAAGGTGAAAAGACAGCCTTCAGAATGGGAGAAAGTTATAGCAAATGAAACAACTGGCAAACAACTAACATCAAAAATATACAAGCAACTCCTGAAGCTCAATTCCTTAAAAATAAATGACCCAATCAAAAAAATGGGCCAAAGAACTAAACAGACATTTCTCCAAAGAAGACATGCAGATGGCTAACAAACACATGAAAAGATGCTCAACATCACTCATGATCAGAGAAATGCAAATCAAAACCACAATGAGGTACCATTTCACGCCAGTCAGAATGGCTGCAATCCATAAGACTACAAGCAATAAATGCTGGAGAGGGTGTGGAGAAAAGGGAACACTCTTACACTGTTGGTGGGAATGCAAACTAGTACAGCCATTATGGAGAACAGTGTGGAGATTCCTTAAAAAACTGGAAATAGAATTACCTTATGACCCAGCAATCCCATTACTGGGCATACACACCCAGGAAACCAGAATTGAAAGAGACACATGTACCCCGATGTTCACTGCAGCACTGTTTATAATAGCCAGGACATGGAAGCAACCTAGATGTCCATCAGCAGATGAATGGATAAGAAAGCAGTGGTACATATACACAATGGAGTACTACTCAGCCATCAAAAAGAATACATTTGAATCAGTTCTAATGAGATGGGTGAAACTGGAGCCTATTATACATAGTGAAGTAAGCCAGAGAGAAAAACACCAATACAGTTAGTATACAATAATGCATCTATATGGAATTTAGAAAGATGGTAACGATAACTCTGTATCAGTTCAGTTCAGTCGCTCAGTTGTGTCCAACTATTTGTGACCTCATGAATCGCAGCATGCCAGGCCTCCCTGTCCATCACCAATTCCCAGAGTTCACTCAGACTCACGTCCATCGAGTCAGTGATGCCATCCAGCCATCAGCAAAAGAGACACAGATGTATAGAACAGTCTTTTGGACTCTGTGGGAGAGGGAGAGGGTGGGACAATTTGGGGGATGGTACTGAAACATGTATAATATCACATAAGAAACGAATTGCCAGTCCAGGTTTGATACAGGATGCTTGGGGCTGGTGCACTGGGATGACCTGGAGGGATGGTATGGGGAGGGATGTGAGAGGGGGAACACGTGTACGCCCGTGGTGGATTAATGTTGATGTGTGGCAGAACCAATACAATATTGTAAAGTAATTAGCCTTCAATTAAATAAATTAAAAAAAATTAGTTAGAGTGGGTGTTACTGGCTCCCTTATCACTTAGAAGAAAGAAGGCATGAATGTGTTTGCTTTTTATTGTTTGCTTGCTGTATTTGTTTGGAGACAATCTGAATTTATTCCTAAATGAAACCAGTTTTGCCTTGAAGTTGGTTCTTGGCTGCTTGCAGTTTGACTAATTGCATTTATCTGGATGATCTGTTTCCTAACCTCTGCATGTGCACTGGCCCCAAGGCTTTCCTTTTCCACACTGAAGGTTTCCCAGGCACAGTGTCCTGCATACTCACTCTAGTACTGATCTCTTGCTGACCTTATGGCTTAAGCTGTAGAAAGTTAATTTTCATTAATTTGCTTAGTATTTTCATTTTATCATGCTAACATATCCCCAGCTGATTTATTTCTAAAGAGAGAAATCAGTTCTTCTTTCCTTCTCACTTGAACCTACATTTTAAACTATGTTTAAGTAAACTAGAATTGAAAAAGAGTTCCAGAAAAACTCTCAAAGGCTATGCCAAAGCCTTTGACTGTGTGGATCACAATAAACTTTGGAAAATTCTGAAAGCGATAGGAATACCAGACCACTTGACCTGCCTCTTGAGAAACCTATGTGCAGGTCAGGAAGCAAAAGTTAGAACTGGACATGGAACAGAAGACTGGTTCCAAATAGGAAAAGGAGTACATCAAGGCTGTATATTGTCACCCTGCTTATTTAACTTATATGCAGAGTACATCATGAGAAACGCTGGGCTGGAAGAAACACAAGCTGGAATCAAGACTGCCGGGAGAAATATCAATAACCTCAGATATGCAGATGATACCACCCTTATGGAGGAAAGTGAAGAGGAGCTAAAGGGCCTCTTGATGAAGGTGAAAGAGGAGAGTGAAAAAAGTTGCCTTAAAGCTCAACATTCAGAAAACGAAGATCATGGCATCCAGTCCCATCACTTCATGGGAAATAGATGGGGAAACAGTGGAAACAATGTCAGACTTTATTTTTGGGGGCTCCAAAATCACTGCAGATGGTGACTGCAGCCATGAAATTAGAAGATGCTTACTCCTTGGAAGAAAAGTTATGACCAAACTAGATAGCATATTCAAAAGCACAGACATTACTTTGCTGACTAAGTTCTGTCTAGTCAAGGCTATGGTTTTTCCAGTGGTCATGTATGGATGTGACAGTTGGAGTGTGAAGAAGGCTGAGCGCCGAAGAACTGATGCTTTTGAACTGTGGTGTTGGGGAAGACTCTTGAGAGTCCCTTGGACTGCAAGGAGATCCAACCAGTCCATTCTGAAGGAGATCAGCCCTGGGATTTCTTTGGAAGGAATGATGCTAAAGCTGAAACTTCAGTACTTTGGCCACCTCATGCGAAGAGTTGACTCATTGGAAAAGACTCTGATGCTGGGAGGGATTGGGGGCAGGAGGAGAAGGGGACGACCGAGGATGAGATGGCTGGATGGCATCACGGACTCGATGGATGTGAGTCTGAGTGAACTCTGAGAGATGGTGAGGAACAGGGAGGTCTGGCGTGCTGCGATTCATGGGGTCGCAAAGAGTCGGACACGACTAGGCAACTGAACTGAACTGAACTGAGAACAGCTTTAGAACACACATATGGAATGGTTTCTACACAATTTATTGAAGAAGAGAGATTTTATTGTCACATATTCTTAAGTCTTGCCATTCTTATTTTTATAGCTTCAAAATGGTCCACAAAGCTCAAGATCTGATTTTTCCTTATTTCACATAGTAGCTGAGTTATTCTTTTCCAATTGTAGAAGGAAACACTTGCCTTTAGTCTCTTTTCCTCAGCCCCCAAAATTAGTTTAAATGAATTTTAAACTTTATCTTTTTCATATGAACAAATATAAATAATCATGTTATGAGGAAAAGTTATTGGGGATGATTATAAGTTAGTTGGTAGATTTAGACAGTTCTGTAAAAATTTAAGTTCATCCATCACCAAAATATCAATCTTCTCCCCATAGCATGACTATAATTGGCCTTTTCCCCCTACTGCTTCCAGTCACTCAAAGACCAAAAGATAACTAAAATTTCTGACTCCTGCTGAAAATTTGGGAGCCTAAACCAGGCAACTTGGAGGAGATAAGACTCATCACAGGTCAGAGTAGAAGGGGTTAGACCTAGGTGGAATTCTCCTTTTCTCCTTGATTGTCCTGTTTGTTTTATAAATTTATATATGTATAAATTTATATTCACTGCTAACCAAGCTCTAACGGCCTTTCCATATTAAATCTGCTTTTGAATAATTGATTTTATTTAATTGCCTATTATTTACCAGTTTGTTTTTTATTGATGATTTGATTTACTACAGGAGTGGGGACCTCTGTGGGGCAGGAGGTATGACCATCTGTGGAAGTACTAAAGAGAGACCAACTGAAGAGCCAAGGGTGAGCTGGAGATCAACCAGCAAATGGTCAACACAGCAGACGGGAGGCCTTTATCACCTCCGGGCACTTTCCAAACATACAAATCAATAACAATTAAAGCAGATTATGAAAAGGCAATACTGGATTGTTAAATCTTTGGACTCGATTTAAACTGGGCTAAACGCTTTCACATGGAAATTTACTCCACAGAGAGAGTGTGAAGCTTGCCAGGAAGGTTAATTTAGGGCTGTATATTGTGGTAACGCTTGAAAGCATAGCTACTACTCTCTCACTATCATAAATTATATACATACACATATACAAACATAGATGTATATTTCTGGCATATGAAGATTGTAATAGATGTCTAACAGAAACTGGCATAGGAAGATAAACTTAGATTGCTTCTCAGAGTGCTGGTGTGCTCTTTTCTGCCCACCCATAATGTGATAGTTATTGGTGGGTCCTTGGAAAACTCTGAAGCTGGAACTCAAAGCAAATTGCTGACCTCACAGAAAGTCTCAGGGAAACTACAAAACAAAACTAAATAAAAATGAATTACTTATCCAGGTTGATGTCCTACAAAAGGGTCTGAGCTGCATAACAAAGATGCACTACTATCTTAATATCTTTGCACAATGTAAGGAATTTTCTGCAAAGATTATGCAAATTTCAGTTTACATAATAACTATGTAACTTCCATATCTGTGGGAAGACCAATGCTTCAGTGAAGGCAATCAAGGCAGAAGAAGACAAAAGGATCTGGTGAACCAGTATCTGGATCAGCTGATGGAGTTTGGAAAGTCAAGCGGCAAGAAACTGCTTGTAAAGAAGAAGTTGGAGGAGACTGTGGCGGTTAGAAAGGTGACATAGCCATCAAATTCCGTTTAGTTCTTCTGCTTGTCAAAAATAAGAGGCTCCAAAGGTCATACGAGTGAAGGGCAGGTTGACCTTGAACTTTGGAGAGAGGCAGATTGTTTACAAATAGCTCTGGGGCCAAAAGCAAAACAAACATGCTTGCAGGGGAGACTCTGAACGACAGGGCTGACCCAAGGTGTGCTCTCATGGTCCCACCCTGGTTTCCTAATTCCTCGCCTCTATAATAACTTGCCTGGCTATGGTCACCAGCCTAGTGCCTCTCCCTCTCTCCCTCCAATGTGGTGTCCTTCTCAGTTTATCCCACATACGGCTGGAGTGCAGGATCTTCTTGTAGCTCTCCCCAAGCAGGGTTAGTCTCTTCCATCTCAGTGTTGTGGCTCCCAGGGCCAGCTGCTGCTATAGCCCTGCACAGTCACACTTGCAGAGTCAGTCTCTGTATACACACCTGTGGTCCCCACCCTCCAGTGGGTTCCAGAAAGGCAGGGGTGGCCTCATATACAATCCTATGGCCCAAGTGCTTCATGCACTCACCTCTGGGTTCAAAGTGGCTGTTCCATCCTCCCACAGTCTTTCCCAATTCAGGAAATGGTCACTTAGTCCTAGTTATTCAGGTCAAGAAGCCAAGGGTAATTATTTACATACATACATATATATATATATATATATATATATATATATATAAATAATTTTTTTCCTCTCTCCCAAGCTCTTTTGGATCTTGGGACAGAATTAAAACTCTAGACTGGCATCATCTAAACCAGAGGTCCTCAACTCTGGCTGCACAATAAAAACACTTGGGAAATTTAAAAACATTAAAAATAAAACAAAACTGATGCTCTGTCCTCACACCAGATCAGTCAAATACAGGGCAGGGATGGGGAGCTCCAAGCATGGATATTAAAAAACAAAACAAACAAAAATTCCTTAAAACTGACCTAAAAGGATTCCAGTGTGAAGCAGGGCTGAGGAACTTGAACTCAGGTGCTGTACCGGGGATGCGATAATCCCCATCCTTCTCTCCCTCCCTCACACTTCCCACCTGATAACTGTCAACTGTACCCACTGTGCTCTCCTAGTACTTATGGCCATCTTCCTCTGGCATTGTGATTCTAGGTCCTGGCTTATTAAGTGCTTACTCTAAACAAGACACAGGGCAAGGCATTGTGTTATCTCATTGAAACTCCTTAGGAATCCTATGGGGAAGGGCTAATATATTCATTAATCAGATCAGGAAACTTGAGGCTTAGAGAGGTAAGGTAATTGACCCAAGATTAAAAAACTAGTCAAGTAGCTTAGATAGGATTTGAAGTCAGGTTTTTCTTTTCTATTTTTGAGGAGGGGGCAGTCTCTCTTCTTTACGTCACTAACATCTCAGTCTGATCAATTTGGGGCTTCTAACATTCAGTCCTGGTGACCCTTCCTTTTTGAATGGTTTGTCTTCCTCAATCTATTAGTCCCAATGATTGCTCCTTAGTCCCAAAGACTCCTTTAATGTACTTCTGGGTGTCCATTAAAATAATTTAATACCAGCATCCATGATTTGTAGCTGATAAGCACAAAATGAATAAATTCTCTCAGTAGCGCCCACTGTGACCTCATAATTACTGAGAAGCTTCAAGTTAATTACTCTAGGTTTGATGTCCTTTTAGAAGCTACTCATGGGCTTCCCAGAAAGGAGCCCTTGGGATAATCTGTTTACCATGGATTTGGAGAAGGCAATGGCATCCCACTCCAGTACTCTTGCCTGGAAAATCCCATGGACAGAGCAGCCTGGAAGACTGCAGTCCATGGGGTCGCTGAGGGTCGGTCACGACTGAGTGACTTCACTTTCACTTTTCACTTTCATGCATTGGAGAAGGAAATGGCAACCCACTCCAGTATTCTTGCCTGGAGAATCCCAGGGATGGGGGAGCCTGGTGGGCTGCCGTCTATGGGGTCACACAGAGTCGGACACGACTGAAGTGACTTAGCAGCAGTAGCAGCAGCAAAGGGTATCTTGGGGCACCATTCTCTGAAGTTAGAGAACGAGGCCTTCTTTGGAGATGCTGCAGCTCTGACTTGCAGAAATGACATGGTCCTCATTACAACAATTCCTTTCCTAGATGGAGCTGCTTTTAGTTTTAAAAGTTGCTGCTGGCATTGAAATAAGGTAAAATGAAAAAGTGGAGCTGATCTACAAGCAGCTATGGCTTTGTTCCTATGATTCCAAGAACACATGAATGTCAAAATAAAGCCAGTGCTGGAGAGTTCAACCCAAGTTCATCTCTTTAAAAGGACACATGTCACTTACTCTACTCCAGCCTATTCCTCCACCCTCTCCAGGGGGCCTTGCCTTGTATTTCGCATCCTATTGAAGCCTTGCTCCTTCCAGTCCAGACCCAGCTCTGCTCCTCCCTTTTCCTTCCTGGAGATTTTATCTAGGCTGAAAGTTTACAGCTTGTAATCTGTGAATAATGGGTTGTGCTGTGAGAACTTATGGAGGCTAAACATAAAGGACGCACTTAAAAGTCCTGAGTTGTGCGCTTTGTCTGTGATGCTATGGTCTCACTTTGGGTCCTGGAGAAAAAACACAAGAAGCTGGTGAGGTAGGGAATGATGGCTGTCAGGGGACAAACATGCTGGCAGGGCCTCATGGCTCATCTTCAGGGCAGCATGAAAAGTATCTTATTTAGATTCCCCCTTTGGCCTTCTCATTTCTTCCTGTGTTTAAGCCTGTTAAACATACATTCAGGACTGGGACCATCAGTTTACTGGCGTAAGTCAGGTGCTTTAGGTGGAAGTGAGTTTTTGGAGCTAAAAATGGGATTCCTGTAATTTGTTAGTCTTCACTGTGCCCTATTGTCTCCTGTTGCCAATGAGGAGCCTCTGCTGACCCTGAAACACCATGTGTACACAAGATTGTCTTCACCCTGGTTAGCTTCACTCATGACGCCCCACCACCACCCCCACTAGCCATCAGCTCCTCGAGCGTACAAGAACAGGGCCTGGAGTTTCACCCCCAATGCTGAGAACAGTAGAAGCATGCAGAAAAGGCTCAGGAGAGACGCAGATCATAAATGAATAATAAGTGAATGAGAGAACTAGGATATAATTCCTGCTGATCTCATCACCTTGGGTCCCTAAAATATTACTTTTGGGCTTTATTTCCAAGGTTCCTTGCTGTTCCATGGTTAGGGAAATTTTCATTCTAAAATTAGCTGTGAAAGGTATAAAAGGCCAATGGCCTGGTAGAGGTAAAACATTAAAATGAACTGGTTTCAGACAAGTGAAAATAGCTATTCTCCTGTTCTGATATACGGAGCGAATACTAGAAATGCTGGAACACACTGGGATTCTGGACTTAGGAGAGATGTGATAGGGGTTTAAACAAAAGAAGCTGACTGCGTTCATCTTCACTGCTGCTGCTACTAAGTCACTTCAGTTGTGTCTGACTCTGTGCGAGCCCATAGACGGAAGCCCACCAGGCTCCCCCATCCCTGGGATTCTCCAGGCAAGAACACTGGAGTGGGTTGCCATTTTCTTCCGTGCACTAAAAACAAAAATTGTGGGAGGAAGTGCTTTGTGTACGTGCTACTGCAGAGGCCTTGATTTTGAAAGAATTATACATGGCTCTAAGTTTGGCTGCTAACCAGCTGTGTAGTAGAAAGATAAACTGGATATGAAATGAAAATGATCTGGCCTTGAACCCTGGTTCTGGCATTAGTCTCAGTTCTATATCTGCAAAACAGTACATGGAAGGTGATGAATAAATATTGCTAACCTACTGGTTGATTGATTCACACTTAATGAATGGATATATAGGTAGTGCTCTGTTCATTTCCTAAGGCTGTCATAACATACTGCCACAATCTTGATGGCTTAAAACAACAGAAATGTTATCCTCTCATAGTCATGGAAGACAGAAATCACAAGTCTCTGTACCAAAGATGGAGTAACAGGGACCAGATTTATCTTCCTGCTTGAAACAATAAAAAGACAAAGTATATAATACAACAGTTCTTAAGACACTGGGCAGCAGGCAATGAAGCACAATAATTCCTGAGAGAAGGGAAACGACGAGGCAAGCCCTGTGATTTTCCAGCTTACTCTTCTGCCTCAGAGAGATTCCAGGCTGTGGTGAGGACAAGGAGGACCCAAGCAGAGCCTGCCAGGCACCTTGAGCTGAGGAGCTAAGAGCAGAGAGCCCGGAGATCAAGGTGAGGGAAGTCTACAGGGCTGAGTACTGGGGGAAGAGAGCTGCACAGAGGGAGAACCTGGAGAGCTGCAGCTTATCCCCCACAAGTATTCAGCACGGTGCTGATCAGGGCATGTGTATGGGGGAAATTGCTTGAAGCTGGGGGAGAATACATCCAATAGGATTAAAGGGAACAATGGGCTCTGCTCACACGGACTGGGAGTAGTGCTGTTGCCAGCAGCCAGAATGGAAAAACTTGTGTTTCACAGAGCACTGGATAGAACCCTGAGGAAGGTCTTACCTCAATATGGAAAGTAATCATCTCCAGACTGAGGCCAGCTCTGGAACCACTAGCAAATTATAAAACAAGATCTGAGAGGATCATTCAGTTTTCAAACAACTGTATCCCAAAATAAAAATTATTTTTCAAAATTCTCAATTTTGAACAATGATTACCAGAAATGTAAGGAAGTAGGATGATATGACCTTTATTTGGAGAATTAGCAACCCATTGAAATTGACCCTGAACAGATACAGATGTTAGAACCAGCATAAGAAAATATTAAAGCAGTCATTATAACTGTATTTCATATGTTCAAAAGTAAGTCAAGATATGGAAAATATTTAAAACCCCAAATTGAACTTCTAGAGATGAAGAGTATAACTGAGATGAAAAATACATCAGAAGTGGCTGACAGCAGATTAGGCATTGTTGAAGGAAAGATGAGTGAACTTGAAGGCACAGCTATAGAAACTATTCCCAATACAACTTGCACAATAAAGAGAATCCAAACAAAAGAAAATAACTTCAGTGAGCTATGGGACTACTTCAATCAGCATAATAAATATAAAATTGGAGTACCCCAAAAATAAATGAAAAGGGGGGAGAAAGAAAAAGATATAAAGAAAAAATAGCTGAAAGTTACCAAATTTGATGGAAAACAATCACATGAACAAGCACAAGAAACATGAAGAAAACTATACAAAAGATAAACCATAATCAGATTTCTCAAAACTAGTGATAAAGAGAAAAATCTCAAAAGCAGCCAAAGAAAAAAAGGCATTTTATGGACAGAAAAAAAACATAAGAATTATTGTAGACTTCTTTCAGAAACAATACAGAAAAGAAAACAGTGGAACAACATTAACAGTGAAAGAAAAAATTGTCAGCTAGAACTATACCCAGTGAAAAATCTTTCAAAAATAAAGGTAAAATAAAGAAACTTTTCAGCATATAAAAATTGAAACAGTTCATCACTAGCATTAAGAAATGTTAAAAGAATTCCTTCAGGTAAAATAAAATGGTACCAGATGGAAATATAGGTCTATACAAAGAAATAAATAATAAAGAGTACATTAAGAAATGGTAACTACATAGCTGCTGCTGCTGCTAAGTCGCTTCAGTCATGTCCGACTCTGTGCGACCCCATAGACGGCAGCCCACCAGGCTCCCCCCGTCCCTGGGATTCTCCAGGCAAGAACACTGGAGTGGGTTGCCATTTCTTTCTCCAATGCATGAAAGTGAAAAGCTAAGTAGATGCATTTCTTATTATTTAAATCTCTTTGAAAGATCATTGACTGTCTAAATAAAAAATAATACAATATACATATGCATAGAAAAAACATACAACAAGCAATAATAGCATGGAAAATTGGAAGAAACGAAATGAAAAGTAAACTCTTTTCAGGTTCTTGTCCCTAAAGAGGAAAAATATCATTTGAAGGCAGACTGTGGTAAATGAAAGATGCATACTAGAAGGGCTAAAGCAATCACTAAAATAACAAAGAATTAATGCTAATAAACAAACAAAGGAGATTAAATGGAGCCATAAAAATCCTGAAGTAATACAAGGACACTAGAAATAGAAAAGCGGACCAGATGAGACAAATAAAACAAACAGCAAAATGATAGACTTAAATCAAATCATTTCAATAATCACATGAAGTATAAACAGTCTAACCAGGGGTTGGCAACCTTTTTCTGTTAAGAGCCAAGTTTGGTGGCCATATTTTTGTTTTTTTTTGTTTTGTTTCAATGGTGTTTAAATTATAGAAACTATTCTTAGCCTGGAAGCTGTGCAATAACAGGTGGCAAATTTGACCCAGAGGTTGCGGTTTGCCACCCTCCTGTCTAAGCATTCCAACTAAAGGCAGAGATTTTCAGATTGGATAAAAAAGCAAGATCTTATTCTGTCTGCTGCCTACTGCACTTTAAATATAAAGACACAAATATTAATAGACTTAAAGTAGAAGGATGGAAAAGGATATACCATGCTCAAAAGAACACCAAAATGAACACATTCATATCAAACAAAATTGATTTCAGAACACAGAACACCACAAGGATAAAGTATTTTTAATCATAAAGGGATCAATTTAAGAAGATACAACAATTATGCTCCTGATAAAAGAGCTTCAAAATGCATAAAGTAAAAACTGAGAGAACTGCAAGAAGAAATAGACAAATTCACAGTTATAGTCAGGAAGTTCTCCACCTTTCTCTCAATAATTGATAGAACATCTAGACAGAAAATCAGCAAGGATATAGTAGACTTGAAAATACTGTCACCCAAGTTGACATTTATGGAACAGTCTACTCAACAACAGAGGAGTACACATTATTCTCAAGGGCACATGGAACACCTACCAAGATAGAGAATATACTAGGCCATATACTAAGTCTCAATATATTTAAAAGGATTTAGGTCATACAAAGTATTTCTCTGACCACAATGGAATGAAATTAGAAATCAGTAACAGTAAGATAACCGGAAAGTCCCCAGGTATTTGGAAATTAAATATTTCTAAATAATCCATAAGCCAAAGAAGAAAACAAACAGGAAATTCTAAAGTATTTTAAATTGAATGAAAATAAATATGCAGTATATTTACGGGAAGCCACTAAGTCAGTACTTAGGGAAAAAACTTACAGCATTTTTCAGTTTGGTTGAAAAGGACAAATTCTTTGAAAGACACAAACTACTAAAGCTTAGTCAAAAGAAGTGGATAACCTAAATATCCTTGTATTTATCAAACAACTAAAAAGCTGAATTTTTAGTTAAAAACTTTCCCATATAGAAAACTCCAGGCCTAATTGTTCACTGGCGAATTCTACTAAAAATTTAAGAAATATGCTATAAGTGGACCTTGAAAACATTATGTTGAGTGAAAGCTGCCAGTCCAAAAGACCATATTGTATGATTCCATTTATATGAGATACCCAGAATAGGCAAATTTATAGATATAAATAAAGTAGATTAGTGGCTGTATACAGACAGAGGAAAGGGATAGTTTTCTGAGGGGAAAAAAATGCTCCAAGTGTAGTGTGGTGAAGTTGTTGAGTTGTGTGATTTAAATGGGTGAATTGCATTATATGTGAACTGTGTCCTAAGAAAAAAACTATAACACTTACTTAAACCATGTGTGTGCTAAGTTGCTTCGGTCATGCCTGACTCAGTGTGACCCCCATGGACTGTAGCCCGCTAGACTCCTCTGTCCATGAGATTCTCCAGGAAAGAATATCTCAATAAAACTGTTTAAAACAAGATTTAAGGAAGAAACAGTATCAACCTGTATAAGAAATGAAAATTATATGAGGCTACTGTCTTTTGTAAACATATGTGCAAGAATTTTGAACAAAATAATAGCAAATCAAATTCAGTAATACATAAAAGATAATATACCATATCAGTTGGGTTTTTTCCTGGGAATGCAAGATTGGTTTAATATTAGAAAGTTAATCAATGTATTAACAAAGTAGAAATGAAAAAACCATATGGCCATCTTAATGGACATAAAAATTGTTTGACAAAATCCAACATTGATTTCTCATAAAAATTCTTAATAAACTAAAAAGGAAGGAAACTTCCTTATTTTGATAAAGGCATCTATGAAAGACCTACAGCTAACATCATATTTAGTAATAAAGGCTGAATTTGGGGCTTCCTGGTGGTCTTGTGGTTAAGAATTTGCCTTCCAATGGAGGGAACATGGGTGTGAGACCTGGTCTAGGAAGATCCCACATGCTTTGGGGCAACTAAGCCTGAGCCTCAGCAAGTCACAACTTCTGAAGCCCACATGCCCTAGAGCCCATATTCGACAAGGGAAGCCACTGTAACGAGAAGCCTGTGCACCACAAAGAGAAAGCAAACCCCTCTTGCTCCAACTGGAGAAAGACCAAGTGCAGCATTGAAGACTCAGTGCAGCCAAAATAAAATTAAATCTAAAAAAAAAAAGGCTGAATTCTTTCCCCTAAAATCAGGAACAAGACAAGAATGTTTGCTCTTGCCCCTTCTATTTAATATTATAATGAAGCTTTTAACTAGCACCATCAGTCAAGAAAAAGAAATAAAAGCCATCTTGATTGAAAAAGAAGAAAAAAACCTTCTTTTGTCTTCATTTACAGTGTTTGTCTTCATTAACACTCTAATTGTTTACTGACGATTCAATGGAATCTACAAAAGGTTATTAGAACAAGATAAATAAACTTAATAACACTGCAAGATACAAGATTAATATATAGACATACTTGATTGTATTGTACATTTGCAGATATTATATTTTTTACAAATTAAAAGTTTGTGGCCACTCTGCATTGAGCAAGACTGTTGTTTCCATTTTTCCCAATATCATTTGCTCACTTCATGTTTCTGTGTTACATTTGGGTGATTCTTGCAATATTTTGAACTTTTTCATTATTAGATTTGTTGTGTAATTTGTAATCAGTAATTTCTGATATTACTATTATAATCAATTTTTTGTTTTTTTATTTTAAATTAATATGTACTTTTAAAAAGACACTGTTACTGTGCAATTAATAGAGTATTATATAATGTAAACATAACTTTTATATGTACTGGAAAACCAAAAAATTCGTGTGACTCACCTTACTGTGATATTCACTTTGTTGTGGTGGCCTGGAACTGAACTCACAATCTCTAAGGTATGCCTACATAAAAATCAATTGAACTTTTACATACTAACAATAAAGATTTGGAAATTAAAAAAATACCAATAATTTAATGAAGTAAAAATGTCAACAAGACATAGTAGATACAATTTATAATCTAATGCTGGGCTGGAAAAAGCACAAGCTAGAAATCAAGATTGCTGGAGAAACATCAGTAACCTCAGATACGCAGATGTCACCACCCTTATGGCAGAAAGTGAAGAGGAGCTAAAAGCCTCTGGATGAAAGTGAAAGTGGGGAGTGAAAAAGCTCACTTAAAGTTCAACATTCAGAAAATGAAGATCATGGCATCCAGTCCCATCACTTCATGGGAAATAGATGGGGAAACAGTGGAAACAGTGTCAGACTTTATTTTGGGGGCTCCAAAATCACTGCAGATGGTGACTGCAGCCATGAAAGCTTACTCCTTGGACCAACCTAGATAGCAAATTGAAATGCAGAGACATTACTTTGCCAACAAAGGTCCATCTAGTCAAAGCTATGGTTTTTCCAGTGGTCATGTATGGATGTGAGAATTGGACTGGGAAGAAGGCTGAACGCCAAAGAATTGATGCTTTTGAACTGTGGTGTTGGAGAAGACTCTTGAGAGTCCCTTGGACTTCAAGGAGATCCAACCAGTCCATTCTGAAGGACATCAGCCCTGGGATTTCTTTGGAAGGAATGATGCTAAAGCTGAAGCTCCAGTACTTTGGCCACTTCATGCAAAGAGTTGACTCACTGGAAAAGACTCTGATGCTGGGAGGGATTGGGGGCAGGAGGAGAAGGGGGACGACCGAGGATGAGATGACTGGATGGCATCACTGACTCGATGGACCTGAATCTGAATGAACTCCGGGAGTTGGTGATGGACAGGGAGGCCTGGCGTGCTGCATTCATGGGGTTGCAAAGAGTCGGACACGACTGAGTGACTGAATTGACTAGCAATAAGTATGAAATGATGTATGATCTGTACACTGAAAACTAAAATGTTGGTGAGATAAATTGTAAGACTTTATCAAATGAAGAAAAATACCTTGTTTGTGAGTTGGAAGACTCAATATTTTTAAAATGTTACTTCTTTTCAAATTTTCTATAGATTGAATACAATCTCAATCAAAATACCAGCTTACTTTTTTGAGGATAGTAATAGGATGAGTCTAACATTTGTATGGAAATCTAAATGACTTAGAATAGCCTAAATAAGTTTGAAAAAGAAAAACATGGTTGGAGAACTACCTCTTATTAAAGCCTATTATAAAACTAGGGGAATAAAAATAGCACAGTACTGGTGTAAAAGAGACAAATAGATCAATGGAACAGAATAGAGTCCAGAAAATAGATATTGTTACATAAAGAAAACTAATTTTTGATAAATGGACAAAATATTTGAACTGACACTTCAAAGAAGTTCAATATCAGTAAGTCATTAGAGAAATAAAAGTTAAAGTCACATAGATATTGCTATACATTTATTAAAGAGGTTAAAATTAAAACAGCTGACTATATCAAGTGTTGGTCAGGATGCAGAAGAACTGGAACTCTCAAATACTGCTGGTGTTAATTTAAAAAGGTACAGCTACTTTGGAAAGCAATTTGGCAGTGTAAGCCAGCTATATATTCTTGTATTTATCTAGTAGAAAGAAAACATACTAAGGGTATACATAAATGTTCACAGCAGTTTCATTCATAACAACAACAACAAAAACTGAGGACAAGCAAAATATTCACCAACCAGTGTGATAAATAAACTATGGTATATAGATATAATGGAATGTTATTTGACAAGAAAAAAATTACCGATACATGCAAAAACATAGGAGAATCTCAAAATCTTTCTGAGTGAAAGAAGCTAGATACAGAAAACCAGTACATAATAAATGAGCTGAGTACATAATAAATGAACTATACAAATAGTGCAATTTATATGAAACTTGAGAAAATGCAAACTAAGCTATGGTGACATAAAGTATTTCAGTGGCTCCCTGGGGAAGGAGAAACAGGGACGTGCAGGAGGAAGGGCTTGCAAATGGGCATAAGGAAAGTTTGAGGGTGGCTATGCTTACTACCTTGACTATTAGGATGGTTTCCAAGGTGTGCACATGCTTTAGAACTGTATACTTTAAATAGTGCAATTATATAAAATAAATAGTACAATTACACCTCTTTATATTGTTTTTATTTATTTATTTTTTAATATAAATTTATTTATTTCAATTGTAGGCTAATAGTTTACAATATTGTATTGGTTTTGCCATACACCAACATGAATCTGCCACGAGTGTACACGTGCTCCCCATCCTGACCCCCCTCCTCCCTCCCTCCCCATCCCATCCCTCTGGGTCATCCCAGTGCACCAGCCCAGAGCATCCTGTAACATGTGTTGAACCTGGAGTGGCAATTTGTTTCATATATTATATTATACATGTTTCAATGCCATTCTCCCAAATCGTCCCACCCTTCCCCTCTCCCACAGAGTCCAAAAAACTGTTCTATACATCTGTGTTTCTTTTGCTGTCTCCAATACAGGGTTATCATTACCATCTTTCTAAATTCCATATATAGGCATTAGTGTATACTAACTATATTGGTGTTTTTCTTTCTGGCTTACTTCACTCTGTATAATAGGCTCCAGTTTCATCCACCTCATTAGAACTGATTCAAATGTATTCTTTTAATAGCTGAGTAATACTCCATTGTGTATATGTACCACAGCTTTCTTATCCATTCATCTGCTGATGGACATCTAGGTTGCTTCCATGTCCCGGCTATTATAAACAGTGCTGTGATGAACACTGGGGTACATGTGTCTCTTTCAATTCTGGTTTCCTGGATGTGTATGCCCAGTAATGGGATTGCTGGATCATAAGGCAGTTCTATTTCTAATTTTTTAAGGAATCTCCACACTGTTCTTCATAGTGGCTGTACTAGTTTGCATTCCCACGAACAGTGTAAGAGTGTTCCCTTTTCTCCACACCCTCTCCAGCATTTATTGCTTGTAGACTTGTGGATCGCAGCCATTCTGACTGGCGTGAAATGGTACCTCATTGTGGTTTTGATTTGCATTTCTCTGATCATGAGTGATGTTGAGCATCTTTTCATGTTTGTTAGCCATCTGTATGTCTTCTTTAGAGAAATGTCTGTTTAGTTCTTTGGCCCATTTTTTGATTGGGTCATTTATTTTTAAGGAATTGAGCTGCAGGAGTTGCTTGTATATTTTTGATGTTAGTTGTTTGTCAGTTGCTTCATTTGCTATAGTTTTCTCCCATTCTGAAGGCTGTCTTTTCACCTTGCTTATAGTTCCTTTGTTGTGCAGGAGCTTTTAATTTTAATTAGGTCACATTTGTTTATTTTTGCTTTTATTTCCAATATTCTAGGAGTTGGGTCATAGAGGATCCTGCTGTGGTGTATGCTGGTGAGTGTTTTGCCTAGGTTCTCCTCTAGGAGTTTTATAGTTTTTGGTCTTACATTTAGACTTTTAATGCATTTTGAGTTTATTTTTGTGTATGGTGTTAGAAAGTGTTCTAGTTTCATTCTTTTACAAGTGATTGACCAGTTTTCCCAGCACCACTTGTTAAAGAGATTGTCTTTAATCCATTGTATAGTCTTGACTCCTTTGTCAAAGATAAGGTGTCCATAGGTGTGTGGATTTATCTCTGGGATTTCTATTTTGTTCCATTGACCTGTATTTCTGTCTTTGTGCCAGTACCATACTGTCTTGATGATTGTGGCTTTGTAGTAGAGCCTGAAGTCCGGCAGGTTGATTCCTCCAGTTCCATTCTTCTTTCTCAAGATTGCTTTGGCTATTTGAGGTTTTTTTGTATTTCCATACAAATTGTGAAATTATTTGTTCCAGCTCTGTGAAATATACCGATGGTAGCTTGATAGGGATTGCACTGAATCTATAAATTGCTTTGGGTAGTATAGTCATTTTCACTGTATTAATTCTTCTGATCCATGAACATGGTATATTTCTCCATCAAATGTCCACTTCGATTTCTTTGATTTTTGTCCTCTTTCTTTTTGATTTCCAGTGTTTTGTAGTTTTCTATATATAGGTCTTTAGTTTCTTTAGGTAGATATATTCTTAAGTATTTTATTCTTTTCATTGCAATGGTGAATGGAATTGTTTCAATTTCTCTTTCTATTTTCTCATTATTAGTGTATAGGAATGCAAGGGATTTCTGTGTGTTGATTTTATATCCTGAAACTTTACTATGTTCATTGATTAACTCTAGTAATTTTCTGGTGGAGTCTTTAGGGTTTTCTATGTAGAGGATCATGTCATTGCAAACAGTGAGAGTTTTATTTCTTTTTTTCCAATTTGGATTCCTTTTATTTCTTTTTCTGCTCTGACTGCTGTGGCCAAAACTTCCAAAACTATGTTGAATAGTAATGGTGAATGTGGGCACCCTTGTCTTGTTCCTGACTTTAGGGAAATGCTTTCAATTTTTCACCATTGAGGATAATGTTTGCTGTGGGTTTGTCATATATAGTTTTTATTATGTTGAGGTATGTTCCTTCTATCCCTGCTTTCTGGAGAGTTTTTATCATAAATGGATGTTGAATTTTGTCAAAGGCTTTCTCTGCATCTATTGAGATAGTCATCTGGCTTTTATTTTTCAGTTTGTTAATGTGGTGTATTACATTGATTGATTTGTGGATATTGAAGAATCCTTGCATCCCTGGGAGAAAGCCCACTTACTTGTTCATAGTGTATGATCTTTTTAATGTGTTGTTGGATTCTGACTGCTAGAATTTTGTTAAGGATTTTTGCATCTATGTTCATCACTGATATTGGCCTGTAGTTTTCTTTTTTTTTGTAGCATCTTTGCCAGGTTTTGGTATTAGGGTGGTGGTGGCCTCATAGAATGAGTTTGGAAGTTTCCCAAACTCTGCAATCACCTCTGCAATTTTCTGGAAGAGTTTGAGTAGGATAGGTGTTAGCTCTTCTCTAAATTTTTGGTAGAATTCAGCTGTGAAGCTGTCTAGACCTGGGCTTTTGTTTGCTGGAAGATTTCTGATTACAGTTTCATTTTCCATGCTTGTGATGGGTCTGTTAAGATTTTCTATTTCTTCCTGCTTCAGTTTTGAAAAGTTGTACTTTTCTAAGAATTTGCCCATTTCTTCCACGTTGTCCATTTTATTGGCATATAATTGCTGATAATAGTCTCTTATGATCCTTTGTATTTCTGTGTTTTCTGTTGCGATCTCTCCATTTTCATTTCTAATTTTATTGATTTGATTTTTCTCCCTTTGTTTCTTGGTAAGTCTGGTTAATGGTTTGTCAATTTTATTTATCCTTTCAAAGAACCAGCTTTTGGCTTTGTTGATTTTTGCTATGGTCTCTTTTGTTTCCTTTGCATGTATTTCTGCCATAATTTTTAAAATTTCTTTCCTTCTACTAACCCTGGGGTTCTTCATTTCTTCCATTTCTAGTCGCTTTAGGTGTAAGTTAGGTTATTTATTTGACTTTTTTCTTGCTTCTTGAGGTATGCCTGTATTCCTATGAACCTTCCCCTTAGCACTGCTTTTTACAGTCCTGCAGGTTTTGGGTTGTTGTGTTTTTGTTTTCACTCATTTCTATGCATATTTTGATTTCTTCTGTGATTTGTTGGTTATCCAGCAGCGTGTTGTTCAGCCTCCATATGTTTGAATTTTTCATAGCTTTCTCCTGTAATTGACATCTACTCTTACTGCATTGTGGTCAGAAAAGATGATTGGAATGATTTCAATTGTTTTGAATTTACCAAGGCTAGATTTTTGGCCCAAGATTTGATCTATCCTGGAGAAGGTTCTGTGTGCACTTGAGAAAAAGTTGAAATTTTTTGTTTTGGGGTGAAATGTCCTATGGATATCAATTAGGTCTAATGGGTCTATTGTAGCATTTAAAGTTTGTGTTTCCTTGTTAATTTTCTGTTTAGTTGATCTATCCATAGGTGTGAGTGGGGTATTAAAGTCTCCCATTATTATTGTGTTATTGTTAATTTACAAATTAACATAAAAACAAAAAAATTCTTTTTAAAAAGTGATAGAAAAGTTAGTGGAATAATGAAAGACTGAAAACAAATGCACCGTTGATCCTGATTTCCATGACAGATATCTAGATTACCTTGATCCCAACTTTGCAGCCTCACATTGGGCCCTGGTTCATCTGCCCCTTTCCCTACTGCAGGTCCCTCTTGTGCTGCTTCATCTTGGCTTACTCTGCACTCATTTGTATGATATTTAAAGCATTTATAAGGAACTGTGAATGAACAGTCTGTTAAGTGACACATGAAATTGATTTGCACAAGAATAGATTCTTGTTAGACGAGGGGTGGGGAGTGACAAATTGATAAGTGTCTTGCTCCTGGTTTCAGCTGTGTAGGTCTTGGTAATTTGGGGGTAACCTAAGAAAGCTAGGAAATATCACCATATCTGATCAAGACTCAGTCATACTTATACATCGTGTGCGACTCTTTGTGACCTCATGGACTGTAGCCTACCAGGCTCCTCCATCCATGGGATTTTCCAGGCAATAGTACTGGAGTGGGTTGCCATTTCCTTCTCCAGGGGATCTTCCCGCCCCAGGGATTGAACCCGGGTCTCCTGCATTGCAGACAGATGCTTTACCCTCTGAGCCATCAGAGAAGTCCTGTAGTAAATTCATGATCACTTGGTCAACTGTAGTTTGTAATGAAGTTTCTAGCTGCCATGTGTGAATGTCAAAGGTTCTCATAGAAGCAGTCAAAAAAATTTTAGGCAGTTACACTGCATCTAATTCAGATTTGAATGTTGTTTCATTATCCTCATTTTAGAAAATTTTCAATACCATTTCTAGACATTGTAGCCAAAATTGTAAGACTTAAGTGATGGCCATCCCACTGTGCTGCCAAACAGCTGACCTGTCACCTTTGCCGAGGAGCCTTGAATGTGAAGGACATAAAAACAATGTTGACTTAGAAAAACTCTTAGCATGGAACTCAGGTGCATAAAAATGTCTGAACTAATTTCGAGTTGGAGTTAATTACGTAAAGCCAATCACGACCACTATACTCCAAACTATTTCTTGAGCACACATTTTATTTTTAGCAAAGAAAAAGGTGTTCTATAATAAGCATACTATTTCTCCTAACCATTTGATGTACATTTTCTTTCTTCTTATTGTTTTTTTAAACCGACACAAAATGATCACAAATGTTCCTGTTCGGCACAGGGCTCTGCTTTTGCAGCAGAAGCAGGTTTTATGCAAGAGCAAGTATTGCTGTGTGATTATGTGCCGCCCGCTGTAGTGTTTACCTTCACTGGGGCTGCCTGGCGATTGTCGAGCCAGTTGAAATGATTCATGGGTCTGACAGATGTCTGGTGCAGCTGGATGTGTCCTTGATTATCCCAAAAGTCTGGACAGCACTGTCATTCACCATTGCCCAAATTATCTTTGTATTGACTGTGGAACCCTCTGTGACAGTACTGTAATGGCTAATTACCCAGGATACCTTGGGTACCCACTTCATAATGGTTTAGTGGAAAAGAAAAAGACCATAAGGAAATGAGAAAAAAATACAAATAGAATAACATCCCGTTCTTTGCAAAGTGCCCATAGTCTAGTGTGATACAGAATATATATTTATTCGGTATCACGTAGTTTATACTAATGAAATCCAGGACCACAATAGCAGAAGCACAGATTTCTCATGAAACACGTAAGGAGAAAATAAAATGTAAAGAACCTTGACAGTGATAAATTATGGACAATAGAAGGAGCTATTAGCTGTGAGAGAACTGTGTGTATAACATACCTGAGAAAGGAATGACGAGAGGCCATTTGCCTGCCTCATATGTTGCAAGGAGAAAAAAGAACATATTCTATTTAGCAAATCACCTCCCCACAAGCAGAGATGAGGGAGGGAAAAAGGAGGAGATTTTTAGTAAAGCTGCCTGAAGGACCAAGAATTGAAAGCTGAGGTTTCATTTTCCCCCATAATGCCATAAATTAGCACATTTTGACAAACATAGCTCCCACAAAGCAGATATATATTAGGGGAAAAAGATAAGGGAATAGAGGGTACAAAATCCCATTTTGACTTTTAGTGGAGATGATGAGATCCCAAGAGGGCAGACAAAGCAGACTGGGAACGGCTTTTCACACAAAGAATACAGTAATTTGCCACGTTCTGTCCAGGCTGTGTTTGAATGTCACTCCTGTCTTAATTACCAGACTAACAAAGCTATTCTGTTATTCTGGAGTTGCTGCCACCGTTCCTGCAATGCAAGAGAGCAACTGGAAGAACTGCTTATGGGTCATTACTAAGCGAGCAGGTGAGGCAGGCAGCCCCCTCAGGAGAGCGAGTAGTGGGGCCATGAAAGGAGAGGAAGGCAAAGCACTCTTGTGAACACCCTCACTTGCTCTTGGGTTTTGGAGTATGTAGAGCTTAGGAGGGCAGAGTGCTTCAGCTTGTGCTGAGGCTGGGACTGCAGCGCTTCAGCTCTACAACCCTCAGTGGAATGAAATAAAGATTGTCCCATCTCTGTTCTCCTGGTGTGTGTCAGCCTCAAGCCACACGTGACCCATAAAACAAAGAGCACAGCCAAATCTGACCACAAAACCTAGGTTACTGAAATTCTGACTGATTAAATTGTCTTTTTAACCATGATAAAGAAGAAAGCCTTTCTCATTTTGATCCATTGCTGAAAGTGTTTCTGAAACATGTCATTCCATTCCTCTCGGTCTTTATCGGGTTATTCTTCAATGTTTCAGAGGCGCTAAGATCATCCTCACCAAGGACCATGGTGGAGAGGTAGATGAAGAAGGAGGGGAGTTTGGGCTTAATGTTTCCTGAGTTCTATGCAGCTGTTCAACTGCAGGGGTTGGAGAGGTCGGGGGTGGTACAGCATTGCTGTTTACATTTAAACAAGTTTGTTCCCTATTGTACCATTCCATCCTTCTTGAAAAAGACATACAGTAAAAACAATTTAGTTAATTGTGGGCTCTAGTTAGTCAGGAGTGTTTTTGTATTTAGAAAGGAAGCCTTGCATTTCAGAAACTTTTAAGTGATATGTTTATGTTTGTTTTCCATCAGGATTTGGGTGTGATACAGCAATGGTACAGGGTACTGTGAAAGAGGAAAATGCAACACAAATCTTCAGTTCTGTGACCATCCCAGCTGAACAGCAATAACCATTTATAGTCACACCACTGAAATGATTGAACAAAGACAAAATTACCTGACTACATTTAATTGACAATAACTAGGATTTTATTTAGAGGAGATGGACACTGACCCAGAAGTATTCTACAAGCTAAGTATTGGAATAATTATATTAAATGCATAGTCAAGCTTAGTAAAAAGTAAATTCTTCTTATTTTGCCCCTTCTCTTTTATAAGAATCTAAGAAAAGAATTCAAAGCTACATATGCCTGGGTTCTCTTTCATACAGAGGTGCTGTTTATCCTAAGATAAAACATGAAAAAAGTTGCTATTAATAGAATGGCTAATTCTAGGTATAATGCAAAGTTTGTCTTAAAGTTATTTTTCAAAAGATAATAATATCAGACTCCTGAAACTCCTGATTACATGAACAGGATTTAAATAGGAAATGAAAGGAGGGTACGAAAATAAAGCAGGTGGCTAAAGCTTGAAGAGGTATATATCTATTGTAAATAGACAATAGAAATTATCTGTTAAATTGGATTTTAATTAATAAGTGTTATAAAATATATCATGTAATCACACAACTGATTGTTTTTCTTTATGAATGCAATAGTTAAAAATTAAAAGTATAATCTTTTAAAATGCCTTCAGCTGTAATCACTCTGAAAAATTGAAAATTTCAAAATTGAAACCAGAAAAAAATACTTATGTATTGTTGTAAAATAAGGATACTGTCTTATGAAGACAACTGTAAAAATGTACATTGATAATTATCTGTCTAGACCTAATTGTTGGAGGTAATAGGCACACAAGTTTTATTCACTAACTGTGGCAATGATGTACCAAAACTCTAGAAGCAGAGGAAAAACATTCCAAAGAAAGAAAAGAGAAAAGGCAGTTCTGAATGCTGACTTAACAGTTTGCCATTTTAAGAGCTGAAAGCATTTCCTGAGTACAATTATTATTAGTTACATTAAAAATTAAAACAAATGGCACAGAAAAATCTAGGAGTTGCAAACTTACATGCTTATAGGGGCCAGGCAGGAACATAATGGGCAGGTGGGGATGTGGCAAACTGGGCTACGTCTAAACGAAAGCAGGCATTCCACCAATTGTTGCCATGTGGGAATGCAGGACACATTTTGCCAGCTCTCTTACATTTTGAGAAAGCCTGAAAATTCATACATTAAGAGATTACAAGTCCCTGTGGTCTCATAAGTTCTTAGACTGCATGGGTTTGCTGAGCATCAGAGAGAGAGCTGGGCTGAGGGGGACCTAATGCCTCATTCTGGTTATTCAATAAAAAATAAGAATCATAAAGAATAGGATACTGTCAGACATTTGGTAATACATGACCAGTTACAACACTGTGCTTACATGTTAGTTTAAGTTCAGTTGATAGCCCTTTCTCCTATCTCATACCATCCAATTCTCATGTCAGAGAGACAAAGTTTCGTCTACAGCACCCACTTTTAGGTTCTTCCTCTCACACTGGCCTCTGTTTTGTCTTTCCTTCCACCTCATCTTCTGGAGGACTTAACTCATTCTTCAGAGGTCAGAAAAGACTCCTAGCACGCCTTAACTGGGCTGGGGCCTTGCGCCATGCCTCCTGGATCTACCTGTCCCAGACAGCATGTTCCACTGTCACAATTAAGAATGTATAATTTTTATTGTCTGTCTTCCCTACTGGACACTAACCTTCCTGAAGACAAAGAATTACATCAACATCTGCCTCAATGTCCAGTATGTATTTGTTGAATTAATGTTTGTAGGAAAAGAGACATTTGAATGAAGTCACATAAAGTTTTGTAAATGTATCCAGAGATTATTTTTATTATTCAAAATCTTCTCTGGAGAGTCTGAATGAGAGCTATTTATCTACTGTTAAGTGACTTGTCACTTATTTCTGAGAATTCTTCTGAAGTTTCTTTGCTGAGTTGAGGAACTCAGTTTTTCTGAGATTCCTATTTTTGTTTTTCTGATATGTATAAATAATGCAGGTTTCCTAACACCCTTTTACAAGTGTTCTACTTCGTCCAGATTAACTGGATGAAGAAAAGATGGGAAATACTAATTGTAATAGATTGCAAAAATGGCTGCAAGTCGTTTCCACCCCCACTTCCATGTCCTTGAATAATCCCCTCACATATGATTTGGTTATGTGACTCATTTTGGCCAGTGTGCATTCAGATATGATGCAATCAGACTTAGGCATTAGGACATATTCTCTCTTGCTGTTCTTAAAAAAATCCTGTGGCCACTAGCATATGAAAAAGCCCGGGTAAGCCTGTTGACAACATGTGGGCCAGTTACTTTCATTCTTCCAAATGCAGCCTACAGACAAACATGACTGAGTTATTCAGACTCCAGGTGACCTGTCATCTGGTTCAGTATGAGAACATCTAGGTGAACCCAACACAAGGATCTGGCCAGCTTAGCCCAGCCTCTATTGCTGGCCCACAGTACTGTGAGTTAATCAATGACTGTTGTTTTAAGCTACAAAGTTTTTGGAATGGTTTATTATATGGCAAAAGCTAACAGATACACTAGACTAGAAAATCTGAATATCAATTCTTCCTTCTCCAAAACCCAGATACTCACTATCACTATTAGCTTCAGTAAAGCTGAAACCATTTAACATGGGGAATGTGACTGGAAGGGACAGAGTTCCCCCTATTCTCCAAGAGCTTCTTTTCAGATCTCATTAACACCAGAGTGTGGGCAGCAGATCTCAGAGGGAGGGAAGAAGAGGAGAGAGTAGGTGGTGATGAGAGCAGAGCTGCTGGGAAAGCTTATACAGAGAAAAAGAAGGAATTCACTCCACTGGCATTATGTCACAATATCCTTATTATAGTCAAGAAATCCAGGCAAAGTTTCTAGCCTCTGAAGGCTAAAGAATGAAGCAGAGCAAATATGGGGCTATGCAGTATATCATTTTAATATAGAGAAAACACACACACATTAGATGTGTAAGCTTGCCTTTGTTTAAGGCCTTTAAGTCTCTCTTAGCATTTTTAGGAAAATGGGTTGGAAGGAACCATTTGTTACTTTCTAAAATGCTGCTCTGGAATTTTTACTATGTTTTTGTGCTGAATCTTGATATAATAATTTACAAAAGCAAGAACCACATGAAATGTAGTATGTGGTTGCAAAGTTGGGATAGAATAGAGTGGGTGTTCATTGAATACTTGCTATTCACCAGGACCTTATCTCATTTAATTCTTGCAACCACCCTATGAAGTAATCTGCTTTATCTTTATTAAATAGATGAGGAAACTGAAGTCCCAAGTAACTTGGCCAAGGGCACAGTAGCTAGTATGATGATCAGTTACAGATATGGACATCAAATCTGAATCCACTAGTTGTGTTCCCTTGGCAAGAGTATAGTAGTTTTATCATCAGTAATAACAATGATTATTTTTATTAAGACCTTATTACTTAACTGTCTTGCTGATCCTATTTCTGACACCAGTTGTCTTGCTGTTCATACAGTCTGCTGAACCCAGGGTAGGCAAGGTGTAAGGTAAGAGGCTGGAATGAGACTCAAGGACCTGCAGACACATTTATTCTCTCCTGGCTGGCACAGCAGCTGCCATAGCATAACTAACACAACACAAGGTCTCCCCGGCTGGCACAGTGGCTGTAACAGTAGACACACTGTATTCTCTTCTCTCAGGTCTGACCCAACAGACACAGCCAGGACACGGCAGGAACGCTGCCGCTTTCTTCACGGAGCTCATATGTGCGCATCGCACAGAGTAGCCTGTGAGCACCTTGTGGTAGCCAGTGAGCACTTTGTGACGTGCATGTGCAGAGCTACAAATGGTCTCAACTGTTACATAGTCATTATTTATAAAACGTGGGGCGAGAGAGCCTGAACATACCATCTTGGCTAATTTGCTCTTTCCCTACAGTAATTTTTTAAATAAAAAAATAATAGCTGAAAATTGAGAGTATATAGGGCAACAATGTTCTAAGTACTTTACATATAATAAATAAATTGTCACTAAAACCCTATGCTCCTACTGCTAAGTTGCTTCAGTCGTGTCTGACTCTGCGACCCTATAGACTGCAGCCCACCAGGTCCCCTGTCCCTGGGACTCTCCAGGCATGAACACGGGAGTGGGCTGCCATTTCCTTCTCCAATGCACGAAAGTAAAAAGTGAAAGTGAGTTGCTCAGTCGTGTCTGACCCTCAGCGACCCCCTGGACTGCAGCCTTCCAGGCTCCTCCATGCATGGGATTTTCCAGGCAAGAGTACCGGAGTGGGATGCCATTACCTTCTCCGAAAACCCTATGAGGTAGATATATTTATTATCTCTATTTTTAAAATGTTTTAATTCATTTTGTCTCCATTTTTGAAATAATGAAACCAAGACACAAAGAGGCTATATAATTTGCCCAAAGTTGCATAATAAGTGAGGTATGAAGCAGGAATAAAACTTAAGACTTGTCAAAGCCCAACCTCTTTCTATTAAACTATATATCCTCACTTTTAGATTTCTTCCAAAGTAGCCAATGTATTTTGAACTCAATGGGCTTCCCATTGAACTGGTGGCTCAGTCAGTAAAGAATCTGCCTGCAATGTGGGAGACCTGGGTTCCATCCTTGGATTGGGAGGATTCCCCTGGAGGAGGACATGGCACTCCACTGCTATATTCTTGTCTAGCAAATCCCAATTGAGTGACTAAGCATGGCACTATTAATATAACACCTGCTAGAGCAATGAGTCTCCAAAAAGAAAGGTGATCAGCTATCACTCAGAAATTGTTAAAGAAAGCCAGACCCACTGGAATCATTCTCTCTGAGCATCTCTTTCCTGATGCTTTTGAACTGTGGTGTTGGAGAAGATTCTTGAGAGTCCTTTGGACTGCAAGGAGATCAAACCAGTCCATCCTAAAGGAAATCAGTCCTGAATATTCATTGGAAGGACTGATGCTGAAGCTGAAGCTCCAATACTTTGGCCACCTGATGCAAAGAGCTGGAAGACTCTAATGCTGGAAAGATTGAAGGCCGGAGGAAAATGGGACGATGGAGGATGAGATGGTTGAATGGCATAACCGACTCAATGGACATGAGTTTGAGCAAGCTCTGGGAGTTGGTGATGGACAGGGAAACCTGGCGTGCTGCAGTCCATGAGGTCACAAAGAGTCGGACACGACTGAGTGGGTAAACTGAACTGAGATCTCATTCCAAGGGTTGAATCCCTTTCATGGAGCATGGGGCCTCGCACATGGCAGGAGCTCAGTTAACATGTGCTGCATGAAGTCAGCTTTATTTTACAAGTAGTAGTACAACAGTGGATGACACTATGCAGTCCTTTGGGCCTTTGGTATAAAGATATTACATTTGTTTCTTAGTGCTTCTGTATCGAAGTACCCCAGACTGGGTGACATAAAACAACAGAAATTTATTCTCACATTTCTGGACGCTAGACATCTGAAATCAAGTTTTTGGCAGGGCCATGCTTTCTCTGGGCTTCCCTGGTGGCTCAGTGGTAAAGAATCCATCTGCAATTCAAGAGACCTGGGTTCCATCCCTGGGTTGAAAAGACCCCCTGGAGAAGGAAACAGCAACCCACTCCAGTATTCTTGGCTAGGAAATCCCATGGACCAAGGAGCCTGGTGAGCTACAGTCCACTGTGTAGCAAGAGCTGGACACAGCTTAGCAGCTAAGCCACCACCATGCTCTCTCTGAAAGCTTTAAAGGAGGAGTCTTCCTTGCCTTTTCCTAGCTTCTTGTTGGCATTCCTTGGCTTGTGGTAGCATAACTGCAATCTCTGCTTCCATCTTCACATGGCAGTCTTGCTTCTGTGTGTGTCTACAAATTTTCTAATTTTATAGGCACACCAGACATACTGAGTTCAGGGTCAAACTCTAATCCAGTATGACCTGATTTTAACTCACATATGCAAAGACCCAATTTCCAAATAAAGTAATATTCAGGGGTTCCAGATGGACATGAATTGGGGGCAGGGAACTATTCAACCCAGTATAAATAATGTAAGAATTTAAAATGTTTTGTTACTTACAGGGACCAATATCAGAGAGGGCTGAATCAAACATTGCTGGTCAAGCCTGGGAAGGGTCTCACTCACCCCTAACAAAACAGGCCTCAAACTCCTTTAGGAATAGGAAATTTTAAATGTCAAAATACCTATGAAGGCAAAACATGGTAGATTCTATCAACTGTAATATCTTACTGTGAATCTCTCTCCTCTGAGGGCTGATTTGGATAAGGAACATGGAAAAAAATCACAAATCCTAAAGAAGAAGGTTGTAGGGAAATGCTACAGGGCAGGAAAAGGAGATTCAGTTGTTAGATGCAGAAAGTATGGATCAGTTCAGTTCAGTCGCTCACTTGTGTCCGACTCTTTGTGACCCCATGAACTGCAGCACGCCAGGCCTCCCTGTCCATCACCAACTCCCGGAGTTTACCCAAACTCATGTCCATTGAGTCAGTGATGCCATCCAATCATCTCATCCTCTGTTGTCCCCTTCGTCTCCTGCCTTCATCTTTCCCAACATCAGGGTCTTTTCCAATGAGTCAGCTCTTCCATCAGGTGGCCAAAATACTGGAGTTCAGCTTCAACAGCAGTCCTTCCAATGAACACCCAGGATTGATTTCCTTTAGGATGGACTGGTTGGATCTCCTTGCAGTCCTTGCAGGACTCTCAAGAGTCTTCTCCAACACCACAGTTCAAAAGCATCAATTCTCCGGCGCTCAGCTTTCTTCACCGTCCAACTCTCACATCCATACATGACCACTGGAAAAACCATAGCCTAGATAGACCTTTGTTGACAAAGTAATGTCTCTGCTTTTTAATATGATGTCTAGGTTGGTCAGAATTTTCCTTCCAAGGACTAAGTGTCTTTTCATTTCGTGGCTGCAATCACCATCTGCAGTGATTTTGGAGCCCCTCAAAATAAAGTCTTTTACTGTTTCCATTGTTTCCCCATCTAGTTTCCATGAAGTGATGAGACCAGATGCCATGATCTTAGTTTCTGAATGGTGAGCTTTAAGACAGCTTTTTCACTCTCCTCTTTCACTTTCATCAAGAGGCTCTTTAGTTCCTCTTGACTTTCTGCTATAAGGGTGGTGTCATCTGCATATCTGAGGTTATTGATATTTCTCCTGGCAATCTTGATTCCAGCTTGTGGTTCCTCCAGCCCAGCGTTTCTCATGATGTACTCTGCATAGAAGTTAGATCCATGCCAAGATCAAAGAGACAATAACTTTGGAACAAAAGGCAGCTGCAGAAGAGAGCTTTCTGATGGTCATTGGTAGAGGCATCTGATTATGAATACCAAGCCCTACCATTCACCACTGGACGGTATAAAGTCAGTCTCTGAAGATGTTACAGAAAATCTGAGAAAACCATTTGGAATGAGTACAGTAGATCAGGAATCTAAGGTAGGGTATGAATCTTAGGAAATGCACGGGGTTTCCTAGGAAAGATGTGATGTATTTTCCTCTTTTTTCCTACTCTAATGCCAGGCATCCAGTGAAAGATCTGCCTTCCTAGCAGATCAGATGCTGTACTGTGCTTGGGAAGCCAAAGAGCAAAGTGAAATAATCCCACTTAAAGCTCTCCCAGCCAGGATGAAGAATCTATACATAGTCACCACACCCTGGGGGGCAGTGCCCTGGCTTGGGTGCTACAGCAGAGTAAGGGGGATTTGATTGGTCCGGAGGTGGAGGCTGGGAGAGGCAGCTTCCCTCGGTGTCCAGACCACCTCTGGGAGACATCAGGGAGTGGGGTGGCAGAAAGGACATAGGTGAGGAGTGGGCTTAGCTGTGTGGCATTGTGTGAGTTTTATTTACACTGTTTGAGTTTCCACACTGAAAAACTTAAATGAAAATAATCATGCAACACTGCCCTTCCGGGCACATAGTACATGCTCAAAAATTGTTCTCTTCCACTTTCCTTGATCATGGAGTTTATTTTTCACATAAACCTGTTCTAGTGATCTAAGCTTCTTTAGCTAAATTCAGAAATGTTACGCTTAATCAAAACTTTGTTTGTTTTGTAAAAACTCTTGATTCATTGGGGCCTAAACTTTCATTATGATTTTAATTTAAGGACCTAAATTGAGTACTTGGCAGAGGCAGAGCAAAATAGGCCACTAAATCTGTGCTGCTAGGATTTAAATTTTGATAAATGCATAGCTTTTATGTTCACAGTTCAATTTTGCTCTGTTGTGCATTGTAGAAATTTTTTTAAAAATAAATGCTCTATTTTAAAGGAAAATTTCTCCTTTGCATTTGGATATTTTTCTATGGGGTAAGGCAGTGGGTGCACAAATGAAATAATTGTGGAGGTAAATTTGGTGATACTATTAAAGAAGAGTTAAAAAATGCTAATTGAGTTCTTTATTTAACCACTTGCAACTTTCCTCAGGATGGTAACAATACCAATGATTAAAAGTTGCAAAGGTATTGTAAACTTCTCTGGGTGATGTTTTTTTCAATAATGCAAATGATTTCTCCAGCTCTTGTGGCATCATTTAAAAATGAATTTTGATTATGTCTAAGCTTATAAAAAGGAATCATAAATGTGCTCATTTCCCACAGTGAAAGGGGACAGGGAAGGAAAAGAGTAAAAGAATACATCACATTTCTAAGTAAGCAGTCACAAAAGACCTTTAAATAACTCAACTTCCTACCATATTTTATTATCTTCTCTCAGTTTTACAACATTATCTACCATAGAAATGCAGGGAGATTTGTAAAACACTATAGCATTTAAGTCATTACATTTTATAGCTAATTTCTAATGTGGATTTGATTTTTACGAGCAGGAAAAGAATCTAATTTGCATTAGTGACAGTAACTAGAGAAATTTAACACCTGGCCCTGGTTGTACCAGAAATTGAATATTAGGTACTTGGGTGCTAAAAACCCATTCAGATCTTCAAGGGGGATTTTTCATTTATTTATGTACTGCTCTCATGTTTATCATTATAAAACTGTTCACATTATGATGGAGGCAAACTCACTGCCTGCAAATTCTGGATATACATTTTTCATCCTTTGCAACAGAAACAGAATTATTTACTCATTAGCAAGAACACATCCTGAAAAAAAGCACCATCATTCCATGCATGTAAAAAAAAATATATTACAGCAGCACTGCGTGAGAAGATTTGGCTCCTGCTGGCCTTTCCCATCTCCCCTACACTTCCAGTTTCTCAAGTCTCCCTTTATTTTCTCTTCCAGACTTCCCCTCCCCAGCCCCCTTCACGCCTGCCGCTGTTTCCCGGTTAGAAGCTTGAGTGCAGTGCATCCAAGCAAAATTAAACCTCTGCTAAGAAGATCACATTGTTGTTACAACAGCAATCCATATGTTTATAAAGTGTAGAAAATTAGGAACTGCAAAAGAGGCAAAGCTGGTGTTAAATGATATGGGAAGTGACACTTTACATAGCCAGTTACAATTAACACATTGATGGCATTTTGCTGGCTCCTTGCAGTGATAATGCTGTTGTCAAATGTGTTTAGTGCACCAAATCTCCTGGAGCCTTCAGCCAGGCAGTGCGCTTTTGACAGATTGAAGGTTCGAGGATAGGCTATCATGACAGATGGAAACTGGCACCGATGTTCAGCTTTCGCCGATCACAGGGGACCTGCCCCCCTTATTCTGCAGGGCTCGGCTCTGCAACCTTCCCCCTACTGATGAAAGCAGGGGATGGCATTGTTAAATAGTGCATCTGTGTGAGTTAGACTCCTCTGATGAAAGCATAAGGCAGACGCGCTGTGAAGCAAAAGACAGCCTCTGCTCTAACTGCATTTTAGATAGACTTGAAGAAGACCCCAGGGAGCTGAGAGAAAACTTTGGTAAATTTCAGACAAAAACAGAAAAAAGGCCACCCGTTAATTTCTTTTCCTCAAAGAATATAAAAATACATCTCTGGTAATAAAAAGCTCAATTAGTGACTTTCATAAACGTTCCCTGAGCTAGCATTCTTTACGAGGTTGTATGGGTATGTTCTTACTATCATCATTTTCTTGATATTAATCAACTAATTTCCAAACAGTCCAAGGAAATCCATAAGGAGATGCCCAGGGGCAGCTATGAATAGTTGACTTGTTGGAAATTAACTCAATTACTCTGAAACATTCTTCTTGACACTGGGCTGGGTTCTTGAATCTTGGTTTTAAAATCCAGGGCAGGGGCAGACAGAGCTTTATATAGCTGGGCATATATGGGCAGATAATATAGTTAATTAACCTTTCACCCTCTCCCACCAACCCCGTTTTAAAGGAAAACATCAGTCATTTTATTTTGAAAACCCATCTATTTCATAGGCTTTCTCTTTTGCTCCTGCAGTTCTTTCTTCTCCTTGCTGACAAATTCCTCTTTAATTTCCTTAAACAGGCTGAAGAGCTCTCTTTCTTTGCAGTCTTAATCGTCAATTCTGCTCTTGCCCATTACAGGTTGGGAGTAGCAAGTACTGCAGCCCATTTGAGGTATGATAATCAGCTGATTAGCTAGTGGAGTCGTTTTCCCTGAGGCTCTTTTGTGTGAAAAATCCTCACACTCAATTGACATGTGGACATCATAAAGCTGATGAAATGCAATTGTAATGAACAAGAGGGAGCGGCATCTGCAGCCGTCTAAATGAAGGACCCTTCCCTCTTGCCATGCTAATTCAGAAAATCTGCTCTTAACGTGTACTCCCTCTGGATTCCAAATCGAGGCATATCTCCATGAATGCATATTCAAGAAGTGAATTAGCCTCTATGGCAAGTGAACGCCTAGCTTGGCCAGACTGATTCTAATTTCAAGACAGATTATATTGCATCAACTGTAGTAATGATCTGACAGTTCATTTGTGATGAGAGTCCTATAGTCAGGTTTATTGCACGAACAGACACAGGTGCGTGGAGAGAGAACCAGCAAAACCTCTCAGACAAGACCAAAGGTTGCTTTGCTGTCAAATTATTTCAGCCAAAATAACCTGATGAAGGAGAGAATAGGTACTGCATTAAAAAAAATTAATGTGTCCTTATATTTAAATCTTGGTTGTAATAGTGGTCAATGGATGTTCCTTTCTCTATTATGGGATCATGTACACTTGGCAGTCATTAAATTAGGAAAGAGGTAAGCCTTCCCGCCCACACCCTTTTCAGAAAACTATATTACTTGCTAAGAAATTTCCAAGTGAATATAACTTGGCATACAAGGTTTTTTCCCTAAATTGAATTTCATAGGAATCAGTTTGCAGGAGAAAAACTGCAGTATTAGGGAGAGAAGCTGTTCATTTCCACTGCCTGTTCTGTGACAGCTGCTAATACAATATGACAGGTTTGTTCATCACTATTTTGGATCACCTTTGGGTTTTCTGTACTACTCTTTCTATTAATACATGCTAATTAATGACGGTAAGGAACACTTGCCTTTGTATCGAAAAGCTCAAAGCACTTTTCAGACATTGATTTATCTTTGGAGTTAGATAGAGGGCGGGTATTAGCTTGCTATTTTTTTTTTCAGAGGTGGAAATAGAAGAGTGGTGATGAAGTGACTTGAGCAAGGTCACACTGCAAGCCAGTCCCAGATCTCAGCCTTGAACTCATTCTCAACCTTCTCCACAGCTTTCCACACAGAAAACACCCCAGGGAAAGGTATTGCTAATCCAGCATTAAGGAGACTTCTTCATAAGCATCGCTAATAAATACAGCACATGCCTTAAAAGCAAATGAACAAGACAAGCTTAATAAGAAATGTTGTTAGTACCTGGCAAGCCACCCAGCAAATGCACAGTTCACACAGAGGTCCTCGTCAAGGAGCTGCATTTCCGAAATTACAGAGCCACTTCTCAGCCTCTTTACGCTTCTCTTCTGAACTCATACTGACCTTCATCTATAGCCTTTCAGTTCGGGGTAACCCAGTAATGGGGCACCACATCTCTGCGGACACAATAATTCCCTCCAGTATATGTTTGGAGGCAAAATTTGGGGTGTCTGATTAGAGTTGTCACTGCATAGCTCCTCTTCTAGATAGCAAGAGTTACTCAGAAGATCATTGGCTGTCCAGTGTGGGCAAAGCAGTGCAGACACTTCAAGGAAGTAAAAAGAATGAGGCAAGTTCATTGCCAAAGGGAAAAGTTCTGAACATTCATATACAATAAAGAGATTGTTGTTGAGTTCCTAACTCTTTTGCAACCCCATAGACTGCAGCCCACCAGGCTCCTGTGTCCATGGGATTCTCCAGGCAAGAATACTGAAGTGGGTTGCCATTTCTTCCTCCAGGGGATCTTCCTGACCCAGGGTTCAAACCCATGTCTCCTGCATTTAGTCAGATTCTTTACTGCAGAGCCGTGGATGAAGGCACAGACTCAGCTCCTCCCAGTTCACTCACTGTTTTCCCAAATCTGCTTATAAATGAGTTGTTTCAAACTCACAATTCATTTTTCCATGGAAACTGACTTCTAAGTGGTTAGGTTCTCAGGCCAGCTGTCAAAGCCGTATTTAACCTACCACGTGGCTGAATGCACTACTAACTGTAACACACACAAGTATGGCTGAAAGTGTCAGTGCTGCCTTTGAACTCTGAGATCTCGTGCCATGTGTTCAAATCTCTGCTCTGCTATTCACCATCCTGGGACCCTGAACAAGTATTTCATCTCTCTAAGCCTCAATTTTCTCATCTGTGTTAGGAGTTGATAATAGTACTTCATAAACTTGTTGTTGTTAATAGGACTATATGAAACAAGACAGAGTGAAATATTTGATCTGGATCTATAGCAAGTGTTCACTAAATGCCAGGTAGGACTAAAGAATTTATTTCCGTACTTTATATTTGAGCTTATGTGTCTCAAGTTCATTGCTGATATCCCTCATGCCCCACTGCAAGGGCAGGAAGGGGCTGGTAGCAGTGCCCTTTTTTTTTGTTGAGGAAGAGATCTTCCTCATTTATAAAGTGAAAGTATTATAGCCTGGGGTCAAGAGCTAGATTCTGAAGCCATAATGGGGTCAAGTTCTGTCCCTGGCACTTACCTGCTGTATGACCTTGGGCAGATTACTTAGTCTTTCTAATCCTCATCTGCAAAATGGGAAGATTTTTAGTACATATCTCATAGTACTGTGGAAATATTAAGTTAACATATGCAAAGTGCCATACTACAATACATGTAAACAGAGCTATTACAGGGATAACATGGCCTGTCTTTGGCCATGATAAATGAGCAGGAAAGCAAGGCCTAGTTGGAGATTAATGACTATCTTAAGTTTACTGTTAGTAAGTAATGATCTGGGATCCAGGCTGGTCTTCTAATCCTTAGTACCATGCTATTTCCAGGTCATGGTGTTCCCTCTACCACATGCCTGTGGGGTGCCCTGGAGTGTTGCTAAGTCACTTCAGTCGTGTCCAACTCTGTGCGACCCCATAGATGGCAGCCCGCCAGGCTCCCGTCCCTGGGATTCTCCAGGCAAGAGTACTGGAGTGGGTCGCCATTGCCTTCTCCAATGCATGAAAGTGAAAAGTGAAAGTGAAGTTGCTCAGTCATGTCTGACTCTTTGCAACCCCATGGACTGCAGCCCACCAGGCTCCTCCGTCCATGGAATTTTCCAGGCAAGAGTACTGGAGTGGGTTGCCATTGTTAGTTAATGTTTATTGACTATCCAGTGGATGTTCAACACCGAACTGATTCCTGGAGAGTTTCCTAAAAAGGAGAAGTTATGTTCTACATCCTAAATCCATAGATGGCAAACTACAGCCACAGGCCAAATCAGACTACCATCTGTATGAAGTTAAAAGACGCTTGTTCCTTGGAAGAAAAGCTATGACAAAACTAGACAGCATACTAAAAGCAGAGACATCACTTTGCCAACAAAGGCCTGTACAGTCAAAGCTGATTTTTCCAGCAGTCATGTACAGATGTGAGAGTTGGATCATAAAGAAGCCTGAGCCCTGAACAATTGATGTTTTGAACTGTGGTGCTGGAGAAGACTCTTGAGAGTCCCTGGGACTATAAGGAGATCAAACCTGTCAGTCCTTAAGGATATCAACCCTGAATATGCATTGGAAGGATTGATGCTAAAGCTGAAGCTCTAATACTTTCATTACCTGATGCAAAGAGCTGACTCATTGGTAAAGACCCTGATGCTGACTGAGAAAGACTGAACACAGGAGGAGAAGGGGGCAACAGAGGAAGAAATGGTTAGATAGAATTACTGACTCAATGGATATGAAATTGAGCAAACTCCAAGAGATAGTGGAGGACATAGGAGCTTGGAGTGCTAGAGTCCATGGGATCACAAAGAGTTGGACACAGGTTAGGGACCTAACAAACACAAAGCTAAGAATGGGTTTTTTGTTTTTAAATGGTTGGAAACAAAAGAAGAATACTATTTTGTGACACAATAATTATATGAAATTCAAATGTCAGTCCCTGTAAATGAAGTTTTAGTGGAGCACAGTCAGACTCACTTGTTTACATATTGTCTATAGATGCTTTTGAGCTACAGTGGCAAAATGAGTAACTGACAAAGACCATATGGCCCACAAAGCCTAAATTATTTACTATCTGGCCCTTTAACCAAAAATGTTTGCTAACCTCTGGTCTAGACCCAAGAAGACTGATTTACTTTTGTTGCTGAGAAGGGTTAAGAGGTTCACCAATCTAACTCAAGGTACATATGCTAAGCCTCAGACTGGCTGAGATGAGAATGTAAGTTCTTCGACCACCAGAGCAATGTTTTAACACTGTGTCCTGAAATATATCAGAGGCAGAGCAGTGGAGTGGTTGAACTCACTTAGGAACTAGGCTGAGGGGATCCAATCTTAGTTCCATAACTTGCCACTTGTGTGACCTTAGGCAAGTTACTTTCTCTCGTGTCACTGTTTCCTCATCTATACAATGCAATTGTTTTGAGCATTATGTGAATTTTTATCCCTAAACTGTTTTGAAGAGTTCCTTGCCCACTGCCAACAGTATGTCAGTTATTTTTGAAATCTCATGACTCTTTGGAAAAGAGAAAGATGCCTTCCTCGGAGCAGTGGGCAATGTGCCTACTTAAGCCCATTCCTCTCACTGTCTCTCCTGGGTCAACACACCTCATTCTTTAGCCCAGTACAGATGTCTGCATCTTTCTCAGCAAACTTTCCTTTAGTTATTTACTTCTTTGTTCTTCCACAGAACATTGTACATCTCTCCTTCAAGGCTGTTATGTAGAATGAAAAAAGAAACTTATGCACATTTTTGTCTGGACTAGGCAATGAACTACTAGAAAGAAAATATTTTCTTGTCTTTGTCTCCAGAGAGTCTGGTATGTGGAATGTATGGTATATGATAGTGTTAGTGGATATTTAATGAATCAAAGAATGAATAACAGGTCAGGAAACTGCAGGGGTAGTAAGTCTGTGATTTTTTAAAAATATATGAAAGCCTTCTAAATGTGGCAATTACTTTATCCCTTCAAAGTACAAGCTTGCAATGCAATTAAATTGGAAATTTTGAAGCTTAAAATAAAAGGCAAATGGATACTTCCACTTACTAAATGTATGAATCATAGAACAGAATTCTTGGTCTGGGGAGAAGCTTAGTATTAACAGCCTAAGTGGCTATGTGATTTTGATAGGGCACTTTCTGACTTTAGAATTTCATATTTCATTTGGAAAACTAGGAAAATGCACAATAGATAATCAGTAAGTCTTCTTCCACTCCCTAAACTATTTTTTCTGCTGCTCCCCAGAAAACTTACCAAATCCTGCTCATCTGTGAGCAGGGCTTCTAGATAATGCTGGTAGGTAAGGTATCTAAGTTTTCTGAACCTGAGATTGAGAAGTAAAGTGTAATATGATCACTGAATTGTACACATAAGAATGAGAGGCAAGATATAAATATTAAAAGGAGGTTGGGGTTGGACCATGACAGGCTTTGTGTGCTATGCTAAAGCGTCTGGACTTGATGGAGAGTAGACAAAAGAAGCAATGGCACCCCACTCCAGCACTCTCTCCTGGAGAATCCCAGGGACGGGGGGAGCCTGGTGGGCTGCAGTCCATGGGGTCACGAAGAGTCAGACACGACTGAGTGACTTCACTTTCACTTTTCACTTTCATGCATTGTGTAAGAAACGCCGCGGGAAGAAAGAGCCAAATCTAAGGACCGTTGCTGAAGGCCTTTATTGGCCGGTCGCTCTCAGGCAGAACTCCTGGGGGCGGGTGAGCAAAGAGACAAAGGAGTCTGCAACTTATGCAAGGTGGGGCGAGGTTTTTATAGCCAGGGCTGGCGTTCAAGCCACGTCTCCCCATATAGGGGAAAAAAGCGCGGGCTACAGCGGTGGTTGGTGTCCAAGGGCTCGGTGTCTGCACCTGATTGGGCCAAGATACAAGGGGTTGGCCCCCGGAAGTCTGGTCTGCTCTCGGTTCTTGTTTGGGCGTTGGCCAACTGCCGGTGTTGGCCTGATGTCTTTTGTGGTCATGTGTCTATGTCGGCTGGCCCAACCTTTCACATTGGAGAAGGAAATGGCAACCCACTCCAGTGTTCTTGCCTGGAGAATCTCAGGGACGGGGGGAGCCTGGTGGGCTGCCGTCTATGGGGTCACTAAGAGTCGGACATGACTGAAGTGACTTAGCAGCAGCAGCAGCAGCAGCAGACAGTAGGAGGCTAGGTGAAGGGACATGACCAACTTTGTGTTTTGGAACAAGAACTCTGGCCACAGTGTGGAAACTGGACAAGAAGGAGAGAAGGGGAGCCAACATACACCAGTGCTGGGGAAGACAGGAGCTGGGGAGCATTTAAGAGGCTGGGTTTGGATTTGGGAATTTAGATAAAACTGAACATGTGGGCAAATGTAATGCCATTTACATGATAGGCAACAAGATAAATAAATACTCATGGTGGACTTTTATTTCTTGTAATATATTTTCAATTATGAAAAAGTCATAGGCTTAGGTATTTATGAAATCACACTGGAGCCAATATAGTTGTGTGTGTATGTGTGTGTGCTCAATCATGTTTAACTCTTTATGACCCCCCTGAACTGTAGCCAACCATGGAATTTTCCAGGCAAGAATACTGGAATGGGTTGCCGTTTCCTCCTCCAAGGGATCGTCCTAATCCAGGGATCACACCTATGTCTCTATGTCTCCTGCACTGGCAGGTGGGTTCCTTATCACTGCCCTGCCTGGGAAGCCAGAGGCAATACAGGGTAGTGGCCAAGAGTTTAGGCCCTGGGTTTGAACCTTAATTCTTAATTAGTGCAGAGATCTTGGGTAATTATTTTTATCACTTTAAGTCCTAATGTCTTCCCAAGGTCACGGTGAGGATTAAATAAAATGTTGCATATTAAAGGACATATCATAGGGTTTAGTAATCAGCAAGCTATAGATTAAGGTCAGCAACTATGACCACAGTGTTTGGGTTAGGTCCAGCTGCAGTCTCAAGCTTTCAACTGTTTTCATTCCAGAAAGAAACATTTAGAAGACTCAGACTCCTCTGCCAGAACTGGATTTTTAAAAACTCTGGATGACTAAAAATGCTTAAACCCACTATTCTAATATGCGTTTAATCCTTGAAACCCAGAAACAATTCAATGAGCTATTTGGTTAAGTTAAATGCAGTTCTTTGAAATCTGCTTAAATGCATGGCTCACTACCCAAAGTTTCCAGAGAACTCCTCTTGCCTGCTTGGGAAGCAGCAAACAAGGTCAGTATTGATAGCTCACGCTTCAGTGAGTATATCAATTTAAAGCTTCATCAGTGATTCTCACTCATCTGCACCCCTGCATGGCTGTTGTCTTGCAAGAACAGGGTGACTTACGAACCTATTAAGTAACTTCTTCACTCGTGCTCTAATGAGCCTATTGTTTCCCTGGAAGAACACAAACACCTGAGTACAAGCCACAAATAAGAGGCGGAAAATTTCTGCCCTGCTTTTACCTAGAGACACTTTTTGTTTTGATTCTCTGTGCTTTTGCTTTGCCAACCTAGCCAGGTACAATTGTATGCCAAGTCCTGAGTAGGGCTATTGGGGTCCCACTGTCCAAAAGAGCTCTGGTCACAGCTGACTCCTCTGCTGTGCAGGACGCATGTGTGTGACCTTTGGAATTTAAACATCAGACACGTGTTAATCTACTGTTCCTCCTGCCAACAGCAAGTGCATCTGCAGTGAAAACGACCACTTTCCCCATTCTGAGGTCCATGCTGCATGTGCAGAAGGAGCACGAATCTGCTGCAGTAGGGAGGGGGCACCAAGCCCACCCATAAAGAGGGCATCCATGGGGATCACAGCCAAGAAAGTTCTCCTTGTGCTCTACCTGCAAAAAAAGGCTTTGGCCCTGTTGTTCTGTCACCATAATTCAAGGATAGTTTCCCTCGTCTTCTGTTCACTGTATCACTGATGAGAGAGGCAAGATTGAAAATTAGTCCCTTAGGAATTGGGGCCAATGTTGTCCACAGAGGCTTAGTAGGTAAAAATAAATTTTATATAATTTACACTTGGTGCCTGAGTTCCTCTTAGGAAGCAAACTTGTCACTTAGTAAACAATTTGATAAGTTTTAAGGGCAGGGACAGGAGGAAGACAAACATAGATAGCTAAACGGGTCTATTTCAGAAATGAAGAGAAGTCTGTGGGTGGACAAGGGCCAGGAGGAGAGGAGAAAAGAAGGGGAGGGAGAGCCAGATGCTGGACCCATCGTGGGAGGCTGGCGCCTATCCAGAAAGATGGTCATAGCAGGCATCAGGTCTACAGGGTTTTTTTTTAAAAGAATGTCTAACATTCAGTTTGAAGTTGTTAGCATGATTCATGTATCCAAAGCTTCATAAGGGACTCATTTGAGCTCAATAAGAAAGTCAGGCAAAGGGGTTGGGTTTCCCGAGTCTGGGGGAATAGGAAGATGAGCAGAGGGAAGAGAAGGCTCTAAAGGCAAGAAATGAGTAAAATCAAGAGGAGCCAGATGTGACCATGAGAACGTAAGCCCCTGAGAATTTCCAGAAATCAAGGAAAGGACCTTGAACTTCCACAGAATGTGGGACAGAAAGCTAGAGAGAATTTCATTTATGTTTTAAATGAGATATGAGTTCTACAAACTCTGCAGTAAACAGCATCCATCTGTCACTGAGGCCTTCTAACCCATCGATTCTCTGTCTTCAATAGAGACATATCTTGTCCTCCATGCACTTTTCTTGATTATAAAGATCAACACATATCTGAGTCTTGAAAAATGAATTGGGTCAAACAGAACGCTGGGAAAATAGGAACTATAATAGTCAAGGCTTCCTAAGCTTATTGGACCTCGTTTCCTGCTTTGTATCCTCTTTACGGCCATTACAGGGATGGGAGTGGCAGCTCCCTTTGAGGGTAATGAGACCCTGTTACTGGAAGGTTTAAGCAGAGCCTGAGTGACCAGCTGACCCAGAGCTGTGCAGGGGATTCATGCATCAGGTAGAAGCTTGACAAATAGGCCTCCAGGCCCTTTAAATGAGTTTCTATTACTTGGGGAGAACTTAAAACTTTGAGAAAAGTTAAAAATATTCCAAATGTCTGTGGCTGTTTCTAAAGAATGTGTATCTAGCCCTTTCCCCAGCTCCAGTTAATCTGTTCCAGTTTATGCTAATTATGCTCTCATTATTTGGGAGGAAGGGAAGGAGACTTGGACCCTCTCCAAGGAGTGGGGGTGGTGAGCTGCTTTTGCAGTACGCTGCAGGAGGCAGCGTGTGGCATGATGGGGGACCTCCAAGTGTCCACAGGACTGAAAGGGACTTTTCTGGTCTGTATTCAGATCCCATGGTAATGTGGGAGGGTTCTAAAACCACATTACACCAGTTTGCAGAGGTTTAGATTTGGATGGCTGGAGAAGAAACCCAACCTCTAAGATCCCTAGGGTTTCTTCTGTAGGTCAGAACTATGGGTCAAAGAACTCTAGGGCCTCAGGGATTACGGGAGAGAGAGTCAAAGGTGTGATTACATAGGTAGGGGCACAGTCACAATTTCTCCTAATAACCCATCATTTTCTTTCTCTGTTGTTGAAAAGTTCTTAAATATTGGTGTGAGGTAGGGAATCACAGTTCACTTGCATTGCAACTCAAAAGTGCATAGAAAATGCACTTTGAAGATTTGTCTCTACAACTGATTACTTTATGGACCCTATCTCAGAATTATCAGGGAAAAATCTGTTTTTCAGCTCAGTCCTGTTTAAAGCTATGTCTGATACAATCAACTTGCAAGTAAATTGCTTTGTCTTTTAGGTGCCTCACTGCCTCTGTGACTCTTCTTAACGTGGCTTCTTGATGGAGCACATGTGACCTCGGGGCTTTGTGAAAGCTCTCATGCACATGGAGTCCTTACCCCACCCACTGGCTCAGTTATGGCAACATCCACTTCTGTACATCCATTCTCATTTTGTTGTCATTTCCACTTATGTCCCTGGCTGATGTAGCCTACGGCATGGTTTGTACTCTTGGTGACGCTATATGATACAGGCCTGGGGGTGCCTCTGTCTCTGTCTAGCAACTCTGCCTCTCCTGGGTCTAGCTTGCTTCAGGACTCCCTTAGCCTGGCAGCAGCTCTTGGTGAGGCCCCGTAGGGATTGCCAGGTTTAGCAAATGAAAATATAGGAATACCCTCACTTTGCTGCACATCTGAAACTAATACAACACTGTAAATCAACTGTACTTCAATTTAAATTTTTTAATTTTTATAAAATGAGATCGAAAGATATCAATAAAAATTACAGGATATCCCATTAAATCTGAATTACAAACAATGAATTTTTAGTGTATGTCCCCAAATTACACATAACATTATCTGCTACTTACCTGAAATTCAAATTTAACTGGACATTCTGTATTTTATCTGGCTACCCTCCTCCCAGGCCCAGTGTCCTCAGCCAAGGACTGTAGATCCTGATGAAGGAGTCCTTTTGGACAGCTCACTAGCCACCCCTTCAGGAAACACGCGTGCCCTTCACAAGGCACAGGTAATATCTGGATACCTTCTGTGCCCTAAGGAATCAGGATTCCCTGTGGGAGTTGGAGCCAGGCCCTTTCTGTCTAAACAACTATGTTAGGGCACCACTTCTCCCCAGTGTGGGCACCCCAGACAGGGCTGGGGAAGCCTGTGGGTGTGGGGGCAGGAGGCTTTCTGCCTTTGGAGTAACCACCCTGCCCTCATATCTCTTACCATCTTCACCTTCTGCCTCTCTCCCTCTTCTTTTGCTTAACTACCCCCAGGCCAGAAGTAGTGAGTTTCTTTCATTTCTCCTTTGTCATATCCTCCTCTTTTCAAAGCACAGCAAGCAAGTCTCACACCTGCGATAGCAGAAAGCATATTTTCTTTGCACTATCAGAGGACTGAGACAGTTGGACCATAAGGAAAGCTGAGTGCTGAAGAATTGGTGCTTTTGAACTACGGTATTGGACAGGAGTTATTTAGAGTTCCTTTAAGTGCAAGGAGATCAAACCAGTCAATCCTAAAGGAAATAAACCCTGAATATTCACTGGAAGGACTGATGCTGAAGCTGAAGCCCCAATACTTTGGCCACCTGATGCAAAAAGCTGACTCATTAGGAAAGACCCTGGGAAAGATTGGAGGCAGGAGGAGAAGGGGATGACAGAGGCTGAGATGGTTGGATGGCATCACTGACTCAATGGACATGAGTTTGAGCAAGCTCCGGGAGTTGGTGATGGACAGGGAAGATGGTATGCTACAGTTCATGGGGTCACAAAGAGTTGGACATGACTGAGTGACTGAACTGGACTGATAGGAGGACTCAGTAACCTTCATTCTCTAATCCTGGTTTTGGTTACATTAAAGATAGAAATAAAAGGGATTACCCCTCTTAAGGTAATAACCTGGCTTGCATAGTTGTTGTCTTTCTACAAAATCCTATATTGAATGCCAATTTTTTTTTCCTTTTTCCTTACATTCCTTCTATACCAATTTATTCTCCTCCTGGGTAGAAGGATATCATCAGCTGACTGGAGAGAAGATCAGGAGTTCAGAGAGGCTGCAGAGAAAGGTAACACGAATACTTTTTCATATTATTTCATTATATTTACTTTGAGGTCCTGCCTGACATAGATACTTTGAGCTGTGTACCCTCCTCCTATCATTACTGAGATGTTTCTTGTAATATGAACTTCTATTATGGGGAAGTTGACTTTGCCTACTGAAATGTTCAATCAATTAATTCCTGGACAATGAAAGTTTTTAATTATGAAATTTCTCATACTTAACACTCAAATACATAGAAAGATAAAAGATAAGTACACAGAAAGGTAAATGAAATAAAATAGCAGCATGTAAGTACCTGCCATCCACATAAGATTCCTTACAGAGAATCTTATAAACTTCAAATTTATAAAGATAGCAATCAATTTAAAAAGATACCCCCAAAATTTACATCCTTTCGAACTCGAAGTATTTTCCCTATACTTTTCTAGTATTTCAGGTTGCAGGTTGTGCCAGTCTGAAAGAAATAATCTAACTATAAGGATAAAATTATATTGTTTGATAGAACACAACTGGGAGGCTGCAAAAAGGAAAATTATGTATATGGGATGCATTTCATTTCTGACTTCTTAAATGCCATTTGTAGGTTGAGCTTTGTAATTATGTTAGTTTGAAAATAAAATCATTGCTTTGCCTCCTTGTCTGTCTTTTGCTTTGCCTAAGTGGACCAATATTGCTCTAACACGTGATCATGGAAAGTGAGCTTTGTAAGGAAGACTCTACATAACCAATCATTCCTGCATTCTCAGTACATGCTTTTAGTTTGCACTATGGTGTACAATTTTTCTTCTTTGGTTTCATAGGCTGTTTGAGGCGGAAGGTAGAGGGGACGTTCGTAATCCTATGCAATCTCTGCATTCTGCAATTTGAGAGAGAGGGGAAGGACTCTGTCCTCCAGCCAGTGGGAGGCGCTGCTGGGTGAGGAGCAGCGTCCAGACCAGAGCAGCCTCGTTCTCCCCTCACATGCTGACACCGCCTTCCTTCTCCTGATTAACAGAAACAACCTACCATGTATTCTGGTATCAAGAATGTCGTAAAGTTTAAATTGGCCTATCTTATAATTAACTACATTTTAAGGGTTTGGAGGTGGGCTAAACGGTCAATTTCAGCATATTAACAGTTTCACAAGGAGGAAGGGAATTTACACAGAAGACAAAAGGGGAAAACATGTTCTTTATTTGGTAGCAATGAAATCTGTTTCAGCATTATTGGATTGTAATGGTCCAAATTTTATCTAGAATCTGTGCCTCAGGAAGCACAACCCTCAAAAATGAGTAAAAATTATTTTCACACTTTTTTTTTTTAGGTTAACTTCAATAATAGCAAGTTTAACTTGTGGCTGTTTTTATATGCAATTAAAAAAAAAGTAGTCTTTTCTGAGAAACACATTTTCTGCATCAACATTTATTTTCTAAAAATCTTTGGAAAAGATGTTTTTATCTTTCAAAGAAGATCCAAACTCCTTGTGTGCAGATTTAAAACCTTCTGCGCTCTGATTACACTCAGAGATACACAGATTACTTTTTTTTTTTTTTTGCCTCCTAGTTCCAAACTGGACCACCTAACACAACTTCCCTGCTCTTGTTTTGGGCTCTTGCTAATGCTTCACTGGGGTTTCTCTGGTGGCTCAGTGATGAAGAATCTGCCTGCAGGAGATGCAGGCTTGATCTCTGGGTGAGGAAGATCCCCTGGAGGAGGAAATAATACCCACTCCAGTATTCTTGCCTGGAGAATACCCATGGATGGTGGACTATATATGGTTGAAGAAAGAGTCTGACCTGACTAAGCGACTAAACAGCAATGTTTCACTGACTTTCAAAACTTGACTCCTCCTTCTAAAGGCAGCTCAGACGCTACTTGCTTCCTGAAGTTTTTCCTCATCTTGATTCCTTTAAGTCTACCCTCTACAAGATGAATCTTTATATCCTTAGTGTTCCCACAGCACTTTATATTTCTAATATACTAAATAAATAAACAGCATGTGGAAAACTTGCCACTTTATCAAGTGCATTTTTACTGGTTTCGCTTAATTATACTACTTGCAAGATTCTGTATTATTACTTGACTCAGGCATCTTAGCTCTTTCACTAGAATGTAAGAACCTTAACTTCATATTTGTTTTTGTGTAATCTACTGTATTATGTTTTGCACATGGGAAGTGTCCCAACTGATATTTATTAACACTGAATTGATAGTAGTGTTCATACTAACCAGAAGGGATTAAATTCTTAAATGTCAATGGAGTATTCCTTGTCCTCAGATGAAGCCTCTGATAGTGGCCCAGCAGGCACTGCTCGCCTCAAATTCCACCTCTGACTTTGAAGTCTGGCAGCCACCTCAGAGCATTAATAGGCAAAGCTGTGGCTTGCTGGGTAATAACACATTGCCTTGGAATAATCATTTTCAAATGAATCAACAACAGCAGCTATTTGCCTGATCTAATTAGCATCACCTTTTTTTTGAGCAGGCGGAAAAAGGTTGGCATATTCTGTATGATGCAACACGCAGCAAATTATATAGACAAGGCAACATCACAGGGTCAGGCACTCACCTCCGTGGCTGAGGGTTTCCTGGCAGTCTTCCCCCTCCCCCAGCTCTTCCCTACACTAGCTTAATAATCAGTTTGCGTCATTTTAAGTATGAGAACTGCAAGGAAATCCTTGATTTGAAATTTAGCCCAAATGTGGTTTCTGTATTTAGAGAGACTTGCTTCACAGGAGCATTGCAAGAACAAAGGTGAACTTTCCTTTACAGCCAAGAATATTTGGAAAGTGATTTAAGCTAAAGGAGAAGTTTACTTACTTACCTGGTAGGAATGTCAACACTAAATGGTGTAACATTCTTGTCTCTCCTAAGAGTTAACAGGTTTCCAAAGGTCAGGCTACAGATGCTCTGTGAGGGAGTGGGCTCGAGGGGAGGACAGGCAGAAAGGATCCCTCCGTCTTTAATGAGAAAAATGATCTAGTAGAATTGGAAGGAAGATGTGTGTATGTGTGTGTGTTTCTGTGTGTGTTTGTGTTCTGCTAATGTCTGAGAGAGCTAGTGTGCTCTCTCACTCACTGAGAAGGTACTGGGATCTTGCACTGGGGAGAGCTGATGAAGGTTTTGGGGAGTGAATTCTAAGGCAGGGGTGTGCTGGAGCTAGCTTTTCAGAGCACCTTTCTTCCCAAATGTCATCGTGGGAGACTGAAAACTGCCCTTTCCCCATACGTTCAGGACCATGTATGCCCCTCCTCCCCAGACTCTTAGAGTACCCCAAGAAAAGGGAGAGCCCTCTATGATGCCTGTACTGAATGCTCTATCTGCCCCAGTGAGGTTGACACCAGATATAATTTGGTTTTGAAAAATAAAATGTGTGCCTTGGAGTCAAATTTCCTGAGTTCATATATCTGGGCCTACAACTTGCTAGATGTGCCTTGTTATGTAGGCAAGTTCCTCCTCTTTAAAATGGGGAGAATATGCTATTATTAGGTTTCTGTGAGGATACAGAAAATTAATACATGGAAAGCCTTTAGAGAAGGGCCTGGTATAGACTAACCGTTGCTGTTACTGGGTAGAAGCGGGGTGGGGGGGGTGTCTGCTGGGGCATATTTATGTGTGCTGCAGTAATAGTCCTTTTGCTGCGTGTGTCCTTTCCTGGCTTCTTCCCTGCTGTTAGCTTTGGATGGCACGCTCTTAGATGGGACGGGCCAGCGTCTGTGTGTGCTCTGTCGTTGCGATGCCTCTGTGCTCTCATGACACTGCCGGTAACAGGTAGTTTGAATGTGTCCCTTTCCTACGTACTTATTTCTGAAGTTCCCCTAGTTCTTGACATGTGGTAGGCACACAGAAAATGGTTTTTAGGTTGAATTGAATTTAGATCTGTTATAGGCTAATCAGAAGAGCATTCAGCCAGTAATCAAAGCTTTCTGATGAGGCTGGTTGAAAAAAAAGATTATTTATTAACAAGTTAGAACTAATTTGGCTCCATGGTCAAGAAGAAATGGGCCCTAAAGGAAGGCATTACTGATCACATGGATATTTAGTGGCAGAATCAGTCCCCCGAACCCTCACTACTCTCAAGTCTCCAGGTTTAAGCTGGTGCTTCTCTCTAGAGGGGAGCAACTGAAGGCTAGAAGACCTTGGTCAGTGTAAGAATTCAGAGGAACCCTGGGTTGCCTATGGAACTGGATTTTGCAAGGAGGGAACAGCTGTTTCACAGGAAGCAGAGATTTCAGTGGGGACTAGATTTGTTAATTAAAGCAGTCAACCAACTTTTCCTCCCTCCTCCAGGCCTAGGAAAGCACCTAGCCAAAAAACACATTGCTTCAGTTCATAAAGGACTGCTTCTATGCATTCAGGGCTTAACAAGAATCCTTCTAACTGTTAAGTCCTCTTTGCTTAACAAATAAAAACAAAATGTATTTGGAAAGACAGAGGCTATATGGCAGGGGCTGGGTTTCTGAGTTAATATTCCGATGATAACTAGCAATAAATAGACGGCGATTGGACATGAAATCCCGCACTGGTTTATATGGATGTCATTTCAGTCAGTGCTTCCCAGGTGGTTCAGTGGCAAAGAATCTGCCTGCTTGATCCATGGGTTGGGAAGATCCCCTGGAGAAGGATATGGCAACCCAGTCCAGTATTCTTGTCTGGGAAATTCCATGGACAGAGGAGACTGGTGGGTTATAGTCCATGGGGTGGCAAAGGAGTCACTCACGACTTAGAAATGAACAACAATATTTCATTCAATCCTTACAGAAGCCTTAGAAAATACATTATTTTCTTCACTTTACCCAGAAGGAAATGAGAATGAAAGAGATGTTAGCTGACTTGTTCAGAGACACAGTTGATGAGTAGTACCAAGATTGGAACACTTCTTTCTGCCTGGAAGCACTCCCATCACCCCCTCTAAACACAGCAGGTTCAAAATTAAAGAATGGACCAACTTGAGCCACAGAGGAGTAGGAATAAATAAAGATGATGACTGAGGCTGAAATAAATTCACTTGTCTTTTAAATAGTGATCACAGGGAGTAAGGTTTTCAAAATCCACACTTTAATCTCTGGCTATCGAGGTTAAATTATAGCATAATTATAGCAAAATGCTAGAGCTAAGAGAGAAAAGGAAACTACTGCATGAAGTAAGCGAAAGAGAGAGAACCAGTAAAACAGCAGGAATGAATAAAACCCAGAAAGCATGAAACAAGACGATATCAGTGGGCTCAGACTTACTACTTATGACCTTGGGGAGAGTCCAAGCTCCCCTCCTCCCATTTAACTGTAAATCCAGACAAAGTGACAGAGAAAGGTTAGAAGTAAAAATATAGAGCAAAGAATTACCTTAGTTAGAAATACAAGTAAAAGGTGGCCAAGGACATACCATCGTTAATAGCAAATCTGATAGAAATCAGAGGAAAAACAATGCTTTAAGCAGAGGACAGTTTCTACATGAGGATTAGTGTCCAGTGAAGATACCACTGAAGACAGCCTTATGCACAGTAGTGGTTAAGGACATTCAAATACCATCCTTAAAATCTGAATTATCAAGTAGGCGCAAAAACTATAATGTTGTTTATTTAGCCCAATCCCCAAACCACAGATCCTGCTGGTTTAGCAGTGTTATTTTAGACTGTTGGCCAACATATCTTCCTGCCCTGGGGGCTCAAACCCTACAAACAGTTCCGAGGGGTTTCTTTATTTGCTTCCTTCCTTCCCCCTTCTTTGTGACGCCCGTAAACACACCACACAATTACAAAGTGGCAGCCTCATGCAATATTGGAGCAGAGACACCCTGTTAAATCCGTTCCTGACAGCTGTGAGCCCCTTTTAAATTTCAATTATAAGATCAACAACTATAACTGCCGGCAGACCATTACCACCCAGGGTTCAGGCAGTTCTGGGGATAGAGGGAGCGACTCAGAAGGGGTGGAGGATGGGCTGGGAGAGCCTCCGGAAACCCTCACCTGGTTAAACCTGAATCGTCTGCACCTGAACAATAAACTTAGGTGCAAATGGGAAAGGCTCAGGCCCAAAGCAGGTTTAGGGCTGGAGCCTGTGCCAGCCACCAACCCTGACTGCTCCCTACTTTTCACTTCACCTTGACTGAACTTGTAAACCTGGTCCCTTATTTCAGAAGTTGGGAAAGACAAAGGTGTGCTGTTCCCTGCTGGTTCTCAGGGCAAAGAAAGACTGAAAGAGTCTGCTGTAAACACCAGACCCAGCTCTTGCCTTTTGAAAATAAAAGCCTCGTGGTGCCCCCAGCAACGGCAGCCACAAGTGCCCCCTTGCTCCTGCCAGGCGTTCTGGCCCCCAGCAGGAGGCCTTGGTGTGAAGCTCTCCAGTCTTGTCTTTGACCACAGCTGGTGGGGATGTACAGCTCAGTCAAGTCTCAGAGCAGCTGGGTCATTAGCCAAATACTAAAGAGGATGCTTATACTGCAGGAGACGTGGGTTCTATTCCAGGGTTGGGAGGGTCTCCTGGAGAAGGAAAAGGCAACCTACTCCGGTATTCTTACTGGGAAATCCCACGGACAGAGGAGCCTCGGGAGCTCCCATCCATGGGGTCGCAAGAGTGGGACACAACTTAGCAACTAAACCTCCAACAGTTCCCAAATGAAACAGCTGAAAAAGTACATTTCCATGAAGGGCCTTCCCTCCCAGAATCTGTCTCATCCCATCCACCTCAGCTTCCTTGCTTCTGGGACTTAGATTAGACTGACCCTCATCCCAAGAAGACTTCTAAGTTTTCTGGTATAAGAGGACATCGGAAGTTAAGTTTAATGAGTAAAATCATCGAACTTCTGAAAAGATCTGGATTTTTCATCTGAAGGTGCTTAGAACTCATTGGTAGCAAAGTTTATTATCGTACACTTGATCTTTTGGTTATAGTTACATGGCAGATGTATGTCTTTTTGGGAAATTATACATTCAAAAATGTTCCCTGCCAAGGGTTTCACCCTTATTCCCCCAGAGCTGATTTGGACATTTGCAGAGGTTCCCAAAGAGAACAGCCTGCGTTTGCTACTTTTACTTCAGAAGCCTGGCCCCACGGATTCATGCCTTGAGAACTCTGAAAAGCCACCAGACTAGGACTTTCACCAAGAAGTCCTACTAATTAGCTTGGTTCCCCAAGCCTGGGACTTCTAGCCGGACAGGAATAAAAAGCTACCTGAGATGTTTTTGAAAATTTTGAAAACCTTTCAGGCATTCTTTTGGCACTGCTGCTACACAACCTGCCCATTTGGCCCCCAACAAGTGTTTGAGACGGAAAGAGACATAGTTTGGTTCAGAAGCAAAGGAAAGCTTGATTCCTAGATCTAAGAAGAGAGGAGTGTGAGCTCCAGGGCATATGCTTTCCCCAAGTGGATGGGGCTGATTTATAGGTTCTTTTGGGTCAGGCACAGTTGTGCTGCTCACAAGGCTCCAGATAGAAGGGCCAGAAGCAGCATTTCTGTTCACAGATGGCCAAACTGGGGTGTTGGGCACAGTGGATCTGCACTGGGAACTCTAATCCACCATGTATAAGTGAAGGCCTCTGTTACACACCCAGCGAAACTGGACTAAACACAAAAGAAGAGGTTAGACCACATCACATTAGAGTCTGTGTTATTCCCCTCCTGCTCCTCCTCACATGCGAGCGTGTTTGTTAGTGACACTATGCATACCCTTTGCCTGCAGAACACTATGAAGTCAACACTAGTTGTCCTGGTTAAGATAAATTGAAGAGAATATGGTCAGTATGGTGTGTCTTTGAAATAGGTTTGTAGAGAACATTTCATTTGAACCACTCAGATTTTTTTTTTCTTGTTAAATTTACCTTTATGGCAAACCACTTGCAAATTTGTGTGTGTGTGTGCATGCGTGTGTGCCATCTCAGATATGCTGTCACATAGCTCCTTCCAGTGACCTAGGGAAGCCTTGCACACTCACTGCGAGAATTTTCCTGGTAACTGGAGGAAACATTTATATTATTCCCAGGATATATTTTTACAGGATTTAAACCTCTAACCAGTATCTTTTAGTGCTTAACTAATGTTATAGCTAATGTTAATGTTATAGTCCTGAAAAAGGACTATAACATTCCATACAAGACATTCTTACTTGGATGTAGTCCATATATCAATATTTTGTTAGTGAGATCGTTTTTAAAAATGAATTTAAACTTCTAATTAAAAATCTTTAACAATGGCATATTTTAAATTTCATTTCTTATTGTTTAAAAATTGTATTTTGGCAATAACAAATTTGAAATTAAAATTTGATGAAGATGGACTGGGTAAAGATTATCTCCCATAATCATCAGGATTCTCTGTGTACTAGATAAACATTAGGAATAAAGTTTAATAATAACTCACCTACAATTCTTAAAACTCCAAAATCTTAAACTTTTGGAAACTTTTGGCAGCAAAACCTGACCCAAACCAACACAAGGCTACATATAAATGTATTTCTTCAAATTTGTGAATATTTGTATATTTCTCTGTAGAAATATTAATGTTTTGGGAGAAGGAAACGGCAACCCACTCCAGTGTTCTTGCCTGGAGAATCCCAGGGACGGGGAGCCTGGTGGGCTGCCGTCTATGGGGTCGCACAGAGTCGGACAGGACTGAAGCGACTTAGCAGCAGCAGGGGATGTTACATACATTTATGCACCACATTATGTTTCTAAACTCTAGATAATTTTTAAATTCCCAAACATATCTGATCCAAGGTTTTACATAAAGGATTTTGAACTTGCCTATAAAATCAGACTATAGCTCATGCTTTAGGATGCTTGGAGAAGGCAATGACACCCCACTCTAGTACTCTTGCCTGGAAAATCCCATGGATGGAGGAGCCTGGTGGGCTGCAGCCCATGGGGTCGCAAAGAGTTGGACACGACTGAGCGAATTCACTTTCACTTTTCACTTTCATGCATTGGAGAGGAAATGGCAACCCACTCCAGTGTTGTTGCCTGGAGAATCCCAGGGATGGGGGAGCCTGGTGGGCTGCCGTCTATGGGGTTGCACAGAGTCGGACATGACTGAAGCGACTTACCAGCAGCAGCAGCAGCAGTAGGATGCTTTCTTTAGGATTCCACCTCTCTGTTCTTTGAAAGACACCATCTATGTATAATATTTACACAAAATTTGCACCTGGTTGCAATGAGAATGGAGTCTATTCCCTAGAAAAGGTTTTATGCCTTATCAGTTTGTCCAATCTTTGGAACTATTAGGTGTCTCAGTTAAGTTCAACTTATATTGCTTTCCACTGTCCAGACGCTAGGAGCCATGAGGGATGCAGATATAAGACATGTAAATACCATTCATCTGTAATGACAGGCTGAATGTTATAAAAGGCAGAGTTACAAGCAAAATGCTGATGGGTCAAAAAGGAAGAGTAATATATGTTAAGGGCGGCTTCACAGAGGAGGGGCCACTTGAACTTACACATCTGTGCCTTTGCCAGGATAATGAAATTTTCACTGGTAAAGAGGTAAGAGATGCTCTTCTAAAGATTTTCACTGATCAGAGAAGCCCTGACCTTTACTATTTTTAAAAGGATGCTAGTATATAATGACAGAAAAAGAAAGAAAATAGGATATTTCAAAGCAAGGCTACAAAAATTGAGGTATATTTTAATATTTGCATGCTTTCTGCATAGAAAATGCAACATAATAAAATTGTAGTCATGGGAATAACTGTTAGGTTGCAAACCGTGCTTATGTATAGTCTATCTGTAGGAGTCATCTGGTTTAAAAAGGTGTATGAATACCATCTTTGATTCTCATCAGTTATCCCTGTGATTGTATATGTTGACTTGTTTGAAGATGAGATAAATGTCTACGCTTAAGGGCCCATGTGAAAGTGAGACCAGTACGAAATAAGACCTTCTGAGCCCTCTGATATCTGTTACCTGCCCACCCCCTCTACCTAGCTAACCCTACAATTGTTTGAAAGAATCCAGGCAAGAGAAACGGTGCCGGCAGTGTCAAGTGAAAGAAGCTTAGCTTTAGTTTTGTACATGTATCATTCAGGATATGTTGGATTATGTTGCAGTAACAAGCAGCCCGCAGATGCCAAATGAACTAACAACATTTGTCTCCTGCCCACACATGTCCACAGAGGCTCAACAGGAAGGCTCCCTGTAATTACTTGGGAATCCTGGCTGATGGAGGATTCCCCAGCCCCTTCATTTGGTGTCCGTTGCTAATGATCCCCTGAGCAGCATGGCAGATCACACTCAGCTTCTTAAAGAGTTTGCTTTTTGACTTTTCCAGTCACATTGATAGACCAGAGCAATCCACATGACCACACCCGGAAAGAACAACCCTGTTCTGGAAGATCAAGAGCTAGAATTAACAGGTTAAGAGTGTTAATGACAACGTTATCAGGGAAAAGGGAGTCTTACAAGATTCTTAAAAAGAAAGAAACCCAGCGACATATGGTTGAGCTAATAGATAAAGTGAAGGAGCGCATAGATTATCTGAAATTGGGTGCCTAGGGAGAGCAAGCTGGGAGACACATTGGACTAGCAGAGAGCTAGAAGTGTAGGGTTCTCTCCGCCATCCCTGACTGAACGGTGTATTCACGTTAAGCAAGATACTTATTCTGGCTTCGCTTCAGTACTTCCAAGGGGAAAAGAGACACAGAGATGGTAATGTATACAGCCTTCCTGTTAGTCTGAGGGTTAATGAAAGTTGGGGGATGGGGCACTTAACTCCTTGTTTTCTATTCAATTCTGGGGAGAGCTGCCTCTAAAACAAAACGAGCCTTTTCTTTGAGTTCACAGTACATTTCCACCGTGACAAATTTTGCCAACCTCACCAAAATTTGAGCTAAACCTGAATAATAAGTTGACTATTTATTTTATGAATTGGATGTGCATCCTGCTGGATTTTCCAAGTGGTTATGACAACAGAATCCCTCATCTATAATATCCATCCACAGCCTGCACATATAGCTCTCTTGTTTGCTCTGAAGATAATACATTGATTGAGCCTCTTTTGATGGCATTCTTTCCATGCTTCTCACATGAGGAAGAATTACTGCTGTTTTCCCTAGGGGACCTAAAACGACTGCATTTTTACACGTATTATTTACTGTATACATCCTAATATCAAAATGGTCAATTCATTTATAATCTTTTTAGCATGCCTTAGAGAATAAAAGGTTTGTTCTTACATTTGTATGGGGAGGTTTTTTCATCTTTTTTGGTATGTGAGTTTTACTTTAAAACTCATTAACTGATCTCATGCTCATGAATAGTTAACATTAATGCACAATTAGCATATGATAATGTATGACACACATTTCAAGCAAATATTAGACAGCCTAATTATACTGAATATTATTGTGTTCAGCTATGCAGGTTCACAAAAAATAATGAATGGTATGTTCATTTTTATTGAATCCACTTACCTGACTTAGAGTGATGATTTAAAAATGAACACAGTTGAAAATAAATGCACTTATATTGAATACTGTTATGTACTAAGGAATATTTCCAAGTAGTAAAAGCTGGAGGTCAGTTGGCTAGTACTTTTGCTTTTAGGTAAAAGATTATTTTAGATGCATATTGTAGGATATTAGAGCTCAGTCTTAAAATCCTTCAGAACTCAAAGGCTGTTTTATGTAAAATGTTCTGACAGGCAAAACAGTTCCTTTTTAATCATAATTCACCTCTGCTCTGTAGGCTTAGTGTGGAGAACAAAAATATCGATGCATAGTAACAACTATTTTTGGCATATGCCGAATGGAAGGTGCTTAGGAAGAAGGGAAATTCTACTAAACTGTACCTTTGCTCTAAAAGCACCAGAAGAAATCAAGCAAGAGAGAAAGGATGCTTGGGTAAATCCTCTCACTTGCTTGAATTATTAACAAGAGTTTACCTGTCTTTTCAAGTGTTCTCTCATTAGGGCTAAGTTTCCTATTCAAGTAAAATAAGATAAATGAATAGGCTATGATTGAACTTTGACTTTCTAGTTTAAGAATGCACTACTTGAAAAGTCTATTAGCCTCACAAAAATGATACTTCCTTTTAAAAGAAGCACAAAAACCCACAGTAAAGATAATCTTATGTTTCCCATTGTGAACAGAGAGAATTATTCTGGTCTGAGTTGTTACACAAGCCAATTTTTGTACCTGGACTTGATCCAGCTACTAGGCTAACTGAGAAAGGCTCATTCTGCTCTCTTGCCCCCTCCTTTCCTCCATGTCCTCATATTAACTTTGAGGAGTCCATCTTCAGAGCTCTTGGCTGATTTCTATTTTAAGAGCCTAGTTCAGCCATTATAATTAGTCCCCAGTTTGTATGGAATTCTCTCAGGCATTTGAAAGATTTCAAGACCTTAAATAAGCACTTCTCAAATTTTTCCACTGAACTATCCATTGTGGCAGAAGAAAGACAACTTATCTTTGGGGGCTTGAACCCCTAACACAAAATGAGGAATGTCTTTGAAGTCTTTCTTTTGCCATATAGTTCTGTATACTTCTTGTATTCCTCTAGATAGAACTGAATTTTTAAGAAGAGATATTAATATTCTGAATTATTTATCACTGAATAAAATAGATGGCCCAGGAAGACACACTGTGCCTATGGCTTTGAAAGCTCCCTAACACACTGTTAAGTGTTCATTGGTGTACCAGAACTTCAAGATGGGAGCCTAATCTGTTTCATGGTAAATCTTTTGATAAAGTGAGTTTAAAACTAATTATTAAATGTTTGCAATTACAAACAATGCATCAAAGCAACCATCCATCAATAGAGAACAGGTTAAATTCACTAAACTACACCCAGGCAGTATAACACTATGCAACAGTTTAAAAGGAAAAACAAAATCTATTGTATTTTCATGAAAAGAGGCCCATAATATTATACATATATATATATATATATAAATATGTATATATATTATATATGAGGAAAAAGTCACAGAATAGTCAGAGTGTGATCCTATTAATAGTATAAGACATTTGCAAAACTTCGTATGAAGCTAGATCTGAGGAAATTTCACTTTGCACAGGAATGTATTATCTAATTTTTTTGTACAAAGTATGGACTAGTGGAAATCTGAAACAACTAATGTAATCCTATTTTGAAAACAAACCAAAAAGCTTTGCATAAGTTGCAATTGTGATGAATCTAACCAGATAGAAACAATCTCTGTTTATTCAGCTTTTTTTTGGATCTCTGTATAATCTTTACACTAGAAGGAAAGATTCTGCTCTTTTGCACAAATTAAGAATTCTTTCTGTAGTTTTCCTGATGATTGGTTATATGGACTTCTTTTAAGTAATTTTATCTGCTGCTGAACTATTACCTTCAAATATTCCTCAAAGCACATAGTTTCGTTTGGAGTTTAAGAAGTCTGACCTTACCCATCTTAAAACCTCCCTCCAAATGATTACAACCTTGATATCATAAAGCTTCCTATGCACTGTGTATTAGTCTGTATAACATATTTGTACTTTATTAAAATTAATATTTTAAACTACTTATCAAGTAAAATGGGTAGTTCAGAAAGCCATACTGTGCTTTAGCTTTGAACGTCCCTAACGTGCCTCCAGATGCCATCCTAAATGGTGTATTTTCAGAAGAAGTCGCCACGGAATTGTTACTGTGCTGTCATTAAACAAAGTTTTCCAAATACAAGTGTCATTCTCTTACTCATCCAGTTCTTTGACAAACATTTATTCTCTTCTCTATACAAGACACTGGCATAGATATCACGAGAACTTAACACTCTCAGTTTCTGCCTTCCCAGAATTTACCAGCAAGGGAGGGATTCAGAAAAGTAAACAGGTGGTTACAAGACAGTGTGTGGACACGACAGAGGCCCATAGGATCTAACAGGGGGTCACCTAACAAGTCAGAGGAGGTTTCCTGGAGGAAGTGATACCTAAGTTTAGATCTGAAGGACCAGTAAGAAGTAACCAGGGTGTGGAAGAGGGCAGGGGAGGGTGTGTTCCAGGGTGGCCTAGGCACAGAGAAGTATGAGCACAATCCCAGGGTGGAAAGTAAGCACAGTATATTCATGGATCAAAAGAAGTTTAGTATGACTGACAGTGGAATTAGAGGTTGGGGGTGGTGAGGTCTGCTGTCTCAGAAGGTAACTGGGGCCAGATCATGAAGGACCTTGAAACACTTGGTAGTAAGCACAGACTTTGCTCTAAAGGTCAGGAGAATCTACTAAAAACTTTTAAGCCAGGGAGCAGATGAAACGTGGTCTACTACCAGTAAGTAGGAGGCTAGTCTTAGGCATTGATTTATTTTGATTTCTGAACTTCATTTTCTCATCTTTAAAATTAGGACAATGGCACATATCTCAAGGGTTGTTATGAGATTTAAATGGAATATTAGAAAACAATGAAGCTAGATCAGTTTAGTTCAGTTCAGTTGCTCAGTCATGTCCAACTCTTTGCAACCCCATGAACCGCAGCGTGCCAGGCCTCCCTGTCCATCACCAACTCCCAGAGTTCATTCAAACTCATGTCCATTGAGTCGGTGATGCCATCTAACTATCTCATCCTCTGTCATCCCCTTCTCCTCCTGCCTTCAATCTTTCCCAACATCAGGACTCTTTTCCAATGAGTCAGCTCTTCGCATCAGGTGGCCAAAATATTGGAGTTTCAGCTTCAACATCAGTCCTTCCAATGAACACCCAGGACTGATCTCCTTTAGGATGGACTGGTTGGATCTCCTGCAGTCCTTGCAGGACTCTCAAGAGTCTTCTCCAACACCACAGTTCAAAAGCACCAATTATTCAGGGCTCAGCTTTCTTTATAGTCCAACTCTCACATCCATACATGACCACTGGAAAAACCATAGCCTTGACTAGACGGACCTTTGTTGACAAAGTAATGTCTCTGCTGTTTAATATGCTGTCTAGGTTGCTCATAACTTTCCTTCCAAGGAGTAAGCATCTTTTAATTTCATGCTAGATCAGTGTCTGTCTTATATTAGAAGCCAGTGATATCTCCTGATACCTCACAAGTCTATGGTATTTTATTTCTATTGGTATTTTTTTATTTTATTTTATAACATGTTGATAATTGAATTGATAATGAATTACTAAAATGAGTCTTTATAACAAGGCCATAATGCTATTCAATGAATGACCATGACTATAGGCCAAGAGGCAATCAATGTTCTTGTACAAGTTATTAAAATTGTAAGCTATGTGTTAATGTTATTGAACCAGGCTCATTTTGCCCTACCTGCTGAGATGCTGAGGTTTATTCACAAGGCGAACCAAGCCAGGAGGCAGTAGAACAAGTCTCAGATCTGCGTCCCCTAAGGAAGGGGCTTGGATTATTTATGGAATAAAGAAGCAGAATAAAGGTGTGGGGCATGGGGGTGTGGGAATCACGGGAAGGTGACTGGAACAAGGTGCAGTAATTGTTGCTCTGAGCAGGTGTAACTAAACTACACCTGAAAGTGCTTAGCAGGATCTGGTGGTGGAGTTTCTGGCCCTCTGATGTTGAAGGTCATCAGGGGGATGTTTAGGCATGCCCAGTTGGAGGGTCAGTGGTCCTATCCAGCTTTAACCAGCTCAGCTCAAACTAGGCTACATAGTTGACTCTGAATACTTGTAAAACAACTGGGGCAAACATCTAATTGTTTAGGCTCCATGCCTCTTGGAGTGCATGCAAAAATTGAAATAACCTTGATTAGTGAAGGCAGGGTACAGGTGAGATGGATTTAACTAATGATTACTCATGCTTTGATGACCTTTCAGGAATATTGGAAGCAGCAACACTGGGTGTTTTTTCTTGATCCTTTGTCCTTTTAACTAAGCAAATGTGTTACTTTCTCAAATTTAATATTTTCTTTAGAGTTCATATTTTGTATTTTTAAGACTGCTCAATTGTGGCTAACAAAACAAACCAATGAGAAAAAGGCAGAGAGAGGAAGGGACGGGGGAGAGAAAAAAGGTGGCAAGGTGGACAGTTACAACCAAAGAATGACATTTTGTTTTGCTTCATGAAAAGTGAGATGAAACTTTCCTTTAGGCTATGGAAAAACCATATGCCAATCAAAAATTAAAATAGTACACAAAACAATAACCCATTGAAAGTTGAAATCTTATTGGCAATATGCATGTTTGAAATGTACATTTTAAATGAAATCATCTTTGGGAATGTGATTCTCCCCAGACCTGTACAAGATTTATAATTTCCTTTTTATTTTATCAAGTGAGTTTGCTTAGCAAAACCATGCAATAGCAACTCTATTATTCTTGAATATTACTTTAAAAATAATCTCTAGAGGATGTGGGGTGGGAGGTGGGAGGGGGCTTCAGCATTGGGAGATTGTGTTCACCTATGGCTGATTCGTGTCAATGTATGACAAAACAAATACAGTATTGTAATTAAAAAAATAAAAAAATAAAAATAAAAATAATCTGGATAGGGGATTCAGCCTGGGATCCAATGGCAAGAGTTCTAACCAGCCAGGGATTCTAGTAAGTTACCCCCTAGCCTGTAGGTAATTCTGTAGTCATACCGAGATGGAAGGAGCACAATGAATCTGCCCAGTACCAGTGCAGAAGTAGGGAAAACAACATGGAAACAAAATTCTGGAACCTTTTTCCCAGGAATAGGCAAATTATTTAATAGAAGGCTAGATATTTAGCAGAAAGCATCTGGTCCTTCAAACAGAGACTGATGTACAGAGAAACCATTATAATCTGTGTAGCTATAAGGTTAACGATTGTGATTCAAGAATTGACATTTATTTTCACATTTCATGGACAGAATTAGTACCGTATGGCAACTAACCACTGGGAGGTTAAAAATCACAAGATGATAAAGTTCTGCTTTTAAAATAGAAAAAATCAAAATGCTTTAGACATCTTTGGTTTTATTCCACTTTCCTTTTTCCTTTTCTTTCCCTGGGAAGTTCGCCATACAGTATCAATCACTCAGAAAACATTTAATAATAATTTGATGATTGTAAACATTATGTACATGCATATGGAAGATACAAGCTTGGGTTTATTAGTGGAAGGGGAAAAGTGAAATTGTTAGTTGCTTAGTTGTATCCCACTCTTTGCGACTCCATAGACTGTAGCCCACCAGACTCCTCTGTCCATGGAATTTTCCAGGCAAGAATACTGGAGTGGGTTGCCATTCCCTTCTCCAGAGGACCCTCCCAACCCAGGAATCAAACCTGGGTCTCTGGCACTCCAGGCAGATTCTTCACCATCTGAGCTGCTGTAGCCCAGTGGAAGTGAAGGCCTTTATCAAAAATACCTTTTATAAAGGATCACCCACTTTTATCTCATTCTCCTAAAACTTCAGCTGAGAAAAACCAAGCATCTTTCTTTAGATCTTTAATGATGAATTTTTTTCATCATTTGATTTAAAAGTAATGTTTCTATTTAGTGGTGCCCCAGATATCCTCGCTGGGGCTTCCCTGGTGGCTCAGCAGTAAAGAATCCACCTGCCAATGCAGAAGACATGGGTTCGACCCAAGGGTCAGGAAGATCCCCTGGAGAAGGCAATGGCAATCCATTCCAGTATTCTTGCCTGGGAAAGCCCCTGGACAGAGGAGCTTGGCAGGCTACAGTTCATGGGGTCGCAAACAATCGGACATGACTGAGCAACTAAACACCACCACCAACAAAATATCCTCCCTATCAGTGCCCCAGATTACAGTTTGATATTTATTCCTTTAGCTGAAAACTAAGTGGCTTGCTACAATACAAATATCCCCATAAAAGGTAGCAATTAATCTTTTGCATCATACTGGGACTCATGAATCCAGTGTAGAAAAGGAAACTGAGTGGCCCAAGTTATTAGATATATCATTGCAGAAGGAGAAAGATCTGAGTTGAAAAGCAGCAGAACAGGGAGGCTACAGCTGACCACAGAGCTCAACTGCTATCCGGAGAATTGGCTGAGCACAGCTCCAGGTGCAGAGGGTTCAGGCAGGTGGTTTCTTTTATATCCATGGTGTGAATATTTGTAGGTAACGGTGCTAGAGGATCTGCATTTGAGTCCTGGGGCAAAATCTTCTAGGCAGCAACCAGTGGGAAAGCTTTTTCTGGCTGATTCAAACAAACCCAGTGGACATTCCAGAAGAGTCAAACTGCAGTTCTTTCCTTGAATGGATTTATCAGAAGCAACAAGGAACAGGAATGGGAAAGGGCAGGAGCAAGATTAAAAAAATATTGAATTTGTAGTTGAGGCACAATATTTGTATTTTAAAGATGGAAATTTGATGATAGAGCTAAAGATCTCTTTGCAATTATTAAAGCAGCTGAAAATGAAGTGACCAGAGGAGAATCTAGGGGAAAGCCTGAATGGTTATGTTTGCCAGTTGGCCCAATCTCAAGAACTTTTTAATACCCAGTGAGGTGGGCTCCGGAGTTAACATTATAAGCACATTTTTAGTTATACATGAATATTCCCAGTGATACCCACCATTTATCAAGCACTGCAGCAGGTGCTATAATAAGCTTCTTTCAGTTAATTTTCATAATAATCTGGGTATAATAATTATCATTTTACAGATGAGGACACTGGGGCTTAGAGTTAACTAGTTCACCCCAAATTTCAGAGACAAGCAACTGTATTCATTTGCTAGTATGTATAAGCCACTGTCTGAGTGGCTTAAAGTAATAGAAATTTATTTCTTCATAGTTCTAGGAGCCAGAAGTCTAAGATCAAGGTGTCATCAGATCTGGATTCTTCTGAGGCCTCTCTCTTTGGCTTGTAGATGGTCTGTAGATGGCCATCTGCCCTCTGTGTCTATGTCCTAACCACTGCTTAAAAGTACACCTCAGAATGAGATTACAGTCCACCCAAACAACCTCAGTTCACTTTAATTACCTCTTTAGAGGCACCATCTCCACTAACACTCATTCTGACTGGGGGTTAGAACTTCAACAGATGGATTTGTGGGGGGGACACAATGCATCCTGTTTTAGCAATTCTTTTCCATTTTTAACGTAGATATTTACCATAGATAACATGATTGAATTCCAACCATAAACTATAAAAACACCAATGAAATAGAAACTACTCCAGGTATGTCAAAACAAGAAGTCTCTCACAAGGAAATTGGTACCTAGGTGACAGAACCAACAAGAGGTCAGTCAACCCAGAGATGAATAAGCACAGAAAAGTATTCATTCTCCTAGGACTGTGGGACAAAGCGGGTCGCTGGTATCCCTGGAGCAGCATGGGATCTGGGGCTACCTGGTGGATCTGAACCACTCTGGGCCTGCCCAGAGGAGCTGGGACTGGCGAGGGGAAGTCTGGTGCGCTATGGTGCCATGGAGAAGATATGCGCTAAGGAGATGCCACCTGAAACATCTTGACTTCTCCCCTCTTCCAGTGCCAGCCTCTAGAAAGACATCCCCCAAACTGGATGGCGGGAGAACCACAGAGATGTAGTTCCCACAGTTCCCTATGGTAAAGAGCAGAGCAGGAGAAAGTCAAGAATGGCTCTGAGAGCAAACAGCCACAGACCACCACCACTATGGAGAGTTTATTTGAGAGGCTGCACATGCTGTTTCCCAACTAGTGGTTTTGTGGCCCTTATACTGCTACCAGCTAAATCCCTTTAACAACTGTGAAGCAGCAACATTGAGTTTAGGCCTGGTTTAAAGCCAGGATGCTGGTACTTGTATGCATAGATCAGAAAAGCCCCATATTTTGTACTGAAGGACCGTTTCCTTCCTAGTTTCCCTTAGCCCATGAGATTGTTTTCTAAATGAGCAAATACTTGCAAAGAGGTTTGAGACTATAAAAATATGACTGATTATCTGACAATTGCTTGTTTCACTCACTATCTGTGTATGCATACTTTCTCCTTTCATGCAGTTCTTGAAGGAGGAATAAATCTTTGCAGAAATCTGTGGTTCCCAGCAGCATCAGGATTGATCATATTAATAACATATATGTGGAGCCCTTTGTGGGGGAAGGGACTGGGAGAAAGGGGAGTACATGTGTCATGTGGCTAGAATCCTCTACAGCAACACGTAGCAGAGGGCATGGGATGCCAGACATGTGAACAATATCATTCAGAGCCACTGGTTTTTCTATGCAGAGATTTTTCAAGACCTGGGCTGCTTTTGCCTGCTTAATGTGCTCTGAATTTCCTGCAGTCAGACCCCACTGCATGGTTAATGACACAAGTTTCAGGAAGCTTGGGGATTGTGCTGATAGAGACCAGAGATTCTAACCCTGTCAAAGTAGAAAGAGACGACATACTTAAAATAATGTAAGACACCAGTTCCTAAGCCCCTCAAGCAATTGAGAAACAAGAGATTTTTGCAGACACACTAATCACACCAGATTTTTCTGAAGGCAGTAGCCACCAGTCCTCCCTTCTAAAAATGCAGATCAACAGAGGACTAATTTGGAGTAATCTAATGAGACAACAGGTAACAGAGGTGATTATTCTAGGGGTGGTGGTGAGCAAGTAGCCATGTGCACAGATGACACCAAGTCATCTCTCTGACCAGCGTGCCTATGTACAATATAGAAGGTGTATATAACAGAAGGACAGCTGATGGAACCGCTGGAAAAAGAAAGTCATTCATTAATAAATATAATTCAGCCATCAAGATACTGCTACACCTATTGAGCAATACTGCATTCATGAGATCAATATCTGTGATTCAGGAGAAATAATAAAACAGGAGACTCAGTCATCATGGGTGTAACTCCTTGCTTCTTGGTGGGCCTCAGTGGTCAGGCTCGGTCTACGTATAGTGCTTTCCCTGCTGGCTCTTGGGATGGTCACTAACCTGAAGCTATCATTTGGCAGGGACTGTACCTGTATTTGTATTTGCTTTATCCCCAGCATCCAGCACAGTGTCTGGCACATGGTGGGGACAAATTAATCTCCAGGATGTTGAGTTTGCACATAAAATGCTTGAAGTATTTTGCCATCATGTTTCACTGTGGTTGAAATTATTTTTACTTTCTTAGCAAATGGAATCGCAATGTGATTTCATAATGTGAAATCATAAAATTTAGCTTCACTAAATTTATTCTCTAATTTTTTGGAGGAGGGGGCATTTAATTATAAATGGAAATTTGGGTAAGAGGCTTCAAGTTTGAAGTGTTCCAGAGCTCTGTGGAGGCCACACCATCTTATTCTTCAATTTAGGACACCTGAGAGCAGTTGATATTTAAAGTGGTTTTCAAATACGGTGCTCATTGGAATCACCTTGAGAGTTTTAAACCTCTGATGCCCTGGATTCTAAAGTAATTGGTTTGAGATATAGCGTGGTCATGGGGACAGGGGTTTTAATGGGGACATTAAAAAATGTTCCAGGTGATTCAAAAACACAATCAAAGGCAAGAACAAAAGTAAGACTCTTCTGCAGACATGAATACTTAACATAACTGATGAGAGTCTTAAGTGACCTCATCCATTTGTCTTCTTAAGTTACCAACAAAGGGAGATGTGGTCCATCCTTCATGGAAGTCAGTGTATTTTCTCTTGAACACCATGTTTGGCAGATTGGTGACACAAGGTCATGCAGACTGCTTCTCTTCCTCTTCATAATGGACACCTCCCATGTTATGCTTTTGGGTTCTCTCCATCTCCCCCACTCCCACCACTCAAGCTTAGCCTTCTGTTAGCTTTAGAGTGGAGCATAATCCTCTACCCATCCTCCTGCTTTGGGGGCTTCCAAGAGCATTTGATTTTAAGCAACTTCCAACTAGTCACTGAGGAAACTGGTACAGAGCAATAAAACATAGTGAAGTTAACAAGTTCCAGAAGTTTCTAATCATCTTGATGGTAGCAGTCTCTTTTATAGCTCATGCTTCTCCCATCTGAGATAGTGACTAGATGCTGGAACCCACTAAGCCTCTCCCTAACTTCTATTTTCTTTCTCTCAGTTGAAGATCATGCCAAGATTCAGTCACCAACTCACCCCCCGCCCCATCACTTGCTGCAGCCTCTGGGCAGATGGATCCTGGTCCATCCTGGTCCATTTGTGTGAGCCCCTCCTGCCCAGGGGATGGATACCCACTTCACCAGCTTTTGTGTCAGCCTGGCCAACTAACCGCTTTTAAAACATTGCCTCCATGGAAAAATGTGTTTCAAACTGGAAACAAGTCACATACAAATAAACTCTGGGGACTCAATCTGTTTGTAAGTTGAGGATACTTACAATGCAGGAATTATTATTCAAAGGAAAGAATTCCATAACGTGAGTTAACCCATTGGTTCAGCCTTAAGTGTTAAATAATATCAGCAATAGAACTAAGGTGCTGGCAAGTGTCAGAAGGTGTGTTGGGAGCATAATACCTGGCAGTACGGTTCTACTACAAGCTACTGCTTACCATCGAGATGACTGCCAAGACCTAAGGAGGTGCCTGGTCCTCAAAATTAGCTTAAGTTTGGAATAACAGTGTACAAGTGTACAAGAAAAGATCCCTACTGTGAGTCAAACACACACCAAATAGAATTTAATCCTCACACACCCACAAGGATTAGGCTTTGTTATTACCCAATTTTACAGAGGAGTAAACTGAGACACAGAGAGGAGAAATGACTCTCCTACAGCACAGGGCTCATGAACGTTGAAGCCAGGATTTTCAGTGCACAGTATGACCTCAGAGGCAGCACATGTCACCACGTGCAGGTCACCACAGTCAGATAAAAGATGTCATGAGTCATGAGGTACATCTAAAGATGAAAAAATGGCACTGGGTTGGCCCTGGCAGCTCCTGGTGTGACAGGTTCAGAGAGGGCAGGGCTGTGTTTGTGCGCAAGAACACGCAAAGGAGCTTGGGACTATAAGGTTAGACATTTGGCTCATTTAAATTTAAATGTACTGAAGGACTGGAGTGAATGCCTTGATTGTCTGACTTCCCTAACACTATTCCTGCTCGTGCCTGAGAGCCATCATGGAGGAGCCCACCAAGTCTAGACCTTCTTACGGTCTTAAAAACAACTGAGCTTTTTCTATTTATAACTTTCACTTTTCTATTTAGGTTTTCATTAAATACAGTGTATGAATTTCCAAAATCAGCTTTACAATGCATTTCCCTCTCTGAGAAGAGCACCCTGTAAGAAATATTATCAAACCTCTAACATTAAAAATATATATATTTTGTAAACGTTAGCAATTTAACCCCAAACAAATTGCAAATAAATAATTTATAAGTCTCTTGAATGAAGAATCCCAGTTCTTAATTTTTGTAACAGTTTTTATTATGTTAAGATTCAGCTATACCTCTCCTAGGAATAGGTTGTACATTTCTACGGCCTCAGGGCACAAGGATAATCACTGGGCCATTAAAATTAGCACCAATACATAGTAAACTAGTATAGTTTTTCTTGGAGATCAGTAAGATGCACCATAATATGAATAAAATACATAAGAGACCAAGGAGTTACAGATTCAAATTTCCACATTAAAAAATTATAGGTTCACAATTTTAACCCACAATTTTATAATTTAAAAATCTGTGAATACAGTATTTCCATAACTCTGTTGGTGGCATTTAAACCAGTAAAATGCTATTTGTGGGCTCTGAAAATCCCCTTTTGAATGCTGACCCTATGTTTTGCCTTAGAAATTTAAATGTGTTTGATTACTGGGTGGTACCAGGTCCTGCTGTGGATGTTATATAATGTGAAGCATGTACAGAGTATTACTTTTTTAAAATGGAAAAACTCTAAACTCTGAAAAAAAAAGGCTCCAGGGACTTCAGATAAAAGATTTTAGGCTTTTTAGTACAGGAGCATTTGACTGACATAAAATTCAGCAAAACACATCACTTAATCTGCTTTTTAAAATTCGCTCATTCTCATCACAAGAAAAATGCTTTTTTTCTCTTTCTTTAATGTTGTATCTGTATGAGAGATGGATGTTCACTAGACCTCTTTTGGTAGTTATTTCATGATACAATAAGTCAAGTCATTAAGTTGTTTACCTTAAACTTACCTTAAACAGTGCTGTATGTCAACTATATCTCAATAAAACTGGAAAAAATTCATTCATTTATCAATGTAACATCTTATATTGAATATCAAGGGTGGGGATATAATTATGATTAAAACTAGAACAATATAATGAGGAAGACAAAATATTAAATTGTCACACATCGGAATATATAATACAAACTCAGTTTAGTACTCTAAAAGGACTTGGTATCACCCAGCCTACAAAATGCATGTTTTAAAATACTTTTGAGCTGATTGTACTGGTATTAAGCCACCATGGTGATAGAGCTAAAAGGTTCAATGTTTTAATGTAAATTTTTAAAAATGGAAAAATTCTAAACATGAATGAAACAAGGACATTTTTGCTAGACATTTTGCCATACATGGAAGTGCAAGACAAGTCAATGAACTATCTAAGCCATTTACTCAAAAGAAAGGGGGAATTTGAATGAGCAAATATACTAAATTCTACTTGGCATGGCTGGAATTTGTGTATGTTTCTTTTATTTTTTTGGGATTTGTATATATTTATTCAAATGTCTGGTTAATAGTGTGCATGTAAGAAACAACTTTTTAACCCTTGCAATCTAATGCAATATATAAATAACTGTCTTATAAAAAGCTGTTATTATCACCACTGTTTTATAGAAGTGATAACTGAGGCACAGAGTGATTATGTAATTTGCTTCTCTCACCTAACTGTTTATAGCAAGTGGCAAGCCCTAAACTGAACACCATACTGCTCCTGGATGCTGACTCTGCTTATAAATGTGGAGCATGAATCAGTGGGGACTAAGATGAGGGGGACAGTGAGGGAGAGTGAAAGAACTTTGGAGAACTGAGTTCAAGTCCTAATTTTACTACTTACTAGCTATATAATTTTGAACCTTAGTTGTAAATGATAGATTATAATCACTACTTCTCAGGGTGGCTGTTAAGGCTGAATGGACATACACTGTGTGTGCTTAGTTGCTCAGTTGTGTCTGACTCTTTGTGACCCCATGGACTGTAGCCTTCCAGGCTCCTCTGTCCATGTGGATTCTCCAGGCAAGAGTACTGAAGTGGGTTATCATGCCCTCCTCTAGGGGATCTTCAACCCAGGGATTGAACCTAGGTCTCCCGCATTGCAGGCAGAATCTTTACCATATGAGCCACCAGGGAAGGCCAAGAAGATGCAAGTGGGTAGCCTATTCCTTTCTCCAGGGGATCTTCTGGACCCAGGAATGCAATGCAGGTGGATTCTTTACCAGCTGAGCTACCAGGGAAGCCCCTGGACATCCGCTAGATTTGTAAAATTAAAAGTCTGAAAATAGTTGGTTGCTAGGAACATAGAATCGGAGAAGGCAATGGCACCCCACTCCAGTACTCTTGCCTGGAAAATCCTATGGACGGAGGAGCCTGGTGGGCTGCAGTCCATGCAGTCGCTAAGGGTCAGATACGACTGAGCAACTTCACTTTCAGTTTTCACTTTCATGCATTGGAGAAGGAAATGGCAACCCACTCCAGTGTTCTTGCCTGAAGAATCCCAGGGACAGGGGAGCCTCGTGGGCTGCTGTCTATGGGGTCGCACAGAGTCGGACATGACTGAAGTGACTTACCAGGAACATAGAATAATGGGAATGCTCCTTATACACTATTGAGTATAAACTGGTAAACCTTTGGAAAATAGGTTGGCATTTATCCTGTTAAGTTGAACCCCACCCAGAGAAATTTGCACATAGCTACACTAGTATGGCACCCCACTCCAGTGCTCCTGCCTGGAAAATCCCAGGGACGGAGGAGCCTGGAACGCTGCAGTCCATGGGGTCGCTGAGGGTCAGACATGACTGAGGGACTTCACTTTCACTTTTCACTTTCATGCATCGGAGAAGGAAATGGCAACCCACTCCAGTGTTGCTTGGAGAATCCCAGGGAAGGGAAAGCCTGGTAGGCTGCCGTCTATGGGGTCGCACAGAGTTGGACATGACTGAAGTGACTTAGCAGCAGCAGTACACTGGTCTATATGTATAAAAATGTTCTTTGCAATGTTACTTATAATAGCCCCAAATTGAAAACAAGCAAAATGTTTAGACAGGAGAATGGACACATCAATTGTGGACAAGTCACACTATGGAACATAAGAAAATAGTGAAAGGGAATGAACTTTATTCACAGAAAACAACATGGTTACATTTTAAATCCATTGTTGGTTAAAAAGAAGCAATTCTCAGAAGACTATGTGTAGTGTGACACCATTTTTATAAAGAAATAAAACAAGTAAAATTTAAAATATCTTGTTTAGAAATAGAGCCATGTGAGGTTAAATTATTTAGGAATAATAAGGGAATGATAAATTCAGCATTCAGATTGTTGTTGCCTCTGTGGGAGATAGGGTATAGACAGATGTATGTGGAGGTGCTGGTCTGAGATGAGCATATTCATATCTTTAATATTATTAATGATGTTCTGGGTTCCTCTATTGAATAGTGGCATCACAGATGTCAATTTTTTTAAATTGCTTATATAACATATATATTACATATAATCTTTTTGTAAACATCAAATCCTACCCAGTACTCACTAAAAACTCTGTTTAATGCAACTGTTAAGTCTTTTGAGAAATCTCACTCCTTGCTCCCTCTGTTCAACATCTTGTCCAAAAGTAGACACACATAGTAGATGCACAGAAAGGATCAGATAAACTTGGCTAAGAAGAAAGTAAAATACAATATTCATGAAGTGCTTTGCAAATGAAAAATGCTATACAAGCCTGCCAGGCTCCTCTGGTGATGGAATTCTCCAGGCAAAAATACTGGCCTGGGTATCCATCCTGGTCTCCAGAGGATCTTCCCAGCCCAGAGATTGAACCCAGGTGTCCTGCACTGCAGGTGGATTCTTTACTATCTGAGCCACAAGGGAAATAGATACAAACATAGGTCTAAAAATTTTTTTCACAGTAATTCTTTTAGTTCTCACTCTCTCAAGACTAAATTGCTTTAACTGGTGGTCTTGCAAGGAAATGCCTGTCAACATTTTGCATCATAGATAATGCATTGAATCTGTGTCCTCAGACCCACTAGTTTCTGGTGGAACACCACAGTTAAGAGCTTATATCCCATCTGTTTCTTCTTTAAGTTTCAGGAGTGAGTGTTTTCTTTAATAGTAGGTGGGGGTGTTCACAATGTAAGGAATACTTGTCAGTCTGAAAAGTGAAAATGATGAGGAGAAAAGAACTGTACACTCTTCCTCAAAAAACACTTTTCTGTGTTCCTACGGGAAAAACCGAAGGTGGCTGTTAAGGCTATCCACATTTCTAGAGACAAGGAGGAAAGATGTGTGTGGTGTGCAAAAGCAAGTAACATGTGTTTATAGTTTGTGCTCTGTGTCTAAACTTTGTCTTTCACATAGCACTGCAAAGCGAGGTAAGAAGCTAGCCCTTCATCTTTTCACTAATGGCCCACTCTTCAGTGTTACTATTTCACATGCCTTTTACTTAGATTTTAACTGCATTCTTAGTTTGAAATTTTTATTTTTGACTCTCCCTTTTATGCATCTAGGCATCAATCCTTTCTCAAGAATAAAGGGAAGAACTAAGATAGAAATTCTCTGTATAATTATCAAAGAACAACTAGAGTTTATTGTGTGTATGCCTTTTAATACTCTACTGTATTTTCCTTCCTCAAAACAGAGTCAGCCCTGAAGTGCGGTTATAAGTCTGTTTACACCACCCAGATATCAAATTGACTTGCTAATGGTAACTCTTCCTTGGTATCCATGGGTTACTGTGTCATGTGATTTGACATCAAGTACAGACAGTGCTGATTAGGAGCATCCAGCTCTGTCCATCTCCGTGCATCACTGAACCATCTGGTCATTTATTCACTAATAAGCCCCTAATGGCCCAAATATTCACCGGCCTGTCATTGTGACATGGCATAAAATGCCTACATCTTTCAACTCGCTTTGACATGTTGCTTGTTTCACATCAAAACCCCGTCATTTACAGGAAAAGAGCTCAGAGGGGTAAAAACTTGACCTAATCTGCAGTGTTAACACAAAGACAGAGGCTTGGTATCTAGTAGCCTGACGGAAAGCATGTAAATGGGCAGGAATTCATTTTGTACATTTTTTTTTCCATTCTCATTTTACAACATTCTTTAAGTTTAGTATCATTCCTAATATGGGATTTTATGTGGGCTCTGCGTCAAAAATATCTATCCTGTATCTGTTTAAAGAGTGCTTTAAAAGGATAAAGCTTCCTGGAGACATGGCGCTTGCCTGTTTACATTTAAATGGGCAAAGAAAAAAATTATACAGAATGGACCCAAAAAAGCAGGTCTGTGTGATTCTCAGAAGATTATGGTTTGTTATTTTAACCTCCTCTTATGCTCTGTTTTTCTTTTGAAGTTAACATGATTTTCCCCATATTATATCTGTATATAAGAAATTTGAGATTATCCATGTTTAGAGCATTTGATATCATCACCAGAGAAATAATAAAAGGCTGGAATTCCCACTTTGAGTCACAACCTTTAGGAAAGAGAGCCTCAAACTCCATGAACAGACAGACTGGCATAAGTAGAGCTAAAATAATAAAAAATCAGAAAGGGTTACCTTCTAAGAGGGGGAATGCAGCCTTCTATCACATTTAGTGCTGCGGAAATCCTGGTCCTTAAGTGGAGTTAAAATATCATGTAACCAAGGTTCACCTGCTGCTTTTAGGTGGTTTGTATTTTACAGATGTTACTAAAATTGATATTTTTCTAAAACATCTCCTTACCCCGTGTGTCTGTATCCTTTTATGGTCTTGTTTTTTTAAATAAAGGTTTTTAAATGGCATGCTGGCACACTTTAGGTTTAGAGCATCGAATTCTCATTGTCTTCCCTTACCCTTCACGGAGGCCCAGTGCCCCACCTCCCCCCAGGTCTTAGGCTAAGAGAATGTGAGAACCTTTCTGAGGATTTCTCCCAGCCTGTACCCAGAGGCCTGTGGAAACCAAAAGGGATGGGAGTGGTGGGAAGGCAGATCTAGGGCTTTCCAGTTTGGCACAAGGTGGCAGGAGGACTCGCACAGCCTTTGGGCTCAGCTGACCTAGCACTACACCCAAATCAGCAGCCCTTTGTTTCCCATTGGATGAAGCCAGAACCAGAGCCTCATCTTAAGGTTGATGAGCAAGATGAAGTTTACCACCCATTCTTCCCCAGTACTCTCCACTCTGGTTTTCCAATTTACTGATATAGAGCTTTTCAAAAAGAGCAACCCCTTTGCTTCAGTGCTGGTTTGAAAGTAACCAAAGTGCTCTACTGCCCCAGTAGCAGCTTTTCAAATTTCAATTTTCTTTTCCTCTATGTTGACCGTTAACTTCTTCATCTTCCTATGACCACTCATTCTCCATTTGTAGTAGCTTCATGAAGGTTTTAGCGCAAATAAAACCAAGTCTTGATAATTCCGTGGGACTGCAGAAAGCCTTTCTTCCTCTCCATGCTATGAAACTACATCATGAGGTTGAAGAAGAAACGCAAAAGTGCCTTCTTTGGGACCTAGCATTCCTCATTTCCTGGGATGCTCCTTATTTAAAATATTCCTTACTGTCATGCTTTTAATTATCTATAAATAAAACCAACCACATGGCTTAATACTTTCTTCAGACAATATTCACCCATTCAGTTGATAGCCATGAGTTGAGCATCCAGAATTTTTCTGGACACCAGGAATACTGAAATGATTGAAATGGTGCCTGAGCCCAGGAGAGGAGCTTACAGTGTAGTAGTCCTTTGCAATATGGCATCTGGGGACAGGTGGGCAGAAAACAAAACCAAAGATATTAGAGAAGACAAAGTTGGCAATTACCAAAGCTTGGTCATAAACAGGTAACTCCCAAGTAATGAAAAAGAGAGGAAAGTTGTAGGTAGTTTGGGAATACAAGGTGGGGCGGATAGAATATCCATGTATTCTTTTTTTTTTAATACTTTATTCTTTATTACAATACTGTATTTGTTTTGCCATACATTGACATGAATCAGCCACAGGTGTCCACGATCTCCCCATGCCGAAGCCCCTCCCACCTCCCACCCCACATCCTCTCCCTGAATCATCCCGTGCACCAGCCCCATGCATCCTGCCTCCTGTATTGAACATAGACTGACGCTTCGTTCTTACAGGATAGTATACATGTTTCAATGCCATTTCCATGTATTCTTTTACCTTTATCCTTTTCTTGGAAACAAAGACACACATAGCCCTCTTGGTCATCTCCCTACTTCCTCTCCCACCTACCCTCTTCTCTCAGCATCAGTGAGGTAATAGTGCTTCCAAAGTATAGCTATACGCTCTCATGGAATAGGATTAAAAGGGAAAAAGAAGGAAAGAGTAAGAGAGGGAGGGAGGGAGGGAGGAAAGAAGGGAAAGGAGAAGGAGGGGACGCAGGAGGAGAAGGAGGAGAAAAACAACTGCAAGAGAGGGGAGGGTGGAGGGAAGGAAGGAGTGAACCTCTTGCAGGAGCGCCAAGCCCTCTGAACTCGGAAGCTTCTGAATTAAATGCTGTAAGCCCTGGACTTTATATGAAAACCAGTGGCTCTCCCTACCAACTGCTCATTGCCCTTCGTGGATAGGAGGAAGGCCTGGCACAGGACATCATCTACTCCTTCCTGTCTCATTGCCTCCCCAGTCTTTTCTGATACCTATGATCATCTTTATTTTCCACTGGAGGAGGAAATGGCAACCCACTCCAGTATTCATGCCTGGGAAATCTTACGGACAGAGGAGCCTAGTGGGCTACAGTCCATGGGGTCGCAAAGAGTCAGACATGACTGAAGCGACTGAGCATTAATTGCCAGTTCTATGGCTTCTATTGCTCTTCTTTCTTATTTTCCTCCAAGATGTGTCCTCTAAGCTTTTCTAAGAAGTTGGGGAGGGGTGGGATGGGGAGCCATCCGAAGTGGTGATATCCTTGGCTCTGTTCTTGCAGCCAGGGAAAAGGACTGGAAGGCCATTCATCAGTATGATTCCAAGATTCCAAAAGATTGCTGGGGTCACTACAGTGATTAACAGAAAGTACTGTGTTGTATGTTATTCCTGACACGTAGAATAATATGTAGCTGGGATTCAGAAGACCCATTTCTGTTCTGCCATCATCTAAGGGCATGACTGTGAGAGGGTGGCCATTGTTCTCCCACTGGACTGGCTGGGTGCTTAGAGGCCCACCCTCCACCCTAACATACCATGCAGGTGAAACCTATTTTATTAATACATCTCAAAAAACAGAAACAGAGAAACTGAAATCATAGGTACATGATAAGGTTATCTAGGTAAACCAAAAATCTAATTTCCTTATTTTTTTATTGTGGTAAATAAGTATATAAATAAAATTTACCTTCTTAAACATTTTAAGGGCTTCTCTGGGGGCTCAGATGGTAAAGAATCCGCCTGCAATGTGGGAGACCTAGGCTCTATCCCTGGCATGAGAAGCTCCCCTAGAGGAGGGCATGGCAACCTACTTCATTATTCTTGCTGGAGAATCCCCAGGGACAGAGGATCCTGGCAGGCTATAGTCCATGGGGTCGCAGAGTGACTAAGCACAGCACAGCACGAACATTTTTAAGGGTACAATTCAATAATATCAATTATATTCCCAATGTTGTATAATCATCGCCATTATCTGTTTTAAAAATTTTTCATCACCTCAAACAGAAACTCTGTGCTGATTGAACAATAACTTCCCATTGTCCCTTTCCCTCAGCCTCTGGTTAACTCCAATCTATATTCTGTCTTTATGAATTTGCTTATTTTAGAAATTTTATATAAGTGGACTTATAAAATATTCATCCTTTTATGTCTGATTTCACTCAGTATAATATTTTCAAGATTCATCTTTATGTAGCATGTATCAGAACTTCATTTCTTTTTATGGCTGAATAATATTCCACTGTACGTATACATCACATTTGGTTTATTCATCTTGCTGTTGAACACTGATTGTGTCCAGTTCAGCTCAGTTGCTCAGTCATGTCCGACTCTTTGCAACCCCATGAATCACAGCACGCCAGGCCTCCCTGTCCATCACCATCTCTCGGAGTTCACTCAGACTCACATCCATCGAGTCCGTGATGCCATCCAGCCATCTCATCCTCTGTTATCCGCTTCTCCTCCTGCCCCCAATCCCTCCCAGCATCAGAGTCTTTTCCAATGAGTCAACTCTTCGCATGAGGTGGCCAAAGTATTGGAGTTTCAGCTTTAGTATCAGTCCTTCCAAAGAAATCCTAGGGCTGATCTCCTTCAGAATGGACTGGTTGGATCTCCTTGCAGTCCAAGGGACTCTTAAGCGTCTTCTCCAACACCACAGTTCAAAAGCATCAATTCTTTGGTGCTCAGCCTTCTTCACAGTCCAACTCTCACATCCATACATGACCACAGGAAAAACCATAGCCTTGACTAGATGGACCTTAGTTGGTAAAGTAATATCTCTGCTTTTGAATATACTATTTCGTTTGGTCATAACTTTTCTTCCAAGGAGTAAGCATCTTCTAATTTCATGGCTGCAGTCACCATCTGCAGTGATTTTGGGAGCCCCCTAAAATAAAGTCTGACACTGTTTCCACTGTTTCCCCATCTATTTCCCATGAAGTGATAGGACTGGATGCCATGATCTTCATTTCTGATTGTGTCCACCAGTCCTTTAATTTTGATTAGAATATTACCAAATTATGCTCATCAAAACTCTCAGTAAAACAGATGTTACCTAATTTAAAAGGCAGTCCAGTGTAATGATGATGAACTTAAGTTCTAGTGTGAGAATTGTGTTCAAGTCCCATGATCTTTCCTATCAAATGCTTGATTTTATGCATACCTGAGGTAAGTCAACGTCACCTCTCTGAACCTTAATTTTTTTCAGTTTAAAAATGGGAATAATAATTTTTATTCCATTGAGTTCTCATAAGACTTAAACACAATAACATAGAGCACTTTGCATATTTTATGCATTTAGTTAGCATTCAATAAATATAGCTGTTTTTATTTCATAAAGGAAATATGACAGGTGAACATCTTTCACAATATGGGGTTTAGAGCAGACAGTCAAAGAACAATAAAGAAGGACCTCAGTGATGAAAAGTTTGGGAACTACTGAGGCTTGCTGGTCTCTAAGGTTATTTCTAAGCTCTAAATCTCTATAAATTTGTTAAGTTTTCAGCTCGGCTCCAACGATCTAGAGGGAGAAATAAAATGCCTTAAAAATTAGAGAGGCATGTTCTATTGCATCACTGACTTCTCTGCAGTTGCCTTTAGGGTATGATTTAGAGGCCATGGACAAACATATTGCTTTACAATTAACAGCATTAAAACAAGTTCATGAATGCCCATCTATTCCTGTGGTACTTTCCAAGGACTGTTTGCAGATTATATTAGGAATTTTTAAAGTGCCATGGTCTGTAATTCAGAAATCAAACCTGTATTTTTTATTTTATTTTTAAAAATTTTATTTTAGGTATACACATGTTCCCCATCCTGACCCCCCTCCCTCCTCCCTCCCTGTACCATCCCTCTGGGTCCTCTCAGTGCACCAGCCCCAAGCATCCAGTATCATGCATTGAACCTGGACTGGCGATTCATTTCATATATGATATACATGTTTCAATGCCATTCTCCCAAATCATTCCACCCTCTCCCTCTCCCTCAGAGTCCAAAAGTCCATTCTATACCTCTGTGTCTCTTTTGCTGTCTCACATACAGGGTTATCGTTACCATCTTTCTAAATTCCATATATATGCATTAGTGTATACTAACTATATTGGTGTTTTTCTTTCTGGCTTACTTCATTCTGTATAATAGGCTCCAGTTTCATCCACCTCATTAGAACTGATTCAAATGTATTCTTTTTGATGGCCGAGTAATACTCCATTGTGTATATGTACCACAGCTTTTCTTATCCATTCATCTGCTGATGGACATCTAGGTTGTTTCCATGTCCTGCCTATTATAAACAGTGCTGTGATGAACATTGGGGTACACGTGTCTCATTCAGTTATGGTTTCCTGGGTGTGTATGCCCAGCAGTGGGATAGCTGGGTCATAAGGTAATTCTATTTCCAGTTTTTTAAGGAATCTCCACACTGTTCTCCATAGTGGCTGTACTAGTTTGCATTCCCACCAACAGTGTGAGAGGGTTCCCTTTCTCCACACCCTCTCCAGCATTTACTGCTTGTAGACTTGCGGATCGCAGCCATTCTGACTGGCGTGAAATGGTACCTCATTGTGGTTTTGATTTGCATTTCTCTGATCATGAGTGATGTTGAGCATCTTTTCATGTGTTTGTTAGCCATCTGTATATCTGTATATCTTCTTTGGAGAAATGTCTGTTTAGTTGTTTGGCCCATTTTTTGATTGGGTCATTTATTTTTCTGGAATTGAGCTGCAGGAGTTGTCTGTATATTTTTGAGATTAAGTCTTTGTCAGTTGCTTCATTTGCTATAGTTTTCTCCCATTCTGAAGGCTGTCTTTTCACCTTGCTTATAGTTTCCTTTGTTGTGCAGAAGCTTTTAATTTTATTTAGGTCCCGTTTGTTTATTTTTCCTTTTATTTCCAGTATTCTGGGAGGTGGTTTATAGAGGATCCTGCTGTGATGTATGTCGGGTGTGTTTTGCCTATGTTCTCCTCTAGGAGTCTTATAGTTTCTGGTTTTACATTTAGATCTTTAATCCATTTTGAGTTTATTTTTGTGTATGGGTTAGAAAGTGTTCTAGTTTCATTCTGTTACAAGTGGTTGACCAGTTTTCCCAGCACCACTTGTTAAAGAGATTGTCTTTAATCCACTGTATAGTCTTGCCTCCTTTGTCAAAGATAAGGTGTCCATAGGTGCGTGGATTTATCTCTGGGATTTCTATTTTGTTCGGTTGATCTATATTTCTGTCTTTGTGAGTACCATACTGTCTTGATGACTGTGGCTTTGTAGTAGAGTCTGAAGTTAGGCAGGTTGATTCCTCTAATTCCATTCTTCTTTCTCAAGATTGCTTTGGCTATTTGAGGTCTTTTGTATTTCCATACAAATTTTGACATTATTTGTTCTAGCTCTGTGAAAAATACCATTGGTAGCTTGATAGGGATTGCACTGAATCTATAAATTGCTTTGGGTAGTATCATTTTCACTGTATTAATTCTTCTGATCCATGAACATGGTACATTTCTCCATCTATTAGTGTCCTCTTTTATTTCTTTCACCAGTGTTTTATAGTTTTCTATATATAGGCCTTTAGTTTCTTTAGGTAGATATATTCTTAAGTATTTTATTCTTTTCATTGCAATGGTGAATGGAATTGTTTCCTTAATTTCTCTTTCTATTTTCTCATTATTAGTGTATAGGAATGCAAGGGATTTCTGTGTGTTGATTTTATATCCTGAAACTTTACTATGTTCATTGATTAACTCTAGTAATTTTCTGGTGGAGTCTTTAGGGTTTTCTATGTAGAGGATCATGTCATTGCAAACAGTGAGAGTTTTATTTCTTTTTTGCAATTTGGATTCCTTTTATTTCTTTTTCTGCTCTGACTGCTGTGGCCAAAACTTCCAAAACTATGTTGAATAGTAATGGTGAATGTGGGCACCCTTGTCTTGTTCCTGACTTTAGGGAAATGCTTTCAATTTTTCACCATTGAGGATAATGTTTGCTGTGGGTTTGTCATATATAGCTTTTATTATATTGAGGTATGTTCCTTCTATTCCTGCTTCCTGGAGAGTTTTTATCATAAATGGATGTTGAATTTTGTCAAAGGCTTTCTCTGCATCTATTGAGATAATCATCTGGCTTTTATTTTTCAATTTGTTAATGTGGTGTATTACATTGATTGATTTGTGGATATTGAAGAATCCTTGCATCCCTGGGAGAAAGCCCACTTACTTGTTCATAGTGTATGATCTTTTTAATGTGTTGTTGGATTCTGATTGCCAGAATTTTGTTAAGGATTTTTGCATCTATGTTCATCAGTGATATTGGCCTGTAATTTTCTTTTTGTGATATCTTTGTCAGGCTTTGGTATTAGGGTGTTGGTGACCTCATAGAATGAGTCTGGAAGTTTCCCAAACTCTGCAATCACCTCTGCAATTTTCTGGAAGAGTTTGAGTAGGACAGGTGTTAGCTCTTCTCTAAATTTTTGGTAGAATTCAGCTGTGAAGCCGTCTGGACCTGGGTTTTTGTTTGCTGGAAGATTTCTGATCACAGTTTTAATTTCCGTGCTTGTGATGGGTCTGTTAAGATTTTCTTTTTCTTCCTGGTTCAGTTTTGGAAAGTTGTAGTTTTCTAAGAATTTGTCCATTTCTTCCACGTTGTCCATTTTATTGGCATATAATTGCTGAGAGTAGTCTCTTATGATCCTTTGTATTTCTGTGTTGTCTGTTGTGATCTCTCCATTTTCATTTCTAATTTTATTGATTTGATTTTTTTCCCTTTGTTTCTTGATGAGTCTGGTAAATGGTTTGTCAATTTTATTTATCCTTTCAAAGAACCAGCTTTTGGCTTTGTTGATTTTTGCTATGGTCTCTTTTGTTTCTTTTGCATTCATTTCTGCCCTAATTTTTAAGATTTCTTTCCTTCTACTAACCCTGGGGTTCTCCATTTCTTCCTTTTCTAGTTGCTTTAGGTGTAGAGTTAGGTTATTTATTTGACTTTTTTGTTGTTTCTTGAGGTATACCTATATTGCTAGGAACTTTCCCCTTAGCACTGCTTTTACAGTGTCCCTCAAACCTGTATTTTTTAAAAGGTTGATTGAAATATACATTGTTTTCCTTGGAAATAAGAAATAGTCACTAACTAGTCATAACAGAAGTGGGTAAGTCTACCACCATCCATCCTTCTCCTTTCATGGCATTGTTGCAGCCAGGGACTCATTTTTCTACCTCCTGTTTCTAGGAGGGACTATACCATTCGTTCTTTCCAATGAAATGTAAGCTAAAGTGATGTGTTACTTCAAAGCCAAGGCAGATAAGAAGAGGATGAAATTTCTCTGACCTTTCTCCCCAGTTTCCCTCCTGTTGTCAGGATACAGAACCACAGGATGAAATCAGTAAGCAGAGGAAGGCCACCCACCTGTATTAAAAGTTAAATAAATGAAAAATAAATTTCCAATGTGTTAAGACAGTGAAATTGTGAAGCCTTTTATCTGACCATTAGGATTACCCTAACTATACACTACTAGTTAGTCATAAAGAATGATTCAAATGTCAGAGAATCACTGACAGCTGTGAGTAAATTGAATTTTCCTTTTAGAACTTTTAACCTTCTTTGACATTCAAATATCTGTTCATTTAACACTGTGCTAATTGCTTAAAGTTAGCTCAAATCTGTCCTCTCGGGGGCTGATAATCTCCTTTGGGTGAAAAAACATAAAAAATTAAGGAATCATACAAAGCAAAATTGATGAAAATAAAACGAGTAGAAAAGAAAATAATTCTGCAGGAATTCAGAGAAGGACTGGTTTACTAGGGAAAATCTATAAAGGATGCTTGGACCCTGTGAGCACCTTGAAAATGGGGTAGGATTTAGAAAGAGATGGTAGTATGGACAGTAGGATCCTCTATGATCCACCTCCCAGTATAATGGAAATAAAAGCAAAAATAAACAAATGGGATCTAATTAAAATTAAAAGCTTCTGCACAACAAAGGAAACTATAAGCAAGGTGAAAAGACAGCCTTCTGAATGGGAGAAAACTATAGCAAATGAAGCAACTGACAAACAGCTAATCTCAAAGATATACAAGCAACTTATGCAGCTCAACTCCAGAAAAATAAACGATCCAATCAAAAAATGGGCGAAAGAACTAAATAGGCATTTCTCCAAAGAAGACATACGGATGGCTAACAAACACATGAAAAGATGCTCAACATCACTCATTATCAGAGAAATGCAAATCAAAACCACAATAGGTACCATTTCACACCAGTCAGAATGGCTATGATCCAAAAGTCTACAAGCAATAAATGCTGGAGAGGATGTGGAGAAAAGGGAACTCTCTTACACTGTTGGTGGGAATGCAAACTAGTACAGCCACTATGGAAAACAGTGTGGAGATTCCTTAAAAATTGCAAATAGAACTGCCTTATGACCCAGCAATCCCACTGCTGGGCATACACACCGAAAACCAGAATTGAAGGAGACACATGTACCCCAATGTTCATTGCAGCATTGTTTATAATAGGCAGGACATGGAAACAACCTAGATGTCCATCAGCAGATGAATGGATAAGAAAGCTGTGGTACATATACAAAATGGAGTATTACTCAGCCCTTAAAAAGAATAAATTTGACTCAGTTCTAATGAGATGGATGAAACTGGAGCTGATTATACAGAGTGAAGTAAGCCAGAAAGAAAAACACCAATACCGTATACTGACACATATATATGGAATTTAGAAAGATAGTAATGATGACCCTGTATGTGAGACAACAAAAGAGACATAGAGGTATAGAATGGACTTTTGGCCTCTGAGGGAGAGGGAGAGGGTGGGATAATTTGGCAGAATGGCATTGAAATAAGTATACTATCATATAAGAAACGAAGTGCCAGTCTATGTTCAATGCAGGATGCAGGATGCTTGGGGCTGGTGCACGGGATGATCCAGGGAGATGATGTGGGGTGGGAGGTGGGAGGGGGCTTTGACATTGGGAGATCGTGTACACCTGTGGCTGATTCGTGTCAATGTATGGCAAAACAAATACAGTATTGTAACGTAAAAAAAAAAAAAAAAAACTATAATCCTGAGTTTGACTTGCAAATATTAGTAAAAATTTATAATGTCTTTGGATTCTGATTTGAATAAACCAAGTGTAGGTGGTGCTAGTGGAAAGAATCCACCTGCCAATGCAGGAGTCACAGAAATGGGTTTAATCCCTGGGTCAGGAGGATACTTTGGAGTAGGAAATGGCAACCCACTCCAGTATTCTTGCCTGGAGAATCCCATCGACAGAGGAGCCTGGTGGGCTATGGAGTGTCATACGGAGTGGAGTAAGTCAGAAAGAGAAAAACAAATATCGTATATTAACACATATATATGGAATCTAGAAAAATGGTATAGATGATCTTATTTATAAAACAAAGAGAGAGACACAGACATAGAGAACAAATGTGTGGATACAAAGGGAGAAAGGGGTGGGAGGAACCGGAGATTGTAATTAAATACAACACTACTATGTATAAAATAGATAATTAATAGTAACCTACTGTATAGCACCGGGAACTCTACTCAGTGCTCTGTGGTGACCTGAATGGGAAGAAAGTTCAAAAGGAGGGGATACATGTCTATGTATGGCTGATTGATTTTGCAGTACAGCAGAAACTAATACAACATTGTAAAGCAAGTATACTTCAATAAAATTAATTTTTTAAAAGTCAAAAGAAAAACAACAAAATGGAGGTAACAGGGTTAAAAAGTACATGAAAATAGGAGTGAACAAAGATACATTTAGAGGACAATAAGAATACAGGATCACAACAGTTAAGATGATACAATTTGATATTATTTAATAGCCATTTAAAAATATTTATTGATCATACGGTACAGACACTAAGCTAAGCGCTGAAGAGTAGAGAGTCTTTGCTTTCACAGAATTTACAGTCTATCAGCACAGATAGCTCTAGATTCAATTTATATTCTTCCAATTACAAGCCCTTTGAAAATGAGTTACTTAACTTTTTGTAATTCTTGGTTTTCTTATCTATATAATGAGGATGATAACAGCCCTGCAAGGGTGTTATGAGGAGTAAACGAGGTGATGAATTTGAGGCATTCAGCATAGTGCCCCACACACATAAACTTGCAATAAATGCTGACTGTTGTTGCTTGGTTTGACGGTGGCGGCGGCGGTGCTGATAGTCGTAGAACTGTTGCGACAAGAGCAGAGAGATCATGTTGGCAGTAGTGGTGGCTGAGGTTAGAAAATGGAGTTTTGACTGAATGTCAGATCAAAGACTCTGGATTTGATCTTTGGACAATGGACAACCCTTGAGGATCTGAGCAAGGATGTAAAATGGCAGCACTAAAGAGAATGGATTTGGATTGGTATAGAAAAAGAACAAAGGCAAAGAAGCCTGTTAGGAGATTCACTGGGACAAGAGTAGCGAAAATGGTTAATAGACACCTCTAAGTTTTTCAAGGACACCACTAAGTTTTTCAAACTGAAAAGAGATGCCAGCATGATGGAACAGGGTGGGAGAATAAGTTTGATTTCAGAAACTGTTGAGCTTGAAGAAATAATAAAACATTCAGTTGAAATATTATTAATCAGATATATGGATTTGAAGTTTGGAAGAAGTAAAGAATTGGACATATAGCCTTGTGAATTATTTAAATAGACCTGATAGCCAAATGGAAGACTTCGCCAAAACAGAGTATATATGGATTAAAGGTTGAGATCTAACTAAACCTTGGGAAAGGTCCCCAGTGAAACACAGGAGGAGAAAGAAGAACCAGCATAAAAGAGATCAATAAAGCAAGAAAACCACCATCATAGAGGTCAAGGGAAGAGAAATTTTCAGGAGGGTAGAAATGGACACTTCTATAATTTCACTCACCTTTCAAATGGAGAAGAGTCCAGGTGAAGTCAAATGCACAGGATCCTCTGCCTGGTGGTGCTGCTCTCAGGGCCTCCTGTGTGAATGGTACTCTAATAAGAAACCAGGATAGAGCAGTCTGTGATCTATCTAGCCCCACCTTATGAGAAAATCTGGGTAAGAGGTTGGGAGGGATTTCTGCAGAGAATAAAGGATAAGAGTGAAAAAGGTAGACTTCGGTTATAAATAAAAGGGTTATACTGAGTTTGTGAATTTGAGAATTTTGTAAGTAATGTGTGCCTGTTGTTTTTGCCACCATCGTGGGTGGGTCAGAGAAAAGAAACTGTTCATTCAAGAATCTACATTGTCTAACCTATATTACCTGGTAGCCAGTGTGGTATCAAAGGAAAACCAGAGGCTGGAAATGATAGAGCTTTTGTGAATTAACGTCGCTGAGGAGCAGCTGTGGAAGCTTGCTACCTAGATCATTCTTTCTACCCCTTATGAAAAGGAAAGACAAGCTTACTTAAGCAATTAGTTTAGGACAGTGATGCTTAAAGTTTAGTGTGCATCAGAATCACTTGGAGGACTTGTGAAAAGGCAGACTGCTGAGCCTCACTCACCAGAGTTTTCGACACAGTAGGTATAGAGTGAGCCCTAAGAACATTCCTTTCTAACACTGTCCTAGGTAGTGCTGCAGTTGGTCCAGGGACCACATTTGAGGATAACTGGCTTAGGTAGAAGAAGGAGACAACATCTATGGCTGCAGAGAAGTCAGGGAAAATGAAGACTAAGGAAAAATCACTCATTGGCGTTGGTAACTGCCTTTTGATAACTTTTGAGATGGCTTTTATTAGCTATTAGTTATGAAAATGATAAAGAGCTTCCAATATATAGCTAGTGAAGAAATGGAAGTAACACGTGTATACCATTGTTCAGTAAATGTTTCACACTGGGTAATACAATTCTGGTGGGAAATTTAAAAATGTTATCTTTTGAACAAAACTGAATACGTCATTCATTCACTCAACTTATTTATTATGTATCTCATATGCACAGGCACTGTGTTAGACTCTGGGTCACAATAGACATTGTCCTGACATCTCACTGAACTTAGGGCAGATTTAGAAAAGAATATATGCAAATGCACACCCATATGATAAGCACAGAGATAAGGGAACTCATAGAAGCAGTATCAAAATAGCAAGATTCAGGGAAACTTCCTAGAACATAAAAACTAAACTGAGCATTAAAGATGTGCAGAAATATCCACATGAAAGCTAGGGGACCAGAGTGGGGAGAAAGGCAGAGGGAACAAGAAGTACAATAAGTCAGAGTCAAGACAGAGAATGCCAAGTTAAGGTAATGCCAAAATAATTCAAGATGGTTAAACTACTGGGGCATAGGGCATGAATAAAGCTAAAGCTGAGAGCAAATCCTTAGAGCATCATTGTGGTTTAGTCGCTAAGCTGTGTCCGACTCTTGTGATCCCATGGACTACAGCCCACAAGGCTCTTCTGTTCATGGGATTCTCCAGGTAAGAATTACTGGAGTAGGTTGCCATTTTCTTCTCCAGGGGATCTTTCCAATCCAGAGATCAAACCCAGGTCTCCTCCCATAGGAGTACCATGGACTCTGTCAAAATATCTTAAACTTCATATGAAGAGCAATGGGGAGTCATTAAAGAGGTTATTTTTAAAGTTTTTTTAAAGATATAATTCACATATCACATGACTCACCTATTTATATTACACAATTTAATGGGTTTTAGTGTATTCAGAGTTGTCCAACTATCAACACAACAATTTTAGAATGTTTTCATCACCTTCCAAAGAAACCCCGTAGCCATTAGTAGCCACTCCCCATTTCCTGAAATCCTCCCAGCCACAGGCAGCCACCAACCTATGTTCTGTTTCTGTAATCACACATGTGGTCTTTCACTGAAGAGTTCCAAGCCAATGAGTGGTATCATTAGGTTTGAGATATAGAGAGATCTATCTGTCTGACATATGCAGCTTGGATTGGATTGCAGGGGAGGATGGTGAGCCTAGAAGCAGAGAGATCCATTAGGGAGTTACAGAGAGACCCATTAGGGAGTTGCAGAAAGAGTCAGACCAAGGAAGTGTTTGTGGGGATGGAGAGATGAAGATGGACTCAAGAGGTATTTAAGAGGTAAAAGCAAGAGAGTTCCAGAAAAAATCTATTTCTGCTTTATTGACTATGCCAAAGCCTTTGACTGTGTGGATCATAATAAACTGGAAAGTTCTGAAAGAGATGGGAATACCAGACCACCTAACCTGCCTCTTGAGAAATCTGTATGCAGGTCAGGAAGCAACAGTTAGAACTGGACATGGAACAACAGACTGGTTCCAAATAAGAAAAGGAGTACGTCAAGGCTGTATATTGTTACCCTGCTTATTTAACTTCTATGCAGAATACATCATGAGAAACATTGGACTGGAAGAAACACAAGCTGGAATCAAGATTTCTGGGAGAAATATCAATAACCTCAGATATGCAGGTGACACCACCCTTATGGCAGAAAGTGAAGAGGAACTAAAAGCCTCTTGATGAAAGTGAAAGAGGAGAGTGAAAAAGTTGGCTTAAAGCTCAACATTCAGAAAATGAAGATCATGGCATCCGGTCCTATCACTTCATGGGAAATAGATGGGGAAACAGTGGAAACAGTGTCAGACTTTATTTTAGGGGCACCAAAATCACTGCAGATGGTGACTGCAGCCATGAAATTAGAAGATGCTTACTCCTTGGAAGAAAAGTTATGACCAAACGAAATAGTATATTCAAAAGCAGAGACATTACTTTGCCGACTAAGATCCATCTAGTCAAGGCTATGGTTTTCCTGTGGTCATGTATGGATGTGAGAGTTGGACTGTGAAGAAGGCTGAGCACCAAAGAATTGATGCTTTTGAACTGTGGTGTTGGAGAAGATGCTTAAGAGTCTCTTGGACTGCAAGGAGATCCAACCAGTCCATTCTGAAGGAGATCAACCCTGGGATTTCTTTGGAAGGACTGATACTAAAGCTGAAACTCCAATACTTTGGCCACCTCATGCAAAGAGTTGACTCTTGGGAAAAGACTCTGATGCTGGGAAGGATTGGGGGCAGGAGGAGAAGTGGATAACAGAGGATGAGATGGCTGGATGGCATCACGGACTCGATGGATGTGAGTCTGAGTGAACTCCGAGAGATGGTGATGGACAGCGAGGCCTGGTGTGCTGCAATTCATGGGGTCGCAAAGAGTCGGACACGACTGAGGGACTGAACTGAACTGATTGGCTGGGCTTGGTAATTAATGTGATGTGGTATATGAGGAGTGGCTTCCCAGGTGGCGCTAGTGGTAAAGAAACCGCCTGCCAGTGAAGGAGACATGAGACCTGGGTTTGTTCCCTGGGTCGGGAAGATCCCCTGGAGAAAGGCATGGCAACCCACTCCAGTATTCTTGCCTGGAGAATCCCATGGACAGAGGAGCTTGGCGGGCTGCGGTTCATAGCATCGCAGAGTTGAACTAAAGCAACTTAGCATGCATGCATATGAGGGGTAATGGGCAGAAAAAGATGGCTCTCAAGTGTCATTCCTGATGGTGGGTTGATGGTGGCACTTGCCTCTCAGATGGGATCAGGAAGATCAGGTCTGTGATGAGATGGAAAAGATGAGTCAGTGTCATGATATAGTACACTACTGGCCACCATTAGGATGGTATCAGCGTGTCATCAGAGAAGGCAATGGCACCCCACTCCAGCACTCTTGCCTGGAAAATCCCATGGACGGAGGAGCCTGGTGGGCTGCAGCCCATGGGGTGGCTAAGAGTCGGACACGACTGAGCGACTTCACTTTCACTTTTCACTTTGACGCATTGGAGAAGGAAATGGCAATCCACTCCAGTGTTCTTGCCTGGAGAATCCCAGGGACGGGGGAGCCTGGTGGGCTGCCGTCTATGGAGTCGCACAGAGTTGGACACGACTGAAGCGACTTAGCAGCAGCAGCAGCAGCAGCATGTCATAAACATGGAGATATAGATTCTTAGGAAAAGAGGAAGATGGTATTATTTTTTCAATCTTTCTAAGACCCCAGAAAGACCAAAGCAACTTATATACAGATTTCATACTAATTCAATAAGATTAAAAGTTTATTTAAATTTTAATAGAAGTATGCTGGTATCAAAGGGGAAAACTTAACTTCTTTGCCTTGAATAATTTTGCTGCATCAATAACCTGTCACCTTTCAAAATCATAACCATGGGATCTACAGGACACAATGGGCTTTGTGAGGCCATAGAATGTATTCCCTTGAACCTGGTGAGGAACTCACCTGAATTAAAAGAAATAAGGATTGATTACAGAGTCAATTTTCAATTACCTGTACTAATAGAGAAGTGGTGTGCGTAATCCCAAACTGTGGTTAACCAAAAATCACTTATATTTGCTTTTGGATTGCATTATTTAAGCTATTTATAGCAGTTGGGATTCTACCTACATTTTTCTTTTGTGATTACTAGCATTAATTTGCACCCTCTGACTTCACACTAATTTTTGGCAGATAGAAGTGGCCTAAATATGATAAGTGAGAAGGATATATCACTTGGGGATTTTATATATCCCACACAGCATCTACAAATTTGATAATTCACACTATAGATTTTTTTAAAGGTCTGTGAGGATAGAGATTACAAATCTCCCTTGATATCCCACTTCTCAATTTAAGAACATTTGCCAATGGGAAATGATTTTCCAATGCTAATCTCAATCCTTTTGCTAAAATACAAACTGATCTTTCCTTCTTTCCTCAATGGGCAAAAAAATAAACAGGCTCTGTCCTCCATGGACTTAACTCTGATAATGCTGAAAAACTCCTCTTGCATCTTTTCTTCCTCGAACAGAACCAGTACCAGTCTATTTGTTGTCCTGATTTTTTAGCCAATCACTAGCTGCTCCCAGAAATCGAAGATCATTTAAAAACCCCAAAGAACACGATATTTCCTAAGAAAGAAAATCATCTGCATGTTGTCAATAAAAACCAGAGATTATACAATAAGAAACTAGTTAAGAAATTTTATCTCGATTTTTTTCAATTTAGAAGTAATACATATTCACTCTGCTATATTTAAAATGAATAGTCAACAAGGACCTACTTTATAGCACAGGGAACTCTGCTCAATATTCTGTAACAACATAATTGGAAAAGGAATTTTAAAAGAATAGATACATGTATATGTATAACTGAATCACTACACAATGCTAATACAACATTATTAATCAACTATAATATAAACTAAAAAGTTAAAAAATTTCAACTTGACATTCACAAAAAAGAAGTAATATATGTTTATTAAAGAAAAAAACCATAAAGAAGAAAATTTAAAGGATCTATGATTCTACCAGCTGGTGGTAACCACTGGATCATGGAATAATCTAATTTCCACTGCAGCCCTCAGTTCCTGAAAGAAATACGGAGGGCTGGCAAAAACACTTTATGCAGTATTACAATTTTCTCAGCATCACAATTTTTTAAAGCTATACCCTCATTTAGAATCTTTAAACCTGATGACCTAGGTACAATCTCATGGAAACCTTTAGTCCAACATCTACACTAAAAGCACACGGGAAGCTTCATCAGTCCAGGATCCATTTCCTCTGTGCACACAGCCTAATCTCAGTCCTTATACCTGACGCTCTAGGTGTCAGCAATTGATCAGCTACAGTGGCATCACCTAGAAGCTCATAGAACTGTGGAATCTTAGGTCCCACCCCAGACCTACTGAATCAAAATCTTTGTTTGGTCAAGATCCCCAGATGTAACCAGATTCTGAGTCATTGGTACTGCTGCTCAGTTGAGACGCATTGCTAGTTTATCAATTGACTGGTAAGTAAATATGTGCTTGTGTTTAGTTGCTTCAGTTGTGTCTGATGCTTTGTGACCCCATGGACTGCAGTCTACCAGGCTCCTCTGTCCATGGGATTCTCTAGGCAAGAATACTGGAGTGGGTTGCCAAGCCCTCCCTCCCAGGGATCTTCCCCATGCAGGGATTGAACCTGTGTCTCCTGCTTCTCCTGGATTGCAGGCAGATTCTTTACCACTACAAGCAAAGAACAGCATAGGAAGAACATGACAAAGAGAAGAAGAGAAATTCTTCATGAGACTTAGAGCTTAGCTGCTCTGGTGGCTCTGTCCTGGGCACATGTAGGAGGCATCCATAGTCTTATTGTACCAACTAAATTTCAGAAAATGGAAAAACAAATTCAAGATTAAGTCATGGTCCACAGCAACTGCTTTAAATTCTTTGTTTCTTCAAGAAATTGAAGAATAACCATTTGGCACTAGGGCCCAGTACACATCCTCTTGGGGATTTCCCTGGTAGTCCAGTTGTTAAGACTCCACGCTCCCAATGCAGGGGGCATAGGTATGGGATTGATCCTGGGCATGTGGTGAGGCCAAAAACAAACAAAAACCCTACAAAACACAAAGAACCAAACATCCTCTTGCCTTTAATTTAGACGCCCTGTGGGGTAGGGGTAGGGAAATGGCACTGGGGTATGGAGGGGACCTTGGGCACCCCTAGAGGCTAATAAAGGGATATATATGCCCAGTCTTCTCTGTTCTTGTGTCGTCCTTGAGGAACTATAACACAGTGGTTCCATCTATCAGGGGTTTGCAATTAAGAACAGGGGAAGGAATAGCTGGGGAGTTCAGGATGGACATGTACACACTGCTTCAATTAAAATGGATAATCAACAAAGACGTACTGTATAGCACTTGGAACTCTGCTCAGTGTGGTGTGGCAGCCTGAATGGTAGTGGGTTTTGGGGGAAAATGGATACATACATATGTGTGGCTGAGTACTTCGCTGTCCGCCTGAAACTATCACAGCATTGTTTGTTAATTTGCTATACCCCAATATAAAATTAAAAAAAAAATTTAAAGAAGCATAGTTTCAACAGCTCCATACCTACCTTTAGTCCACTCCACCGCTATCCATCCTTTTGCTTCACTCTTCCTACACTATGTAAATTAAATTACTCTTTGCAAACTCCTTCCCTCTTCCTTTGTTCTTCTCTATACTTCTCTGTTTTCTTACAACAATAGCAGCAAGTGCAACAAGATTTATTTAGGGATGAAACAGAAATAAACTTGTGTATTGGGAGGGACAGGAAGGTTGGAAAGAGAAAAGGGTAAGAAAACTCTTATTCAAACATACATATGCACACAATTATGATTTTTTCCTTCAAAACGGGTCATACCATTCAGATTGTTTTACATCCATTTTTCATTTAATACCTAATGAGCATTTCTCTAGGTCAGTAATAGTCCTATAAAACATACTTAGCCTCAGGGTGAAAGAGGAGGATGAAAAAGCTGGTTCAAAATTCAACATTAAGAAAACCAATATTATGGCATCCAGTCTCATCATTTCATTGCAAATAGATGGGGGAAAAGTGGAAAATAAAACAGATTTTATTTTCTTGGGCTCCAAAATCACTGTGAACAGTAATTGCAGCCATAAAATTAAAAGACACTTGTCCCTTGGAAGGAAAGCTTTGACAAATCTAGACAACATATTCAAAAGCAGAGACATCACTTTGCCAAAAGATCTGTATAGTCAAGGCTACGTTTTTTTCAGTAGTCATGTACTGATGTGAGAGTTGGACCATAAGGAAGGCTGAGCACCAAAAGATACTTTTGAATTGTGGTGTTGGAGAAGACTCTTGAGAGTCCCTTGGGAGCAAGGAGATCAAATCAGGCAATTCTAAAGGAAATCAACCCTTAGTATTCACTGGAAGGACTGATGCTGGAGCTGACTGAAACTCCAATACTTTGGCCACGTGATGCAAAGAGCTGATTCACTGGAAAGACTCTGATGCTGGGAAAGACTGAGGGCAGGAGGAGAAAGAGATGGTTGGATGGCGTCACTGACTCAATGGACATGAGTATGAGCAAACTCCAGGAGATAGTGAAGGACAGGGAAGCCTGGCGTGCTGCAGTTCATGGGGTCACAAAGAGTTGGACACAACTTAGTGACTGAACAACAGTCTCACAGAATTCTAATATATAGATACATGACAAATCATTTAGCTAGTCTCCTATTGTCGGACATTTAGGCTGTCTCCTACCCCCTCTTTTTTTTCAGGTTTGTAAGTAATGCTGCAATGAACATCCTTGTATATAAGTAAATCTGTTTCCACATCTCTGGCTATTCTTTCAGGGCAAATTTCATTTGACTTTGATAACAAAAATAAACAACTTGTCCTTGGACTGAAATATCTTTGTTTGTCCAGTACTCAATTATAGTGTGGCTTTTCTCCAACAGAAAGCATACTGTAGGGTCTGAATGTCAGTTATTAATTAAGCAGGTTCTACAAGACTGACTTTTGTAGCTACTTAAAATTAAAATGTCTGCCTTCTACGCCTAAAATAGAACAAATTTACTTGAGTACCTCAGGACTGGGACATATTGCAAGACAGTGACTCTAAACTCAAGAGTTTAGAGTCACTATTTACCCTATGCCTTGGACCTTATCTTATACCTTGCTTTCCAAAACTCTGCTCTTCTAGGAGTAATGTTCATTATTTTAGGCTAAAACATTGTCCATAAATTAGCAAAGGCTCTTTGTGGTTCAAAACCTTTATTTGGAAGCCTACAGAGTGATTACATTGTCAATATGTGATCCTTACGTGCACAAAACCATTAATAACAACAACAATAGTCATCCTCTATGGAGGATGAACTATGTGCCAAGTACTGTGCTGAGCACTTTACAACCTGCTGCTGCTGCTGCTGTAAGTCGCTTCAGGTGTGTCTGACTCTGTGCAACCCCATACACGTTAGCCCACCAGGCTCCCCCGTCCCTGGGAATCTCCAGGCAAGAACACTGGAGTGGGTTGCCATTTCCTTCTCCAATGCATGAAAGTGAAAAGTGAAAGTGAAGTCGCTCAGTTGTGTCCGACTCTTAGCGACCCCATGGACTGCAGCCTACCAGGCTCCTCCATCCATGGGATTTTCCAGGCAGGAGTACTGGAGTGGGGTGCCATTGCCTTCTCCATTACAACCTGCAGTAGCTATCTATTGCTGTATAATAAAATACTCTGAAATTTAACATCTTAAAGTAAAATATTGTCTCATGATTTTGGTGGTCAGGAATCTTGGTATCACTTAGTGCCTTTTGTAAGGCTAAAATCAAGATATTCTCAGTTGAACCTTAAGGCTCAACTGAGAAGATGGACACCCAAGTTCACGCATGTAGTTGTTGGCAAAAATTAGTTCATCCCAGACTGTTGGTCCAAAGGCCTTAGTTCCTAGGTGGCTGTTGCACTGAGTCTCTTGTAAGGCAGCTCACAACATGGAAACTAGCTACCATTAAAGTGAGCAAGTAGGGCGAGCAAAACAGAAGTCAGAGTCTTTGTCTGTAAATGACTCTTGGAGGTGACAGCATCTCTTCCGCCACATTCCGCATACTAGAAGGGAGTCACTAGGTTCAGTCCATACCCAAGAGGATGCTGGGAAAGACTGAGGGCAGGAGGAGAAAGAGATGGTTGGATGGCGTCACTGACTCAATGGACATGAGTATGAGCAAACTCCAAGAAGATTACTTGAATCCCAGGAGGTGAGAATCACTGGTAACTATCTTCAGTCAGTTCAGTTCAGTTCAGCCCAGTTACTCAGTCGTGTCTGACTCTTTGCGATCCCATGAATCACAGCACGCCAGGCCTCCCTGTCCATCACCAACTCCCAGAGTTCACTCAGACTCACGTCCATCGAGTCCGTGATGCCATCCAGCCATCTCATCCTCTGTCGTCCCCTTCTCCTCCTGCCCCCAATCCCTCCCAGCATCAGAGTCTTTTCCAATGAGTCACTTCTTTGCATGAGGTGGCCAAAGTACTGGAGTTTCAGCTTTAGCATCATTCCCTCCAAAGAAATCTCAGGACTAATCTACTTTAGGATGGACTGGTTGGATCTCCTTGCAGTCCAAGGGACTCTCAAGAGTCTTCTCCAACACCACAGTTCAAAAGCATCAATTATTCGTCACTCAGCCTTTTTCATAGTCCAACTCTCACATCCATACATGACCACAGGAAAAACCACAGCCTTGACTAGATGGACCTTTGTCAGCAAAGTAATGTCTCTGGTTTTGAATATGCTGTCTAGGTTGGTCATAACTTTCCTTCCAAGGAGTAAGCGTCTTTTAATTTCATGGCTGCAGCATGCCTACCACACAACCACTATCTCATGAACTGAAATAATACTTCTTTGAAGTAGATATTGTTAATCCCCACTTACAGATAAGGAAATAGGTGCTCACAGTCAGTAATAGTGAGTCTGAGAGTCAAATCTCTTTCTCTGGCTTCAGTGTACACATGCTTGCTCCTGCACTCTCAGTCAGACACTATCTGTAAAGATTGTGAGGTCCTAGAAATAGTTTAGGAGCAAGCTGAGTCATGTCTTAGCCTCTTTCGTTTATTCTTGACATTCTTGTTTTCTTTTCTCACTTTCTGTCTTCTCGTATTTAAGTGAAATTGCTTAGCTTACACTAATAAGAGGACAGCACAACCTGATGGTGTTAGGTTAGAGATGGAAGATCCAGGGTTGTTTTTGAGTTCTGGTAAAAATTAACTAGTTTCTAAATCTCCATCAAGAATTCTTATATATTTTTTCCATTCCTGACCTACATTGCATATTAGCATTGAAGATGAGCTATAAAATAAATGTCATTGGGGGAAAATCCCCATGATCAAGAATTCAACACACATGCGCAATCCTCGACATGTTCTCTAGAAAATGTCTATTCATTTTCTCTAACCAGTGGAGCTATAAATCTGGCCTGTACTCGGCACACTCTATGTGTTTTGCTTTATGAAGGCATAAATCACCAAGATACAATTTGTGTTTGATTTTTTGGACACTTAATTTGCTTAAATGTTTAGCAGTTCATAGATGTAAATTGTGCTGGGCATAGTTCCAAGTGGAATAAGCTGAGCGCAAGAAAGCTATACATATAAGGATGTAATTCAGAAGAAAAATCATCTCAGCTGGTCAAGTTAGTCCTCTTTATAAGTTACTTATAAATAACTTTCCTCCATAGGCAATATAAACATTTAGTAAATACTTCTAGAGGAGGGAGCACTGTAGTAAATTTAAAGAAACCTCACACATAATATGCTTCTATATGTTGGTAAGGGTGTAAAGTGCAGGGGATGTACCATGCATATCTGATCTGATACAGAGACCATGTTGATTGATTGTTGTTGAATATTGTCAGAATGCCTCATTGATAATCAGGCATGGATTTTCACCCTGTCAGCTACTAACTAAACGTGTGAACTTGAGCAAGTCATTTAATTTAATTGTGGCTCAGTTTTCTCATTTGAAAATGAGGGGCTGGATTAAATAATCTCTTAATTCCTTCCCAGTTCTAAAATTTTATGACTCTAAATACTTTCTGGGAATCTACACAACACCCACCTCATGCCATGGAGAAGACAAAGGAAAACAGGAAGCAGTTTGGAGGCCAAATGCAGCAAGTTTTGGAAACTAAATACCAATAGAAGAGCTTCTTAACTGTTTGAGTGTAATACACAGAGAAATTGATATAAACTGATAGAGGCTGGTGTTTCCCAAAATGTGCAGAACATGCCTCTGGGCAGAAATGCCTGAAAGCAGCTCTTGGGGCTGCCTAAGAATGTCCAGCAGTGAGGCAGCTGGGATTCTCCAAGGATGAGGCCATGCCTGAGCTTCTTAGCTTTCCATGGGAATGAAGGTTCCTTCTACCTGGGAGAAGTGGATGCAACTTCCTGTACATACTGGGCAGCCGGTTTTCCCAGACCACTCCTGGAAACAGCGGCACCCAAACCCAAACGGTCTTGTCTCCCCACTGACATGTTTGCTCTCCTGCTTGCCTTTTAAGAAAGAGAAAAACAGGGGCAAGGTCCCTCTATGAGCCACAGACCCACTGTGTATCCAGCAGCACCTGGCCCATCAGCTGTCTTAGAGATGATGGGAGTAACGGGACCAGTGCTGTTTCCTGCTGACCCTTAGATATGAACTTCCCCAACAAAATCTATTTTATAACCCAGTGGTTCTCAAACTCTTGCATGTATCAGAATCATCTGAGGACTTGTTAACACAATTGCTGGGCTCTGCCCCTGGAGTTGCTGATTCAATATGCTAGACTAGACCCAAGATTTGCATTTTTAACAAGTTTCTAATGCCTTGTCCAGGGCCCACGCTTTGAGAATCCACGCCACATGAAATTACAGAATTTGTCCTGAACACTATTGTAAGACAACTGGTAATAAACAAGACCATTTAAAGTGCTACATGGGTAAAATATTTTTACTTAAATAGCTATATATTTATTTTAATGTGCATTAAATCTGTACCTTCTATGTTTGACAAATGCTGGTTTTCCACTTATAGCATCAATATCGAGTTAACTTTAAAAATTTTTAAAATTATTAATAGACCTTATTTATTTATTTGGGCTATGCTGGGTCTTTGTTGCTGCACACAGGCTTTTCCCTAATTGCGGCAAGTGGGGGCTACTCTTCTAGTGGCGGTACACAGACTTCTCCTTGAGGTGGCTCCTCTTGTTGCAGAGCACAGGCTCCAGGGCGTGAGGGCTCAGCAATTGCGGCATATGAGTTTAGTTACCCCATGGCATGTGGAATCTTCCCAGACCAGGGATCAAACCCACGTCCCCTGCTTTGGCAGGTGGATTCTTAACCACAGGAACCACCAGGTAAGTCCAATATCAAGTTAATTTTAAATACATTTATTTTAGCAAAAAGTAAATGAATTTAAAGAAACTATCCAAGCATTCATAACAAAATTTCTAAATGTGGTAATAATAAAACTGGGTGAAATTTGGGAAACACGAGTATAAACAATAAATAGAAATTTTTGTAGTAGAACTATTGGATCAGACTATTAAGAGTTGTTTTGCAGAGGGCAAGCACTTAAAGTGAGTCTTAAGGGGGAAGGATATAGATAAGCCAAGAAGCAGTGACAATGTGGAGCAGTGGCTGGAGAGGGCCTGGTAAGAGCCACAGGACCACAGGATATGTGTATGTCAATGTCAAACACAGTGTTGAACTGAAAAACACTCTCTGCTCAGCCTGGTGTTTCGTTTATGACAACAAACAACTATTCTAATGCTTTCCAATTTTGATTTGTTATTTTGGTATTGGACATTGGCCATAATCAGTCTCAGTAATTTTGTTCACTTTGTTTTCACTTGCTATTTGCTTATCTTTATCTGGTGAGTCTACCAAAGTAGAGTTCATGGTTCTAGGTTTCCTGCTTATTGAATCATCTTTAGAGGTCAGCAACCGCGATGAAGAAACTATCAGCCCAACAGTTATACGGCCAGAATTACAAATCATAAACCATCAGATGCTACTTCAAAAATCTCTGAGAAATAAAACTGTTTCTCTGTTTTCAATTAGCTGAACATGCACATTTAAAAACTGCTACTAGAAGAAGATTCCATGAAGAAGTGACCATGCGGCCTATTTCATTTCGCTAGACTGTAATTTAATGTTTGGAAATAATAAGTTGTTTTTATAACTGGACATAAACTAAAAGTATTATTTGCTATTTTCTGCAAACTTGTCCTATAAAGAGCAATAATACCATTCTACCATTTTTGCAGCATACAAATTCATTTTCCCTCCCGTAATGGCCCACAATGAGAGGGCATTTTTAGGACCCAAACAGATCACAAACAGGGGTTTGGAAACCATATGCTGTGCTATGCCTTATGAATGGTCACTGAATTGGTACTTTCAAAAACAAATCCTAAAGACTAACAATTTAGTTAAAAGACTTCTGCCTTTAAGAAAATTCTACTGCCTTGACAATCTAAGATAATTAGCTCTAACTAGGCCACCTCATGCAAAGAGTTGACTCATTGGAAAAGACTCTGATGCTGGGAGGGGTTGGGGGCAGGAGGAGAAGAGGACGGCAGAGGATGAGATGGCTGGATGGCATCACTGACTCAATGAACTTGAGTCTGAGTGAACTCCGGGAGATGGTGATGGACAGGGAGGCCTGGCGTGCTGCGATTCATGGGGTCGCAAAGAGTTGGACACGACTGAGCGACTGAACTGAACTGAGGCAACAGTGTATGAAAAAACTTGCAGAGCTCTGTCTGACTGTACTGACTACTTGTGACCTGAACCACTGGTTCTCAATTAGACTTATTTGGAGGGATTGTTAAACTACAGATTACTAGGTCCATCCTAGAGTTTCCAATTCAGTACACGTCAGTATGGACCAAGTACTGCAATTCTATGAAGTTCCCAAGTGGTGTTAATGCTGCTGGTCCTAAGGCCACACTCTGGAAACCTTCTCCACACTTTGGTGTTGGAGAAGACTCTTGAGAGTTCCTTGGACTGCAAGGAGATCCAACCAGTCCATTCTGAAGGAGATAAGCCCTGGGATTTCTTTGGAAGGAATGATGCTGAAGCTGAAACTCCAGTATTTTGGCCACCTCATGCAAAGAGTTGACTCAGTGGAAAAGACTCTGATGCTGGCAGGGATTGGAAGCAGGAGGAGAAGGGGACGACAGAGGAGGAGATGGCTGGATGGCATCACTGACTCGATGGACGTGAATCTGAGTGAACTCCGGGAGTTGGTGACAGACTGGGGGGCCTGGTGTGCTGCGATTCATGGGGTCGTAAAGAGTCGGGTACGACTGAGTGACTGAACTGAACTGAACTGAACTGATTTGGAGGCATCTATCTCTTCTGTGGATTCCCCTGGTGACTCAGATGGTAAAGAATCTGCCCACAACGCAGGAGATGAGGGCGCAATCCCTGGGTCTCAAAGATCTCCTGGAGAAGGGAATGGCTAGCCGCTCCAGTATTCTTGCCTGGAGAATTTCATGAATCTCTGGTTTGCCCTCTTTTCCTCCACAACTTGTGTGTGTGTGCATGCTTAGTCACTCAGTCACATCCAGCTCTTCGCAAACTGATGAATTGTAGACTGCTAGGCTCCTCAGTCCATGGAATTTTCCAGGCAACAATACTGGAGTGGATGGCCATTTCCTACTCCAGGGGATCTTCCCAACCCAGGGATGGAACCCACATCTGCTGCATTGACAGGCAAATTCTTTACCTTTCCACCACCTGGGAAGCCTGTGTTTGTGTTTATGTGGGGATAAATCTCCATAGAATCTATGCTTGTCATGAGTACTAAACTGTTTCAGTTGTGCCCAAGTCTTTGTGACCCTATGGACCATAGCCTGTCAGGCTCTTCTGTCCCTGAGATTCTCCAGGCAAGAATACTGGAGTCGGCTGCCATGTCTTCCTCCAGGGGATCTTCCCAATCCAGGGATCAAACTTGGGTCTCTTATGTTTCCTGCACTGGCATGTGAGTTGTGTGTTTTTTTTTTTTTGTCACTAGCACCACCTGGGAAGCTCATAGTATCTATGGCTGCTGCTGCTAAGTCGCTTCAGTTGTGTCTGACTCTGTGTGACCCCATAGACGGCAGCCCACCAGGCTCCCCCGTCCCTGGGATTCTCCAGGCAAGAACACTGGGATGGGTTGCCATCTCCTTCTCCAATACATGAAAGTGAGAAGTGAAAGTGAAGTCGCTCAGTCATATCTGACTCAGTGATCCCATGGACTGCAGCCCACCAGGCTCCTCCATCCATGGGATTTTCCAGGCAAGAGTACTGGAGTGGGGTGCCATTGCCTTCTCCGAGTATCTATGGCTACTGATTATAAATAAGGGCTTCCCTGGTGGCTCAGAGGTTAAAGCGTCTGCCTCCAATGCGGGAGACCCGGGTTCGATCCCTGGGTTGGGAGGATCCCCTAGAGAAGGAAATGGTAACCCTCTCCAGTATACTTGCCTGGAGAATCTCAAGGATGGAGAAGCCTGGTAGGCTACAGTCCACAGGGTTGCAAAGAGTCAGATTATAAATAAGAGTTGGGTAAACTACATCAGTATATCAACAAATTTTCTGATGTTTCCTCAATGTTCTGATCATCAATGTTTCACATGTACCATGAAATTAACAGAAAACATAAAATAGAAAAATTTCTAATATACATTTATTTAATTGGAGGCTAATTACTTTACAATATTGTAGTGGTTTTGCCATACATTGACATGGATCTGCCACAGGTGTACGCGTGTTCCCCATCCTGAACCCCCCTCCCACCTCCCTCCCCATCCCATCCCTCTAGGTCATCCCAGTGCACCAGCCCCGAGCACCCTGTCTCATGCATTGAACCTGGACTGGGGATCTGTTTCACATATGATAATATACATTGAAACATGCCATTCTCCCAAATCATCCCACCCTTGCCTTCTCCCACAGAGTCCAAAAGACTGTTCTATACATCTGTGTCTCTTTTGGTGTCTCACATGTAGGGTTATCGTTTGCTGTCTCACATGTAGGGTTATCGTTACCATCTTTCTAAATTCCATATATATGCGTTAGTATACTGTATTGGCAGAGAAGGCAATGGCACCCCACTCCAGTGTTCTTGCCTGGAGAATCCCAGGGACAGGGGAGCCTGGTGGGCTGCCGTCTATGGGGTCACACAGAGTCTGACACAACTGAAGCAACTTAGCAGCAGCAGCATACTGTATTGGTGTTTTTCTTTCTGGCTTACTTCACTCTGTATAATAGGCTCCAGTTTCATCCACCTCATTAGAACTGATTCAAATGTATTCTTTTTAATGGCTGAGTAATATTCCATTGTGTATATGTACCACTGCTTTCTTATCCATTCATCTGCTGATGGACATCTAGGTTGTTTCCATGTCCTGGTTATTATAAACAGTGCTGTGATGAACATAGGGGTACACGTGTCTCTTTCAATTCTGTTTTCCTCGGTGTGTATGCCCAGCAGTGGGATTGCTGGGTCATATGGCAGTTCTATTTCCAGTTTTTTAAGGAATCTCCACACTGTTCTTCATAGTGGTTGTACTAGTTTGCATTCCCACCAACAGTGTAAGAGGGTTCCCTTTTCTCCACACCCTCTTCAGCATTTACCGCTTGTAGACTTGCGGATCGCAGCCATTCTGACTGGAGTCAAATGGTACCTCATTGTGGTTTTGATTTGCATTTCTCTGATAATGAGTGATGTTGAGCATCTTTTCATGTGTTTGTTAGCCATCTGTATGCCCTCTTTGGAGAAATGTCTGTTTAGTTCTTTGGCTCATTTTTTGATTGGGTCATTTATTTTTCTGGAATTGAGCTGCAGGAGTTGTTTGTATAATTTTGAGATTAAGTCTTTGTCAGTTGCTTCGTTTGCTATTATTTTCTCCCATTCTGAAGGCTGTCTTTTCACCTTGCTTATAGTTTCCTTTGTTGTGAAAAAAGCTTTTAATTTTAATTAGGTCCCGTTTGTTTAGTTTTGCTTTTATTTCCAATATTTTGGGAGGTGGTTTATAGAGGATCCTGCTGTGATGTACATCGGAGAGTGTTTTGCCTATGTTTTCCCATAGTTTCTGGTCTTACATTTAGATCTTTAATCCATTTTGAGTTTATTTTTGTGTATGGTGTTAGAAAGTGTTCTAATTTCATTCTTTTACAAGTGGTTGACCAGTTTTCCCAGCACCACTTGTTAAAGAGATTGCCTTTTCTCCGTTGTATATTCTTGCCTCCTTTGTCAAAGATAAGGTGTCCATAGGTGCATGGATTTATCTCTAGGCTTTCTTAAAATAGAAAAATTTTAAATCATCTCTTACTCCATCCCCAGAGCTAACCATTATAACTGATACAAAAATTTTAGAATTTATTTAATAAATGCTTAGGTAAAACAACAGTAGTACCATGCATATAATGTATGTGCTTGTGTGCGTGTAGTATAGTACTTTTCTTTATCCTTCTTTTAAAAATGTAATTTTTTATCGCTAAAAATATTTCACTGTAGGAACCTATGTATTTTTGAAAGTAGAAAATAATCTGGAATTCAGCCAAACTTCTCTTAAGACAGCAGTGAAGTTATTCCAGGTAGAATTCACTGTGGAATCCTTGGCTCATGAACTTGAAAAGAGCCTTCAAAGTCATGCATGAACATGAGACGGCTCCAGAGAAATGTGTGAATTTGGTTATGTTTTTCTTAGCAGTATAGCCATTATCACAGTTTCATTTGAAAAGTAAAGGTAATTAATCCTGGCTGTAGCCATAACTTTTTTTTTTTTGTATTTTGGATGATGAGTGTCTGATTTTAAGGAACTATATCCCAGATAGAAAATCTAAATAGAAAGTTTGCCTGAAGAAGTTCAGGTTTGTAAACAAGCTTATACTGAAGCAACTGTGGGTTGCCATTCCCTTGTCCAGATCAAACAATAAAAGAGGAACCATGTGTTATTTTTCATTAGACCTTTCCTTCAAAGTTGGGAACTCTGAATTCATATCAAAATTTAGGTATAAAAGTATCTGATAACTTCAGTAGTTTCTTTACCTCAATAGAGACTGTCTGAAACTCTAAAAATACACTGATTTTCTTCTTTATTAACCCCACAAACTTCATCATCTTTTATATCCAGTCATATGGTTTGCTGAGGGAGAATAAAATAATAGAAACAATTTCCATATAATCCAAGGCAGGTTTAATCTACCTTATTGAAATCAGTCTGATATAAAAGGCTACAGGTACAGGAGATTTTTTTTTAAAAAGAAAATGTTATATCTATCTACATACCTATGTACACAATACAATAGTATAATTAATTAATTGAATCAGTATTAAACATCTTAGTAGTTCTAATAACTCAAGAGATATACATGAATGTCATTAAATAACAATGACCGACACAGTAGTATTTTTGTTCAGTGGTGTTAAGTATTATCACACTATAACAACCTACTGGAGAGGTCTGGAATTTCTATTTGTCCAATTCTTTACAAATAAAGTAGAAACAAAGATGAAAATTTTCAGATATTTTTAAGTATTTATGAGGGGAAATCTCAGATGCCCAACCCTAATCAGTTGTTTATCAAACCATGTGATCTCATTGGTGGGGCATATGAACAAGTTTAGTTTTTTTTTCTTAGGGCATTAAATTTATTTAAGAATAGCATTTGAAAATTTTGTTTACTTTTTTTTTTTAAATCAGTTTACTATTAAATTCACTTTATTTTTTCTACTGTGAAGAAGCAGGACAGATAACTTCATGTTACTGCTCAGGCACATTGCTAGATAGGAAAGGTGGACAGCTTTCCTGAATTAATCTACAACAATGCCAGTCTGATATCCTGAGGTCTAATTGCCACCAGGTATCTATACATCAATATTAGTCTAAGTGGATGAAAGGGATTAGAGTTTAACTCCCCAAAGTTAATTCTCCTTGGGGTAGTCTTTCCTTATCCATTCTCCTTGGTCCATGGTCCTCTTCTTTCTTCTGACATTTCCTCCTTGGCAAATCACCATCTCCAAAGAATTCATAATTCCCCAGTGTAGGTGATTCCAAACTATAATTTTAGCTTAGTTCTCTCTAGAATACAGAGCTTGCTCCTGTCATTTCAAATTCAGTATTTCTCAAATTGAACTTTTCTTCCTTAAACTTGCTTCTTCTTCTGACTTCTCCATTTGTGTAAATGGCACTGCCATTCTCCCAGTTATCCTTCTTGAAAGAAGTCTTTGAGATCTTTGCCTCTTTCCTCTCCTCTGTCCCCTACATCTTACCCATCTGCTTCCACAGTCTCTACCATGCCTGTCTCTTCTTTCCCTTTTCCTCAGCTGCACCAAGGCTTCTCAACAGTGGCTACACATTACTGAAGTGAAGTCGCTCAGTCGTGTCCTACTCTTTGCGACCCCATGGACTGTACCAGGCTCCTCTGTCCATGGGATTTTCCAGGCAATAGTACTGGAGCGGGTTGCCATTTCCTTCTCCAGGGGATCTTCCCAACCCAGGGATCGAACCTGGGTCTCCCGCATTGTAGACAGATGCTTTACCATCTGAGCCACCAGGAAGTCCAGCTTAAACAACAGCAGCAGCTGCTGCAAAATCATGCCAATTCACACCCCCGACCAATTGAATCAGTAACTCTGAAGGAGGAATCTAGATTTCAGTATTTTTTTTTAAAACCTCCTCAGGGTAAAATAATAAGATGTGCTTGGCAACTCCTGAATCAGATTCTTTGCAAAATAAATCCTACATGTTTTTCCCACCTCTAACTCTCTCGAGTCCAAGCCTTCCTCTACATCTCAGCTTTAGCATTAACTTTCTCATTGCACTGCTCTGGCCAGGGCAGTAAGTTGCTTAAATGCTTTCCACATCTCTCACCATTGCTGCCAGAATAACCTCATGTTTTACCCTAGTCCATAGAATTCTTCCAGAACTTGACCTTTACTCCCCAACCTTACTTCATGTTAGCCCTCTCCTTACACTCTAAGCATCTGCCAAAATAAAAATGTTCTCCTTGTCCTTACTGAATGTCCATGCTCCTGAATGGATTTCTGTGCTTCACTTCAGATGCTTTCAGCCCCATGTTATAGAATACGTAACCAGAAGTGGCTTAGCAAATAAAAAATCCTCACAGCACATAAAAAGAAGTTTGAAAGTCAGGCGTTCCAGGATTGGTTTCTATGTCTTGGATGAAAATTGGCTACTCTGCAATCCTCTTGCTTTCCCCCAGATATCAAGATGGTAGCCGTTACTCCAAGCATCACATCCTTGGGTGACAAATTCAAGCCTGGAAGGAAGCACAGTTTGTTTGTTTCTTTTCTTAAATCAGGAAGTAATCCTTTCCCCAAAGGCCCTGTATCCAACGTCTCTTCAGTACCATTCACCATTGTGTCAGAAGACCACACTCTTGCTTCAAGTCAGACTCAAGAAATGAATCTCTTATGTGTGTAGTCTCTAACTTCGAGGCCGGCTCTTCTAGCCAAGAAGTGAGTTGAGAAGGCAGCAACTCTGGGAGGCAAACACCTGAGAGGGTTTCTCATATTTGCCTTTTGAAATACAGTACTTTTTTTTTTTTTCGAAACTCCATACAAATGGCATTTGAACTCCATACAAAAGACCTTCATGAAGCTTTTCCCAATCCTGACCAGGTAAAAGTCTTCTGTCTGAATTCCTATGATTCCTTTGTTCAAATTTCTCTTCTTGATCTTTCTGTGCTCCTGGGTTTTGTCATGTGATTCGTGTATGTGTCTTATTTCTTGTTTTGAATTACAAGCATCATGAGGGCAAAGCCCATGTCTGTCCTCTTTGTATATTCCACAGTACCAAGTCAACTGAAAAAATTTTGCTATAAGAATTATTAATCTATTCTGGCATTTACTACTTTCACATTATTTGTTCAGCTGCTTCGCCTTTCAAACTTGTTTTCAGTATTTGCTTTAGATAGCTAGTCAGCTGATGGAGATGAAGTCACAGTGAAATTAGGATTCACTTATTGTCTTCTTCTGGCAGCTTCCTTCTACCCAGTCACCTGAGGGGAGCAGTCTCCCCGTTCCCCTTTCTGCCAGTTTCAGACAGAACAGATTCAGCGGAAATACACTAGTTGTCACATTCTTGAGCCCCTCTCTCAGTAAAATATTTGCAGTTCTCTGCTCAGAGCCTCAGACTGATTGGGCTGGAATACATGCTGCTTGTAGGGCTAATGAGAAAATTCCCACCAGGCAGTACCTCACCCCCACTGGGCTCTCCAGGGAGGGTCAGCCCAGCAGAGAAGGGTGCCACGTCTTCACCCTGCTCGGGGAGACACTAGCTGCAAACACTCGGTTCTGACAGGAAAACAAATGGAAATCAGTGGGAGGGGGTAGTGCTGAGGCAACGCAGACTCACTTAAAGAACAGTAATAATGATAGTTTTCGAAGCTTTATTTATTTGAGAGTGAAAGGACAGGAATTTCATTGGCTTGCAATGCCAGAAACTGAGTTGTCTCAGCCACCCCTGTGGTGCTTCAGCCAGAACTCACACGGAGTGTTCTGTGGGAGCAGCTTCTGGGCAAGAGGAAGCTGTTTTATACCCTAGTTATGTTCTTCTCAACATGATGTGTGGAGTCGACATCACCCTTGAAAATTGTGTTTCTGCCCTCCCCGGGGCTATAATCAAACAGGGAAATGTGGTCTAGATTGTTGAGTGTGTACATATATGTGTACACATGCATTTTCATGAATAGTCTATCTGGGGAAGCCATTTGAAGATGGGTTTACAGGCATTTTATGTGTCTTGGATGAAAGGGTCATCTGGTGCAGTAAATATAGAAGAATTAAATTGGCTTTTCCTGGCGCAGGGAGGGGATGATGCTAGAAACCTGGTAGAATTAAGTAAAGCAGTGTGAGGGGGTGGTGTTGCTGTCTGTTCCCCTTAAGGAGGGTTGTGCCTTGTTGACCAATTTTAAACTACTGTGACTCAGAGGAAATCAATTGGAAAACTTTAAACGCCTTAATTGGCCATTTAAACATGGATGGGGGCTCCAGAACTATTTGATATCCTTTGTGTCCTTCTCCACGTCAGCTTTCTTCTTGAACAGCAGTTCTTCAAGGTTCTTTGTTTTCGCACTTAGGTGGCTATGGGCCTAGAAGACTGTCCCCTGCACAGCACAGACAGTGACTGCTGCCTGAGACCCATCTTCTCTAGTACCTGAGGGACAGGAATAGGACCAAACGGGGTAGACAGGATTCATGCCTGGCTGTGTCCAGGTTACAAGGACTTTGAAAGGGTAGGGTTTAGCTGGATGAACTTTTAAATTTAGATAAACCAATGGAAACTCTTGTGTGAGTAATCCAAATGTGCCATAAGATGATGCCAATATTGAGAATACTTTCCAAAAGTCACTCATATGGCAAAATGAAACAAACCAAAGTATAACATTCACCCTTCAATAATTTTTCTGCATGTTGGATATGTATGAGGTTCTGGACTAAGCATTATACATGTATCATCTAATTTCATATTTGCAATAGCCCCTTGAGGTTGCTACTATTAGCTTTATCTTACAGATGAGAAACCTGAGATTTGGAAAGTTTCAATCCATGATTTTTGAATTTCAGAGTGACTCAGAACCACCTGGAATGCTTGTTAAAACACAGGTTGCAGAAATTCCTTCCTCTCTGACTGCTTGGGAACTGAAACATCAGCTTTCCCCTGTCTTTGGACTTAAATGGAAACTTTGGCTCTTCCTGGGTCTTGAGCCTGCCAATCTTTGGACAGGAACTCCACCATCAGCTCTCCTGGGCCTCTAGCTTGCTGACTCACTCTGCAGATCTTGGGACTTGTCGGTCTCTGTAATGACATGAGCCAATGTAACAAATCTCTTTCAATATGTATAAACAGCCTATTGCCTCTGCTTCTCTGGAGAGCCCTGACTAAAACAGATTTTCTGATTCAGTGGGTCTGGGGCCAGGCTTGGAGGAAGTGCATTCTAAAGAGTTCCCAAATGATGCTGATGCTGGTGGTTCAGAGACCTCACTTTAAGAATTTTGCTGTAGGCTAAGGAAACATGAACAATCTTCCTTAATAATTCCCTCAGCCCAGATTCTATCACCCACATTCTCCCCAGAGACCCAACTTTCTTTAAACACACTTTTAATTTGTTGTGTACATGAGATGAATAAGATACAACCCTTTCTTTCAAGGTGCTCGCAGTATAGAGCTGAGAATAGGAGACAGAAAACAATGTAAAAATAAATCATTTCACTAAAGTGTAATAAGTGTTTGTACAAAGTTCAGTAGGTGCAGAAAAGAAAGAAGAGTCAGGTTTACCTGAGGGCAGAGGATGCCTGAAGTCTTCACAGTGGAAGGAAGACCAGGGCAGGAGATGAGAGATGCAAGAAATCAAAGCTCAGAAAGTGTGGTCAGTCTCTCCTTCCATCTAGTTTATTTTCAGTTTGGCCTGGTTCCTTTCAGTTCTGCTGGGGACTGAGTATTTTAGTTGGTACTTTTGACATCTACCCCAAAGTATGTTGGTTCCCTCCCTGCCAGCTCTCCCCACACCTGGTCTGTTCAGGCCCATCCAAGAGACACTCAGAAGGAAGGCATGCTGACCCTCTTCCTTGTCAATTGTCCTGGAGATTGAAAGAGACTCCATGAGCTTTACAACCAGCAAAAATTGTCACCAGCTTCACAATTCTGGCCAACATGTCTATGCTTTGAAGTCTGGTTGCTGCCTTTTACAATTCTGTTTATGAAATGTACTAAAGATGTTTAAATGTGGCAGAGATTTCCAATAAAAGCCGGGCTGCTTGAGAATCAGGATGCTGGTCTCAATTTAAAGTGCCTGTTAAATAATAGGATAGCCATGTAAAAGGGGCTCCGAAAGACTGTCCAAATAGCTCTCATGGAAATCAAGCTCACTCACCAATGCCTCTGATAGGATTCCAGAGGTAATCAGGCCCTGTATCTATCCTCTGTTTATGCTGTAAAGTGCCTTTTAATACAAAGTGATTGAATTTTTGCTTGAATCAGTCACTAACAAAAAAACCCTAAACTAAAACAGGGAAAAGTCTCTAATAAAACATTCTGGCATAAACTTTGGCTAAAAATCAACCAAGGGCTAACAGGGACTTCCCATTATTCTATAAGGCCTGCCTCCCAGAAGAAGAGTCTGGGATCATACTTTACATTCACAGAATCATAACTCTGAACATCATTTGGGGACCAATCTTTCTTGGCAGTCCATTTTGTCTGAGAACTTTATTAGACCCTTCAGGAGGCTACTAAAAAATAAGATGCGGTTCCTGACCTATGCCCTGCCCATCACTTCCATCCTCAAGTTACTCAAAGAGCATTGTTGATTCCAGCTTCAATCCTGTCCACTTTAGTCCATCCTTGCTGCTAATGCCTTAGTTCACATCTTTATTTGTGTGCCAAATACTGTAGGTTGATTTATCCCATACTTATTTCTATACCCTCTGTTCAGTGCCTCCTGATACTTTAGAGCCTAGAAAGCTAAAATTCCCTACCCCCAGACTCTCCTAAAGATAGGAGAGTCCATTGGACACATTCTGGCCCTTGAAATGGAAACCAGAGTTAGCTGGGGATATCTGGGTTGCTCTTGATTTCCTGAAACAAGCATATACTCTTCATTCTTCCCATTCTTTCCTCCTTTCCACTCCTAAAATGTGATATGCCAGCTAGATCTGCAACTGCCATCTTGTGATTATGACAGAAATGACAAGAGAATTGCAGAGTCCTTGGCTTTGCCACCTTAAGTTACTGAAACAATGTCTGCAATTACCAATGTTTGTACTTCTCCTTATGAAAGAAAAAATAAAAATTCAAATTTGTTTAAATTACTATTTTTAGTTCTTTATTAAAGTTACAGATACTTCCTAACTGAGCTATTGCATGCACTCAAGGTGGTTAAGTTACTGGCTTGAGCACACACGGCAGAACAATGATTAAATTGGATAGATACCCACCTAATTTTAAAACTTGTCTTTACTGAATTTTCATCTCCAAATAGTGTGGTGTCTTTCATAGTGTGGTGTCCACCTGGAGCATTAACGTTTTTTCTTTCCTTCAGGAGAAGATACCTTCTAAGATCTGATGCAGACTGTCTAGGCAGATGTACCAAGTTGTCTTGCACAGAACTTGCTCTAGGAGAATCACTGGAAAGATGTCTCTCGATAATGCAACCATTAGGTATTTGGGCTATCCTGAGGAAAGGGTAATAGGCCCTTTTTGTAGCTTGACAAAGGCAGCCCCTCCAAATAACAACTTGGTAATATAGATGTGATCATTGTGGGAAAAAAATGAGGAAATCTTCACGGACTTCAGGGAGCTTTCTGAAAGGAAACAGTAGCACTCTCAACTCTACCATTCTCCCACCTTTTGAGATTCACAACTTTGGATGCCTCTGCTGGATTCAGAAAGTTTTGACCGAGGTCTGCTGCTGCTGCTGCTGCTAAGTCCCTTCAGTCGTGTCCAACTCTGTGTGACCCCATAGACGGCAGCCCACCAGGCTCCCCCCGTCCCTGGGATTCTCCAGGCAAGAACACTGGGATGGGTTGCCATCTCCTTCTCCAATGCATGAAAGTGAGAAGTGAAGGTGAAAGTCGCTCAGTCGTGTCCGACTCTTCCTGACCCCATGGACTACAGCCCACCAGGCTCCTTCATCCATGGGATTTTCCAGGAAAGAGTACTGGAGTGGGGTGCCATTGCCTTCTCTGTGACTGAGGTCTACTTGTAGGAAAAGGAAGTGAAGACAATACAAAAGGAAAGTCCTTATGGGGAAAGTCTCTCCAAAGTGGGCCTCTTGGTTCAGTGGCAATACCTAGACTGATGCAGAGGACTGGGTCTGGCACAATGAGGACCTGCTTTGAGAATAAGAGTTGAACATGTTAGTGTGAACCAAGTACTGATAAGGTCTGTAGACATATCTGAAACAGCAAGAGAACCACTGTACAAAGATGCATCAGAGTATCAGACCAAGGACAATAAGTCTTTTTCAAACTATGGCATTTGGCACATCCTCCAGTTTGGAATCTGAGAGACATCCAGAAGTAGAACTTGAGCCCTCTGGATTGAAGGAATACCGGGGTTCTTAGATAATGCAGAAGAATACCCTCAGAAAGATCTTGAAAGCTTATTATTTGATGAACAGGGGAATCAAGCTATTCTAATTTGAAGAATACAGGATGTGATAAAATTTGTTTCCTGAACTGGTGAAATGGGCCATAACAGCTACATGGGTAATACAGTTAAAATATAACTAAAATGACCAAAATATGAGTATCTAAATGGCATTGTTGGTAAATGTAGAAATCTATTTGAATTCAGAGTACTCTGAGTGAACTAAACCATATTTCAAAGACTTCTTTTATGCTGAATATTTTCTTCTGTGGTCAAGAGTCTCTGGAATCAAGAATTACACTGGAGAGGGTGGGGGGGGTGTCCACTGGAAAACTCTGTATTATTTTCAGTTCCATGTTATACACTATGACTTAATAAGCCAATAAATATTCATACTAGATAGAATCAAAGATAGTACTAACCTCCTGGCATGTGTGAGAGAGAAGCTTTGGCCCCAGAGCTAACGACCTTTGCATTATTTTGTTAAGATCTTACAGATCTTCTATGATTCTAAATCACAGTATTGGAGAGTTAACACCATTATATTAAAAGTAAAAATTGTATATACAGAATAGTGGCAGATGAACCCAAAAGGGTAGATTGGATGACTTACTTGGTGTTTGGCTTAATTGGTAATATTCATAATATTAAATGTTTAGGATATTACAAACAGTGCAAGACTTAGTTATACTTTTAGAGATCCATTCCAGATATATAAAGAAAAACAACAGTGAACTAATATAACTATCTTAAAATTCTCCAAAAGGCTTTAAGTTTTTAACTCCAAGTGGAGATCCTAATGAAAAACATACCAATGCCAGATTTAACTCATCAGAATGCCTCCAAAATTAACTGAGTAAGGAGGGTTTTAATGGGTTTTTAACAGGTATGAAGTTGTGCAAGGCACACTTCATATTCCTTTATTTAATCCTCACAATAATCACAGGAAATAGATACCATTAATATCCCCATTATATATGACGAAATGTAGGCACAGAAGGCTTTCATGGATTGCCTCGAATTATACTGCCTATATGTAACCATCAAAGTCAAATTCTGATTGTCTCTACAAGTGCTCAGTTAAGTTGTACCTAATAACATCCTCCATCTTCACTATTCCTCTCTCCCCTCCTTCCTTCAAATACTTCTCCATCAGGATTAAGGAGTCACCCACAATACACACTTCAAGTCTCAATGAGAAAGAAAAGTTTCTAGGTGCATGTGGCCTCCCTGACATTCCTAGTCTAGTGTCTCAAAGGAAGTATCTGCTGGAATGTTAATGGCTGGTCTTTTATCAGGGAAATCTGTACCCTTCCCTACCACTGTTGCAGGTTCCCTGAGGCCAGTCTTACTAATTCTGAATCTCCTTAGGACCTGACAAATGGCCTCACTAGCAGACACTCGGCAAATGTGTTGAACTGGATGACTGACACAAGGGACAGGCAAAGCAGGAAACTGAGCTTACTTGATGTTGGCCTGGACCCTTCTCAGGCTGGGGATCACAGCCAAACCCTGGGGTCCTTGACTACTGGCTACTGACGGTGATGGTTGCTTCCATGTCCTCTTGATGTGAAGCTAGCTGTACTTCAGTCTTGGTTCTCATTAACTATAAGTGAGCATTTTGGACTCACTGAAGAAAGTGTATTAAATTATGTATATAAAACTAATTTTACTTGATCATAACATAACGAGCAATAAAATTTTCCATAGAATAGCACTGTGGCTTTAGCAGTTGTATTAGTTTTCTATTCCTGCCATAACAAATTCATTTTATGCAATGGAATCACAGAAATGTGGCATTTTGTGTCAGGCTTCTCTCACTGTGTATACTTTTCAAGGTTCATCGATACTGTAGCATGTATACTTCTAAGAGTTTCATAGTTTTCCATTTGGGCCTTTAATCCATTTTGAGTTCACTTTTGCATATGGTGTGATCTAGAGGTCCAATTTTATTCTTTTGCATGTAGATATTCAGTTTTTCTAGCATCGTTTGTTGAAAAGCTTTCTTTCCCTAATGAATTTTCCTGGATTCACTGTCAAATAAACTGACATAAGTGTATAGGTTTATTTCTGGGCTCTCAACTCTAGGCCAATTGACCCATATGTCTATCCTTATGGTAGTTCCAATCATTGTAGCTTTTTAGTAAATTTTGAAATGTGAATTGTGGTGGCTCAATTTTATTCTTTTTAAGATTGTTTTGGCTTTCACTTCCCATATTTTATGATCATTTTGTGAATTTCAACAAAAATGGGAAGCTTCAATTCTGATTGGGATTGTGTTAAATCTGCAGATCAAATTCAAGAGTATTGTCTTCTTAACATTATTAAGTCTTCTAATTCATTAACATGGGAACCAACCTTGCACTCCTGGGGTAAATCCTACTTGGTCAGGGTATAATCCTCTTTGTATGTTACTGAATCATTTTGCCAGTATTTGCTTGAAGATTTTCACAAAGGATACTGGTCTGTAGATTCTGTTTTCTTGTGATGTGTTTGCCCTCACAGAATAAGTTGGGAAGTATTTCTTCCTCTTCTGGCTTTTGGAAGAGTTGTGAAGAATTTATATTAACTCTCTAATAGAATTCAGAAAACTAAGAACATAGCATCTGGTCCCATCACTTCATGGGAAATAGATGGGGAAACAGTGGAAACAGTGTCAGACTTTATTTTGGGAGGCTTCAAAATCACTGCAGATGGTGATTGCAGCCAGGAAATTAAAAGACACTTACTCCTTGGGAGGAAAGTTATGACCAACCTAGACAGCATATTCAAAAGCAGAGATGTTACTTTGTCAACAAAGGTCAGTCTAGTCAAGGCTATGGTTTTTCCAGTGGTCATGTACGGATGCGAGAGTTGGACTATGAAGAAAGCTGAGCACCAAAAAATTGATGCTTTTGAACTGTGGTGTTGGAGAAGACTCTTGAGAGTCCCTTGGACTGCAAGGAGATCCAACCAGTCCATCCTAAAGGAGATAAGTCCTGGGTGTTCATTGGAGGACTGATGCTGAACCTGAAACTCCAATACTTTGGCCACCTCATGCGAAGAGTTGACTCACTGGAAAAGACCCTGATGCTGGGAGGCATTGGGAGCAGGAGGAGAAAGGGATGACAGAGGATGAGATGGCTGGATGGCATCACCGACTCAATGGACATGAGTTTGAGTGAACTCGGGAGTTGGTGATGGACAGGGAGGCCTGGCGTGCTGCGATTCATGGGGTTGCAAAGAGTCGGACATGACTGAGTGACTGAACTGAACTGAACTGAATAGAATTCATCAATGAAATTATCTCATTCCGGACTTTTCTTTGTGGGAAGGTTTTGGATTACTAATTAAATTTCCTTACTTATTATTGATATGTTCAGATTTTCTATTCCTTCTCGAATAAGTTTTGTTAGCTTTCCCCCTTTCTAGGATTTTATCCAAATCATCTAGGTTATCTAATTTGGCATATAATTGTTCATATCATTCCCTTATAGTTTTTTTATTTCTATAAGGTCAGTAGTAATGTTTCCTCTTTTAGTGACTTGAATCATTTCTCTTTTTTTTCTTAGTCAACCTAGCTAATGGTTTGTCAAGAGATACTTGGAGTAACAGGCAAATTTGACCTTGCAGTACAAAATGAAGCAGAGCAAAGACTAACAGATTTTCGCCAAGAGAACACACTGGTCATAACAAACACCTTCTTCCAACAACACAAGAGAAGACTCTACACATGGACATCCAATGAACCAGAGAAGTTGCTTAGTCATGTCCAACTCTTTGCAATCCCATGGACTACAGCCTACCAGGTTCCTTACATGCACATCACCAGATGATCAATACTGCAATCAGATTGATTATATGGAGTTCTATACAGTCAGCAAAAACAAGACCCGGAGCTGACTGTGGCTCAGATCATGAGCTCCTTATTGCAAAATTCAGGTTTAAATTGAAGAAAGTAGGGAAAACACTAGGACATTCAGATATGACCTAAATCTAATCCCTTATGGTTATACAGTGGAGGTGATAAATAGATTCAAGGGATTATATCTGGTAGACAGAGTGCTTGAAGAACTATGGGAGGAGATTCATTAACATTGTACAGGAGACAGTGACCAAAACCATCCCAAAGAAAAAGAAATGCAAGAAGGCAAAGTGGTTGTCTGAGAAGGCTTTATAAACAACTAAGGAAAGAAGAGAAGTGAAATGCAAGGGGAAAAAGGAAAGATATAACAAGTGGATGCAGGGTTCCAGAGAAGAGCAAGGAGAGGTAAGAAGGCCTTTTTAAATGAACAGTGCAAAGGAGCAGGGGAAAACAATAGAATGGGAAAGACTAGAGATCCCTTTAAGGAAATTGGAGATATCAAGGGCATATTTCATGCAAGGATGGGTACAGTAAAGGGAAGGAATGGTAGAGACCCAACAGAAGCAGAAGAGATTAAGAAGAGATGGCAAGAATAGGTCTCTCACCTACAGTCTGACATCCCAGAGTGTGAAGTCAAGTGGGCCGCAGGAAGCATTACTACAAACAAAGCTAGTGGAGGTAAGGGAATTCCAGCTGAGCTATTTAAATTCCTAAAAGCTGATGCTGTTAAACTGCTGCACTCAATATGTCAGCATATGTGGAAAACTTAGCACTGGCCACAGGACTGGAAAAAGTCAGCTTTCATTCCAATCCCAAAGAAGGGCAATGCCAAAGAATGTTCAAACTACCCACAATTGTGCTCATTTCACATGCTAGTCAGGTTATGCACAAAATCCTTCAACTAGCCTTCAGCAGTATGTGAACCAAGAACTTACAGATGTACAAGCTGGGTTTGGAAAAGGCAGAGGAACCAGAGATCAAATTGCCAACATGTGCTGGGTCATAGAGAAAGCAAGGGAATTCAAAATAAACACCTACTTCTGCTTCACTGACTAGCTAAAGCCTTTGTCTATGTGGAACACAACAAACTGGAGAATTCTTAAAGAGATGGGAATACCAGACCACCTATGCTGTCTCCTGAGAAATGTGTATGCAGGTCAAGAAACAACAGTTAGAACTGACTGGTTCAAAATTGGAAAAGGAGTATAATAGGGCTGTATATTGTCACCCTGCTTATTTAACTTACATGCATTAGGCAAAATGCCAGGCTGGATGACTCACAAGCTGGAATCAAGATTGCCAGGAGAAATATCAACAACCTCAGATATGTAGATGATACCACTCTAATGGCAGAAAGTGAAGAAGAACTAAAGATATTCTTGATGACAGTGTAAGAGGAGAGTAAAAAAGCTGGCTTAAAGCTCAACATTCAAAATACTAAGATCATATCATCTGGTCACATCACTCTGATTCTTGGAAAGACTGAGACGCAAAAGGAGAAGCGGGCAACAGAGGATGAAATGGTTAGATAGCATAACCGACTCAAAGGACATGAATTTTAGCACACTCCAGGAGACAGTGAAGGACAGGGAAGCCTGGCATGCTGCAGTCCATGGGGTTGCAGAGAGTTGGACAGGACTTAGTGACTCAACAACAACAACAACAACAACAACAACAACAACAAAAACTAATTCAGTAATGTCTACACTGTCTTGTGTGGCTATTGAAATCTCTGCTGTTATGTCTGTGGTCAGCTAATGACAGATATTTTCTTAAATGTTTAGAACAATAAGTTTTCCTTTGCCAAGGGGCTCTGTGTGTGTGTGTGTGTGTGTGTGTGTGTGTGTGTGTGTGTGTGTTGGTACATCTTTAACACAAGCCAAGTGGTTGATAACTCTGCCTTAGTCTTTACTCCCTGCTCAAAGTCAGCCAGAGATGAGTGGTTAGGTCTTTCACAGGTTGTTCCTGAGCATGTGCACAGTTCTATGCCTGCACACGGACTTCTAGATTTCCAGGAATATGTTGGAGTTTTTCAAACCTCTCTTGATATTTCATTCTTAAGCTTTTTGGTTAGCCTTACAGTTTACACCAATGGTAACCCACTTCCTCAGGCAGTTATGAGGTTAAGCAATTATCTGTAACTATTTTCAGCAATCTTTTCCAAGGAAAAAGTTTTTGTATTGGGCAAGCTCTGATTCAGGTCTAATAAAGAGAGCCTTAGCAAATGTGGTCTTCCAGGGAACCACCAGAAAGATCAAGGAATGACTTTACTCTGGGAACAGAGCTTTAAAGAAGCTCTGCCCACTCCAATGGCTTCCAAGCTTCCAGTTTTCACTGTGACTGCAGGTTGTTGATTTTCAAGGCTGCCACAGAACTGGAGAATGGATGGAGGAGGGGACTAGGGCAAATTAAAACACCACAAGGCTATAATTCTTATCAACGATTTTTCTTGAATGCTGCTTTCTGGACTGCTGCAAGCCTTTGCTTAATTTTCAGAGTACTGGAAACATTGAATCTGACCCTTTTGCCACTTTTCACACTGCTCTTAGGGAGGAGAGACTTTTCGATGGTCCTTACTCCATAATTTTTGCTGATATTACAGGTTTTTATATCTTAATACATATTTTTAAAATTCTGGAATTTTAATTGGTTCTTTTTCAAATATACCTGCTCTTGTTTCAATACTGCCTGTTTTGTTTAATGATTTATTTCCTTAGTTCCTTTTAGGATCATAAACATACCATTCTTGATATTCATCTTCAGATTAGCCTACATTTTAAATCTGGAGTGAATTCCTCTTTGAGTACAGATTTTGATGTCCTCTTCCTTATCTGGATTACTGATAATTATGTGTTTTGTAATTGTAGTTAGGAGGCCCAAATGAGTTTGTGTCTCTTCCTCTCAGTTCTTTTTGCTTTATCTTTCAACTATCTCTGGTGTTCTCTCATATGTACTTTTCTCTGAAACCTTCACATAGTCTTGAAGTCCAGAACCAGATCTTACATTGTCTACTCAGTGTAGGTATAACAGATATAACCGTTATTAGGATTGGCCCAGGTCCCACTTGCCTCTTTGTTCCTATCTTCTTCCTTTATCTTTCTTTTTCGCGTGGCATTATCTCCTCAGCCCCCAGTTTGTCATAGTGGGACTGGCTCTGCTCTCTCCAGGATATACCCTAATTGCCTCTGCCTTCTTCTAGACTTCATGCCCAGCAGACCAGTGTCTTTGACCCTGCTGACTGCATTGTGTTTCTGTTTAGTTTTGGTCTGCAGGTATTTATCTTGCTTTTGAGTATAGTATGTCTTGTGCATTTATTATTTTTAATATTTTATCTGTTATTTCTATGTTTGTGGTGGTGGTTTAGTCACTAAATCATGTCCAGTTCTTGTGACCTCATGGACGGTGGCCTGCCAGGATCCTTCGTCCACAGGATTTTTCCAGGCAAGAATACTGGAGTGGGTTGCCATTTCCTTCTCCAGGGGTCTTTTGGATCAAACCTGGGTCTCCTGTGCTGCATGGCAGACAGATTCTTTACTGACTGAGCTGCCAGAGAAAGCCCATTTCTATGTTTGAGATGTTGACCAAAAAAAAAAACAACAACAACAACAAGAGGAAAAAGCATGATTTTATGGTGTCATATTGACTAGAAGTTCTTCGAAAGGGTTTTTCGTGTTTGTCCCATTTTGGTAACAGGTCATTCCCCTCAAAAGGATTTTAATTTTAGTACTGCTCTTTTAATGTCCATGAAATCCTGATCTTATTTTATCATCTTCTTGATCTTAAGATGTTCTCTCTTAATAGACTGCTGTTCCTGCTTCATAGAAGCTGTTTCATCTTCTTCCACATTCCCTTCTTCATCTTTGTCTTCACCCATTTCTCCTTTTCCCCTCCTCACGCTTCTTTTTAAAAAATTTTAGGTGAAAGGAGTTTGTTTCTGACTCTTACAGTAAATTATCTCCATAGATCTGATATTTACTTCAATCATCCAGATAGAATTCTTTACTCCTGTTTTGTAATAATCTTTTCAACAGCCTCATGTCGCTTTGTTTTTCTGATCCTTCAGCCTTAAACAAGAAATCTTCCAGATTTGATGTTTGTCAACAGTTTGGTCATTTGGATAACCCTTGGCCCCAGTGTGGGTCCCACTGAAGCTGAATATGCACAACTTCTGGATCAGTTTCCAACATGAAGCAGGTTTTCATCTCACCTGGAAATGCTGGGCAGAGGGGTTTTTTCTCTCTCCATTCCCTGATTCTTTTATACTCTTAAAGTATTTAACACATTAAAAACTACTTAAAAATCGTTTACACATTGTATCTAGTACTCTATTCCTTGCTCTGACCTGTAAATTTTTACTTTTTGTACTGTGCCTCCCAAAACAAAAATGATCATTTCTATTCTTTCTTTATTTTCACTAATCATTTTCTAGAGGTTGATGTCTCAAATGCCACATCAGGGAAAATGGACAGAAGGATAGGAGCACAGCATGTTAGAACAATACAACCTACAAAGTGGCATTCATTTAATGAAGGGATGGCTGCTAAGTGTTTTGATTGGTGGAGTTTTTATGCTTTTCAGTCATGGAGCAGATGCATGGAGGAGAATATGTTATCCCCCCGTTTACATTTCTAACAACAGGTGTCATTGGTTTTCAGCTGCATTCCACTGCAAGGTCCTCAGTTTTGTTTTTCATTGTAGCACCACTGGGGGAGCTACAGTTTTGAGGTTATTATTTTCTTTGCTAAAATTAGGGAGCTATTATAAATTTTAGTTCTTTTGGTATCTTTATGAATAATCTTAGCGATGAGTTGAGAGAAGCTACATCAGCCATTTTAAATGAAAGTCATATAGACAAATCCAAATTTCTAAAAGCAAATTCTGGTTTCTGGTTGGTGGAGCTGAAGTTTTGCTTTGTTATAAATTTTAAGGATTCTTAATTACCTGTGCACACTCAAAAATGATGAATGAAGTTGCTCAGTCATGTCCGACTCTTTGCAACCCCGTGGACTGTAACCTACTAGGCTTCTCTGTCCATGGGACTCTCCAGGCAAGAATACTGGAGTGGATTGCCATTTCCTTCTCCAGGGGATCTTCCCGACCCAGGGATCGAACCTGGGTCTCCCGCATTAGAGGCAGACGCTTTAACCTCTGAGCCACCAGGAAGCCCAACATCAATTTAAATTATGTATAGGACTCCCAAAGAAGTTCTATGTGGGAAAACTGTTAGAAATAAACTTCTTGAGAAGACTTTTGAAAGAGTAAATGTAGATAACTAGAAAGAGAGTTTGAAATTTGGGGATAAAATTTTCAACTATAAGCTCCATCAACAGTGGTATTTAAACTCTTTTGCAACTGGTAGACATGAAAATCTAGAAGAAAAATCAGAAATGATACTGCATAGAATGCTGGGCCAGGATCCCAGGGACCCTGATATTCTAAATATTTATTTACTCTTGTTGCTGGACCATGGTGAATTTGAAGGACTCGTGAGGTAGGGATCAGGGAAGTCGATGAGGAAGCAGATAGGGATCCACTTTTTGGGGCTCAGAGCAGGAGCTATTTGTCAGTATGTATGTCCTAAGTTGCTTTAGTTGTGTCCAACTCTTTGTGACCCCATGGACTATAGCCCACCAGGCTCCTCTGTCCATGGGATTCTCCAGGCAAGAATACTGGAGTAGGTTTCCATGCTCTTCTCCAGGGGATCTTCCCAACCTAGGGATCATTATAAAAGTAGGTCAAATATTAACATCTAGAATGCTGGTAGTGGTGCAATAAGCTGAACATTAGCCACCAGACCTAGATTTTAAGCACTGTGTGGATAAGAACCACACTCCCTTACTACTGTGCTATCCTCAGGACCTGTCTCAATACCTTTCTTATGATAAGGACACAATACACATGGCATAAAGGGGTTACAAACAAATTATACACATAAAAATATGCCTCACCCAAGTGAGAGTACATAGTGATGACAGGAATCATATTCCTATCAATAAAAAAGGATTATGATCCTTGCCCTTTTTAATTTCAGAGACAACTCTGAAGAGGTACTCAGGAAAAACAATTAACTTACTGTCCCATAGGGAAAAAAATCTTGCTGAATAAATTCTGGGTGGTGCTGTTGACACCAAGCCTGACACCTATGGGAACCAGTGTAGTCAAAAACTCCAATGATGATATCATCGTAATGTTGCAGTTACTAATTTACTTTTCAGCCAGAGTTAATAAGCAGGGCAGCAGTCTGAAAATTACCATTTTCTTCTAGAAAATATTGCCAATGTCTCTTCGATGAACTGGAGAGTGAACCAAGGGCAGGCAAACATTCCTTTTAGGTGTCGCCTGATTATGTCCAGTCCTCCACCACTGCTTACTACCCACCCCCAGAGCCCCGCCCCCCCCCCCGCCCTGTGCAAACAACACAATTAATATGCAACTTCGGGAAGCTCCCCAAGGCCCAAGCAAACACACCACCAAAGGAAATGCTTTGAATGGCTGCACGCTGGCCTTGAAGAATCAGTTCGTGTGAGCTTCTCCTCAGTGTTCCCCGCGCGTTACAGTCTTCCCAGCCTGTATGGGCAATCATAGCACTTCATTGTCCAGTACCATCATTACAATATTGTTATCATCTGAGCTGGAGTCTGACACTTTCTCTAAGACCTTTCAAATAACCCCTTTACTAGGCTTCAGTACCAAACCATTCAGGGCAAATCTCTGCTTTGTGCTTGTCAGCCTTAATAGACTGGATGTCACTTGAGCCTGTAAAAGTGCCTGCTCCTCAGCTGTCAGTCAGTCCTGGCGGTGTCAGCCGAGAGCGTGGCTGGAGCTGGCTGGATTAGAGGGTAGTTACCATAGCTGTCAGATTACTGACAGCCTGACACCCACACTCCCAACTTCCTCTTAACTGTATTTGGTTTCTATTGAGCTCTCTGAACCTTTCTTAAGGTGGATCCCTCTGTTGAAAACAGATCATAATTTGGCTGGCATCTTCAGAAGTTGGGCTCTTTTCTTCCCTGTTGTGACTTGTAGAAAGCACCCTACTTTGGGCAGCTTTTATATCTCAGTGAATATTTTTAACTCCATTTCAGCAAAAACAGTTACCTCTCTACACTTTCCAAGTTTATGAAAACTGTGTGTGTGTGTGTTTCAATTTCAGGATCCTAATTATTCAAGGATATATTACTCTCACCTGAAATGTTTTCTTACTCCTTTCTTATCTACAACATTTTTAACATCCTCTTTGATGATCTCTTTACTATGGACCTTGTGTTAGATAGGAAGCTTATTTTGAGTGTGTGTGTGTGTGTGTGTGTGTGTATTCGAGGGGTGTAGGTGTATATGAACAGTTGACTTATCTATGAATGTTTGTGGATATATATTCATACCTAATGAAAGGCAGTCAGCTAACAGTCAGGGCAGGAAGAACAAATTGGCAACTCTCCACACCATGCCTTTGTTAATATTCACCTTCAATGCAGCCAATTAGTGAATGAAGTTTGTCTCTCCCTTCTGTTTCTCTCTTTCTATTTCTCATACACTCATTATCTTTCTTCCTTATCTTTTGTCCCCTTCTTTATTCCCTTCCACATTTGTTAAGGGTTTACTGTCTTACAGTTCCAAGCTGGACACCAGGCAAACAGAAACAAATGTGCCTACACCCTTGTCACAGCTTCAGGGCTGTCTGCTCACATTCCTCAGGTATGTTTGAGTTTCACAGGCTTTTATTTCCAACCAGGAGCTGAGCTTAATTAACACTTTCATTTACTTAGGCAATAATCAAGGTTGATTTGCTTTTATTAAACCAGGCTTTGGGACCAGAAATGCAAGTTTTGCACAATCTGAAATTTGCTTACTATTTTAACCTGCTACAGAAGTGAACTTGAGCTTGCAGTCAGAGCACAGCTTTTAGTAAACACACATAAATGCACTGCTAACTGCTGTGTGGTTACGGGGGAGATAAGTCACCAGCCTTCAGAAAACCTACATGTATTACAGGAAAGTTACTTTATTTTGTGTTCAAACTGTTATCTTTTCTTTAAATCAGAGACAATGATATCTATCTGCCAATCTCACAGATGTGATACTGTTCTAATGTGACTGCATACTCGCGTGTGCACACACACACACAAGTACTTTCCAAACTGCGAGATACACAAGTACAAATTATAATGAGTATTACTCTATATGGCTATATAAAGGATTGAAATCTGCACTAGTTTGTTTATGCTATTAGCTTATTCTTATTTCCCTGGTTACACATATATTTTTTTTTTTTGCATATAATCACAGGGTTGGAAAAAATACTTCCCAGTAAAAATAACAGATTGCATATTGATTAAACTTATGAACTCACACTCAAATCAGGAGCCTTCACTGTCCTCCCTGTTCCTTACTTTACTTTTAAAAGTGTTGTGGCTTTTTAAGAGCATTGTTGCTTTTCAGTGAGCCTTGCAAAATGGTTCAAATTAAAATGAGTCAGTATCTACCTCAGTTGCTAGGCAAGTTTGTATTTCTCATAATTCAGAAACTTAGCAAAATCAAAGTTCAAGTCAGAGACTGAAAAACATGGTAAACATATTAGAAAAGGCAGGAGATGGGAGAGAAGGTACAAGAACGTTATGTTTTCAGTGCCAAAGCCAAAGACATATTTTTTCCAGTACTTCCTCACCGTTCCCCCAAAATTCTTTTTAATAAAAAGACTCTTATATTTCACCCAATTAAATGTTGGAAAATAGCCTTTCAATTTTATTTACAAGCACCCATAAGTTTTAAATTCAACCAACTCTCCCACACTCTCGCTTTACTCTCACATACATTCTTTATTCCGTGTGCTGTGAGGCTGTCTACTCAGCACCACAATAACCGTGGGTTCAATTATTCAACTAATTTGGTGAAAAACATCACATCTAACAAATAATAAGTGGATTGTGAAAATGTTTCATTTGCAAACCTGGCCACATTTCTGCTGCACTTACTGGGCAAGGATTCTACTCTACATCAGTAACTTAAATGCTTTTTAAAACCCAGTTCCTTCCTGAGCCCTACTCATGAATGAAGGTTTGCAGTTTGCAAGGTAACCGTCATAGGTAAGGGATTCATCTGCGCTCCCAGGACTGAGAAAGATAACTAACTGATGGAGAAATAGAACCCCCAGTATAGCTTGGCACCATAATTAGTGGAGGTAATAGATTGGCCACCTTTTGGTAAAAACCTCCATCTTATTTTAACCATAAAGTAGTAAGAGAGCTCTTCACACCTCCTTTTCATGCTCTTCTACAGCCTAGATTCCAAAGTGTAAACCTCTCAAGACCATACCTATGGACGATGCAGGCACTGTAAGTCCAGTGTTTTCTATTACAGACTTTGATGTAGGCAGGGATTCCAAGTTCATGTCGTGACTCTATCATTCACTACCTATGTCACCTTGAACTTCAGTCTCCTCATCTGTGAAAGAAAACTATACTTATAATATAAAACGGCTTAAATAAGATAGTTTATGTAAATCTGGTCTAGAACCTGGCACAAAGTAAGTGCCTAATAAATGGTTGCTATTATTATCATTCTTATTACTGCTATTTGGAGTCTCATTCTGATATAGGCTCTGAGTTACCTAACACTTTGTGTGAAGTTGAAGAAACATTTAAGATATTAGTCTTCTTCCTAGCTATCCCTATGCAATACATTCCTATCTGTGCTTTCATTCATCTTGCATTTATTGATTGATTCATTCATTTAATAAATATTTAATGTCTGCTCTATGCCAGGTACTAGGCCAAATGAAGAGTTGCAAAGACGAACATCACTTGCCCTCCAGGGATTCCTGGTCAAGTGGAGTAGACGGATATGTTAACATTCATAGAGATGTAATTAGAGTTATAACAGAAATCTGAAAATGTGACGCTGGGAGCACTTAGGATGTAGCATTTTCTTCTGCTAGAAATGTCAGAAAAGGCTTCCTAGAAAAGGAGACCCTCAAGGTGAGTCAGAATTACATTATACACACACGTGAAGACTTATACCCAGACTTGTGACCGGAGAGGAGGGCAGCGGGGAACCGCAGCCCATGGTGTGTGGTGGAGAGAGCAGGCAGGTCCAGAAAGTGGGGCTGGCCTCCATCAGGCTTCCCTCAAAATTTAGGGATTCATTGTTGGTTTTGGGCAAGGGAAAGACAGGATCAGATTTTCCTTCTAGAAAAGGAATGCAGGTGAAGGGTGCATTTGTACCAAAAATTATCCCAGCAAGGACATAACAAAGACGAGAAACAGGGAAAATGGAGTGGAGGGAGTAACTCCTGAGATTTGAAGGAGGAGGACACGGTCAGGTTTCCTGAGAGCCAGGCTTAGTGGCCTAAGAGAAGCAGCGGTCCATGGTAGTTTCAGAGCTCTGACTCAGGTGGCCCACGTGAAGAGGGGGCCACTACTGAGACGGCAAGCACAAAGGAGGACCTCATTTAGAGGGGGAACCCAGGGTAGGGAGGGTCGGGTACAGAAGAGGTGAGTTTATAGTTTGGAGCAAGTTAAACATGAAATGCCCACAGAACATCCAGTGAAAGTGTCTGATAAACATGTGACTAGGTCTGAGCTCTGAAAGGAATGTTGGGCATCTTTAAAGCGGGTTTGGTGGTTGAAGCCATAGGTGTAGATGAAACTGCCTAGGAATGGGAGCTGTGGAGTACACAAGATAAAGATTAAGGGTGGGACTTCTTGAGACTCCAGTGTTAGGGACTATACAAGGAAGAAGGGCTTGGGCTGAGCCCAAGGAGTTGGGAAAACGGAGAGAGTGCTGGAAAAGCTGGGTGACGGTGAGGAGGGTATTTAAAGATGATGGCTGGAGGTGTGACAATGTTTATTTCTGAGAGAAGTTTGGGACGCTGAGGGTCTTTCAGGGTGAAGATTACCGGCAAACTCGGTGAGAAGAAGTTCCATTACTTCTGAGGGACGAGAGGATGTGAGGTAGAGAGGTCAGAGAACAGAGGAGGCTGTTATAATCTTATGGGGTAGAGTGAGGACTTGTTGAGAGTGAGAGGTGGAAGATTATGAGGTTATCAGATTCCTGCTTTAGGGTTAAAGTCACACCTCTCTGCATAGAGCTTTACTTTTCTTACCACATCCTTCACTGTGGCTTGTAAATCTTCAAACTTGTTCCTTTAACCCTCTTAGATACTCAGTTTAAAAATCTGTAATGAACTGAAAGAATTAGCATTTGTCATCTTCAAGGATCCCAGGTGGCTCAAAAAGTCCTGAATAGCTTCAGTTACATATTTTTGTTCTGAAACCTCTCCTTTCAAACTGATTGCATCACTGCCTCCCGGAAAACCCGACAGGTATGCTACTCCCCTTGCCTAACCCCGCTTTCTTCCTCGCAGCAGGCGCGAGTGACGAGCTGCCTGGAAAGGCAGCCGAGGCACCCAGAGACCCGGCGTCTTTGAACAGCATCCTGTGCTTCCTTCCCCAAACTGCACCAGCGCCTGCCTGGGCTGAGCAGCAAGACAGAGACATCTGTGATATCTGATGACAATCATCTCTGATTAGACTGTCACCACACAGCACAGGCAAGCCGGGGCCACAGCTAATTAGCTATGTGAGGCCAGCACTCTGTTTACTGAAACTGCACTAACAAGTTGCAGCTTTTCCAACACAGAACAGCCATCGCACAAATACCAGCCAGGAGCCCTCACTCCAGCGTTTAGAGACAGAGCTGCTACTTCCTAGCTACACTGAAATCATGCAACATTAACGTCTGTGCAGACAGCCACTTTCAGTCCATGTTCCCACCTTCTGTAAGCTGTCACTTTAAGGCATAGTAGTAGAATATGTTGCTTTATAGAATTCGATATTATTCTAAGTAGGATTGTACTTTAAAATGAACATCTCATTCTCTCTCTCTCTCTCTCTTTCTCTTTTTTAAACAGTTCTTGGGCTATATCAGAGAACTGGCCAAGTCTGAAAAATACGCTAAGATTGACCTTTTCAATTTGAGCTAAAAGGATGAAAGGAGCAAATGAAAACTAAAAGCTTAATGGAATTAAGAACACAGCTCTACCGCATCCCATTGGTGTTTGATAGTTTCGATCTGTTCATAAACATAATGTATTTAAGGACAGATTTCTAATTCTTCTATAGAGCCACTAGAGCTGGAGTTATTTTCAAAATATTTTTTCTAAGCTTTTTCAACATAAGGGAAATTTTCCATAAAAATTTTCACCACACACAAGGAGAGTTGCTCTCATAACATTAAAAAATTATATGCTATTTTTGTAGCTTTCATTTCCTTTAGAAACAAATGTATCTAACTTTTATATGGCTGAGTCCCTTTGCTGTCCACCTGAAACTATCACAGCATTGTTAATTGGCTATAATCTAAAGCAATAAAAAGTTTTTTTAAAAAGAAAGTGGGGAGAGGATGCTGATACATCTCTGATTATTATTATTTGAGAATAATCTCAAAATACTTTTTTATCTTGTATAAAACCTGGAAAACTTGAGACAACTGGAGTATCTTGCAAAGTAAATGAAAATCAGCAAGAATTACTTCTGTCAGAAGCCCAAATCCTTATAAGTGGACCAATTTTTTCATGTGACAAATTACTCTTCACAGTCCCCAATTTTAGGGCATAGCCAGACAAGTATTTTGCTGAATTCCTACTCTCCTTCTCTTAGTCAAAACAGTTTGTTCAGAGACTTTCAGAAAATAGAATTTCAGAATAGCTCTAAAAACCTGCACATTGTCGTATAAGTGAATGACTGTTCACAGGCTTTAACACTTGAAACTGATAAATATTTTTATTCATTTTTCAATGAAAACTATGGATTATATATCTTGAAAATATATACAAAGTTCTGAGTACCACCATATAAAATGCAATCTACTGGGGATAAAACATTTTTAATAAAGTCTATTTACTAATGGATGCGGTATTTAATTCTGGTGCTATTTTAAATTAACTCATTTACACTTATCAAAAGCACAATTCAGAATGTGTCTAAGTCTCCATATTTAGAAATTTAAAAAATGTCTTAGGCATGTTCATTTATTTTGTTTATGTCCATAATTTAAAACAAGCAAATTTTTCTCTTAATAAACGTGTTTCGGGTTTTGTTTCTTTTTCAAACTTTAAACAAAATTCCCTCTCCAGGTGGAAAGTTGATTACCAATCTTTGGTCTGGAGGTAAATTTTACAGCTGTTTTAAACCCATGAAAGTGGGTCTTATATTAGAAGTGCTGACACAACCTTATCCACAATGTATCGACATGGACTATACCACTGTAATAAGCAGTTATTATGTATGTGTAAAAATAATGAGAGGCCATGTCTGAAGAGAGTTAATGTAAAATGCTAAGCAATTATAGTTGGTTACACAGTATAGGTTAATATTCCTTCATATAGCTGCACTTTTTTCTTCTTTTGTCCTCCAGAACTCCTAATGAAAATTTTGAGACCTGACTGTAATGATAAGCAGCCATTCACACGTCCTTTGTGTCAAGGCTGTTGCATTAATGCTTCCCTTCATATAACATTTTGCATAGCCTAAAGCATCTATTAAAATCCTTTGTAAAATTCATGAAACAAAAGTGGTGGGTTGAGTCTAGGGGAGAGAAAGTAAGCTGCTTATTAGCAAAAGTCAAAAACACAGGGCCAATTACAGATCCGAACAAGCAGGGCTAAGGACCAGCGCGGGGAGTAATTCTTTCTTCAGCCCAATGGGCTCAAGCGAGGGGCAGGTTGGGTGAAAATACAGCAACAGTCAGAGCAGTAATTAAACGGAGATGTTTGCAGTTAGAAACAGCTCTATAACAACGGAAGGAAATGCTCAACCGACACCATTGTCTGGCCTCACAAAGATGCTAAATTGGAAGGATTTAGGGTTGCTCCCTAAAGAAGAAACTGGGGGTAGTGAAGAGGAGCAGGGGCTCAGGAGATATGTAAAGAATCTGTTTGGTATTTCAAATGTTATAAATTAGATTTTTAAAAAGAGAGAGAGAAAGAGGCTTCCTACCAACCCAGCAACATAAAACTGAATAAACCACAATAAGATTGCCCTTTTTCTGTTATAAACTTGGCATTAAGCCTGTCATGTTCAATGACAGCCTACTAGGCCTCATGCTTTACCCTTTGGAATTTGAAAGATTGGCAGGTGTCATGATTTCCTTAACATAAGAGACCTTGCAGATAATGTTCACCATGCACATTTATACTTCCATAACTCCACTTTCCGCATTTCAGAATCATCGGGTGAGCTTTTCACGCAGACTAGTGGTGCAGGGGCTGCCCAGAAGTATATTTGGCCTGAGGACAGCGTTTGCTGCCAAAGGAGCTTGCGGTCGAGGCCGTACTTTTATGATTTGCCTTAGCAGTCTAAACATGCCCCATTTACAATAATGAGCTGCTTTGTAGAAAGCGGCTCTCTAAGAGCACTGTTACTTTTCTCTCCAATGTTGAATGTAACCAGAATGGCTCTTGTCTGACTTAAGACTAAAAACAGGGTCACATTTAAACAATAACTCCCTCTCTGTAACTTCCCACCCCAGCCAGATCCTTCCAATAACTCTAAGAGGGGGGGCGGAAAATCAACATCCAGGGAAAAACAAGCCTCTATTGAAGGCTAAGAGTTCCATTTCAACTTGCATCACCAATGGCACCTGTTTGTTACCACCCAATATCACTTTAAAAATAAACAAATGATTCTTTTCAGAGGAATCAGTGGCCAGAATGAGAATCTGATGTTGTTTTTCCAACCCAAAGAGGGAGAATTAGTAGTTGGCTAGATACTATTTAACAAAATAGTTGCATGTAAGAAATTCAATAAATCTCTCCCCAAGTATTTTGAATTTTTTACTGTAGAAAAAAATTTGAATGTACAAAAAGAGATGAAGTAATATAATAACCCCCATGTTCTTAACATCCTGCTTCAACAAATATCATCTCATGCTCATGGCCAGTCTGGTTTCATCTAAACTCCCTCTCACACCCCTCCTCGATGTGTTTGCAAGCAAACCCTAGGTATCATTTCATTTGTCACATCTGCAAACATTTCAGGAGGTATCTCTGAAGGGTAAGACTTTTTGGCACCTTTGTAACAGGTAAGGGAAATATACTGAGCCTTGGATCCTCTAAGATTATTGTGGGCATTTCCCCTTGCGAGCTGCATTTCTCAAAATCATACCATTCTACTACATGCTTAAAGTACAAAGAAAAATTCAAGAGCATAGGTAGTCTCTAATTTGTTTCAGAGGAGAGTTTTTCTCACTTATTTCAAGAATTTAGGTAGCTGAACTTTTCTTCTGTGAGTCACTGTCATCTTCTGTCTCTGGAGTATTAAATGAAAAAGCATGTTTGGCAAAATACCTCAGAATTCTCTAAACTATTATCTCCCTATAGTTTCACTAACATGTTAACTAACCTACCTAGAGCACTTTTGACATTCAAATATAATTACATATTTCAGGGTATCGATCTTTGTAGAAATTGGTTCCACAAAAGTTTGACTCAAAAGTATGTTAACAACTTACTAGATGCCAAGATTTGCACTAGATACAAGAGGGGGTAAAAAAAAAAGGCCAAGCAGGGAACACGAAACACAAAACTGATTCATTGCTCCCTCACTGACCTCCAAACTTTGTTGACCTCTTAACAGGGATTATACTCTTCAGTTGCCTTTTATGTTGGTAAATGTTGCTACATAAGGAAGTCTTTGGTATGAATGATAAAAATTTGCCTTTTCCAACGCTTATATCACTGTTGTTTCCTTAACTGCCCCCAAAGGTAACTCTGCTACTCAGATGTAAACCTTGATGGACTACTCATTGTAGAGAGGAGCACAGAAGCCTGGAAACAGAAACACTCACTATGAATAGACTATAAACAAACCAGAGTGAATTATCGTATTTGTTGAAACTTCTACATAGATTCCTTTTTAAAAGAAAACAACATTTTTTCACTTTAGTTTCTTACATTTATATTATCAATAATTAGCAAAAAAAGCCTACAATTTTAAAATGGCAACATTTTTCTAATTTTCTTAGAAAGACACAGGGGGTTAAGACTTGGTTATTTGACTTGGCAAGATGCTGTAATTTTTACAGGGCTGTAAGACAGTCATCTATTTAGAAAGGTTTTTTGTAATGTATAAAATAATATCTGTAACATAAATTTGAACTAAATTCATACTATTAAAATAACCACCCAATTCAAAACCTATACCACCATTAACACCTTGGACACTCTTGTACATCTCTACCTCACCTCCTGAGGTAACCTCTATCCCTAACCTGGATTTTATACCATTTCATAGGTTTTTAAGAGTATAATTTTGCTATGCAATTATGAAAGTGAAAGTCACTCAGTCGTGTCCAACTCTTTGCGACCCCATGGACTATACAGTCCATGGAATTCTCCAGGCCAGAATATTGGAGTGGGCAGCCGTTCCCTTCTCCAGGGGATCTTCCCAACCCAGTGTTCAAACTCAGGTCTCCCACATATCACTACAATTGTTTAGCTTTGCTTACTGGGGGCTTTATAAAATGTTATCATGTCATATGCAGTCTTTAAAAACTTTCTTTTCGCACTCAACATTTTATCTCAAAGATTCATTCATAATGTATGTGCCTGAATATCATTTCTATTCCCCTACTGAATAATACTCCACTGTGTGAATATAACACAATTATTTATCCATTCTCTTGTCAATGGCTACGGAGTGGTTTCAAGTATTTTTATTTGTTCATTTGCTATTATTAGAGATAATGCTGCTACAAACACTCTTGTGCTTATCTCCTGGTGCACATATGTAAGTATTTTTCCAATACTGATTATTTTTCCTTCTAAATATCCCAAGAGTGGTAGTGGGGGGGTGTGCTACTTCTGCTAATAAAGCCCTATTAGTTCCATTAATTAAATCAATTTCAAGGAAAATACATACATACATATATATATATATATATATTTCTTATAGTTTCATGCAGGTGGGACAATGGGATAATGACTCAACAGAAGGAAGAATTTGCATGGAATGCGTCATGAAACCCTTAAACCAAGATAGATATGTCAGAAGTTTCTGAACTGCAGGATCCAAAAGCCTGCTAAAGGCAGCCATGCTGGTAGTAGCTTAGTTGCATTTGCTAAAAGTGGTTAAAAGGAAGATAGCATGCAACGAAACAGTCATTTCAACCAAATAAATGTGGGGACTTCATTTAGGTTACTCTCTCTCTCTCTCTTTTTTTTTTTCAAGAGAACACCATGAACAAAACAAAAGGGGAAAACCCCATATGGCTTCTATCTCTGGAATATTAAATGAAAGAGCATGTTTGGTAAAATACCTCAGAATTTTCTAGAAGTATTATCTCCCTATAGTTTCACTAACATGTTAACCTACTTAGAGCAATTAGTGCTTCATTAGTAAGGCTAACTAACTGTTGCCGGGCCCTGTAATGATTTGCCAGGCTTTCCAGATACAAGTGCATAATCAATGTTTTCCAATTACTTCTATAGTGCAACCACTATTTCAAATAAACTAGATAATAATACAAACCCATTACTGGAGCTGCAGTAGCAGAGGCATTTAATTGCAAGGCAGTTCTTCTCAGCTTTTAAAATTTTTCACACTAATGAAGTGTCATACAAAAAAGTTGTATTGATTTTTCCACCACATGGCTTCAACCACAAATATGTAATTATCCCTTTTATATCTAGCTGGGGGATTAAAATAATCTATAGTATATAGCCTTTACTTATCCCTGATGGGTTTAGTAGTACTTTTACCCTTTTCAAAATATGCAGCTCTTTGATGAATGAACTTTAGGCAAAATGTTGCTTTATCTGTTTCAAATCTTTGCTTTTTAAAGTCAGTTTGTGTGCAGGCATTAAAGTCCGAAATCTCCAGCTTCCCAAACCTCCTAAAGAACACTTTTGATATAATTGAATTTGCTGAGAGCATCACAGATATTTTTTCCCACTAAATAAATCAACAAGAGTATACAGTATTATACACTAGCAATACCTACATTTGTATTTCACTATAGTGACATTTTTTATTCATAGCTAACATTTTATTAACCATGTTATAAATTTTACACAAATAAAGTGATCCTGGCATTAATTGGAGCCAATTCTTTCTCAGGTTTTTAGGGGAAAAAATAGGAATTGATGTTAAATTTCTTATTTTCTCATTACTGGTTGGTCAATAGATGAGGAAAAACTACTTTCTTTACAAAAAGATAAAGTCACTGTAAGTGCAAAATGATTTTTTCAGAGATTCAGAATTAATACTGGGAGAACAGGGCTTTAAAACAATTAGCCTGTCCTTCTTGATTTTTTCACACATAAACTGGTTCCTTTCAACATTTTTGCTGAGAATTCTTTTGGTTACATATTAACATTATTTCAATTATGGTCAGTGTAAAAATAGATTCAAAGAGGAAGAAAACCCAGCTTAAATGTCCACAAGACCTTGTTCTTAACATTCGTATGTCAAAAACTGTATCTCCCTATAGTTTCAGTAACATGTTAACCTACTTACCACCCTGAGTTTTCCCAGACACAAGGATTTTCGAGATTTCCTGCTTTTCTGTGTTTTGTGGTTTAAGGAAACATTCACGGTCAAATTAATATACCATATTTCAGAGTCTGAAAATTCTGTCAAGGTGATTGTGGATATTTTTAAAATGTTATAGGCCAACACTGGAAAATCTTGAAGCAAAAATTTAGTGGCACAGAGATATAAATTTAATTTTTTGTATGACATTCTAAACCTAGGTATTTCATGTTAATGTTACAATTTTTCCAAGACGAGCATTTATGGACAAAGAACTGTCAAAAAGAACTGCTTCCTAACAAGAAGGGCAGGCTGAAGATAAAATACCCAAAGTTACTATGTGTATGTAGATTTCCATATCTATCACAGCATCTTAATCTTTTTTTAAACAAAACACCATTTAATCAAAAATATCTTTTATCATTCCATTTTACACATTATTCTATACTATCAAATTGTGAGACAAGCAAAATGTCAACAAATATATTTTTAAAATAAACAAAACTAGTGAATTTAAAGGCTAGCTATGTACAACACTTGGATCTAACATCTGTTTAAAATATCCTTCATGGTAGAGATATTTGTAGATAAAGGATAAAAAGGTAAATGAAAAAACTGGTAAAGTAGGGTGGTTTACAAAGGAGAGCTGCAGTGTATTTTTAAATTCATTTAAACAAAACGTTTTAATATTGATTTCTAAAAAACATGCCCTTGAGATTTATTTCACACAATTCTTCCTATACGTAGAATTAGCTTCTCTGGCCTTCTGGGGTTTGCATTTCTTATATTTTAAAACAATTGATCTACTTTTCTTTAGGGATTCAGAGGAGCAGTGGTCGTGCCCATGCTAAAACTGGCTGGGAGGTGAAATACTCCCTAATGTCAAGCACAATATTCCTCCCAGCTCTTATTTCCACATGCTATATACAGTACACGAGAAGCCTCATGTGGTAGGAAAGTGTGAGAAATATGACTGCATTAAAAACAGATTATCATCAGGAATTGTGTGAAAGATAAAAGTGAAATTTCTGTCAAGAGGGAGATGGGCTCCACACTGTGGATTTCAACTCCCAAGTCCACGTGTGGCTGGTAGTAGTGTGTGTTTCTAAGATACTAAAAGCCATTCCCTTGACCGTTGACATGAAGCGATCAGAGTCATATTTATTGATGAAACTCTCAGCCCCTATCCAGTTGCACTGAGTGTGCATCATACAGCTGTCAGCAGAGCTGGGCACCACAACGCTGAGCCCTGGTGACATTTTCCCTCTCATAATTTATGGAAACAAAAGAACTCAAAGTTTGTAGGACACCAGAGTAATTTTAAAATAGTCTCCATGAAGGCTATATTGTGGTCCGTTAAATAAGCACTTTTCTGGCTTATGGTTTTTAGTAGAATCAATTGCAAACCAAATTAGAACCATAAACACAGCAGTTATTTCAAGGATCCTAGTCCTGACTAAGGGTTACAAGTCTGACAAGCTATTTGGGGACGTAGTTAATTACCATAACACTAGAGCATAAATCTTTTCATCATGTGTGATGGTCTCACCTATACATGATTTCATAGGTGTTTTATAAGTTTAAAACCCTAAAAGCCACCTAATTACGTCTTCGGGAGCTTTGACATTGTTTGGTAGCTAGAAGATGCAGTATTATTTAAAACTAAAAACATAATTAAGCAAAGAGCAAAATAATCTGAGTCTCTAGTGGCAATTGTTATATTAGATTTGATTGAATTAATGAGTCAGTAATGACCTTGAACTGTAATTTAGGAGGGGGATTCCTCAGTAAGAAGGACAAATTACTCCTGGATGAAGAGTAGCAAACTGCACAACACTGTGAGATTTTTCATATATATATATATATATATAAAAAGCAGGATATGTGACACAATGCAAATGCATGCGTCTTCAAACCCAGTAGCTTTTGTACTCAAGTTGTTAAAGTATGAACTTAACCTAGAAAAGACCTAACAGGAACTCTATCAATCGTTTGGGTTTTGGAGGGGCAGTTGTTTGTTTTTGTTTTGTTTTATGGTGGGGAGATGGAGGAGGAAAGGAATGAAGACTGGAGAGAAAGCGTCACTGAACACAAGTGAGAAAGAGATATAACTTTCATATTCCCATTCTAGTCTACCTATGGTACCCATGGATCTACTTATGAAATAGATTGTGGATTATAACTAGACAATGACAAAATCACATCAAATAGGAATATATTATCTATATATACATAAAACCGTGTATTACTAACATTAATTTCATCTTAATATCTTCTTTTCCAAACAGGAAGTGATTTATATTTTCATTTTACTACGAGGAAGCTAAGGTAGAAATATAGCAAAAATTCTAAAAGGAATTATTCAAACATAGAATTCCTAAAAACGACTTTGATGTGCTTAAAAGCATGTGTATAGTTGACCTTTGAACAACCTAGGTCTGAACTAAGAGGGTCACTTACATGTGGATTTTTTTTTGCAATAAATACAGACCACAGTATTACAAGATCCACAGATGCTGAGTCTCAGAGAGTTGGGCAGACTATAAAGCCGTTCATGATTTTTCCCAGGGTAGTGGGGAGGTGGGTGAGCGGTGGCAGTGCTGGAACCCCTAACTCCCACATTGTTCAAGGATCAATTGTATTGATATATTTAAGGCTAGGATAGCTTACCCAGGAAAAGCCTGAAGCCCTGTGCAAGCAGAAAAGCAGGGAGAAAAGGTTGTCTTGCATCACGTATATGGAAACTGGCACTAGAATCTCAATTTGAGGGAAACAGGCCTTCCTACTCTCTGACAGGTGGCCCTGAAAACACGGGGATGATTCTTCCTAGGGTGCAAGTTCAGAAAGAATGCCCAGAACCACCTCTCCTCCCCAATGCCGGCATCCCTGATAGGAAGGCATGCAGGCCTCAGGTCCCCACACTCTGAGCCCAAGGCCACCTTTTTCATACCCTCCCCCAATTCCCCACCTGGATGAAGGTGCAGTGATGAAGAAGTACCTTTGGACCCGAGTGTGAGCATCTCTGGTCCTTGCACCTGGAGACACGACTCCATCAGGACCTCCAGTCCCTGTATGACTCGTCACAAACTCTGACTGTTGAAAGTCGGTGTTTAGGAGGGATCACCTCTCACAGAAAAAACTGAGACTAGGGATAATTTAAAGCAGCGACATCTTTGACCTGAAGGCCTTGGACCTCTGGAACTGGTTTCTTTTTCGTCTCAACCAAGGTTTATGTCAGCTTCCTTATCTGTGAAATGAGCCTCACAGAGATGATCTGAGGACTGAGATAATACTTTGTAAAGCACAGATCACAGTGGGGGTACATAGCCCTTAATAAATAGTAGCTACTACTACTGTTATTACTTTTACTGTTCAATGCACAAAGTATCAATGCCCCTGTGAGTGTACATGTGTATGCGTTTGTCTATGTGTATGTGATCATATATGCATGCACATATGTGTATGTGTGCATATATAATCATATAGTGTATGCCCCTATATTTTCTCCTGTATTCAAAATGTGTGTGCTTATTATCCAAAGAAGGGTAAGAAGGAAAGAAGTGGGTTTAAACACTGAAGAGAGAGAGAAGGAAGGATGAGGAGACAGCAGAGAAGAAGGAAGGTAAGAAAGAAAAAGAAAAAGTGTACAGAGTCCTGGCATCTGACCCTCCTCCATGAAGTGGGCATTCTTTCAACCCTTCTCCTTCACCCGCTCCAACTGCAGCACCAGTACAATTGGTTGGTGAGATCCCATCCAATTTATGCTGTCAGTTCATTTCTCAGATCCCCCCCCCTTATTTGTATCTCCCAGTGAAGAAGCCAGAGGAGCAGTGTTGCAGGGGGTTGAGATGAAGCCTGTCAGATAGCATCAGAGCTGAAAATTACAGCTGATTAAAGGAATAAAAACCTCCGGGATCATTTGGTATTCTCAAAATTGACAAGTTAAGGTGCTACCCCTTTAAATATCTGCTTGGTCTCTCAGCTCTGAGCTTTTTCCTGGAACTGTGTTTATAACCCTGAGAAACAGAAAGGAGTCAACTCACAACCTTTTATGAAGCTTTAAAAGCTTTGTTTTCCCTCTCAAGTGTTTTTAATCTTAAAAACAAAACCACCAGGAAACTTGCGTTTGAGCATAAACAGCACATTTTCCTAACAAAAGTAAAGCCCCAAAAGCCTCAGAAGTGGGTGGACTCTGAACACTGCAACTGCAGCTCATTTTCCAGGAGGTTAAAAAGCTGCAAAGCCCCGTTTCCCTTTCTAAAGGAGCACAGGAAACGATCGCCTTCACAGTGGAAATAAAAATGTGAGTTCGGTACTTACCGACGGTCACACTAATATAATGCCCTCTAAAAAGCCGGCGATAACCGTATTCACAGCCATTAAACTTGAGAGATGCGGTGGGAGCGACGCAGTAGCGTCGGCCTTATGGAGACTAGTGTTGCACTCCCTCAAATCTTCTTACTGCTTACTGTGTTTTCTGTTTGCTGCTCTTTATGGAGCCCACGTTTTATTATTATTTTTTTTATGGATGTTAAAACATTTATAACTGTACAAGGTCAATGCAGAGAGGCTTGCATCGAAACTGAAACTGCACAAGTAGCCACAAGGGATGGATTCAGCCCAGAAGTTTGAGTGAACATCGCAAACGGGTAGATGCCCTTTCAGGATGCGTCTATCAAAATGGTAGTCTGGAAGAGATGCGCCAACAAACAGGAATGGTGTCTTAAAATCAACTTGTGTGCAAGGCCAGGGTAGTGGGAGAAGTTCCCAGGGCCTTTCCTGGTGTCCTAGGGTGGGTTTCCATTCCTCTTTCTAGTTGTTTCTACTCCCAGGAGCACCACCCACCCCGCCCTCCTCCCCATTTCCTCACAACTTACTCTAAGCTCCCCCTTCCCTGCCCTTGACAGATGGTGTTTGTCTCCTCCTCTGGGCGATGGCACCCCCACTCCAGTACTCTTGCCTGGAAAATCCCATGGATGGAGGAGCCTGGTGGGCTGCAGTCCATGGGGTCGCTAAGAGTCGGACACGACTGAGCGACTTCACTTTCACGCATTGGAGAAGGAAATGGCAACCCACTCCAGTGTTCTTGCCTGGAGAATCCCAGGGACGGGGGAGCCTGGTGGGCTGACATCTATGGGGTTGCACAGAGTCGGACACGACTGAAGCAACTCAGCAGCAGCAGCATCTGGGTCCTCTAGGACCAGAGGAACTACTCATCTCAAACACACATGAACCTTTTACTTAAAGACATCTACTCCGAGTCTCCTATAGCTTGGTACATATTAGGTAGTAAAAGATTTATCATTAAAAGATAAGGATCTTGTTTGCATTTTTTTTCTTCAAACATCAGAGAATCAATTTATAAGCCAACTGAAAAAGGTTATCTCTAGTTAGCCTTCAACCAATATTCCAGGATGTAGGGCTCAGCTGTTGCAGGATAAGTCTCTCTCTCAAAAAAAAAAACCAACCCAGTAAGTTAATTAACAGGGTTGTTTGAAACCATGAGTTGTAGTAAGGTGATTAGAAGAAAGGAGAGCACCCCTACTTAATATGCCACATATCAGGAGCCAATGCATGTGAAAAGGCTTTTAGGAAAAGCAGAAGTTTCTCTTCCTGCTTACTAGCCAAGAAGCCATGGACAATTCACTTTACTTCTCAGATCCTTAGTTTTCTTCTCTATAAAACGAGAATAAGCCTACCTGCCCTGTCTGCCCAACTGTACAACATTAAGCAAATATTAGATTTTATTCTAGTTATCCCAAGTTTAAAAAAGCCAACACAACACTTCTAGAAGGTCTACTGGTCCAACAAGCAAAGACCAGCATTCTAATATCTGCTTTCTCACTGATTGAGTTAACCTTTCTGTCTCCATTTCTATGTAAAATGGCATAATATGCCAGTCCTACTGCTTTATAGAAGACAGAATAAAGTATTATTGATGAAAATGCTTTGAAAAATGCCAAATGCCATACAAATGTACAGTATTATTATATCTATTTTGCGGTAGAAGCACTTCATAAAAATTTTCTCCTGGTGTCTGAATCTGATACCTATAGGCACTGTTCTCTTTAAAACCTGATATTTCAATTAAATAAACACATGAACATTTAATAATTTTCTGGTGACACATTTGAAATCTCAGAATATCAAGTTAACCATTCACAATTTTCTCTTTTCAAAGTGGTATATCCTTTGGCTGCCTTCCTTCTATGATTAGTCACAGACTTCAAGGCAATGTCTAAGACCATGCCAACTATTCATTGAAAAATCAAGAAGTACAGAATTTTGTCTATGTCACTACAGACAATGAGCTTGACTGATTATGGTTACTAATCTATTCAGTGAATGAACTGGTCCAAAGACCAGTCCTTTCATGGGAAATAGAAATGTGTGGCCCCTGAGAGGTACCTGAGATTGCAGAAAACACTCCTGCTCTCGAGGAGGAGGAGTCTAATTGGACAGAGAGACACACACACAAAGGAGAAATTAATACCCCTGCCATATGTACAAGACTGACCTTCTGCTGGAAGGTTTTTTTTTTTTTTTTTTTACTACAAACTGCTTTCAGAAGGATAAATTTGCTTCAGCACCCATGATAATTATTGGCAGTATTCCTAAATCCTCAAACTTTTACCTGTTGCATCAGAAGATACATATGGATTGAGGATAATAATTTATGCCCAGCTTTTTTCCTCCTTTGACTTTAGTTTTGATATCACATCATGATTCAAAGCTTGGTGCACCATAAATTTTCTCCAAATGTGTAGTAATTCCTAGGTGCAGTCCAAAGTTATGATTCATTTATACTGGAGTGACAGCATAATACCTAGGTGTCAGAATCCATTAAAACTGTTCAATGTCTTCTGTTTATTTTTAGAACCAATTGAGACTTAACTGATGGTGAAAAATATACAGTCAAGTGTGTTTACTTCACCTTTACAAAGAATCCGTTATAGTCCCAATTAATTTGTTATTCCTGTCACAACAGGTACTGGATACTTCAAAACTGTCATTACTGGTTCTGCCTTTTTACCTAAGGGTTTGTGTTTATTTTTAACCCATTCAGAGGTATCTGCCTATTACAAGCTAAGGATTTCTGTGTGTGTGTGTGTGTGTGTGTGTGTGTGTGTGTGTGTGTGTGTATGAGAGAGAGAGAGAGAGAGAGGGGACAGCATATTCTCAGAACAACATAACCTGATGCATATTCTGCCCTAGAAATCCTTTTCTTACTGCCCAAGAGAGATGTTCTCCTCTATACTAACTTTAAAGATTTCTCTTAGAGGATGTAGAGAACCAGTCCTGGTATGCTAGACAAGATACAACAATAAAATCTGAAATGTTCTAAATATGATAGTCATTGCCATTGAGATTTCTTTTTGCATAATAACTATCATCATTTATCATTCATTTCTGGACATTTGACAGATGTGGTTTCTGATGGGAAAGTCTACAGTGCATGGAAAGAGTGTCTCTGAACTCCTTCAGGCAAAAGCCAAGGCCTTCTCATTACTCTTTGAGGGCACGAATTCATGTTTGTAAGGAGTTATTTTTCTGTAATCTGAAATATAAAGCATACCAAAAGGAGTTTCACAAGCACAAGTGTTATCAGAAATAGTATGCACAAGACAATTTTTATTGCAAAAATTTCCATTTGTACTCAAGCCAAAATGACAAAACAACTAAATTTAGACCTGGGTGTGTAAGATAACCACCCACCTCTTCCCTGTTACTACTCCAGGAAGTTGATGGAGTACTGACATAACCAAAATGCACTGATCAGAATTGTCTATGATCACTCCTTGGCATGGGGCATACCCAAGGATGTTGTGAGGCTTATGAGCGGGCACTCAAGAGTCAGATTGCCTTGGCTTAAGCCTCAGTTCAGCTCCTGCCTTTGACTTGAATTCACTTAGCAATGTGTCCTTGAACAGACTACTTAATCTATGTAAAGTCACAGATATTTCTTCAAAAATGGGACTGATAATACTTCCGAACTCCTAAGAATTTAGTGAGAATATAATATATTGGAAGTACTTAGCACAATTCCAGGCATGTGATAAGTTTATCATATCTTTTGGTTGTCAATGTAATTATTAGTAAAAAAAGACTTACTGGGGAAAGTACAAGGTCTAGGCAACCCAATCATGGGTATCAGAGCTCATTAGTTGTTTAGAGCCCTCAGGGAATTTGGCATAACAAGAGGATTTGTTCTACAAGAATGAGGGGGAGTATTAGCAATGCTTCCATATCTTCATTCTTAGTATATTTGATATTTATAATTATTATTGTATATTGTATTGTTTGCATGTATCAATATACAATATATTATACTGTATTATAATTATTTATAAATATGCCTGGTTTCCTCACTTAAACTCTCTGAGAAGAGAAAAAGTTCTGAGTACTTGATAATAAGTTTAAGGTTTTAAAAATACTGTTTAAATATCTAAATGAATTAGAACTGACCTAATGGTATGACAAATAAATATGAGACTGTATTTTTAGCTGAGCTTTTGGTTTGCTATAAAGAAAGAGGGTATAAGTATAATAAATATTTCTTCTAATCAAGAGTATCAGAGCTCATTAGCTGTTTAGAGTCCTCAGGGAATTTGATAAAACCAAGAGGACATATTCTATCAACACAAGGATCGGAGGAAGTATCAGCAGTGTTTACATCTCTTCATTTCTTCATATACATGATGTGTTTCAAAGAGATTATGGACAGTTATGTGACCTTGAGCAGGTTACTTAACTTCTCTGGAGCATTCATTTCCTTTCCTGTAAAATATGGATAGAGAGTCTTTCTCACAGGATTGTGAGGATTAGATTATTTAACATGTATAAATTTCTTTAAAAATGCTGGCACACAGTAAGTGCTATAGACTGAATTGTGCCCCGCTAAAAACTCATGTTGAGGAGACTCCCCTGGTGGTTCAGTGGTTGAGAATCTGCCTTGTAATGTAGGGGATGCAGGTTCAGTCCCTGGTTGGGGAACTAATATCCCACATGCTGCCGCAGAGCTACTGAAGCCTGCGTGCTCTGCAGCCCATATGCCACTAGAAAATCCACAGGCCATAATAAAAGTTCACACACGAGACAAGGAAGGTCTCATGTGCTGCAACTGAGGCCTGACACAGCCAAATTTTTTTTAAAGGCCTGTAAAAACTCACGTTGAAGCCCTAATCTCCACTGTGATGGTATTTGGAGATAGGTCCTACAGGGAAGTAATTAAAGTTAAAGAAGGCCATAAGGGTGGAGCCCTGATCTGATGGGATTAGTGTCCTCATAGGAAGAGACACCAGAGATTTGACTCCCTCTTTCTGCCTTCTAAAAGTAAGAAGGCAGCCATCTAAAAGCCAAGAAGAAAGCTCCCATCAGAAACCAAGTGGTCAGGCACCTTGATCTTAGACTTTCTAGCCTCCAAAATTATGAACACTGCATTTCCACTGATTAAGCTACCCAATCTGTGACACTTTGTTTTAATAGCCTGAGCAGACTAGGACAGTAAACACTGATAAATGTTATTGTTATTATTATTTTCATCATTTGATAGCACTTATCTCTTAACAAAAAGTTCTCAAGCTCTTTTAATGGTCTCTGGAGTGTTTTCCCCTTGCTTGGCAACCAACCAAAGCAAAAAAGTACATCTGACCTTTTTATTGTATGGTTTCAAACAAGAATTCAACATTGGACTTTTAACAGAAATGACCAGTGCTAAGCTTATTTCTTCAGGTTTCTAGCTTGAGACCATCCTGCCAGTGATAAAGGTTTTGGGTTTCCAGTGCAGAGCAGAGTGCCCTAGCTGCCAGCAGAATATCCTTTCAATTTTGAATAAAATGAGTGGAACATATCTGAGAAATTCTGTTGTTTCTGCTTGAGTGAATACCTGTCATGCTTCTTACATCTACTGAAGCAATTAACACACACAAAGCTATATTTGCTAAGCCAGTGCTCCCCAACGGGGGTGTTAGCTTATACCAGTGAATAGCAAAGACCTCTGAATTTTTCAGCAAGCTAGTTTCTCCCTGAGTCCTGTCCAGACAACCATGGAGCTACTCCTGCATACGTGCTCACCATGCCCCACCTGCCTCTCTCCTCCTTTTCGTTTACTTTCCCCCACGGTCAGGACAGCCTGGTGTTCACCTGCAGACCTAACTAGATCTCAGCTGTTCCCTATCAGGTCAAACCTGATCCTTCCCATGGAGGCACTGAGTAACCCAGGGCTCTCAACCCTGGCTGCAGGCCTGAAGGAGCGTTTTTAAAAATGCAGAAGCCTAGCACTAACTGTAACAATGATATCAGAATTTAAGGATGGAACAGGGCAGTGATGATTCGAATATGCCAATCAGGTTTGAGACCCTGGAGCAGCCCTAGTTCCAAAGCTCAGTTCCACTCTGAATCTGCATTTCAATTCTGCATTCTAATCTCACTATGTCTTCCAGTTTGAGTAACTGGTTCTGGTCTTGTACCTCTGTGCCTGATTAATAAGCTTGGTAACAAGGGTTTTCCCCCAGTTCTCCTAGAATGAGACCCTGCCTTATTCTTCCTATCCACCCATCTGCCCCTCTCCAGGAATAGAGGCAAGTTCCTGAACCCCATTCTTAATCAGAAGATCATGTCCAGCTTCTCTGATGCTGGCCCAGGGCTTGTTTGCTGGCATAGCCCCAGCTGCCTGCTCTGAGATTTCCTGCACCTTCTCCTCTTAACAGTCCTGCTCTCTGGTTAGACCCTCCTTGGTCACCTGCCCATACGTTATCTGGACATTATGCTATGTCTGGACCAGATGGAATTCTTTCTCTCAGTTGGGGGTTTTCACATCACTAACCTGATATACATTCAAAAGATTGTCTTTCGCTCTGAGATTTTTTTTCTTCCTCACTATAATGCCCTTTCTTTTGAGAAATGACAGTAATAGTAGATGGTAATTGAATCTTGGCAAAACTTTTTTGAAAAGTGGAGAGTCCTATCTCAAGTGATCTCCACCTACAAATGGCAGTTCAACCATGATGAACAGGTCATGTTTCTAGATCTCAGGACCTTTCTCTGTTATGGCCAAATCCACTACCAACAGCTCTGCTCTTTTTCTGGCACACAAACTCTTGCACTCCCTTCTCAAATCATACCTCCAATGATGCCTTCAACCTCTCCTCTGCATTATCTTGGATCAAGTTCTTGTTCCAGCAAGCAACCTAAGAGCAAAAATATTATTAGTGGTACTATGTAGGGCTACGTAGATTTTACAGCTAAGAGGCAGTTAAGATCATCTAGCTCAGTGGTTCCCAAGTCTGGAGATTTTATGGTCCAATAAGTTAAAAAACAGACCAACAACTTTGGGGCAGTTATAAAGCTGTCCTTTGTATGTGTGTGTGTGTGTTTTTCCAAGATGCAGTTGCTATCTGCTCTCACTGTCATTTTGTAAAAGAAAGGACATCATAACATCAAAAAGTTAGGACACATATAATTGCAGATAAAAGGCAATCCTTTGAATGTGATCAGCTTAGTGTGAGTTTGCGTGCCTTGCTGATACTGCTGCTAAGTTGCTTCAGTCGTGTCCGACTCTGTGCAAACCCATAGATGTCAGCCCACCAGGCTCCCCCATCCCTGGGATTCTCCAAGCAAGAACAGTGGAGTGGGTTGCCATTAATTTAATATATACCAGTGAAAGCTTGGTCATGGACTAGCATAAGTTCTCAAGCAGGTGTTTAAGAACACTAACTGAGTTCAAATCCTAAATTTGACTGGCAAGAAAATGTAGACACGGGGGATACATTATTTTCCCCAGGTCACCCAGCAGATCAGTAGGATCTGGGCTAAAACCCAGGAGTCCTGACTCCTAGGCTACAGTGGATGAGCACCTATACACTCTGATGCCTCTTGGTTGATTGACCCTTATCTCTCTTCCTTATTACCTTTTTCTTTATGGAAAGGCCCTCACTCTCTGTAATGGTAACAGTGTTCCTTGACACTTCTCACTCCCTGAAGCTCATTTAAAATGATGAACAGGAGTAAGACAGGGAATAATAATAAGTTCTCTCTCATCAACTGACCACTAAGTGCCAGGCAGGCTGCTATGCATTTTACAAATGCTAGTTTTAATCCTCTAATAAGCCTAAAAGGTAAGTAATCGTTTCTCAATTCTTTCAGGTGAGAACTGAAGTACAGAGGTCAGTCACTTGCCCCAAACTGTATGGCAGTAAACGTCAGAGCCCTGATTTAAAACCACATCTGCTTTATTCCAGGCTTTCCAGGTGGCTCAGTGGTAAAGAATCCATCTGCCAAAGCAGGAGACGTGGGTTCAATCCCTGGATCAGGAAGATCTCCTGGAGGAAAAAATGGCAACACCCTCCAATATTCTTACCCGGAAAATTCCATGGACAGAGGAACCTGGTAGGCTACAGTTCATGGCGATGCAAGAGACACAACCGAGCGTGCATGCAATGCTGCTTTATTCCAAAACCCCTTCTTCCAAGAAATCCTTCCTCTCTTAGAAGCAAGAGGGGGCCTGAGTCAATGACTCAGTTCTAGATTCTCAGCGTCTTGCTATCATTTAAAAATATAGAATCACCAGCATACTACTAGATCTTTAGCTTTTTGTTTTCTTTTGGTTAATATAAAGTGCCTAATACTGACACCCATAATTCTTGGCTCATGGTCCCAAGTGTACCCTGGAGATCCAACAGGATTCAGTTTATCATGTAAACCCAGCCCTCACAGAGCACTCGATAAATTAAAGATGTGGCTGAGACCAAATGTGTATTTGAACTTAATGATCTCAGTGATCTCTGAAGGTTTCCATGGATAGTCCTAGAATTGCTCTAATCTGCATTTGTGTACATTGATTAGTACTTTGTTATCCCACCCAGTCCAGTCAACACAGCCTAATCACTGCAAAATGAATGCTGGTACATGCTTTAATTCCCAGGTTATCTTATTATCTAGAGATATTTGTCCTTATTATTGTTATTCTAGGGAGCTGGTGTCAGAAAACAGGGAGCAATTTGAGGATCCTGGGAAGAAAGATTGAAAACTGGGCTGGGATGAAAATTATTGAAATGTCTTGGTTTACATTTGTATAGAAATTATTCAGCTGGATAGGAAAAGAAGCATAAAAGAGGCCTATTTGGAATCCCAGTTCCAAACTAAACCAAAGATACATCACTATGTTCTTACACTAATAGACACAGGCATACAGTCTCTTGAAGGAAAGGACTGAGTCTTATTTACCTTTGTCTCTTGAACACACCAAGCATAGTGCTTGGCATCTAGTAAGTGCTCAATAAATGTCTATAAAATGAAACAGGATATTTCTGAGAAAAAGCATATAGGGAAGCAACTGAGAAACACTGCACGGAATCCAGTCAGAACATATCTATTGAGCACTCACAAAATTCAAATTTGAAGAATTATGGCTGGGGAAACCAATCTGATATTACCTCAGGTATTAGTTTCTTGTGGCTGCTGTAACAAATACCTCCTCAAATTGCGTGGCGTAAAACAACAGAAATTTACTCTCTAGCAGTTTTGGAGGTCAGAGGTCTGAAATCAAGGGGTCAGCAGGGCTGTGCTCCCTCTAGAGGCAGTACGGAGATTCACTCCTTGCCTCTTCCACCCTTTGCTGGCTGTTGGCATTTCTTGGCTGGTGGCCACACATGCCAATCTCTGCCTCTATTTTCACATGGCCTTCCCCTCTTCTCCATGTCTTCTCTGTCCACCTGGTAACCCAGAATGATCTCATCTTGAGATCATTAGCTTAATTATATCTGCACAAGTTCCTTTTCCAGATAACAGTACATTCACAGTCTCCAGGATGTGGACATATCTTTTGGGAGCCATCATTCAAACCACTACACCTCATATGATGCCAAACTCAGGTTTAAACACTGTCTTGACTGTGTATCACTGAGGCGAAGAGAAGAAATATAACTACAAGAGAGAGGTGAGACAAAGAGGTACATATAGGCGGCATAATATTTTTTAATAATGGTCTATTATTCCTCCCTCCCTTTAGCTGTACTTTCTCCACAACTGTGCCACTATTATAGCCTCAAGGGAACACAGGTGATGACACCTGGGAAGGAGGAGGAGGAGTTCTATGCCTTGGAAAGGGAACGACGGCCTTCATCTTGCAGGCCTTGAGGGCTTACTGGGAAAGAGAAGCCTAAAGGTCAGAGATATGCATATTCTGTCTCCTCCATTCTGCGCTGAAGTCCTGGAGGGAAGGGTTAGATCTAGGAAAGCCAAAAGCAGAATATGGTGTTTTCTCGACTCTTATGTGAAGCTTGGGAAGGAGATCATCTCACAGGAGGCCTTCATGATAACCTGAAGCTGTGCATCCAGCTAAGCAAAGGCACTTGAGTTAGCCCTCCTGAGCTGCCAGCTTAGGGAAGAGCCCCACAGATTTCTTCTACACCACAAAAGGGCCTGTGCCAATACAGGGATCCTACCTGAAGGAGCTCCACAGTGGGGGTTGCAGATCCCTGCAGGCACAATCTACAGGGCAGGCTGTCTGGGCTGGGAATAAATGGGAACAGCAGCCAAGCTTCAGGCACGCATAGACTCTATCAGACCATGCTGAAGCCAGACCAAGTTGGCTCCAGCCAACCTCTGGCTTCATCAGAGATGGAGCCAAGGGAACAGGCCACAAGCTCACAACTGCTGCAGAAATCAGTACTGGATGTCACTTGGGCACCCAGAAACTTGGAGGACATGGAATAATCCATTTCTCAGGAGCTAGAGGGCAATTCAGTGACCTAAGCCTGTCATCCAAAGACACCTTCTTTCCCACCACCAGGAGATTGTGTAAGCCATTTTCCTTCCCAGACACTCACAAAGCTGTATCTGAGGGGCACAGGAAATATAGTATAAAATCAGAACATCTGCAATACCTACATAGTCTGTTGAAATTGTTGCCTGGAACTGAGTTTAACAGTTTGGACTTAGGTGTTCTTCTCTGCTCTGGTGACACTGAAGGTTGCTGCTGCTGCTGCTGCTGCTGCTAAGTCGCTTCAGTCGTGTCCGATTCTGTGCGACCCCATAGACGGCAGCCCACCAGGATCCCCCATCCCTGGGATTCTCCAGGCAAGAACACGGTTGGGAGTATGTAAAAAGACTGTGTCAGTTATGGAAAACAGTAAAGTTAAATTTTCTTTACATATTTGTAAGGATTGGTAAGCAACAGTTAGAACTGGACATGGAACAACAGATTGGTTCCAAATAGGGAAAGGAGTACGTCAAGGCTGTATACTGTCATCCTGCTTATTTAACTTATATGCAGAGTACATCATGAGAAATGCTGGGCTGGATGAAGCACAAGCTGGAATCAAAATTGCTGAGAGAAATATCAATAACCTCAGATATGCAGATGACACTACCCTTATGGCAGAAAGTGAAGAGGACCTAAAAGGCCTGTTGATGAAAGTGAAAGAGAAGAGTGAAAAAGCTGGCTTAAAGCTGAAATTCAGAAAACTAAGATTGTGGCATCTGGTCCCATCACTTCATGGGAAATAGATGGGGAAACACTGGAAACAGTGTCAGACTTTATCTTTTGGGGCTCCGAAATCACTGCAGATGGTGATTGCAGCCATGAAATTAAAAGACGCTTACTCCTTGGAAGGAAAGTTATGACCAACCTAGAGAGCATATTCAAAAGCAGAGATATTACTTTGTCAACAAAGGTCTGTCTAGTCAAGGCTATGGTTTTTCCAGTGGTCATGTACGGATGTGAGAGTTGGACTGTGAAGAAAGCTGAGCACCGAAGAATTGATGCTTTTGAACTGTGGTGTTGGAGAAGACTCTTGAGAGTCCCTTGGACTGCAGGGAGATCCAACTAGTCCATTCTAAAGGAGATCAGTCCTAGGTGTTCATTGGAGGGACTGATGTTGAAGCTGAAACTCCAGTACTTTGGCCACCTCATGTGAAGTGTTGACTCATTGGAAAAGACCCTGATGCTGGCAGAGACTGGGGACAGGAGAAGGGGATGACAGAAGATGAAATGGCTGGATGGCATCATTGACTCAATTTACATGAGTTTGAGAACTCTGGGAGTTGGTGATGGACAGGGAGGCCTGGCATGCTGCGATTCATGGGGTCTCAAAGAGTCGGACACAACTGAGTGACTGAACTGCATTGAAGGATTGGTTGCTACACAAATATGTATAATCATAAGGATGAACTGAAATCTACCTTAAATATTTGAAAAAATTACTTTACCACATTCAGACCAAACATTAGTGGTTTAACATCATTAGTATAGCCTATCCTTAGCACTAGAAAGAGGAAAAAATATGACCTTGCAGAGTTGAAACAGCATCAGTTCTTTTACTCCCAGAAGGTGCATCCTCAAACCACCCTCTACTTCATTTCATTTTCCCTTTTCTGTTCATTCTATACATACTTACAGCAGACCTTCTTTGCAGGAGGCACTGTGCACTGTCCTGGAATAAAGAATGAATAGATTAGGGGCTCTGCTCACAACATATAACTATTATTCACAGACCCTTTCTAAAGGCACAGTCCAAAGTCTTAGTAAGCTAATAACACCTCAGAAAAGCCAGACATCACTCTCCCGTTCATTAGACAATTGTCATGGAATCAAATATTTAACGAAACCCTCTGATTTTGCATAGATTCTGATCGAACCCAACATTTACACCTTTGATTATTTTCTTGATAATATTTTGCAGTCTATTTATTTAGAGAAACCTGCCTTCATTTATAACAGACAGAATATTTAGGGCACACCAAGCATTTTTATTTTTTCTTTGTCTGATTACTAAAAAAAGGATTGGACTGAACAGGAAATAGCTAGATAAATAACGCACTAAAACCTCTTGCAGGACAACCATTTTAGAATTATTCAGGCTTTGTAGTATTATATTTTAAACCATAGGGGGTGAATGCACATTCAACTATTATTTAGATATTCATTTCTCCTTCATATTAGTGGGTGGTAACTGCTAAATCCACTTTTCACATTCTGAATAATTACTCCCTTAATGATGAACATATCATAATGGTCCATTTTAGCAAAATTAATATACCATTTTTTTTCACACGGTCTAGAAATCATACTAAAACAAAGGGTGAACAGGAAGAGGAAGGACAATGTGAAGTGATGGAGTGTGTGTGTAATAGCTGCCTTCTCTGAGCAAGGAGAGAAAACTTCATTTGCAGTCATTTAAAATACTGCAATAGTCCCTAAGCTTCTCCCTGCTCCTTTTATGTTAAATCCAAAACCCACCACTTTCAAAGCTTCCTTCCATAGTAATGCCAATTCTGCTATACCTCCAGCCCAGAAGACTCAAAAACAAGCGGCACAGATTTTTGTGTGAGTGCAGTTATGGTCTATCATTATTAAATGTCTCCTGGTGGGCGGGAGAGACACTTCATCGCAAACAGCCATTCATCAGCTCTCACCCAGCCACTCACATCTGACCTCAGCAGCAATAATGCCACATCAAGTAGGCCAACTACCCAGTTTAGCAGCCGAGCAGAGAGCAGAAGCTGGCTCCAAGATTAAGTACACTGCTGCAGGCTTCCATTCCCAGGAGCTCCTTCGGCTGATGCTGTATTGATTGAGAAACTTTACCAGTAAGTATCACAAACAACAATAGCCAGGTCAAGACCGGCGATGCTTGAATGGGAATTCCCCATGGAGCAAACTCTGGGCCAGGTGCCCCTCTCATGATCTGAGCACAAGCTGAATAAGGTTTCCAAGGTAGGAAAGACTGAGAACCTGCCGTTGAAAATGACATTTAAGCAAATCCACGTGGGAACAGAATGAGAGACGATGTAATTATCTATTCCCTAGCTTCCGACTGCCACAAAAGCCTGTCATCTCTCGGCGTTTCTATATTCTCCAAGCCTTCCACTTCTTGCTTTTAAAATTTGTTGGGGGTCCATGATGTTTAAGTCCAATACGCAAACACAGGCAGCATTCCAGTTACATGAGAAAGAAATACTGCCACGTTAACAATAGCCAAGCCATTTAAATTTGAGAAATAAAAAGTGACTTTCTGGCTTAAAATTTCCCCTGACAAATGCATGTAATTTTCCTCTTACCAAGTGAGCACTAAATAAGAGGAATGAGCATATATATTCCACGCATATGTGTATATATGTATATATATATATCTTGTCCAAAATATGATATATATATATATATATATACACACATACATACACAAATTGTATCTTTTGACAAGATAGATCTTATGAACCTGGCTCTTGTGGTTGGGAGAAGCTCTTGTCCCATGGTAAGTACATGTAATACCAACTGCAGGAAGTAAGTCTCAGACTCCTAGGAAAAATGATAAAGTTCCTGGCACTTGAAAGCACACACCTATACACTTGTGCACATGTGCACTCTCCCACACATTTGATGTGGTCACTCCACATCAAATCAGACTCTTACATCACATATATGCAGGATAGGATGCTACTCCATTTATTTATTTTTTTTCTTTTCTTTTTTTTAAAATTAATTAATTAATTTATTTATTTATTTATTTTAAATTACAATGCTGTATTTGTTTTGCCATACATTGACACGAATCAGCCATTATAATCAGATTTTACAGGAGAAAGTGACGCTATCCTCCTTCCAATTATTCTACTAATTCTTCTCTGACCTCCCTTCTCACCTTCCCCAAAACTTCCTGCTGTCAACAATTTCTGTCCTTTACACACACTTCTATTATCACACTAAATGATCATTATGTGTTTGCTAATCTGTCTCCCCTTCTAGGCTACTCCCTCTGCAAAAGCAGGTGTTTTATATTATTAAATTTTGCCTTCCTAGGACTCAGTGAAGTGCCCTGCACATAACAGGTGCTCAATAAATCTGTTTCCAAATTAGCAATTGAATTGGTCAGGAGAGACAGTGAATTGTCCATCCAACAACTAATCTCCTTCCTCTTAACAACAGGACCTTAGCATTTTCAGGGTAGCAATGTACCTAGCTAATAAATTATCTTTATATCTTGTCAGATTGAAAGTTTGCAGGTTGAGACTATCTACAAAGCTATTACCCTAACTAGGTACTAGCTACTAGGCTCTGTGGGCATACACTTTCTGCCCTTGCTGCTTCTTCCAGCATGAACTGAAAATCTAGGGCTGGAACTCAGCTAGTCTTAATGTTAACATCTAGACAAGGTATGTTGGATTATGATTACATTAAGATTTACCAGATATAAAGAACCTTATTAACTTAAAAAATGCAAGGGGGAAATAAAAACCCATAACAAAAGGAACTTTGCTGTGATTTTTGACATCTATTTTTAGTGTTAAAAAGCCAAGTAGCTTGATAATACTGATGATGTTCTATAGTGGTTTTTACAAGTTAGACGACCAGCAAACTTTCCCCCTGAGTCCTACAACCATCATGTCTGCCTCATGGACAGTGAAGGGGATTTATTTTATAATCACTGAGCATCATAGATCTCATTTTTGGCAATGACAAGAAGACAAACCTCAAAGGACCCCAAGTCTAGGAGTTAATCTTTCTGTCATTGTTCCCAAGTGCAGTGGCAGAGGTTGCTAATTGCCCTTCGGTATCCATACTCCCTCCCTCCCCTTCAATATTAAAGCCCTTCAAGTTTTAGTTTAGGCACATGGCCACCCAACTAGACGCTATATTTCCCATATTCTCTTGCAGTGAGGTAAGTCCACCTGACTGTGAACTGGCCAGCAATGTAGGTAAATTAGGAATCTATTTAAAGGAAGATGATTGTCATTTGCTGCCTCTGTCCCCATTTCTTCAGGGCTGGATCATGAGTATAGTGGTGGTGAACTATATTTGATCTTGCAGATTAAACTCCTTGTGATAGGAATCAGCAAGCTATAGTCCAATACCCAAATTCATCACCTGTTTTCATATGGCTTATAAGCTAAGGATGTTTTTATATATTTAACCAGTTTTAAAATTAAAAGGATATTTTGTGACTCATGAAAATTATGTGAAACTCAAATTTCAGTGTTCAAAAATAAAGTTTTATTGGAATATAACCCATCCTTTAATTTATATACTGATGATGGTTGCTTTTGTGCTTCAATGGCAGAATTGAGTAGCTACAACAGAGACCAGTTGGCTCCTCAAACCTAAAATGTATACTCTCTGGCCCTTTATAAAAAATTTTTGCTGACTCCTGCACTAGGAAATGGTATAGTAACAAGAGGGATGGTACCAGGGTATATCTTCATGAAATGATCCCTCAGGTTGCCTCGAATCTTGGTGTAAAGTGAAATACAAGTAAACTTCTACCTTGTTCAAACACTTTGGTCTTTCCTAATACAATTTACCTAAGATACTTGTTAAGTATTATCAAAGACAAACTACACTGAAACAGAAAGAAAAAGGAAAAACTGCTTCTTTCAAATGAAGCAAAAGCCTCATACCACTGATGTTTCCACGAGCATTTGATGAGTATTTCCCCAAGACACACAAAAGAAACAACTGCACATTCTTGAACAGTGGAGAATATGGTGAAATAGGGCTGGTAGAGATTATTTAGCATCCTGGTATAAAGAGAACTAAATTAGAAGAGAGCTTGTCAATAAGGCTCTCTCTCTCTCTTTCAAATTCCCCATACTCCTCCAGGAGGCTGTTAAAGTAACAAGAACTATAATAATATTAATTATTGTTATTATTATATAATTTTTATTGAGTGTTTACCCTGTGTCAGGCATCATCTTAAGATCTTTACATACAGTAATTCCTTTAACCTGCACATTTCCCATGTGATAAGTACTTGTATTATCATTCTTATTTTATAGCTGAAGACAAAGAACCTCAGAGAAAGTAAATGACTGAAGGTCACTGCTAGTAAGAGCCAGAGCCAGTCTGTGAACCCAGACTCACTCCAGAGTCTGTGTATGTAACCACCTTCAATGTCATTTTTGAACTTGGCACAAAGTGATAAGGACTTGATTCAGGGCTTGTGTGTTAGTTAGGGAAGTAGAAAAGAAAGAGAGATGGAAATACAAAGAACTCTGCAGAGACAGACTCTAAGACCAAAATGGTGACATCATTGTGGGAATGAAAGGCAACAGAGAATCTGGAGACAGTTATACTATGAGTCCTAGAGGTCAGTCTAGTCTTGTGACTAGATGTTCCAGACATGGCTGAGCATCAGAATCAAACAGGAAGTTATTAAAATACAGATGCTAGGACCCTCCATAAAATGATCAAATCAGGCCTATTCAATCAATGTCTCTAGAGCTAAAGAACTTTTAATAAGCCCTCCAGATAATTTTGTATCAAGCCTGGCAAAAACTTAAGTCTGATACTACCAACTTTTAACAAAGATGTATAACATCAGGTTTGACTACCACACTGTCAGTGGTAGTGTAATTTGGGATAACTGTTTTTGGAGAAAACACATATACATACCTTAGGACTTAGGAACTATATTCCAGAGTATATAACCAAGAGAAACTCTTGCATATATACACAAGAAAATAAAAACAAACAAAAATGGGTAAAAGAGCACTTTTTGTGTTAGCAGTAAAAATGGAAACAAATGTCTATCAGCAGGGGGAAAGACAAATAGTGGTGTATTCATACAATGGGCTACTACTATACATGAGTGAAACTTAAAATGGCAGTTACATGCATTCAGCATGAATAAATTTCATAAAATAAAGTATGGCACAAAAGATAAAGTCACAGAACATGCATACAATATGACTTCATTGTTATATTTGTACAAAAATGAGCAAAACCAAATAATTTTTAAGAGTATATTTATCTGTAGTAAAATTATAAAGAAAATCAAAGGGATGATAAAATTCAAGAAAATGGACTTGGAAAGAAGGAGAGGTATGTTATGTGTGAATAGTTCAGGGTTTTTAAAAATAGATATAATTATTCTTAATAACTATAATTAAATAATTTTAAAAATTATATAATTAAAATAATTAATTATATATTTTAAATAATTATTTTTTATTAACTAAGTGGTAGATACACATGCATTTGTTTTATTATTCTACAAATAGGGTATATATATTTTATATATTTATTTGTGTATATGATGGCATTCATAATTTTTAAAATGTAAGAATCCAGATGAAATAAGATACATACATATAACAAAAAAATGTTGAGATATATATATATATTAGGATAAATCTTTCACTTTTCACTTTCACGCATTGGAGAAGGAAATGGCAGCCCACTCCAGTGTTCTTGCCTGGAGAATTCCAGGGACAGGGGAGCCTGGTGGGCTGCTGTCTATGGGGTCACACAGAGTTGGACACAATTGAAGCGACTTAGCAGCAGCAGCATGTAGTTATTGAAAAGAATAAGTCCAATCTCAATACATTGACTTGGGTGGATATTGATAATAGATCAAGATAAAAGCAAGTTATACAAAACACACACAACCCCATCCATCTTAATAAATAACCACCAAAGAATCACCAAATGAAACTCTATACATTTGTTTGTGTGGACATGAAAAACAAGTATGGAAAGATAGGCACTGGTGAAGGTATTGCCAAGTGTCTTCCTTTCAGCCATGTTCTCCTTCCTCCTCAGAATTATTAATATAACTAGTTCTTATCTAGGAATCTTATCACTCAGAATAAAACACTGAGTTTTCCGGTCTCCTTTGTTGCAACTATGACCACATAATTCAATTTCAGTGAATAAGACGTAGATAAAATTGTGTGCTTAATAAGGAAGCTAACTCATATAGGAGGGATTTGCCTACATCTTTTTATTTCCTCTGCCTTTCTTCCTTTTTCTGGCCTTCAGTTTCTCTCTGTTGGATGAAGTTCCAACAGCCATTTTTGAGTCATGAGACGACTTTGAGGATGAACTTGGATATGTTATGAACTTGGAATAGTTATGAACTTGGATAGTGGAACAGAGAGACAGAAGCCTGAACTCCTGAACATGCTGGAGCTACTACACCAGCCCTGGACATCCTACCTCTGGACATCTTTCTATGTGAGAGAGGAAATAAACTTCTATTTTAAGTCAAAGAGAATGAAGCATTATCAAACTTTTTCTTTATATATCCATATTGTTTGGCTTCTTAAACCCAGCACAAATTACTTTTACAATTTAAAGACTCTCAGTTTTTACAAAAAGTAAAAAGAACACCTTCCACATACATATGATATAATCGAGGACAGGTTTGGAAACCTCTTATCTCACTTCATAGATGAGAAAACTGAGGCCCATAGTTCATACACAGGTAGGGCCAGAACTGGAACCTAGATCTTTGGGCTCCCAGTCCAGTGCTCCCCTTTCATCATAGCAGAACAGAAAATGTTTTAAAATGTGAGACTCTGAGAAACATGAAGCTTGGCAGAAATGAAATAGAAATAGCCCTGGTTTCCAACAGTTTCAGGTTTGCATGAAATACCCAAGTGCTTAATTCAAAAAAGATGATTAGACAGAAGGTGAGAATACATTTGAATCCAGATGAAATAACAGTTTTGTTCTAGAACCTTCTCTATGTAAAACGTGGCACTGTTTTAAGTAGTAAAACCTGTCTAGTGATTTAGACATGTGACAAGCCTCAAAACATTAGAAATCTTTTATTTTCTGACTTGTCACTGGGAAAAAAGAATATGTCATCCAAAGTCTGACCAGTAGACCTCCTTTTCTCTTTATTAAAGTAATATTTTAAATTCTTAACTGTGAACTTACAGATAAAGTTAGATAATTAAACAGTATGATATAAACTGAACCAAATAATTTTAAGCACTTAAAAAAGAAAATATAGTCTTTTTTCCTTACCTAAAATGAAAGTCAATTTAAGGTTATATTTTTTGTATTATGAATTCTTAAACATTTCTGAAGTTTCATTTTTGTTTTTAATAAATTTTTAGTCTCCAGAAAATGATTTGCATCATTCTCTTGTTCAACTATGAAAACTTAAGTAAGTAAGCAAAAGATTGCTATTTCAAGGTTAAAATAAAAAATTAAGATAAAAACCATTTGCGTTTCCTCAAATCCATTGCCTATCATCACACAGTTTAGCCACTCTTGCCTGCTGTGGACAATCCAGTGATCAGAGTTGGCCATTCTACCTGCTCCTTTACTAAGATGGGCATCTCTCATTCTCATGAGAGCTTCATTTTTCTCACTTCGATTACAGAGTTGAGAAAATGTTTCATAGGAACTCTTTGGTGGTTTTTCAAATCAACTGAAAATAGGTAAAGAAGTGCTAGATTTATGTGCTAAATACTGACTTGCCCTAAGTTTCTTTCTCATACACAAAAGTGACAAGAGGTTACATAGACATTATGAGTGGTTTTTAATTGTTACATCATTGAAACTGAGCTTCCCCTCTTCTAATATCATGGAGTAAGAGCTTACTCCATTATTTCTACAGTCCTAGAAAATGGAGCTAGCTAAATTTCATTGTCATTAATGTGAGATCAATATCATGTGTTACATAGAATTCAGAAAAACAAGAAAATATACTACACTTACAGTTTTTCTTATTTTCTCTAAAATGTAATCGACTTCTTAATAAACTAAGAAGCTCAGGACATAAAGATGAAAGTGAGTGTCTGGTAACACATCAACATTTCATAGAACATGTGTTGCTAATGGCCTCTCTACTTTCTCCCTTCACTCACACACATACCTGTTGGACAGAGCACATACTGAACTTGAGTATCAAACACCAAAGCCAATTTATGGCAGGTGATAAGGACACAGTCTTACCTCTGGAAGCAGTTCATTTTTTCAGTGCCAAAGGCAAAGTGTTTAGAAGGTATTTTATAGGCCATATATCCAATACACTGCAAGACATCTGTAGTTGTTCAAACTAAAAGTCCTTCACTAGTGATCAGCTCCCATTTTGGGCATGTGTGTGCATGTATTTATGGTTATGCACATATAACATGTGTGTGCACAAAAGGGTGCCCAGCAGAATATTCTTTGGGAATTTTAGAGGAAACAGCTTTGATTGTTGGCTCTGCTTCCTCTTTTATAAGACATTCAGAGCAACATCCTAGGTGTTCTGTGCTGAGTTCTAGGCTCAACATGGGCAACTTGACTGGGATCTTGACCCATTACCACTCTGGCCTCAAGTTTCTTATTTACCAGACTGGATTGGCAGCACTCCCACTATGTTTGACAGTGAGAATAAATGGGAGCAAGCCCTCTGAAAAACTTGATAGTACTATGAAATCGAAGGCACCCTTGTTGGAGAGTTAGAAAGAGGTAAACTCCTGTCCGCTGCCTGACAAGACCACCCTAAAACCAGTGCAGAGTCATTTCTTAAGCAAGGAGGATGAGTCACATAACAAATGGTCTTGATCAAGTCACATTTAGGAAAGTGAAACAGCCCTAACATTTTATAGCATCTTTATGTGCCAAAGACACAGACAGGAAACAAAAAAGGGCCAGTGGCTCTGGCAAGCCCTCTTGCCACCATCCCAATGTCCCATGAGTGGATGGACGACCCAGACTCAGAATGGAATGCCTCACCTCCTCCACAGCCCACTTAGTTAATCACCACACTGTAAAGTGTTTACCAGTTTTCACATGAATGAAATAAAAATTAACTTTCCTGAGTGTATATGATTTATCACAGTAAGTCTGTGTTAATATTTCCCTAATCATAGTGACCTCCGCCTGCAGAATGCACAGGCCCCTAATCCTCGTTGTAATGTTTTCTCATTAGCTACGCAGCATTTGCCACACCAGTGGTAGCAACCAAGCTCCACCTCAGGCACCACTGGAATTAATTACTAGGAGAAACACTGCTGTTTTGAATTGTCATCTTGAATTTATCACTTGCCATTTAATGTAACTCATCTGACCTAATACCTCTATCGTGTCACCAGGGGCCTTGGCACGGGTTTCACCAGGGTAATAGCAGGGGGTTCTGTATACCTAATGTGGCTGCGATGCCAAACACACAGCTGCTGGAGGCCTGGTTAAAATCCTACCCTGGAGGCAAAGCATGCTAACAATGCCCCTAGCAAATTGCAGATTACCCATACGTCATGTTCTATCTGAAGCTAAGACTGATTCAAAGGTAGGCCCGATACATCTAATTTCTCCTGCTTGGAGAAGATAATCTTTCATTTCTCTCGATGTAATAGCCCTCACCATTGGTTTCCCTCTCATATGTTTCTGAATATAATGAAACTGTCTATTCATGTATGGAAGGAAAAGGGGCTCGGGGGCGGGAGACCTGTAGCACTAGATACGGGGCCCTTTTCAAATAAATTCTGAAGAAATTGCTCATTAAATCACTCATACAAAGAAAAGCAATTTCACCATTCATTATGTTTCCCCAGGAAAAGGAACAAAAGTGTAAGCCAAGTAGAAACCTGTAGTGTACTTTCGCAGGGCTATAACTTCCCCTGCACTTTTGAGAGTGATTCTGTACCTTTAATAAGGGAATTAATGATATGGTTAGTTTCATTAAGCTTGAGAAATTATTTCAGTATAAAAAATAAGCTTTGATGCATGCTCTGAACAATAGCCCTCTTAATCAAACTTTTTAACCTATAAAAACTATTATACTTGAAACTAACATTTTTCAAGTTTTTCTGCTCATTCTGGATTTACCTAAATGTCATTATTTTCATGTTAAAGTTAGTCTTTCAGTTCTGCTGTAGCACATCCATGCAGGTGGATGTATGTATATATACATACAAATTCTAGCCCTTAGAAGCTTACAGATATAATAATGTAATATTGGAATGCAATACAAAAGCATGAAAATCCTACTGATGAAATAATAAGTAAAATAGATTTACTTTGATAATGACAATTTCCAGCCTTTTCATAGACAAAAGCATTTCCTTTGGTTACCATACTCTCTACTATGCATAGTAAACTTTGGAAGATGTATAATGCAATATAAACATTAATAGTTACACAATTGTGTTGTTTTAGAAAGACTATTTATAGAGAAAATACAAAATGCCTCCCCAAAGTATACTTAGACCTAAGCCACCATAATCTTCCTGCTCATACAGCGGAAATCTAATACCCCAGCTCAATAAACCTGGAGGAAACAAAGGTTTTATGTAGCATTAAGTGTCACAATATTAAAAAGCCCATATTACTTTCAATTGCTCTTATAAGCTTCTTTTTAACAATCCAGAAAGTTGAGTGCCATTATAAGAAGAATATTGTCCTATGTGGTAAAAGGTAGAGAAGGAAAATCAGAAAACTCACCCCTTCACCTCTGTGTTGATCTCTGATTAATACCATCAGTGCTTTTACACAAGGGTCTCTCTCAAACTCTCCTTTTTTATATTGTTTTGAATTGTCAGGGTGTGTTCTGTCAAAGGTGACATAACATTTAAAAGGGTATCAAAAAGCCTTGACGGCAATGTTGGCTCAGCTACATAACCTCTTTCAAAGTTGGTTTCCTTTCCTGTAAATGTAACATTGTGTGCTATGAACTATTGAAGCTATAATTAGAGACTGTAAAGCTCTTTCAAAATACCAAGTCCTTCATTCCACAAATGCTCATTACAAATGGTAATGTAGCAACAACAAAGATCACTACCCCTGAAAGTGTAAGTTGTCCCCAAATGGTGACAGTAGCTTTTGTGAGTTTTACAGAGAGTCTAGCACTCTGTAGCTGCCTAATTAATCCTTAATGACAATGATGAACCACTGGTGATATTCAGCTAACTAATTGGGGTTTTATAGTATCTCAGAAAGTTTCAACTTAATGGCCATTAAAACAGAGTATCTTCTATTTCTATTGCACCTGCCAACTCCCCAAACTTTCTACAAACAGAAATTCATTAATTGAGGTTCTTTAATAAAACATTAATGATATAAAAGTATATTTGAAGTCTTAAGAAATACTCAGGGTCAATAAACTAACAGTGTCTTTTAAGCAGCAATTTCCCCTTTTTGTTGCCTGCGTAGCTCAGGCAAGGAGCTACCTCAGTCCCACATTGAGGTTAGTGGATCTGAATCCAATGGGCTGTCTTTTACATTCCTCAGTGTTAGGGTGGGTCAAAGGCATATTCAGTAAATGCATAATTTTCAGGGTTGGTGAACTCTTGGACTGTCACACTTCACAGAAGTAAGCGTGACACTATCAAAGGACCAGGATAGTTTGCAGGCAGGTGATGGCAAAAATCCTTCTCCTCTGTGCAGATAGATGGTCTGGAAACTGCAGCCTTCAGGGAGCTCTATGGCCATGCCTTACGATTATCCTTGTGAGCTAAATTATCTTCACCCTTTGGAATACCTAAGTTGTTAACTGTCATGGTCCCACACCCATACAACCCCTCTGCAGGCAGATCTCAATGCAGAAGCTCTGTGAAATCTTTCGCTGATCTTAAGGTATTTTTAAATGACTTATAATGAAAAGTTTTAAAATCCCGACTGTTAGCATTAAAAAGTGCCAGGGCATGCTGGGAATCAGTGGCATTCAGTGCTGCTGCCTTGAATAAAATGAAATCCTAAATGGTCTGTCCTAATGGTATTGGCAGATGTGGTTTTATATTTTTAAATTTCTTGGAGTTGCTGAAAAGGAAAAGAGAACATATAGATATGCCCATGCAGATGAAATGACATCATAAAATACCTGCCTGGGAAGGAAGGGGACTTGCTGTGGCTGGATTACTTGTTACTGAAATAGGGACCAAGAGCAAAGAGAAAGTGTATCATCTGCAACTGAATGTTTTCAATTACTTTTTATTGTGCTCGGTCATTCTCACTTGTAACACATACATTGGGATGAAAGATTATTTTACATCCTAAGTAAAAGAAATGCACGTGTAGTTTTTCCTCTGCAAATGGAGACCCTGTTGCCTCTCACCACTTGGAAATCTGACAAATTTGTAGCTGTACCTGTACGGTCACCAAAATGATTCTTGTCTGTCAAATTATTCCCTTTCATCTTAATATCCAATTTCATCACAATTAACTGTAAGAGCCACATAGTTTATGACTGCATATGCCTAGGTAATAGTTGTCACATGGGAGTGTGTGTGTGTTAATCGCTTAGTAGTATCCGACTCACTGACTTCATGGACTACAGCCCGCTAGGCTCCTCTGTCCATGGGATTCCCCAGGCAGGAATACTGGAGAAGGTTGCCATTTCCTTCTCCAGGGTATCTTCTTGACCCAGGGATCAAACCCCGGTCTCCTGTATTGCAGAAAGATTCTTCACCATCTGAGCTTCCGGGGAGTCCCTGTCACAGGGGTCTTCAACATCAAATATACTGCTGCTTTCTTGATTAGAAGTGCAGTTATAGAAGATGCACCTCTTTAATTTCCTTTTGGAAACACAACTGTCAAACGATCCTACAGCTTAAGAATCAAAGACAAAGAAAATATGCCCTTAATGGAAGCTGCACCCATAATGTAAACAACTCTAATGTTAATTGATTCTACCAATTGGAACTTGCTAGGGCAGGAAGTCGGCATTGAAGGACACAGTTCAGGACAGCCACTGAGAAAAGCTGCTTTGTTGAGCAAGGGCTGTTCTGAACAAGGGTCCTTAGACATATATCCCTAGCTACATATCTTTGCCTTCTCCTGGGTCTCTGAGGACCAGCATAGACCCCTCCACCTCCCACCCTTCCTCCTGAATAATATCTTATTCAGGGCCAGGAAGAGGGAGATTTCATACACAATATTTTTCCCTACCTGGAAAACAATCTACCTAGAAGCACATTTCTTGTGCTGATGACTGTGAGGCTGGGCTCATCGCAGCCATTGTCATGCAAGCACAGTGGTAAGTAATAATGTGGCCTTTAATGACGGAATGATGGACCTGCCAAACACTTGCTCCTGCCATAGACTGCTTGCATTTCCCTGCTGGAGAGCACAGAGATGCCCATCTGGGAGTTATTAACATATCCTCGTCAATTCAGAACCGACTTTAACATAATCCATATTTGTTGGAGAAAGTCCAACATCAGCTTGAGAACAGCAGTCACGTGCCTCAATGACACATTTCAAACAGCACACACAGAGCATGCTTGGGCAGCTAAGCAATTCAGAAATGCAAATAGCTGAAGCACTCTCCTGACTAGATAAAAAGGACAAATCCCTTTTGGCAAGAGACTGGATGTCCTCTTAATGTCACAGAAAAACAACCACACCAGGAAAGGCACACATTCCAGGGCACTGATTTGGCTTTGGCAGGTCACTGAGAAGGTATACCTTTGGGTGTATTCCAGTCATGTTGGTGTAATTCATCTCAAGTTGACCCTGGACTTCAGCTGTTGTCAGGCAGAGCTGGGATTCCTGGATGCAGGAATATAGATGCTCTTAAGCCAACGGCTTTGCACATCATATGTCTGCTTGTTGATATATGTATAAGCACACGCCTCTCCCTTTAAAAAAACACAACAAAGAGCTATGGGTTCCATTTCAACTTCATCTCAGCTCTTATTCTGAACTGGTTATCTATAATAAACATACCCTCAGAAGAAGCTGGATTGGTACTGCCCCTATATGTGAGTTCTCAGGAAATCAAACTATATCAAAAGATTATGCAGTGGCCCTGGGAGTTATCTCAAACTAGGCATGATCTTTGTGGCTATAGAACACACCCCCACCAGTATTTTCTCAATGATTTAACATTATAGTTCATCAGTTAATTCCTTTGGCTAACTGATATTATCAGTGGTATCTGTGTTTTATAAATGAAATAAATTAAATAAGGGGGAGAAGCATTTTCTTGAGTCCACCACCCATCCCTATTGATGTGGATTTTGGTGAAACTGCAGTAAAATCCTATTTTTAGATTATGTAAACCAAAGCCAAATGCAGATTCTTCCTTCAAATATTTAAACAGACTCACAGAGCTGAACTACTAGATAGTAGTATTATACCATTATTAAATTTTCTATATTTGATAATTATATTTTGTGGTTTATGAAAAAATAGTCTTGTTCTTAAGAGACAGATGTTGAAGTGTTTAGGGATAAAGAGTTATGATGCGTGCAACTTTCTCTTACATAATTCAGCCAGACAAGAAATAATAATGGACATATATAGATACACTGAAAAAGAAAACAAATGTGGCAAAATGTTCACAATTGGTGAACCTAGGTGACAGCCATTTGTGTGTTCCTTGTACCATTTTGGCAACTTTTGGTGGGTTTGAAATTTTTCAAAATAAAAAGTAGGAAATAAATTAGATTCACAGAAACTTAACACATAATTTTTATAAATAGAATTTACTATTTAAAAACTTTCTCTTTCACTGCTTTTTGCTTGATGTTGACACTTTGTGTCAGGGTATAATCTCCTGGGAGGAGAGGAAGACAGAGTAACTTAAAAAAAAAAAAGAAGGCTTTCTTATCTGTCCTTGCTATTTTCTGGAACTCTGCATTCAATTGGATATATCTTTCCCTTTCTTCTTTGCTTTTTGCTTCTCTTCTTTCCCTCAGCTATTTGTAAAGCTTCCTCAGACAACCACTGTCTTCTTGCATTTCTTTTTCTTTGGGATGATTTTGGTCACTGCCTCCTGTACAACGTTATGAATTTTCTTCCATAGTTCTTCAGGCACTCTGTCTACCAGATCTAATCCCTTAAATCTATTAATCACCTGTAATGTATAAGCATAAGGGAACTGATTCAGGTCATACCTGGATGGCATAGTGGTTTTCCTTACTTTCTTCAATGTAAGTCTCAATTTTGCAATAAGGAGCCCATGATCTTAGTCACAGTCAGCTCCAGGCCTTCTTTTGCTGACTCCATCTTTGGCTGCAAAGAATATAGTCAATCTGATTTTGGAATTGACCCTCTGGTGGTGTCCATGTGTGGAGTCATCTCTTGTGTTGTTGGAAAGAGTGTTTGTCAGGACCAGCATGTTCTCTTGACTAACTCTGTGAGCCACTTCCCTGCTTCATTTTGTACTCCAAGGCCAAACTTGCCTGTTACTCCAGGTATCTCTTGACTTTCTACTTTTGTATCCCAATCCTCTGATGAAAAGGACATCTCTTTTGGTGCTGGTTCTACAAGGTTTTGTAAGTCTTCATAGAACCAGTCAACTACAGCTCCTTGGCATTAGTGATTGGGGCATAGACTTGTATTACTGTGATATTGAATGGTTTGCCTTGGAAATGAACTGAAACCATTCTGTTGTTTTCGAAATTGTACCCAACAACTGCATTTTGGATTTTTAAAATTTATTTATTGACTATGAGGGCTACTCCATTTCTGCTAAGGGATTCTTGCCCACAGTAGTAGATACAATAATTATCTGAATTAAATTTGCCCATTCCTGTCCATTAAGTTGAGTTCACTGATTCTTAAGATGTCAGTGTTCACTCTTACTATCTTCTGCTTGACCATGTCCAGTTTGATAGCATTCCAGGTTCCTGTGTAATACTGTTCTTTACAGCACTGGACTTATACTTTTACCACCAGACACATCCACAACTGAGCATCATTTCTACTTTGGCTCAGCTGCTTCATTCTTTCTAGAGCTATTAGTAATTGCCCTCTGCTCTTCCCCACTAGCACATTGGACACCTTCCGATATGGGGCTCACCTTCCAAAGTCATATCTTTTTGCCTTTTCTTACTGTTCATGGGGTTCTTGCCGCAAGAATACTGGAATGGTTTGCAATTCCCTACTCCAGTGGACCATGTTTTGTCACAACTCTTCACTATGACCTGTCTGTCCTGGGTGGCCCTGCATGGGATGGCTCATATTTTCATTGAGTTTTGCAAGCTGCTTCATTCACCATGACAAGGTTGTGATCCATGAAAGGGATCCATTAGGGTTGTGATCCATTAGGGTCGTTTGGTATTTTATATGAAACCTGAATTTCTCACACAGTCATAGCAGAGGGGGAAATACAGTCAGCTGCTTGCAGTAAGGAGTGGGATGTGCCACCTCCCCACCATATGCCAAGAGTCCTGGCCTCACACATGCTTCTGTCTCTTCTCCCACACTTTACCCTGGTTTGGCTGCGCTTCTCTTCAAGGTCTTAGGGAAGACTTATTTCTACAGACATCTCCTAGAGCCTGTGCCATGGGCATTCATACTTTTAGACTGGCAGTGGTAAAATAAAACCTACATCTAAGAGAGCAAGATACCAGCAGACATCTTAATTCCCATCCATGTAATCATCTGATCTAATAACATATAGAAAAACAGAGATGCTGGATTCTTAGGAAAGATCAAGAATATGGACTTCTCTCCAGTAGATGAAAGCAATCTAGATAATACAGATAGTCCTGCAAGGGGGGTGAAAAAGGCACCCCCTTACTGTGAGGATGTGTCCATTGTTTATTTCTAGCCCTAAAGAGCAGCACTCTGGGCATTTCTGGCAATAGCCGCAGGTCTGCTTCCTGCGGGATGCACACACATCACACTGAGCACATTTGAGAATTCAAAGTGTAATTTGTCAGCCCTGTTTTAGCACAAACTAGGGTGTCTTGACTATCTTGAGGTGGTAGTATATAATAAAAGTCAGATAGAGACCATTAATAGGACGATTTACTTTAACATGTATGATGTGGTGTTTTAGTGGCTTGTGTGCGCTCCAGTCATAACAATAGGGTGCCATAAGGTCAAAGAAGTGAGAAATTGATTTCGAAGGCACAATTCTACTCCTGCCTCTTCAAAGATACTGGTATAACTAGCCACTTCTTACAATAACAAATTTCCTCACTGGATGGAAGAGCTGTGATTCATAACTTCTGTAGCTGTGGTCTCTTCCTTGGGGCTAAAGCCCCAACAAATGACAAGAAGATGCCATTTCCACTCTTGTCATTATTAAATCTATTTCTTCTCTTTCTCTGAGGAACAGGTGGCGGCCCTTGCTCCCTGATTCCACCTATAGGTAGCAGACAGTCAAGCCTATGTGTGAGACAGACATCTCCAGCTCCCCATCTTGGTCAAAATAGACCAGGACAGTGGCTCAGACATCTAGCCATATCAGAATCCCCTGGAGGACTTTTTAAATTTTATTTTATTTTTACGTTATTCTACATTACAATACTGTATTGGTTTTGTCATACATTGACATGAATCCACCACAGGTGTACACGAGCTCCCAATCCTGAAACCCCCTCCCACCTCCCACCCCATATCATCTCTCTGGATCATCCCCGTGCTCCAGCTCCAAGCATCCTGTATCCTGTATAGAACATAGACTGGCGCTTCTTTACTTACATGGAAGTATACATGTTTCAATGCCATTCTCCCAAATCATCCCACTCTCTCCCTCTCCCTCAGAGGCCAAAAGTCCGTTTTATACCTCTGTGTCTCTTTTGTTGTCTCACATACAGGGTCATCATTACTGTCTTCCTAAATTCCATATATATGTGTCAGTATACTGTATTGGTGTTTTTCTTTCTGGCTTACTTCACTCTGTATAATCGGCTCCAGTTTCATCCATCTCATTAGAACTGTTTCAAATTTATTCTTTTTAAGGACTGAGTAATACTCCATTGTGTATATGCACCACAGCTTTCTTATCCATTCATCTGCTGATGGACATCTAGGTTGTTTCCATGTCCTGGCTATTATAAACAGCGCTGCAATGAACATTGGGGTACATGTTTCTCTTTCAATTCTGGTTTCCTCAGTGTGTATGCCCAGCAGTGGGATTGCTGGGTCATAAGGCAGTTCTATTTGCAATTTTTTAAGGAATCTCCACACTGCTCTCCATAGTGGCTGTACTAGTTTGCATTCCCACCAACAGTGTAAGAGGGTTCCCTTTTCTCCACATCCTCTCCAGCATTTATTGCTTGTAGACTTTTGGATCATAGCCATTCTGACTGGTGTGAAATGGTACCTCATTGTGGTCTTGATTTACACTTCTCTGATAATGAGTGATGTTGAGCATCTTTTCATGTGTTTGTTAGCCATCCATATGTCTTCTTTGGAGAAATGCCTATTTAGTTCTTTTGCCCATTTTTTGATTGGATCGTTTATTTTTCTGGAGTTGAGCTGCATAAGTTGCTTGTATATTTTGAGATTAGTTATTTGTCAGTTGCTTCATTTGCTATTATTTTCTCCCATTCAGAAGGCTGTCTTTTCACCTTACTTATAGTTTCCTTTGTTGTGCAGAAGCTTTTAATTTTAATTAGATCCCATTTGTTTATTTTTGCTTTTATTTCCAGTATACTGGGAAGTGGATCATAGAGGATCCTGCTGTGATTTATGTCAGAGAGTGTTTGCCGATGTTCTCCTCTAGGAGTTTTATAGTTTCTGGTCTTACGTTTAGATCTTTAATCCATTTTGAGTTTATTTTTGTGTGTGATGTTAGAACGTGATCTAGTTTCATTCTTTTACAAGTGGTTGACCAGTTTTTCCAGCACCACTTGTTAAAGACATTGTCTTTACTCCATTGTATATTCTTGCCTCCTTTGTCAAAGATAAGGTGTCCATAGGTGCGTGGATTTATCTCTGGGCTTTCTATTTTGTTCCATTGATCTATATTTCTGTCTTTGTGCCAGTACCATACTGTCTTAATGACTGTAGCTTTGTAGTAGAGCCTGAAGTCAGGCAGGTTGATTCCTCCAGTTCCATTCTTCTTTCTCAAGATTGCTTTTGCTATTCGAGTTTTTTTGTATTTCCATAAAAATCTTGACATTATTTGTTCTAGTTCTGTGAAAAATACTGCTGGTAGCTTGATAGGGATTGCATTGAATCTATAGATTGCTTTGGGTAGTATACTCATTTTCACTATATTGACTCTTCCGATCCATGAACATGGTATATTTCTCCATCTTTTAGTGTCCTCTTTGATTTCTTTCATCAGTGTTTTATAGTTTTTGATATATAGGTCTTTAGTTTCTTTAGGTAGGCATATTCCTAAGTATTTTATTCTTTTCATTGCAATGGTGAATGGAATTGTTTCCTTAACTTCTTTTTCTACTTTCTCATTATTAGTGTATAGGAATGCAAGAGATTTCTGAGTGTTGCTTTTATATCCTGCAACTTTACTATATTCATTGATTAGCTCTAGTAGTTTTCTGGTGGAGTCTTTAGGATTTTCTATGTAGAGGATCATGTCATCCTGGAGGACTTTTTAAACCACAGAGTGCTGGACCCTGCCTGAGTTTCTAATAAGTAGGTTTAAGGTGACACTGAGAATGTACATTTCTAACAAGTTCTTGGAAGATGCTGATGGTGATGTCTGGGGACTACTTGAAACCACTGGGGTAGGTCATGCTGCAGTAACAAATGACCCCCATATCTCAGGTTTATGTTTCACTCAAGTTGCTCATAAGCCAGCTGCAGCTCTGCTCCATGTCTTCTCCCCTCCAGGACCTAGTGATGGGATAGCATCTGACCAGAACACTGCCAGTCCCATGGCAGATGGCACAGGATATGGTAAATGACTGGTTAACTCATAAAGCTCTGGCTTGTTTCCTTGCTGGAAGGGAGTCATGTGGCCAAATCTGATATATCAGTGGCAAGTAAGGGACTGAATACTTGTGTGAATAATTACATAGTCTTCCACATTCCACAATATTCATTATCTCCTTCTCCCACAGTAAATGTCCAATCAAGGTTTGACTGGACAAATGGCTGCCCCAAATAAAAGACTGAATTCCTCAGAGTCTCCTGCAGGTTGGTATTGGCTAATACCAATTGCAGCCAATGGGAAGTGAGCAGAAAGTTGGATGGTCATCCCAGTAGCCTTTCTGGAGGAGTGTACATGATTGACCTTTGTTTCCTTTGCTCTCTCTTCTTCATTCCTTTCTCCATCCTCTTGCCTACGATGCTAATGTTAGTGTTTTGGAGCATGAGGTCAAAGCCCTGCCTCTAATAGAAAATATATATGGTGTGCAATGCAATATACCAGCCCCAGACTGTCTATCCACACTTCCAGAAAAGAGAAATAAACTTATCTTATTTAAACCATTGTTACCTTGGGGTTTCTGTCCCTCACATCTGAATATAATCCTAAGTAATGCACCCTAAGAAAAGTTTCCTTTTGAAGACTGCTCACTTCTGTCTGCAGTTTCTTATGTTCCACTGATCCAACCATCAGTGATTTTCCAAGCTTTGGAAGCTATTCCTTCCCTTCACACCCTTTCTCTCATTCTTAGCAATGCAGTGAGAATGTCTCCAGAAAGTCAACTATAGCTTCATTATTTCTTTCTATGAAACTATAAATGCATAGAATCTAATGGAAAGTGACAACCAAAAGGAAAAGCTTGTCTGGCTAGAACTTTCCTGAGGAATTTCCAAATAGTCTTCGTTGCATAGCAACAAAGATGACAATGCTCCTCTTTATTGCCAAACTATCCCCTGCAATTTGGGAACATTTCCGATTTCTGGGTTTACAGGATCTGCATGCCACTTGACCCCCATCTGCCCACAAGGAGAAATGATGAAGCATAAATGTTTAGAGATGATTGTTAGAGGCCTGTGGTTGCCACGCTCCTCTCCTCTGCCCTTGTTCCTAACTCTCCATCCCCTTCTCTGTGCTCTCTTTGTCAAGCCTTTCCCCACTCTGCCTGCTTTTGCCATTTTCACAGTCATTGTCTCTTGTCCACATCTCATCACAGAGAGGGGGAGCAGCTGGAGAAGAGGAAAGAGGGGAGCATTAACAAAGAGCAAAAGGCTGCAAAGGGAGAGGAATCAAGTGGGAGGAGTCCAGCCACAGAGCTGAAAGAGCTCTTTCTAAAGAAAAATCAGAGCTATTTACATTTAAGCTTTCCCAGAACATGGTAAAGAGCTTAAGAAAATAAACCAGAAGTTTCATCAATGCACAGAAATAAGCTACCACTTTCATCACACACACATGGTTTGTAAACCATAAATATGTATATATCTACCTACTTTTAACAGTGTTTCTCTTCTGATGGAGAACCATTTGTTGGGGGCATCTCACACACAGAATCTATTGCATAAGACATCATCAGTCATATAGTAAAATGGAATGTCCCAGGAGGACAATGGCTATATATTTCTGAAGTTATCATTGTCAAATAAGTTTGAGAAGCACAGTATACAATGTTCTGGAAATTCACAATGTGTATCAACATACTAAAGGCTCTAAGAATTTCTGGAGTAGTGAAGCCCATTTATTTTTCATATTCAAACTTAATGAACCAAAGAATCCTTTTTTGAGTATAATATCTATTAATATTTCACAAAATGTGTCTTTGGAACATAGGTTGGGAAATTGCCTCAAAAGAATAAAAATTTATGTGCTACATGTTGGCTTATTTTTTGCAAACTGAGTTACTCCCACATGCACTCCTGTGAATATTCATAACCTACTGACACCTCAGTGTGGCCATGCAAAAATTAAACAGAACAAAGCAGTGCTCAAAATCACATGCCAGTGGTGCAAAATTCACAAACTTTGGTTTATCCTACCTGCCTAAGACTCAATTCATTTAGAAGTAAAACAAATCAAATCAACTAAAATAATTAGCCAGGAGAAAAGGAAAGATATACCCATTTGAATGCAGAGACCCAAAGAATAGCAAGGAGAGATGAGAAAGTCTTCCTCAGGTGATCAATGCAAAGAAATAGAGGAAAACAACAGAATGGGAAAGACTAGACATCTCTTCAAGAAAATTAGAGATACCAAGGGAACATTTCATGCAAAGATGGGCTCAATAAAAGACAGAAATGGTATGAACCTAACAGAAGCAGAAGATATTAAGAAGAGGTGGCAAGAATACACAGAAAAACTGTACAAAAAAGATCTTCATGACCCAGATAACCACAATAGTGTGATCACTCACCTAGAGCCAGACATCCTGGTATGTGAAGTCAAGTGGGCTTTAGTAAGCATCACTATGAACAAAGCTAGATGATAGCATTCCAATTGAGCTATTTCAAATCCCAAAAGATGATGCTGTGAAAGTGCTGCACTCAATGTCCCAGCAAATTTGGAAAACTCAGCAGTGGCCACATGACTGGAAAAGGTCAATTTTCATTCCAATCCCAAAGAAAGGCAATGCCAAAGAATGCTCAAACTACCGCACAATTGCACTCATCTCACATGCTAGTAAAGTAATGCTCAAAATTCTCCAAGCCAGGCTTCAGCAATAAGTGAACTATGAGCTTCTAGATGTTCAAACTGGATTTAGAAACGGCAGAGGAGCCAGAGATCAAATTGGCAACATCCATTTGATCACTGAAAAAGCAAGAGAGTTCCAAAAAATATCTGTTTCTGCTTTATTGACTATGCCAAAGCCTTTGACTATGTGGATCACAATAAACTGGAAAATTCTGAAAGAGATGAGAATACCAGACCACCTCACCTGCCTCCTGAGAAATCTGTATGCAGGTCAAGAAGCAACAGTTAGAACTGGACATGGAACAACAGACTGGTTCCAAATTGGGAAAGGGGTACATCAAGGCTGTATACTGTCACCCTGCTTATTTAACTTCTATGCAGAGTACATCATGTGAAATGCTGGGCTGGATGAAGCACAAGCTGGAATCAAGATTGCCAGAAAAAACATCAATAACCTCAGATACCCAGATAACACCACCCTTATGGCAGAAAGCAAAGAACTAAAGAGCCTCTTGATGAAAGTGAAAGAGGAGAGTAAAAAGTTGGCTTAAAACTCAACACTCAGAAAACTAAGATCATGACATCTGTTCCCACCACTTCATGGCAAATAGATGGGGAAACAATGGAAACAGTGAGAAACTTTATTTGGGGGCTCCAAAATCACTGCAAATGGTGATTGCAGCCATGAAGTTAAAAGACGCTTGTTCCTTGGAAGAAAAGCTATGACCAACCTAGATAGCATATTCAAATGCAGAGATATTAGTTTGCCAACAAAGGTCCATCTAGTCAAAGCTCTGATTTTTCCAGTAGTCATGTATGGATGTGAGAGTTGGACTATAAAGAAAGCTGAGTGCCAAAGAATTGATGCTTTTGAACTGTGGTGTTGGAGAAGACTCTTGAGAGCTCCTTGGACTACAAGGAGATCCAAACAGTCTATCCTAAATGATAGAATATTCATTGGAAGGACTGATGCTAAAGCTGAAACTGCAATACTTTGGCCACCTGATGTAAAGAACTGACTCACTGGAAAAGACCCTGTAGCTGGGAAAGACTGAAGGCAGGAGGAGAAGGGGATGACAGAGGATGAGATAGTTTGATGGCATCACTGACTTGATGGACACGAGTTTGAGGAAGCTCCAGGAGTTGCTGATGGATAGGGAAGCCTGGCATGCTGCAGTCCATGGGGTCACAAAGAGTCGAACCTGTCTGAGCGACTAAACTGACTGAGTAACAACAAAAAAATCTATAGAATATACATCTGAAAATGTCTAGATGTGGAAGAGACCATGACAAGGAGGAATGATTTTGATTAAGTTATGCAGAAATGGAAAACACAGTGAGTTTGGAAAGATACAATTCACCTTCAGTTCAGTTCAGTTGCTCATTCGTGTCCAGCTCTTTGCGACCCCATGAATCGCAGCACAACAGGCCTCCCTGTCCATCACCAACTCCCGGAGTTCACTCAGACTCACATCCATCAAGTCAGTGATGCCATTCAGCCATCTCATCCTCTGTCGTCCCCTTTTCCTCCTGTCTCCAATCCCTCCCAGCATCACAGTCTTTCCAATGAGTCAGCTCTTCGCATGAGGTGGCCAAAGTACTGGAGTTTCAGCTTTAGCATCATTCCTTCCAAAGAAATCCCAGGGCTGATCTTCTTCAGAACAGACTAGTTGGATCCCCTTGCAGTCCAAAGGACTCTCAAGAGTCTTCTCCAAGGATGACATTAGCCAAGGTCATTAGTGACTCAGCATTCTTCTCTGCCCAGAGGCAATAGGAACTAAAAAGAACTTGGGCATTAGAAGCCACTTAACCTCATAAAACCGTGCATTTATTGCTATGGTCTTCTCCAAGGTCTCTCAAGAGTCTTCTCCAAGGATGACATTAGCCAAGGTCATTAGTGACTCAGCATTCTTCTCTGCCCAGAGGCAATAGGAACTAAGAAGAACTTGGGCATTAGAAGCCACTTAACCTCATAAAACCGTGCATTTATTGCTATCACATTTCCCAGAGTGCATTGTCATTATTTTTGATGGTTTACCTCATTATACTGTGTGCAGGTCAGGAAGCAACAGTTAGAACTGGACATGGAACAACAGACTGGTTCCAAATAGGAAAAGGAGTACATCAAGGCTGTATATTGTCACTTTGCTTATTTAACTTCTATGCAGAGTACATCATGAGAAATGCTGGGCTGGAAGAAGCACAAGCTGGAATCAAGATTGGTGGGATATGCAGGTGACACCACCCTTATGGCAGAAAGTGAAGAGGAGCTAAAAGCCTCTTGATGAAAGTGAAAGAGGAGAGTGAAAAAGTTGGCTTAAAGCTCAACATTCAGAAAACTAAGATTGTGGCCTCTGCTCCCATCACTTCATGGGAAATAGATGGGGAAACACTCGAAACAGTGTCAGACTTTATTTGTTTGGGCTCCAAAATCACTGCAGATGGTGACTACAGCCATGAAATTAAAAGATGCTTACTCCTTGGAAGGAAAGTTATGACCAACCTAGATAGCATATTCAAAAGCAGAGACATTACTTTGCCAACAAAGGTCCATCTAGTCAAGGCTATGATTTTTCCTGTGGTCATGTATGGATGTGAGAGTTGGACTGTGAAGAAAGCTGAGCGCTGAAGAATTGATGCTTTTGAACTGTGGTGTTGGAGAAGACTCTTGAGAGTCCCTTGGACTACAAGGAGATCCAACCAGTCTATTCTAAAGGAGATCAGTCCTGGGTGTTCTTTGGAAGGAATGATGCTAAAGCTGAAACTCCAGTACTTTGGCCACCTCATGCAAAGAAGTGACTCATTGGAAAAGACTCTGATGCTGGGAGGGATTGGGGGCAGGAGGAGAAGGGGACGACAGAGGATGAGATGGCTGGATGGCATCACCGACTCGATGGACGTGCGTTTGAGTGAACTCCGGGGGATTGGTGATGGACAGGGAGGCCTGGCGAGCTGCAGTTCATGGGGTTGCAAAGAGTCGTACACAACTAAGTGACTGAACTGAACTGAACTGATCCCTAAAGGCAAGTATTACCTCTTCCTGATTCCTGACCCCAAGTCTAGGCCTTCAAAAGTAGGCACCTATTAGGCATTCAGTAATGTTGTTGGATGAATATCCATGAGAACTTTGGATATATATGTCTATCATTGGGGACTTCCCTCGTGGCCCAGACGGTAAAGCATCTGCCTGCAATGCAGCAGACCTGGGTTTAATTTCTGATCAGGAAGATCCCCTGGTGAAGGGAATGGCAACCCACTCCAGTATTCTTGCCTGGGAATTTCATGGACTGAGGAGCCTGATGGGCCTCAGTCCCTAGGGTCTCAAAGAATTGTACATGACTGAGTTACAAACACTTCCAATGCAGTAGATGTATAACCAGGTTGAATATCAGTGAGTTAACGGGACTGTGTTTACGACTTCACAGATCATGTGGCCCTGTGACTATGGCACAGGGAAAAAGGAAGAGATGAGAAATAATGGTTGCCTTTGGAAGGGGGAACTGGGTTGCTGGTGGTCAGGGATGGTGAGGAGACTTATTTTTCATTTACAGCCTTTTGTTCATCTGGATTTATCCAGTGTTAATGTATTTCCTATTCAAAAGTAAATAAATAGCATTCTAAAGTATTCATGAATGACTACTGAAACATGAGTTTCCCAGCCACTAAGGAGTCCATTAAAAAAAATTTCCCCTTTGCTCACCAACTACCATCTAGTATTAGAATGAAAGTATTTATTGGTTGAATAGCTTATTGGTAGATTAAGTAAGAAAACTGAATCCAATCCCTTCACACAAGGCCTCAAATCTGCTTTTCCAGGCTTGGGTCTTACCCAGTACAACTCCACACAGGGCCATAGAAAATTTGTGCCCTTCTCTGAGCACCTCACACATTCTTCTGCCTGTGTTTGCACAGTCTCTGCCTGGAGGAGCCCTCCCCATCCTTAGAGGGTCAGCTCAGATGACTAGTCCTTTCATGAAGACTTTCCTGAAACTCTCACCAATAATCAAGAGTTAATCCTCCAGTTTCTCTACCTTGACATTCATTTCACCTTATTTAATGTGCTTCATTAACCCATTACTTACCATAGAGCTGGACATAGGTAATCACCGCTGAGCAGTGCTCATATCTTGGGGCTGTGGAGCTATGGAGTAATAGCTGTGTGCACAGGTTGTCAAGGCAACCCCATAGGTTCAAATCCTGTTTCCATAGTGGAACTGAGACCTCAATTTTCTCACCTGTATAAAGGTAGCCTTAGAACCCATTGCAAAAGGGTTGTTGTGAGAATTAACTTTCTTTACATGAGACCTGAGACTGGAAGCAAATTTGCAACCCAATAGTAAATTTCAACTTTGGTGTGAAGTTCATGTAAAAATTTGGCTTCCAGACTCTCTTCAGCAGTTTTGTTTCAGTAGGTCTTAGACAAGGGTGGCTTGGGAAAGTGTGCTTAACAAGTGTCCCACTCAATTCTGCACAGAGGCTCTCTTGGACTTGCATTTTAGAAAGATTATACATGATCAGTTTCTAATTTATGATCCATATGTTTAGAAACACTAGGGAAGGTTTTTAAAAAGCCCATAAAAAGTCCCAACCTGAAGATTCTAATATAGGTTTTCTTAGGTGGACCTCGGATACAAATATTTTAAAAATACCCAGGTAATTCTGCCATGCAGCCAGGGCTGAGAACACTTGCACTAACTGTCTCTAGGTCTCTTTGAAAATATCTATTTAAAGACATTAAAATATAGCTGAAATGGATTCTCCTTGAAATAGATTGTATATAAAACTAAGGATTGTGAAGACTTGGTTCTTATCTTAAATGAATAAAAAATCAGAAAAGATAAATGCAACCCAAGTATACAGTGGTCAAATGACCATTCCTCCTACATTAGTTTGTCTGAAAAACTTCAAGACATGGAAATTGGTGAGCCTCACCCAACATTAGCACACATCCATCAGGAAAGGGAAAGCAGTTGATTGGTAGTGACATTTGCTATGTACCTAACATTTGATGCATGCAGTTTTTAAATTGGAACATTTTCAGAAGGCCATGGTTTATTAACTGCTATGAGAATTTCTGGGCTTCCCTCGTGGCTCAGTGGGTAAAGCGTCTGCCTGCAATGCGGGATACCTGTGTTTGATCCCTGGGTTGGAAAGATCCCCTGGAGAAAGAAATGGCAACCTACTCCAGTACTCTTGCCTGGAAAATTCCATGGACAGAGGAGCCAGGTAGGCTACAGTCCATCAGATCACAAAGAGTCACACACGACTGAGCAACTTCACTTCTCATGAAAGTTATAGGCATGTATTCTCCTACTTAACAATCACCAAAACTATCTATGTATTTAATGGAAAGGAGCAAGCAAATCGATCCCACCAAGCTACTACTTTGTATATATGCATCCAGCAAACCAAATTTCTAAAAATGTAATTTTTGATTCTATAATCATCTAAGAATTTCAGCAAAAAATAGACTAAAGTAGAACATGAAACAAATTATCAGGATAAAAGGGCAAAATTGTTAAGGACTATAAGATTTTGTTTATTTTTAAAGCCAATCTGAAATATCCTGCTCTTAAAAAAAATAAGATTAAGATAGAGAGCAAGTAACATGTGTGAAGCAAATAATATTATTCATTGAAATGAACCAGTCTAGGTACCTAATAACAGTAAAAACTACAAATGTATAATAACTGAACAACAAGTCATTTACAGAGAGTTATCAGGAAGGAAAATGGTGTGATTACAACAAAGTGAGAACAAAATTTCTCCCATTGTAGCTTTTCTTAGAATTTAGGTATTAAATAAGACATAAAACTATCATCAAGGAGATAACAATTTGGGTCAAGTCTGAAAAATTATACTTTTTTAACCAATATGCAGCAAAACTAGCCTCTGAGTTGAATATACTAGCACTTCACTCATTTGGAATCATGAATTGAATCATTCCACCTTTAAAACCAAGCATTCTTTTTCAGAGAACTGTTTTTGGATTCATTATGGGAACATAGTCAAACCTTGGGTGTTACATGGCTTGTTTTGTTAAGAACCCACATGGTCATCTCCTTGATTTCTATTGTACCATATTCTCTGGAATATCCTGGGACTTCAAAGTCAAACAGTTCTTCACCCAGCACTTTTATGTATAGCCCCCAAACTTGTCCATACCAACACACCAAATCCCCTTTTTACTTTAATTTCAATGCAATGTGTCTTCAAATATTGAGCAATAAAAAATTTTAAAGATTTTCCTTTTCTCTTTATACAAATACCTCTGCCCTCCATACCAAAGAAAACTTAGTGTTGTGACTTTTGATGTCCAAACCACTAGAACTGGTGACTTCTGGAAGCTTCAAAGGAGAGACCCTGGTGTGTATACATGTGATACCCTGGTATGTATCCACAGCCATCACCATAGATTCCAATGCAGGCCCGTGAGCCTCAAAGGGCAAGTGTAAACAAAAGTTCTCATTAAACCTGAGTCTCGCATTAGTAAGACTGTCCAAAGATTACATTTGAAGATAACTAAAGTGTTACTATATTCCTTTGTGCAGCCCAGCCATGACCCTAATTAATGTGTCTAAGGTGGCCATGTATTTCTTCAAGTAATGGGTGGTTTTGTTTGGACAATTAGACCAAGCTGACAAGGAAATTTTCCATCAAACCAAGTCATAAAAAGTACATTATTCAGCATTATTATGAGTTAAGCAGTATTTATTACCCGAACTTTACAATACTCTATTATCAATCATTACCTGCCATTAAGGTATGTTAACATGAGATCAAAGAGAGAAGCCAAGCTAAACAAACAGTCATGTCTACAAGTCACTTTAGTGCTGTTCATTTAGAAAGAGAGGCAAATGCCTTGAACTTAAGGATGGACAATTTGCATTTAACCAGAAGGTGCAAATCAGCTGTACTATGGCAAGGCTGTGATTATATAAATTCCTTGCTTGTTATTCAACTGACAAGACAAAGCTGGTTTCTAAGGAATTTCGAAAGGAAAAAAATGTAGTCAAAGTAAAATGTGACATACAAAAGTCCAGTTTTGATAGGTGCTAGTAAAGATTCATTGCTGTATCAATTCTCAGCAACAATGCTGCCTCGGAAGTCACTAAAAATGATATCAGCTGAATGGATCTAAAGAAGAGACTGAATGTTTTTAGCTAAGTTGTAAAACCTTGGAAACCACCTCCTGAACAAACAGTCTGAAAGCTCAGAAGTCTAAGACAAGCTTACAACGCCCTGAGTTTAAAATATATTCTTGTCGCCACTTCTTCCTTCTTACTCTGGAGCCAAGAGCACAAACAAGGCTTCTGGAAGTACCTCTTTGAAAGTACATTCCTTCTTCTCTGTTCCAGAACCACTTGACCCCATCTTTTCTGAAAGAAAGCTCTTTCATTAATGTCCATTGGCTTCCTTCCCCATGTCCTATAGCTGATGTTCAAAATTCAAGAGATAGCAAGGGTTCAACTTCAGCTCAAGGTTATCTACAAATATCTGGAAAACTCTTTAATACTTCTAATTCTACAAAATACAGAAGAGTCTGAGGATTAGACACCGTTGAAATCTATATCTACTTTTTCTAACTGTCTAAGGTGGACAATAGCATCCATGGTAAAGGAAAAGATGTCATATTCTTATTTCCTTTACATTTAACATTAGGCAAGCCTGCAGACTTAATGTGATATTATTGCTTAACGTAGCACACCAGTAGAAATCATTTGCCAAGTTATGTTGCTTACAGGTATTCTTAAAAGTGGTTAAATCAGGACTGGGAACTCATGTATACCCGTGACTGACTCATGTCAATGTATGGCAAAACCAATACAGTATTGTAAAGCAAAATAAAGTAAAAATTAAAATTTAAAATAAATAAATAAATAATGGGGAAAAAAGTGGTTAAATAAGGTAATACTTAGGATCAACCGCTAGCCAATCAGCAAAGTATACTGAACACTTCACTGAAATGGGGGAATCACAATAGGACAAAACCTGGCCTCTGTATTATGAAGTGCAAGGCTATACACAGAAAGAGGGCTAACATTCTTGGCCAGAGGGTGGTGAATGAGCCCCTAAGCATATATTCATTCAGGGCACATGGGAACAGAACTCTGAGTTAGCCACTGGGCAGGTAGAATGCAAGCTGGGATGGGTAGACTTCAGACAAGCTAACAGGGGCAAGGCAAAGCCATGTTCAGTGGTCAAAGGACTTGAGCAAAAATTCCTGTCTATATATAGGTGACCCTTCATTTTCTACCCAGAGAGCTAGGTTATAGGAATACATATAACACAAATAGATCAATCTGACTGCTGTAGAGAGACTCTGTGTGGGAGCTGAGGAGGGATTTGTAAGTCTGGAATGTGTGTTTGGTACCAAATAGTGAAAGGCCTTGAAGGCCAGATTTTGAAGTCGAGATAGTTAAATAGTGCTTATCCCTGTTAGTTTCTAAAGAGGGGCGTGGCATGAAGAAGATGGCATTTGGGGAGGATTCATGTGGTGGGGAAAGTACAGGGGATAGGGCTAGAATATGGAGTGACTGGAAGCCACATGATAACTTCTGTTATCATATCAGCCATCTCTGCAGGAGGCAGGGTCTAGGCACAGGCTGCTGTGAATGGCAATGTGTAGAAAACTGGAAAGAACAGAGCAATGAGGGAGAGGATCCCAAAGCTTGGACCATTGCTGTGTGTGACAAACATGAATGCTGGGGTGCTAAAGTAGTGATACCTGAGTGTCTCCTAATTTTCATCCTCTCTTTTCTCCTTTACTAACAGAATCCCGAATTTAGAGGCAATATTGCAGAATGGTTTAAACCACACATTTAGGAACTAGTCTGTGAGGGTTTGAATGTCCCTCCCTATCACTTACCCCCATCTGATGACCTTGGGTGAGTTATTCCACCTCTTTGTGCCTCAGTGATCTTATCTGCAAAATGGAAATGATTTTAGTGCTTATTTCATGGGGTTGTTGTATGTCAATATGGGCAAAGCTCTTAGAACAGTGCTTGGTTCCAGGAAGCACTATGTAAGCATCAGCTGTTACCAGTAGCTGAGCACATGGCCCGAGCACTTCCAGCCATGTGTGACCATATGACTACATTACGGTCATTAGAGTGTGACCAGAAGTGACGTGTGCAGCTTCTAATGAACCCTTGTAGGGGCCCTCTTCCCCTCCCCTGTTGGTAGGATCAACATGATGAGACCGTGAGAAGGAAAATGTATATTGCGGATACTGACCTGCCATGTCAGCTCTGGGTTGCTTATGATCAGATTAGTGCCTGAGAAAAATGATCTTCTATCTGATTTAAGTCATTATTATTTGGGGATCTTGGTTATAACACTGATCTGTATTCAAATATATACTGGTAATTTTCCTGGACCTGGATGAAGCCTCTGGGGGACCTCTGTGTTACTGCATGGGGGCTTGTCTCCAGACTTGGCTGCTAGAGGTGAAGAGTCTCCACCTGCCACTGCTTAAAATGCTATGGGGCCCCTGTCTGTCAGTCTGTTCATAGCAATTAGACTTTCAGCTCACTTCAACCCAGCTCAATTTACCTGCAAAAGAAGGCAGGGCTGTCCCTGCTCCTTGGCACCCAAGTGTTCCTCTCAGTGTGTCTTCCATGCTCATTTTAATTTGATTTTTACCCACATAAAAATATTGCTGTTCGAGGATATCCCTTGATACACTAGAGTTGTCACCTGTTCCCAGCAATAGCCACACCTGAATTGCTGAGAAAATGATACAGCCACAAAGAGATGATGAGAGAGATGGCATTGAATGTGTAGTGGTGGTGGGACCTACAAGAAATGGCCAGTTGCTGCTTGGAGATGTAATTGAATTTAGGAGGGAATATGGGGCCGGGTGATACAAACAGAGTTTGCTCTTGACTGGCAATTCATATCTAACACCCAAAACCCTGTGGGAGAGACTTAGAACTTTAGGAAGAGCAATTCCATTCCTTCTAGTCACACAGCCAGGGTGCCCAGATATAGTTAGCTTGCATGTCTTGAAACAGTGTTAAGTAAATTCCCCATCCAGTCCTTCCTCACTATGACTGCCATTTGAAACTCTCTAATGACTGATTTGATCCTGCCTCTCATTTCTCTAAAATCATCACTGGATCTACACAGCCTTTTTAAGTGGAAACAAGTTAAAGCTAGAGATCTCAAAGTCCTCTATGATCTAATACCTGTATTTCATACTGACTTTAGCTCACATTTCTTCCTTTACAAAAAGAAAGATTTCTTCACATCAAGCTCCTAACTTCTCCCTTTTTCCTGTCACTTTTTGGTTCTTTATACCATTTCACTATTCTGGAATGACTCTCCACTTGCCCCTGAAATCTAATCCATTCTTCAATGAACAGATGATGTATTTCTCATTGTATAGAAGCTCCAGTCACAGTCAGCTAATTTAATTTCCATCATCTTGACTTCTCTTATCTCAATTTCACATGTTGCCTCAAATTACATATTTGTTAATGCCCTATACTTCCTATAATTTTGTCAGTGGCCCAGGATCTTAAGAGTCCTTTTCTGATGTCCTCACGTTGTATGGACCTCAAACATTCACCAAAATAGTGGGCTTGTGATGAACATAGGACACTATAGGAAAAATGGAGTTCTTCTTTGGGTTTAACATAAGACTCTGCAAGAAAGAAGCCCTTTCTACTCCATTATGGAATTGTTAAACTGGATGATGTAAGCCAGACAATTCTACATGAAGGAAGGAAGCATTAGGAATGAAGGCGAAAAGCAGTAAGGCTACTACTTAGAGTGAGAGTCAGGGAGAGAGGGCAAGCCAAGCACATCTTATAGGTCAGTGAAGTCACAAAGCTCCAGACTTAGGCACCCCCAGATCTGGGACCTAGTTAAGTCTTTTCCGATGCTCTTGCTTGGGTTTTGGGTAGGTTCTCCATTCCTTGTGAATGAGAGTCCTCACCATTTACATATGCTGGGAGGTTTACAGTATTTTGAAGCACGTAAGATAAAGTTGCTCGGAATACATTTCTACTGTGTTTCTGATCATCTGTGAGGCAAAACATATGTTCTTCTAAAGATTCTCACTATTCTTGCTTCATTTAAGATAAGGGTATTTGATAAGCACATCAGACTGTTTGAAAAGTGCTTATCATCCACACTATCAATTATTGAAAAGGGACTTAAATTTCATGGAAAAAATCCATACACTGGTAAGGCCATTATACTGTGTAAAATTATGCCCTGTCTCAATCCTCAAATTTGAGGGGTTTTGGAACCTCTTAACCAATTCAACGGAGAAGGCAATGGCACCTCACTCCAGTACTCTTGCCTGGCAAATTCCGTGGACAGAGGAGCCTGGTAGGCTGCAGTCCATGGGGTCGCTAGGAGTCAGACATGACTGAGCGACTTTACTTTCACTTTTCACTTTTATGCACTGGAGAAGGAAATGGCAACCCACTCCAGTGTTCTTGCCTGGAGAATCCCAGGGACGGGGAGCCCGGTGGGCTGCCGTCTATGGGGGTCACACAGAGTCTGACACGACTAAAGCGACTTAGCAGCAGCAACCAATTCAAATGTCACATTTCTAATGGCCCAATAAAGTACGCTGGTGTAGTTCTACATGTCTCAGAAACCAAGGGGCAGCTTCTAATAGTTGGTCTTCCGCCTCTTATTGAAAGGTAACACTCATCTCCAGAAATCCTGTATATCACTGCAAAGAAACCAACTTCTGCTCACGCTGTCAAAGATTTCAGAAGTACTCTGCTTATGAATTCATCAGTCTTGAGTGCAGATTTTAAAGGAGGACAGGTCATACACTCTTCACACTTTTTAAAATGAAGTTGAGGAATAATACCCACCACCTGGCATTATGACAGTAAAATCTAGAAGTTGTATCATTTTCAGAAGGTCAAGGGGAAATGCCGCTGGCTAATTCAGAAATAGAAATGGCTATACTGATACAACCATGTCAATTCTAAGTGGATAAAGAAATTCTTTTTTTACAACATTATTTCAGAAGTTATTTTTGTTGTCCTGGATTTAAACCAAGACATATTCATCAAGTCTGTACCAGTATACAGCCGATGGTTCTGGAAGTTTTGTTGTGAAATACTCCCTCACAGAAAGTGCCAAGGTATCAGGGGAAGGAGGAGTGAAAATTCTCTTGGAAAGAAGTTGGTTCATACCCCTAGGAATCACAGCCTAAAGCATTCATACCATTAGAAAAGCCTATAATTTGAAAGCTGTCACTTGATTTTTCTGAGCATTTTCTTAGGAGGATGGAAGAGGCATTAATATCTGTCCATCTGATTCTATCCATTGCACCGAATCACGTGAAAATTTTGAAAAGAACAATAATCTGAAAATCTAATCAAACTAGATACTCAGTATCCAATAAGTGACCACAGCTGGGCAAGTCCTGAAACTTAAGGGTATACTGAGACCCTGAGGTGACTTCTGACCATGTCATAGGGACACCACTCACTATCAAAGGCTATAATGATTCTTTCATGGCTTGTTGGGGGAGTGTGTGTGTGTGTGTGTGTGTGTGTGTGTGCGCGCGCGTGAATGTGCAAATTTTGGCCTCACTCAAGTTTATCAACAATTGATTACTGAAGATACTCTTCAAAACTTTTCTAATACTTCAGAGACATTATGCTTTCTGAGATCTGAAGGATACTATTCCGTTTTGAAGGTTCCATACTCATAGATCAATCAAGGAAAAGCTTGATGGCAAATTTACAGAAAGTTTCTATTATTTCAGTGCATCAAATATCAAAGGAACATAAAGAATTGTGAAGTTAGATATCCCAAGACATTACCTTGGGTAATGTCTAGCAAGTTACTTAACCTCTTCAAGCTCTAGTTTTCTCATCTGTCCAATGGGAATAAATTACTTTACTCACAGAACCATTACAAAGGTTTAATAAGATGTAATACACACAATACACATGAATGCAAATAGCACATTGCCTGGCAGCCAGTGAAGTTTTAGTAAATAGGGTTGCCATGTGTCTGGTTTTAAACCAGACAGTTCAGTATATGAGTTTTCTTTCTGAGAAATAGATTAAGAGAAGACCAGACATATAAATGTAAATGTGAGTAAGTGCTATTATTACTACTATGACATGTCCTGTGCATGAGTACTGGAGATTCCTCTCACTAGGACAATTGGCCATGAGGAATGAGAGGGCGCACTCCACTCGAGACATACTTCAGGCATCACCACGTGGGAGAGCCTAGTGCATACTCTGAAAGTGAAAGTGTTCATCGCTCAGTCGTGTCTGACTCTTTGTGACCCCATGGGCTGTAGCCTGCCAGGCTCCTCTGTCCATGGAATTCTCCAGGCAAGAATACTGGAGTGGGTTGCCATTCCTTTCTCCAGGGGATCTTCCTGACCCAGGAATCAAACCCAAGTGTCCTACACTGCAGGCAGATTCTTTATCATCTGAGCCACCAGAGAAGCCAGTTCACCCTTTGCTGAGTAACAAATTCCATCCCTGCTGTGAGCCAGGTGTGAGGGCTGGGCCCCGCAGTGGTTTTCAGTTTTCTTTTACAACTCCTAATGGAATGGGCCTCTATCCAGCTCTCATTCTCTTCTCATCTCCTTGTTCTCCTTTTCAATAAGAGGTATTTAGCAACTTAACACTAATGAATTTACTGATTAAAAATTAAGAATACTGAATTTTTAATTCAACTCCCAAATTGCTTGAGGAAAAAAGTCAGTATTTTTTCCAGTAAGAAATTATTTTACCAAAATTAACAATTCTAGTCATTAATTCACAGGCTTTTGGACAGGTCAGCACAGTAACTCCTGCATCCACATTTCCCTGGGTTTGTACTTGTTTTGGCCAAAGACTCCTGCTCAGGAGAGCCCAGATAGCCTACTGCTGCCTGCAGGTGGCACCCGTCCATAAGATCAAAGTGCAATCATGATGTTAATGCCCACTTAAGACAGAAGTCCAATCAACTTTGCTGGCCTGAGTGATACCCAATCAGGATTATATCTCACTTCCATCAAAGAGAGATAAGCCTTGTTGAGTTTCTTCACTGCCAACTGGAAAAACTGTGCCATACTATTGGACTCAACAGCCTAAAGTTGCTTTCTAGAATGGCAAACATACATTGCTTTCTAACCTAATTTTAACACAGACTTCAGTTTCTTCCCAAAGGTATAATATTGCATGACAAGGTTTGACCCTTGATCATCCTCAGAAATACCAGGGACATCATATGATTTCTGCTCAAGAAAAATGTGACCTATGGAACAACCACTCTAAGAAGTATTAAACACTTCTGAGGAGTTAAGTCGAGATTTCCATATGAAATGGGCTTAGGCCTTTACAGTCTGTGCTGAACCCAGACAGATCTCCTTTCTCGGGAAAAGCCTGCATGCTGGGTTGCTGCCTACATGTAGCACTGATGCCCATGATCGTGTGCCTGTGCTCAGGCTTAGAAGAGTGAAGTTGGATGTAGTTCCCCAATTCTGTGTTGCTCCTGACACTGCAGGTTCTTATGTCCCAGGATTTGACTGACACACTTTAGACTAATTGGGTTGAGCAATTAAGTGCTCAGGTGGGTTGAACAATTAAGTGCTCAAGACATGAATCCTTGTAGATTCATGTCTTTAGCAGGGATGAAGGAGATTTCCAATATGGCGAATATTGGAGGTATTCAACAATCATATGTACTATTCACATTCAGTTATCCTTTAAAAGGGCATTTCATGAAGAATGTGTTGCTTTAGAATCTGACATCATGTCATCCTTAGTTCTCCCACAGAAGTGAGAGAAGGGTAGTGTTTTAATTAGTTTGAGCTGCTATAACAAAATGCTACAGATTGGGTGGCTAAACCATAAATATCTACTTCTCATGTTTTGGAGGCTGGGAGGTCCAAGATAAGGGTACCAGCAGATTTTAACATCTGGTAAGGGTCCACTCCCTGGTTTGTAGATGGCATCCTTCTTGCTATATCCTCACATGGCAGAGAAAGAAAAAGCTCTGGCCTCTCTTCCTCTTCTTAGAGTAACACTAATCCCATCAAGGGATCTCCAAGCTCATAACTTCATCTAAACTTACTGACCTCCCAAAGTCTCCAGATGCCATCACATCATGGTTTGGGGCTTCAACATAAGAATTTGGAGGGAGACACAAACAGTTTGTAACTGATAGATAGGAAAGAAGATTGGAAGCTACATTTAGTGGCTTAGACTATTCTTTTTATTCTAATATAACTTGATTCACATTTTATTATAAGAGTAATATATGCTTATTATAGAAAAGTATTGAAAATAAAGAAAAAGGATGATTTAATAAAAACTACATAGCTTTTTTTTTTTTTTTTTTTAGTTCAGGACTTCTCAGTGCTTTAATAGGCAAATAGATGTTATAGCACGAATGCTTTTCCATAGACCACCTATTTATAGTTCCAAGAAACAGCTTGGGAGATGCTATTGTAGAGATGGTCATAGTTTAGGATATAAATTTTACACGATACTAACAATTAACTTTTGTAAATTATTCCTTGGGAATTATTTTGCTGGTGAAGTACAGCTTGAGAAGGAGATGGAAAGTTATGGTTCATGCCACTGAGTAAAGAGCCCACGGGGACCCAGAAGTAGGATGAAGATGAAGACAGGAGGCATTTGGTCCCAGGATGACACACATTACTTGCTTCATAACTAGCCCAGGCATGTACTATCTTTGCAAATAAAAAGCTCATGTACACAGACTATACACTGCATCCTGCTTTCCCTCACTTACATGTTTTTCATCCCTTCACTTCCAAGGCCCATTGTGGAAAAAACTCCACTCTGCATATACTTGTTGGGAATTACATGCTAAATACAAATAGTCCTAATGTCCAGTTCAGGATTTCTATTTCTATCCCTTTTTTTAAACTGCGAGTTTTGAGGGTGATTCACTATTTAATACAAAATAGATCTCTTGGTTTGTTTTTTTCTTTTTCAAAGAATATCAGAAAGTCTTACAGAATATGGCCTCATGTTCTCTGTTTTACCAATTCCTTACACCTACATTTTCTCTGACATTCTTAACTTTCAAAGAGATTCCCTTAACTTGCACAGAAACAGGTATCTTTGCCTTAAAAGCACACACACACACATTCACACACACCACACAAGATGGACTATTATCCAGTCATAAAGAAGAAAGAAAACCTGTCTTTTGAAACAATAGGAATAAAACTTATTACACTAAGCAAAATAAGGCATGAAAGGCAAGTACTCTATGTTCTCACATGTGGAATCTATAAAAAGTCAAAGTTATTAGAAATAGAGTAGAATGGTGGTCAGTAGGGGCTGGAGGTGTGGAAAAGATGGAGATGTTGGTTATAGAGTACAAACTCCAAACTATAAGAGTAACAAGAAAACTAATAAGTAGATCTGGGGCTCTAATTTACATTATGGTGCTTATAATTACCAATACTGTATTAGGCACTTGAAAGTTAAGAGTAAATCTTTAATGTTATCACCAAAAACAAACAAAAAATCATAATTATGTAAGATGACAGAGGTGTTAACTAACATTACTGTGGTTAATGATTACATTTTGCAATAATTACATGGATCTAATTATCATCTTGTACACCTTAAGCTTATGTGTGTTGTATGTCAATAATATCTCAATTAAGCTAGAGGGAAAAAGAAACTATGGAGATGAGTCCTGGCAATCGGTGTTTTAACCAGCCCTCCAGAAGATTCTGATGTATGCTAACGTAAAAATACAACTATTCTGGAAAACAAGTAGGAAGACTTCAGGTCAAAGGTGAGGGTTAATTTTCTGGCAGGATGTTAACACCAGCATGGGCCATCTCAGAAATCTAGCCTGGGATCTCCTTGTTTGGCTCTGATGGATGGGAGGGATCCTGTGTCTCTAGAAAGCTTTCCACCTTTATGGTTCATCTTTCAAGCCTAGAGCACCACACACGGAATCTTAAGAGCAACAGCTCAGCATTCTTTAACCACACTAAAAAAAAAAAAAAAAAAAAAAAACCCACACTTAAAGTGTAAACTAATAAAGAACAGGATATTCTGATTCCACGTGTAGGTGCTGGGAAAGCAATTGGGACAAACAGGGAGGGTGCCATGGTCGCTTTCTCCCCTCACACTCACCCTCTGCAGGGGCATGTCATATATTAGCGGGCACTTCACATCAGCTAATTCAGATTCCCCTGTCAGACAAATCCCACCCGTGAGCACTGCTGTCTACACCACATAACACCACATAGATCAAGAGTGGGGAGAGGCCGAAGTCATGAACACCATAGCTTTCCATAAAAGTTAATTAATGACAGAAGCATATTGCTGGGAATGGCAACACAGCTGTTATTTATGGCTCAGGAAACCCCAACTGTAGGGATTTGCCTTTTCCTTTCTCCCAGTCCCAGCTCTACCCACGAGTTTACTCACCCCATTACAGTAACTTCGTGACTCATTTGCCAAGTTAGCAAGACTATATAGCATGGAATCTATAAAAATTAATCCAACAGCTGGACATCCAACACGCATCCCAGAGAAACAGACCACCCTATGGATGCCTCCCTGTTTTTCTCTATCCCCGCACCTCAAGACTTCTCCACACTTCACATTTCTACTGTTGGCAACAGTTCCCACCTGTCACCCCCAAGAAAAGGATTTCCCTGAGGAATCCTTGGTGCTCAAAGACTTCTAGACACCTCCTTTCCCCACTTCCCAGCCATGCCACCCCACACAGGCATGGGCCAACCTGTTAGGTGTTAGGAAAACGGCGCACCACTGACCCCATTACCACTTTGAGAGGCTGTGTAGCACCATGGTGAAAATTGGCTCTGGCTGAAAATTCCAGTAAACCGTTCATAGTGTCCTCATCTATAAAGTGGGTCCAGCAATACTCGCCTTTGGAGGTTGCTGTGAGGTTCGAACCAACCTGATGAGAACTGAGTGACTCCCAGTGCTACTGGGGCCTAACAAACCTTCATGGTACACGGCTTCTCCCTCGCTCTTTCCCCTCCTCAGGCCATGTGCCCCCACAAACCTAGACTGTTATTTTCCACAAGCCTTGTACTGTTGCTCACACAGATTTCAGAAGGGGGGTGGAGTCTGAAGGTGATGCAGTTTTTACGTGTGCATTTTTTCTGAGGCCGAGGTCTAGAGCTTTCAATACTTTCTCTAAGGCACTCACGACCACTGCAATGTCCCAGGAGAAGGAAGAAAACAGTACCCTGGAGAAGCTCAGAAAGCAAGTGTGCACTTTTATGCTGCAGAAGACAGTTCCACGTGTTGGACAGAGGGCTGAGCTGTGAGGCACACGAATAGCATTTTACTCCCCTCTCCTATAAACCAACTGTGGGAAATTCCTCCTCAGAGCTTAGTTTCCATTTCTTTATGCTTGAAATGGACATCGTAGTGACTCCTTACCTCCCTTCATGCAGTTGTGGGCATCATAATAAGTAACAGATGTGAAAGAATCTTTTCAAGCAGAAAACACCGTCTCAATAAATGTATGCTACTCAAGGTCCACATGCTTCATCAAGATTCCAACAGACAAATAGTTTCACCAACTGGCCATTGTAATCCACAAAATTATGAGAAAAATTACCATGGAGTGAGTTATATTGTTCTTTTGTTCTGCTTGTATGAAAATAGCAAAGTCATCTCTGGACTCACTTTTTAAAATAAGCAAGCAAAAATCTTCTGTGGGAAAGGGAAATCTGTAAGTATGGTTTGATTTTACCTGATCCACTATAATTCTTAGAGCTACCCAGTGCCCCGCCCCCGCCATGATTTGCTTTAATTGCATGTCACTGCTAACTTCCTTGTAAAGAGTCAGGCCTCTGCCATTCCTTCCTAATTATCCAAATCACCAGCCACTGTGTGTGGCCTTACCTAAGGCTTTTAACCAGCAGTAATATCTCTAAATCAAAGCAAGTGGGAAGCGTCCCTGTTGGAGTAACTCTAATAAATGCTACATGACATTCCTTGAAGACCATTTGGAAATATTCTCTTCAGAGTTACACCAATTCCAACATGATAACTCATCAGTTAAAAACAGTCATAACCAGAAGTCCACGTGTAAACCATGCATCTCTTACCTCCTGTTGCTAGAGGCTCCCCATTTCATCTGGAAAGGACATAAATCTGGTGATCTGACTTCAGGCCTAGCCCATCCACCTGAGAAAGAATATTATATAGCTCAATACAATTATGTAGCTATTTCTGCAGCTTCCCCAGATCCAGCATCGGTTGATTTTGGCATTGATAATAATAATAACAAAAAACCATCATTAATGTCTTCCTACGTGCAAATGTCACAGGAACCACCTTCTACACATTGTCTCACTTGATCAGCACAATCCTGTGTACAGCTGTTCCCAATCTACAGTTGTAAAAACTGAGGCCTTGAGAGCTTGAGTGTAACTTGCCTGAAGTAGGAGAGAAGCACTGAAAGCAAACAGAGCGCATGTGGAACTGACAAGGAGATGGTCGCTGAGGAGGCTGAGATAAATCGTTCTGAATTCCCATTATCTATGTACACAGTTGTATCATTCCTCTTAAATATTTCTGTTTAAATATTGAACTAAAATATTTAGGTATCTAAGTATATGAGTTCCTCCTATTTCCAAACTACAAATATAAAATTATAGAAACTCTGGAGAAAATGTTTGGTATTCATGAGAAATACTATTATCAGTATTTCACATTTTATCACGTAGCTCCAGATTTTTAAAGATATACTGTGCATTCTTGGATTGTGTTCTTGTAAGTGTGAATGTGTTTGGTTCCTGAATATTATGTACACAAGAGTATATAAGAGTATATACAAGTATATAAGTATGTATACAAGAGTATATAAGGCTTATATAAGTACAATTATGATCTAGACACTTTTTAATATGTATGCTGTATGTTAACAATAGAGACTTTCCTGGTGGCTCAGACGGTAAAGCGTCTGCCTACAACATGGGAGACCTGGGTTCGATCCCTGGGTTGGGAAGATCCTCTGGAGAAGGAAATGGCGACCCACTCCAGTATTCTTGCCTGGAAAATCCCATGGACAGAGGAGCCTGGTGGGCTACAGTCCATGGGGTTGCAAAGAGTCAGACACAAACTGTGTGTATCAGTATATTCATGTTTCATCACTATTTTCTGTACTTTCTCAAAATGAGCATCAAGCTGTTAGTACACGTTTTAATTTTCCCCAGAATGGTTTTCCTTTACCATGAAAATCTGTGGAACTGCATCTTAGTAAGTCTGTTGGCAAGTCTTTGTTCATACTAAAAATCTGGTCACCTTATAGCCACATACCAAGTGTGAATCTCTGATTCAGAGACCCAAGCAGCTCTCTGTTCAGTAGCACTTGCTTAGAAAGCCAAAAGGAGTTCATGACAAACAGAAGAGCAGTTAAAAGGGGATGCTGCACTTTCTCTGTTGACTCTCTTATCCAGGCAAGCACAGGGCTTGCCCACAGGGTACCGTGTAGGGAAGAAGCTTGTTTTGTTGAGATGATGGGAATTTCCTGGGAAGACTCTGTCCCTCCTGCCCATCCAAATGAAGTTTGAATAGAAACACTTTCTAGAATAAGTACTGCCCCCTGCCCTCAGTGCTTATAACCCAGAGTTTTGTGCAATCTTTCATCTCTCTTCCCCATCACCAGTTAGAACAATCATCAGATAACTGAGAACAGAATGGCAATAAGGTTTGAACGCTTTTTTCAGTTAAAAACCAAGCCTTTGTTGCTATATTAATTCACACATTTGCTCAGTTCTAATCAACTATGATAATCCAATTCTTATCTATTTTTATCAATGTTATCTGCATCAGAAAAGTATCTATCAAATGACAGAGACTATGTAAATGTGGCTCCATAGGTAGTGTTTAAGTAACCAGTTGTTGTCATTCAGTCGCTCAGTCGTGTCCAGCTCTTTGCAACCCCATGGACTGTAGCTCACCAGGCTCCTAGGCCCATGGGATTCTCCAGGCAAGAATACTGGAGTAGGGTCCCATTTCCTTCTTCAGGGAAAGTAAGCAGAGTCAACTGGTAAAACAAAGGCCTACCTCCCACCAAAATAAATAAATAAATAAATAAATATTAACACCAAGACAGTGCTCCAAACAAGAGAGGGATTTGAAAGCAAGCTGTCCAGGGCTGGTACAGTAGCTTCACGTCATTAAGAACACAGGAATTATTAGATCTTGTTGTTTTGCCATCCGTAACAAGTGCCATCCATCTTGTGCTCAAAGACAACCATTTCAGATGTCATGTCACATCCACATTCTACCCACTGGTAGGAGGAAAAGGGAAAACAGAGGACATGTCTCTTTTTCTTTAAGAGCATCACCAGTAAATGGAACACCATGCTTCCTTGTATCCCATTGGCCAGAATGTAATCACATGGCTGCACCTTGATGAAAGGGAGGCTGGGAAACGTGGTCACCAGCTAGAGAGCCATATGCCCTGCAAAATTCTGGAGGCTCTAAATGCTAAAGAAGTAGAGAATGGATATTGGGAGATAACAAGTGAAACATACAGTCACTCATTCATCTGTATTCATTGATTCATAAACACTGGATGCCTCCTGAATGCCTAGGAACAGTGCTAGTGTAAGGAATACATCAATAAAACACCATCCCCTGATTCCTACCTCAAAGGATTTATTGTCTCGTGAGGAAATACACATGGAAACAAACTGTTAAGAAACAAATTGCTCTACTAGGATTATGCACAAAGTACAACACTCTGCCTAGGAGAACCAGGAAAGCTCAGCGAATGCAGCCTTTGCATTGACACTTGAAAGGCAGTAGTAATCATATAATAATAGTAACACTAATAGCACTAATTTCAAGCACTATTCTAAAGCCTTTACACATATTAATTTATTTAATCCCTCCACTATAGAAAACATTACTATTCCCATTTTACAGCCAAGAAAGCTAAGGAGTTATAAATAATGGAATTGAGATGTGAACATGTGTAGTCTGACTCCAGAGCCTACATTGCCTTTCATGAGAAGAAAAGGAATTTAGATTCTCAACCTAAATCTCCCAATGCTTTCTTGGCATGTAGAGGAAAGGAATGATAGAAGGAGAGAAGAAAAAAGATGAGAGGGTTTTATAAGCCTATCTAAGATCCATGTTCCATGATGGAACTCAAAATGCAATGCAAACGTCTTAACTTCCAGCTCTCTCTGAGGAGGGTGCATCTTGAGGTACAGTCTAGGGTATACTGAAGTGTGACAAAGACCTGTGGAATGTTCTCCAAATATATGACTATGCCTGTTCTTTTATTTAAAAATTAATTTTGAGGGGATTTACTAAAAATCAGACAGCAAGTCAACACTCTCCTTCTAGAACCAACATAATAATTTCTTTAATGCTGGAGTAGGATTGTATGTATTAGCATGAGGGGGAAGCAATTTTGCCAGTATCAAAGGGGTCCATACCTAAAAGAAGTTTTGCTTTCATTGAAATCAATGATACATTCAGAGAAGCTCTTCTGCCTTGATGATTCTGCTAGATGAAATAGAATTCATTCATTTGCAACAGCTATTTATTATAATCTTCTAATATTCTAAACAGGTTGTCTTTTATTTAAAGGGTGCTGGCCCTGAAAAGATGAGGGGAAAAATATATTCAGTGAAAGCTTGGTAATATTTCAGCATGTTTCAATGATTCTCTTTTTCTCCTGTTTTCTCCTGGTCATTTCCCACCCTTGATTAGTAATTTTACACCCTAATAGTAAAATATGAAATACTTTTTAATACTTCCATGGTGGTAAAAGTGCTTAGTTTTTATGATGTGTCTCCAGAGATAGATCTTTAGCAGTATATAGTGAGGTTAATTCAGCATAAAATAGTATAATACCTTTCTTATTTCTGTTCACTCATTTAGAAATTATGGGAAAAATTCTAGGTTCACCCCACTGACTATCTTAAAAGACTGAAGTTCTCCTATTGTTTTTAGGGAGGTTAAAAATGTTTCCAATCAATTTTTTAAAAATCTAATAAATAGGAATTATTTCCCATTTTTGTTTCCTTGGATTCTTGAGAGAATTTACCGTTATTGAATGCTCTGTGATTACTAAAGATGACTCTCCTATCCAGATACCCAGGTACTCACCCCTCTCAGGGTGACCCTTTCTGAGTACTTAATGAAATGAGATCTGGAAACCGAACAGTCTTTTGCACTCTGCCATTTTGTGACGATACTAATATTTCCTTTGGCTATATTTTTTGATTGTGAGAGGAAGAGAAACATGTTAGCTATTTGAGAACGCAGTGGTGGGTGAAGCTAGGAAGACAAAAGAAAAACAAAACAAAACAAGAAATCTCTTTCTTGGTCTCTGAGCTATACTTAAAACAGATCTCCTCAACTCTGGTGCCTAGGGGCAGTGACAGCCGCCTATGAGATGCAATTCCCTCCCAGAACGTCACAGAGCCCTGTCTCCCAACAGGCATTAGCATCAGACAGGGTAAAATGAACACAAATTTCATATATGCTATTATGCTCACTCTTCCTGATATCAGCACTTACAAAAGTCCAAATTGGGTTTGTGCAATAAGCTACATTATAACTTAATCTCACAGTCACTTCTAATTTCAATCTCTAATGAATGCTTGGCACTCCTTTGCTTCCTTTCATAAAAAGACAAAGTTCCTGCTTCTCACTTCATAAAAATGGCAAGAACAAGTTAACCTTTAGCTAATATGGATAAGAAAAGGTTAATATGAGTAGAATGAAAACACAATTTCCACACACGTTTAATTTTACAGTGAAATCCAAAGCTCTTTAGACTAGATAATTGTTCGTTTTTCTGGGTACTTACTGCATTACCCCACTTGGAAACCTATTAAGAATTAAAAGTAAACATGTCAAACAAGAAGTGCTCCCTAATTAATACTAAGACATGTATGAAAACATTCTTGAATATTAGGCTTAGTAGTATTGTACATTATATGGTCCTTGCTTATAAAAAGTTAAATGTTTCTTCAAATGAGAATGCAGACCAATAAAGATAGTTAAATATGCAAAATGTAGCTATCCATTTGACATACACAAGCCATTTCTAATAATGTCATACTGCCTACCTGCATTTTAAAGATTAATTAATTCTTACTACCCTCCTGTGAGAAAACTGATAAACAAACATGTTGATTAACAGAGAAGTTAAAAATATATAACATAATGCAAGGTACTACACCTGAGCTCAGAACTCACTCAGTTGTGACAAAGACTTTAATTCCCACTTTTATTTCTAACTGCATTATCCAAACACCATGTCACACGAAGATGGAAAGAAAGTGACGCAGTGCTTCACAGACCCCAAGAATTTGCTGCTGGTGTTTAAGACTAGAACCTAAAACCAACCATAAATATATAAAACCCAAACAAACATACTGATCTCTTAAACTCTGACCCAGCCTTAACCCAAGTATTAATGATTTTTCCAGAACTAAGCCAAGAAAGATTTCCCACCAAAACAGAGCCTCCATCACAAGGCATCAAAATGCAGAAAACTGTGGTGTGTCGAAAGGGTTGATGGGGCCCTGTGCCCTGATCTGTACCCCAGCGTGGAAGCTCCTGGGGGACTGTGGAATCTCTGAGCACAACTCCCAGCCCTTCTTCACATACTTGTCACATTCTGAGACTTAGCGTGGCCAGGTTCGGTGAATTAAAGAAGACAAGGAAAATAAGAAGGATCTAGAACTTTGTGAAGGATCATTTACTGAGGAGGAGGTGGAATTTGGGGGACCCACCAAGTTCAGGTTGAAATTTAGTCCAATAGACAGACCACAGTCTTCCAACCACCCATAATTCAGCAAGTGTTTACGGACCACATGATGCTAGGTAAAAAGTATGTCACCCACTTCCAGACTTCACACTTAGGTAGAAAAAAATTGATGCATTTGTGCTGCTGGGACAGCAGCAAACACTGTCCGCGGAATAGTTCCATACAGATTAAAAGTCTAGGCTTTTAGGCACCTCATAACTTCTTGTCAAACTAAATTACTGTTCCCAGACATCAAACTGCGTTCTTGTGTCTGAAAGAGCTAACATGTCTCTGAAAGTGCGTATCATGGTTACATGCTTACCACACCTAAAAATCTGCAGCCTATTAATGGAAACACATGTAGAAATGAAGGGGGTGGGTGGACTGTAACTGGAAGAAAGAGTATTAAGACGGGTTTTAAAAGTCATAAAATACAGGTCTCATTCTTTAAGTCATTAAAAGACCCGTAGCGGTCTGCTGTCTAATACAATAAAATAGAACAGTAAGGACCACAACAGTTTGGCCATGTCACAGTAGAATAGAAAAATCAAACCACATGCTAGATAGAGAAAGTCTTCTGAAGGACACAAAGCCCAGAGCACAGCACTAATTTCCATGAGGGATAATCTTGAAAGACCTTCAAAGCTTTGCTTATACTATAAAGGGGAGCACCAGTGTAACCTCTAGAGAGGAGTTTGCAAAGTTCTGCCTATGGACACTTTTCTCTAAAGTCTAGACTCTAAGCTCCAAAAGTAGACTGGAATCTGACCAGCCACTGGAGAAAAGCAAGTCACTGGATTCCAGTCTTTATTCTCTGAGATTTGCCAACTTGTCAAAAGTGAGAGCAAGAATTTTATAGTAAAGGTGGAGTACATGATTCAGGAAAATCTTTGATTTCAAGAAATAACAGTTTCAAAATTTGCCACAATCCCAGTGGGACAAGATTTTTATGAGCTAGGAGGAGAGAGAGAAAAAAGAAGTACAAAGATTTTTGTACCTTTGTTCTGTCTAAAATAATTAATACCAATAATAATACAATTCCAAAATGATTCACTCCCAGATAGTCAGCAACTATCATGTCCAATAAAGAATAAAAGTCTGTTATTACCATGTTTTCTATGACAAGAAAAATTAGCCTTTACATCACATTTTTTAAAAATCAAGCCTCTTGCAACTTTTTTTTTTTGCGATAGAAGTGTTGAAAATCCAATACACTCTTTCAAGAGGGAAATCTAAACAGTTTTCTGTTGTAACAGCAACATACAGTAGTCTGGAACCTCCTTGAAGTTAATTGCAGCACAGCTCACTAATGAAACTTTCCATCTATTAAATCTTAACAGGCATAACTATAAAAATGGCGCCAAGCTTTCTCCTGCTCTGGAATGTCCCAGCCAGCACTTTGTGACTTTTACCCTTTATCTTTGTAATTACTGTAATTATTGCAGAGTTAGAGTAGAATTGAGATCTGAGAAAGTGTTTTTTTCTTAAGTTCATTTTTTTGTTCTTATTCTCAGAAATGGGAAATGTTTGAGATGGCCTACAGGAGGGGCCAGTTACATCCATCTTTCACTATAGAACCCAAGCTAGGGTCAAGGACTTGGATTATCATTGAGTTCCACAAAATATATATTGTATGCCAGAAGCTTCTATAGAACTGATATTTCTTAGTAAACTGATTATATTCTTTATTTTGGATAATTTATATATTAATAGAAGTCATTTTGTAAATAATGTAAGGATGGAAAACAAGACATCAAAATGATTACTCTCAGTTTCATAGTCTAACAAGAAAATATTCCCCCTTTTTCATATTATCCATCTGAAAGTGGACATTATTATTAATCAGCATTTTGAAGTCTTTGGATAAAAACCAAAAGGAAATAACAGCTCTTTTCTGTATTACTTGTTCTTATGAAGAACAAAGTCACTTTTATTTTTCTGTCTCTCAACGGTCCCTATGTCTGTACAATGGAAAGAATACAGGAATATATAACACTTGCCGCCAGTTTTTATTTTTGTATCAAGTCTTCTCAATACTAAGGGAAGCACTCCTAGGAAGTACAATCATTCTGTTACTAGTTCCAAGCCTTTGTCCTAAATAGCAGCAGCTAGAGAAAGGAAATGTTCAACTATGAGCCAGTTTGGGGGCCAAATGAGGATGGACTGTATGCATAATGCATTGCAGTTATCTTTATAAATTAATGCTTTGCTGCAGGATAAATGTATTTGCAGCCTAATGCCCAGAGGGCTTTTTATTTCATTTCTATTTTCTCTTCACTAGGCAAGCTGGAGCCAAAAAGACAGCATGTACATATATAGTTTTGGCTTACAGAACTAGGACATAAAACATGTTAATTAACTTCTGAAAAGTAAGTTTTGATTAGTTTTATAATATGTGCCTGGCACCTCAGTGATAAAGTGGATTTTTTTGAATGACCCCACAGAATAAATTTTCACTTCAACGATCATCCATTCCTACTTTATGTAATATATGGGCATCTCTTTACAATTTAACAGTCAGCACAACATAGGTTACCTGCTAAAACATTGTTTCTCTAAATGCAATCAGTACACAGACCACCTACAACATAATTACCCAAGGAACTTGCAAAATGCAGGTTCCTAGGCCTGCTGTATCAGATTCCCTCAGATAGGAGGTGGACAATAGAGATTTGTTTTACCAAGCTCCCTGGTTCATTCCAGTGCACTGAAACTTGTACACAGATGTGTTAAGGGAAGTTCAACATGACTTAATACCTTCAGTTGTTCCATGTACAGCATTATCTTCATTATTAACTAATATTTTTACTTAGTCCCTATTGAGTTCATGGGAGAAGGCAATGGCACCCCACTCCAGTACTCTTGCCTGGAAAATCCCATGGACGGAGGAGCCTGGTAGGCTGCAGTCCATGGGGTTGCTAAGAGTCGGGCACGACTGAGCAACTTCACTTTCACTTTTCACTTTCATGCATTGGAGAAGGAAATGGCAACCCACTCCAGTATTCTTGCCTGGAGAATCCCAGGGATAAAGGAGCCTGGTGGGCTGCTGTCCATGGGGTTGCATGGAGTTGGACACGACTGAGCAACTTAGCATGCATGAATGCATTGGAGTGGGAAACGGCAACCCACTCCAGTATTCCTGCCTAGAGATTCCCAGGGACAGAGGAGCCTGGTGGGCTGCTGTCTATAGGGTCGCACAGAGTTGGACACAACTGAAGCGACTTAGCAGCAGCAGCAGCAGCTACATTGAGTTCAAGACATTATTCGGAGAGATGTGAGGGTTATAAAGGTGGTTTGGTGGCATGTCTAGTAGACATGTATCTACCCTTACAATCCAGCTTGGAGGATAAACCAAGGATAAATAGAAACGTAGCATAGCATGTACCAATCCCAAATAACAGTAATAGTAAGCATGGTCAATTACTGAGATCATAATATAAACAGGTATATGTATTTTCTATTTCTCATAATCCTAGGTAGAAGATATAATTTTGCTTTTGTTACAAATAAAAACTTCTAAGCTCAGGTAGTTCACATGACTTTCCCAATGTTATAAAGCTCATGAAGGAGAGAGGTAGAATTGAGCCCAAATCCTGTGACCCCAAGACCAATACTCTTCCAGCCCACCTTCTGGCCTAAGAGGAGCTCAAGTGAAACAAAGTTGGAATTTAGTCCTGTTCTCATTGATTACTTAACTTAAACTAGAAAATGTCAAAAACAAAACCTTGGGGCCTCCATGAATAAAGCACCTTATGTCACAAAATATATACACAGGGGATATTATTTACTCACAGTGTAACCCCATTCATAACAGAGCAAGGGTATTAAAGGGTAGTTTTCTATGTTTTATTTCCAAGAACAAAGTATATTGTTAAAAAGTTAGATTTATTGTGGCCAAGAGGACAATTATCTGAACTTAGCATTTTCTAAGTTGTGAGTGAATTTCCCTAATTCTTTAACACAGATTTAATTTAGGGCAGATAGAGGCCAAATATAATTTGAATTATTAAAGAAGCATAGTTCTTTTCCAAATGTTGCATTATACTTTAAAATATTACTCTATGTTTTTAAAGATATGGTTACTCAAGAGAAACAGACAAAGCCAAAAATTAAAAAAAAAAAAATAAAACCAAAACACCCAACATATTCAGAAACTTATGACACAGTAGGGCTTCCCGATGGCTCAAGCGATAAAGAATCTACCTGTAGTGCAAGAGATGCAAGAGATACAGGTTCAATCCCTGCATCAGGAAGATCTCTTGGAGGAGTAAATGGGAACCTACTCCACTATTCTGCTTGGAGAATCCCATGGACAAAGGAGCCAAGCAGGCTATAGTCCATAGGGTCACAAAGAGTTGGACATGACTGAGCACACACATGCATGCATAGATGACATATCACAGAAAGTTAAATGGGTCAAAGGAATCTTACTCTATTAAAATTCAAAATGTTTAGCCATGTTAATATTAACACAACTCAATTAATTTTATATGTATTAGTATCTTGAAAGTATTAAATAAAATTATTTTAAAACCTGATTTTTGCTGGATTTTAAAATTATATTTTTAACATAATTATAGATTCACATGAAGTTATAAAAATAATATAGAAAAATCCCATGTAAAAAGGTAACATCTTGAAAAACTTTATACATCATCATAATTGTGCTAGCGACACTGCAGTCAGACAGAGAACATTTCTATCATCATGATTCCAAATGTTGCCCTTTTAGAGCCAAATCCACCTCCCTCCTACCTACACCCTCTTCTTAACCCCCAGTAGTCCCTAGTCTGTTCTCCATTTTATAATTCTGTCATTTCAAGAACGTTATGTAAAAAGAAAAGAATGTTATGTAAATGGGATAATATAGTATATAACCTTTGGAGTTGGCTTTTTCACTCTGCATAATTCCCTGGAGATTCACACAAATTATTCTATATTAATACATGTTCCTTTTTATCACTGAGTAGTACTCCACGGCACAAATGTACTACAGTTTGTTTAACATTCAGCCACTGAAGGACATCTGGGTAGCTTCCAGTGTTTAACTATTGTAAATACAACTGCTATAACATTATAACAGAAGTTCTTGTATGGACACAGACTTCATCTCTTTAGGATAAATGTTCAAGAGTACAATTGCTGGTTACATGGTAGTTTCACGTTTAGTATTTTAAGAAACTGTCAAGCTATTTTTCAAAGTGCCTCTACTCACTTTATAGCAATGTATGAGTGATCCAGTTTCTCCTCATTTTCACCAGCATTTAGTGACGTCAAATTTCTTATTTTAGCCATTCTGATGCAAGGAGATCCAACCAATCCATTCTGAAAGAGATCAGCCCTGAGATTTCCTTTGGAAGGAATGATGCTAAAGCTGAAACTCCAATACTTTGGCCACCTCATGCAAAGAGTTGACTCATTGGAAAAGACTGTGATGCTGGGAGGGATTGGGGGCAAGAGGAGAAGGGGGCGACACAGAATGAGATGGCTGGATGGCATCACTGACTTGATGGATGTGATTCTGAGTGAACTCCGGGAGATGGTGATGGACAGGGAGGTCTGGCGTGCTGCGATTCATGGGGTCGCAAAGAGTCGGACAGGACTAAGCAACTGAACTGAACTGAACTGAATACTACATTGTGGTTTTCACTTGCATTTCCCTAACAACTGATGATGTTGAACATCTTCTCATGTACTTACATGTCATTTTGGTGACATGTCTCTTCATATTTTTTGCTCACTTTCTAACTATATTTTTTATTTGAGTTTTGTCAGTTTAAAAAAATATATTCTAGATACTTGTTCTCTGTTATTTGTGATTTGCAAATACTTTTATCCCTCCTTAACTTGTCTTTTAATTCTCCTAACAGGGTCTTTCTCAGAGAAAAATGTGGGATTTTTATTATGTTGAATTTGCAGGACCCATGGGATATTCAATTTTAGGAACCAGAAGGGAACTTGTGTGTATTGGCTGGAGCTTGGGAGACAGATCTGGTTCCTGTTGTCCTGGGATGGTTGAGATGGTCCAGGGCAAAGTAAAGAGTAAGACCCCAGGCCCACGAATAGAACCATGAGAAATATGAACGTTGAAGGACTAGCAGAGGAAGAGAAGCCTGCAAAGGAGATGGAGACACAGCCAGCAGAGAGGTAGGAGGCAAATGAGGATGTGGGCACACCATCAATGTATGCAGAAGCAAACTGGCATTATGATTACTTACCTACACTTGGGCCCCAAGGCTTCCTCCTCTTGAGGTTCCTTTGCACCTAAGGTGTTCCCTGGTTTTGCCTATCACCTGCCCTCCGCTCCAACTCAAGCTTCCTCAGTAGAAAACAAAGTCCCTTGAATAGAAAGGTAATGCCTAGCACATCTTCTAAGGTAGGCAAGATAGCTTAGCATTTAAAAGAAATAAGGACCATTTTGTCTTTATGAAAAGAGGAGTGAGATCCCTCGGGAAGTCAAAAAGCTTTTACCACTTCCCATAAATAAGTCAAAGCAGCACTGAAAGGTAATTGAGCCAAATCAATGTGAGAGACTCAAGAGGATTTTTGCACAAGGAATTTAGAGATAGCACAAAAAGGGGAGGCAAGGAAAAAAATAGTAATAATTATAAAATATGAAGGTGAAGTCGCTCAGTCGTGTCCGACTCTTTGCGACCCCGTGGACTGTAGCCTACCAGGCTCCTCCGTCCATGGGATTCTCCAGGCAAGAATACTGGAGTGGGTTGCCATTTCCCTTCTCCAAATGTGAAAACAGATTCAAAGTTTTTTCATGCAAATTCTTGGTTTTGTTTTTAGATCGTTAAATGACATGAGACATACATAGTCTTCCTTAATGAAATGATTCTGAATTCCAACACGGAAACTCTGCAGTCAAATGCTCTACCAGTGAGCTATACCCCCAGGGAGACTCTGGTTTACATTTTCATTTAAGTTCTCCTCCAGGCATTTTTCTGTCTGAGTTTTCTTCTCAAGATTACTTCTTTGTAGATACCACAGACCAGTATTATGACAACAGTAATAATAACAATTGACATCTATAATCACTTACCTAAAGACCGTGCCTCTCCAAGAGTCTTTACATAATTTATCTAATTTAATCCTCCTATTGACAGAGGCATTTTCAAGCTTTATATGAGGAGTCTAAGCCATAAGAGAGGTTAAATAACTTACCTTACCTAAGATCACCCAGGTTCTAAGTGACCTTTTATCTGTACCACCTAGGCCCCCACATATAGGAATCTCTGGCACCTTTTCCTTCTGGAAGGAGGGGAACTCAGTCTGGACAGATGGCAGCCAAGTGTCTCAGACACAGACAGATAGTAGCACCTCCACCAAAGACTCTCTAACCTCTAACTTCTCCCTCAGTTTCCCCAGGTGAAAAACTTTCTGGGATGTCAGGATATGTTCCAGGCAAATGATAACTCTCTGGAGCCAGAGGGAGCACCCCAGGTCCCTCTGCGGTGTGATATGGCATGACAGGGATCTGTGACGAAGATCAGAACTAGGGGGACAATTTTCAGTTATTAAACAAAACCTGCTTATATACAGAGATTACAGTTGGTCCCACTGCTTCCTCCAACATAAGGCTAGTTCCTAAGATGTCACTCCAGACTCTCACCTGAGCTGATTAAATCACCAGTCCCATCTAGGATGTAGAAATGTACAAAGAGGCAAACTGATGGCTCGTCAGAGTAAGACCAGGAAAATTTGTGCAGTGAGGTAATCTCTGTGTGGTCCTAAGAGCATTTCCGTTTGACATTTTACTTATTAATTCAGCAAAATATTTTTGCACACCTGCTGTGTGCCAGGCACTGGGAAGATTCAACATGAACAGGATGTAGTTCCTGCCTTTGGAGAGGCCAACATACTGGAAATGAGTTATTAACTTCTGAGCCAAGTGCAATGGGTGAGCCAAGCACAGGGTATGGGTGGATGAGAAAACACATCTAACCCAGCCAGTGGGAGCCTGGGGAAGAGTTCTGGGAGGAGGCAGTCCCCTGAGTCAAGTTATAAGAGCCATAAGCAATGGTTGGATTAACATTTTTAGAAAGAAGGGGAGATAATCCAGGCAGAGGAGATAGCTGGAACAGAGGTGAGAAATGATATGGGCTATCCCAGAAGGACCAGCACTTCAGTGTACAAAGGTGATGGCAAAATGGTGGTAAGAGATGAGGCCAAAGAACTAGAAGAAAAAGAACTAGAAGAAAGTTCTGTGTGGTCTGTTAAAGAAGCTGGACATTTCCAAAGGGAAAGCAGATCCATTCAAGTCTTCTAGGTGGCAGGGTGAAGATTTGGATTTAAGATGGTTAAGTCTAGCCCTAGGGTATGTGAAAGACCGCCAAAGGACTACTAAATATGTGTGGAGCAGGTTCCTAAGTTTGCAGCAAATCTTAAGAAGACTTGTAAGACTACCTAGAAAACTGCTTTATGAACTTCCCCCATCCTCCCCAAGGGAATGGTTTCACTTTAGCAAGTTTCTCCCATCTCAAATAAAGTCACCCCTACCTACACATGTGCCCAGGACATGAGAAAAGAAAAAAAGAAAGACAGGCAAATTGATTCTAAGATCATCCTTGGTCAAGTCATTAAACCCTGTTAGTTCAAACTTCTTCTATTGACTAGATATGAAATTGACAGCAGGGGTAGGGGCAGGAGAATTTAGATTACAAGCTACTCAATCAAACAGGCACCTACACCCCCCCTCCCTTACAGGCTAGTGAAGAACCCAAATGAGGAAATAAGAAATGTATTAGGTAGGAGGCAAAAAGACTGTAAGCACAGCACACATAAGAAGCACTTCAGGAGGGCACCACCTAAGTTAGGCTGGGAAAGGGTATTGAAGGATCCTGAACCAAATCAGCAGGTCTGAACCAAACCATAAGAATTAGACTTAAGAAGATGTGAAGTGAAGGTAAAGGGAGAGAGTTCCGGTAGAAGGAGCCACAGGGACAAAGGCATGAAGGTGTGAGTGTGCATTGTTGTGTGGTTTAGTTGCTCAATCGTGTTGAACTCTTTGTGACCCCACGTACTGCAGCACACCAGGCTTTCCTGTCCTTCACCATCTGCCGGAGCATGCTCAAACTCATGTCCATTGAGTTGGTGATGCCATCCAACCATCTTATCCTGTCGTCCCTTCTCCTCCTGCCTTGAATCTTTCCCACTATCAGGATCTTTTCTAATGAGTCAGCTCTTTGCATCAAGTGGCCAAAGTATTGCGGCTTCAGTATCAGTCCTCCCACTGAATATTCAGGAAGTCTTTTAAGAGGCAGGATTGATTTCCTTTAGGATTGAACTGGTTTGATCTCCTTGCTGTCCAGAGGACTCTCAAGAGTCTTCTCCAATACCACAGTTCAAAAGCATCAGTTCTTTGGTGCTCAGCCTTCTTTATGGTCCAACTCTCACATCCATACATGACTATTGGAAAAACCATTGTGTGAGTGTGAATGGGAGTGTGTGAGAGTGTGTATGTGTGTGTGTGTGACAGAGAGAGAGAGAGAGAGAGTAGAAAGAGTTAGAGGGATCCTAGTACTTGCATTAGGAGTGAAAGGAGCTAATTCTCAAGAGGTAAGAAAGGCTCACATTGTGAAGGTATTTATAAGTCTCATTTATTCGGTTAAGTTCAGCTACGTGTAATAAATATAAAGCCCCCTCCCCAATAATTATGGTTTAACCAAGGTAACAGGATAAAAGTATATTTGTCTTTCACAAACAGATGTGATGGTAAGGGTGCCAAAGCTGATATCAGTTCAGTTCAGTTCAGTTCACTCAGTCGTGTCCAACTCTTTGTAATCCCATGAATCGCAGCATGCCAGGCCTTCCTGTTCATTACCATCTCCCGGAGTTCACTCAGACTCATGTCCATCGAGTCCGTGATGCCATCCAGCCATCTCATCCTCGGTTGTCCCCTTCTCCTCCTGCCCCCATTCCCTCCCAGCATCAGAGTCTTTTCCAATGAGCCAACTCTTCACATGAGGTGGCCAAAGTATTGGAATTTCAGCTTTAGCATCATTCCTTCCAAAGAAATCCCAGGGTTGATCTCCTTCAGAATGGACTGGTTGGATCTCCTTGCAGTCCAAGGGACTCTCAAGAGTCTTCTCCAACACCACAGTTCAAAAGCATCAATTCTTCGGCGCTCAGCCTTCTTCACAGTCCAACTCTCACATCCATACATGACCACTGGAAAAACCATAGCCTTGACTAGACAGACCTTAGTTGGCAAAGTAATGTCTCTGCTTTTGAATATACTATCTATAGGGTGTCACAATTTTGAGTTTCATCAGAGACTCAGGCTCCCATCTTTCTGCATCACTATCCTAGTACACATCTTTTCCATACTCAATGTCTCCTTGTGATTCTAGATGGCTGTTAGACTCCAGTCAGCACATGTGTAGCCAGACAAAGAATGAAGAAAGAGGGCAAAAAATGCCCCCTCCTACCATACCTCCCAGGTTAGATTAATTGGCTTTAGCAGCCTTACAGTTCATCTGCCAAGATTGAGTCACGTGGGCACCACCCCAGTTGTGTGGAAGTCTGGAAGACAATCCTTTGTCTTCTGGGTGGCCCTGTGTCCAGCTGTGATTGATATTTCCTTGGACAGGCAAAGGGCAATGGCTCACACCAACCATTCCATGCCAGTCTAGTAATAGCAGACATAGCTCTGAAGCTTGAGAGCCTGCTGAAGAATGCTGAACAAAGAATGACATGATCATATCCAGATTTTAAGTTGAACATGGGCCCTAGTATAGTCTCCATGAGAGCAGAAACCAGGTTGGCTATTCTCATCTCTTGAACTACATCCCCAGCACAATGCCTGGATGTTAGCAAACACTTCATAATTGTATTGTGAATGAATGAGTGAATGAATGGCAAAACTGAAGGCAAGAAGGATGAAAAGGCTATTTGATAAGAGTGTGAACTCAGGTAATTGCAGTAGGAGTGAAACAAGATAATCAACAGCAGTTGAGGGCTGACATCTATGTCATTTGAACATGAAAAAAGAGTTAAGAATGAGTCTCAGATTATGGTTTGGGCAACTGGGAGGATGATATTATCATTCACTGAGATCGGGACTATAGGAGCAGAAGCTTATGGGGTTAGTGGGTCAAAATGAGTTCTGTTCTGGATACGGTAAGGTTGACCTATCCACAGCTGTCCTACTGGAAATTTCCTGGCAGTCAGCACTGCTCCTCTGGATTGCCAAGGGAGACCTCAGCTGCATAAGTAGATCCCGAGTCACTGGTCTAAAGATGGTAACTGAAGCCAAGGATGTGTCTTTATACTAAACCTGAATGCAAAAAGGGGAAAGAGCAGGACGGAGGATAGAAGGATACGCTCATAAGGAACTACTGCATTCAAGGCCTAGAGAGAGCAAGTAGAACTTTCAGAGGAAACTGAGAAAGATTAATTCAGAAATACTCAGGGGAAACTGGGAAAGAGAAACGTCTAGGAAGCCAAAGGTGGATACAGATGCAGAAAAGAAAAAGTGGTCCCACTATACTCCAGTGAGGTCTGATAAAGTAAGAACTGAAAATGTCATTGAAAGTTGGCAATTAGCTGCTTCTAAGTTAGCTTAGAAAGGTCAGTTTTCATTCCAATCTCAAAGAAAGGCAGTGCCAAAGAATGCTCAAACTACCACACAATTGCACTCATCTCACATGCTAGTAAAATAATGGTCAAAATTCTCCAAACCAGGCTTCAGCAATACATGAACTGTGAACTTCCAGATGTTCAAGCCAGTTTTAGAAAAGGCAGAGGAACCAGAGATCAAATTGCCAACAACATCTGCTGGATCATCAAAAAGGCAAGAGAGTTCCAGAAAAATATCTATTTTTGCTTTATTGACTATGCCAAAGCCCTTGACTGTGTGGCTCACAATAAACTGTGGAAAATTCTGAAAGAGATGGGAATACCAGACCACCTGACCTGCCTCTTGAGAAAACTATATGCAGGTCAGGAAGCAACAGTTAGAATTGGACATGGAACAATAGACTGGTTCCAAATAGGAAAAGGAGTATGTCAAGGCTGTATATTGTCACCCTGCTTATTTAACTTCTATGCAGAGTACATCATGAGAAATGCTGGACTGGAAGAAGCACAAGCTGGAATCAAGATTGCTGGGAGAAATAGCAATAACCTCAGATATGCAGATGACACCACTCTTATGGCAGAAAGTGAAGAACTAAGGAGCTTCTTGATGAAAGTGAAAGAGGAGAGTGAAAAAGTTGGCTTAAAGTTCAACATTCAGAAAACAAAGATCATGGCATCCCGTCCCATCACTTCATGGGAAATAGATGGGGAAACAGTGGAAATGGTGTCAGACTTTATTTTTGGGGCTTCAAAATCACTGCAGATGGTGACTGCAGCCATGAAATTAAAAGATGCTTACTCCTTTGAAAGAAAGTTATGACTAACCTAGATAGCATATTCAAAAGCAGAGACATTTCTTTGCCAACAAAGGTCCATCTAGTCAAGGCTATGGTTTTTCCAGTGGTCATGTATGGATGTGAGATTTGGACTGTGAAGAGAGCTGAGCGCCAAAGAATTGATGCTTTTGAATTGTGGTGTTGGGGAAGACTCTTGAGAGTCCCTTGGACTGCAAGGAGATCCAACCAGTCCATTCTAAAGGAGATCAGCCCTTGGATTTCTTTGGAAGGAATGATGCTGAAGCTGAAATTCCAATACTTTGGCCACCTCATGTGAAGAGTTGACTCACTGGAAAAGGCTCTGATGCTGGGAGGGATTGGGGGCAGGAGGAGAAGGGGACGACAGAGGATAAGATGGCTGGATGGCATCACGAACTTGATGGACGTGAGTTTGAGTGAACTCCTGGAGTTGGTGATGGACAGGGAGGCCTGGTGTGCTGCAATTCATGGGGTCACAAAGAGTCGGACACGAATGAGCGACTGAACTGAACCGACTGAAGTTAGCTGGAGCAGAGTGTGAGTGGGCAAAGCCAGGAGAGTGAAAAAAGTAAGAAAATGGGGAAAATGAAGCTGGATGATTCTTTTAAGAAGGGTAACATGGGCTTCCTTGGTGACTTAGATGGAATCTGCCTGCAATGCAGGAGACCTAGGTTTGGTTTCTGGGTCAGGAAGATCCCCGGTGAAGGGAATGGCTACCCACTCCAGTGGGTATTCTTGTCTGGAGAATGCCATAGACAGAGGAGCCTGGTGGGCTACAGTCCATGGGGTTGCAAAGAGCTGGGCTCTCCCTTTCACTTTCAAAGATGGATGCAGGTAGTTAGAAGGGACTATGTATTGAGCAAATGCAAATGAAAGGATAAAATAGCTTAGCAATAAAAAAACTGAGGGAATATCACTTAATTTTAGATTCAAACAAATGTCTTTATAAAATACTCACTTAAATATGTAGGGACTTTCATGTATTTAATCTTTTTATTATGTAAAGCTTTATTTTCTTTACTGTGGGCAAAGTTGAAAAATGTTCTTTTCCTATCAATGGAGTAAAAGTAGTCCGGCTCTTTTTAATTTTTAATGAATTCAAAGTAATACAACTTTCAGAAGACATTTATGCATTGAGATCATCTTACCTTGATTCTAACAAAATTATTCATTGGCTCAGTTGAGTTCAGTCGCTCAGTTGTGTCTGACACTTTGCAACCCCATGAACTGCAGCAAGCCAGGCCTCCCTGTTCATCACCAACTCCAGGAGTTCACTCAAACTCACGTCCATCGAGTCCATGATGCCATCCAGCCATCTCATCCTCTGTTGTTCCCTTCTCCTCCTGCCCCCAATCCCTCCCAGCATCACAGTCTTTTCCAATGAGTCAGTTATTTGCATGAGGTGGCCAAAGTACTGGAGTTTCAGCTTCAGCATCATTCCTTCCAAAGAACACCCAGGGCTGATCTCCTTCAGAATGGACTGGTTGGATCTCCTTGAAGTGCAAGGGACTCTCAAGAGTCTTCTCCAACACCACAGGTCAAAAGCATCAATTCTTTGGCACTCAGCTTTCTTCACAGTCCAACTCTCACATCCATACATGACCACTGGAAAAACCATAGCCTTGACTAGACGGACCTTTGTTGGCAACGTAATGTCTCTGCTTTTCAATATGCTATCTAGGTTGGTCATAACTTTCCTTCCAAGGAGTAAGCATCTTTTAATTTCATGGCTGCAATCACCATCTGCAGTGATTTTGGAGTCCCCAAAAATAAAGTCTGACACTGTTTCCACTGTTTCCTCATCTATTTCCCATGAAGTGATGGGACTGGATGCCATGATCTTCATTTTCTGAATGTTGAGCTTTAAGCCAACTTTTTCACTCTCCTCTTTCACTTTCATCAAGAGGCCTTTTAGCTCCTCTTCACTTTCTGCCATAAGGGTGGTGTCATCTGCATATCTGAGGTTACTGATATTTCTCCCTGCTTTCTTGATTCCAGCTTGTTTTTCTTCCAGCCCAGCATTTCTCATGATGTACTCTGCATAGAAGTTAAATAAGCAGGGTGACAATATACAGCCTTGACATACTCCTTTTCCTATTTGGAACCAGTCTGTTGTTCCATGTCCAATTCTAACTGTTGCTTCCTGACCTGCATATAAGTGTCTCAAGAGGCAGGTCAAGTGGTCTGGTATTCCCATCTCTTTCAGAATTTTCCACAGTTTATTGTGATCCACACAGTCAAAGGCTTTGCATAGTCAATAAAGCAGAAATACATGTTTTTCTGGAACTCTCTTGCCTTTTCGATGATCCAGCGGATGTTGGAAATTTGATCTCTGGTTCCTCTACCTTTTCTAAAACCAGCTTAAATAGCTTACATTCAATTACATTTTGATTTGTACTTTTTTACTAACTTACTTTGCTTATTCCTCTTTCATCACATTTTTTGTGGCTTTGGTAAATCATTTGGGAAATATTTTTGAAAAATGCTATACTATTTAACTCTATCTTTAGCTCAGTATGGCTTTGTATTCCACTCCAGGCATCCCATAAATAAACCACTCTGCAAGAACCACAAATAAGTTTAGAAGCAGTGTTAAATGACACCTATATCTGTCTGGTTCCTTTGTTCTTGATGGTTCATGTCTGTGTACTATTTCGTTTTCAAGATTGTCTCTAAGTGAATCATAATTGGTGACAAACAACAAATTCACCTTTGTTTACCCACCACATATGACAATGCTGCCAATTATACATTCTCAAGTAAAACAATTGAAATCCCAAGAGACTTTTCTGGTGGTCCAGTGGCTAAGACTCCAGGCTTACACTGCAGGGGGCATGGGTTCAATCCCTGATCAGGGAACTAAGATCCAGTATCCTGCAGTGTATGGCCAAAAATAAAATAAAATTCCAGAATTATTGTTACGTCTTCCACTCCCCTTCACTCAGCAATTTTGTCTCTTTCTGATATTGCCAATTGTCTGTTCATGTAATCGTTCTATGATAGTTTCTTCAACTCCATTCTTTGGGTCAGGCTCTGATTGTCTCCCCACTGGATGATTACAATGTTCCACCACCAAGATTTTAGTTATTTTCTCTGGTTTTCCCTGACTTAATCTTTGCAATTATTCCAAAGCTACAGATACCTCCTCTGGAATCATCAGGTGACTCTTCTGCTGGTTGGAACGGAGGTGGAGGCCCCCTCCACGCACAGCCTCTTCTCGTCACCCTCTGTGTATTTCTTGGACTACCATAGAAAAGCTGTGTTGTTCCACTGAAATCAGAACACTAAAACTGACTTTCAGGAAAAATGTTTTTGTTTTCAGAATTTTCCAGCATGGAAATGGAGCAACTTTATCCAGACAAGAGTACACGAATAACCTTTAACTCAATATTGCCCTGAATCTGTCACTTCTCAAATGATATCCAGCCATTTGTATTTTGGGAAAGACTGTGAGTCCACAGCCTCACTTGTCTGTTTTAACTCAGAAAAACTAATCTTTTCACTAGCTCTTTCATTCCACATCAACTAGTTCTTTTACTGTTACCATTCTCTGTCCTTCTCAGCACAAGCTGTATTATTTGATTGCCATGTAGGAAACCGACACTAAAGAACATTTATAACACCTCCCAGATGGTCAGATATGGTAATTCCCAACAGTCAATGTGAAATAAAACATGTGGCTCCCAAATCTTCCTTTTGTTAAAAACTTCCACTGAAATATTGAAACAACTGCATAGTTGACAGTAGAGACTCCAAATGGATCAGTCGCTTTTTAAAGGTCAGTAAGTCTCTTTCTCTTCCATGTCTCAAAAACTCCCATTGAAGTAGACGGTAAAATTCACTAGATGTTTTGAGACACACGTAAAGGGTCACTCGCTTTGCAAAGAGAGGACATGCATACAGTATCTGCCATGTGAAAAACTTAAATGAAAATTCCATAGTCGTCCATCTTTCTTATTTTTCTCCCTTTCAAGCAGGAAGTTCACTTCCACAGTGAAATTACAGCTCTTCTTACAAGAGATGGCATTTTCAAAATCATTTTTTCTTGACCAGTATGCCATTTACAATGGAAATGGAAACGGGGTGGGAACCTAAAGCAGAAAAAGAGCTCAAGGGCACATTGCTAATGATGGCTGACTAATGAAAGACAGAGTTAGTTACACAGAAGATTGGGTGGGGATAGCAAAGGGTCTTTATATCCTTCCTCTGACACTTCTCTAACATCCTAGCTGATTTGGTCATGTAGATTTGTCTGTTTCTCCATCTATTAAACAATATTCACAATGTTTCTTTTTCACATTTCATAAGGATATAGAATAAAAAAGAAAATGTGTTTTTCCCAGTGTTTTCTTTAAAAGAAAATGATATATAAAATAAGGTGAAAGAAATTACCTTTATACATGCTTTCTGCCAGCTTTCTAAATTCACTGTAATCCAGGGTAGTTTCTGGGCTTCTCTTAGGAATCTTTCTGTGGGTCAGTAGAAAATTACTGTCTTATCTACTATAAAAATAAAGGATCAAAGGATCATGAGTACAAAAGACTTTTGTGCATTTCTCTGCCTCCCACTGGGACCCACCATTCAGATTGGCAGGAAGCCACTCTTCTTTTCTGAAATTCTCCTATTTCTTGTTATGTTGAATCCAAACTCATTAAGGTAACATATCTTTTGTTAAATACAGAACACTTGGTTACTCCTTTTTTAAAAAAATTTAAAAAGTGCATGCAAACTCTCCCTATCCTTAATAAGTCTCCCCCTGACTCCAACACTCCCACCCCTCCCCAGCACCTCCCTCCCACACAAATGCAGAAATTACTATATTTAGGAAGGGTGGGGAAAATACTGTATTTTCAACAAATGGGATTTTCTGGTTAATTCTCTGATTTACTAAAATTAAGCCTCTGTGTTTTAAGCTATCTTCATTCCTTAACAAGTTCAGCATAGTGCACACACATTTGTTATATGACCTGAGGTTATGGGAACAGGGGGCCATCTTTCCAAATGGCAGGTCTCACCAAGGCAGGATTTTGGACACAAAGAAAGAACATATAGGATATTGGGTTCAATCTGATCTGAGAACACACCCTAGGAGGTAGTTTGGAGAACCAAAATTCTCTTTGGTTGTCATTTTATCATTTGACTTGTGTTCAGTTAAAAGCAAGGAGAATAAATTTGGCTGTCTGAGGATTGCTCTTAGTTGAACCTGGATTCTATTATCTTAGCTAATTTTTTCTCCGTTGTTGTTGTTTATCTTCATAAATATAAGAAAATCAAGACAATATAATTTTAGCCAACTTCATACAAAATTTATTCTCCTCCCTCTCTCTTTTCTGGTTTCTAGATAACTGAACCAAATTTTAGAACATTAAAAGGAAAAAGGTAGACCATATCAGCCATTCTGCTTATATTAGTGTTTCCATCCTTAAGCTTCTTGCTCTCTTTGGATGTGATAATCATCTTTCTCTCTCTGTATTTTCCATGGGACTAATTCTTGGTATACACAAACCTCAGTATTACCCATGGCTGCAAACCTCTTAGCAGTTTTATGACCTTAAGCAAGTTACTAAACATCTGTCTGCTTGCCTGTGAAACAGTTATTACAATAATCTGCTAGAGTTGGGCTTCCCTGGTGAGTCCATGGGATCGCAAAGAGTAGGACAGGACTGAGTGACACACATACACACACACATCCACACCCACACACACACACACACACACCCAGTAGAGTTACTGTGAGGTTGAAGTGAGATAATCGGGTCAGTGCTTAACACAGAAAGCTCTACATACTTAAATTTAGCTATTTTTGTTGTTTTGCTAATCACTTCTCTCAGGCCACACATAGCAGTATTTCTTAGAGGAGCTCTCAGACCAAATACATCATAATTATCCAGAGAGTTTATGAATATCGCTGATTCCTGGTCCCCAGGAGAGTCTCATCCAACAGGTCTGTGGTGAGGTTTAGAAACGGGGTATTTTTACTAAGTGCTCTTCAATTGTGCAACACCCCAAAGTTTGGGAACCACTGCCATCGTGGTTTTAAACAACATTTTGTCACCAGCAAAGCCCACAATTCCCAGAGAATAAAAATAGAATCTGAGTAATAAGATAAAGTCTAACCTTTTCTTCCCTTTGTGCTTAGTCTGTTTTACTTGCTCATAGAGGGCTGAGTGCAGAGGCCTTGCCTCCAGCCCTTCAGACCAGAGATCCTCACAAAACACCCAACACCTCAGCTCCATGGGCCCTGTGCGGAAAGCTCCTCAACTCAAGATGGCGGTGGGCCATGTGCACGAGCCGACGCTGCGCCTGCGCTGCTATCTGGAGCCGGGACAGCACAGTCACACCTGTCCCGCAGGAACACCAACCCTTCCTGCTAACATATCCCTGTAAGGAGCCCCACCCACGGCCTGAGGCCGGTGGGAAGCCTGTGTCCTAGAGCTTGCACCTCTCCATTCCTTGATCAAAGATAAAGCTTTGCTTTGCTTCAGAACCAAACTTTTCTTATTCTTTTGGTGCGAGTTACACCAGGCAGAAGGACTCTTGTTGGGGACCAACTCAGGAGGACTGATAACAATTTGATTATTCTATTTGCTCTAACTAGTAGGTTTTCTTTAATTTGATCATTCTGTTCTGATTAGGTCTGAGCTTCTCTACTCTAGAAACCCATGAAGTTCATACCCCCTATATCATAGACTCTGGTCTTTGTTGGCTGCTTGACATTTGAACCCCCAACATCTAAAATGCGCACTGAATTAGCCTTGGTGGGAGACAGGGTATATCCCCAATAAAAAAACTTAAGAAGGAATGCTCTCCTTCCTCACTCTCCTCATCCCTTCATTCCACCACACAAGCACACCCAGAGCAAGGACATTTGACCCAGGATCAGCCAAACAGACACCCTCACTCAGACTTTGAATTATGGAAACAAGAGATCCAAGGACAAAGGGATAGCTGATTGGTGGCCCAACCAGGGACGATGTGGTCAACAGCCTTGACAGTGTTCGGCAGGTCCAATGATAAGGAGCACACTCACCCCTGCCCCTGCCAAGTTTAGATAAAAATGTCTTTGATAAGGTGGGGGAAAGTGGCTCTTTTAGCATTAAGATGTTCTACAATTATGCGAAAAGGTAGACAATCTTAGGAATATTTGATAAGGTTCAGCAAAGAGACAAAGACTCAGCTAGCATATTAACACGCTAGGATTATGCTCCGCGCGGTCAGTCAATTTTTGCAGGAGGGAGGTTTGCTTGTCTTGAAGATGTGAAGATGTTTCACCCTGAGGCTAGTATGGGCAATGCCACTGTTTTTGACCCCCTGCTACTTGTGAAACCTGAAAACAATTCTCAGCTCCTACTCTAGGTTTATCAAGGTAAAATCAGATAGAAATAAATGCCTGGACTTAATAAAAAGAAAAAGAAGCAGAACATGGGGTAGTAAAAGAACAGACTATAGGAATTAGAAGATAGACAAAGGCCACCGAGGCCTCTGGAGGTGGACATGGGTGGATGCAAAGGCTGCTCAGTGTAAGGAAGGGCTGTTCATTCCCAGCTCCAGTTCTCATGGGAGACACTGAGCTAAAAACAAGCTCCTTTCTTTCCCTGCCCTCCCATTTTTGTCCTCAGGAGCAGGAGGGACTTCAGTGACTGGGAACTCTCCTGGTCCACTCTTCTACAATGCAGAATTTTTGTGGAACTCATACAGGATCTTGCCCTTCAAAGGAAAGATCAACAGATTTTGAAGATAAGTTCCATTCAGAGGTATGCATTAGTAAGTACTTTTGGCTAAGATAGTGACACCAAGGCCCATGCTCTCAAAGTACTAGGAGAGAGCAAGGATTTGATGACCTTTATAGTCTGGGCTTCCCTGGTGGCTCAGAGGTTAAAGCATCTGCCTCCAATGCTGGAGACCCAGGTTCAATCCCTGGGTCGGGAAGATCCCTGGAGAAGAAAATGGTAACCCATTCCAGTATTCTTGCCTGGAGAATCTCATGGACAGAGAAGCCTGGTAGGCTACAGTCCACAGGGTCACAAAGAGTCGGACATGACTGAGCGACTTCACTTCACTTCACTTCATAGTCTGGGCTTACCTGGTAGCTCAGACAGTAAAGCGTCTGCCTACATCGCGAGAGACCCGGCTTCAATCCCTGGGTTGGGAAGATACCCTGGAGAAGGAAATGGCAAACCATTCCTGTACTCCTGCCTGGAAAATCCCATGGACTGAGGAGCCTGGTAGGCTACAGTCCATGGGGTTGCAAACAGTCAGACACAACTGAGCGAATTCACTTTCACAGTCTCTTCTAGCCAGAACATTCTCTGTTCTGTGAATATTCTACACACCCTTCATAGCACAGCTTTTATCCACCATGGCTCCTCTGCTTCTTAGGCAATCCCTTAACCTATGTGTTTCTGTATCTGCAACTATATATATTTTTTCTATCTATCTATATGGTATAGTGGACACTATGAGTTACCAACACTGTGTCTGTTCTCCCCTTCTTTTTAAACATATACCTCATTCTGTCCTGGTACTCTCCATCTAATAGCCATGTGACTCAGTGCACCCTGACTCCAGTTCCAGAAACAGACCTGATTGGTGTAAAAGTAATCCTATTCCTCTTGTCAATGACCAGTTCAAGAAGTACATGCAATGTAATTCTACCCTATGAGGTACAAAGGGAAGTCTGCAGGAGGGCTTTTGGGAAAAAAATTTCACACTCCTAAGACAGAGAGTCACGGGGGAGAAATGACCTTCCATTTTCCTCTGAAAATATTTGAGTTTTTCCTAGAACTACTGTAGTCTTCTTAGCAGCTTGAGGATATAGATAACACCAATGAAAGCATTTGATAGAAATAATTGCAGGTCTTGATGACAATGTTGAGCTACTGAATCAACCAACCCTGAAATCTGTCCCTAGCTCTGACCCAAAAGAATGTATTTACTTGTTGCTAAAGACATTTTTGAGTTGAGGTTTCTGTTAATACAGCCTAATGCAATCAACCAAAAGAGATAACACTATCATATTTTAAGGGCCCAGAGAAGTAAAATACATTACAATGTGTTGTAAAATATTTAGCATAAAAATCAAACATGATTTTTATCATGAATAAATGCTTAATTCTGTCTTCCACAACTTCATGAAGTTTTTCAAGATCCTTAAAACAATTTCCAAATATAATTAACCTTATTTCAGCATAAATGAGGATGAGAGATGGAAAATAGGAAACAGATGTAAGGTGTTCTGTGACAACTGCAGGATTGGGCGGGGAGAACAGCCTGGCACTCCTTCTGTTCCTCTACTTGACAGGGGTTCTACTCTGGCCCTTCAACCCAAATGCAGCAAACTAGCTTAGCTTTTCTCAAGCAGTTTACTACTTTCTTTGTGTTTCTCTGTGCTATTTTCTTTCAGTGCTCCCTTTAACTCCCTGTTGTCATCCCATTGACTGGAATGACACTCAATAGCAGAGGCAGGCATAATCAATGTCAAAATATAGTCTGAAATCGGCCCTGGACTCTTGCAGCTGCGCCACTTTCTAATTCACTTGGAACTTTATGGATGGCTTTCTCTCTCCCATCACAGAGCAAATAACAATGCCGAGGAGACAGAGACAGGACTGCACTCTGCTCCTCTCTGGGTCCTAGTTAATTCTAGATGTGTTTTCAGCTGGGGATTTAAGGCAGAACAAGAGAGTACCTGAGACATCTTTCTTTTAGTTTTAAATGATTAGTAAAAAGAACATACCTCCAAGACAGAACTGGTATTACAAAGTCAAGATGCCTTTGCCAGCTGTGTCCAGTTGTCTGATTCTTGAAATCAGTTATGAGCTCATTCCTAATATCATACATGGACTTTGTTTAAAGAGAACCTCCTCCTAGCAGGAGGAGCAATTCGAATGAAAATGCCTGATTCTTAAGAGGCATACTAGTCTCAGAAAACCTTGTTTAGACCTCTGCTTTAAGTGACACATATATAACTTCAAGGGACCTCAAAGCTACCTAGCTTAATCCCTGGAAAGATTCAAGAGTCAAAGAGATTAGGAGACTTGCCAAGTATCACACAACTTGCCCAAGGTGACAAGCAGCAGCAGTAAAATAATCATAATGGCCACTACTATTTATTTAGCTCACACTAAGTGCTTTGCACTCATTAACTTAAGCCTCAAAATTATCCTATGTATAGAGACTATTTTCACTTTCATTTCAGAAATGAGAAAAGGGAAACTTAGAGATGCTGAATATGGCCAAGGTCTACCAGTCAATAAGGGGAGAGGGCTCTCAAAACTAGGACTCAGAGCCCCCTGCCAGATCGGTAAATAGTCTATCAGACCAAATGCTGGTAGACCTCACCTAATCTTTCTATACAAAGATAACACTTTCATTCAGAAGAAAATGGAAATTAGAGTAAGACAATATATTTTAAATTTTTATAGTTCCTCATGGTTATTGAATTCTAACCAATAATCATTCTATTACAGAGAAAAAACTGAACCTCATAATATGATCCAAACCTACTTAATGTCTGTATATATTAAAATAGCATCTAGACAGATATAACTACATCTCTTTCCAAAGTGCAACACCCTCCTTCCTTAAAGCTCTAAGAGATTGTTAGAAACAAGAGTAAGTGTCTTTTTACTAAACAAAACACCTTGACTTTATCCTTTCAGATCTTCCCTATTTATCAGGTTGACATTTTGAAATTTGGGTTTGCTATGAAAATAGCTTACCCAATGAAGGAGCATTGTGTTGGGGCAATGTCTTTTTGAGCACCCTGACTCTTGATTTCATTGTTCTGTTTTGCTGCAGAATTACCATTGCTATTTTTAAATCATCGTTCTAGACTTGTCAGCTTTGAACCACTCCTGCTCTTGGCTGCACAGGCTCCAGCTGCCGTTTTAGTCCTACTGAGAAGTCATCCTATGTGTAATATTTTTATAGCTTCTCATCTATTTGTAATTGCTTCTCAAAAACTAGACAATTATGTTTGTGCCCTACTTTCCCCACCATGATCTACGTTACCCCTCTGACCGAAGTAATGACCTGCCATGCTTAAACAATTAGTATAATGCAGAGGACACTTGGGCCTGCTACACACTGCTAATGGAACACCAAATGTGGCTTTAGAAAGTCAGATGAAAATGTATTTTACATGGGCCAGCACTGCATTCAGGGAAACCATCTTTGCACACACATTCCTGACACAGGATCATCACACTGAGTGCTTCCATTTGAAGTCTGAGACTCAGCAGGGAGGTTCCCTGACTCAAACACACCCCGTGCATCAGAACTGTCATTGTTGACTACTGCGACGCCATGGTGATACAAGGTCCATGTCTTCCAGTTGATGCTAATTTCAGAGTTAGGTTCTGAGACACACACCCAGCTTCAGATCACACAACACTTGTTTCATCCACACATTAATTTACTCATTCATTTATTTGCTTATTTACTAACTCAGTAAGTATTGATGAGCAAAAGCTTTCCAGGCTCTTATCCCCTAATATTCCCAATTTAAAATCTATGTTATCAAACATTCCTGAATTGAATTCTTAACCTCTACATTTTAATAAAAATATAAGAACTGAATGAAATTTCTGAGCTCTTATGAAGAGGCAGCATAATACAGAGGAAAGGAACATGGACTCTGGACTCTAGGCATGAGTTTGACGTGTGACTTTACAGTTTAAGCAGCTGTGTGATCTTTGGGAGACTACTCAATTCTTCTGTCTCTTTCTGTCCCTCTGTTTCCTCATTTGTAAAATGAGACTGCTTGTAGTATCTTTCCCATAGGTTTATTATGAGAATTAAGTGAGTAAATTGCAAGGAAAGCTCTTAAGACACAGCACATAGGTACTTGTGGTTATTATGCAGCAAGTACTGTACCGAGGCTATCACAGAAATTATCTCAAACACATAAGGTAGGCATTATTTTTATCCTAAATTAGAGATAAGAAAACCAAGATTTAGAAAGGTTAAGTAACGTGCCCAAAGTTGTGCAGGTATAGTTAAGAGTGAACCCAAGATTCCAACCCAAGTATTCTGTTAACAGAGTCCATTTGATTAAAAACTCTGCTATACATCTCTGGCTTTCAACTGTCCAACCACTGCCAGGCCAGGTTGGGTCAAGTGTGCTGCGATTTGACCTGGCTTGGTTTATGACACTGAATAAAAGTAAATAGCCCTTCAGGAAGTATAACAGTCTAATCAACAGCATGCCTTCCCCACTCTGTAGTATAAATCTGTGTCTAGATTATCTTCATTCATTTCTTTTTACTTTCCCAGGATTCTTGCTGGTGACCACATACTTTTTCTGCACTCTGAAGGAGGAATTTAGTAGCTAGGAAAACTGACTTTACTAAATTGGTTGCTCTTCATGAAGATTTGTCAAAATAGAAACAGATCATACTAGAGGTTGAAAATGCCCTTTTTGAGTCTTTTAAGTACACATATTTAAAAGTATATATATTTATATTTAAGTAATATAAACTCAAAGAAAAGGCTTCCTATAATTTCTAATGAAAATAGTGTGGAAATAAATACTGAAAAATAACATGTACTCAGTGAAATGATGCCGTTCTGTCATCCCCTCTGAGAAATTCTTTTTTTTCCTCTTGTGTGTAGAACATACAGCAGGAGGGGAACAGGGGCAATGATTTTTACAGGCAGGCTTCATATCCTTCAAGGACTGTCTAACTATCACACTGCTTAGTTTTATACTCCATCAGATAGATTCTCTTTGTTCATGAAATAGCCACGAGCCTTATCATATCCTGTTTGGCTAGCTATTTTAATTAGAGAAATGTGAGATATTAATTATGAGAGTCTCTGAGTGGTAATAAAGTGACTCAAGGAAAAATTAACAGCAATAACAACTGTTGAAATAATGACCAACTTTTATGAAGTACTTCCTGTGTACCATTTTATATATGTTATCTAATTTAATTCATACATAAACTCTATAAAGTAGGTACTGCTATTGTCTCTACATTACAGATGAGGGAACTGAACTGAGGTACAGAGTGCTGAACTATCTGGCCTAAGTGTGACAAGAATAGCTAACTTTCACCAACATTTATGCTCCCCCCTTCGAAAGAATCAACCTGCACAGCCATGGACTATGTTTCTCCACCTCCCCTGCATCTTGATGGAACCATGTGATGAGTTCTTACCAGTAGGAAGCTGTGGGAGGGGTGTGTGTCTCTTTCAGCTCTGTCAATTACTGGCTGTGCCTTCTCCACATTTCCTACTTAGTGGCTGGTTGGATACAGAAGATATTGAGGTTTTAAGAGATGCAAGAACCACAAGATGAAAGAGCCTCATCTCTGCATCACAGCATGGAAGATTACTCACCAGGAACACCAGCACTAGATAGTTACATGAATGAGAAATAAGTTTCTATTGTGTCAAAGCTCTGACAACATGGGATTTATGTGTTATAGCAACTGCTGCTACCCTAAGTAACACACAAGGTTACCTTGAAGGAACTAGGAGCAAACAAGGGATTCTGATCGAGAGTCCATTCTTAACCACTCCACTCACATACCTCTCAGGAGTGAAGGCAGGAAGCTCTTCACTCTAGTTCCCTCGTGGCAGAAATGCAAAGGGAAAGAGCGACGGTATTAGGAGACCAAGTCAGAGAGTTCTGCTGAAGAGAACCCAGGCATACTTGCGTCTCATTGTGTTGCATTTATCTTTGGCTACTTAGTATCAAAAAAAAATCCACATTTTTTTGAAATGCCACACAAAGGAAGTTTACATTTCCTTTCTCACTTTAAACTGAATTATCAGCTCTACTTTCTGAGAAGCTGCCCCCAAAGTGGACTGATTTAAAGAAGAAAAATAAGATAGTTATTCTAGATATCTTCCTGAATGAATTAGGTAATTTTGGATTCTCTAAAATTGAGAAGCGTGTCCCTAACTCAGCCTCATTCAGACTCCACAGCACAGCCAACTATAAATGGACTTAGGCACTAACTGAACTCAACAGAACTGAGTTTCTAAGTTCCCTGTCCCTTGCCATCCCACACGTTCCCTCAGCCATCTCAGTTACCCAGGCCAATGCATACCTTTTTTATGGCCTAAATTTCCTGGATGGTTACGATTTCAGAATTTCTCGCCTCAGAGTGCAATAATTACCTCTTGATGACGTAATTAGAAACAAAATTTAACACAGTATCACAGGATACCTAGAACCTTTCCAAACACATCCACCTCATTTATAAAGGGTTTTGAACTGCTTCCCCAACCAACTGCCCATAAAACTGGGGTTCCCAGGGTGACAGAACTCACCCGCTCCTGAAGAACACTCACACTGGCTATGCACTGACATTCAGCTGAAGAATACTATAAACATTGTCAGTGACCAGTAACTGACAAGTGCTCTCATTCCCTTACCAGCGGTAGAGGCAGGTGTGCTGAAGTTAGCATCCTGGGATACAGTAGGAATGATGTAGGAAATTAGTCATTAGATCCCAAAAGGCATGTTTTTCCCCTATGGTGATGCATACAGTTTAACAGGAGAGCTCCGGTGTGGGAATCCGTCTGTGGCAGCTTAGACACTGTGTAAAGAAAGCAGTGCAGGCCAGCCCTGTGTTCATATGAAGTGGGAATTTCCCATTTGACCTTCCCCCTTCGCCACTACCCCCACCCCCGTCACAATGAAAACTGCCAAAAGAGAATGGGGTAGAGTCCTAAAGATACATTGTAAAGGCCATTACAACAGCTGAGCATCCAAGACAAACACCTTCAGCCTTCAGGCTGTGGCTGCCTGCTTTCCCAGGGTTTGCTGCTGCTGCTGCTAAATTCAGTCGTGTCCAACTCTGTGCGACCCCATAGATGGCAGCCCACCAGGATCCCCCATCCCTGGGATTCTCCAGGCAAGAACAACGGAGTGTGTTGCCATTTCCTTCTCCAATGCATGAAAGTGAAAAGTGAAAGTGAAGTCGCTCAGTCGTGTCTGACTCAGTGACCCCAAGGACTGGAGCCTACCAGGCTCCTCCATCCATGGGTTTAAAGATTTCAAAACGCGAAGTGAAAGAAACTGGTTAGCAGCTAATTCAGCATGTATTAAAGTAGTTTGGGGGCATCTGATGTGACAGTGTCAAACTTAGGAGAAAAGTTCTATAATTTAACCACTTTCACCTGAATGGTGAGGAAGCGGCAGCTAAATTTTGGAAGTCCTTTGGGACTCTCTGGAAACTTCTAGAGATAATTTAATAAAAACTGGCCTTGATACTTTAAATGGAACCCAGATGCTATGCTGATGAGCAAGCAAAGGGGCCACTTGGTAATGCTGAGATAAATTCTGACATTTAAAGTCACTGGTGACTTGGGAGGGAATGAGAGACTTGTTCCCAAGTAGAGAAACTGCAGAAATGACGTTTGTGCTAAAGTGAGAAAAGTATCTCGGTAGAGAATTCTAGTTGGCATATAAGCTTGCCACAATACAAATCTCTGTAAGACTAAAGAAAGGATCTACTGCTGAATGGGAAATTAAGTAATTCCTAAAGCACAGGTAGAATTCATCTGACCTGAGTTTAGCCTATAAATGTTAGGATGAACTGAGGAGTCTGGAAGAAATTCTATGGATCAGAGTAGAAGAAAAAAAAAGAAGCCCTTGCTACCGTTCACTCAGGGCTGTCTTGAACATCAATACCATCTTGAGGTGGAAAGTTTTCATCTTGGGGTCATCTTTCACTATGCTGTCTTACGCTAGGCATTTATCTCCTCTTTCTTTCATCTATAAAATAGTAATAATATATTCCCAATTTACTTCTTGCATTTATAGAGGTCAAATGAGGTAATATAAGAGATGCTACTTACTGAAAGAGAAACTTGTTTCTAAATCCAAGAGAAGGTGAAGCCCATATTCTGAAAGCCCCAAGGCTTCCTTAAAGAACCCCTTGATCCCTGGCAGAGTAATCATTTGGTTTAAAGGTCAAAGATTTATGAAAATGATCTGAACTTATACACCAGTGTTGTATGGCAAACGCTGCTCTGAGCGAGGAGATGCTAAAACAAGTGGGGAGGAGGTGGTAGGTGGGGAGGAGGGGACAAATGACACAGCTGGCACACCCTTCCAATGCTCCTGAAGCCAGAACCGTTAAAGAGCGGCAGGCACACCCAGAAGCCCACTGTCGGGGTGGCATGCCTGCTCCCTTCCTGGCAAGTAAAGATGATGTCGCCTTCTGAAGGTGACCCAGGAGTCATGTCCCTTCTCTGGCCCCAGCAGCTATATAGGAATTAGAAACTCCCATGCCTCCCCCTCCACTATGCAGAGTATACCAGATTAATTCCCTAAGACATTTACCAACAAGAGTACTCAGTGGCTCCCTCCTATGTTTCACCTGCAGCCTGTGACGTCTCCCTGCAGCTAGGGCTACTCCCATGCCAACATTTCCTGAAAACTTTAACCAGCTGTACCTTCCTAAAACACATTAAGGAAAATTTGTGATTCTCCATTTGTGATTCTCAAACCTCCTTACCCAACAGTTAAGAGCATCCATGGCCTGTTCCCTTTCACCTGTTGAAGCTCTCTCAACTCATAACCTATGCTTTATCTAAGCTAAACATGTTCTCCAAACACATAGCATGTTTCTCCACTTTCCTGGATTTGCCCAGACTGTTTCCTTCCTCTTTCTGAGGTATGACATCCAAACCAAAGGTGAAGTCTTGACAGTGCTTTGTACCTGCCCATTTAACTGCAGTTTCTTTGCAACAATGCCAAAACATGTTTCTTACATTAATCATTTTGAAACCCCTAGCTGAATTCACTCAGAGCAATTATATTTTCTTTGCATTGTAAAAACTTATGTGGTTGCCATATTGCATCTTCTACACTGTAAATTCTTTGAGGTCAGGAAACCATTTCCTACCTTTATTTCCCCTGACTAATTCAGTAGAAGTTCTATATTTACTAAATGAATGAAAATGGTAATGAATAAACAAATGGCATCTTTCCTTCTTTGCTTATGCTGTTCTATATAAAAATGCTCTGCCTTCGACTTCAAAATATCAGCAGTCCTTCAACATCAAGTTCAAGGCTCATTTGCTCCATAAAGCCTTCCCCAAACTACACCTCAAAGCCCAGTAGCTCCTCTGCTATACTTATAGTCTATATGCCAAAAACCCAAACAGATTTTCTCCTAAATGTTCACTATCTGTTTGAAGACACAGGTCTCCTCCAAAGCAGAGGGTCTTAAAGCTGAGATCCATGAACAGGATTAAGGAGACCATGAACTTTCTAAAATCAAACACAAATTTTTGTGTAAATGGCCAATTGCATTACAGTGTCCCAAAACTTTTTAACCCCTCAAAGGTTAAAAGAACCACACTGTTCTAAGACCACTCTAAGCTGCTTTCCTGGAGCAGAGCTGGAATCTGTCTTGTAGGTCTCTACTGGCTCCCACAGTGGTGAGCCAAGCACTAGAAACAGAGGGAAGACCATCCGTGAGTGACTGGAAGCTCAACCTTGACAAGACCAACGTCTCTTAACCTTCACTGTGCCCTCCTAACACAGCCTCCAGCCTGGGAGCTGGTGCGGAGAGCTTGGTAAGGCAATATAAGTAGCAAGCAAATGATGTCAGGATTATGGTGGGTTGATGCCTACATCAGGGTGGTGGGAACAGCACCTGGCCTAACAGAATTGCTTCTCTCTGTGAAATTCTGTGATGAGATGGGGAAGGCAGTGCTGTTGCTATGGAAGGCAGTGAGCCTTGGGCGGTTCTGGGTTGTTAAAAGTAAACCCATTAAGGAGTTGGTCCCCTCTGGAGGCAGGCTTGTCTTGGTCCTGGGGGCTCAAGTCTAAATCCTTGCCATTATTTGCTCTCCTCTCTTTCTGCCTGGCCTGGTCTGGCCTGCCTCAACCACCTTGGTGCCTAGCTACAGTCCAAGCTCTGGAGAGCACTAGACCTCCTAGGTGCTGAATTCATATAAAATAGCCTTTATAAAGCATAGTGCTTCAGAGAGACAGTGTTAGCAAAGAAATGTCAGAATTTTCACTTGGGCTTAAGGTGCAGGACAAATAAGGTCTGTTACCAGCTGTAGTGTTTTTATGAAAAATAATAATCTATGGTATCTTTTCAAGTTGCAGATAATGACTTCAGCTATTTAACAAAAGAGATGATTTTAAAATAACAACAGGGGAAGTACAATGGGTGATTTTTTTGTTTTAACAAGCTGATTTCCTTTTGCTTTCTCCTTGATTTAAAACATGGTTTGTATTACAAACCAAAAAATTATAAGCAGCTAGTGCAGTCGTGGTTTCAATAAAACTCTCTTAAGTAATGATGATCCCACCTTATTTAGACAAGTCAGGGGTCAATATGGCCTTATTTGCTTCTGTTTTTCATTAGTGGTGCTCTCTCTGTAGCATCACACTTCCTACTAGCTCCTTGAATACACAGAGGATTCATGCTTCAGTTCTGCATGTATTAAGAATGCAGCTATAGCAACTACTAGCATTAATGAACTATTTGCTTATGCAGTAATAATTAACTTCCATTACATTACTTTGTGTGATTACTTTCTTAATTGCCTGAATTATGCATCCATTTAATATTTAATAACCATTCTCAGAAATCAGACACTGGTAAAAACAAATTGCTCACAGTTTCCTTGCAATAATTAAGCTCACAAGAATAAATGAAATCTTTTAAAACCGAATGCCTTATGATTATATCCTTGCATATAGAACAAGATCCTAAATTAGTTATTTATTAAATCTAAATTTAAGTCCAAATAGTGCATTTTTCACTTTCACCTCGGGAAATCAACCTGCACAGTACCTGATATCAACAACAGAATTAAGTGCCTTCTATTTTCTTTGGGAGTCACAAGCTGCATTAATATTTATTACCATGCAAAATTCAAAAGTCCTTAAAATATTGTGTGTTTATTATTTATTTCAAGTTGGCATCTCTTTTACACAAGGTAAGTAAGATGTTTAGCTGGAGATAAAAGTGTTCTGAAATGAGATCAATAGCTCTCCATTAAGACAGGCTATTGTGAGCCTCCCCCATTCTTTTCTGCTATCTAACCCCACTACCATCACCCACTCAGGTCCCTACATTCACCTCCAAGTCTCTTATAAGACAGCAAAAACCCATATGTGCAATGTGTTTTAAGACAAGCAGAAGGAGATTCATGGCAATTTATCCTCGAACATTTACACTCACAGCCAGGCAGTTTGATCTCCTTGCCTTTTCAGGTTGCCAGCTAGCTCTCTCAGAACCCCGTGCCCTTCTGCCGCCAGCACCCAAGCAAAGCCACATTCTGATCTGCAAAGTGATCATGCTATTATCCTATTGTACATCAGTTTCAGTTCCCACCGGCTTGCAAAGTCATCACTGTCTTAACAAATAAAACGTGCGACCGCTTTATCGTAGGTTTCTTGGTGAGTAGATTCTATTGAATCGGGACAAGACAGCTTTTTTTTTTTTTTTTACCTTCCTAGGACTGCATCTGCAAAATTGTTCTGCCATTCCACTTGATTATGGCAGCCATGTACAGACGTGTTTATCTGAACCATAACCATGTTAGTCTTAAGCTACAGGGACACTGGAATGTTATTTACCCACTCTTACCCTGTGCATACATAATATACACAAAATAATATGTGTCACATGGAAAATGGGGGAGCTTAGAGCTTTTTGTAACAAATGAGCTAATCCAGGAAAATAGGTGCAGCTTAAAGGATTATATGCAGAGTGCCACGCAGATAACTGGAATGAATAATTTTCCTACCAGAGAAGAAAATCTTTCTTGTCAGGAGTGGAAATAGCCGTGGGGAAGGGGGTAGCACTGGGGGTTGATGTGTGGAGAACAAGTGGAGTTTCGGGTGTCACAAGTTGACAATAGCTGCTATCCTGAGTTTCTAAACGGAGCTAAATTGGTGCCAATCTCACTGACTGTTGTTACAGTGGGCAGAGTCATTAGGATTTGCTTTTTAAATGATCTCTCAGGCTGTAAGGCTGAGCGCTGCTAGCAAGGCAAGGTTAGAGAGAAAATGATAGCAGTATGTTGATGCTTCACAGACCTCATGATAGTTTCCGTCTGTCATTATTTACGTCTGACTAGGTGCGTCATGTCAGCTACCTCGAAGACTTCAGTATGAAGCTCTTGTTTGCCTCTGCTCTAGTGCAGCCAGACGGGGTTACTATTATTTTTGCATCACTACACTTAGGTGAAGCTGGCTTCAATCTTTCAGTAATGGCACACAAAAGAAATAAAAAATGGTTGTGTCCAAGTTATTATACATGCTTGTATTCTAACAGGCCTCGTCAGCATTGCTCAGAAAAAGGAAAAAAAAAAGTGAATTTAAATCAATAAACAGACATTTATTAAAAGGTCAGCTTAGTTTTATTTGCTTCAGCTTCTTCGCCAATATTTTAGGTAGAACTTTCTCTTTGGCTTTGGATTAGTGTCATTGTTACTAGATGGAAACACTTGTGGGGAAAAGCTGTAAAACTGACATTTGATCAAATTTACTCATGTTGCTTAATATCACTTTAATAAATTCTATCAGTTTCACTATAAAAGTCACAAAAAAAGCTTTTGTTTTATATCTATATTATTGGCACCATTAAAGACAAATTTTCAAACTATGTGCATTTATCGGTAAAACTGTATATGGAGAGGGCTCATCACAGAACTCACAGCGATCTTTTTAATATAAGATGGCTGTTTCATATATCAGAAGAAATACTGTTATGGCAAAAAATAAAATACGATATTTATGTTCTTTCACCAATATTGTGTTAACAAATGAAATTACACTACTCGATATAACTGTCCTTGGTGAAGTAAAGAAACATTAGCGGAAAAAATTTCTAGAATATTAGAATTTACTGACACCATTTTATACTGAAAACTGCCACATAGCTTTAGCAGGAAGCACATTTTAACAGGGCCAAACTGTACTAGGCCTTACTCTCTAAAAACATAAATATAACTAGATTTACGTGCAAATGAAACAATCTACAAACATATTTGAAAATATGAATGCATATACATATATGTAAGACATCAGTAAAAAAACACATAAACAGTTCACAGGTTTTTTTCCCGTAAATAATTCAGTGCAAAAACTTGAAAACGTACAATCAAAAAATAAAACAACTCACATAGATTGTGTCCTAGGATCACCTGTTTACAAAGTTTCCACCAAGATTCTATATTTCAGTAGTAAACAGCATTATTGTACCCAGAAAATGAGTTATTACTTTAAAATGAGTCATTCAGACAAGGAGAGAAAAAGCATTAACCCATCCTGCCTCCTGAGTGCTAAGCAGTTAACAGAATCTCAGAACCGCTGTGTCAGCTGAACAGACTTCCATCAAAAGCCTGGATCACTCAGAAATACCTGGGGATGTACAGCACTTGATCTCCTTATTTAGACAGAAGAAGTGCTTATATTTTCGAAGTATGCACAAGCCAAGTAAGCATAAAAGTATGGTGATAGAGATCTGTTTTCTGTTTTAAAGATCAGATGCCAGCTTCATGAGATATTTTCATATTGACACATTCATGTTTGTGGCATACTTTATTAATGTCAAGTATAATGTTTTGTCAGGACTAATGAAATGCTCTGAACATATATATACACACATATATTTATATCTATACATTTTTAGAAAACTGTAGAATTTTCATTTTTAACCAATGTGACTGCCATAAACTACTAAGACAAATACAGTAATTTGAGATTAAATTAATCACATTTTCTCAATCTCCTAAATTTTAAAAATGATTATATTACAGCACGTATGTTAAAAATACTTTTTCAAAAATGATTTGCCCAAGGCATTTTCTTACCTCCTGCCCAAGCTACACGCAAGTGTTGGCAAAAAAATGAACAGTAGGTGGCAGTCAAGCCACTAAACTGCTTCAAGGCTTCTTTAACTAGAATCTGTTGCTAAAAGTCATAGCGAAGTAGTATATTTTTCCATTTTAAAGAATTCATTTTATAATTAATCTTGAAATGCATTTCTAAGGTCCCAAGCTGCTGAAATAGTGAGTTGATTGCATCCTTAAGCGAATGAGCCCAGATAAAAGTGATTTAATTCAAGAACTCTTTCCGCTCTGTCTCCAGGACTGTTTTTCTTTTTTTTCTCTGTTATTACTGTTTTAATGTGGGTTTTAATGCAGTTTGGTAGTTGTGGACATGATCACCACATTCTTGGAGTGGAGCCCACGACTATGTAAGTCATGCTTGTATATATTTTGTGCAGATTTTAAATAACCTGCAGGAGCTTTTCCTTCCCCTGATCATATAGACTGACTGTGTATAATACTTATCTGTGCCTCAGAAAAGAAACTTGTTTATAGGGAGAAGGTTCCAGAAAAGTAGCTTAAACATAGAGGGAATATCTTCTAAAGCAGAGAATTGTGGACCACTGAAAATCCAGACAGTGTGAGTGAAAAGTAGCTTTGCCTATGAGGCCATGTCATCTCCATAAGAGGAAAGGCCTTATCTGTTGGGTTCATCATGGTGTTCCACAGCTGAGAATGATGTGCCAGGCGCATGGAATATGCTCAATGATTATTTGCTGAATGAATCAACCAGTGCCCCAAATCCCAGTTCTAAGTCTCAGATGCCCATTCTAGAAGTTTTTGCTTTTTATCTCAACTCCTCACAATGATAACACTACCCCAAACATTACTGTTAATTCTTATCACTGGGAATTGACATGGCACCACCAAGACAACACAGCAGAGCATACTCAAGTCTAGTCCATCTGGAAGGCAGGTGATGCCTTTCTTCTGAGTTACTGGCCACAATCGTTGCTAAAAATCTAAGCTTACATATAGAAAGAGCAAAGTATGGCAACCCACTCCAGAATTCTTGCTTGAAAAATCTCATGGACAGAGGAGCCTGGTGGGCTACAGTCGTGGCTGCAAAGGGTCAGACACGACTGAGTGACTGAGCAGATGCTGGCCACAGTCGTTGCTAAAAATCTAAGCTTGCATATAGAAAGAGTTCAGTGTATAAGAAACATTAGCTTGAAAGCTGAAGCAACTGGATTTTTACTTATCTGCTTGTGCCTCAGTTTCCTCATCTGAAATGTGAAGATAGTAATAGTGCCTACTTTAAGGACTGTTGTAAGAAAATTAATTGGAACATATAAAAATCTCGCCAGGCACAGGATGAGTCCTCAATAAGTATCAGTTATTACCATTACATTTTATTATTATATTTGTTATATTATTATTTACCATTCCTCCATGCTCATATATAACACTTTACAAAACAATTTTTATTCACCTTTATTTGTGCATTTCAGTGAGAATCACTCTGACAGTGAACAGACATGGTAATATAAAGACAGGTTGGCCAAAGAGAATCAGCAGCCCAGTAACAGTGAAAGTGTGACATGGAAAGGGATTTTTTTTTTTCTAAGTTGACCAAAAGCTTGATTTTCCCTTCTTTTTTTTTTGACCCAGCATTTGGGACAGCCAGGAAATAATCACCACTCCCTGCCTCTTCCCTCCCACCCTATGCTTCCTCATACCCCAGTCCAACTGAGCTCTGAAAATATTTTCCAAGCATGTGAAGCTCACTTCATGCCAACTAAGGACTCAAAACTTGCCGTTGATTTTGAATTTTTCTCCCATCTATACCTTAAAGCTCATCAAATGACCACTGTAAGGATAATTAGTTTAAGAAGGGGCCATTATCCCTTTATCCTTTGTTGAAACTGAAAGCTGTATTTTGTCAAAACTAAATTCAGATCCCAAGAGGACCTAAGTTTAGTTCAAACGTCAAAAAGGAGGCAACTCAAGCTGTGTTTACAATCTGGCAGTTTACTTCCCTCATATGTAGATAGCACTAGGCAAGCCCTACAGATCAGACTTTAAGGTAGCAGTAATAAGCATTTCTAGTCTCTCTGGGAACTGTTTAGGGAAATAAAATCCTTTCATTCAAACTACCCATTTAGATCTCTCCTTCCAGGGCAAACTTCTATAGTATTTTAGTAAAGAAATGTGAACTAGTCAAATCTTAAAAAAAAAAAAAAAAAAAGAGTAAACTTGATAACTTTCTGAGACAGATTCCCTTTTTCCAGAAACTTCTATTCTCTTAGGTGACTCTGAGGAAAGAGGTCAAAATATTGAGTTTGAGCAATTTAAATAAGAGACATTGAGTAATTTAGAAATGAGACGTTCAGTACAAGACCCATTCATTTAAATTACATGGAAATCCAAGGTAGACTGTGTGTAATTAGGAACTGTGTAAGTCCTCAGGCAATTTCAGTGGGGGTTAGGAGATTGCTTTAATAGAATATGACAAGGTTCCTTTTGTTTTTCATAAAATATTGTATTCCCCCTTGAAATGTAACAGATCCTTAATGAAATCACAGCCTCTTTATTGGTAGGGAATACTTTTTATGTTTTGAGAGATCAACAATGTCAAAACAATTACTGCAAATTAATGATGGACCAACCTCAAAAGATTTATAGATTGTTCAAACATATGAAACCTCATGTAAGCCTCTAGTTAAAATCTTACCTGATAAGATGCTCCCAGGAGAGACATAAGGGCCCATGGAATGCACGGTTTCTCTTAAGAAAAATAATACTGGACAAGGAGAGAGGAAATCTGATTTTTACTGGTTCTGTTAATCAACCTCCTGGATTATCCCAAAGAAATAACTAGGAGTCTCTGGTCATGCTCTTCCATTTGTTTTCTTTTCTTTATTTCTTGGGGATTGCTTATTTATGAAGAGAGTAAATTGTTTTCTGTGAAGCACTGGAAGACTTGAGGAATAAAAGTGTTTTCACGGTTTATAAAATAAAACCCAAGGTTGGGTCAATAGTAATAGTTTCTGCTTAACCAGAAACATACTTCATTTGGTCCTCAATAGTATAATCACAGGTTCTGGCCAAGTCCATAAGCAAGATTATGATGGTATATGATAGCCAGTACCACATATATTTAATGTGACTTATTAATAGCTAATAGGAAAAGGAGTATGTCAAAGTTGTATATTGTCACCCTCCTTATTTAACTTATATGCAGAGTACATCATGAGAAATGCTGGGCTGGAAGAAAAACAAGCTGGAATCAAGAAAGCAGGGAGAAATATCAGTAACCTCAGATATGCAGATGACACACTACCCTTATGGCAGAAAGTGAAGAGGAACTAAAAAGCCTCTTGATGAAAGTGAAAGAGGAGAGTGAAAAAGTTGGCTTAAAGCTCAACATTCAGATAACGAAGATCATGGCATCCAGTCCCATCACTTCATGGGAAATAGATGGGAAAACGGTGGAAACAGTGGCTGACTTTCTTTTGGGGCTCCAAAATCACTGCAGATGGTGATTGCAGCCATGAAATTAAAAGACACTTACTCCTTGGAAGGAAAATTATGGCCAACCTAAATAGCATATTCAAAAGCAGAGACATTACTTTGCCAACAAAAGTCCATCTAGTCAAGGCTATGGTTTTTCCTGTAGTCATGTATGGATGTGAGAGTTGGACTGTGAAGAAAGCTGAGCACCAAAGAATTGATGCTTTTGAACTGTGTTGTTGGAGAAGACTCTTGAAAGTCCCTTGGACTGCAAGGAGAGCCGACCAGTCCATTCTAAAGATCAGTCCTGGGAGGAATTCTTTGGAAGGATGATGCTAAAGCTGAAACTCCAGTACTTCGGCCACTTCATGCGAAGAGTTGACTCATTGGAAAAGACTCTGATGCTGGGAGGGATTGGGGACAGGAGGAGAAGGGGACAACAGAGGATGAGATGGCTGGATGGCATCACTGAGTCAATGGACATGAATTTGAGTAAACTCCGGGAGTTGGTGATGGACAGGGAGGCCTGGCGTGCTGCAATTCATGGGGTTGCAAAGAGTTGGACACGACTGAGCAACTGAACTGGACTGAACTGAAGAGAACTGAGAAAAAAGCAAACCAAAACTTTGTTTTATAAGTAAGTCATGCCAAACTAAGCTCTTTTCCTTGTATGACTATATGGATACTTGGTGGTAAGTCAACACAGAACCCTTGCAAAGTGGAGATCTTGATTTCAGACAAACATGAAATTAAATAGCTTGTACTATCAGAGACTAGATAAATCAGTGTAGGCTGATAAGGTGCTCTATAATTGTTTCAGTCTTCCTTGGCTTTAAAAATTTTTTTTTCCCAATGTGAGATTATCAAACCCACAGAGAACAGAAGGAGGTGGGGAGGGAGAATGGCCATGTTGGATTTGCAGCCTCAAGACTCAATACACAGAACAGGCCGGAGGACACACTGGGATAAGCCCAGATGAATGGTGGCAGGGGTAGAGCCTTCATTTAAGTTTGAACATGCAAGTGCAAACTGCACATACATGGATATACAAGACAGAAGGGATACTGAGTCTTAGTGGTTTGTACATAAATGCCCATGGTCTTTGGTTGACTCAAAGTGCAGAATGTACTAACTGTGAAGTGACTGTCGTGTGAATGTAACGACAGCTCACACATATACTTATAGGTCAGGCACTGTTCCAAACTGCTCAGAGCATTATTTCATGGATTCCTTGTTCATTATTTTAAAGGTGAAAAAGCAGAGGTAGACAAGGGGCAAGTAACTTATCTTGGGGCAGAATCAGGTCAGCATTGTCGGCATCTGCTCCCAGAGATGCTCTGAGTCTCTATTTCCACATCCCTTTCAGCTCAGGGAATGTAACTGCTCGTTGTTCTCTTGGTGGGAGTTGGGCTCTCAGTTCTCTGTCCATCTTAAGAAGGAGAAGGATAAAACGCAATATAATTGTAGAGAGGCAAAGCTATATAAGAAATAGAAATGCTTGCCTGGAGGGTAGAAAAGCTGGTCAAGTCATGATAGGTGTTCTCAGATGTCTAGACTAGAGATTGTCAAGGAAAAGAATACATTTGTTCATGTATTTCCATAGGGGATAGAATTTACAGGAAAGCAAACTGCTGCCCAATATATGTTCTTACCACACAAATGATCCAAACCAAGACGTGCTGCTTTGTGAGATATGAGCATCTCATCCATGGAATGATCAAAAGGAAGCCAGATCAAGCCATGGGGTTATGCAATGGTGGGAAGCTCACCCAGATGGCTCCTAGGGTGCCTTCCAAAATACGAAGCTTTGGATAATCAGAGAAAAGTTTAAAGCAGAAACACTTGTGAACCGCTTCACTTCCTCCACCTAATACACAACACAACATATGCATACATACACTGTCCTTCACTGTCTCCATGCGTATTCTTATATGGTAGCAATTACTCTGGGTTTGCAGCTAGTAGACCTGAATTCTAAACATTTTACTTGAATATCTCTGCCCCTTTAGTTTCTCTTTCTGTGAATGAGAAAGAAGGAAGGAAATAAAGAAGCAAGCAATGAGGAAAGGAAAGAAAGAAGGAAGAAAGGAAGGGAAGGCATGAAAAGAAAACAAAAACATAAAATTAAAAGGTAAGAAAAACATTATGCAACCCCATGGACTGCAGCCCACCAAACTTCTCTGTCCATGGAATTCTCCAGGCAAGAATGGGCTGGCATTTCCTTCTCCAGGGGATCTTCCCAACCTAGGTGTTGAATCTGCACCTCCTGCCTTAGCAGGTGGATTCTTTAGTGCTGAGCCACCAGTGAAGCCCAGAGTTTTAATTTAAAATGAAAGGAAGGAAGAAAGGAAGGGAGGATGTGAGGAGAAAATAAAAACATAAAATTAAAAAGGTAAGAAAAATGTTATAGATTTAGTCATGCTTCTCACTTTATACTTTCCTAAACATTTGTGAAACTACCATGAGATAGCAGATTAGCAAAGAATTATATATTTAGTACTCTGTAAATTCCAAGCACTAAGGGATTATTGCCTACAGCAGTCTGGCTTAGTATCCTGCATGAATCCTGGGTCATGGGATTGAGCCATATGAATTGGTTAATTACATCCTGTCCTCTGACCACACGCTCTGTGCCTAAGTCATCTGGCATGTGATGAATGGCTATTCTTGACTGTACCAGGGATGGCGGGAGAGAGTGAGAAGAGCTCAGTACAGAGCTGTCTCCACCACCAAGTGACAACTCAAAATAGAATCCTTCGTCATTGTGCATAGTGAGATCATCTCAGTACATTAAGGATCACACTTTTAGCAACAGAGAAATTTTTTGCAAGTAGAGACATTTTACATTTAAACAAAGAAGAGTTCAAGTGGAAAATATATACATATGCATACACACTATGTATAAATGTGTACAGTCTGCACGTGTATGTACGTGTCTATGTATGAAAAAAATGTCAGAATGCAAAACTGAAAAAAATAAATGCCTAAGTCAATGACTTAATTTTTATGCATTCCTAGCCAAAGAAATAAATGAACCCTTATTAATGCCATCAATATCTAGCATCTACTTCCTTTCATTCACATCAACTTTAAAATAAATCTGCAGAAAGTATGCATGAGTGTCAGTCGTATCTGACTCTTTGTGACCCCATGGACTGTAGCCCACCAGGCCCAACTGTCCAAGGAATTGTCCAGGCAAGAATGTATTGCCATTTCCTTCTCTAGCAGAAATTATAGGAGCTTATATAATAAAACAACACAAGAATCTTCTAAACAATTTTAGAATGCATTTTTAAACATAACAAATCAAATGCTACTATTTGTATATCAGAAATGAGGACACAAGCAGATCAATTATAAACATAATACCCTTAGGAAGTTGGATATTATGTTATATCCATAAGTAAGATAACAGATGTAGTATAAATGTCAAAACTGGAAATGAAGTGGTTTATTTTTCAATTTCCCTAGATTTACATTAAGGAAGTTCAATTGAACCTTGAAATCATAATTATAATACAGAGGTTAAAAGGCATTCAACAAGAGGAAAGCCCTTTAGCTAAAGATTGGTTTAGGGCAGGAAGCATTACATATTGCACAGGAGAGCAAACCAAAGAGAAAAAAAACTATCAACTCAAATTGGCATAAAACCATCAAGAATAATAAAATATTATGAAATTAGGTAAAGTGTCCGGATGAGCTTTACATCTTGAAACCTTCTCATGCTACAGATTATCTTAGTACATAGCACTTTTTTAAGTGATAGCTTAGATATCATTCCAGAGAGTTTTGTGACTTGCTCTGTGATTATTTGGAAAGTTACAAATCTCTAAAACACTGTTAAATATTGTAGTTTGCACCTGTAGTGAAAAATTCTTATGAGCTGTGGGGGAGATGGCTAGCAGACCACCAGAAGTTTTCCTTCCCTTCTTCCTAGGCATGCAGCTACATTACACTTTCTCAGCCTCTCTTGCAGCTACATGTGGCCATGTGACCAATTTCTCATCAATAAACAATGTACGGAACTTATGTGAGCAATTTTCACTTTACTTGCTTGAGAGGAGACTCCTGGCTCTGGACTTCTGCTGTTATCCTTTTCTTCGAGGCTGCAGTAGCCAGAACCTGGAAAACAACATGTGGAGGACCATGTGATGCAGGTGGCAGGGCAGCCACCAGCTGAGTCCCTGATGAATTTGTGAGAGCTACTCCATCTACTTCAAACTCTCATCTTAGAACTTTTAACATGTGTGAGAAATAAACATCTTTGTTTCATAAGCTAACTTTTTCCTGGATCTCTTGTTACAGCATATTAACATCTTTTTAATTAATATGTAAGCTTTCAGTTATTTTCATTATCTTCTTGTACACAAAAATGTGCTGCAGAGATAAATTTAAATATTTTAATGAAAATTACTGCACAAAAAAGATAAAATAATGTTTTGCTATCATATTTTTGGACTTCCCTGGTGACTCGGTGGTAAAGAATTCACCTGCCAATGCAGGAGATGTTGGTTTGATCTCTGGGTTAGAAAGATCCCCTGGAGAAGGAAATGGAAACCCACTCCAGTATTCGTGCCTGGAAAATCTCATGAGCAGGAGAGGCTGGTGGACTATACTCCATAGGGTCACAAGAGAGTTGGACATGACTTAGTGACTAAACAACGACAAAAAATCATATTTCTAACGGTTAACTGTATTATCTTAGATTTTTTTAAATTGTTTTCATTATTGTCATTTCATTTACTCATACAGCTATGTTGTTCAGTTGCTAAAGACTCTGCAACCCCATGGTCTGCAGCACATCAGGATCCTCTGTTCTCCACTGTCTCCCAGAGTTTGCTCAAATTCATGTCCATTGAATTGGTGATGCTATCTAACCATCTCAGCTTCTGGTGCCCCTTCTCCTTTTGCCTTTGATCTTTCCCAGCATAAGAGTCTTTTCCAATGAGTCAGATCTTCACATCTGGAACATCAGGCAAAGTATTAGAACTTCAGCTGTGGCATCAGTACTTCCAATGAATATTCAGGGTTGATTTTCTTTAGGATTGTTTGGTTTGATCTTGCAGTCCAAGGGACTCTCAAGAGTCTTCTCCAACACCACAATTCAAAAGCATCAGTTCTTCAGCACTCAACCTTCTTTATGGCCCAAGTCTCACATTCATACATGACTACTGGAAAAACCATACCTTTGACTATGCAGACCTTTGTTGGAAAGTGATGTTTCTGCTTTTTAATATGCTGTCTAGGTTTGTCAAAGCTGTCCTTACAAAGAGCAAGAAACTTTTAATTTCATAAAACTATGAGCTTTTTATAAAAGCAGAGTAAATTATCTGAGTTCAGGGAGTTTGAGGGAGAACTCTCATCTTAGATTGCACACTAATCATTAACATGAAAAGAACACTTACAAATTTTCCTGAGTTATTTCTACATCCAAATTGTTTTGATAGGCAAATAGAATGAAAAAAGAAGATTGAAGATTGAAGCTTACTGATCAGAAATGAGTTAACATAGCAGGCCTGAAACTGCTATCCTTAGAAAGACCCATTTACAACTTTGGTCCTTAGCTGACACCTGTGACTTCCCTCCATTCCCCAACTGATAAAACTAGCTTTCTGTTCCTAAAGTATTTGTGCAAACAATGTGGTATAGGCCAAACACCTGCCTTCCATCAGGCAGTCTGGACTCTTGATACATGCTAGATAAAGGGTGCGTACATGAACAGCTCCCATTAGGAGCCTTGGGCAGAGAGCTTCTATTGATGGACACCGTATCTGGCTTTTGACTTTGGATGATTTAGGCACAGCCTGTGTGCCTCTACAAGGAAAGAACTCTTGAAAACTCGTACCTGGATTTCTCCAGACTTTGCCCCATGTACTTTTTTCCAGAGCTGATTCTGCTTTGTTTCCTTTCGCTGTAATGAATCCTATGTTAAATCTCATGAGGGGGTGTAAGTGCTCTAAGCAAATCACCAAACCTGGGGTTGGTCAGGGATCCCCTATACTCTTACTAATTAGAATTTAGAATTGAAATAGCTAATGGTAAAATAAGAGAGTTGGAAATATCCTAACCAACTGGGAAAGCTGAATACAAGGTACAAAACTCTTGACTATCAGAACGTATGTATGAGGTATGGAGTTTTCCAAAATGAATAAAATATTCAAAGATTGAGAGTACCACCTCAAATGACTGTAAAATAATACTGCTAGATATTTATATGGGATCTCCAGGTTCCTGGTTTGGAATAGCCCTGTGAGGCTGGCAGGCCAGTGGACATCATCATCTCCACTTTCAGAGTAAGGGGCTGAGGTGCAGACTTGCCCAAGGTTATAAAGCCAGGATTGTACAGCAGACATGAGAAACAAGCCTCCTGAAGCTTAGTCACCTTCTAATTCTCCTAAGTCAGTTTTTACAATCTATGTTTCTGAGGGTCCCAGAAGGCTGAGGAAATACTGTAAGGGTTACCTCAGGAAGGGATGAGGAGGCCAGGCAGGAAGACCCTACACCTTCTCAGCTTTATCCAAATGGCTCCACACTTATCAGTTTTGCATATAGGAATCTGTTTAACATAAAGACAAAAATTCCACGAATTTTTGTTTCTTTGTTTGAATACCACTGAATATCTTTCAGTTCCTTGTGCTCTGCTATGCTTAGTTTCTCAGTAGTGTCTGACTCTTTGCGACCCCATAGACTATAGCCCACCAGGCTCCTCTGTCTATGGGGATTCTCCAGGCAAAAATACTGGAGTGGGTTGCCATGCCCTCCTCCAGGGGATCTTCCCAACCCACGGATAGAACCCAGGTCCCCTGCATTACAGGCAGATTCTTTACCATCTTAGCTACCAAGGAAAGTAAAATCAACAATCAATGCTAAAATTCAGTTTTTTAGTGTTTACTTTTTTAAAATATTTATTTAAATTGGAGGCTAGTTACTTTACAATATTGTAGTCGTTTTTGCCATACATTGACATGGATCAGCCATGGGTTTACATGTGTTCCCCATCCTGAACACCCCTCCCACCTCCCTCCCCATCCCATCCCTCTGAATCATCCCAGTGCACCAGCCCTGAGCACCCTGTCTCATGCTTTGAACCTGGACTGGTGATCTGTTTCACATATGGTAATATACATGTTTCAGTGCTAGTCTCTCAGATCATCCCACCCTCGCCTTATCACACAGAGTCCAAAAGTCTGTTCTATACATACATGTCTCTTTTGCTGTCTCACATATAGGGTTAACGTTACCATCTTTCTAAATTTCACATATATGCGTTAGTATACTGTATTGGTGTTTTTCTTTCTGGTTTACTTCACTCTGTATAATAGGCTCCAGTTTCATCCACCTCATTAGAACTGATTCAAATGTATTCTTTTAAATGGTTGAGTAATATTCCATTGTGTATATGTACCACAGCTTTCTCTTCCATTCATCTGCTGATGGACATCTAGGTTGCTTCCATATCCTGGCTATTATAAACAGTGCTGCGATGAACATTGGGGTACACGTGTCTCTTTCAATTCTTGTTTTCTCGGTGTGTATGCCCAGCAGTGGGATTGCTGGGTCATATGGCAGTTCTATTTCCAGTTTTTTAAGGAATCTCCACACTATTCTCCATAGTGGCTGTACTAGTTTGTATTCCCATCAACAGCGTAAGAGGGTTCCCTTTTCTCCACACCCTCTCCAGGATTTATTGTTTGTAGATTTTTGGATAGCAACTAGTCCAACCATCATGAGATGGTACCTCATTGTGGTTTTGATTTGCATTTCTCTGATAATGAGAGTAACAGGCAAATTTGGCCTTGGAATGTGGAATGAAGCAGGGCAAAGACTAATAGACTTTTGCCAAGAAAATGCACTGGTCATACCAAACATCCTCTTCCAACAACACAAGAGAAGACTCTACACATGGACATCACCAGATGGTCAAAACCGAAATCAGATTGATTATATTCTTTGCAGCCAAAGATGGAGAAGCTCTGTGCAGTCAACAAAAACAAGACCAGGAGCTGACTGTGGCTCAGATCATGAACTCCTTACTACCAAATTCAGACTGAAATTGAAGAAAGTAGGGAAAACCACTAGACCATTCAGGTATGACCTAAATCAAATCCCTTATGATTATACAGTGGAAGTGAGACACAGATTTAAGGGCCTAGATCTGATAGACAGAGTGCCTGATGAACTATGGAATGAGGTTCATGACATTGTACAGGAGACAGGGATCAAGACCATCCCCATGGAAAAGAAATGCAAAAAAGCAAAATGGCTGTCTGGAGAGGCCTTACAAATAGCTGTGAAAAGAAGAGAGGCAAAAAGCAAAGGAGAAAATAAAAGATATAGGCATCTGAATGCAGAGTTCCAAAGAACAACAAGAAGAGATAAGAAAGCCTTCTTCAGCGATCAATGCAAAGAAATAGAGGAAAACAACAGAATGGAAAGACTTGAGATCTCTTCAAGAAAATCAGAGATAACAAAGGAAAATTTCATGCAAAGATGGGCTCGATAAAGGACAGAAATGGTCTGGACCTAACAGAAGCAGAAGATATTAAGAAGAGGTGGCAAGAATACACTGAAGAACTGTACAAAAAGATCTTCACGACCCAGATAATCATGATGATGTGATTACTAATCTAGAGTCAGACATCTGGAATGTGAAGTCAAGTGGGCCCAAGAAAGCATCACTATGAACAAAGCTAGTGGAGGAGATGGAATTCCAGTGGAGTTTCAAATCCTGAAAGATGATGCTGTGAAAGTGCTGCACTCAATATGCCAGCAAATTTGGAAAACTCAGCAGTGGCCACAGGACCAGAAAAGGTCAGTTTTCATTCCAATTCCAAAGAAAGGCAATGCCAAAGAATGCTCAAACTACCGCACAATTGCACTCATCTCACATGCTAGTAAAGTAATGCTCAAAATTCTCCAAGCCAGGCTTCAGCAATACGTGAGCTGTGAACTCCCTGATGTTCAAGCTGATTTTAGAAAAGGCAGAGGAACCAGAAATCAAATTACCAACTTCAGCTGGATCATGGAAAAAGCAAGAGAGTTCCAGAAAAACATCTATTTCTGCTTAATTGACTATGCCAAAGCCCTTGATTGTGTGGATCACAATAAACTGTGGAAAATTCTGAAAGAGATGGGAATACCAGACCCCCTGACCTGCCTCTTGAGAAATCTGTATGCAGGTCAAGAAGCAACAGTTAGAAGTGGACATGGAACAACAGACTGGTTCCAAATAGGAAAAGGAGTACGTCAAGGCTGTATATTGTCACTCTGCTTATTTAACTTATATGCAGAGTACATCATGAGAAACGCTGGACTGGAAGAAACACAAGCTGGAATCAAGATTGCCGGAAGAAATATCAATAACCTCAGATATGCAGATGACACCACCCTTAAGGCAGAAAGTGAAGAGGAGCTAAAAAGCCTCTTGATGAAAATGAAAGAGGAGAGCGAAAAAGTTGGCTTAAAGCTCAACATTCAGAAAATGAAGATCATGGCATCCGGTCCCATCACTTCATGGGAAATAGATGGGGAAACAGTGGAAACAGTGTCAGACTTTATTTTGGGGGCTCCAAAATTACTGTGGATGATGACTGCAGCCATGAAATTAAAAGACGCTTACTCCTTGGAAGGAAAGTTATGACCAATCTAGATAGTATATTCAAAAGCAGAGACATTACTTTGCCAACTATGGTCCGTCTAATCAAGGCTATGGTTTTCCCAGTGGTCATGTATGGATGTGAGAGTTGAACTGTGAAGAAAGCTGAGTGCCGAAGAATTGATGCTTTTGAACTGTGGTGTTGGAGAAGACTCTTGCAAGTCCCTTGGACTGCAAGGAGCTCCAACCAGTCCATTCTGAAGGAGATCAACCCTGGGATTTCTTTGGAAGGGAATGATGCTGAAGCTGAAGCTCCAGTACTTTGGGCACCTCATGTGAAGAGTTGACTCATTGGAAAAGACTCTGATGCTGGGAGGGATTGGGGTCAGGAGGAGAAGGGGACGACTGAGGATGAGATGGCTGGATGGCATCATGGACTCGATGGACGTGAGTCTGAGTGAACTCTGAGAGATGGTGATGAACAGGGAGGCCTGGCGTTCTGTGATTCATGGGGTCACAAAGAGTCGGACACAACTGAGCAACTGAACTGAACTGATAATGAGTGATGTTGAGCATCTTTTCATGTGTTTGTTAGCCATCTGTATGTCTTCTTTGGAGAAATGTCTGTTTAGTTCTTTGGCCCATTTTTTAATGGGTCATTTACTTTTCTGGAACTGAGCCGAAGATGTTTCTTGTATATTTTTGAGATTAATTCTTTGTCAGTTGCTTCATTTGCTATTATTTTCTTCCATTCTGAATGCTGTCTTTTCACTTTGCTTATAGTTTCTTTCATTGTGCAAAAGCTTTTAAGTTTAATTAGGTCCCATTTGTTTATTTTTGCTTTTATTTCCATTACTCTGGGAGGTGGGTCATAGAAGATCCTGCTGTGACTTATGTCGGAGAGTGTTTGCCTATGTTTTCCTCTAGGAGTTTTATAGTTTCTGGTCTTACATTCAGATCTTTAATCCATTTTGAGTTTATTTTTGTGTATGGTGCTAGAAAGTGTTCTAGTTTCAGTCTTTTCAAGTGGTTGACCAGTTTTCCCAGAACCACTTGTTAAAGAGATTGTCTTTTCTCCATTGTATATTCTTGCCTCCTTTGTCAAAGATAAGGTGTCCATTGGTGCATGGATTTATCTCTGGGCTTTCTATTTTGTTCCATTGATCTATATTTCTGTCTTTGTGCCAGTACCGTACTGTCTTCATGACTTAGCTTTGTAGTATAGCCTGAAGTCAGGCAGATTGATTCTTCTGGTCCTTTCTTCTTTCTCAAGATTGCTTTGGCTATTCAAGGTTTTTTGTTTGTTTGTTTGTTTGTGTTTTCTTTCTATTTCCATACAAATTGTGAAATTATTTTTTCTAATTCTGTGAAAAATATCATTGATAGCTTGATAGGGATTTCATTGAATCTATAGATTGCTTTGGGTAGTATACTTATTTTCACTATATTGATTCTTCTGATCCATGAAAATGGTGTATTTCTCCATCTATTTGTGTCTTCTTTGATTTCTTTCATCCGTGTTTTATAGTTTTCTACATATAGGTCCTTTGTTTCTTTTGGTAGATATATTCCTAAGTATTTTATTCTTTTTGTTGCAGTGGTCAATGGAATTGTTTCCTTAATTTCTCTTTCTGTTTTCTCATTATTAGCATATAGGAATGCAAGGGATTTCTGTGTGCTAATTTTATATCCTGCAACTTTACTATATTCATTGACTAGCTCTAGTAATTTTCTGGTAGAGTCTTTAGGGTTTTCTATGTAGAGGATCATGTCATCTGCAAACAGTGAGAATTTTATTTCTTTTTTTCCAATCTGGATTCCTTTTATTTCTTTTTCTGCTCTGATTTCTGTGGCCAAAACTTTCAAAACTATGTTGAATAGTAGTGGTGAGAGTGAGCACCCTTGCCTTGTTCTTGACTTTAGGGGAAATGCTTTCAATTTTTCACCATTGAGGATAATGTTCGCTGTGGGTTTGTCATATATAGCTTTTATTATGGAGAAGGCAATGGCATCCCACTCCAGTACTCTTGCCTGGAAAATCCCATGGAAGGAGGAGCCTGGTAGGCTGCTGTCCATGGGGTCGCTGAGTCAGACACAACTGAGTGACTTCACTATCATTTTTCACTTTCATGCATTGGAGAAGGAAATGGCAACCCACTCCAGTGTTCTTTTCTGGAGAATCCCAGGGATGAGGGAGCATGGTGGGCTGCCGTCTGTGGGGTCGCACAGAGTCGGACACGACTGAAGCGACTTAGCAGCAGCAGCAGCAACAGCAGCTTTTATTATGTTGAGGTATGTTCCTTCTAGTCCTGCTTTCTGGAAAGCTTTTATCATAAATGGATGTTGAATTTTGTCAAACACTTTCTCTGCATCTATTGAGATAATCATATGGCTTTTTTCTTTCAATTTGTTAATGTGGTGTATCACATTGATTGATTTGTGAATAATGAATCCTTGCGTTCCTGGGATAAAGCCCACTTGGTCATGATGTATGATCTTTTCAATATGTTGTTGGATTCTGTTTGCTAGAATTTTGTTAAGGATTTTTGCATCTATGTTCATCAGTGATATTGGTTTGTAGTTTTCTTTTTTGTGGCATCTTTGTCTGGTTTTGGTATTAGGGTGATGGTGGCCTCATAGAATGAGTTCGGAAGTTTACCTTTCTCTGCAATTTTCTGGAAGAGTTTAAGTAAGATAGGTGTTAGCTCTTCTCTAAATTTTTGGTAGAATTCAGCTCTGAAGCCGTCAGGTCCTGGGTTTTTGTTTGCTGGAAGGTTTCTGATTACAGTTTCAATTTCCGTGCTTGTGATGGGTCTGTTAAGATTTTCTATTTCTTCCTGGTTCAGTTTTGGAAAGTTATACTTTTCTAAGAATTTGTCCATTTCTTCCAAGTTGTGCATTTTATTGGCATATTGTTGCTGAGAGTAGTCTCTTGTGAGCCTTTGTATTTCTGCGTTGTCTGTTGTGATGTCTCCATTTTCATTTCTAACTTTGTTGATTTGATTTTTCTCCTTTTGTTTCTTGATAAGTCTGGCTAATGGTTTGTCAATTTTATTTATCTTTTCAGAGTACCAGCTTTTAGCTCTGTTGATTTTTGCTCTGGTCTCTTTTGTTTCTTTTGCATTTATTTCTGCCTTAATTTTTTAAGATTTCTTTCCTTCTACTAACTCTGCGATTCTTCATTTCTTCCTTTTCTAGTTGCTTTAGGTGTTCAGTTCAGTTGCTCAGTCATGTCCGACTCTTTGCGACCCCATGAATCGCAGCACACCAGGCCTCCCTCTCCATCACCAACTCCCAGAGTTCACTCACACTCATGTCCATCGAGTTGGTGATACCGTCCGGCCATCTCATCCTCTGTCATCCCCTTCTCCTCCTGCTCCCGATCCCTCCCAGCATCAGAGTCTTTTCCAGTGAGTCAACTCTTCACACGAGGTGGCCAAAGTACTGAAGTTTCAGCTTTAGCATCATTCCTTCCAAAGTACACCCAGGACTGATCTCCTTTAGAATGGACTGGTTGGATCGCCTTGCTTTAGGTGTAGTGAAGTGAAGTCACTCAGTCATGGCTGACTTTTTGCGACCCCATGGACTGTAGCCTACCAATCCCATTGACAGAGTGTCAATGGGATTTTCCAGGCAATAGTAGTGGAGTGGATTGCCATTAGGTGTAGAGTTAGGTTATTTATTTGACTTTTTTCTTATTTCTTGAGGTAAGCCTGTAATTGCTATGTACTTTCCCCTTAGCACTGCTTTTATAGCGTCACACAGGTTTTGGGTTGTTGCGTTTTCATTTTCATCCATTTCTATGCATATTTTAATTTCTTTTTGATTTCTTCTATGATTTATGAAGCGTGTTGCTTTAGCCTCCATATATATGTTGGAATTTTTAATAGTTTTTTTCCTGTAATTGACGTCTAATCTTACTGCATTGTGGTAAAAAGATGATTGAAATGATTTCAATTTTTTTGAATTTACCAAGGCTAGATTTATGGCCCAGGATGTGATCTATCCTGGAGAAGGTTCCGTGTGCACTTGAGAAAAAGGTGAAATTTATTGTTTTGGGGTGAAATGTCCTATAGATATCAATTAGGTCTAACTAGTCCATTGTGTCACTTAAAGTTTGTGTTTCCTTGTTAATTTTCTGTTTAGTTGATCTATTGATAGGTGTGAGTGGGGTATTAAAGTCTCCCACTATTATTGTGTTATTGTTAGTTTCCCCTTTCATACTTGTTAGCATTTGCCTTACATACTGCAGTGCTCCTATGTTGGGTGCATTTATAATTGTTGTATCTTCTTCTTGGATTGATCTTTTGGTCATTATGTAGTGTCCTCTTTGTCTCTTTTCACAGCCTTTATTTTGTAAAGTCTATTTTATCTGATATGAGTATTCCTACTCCTGCTTTTTTTTTTCTTTCTTTTTTTTTTTTTTTTTTTTTGGTCTCCATTTGCATGGCATATCTTTTTCCAGCCCTTCACTTTCAGTCTGTTTATGTCCCTTGTTTTGAGGTGGGTCACTTGTAGATAGCATATATAGAGGTCTTGTTTTTTTAACCCATGCAGCCAGTCTTTGTCTTTTGGTTGGGGCATTCAACCCATTTACATTTAAGGTAATTATTGATAAGCATGGTCCTGTTGCCATTTACTTTGTTGTTTTGGTTTTGAGTTTATATACCCTTTCTGTGTTTCTGTCTAGAGAAGATCCTTTAGCATTTGTTGAAGAGCTGGTTTGGTGGTGCTGAATTCTTTCAGCTTTGCTTGTCTGTAAAGCTTTTGATTTCTTCTTCATATTTGAATGAGATCCTTGCTGGGTACAGTTATCCAGGTTGTAGGTTTTCTCTTTCGTCACTTTATGTATGTCCTGCCATTCCCTTCTGGCCTGCAGAGTTTCTACTGAAAGATCAGCTGTTATCCTTATGGGAATCCCCTTGTGTGTTATTTGTTGTTTTTCCCTTGCAGCTTTTAATATTTGTTCTTTGCGTTTGATACTTGTTAACTTGATTAGTGTGTGTCCTGGCGTGTTCCGCCTTGGGTTTATCCTGTTTGGGACTCTGGGTTTCTTGGACTTGTGCGACTATTTCCTTCCCCATTTAGGGAAGTTTTCAACTATTATCTCCTTGAGTATTTTCCTATGGCCTTTCTTTTTGTCTTCTGGGACTCCTATGATTCAAATGTTGGGGCATTTCACATTGTCCCAGAGGTCCCTGAGGTCGTCCTCATTTCTTTTAATTCTTTTTTCTTTTTCCTCTCTGCTTCATTTATTTCTACCATTTCTAATATGGTAGAAATCACTTATCCTGTCTTCTGCCTTTGTTATTCTACTGTTGGTTCTCTCTAGAGTGTTTTTTTTAATCTCATTTATTGCATTATTCATTATGTTATGATTGACTTTTTTTCAGTTCTTCTAGGTCCTTGTTAAACTTTCCTTGCATCTTCTCAATCCTTGTCTTCAGGCTATTTATCTGTAGCTCCATTTTGTTTTCAAGATTTTGGACCATTTTTACTATCATTATTCTGAATTCTTTTTCAGGTAGACTCCCTATCTCCTCCTCTTTTGTTTGGTTTGCTGGGCTTTTATCATGTTCCTTTACCTGCTGAGTATTTCTCTGCCTGTTCATCTTGTTTAGATTGCTGTGTTTGGGGTGGCCTTTCTGTGTTCTGACTGTTTGTGGTTTCTCTTTACTGTGGAGGTTCCTCCTTGTGGGTGGGGTTGGGCGAGTGGCTTGTCAAGGTTTCTTGGTTAGGGAAGTTTGCATCAGTGTTCTGGTGGGTGGAGCTGGATTTCTTCTCTCTGGAGTGCAATGAAGTGTCCAGTAGTGAGTTTTGAGATGTCTATGGGTTTGGTGTGATTTGGGGCAGCCTGTATATTGAAGCTCAGGGCTATGTTCCTGTGTTGCTGGAGAATTTGTGTGGTATGTCTTGCTCTGGAACTTGCTGGCCCTTGGGTGGTGTTTGGTTTCAGTGTAGGTATGGAAACTTTTGGATGATCTATTGATTAATGTTCCATGGAGTCAGGAGCTCTCTGGTGTTCTCAGGGTTTGGGCTTAAGCCTCCTGCCTCTGGTTTTCAGTCTTATTCTTACAGTAGCCTCAAGACTTCTCCATCCATACAGCACTGATGATAAAACTTTTAGGTTAATGGTGAAAAGATTCTCCACAGTGAGGGACACCTAGAGAGGTTCACAGAGTTACATGGAGAAGAGAAGAGGGAGGAGGGAGATAGAGGTGACCAGGAGGAGAAGAGTGGGAATCAAAAGGGGAGAGAGCAATCTAGCCAGTAAACAATTCCCCATGTGCTCTCCACAGTCTGGAACCCTCAGAGAGGTTCACAGAGTTACACAGAGAAGAGAAGAGGGAGGAAGGAGATGGAGGTGAGCAGGAAGAGAAAAAGGGGAATCAAAAGGAGAGAGAGAGATCTAGACAGTACTCTGTTCCCTAAGTGTTCGCCATAGTCTGGAACACACACAGAGATTAACAGAGTTGGGTAGAAAAGACAAGGGGGAGGGAGGAGATAGAGGTGACCTCGGGGAGAAAAAGGATAGTCAAAAGGGGCAAAGAGTGATCAAGCCAGTTATCACACTCCTAAGTAAAAATGGGTACTGAAGATTGGATTCTTAAATGTACAAAATTGATAACAAATACCATAAAGCAAAGATTGAAAGTCTAGAATAGAGGTTAGATTCTCAAAAATACAATATTAAAAAAAAATCACAAAAAGTATAAGAAATATATATGAAGTTTGTCTTAAAAATAGGGTCTTTTTTGTGAGGTAATAGTAGGTTATAAAAATGAAAATTAAAGGAGTAATGGAGGACTTTAAAAAAAGTTTAAAAAAATTTTTAATAATAGTAAAAATATATCTAGGACTATCTCTGGAGCTGTTGTGGGCAGTGTGGAGTCAGTTCAGTTTCAGATAGTTCCTTGTTCCAGCTTATACTTCTCAAGATCTATAGGCCCCTTCCAATGTAGTCAGGTGTTAACTACAGGGATTTTAATCTGTTGCATCTGTCACTTGCAAAGTGGTTCCTTCTGTTTATCTGGCTTCTTCTGTTTGCTGGTCTCTTCAGCGTCTAATTTCTGCCCTGACACAAGGGGGCGAAGGTGGCCTCTTGTTTAGGCTCACTTGTTCAGCCCAGCTGTGGTGAGGGAGGAACACTACAAACAAATAGCACTGGCGTGTGTGGGGCGTGCTCACAGTGTCTCGGCCACACTGGCTGTGCCCCGGCTCATGGCGTGTGTGCTTTCCCAGTCTACACTGCTCAGGCTCCAGGTTTCTCTGCAGGGAGCAGGCCCTGGGTTGCATGCACTTCCCAGGTCTAAGCCACTCAGGTTCAGGTTCTTGGCTCCTCCACAAAGGCACAGGTTGGGCCTGCGTTCTGTGCCCCTCCACGGTCAGAGCAGCTCAGGCGACCAGGTGCTTGGGGAGCGCACTCTCCCCAGACGCAGTGCTTCTTATCACCTCCCTGGTCCCAGCCGCTCAGTTTCCGGGCGCGCCCATCTCCGGTGTGCCGTGTGTCTCTTCTGGGGAGCTGATCTCTTGGCTGCAACCCTCTGGGCGGATGTCAACCATACAGAATCCCAGGAAGTCTTGGTTAGAAACTGGAAGCCTGTTCGCAGTTGGGTAGGGGATGCCGTCTTTGTGGCCGCGTTTGCCCCCTTTCCGGCTCTGGCTGGCGCCTGCCTGCCCACTGCCTCTGGCGGGGGATGGGCCGGTCCGCAGCCTGCTAGCTCTCCTCTGGTATTCGCTCAGTCCTTTGTTCTGTGAGCGGGCTGGCAGTGCCTTTGGTTAGGGCTTTTTGCGGGATAGTTCTCTCTCTGTTCTCTCTCTCTCTCTCTCTCTCTCTCTCTCTCTCTCTTGCGGGATAGTTCTCTCTCTGTTCTCTCTCTCTCTCTCTCTCTCTCTCTCTCTCTCTCTCTCTCTCTCTCTCTCTCTCTCTCCCACACTCTCGCTCTCTCTCTCTCACATTAGCTCCCTCAGATTGACCTCAAGGCCTTCAGGTCCAGTCTTCACCCTAAGCAATGCAGGCCAATCCTCCCATTCAGCCCCTGCTTGCTGGTGGCGGATGCGAGGGTCTGGGGTACTTTTCTGCTGGGAGTTGCCGTTAGGCATGTAATCTGTGGGCTTTTAAATTTATTTATTTTTCCTCCCAGTTATGTTGCCCTCCGAGATTCCAAAACTCCCCACAGACCCACTGGTGAGAGGGTTTCCTGGTGTTTGGAAACTTCTCTTTAACACTCCCTTCCGGGACGGATCTCTGTCCCTAACTCTTTTCTCTTTTTATCTTTTATATTTTGTCCTACCTCCTTTCGAAGACAATGGGCTGCTTTTCTGCATGCGTGATATCCTCTGCCAGGGTTCAGAGGTTGTTTTTTGGAACTTGCTCAGCATTCAAATGTTCCTTCAGTGAATTTGTGGGGAAGAAAGTCTAGTTTTTACTTTTTAAAGGTAAATATCCCCTCCACTCCAAAGAGGCTCACAGATTTTAGCAAATGAATCTAAAGCAGATTCTTACTGAATGAGTAGTAATTGTGTGTGGCCACAACCATGATTCTTTTATCCCCCTCTTATACAGCATTTACCTGTTAGTTCCTTCACCACTTCCTTTGTCTTAAACTTCTCTCTGGATTCCCCACTGCTCTCCTCTCTCTAGCACCCTGGAGGCTCCTGTTTCTCTCATACACCATAAACTTATATGCAGAGTACATCATGGGAAGTGCCCAGCTGGATGAATCACAAGCTGGAATCAAGACTGCTGGGAGAAATATCAACAACCTCAGATAGGCAGATGATACCACTCTAATGGCAGAAAATAAAGAGGAACTGAAGAACTTACTGATGAAGGTGAAAGCAGAGAATTTAAAAAGCTGATTTAAAATTCAATATTAAAAAGACTAAGATCACTCTGTTCCACGGTTCCAATTTCATCCATCTCATTAGAACTGAGTCAAATTTATTCTTTTTAAGGGCTGAGTAGTACAGAGTGAAGTAAGCCAGAAAGAAAAACACCAATACAGTATACTGACACATATATATGGAATTTAGAAGATAGTAATGATGACCCTATATGTGAGACAACAAAAGAGACACAGAGGTATAGAATGGACTTTTGGACTCTGAGGGAGAGGGAAAGGGTGGGATGGTTTGGGAGAATGGCATTGAAACATTGAAACATGTATACTATCTTGTAAGAAACGAAGTGCCAGTCTATGTTCAATGCAGGATGCAGGATGCATGGGACTGGTGCACAGGATGATTCAGGTAGATGATGTGGGGTGGGAGGTGGGAGGGGGCTTCGGCATTGGGAGACTGTGTTCACCTGTGGCTGATTCATGTCAATGTATGGCAAAACAAATACAGTATTGTAATTTTTTAAAAATTTAAAAATAAAAAAAAAAAAAAAGACTAAGATCATGGCATCTAGTCCCATCACTTCATGGCAAATAGAAGGGGAAAAAGTAGAAGCAGGGACAGATTTTATTTTCTCAGGCTCCAAAATCCACAGGTGGTGACTGCATCCATGAAATTAAAAGACACTAGCTCCATGGAAGAAAAGTTATGACAAACCTAGACAGTGTAATAAAAAACAGACACATCATTTTGCCAACAAAGGTTTATATAGTCAAAGCTATGATTTTTCTAGTAGTCATGTACAGTGAGAGTTGGGCCATAAAGAAGGCTGAGAGCCCAAGAATTGATGCTTCAAACGTGCTGTAAAAGACCCTTGAGAGTCCCTTGGACAGCATGGAGATCAAACAAGTCAGTCCTAAAGGAAATCAACTCTGAATACACATTGGAAGGACTGATGCTGAAACTCCAATACTTTGGGCTCCTATGCAAAGAGCCAACTCATTGGAAAAGACCCTGATGCTGGGAAAGATTGAGGGCAGGAGGAGAAGAAGGAAACAGAGGATGAGATGGTTGGATGGCATCACCAACTCAATGGATAGGAGTCTGAGCAAGTTCCGGGAGATGGTGCCTGGTGTGCTGCAGTCCATTGGGTCATAGAATCAGACATGACTTAGTGACTGAACAACAACAGCCTGAATATTTCTGCAAAATGGCAATAAATACACCCATCTTAAATAAGCTGAAAAGCATTGAAAGACGTAGCCTCAAACCCACAGGAATCTTTGCTATATTTGCACTACCCTACCACAATCACAATACAGCCAAGCCTTCCCCCAGACTTGGAACCTATAAAGAATCCACTACAAGTGTTTAAGCCATCTGTTTGCTCACAAAGGAAGGTTTAGCCTCTTAAGACATAAAGTATGCAAAATGCTGAGCGTTCCAGGGCTGAGAAATGTTTTCAACTAAATTAAGGTTATCCATCAGAAAGAGGAGGACTGAGCAGAGGGATTGGATGCTCTCAGTGAGTGCTGTGTTCATACATGCCACTGGATCCAGCTGAGAAAAAGAGGCACAAAGGACAGGTCATTAGGACAAGAGAGAAGAGCAGCACAGTCTCTTAGTCATCTTTTCTATTTTAGATTCAGATAAACAAGAACCAAAGCTACAGATGAAAGTTTTAGTTTGGAGCTCAAAGAGAAGGCATCAGTTTCTGTGCTTTTGTCACATTTCTTTACATCATGCTCCAAGTGCCAACATTTCTAAATCTGAAATATAAGGGAGGTAATAAGTGCTTAGTTAATTGTTTATATTACAGTAACAAAAAGACTTTTAAGAAACTGAATACTCAAGTATAAAAATGGTAGTTTTATCTGGTGTCCGGCAGAGTGTTTAGGGAGAATCTGCCAGCCTCTGAGAATGAAACCTTGCTCATTTAATTCAGCAACATCAGATATTACAGTGCACTTTGCTCCATTTTCCAATATCCTACACATTGTCCTAAAGTCTCGTCCACTTGGAAAAAAAAAAAATCTACCCTTAACTCTGCACACAGAGCTACCTGCTTCTTTGCCAACTCCAGTGATCCACACAACAGCTAGCAAGCTGCCACTTTGAAACTCAATGAGCACAGATGATAGTCTGGACATGGCAGAGCCATGAGACCAATTTCCCAGGATGTGGTTACAGTGAATGTCTGAAAAGTTTGGCCTTTTGGAAGTGGGTTATTGTCACCCATCTCATGATGTAGTAGAGCACCTCAATTGCCTATATGTGGAATATGTCCTATTATGTGGATCTGTTCTAAGAGTTCTCAATCCTCACTGCATACAGTAACATACTAGGGAGATTTTTTTTAAATACAGATTTCTGAACCCCACTACAAATTTTGATCCGATAATGAAGATTGAGCTCAGAAATCTTTTTAACAAGCATACCAAAGGGTTCTGATACAGGCAATCTCCGGACTACATTTTAAAAATTGCATTCTCTCTCTTTTACCTGTACCATCCTGATGAACAATTTTTAGTTCTACTGTGAGAAATTCATGATAGAAGAAATAAGCAAAAGCCCTTAACACTGTAATGCCTGTTTAAGGAGTTTCACTCTTCTTGGCTTCTCAGATATTATTACGGGCTGAACAAGGGAGTCATATGTAGGCCATGGCCAGACAATGAACTCCACAATTAAAACTGTTCATAAGAATAAATGCTGGATGTATTCAGAAGTATTCTGGAAGAGCTGAAATGTATACTGTTATGTTGAGGGTGATCAGATGTATCTTGTTATGATGATAAGTTTCATCTGTGCCTCTCACACTTGGTGGGACAGAAAGGACAGCTAGCCCTTGCTGTCTTCTCTGTGTTAGACATCTGTACCTATATGCGAATGCTTAATAAACATGGACTTGTATGTGTGAACACGATCTTGTGGGAAATCCAATGAACCAGAAGAACAGGAATCTGAATGTATTCTATCTTTAACTGGTTAGTTTTCTATTATGTTCATTTGCTGCAACATCATCATCTTCAGGTGTTCCATGGTAACTTCACTGATGGAGACATAGGAGATATTTACAGATATTTACTTCTTATTCTGATATAGTGTGCACAGTAGGTGTCATGCACCATGTTTAGTACTGTATATTTAAAACAATGAATAAGACATAAATCCTTGCCCTTGAGAAGCTCGGTCCAGTGAGCAAAACAGAAACAGTACAATTACTGGTGTGTTTAATATGTTACAATGGAAGCACAAGAAAAGAAGATTGAGTGAGTTGAGAGGGGACATCTTAGGAATGCTTTATAAAGGAGGGATGCTTTATAAAGGAGGTAACATTTAAGTAGGCTTTCAAAGCAGGAGTTGGGAGTAGGAGAGTGAAGGAGACAGCATTACAGGCATAGCATGTGCAAAGACTCAGAGTTGTGAACAACTATTGTATCTAGAGTAGAAGCAGAGGAGGGCAATGAGGATGGTGGTCAGAGAAGTAGAACATGGTCACACTGCAAAAGGACATGCTGAGGGGTTTGAACCATCTCCTGTTGGAAGTAAGAGGAGGGAAATTTTAATCCAAAATACAACCTGTCAACAACACATGGGAGGGACTAGAGAAAATAAAAACTGAAAGATTAATTTAGGAAATTTGCAAATCTCTAGGCCAGAAGGGATGAGAGCCTGATCTGAAGCTTAGGCAATAGAGGTGAAAGACAATAGCATGGTTTGGAGAATATTTTAAAGGTCAAATTCACAGTACTTTCTAATCAAATGAACATAAGTAAGGAGAGAGGACATGGCCCTGGGTAAGAGTAAATGAGAACGTCACATGGCACAAGACAGATCAAGGAGTGGGTTTGCTGGCAAACAACAATTTGCCTTTTGGGGGCAGGCAGGCTATTGACCTAGTGGATTTAGAAATGAGCTGTTATAATGATGGTCAACTCATATAAAGTTGCCAGATTTAGTGGGGGGCAGGGAGCAAAAATAAGATCATCAGTTAAACTGTATTTTCAGATGAACTTTTTTTTAGTACAAGTATATTCTATGCAATATTTGGAATATAATTAAACCAAAATGTATTAGCAAAATAATTATTGCCTGTAGACATGCAAATTCTGTCATATTCAGAAGATATGCAATTGACCATCATTATCTCCCCATGAAAAACTCAGTTTTGCCTCCATTTTTTCACTCAGCGTTGGTCATCTGCAATTGTGTTTCTTTGGATTTTCTTTTAAATCAATTATAACATCTGTCCGTGTCCCCTCATTGATTAATAAATTAAGGAAATTTGAACATATATTCAATTGATTTCTGTGTGAGAGTATAATTTAACCTTCTTTGAAAATGGTATTTTTTGCTAGCTATTAAAAATTGTAATTAGCAGGCATCTCTATTAAATAAATATCATCAATTTACCCATCAGATTTAGAATAATGTAATGATACCTTTTAACATGTTTTCCAATGGTAATAACCTAGCAAAGATAACAAAATGATTATTTAATAAATGTAAATAATATACATATTTTAAAAAAGGGAAAACTGATTTTTAACAGGGCCAAGAAATTAATCCTTGTCATTTAAGAATTACACAACTTGTTTACATGGTAGCTACAGTCACCATCCACAAAGCTCTTCTCAGAGTTTCCATTCTGCAATGTATTTTCTTAATTGCTTTGATCAGACATTGGTTAAGCTGAGGTTTTTGTATATATGCAGAAAGTTAATAAAGAGTAGTTATTAACTATCCTAGACTTCACTTTCACTTTTCACTTTCACGCATTGGAGAAGGGAATGGCAACCTACTCCAGTGTTCTTGCCTGGAGAATCCCAGGGTCTATGGGGTCGCACAGAGTCGGACACGACTGTAGCAACTTAGCAGCAGCAGCAGCAGCAAGTTAACAACTTTGAAATTCAAGGGAAATTGTACGATAATCTGAACAAATTCATCATTTAAAAAGCAGCAACATCTTTTTCAATTTGTTCATTTTCAATTTGCAAAACCTGAGAAATGAAAACACTGCACTTGAATAACCCAAACAGGCACCTAGAACTCAGACGCAGTGACAGAGTGCCTGCCTGGCTTCCTGAGCTTTTCCTGAGAAACCAGTCTACCTCTTTCTCTTCTGGTAGGGTCATGTGGCTACTGCTCGTCATCTTCATTCAGTTTCTCCATCAGTGTTTACCAAGTACCCATTCTGTGGCCCTGGGGTGGGTGCTGAGGATGCAAAGATGGACAGGCACAGCCCCACAGCCAGACTATTCTAACAGGGTGATGTATTGTGATGTGGGACAGACAGCCCACAGAAGATAGATCTCTCACCTTCACTAGCAGGTCAGAAAAGTCACTTAAACTGAGACCCAAAGGATGCAAATCAGCTACTCGAGTGAAAGAGGGAGAATACAAGGTTCTAAGAACGGAGACTGTACACACACAGGCATAAGGGTGACAGAGAGAGCAAGTGGTGTCCTCAGAGACTACAAACCATCCAGACATAGACTGCAATAGATAACAGTGTGGAGGAAGGCAAGGGCAAGACTGCTGTACGCTGCAGTCAAATAAATCAAGTAATAACATCCAGCATTTCTCAGATGCTTACTAGAGACCAGGAATCATAAGAAGCATTTTACAAATATTGTGTCATTGAATTCGCACCAAATCCTAATGGTTAAGTACATTTTCTTTCTCTATATTGTAACTACATGACTAATACATGTTTACTGTAACATTAAACAACCCCTCAGACCCTAACCCTTAGGGAAAGGGAAAAAGGACAATTTGGCTTATATTCTTCCACATACTTCTCAACGCTCCCCAGAAAATATAAATGTACACATACATGTTTATATAAAGATGGGTTTATTTATACCCTGTACAGTTTTTGACAATGGATTTTAAAATATAATAATATACGGGGATAGCCTTCCAGGTCAATAATACAGATCTAAATCATTCTTTTAAATATACACATGACAGATCACAGTAAGAATGTACCAGAATTTATCCAACTGCTCCTCTACTAATGGACAGAGGTTTCTTTGCCCCACTGCAAATAGTACTGAAGTAAACATATCTTTGTGTATATATCCATATATACTGATACATGCATATTGTAGGGTAGAGTCTCCTAAAGTGAGCATGTCTGCTGAAAAGTCTAGAGATGCTGTAACACTAAATTGTTAATGTTCTTCACAACCTTTTCATTTTTATATGTCTGCAAAGGTGCAGGAAATAAATTGTTTTTCCAGGCAACTCCTTGAGCTCTGTGCAGAATGATGAGGTCTTTAGGTCTTTTTTATGATCAACCTGAAGGTTTTAGGTTGAATTTTACATACTTGGACAGTGAGACCAAAATCATACTGAATGATAAAACATCTCTTTGTACCCACATCCCTTCATTTGCAGCTGAGGGACTCCTTGCTCACTGCTGGGGTTAAGCAGGTGGTGGGCTGTCAGGCTGCCAGATTCTAGGTGGAGAAGTCGTCAAATCATGAATGAAAGCCTGTCATCATGGTCACGTGACATGTTCCTCTGACTGAGCCACTCTGCATTCCCATCAAAATGTATTGCTATACCTTCAGCTTCATTTTTATACATGTAAGAAGACACATTCTAAGAACTAATTGCTGCATCATACATTTTTAAAAGATGCACTTGGGTTATTTTTAATTAAGTTTGGGGTATATGGCAGAAACAACACTTTAAAAAGACAAAGACAGAGGAGGGGGCATATTTAGCTTCAGTCCAAAGCTAAAGTATAAACCTTATTTTAAAACTGATCAATTTTTTTTTTTAAAGTAACTGTACTGGCTTTTTTTTGGCTAGTGGAGGAGGACGAACTAAAAGGCTCTACTTTTCAAATGTTTAGGAGCCACTTACAGGGTTCAGTTCAGTTCAGTCTCTCGGCCGTGTCTGACTCTTTGTGACCCCATGAACCGCAGCACGCCAGGCCTCCTTATCCATCACCAACTTCCCGAGTCTACCCAAAACCATGTCCATTGAGTCAGTGATGCCATCCAACCGTCTCATCCTCTGACGTCATTCAGTCTCTCAGCCGTATCTGACTCTTTGTGACCCCATGAACCGCAGCACACCAGGCCTCCTTATCCATCACCAACTTCCCGAGTTGAGTCAGTGATGCCATCCAAACACTTCATCCTCTGACGTCCCCTTCTCCTCCTGCCCTCAATCTTTCCCAGCATCAGGGTCTTTTCAAATGAGTCAGCTGCATGATTTTGGTCACCATTCTTGGCTATAGACAGAGCCCCCATGCCTGTTCCCAAGGCTTCCTAGAGACTCAATGTGCTACTGAACATCCTTCAACAGAACTCCTTTTCTGCTTGAATTAGCCAGGATTGAAGTCTGCTGTCTGCTACTAAGAAGTGCTTCGATATCCCTTCAAAATTAAGATGAATCTTTGTGGTTGTAATGTATCTAATGAGCTAAAGATTTATATCATTTGAAAATAATTCACATCTCCATATCATTTCCTACTGACCCAGGTATTACATTACCTTGCAGTGTACCCTAGTTTTGAGTGCACTCTGGACTACTGCTATATATACATATATATATATATATATATATATATAACACACACACACACATACAAACGTATATGTATATATATATACTCCATGTGCTCAGACCCTCAGTTCTGCCTTCCCACATTCTCCTTTCATGCCTCTCTCCACATTTCACCACACCCTTTGCTCAGGAAAGCTGCTCATGTTTGCCAGTGTGGCTACACTTTGTGAATTACCAAAAATATCTTACAAGTGATAGGAGATGGCATTTAAGCAAAGGAATAGTCTCCAATTTATTCCAAACATTAGCAAACAGAAGAGAGGTGTTTGCCTTTCCTACCAAGGCTGTCACTTCTTCCACCTTAGCATTCCATCATTTCTAGAATCATAAATACTCCTTCATGAGTCAACCACATCCCAGTTGGGCAAATCCATCCTTAGTTTGCTAAAAAGCAAACATGTCTTTGTGGATGGCACTACCTTCTTTACAAACCTCAGCTGACTCTGCATCCCCCAGGATAAAGTTTAGGTCCCAACTCTTGGGGCTCATCACCCGTCATGGCCCTCACTGGGGGCACCAGGGAGGAGGACCTCACACCCCTTCCCTTATGCCATGGCACACTCCCCTCCTCACCTTACTCAGTGATAAAGTACTATCACTCCTTTATAGTCAGCTCAGTCAGCCTCTCTGAAGATCCTTCCCAGTCCCCTCACCTAGCTCCTGACTCTGACCTCTTCTCTCAGTGCTGTCAAACTGCGCTGTCTTCATGTCTTGGAGGACGGGCTCTCCCGGACTCTGCCGTGTTCCTGGAGAGCAGTGGCTGTCTTGGCCAAGGTGGCAGCTCTCAGAGGCCCTCTACATAGCCCTCAACAGGAACCTGTTGACTGCACATAGGTTTAACTGCATAAGAGTTTCTCTAAAAAGACAGAGGGGAAGGACCAAGGATCCCAGTCCAACAGACTCACACTTTCTTTACAGACTCTCCAAAATGACACTTTGAGATAAATATCACTTTGATGAAACCTTATCTTGTGAGAGAAGCCTGCATTCACTCATGTACCACCTGTCCTGGCAAAGCAAAACCATTTTCCTGCCTTAGTTTGCTTAACCACTGTGGCCATGTAACCCAGGATGTGGAAGGGCAGGCTCTGGTGCCAGCCTGTCTGTGCTCATAGCCCATCTTTGAATGAACTAGCTGTACAATCTTGGACAAGTTACTGAACTTTTCTGTGCCTTGGTTTTCTCATCTATAAAATGGGTGTGAAAATGTAGAGCTGTTCTGAGTATTAATAATTATATAGAATGTTTAGAGGAGTGTCTGGCATGTAATACTTCAGTAAGTGTTAGCTATGATTATCACTACTAAGTCTGAAATCACTTAATGTCCTTGAACATTATTTAAATTTTATATATGCAAATTCCACTAATGTATGCTCAATGATGCCAACATTAATCATATCAGAATTTGCCCCATAAGCATATTTTGAGCATAGGCTAACATGCCCGTATGCATAGGACTTCAACAGCCACCATTTCACAGACTAGCAGTAAGAATGTTTTTTCAGTGAACTTTGCCCTGGCAGTTAACAAATGCTAAGAAAGTTCATTCTGTAGGATTTTAAAGGCAGCTAATTGCTCCAAGTTTAGATTACCTGAAGCTGGTATGGCAAAGCTCACCCTGGCAGCAGGGGTACCAAATCTGTGACCCCTGCTGGTTAATATGAAGGGGATGGAGCAGAAGCAAGAGGAGATCCCATGAATAGAATGAAAGATAAAGCCATCCTCTGACATGCCGAAGATTTCCCTTGGGAACAGCAATACATGCTCATCAAATGAGAGTTCTTAAGAAGAGCTGTCCATCTATTTTTTTCTCCCATTCTATTTTTCTGCTGTATTACTCAGTCATTATTTAAGATTAATACCAAAGCTCACTAACACACCAAACTGAGCATCTTAGAGGAACTCATTTTTCTGTCCTAACAAAAGTATCTTCTTGTTTATTTCCAAAGAACAAAATTTCAAGGAAAGTATTTTCCCATTGACCATGGCACTAACTGGTCATCAACTCAGGACAAAAATGCAGGTTTCCACCAGATTATAAGGTTGCTTTACAGTCCCTATTTGCCAAACCCTCTACATTCATTCACAAATTAACCTCCAGCTGACCAAGAGGAACAGGAAATTCTATTTAAAACAGGCCCCATTTATTTTTGCACTATTTTTATCCGGATCTAGTTTCAACTAGCCAACTCATTGCCAAAAGTATTAACTCAGTTCTAACTTCATTGTTAGAATAAAATGAAGCAAGCTTTTTATTCCAAACAAGATGTTAAATTTAGCACATAATTATCTTTGGCTCCAGGATTACTCAAGGAAGTTCTCAGAAGGATAGGAAAATAAGAAAGTAGTAATATTCCAGATTCCATGGCTGTTATGGACTGAACTGTGTCTCCCCCAAAATTCCTATGTTGAAGCTCTAATCACCCAGACCCTCAAAATGTGATTGTGTTTGGAGGCTGGGCTTTTAAAGAAGTAATTAAGTTAAAATGAGGCCATGGGGCTAGGGCCTCATCTAATCTGGAGAAATAAGGACACAGAAAGGGACACCAGGGTGTGGACACACAGAGGGGCAACGTTGTGAAGAGACTGCATCAGGGCAGCCACAATCAATGATACAATCATAGGAAAACTGCGAAGTATTCATCTTTGTTCCCTCTATCCTTGTGCCCTTTGCCCTGGGCCTTTGGTCAGCACCAGAGCAGTTGCTGTGAACCTCACTCTGCTCTGTTCTCCCTAGATGTGAGCTCCAGGTCTCCAGGTCAATTGTTCTTAAATATTTGCCTGGTTATCAGAGAAGACCCTGATGCTGGGAAAGATTGAAGGCAGGAGGAGAAGGGGATGACAGAAGATGAGATGGTTGGATGGCATCACCAACTCAATGGACATGAATTTGAGCAAGCTCTGAGAGATGGTGAAGGACAGGGAAGACTGATGTGCTGCAGTCCATAGGGTAGCAAAGAGTCGGACATGACTAAGTGATTGAACAACAACTTGCCTGGTACATCAGAACCACTGGAGGGCTTGTGAGAACAGATGGCTGATCTCCCAAAGTTTCTGATTCAGTTTGAGAACCACTGTACCAGCCATCTCCACACCTCAGCTACACCTGCTATCATAATCAATGTCATATATCTAAAGGGCCCTGCTTGAGCCTGGCAGGTGAAGCTTATAAATAATTTATTCTGATGTAAGGAAATACATTACCCCTCCCAGGATATTTTATTTATAGGGTTATTTAGAGAGAGTATTAATGATGGCTGGAAATACCTTGCTATAAGTTATAAGCAGGCTGTATTACTTAAGACAGGCTAATAGCTATTAGAAGTAGCTCCCCTCACTCCCACCAATCTCAGTGGCTTAGCCTACTAAGAACTGTCTCATAGACCAATGCAGGTTTCAGAGTGGGATGGTTACTCTGCTCCGTATAGTCATTCAGGGACTCAGGTTCCTTCTATCTGGTATCTTTCTATCCTCACAGCTTTCGGGTCCTTTGCTGGATCCTCTATCTGGCAGCAGATTCAGGAAGAGAGTAGGCTTTGTGGGAGATTCTTTGTGGCCAGGCTCTTCTCTGATGTTTCACATCCCCATCATTTCCATCCAGTTCCACTGGCCAGAACTCAGTCACATAACCACCTAGCTATGAGGGGAACTGGGAAATATGGTCTAGCTGAGCGGAAAGGGAAAAAGGCTGGTGAACAACCAGCCAACCTCTGCCATGTGAAACTTCCTTGGGGTCTAGGGTCATGAAACTCAGGCAGCAACTTTAAAGGCCAGCTAGGCCTTTAAAGGACATTCTTGGAGGAGAACCATGCCGTCCATGCTCATTATTCTGGCTTCCTTGTGCTTGGCCATGCAACAAGGTGTTTGGATAACCATGCAATCACTAGTAAATAACATAATACTCAGAATAAGCAGATCAAATAGTCAATATTCATGTCTCCAAACCAGTTAATCTGGAAGCAAGCAGTTCCTGAAGAAGAAAATAGGCAGAGAAGGAGACATTGTTGGCCAAGAACAGAGCTGCCTATGATAACATAAACTGTGTTAGTTCACCTTAATGACCCTATAGAGTACGTACTATTATTCTGATTTTATAAATGAAAAAGAAAGGCTCAGAGGAGGTAGGAGAATTGATTGAGAAAAGCTAAGTGGGGTCAGGATTTGAATCCAGAACTGTCCGCCTGCAATGTCCAATATAATTTACCCCTTTACTATATTGCTTGAACTAAGGCAATACAAGTTGTTTAACTAACTGATTAACCTAAATCAACTAAATTTATCATAAATTATTATTTGTCCCCCACACCTGTCAACTGCCTCCTTCTCCCCTAAGGCACCAGCTGTGGAGAGAGCACGCTCCATTTCCACCAGCTTGGCCTCTCTGAGCCTCAGTGACTACACCCATAAAATGGGGCTCGTCTCACTGCCATGTGAGGGCACATAATGCACCTGCTGCCTTCTTCCTTCTTTGTATATGCCAGTTCTTTCCTGATCTTCTCATGTGATGTCGGCAGGAGGTGGCTGCTATGAACTGGCTGGGATCAGGGAGAGGAACTGGGTGAAAAGAGGTATGAGTATTCTCAGACCTGTTGTGAACCTAAGGCCAAGCACATTATGCACGTGTGGCACTTAGCAAATGAGAACGGGCAAGGAGAAAATGGTGGTAAAACTGAAACCAAGTATAACATATTGACAAGCTCTTATTGCATGTTTATCTGGTCAAGTCAGTCAATCCTAAAGGAAATCAACCCTGAATATTCATTGGAAGGACTGATGAAGCTGAAGTTCTGATACTTTGGCCACTTGATGCAAAGAGCCAACTCATTAGAAAAGACTGATGCTGGTCAAGACTGAAGGCAAGAGGAGAGGGGATGACAGAGAATGAGATGGTTGGATGGCATCACCGACTCAATGGATAGGAGTTTGAGCAAGTTCCAGGAGATGGTGAAGGATAGGGAAGGCTGGCATGCTGCAGTCCATGGGGTCTTAAAGAATTGGACACGACTGAACAACTGAACAACAGCCCTATTCCAAGTTTTGTCCTGGCTTATCCCATCTTGCTTGGTAGCTGGTACTGGCCAGGTACATATAGGACAAGGACTGACCTGAGGTGATGGCTGCTCAGTTCTTTGGCTTCCCCATAGCAGACTCGGATAGCCCACGCTCAAGGCAAACAGTCACTAAGGGCCCACCCCCTTGCCTAGCCTCCCTAATGGTGTTGTTCAGTACCTTTTCTCCACTGGCTTCTCCAGCCTCTGCCCTCCCTTAGACTATGCTTCCAGGCCCACACGGCTGTCAGAAGCAATGCCTCTCCCTCAGAGCTACCCTGAGCACCTTCCCCTGGGACTTAACATTCCCTTTCACTGCCCTATAGATGGGTGCACATGTTCCTGCAAAGGCAGAGTGGAAGAGTCACTGAGCCCTTCCAGCCCCCAAAAGGGTAACTCCTTATCTCTGTCAGCCTCCATGTCCTCATCTGTAGAATAGGAGTAAGAACACAGACCTCATGGGGTTCATGTGAGGATTAAGCACTTGCCCAGGGCCAGGCACACAGCTAAAGCTCAGGACCCAGCAGCAGTCCCCTGGCCTGTCGTCCTCCCCATCAGCTTACAGAATTCTTGAGGGCAGAAATGTTCTTAATTCACCCTGCTGTTTCCTGCACTCTATGCAGAGTGGGTCCTCCGTAAACATTTGTAGAATACATGAAAGGATGTCCTTAGAGCACAGAGACATTTACTGAACATGAATGAACAGATTAATTGCTCTCATGTTGTCTTAAACATCTCTCTCCTCTCTCATCTTCCTTCTCAAAAGATGATTAAGAGGACATGGTCTCTCAAGTTCTTAGGAGAGAAAAATTAAACCAGTCAGAATTGCTCACTAATTTCCTGAGGCTCATCCAAGCTTGGGCTGGCCCCCCGGGAAACATTATAGTGGCCCCAAGGGAGGCGGTGGCAGCTGCTGCTCCAGCCTGCCACTCCTGCATCTGTGTCACATGTGACAGGCTGCTCGGGAGAGGGGGCTGGCCTCTTGCTCTGACAATGTGGAAGTGACTATGTGGATGCTGGTGGCAGAAGCACCAGCATGGGACTAACTGACCCAGCATGACCAGATTTCCTCAGGCGGCTCTAATGCTCAGGTGTCAGCCTCCCTCTCTTTCTAAGAAGACCTGTGCTTGTGGTTAACAGGTCTTTACTTTTGGCTCAGAATGTGAGGCTCCCACAACTTGTTTCCCATACTATGAGGTGAGGTGAGGTTAGGTGAAGTCACTCAGTCATGTCCGATTCTTTGCGACCCCGTGGACTGTAACCTACTAGGCTTCTCTGTCCATGGGATTCTCGAGGCAAGAATACTGGGGTGGATTGCCATTTCCTTCTATAGGGGATCTTCCCAACCTGGGGATCGAACCCAAGTCTCCTGCATCGAAGGCAGGCGCTTTAACCTCTGAGCCACAATTGTGTCTAGATTTTGTGGTGACACTCAGGAATTGATGAGGGGCTGGAGATGCATTCGCCAAGGTGCTCAGGAGGCCCCCACCCAGTCCCATAGTTCTCACCTCAAAGCAATGGCAAAGTCCAGGTAGAGCTGTGGAAGCTGTTCGAGAGAGAGGGCACAAGGAAGGGTCATGAGGCCAGCCCACTCATGCCATGGGCTGCCATGGCTAGAGCCATCTGGGGTTATACCAGTCATAGAACTAACAAATAAAATGTACTGAGTGTCCATTTAAAATGTGCTACCTATTGGTGTTTCTTGCATTATCTCACTGGAGCTCTCCAACCACCTTACGAGGCAACTCTTTCAGAGTTAAGGAAACCAAGGCACAGACAATTACTTGTCCAAGGTTTCCAAGCCAGTAATTGGCAGAATTTGAACCATGACTTTGTTATTGCCTCTTGTATTCTTTTGACACTGCCTTTTAATTCAGGGCTTCTCAAATTGTAGTATGCATCAGAATCATCTGGAGACCTTGTTAAAGCCATAGATTCCTGGGCCATCTTCAGTTCAGTTCAGTCACTCAGTCGTGTCCGACTCTTTGCAACCCTATGAATCGCAGCTCACCAGGCCTCCCTGTCCATCACCAACTCCCGGAGTTCACCCAAACTCATGTCCAGCCAGTCGGTGATGACATGCAGCTATCTCATCCTCTGTCGTCCCCTTCTCCTCCTGCCTCCAATCCCTCCCAGCATCACAGTCTTTTCCAACGAGTCAACTCTTTGCATGAGGTGGCCAAAGTACTGGAGTTTCAGCTTCAGCGTCAGTCCTTCCAAAGAAATCCCAGAGTTGATCTCCTTCAGAATGGACTGGTTGGATCTCCTTGCAGTCCAAGGGACTCTCAAGAGTCTTCTCCAACACAACAGTTCAAAAGCATAAATTCTTTGTCACTCAGCCTTCTTCACAGTCCAACTCTCACATCCATACATGACCACAGGAAAAACCATAGCCTTGACTAGACAGACATTTGTTGGCAAAGTAATGTCTCTGCTTTTGAATATGCTGTTTAGGTTGGTCATAACTTTCCTTCCAAGGAGTAAGCATCTTTTAATTTCATGGCAGCAATCATCATCTGCAGTGATTTTGGAGCCCCCAAAATAAAGTCTGACACTGTTTCCACTGTTTCCCCATCTATTTCCCATAAAGTGATGGGACCAGATGCCATGATCTTCATTTTCTGAATGTTGAGCTTTAAGCCAACTTTTTCGCTTTCCTCTTTCACTTTCATCAAGAGGCCTTTTAGCTCCTCTTCACTTCTGCCATAATGGTGGTGTCATCTGCATATCTGAGGTTATTGATTTTTCTCCTGGCAATCTTGATTCCAGCTTGTGTTTCTTCCAGCCCAGCATTTCTCATGATGTACTCTGAATAAAAGTTAAAATAAGCTGACAATATACAGCCTTGATATACTCCTTTTCCTATTTGGAACCAGTCTGCTGTTCCATGTCCAGTTCTAACTGTTGCTTCCTGACCTGCATATAGTTTTCTCAAGAAGCAGGTCAGGTGGTCTGGCATTCCCATCTCTTTCAGAATTTTCCACAGTTTATTGTGAGTCACACAGTCAAAGGCTTTGGCATAGTCAATAAAGCAGAAATAGATGTTTTTCTGGAACTCTCTTGCTTTTTCGATGATCCAGCAGATGTTGGCAATTTGATCTCTGGTTCCTCTTCCTTTTCTAAAACCAGCTTGAACATCTGAAAGTTAATGGTTCACGTATTGCTGAAGCCTGGCTTGAAGAATTTTGAGCATTACTTTACTAGCATGTCAGATGAGTACAATTGTGTGGTAGTTTGAACATTCTTTGGCATTGCCTTTCTTTGGGATTGGAATGAAAACTGACCTTTTCCAGTCCTGTGGCCACTGCTGAGTTTTCCAAATTTGCTGATATAGTGAGTGCCTCACTTTCACAGCATCATCTTCCAGAATTTGAAATAGCTCAACTGGAATTCAATCACCTCCACTAACTTTGTTCATAGTGATGCTTTCAAGGCCCACTTGGTTTCACATTCCAGGATGTCTGGCTCTAGGTGAGTGATCACACCATTGTGATTATCTTCGTCATGAAGCTGTTTTTTGTACAGTTCTTCTGTGTATTCTTGCTACCTCTTCTTAATATCTTCTGCCTCTGCTTCCTCAGAGATTCTAATTCCACAGGCCCAGGGGTGCATGGATTTGTCATTCTTAAAGGTTCCTAGGTGAGGCTGATGCTGCTGGACTGGGAACCACACTCTGAGAAGCATGGTCTAAAGCAAACTTAACATCTGACAGGTCTTAACCATAACAGCCCAGGAGGCAGAAAAATCAAAAAGGTTCAGAATTCTCGGGAAAACCAAGAGTTTGTGTTGATGTCAACCTTCCACCCTATGGAGCATGAACCTTCTCTTTAGCAGAGTGATCAACACCTATTTTTTTCTCAAGAATTGTGTCAACATTACTTATAAATCTTACCTGACCAAGTTAAGAAATAGGAAAACAGTTCAATATGGAGCTCAAATACCTCTAGAATCCCATTTTATTTTCCTGTGTGGTTGGTTGGGTAATTTCTGCTTTCAGTTGGTTGGGTCCCTTTCAACCCTCGGTCAGAATGAGCCGAGATGTTGCAGGTGAGGTGAAGGTTTTAACAGAAATGGCATTCCTGGGAGTTGAGAGGGCTGGATCTCGCCCTGGCTCTGCCACCTCAAGCTGTGTGGCCGCAGGCAAGTGCTACCACTTTTCTGAGTTACGCTGCATGGTCTCTAAGCTCCCCACTTGCTTTAGCTTCCTGCTTTCATTCTAAAGCTACTGGTGGCCATTCGCTCAACTTAGTGGCTGAGAAGTGGATAGAGTCTTCTGACAATGCACAATGAGCTGACTCCAGTCTCCTCTGCAGATCTGGGACCTTACCTCATCTCCCCGAGTCCCACCCTTCCCCTCCCCAGCTCCCAGGCTTTGAACACCTGCTGTTTGCTCTGAATGCTAGAGTCACTTCCCCTCCAGGTCTCAGCACTCCTGCTCCTGAGAGACTTCAGCTTCCATTCCCAGCTCCCTGGGAGCCAAAATCTTTCCCAGGATGTTCCCAGATTCCTGGGAAAATGGCAGAAGAAGTCTTGGCAGTCTTGGCAGTAGAAGTGAAACCCAAACTAGCCACCTCTCTGCTCTCTTTCTGTGCTTTGCCATGGTCCCTAAGAAGGGCAGCTGGACTCTGGCATGCTCTCGTAGAACATGTGCTGCAACAACAGCAAAGCTGGGGCTGCCAGCACTTAGCTATTGTCCTTCCCCCAGAAAAGACATCATAGTAACACTGACATTTTAGCTAATCATCCTATAATTATGAGCCCTGTTTTAATGAAACTAGCCAACAGCCAAAATGGCTTTATAAAATAAACTAGAGCCATTTCTTGACATGTCAGCATGATGCCTTCACAAGCCACACCTCTGGGGCAGTTTGGTGGGGAAGCTACCCAATTTCAAGGTTCTTTCAGTACTTACAAAGCAAGGTATCTTTAGATATCTACAGTATCTACACTCATCTGATTCTCAGTAATTCTCTCTACACAGAGGCCAGTGAGGTTCTCTCTACTTTGAGCAGAAAAGCTGCACAAATGATGACTTAAAGGGAACTCTTCCCTATTTTAATTCGAGGGAGATCAGCCAGAAGAAAGATTATATGTGATGTTTAAGAACGAAACTGGCAGAAGAATACTCACAGAGAGACTGAAGGGGACTCTAGTCCTAGGAACAGACGTGGAGGGCAGCATCCATGGTCCCTACATAGCCAGGAGCTCCTGGCACCTGTGGGGTCCATCTCTCTCTGGTTCACAGCCAGGTACACACCTGCCCACATCCAGCAGAGTTAATGGAGCCATGGCAGAGGCAGAATCTGGGATTAGTGTTTACAGGCCTCCCCTTGAGCCATGTGTAGTGGCTCATATGGACCACCCTTGGGTCCACTGAATCTGGCATGCCTCTTTATAATATTACTATTTCCTCTGCCCTTGCTTATTTCCTTTTATCTCAACCCGGCTCTTCTACTTATAATCCTGCTGGCCATTTGATGTTTTGTCTCCATATTGGGTTCCTAAAATCTGGACTCACTCAGCTTTCCCAGAGTTACTTATAATGGAGAGCCTTGAGAAACAAGACCTGTTAGCTCTCCATGCCATCCACATCCCCATCTCTACTCAGTAGATACAGCCTAGCTCACTGGCCTGTCACACTGCTGCTGCTGCTGCTGCTAAGTTGCTTCAGTCGTGCCCGACTCTGTGCCACCCCATAGATGGCAGCCCACCAGGCTCCCCCATCCCTGGGATTCTCCAGGCAAGAACACTGGAGTGGGTTGCCATTTCCTTCTCCAATGCATGAAAGTGAAAAGTGAAAGTGAAGTCGCTCAGTCGTGTCTGACTCTTTGAGACCCCATGGACTGCAGCCCACCAGGCTCCTCCATCCATAGGATTTTCCAGGCAAGAGTACTGGAGTGGGGTGCCATTGCCTTCTCCGTGTCACACTGCATTGCCACTCAAGTCCCTTCATGAAGGGTTGATGGGGTGGGGACAAAGAGATTAGTCAGAGATAAAGCCACCTGAAAGCCACTTATGCAAGAAACATTCAGTATCCTGCCCTCTTACCCGCCAGTCCAGTCTCCCCCTACCTCTCCATGACGGCTTTATCTAAAAAGAATTTAAATTTCAAATGATAAACTCTGCATTCAAAATTCCCCAGCCTTCTGCCAGTGCACCTCTGACCCTACCTTCTGCTGCAACTTGAGTAAGTTTGAAGTAAATAGGAGTGATATTATTCTTTAACATTCCATTTATGAGGAAAAGAAACATGCATTAATGGGGAGTAAAAAAAAAAAAAGCCCACCAGTAGGAGCTCCCTTATTCACGTAGCATGAATAACAGTGAAGACCCAATTACAATGCAACGTTTTAGCAACAGCATAAACCAAACTAGGCAGTAAGCGGGCAATTCCCCTTCTGTTTCAATACGCCCCAATTAACACAAACTGAGGAAGGAATAAATTTAAGCAGGAACAGCTTATCAACATACAATTAGCACTCAATAATTTATCCCTGTAATGCCAGATCAAATAAAAACATTGCATCATAAATCACTTACTCAAGCAAGCCACCAACCCCTGTGCCGAAATAATCTTTTGGTTGATTTGCTTTCTATCCACCACCCTTCTGCCACAACAGGTTTCTTTCCCTCTCTCAGATCTAAGACAGCAAGGCAGCTGCTGTGGCATTTGCTACTCTCCAGAGTTCAAGGTGATATTAACCATAAACAGAATTATAGCAAAGGCCAGCTCAGACCCCACAGAGTATGCACCTCCAGATGGGCCAGTCACCAGCAACTGCAAATAAATAGGTGCCTGGTCCTTTAAAAATGTTTGAGGAAAGGAAGTCCTCATTTATCCTTAAAGGATTTTTGGATCTCAAACCAAAAACAGGTAGAAGAGTTTTCATAAATCTTTCATGCATAGCTTCTATTTAAAGCAGTTGATACTGATTCTATGGAAATTAAAAACAGCCTGTCATCATCCCCTGTATAATAAGGCCTGTAAATCTAAAGGCAACCATTAAGTCCCTTGAACGCTTCTCATTAGTTCTTTCACCACCAAATCGTAGTTCTTCAAAACTTGTGTGCTGTGCAACACCTCTTTGCAATCAGATGTGTTCTCCACCTTTGTTTCACAGACTCCCTTGCAACTGATTTAGCCAAAGAGAACCCTGGTGGGAGACTGAAAAGTGGGAGGTGGAGAGAATCAGGGTATATTATTCCATCACCGCCTGGAAAAATACAGTTCAGCCTCCTTATTTATGGATCCCATGTTTACAGATTTGCTTACTTACTAAAAGTTGTTACTTCAAAATCGATACTTGTGGTGCCTTCCGGGTCATTCATGCATGTGCGCGGAGCAGTGAAAAATGTGAGTTGTGTGACATACATGTTCCCAGTGGAAGTCAAACAAGGTTAATGTTTTGCCTTCTTGTCACAGCTCTCATACTTATGAGTAAGTATCTTTTTCATGTGTTTGTACCATGTTTTTCTCATTTTTGTGCTTCTTTGGTGATTTTCACTTTAAAATTACCCCCAAGCACAAGGCCAAAGTATTGTCTGGTGCTCCCAAGCATAATGATGTAGCTTATGTAGAAAATGCTTGTGTTAGATAAGCTTCATCCAGGCATGAGTTGTCCCTGAGTTAAATATCAGTAAAGCAAATATATATGTATGTGTGAGTATGACTTCAAACAGAAACATACATGAAACAAGGTTATACACTGATCAGTTGAAGAAAAGGCTGTGACCAGAGGCTCACAGGAACCTAACCCTGTATTTCCTCTAGGAGCAATGGTTTGGTCATTTTTTAAAATATTTATTTAATTGGCTGCATCAGTTATCTTAGTTGTGGCATGTGAGATCTTTCATTCTGGCTTGTGGGCTTCACTAGTTGAGGCATGCAAGATTAGATACCCTGAGGCATGAGGGATCTTAGCTCCCCTGACCAGGGATTGAACATATGTCCCCCGCAATGGAAGGCAGATTCTTAACCACTGAAACACCAGGGGAGTCCCTGTTTGGTATTTTTTAATTCACTGTTCATGGTGACTGTACAGAACACAACTACCACAGATAACAAGGAGCTACTGTATTTCCCAGGGAGGCCCATGTCTCCTCTGAGGCTCTAGCTCTCCACCAGCCAGTCCATACCTCCTTGTTTCCAGCCTCCACTGAGAAGCCTCTGCTGTGATTCTCACAGAATGGCTCAGCATCTGAACTCTGGTAATACCACCTCTTTCCTGCACCCTTCCCATCCCTAGAAGTAATGGTAAGTTTTGCTGTTTCTTTTTTTTTTTTTTAATTTTTTAAATTTTATTTTTACTTTATTCTACTTTACAATACTGTATTGGTTTTGCCATACATTGACATGAATCTGCCACAGGAGTACACAAGCTCCCAATCCCGAATCCCTCTCCCACCTCCCACCCAATATCATCTCTCTGGACCATCCCCGTGCTGTTTCTAAATTCTGGGGTACTTTACCCTCCTTTGTTTGACTTTTCAGATTTTCCATCTTTTGTGTAACAAATTCTCTGTATTAAAAGTCTTCTGTTTAAACTATTAGAATATTTTCTATTTCCTGGCTAAATCCTGACATATACTTTCCTTCATTAATCCTATTTCCCAGCTTCTTCATTTGTCTTTGTGGTAGGCAGAATAATGCCCCCTTCAAGGATGTCCACATCCTAATCCCCAGAACTTTCAAATATGTTATCTTAAATGGCAAAATGGACTTTGCAGATATAAGGACTCTTTTTTAATATTTATTTATTTGACTGTGTGGGATCCTAGCTGCCAAAATGTGGGATCTTCTGTCTTCACTGTGGCAGGCAGGATCTTTAATTGCAGCGTTATGTGGGAACCAGTTCCCTGACCCCCAGGCCCTCTGCATTGGGAGTATGGAGTCTTAGCCACTGGACCACCGGGGAAATCCAAGAATTGTGAGATGAGATTATCCTGAATTATCTGGATGGGACCAAAATAGTCATAAGGGCCCTTATGAGAGAGATATATAAGTAATAATCAGAGGAGGAGATGTGAGGAGATAGCAGAGTCATGTAGACATGGGCTTAAGAAATGTAGACAGGAGACAGAAGGGTCAATGAACAAATTCTTCCCTACTGCCTCCAGAGAGACAGCAACGCTGCTGGCACAAAGATTTTAGCCCAGTAAAACTCACATTGGACTTCAGACCTCCAGAACTATAAAATAATTAATTTGTGTTGCTTTAAGCCACGTAGTTTGTGGTCATTTGTTTTAGCAACAATTAGAAACATATCCTTTTTGAGGTTCCCAGACCTGTGAATCTTTCAAGTTGAAAGGCACCAATTTGGTTCACAAATGTACTTAAGATCTGATGTAACACCTCCCTAAGTAACCACAGACAACTGTGGTTTCAATTCCTGAAACCAGCAGGCTGATAAGATCTACTTAGGCCTCTCTAGGACTTTTTCCCTGTTTCATTACAGAAAATCCCTAACATATACAAAAGTAGAGAGAGTGATATCATAAACCCCCATGTACCTATCATCCAGCTGCAATAATTATCAACTCATGGCCAATTCTGATTCATCTGTATCCTCATAATTCCCGCTTCCCTGGGTAATTCTGAAGCAAAATCCAGTCATCATTTCTCTACAAATACTTCAATATGTATGTATAAAACATAAAGAGTTTTAAAACAAGACCACAAAATTACTGAACCAAAAGAAAAGTAATAATAATTTCCTTACATAATTAAGCAGTCAGTACTGACATTTCCCCAACTGTTTCATGATTTTGTTTGGATCAGGATCCAAAAAGACTTTACATGGAAATTATTCAATATTTCTTAAATCTCTTTTACTCTATAGGCTCCCCTCCACTATTTTTTTCTTACAATTTACGTACACATTACAATGTACATAGAATTTATGTATGTGTCAAAACCCACAGACTTAGTTTTACTGACTTCATTCCATGGTGTGGTTTAACATTTTCCTCTAAGTAATTTGGTAGTTAGTTCTAGTGGATTTATGAGATTTTGGTTCAATTTTTTTTTGGCAAGAATATGTTATAGATGATGTTGTGTAGTTCAGCATACTATCTGGTTTACTACCTTTTGTAATGTTAGCAGTCTCTAATGATGTGATATTGTGATTTATAATAAGAAATATATATTTGGTCTTCCCATTTCTGGCACAGAGCTCTTAAAACCCTTGGAATTTCCGAAATGCTGAGAGCAACAAAGATGTCTTTTGTTATGTTAATGAGGTGACTTTTGGACGAACCTAAGGATGGGGGCTGGTTGCCAGGAAAACCAATGATGAGATCAGAGGAATAAAACTTTCAGTTCTACCCCCTTTACCTCCTGGGAGAGAAGAGGAGCTGGAGGTTCAATCAATCGTCAGTGGCCAGTGATTCAATCAATCAAGTCTACGTAATGAAGCCTCCACAAAAACTGAAAAGAATGAGTTTTGGAGAATTTATGGGTATTTGAATACATGTAGATTAAGGGAGAGTAGAACACTAGGAGAGCATGGAAGCTCTGAGCCCCTTGACATGTCCTTGCCCTGTGCATCTCATCCATCTGCCTGTTCTTCAGTTACATAGCCTTTTATAATAAACTGATGACTGGTAAGTAAAAAGTTTCTCTGAGTTCTGTCAGCCACTGTAACAAATTAATCGAAAGCAAGGAAGGGGTTGTTGAAACCCTTAATCTATATACCCAGTCAGTGGGGAGCACTGGCATGGCATCTGGAGTGGAGGGCAGTCCTGTGGAACTGAGTCCCTAACACGTGGATTCTGATACCATCTTCAAGTAAATATTGCCAGAACTGAGTTGAATTGTAGGACACCCAGCTGGGGTCCAAGAACTGCTTGTTGCTGTATGGAATACCCCCAGCCCACCAACACACATACGCATATGTTGGAATTGATATCAGGAAGTTAGATAATCACTGCCTGTACCCATTAATTTATTGAGGGTTTATAGAATGGTGATTTTCTATTCTATCCTTCCTTCTTTTATTAGTTGGAATTCTAATTCCTTTAATCAATTATTTGATTACTGTGAGATACAACTCAACAGAAAGACAGAATAAAAGAACTATTCATCTACTACCTGAGTTGGCTCCTTCCAAAAGTGACCAGTGATGTTTCCTGTTTTTATTTAACTGTATTTGATGACCTTCAATCCATTACAGCTACCACTCTTACTTATGCCCATATTAATCCATACTACTTAGCCAAGGGAAACTTCTTTGAGTTGGCTTCTGAGCTTTTTTGACACAACATGATTAATCTTTGATGGCTTTCTTGCTTTCTGCCATAGCAAGGTGTTCTAGGATCATCTTAGATATTTCCTGCCCCAGGCCTAGAATCAGCCATTTCTCCAAGAAGCCATGGTTCCTTAAAATAGGAAATTATATTTAAAGATGACAGTCTATGCAGTAAAGGTGCTTGTTGCTAATGGATTGGCCATTGTTTCTAGGTTTTAGGGGATATAGCTGAAATATATTTTAAAATATAAAATATCTTAGAAACCAACACAACATTGTAAAACAATTTTCCTCCAATTAAAAAAATAAATTTTTAAAAAGATAAAATAACTCATGAGTTTAAACTGTTCATCTCAATTGCATTTCAAGACCAGAGTTTTCAACTTATCCTCATGAATTTTACATCTGTATCTCTTTTCTATCACTTAGAAAAACATGATACACAGTGACACGAATATAATTATTCATTTGCTTTATCACATAATGCTTGGGAAGAGTCTCAGAAATACCTCCATCATGTCTACCTATAATATTATTACTGAAAATTGTCTAAGATGATTTTTTTCCTTGTGTTGTTTGTTTTATTGCACTAGTTTTGTTCTAAGGATATAATCCACTAGGGCTAGACAAATGCTTTATGAATGCTTGTTGTTTTTAGTCACTAAATTGTGTCTGACTCTCTTTTGACTCCATGGACGATAGCCAGCCAGGTTTCTCTGTCCATAGGATTTCCTAGGCAAGAATACCGGAGTGGGTAGACATTGCCTTGTCTAGGGGATCTTCCTAACCCAGGAATCAAACCTGCATCTCCTGTACTGCAGGCAGATTCTTTACCACTGAGCCTCCTGACCCTTATGTATCCTAAATGACCATTTATTCTTATATGCTATCTTTGAGCTATAATTATTGCATGTTATAAAATATAAAATCAGTCAACAGATCAAATTATTTTTCTTTGAGAAGATGATGTTATTGGCTCTTATAAATTCCACGCTACCTACTTTCAAGTTGGTGTCTATGCCAAGAAACAGAAACCACTCCATTCCAAATGGGAGTGAAGAAGATTTTATAGAGAGAATTGATTACAAAAAAGATTGGAAGGGCTGGGAGTGCAAATCAGAAACAGCAAAGACATGAAACAGCAAAAAAGTGCTAGGACTGGGTGAGAGGGGAAAGTTGTGTTGTTCAGAGCTCCTGACATTGCACATGCCACTGAAAACCACTGCTGCAGAGCAGAAAATAACAAACCCACGTTCCTGCTCCATCACCGCCTAAAGCAAATAGACATGTGCTTTTCTTCCATCTTCTAATCTCACCCAAGTGCCTCTCACTGGTAGAACCCAGCTGGCAAGGGTGTCTGAGTTGCGTAGAGGGTAGGTTTCTAGTCTCAGAAATACAAAATAACAGAAAGTCTATGAGGAACTGAGTACAGTACCCACTGCCAAAATGCAGCTCACCTACCCAGTGTCCAGCAGTCCAATGTGCTTCTCTGTAGAAGCAGTGGAATCATCTTCTCCCGGGGTCCCTTTGTAGAGCCATGCTTCAGGCCAAGGTTAAGGCCATACTCTGTGGAGAGCATAGAGAAAAGACAACATGAAAGAATTTAAAACCATGACATTGGCCTTGTTAGTATAAACTATAACCAACCACACTTCAAGTCTCCATCCTCTCCCGCTAAACACAAGGAAAGCAGAGGTCATATGGTTGTGAACAGATATCTAGGCTCAGAGAAACTCAGTAACGTGCTTTTAAATTTTATTCTTTTCAGTTCTCTGATTAGGAATAATTTACTAATTAAATAGGACAGCAGCTAAAGTAAAAAGAGACATACACTGAAATCTGTTAGCATCAACTGTTATAGCCATTCTTTAGATGACATAGTGTTGCCATATATAGTTTAGATATGAGTAATGAGAATGTGATTGCAAGCCAATATTTAGGTGAAAGCTAGGCCTAAGGGGGGCCACAATTCTGATGGAATGTCTTGATGATGGATTTAGTCTTATCCTTTCTCAATTTATTTTCTCTCTGGGATGCTTCTCTATTTGGGGCATTAAATGACTTACATTTGATGGACAGAGGACACTTACTAATTGTGAAATATTGGGTGAGTTATTTAACTGTTCTAAGACTCCTTATCTTTGGAATGGGGATAATAAGAGCATCTACCTGACACAGTTATTTATGAGAATTAAATGAAACATATACAAAGAATTCAGAATAATGCTTGATACAGTGTAGGTACTCAATAAAGTGGTCTGTTGTTATTCAAGGTAGAAAAGAAGCTAAGAAATAAAAGATCATTTCGATTGTCAGCCAAAAGTAATCTTATTTGAACATTTCCTCTCATAAATCACAGCTGATACTAGATCCAGAAGAAGTTAATGGTGCCAACAGAGGAATCACTGAAAGTATGAAAAATAACTTATATAACAGGAGGATTAATAGTATTCATGGCAAATGTAGAGGTCTTCACACTCTGGAGTCCAAGAACTTCTGCTCCTCCAAGACCGATGGAGATGATAGTCATAAATTTAAGCAACTTGAAATGGGAAAAAAATTACCTAAAGAACATTAAATGAGAGAATCATCCTGAGAAAAGTAAGAGTTGTTGGAATCTATCCTCAAAACCTTGATATTTCACATGAGTGGGTCATCTTCTCAGAAATGGAAAATGGGAGAGCTACCGGAAAAGAGGGAGACATCTGAACCCAACCAGCATGGAGCAAAGGACAGAGAGCCAAAAGAGTGAGAGAGATGGTTGCTAGGAAAAATCGAGAACAGCTTCCTCTCACTGAGTTGGAGAAGATCCTGGACCCTCCCTTCAGCATCAGAGTATCCTGCTTTGGCCTGTGATGTGGGTGAAGCTGAAGGTCTGACTCCATGTAAAGAACTGTGCAAATGTACACATTCTCTAGAGAGAAATGTAAACTCACAGGGGGCCATGTTGCTAAAGGTGGTAACATCTGACTACAAGACATTACTCTGTGATAAGAACCGTGGTGTTTCTTTCTGAGTCAACATTGATATAAAAGTTGGAAGCCTAAAAAAAAAAATGTTGAAAGCCTACACTGAATTGGTGGTTCTTCCACTATAGTCATAAACTGAGACATATATACCTATAACATACACACACAGAGAATCATCATAAATGTAATAATTGCCCCAAGGCAGACTAATACAAATACATTGCATTATGATAAATCAGCAGTTTGCATCAGTAAAATTGACAACATGGTTTTCTAAAATGATGAATTATTGGTAAATTTTGAACGTCCTTGGTAAAAAGGACAATCTCTGCTTAATTAAATGGGAGTTGCATTCCTGGAAATTTCAGTAACCATAAAAACCGAACAAAACTACCCTGTGTTTCCATGTTAAATGGAATTAGGTTTGAAGTTTAAATAATTATAAATAGATCTTGTGAGACATATGAAATTCACAAATCAATATCTAGCACCCCTGACCCTTCCTCATAAATGCCAGTGTGTGTGTGTGTGTGTGTGTGTGTGTGTGTGTGTGGCTGCTCAGTTGTGTCAACTCTTTGTGACCCCATGAACTGGAGCCCACCAGGCTCCTCTGTCTGTGGAATTCTCTAAGCAAGAATACTGGAGTGGCTTGCCATGCCCTTCTCCAGGGGATCTTCCTGACCCAGGGATCAAACCCACATCTCCCGCATTGCAGGCAGATTCTTTACCGTCTGAGCCACCAGGGAAGCCTATAAATGTCAGTGGCATCCCCTAATCACTGTGTCAATCAAAATTTCCCCCACGCGCATCCAAAATGCCCTCCAGCCTGGAGGCAGGCAGCTACTGAGAAGCACTGCTATATAGTATCCACGTTCTCAAAGGGGAGTCAGCAACACCCCTGGTGGGTGAAACCCTATGTTCAGAAAACATCTACACGGCACAAAAATATAGCCACAGGTATTTGCTGCTGCTGCTGCTGCTACTGCTAAGTCACTTCAGTCATGTCCGATTCTGTGAGACCCCAGAGATGGCAGCCCACCAGGCTCCCCCGTCCCTGGGATTCTCCAGGCAAGAACACTGGAGTGGGTCAGGCATTTACTAGAGTGGTCAATTCAGCTCCTTACAGAGCAACAAGCATATATTCATCCAGAGAGACACTAAATGACTCTAGAACATCCATACCTGGAGAGACACGCACATACATCTGACCTCCCATATCGAAGCTATCCTAGATCACAAGTCACAATACTGTAGCCAGAATCCACACTCTTAACAGCCTTGGATCCTTGTTTACCTTCTAGTCCAACAGCAATGCACTGACAATGCCTGATTTTCTATGAGAAATGTGGCCATAGAGTACTACAAACAGCTAGCCTTATAATTAATTCAAAATCCATTCACCTCTGCGTGTGGAGTGCCTGATAGAAAGGCAGTGGCAACAGAAGGCTCAGGTGCTTTCAGGATACTGGGTGTTTATTACAGGGCTCAGTGAGGGGGATTTCTAGTTGCACTGAGTATAGGAGCTCTATTGACATTGAATCAGAGACAGATCCAGGATTCCAGGAGGACCTCAATGGCAGGAGATTAGGAACTGAAACTCCGCTCTCTTAGTTGCTACCCACAGGCCACTTCCCTCCGTGTCACCAATTTCAAATTCTGTGGGAGGAATGTTCTTGATCTGGGTTACCCCTTTGATTCAGGCTGCCAGTGATGACAGGCTCTTTCCCCTGAGGTCAGTGCTCATCCTTGTGGACAGAGTGAAGAGTGGGGACATGTGACCACTCAGCAGAGGCCATGGGCAGGAGTAGAGTCTCTGAGAAAGTGGAGAGGCAAGAAGGCACACTCACATGTGTCTGATATACCTGGAGGCTAACGGAGCTTCCCAAACAAGTGAAAAGACAAATGATTCTCTGATATCTAAGAGGGAAGACAAAGATGGAAGAAAGAGAAAGTACATTGTAATGATGTATTTATTAGCCACAATGACTTTATCCATGTTTCACATGTATCAGTCCCAGGAGACAAGTAATCTGGATCCTGTACCCCATGACATCATAGATAAGTAATTTATACATGACCAGATATAAGTAGTTTAAATTTTATAAAACTTAGCTGCTCCTTTTTACTTTTCTGGCTGTCTTGGGTCGTAGTTGGGGCACGTGGGATCTATTAGAATCCAGGCCCCCTGTATTGGGAACACAGAGCTTAGCACTGGACCACCAGGGAAGGACAACTGCTCTCTTTTTTTTTAATGGATAAAATTTTTCCCTGCCTTCCAGGAAGCTGGTAGAGACTTGTGACTCTTAGATCCATGATTTTGTGACAATAGAAATTTAGCTTCTTTAAGAAGTCAGAACAGAAGGTGCTAAAGGTATTTTAGTATATTAACCCTAGAGAGGAGTCAGCATACCTTCACTCCTTGGAAATTTTGGATATATTTGTATATATCTAGAGCAATGGTTCTCAAACCAGGGCCAATTTGACCTCCCAGAGGACACTAGGCAACGTCTGGAGACATTAGTGTTATCACAGCTGTTACTGGTATTAAGCAGGCAGGAGTTAGCAATGCTGCTAAACATCCCACAATGCACAGAAAGACCCCATAACAAATAATTTGTTGTTGTTTAGTCACTAAGTCATGGTCAACTCTTTGCAACCCCATGGACTGTAGCCCACCAGGCTTCTCTGTCCAGGGATTTCCCAGGCAAGAATACTGGAGTGAGTTGCCATTTCCTTCTCCAAGGGATCTTCTCAACCCAGGGATCAACCCATGTCTCCTGCCCTAGCGGGCAGATTCTTTACTGCTGAGCCACCAGGGAAGTTATAACAAAGAATTTTCTGGCCCCAAATGTCTCAAGTTCAAGACTGAGAAACACTGTTCCAGAGTGAGATCCCACAGAAGCATTCATCACATTCCCAATTGGCCCACAGCCTAAATAAATTTAGAAACTGCAACTCCAAACTCTGGCAATAGGTGACAGAATTCTGCTTGACACCACCTCTTCATCAATGAGGCTCTTCCACCTAGACCCAGGACAAGAACCCCCCCACCCCCGACTTCCGTCTCCACACATACCTCTAATTCTACCACTGCCATCACTCCGGAGAAGGCAATGGCACCCCCACTCCAGTCCTCTTGCCTGGAAAATCCCATGGACGGAGGAGCCTGGTGGGCTGCAGTCCATGGAGTCGCTAAGAGTCAGAAACGACTGAACGACTTTTCTTTCACTTTTCCCTTTCATGCACTGGAAAAGGAAATGGCAACCCATTCCAGTGTTCTTGCCTGGAGAATCCTAGGGACGGGGGAGCCTGGTGGGCTGCCGTCCATGGGGTCACACAGAGTCAGACATGACTGAAGTGACTTAGCAAGCCATCACTCATCTTCCAGAAAGGAGAACCCCTGTCCAAATGCCAACTCACCTTTGAACAAACCATCTCTCTAATGACCTGCTTTTTAATTCTCTGGGCCAATTGAAGCCCCTTGGCATTTCATGCTTTTGCTACTTTCCCAACCCCAGCATATTTCATCACCACACACATATCAAGCTGCAAAGTCCTCAAGCCCAGCTGGCTACTCTGTGACTCATGCTGGGTCAATGACAATTGCCCTCTTGCCAATACTCAGCTGTCATTTTGTCTTATCAGCTGCAGACTCTTCCTCCATCTCTACCTCCTCTTCAAGTCTAGATACAGACAAATCAGACTTTCTAAAAGGAAGGATAAAGCAACAAAGAATCTTTTCTCCAATAAGCAAAAGGGAGCTCTCGCCTTATGGGAAGCAGTTGAATGGGGATACATGAGAACCTGTGTATTAGCGCTGCCAGGGGCTAGCCCACTGAGCGAAGAGGGCTTATAGCCTCTCTGTGAAACATCCTCGTGTCTCTGCCTGTAAGGGCATGCATCCCCTCTGTGTGGTTTAAAATACCACCAGCAAAGTATAAATACACACATTGAGCTACTGATATAAAATACAGCCAAATATCACCCAACTTCCAGCATTATGTGCTATTAAATATCTAATTAAGAAATCACGTGACGCAAACTTTTCTATACACAGTAAAGAGAGAAGAAAGAGAAGCAAAATGCAAGTGTACAGAGCACAGCCTGGTAGTAAGGAACCATTTTCATTTGCTTTTACCCAAAGGCATTTGTAGAAAAGATTGTTTTGCCAAATATTTATCTTTTCTTCATTTTCTTGAAGCATGTCTTTTCCAGAAAGAAAAGACATTTAACACATATTAAAAACATGTGTTTAAACCATTCGGAAAGTTTAATTTTCTTTAAAAATGGTTTCCGGAACTGAGGTCTTCTCCAAGTTTCTGGAGCTGAATTTTCACCTGCTCATATGTCACGTCTGACCTAGGTGACCCTCCATGGGCCTCTGTCAATCACATGGGATTTTCCTCAGACCCCCCACCTGAGGAGATCCTCCTTCCTCTGATATCCACTGTCACAAAAAAGCAAAAGCCAGCATAAGAACAGAATGATTGTTTGAAACTAAAGATTTGGTTTTCTAGGAGCCCGTTTCATTTCATCGTGAAGGTTATAAAGCAAAATTCTGGAGGAAGGCCAGGGAGTTTTGAAAACTCTAGTCCTGAGTGGCTCAGGCCCATAAACATAATTGAAGTCTGTATCGAGTTTATACCTCTAGCAGTAGTAACAAATGACACAAAACAGTATAAGAAGCAGGACACCACTGAGAGAAGGTAATGAAACATGAAGGTAAGTAAACAACTGCCTTCCAGTCTGTAAACCAGTTCCATGCTAGGCCCTGTCTTTCTGATGGGAGATGGGACTCACGAAAAGCAGGTGCTGGCTTCTAGCAGCCAAGTTGCTGCTTGAGTTTTATAGGACCTGCCATATCCGCAATGGCAGACCCAGAGAGCAGTGATTGAGACTGCTTCTTGTAGCCCTGGCTTGCCTGAATCGCATTCTGGAGAAGCTAAACTAAATTTGACCTCAAAGCTGGCAGCATCAGAGGGTGAAGGGTTAAGGATAAACTGGTCCTGAACAATTTCTCCAGGGTGTAATATGTAAAGAAAATGCAAACAGAATGACACTCTTTCCACAGTAGCTTCCAGCTTCTTTGTTCTGAAGAGAAAACAAAAATAAGCCACGGACTTGGTGCAAATGAAAGCATACCTTGCTTCCTTGAAAGACATGGATTTTGAATGCGGGGTAAGGCAGCAGTAGCTGCATGTCTCAGAAGAGTTGTCTTCATTACTCATGCCATGAGAGAAACTGGAGTTTTCTCTGTAACATCCTAGCCTTGAAGGGCATCCTTGGTGACAAGGCTCTCTTCTTTAGAGAACAAAAGACTTATTTCCACTGAGATAACATCAAGATCCTCCTAACTCCCCCTAAAAATTTTTTTTCCAAAAAACCAAGGAGTTTTAAAGGAAGAAAGCAGTTTTTCTGACTGTGATACGGCTGGATTTAAAGATCTTCCTGCTAAAGAGATGTATGGAATGTATTCAAGAAACATTCCTCCAAAGATGGAGAGATTCAAGATTTCAATCATGATTTTGCACAAAGTTGCATACATATTGCTAAACTAGAAGCGCAGCAATTATACCTTTACTACTGTTGAAGTCAGGCAAAGATGTGATTCCTGAAACTCATTTTAACACCACCAGGATATGTTTACTTTACTCTGCTGTTAACGATGGCCTGGATTGATTCAGATTTAACACATGGATATAAAGCTTACAAATGTCACTGTACATTGTGAAAATGCCTTTAGTGGTCAGGTAAATCCGGAAATCCAGGTAGAAATGAATGAGGGGATTAACTTAGTTACAGAATATTTGGAGTCTCAGCCTTTAGCTAACTCAGCAGTTCTGCCTCCAGCAATTACACCAAAGTCAGGCTTTCATCATTTTGCCATTTTGCACCTGAAGTGTGTGAAAGCAGCTCACTTCCAAACAACATACAGTTTTACACTCAAAGGTTCACTTGTTCCCATGGATCCAAACTAAATCAGCAATGGTTCGCAGCTGCAGGAAGGAATAAACAAAGTAGATCCTTAAAGGTATGTGGCTCATACATTTTATTTATTTTTTTAAAATCTGGACATGGATTTCATAGACAATTCAAAAGTGCCTCAGTACTCTGTATTCATGAAAGTAAAACCACCAGAAATCAAGTCACCAGCAGACAAAGGACACTAGATATTTTGGAGAAGGAAAAATCATGAAAACAAAGTAAGTTTAAGAATCATGAAAGTCAGTCCTTGTGGAGCATGCTAGCAGTGTAAAAAATATAGAAAAATAGTAAGTGAAGGAGGAAACAGAACAGGCTCTATCTTGAAAGCAGGACTCCATCTTGGACCAGACTGTGGACTGTAAGCTATATGCCAAGTATCTATGGAAACGACACACCTACTGGAAAACCAGGCCCCTGGAAGGAAGAGCCCCAGGGCTTTCCATCACCTAAAAAATACCCTAACTATCCGTGTAATGGAATAGAATCATACATTCTATTATGCTTACTGGAGTATGACCACAAGCCTATTGATAATTGTCCACTGTTAACTACCTAGGCTTAAGGCATATGAATCACAGGTTAACTTTGATTGTATCTTTCTTTTCCTTTGTTCAGACTGCTGCTAAGTCGCTTCAGTCTTGTCCAACTCTGTGCAACCCCATAGACGGCAGCCCACCAGGCTCCCCCATCCCTGGGATTCTCCAGGCAAGAACACTGTAGTGGGTTGCCATTTCTTTCTCCAATGCATGAAAGTGAAAAGTCAAAGTGAAGTCATTCAGTCGTGTCTGACTCTTAGCGACCCCATGGACTGCAGCCTACCAGACTCTTCCATCCATGGGATTTGCCAGGCAAGAGTACTGGAGTGGGGGTGCCATTGCCTTCTCCAGACTAGTCTCAGGGAATCTGGGGAGGTGGGTTTGGGCACTTACACTTAGGGTATACAAGGTTTTCACACAAACTGGTCAGGGTCCTTGGCTAAGAGGAGACTCTGCCTTGGGCCTGCCGGTGTAGTAAACTGCACTCCACTATCTATCTGCATTGTCCTTCTTTTTTTTTTTCCCTTTATTTTCTTTCTTTCTTTCTTTATTTTCTTTTTTTTATTTTTTTAATACTTTATTCTACATTACAACACTGTATTGGTTTTGCCATACATTGACATGAATCAGCCACAGGTGTACACGATCTCCCAATGCCGAAGCCCCCTCCCACCTCCCACCCCATATCATCTCTCTGGATCATCCCCATGCTCCAGCCCCAAGCATCCTGTATCCTGTATTGAACATAGACTGGCGCTTCGTTTCTTATATGATAGTATACATGTTTCAATGCCATTCTCCCAAATCATCCCACCCTCTCCCTCTCCCTCAGAGGCCAAAAGTCCATTCTATACCTCTGTGTCTCTTTTGTTGTCTCACATACAGGGTCATCATTACTATCTTTCTAAATTCCATTTATATGTGTCAGTATACTGTATTGGTGTTTTTCTTTTGGCTTACTTCACTCTGTATAATCGGCTCCAGTTTCATCCATCTCATTAGAACTGAGTCAAATTTATTCTTTTTAAGGGCTGAGTAATACTCCATTGTGTATATGTACCACAGCTTTCTTATCCATTCATCTGCTGATGGACATCTAGGTTGTTTCCATGTCCTGGCTATTATAAACAATGCTGCAATGAACATTGGGGTACATGTGTCTCTTTCAATTCTGGTTTCCTTGGTGTGTATGCCCAGCAGTGGGATTGCTGGGTCATAAGGCAGCTCTATTTGCAAGTTTTTAAGGAATCTCCACATTGTTTTCCATAATGGCTGTACTAGTTTGCATTCCCACCAACAGTGTAAGAGGGTTCCCTTTTCTTCACACCCTCTCCAGCATTTATTGCTTGTAGACTTTTGGATCACATTGTCCTTCTGAGTGAGTTTATTTCCCGGAATGTGGGGCTACAACATAAGTATCGCTTGAGTAGGGAAAAGAAGTATTTTAAGTTCAGCAAGAATCTGATGGTACTTTTAAAGTACTGGGAGCAGGAAAGACAGACTAAGAACAAACAAAACCTTATGATAGCTCAATGAGAATAACAAAAATATCAGAACAAAGAAACATACCAGACTTTTCTTTAAAATGGCTATGGGGCTGAAGGAGTTTCTTTGTTTTCACAGACCAAGGAACGTTGGGCTTTCTTATCTAGAAGGCAAAGACTGGGATAGGGAGGAGGAGAAGAAATAAAACAAAAAACCCCAAAAATACGTGGGTAGAGTGAACACCAATTTGTCAGATCCTAGCAATTCTTGGAACTTTATGAAAGAACTCAAAAATAAAGAAACTTTTCTAAGAATAATTGAGTGCTTTTATATTACATATATTATATGTATATATACATATTCTCTAAGTAAATTTTTAAAATTTAAGTTATTAAATGAGAGTTTATTGAAGAAAACCTAAGTTGTTCTAAATACACTCCTACTGGTTGTGGTTAACTTCCAAAATGCTGCTTAGGTGCTATGAGTAGATCAACGGGGCAAATCTAATATTCTTAACCAAATATGTGAGCTTATAGAAAAGAATGAAAGGATGAATAACACTTTATTGATTAATGTTGGTCCTTCACACCCCCACCCCCCAAAATATATTAAAGCTCTCTTCCCTCAAGCTATAAAAAAAAAAGGTATCACCTTTAAGGAAAAGACAATACAGAGTTTTGGAACTTGACATAGTTTACATTCAGTGCATAGAAAAGAAAATACAGATCACTATATTAAAGCTTTATCATACAATGTTCTTTTTAGGAAGATCGACAGACATGGGAGTCAGATGCCGCTGTAAAAAAATTATTCTATCAGTAGAAAAATGGTTTTGTCCCCTGTCCTTAAATTCACGGTCATTTGCTGAAACTTCACTGTCTTTGCCCACCATCAAGCAAGAAGTTATTGATTTTGGCCCACACCACCCATCCAGAATCACGGCAATGGGAAAGAGCTAGAGATTAGCAGATGAGGGGCCATCTGGAATAGATTTCTGAGCATTGTTCCAAGCACAGCACTGAGATCCAAAAGCAGAACATTCTTGGAGTAAAGACAAGAAACCACCTGCAAATGTAGGTGGTATGTGGAAAAAACCGAGGGTGGTGAACTCAGTAGGAAACAATGCAGTGCGTCAGTGCATTCCCTCTGGGAAGCTGGTTCTGCTACACTGTGAAGAGGAATGCATCTTGCAGGTTAGACAACTGTGCCTGGAACAAAACTGGTGCAGGAAAAACTTTGAGAAGAGGCAGAGGAAGAAGACACACTGATAGTAGGCCTGTGGCCTTCTCCTGGACTGTGCTTCTGTAGAAGCCTTGTTTTCCTCAAATGCCGTGAGATTCCAGAGGCAAGAAGAACGTCAGTTATGATCAACAACATAAGCAGAGAAGTCATTCTGGGAAGCAGAGTGCCCATGAGGATATGGTGAGCATGGCTCTGTCAAGCATGAGCCTTTTCAACAGGATGTGGTGAGGCTTTAACACACTGATGGTCAAGGCAACTACTCAGGTCCCTGTTTTGGGATTCCTTTCATTACCATCTAAAAGCTTTCACTGTGTGGATCACAACAAACTGGAGAATTCTTCAAGAGATTTGGAAAATCTCTTTAAGAGATCTGGTATCTGGAATACCAGACCACCTTACCTGCCTCCTGAGAAATCTGTATGCAAGTCAAAAAGCAACAGTTAAAACAGACATGGAACAATGGACTGGTTTCAAATTGGGAAGGAGTACATCAAGGCTGTATATTGTCACCCTGCTTATTTAACATATACGTATCATGCAAAATGCCAGGCTGGATGAAGCACAAGCTGAAATCAAGATTGCTGGAAGAAATATCAATAACCTCAGATATGGAGATGACACCACCATTATGGCAGAAAGGGAAGAGGAACTAAAAAGCCTCTTGATAAAAGTGAAAAAGCTGGCTTAAAACTCAACACTGAAAAACTAAGATCATGGCATCCAGTCCCATCACTTCATGGCAAATAGATGGGGAAACAATGGAAACAGTGGCTGACTTTACTCTGAGGGGCTTCAAAATCACTGCAGATGGTGATAGCAGCCATGAAATTAAAAGATGCTTGCTCCTTGGAAGAAAAGCTATGACCAACCTAGACAGCATGTTAAAAACCAGAGACATTACTTTGCCAACAAAGGTCTGTCTAGTCAAGGCTATGGTTTTTCCAGTAGTCATGTATGGATGTGAGAGTTGGACTATAAAGAAAGCTGAGCACCAAAGAATTGATGCTTTTGAACTGCGGTATTGGAGAAGATCTTAAGAGTCCCTTGGACTGTAAGGAGACCCAACCAGTCAATCATAAAGGTAATCAATCCTGAATATTCATTGCTTCCAATGAATATTGGAAGGACTGATGCTGAAGCTGAAACTCCAATACTACCTGATGCAAAGAACTGACTCAATGGAAAAGACCCTGATGCTGGGAAAGATTGAAGATGGGCAGAGAAGGGGATAACAGAGGATAAGATGGTTGGATGGCATGACTTATACAATGCACATGAGCTTGAGCAATCTCTGGGAGCTGGTAATGGACAGGGAAGCCTGGTGTGTTGCAGTCCAGGGGGTTGCAAAGAGTCAGACATGACTGAGTGACTGAACTGAACTGAAATGCTAAATAGTAGAAAGTTGCATCTTTTCTCATGGAGTTTTTGAAGTTATAAAGTCTTTCTTCTGTCTTGTGGCTTGTCTACATTCTTTCATAGATCACTCTAACTTCTTAATTTGCAGGGTACATTTCCTTCCTATTCTGCCCTGTTGTGGATTTTTTTATGTATGTATATAAGTTATAGTATATCCCTCCTCCCTCAACATCCCTTCAACATATCCTCTATTAACTGATCATGCAGTCTAAGCCATTGGCATTGGGTTGGTCATCCTGACATTAAAATAGGATCCAATTAGTTGAGTCTTGTTTTAAATCCCTGAAGAAAACCAATGGGCCTAAAATGAAATGATGATGTGGATTACATGGTGTTATTTTTTTATATATATATATATATATATATATATATATGGAGAAGGCAATGGCACCCCACTCCAGTACTCTTGCCTCGAAAATCCCAGGGACGGAGAAGCCTGGAGGGCTGCAGTCCATGGGTCGCCAAGAGTCGGACACGACTGAATGACTTCACTTTCAATTTTCACTTTCATGCATTGGAGAAGGAAATGGCAACCAACTCCAGTGTTCTTGCCTGGAGAATTCCAGGGAAGGGGGAGCCTGGTGGGCTGCTGTCTATGGGGTCACACAGAGTCGGACACGACTGAAGCGACTTAGCAGCATATATATATATATATATATATATTTGTCAAAATTATACAGTTAAGGTTTTTAATGTATGTAAATTTTATCTCAAAAAACCTGAAAAGTATTGAGTAGGGGATAGGAAATGAAGTTCTTACCTATGTACGAGAGCACAGCCATGCATATATATATACACACAGGCACATTCCAGAGAGTGGAGGTATCATTTTAGACCCATCTGGTCCTGGTTTTATCACATATGTCTCACTATTCACCCAACAAGGAAGAGAGGGCTTCGACATCTGTCAGTTTATCCAACACTTTCCATTGATTTGAGCATTTGGGTATGAAGTCATTTTTGCTTTTTCCTCGTCTCCAAATGGGAACTGCGCAACTGGAACACTTTTCCTCTGCACTGAGATTGTCAACAGCACCACTTTAAATAATCCTTATGATCCCTTGCTGCCGTCCAAAACATTCGTCTGCACTCCATTACTCAGAATGAAAATGGAGTCTGCAATGTGATATCCCAGGAAACAGCCAGGTATGTGACTAAATATTTTCCCCTAAAATTCAGTTCAGCTGATGGTACTATTAGGGATCCTGTTCCTCTCATTCTCATCTGGTAGTTTATTTCCTTTTTGCTGGTACATTCTTAAATTACCAAAATACTGTATGATATAGGATTTCTCACCTCTCCCTAGCAGGTTTATTTCACCACCCTGGCATGGGTTACTTCCCATTCTGCTTTATTTTTCTCACTTTTGCTGCCTTGTCCTTAATATAATTTCTTAAATTCTCTGGAAAAATTTCTATATCAAGTATATTTATCCAATTTCCATGAACAGAAATTTATTCCATAAAGAGGAAAAGCTACACCCCAGGTATCTTTGAAAACTGTCTATTTATAAACCACTGAATAAACATTTTACTATAAATAAAATATTTAATAATTTGGACTAATGAGGGATAGCCTAGTCTATTTTAAATATTTAAAAATAAATATCCTATAGAATAAAAACTAATATACTCAAATGACAGAGGCTTACAAATTATTGGAAGTAAGAATGCTTACAAACTTATGCTGATAAATAGACAATAATGTCTTTTAATTAGCATACTAATAGTTTTTTGAATAGCTTTTTGCTTCTACAATACCAGGGACAGCATGCCTTCCTAATGAGGTTGACATGTAAGCCCACTTTTGTTATTTGTTTTACAGATCCTTTCTCTTTCTTTAAATGTAAGATAAATTAGGAACATTTCTGTCTCCAATTTTATAAATGTTGAGTCCCTGGAGTTCACATCATGAAGTTCAACTATCATATAATAAAGTGATGGTTTTGAGGAGTAATCTGACTTAGGGGCTTCCCAGACGGTTCTAGTGGTAAAGAACCCACTTGCCAATGCAGTGGATATAAGAGACTTGCGTTTGATCCCTGGGTTGGGAAGATCCCCCAGAGGAGGGCATGGCAACCCACTCCAGTATTCTTGCCTGGAGAATCCCATGGAGAGAGGAGCCTGGTAGGCTACAGTCCATAGGGTTGCCAAGAGTTGGACACGACTGAAGCAACTTAGCACGCATGCACACATGCAATCTGACAGATTTTTTTGGTCTAAGTAGCAATTCCTACTCTGATTTTTCCTCACAAAAGTTATATTAATATCCACAAAATAATTCATCATTACTTCCCATGTGCTTGTGCTTAGTTGCTCAGTAGTATCTGACTCTTTGCAACTGCATGGACTGCAGCCCACCAGGCTCCTCTGTCCATGGGGATTCTCCAGGCAAGAACACTGGAGTAGGTTGCCATGCCCTTCACCAGGGGATCTTTCCAACCAAGGGATTGAACCTGAGTCTCCTGCACTGCAGGCAGATTCTTTACTGTCTGAGCCACTAGGGAAGCCCAAGAATACTGGAGTGGGTAGCCTATCCCTTCTCCAGATGATCTTCCTGACCTGGGAATCGAACTAGGGTTTCTTGCATTGCAGGCAGACTCTTTACCAACTGAGCTACCAGGGAAGCCTTACCTCTCACAGCTTAATTGCAAAAATTGTAGAAAAGAAAAATCTTGAATTCATTTAAACTAGGCACAAAGAAAATGACAGAAAATGGCTGGTAAACAGCATGGCTTCAGTTAGTCGCTCAGTCGTGTCTGCTCTTTGTAACTCCATGAATCGCAGCACGCCAGGCCTCCCTGTTCATCACCATCTCCTGTAGTTCACTCAGACTCACGTCCATCGAGTCTGTGATGCCATCCAGCCATCTCATCCTCTGTTGTCCCCTTCTCCTCCTGCCCCCAATCTCTCCCAGCATCAGAGTCTTTTCCCAAGAGTCAACTCTTCGCATGAGGTGGCCAAAGTACTGGAGTTTCAGCTTTAGCATCATTCCTTCCAAAGAAATCCCAGGGTTGATCTCCTTCAGAATGGACTGGTTGGATCTCCTTGCAGTCCAAGGGACTTAAGAGTCTTCTCCAACACCACAGTTCAAAAGCATCAATTCTTCGGTGCTCAGCCTTCTTCACAGTCCAACTCTCACATCCATACATGACCACAGGAAAACCATAGCCTTGACTAGATGGACCTTAATTGGCAAAGTAATGTCTCTGCTTTTGAATATGCTATCTAGGTTGGTCATAACTTTCCTTCCAAGGAGTAAACGCCTTTTAATTTCATGGCTACAGTCACCATCTGCAGTGATTTTAGAGCACAAAAAAATAAAGTCTGACACTGTTTCCACTGTTTTACCATCTATTTCCCAAGAAGTGATGGGACCGGATGCCAGGCTTAGAGGCTTGATATCTGGAGGCAGATGGAATTGACACTGACTGGTCTGGTAGGTTGGCCTGGTGAGCCTGTATGTTCCCCGTAACTCTAGCAGACCCTTATTTCAGATGCTCGGGCTGGTCATGGTATGCTTTGCTTCTCATGCATGTGACTCCATATGAGCCTAAAAATATTTTATATTAGGTAATCCCAGACCCAGCCCTCTTATTTTCTGCCCTTTCCTTTTAGCTAGAAGCACTTCAGCCTTTGTCTCAAGCTGTATATGGGGGTCTTCTGCCAAAGTGTTTCAAAACATCTTTATCACTGTGGTCCAGGCTGAGTGTGAGTCCTTGGACCCAGATGTAGGATTTGAGCCCAAGCAGAAGAAGGACTTCAATGAATAACCCAGCACAAATAAAATGGTACTCACAAGTGAAGTACACTGTCTTTGATGCACTAAAACTTAGGCATACTTCCACATTTAGCTAAAGTGAAGAATAATGGTTAGTCCATAAATTTATGACTTTGGTTCAGCTGTAAGCACATATGCAGGTATTTCATTAGTAAAAATGTGTCAGAAGTACAGGTGAAAATGAACTTGACATTTGAGATCAAAAGAAGAAAAGGAAAATATCCTGAAATCCCCAGAGCCCTCTCTTTTCTCATCTAAGCTCCTCTTCATTAGTTACAAGTGGATTTTCCAGACTGTGGATTTTGAGACAAATACCTTCTGTGATTCCCTCTGTTACTCAGCTCAGACTAATTTGGATGTGCCTGAGCACATCCAAAACACAATTAAGTAGGAGAAGCTGCTAAAAAACTAAAAAGAAGAAGAAAAAAAAGTATAGCCTAGAATATCTTTGGAGTTAGTGTACATATTTATCTCTAGAAATTCCATGTTAGTTTTCTAGGTAAATATCCATGGCTATTTCCAAAACCATTCCTAGGATTATATATCTATATGAATTTGAAAACTTTTCAAAGATTCTTGGCTACCTGAGAATGGATGTTCAGAAAGTGAGGGTTTTATTTAGATCCCAACATTTCATGTGTGGTGTTCTGGGTATGGGGACTATGCTTGAATCAGTCAGTAAGTTTGCCTTCTAATTCTGAACTCAATGAAAAGAGATCCAAGAAACAGGACACTTGGGGCAGCAGAAAAGAAAGGGAACAAAAAGGATTTTAATGACTCACATAACCATGACAGTGTGATCACTCACCTAGAACCAGACGCTCTGGAATGCAAAGTCAAGTGGGCCTTAGGAAGCATCACTACAAACAAAGCTAGTGGAGGTGCTGGTATTCCAGTTGACCTATTTCAAAAGATGATGCTGTGAAAGTGCTGCACTCAATATGCCAGCAAATTTGGAAAACTCAGCAGTGGCCACAGGACTGGAAAAGGTCAGTTTTCATTCCAATCCCAAAGAAAGACAATGCCAAAGAATGCTGAAACTACTGAACGATTATACTCATCTCACATGCTAGTAAAGTAATGCTCAAAATTCTCTAAGCTAGGGTCGGACACGACTGAGCGACTTCACTTCCACTTTTCACTTTCATGCATTGGAGAAGGAAATGGCAACCCACTCCAGTGTTCTTGCCTAGAGAATCCCAGGAACAGGGAGCCTGGTGGGCTGCCATCTATGGGGTCGCACAGACTCGGACACGACTGAAGCTACACAGAAGAAGAAGAAGAAGGCTTCAACAGTAGGTGAACCAAGAACTTCCAGAGATTCAGGATGGATTTAGAAAAGGCAGAGGAACCAGAGATCAAATTGCTAAGGTCATAGAAAAAGCAAGAGAATCCCAGAAAAATACCTGCTTCTGCTTCACTGACTATGCTAAAGCCTTTGACTGTGTGTATCACAACAAACTGTGGAAAATTCTTCAAGAGATGGGAATTCCAAACCACTTTACCTGCCTCCTGAGAAATCTGTTTGCACGTCAAGAAGCAACAGTTAAAACGGACATGGAACAATGGACTGGTTCCAAATTGGGAAGGAGTACATCAAGGCTGTATATTGTCACCCTGCTTATTTAACTTATATGCAGAGTACATCATGTGAAATGCCGGGCTGGATGAAGCACAAGCTGGAATCAAGACTGCTGGGAGAAATATCAATAACCTCAGATATGCAGATAACACTACCCTTATGGCAGAAAGTGAAGAAGAACTAAAGAGCCTCCTGATGAAAATGAAAGAGGAGAATGAAAAAGTTGTCTTAAAACTCAACATTCAAAAAACTAAGATCATGGCATCCGGTCCCATCACTTCATGGCAAATAGATGGGGAAACAATGGAAACAGTAACAGACTTTATTTTCTTGGGCTCCAAAATCACTGCAGATGGTGATTGCAGCCATGAAATTAAAAGATGCTTGCTCCTTGGAAGAAAAGCTATGACCAACCTAGACAGCATATTAAAAAGTAGAGACATTACTTTGCCAACAAAGATCCATATAGTCAGAGTTATAGTTTTTCCAGTGGTCATGTGTGGATGAAAGAGTTGGACTGTAAAGAAAGCTGAGCCCCGAAGAATGGATGCTTTTGAACTGTGGTATTGGAGAAGATTCGAAAATCCCTTGGACTGCAGAGAGATCAAACCAGTCAATCCTAAAGGAAATCAATTCTGAATATTCACTGGAAGGACTAATGCTGAAGCTGAAGCTTCAATACTTTGGTCACCTGATGTGAAGAACTGACTCATTGGAAAAGACCCTGATGCTGGGAAAGATTGAAGGCAGGAGGAAAACAGGATAACAGAGGATGAGATGGTTGGATGGCATCACCGACTCAATGGACATGAGTTTGAGAAAGCTCCAGGAGTTGGTGAAGGACATGGAATCCTGGCATGCTGCAGTCCATGCAGTTGCAAAGAGTCGGACATGACTGAGCAACTGAAAAACAAGAAAGTAGCCACAGAGCTAAGCATTTTTATACATTATTGTAATGAATGCCACTTCCTTGCCCTCTTCAATCCTGCAACCATCACACCTCACCCCATTATACAGATAGAATACCAGGGCTTAGACACATTAAGTAGCAGACGAGTGAGTGATAAAACCTGGATTTGGCTCCTACAGCTCCATGAGGTCATGGAGCTTGCTGGTTAACCCTTTGAAGTCTATATTTCCAGTAACAGATTAATGGCAGACTGGAAGGACATTTCAGACACTACGCCACAAAACACTTCTTAGAAGATGTTTCCTGCTCCACTTCTTCCAGATTCTTGAACACAGCCATTAAGCTCACCTAATTTGCATGTGATTACATATGATACCTAGGAGAAGGAGACTAAATACACTTGGTGACCAAATCAAGATTATAGAAAATACTGATGGGTTGGAGGGATGGACTGAATTGGATAAGATATTACTCTAAGGAGATAAATGTCAAAGTCTGCATATAGTGTTTAAAAAAATGGTGCAATAATATGTGAGGGAGACAAAATTTAAAAAGCAACAACTACAGAAAATGTTTTAGTCAACAACGGAATCACAAGTTCATAGACTCACATGGTAATGTACACATGATTCTAAGCTCTGTAAACGATATGCGAGATCTACAATTAAAGGTGGTGATCATTCTATTGCAACCTGTATTGATCAAATTCTAAGGTAAAAAGAACGCTTTGTTTGTTCAATAAATATTTATTGAATGCCATCCAGGTGCCAGATATAGTGCTGGGCCTTGGGGATCTGGTAGAGAACAAAACAGACACAGTCCCCATGGCCATGAAGTTTAATAGTCCAGCAAATGCAGGCAAACTGCAGGATGCTCACCGAATGGAAAAAAATGTAAAACCATGTTTTAGAGAACAATCAAAGGAATAGAAGATTTTTAGCTTCAAGAAAAGTCTTCTCTTGAGGAGTTTTGGAAAAGTTCATGGGGAAAAATGGAATCATGTTTCATGACAGATTATTTAATATTCCAAATATGTTCTTGCCCTCTCTGTGAAAGGATTATACATCCCCAGCCCTGAAAAGCTGGCCATATGACTTTTGAAGCTCTCCCTCATGGGAGAATTGTGGGTGTCCACCCACTGGCCTCTGCACCATGTGACATGCTTTGGCCAGTGAAATGTAAGCAGAAGTGCTTATGCAGAGTAAATGTAGCTACCCAAAATTAAAAGTGGTAGTTCATCCTTGTTTTAGCTAGAAAATAACAACCCATTGAGTATCTTGGTTTCATACATTAACAGAATATTCAGTTTATAACCTGAAGAAAAAAAAAAGTTCCTTTTACCAAGCATGTGTTACCTTAGTCAAAACCAGAAGTACGGTTAAGCTCACTAGTAAATCCAACAGAAGCTTTGGAGGCAGCTTTCAGATCATTACTATTTCTCAAAATTAGGTGGCCCACCTATCGTTAACACATATTAGTGTTGCCAATTTCACTCTATTGATCTGAACTTGTTCAGATCAATATTATTGATATATAAGGACACCTACACTGTATCACATGCAGTCTTGGTTAAAAGTTTAGTGATTGGACTGGGAATGAAAAATTGATGCTTGGCTTTATTACTTATGCTATTTACTCTACTCTTGCACAGTAATCTGCTTCTACTTAAGTGTCCAGCATTAGGAAATAAGTTATCATTGGTGACCTCTAAGTGAAATTGAAAAGATGTCAGATAACTTGGTGGTTTGTTTGTACACAAAAATAAGGAGGATAAAGTGCCTACTTTCCTTCATTCTGTTCTTTAGTAGGTACTTTCTGACAGAATGTGGTCCACTGGAGAAGGGAATGGCAAGCCACTTCAGTATTCTTGCCTTGAGAACCCCATGAACAGTATGAAAAGGCAAAATGATGGGATACCAAAAGAGGAACTCCCCAGGTCATTAGGTGCCCAATATGCTACTGGAGGTCAGTGGAGAAATAATTCCAGAAAGAATGAAGGGATGGAGCCAAAGCAAAAACAATACCCAGTTGTGGATGTGACTGGTGATAGAAGCAAGATCCAGTGCTGTAAAAGGCAATATTGCATAGGAACCTGGAATGTCAGGTCGATGAATCAAGGCAAATTGGAAGTGGTCAAAGAAGAGATGGCAAGAGTGAACATCGACATTCTAGGAATCAGCTAACTAAAATGGACTGGAATGGGTGAATGTAACTCAGATGACCATTATATCTACTACTGCGGGCAGGAATCCCTCAGAAGAAATGTAGCAGCCATCATGGTCAACAAGAGAGTCCGAAATACAGTACTTGGATGCATCTCAGAAATGACAGAATGATCTCTGTTTGTCTCCAAGGCAAACCATTCAACATCATAGTTATCCAAGTCTATGCCCCAACCAGAAATGCTGAAGAAGCTGAAGTTGAATGGTTTTATGAAGACCTACAAGACCTTTTAGAACTAACACCAAAAAAGACGTCCTTTTCATTATAGGGGACTGGAATGCAAAAGTAGGAAGTCAAGAAACACCTGGAGCAACAGGCAAATTTGGCCTTGGAATGCAGAATGAAGCAGGGCAAAGACTAATAGAGTTTTGCCAAGAAAATGCACTGGTCATACCAAACACCCTCTTCCAACAACACAAGAGAAGACTCTACACATGGACATCACCAGATGGTCAACACCAAATCAGATTGATTATATTCTTTGTAGCCAAAGATGGAGAAGCTCTATACAGTCAACAAAAACAAGACTGTGAGCTGACTGTGGCTCAGATCATGAACTCCTTATTACCAAATTCAGACTCAAATTGAAGAAAGTAGGAAAAACTGCTAGACCATTCAGGTATGACCTAAATCAAATCCCTTATGATTATACAGTGGAAGTGAGAAATAGATTTAAGGGCCTAGATCTGATAGATAGAGTGCCTGATGAACTATGGAATGAGGTTCGTGACACTGTACAGGAGACAGGGATCAAGACCATCTCCGTGGAAAAGAAACGCAAAAAAGCAAAATGGCTGTCTGGGGAGGCCTTACAAATAGCTGTGAAAAGAAGAGAGGCAAAAAGCAAAGGAGAAAATAAAAGATATAGGCATCTGAATGCAGAGTTCCAAAGAACAACAAGAAGAGATAAGAAAGCCTTCTTCAGCGATCATTGCAAAGAAATAGAGGAAAACAACTGAATGGGAAAGACTAGAGATCTCTTCAAGAAAATTAGAGATAACAAGGGAACATTTCATGCAAAGATGGGCTCAATAAAGGACAGAAATGTTCTGGACCTAACAGAAGCAGAAGATATTAAGAAGAGGTGGCAAGAATACATGGAAGAACTGTACAAAAAAGATCTTCATGATTCAGATAACCATTATGATGTGATCACTAATCTAGAGTCAGACATCTTGGAATGTGAAGTCAAGTGGGCTTTAGAAAGCATCACTATGAACAAAGCTAGTGGAGGAGATGGAATTCCAGTTGAGCTGTTTCAAATCCTGAAAGATGATGCTGTGAAAGTGCTGCACTCAATATGCCAGCAAATTTGGAAAACCCAGCAGTGGCCACAGGACCAGAAAAGGTCAGTTTTCATTCCAATTCCAAAGAAAGGCAATGCCAAAGAATGCTCAAACTTTCGCACAATTGCACTCAACTCACACACTAGCAAAGTAATGCTCAAAATTCTCCAAGCCAGGCTTCAGCAATAAGTGAACTATGAGCTTCTAGATGTTCAAACTGGATTTAGAAAAGGCAGAGGAGCCAGAGATCAAATTGGCAACATCCGTTTGATCACTGAAAAAGCAAGAGAGTTCCAAGAAAATATCTGTTTCTGCTTTATTGACTATGCCAAAGCCTTTGACTGTGTGGATCACAATAAACTGTGGAAAATTCTGAAAGAGATGGGAATACCAGACCACCCGACCTGCTTCTTGAGAAATCTGTATGCAGGCCAGGAAGCAACAGTTAGAACTGGACATGGAACAACAGACTGGTTCCAAATAGGAAAAGGAGTACATAGAGGCTATATATTGTCACCCTTCTTATTTAACTTATATGCAGAGTACATCATGAGAAATGCTAGGCTGGAAGAAAAACAAGCTGGAATCAAGATTGCCGGGAGAAATATCAATAGCCTCAGATATGCAGATGACACCACCCTTATGGCAGAAAGGGAAGAGGAACTTAAAAGCCTCTTGATGAAAGTAAAAGAGGAGAGTGAAAAAGTTGACCTAAAGCTCAACATTCAGAAAATGAAGATCATGGCATCTGGTCCCATCATTTCATGGAAACAGATGGGGAAACAGTGGAAACAGTGTCAAACTTTATTTTCTTGTTCTCCAAAATCACTGCAGATGGTGATTGCAGCCATGAAATTAAAAGATGCTTACTCCTTGGAAGGAAAGTTATGACCAATCTATATATTATATTCAAAAGCAGAGACATTACTTTGCCGACTAAGGTCCGTCTAGTCAAGGCTATGGTTTTTCCTGTGGTCATTCCTGTGGTCATGTATGGATGTGAGAGTTGGACTGTGGAGAAGGCTGAGCGCCAAAGAATTGATGCTTTTGAACTGTGGTGTTGGAGAAGACTCTTGAGAGTCCCTTGGACTGCAAGGAGATCCAACCAGTCCATTCTGAAGGAGATCAGCCCTGGGATTTCTTTGGAAGGAATGATGCTAAAGCTGAAGCTCCAGTACTTTGGGCACCTCATGCGAAGAGTTGACTCACTGGGAAAAGACTCTGATGCTGGGAGGGATTGGGGGCAGGAGGAGAAGGGGACGACCGAGGATGAGATGGCTGGATGGCATCACGGACTCGATGGATGTGAGTCTGAGTGAACTCCAAGAGATGGTGATGAACAGGGAGGCCTGGCATGCTGCGATTCATGTGGTCGCAAGGAGTTGGACATGAATGAGCGACTAAACTGAACTGAACTTGGAAACTCATTTATTTATTTCTTGCAATTAAGAACTTCTGCTTCTAAAAGGGACTAGAGAGTGAACTACAATTAGGCTTTGTTTTCTGGGAATATGTCCTGCTAGGTGCTCTCTTTCATTTATTTTGAATTCTTCCAGACAAATATATATTAAGAAACACTCTTATGACCACTTTAGCGGTTGTCCTTCTCTTTAACACAGGAGACTATCTAAGCCATCTCTGCTGGGTTGGAGGAGCCTCAACTCCTAATCTGCACACCTGCCACTATGACAAAGGGTAATAAGGTACCCTTTCTTTTTACATTTCACTAGCTATGGCACCACCCTCCAGTGTTCTTGCCTGGAGAACCCCAGGGATGGGGGAGCCTGGTGAGCTGCCGTCTATGGGGTCACACAGAGTCGGACATGACTGAAGTAACTTAGCAGCAGCAGCAGCTAAAACTTTGAGTATAAGAAGCAAACATCTCATGCTTACTTTGAAACCACACTCAAAGGAAATTAAGATACAAAAAAATATGGCCTCATATTTTACAATCCTGGTAGAGAATTGAAAGGAACATAAAATATGGTTTTTAAGTAAAAAATTATTTTGATAATAGAGAAAATAGTTTATCTGGTATTGTTTTTAATGAATTGCACTAAAAATAATCAGATTCATGTTTGGAGGGGGAAGTGTTAATAATAAAAGGGCAGTGATGAAGAACTACATGGTAAAGAAGAGTTCTAAATGAGGATTTTAGAAGGAAAAAAGAGTTCATTCCCAGAAGACAGACCATGAGTGTGTGTGTGTGCACATGCTGAAGTGTTCATTCATTTCTCTTTTCAACCCTATGGACCATAGCCCACCAGGCTCCTCTGTCCATGGGATTCTCCAGGCAAGAACACTGGAGTGGGTTGCCATACCCTTCTCTAGGGATCTTCCCAAACCAGATATCAAACCTGCATCCCCCACATTGCAGGCAGATTCTTTGCCATCTGAGCCACCTGGGAAGCTGCAGAGCATGAGTGGGAATCAAGAAGTGTGGGCAGGACCAGGAATCAACTATTTTGACTTCAGAATCTATCATGATGTCTTACATCCTGCCTGATAGCTTTCTAACTGGCACACTGGCTTTTTTCTGCCTTGAAGTTGAACTGAAACATTGGCTCTTCTTGAGTCTTGAGCTCCCCCAGCCTTTGGACTGTAACTACACTATCAAGTGTCCTGGGGGTTCTGCTTGCCAATTCACCCTGCAGATCTTGGGATTTGTCAGCCTCCCTTGTGGCTTAGCTGGTAGAGAATCTGCCTGCAATGTGGGAGACCTGGGTTTGATCTCCGTGTTGGGGAGATCCCCTGGAGAAGGGAAAGGCTACCCACTCCAATATTGTGGCCTAGAGAATTCCATGGACTATACAACTACACAGTCTATGGAGCTGCAAAGAGTTGGACAAGACTGAACGACTTTCACTTTGTTTCATAATCATGTGAGCCAATTCCTTATAATAAATCTCTTTATACACACACACAGGTAGAGAGAGATATCTACAGGTGTAGTTATCCTGTTGATTCTTTTTCCTTGGAGAATCCTAACTAATGCAGTCCCATTTCTTGTCTTAAACTGTTTTTGTTGTTGTTTAGTCACTAAGTCTTTTTTCAACCCCATGGACTGTAGCCCACCAGGCTCCTTTCTGTCCATAAAGTCTTTTCTGTTATTTAGCCTTTCTTTATGTTGTCATCTTGCCTTTTCACCTCTTGGGAGGTCTGAGATTAGGAAGACTTCAACATCTATAGCCCTTTACTGGAGTTACTAGAAGCCTGACCATGGAAGGCAGCAGGGTTATCAGATATGGTTATGCAGATCATGTCCTGCCCAAGCTCCCATCTAAGAGGACAAGTATGGCAAAAATCCAGCACCAGACCCACCAGCCAAGTGTGACCCTGGAACAAGGCTATAGAGATCTGGAGGAAGAGACAAAGTTTCTAATTCCCAGAAGTACTGAATAGACTGGTCGAGATCCTAGACAGCATTTCTGGAAGATCCAAACTCAGGCTGTGTGAGCATCCCAGAATAATACAGATTGCCTGCTCTGCCCACCACTGGGCAGGACATACCAAGCTCTGCCTTAAAACAGCCAGAGCTAAAGTCTCAGGAATTGCCATAAAAATTCCATCAAATGCTCTAAAAGTAAGTATTCATTCAGTTGACTTGGGATGAGGACAGTACACATTATACCAAAGATCAAATTCCCATAATTTCAATATTTAAAAGTATGTCACCTGGGGTTCTTAACTGCAAGCACCAGAGCCCAGCTCCAACAGAATACACAGAAAGGAATTTATTAAGTAGCTCACAGAATCACTGGAAAGTCATACTCAGAAAACAGGTAGGAAAGATGTGTGTCCAGTAAGAGCCTGGACAAGAACTCAAATGACATAGAACCAGCCCAGCAAAGAACTCCTGCCATAGTCACTAACCACTAGATGCCTCACCTTCCCCAGCCATCCCCCACACTTGCCCTACAGTGATTTCTTCACTACTCCTGCCTCCCTGCACCACCAGACACGGATGCTAAATCTCAGGCACAGGCACCTAATGGGCTATGACCTAGGGAGCCTGAGGGAGAATATCAAGTACTAACAGCCTCTCAGGGGGAGGTGGGCTCTGTTTCCTGCCTTGCCTCCTAAGGTGGGGGTTCCTCAAACACAAGAATGGGATTCAGACTTGGGAAGTCAAAAAATAAAAATGTTCACTCTGTGATCATACATGTACATATTTTGAGCATCAATTGTGTATAAGAAACAAATTAGTATGTATGGAATAGAAAATTGTGTTCATTTATTTCAACTTCAGTTAAACCCTTCAGTGCAGAGTGGGAGAGTCTGCAGTAAATATAAATGTTCTCAGCAACCTAACTTCAGGCAGGAACTTAACAGGCCCAGCATTTTGTGAAGATGAGGGTCTTACAGAGGTCAGCTGAGAGGCACTGACTCAGGGCAAGGTAATACACAGGGAATAGGTGCATTCTCAAGTGGGAAAACAAAGGCAGCCAAAGTCTCCTTCATTCTTACAGGTTCTATGTGACTAGGACCTGCATTGATAACAATTCAAAGCAATCACAAGTGCATATTTAGCAAACTGCTTCAAAAACACTCAAATGTTTTTTCCTGTCATAAACTTCACAGGCTTCCTTATGATGAAGCTAGTGAGCACTTCTGAACGAAAGGAAAAGAGCACAGACTGCCTCACTATTTTCCCTTTAGAACCCATACCAATGCCCACAACAGTTTTTTAAGTCTTAATGATTTATACTTTCTATTTTGAAGTCTATTCTCACAAATCTAGAAGAAACTGTTATGGCTTCTAGCTACTTTGTAGATTACTAACTGCAAGATGGAGCCTTCTATGCTGCTGCTGCTGCTGCTAAGTCGCTTCAGTCGTGTCCAACTCTGTGCGACCTCATAGACGGCAGCCCACCAGGCTCCCCCGTCCCTGGGATTCTCCAGGCAAGAACACTGGAGTGGGTTGCCAGTTCCTTCTCCAATGCATGAAAGGGAAAAGTGAAAGTGAAGTCGCTCAGTCGTGTCCGACCCTTCTTGACCCCATGGACTGTAGCCCACCAGGCTCCTCCATCCATGGGATTTTCCAAGCAAGAGTACTGGAGTGGGGTGCCATTGCCTTCTCCATGGAGCCCTCTATAGAGATCTGTTAACTGATATGTAAGTAAATAATAATATTTCAATAGTGATGTATGGATAATACAGGTGAAAAGATTTGGAATTCTTAAGAAGAAAATTGAAAGCGAGAGTATTAAAGAATAGTTTTCTCAACTAAATCAAGAACAGTAAAAAATATCATGAGTATTATAATTTTATTTTTGTTTTAAAAGAATCATATATATAATGAATAATATATAAGATAGATATATATATATACATATATAATATCTTATTTTTCAAAATCAGAAGATGACGTCTGTCATCTTAAGCCCCATGTTCATTCTGGGGCAGTAGGTGAAGGCCCAGGTCTTGGGCTCCATCTCCTTTTCACATTACTGAGGTGAACTATTCAGTTCAGTTCAGTTCAGTTGCTCAGTCGTGTCCGACTCTTTGCGACCCCATGAATCGCAGCACCCCAGGCCTCCCTGTCCATCACCAACTCCCAGAGTTCACTCAGATTCATGTCCATTGAGTCAGTGATGCCATTCAGCCATCTTATCCTCTGTCGTCCCCTTCTTCGCCTGCCCCCAATCCCTCCCAGCATCAGAGTCTTTTCCAATGAGTCAACTCTTCGCATGAGGTGGCCAAAGTACTGGAGTTTCAGCTTTAGCATCAGTCCTATGAACTAAACCAACCCCAGACAGAGGGTCCTCAGAGACCTTTCATGTTCCTTTCCTTTTTCCCTTCCCTGCTCCTGGTGTCCCCTTCTCCCAATTCTTGTGACCTTTGACCCATTCCCATGACGTCTTGGTCTCAATTAATCTCCATAACCTCTATTTTCTAATTCCTTCTGTTTTTACCATTTTTCTGTGTTCTGATTTTCATTCTGAAAAGCCTTCATACACAAAAGATATGAGTAGGAGCAAAAGGCAACTGACAATAAATCACCTCTGCCTCATTTTCCTAAGGGCACTGCTCAGAGCTAAGACAAGCTTGCTTGTCAGGGTAAATCAGATCTGGCATGAAGAAGACTTGAAGATGAATTCACCTGGAGCAGTGTCTCAAAGTACTGCCCTCCATGGGAAGAGGATCCCAGAGATTGTGAATCCAGAGGCAAGCCTCCCGTGTTTCATAGATCAGAACCTTCTGGGCAAGTCTAAGATAATGAACCCTCTGCCCTAAGGACAGGGCCAAGAAGAAGTCCTATGGACCCGCTAGTTTACTTGGTAATTGGTCTACACTTCTCAGAGTGGGGTCATTTATCTGTATGTTACAGGCCAATGATAGGTAAAAACAGAACAGCAATCACTGAAAAAATATGGCAGCAATTTGATAAGGTCTGCCAAATTCAGTAATAAAAAAGTGATGTTTTTATTTTGCATGTCATTTTTTCCTAATGATTCACTCTTACTGTATTTTATACAATGTGGATCTATAAAGTAATGGAAATTATTTTTTAAAGGGTCCTTCACCACAAATAAAGGGTCATTCACTATACATTGTCACATGTATGGATGTGAGAGGTGGACTATAAAGAAAGCTGAGCACCAAATATTGATGCTTTTGAACTGTGGTGTTGGAGAAGACTTTCTTTGGCCACCTCATGCTAAGAGTTGACTCATTGGAAAAGACTCTGATGCTGGGAGGGATTGGGGGCAGGAGAAGAAGGGGACGACAGAGGATGAGATGGCTGGATGGCATCACAGACTCGATGGACGTGAGTCTGAGTGAACTACGAGAGATGGTAATGAACAGGGAGGCCTGGTGTGCTGCGATTCATGGGGTCGCAAACAGTCGGACACAACTGAGCGACTGAACTGAACTGAACTGGACAGCAAGGAGATCCAACCAGTCCATCCTAAAGAAAATCAGTCTTGAATATTCACTGGAAGGACTGATGCTGAAGCTGAAGCTCCAATACTTTGGCCACCTGATGTGAAGAACTCACTGAAAAAGACCCTTATTCTAGGAAAGACTGAAGGCAGGAGGAGAAGGGGATGAAGATAAGATGGTTGGATGGCATCACTGACAATGGACATGTGTTTGAGCAAGCTCTGGGAGTTGGTGATGGATGGGGAGGGCTGGCATGCTGCATTCCATGGGGTCGCAAAGAGTCGGACATGACTGAGTGACTGAACTGAACTGAACCACCACCTGACAAGCAGTTTTGTTGGCAGGAGAAAGGGTGTTATCAATGTAGAGGTCAAATAAAGTTACTGGCGTCACCCAGCTGAATAAGAAGTAGAAAGAGCTGAGCAGAATTTCCTAAAGAATGTTTCCATCAAGAGATGAATGAATAAAGCAGATATATAATGGATCATTACTTAGCTATAAAAAGAATGAAATCTTGTCATTTGCAGCAAAATGGATAGACCTGGAGGGTATTATGCCACTTTAAATAAGTCAAACAGAGAAAAATTCCATATGATTTCACTTATATATGGAATCTAAAAAGCAAAACAAATGAACAAGCAAAATAAAACAGAAACAAAATAGATACAGAAAACAAACTGGTTGTTGCCAGAGGGAAGGGAGGTGGGAGGACAGACAAAGTAGGTGAAGGGAATTAAGAGGCACACATTTACAGCCTTAAAATTAATGTCACGGGGATATAATGTACACACAAAGACTATAGTCAGTAATATTATAACAACTTTGTATAGTGAGGAATGGTAACTGGTTTTATCGTTGCAGTCATTTTATAATGTATAAAAATATCGAATAGCTACATTATATACCTGAAACTAATTTAGTATTGTATGCAAATTATAACTCAATAATATTAGGAAGGGATAAAGAAAAAAAGTCTCAGTCTTCCCTTATAATAACTTGCATTGAAAGGTTATATCTTGTTATTTGCAAACTCTGCTTCTTTGGCGCTAATTTTCCACTTTCAGCTAAGAACAGTCCTCGTTGTCCCTTGGTACAATTAGAGAAAGCAACCTATCCCATGCAGTATGCCCAAGAGTCACGAGCTTAAGAAAAGTGGTTACAAAATAAGACCATTTCACAGATATTTCTGGCATTTGTATACATTTTTCTCCATCTCGAACCTGTTCAAGAGAAAATGATACTCCGATCAACTCTCACATAACAAAAAATTCCATCCCAGAAATGTGTTTAGAACTAGGAGAATAAACTTAACTTTTTTTCTTGGACTGAGTGAGATTTAACAATTCTAACAGCTCTTATATCAGGTTATATTAGATTTTTGTAGTAGTCCAATGGGACTCTCTAGAGGGTGTGATTTGAGGAAGAGAACAGACAGACAAAACTATCTTCCCCTTCCCCCACCATACCCTAATACATGAAATTTGACCATTAAAATATTGCCTTTTGCCTTTATCTGCTCAGACTGCCATAATAAAATATATAGACTGGTGGCTTATACAACAAAAATGTGTATCTCACAGTTCTGGTGACTGGAAAGTCTAAGATCAAGATGCCAGAAAGATGAGTTTCTGAGTGAAGACCCTGGACAATTAGAATAAACACTGTGCGTGTATCTGTCTTCATGGTTACATAGTGAGTTCCTAAAGTTTTCATACAAAGTGAGTTTTCATTCCTAATGGCATTTTGCATAGAGAAACTGCTCCCAGCAAGTTCTTAGAAGCACCAGGAAAATGGGTTCAGGCTCTGACAGAAAGTCCACTATGCTCAGCTTAAAGTAGAAGTAAACTGCTGCCTAGAAAGATTTTAGAAGCAAGAACACGCTTAAGATATCCCTCTTTGTGCATTGTTCTTCGGTTTCTTTCATTTACAAAATAAAGCAATCTGTCTTCAAGAGTAAAGCATATGTCTTAATGACTCCAAAAACAGTATTTGCAGATAGATTGAGGACCCATGATGAAGTGGAGGGTGTATTTATAGAATTCTCTCCCCAAGTAGGTGTGATTAGAAATGAGGAAAGGGGGGCTGCGGTGGAGGATCAACCCAGCATCGGAAAGAGCAGCGCAACAAATCCTGCTCTCAGCTTTCCCCAGGATTAGTTAAATAGGCTTTATTGTTTTGGCTAAGAGAGGTCAATTAATCACCCAAAGTGTTACCTGACAGTAATTAACAATCAGTAGCGACAAAGTATCAGTGAGCGTTCAGAACAACAAAGGATTGTGTTTTGTTGGATTGTTTGGTTTATTTGTGTTCTCTTTCCATAGGGCATGGAAAAAGGAGCCACAGACATGTCATTTTTCCTTTCATGGCTTCGTTAGTGATTTTCAACATCAAGGAAGGGTGAGAAAAACAAAAGTGTGGAAGCCCACCAGGGCCGGCCCCCAAGTAAGCAGCACAGTCCTACTCCTCTTGCGGTATCATCTCTTAACACAGCACTCAGATGCCTCAGACAAACTTTGTCGAGAAAGGAGAAGAAAGGTAGGTAGCTTGGGCAAGTCTTCTGCCTGAATCAGGACTAATAAATCCCAAACCTAATGAGGGCTAAAAGGAAGGATTGCTAAACTGAATTCTGATTCTAGGTTATAGAAAAATTAACACTAGTGTTAGAAATTTCCATAAATGTTTCCCCAGCCCTCAAATATACAAAAACAAACCAACAAAAAGAATAAATTATTTTATTTAATCCAAGTTTGGGCATTAATATTTTTGTCACAAGCATGAAGAGATTTTGTAGTGTATAGGTCTTCCCCAGATGGAACTCTTGACAGTTTTCCTGAAAGGCTGTTTAAAGGGAAGTCGCTCAGTCGTGTCTGACTCTTAGCGACCCCATGGACTGCAGCCTACTGTTTTACATGGACCTTTTCTACATCCCACATCCCACTCACCCACACTCTCTGCGAGACAAAGTTTGTGTCTGGCTTCAGGGAGGGCTCTTGTTGCTAAGTCTTTGTGGAAACCCATGCACCTGGTGGAGAATGACCATGAGGTATGAGACCTTCATGATTTCCATGGACGGTTCCTCTGGTGGCACCAACCAAGTGCTCCAGCCTGATTGCACCAGGGCAGGGTTTTTATGTATCTAGTTCTACTCCATAGGTCAGTAAGGTCTGTCTCTAGCCTCAAAATTCTGTCTGCTGTGTCAGTAAACTGTTTGCCTTGGATGCCTTTTTTGAGGAGGGTCACACTGAGGCAGGAGGTAGATGGGCGCCGGCTGAGCAGCTGCAACCAGTCTCCTGCTGACGCTTTGAAGCAGGATGCTGGCAGGAGCATCAGGCCGTGACTAGGTGGAAGGCAAAGCAACTAGTTTTTCCTCATTCTAGCGATCAAGGGGATGTCCCAGCCCAACACAGGTGCAGAAAGGGTCCTCACGCAGGGAAGGGAGCAAAGGGGGGAGGAGCCACCAGCCTATGCCATGCCCTACCAACCCCTAGACACCTCTGCACTAGAATGTGTCTTGGCTGAGACATGAGCATGCATCCACCAGGAAGACCCTGAGTCAGGCCAAATATGGGCACAAACAAGATGACCGGCCCTCAGTCTTCTAGGAAGAAGTCAGCTCTGGTGTTTTCTGCTCATTAAAAGCACCACCAATGTCTACTGGTGCCATTCAGCTTTGTACTTCTCCTTAACAGCAATCAACAGTGTTTTTGATCAGAAATTCTTAAAGACCTTAAAAATAAGATTGGGAAGACCTGAGCACTCATAGAGTAAATAAAATCATAATTATAAAATCAAACATATTTTAAAAACCCATAAATAAAATAAATATGCTATTACAAACTCCTGGGATAAACTTAACCATGAGTTCATGTAGCACCAGCTACAAATAATGTGTAAATGAAACTACTGTGTATTTCTACAGTTACCTTCCTATCCCACATCACTACAAAGTGGGTGAATCCCTTACCTAGCAGTTTCTAAGAAAAATATCTTAATCTTTCCTAGATTACTGCTTTTTAAATGATTCCATGTTATCAACTGACCAAACCAATAGTTCTAGAAACTAAGATATGCTTTCTGCCCCTCCACCTGGACCACTAGCCCTCTGGAGAAAGTTGTACAACTCCACAGACTGGTCTCATATAAACTCTTTTTCTTCAATGCTAACTAGGTCTTAAAAGGTACCTACTTCATACCCATTTGAGTAGATATTATAAAGCTGCAATAACAACAATGGGAAAAAAAAAACAGATTTTAGTGAGAATGGTGAGAAAGAGGAACTCGTGTGCATTGCCAGTAGGAATATAAAATAATGCAGCTACAGTAAAAAAGCTATGGTAGTTCTTCAGAAAATGAAGCATAGAATTATCATATGTTTCAACAGTTTCACTTCTGGTTATTCACTCAAAAGAATAGGAAGCAACTTGTACGTTAATGTTGATAGCAGCATTATTCATGATAGTCAAAAGGTACAAGCAAGCCAAGTGTCCATCAATGTATGAATGGATACATAGAATGCATTTTATACATACAATGGAATGTTATTCAGCCTTAAAAAGGAAATTCTGATACATGCTACAATACAGATGAATCTTCAGGACATTATGCTAAGCAAAATAAACCAGACATGAAGGGATAAATACTGTATGATTCCATTTATATGCAGTTCCAAGAGTAGCCCAATTCATAGACAGAAAGGAGACTGGTGGTTATCGGGGGCTGAGGGAAGAGGGCATGTGCATTGTGCTTAGTCGTAACTGACTCTTTGTGACCCCATGGACCACAATCCCCCAGATTCCTCTGTCCATGGGAATTTTCCAGGCAAGAGCACTGCAGTGGGTTGCCATTTCCTCCCTCTAGGGGATCTTCCCAACCCAGAAATCAAACTCACACCTCCTGTACTGGCAGATGGATTCTTTACCACTTGAGCCTCCTGGGAAGCCTGAAGAGGTAATACAAAGTTACTGTTTAACCAGTACAGAGCTTCAGCTGCCGAAAATGAAATAGTTCTGGAGCTGAATGGCACTGATGGTTCTACAACAACATGAATATATTTAATGCCACTTAACTGTATACTTAAAAATTATTAAGATGGCAAACTTTATATGTGTGTGTGTGTGTGTGTGTATCCCGTTAGTCATGTCCAGCTCTTTGTGATCCCATGGACTGTAGCCCACAAGGCTCCTCTGTCCATTGAATTTTTCAGGCAAGAATACTGGAGTGGCTTGCCATTTCTTCCTCCAAGGGATCTTCCTCACCCAGGAATCAAACCCAGGTCTCTTGCGTCCCCTGCATTGACAGACAGATTCTTTACCACTTGAGTCACCTGGGAAGCCCTACATCTATTTTTCACAATAAAAAAATATTTTAGAAAGTCCTTTATATTTACCTGCTCAATTTTTTAAAAAAAAAGCAAGAGAGAAATTAGAAGTTTAACCTTAAGGATGTTACAATAAAAATTTATAAGCAAAGGAGTGCCATGAAAAGCTTTGTGCTTTAGATAGGAATGGATTTCACAGGGAGAGGAATTTGGAGAACAGTGAGGAAACTGCATAAATCGGGAGCGAAGGCCTACATGAGGGCCAAAGCAATGAAAATGGAGTCAGGTTTATTTTTTTTTAAGTCCAGAAATATTAGGGAACAGAATCTAAAGAATTATAGGTATTTTTTCTCTTTGTCTTTTCACTGTTAACCCAGAGCACAGCAAAGGCAGGTGCTCAGTAAAAACTTGCTAGGAGGTTGGATGGACAGAAAGACAGGGGCTGTCAGTGTACAAGAGGAGCTGAACAGTGACACAAACAAGAGGCCATAGGACCACAGGATGAAGCTGAGTTCAAACGACCCCTCCCAGCATCTCTCCAGTAACACCAAGTGTGGTCCTGGGAGGGAGCTGCTGAAACGGAGGGTGGATGTCAGTAGTTGGAGTCATGAAAATAGGGAATGAGTGAGGAAGGCAGCAGCTGTGAAGCCTGGCTTCATCACCTAGGGAGTTTTAAAACAATATGGACACCCAAGCCCTATCCCCTGAAAGGCTGACAGGCCTGGACGCTGTTATTTTTTGGGTTATTTTTAATTGTAAAAAATATATAACATAAAACTTTTCACTTTAGCCATTTTAAACGTACAGTTCAGTGGTGTTAAGTGCATTTACATTGTTGTGCAGCCGTCATGACCATCCATCTCCAGAATGTCTTCCTTTTCCCCAGTGGAACTCAGGACTCATTCCACACTAACTCCCCGTTCCCCCTACCCCCAGCCCCTGGCAACTTCCATTCTACTGTCTGTTTCCATGACTTTGATTCCTTTAGGTACTTCATTCTAGGTACCTCAACACTGGGACTGTTTTACAGTTTCCTTAATGATTCTAGCACTCAGCCACTGTTGAGAACTATGGCATTATGATGCTGCCTGGGCTTCCCTGGTGGCTCCAACAGTAAAGAATCTGCCTGCAATGTGGGAGACCTGGGCTCGATCCCTGGGCCAGGAAGATCCCCTGAAGAAGGAAATGGCAAGCTACTCCACAATTCTTGCCTGGAGAATCCCATGGACAGAGGAGCCTGGTGGGCTGCACAGTTCATGGGGTTGCAAAGAGAAGGACACGACTGAAGCGACAGAGCATGTATGCATGGTGCTGCCTGTTTCAACCGTGTAAACAATGACGATCCCCAGGGCCATGCTATTCCTTAGGGAGAGGAAGAAGATATGAAACAGGTAGTGTTCAGTACCTGTGCTGTATGGTATGGGAAGAGGGGAAATTAGATAATGAGTGCGAGACAGCAACTGGAGTAGACAATGGCAACTCATTCCAGTATTCTTACCTAGAAAATTCCATGGACTGAGGAGCCTGGGGGCTACGGTCCAGGGAGTCACAAAGAGTCTGACATGGCTAAGCACACATCCACACATCCACACTCACAAGCACAAAGAACAGCAAGAATCTCACAGGAGCCAGATTTTTATACAAGGCTCAGGGGTATTGGGCTGGAAGCTGGACATGCAGTAGAGATTTATATCCAGAGATAACTGCAAAGTCCAGCCTTGTCTGTTATATCAGTGGTTCATTCATCAGTAAATATTTATTGACTACCTACTATGTGCTAAACAACATTCTAGGCATAAATTTCCCATTCATGGGGTTTATATTCTGTCAGGGAGTCAGACAACAACCATGCAAATAAATAGACAATAAAGAATTTTAGGTAGTAAAATCAAAGAGTAATGAAGTAGAGAGTGAATTGGGGTTGTCAAGAAGGCTTCTCTGAGGAGAGAGATGACCCATAAGGTGAAGCTTGAACAATGAAACAGGCTGTCAAGTGAAGAGGTCCTGAGGCAGAATCAAGCGGGGCTACGGGTCCTCTCATCCTGTGCTCACAGGATGAAAAAGAAACCAGGGCAGCTGGCACCTAGGGAGTCAGAGGCTGAGTCATGAACTGAGGTACTTAAGAACCAGACTGAGGTTTTGGAGGCCAATATGAGGAATTCGGGATCTGTTGTCCATGAAGTAAGATGCTATTGAAAGGTAACAAAGATTAAAGAAGCTGTTCTAAGGAGAAGGAATAGGAGGCAAGGGTGGAGGCAGGGAGATGGGGTGGTAATAGTAGAGGTTAGCAGAAGCTAACTTCTGAGATGAGACGGTGATTTACACTGGGCTTGGGGCGGGGGGTGGGGTGGGCAATGGTGAGAAATGGCGGAAGCAAGATTTCCCTCAGAGGTAAAGCCAATATAGTCTTTTTGGGAAAGAGGAATCCCTTCAAGATTTTGGCCAGACATCTTGATGGATGATGGCACCATTTACAGAAAGAGGAGGAGGTTTGGGAAGGATCAAGAATTCTATTGGGGGCGAGCTATGTTTAAGACTGCTAGGCATCCAAGTGCAAATGTTGAGGAAGCTGTGGGCCATACAAGCACAAAACTCAGGGCGACGCCAGGCCTGAAGGGACAGACCTGTGAATGTGCTTGAGAACCATCTGGAGGTCTGTTTAAAATGGTGATTCCCAGGCCTTGCCCCTGGTGACAGTAGGTCTGGGTGGGTGGGATTTGCACTTCTAATTGGCTCCCCAGATAACTATAAAATCCTACCCTCTACATTCTACTTCCTCTGGCTGACCCTAATTCACTAAGTTGTTCTTTAGTTACTTAATATATATTTTTCACCTTATTCAGATAGTTTTAATTTTTATATGACAATGTAATATTACATTCTGTGTTAGTTTAATCCTGTTATCAATAACAATGAAATATTATATCATATTTATTATATACTTATTTATTATATGATAATATTTCTGTCTTAGTTTGTCTAGGCTGCTATAACAAAATACCATACTGGGTGGCTTAAACAACAAACATTTCTTCCTCACAGTTCTGGAGGCTGGGAAGTCCAGGATGAAGGCATTGGTGGATTCAGTGTCTGGTAAGGACCTCAATGCTAGTTCACAAAGTTGCGTTCTCATTATGGTCTCACATGGCAGAACATGAAAGGCAGCTCTCTAGGATCTGTTTGGTAAGGGCATTAATCCCAGTGATAAGGGCTCCGTCCTCAAGACTGAATCATCTCCCCAAGCCCACCACCTCCAAATAGGTTAGATTTCCACACATGAATATGGAGGCGACACAAACATTTAGCCTATGTCAGTAGTTATATACTAATATGACTAATATAGTGGTTATATAATATTGTTTCAATTAATGCTATAATTGTTATATATAAAAATACATTTCCCATATTTTTCTATCTTATTCACAAAAATATTAAAGACATGAAATGCCTTTTAAGCAAGTAAGTTTATCTTCAGAATTTCCTCAACTGTCCAACTTCTAACTTAAAAGAGAGAGTGGATTGGAAGGAGAGGGAGAGAAGGAAGAGGGAGCAGGGAGAAGAGGGATCTTGGTTGCACTGAAATGAATTATTTTTACGAACTCATATATTTCCCTAATGAGCTAAACTTTTTCTACTTCTAAGAGCTCACACACCTTGTGAGAAGCTGTTCCAAAATTAGGCAGGGGATCAGCAGCCTTGGTCTTCTGTGTCAGAATTCTCTTTTTTGAAATCAAGTCAAAACTATCCTCCAACCCTCTGACACCTCTGCCATCCTCCATGACTTTTCAACCATGGCTGACCAGTTCTCTCACCCCCACCTCACACACGCAAATTAATTTCCCCTCGGTGCTCTGTAGTCATCACCTGGGCGTAAACACCTCAATCCCCAAGTTTATCTGAGAGCCAAACGCTGGCCACATTCTTCCAGGGCCTCACTGTCTGAAGCACATTCCTCTTGAAGGAAACTCAGAAACACACAAAACACACTTCTGTTTGCTGTGGGACAGGGCTTCCTACTCAACAGCGGGCTCATCCTTTTATTCTTTTTGTTCCCACTGCCAAAAAGATTTCTTTCTGTTGTTCTTTCTGAGTTCTTTTTGTTAGGGGGCGGGGTGGCTATATTTGATTTCACTGGGCTCTGATTGGCTTTGGGTTGTTTTTGCAACTCCCACCTCCATCCCCAGCTTCCGCCCTCCTGACACCATGCTTCCCGCATCACACATTTTCATGTGCATCTTTGGCTTGGCACCCCTCTTTCCACATGGTGCTTACATTTTTAATGTATCCTCTACCTTCCAGGCACCTACACATGCTAATTATCACCAAAGCAGATGTTTTAAAATATCCCTATTCCAGGGCGAACATTCATAAACCATTGTGGGATAGTTGATGGGTCCAGGTTCCCACATATGCCAGCCTGGTCAGGGAGCCTCTGTGAGGCTGTTAGCATCATTCCACAGCCTTTGTCACTATTTAGGTTACTGCTCAGGTGAGGTCAGGGGAGATATGACTCAGGTCCAGGACTACTGACCTCAATATCTCCCTAAGGCTGGTTTAATGGTTAAGATAAAAGGAATTCTGGAAACAACGGTTCCAGGAGATTTTGCAGTAGAATAAATGATGGTGGCGAGCACAGACATGCACTTGTCATTAAAAGTGGCATGTTTATGGGGTGCTGACACAGTTTATGGGGTGCACGGCTTCGAGTACCAGCCAGACCCATGCTTTTCCTAATGTTTTCAGCCTTTCCCCAAAGGTTTGGACAACACAGCTGGGATGAAGCTGCCAGGGGAATTCCTCCAGTTGGGAGTTGTTTTTATATTTAACCACTGGTCCCTTTCCCAGCCAGCACTCCCAGCACGAGAGGGAATTCTCTTTAGATGTGACCCAAGGACTAGGACCTTCACATCACACAACGCTGAGGGGCCTCATTCACATCGTGTTCCACATGGTGTCCCACTGGGCACAGGTCCCACTAACTAGAGTAAGGATGGCACATCCTGGAGTTGTCCTGCCCCTGGTTCCTGCCCCCTGCCCATCTCTTATTCTCCTTCCAATTATCCCATGAGCACAGATCAGTCAGCTACTGAGCTTTTAAGCACTTTACCCCAGAGAGTGACACAGGTCCTGCAAGGTGGCTGCAACAATGATTTGCATGGAAATAGTATTTTACAACCCACTGGGTGCACCTGGTCCCTGACACATCTCAAAAAATTCCTGGCAGGGACCATAGAGCAGGCACAACTGCCCTATTTTATAAAGGGGGGGCGTCCAGCAATTCTGGTTGGACCAGAATTAGTCCAAGGTTAACTCAAGGTTAATGTTCCATGGTCTTGGGCTTGACTGTCTCCTTCTCTGCCCAGTGCTCTTTGCACCCCAACCCCTCCTGCCAAGTTTGGCCTAGCTGACTGCAAAATCCTAAGTGCCATTTCTAGATCTAACCTGCTGAATCCCTGCTTTCTACTATTTCCTCAATGATGTTTCAGTCCTTTCATTTAGACCGTGGCTTTTTATTAACAAGGAAATTCATAGCTTCACCAGCCCACCTTCCTTAGTGCCTATATTATTTAAGACCTCTAGGACTCTATGTAACATAAACACAGTCTAGCCAGCTTTTCTATGAAAGGGGTGATTCAGGATATCTCATCTTGTTCAAAGTATTGAATGCAACTTGGTCTCAAAAATAAGCTGGAAAAATTGGTCTCTGCTCTTTCTGTGAATATATTTTATTCTTCTTCAAAATAGTTTGCTTTTTCTCAGTCTCTCAGTCTCCATGTTGAAGGACAGCCACCAAGACCTTCAGAGATTTATCTACTGAAAATGCAGGTACTTCAAGAAAGATCCATCTGTTTCCTGTGTGTCAATGCCAACTCTCCTTAAGAAATGAGTATGTGGCCCAGCTTTGGTCAAGTGTCCACTGCACAGATCAGTTCCACCTAGACTGGACAAGTTATGCTGCACAAGTGTAACCCCATAGCAGGCCCCAGAAAATGGGGAGTAGGAAGTATGGGAGGTAGACAGGAGGACTTCACAAGGTCCCTATGGTCAGAAATGCTCCTAACTAAGCTCTTGACTGGAGTGTGCCAGCTGGATCCATCTGCACCAGGCCTGCGTCCCTGGGCAGAGCCTTCTCCAGTTCCTACTCTGGGTTCTGATCTGGGCCCTCTTGCTTGCCCACTTTACCCACTTGACCCTTTACTCTCATTTCTCCCTGAGATGAGTGAACTCAACATTCTTCCTAGCCAAGCACTCAGACCACAGGCGAAAGGACACCACCATGCTCACCTCCATATCCCCAGGCCCACCCTCACTCTGGCTTTCATGCTGAGTCACATGGCCAGCCCTCAGCAAGTTCTGTGCACCCCGGCCCAACAGGAAGGAGACCGTGGAATCTACTCCAGCCCCCTCAACTTCCCTGCCCAGGCAACCACAAGTCAGTGTCTCTCATCCTGCCTTCAGCCCATCCTTCTCTCCTTGGCTTCTTCTTTCTCACTTTTCAGAAACTGTATGTTAATAAAATTTCAAAATTTCAATTTTAGTCAACTCTTACAAATGGATAATGAAGTTAATCTGAAAGAGTAAATGCTTAGAACACCTGGGAAATTTTTGAAAATAAGATATAATAAGAGGGAAATTTGTCCTATCAGATTCAAATAAATTTTAAAGGAACTAAAACAACATGGTATTGATATGGATACAATGGAATAGAGAATGTAGAAATGAATCTGTGAATATATAGATGTAGATGTATAGTGACTGTTAAGTATAGCATTTAAATTTAGCAAAGAGGGCTGACTCATTAAATAGTGTAAAAGCTATTACTAACCATTTGAAGAGAAACAATAGGTTCCATTCTTATCTATTTTATTCTTATAAAATAATGATTTATTATAATTTTCAACATATTTTAAAAACCCCATAATTACTAGAAGTAAATATAGGAGAGCATGCTTATCATCCTAAGATGGAAGAATCTTTCTTAACAGGACATAAAGGTAAAAAATCATAAAGGACAAGATTGACAGATTTTATAAAAAAGTATAAAATGTCTATATGATAGAACACACTATAAATAGGACTGAGAAATAAATAACACACTTAGACAATTATTTCCAGCTTCTATCATGGACATATTATATAATAAGAAGCTATGATTTAATAAGGAAAAAAGGAAAACTCTGATAGAAAATAGTAAAAGATATGAATAAAGAATAATGAAAAGAAAAAATGTATGCCTATATGAAAAGATTGGTCATATCATTATTAATCCAAGTAATAGCAAATTAAAACAATGAAATAGTTTTATCTGCACATATAGCAAAGAGCAAAGGAAGAGCTTAAACTTAAATGAAAGGCCTAATTCCCATGTTGGAGTATGGAAAAGTATCACTTACATAGATTACTGGTAAACCTAGAAACAAATACACAATTTTAAAACAACTTTCTAACCTATATGAATATATATAAATTTGATAATAACTGTAAATATTTTAATTTCACTTTTAGGAATTTATCCTGCAGAAATACTCTCATTAGCATCTAAAGATACATGGACCAAGCTGTTCTTAGAAACATTATTTGTAAGAGCAAAAATTGAAGGCCATTTCAATACACCAGAAAGGGAACAGTAAATAAATTATGATCCAACTATGGTATGAAATGCCAGAAAGAGTTAAAAATGATTGAGACAGATGTGTGTTCACTTCCCCAGAGAAGAATCCATGGTATATTATTAAATTAAAACACAATCATAAAACAGCATGTATAGTGCTATTCCATTTATGTAAAATAACAACATATTTGGATATTACTAGGAAAGAGGCTGAAATGATATACATCAAGCTGTTAACAGTGGTTATATTTAGAGGGTGAAATTATGTATTTATACATCTCTATTATTTGACTATTACAAGATAAGCTTAAATTCTGCCTCTATTCAGAAAAATATTTTCTTTTAAATCCATTAGGCAAGTCCCCCTGTCTCTGGCTAAGGTCCACCAGGTGACCTGTCAGAGTCTTAAATTCACTGATACAGGTATGACATCATCTTTCAGCGGGTTACATCTAGGGCATCCTTCAAATCTGCCAGATTCTGCAAAGATGCAAAAATAGCCATTGCACTCAGTCAATCCTTGAAGTAGACTTGAAATAATTGCACTGTGAAGAGCAAGACCAAATGACCAAGTTTTGAATGGAATAACGACAAGATGTCTTTTCTGCTTGAGTTCAGAAATTGCTAAAAAATAGTGTGTGTGTTTATTCTAAGCAAACCTAAGAGGGTCTGTCTTCCTTTATCCTTAAAAGTCAAAGAGAGACTTCACAGGCCAAGAATGTTGTCTCAAGCACGTGAACTAGTATCTCAGAACTGGGTCAAAAGGAAAATATTAACAGACTGATAGCATCCTTTGAAAGGGTTTTCAAGTAATGGCAAATAATTAGAAGGAGAACATGTTAAAAGCACTCAGACAGAATCTCCTTCCAATCAGGGGTGGGGGTAGCAGAGTTGGGATGAAGACTAAAATCTCACCCTGTATTCCCCACCCCCACATTTGATTTTGTCATCAGCTGTTCCTTATTAGTGTGGATTCTCTTTTTTCCAGGGAGATTTATCTAATTTAATTGCAAAACATGCAAGATGGGCCATCCGTCTTGCCCAACTGCCCACATAAACAATACGGAAGGGTGGGCGGTTTCCTCTGGCTTCATCTCTGAGAGCTCTTTCACTTTCAAATTAAAGGAATTACAGGGTAAATATGGTAACCACAATTAAAATATTTTTAGAAACATAAAGTCCTCTGGAAAACATGACACTAATACAGGTATTATGATGGAAGTTAGGAATTATGGTTATTAGAAGCTTTGCAGTTTACGTGCCTCATAAATCTAATCGCTTCACACATCCTGTGATGCTGTTGCCATATTTATTGCAGACATCTATGATGACAGACAGCACCTTTGAGAAGGGCCAGATAAACAAAATCTTTTACATACTCCAGTTTCTTGGTGTCTAATGGATTCACATCATGGTGAGAAAAAGGCTTCATTAAAGGAACGGCACCAGATGCTGAGAAGCTGATTTACCACGGAGATTTGATCTGAGTTATCTGCTCCTGTTTAATGGCAATGGTGATGCTCCACTCCTGGAAGCCTGAGCACAGAGCGGACAGGGAGGGGGGGCCACAGGGTGTCAAAATGCAGGGAAAGAGATGGGGAAGCTGACAACTCTGTAGATATAAAACTTCCTCTGACAACTCAGAAACCATCTGGAAGAGATGGTATATATTAAAGGCTGACGGTGTACATTATGTGTCCAGGATGCTCAGGAAGCCCCATTGTTATTCAGAAGGTATCTCAGGGAGGAATGAATTATACAAAGTGACCCCCAAATACTCCTCCCCCTGATATAGCTATACCTGAGTGATCTTGAGGAGGATCAGAATGAGGCAGGGAGTTATAACCCCCAGATCACCAGAACAGAAACGAAGCAGTTTGAGTACAGTGCTGACCTTTGGATGCTCCTTGAAATCAGATGCTACCCTCACTGTTGAAATCCTAATCTCAAAGATACAATTCATTCTTGAGAGTATTACTGAGCAGTAGTAGGGAGCAAATTAAGAACATTTTAAAGGCCATAGGCTCCCTTTGATTTTTTTTTTTCCCAACAAGAGTGTTAATGCAAAAATATTACCACAGTGGCTAAAATATAATCAGTGATTTTCACTGCATCCCACCCCCACGCACCTCCAGAAAAATCTACTAGATTATCTAGATTATCTGTAGACAAAGATCATAACTTCTTCTTAGATTCTTCATAGCCCCTAGTAGCCACTCCCCATAGCAGACACTCTGGATGGGGAATGTACCAGACAAGGAGTTCTCTGCAGTCCCCTGTTGACCACAATCAGGCTTAGATGATTCAGTGTGTGTTTAGGGGCAGGAGCCATGCACACATGTGTGAGTGGGAAGTAAAAGTAATCCAGGAAAAGAAGTATGGCATCTTGGACCAGGAAGTGCCAATGAGAAATAACTAAGTAGACGAGGACAGACTCAACAGATATGGAGAGAGCAGAATTGACAAGACTTGGCTGTTGTCTGGGTGTGTCAAGCAGGTAAGAGTGAAGAATTGAAGATGGCACTCAGGGTTCTGGCTTGTGCCACTCATTACATGGTGGAAACTGACCTGGTGAGGAAGGTGATAGATTTAGTTATAGACATACTGAGTTGGAAATGACTGTGGCCATCCAAATGGAAAAAACTTCAATGAGGTATGAAAAGCTATAATAGGATTAAGAGAATAGAGTTGAAAAAGAATAGGAAACAGACTTTACATAGTGGAAGATTTTGATGTGCTTTTCTTAAAATTAAAGTGCCATTTTTTTATACAGCGAACTTACTTACAAAACACAAAAACAGAGTCACAGATGTAGAAAACAAACTTATAGTTAACCAAGGGGGAAGATGGAGGAGGGATAAATTGGGAGATTGTAACTGACATATACACATTACTATATATAAAATAGATAACTAATAAAGACCTACTGTATAGCACAGGGAACTCTGCTCAATACTCTGTAATGATCTATATGGGAACAGAATCCTAAAAAGAGTGAGTGTCTGTGTTTGTGTATATAACTACATATACACATATTAAATGTTCCTATATATATAAATGATTCATTTTTCTGTGCAACAGAAGCTAACACAACATTATAAATCAACTATAACCCAATAAAAATTAATTGAACATAAAAATAAAATGCCATTTTTAGTAAAGTGAACCACATAAGAAATTCCACAAAATGATGGATTCTTTGGGAACTGAGTGGCGAGATCTTCCCTTAATTCCTAATAAGTACATGAGCTTTCATGCTAGACACCTATACAAACCAGGATGTCAGCCACTTAAATGGGATCCTGCCATCCAACAAAACCAAACAAACATTCACAAAGTAAACAAAATCTAAACTATCAGCAGGAAAAATCTTATATTGTGAGACTACCACAATCAAGCATTCTTCTGAAGAATAAAATACCCACATATTTTATGTCAGATCCCTTAAAAATAAGTTCAATAGATATCGATAAAGAAAAATCTTTGACCTTATCTAAATATGTGGAATTCTGATGAAAAAAATAAGTGTGTGTAGAAGGCCAAAACATGAATTATGCATGCCATATCATCACACTTGGTCCTCAATACAGAGCTGCAGCATGCTTTGCATGGAAAAAGGAATTAGAATAGAACAGATATTGAGCAATTTTCTCCATAACTGGTTCTTACTCACCTTAAATGTAAAATTTTATTTAGCTTATTTCAAAGGGAGACATCCTTATTAAGAGAACACATTTACTGGCGCCTGTTGGAAAGGATTTAATGCAAACAAGCCTGAAATAATTGAAGGAAAAACACCTTCTGACTGTTCTCAGAAGAGCTTAGCAAAGAAGAGGATGGCAGGAAAGAATTACTTTATTATATTGATTTTCTTGGAGAAATCAAAGGAGGATAACTCAAATAGACCAATTCGTTTTCACCAAACTCAGTGGAAGCATATAGAACAGCCGTGAATTTACGTGTCAAAAACTGTTTGCGATCATTTAGTTGAACATGCAAATCAGGATTAGCACATTATTACTCTAATAAGATAGCTAATACAGAAGGATATCTGGGTTCATTTGCACATATTCCTTGTTTAAAATGACTGCAAGTATAATGGGTGTAAGTTTTGTCTAACAAAATGTTTACAGTTCAATCAGATCATTAACCTGAAATATGAGGAGAGTGATGCATTCATCCTGGCAATAACAAAGACACTGGAGCACAATAAAAGTAATTGGAATCTCAAAGCCAAAATCTCCTTTTCACAATGAGCAAAACATTTAACTGTTATAAAGACTGTCGCATATGTTAGATAACACTGTTTGTGCATTTGGTGGCTTGTGGTCATTTACGCAGATTTCCTTGATGCATTAAATAGCATCACAAAAATAATGTTGCCGTTGTTGTTGTTTACTTGGTAAGTCATGTCTGACTCTTTTGCAGCCCCATGGCCTGTAGCCCCCCAGCCTCCTCTGTCCATGGGATTCTCCAGGCAAGAATACTGGAGTGGGTTGCCATTCCCTTCTCCACGGATCCTCCAGACCCAGGGATTGAACCCTCGTCTCCTGCATTGGCAGGCGGATTCTTTACCACTGAACCACAAGGGAAGCCCCACTAAATAATACTGCTCCTTAATAAGGCAACTTTACATTTTCATATGTACTCAAGTATTCTTTTATGAATATACAAATTACTTAGTAGTTTATAGAATTCTAATTTTCCACTTCATTCTTGTGCCTTCGGATAGGACCAGATTATAAGAATCCATTTCAGCATTTCCCAAAGAGTGTTCCACAGAAGGATAATAAATGTTAATCAAAGAAATGGGAGTTCCTAGTCAAATAGGAATGGGAAATGCTGCACACTATTGTAGAACTTCTCAGATCTTTCAATCTATTAATGCACGTGGAAAATCTGCAAGTAAATATATTAAAAAAGGCTGTTGAGCTTCTCAAATACTGTTCACTTCTGAACACCTTTTTCAATAAGGATCTTCAGAATCTATCATCTAGGAGTCACTAATCTGTTTATTTCCGTCATATGGACCAGGCAGCTTGGGTAGTAAGTAAGGCTGACAGGCTCAAGTGACTAATGTGGGGAAGAGTGAGAGAGCTGTGGCACTCCACACAAAGTAGCATCCAACTGAGGAAGAAGCTCAGTTTTGCTCAGTTTTGTCCACAGAGAAGTAGGATAGACATTTCAAAATCTTAAGAGCAGTAAGAAATTTCTATTATGTGGTTAAAAAAAAAAAAAAAAGCACTCTCTAGGCCAAACATGTGTTGCAAACATGGTCCTCTGAGCTTCCTGATTCAGATCTGTGCCCCAGGGCAGCACTCTGTAACTCATTCTATAAAACTTACTGTTCAGAAAAGTCACATGCAAACCAGTCATCTATCAGGTGATGGTTTAAGGTCATTGTTACTGGAATGGCATTGTTAATGATAGAAATTTCTGGTCACTCACTCTGCTGCATGCAGAAGCTACATGAGATCATTTCACTTCCTTGTGGCCCACAACATGCTGCCCAGATCTTTTCTGGTATAATCTAGAAACATCAAAGGCATGATCAATGTTCGTTAGGAAAAAAGAACAAAACTGACAGTCAGTGCACTAGTTTGCTAGGGCTGTTATAACAAATACCTCATAGTTGTAGGGGTTAGAAAGCTAAGATCAAGGTGTTGACAGGGCTGGTTTTATTTTCTGGAGCCTTTCTTCTTGGGTTGCAGGTGACTCTTTTAGCTGTGTCTTCACATGCTCTTCCCTGTGTATATGTCTGTACCTTAATCTCTTACACAGAATCTGTCATATTGGACTAGGGCCCACCCACAGAATCTCATTTTATCTTAAACACCTCTTCAAAGGCCCTATCTCCAAAAATAGTCACATTCTGAAGTACTAGAAGTTAGGATTTCAACACCTGAATTTGGAAGGTGGGGAGGACACAATTCAGCCCATAACAGGAAACAGTCTTCCAAAGACAAAAACCCAACAGGTCTCTACTTTTCCTGCATTTACTTTATAAAATAAATCACCTAGGCTCATAAATAATAAAAATGTAAAGCCTGCCACAAGAAGCTGAAATCAGCCTAAGATTGTTAGGAAAATGTTGGAGGATATTTTTGAAAAGGCAAGTGCTTTTAAAACAGCATGGCCTGCCAGTACTGAGCACAGGGCTTCAAAGAGTTACCTACCACAATGTCTAGGTCTAATAGGTAACACTTTTGAGACTTTTTGGATGATGCGAAAGCAGTGGAGAGAGCTTGGTATGGCATGCATAGCATGCCCTGCACAGCACAGGGCTAAGCTGTGCCAGAGAAAATACTGATTTCATGCCAAATTTCCAGAAGGAGTTAAGGAACTGGCTGGTAGGTAATACAGTCTCAGGAAGAGTAAATTAAATTATATCAAGTGGGGCTATGGCTTTTTTTTTTTTTCGGTAAGAGGTTTGGTTTTCATTTTCTGTACAAGTCATCCTAACATATTACGGAGAAAAGCAGAGAGAACAGAAACACTCTATGCAGGCTTCAGTGAGGTTGACAGTTTGAGCATAAAAGCTTTTATGACTTGGGCAAGGTCCTATTGTTGGTTGGAAGGATGTGCTCCAAAACACAATTTTAGTGGTTTGATGTCAGCATTAAGGGCAGGCTCAGAAAGCTTGTGCTTGGTCTGATATCTTAATGCTCTTATTAGCAAGTGCAGTGATTCAGTGGCCATGCTTTCTAGGTCACTGACCATAATTTGAGGGGAACAGGTTTGTTTGACGGAGGCCAGGAAAGCAGAAAGATGGAGGTGGAGTGTTCAAAAGGTTCTCTTAGATGTAGACAATTTAGCAAATTCTAGACCTACCACCTTAGAGTGAAAATATAAGTGTAAGCAAGCTCTTTTGGAGAAGGCAATGGCAACCCACTCAGTGTTCTTGCCTGGAGAATCCCAGGGACGGAGGAGCCTGGTGGGCTGCTGTCTCTGGGGTCACACAGAGTCGGACACGACTGAAGCGACTTAGCAGCAGCAGCGGCAGTAGCAGCAGCTGCAAGCAAGCTCTTTAAATGCATAACATTCATACTAAGAATTGAGGCTCTTTTCCTTCAATCTAACAGATCTGAGCCAAGTTCAACTGGGTGGAGTAGCCTTATGGCCATGTCTAACCCAGTTATATAACTTAATAAGCATCCATGCTTAGGTTCCAACCTGACTGGTCCTAGGTTGTTGAATAAAGTGCCCTCTGTGTATTTTAATTTCACTGAACATCTGGGATGAAAGAAGTTGTTCCTGTGATACTTTACATATAAAGTGACTTTCAGTGAAAGACCCCAAATACCTATACACCTATAAAGTTCTTATTTTAGCTGTGGGCTGTGAGTGTGAGAACACTCCATGTAAATAAGGTAGAGATGAATGCCTGGTCCACTTCAGCCTCAGATGTTGTTAATATCATCAGTTTTGTGTTTATCCTACAATAGCTGAACTCATGGCTTGGCAGGTCAAAAACCTTTCTGTGCACTTTTCAACCCATACTGAAGTCCAATGTCTGGGAAAACACTCAGGAAAATGTCATTTCCATTTGCAAATTTCTTTATGGTCACATTGTTATTTTGGCAAAAGCAGGCTGAAATTAAATGTCTGTCAAATGCATACTACTGGCTCCACCAGCTAATGTATAATTCTGGCTTTGCCCTTTCCTTTTCATTAAGGCAAAAAAATTGGTTTTAAACTTTTTCTTAAGATCTATCTCCAGAAACCTATATGCAAACTCACAAGTGTCAGACTTAATTACAGAGTAAAACCCCAACAGTCAAAACTTACCAAATTGAAGGTCTGTCCAGAGAAAACATTCCCCAGCACATGAAAAAAATTTGTATTTGTGTGTGTGTTTTAGACCATGCCTCCCTCTTTTAGCCATTATATAAGGTTTCCTTTATTTAATGAGCATTTACTGAGCACTTACTAACTGCTGGATGTTGTTAAGCACTAGAGAAGATATAAAAATGAATCAGACAAGGTTCCTGCATTCAGTGTGCTCACAATCTGGGTACAAAAACCAGACACTGAAGGAAGAAATTACAATTCAGTGTAAAGGTGGCTTTAACAGAAGCATTTGAGTGTTGTCCTGATAACACAAAATACAGCATATTTAATTGCCTGGTTGGTGGAAAGAGAAGCTTTCTGGCTGACTGCAAGGCCTAAGTCAACAACTTGTTTCCATATTCTTGAAGGGGTGGCAAACTACAGTCCATGGCCAAATCCAACTCACTGCCTGTTTTTGTTAATAAAGTTTTATTCGAACACAGCCATGCTCATTCATTTACAGGCTGTCTTTGACTATTCTAAGCTATAATGGCTGAGTTGAATGATTGCCCTTGTAATTGTCTACATACCCAGAACTCATGTATGTGTTACTTTACATGGGCCAAACTAATCACATGAGTCCTTAAAAGTGGGAATTTTTTTTTCCAGCTGTGACCAGTGAGAGAGATGGCAGCAAGGGGAGAAATCAGGGTCCAGTGCTGATTTTGAGATGCAGGAGACTGTATGCAAGAGACTGAATTCTGCCAACAACTCAAATGAGCGAGGGAATCAACCCTTGCCTAGAGCCTCCAAAAAGGAATGAAGCCCTGATTTGAGCCCCCGGAGATCTATGTCAGATTTCTGACCTACAGAACTTTAAGATAAATTTCTGTTGTTTTAATCTACCATGTTCATGGTAATTTGTTACAGCAGCAATAGAAAATGCTTATGGCCTGGGAAGCCTAAAATACTAACTATTTTCCCACTTACAGAAGTCTGTCAACCTCTTTCTGACAAATGTTCCAAGGATGTTTCAAAAGCTGGTGACAGAAACTATTAAATTGTCCTCCATTCTTCTTAGTAATAGGACTCCAGGAACATACAACTTTTATCAGGGCTCATGGACACTTAAGTGGAGACTACATTTCCCAGCCTCCTTTGCAGCTAAGAATATCCATATTATAAAACCACTGTCAATGGATTGTGAATGGAAGTGATATATGTAACTCCTTTAATTTTTTTTTTCATTTTTATTGGTGTATAGCCGATTTACAATGTGTGAGTTTCAGGGGTACTACCAAGTGACTCAGTTATGCATATATATACCTCTACTTTTTAAAATACTTTTTTTTCCCTTATAGGTCATTAGAGTACTGAGTAGAGTTCCTTGTGCTATAACGGGCTTAATGTCTTTGTCACTTTCTAAAAAGAAAGTTGTTTACCTTCCACTTTCTCTTGCCCCTTCCCAAATGCTAGAATGCAAACCTGGTGACAATAAGCTGCACTTCACAACATATAAGAGGACAACACTCTGAGGAATGATGAAACACCAAAAATGCAAGGAATCTGAATCTCCAAATGACCTTATGGATCAGAGCTACCTAACTATCCTGGATCTCACTACCTACATCTGGACTGTTATATGCTACTACTGCTAAGTTGCTTCAGTTGTGTCTGACTCTGTGTGACCCCACAGATGGCAGCCCACCAGGCTCCACCATCCCTGGGATTCTCCAGGCAAGAACACTGGAGTGGGTTGCCATTTCCTTCTCAATGCATGAAAGTGAAAAGTGAAAGTGAAGTCACTGAGTTGTGTCCAGCTCTCAGCGACCCCATGGACTGCAGCCCACCAGGCTCCTCCGTCCATGGTATTTTCCAGACAAGAGTACTGGAGTGGGGTGCCATTGCCTTATATGGAGAAAAATAAACTTCTATTTCATCTGAGTCACTTTCTGGGTTGTCTGAGTTATTGAAACTATTCTGAGTTTCAATAACTCAGGCTTTACTGTACACAAGGACAGTCCCCTACCTTAAGGTAACAGATTAGTATGTGAATAGGCTGCTCTATCCACAGCCACCAAAGGTGCCTGGAGATTTCCCTGACCAACCTGGAACCTCATGTGGAAATTTTAAAACATGGCTGCAAATTCTATGACATTCCTCCTGTCAGGAGCTTGGATCTGTGTCTGGAAAGCATGTGTCTGCTCTGATTCATAAAGAATCCCAGGAATGTTGCTAGTGATCTCAGAGGCTAGGTCATAAAAGACCATGCCGCTTCCATGTTGTTTGCTAGACTATTTATCATGGAGCCCAAGCCTCCACGTTAGAGATCCAATTACCCTCAGACTGCCATACTGGAGAGGCCACTAATAGATATTCAAGTCAACAGTCCAAGCTGGATCCTTCAACACACCCCAACCAAGTGTCAAGACATGTGAGTGAAGAAGCCACCTTGGAAGGGGATCCCCAACCCCAGCTAATTCACCCTCAGCCACTTAAGACACCTCTAGATGACTGAAACATTTCAAAAACTGTGAAACAAAGACAAGCCCTTTGCCCTTTCTGAATTTCCAACCCACAGAATCCATGAGCATAATAAAACTGCAGCTGTATTAGGACACAGCTTTGAGGAGGTTGATTAGACCTCTTAAGAATGAAAGATAAAGGAGAAGGAGCTGGATACCAAGACATATCACTGAACTCCCAGCATCCAGAATCTATTAATTGGGATTCATCCTGAAAAGGCAACTGAGATGTCTCCAACATGACCTTCTTGTTAGTGTACTAAAACCTCAAATTCTTTCCTGATTCATGCCCATATGTCTGGGTGCTCTGAGCTACTGCTGGGCTTGGAGTACCATGACGTAACACTGAGAGTCAGTAGCCCTCAGCTGTAATGACACTATAATAACACCGTTATGCTGATTTCACTCTTAAGGGGAAAAAAGCAAGTGTTTAGAAGATCCAAAATGACATTCCAGCCTTGGTCCTTTCTGCCAGATCTCTATATCTCACAGAGAGCCTAAGATAAACCTTTGTGAAGAAGGATGTCCTACAGAATAAAATAATACAGGAAATGTCACTACAGTGCCAAGAGTCTTGATAGGATCAATCTAATTACTACGGGATAGTACCGCTGCAACAAGATTTGATTAGTCCTGGTGTCCTGTTATGTAACATGGATTTCTGTGACATCTCTTTTCTTGGAAGTGTGCTGGTGTGCAATAACTTGGGGCTTACAATGAATTAAAGCCTGTGAACTTGCTGACATACACTGGCAGCCAGGACGGGATCAGTCCACAGGAAAAGAAAGAAAAGAAAATCTCCCTCTATGCTGTAAGCGATCTCTCTGCCACTGGGAGCTCCTGAGTCTTTGTTAGCCCGTGTTTGCTAGGACGTCTGGCCCATCTTTGGGATAAGCCTGCTAGTGAAAATCAAAACCTGTACCCTGTTTAACCTATTACCTAGTTTAGTACTGAAATGTACTATACAACCATATTGTTTTTTTATTGTAAATTAATTTATTCTGAAGATCATACTGAACTTCAGTGTTTAGTAAGTCTTGTAATGGCCTTTGGCCAAAAGCAATAAAAACTAGACCAAAGTTTACTGATGGAATGAGAAAGAACACACTACCGTTTACATAATTAGATTTCATTTAGACATGCTTATATCTGTAAAAACCATTGTGAGAGCGTACCTAATTTTCCTGAAACTTTGACTGACAGAATACACTTTTCCTTACCAAGTGGATGAAGTTTAAGGCTTTGTGTACCCACTGATTACCTCTCCTTAGCACTACCCCACTATTCCCACCCCATCCACTCCTTTTCCAGGAGGCATCCATGTTTAATTTTTTAAAACTGCAAACCACATCCTTCACTATCAAGCTTTGGGATCCATATAAGTATTGATATGAGCTAAGTTAGTCTCTGAGAAATAAAGGCCTAGTGGGGATTTTTGAAGAGCCTTTCAGAGGTAATCCATCCAAGTAACAGTTCATTGTTTCCTTAATGCACTGTGATACTTTCCAGAACACAAAGCCCACTAAAGAGATAGCAGGGTGCATTGTGAAATACTGAATTCTAAATTATAGCTTTACATTATGTGAGAGCCTTTCATTATGGTTGCACATGATATCATCTAGAGCTCCCAAGAGTTTGAAGTGATACTATCTGGACCTCTATCACTAGTCTATTACTGAACTCTACCTTGAATATTTTTATTATGAGTTCATCTGACACTCCCTTCCAAAAGTTCCCAAATCCTTTACATCCTTTAACCCAGGCATCCTGGTCATTTTGCTGACAAAGGTCCATATAATCAAAGCTATGGTTTTTCCAGTAGTCATGTATGGATGTGAGAATTAGACCATAAAGGAAGCTGAACACTGAAGAAATGATGGTTTCAAATAGTGGCGCCAGAGAAGACTCTTGCAAGTCCTATGAACTGCAGGGAGATCAAACCAGTTTATCCTAAAGAAAATCACCCTGAATATTCATTGGAAGGACTGTTGCTAAAGCTAAAACTCCAATACTTTGGTGACCCGATGCAAAGCACTGACTTATTGGAAAAGACCCTAGTGCTGGGAAAGACTGAAGGCAAAAGGAGAAGGGGGAAGCAGAGGATGAGATAGTTAGATGACATCACCGACTCAATGGACATGAATCTGAGTAAACTTCAGGAGACAGTGGAGGACAGAGGAGCCTGGCATGCTGCAGTCTATGAGAACACAGAGTCGGACACAACTGAATAACAACTGCAGAATAAGAGTTACAGGAGTCCCTTTTGCTTTAAGGATACTTCTTAAAGAGTCCTAGATTTTCTTCCAAAGCATCCAGTTACATAAAAACAAGTAATAACCCATTAACCAGTACCTTTTCCAGAGGAATAAAAATGTATCTTCCCAAAAATCCTGTAGTCAAATTACAACCACTCTGAAAAAATCACTTTCTCCTCATTAAAAAATTAAAAAGAATTTCCCTTTAAATATATTTTATTATAAGTATAACCATTTAAAAGTGAAGGACAGAAGAGGCTAGTCTCATACCTGCTAGTTAATCTTGTGAACAGCTTCTGATTGGAGCCACAGCTAGAGTAAACGTGATTCTTAAAAGACAGAGGGTTTGGGTACTAGTACCCCCAACTAGGTTTGTTGTTAACAACCTGACCCTCGGTGAGTCATTTCACCTCTGTAGATTTCAGTTTCCTTGCCTATAAAATTGGGCTTCCTTCATAGCTCAGTTGGTAAAGAATACACCTGTAATGCAGGAGAACCTGGTTCGATTCCTAGGTTGGGAAAATCCCCTGGAGACGGATAGGCTACCCACTCCAGTATTCTTGGGCTTCCCTTGTAGTTCAGCTGGTAAAGACTTCATCTGCAATGCAGGAGACCTGGGTTGGGAAGATCCCCTGGAGAAGGGAAAGGCTACCCACTCCAGTATTCTGGCCTGGAGAATTCCATGGACTGTATAGTCCATGGGGTCGCAGAGTCAGACACAACTGAGCAACTTTCACTTCACCTATAAAATTAAGGCTGAAATGGAGGATCTTGCAAGTTGTTTCTTTTCAGTTCTACAGATGAGAAACACATTAATTATGCTTGGCTACTTGTAATTCTTTAATTCTTGCTCTAATGTGTGTATCATCCACTTAAGTGAATCAAGAAACCATTACTTACTGAGCTCCTACTAAAAGGAAAACACAAGCTTGACACTGTTAGTGATACCAAAGTGGCACACACAGAACCTGCCCTCAGAGAATCAACAGTCTAGTTGAGAAGATGGGCCCAACACATGAAGTGTCACAACACAACGTACCACCTGCCATCAACAGCAGGTTTGGAAGAGCCAACTCCCCACAGTTCAATTTCCAAACCCAAAGTTAGTGAAAATCAAGCTTCACAATTTATAAGACCACACACCGTTAGTGATTTGGTCTGCAGTCCTGGTCCCCCACCCCAGCCCCAGGCCCTTGTAGGCATATCCCTCCTGCCTTCATTCAAACTCTAGGCGCAATCCATAGGGTGATTTTTCTCTACTCAGTTTTCTTATGAATTGCATTAGTTATTGTGCTATTATGAGAATCCTCCAAGTTGGAATCACTTAAACTAGAAGTTTATTTATTTCTGATGTAATAACAGTCCAGAAGCTTGTATGATAGTTTCATTGTTCTCTGGTTTCCATTTCTGGATCCAAGGGAGCCAAGGTAGTTTCATGTGCTGCCACAGTTAGCAGTGGTTACGGTTAGAATCATTGGAGACTACAATCTTGAAGTGTCCAGTATTTAGGTGAAGAAATCACAAGGAGTTTGAATTCACTTTAATATCTAAAATCAAGCCTACTCCCACACTTCCCAAACGAATACTGTAATTCTGTAAATCCAGAGTGTTTTCATAGGGTGTGTCCCCAAGTTTCTCTGAGAATTTTTTATGCTGCTGCTGAAGAACATTTGGGGTAGAAAACCATCAAACTTTAAGATAATAAAATAGTGAGAAAAAAAAATCAAAGGTTGTGTAAATGATACGACTGTACTGAAATACAGCCAGGAAGTTTAAGAAGTTTGCTACTGTTTGGGCAGAAAGAAAACTGATGTTCACATTCAGCCCCTCTTGATGTGTTGTGCAGTGGGACTGTTGTTCCAAGCTTGAAAAGACTTTAACAGGCTGTTTCCAATGTGCAAACTTAAAATCCCAACCTTTGCTGGATGGCGGCACTGGGGCGGGGGGTGGGGCGGGGAAGGGGGGAGGAGACAGTCTGTAGAGAGACATAAATAGACACTTCAAAGTTAATAACATTTACAGTCTCTAGTCAGTCAGGAAGGGAAATGTGGAGAGAACAGAGGTAGTCATCTGCAACACTCCACAATCTGGGGGAAATTGGGTCTAAATGAAATCATCCTGACAGTGGAGCATATCTTTGGGGGCCACCTCAGAGAAAAGGACATTACATCTCACATCGCCAGCCTGAATATGTGTGATAATGAATTCATGAGCTTAAGAATGTGCCTATGACATTTCTTCTACTATGAGTTTAATACTTATATAAATGGGATTTTTTTTTTCAGTGTCACAGGAGGGGAAGTAAGACAGAGAAACAGGAACAAATAGAAAAACTCTGCTTATCTTGCATATTTATATTTTTCTTTGTGAAACAGCAGAAAGTGTCTTCTCTCATAACTGAATTTCTTCAGTCTTTCTAAAGCAAAGAATTCCCCAAATGTTTATATGGAAAAAAAAGCACAGTTATAACCAGAAGAATGTTATTCCAATCAGAGTTTCCTCCAAATATTAAGTGAGTCTTTCCAACACTAAGTTTCTTGTTCCAGTCATTATAGTCAAGCACAATGAATACTGTTTTTTGTTAACCTCCCAATATCCAAAAAAAAAACAAAACAAAACTTAAACCAAAGAGGAAAAACATACACCTACTTCTATATAATAGTTATCCTAATCCCATCTACTTGTTCAGAGGTAAAAACAGACTGATCCACTAATTGTTAACACAAAATCTGTGATCATTTGGGTGCAGGCTTATGAAATCCAAACTAGATGATGAATATAAATTTATCTCATTTCATGACATATTTATTTTCAAAAGTCCTGTGTTGAACATATTCTATTTTAAATGTTCTACCTGTGGTATATTATCTAGGGTAAACAGTCACACCAAAAACTCTATTCCACAAATAGGTTTTGTTTTCTTTCATTAATTGTGTTTTTATTCATTTTTTCAGATCTCTATTATTGCAACTACTAAAAAGAAATAATTAAATCATATAATAGAGATGCTAATTATTGCTATAGGGCTTCCCTGGTGGCTCAGAGGGTAAAGCGTCTGCCTACAATGCGGGAGACCTGGGTTCGATCCTTGGGTCGGGAAGATCCCCTGGAGAAGGAAATGGCAAACCCACTCCAGTATTCTTGCCTGGAGAATTCCATGGACAGATTTTTGCTATAATGCAATTATTACTATAATGGCAATCATAATGTAAAAATGTTTCAAATCAGCATGTTGTATCTCTTAGCATGATACAATGTCATATATCAAATATATTTCAATCTTCAGAATTTTTAAAAACATACAGGTTTTTAAAAGTAAGCTAGAGCACGTCCATAGAAGGCAAACACTGGCCTTCCAGCCTCCTCGCTCTGAAGCTTATATTGGAGACACCATCCCAATGATAGATGTGGAATGGCCAACGTGCCAAAGTGCTTGTCCCTTTCTGCTACCAGGCCTCCATCCGTCTATCCTTTCGGCTTAAGATCCACTTCCCAAGAATCGCTTTGTTGCCCAAGCTCTAGCACTACACCACCACAGGGCCTTCTGACTGAGGAAGCCACACTAGACTTTTCCCTTTTATGTTTAAAGCTTGTGATCAAATAAAGGTGGACCCTACTCCATAAGACCTTTACTTCCAGGGTATCTTGAGAGTTAACGGAGCTTCCCTTTCAAAGACAGTCATTGTAATAACCCCACTATGAGATCTACTTGGCACTCAGACTCTCAGAAATTTAATAAATACTGCTTTCGTCCTGTGATTTTATTTCAACAAAGCTCCCCAAAGCAAGGCTTGTTCTCTCATTCTCAGTTGACGAAAGCCTTATGTCTCCACCATTTACGAAGCTCAGATTTGAAGATTCCACATGAGTAACTCAGGCTGTGATCTCTACTCTCGTCTCTGAGAACACTTGCTGTTTACAGAGGGCGAACTGCTTTTGTGTGATTCAAAGCATTACTAATTAAAACCTGTTACCTTCCTAAGGGCAGATATATTCTCCTCCAGAGCAGCATTTGTCTGTCCCATTAGCATTAATGGGAGTAACACAAGTGCATCGAGAGGAGAATGGTCCCCTTGGGTCTTTGAACTTAAGTCTACTTCAAAACTGAAACCGATATATACAATGGTATCATTGATGCCATTAAAAATCATTATACTTTACTGCAACTTTTATAAAAGTAATTGTAAGCTTCATGAAATATACTTGGCTCCTGGGAGTTGTGCATTATTAGGCTGAGACTGGACATGATAAAGTGAATTACACTGTAATACTTGAAAAATATTTTGGCCAGGGGAATTTATGAGATCCAGTCGAGCTTGTGCAGAGCTCTGTGTTCATAAAGACAATTAGCTTGGGTAGATTTTTAAAGCATATGCAATTCCATGCTAAAATTCAGGAAAGGATCTAGCAAAAAGATGCAACTTAATGTAACCCACTATCTTTACAATGATATGTCTTAATGGGCTGCTATAAAATATCATCACCTTGTGTCTCTGTAATATCCTCCATTTGCATAATCTTAAGTGTTTTACAGGCATTATATAACTGATGTTCCAAATATTTTAGAAGGAGAAGGAGGAGGGCAATTTTATCTAAACCGTGAAACTGAGACCTAGAGAAGCAACATAATGATCAAGGTGAGGAATAGCTAAAAAGAAAGATTTCTGGGTGCTGATTTGAAACACCAATCTAAAGAATTCAACTGGTGGAAATTTCCAACCTAGAGGTCCTTCTCTGCAAAATGAGCTGTCCTAGGTGGCATCTCAGTATGACCTCATCAGCCATATGACCATGAGCAAGTTTAAAAGTTTCTTCATATGTAAAATACAGATCACAAAGTACTTACCTCATGGGAGTTGTTGTGAAGATACGTGTGTGTGTGTGTGTGTGTGTGTGTGTGTGTGTGTGTGTGTGTATTTTACTTTGAATAGTGCCTGGCACATCAAGCACTCAAAAAATGTTAGCTATTACTACTAACCTTGAAGCCCAACCAGGGCTATGTCATCTATAAGGAAATAGTGCATGGTGAAAGTTGATTGGCAAAAAGAGAGAACTACCTCCCTTATTTCTAATCTCCCCAAAAGACAGTTCCATATACTCTCCTGCATCATCAAAGGCCTATGGGAAGGAAATATACCATTCTGAGCATCTAGCATACCTGCCACAATCTGCATAACTTCTTCAGGTCTTTTCCTGAGACAGGAGGGAGGGTTTGTTCCCTGCATACTCAGAAGATAGGGTGGGTCAAAAAGCCAAGGTTGGTGCTGACATCCTAGCCTAAAGCCAGCCCTGACCTTGGGTCTGTACCCACTGCCTTACGTCTAATTAGCCACGGATTTCTTTACTAGTAAGCTGTGTCTGCAGTTTCTGAATCTGCCTTCTGTTGCCTGAACCAAAACCCCAGGAGGATGAAGTTTTCTCAGTAAAGGAACACAGCTCTGAATATGCCGCAGGTGAGAATACCAGTGGTGCTGGAAACACCACCTTCCACATATTCTCTCCGTGTGCTTGGCTGCCTGGCCAGTCATGAGACAGAAAGGAGGGTCCTGAGGATGCTGCTCCCCCTCTGTTAAATTCCCTTTATTTCCAACGGGTTGGTTCCTTTCTTCCATTCTCCCTCAGCATCCTACAGCACTCCTTCTAAACACTTCTCACATTTTACTGAAATGATCTTTGATTTTCTCTACTGGACCATCAGATCTCCTTGGACTGCAAGGAGATCCAAGCAGTCCATCCTAAAGGAAATCAGTCTTGAATATTCATTGCAAGGACTGATGCTGAAGCTCCAATACTTTGGCCACCTGATGTGAAGAACTGACTCACTGGAAAAGACCCTGATGCTGGGAAAGATTGAAAGTGGGAGGAGAAGGGGATGTCAGAGGATGAGATGGTTAGATGGCATCACCGACTCAGTGTACATGAGTTTGAGTAAACTCCAGGAGTGAGTAATGGACAGGGAGGCCTGGCGTGCTGCAGTCCATGGGGTCACTAAGAGAGGGTCATGACTGAGCGACTTAACTGAACTGAACTGAACCATAAACTTCTAAAGCAGAGAATCCATATTTTATTTATCTTTGTACTAGTATAGCATCAATATTAGCAGACACTCACTATTTAGTAAATACAAAACTTCTGGGCAAAGGAGTTTGCCAAATCATTTCTTGGAACCGCAAACGTTAAAAGCATTCTCAAAGTTCTTAATGCAAGGTTGAGGACTCTAAATCTGTTCCTCAGTGTTCTCTGAGGTGATGTGATTTGTTTCAAAGTTGTCTTTAAATTTCTTAGTTTTCAAGCAATTACATAAATGTTCAATTGGGCATTTTTTCTTATTTTTAAATGTCAGCAATAAGCAAAACCTACATTTGCTTTTAAAATGCAGTGAAAGTAAAATCAGACCAGATAAATTCTTCAGATTATTTTCATATCTTTGGGACCTAAGCAAACTAACAAAAGTTATGGTCCCTAGAAAGCTTAAGAAGTGTTCAAAACCACTGGCTTAATAAGTTTTTCCTTTGATATCTATTTAGCATCTCAGTAAACCTTATCAACCCTCTTTCATTCCACTGGCAATTTTCTGACCTCCAAGTTGAAGACTTGAGCCCTGAATTCTGCTCATGGGTGAGTAATCACAGCAAGCCCCTAGCAGAACCTATCCCCGAACTACAAATATATCATCTTCAGCATTGTAAATCAAAGCCTCAAAGAGCATCATTTAGCCTGCAGCCAAAATTGCTTGTTTATCAGATGGTGCCTGGTTTAGCGTGGAGCAGTCCTTGTAAATCTCTGGGACCTTTTACAGCATATACTTAAGCAAGCACATCGGCTCCTGGGAGGCTTTCTGAGAGCTTTAATGACTGTGGGCTGCTAAAAGATCCAGGCCTTGGTTTAGTTAAAGTGACTACGGGTACAGTTTGGCTCCATTTTGTAAACTCACAAAGATAAGGCGTCTGCTTTCTCCAAAGTGAGGGCAAGCATTTGTTTCTTGAAAGGAATCTTTATATCCAAAGTGTTAATGTTCTTGTGGCTTTGGGTATTTTGACCTTTTGTCTGCTAACTTTTGATTTACTGAAGGAGAGACTTCTTTCTGTAGGCTTTATTGCCATTCTGGAAAGACAATGAAATATATGTGACTTCAAAATTACACCAGGGGAAAAATAAAGGACTTTGTATTAACATTGTACACATCACACGTGATGCTATTTTGTTCTTCCCCTCACCCTTGCCAAATCCAACACTACAACCTCTCTTTAGCTACAAGTAAGAGTAAATTTGTGCCCACACTTCAACAGGGCAATTAGTGTGTCTGCTGCAGACCCTGCTGGCTGCTCACTCAACTCAGCACTTTGTTTCTCCGAAAGAGAACCGTTTATAGATTCTAGCCATGCTGCTAAAGGCAGCAAAGAGAAACTGTCCACTCAATTCCCACTGGTTTAAAAACCTAGCTGCTTGCTGGAGTCATGAATAGCTTATTGACTGAATATGCCACCAAGGACCCAGGCAGCCCACCAACTACTTTCCTGATGGACACTGGGAAAGACCTGATAAAATTCACTAATTAAAGAAATCTTTACACAGTTCTTTATTATATTCGGTCTCTTTGATACAAGTTAATTAAAGTACTCTTCAGAACCTTCCCCCAACATGGGGAAAGGTCCCTAGAGAATTTGAAGAGAAGCAAAGCACATTTAAGGGGTTTGTGTCTTATTTTCAGATGACGATCAATTTTTTCCATGCTAATTTCACAGCTACCATGGATTGAGTTTTGAAAATCAGCCTCTTTTTCCTTTTTTTTTTTTTTTAAAGCCCTCTCTTCATAAGCCAAAGCTCAATGGTTTTGTCTTTGCTTCTATTAATATGAAAAGTAGAGTTTTTTAATTCTTTGTTTCTGAGATTTTGGTTTTGGGGTGATGGGAGGGGTACATAGGACTGCTGATAGTTTTACTGTTCTCCACACAAGCAGACTGCTGCAGATAAGCTCTTCCCTGCCTGGCATCATTTCAACGAAGGGCATTCAGGCTGGGGACTCCTGAGGATAAGGATACAATATTGTCATAAAAGCGAAAAATATGGGCACCTGTTGCATCTACTGAAATCACAACAAGCTGGTATACCACTTGGGAAATAAAAGCTTAACTGACTCATATGCTTCCTGAAAATAGACTTCGCACACTTATTCCTCCAAAACCAGGTCTAAGAGATAGTTTGCAATATTTAAGCAAGTTAGCAGACAAATGATGCTGGTGAGTACCTGAATGGTTTTTTTTTAAAGGTGGGAGGAGGGGTACCTTTTCTCTTCCCATGTGTGCCTGATGACCACATTTTTAGCTCCCCTCACTATGATGCTCAAATGGCAAGGCATATGATAGAAGAGCTTTCTTGGAATAATGGTAAAATTATACGATACTTATTTAATTCTTAACTCACACTAAAATATTTATCTATTATGTATGATGCAGGTTTTGGGACATGATTCTCCTGTTCTCAGTGGAGCATATAGTCTAGTAAGGAGGGTATCCATTAATAAAATAATAACAAAAATATAAAATTGCAACATGGATAAGAACTACGAGGAGAGATACAGAACACTATGAAAGTCTGAAAGTCAAAGGACTTTTTCCTGGTTTGGAATATCAGGGACAACTCCCCTGAGGAAGAACCACTGGAATCAGAAGCCTATGTCAGAGCAATCTAGACAAGGAAGGAAAGAACATTCTTAGCAAGGAGATCAGCAGGTGCACAGGTTCTGGGGCAGGAGCAAACATAGAACAGGCCAGGCTGACTGAAGAGGAGCCCTCAAAGACAAGTCTGGTGCAGGCAGAGACTCAACCTTGCCCTGCTTCTTCCATGCTCATTTTGTATTTATCATAAGCACAGTGGGTATCACTGAGGATTCTAAGTAGGGCCTAACATAATCAAAGCCGCATTTTGAAAATAGTATAATGGCTTCAGGGTAGAAGAGAGACTGGGGAGAGCCAGGACCCATCTTTATGGGGGATGGCCTAAGAGAGAGTTGCAATAGTTCAGATGAGAGATGATCAGAGCAAGGACAAAGGTAATGATGGTGGAAAATGATGGTGGACATTCAAGGGGAAGTAAATATTTAAGAAATATTTGAACAGTGAAACCAATAGGACTTGCTCATTGGACATTCAAGATGTAGCACAGAGAGCTGTCAAGAACTGACTCCTAAGCTTCTGATGTATTCACCTGAATGGATGATGGTGTCATTTAGTGTCCTAGGGGAAACTGGAACAGAAGCAAACTTGGGGACAGGGAGGAGTTTTGGATATTATATATTTCAAGTGACTTTAAAACATCCAGAAATGTCAGGTAGGCACTCAGGTAAACAGGCCTCGGGCTCTCAGGGCCAGAGAGAGACTATATCAATATAGGGTTGGCCACTAAGCCATGTGTACTAGTTTCCTGGGGCTGCCACAACAAATTACCACACATTTGGTGCTTAAAAACAACAGAAATTTGTTCTCTACAGTTTTTGAGGCTAGAAGTCCAAAGTAAAGGTGTCCTCAGGGCCACGTTCCCCTTGAAGTTTCTTGGAAGAATCCTCCTTTGCCTCTTTCAGCCTCTGACAGCTACCAGCAATCCTTGGCATTCCTTGGCTTGTGGCCACAGAGCTCCAGTCTGTGCTTCTGTCTTCATATTGCCTTTTCCTCTTCTGTGTGTCTTCTCACCTGTATGTGTGTATCTCTTTGCCTTTTATAGAACACTTGTCACTTTATTTAGGGACCATCTACAGAATCCAGGATGGTCTCATCTCAAGGTCCATAATGTAATTACATCCATGAAGGCCCTTTTCCAAATAAGGCCACATCCATAAATTCCAGGGGATGAGGATGTGAACATATCCTCACATGTTTGGGAGTCACCATTCACCCACTCTTTACCATCTGACCCACCATGGAAGCCCTAGACATTCACCCACTCTGGCATGCATATGTTATACAGATAAGAGCATCTGAGCAGACAACGGCGAGTAGAAAGAGAAAAGAGCCCAAGACCATGCCTAGAGGAAACACAATGTTTATTCAGTGTGCCATGTAGAATCTCATTACGCAGCAACCAAAATCCACTGATTAAAAAGTTCCTTAGGAATCTGAGATTATTATTAGATAGAAACCCCAAGAGTTTCCCATTTATTCATCATTCTTATGTATTACTCACCTTGCTCATATACCCTGTCCTGCAATCTCTTTTTTCAAATTCTTTTTCCCAGTATATTTAGCATTTAATTAGCACGCTCATTAATTGTTCTCTAAATGTTCTTTATGTACTAGTGTTAGTGTGACCCTTGAGCGCAAGCCTGCATATTCTATTTCATTGAGATTTCCTCACAGCATTAACATAGTACTGGACACACGACAAGTAATCCAATAGATAAATGTCGACTGATGAGCTCTCTTTCAGTTTTCCATTATTTTTCCCCATTATTATTAGTTTTCTTTTATGAATTTTCAGTATTTTTATTAAACTACATACTTAGTGGCTCAAAACACCACAAATGTATTATCTTACAGTTAACAGAAGTCCAACATGGGTCTCACTAGGCTGGAGGCCCTTCCATCCCCTGCTGGAGGCCTCAGGGGATGATCCCTTTCCTTACCTTTTCTAGCTTCTAAAGACCTCCTACATTCCTTGGCACATAGCCCCCTTCCTCTCTCTTCCAAGCTAGTCATGGCAAGACAAGTCCTCAAGCCATATCACTCTGATCTCTTCTGCATTCCACTTCCATTTTTGTGTTGTCTTGCCATTACATTTAGATCTACCCAGATAATCCAGGATAAAGTCTCTATTTTAAGGTCAGCCAATTAGCAATTTTAATTCCACCTGTAACCTAAATTCCTTTTGCCATGTAACTAACCTATTCACAGGTTCTAGAGATTAGGATATAGACATATTGGTGGGACTGTGGGGGTGTCATTATTTTGCCTGCCCTAAATTTATTCGCACTTATTCATTAAATTATATGGCCAAGATATCTGTTCTCTGAGCAGAGGCTCTCAGAAAACAAACTCTCCTTCTCCATTTTCATGAGCAAGAAGACTTCTAAACAAAAGAGTGAACCATTGATTGGTAATAACTAGTTACCAACCAGCAGAGGAAAGATGAGTGCAAAAGTTGGCTCCTGGCTCCGGACAGAGGTATCTAATGGGCTTTAGAGTTTTGTAAATCCTATGACCTGCAAGCTTCCAAATTTATTCTATAAGTACCTGGTAAAATACTTGGTAAAAAGGGGGATTATACAATTTATCATTTGAATTTGGACACTATTAAGAGTAGAAGGGATATGATAGGTGTAAACTGGGTCTGTGGTTGCCCTGAAAAAGGTAAAGAGTGCAGCCAGATGAAGGAAGTCTTTTTACTTGATTTTGGACCAGAAAGGGTAACAGTGATCCCACTGCCACATGAAACACTTACTCTTTCTCTGTGATCACTAGTTTGGGACCTACTCAAATCCCACATGGCTCAGTGGTAAAGACTCCATCCACCTGCCAATGCAGGAGACACAGGAGACGTGGGTTTGATCCCTGGACTGGGAAGATCCCCCGGAGGAAGAAATGGCAATCCACTCCAGTATTCTTTCCTGGAAAATCTCATGGACATAGGAGCCTGGCAGGCTGCAGTCCATAAGGTTGCCAAGGGTCAGACATAACTTAGCATGCACTAAATACCTATGGTGTGCCAGAGTCTCAGACAGCTTTGTTCTGGGAATTATCACCTTTGTTCTCCTTGCCTTGCCCACCAAAAACTTCAAAACATTCCAAAATGCTGCTTTGCCATTCATTTACACAGTGCATTTTTCTTATCAGAGCACTTCCACACATTCCTTTGGGTCTTCACAATAGCTCTGTGAGACATGCGAGGAAGATGCAGCCTTGATTTGTTCCTTTTGCCATAGAGGAAGCTAGATGTTAAAGTGCTGAACAGCTGTCCCAAGGTCGTGTAACTGCTTAAACCAAGAACACAAACTACCCCAAACCTGGGCCCATTCCAGGGCTTTTTTTCCCTCACCTCCAGACTCAGGGTGGTTGTCACTAGCCCATATTGGTAACAGTATTAGACATAAGCCTGGGAGAATCAGAAGCTTGCCACTGACTTCTCAAGGGCCAACTGGAGAGTTTCACCTAAGGTTTAAAGGAAAATAGTACAAACACTGCAATTTAAATTTAACTTCAATTTAACTTCCAAATGAGCTAAAGAATATTGAAATCATGTGTTACATGCTATCCAGCCACTCTGAAAACAGAGCTGTTCTAAACTTGACTCTCTAGCAGGTGGCTATAGCAGTAGCTTTTAAAACGCACAATGACATTTTTGATATGTAAAATGTAATTTGCCTTTCTTTCATCAACAAACACCTTTCCAGAGAACAAAGCTCATAGTTCAGGCAAATGTGAAAGGATTGCCTACCTGCTGGTGGATTATATAAATCTACACTGTCTCCTCCACCAGGAGGTTATAAGATTTAATGGTTGTAAAGTAATCATGAACTTTTTACTGTAAAAGTCAGACTTAAATTGGAGAAAGTAGGGAAAACCACTAAGCCATTAAGGTATCAGTTCAGTTCAGTCACTCAGTCATGTCCGACTCTTTGCGACTCCATGAATCGCAGCACGCCAGGCCTCCCTGTCCATCACCAACTCCTGAAGTTCATTCAAACTCATGTCCATTGAGTTGGTGATACCAGCCATCTCATCCTCTGTCATCCCCTTCTCCTCCTGCCCCCAATCCCTCCCAGCATCACAGTCTTTTCCAATCAGTCAACTCTGCATATTAGGTGGCCAAAGTATTGGAGTTTCAGCTTTAGCATCAGTCCTTCCAATGAACACCCAGGACTGATCTCCTTTAGAATGGACTGGTTGGACCTCCTTGCAGTCCAAGGGACCCTCAAGAGTCTTCTCCAGCACCACAGTTCAGAAGCAGCAATTCTTCGGTGCTCAGCTTTCTTCACAGTCCAACTCTCACATCCATACATGACCACAGGAAAAACCATAGCCTTGACTACATAGACCTTTGTTGGCAAAGTAATGTCTCTGCTTTTGAATATACTATCTAGGTTGGTCATAACTTTCCTTCCAAGGAGTAAGCATCTTTTAATTTCATGGCTGCAGTCACCATCTGCAGTGATTTTGGAGCCCAAAAAAATAAAGTCTGACACTGTTTTCACTGTTTACCCATCTATTTGCCATGAAGTGATGTGACCAGATGCCATGATCTTCGTTTTCTGAATGTTGAGCTTTAAGACAACTTTTTCACTCTTTTTCAACTCTTTCACTTTCATCAAGAGGCTCTTTAGTTCTTCTTCACTTTCTGCCATAAGGGTGGTATCATCTGCATATCTGAGGTTATTGATATTTCTCCTGGCAATCTTGATTCCAGCTTGTGCTTCTTCCAGCCCAGAGTTTCTCATGATATATTCTGCATATAAGTTAAATGGCTTACATCAAATCCCTTACAATTATATAGTGGAAGTGACAAATAGATTCAAGGGATTAGATCTGATAGACAGAGTGCCTGAAGAACTATGCATGGAGGTTTGTAGCACTGTACAGGAGGCAGTGGTCAAAACCATCTCCAAGGAAAATAAATGCAAAAAGGCAAAATGGTCGTCAGAGGAGGCCTTACAAATAACTGAGAAAAGAAGAGAAGCAAAAGCAAAAGAAAAAGGAAAGATATATCCATCTGAATGCAGAGTCCCAAAGAAGAGCGAGGAGAGATTTTTTAAAAACCTTCCTAAGTGAACAATGCAAAGAAACAGAGGAAAACAACAGAATGGGAAAGACTAGAGATCTCTTCAGGAAAATTAGAGATACCAAGAGAACATTTCAAGCAAAGATGGGCACAGTAAAGGACAGAAACTGTATGGACCTAACAGAAGTAACAGTTATTAAGAAGAGGTGGCAAGAATACACAGAAGAACTATACAAAAAGATCTTCATGACCCAGATAACCATGATGGTGTGATCACTCATGTAGAGTCAGACATCTTGGAGTGCAAAGTCAAGTGGGGCTTAGGAAGCATCACTACGAACAAAGCTAGTGGAGGTGATGGAATTCCAGCTGACCTATCTGAAATCCTCAAAGATGATGCTGTTAAAGTGCTGCACTCAATATGCCAGCAAATTTGGAAAACTCAGCAGTGGTCACAAGACTGGAAAAGGTCAGTTTTCATTCCAGTTTCAAAGAAAGGCAATGTCAATGTTCAAACTACCACACAATTGCACTCATCTCACATACTAGCAAAGTAATGCTCAAAATTCTGCAGGCTAGGCTTCAACAGTATGTGACTGAAAACTTCAAGAGGTACAAGCTGGATTTAGGAAAGGCAGAGGAACCAGAAATCAACATCCACTGGATCATAGAAAAGCAAGGGAATTTCAGAAAAACATCTACTTCTTCTTCATTGACTATGCTAAAGCCTTTGACTATGTGGATCACAACAAACTGTGGAAAATTCTTAAAGAGATGGGAATACCAGACCACCTGACCTGTCTCCTGAGCAACCTGTATGCAGGTCAAGAAGCAACAGTTAAAACTGCACATGGAAAAACAGACTGAACTGTTGGGAAAGCAATAAGTCAAGGCTGCATATTGTCACCCTGCTTATTTAACTTCTATGCAGAGTACATCATGTGAAATGCTGGGCTGGACAAGCTCAAGCTGCAATCAAGATTGCCGGGAGAAATATCAATAACCTCAGATATGCAGATGACACCACCCTTATGGCAGAAAGTGAAGAAGAACTAAAGAGCCTCTTGATGAAGGTGAAAGAGGAGAATGAAGAAGCTGGCTTAAAAGTCAACATTCAGAAAACTAAGATCATGACATCCAGTCCCATCACTTCATGGCAAAGAGTTGGGGAAACAGTGAGAAACTTTATTTTCTTGGGCTCCAAAATCACTGCGTACCATGACTGCCTGCATGGAATTAAAAGATGCTTGCTCCCTGGAAGAAAAGCTATGACAAACCTTGACAGTGTGTTAAAAAGCAGACACATTACTTTGCCAACAAACGTTCATATAGTCAAAGCTACAGTTTTCCAGTAGTCATGTATGGATGTGAGAGTTGGACCATAAAGAAGGCTGAGCATCAAAGAATTGATGCTTTTGAACTGTGGTGTTAGAAAACACTCTTGAGAGTCCCTTGGACTGCAAGGAGATCAAACCAGTCAATCCTTAAGGAAATCAACCCTGAATATTCATTGGAAGGACTGATGCTGAAGCTAAAGCTCCAATACTTTGGCTATCTGATGCGAACAGCTGACATCATTTGGGAAAAGCACCCTGATGCTGGGAAAGATAGAATGCAGGAAGAGAAGGGGAAGACAGAAAATAAGATGACTGGATGGCATCACTGACTCAGTGGACATGAGTTTGAGCAAGCTCCAGGAGAAGTGAAGGACAGGGAAGCCTGGTGTGCTGCAGTCCATAGTGTCGCAAAGAGTCAGACACGACTGAGCGACTGAACAACAACAAAGTGATACAAGATTTGAAGCACATTGCAAATAAAGTTAAATCATCTAGGCTAAAAAGTAGGAAAAAATACACAGGAATACTTTTTGTTCTGACCTTGGAGCAATCCAGCATATGTTTTATAAAGCAGAGAGCATTTCCCCCAATAGTCAATTATTTCTAAAGAGTAAAAAGGAAGGGACTAACATATAGGTTTCAGAATCAATAACTGAATTTTCAAGGATTGATTTACTTAAATTTAGAGTTCAAACTGAGAGGGATAGCTTATAGGAAAAGAGATAATGGTGTGTTTGTAAGAACAGAAAATCAGACCAGATTTCTTAGCATCTGTTCACTGTTAATGTTTTCTTCCTTCCAGTCATTCTTTCATTCAAGCCATTCACTGCATGGCTTCTATGTTCCAGTCATTGCTCTACAACCTGGGCAAGAAAACAGATAAAATACCTGGTGTGTTTGAAATGTAGGGAGTTTTGAAAATCTGCCCAGTTGTAAAACACATGAAAACTTAATCCAGATTAAGAGAGTCAAGAAATTCCAGCTTCTGGGCAGTTCGATAAGAACTTTTACTGGAGAAGAATGATCAGAGACCTGGGTTCAAGTCAGCTTTGTCACTGTTCCCTGTGGCTTTTTCTATTAAAGACTCACAAGTCTCCATGGCTAGTTCTGTTCTTGGAAAACAGTATTAAGAGAAATGATCTTATGCAATATGGGGGAAAGGAGGCTTTACTTAAAGATCCAAGTAAGTTTGCTGGCTAAAATGTGTAGGTGTTAAAGTTTCAATGTGGTATATTTAGGGCTACAGGATGCTGATGAAACTGTTATCTTAAGCTGGTTCGTAGTCAGTTCCAGCCCTTCTCTGAAAGCCGAGTTGACATCCTGTCCCGTGACCTTTCATCCACACTCACCCTCTCTAGGTTGGCTCCTGCTCCTCCACCCCAGAGGACTGCTCATGTGCCATCTGACAGATACCTGGAGCTCTGGTCCTATGGGTCTTCTTCCCTTTCCTGGCACACCATACATTCCTGCTAAATTCTGGTACTTTCCATATGCTGTTTCACCTGGAACCCTCCTCCCCTCACCACCATCCCGTCAGACTCCTTCCCAAACTCCTGCCAAGCTTCAGATCCTTCCTGTCCTTACACACCAGGATGAATTCCTTTGCCAGAGGTTCCTCCCTTCTCTGTGAGTGTCTCCACCTGCCTCACTTGCTTTACTAGGTTTCCATCCATCTTCCTGGAAGACTAGAAGGACTGTAAAGGTGGTGGTTCCAATAAGCTCAGTGCCGGGTCCAAAGAGATGCAAACATTTGTGGAATGGATTTGAGCCTGTGATAGGTGCTCCTTTGTTCTCTCAGGAAACCCTGTACTTTGCCCTATTGCAGCACACATGCACCCTTGATTATATCGTCAGCTTTTTTCTCTTCCCCTCCATTGAGGGGGAGGGGCAGGGAGAGTATATCTCTCATATGTGTGTCTCTACTGCATGCCCCAGTGACAGACACAGAATATATTCTGAGAATCCAACATTAGTTCTTATAAAATAGAATTCATGCTATGTCTCTGTCAAGCAATACCAGTCAGTTTAACTACTGAATTTTCTGTCAGATGAAACAGGCCAAACATAAGGTACCTCTAAACTTCAGCCTTCCCAGTCCAAACGTTGGCATGGTTTTCCTAAATGGCAAAGGACTCAAAAGACTGTGGTTAATAGCACCCTAATGATAAAGCAGCACAAGATTCATGTCATGTTTATTATGTTAACTGGGAGGCTTGCCACTGCTACTGTGCTTGATTCTTTACTCATCTGGGACTCTTATGAAAAGTGAATAAGAAACAAGAGGGACTTGTTGGACACCTACTCTGTACCCAGCATCATCTATAGCCAGAAGAATAAACAGATGGTCTCTCCCAGCTAAGTATTAAGTTTGGAGACAGGGCTAGCCCACAGTAATCTCTGAAGCATGTGAAACATCTGGACACCATATAAAGTCCTGGATATGAGGGAACAACCATCATTTAAGTTATTAGTGTGGTTCTGTAATGTCTCTAGGCAGACAAGAAATCACCTCCCCTCTCCCCCTCAAAGAGCTTCCTGATGGTGGTTTTAAGCCAAGAGACTCCAGTTAATACTGCCAATAGCTCAGTTCCAGAGAAACAGATGCGAAGCATTTTCCTCCCCCACTGACTGCCATAGAGTGAATCTGTTGACCTTTTCAATATGGACAGAACTTGGTTTTTAAAGTTAGCCTTCTCAAGAGGCTGTATTTTACTTGCTTTTAAGATTTTAAAACATGCATTTTTAAAAGACAGTGATTTTGACAATATTAAGTGTTGACAAGGATAGAGCACAACTGGAATTCACATACATTGCTGGTGAGACTATAAAAAGGTATAAGCACTTAGGAAAACATACAAAGCTAAATGTAACATAAAGCTAAACTAAAACAACCCAGCAATCCCAATTCTAAGCATTTAATGAAGAGAAAAGAAAATATAAAGACTTGGATAGGAATGTTCATACCAGCTTTATTCCCAATAGCTAAGCTAGATATAATCCAAATGTTCATTGACAGACAAATGAATAAATAAATTGTGGTATGTCTGTCCACACAATAGGATACTACTCACCAATAAAAAGAGACAAATGGCTGAAACAACAATGTGAGTGAATTTTGAAAACGTTATGATAGGTGAAAGAAGCCAAGCACAAATTAATACTGATTAATTGGTTTTATTTATATAAAATTTTGGAAAAGGCAAAATTATAGTGGCAAAAGGCCTATCAGTGATTGCCTGGGGCTGGGTTCTGACTGGGAAGTAGATGATAGAAATGGTTATATCTTAATTATAGTGATGGTTATATGACTGTATTCATTTGTCAAAACTCATTTAACTGTACACTGAAGTTGGGTGTATTTTATTATATGTAAATTATGTCTCAGTAAAGTTGATTAATTTTAAAGAGTGATTTTTAGCCACGTTTTTAAAAGGCTTTTTTCATTTACAATTGACCTTGAGACCAGAGAGAATTTTTAACTGAATAATAAAGACTGAAAACTCCCATTTACTATGAAAAGTTCGTCTTACATTCTTAATGATTCATTTTACATCAAGCTTCAAAATAAAGCTTTCTTGGCAATATAATATTGACTAATCATCATGAATAGGACCCAAATGCTTCATAAATATATCTCTAAAGAGTTGTTGTAATGGGTATTTCCACATAGGAAAATGAATGAAGTGGGGTAAAAGTGAAAGCAGTCTTACTGCATTTCTGCCTACCCGAAAGTGTATGCATCTCCAAGTGTGATTCCATTCAAGAATCCTTTCGCTGGGAAATCTTCATGATGACGTCTATAAGCTGCTTCACAGACATTCAATCAGTGTGGATTTTGTACCTAGCTGGTCAAGTTTACTTTAGGGAAATTCTGTCTTTAAATCACAAAGCACCATGTTCCCAGAATGATGGAGGAAATTCTGCCTGTCTTTTTGTCAAGAAAGGCAGTGTGCCGGAGACTGACGAGCTCAGGCTCTGAAACTCTTATTATCTATGCAATCCACCCCAGTCAAATCCAGGCTCTTCCCTTCATATTAGTATATTAGTATATATCTAATATCTAGGCATATTAGTATATATCTACCTTAAAGATCATCTAGGTGAACAGAAAGGCACTAGATGGTAGGCACTTGGCACAATGATGGGCATAGGTTACATCCTCAGTAACTGTTAGCTGCAATTATCAAGGGGCTGAGGGTACTTCCTAATCCATTTAAGCTGCAGCAAAGAATAGGTGACATCATGACTATTTAATTGCAAAAGAAAATGGAGAGATAAACACACTGCATGATTATGAGTCATATTTATGAATGAACTAGACATGAAATCTCTGTACTTTTACTTTAAAGTTCTGTCAAATATTCAAACTCCTACTTTTAAAATCTCTTAGAAATAATAGATTAGCTTCACACTCAACCACATAATTTAAATGAAAAAAAAATCTGGGGTAATACTAAACTTTATTTATTTATTTAATTACAATACTGTATTTGTTTTGCCATACACTGACATGAAACAGCCACAGGTGAACACAATCTCCCAATGCTGAAGCCCCCTCCCACCTCCCACCCCACATATACTAAACTTTAGACTATGAAATTTATCCCAGCAGTAACCTACTGCTTGACACCATGGTCTTCTCTCCTGAAACATTCCAACCTCTTCTCAGTGAAATTTATTTCTTGTAATATATTAAAAGAAAATACATTAATTTTTGGTCAAGAGTGTTAGATCCACTTAGAAATGTGGTTAACAACGACAAACCATCTGAACTATTAACAGGAGTTGTGTTTTGATCATTTAAATGTGATGGTTGACAAAGCTGACTTCCTACCCCCATTTTATTAAGAGCCAAGGGGTAGTGAAATTGCCTTCTGTGGGTTCAGTTCATTTCAGTGCCTGACACCCACTGGGACTTCAGTCTTTAGAACCATGTTTAAGGTGACAGTAAGGAAAACCAAAACAATGCTGTTTGGTTCAAGGATTTCCCTAGAGAAGATGTTTTGCCTGAGCATTTAAGAAAGAAAACAAAATACCACTTTGCTACTTTTAAACGAATAATAAAAAAGCATGAAACTATCCTTTTGGCTTCTTAGAATTTTTGCCTCTGGTTCTAGGAGCTCTTAGATGTAAAATGGGAATTAACATGGTTGTTAAAGGTTTAAAATTACATAATATCAACAACAACAGAACTTTTCCAGCTCTGATGCAAAGTTCACATTAGGGAAAATTCAACTGGTAGCAGAAAGTAAATAGATTTCTTTTCTGAAAACTAGTTTTAATATTAGTTATGAAATAGTCTGCTTTGATTAAGATATTTCCATTTCTGTGGGAATTCAGTAAATTCTTTTACATGTAAGTATAAATTTTGGCTCACTTGAGGAAACTAAATTCTAGAAAAGGTTAAATATCAAATGACTATCTCTCTACCCTTTCTGTACTCTAGCTCTGGGGATGATGGCAACCTCTCAGGTGATTTCACAGCCACATTTTCACTCTGCTATTTCCTCTGCTTAGAACTTGTGTCTGCCTCTCTTCATCTGGCTAATTTATATTCTTCCAGGAAGACTTCCCAACCCACCGTGGCTCTTGCTTGTGAGAGACTGGCCCTCTTCCAGAGGGTTCCCATAGCACCCTGTCTCTCTCCAGTCTAGAATTTGCTCACCTCTTGTGTTAGATTGTGAGTTTTCCAGAGGCTGATGTCTGTGCTCATCTTTTTACCATTATTTCCCTGCCACTTGCACAGTTTTCAACAGTTGATTAATTAGTTAATTAATGCTTCTTCTACTAAATTAAAACACATTGGTCCTTTTGAATGAACCCTTCAGCTCTGATCTAAATTCTGACCTTAGGCTTCAAGGCTTGCACTCATACCCACCACCCACATGCCTAATTTTGTCAACTCCTCCAACCAATTTAGACCGATTGTGAGTGTCCTCGTATTTCTGTAACCCTGTTGTTCTTCCCATCACCTCTGGTCCTACTCAATATTAAACCTGTTAACTAGTTTATCTGACAAATGTCCCCAAGTTCCAATATTCTTCTGTTCGTGGCTTTTTTCTGGAAATAAAGAATTAAAAGTAGATTTTGTAGCACAGAGTAAGCTAGTTCAGAGAGAAATTCATTATTTTGCTCCTTGAGTTCCAAATAATATATCTCACCGGTTCATCCAAATAGCTGACTTATAAAGACAGCAGGAATTTGGGTGCCAGGGTGGAGGAGCAGGGATGCTGGCTTCCCCAGAGCCATGGTTTCTCTTCTAGCCACATAGGGGGACCCCACTTCCCCAGGGCCTCTGTCAAAAGCATAGGAGTTGAACCATCTTTTATAACATTAGTTCTATGAGAAAATATACTCAAATTTTTAAATAACTGACTTCTAGACTTACTTCTGGAATACAGTCTTCTCATTTAGGCTCTGTGTACAGAAATCAAGTGGAACAGAATGGAAAGGGGCTGGACAGGACAAGACATAGTAGGAAATGACTCCAGTCTTTGCATCAGAAGTGACCTGTTCAGTTTCCTCAAGGAGCAGCAGTACAAGAAGTAGATTTATAAACTGTGACTATTTTTAGAGAGCTAATATTTGAAGTACACTGGTAAATTCTCAGTGCTTGAACACAACAGGCCCTTAATGAAACATTCCTGATACACAGAAAATTGAACCCAGGTCTCCTGCATTGCAGGCAGATTCTTTACTCTCTGAGCCACCAGGAAAGCTCACACTGAAGATTAATAGATACTATAAAAGGCAGTTCAAAGTCCCTTGGGTGGAGGAGTAATTCCTGTCTATGGTTCCTTCAACTGGGAGCACTACTGAAAGGAAGAGAGGAAATAAGTAATGGTTAAGTAAACAGAGCAAAGTCTGAAAGAAAGACAGGTCCCATCTGGAAGGGTTTCTTGAATGCCGGCCCAACTTGGCCTCTTCCACTGCCTCTTACTGCTCCTCAGGACCCATTCTGGATGGTTTCTTTCAGTCACCTGGCCTCCGCTGTACAGGAGAAAAAAATATAGCTTCATCATGGAGCTCCTACTACCCCACAGGTATGGTTCTAGATGCCAGCTAGACCTCCCTACTTGGATATTTTATAGCCACTTCATATCCCACTCCCGTTCAAACTATGTCACTCCCCCTTTCAAACAAACATTCCTACCAGCAACTCTGAACTCCCTAGCTTAGTTAGTAGCATAACTGACATTTTCTTGCCATCTTTGACCCCTACTACTTCTGTTCATCCCATGTTCATTCTACCAGCACTTTCTGATGACTACTCCTACCAATCTCTTAAATCCCAATGGGCTGCCTTCTCAGGCACCTAGCCATGTAGCAGCAGGACCTGGCTTTTCCAATTCCTGTAGAGGTCACTTCCCTCTGGGATATTAAAGAGAAGGTGGTTAATTTCACATCTGCTTCTAAGTCAGTCACCCTGCTGCTTGCTTCACCTACCACTCGGCTCCTAACTTGGCTCTTGTGCCTAGCTGGGACCTAGGCTCATTTTCTGTTGGTCACTGCCTCTGTTTCCAGAACCTGTGCCTTTTGGGGACATGACACCTCCATGCTGACCTAGAGAAGCCTGACCACCTCTTCATTTTCCCATCCTAGGCACACATCCCATCAACTATTCATCCCCCATAGCACCACTCACACAAGCCAACGTGTATAATATACTTTTACTCTGCAGATTTTAGAATCACAGAAGGCAGCAACACAGTTCGGCATAGATCAACAAACAACTTAAAAGTGTTCCAGTCACCACTTGTGCAGAGGAGCCTGGTAGGCTGCAGTCCATGGGGTCTCCAAGAGTCGGACATGACGAGCAACTTTGCTTTCACTTTTCACTTTCATGCGTTGGAGAAGGAAATGGCAACCCATTCCAGTATTCTTGCCTGGAGAATCCCAAGGATGCAGGAGCTGGGCGGCTGCCATCAATGGGGTCGCACAGAGTCAGACATGACTGAAGTGACTTAGGAGCAGCAGCATTCCTGCTTCAGGGAATTTTTAAGCCCTCAAAAGCCAACCAGCACCACTTCTTTCGGCCCCTCTCCCTCTCTTTTAGTGTCTCCCACTACTCCTCTAAGTTCCTGTGTCCCCACAAAACTCCTCTCTCTCAGAGCCAGAAGAAAAGGAAAAATTCATGTGACTTTATTTTATAGGACATTTGAATTTGACTGTGAAGAGGCCTCCCCAAGTATAACATATTCTGCACATCAAGCAGCTTTCTAGCTAGGGAGTTCTCCCACAACCCTGGAGAGAGATAGTCCAGGTGATATGGCCATTTCTTCTTCAAAGTAAACCCTGTTTTCTCCTTATATCCTGTCTTTCTTCTCTACTCCTTCAGTCTTCACCTGAGTTCAGGCTGTCGTGACTGTCACTGCCTGGCTGGCCTTCCTCTCCCATCTCACCCAGTCTCCTCCCTGCCCCATCTCCCACTCCACCATCACGTTTATCTTTCAAAGTCCAACTATTCCACTCCCTCTGATGTTGTTTAGCCACTAAGTCATGCCCAACTCTTTGCAATCCTATGGACTGAACCCCACAAGACTCCTCTGTCCATGGGATCTCTCAGGCAAGAGTATTGGAGTAGGTTGCCATTTCCATCTCCAGGGCATCTTCCTGACCCAGGGATCAATCCTGTGTCTCCTGCATTGCAGGCAGATTCTTCACCACTGAGCCACCAGGGAAGTCCATGTCACTCCCTTATCTAAGCCTTTCACAATTTCCTACCACTTGCAGAAACATCTTAGTGTGCAGGGCAGCCAAGACTGTGATTTGGCTCTGGAAGCCCCTGACCCTACTCATAACTAAAGTCTTGGCCATTCCCTGAACAAGTCACAGCCATACCTCCTTGAATTTGCACCTGTCCTCAAGAACTCCATCTCAATCTCCAAAACAGCTCACACATCATCCTCTCTATAAAATCCTCCCAAGGTATGGAGCCTCATCAGGGTCATATGTTCTGTTTTCCCACAGAATTGTTACTTACCTCTACTGGCCCCAAACAAATAGCATAGATCAATTTATTTATATTTCTATTTTATTTACAATACACTTTACTCACAAGAGACAGACTCTGTCTTTTCCCCTTTGAGCCTCAGTCTCTTGCACTGTGATTGTCACAGATTGTCTACTGAACAGAAGATTAATTTGTGAATGGATGCCTATTGTGGAGGAGTCTAAAGTCAGCAAGGAGAATTATGACTGGCCAGAGTGAGTCTCTTCATCAGACTCCATGCACTTGAAGGATAAGGACAAGGTTTGTCTTGATATCTCTTATACCCATTCCCAAATGGAAGATGAACTGGACTCAGAATCCAAAGACTAAAGAGGAGGGGTCTTCCAGGAGTAGCCCGAACTAGATTCACTAAAATTAATAGAGTATGAATGAGGAATTTATTTCTGTGCCTTGTGTATGGCAACACACTTTTTTTTCTTTTATTGGCCATGGCACAGCTTGCAGGATCTTAGTTTCACAGTCAGGGATCGAGCCCAGGCCCTTGGCAGTGAGAGCACAAAGTCCTAACACCTGGACCACCAGGGAATTCCCCGCGGCGTCTTTATTCCTGAAACCAGTGGCTAATCATGTTTGGTTAGTGCTAAAAAACTAAAAGAGGACTGCAAGACCTATTCTTCTTAAAAATATTCGCAGACAACGGCTCTAAATGACCACCACACCTTTCCATTCGCCGTCAAGGGCAGCCTTGGTGCTTTCAGGAGCAGCTTCAGGTGCCTGTGAGAACATACACGGATTACAAGCGAGTAGACAGAGACTAAAAGCATTTATTTTTAACTCTGATTTAGGAAGGGTTCTGTGGACACTGGGACAGTCAGAAGGCAGGAAGCGAGTTCAGGGAACAAATAAGTTGGAGATGACAGATCAGCTGAGGGGATGCTGGTGAGGAGCAGTGGCTAGTTTGAAGCTGTCCCGAATCACCCAATTCTCTCTCTAGCGTTTTCTGGCTTTGTCAAATCTCCAACAGTGAGAACACTATATTACAAAGCATAAGAGATCTATGATGCACTCGGTATGAGGATGACACTAGGAATTTACAGTCCAAATGGCTGCCCCACAACAAACTGCACATTTAAATGGAGCACCTAAGTCATATCTGGCTAACAAAAGAGCCACCATCTGTGCACTTTTAGCAAAAAGAAGTTTGCCACAGAATGCTGATGTGGACTGATGCCTCATCATGAGGCTTTCACAACAAGCGGAGTTGAAGCCTGGTGTCATCAGCTCTAACAGGAATTTCCAGATCTGCGATTATTCCACAATGTTCCAAAGCCAGGTGGAAGAGAGTGGGCGGCACCAGGCTTTGAATCTCACATAGAGCCTGCCAGCCAGGGCTTGCCCTCCAATGGTACCACACTGGACAATAATCCTGTTGGCCAGGTCTCTCAATCTACCTCCAAATCAGACATTAAAATGCTCTGATGATGACAGCACACTCCATCTGGGTTCATTACAGAAACTGTTACAATGTTTGTTACTTATATATAAACAATAGTGATATTTAAGTCAGCTACCAAACATTTATTGAGTACTTGTTTTCTGCTAGAAATTGTGATAAATTATTTTCTATGTTCAAACTCAATTTTCAGATCAATGCTAGGTCATGGCTCCAATTTTATTATGCTCCCCATTTTACAGAATGAAACACTAAAGCTTGACAGGATTCATCATGGCCACTTACCCAAGATCACACAGTTAGTGAGTGGCAGAGGAAGGATTTGTACTCCAGAGCTCACACACTTAGCCTCTATGACATTGGAGACAGAATCTGGAATCTGAAATGTTTATACAATTTATCTTTATACAACTTTTAGTTCAGTCACTCAGTCATGTCTGACTCTTTGCGACCCCATGAATCGCAGCATGCCAGGCCTCCCTGTCCATCACCAACTCCTGGAGTTCATCCAAATTCATGTGCATCGAGTCGGTGATGCCATCTAGCCATCACATCCTCTGTTATCCCCTTCTCCTCCTGCCCTCAATTCCTCCCAGCATCAGGGTCTTTTCCAATGAGTCAACTCTTTGCATGAGGTGGCCAAAGTATTGGAGTTTCAGCCTCAGTATCAGTCCTTCCAATGAACACCCAGGACTGATGGACTTAGGATGGACTGGTTGGATCTCCCTGAAGTCCAAAGCACTCTCAAGAGTCTTCTCCAATACCACAGTTAAAAAGCATCAATTCTTCAGTGCTCAGCTTTCTTCACAGTCCAACTCTCACATAAATACATGACCACTGGAAAAACCATAGCCTTGACTAGACAGGCCTTTTTTGGCAAAGTAATATCTCTGCTTTTGAATATGCTCTCTAGGTTGGTCATAACTTTTCTTCCAAAGAGTATGCGTCTTTTAATTTCATGGCTGCAGTCACCATCTGCAGTGATTTTGGAGCCCCCAAAATGAAGTCTGACACTGTTTCCACTGTTTCCCCATCTATTTCCCATGAAGTGATGTGACCAAATGCCATGATCTTCGTTTTCTGAATGTTGAGCTTTAAGCCAACTTTTTCACTCTCATCTTTCACTTTCATCAAGAGGCTTTTAGTTCTTCTTCACTTTCTGCCGTAAGGGTGGTGTCACCTGCATATCTGAGCTTCTTGATGTTTCTCTGGGCAACCGTAATTCCAGCTTGTGCTTCTGCCAACCCAGCATTTCTCATGATGTACTCTGCATAGAAGTCAAATAAGCAGGGTGACAATATGCAGCCTTGACGTACTCCTTTTCCTATTTGGAACCAGTCTGCTTTTCCATGTCCAGTTCTAACTGTTGCTTCCTGACCTGCACATAGGTTTCTCAAGAGGCAGGTCAGGTCGTCTGGTATTCCCATCTCTTTCAGAATTTTCCACAGTTTATTATGATCTACACAGTCAAAGGCTTTGGCATAGTCAATAAAGCAGAAATAGATGTTTTTCTGGAACTCTCTTGCTTTTTCGATGATCCAGTGGATGTTGGCAATTTGATCTCTGGTTCCTCTGCCTTTTCTAAAACCAGCTTGAACATTAGGAAGTTCACGGTTCATGTATGGCTGAAGCCTGGCTTGGAGAATTTTGAGCACTGTTTTCCAATCTGTGACATGAGTGCAATTGTGTGGTAGTCTGAGCATTCTTTGGCATTGCCTTTCTTTGGGATTGATATGAAAACTGACCTTTTCTGGTCCTGTGGCCACTGCTGAGTTTTCCAAATTTGCTGGCATATTGAGTGCATCACTTTCACAGCATCATGTTTCAGGATTTGAAATAGCTCAACTGGAATTCTATCACCTCCACTAGCTTTGTTTGTAGTGATGCTTTCAAAGGCCCACTTGACTTCACATTCCAAGATGTCTGGCTCTAGGTGAGTGATCACACCATGGCATACAACTTTAACCTCAACCTGCATATGCATGTGTACATGCAGGGTGAGGCCCTGCCCACAGGACCCTTGTACTGTGGATTCACTTAGTTAAACTAAGCAGTAGCAAGTTGGTCTGGAAGTCAGCATTGTTCCTTCACCGTGTGAGCAAAACTGAAACAAAATCATCTCTGGCTTACTGTGTTCTGGCCCCACATTAGAAGCACAGTTACTCACTAAGGGAAACAACATCCACGTGTTTCTGATTTATTTACACCTAACTTATCCTATGATTGCCGGGAGAAATATCAATAACCTCAGATATGCAGATGACACCACCCTTATGGCAGAAAGTGAAGAGGAACTAAAAAGCCTCTTGATGAAAGTGAAAGGGAGAGTGAAAAAGTTGGCTTAAAGCTCAACATTCAGAAAACGAAGATCATGGCATCTGGTCCCATCACTCTATGGGAAATAGATGGAGAAACAATGGAAACAGTGTCAGACTTTATTTTGGGGGGCTCCAAAATCACTGCAGATGGTGACTGCAGCCATGAAATTAAAAGATACTTACTCCTTGAAAGAAAAGTTATGACCAACCTAGAGAGCATATTCAAAAGCAGAGACATTACTTTGCTGACTTAGGTCCCGTCTAGTCAAGGCTATGGTTTTTCCAGTGGTCATGTATGGATGTGAGAGCTGGACTATGAAGAAGGCTGAGCACCAAAGAATTGATGCTTTTGAACTGTGGTGTTGGAGAAGACTCTTGCAAGTCCCTTGGACTTCAGGGTGATCCAACCAGTGCATTCTGAAGGATATCAACCCTGGGATATCTTTGGAAGGAATGATGCTAAAGCTGAAACTTCCAGTACTTTGGCCACCTCATGCAAAGAGTTGACTCACTGGAAAAGACTTTGATGCTGGGAGGGATTGGGAGCAGGAGAAGAAGGGGACGACCGAGGATGAGATGGCTGGATGGCATCACTGACTCGATGGACGCGAGTCTGAGTGAACTCCAGGAGTTGGTGCTGGACAGGGAGGCCTGGCGTGCTGCGATTCATGGGGTCGCAAAGAGTCGGACACGACTGAGTGACTGAACTGACTGAACTTATCCCAGTCTTGGTCTGAATGCACTGTCAACCAAATGACTTACAAAAGCTTTCCAAGAACCTTTTAACTTGATCTTTCTTCAAGTTATGCCAAGAGTAAATGGAACTAGACCATCTTAAAATTTTAAACTTAGAAAGCAAGGTGTCCAAGGAAGCCAGAAATACGGCCAAGAAGACATTCTCATCTCTGTAAGGGACACTTCCAAAAGTGCGAGTGTAAGAGTTCTCCAACAAGTGTAACCAACAATTGAGCCCTTACTATAATTTAAAATCAGAAAAGAAAAAAAAAAAAACTTGTCTAAAATCCTTGATTTATAGCTCAGGTTAGAGCATTTTTTTAATCTGTAAGCAAATATGCTGACTACTTCACCACATAGAGGAGCAACGAATGATTGATGGTTATATTAGGATTTTCACCTTCAAATCCAAAGTATTTTGAATATATATCCCATATATTGAGAGAAACAAGGGAGAGGGGTGTGACTATCATGGGAGGATAGAACTAGAACACAAAGAGTTTGTGATGCCTGTCACTTCTCACCACACAGCTTCAAAACACCCCCAGTCGTGGCAGGAACACAATCCAGTATTCAATTTTTTTTTTTTTTTTTTTTTTTGCTGTATTCATGTTTGTCTGAAACTTTCTACTCAGGACATGAGCCCATTCAGGTTAACAGAAGATGCTGAGTAGCCTGAGAAAACCATCATGATCTGAGAAGACTAAAGCAACTTAAAACCTGTAGGCGTCATGGCTGCAGAAATCTTGTTAGGTTCTCTCTGTGGATAACTGAAGTTAAAATGTCCTTAACATGTTCTTCTGTGCAGAAAAATACAGCTCTTTGTTTTTCCAATATTGGAGCAAGGCGCTCTCCAGAGATGAAGGCCTCCTGAGAGGACTGCATTTTCTTTACTTAGGTGGTGATTATGGCTGTGGGAGGGGCACCTCAGGGGTCATGATAGTCTTCCAAGCACATAATGCGCCATTAACACTGTGCTAGCCGTGGAGGGGGAGAAAGCATAGGTACAATTAAGGATGTTAACACATTGTTGATTTGCATGTTTGATTTTTCCCCCAAATTTTGAAAGACATGAAGTTATATACCCATTAAAATTGTTAAATGAAAAAAATAAATAAAGGACCCAAACCACTCCTTATTACAAGCATATCTGAAAAAGAACTCACTTACCACATTCATCTTTCTTCTAAACTGGCTGAATATTTTAAATGGTCCCAGCTGATCTACTAATCTTACTGTCTGGCCTTACTTCCCTTTACAATCATTATATAAGGAAAGTAGACTGATGCTAAATCCAAAGAATCAGTGGCCACCTGAACAGCAAAATAAAAACAGTAAGAGAAAATAAAGATCGATGCTTTACTCCATACTCCAAACAAGATTCCCTGGATTCCTTTTCCTTCAGATTCCTGGGGTTTTAAAAATACTATCTCCCACTCAAAGAATTGTTTTAAAATGTTAGGGAAAACTTCAAATTTCTAAATGGAAAATCCAATATCATGTACCAAGCCCCTTGGGAATAGTCCTATGATAATCATTAAGAGAGAATCCATAGCTTGTAACCAGATGGATCTGTGACTAAAGGCAAGTTAATTTCTGCCTCTTGCATTAGTTATCTCTTGCTATGTAACAAACTATCACAAACTTGGCTGTTTAGAACAACACATGGTTATCAGCTCAGTGTCTGAGGGTCAAGAATCGAGGGGGCAGCCAGAGCTAGAGTCTCACCTGAATGTGAAGTTAGGAAAGTCTTTGCTTCCAAGCTCCTAACATGGTTATTGGCAGATTTTCACTTCTTGTTCTTTAAGAACTGTTAGACTGAGAGTCTCAGATCCTAAGTAGCTGTTAACAACTTAAAACCTACAGGCTTTGTGGTTACAGGGATCCTTTTTAGATTCTCTTGGCGGATGGCAAGAAAGTCTCTAAAATATCCTTCTGAGTAGAAAAATAATTGTATGTCTTGACACATGGATCACCCCAACATGGCAACTTGCTTCATCAAAGCCAGCAAGGGGGAGAAGCTGCTAGCAAGAAAGCAATCATTATCTATGCAGCATAATAACATCCTATCAGAAGTAAGATCCCATCACCTTTGCCATATTCTGCTGATTAAAGCATGTCCCCAGGCCATCCCACACTCAAGGGGAGGCATAACACTGGGCACAAATTACCTGAGGCACAGATCACTAGGGTCTATCATAGAATCTGTACACCATATCGCTGTACTTCAATTTTCTCATGTGTCAAACGGGAATGATACTGACCCCTACCTTGCCATATTGTTTGTGTTTATTTACATAAAGAGCTTCAAAGATGGCCTGACACATAGTAAGTGCTTAATAAATGTTAGATACTGTTTTCATTTTTTTTTTACTATTTTATTATTAGGTGCTGTTAGTTACAGTCTTCTTGCTTCCTATCGATTTTATGCACACATCAGAGTAAAGAAGGTAAGCAGTATACGAAGGTATGGGAATCTAAGCTGCCTAGTGTTAAGTATCATCCAAACCAGAATCCAGCTTTCTCCACCACATGCCTCTATCAATCTAACAATCTTGGAATATCAAATTAAATGGGAAAAAAAAAAAGAGGCTATCTGGTTAAGACAGGAGAGATCACTAATGTCTCAAGACTTAAATCTGATCCTCTGTCTCTCAAAAGTCAATCTATCTAGTGGGTCCAACCTTTAGGAAACATCACCAACTTTCTATTTCCCAACATTATTTTAATCATAAATTTACTGAAAATAACCAGAATTACAGGACTTGTGGGTCCCAGTACTGTTTTCATCAACAGTGCATTTAGATCTGGTATTGCTCTAGCCTCTGCATAGGAAGGGTGAGTTTTGTGCCAGTGTGCCTCATTTTAAGAAAATCCACAGCACAGGAAATCAAACTTTAAATCTAAGAAACCAAGAGTATCTAAAAACAAAAGAAACAATGCAAGCAGGAATCCCTTAGAAGAAATGGAGTAGTCATCACAGTCAACAAAAGAGTCCGAAATGCAGTACTTGGATGTATCTCAAAAACGACAGAATGATCTCTGTTCGTTTACAAGGCAAACCATTCAATATCACAGTAATCCAAGTCTATGCCCTGACCAGTAATGGTGAAGAACCTGAAGTTGAACGGTTCTATGAAGACCTACAAGACCTTTTAGAACTAATAACCAAAAAAGATGTCCTTTTCATTATAGGGGACTGGAATGCAAAAGTAGGAAGTCAAGAAACACCTGGAGTAACAGGCAAATTTGGCCTTGGAATGCGGAATGAAGCAGGGCAAAGGCTAATAGAGTTTTGCCAAGAGAATAAACTGGTCATAGCAAACACCCTCTTCCAATAACACAAGAGAAGACTCTACACATGGACATCACCAGATGGTCAACACCAAAATCAGATTGATTATATTCTTTGCAGCCAAAGATGGAGAAGCTCTGTGCAGTCAGCAAAAACAACACCGGGAGCTGACTGTGGCTCAGATCATGAACTCCTCTATTGCCAAATCCAGACTTAAATTGAAGAAAGTAGGGAAAACCAATAGACCATTCAGGAATGACCCAAATCAAATCCCTTATGATTATACAGTGGAAGTGAGAAATAGATTTAAGGGACTAGATCTAATCCTGATGATCTATGGAATGAGGTTCGTGACATTGTACAGGAGACAGGGATCAAGACCATCCCCATGGAAAAGAAATGCAAAAAGTAAAATGGCTCTCTGGGGAGGCCATACAAATAGCTGTTAAAAGAAGAGAAGCAAAAAGCAAAGGAGAAAAGGAAAGATATAAGCATCTGAATGCAGAGTTCCAGAGAATAGCAAGAAGAGATAAGAAAGCCTTCCTCAGCGATCAATGCAAAGAAATAGAGAAAAACAACAGAATGGGAAAGACTAGAGATCTCTTCAGGAAAATTAGAGATACCAAGGGAACATTTCATGCAAAGATGGGCTTGATAAAGGACAGAAAAGGTATGGACCTAACAGAAGCAGAAGATATTAAGAAGAGGTGGCAAGAATACACGGAAGAACTGTACAAAAAGATCTTCATGACCAAGATAATCACTATGGTGTGATCACTCACCTACAGCCAGACATCCTGGAATGTGAAGTCAAGTGGGCCTTAGAAAGCATCACTACAAACAAAGCTAGTGGAGGTGATGGAATTCCAGTTGAGCTATTTCAAATCCTGAAAGATGATGCTGTGAAAGTGCTGCACTCAATGCACCAGCAAATTTGGAAAACTCAGCAGTGGCCACAGGACCTGAAAAGATCAGTTTTCCTATCAATCCCAAAGAAAGGCAATGCCAAAGAATGCTCAAACTACCACACAATTGTACTCATCTCACACCCTAGGGCATCAGTGTTCAAAATTCTCCAAGCCAGGCTTCAGCCATACATGAACCATGAACTTCCAGATATTCAAGCTGGTTTTAGTAAAGGCAGCGGAACCAGAGATCAAATTGCCAACATCTGCTGGATCATCGAAAAAGCAAGAGAGTTCTTCTTTATTGACTATGCCAAAGCCTTTGACTGTGTAGATCACAATAAACTGTGGAAAATTCTGAAAGAGATGGGAATACCAGACGACCTGACCTGCCTCTTGAGAAACCTATGTGAAAGTCAGGAAGCAACAGTTAGAACTGGACATGGAACAACAGACTGGTTCCAAATAGGAAAAGGAGTACGTCAAGGCTGCATATTGTCATCCTGCTTATTTAACTTATATGCAGAGTATATCATGAGAAACGCTGGGCTGGAAGAAACACAAGCTGGAATCACGATTGCCGGGAGAAATATCAATAACCTCAGATATGCAGATGATACTACTCTTATAGCAGAAAGTGAAGAGGAACTAAAAAGCCTCTTGATGAAAGTGAAAGATAAGAGTGAAAAAGTTGGCTTAAAGCTCAACATTCAGAAAACGAAGATCATGGCATCTGGTCCCATCATTTCATGGGAAATAGATGGGGAAACAGTGTCAGACTTTATTTTGGGGGCTCCAAAATCACTGCAGATGGTGATTGCAGCCATGAAATTAAAAGATGCTTCCTCCTTGGAAGGAAAGTTATGACCAACCTAGATACCATATTCAAAAGCAGAGACATTCCTTTGCCAACAAAGGTCCATCTAGTCAAGGCTATGGTTTTTCCTGTGGTCATGTATGGATGTGAGAGTTGGACTGTGAAGAAAGCTGAGCACTGAAGAATTGATGCTTTTGAACTGTGGTGTTGGAGAAGACTCTTGAGAGTCCCTTGGACTTCAAGGATATCCAACCAGTCCATTCTGAAGGAGATCAGTCCTGGGTATTCTTTGGAAGGAATGATGCTAAAGCTGAAACTCCAGTACTTTGGCCCCTTCATGCGAAGAATTGACTCATTGGAAAAGACTTTGATGCTGGGAGGGATTGGGGGCAGGAGGAAAAGGGGACTACAGAGGGTGAGATGGCTGGATGGCATCACTGACTCGATGGACGCGAGTCTGAGTGAACTCCAGGAGTTGGTGATGGACAGGGAGGCCTGGTGTGCTGCGATTCATGGGGTTGCAAAGAGTCGGACACGACTGAGCAACTGAACTGAACTGAGCAAAAGTATTCACCTCTAACCATTTACATGTTTTGAGATTAGATGGATGACTTGAAGAAAAGAAGCCAAAAGTTAAAAGAGTTAGCGGCTCATTCAAGTTAGGATTGTGTGTAGTACTTTCTATGGTAAAAATAAAAACATTTACTGGAAGAGTTTCAGTAGGATAGGTGTTAGCTCTTCTCAAAATTTTTGGTAGAATTCAGCTGTGAAGCCGTCTGGATCTGGGCTTTTGTTTGCTGGAAGATTTCTGATTACAGTTTCAATATCCATGCTTGTGATGGGTCTGTTAAGATTTTCTATTTCTTCCTGGTTCAGTTTTGGAAAGTTGTACTTTTCTAAGAATTTGTCCATTACTTCCACGTTGTCCATTTTATTGGCATATAATTGCAAATAGAAATACCTTATGACCCAGCAATCCACTGCTGGGCATACACACCAAGGAAACCAGAATTGAAAGAGACACATGTACCCCAATGTTCATTGCAGCATTGTTTATAATAGCCAGGACATGGAAACAACCTAGATGTCCATCAGCAGATGAATGGATAAGAAAGCTGTGGTACATGTACACAATGGAGTATTGTTCAGCCATTAAAAAGAATAAATTTGAATCAGTTCTAATGAGATGGATGAAACTGGAGCCGATTATACAGAGTGAAGTAAGCCAAAAGAAAAACACCAATACAGTATACTGACACATATATATGGAATTTAGAAAGATAGTAATGATGACCCTGTATGTGAGACAACAAAAGAGACACAGATGTATAGAATGGACTTTTGGCCTCTGAGGGAGAGGGAGAGGGTGGGATGATTTGGGAGAATGGCATTGAAACATGTATACTATCATGTAAGAAACAAAGCGCCAGCCTATGTTCGATACAGGATACAGGATGCTTGGGGCTGGTGCACGGGGATGATCCAGAGAGATGATATGGGGTGGGAGGTGGGTGGGGAATTCAGGATTGGGAGCTCGTATACACCTGTGGTGGATTCATGTCAATGTATGCCAAAACCAATACAGTATTGTAAAGTAGAATAAAGTAAAAATAAAATAATAAAAAATAATAATTTTTAAAAATATATATTTAGTGAGAACTGCTTTAAGAGACTGTTGGGCAGTCATTAGAGTAGTTAACCTTTAAGTCTCCCTACAAACCTGGTTTAAATCAGCACCCTGAATCCTTACAAAACCATGGAGTCTTAGAACTCCCTCATTTCCCTGAAGGAAGTTTCTCCAGAATGCTCTCCTAGAATCTGAAGAGAGATGTAGAATTCATTAGTGCACCCAGCACCCAGAAAAGTTCCTGACACATAGTAAGCACTGAAATAATATTGAATGGATGGATGGATTAAAGTCAAAGTCGCTCAGTCGTCTTTGACTCTTCACGACCCCATGGACTATGCAGTCCATCAAATTCTCTAGACCAGAATACTGGAGTGGGTAGCCTTTCCCTTCTCTGGGGGAATCTTCCCAACCCAGGGATCAAACCCAGGTCTCCCACATTGCAGGTGGATTCTTTACTAGCTGAGCCACAAGGGCAGCCCAAGAATACTGGAGGGGGTAGTCTATCCTTTCTCCAGCAGATCTTCCTGATCTAGGAATTGAACTGGGGTCTCCTGCATTGCAGGTGGATTCTTTACCAACTGAGCTACCAGGGAAGCCCCAGATGGATGGATAAATGAAATAAAAGAATCACTCATTTATAAGCAACTTCACAAACTCTCTTAGAACGACCCTGGCAACAGTGAATCTGACCCAAAAAAGTTCCTCTGAGTTGACTCATTCCATCTTGTACTTGATTCAAGGGCACTTCTAGGATCAATCCAGGTCCCTTTTGACAAGAGATAAACAGAAATTAGGAGGGCTTTTATTTTCTTGTTGTACAGAGATGCATGTATTACATTGAGGACTTATCTTCTGAGACTCTGAAATATCCTACACTTTATCAGGAGAGTCACAGATTTTCATTGCCATGACCAGTCTTTAAGGTTTCACAGTTTTTCCAAGGTCAGCTAGGGATATTTTGTATTTTAGCATAAAAAATAACCTGAAAGATCTTGAAACTATCCCATGGGGTTGGTGCATGTTGCAACAACTTTTATTAGTTATTCAACCAAATATTTACTGAGGATTAATTTTGTTACTAGATGCTAGGAATACAGCAAGAAATGTCCCTACTTTCTTAGGGCTTCCATTCAAGTGTGGAAAAATAGATAATCAACAAACAAATGAATCAAATACCTACAGATAGTGAGTGATGTGTACTGTGCAGACACTACTAGGGTCATGAAATCTATTAATTTAGTTTATAAACATGTTTTCTTCCCTGACTGATCCTCAAGTTTGTATCCATAACTAGTACTTCTTTCCCTCTATTGCCTTTGTTTTCTGACTTCTGGGAAAGTTACTAAAAAATTGTATGAAGGGACCCCATATTTGCAGCCAACTCAGACTATCATTTTCCTTCTTTGTGGGTGTCATTCAAAACTTCTAGAGGCATTCTGGAGCAGCTGCTTTTTCTATTTCAGTAAGAATATGTAGGCAGTCTCTTGATATATGGCAGTACATGGGCTTTAAAATTAGGAAACCAGGGGAGAAAGCTTCCAGCTCACCTGGTACATTTCTCTTCATTTCATCACAGCGCTGTGAGGGTTGGTCAACTGAATACCTCAGAACCAGCACACTATTTTAACCTTGGAGAACACTCCACCAAGATTTCACACAACAACCTCTGACTAACATTTCCCTGGGATGTCAGATCTTTCTCTTATTAGCAATATTGATTCCAAAAGGAATGACTTCTAATAGAGTTTTCTTCTAAATCATACCAGAAGTGTTATCTTATTTAACTAAATGGTGTTGATTAAAAGGCTAAAATGAAAGGTAAGTGGGCTGCTTTGTTTACTGGTGGAAGCAATTATTTCTTCAGCCCTAGTCTTCCATCTCCATAAATTAATGCTCTTTTCCCTGTGCTTCACTGATGGGTGATGAATTATGCAAATATTTTTCCTGCAAGAATTAGATGAAATAGTCTCACCAATTCTTACAGCAAGACATTATAACGGCAAACTATAATTCGATTTAAAATATTGTCCTCATCTATGGCCATACCACTCTGAATGTGCCCAATCTCATTTATTAATAAAATATTGTCTTCAACTTAGGTCACCTAAGTTCAAATGTTTTAACCTTTAAATCAACTCTATGAATCAAATTATATTTGTACATACATGATTTTCTACAGAGATGAGCCATTTTAGCATTTGCTTTATTAAGAGAGTGATTTTTGGCCAGTTTAGAATTATATCATTTCAATTCAACAGTTATCTTCTTTTCTACTACTAGTTCTACTGCTGAAGATACAGTCATTTCATCCTGATGTCATAATAAAAATAAAAATAAATTTGATTCATTAATTCACATAGTCTGCCTATTTCACAATAAGGGTATAGGTGCATTAACAGTTTTAAAAGTCAGATAATGAAGCTATTTTTTAAAAACTAGATGAAAATCAAATGACTCAAAATAGTTCACAATTAAACCAAAACCTTGCTCACGCCCTTTTTCTAACAAAGGAGGTATTTAAAACTGCAAATTGGCTGAGACTAATTGATCCAAAAGCATTTCTGATTAGCAGTCTTAATAATGTGCTAGCATCAGTTCGTCCCAGTTCCCAGGATTTGCACATGTCAGGATGACTCAAGAGAAAGACCTAAACCATGGTCTCAACAGCCTGATGCAAGCATACATGGTAAACAGTTCCTCTCAGCCCCAGGCCATCCCATCTCACTTGACCCCACTGTACCAGATGCGGAAAGCCACTGGGCTGCGCTCCGCAGTGAGGGAATGAAGAACATCGATCGCTTGAGATTATTAGCTGGAGTGGAATGAGCCTCCTCCTTATTATGCAGATTAGTGGAGCTCCCCTCCTAGCATATTGTGCAGATGCGGGCCAGCAGCTGCTCCTACAGATGGCAAGTACACAACTCCATTAGGATGGATCTATTGTCTGCGCCCAGCTTGCAGAGAGGCGGACTCAGCAATGAGGAACTGTTACAGGGTGAGATGTGAAGGCACACACACACACACACACACACTCTTAAAATCTGTACCCAAGAGACTCTTTACACAGCAGGGCCGAAAGCACTCAAATTAGAAATCTACCCTAAATAAGGATTTTCGTATGTCACAATTAAGCTTGTGTATTTTTTAAAGCAGATTAACCATTAAAATTGAGTAGCACAATTAAAATTTTGCAATGCCACACTATTAAATATTCAGATTAAAAACAAATCCTAGGTGATTCATTCAGAAATTTGCTCAACATTCAGTTCTTCTGGGACCTTCTGTTGTTCTAGTTCCCTTTCAAAGAACCTTTTTAAAAAGCAAGTTTATTTTCCATCTCAAAATGTGCTAGAGAACACACTCTGTGCTGAGTTTCCCCTATCAAAATGTTTGTTTTAGGATAGCATGTCCTTTTGGAGTTATCATTTATTTGAAAAAGCATCAAAGCAGTTAATTCAAGTTAATCTGGAGTCAAAAGTATGTATATGTGAATCCTTTTTGAATAAATATTTTAATCATTAGTAACTAAATAACATGGTCTGCTGCATAATTTTGGATGTGGTGTAAAATAATTTGATTATTAATTGAAGCTATTAAGCTGAGTAAAGAATTAGTTTTGCTCCTGATTTCGTTTTTAGCTAATGTTTGCCTAGATCTTCCTCTAAAGTTTAATCTAAAAACTAGAACTTTCTAAAGAGTAGGAGGGAACTGACAAAATGTTATGAGTGAAATTTTAAATGTCTTATCAAAATAAATGTACTCCAATAAGTGCAGTCTTCAAAAGCTAAAAGAAATTCTAATTTAAAGGTAAATGAACAATGGAAAGAAAAGTGGCAAAATTATGCAGTTTAATAAATGTGGACAGCCAACTAAAACAATGTAAATTTATATCCAGAAAACACCTGTTAAAGAGTTAAAACTGCAAGAAGGAGAGAAAAAAAATGTAAATAGCTTGTTCCAGAACCATGTTTACCAAACTTTGTCTCCCATACAAAGAGATAGATCACAACCCAGTATCTATCACAACAGGCATCTATGTATGACAAGTTTTACAAAACTTAGCCTCACTTCACATGATATATTCTGAGGTTTCCTATTTCATTCAATTCATATTTTCTAGTGCTGGTTATGATATTAAATGTATTTCATGGTCCTTTTATGACCTGCTGTTTGAAAAAACTACTACTCTAGAATGTGGCCAAGCAGGTAATATTTTTTTAAAAAGAAGAAATATATGTGTCAATACCAACATTAGCATTAAATATGAGAAGTGGCCTACTCCACATTGCCAGACACAGAACTGGCATTATGTAGGACTTTGCAGGAAGCAAAATCTGAGAACAGCTGCCTCCTTTCTCCAGAATGAATCACAAAGTAAATGACTAGTGGCTGAAAGAAGCATCAGGAATGGAACAAACAGATTTCAGGATGGTCTGGGGGAAAAAAATTGTGGCCCTAGAAATCATGCTAGACATCTGTAAGAACAAAAATAATCCAAAATAGGTTCATTGGAGAAGCTAGAGGGTTGAATGGCACATCCTAAATAGTCAGGCAAGAATTAGGAAAGCAGAACCCCTGTACGCAAGGCTCAAAATAGATCCTGCTTCCAAAGATGATCTAAACCTTTGTAGAGAGCCAACCCCAATATAGTCAAGATCTACAAAACCACAGAGCTCCTGAAAGTCCAACCATCACGACGGAGAGAACGTGGCACGAATAAAGTCAGTGAGTGCATTAATCAGGAACTCAACAATAGCAGGAGTGCACCAACAGTACACTTGGAAGGCAGGAGAAGGGGATAACACAGGATGAGACAGCTGGATGGCATCACAGATTTAATGGACATGAGTATGTGCAAACTCCAGGAGATGGTGAGGACAGGGAAGACTGGTGTGCTGTAGTCCATGGGGTCGCAAAGAGTCCAACACCACTTAGTGACAGAACACTTAAAACGGATTGAAATTATAATTCAGGAAAGTGAATCTTTTGCCAATGCATATAATTTGAACCTAAAATTCAAATGTCCTGTGAATTCATTTCACCTCAACATACATTTTTAACTGAAGTTTCATGAGTCCAGAAACGTGATCTATGCTATTTACTGCTGCATCCATAGAACACTGTACAGTGTCTTACCCAGAAAAGCCACTCAGTAAAGAGGTGATGCATGAATGTGTTGCAACATATAATAGTGCACATGGAATAACATACATGTACACAATTATATCACTGTACAATAAATGCAAAAATTCAAATATATAGAGTACAGTTAGCAAAGAAAGGTTTATTGGGGAGTGGGGGACCGTGGTACACTTTGAGATATTTTGAAGGATAATCAAGACTATGGACATGGCAGAGAAAAAGCACTAGAATGTGCAAAGGCATAGAGCTGTGAGACATCAAGAGGACTACAAGTAGTGCCTCATGGCAAGAAAAATTGTATCCATACCTCAGGAGACTGGGGTGAGGGCAGGGAAAAATACTAGGCTTTTGAAGGAAGCTGAAGCCAGGGCATAAAGGGACCTGGCTTCATGCCAGAAAAGAGCCTGAACTTTAATACATCATGAAGAGTTTTACACAGAAAGGAGACCAGTCGGATTGAATTCAGATTTTTCTGGATTATCTAAATAGAGCATACTTAATGGTTTTTCCAGTGGTCATGTATGGATGTGAGAGTTGGACTATGAAGAAGGCTGAGCACCGAAGAATTGATGCTTTTGAACTGTGGTGTTGGAGAAGACTCTTGAGAGTCCCTTGGACTGCAAGGAGATCCAACCAGTCCATTCTGAAGGAGATCAGCCCCAGGATTTCTTTGGAAGGAATGATGCTAAAGCTGAAACTCCAGTACTTTGGCCACCTCATGCAGAGTTGACTCACTGGAAAAGACTCTGATGCTGGGAGGGATTGGGGGCAGGAGGAGAAGGGGATGACAGAGGATGAGATGGCTGGATGGCATCACCGACTCGATGGATTTGAGTCTGAGTGAACTCCAGGAGTTGGTGATGGACAGGGAGGCCTGGCGTGCTATGATTCATGGGGTCGCAAAGAGTCAGACACAACAAGCGACTGAACTGAACTGAATAACTTATTATAAAACCTTTAAAATATATTAGCTTTCCTCTCTGGCAATGGACAGCCTTTGCTGTCAGTATGCTCCTATCTGCTGCCTGGACTTTGGTACGACATCAGCAAACCTAACAGCTCTTCATCCTCCCTCTAGACAAATCTGGCTGTCATTTCTGTGTCTTGAATCCCAGGCTCAGGACTCTCCTCCTTCACTCACCTAAGACAATGGGTGTTGTTTAACTTACCTTTCTCTCAAACTGAGGTTGTTTGAATGTAAGCCACTAACATTTTGACCATTAATTAAGGCAGATTAAAGATTCCCCTCTCCCAGTTTCAGGAATTCACAAATGAATTTCAAATGTTTTAATAGAATATTTCCTATTGCTGTGTTCTCCATAGCAGCTTTTATTGTTGACTTCTCCTAATTCTCTTTGGTTCCTCTGCTCAGACTTTTTGTGTCACCTAGAATTCTTCTCACTCCCCATTTCCATTTGTCAAAATCCTTCTCCCACCATGACACTGAATCACATTCATTCTTGTTCTATAGCTGGATGTGAACATATCAGACTGCCCCATGGACTGCAACCCTCAAGGGCAGGAACCAAGAGTAATTTATCTTTCATCCCACTCACACCCAATATAGCAGATAAGATAGTAAATGAGAATAAATGAAATAGCATATGTGAAATCCCTGTGTATAATGCAAATTACTATGAAAGTGATAGTTCTTATTAGATGATTTCTCTCCCTCTCTCTCTTACACACACACATACAGAGCAAAAGAATTCACTGTTTTTCCTATGGAGTTGTATTTATCCATCTATACTGTCCACCCCATAAGAGTCTGGGGGCCCGCCCACCCTACCTCCCTCCATCATTGTCTTCTCCAACAATCCTCTTGCTTTTTTAATTCTCTGTCTTCATCCCAAGGTCTTAGGCAACCGTCTTCCCAGTCAGAGTGGAGGCTCATACCAAATATAGCCTACATGTTTATATTTGCCCCATGGACTGCCTTCATGATTTTATTGTGTATGTGAATGCGTGTGTGTGTGTGTGTGTGTGTGTGTGAATTAGTCAACACATTAAAATCAGAGGAATGCATATTAAAATTCTGCTTGGAGGGGAATTCTCTGGTGGTCCAGTGATTAAGGGTCTGCCTTCCAATGCAGGGGATATGGATGTGACCTCTAGTTGAGGAAATGGGATCCCACATGCAGCAGGGCAACTAAGCTCACATGCTGCAACTTAGACTCTGACTCAGCCAAAAATAAATAAATGTTTGGTTTTTTTTTTAATCCACTTGGGATTTCTATTGAAGCATGGAAGCAGAGATGCTCTCTACCTGAGGTCCACCCTTCCCTGTTTGGTAGTGCCCACTCTCCCCATTGCCTCCTTGGTACTAAGGCAAGAGTCACATGTAACTTATCAATATGCTTCTGCTGCTGTTTTTCTTACTGTAGAGGCATATTTTGTTGATTTCACATCTCTACCAAAAGTGGGAAAAAGAAGAACAGATGAAGAAGGCTGCATGAACTTTCTGACAGCAGACCTGCTGCACTCATTTATGTTACTCATGTGGCCACTGGAACATGTGATTTTTACATCTCTGATACAATGCATCTGTATCCGTGAGTCTGATCAAGGAAGCAGGACCATTATGAGTGGCATGAAGTAAAGGGTTTGTTATGCAATTGGAGAATTGGAGTTGGTAAAGAAGTTACAGAAATCTGGTAGTGGACCTGAAACCAGCTGTCTTAGGTCAGCAGGGCCAACAGTCAGGAAAAAAACCTGGGCATGGAGCAGGAAAGAAAAAGGCAAACTGGAACCTGTGATGATGAACTGGAACCTCCAACAGTCTCTCATCACCTCCAGCTTCGATGAAGCTGATACTCTTCACTGCTGGTCCCAGGACTTAGATGAGCTGAAGTTCAGTCTTAACGCCAATCAGGAGAGCCAGAAAATATTAACTTGGTACAAAATAATTCTGGTTTCAGATAGTGAATTTTAAAACATTATAACTAGGCTCAAACACATCTTTATTAATCAAAATAGGAACCATTACAATCAACACATTTTTTCCAACAAGAAATAAGTGTGTTTACAAATAAGTTTGTAGTGTAAAAATCCATGCTTCAGAATCCAATTAACTCTTGGAAGGCATTTTCTGCATCCTGCTGGTTGTGGAAGCATTTTCCCTGCAAAAAGTTGTCCAGATGATTGAAGAAGTGATGGTTGATTGGTGAGAGGTCATATGAATATGGTGGATGAGGCAAAACTTCAAAGCCCAATTCATTCAGTGATTGAACTGTTGGTTATACGAGGTGAAGTGGGGCGTTGTCAAGGAAAAGAACTGGGCCCATTCTGTTGATCAGTATCAGCTGCAGGCATTGCAGTTTTCAGTGCATCTCATCAATTTGCTGAGCATACTTCTCAGATGTGATGGTTTTGCCGGGATTCAGAAAGTTGTAGTGGATCAAACTGGCAGCAGACCACCAAACAGTGACCATGACCTGTTCTTGGTACAAGTTTGGCTTTGGAAGCTTTGGAGCTTCTTCTCAGTCCAACCACTGAGCTAGTCATCACTGGTTGTTTATAAAATCCACTTTTCGTCACACATCATGATCTGACTGAGAAATTGTTTATTGTTGTTGAGTAGAATAAGAGAAGACAACACTTCAAAACAACAATTTTTTTGATTTATGGTCAGCTCATGATGTACCCACTTATTTTTCACATTTCCCATTTGCTTCAAATGCTGAGCAACTTTAGAAAGATCAACACTGAGTTCTTATGCAACTTCTCATGTAACTGGAAGAGGATCAGCTTTGATGATGGCTCTCAATTGGTCATTGTCAACTTCTGATGGTTGGCCACTACGCTTCTCATCTTCAAGGCTCCTGTCTCCTCTGCAAAACTTCTTGAACCACCACTGCACTTAACGTTTATTAGCAGTTCCTGGCCAAATGCATTGTTGATGTTGCAAGTTGTGTCTGCTGCTCTACAACCTATTTTGAACTCAAAAAAATCATTCAAATTTGCTTTCTAACATCATTTCTATAATATAAAATAAATAGCAAGTAATAAGTCATTAGCAAAAAAACAAAGCAAGAAATGCACATTAAAATGATGTATAACATAATCACACTTATTTTAGAATGTATTCCAGTATTAAACAGTAAAGCTCAACAATGCAAAACCAGAATTACTTTTGCATCTATCTAACAACTCTGCAATAACAGTCTTGAGCTGCAAGATAGCTTAGCAACCTACACTGACTTTCAGAGCATAACAACCACTGCTTCCCTTCGATCTCCCAAACCTCAGGTAAATTTCTTTGGTGACCAACCCTGACCCAGAACCAGACAGTGAAGGGAATTCTGGGAAATTTCTCCTTATCTAGGTGACCTAGGACAAAACCACTATAGCACCCACCAGTTAGTTTGGGCAGGTCTAATTACCAGAATGCTCACAATGAATAAATATTTATTGTACTTCATTTGAACAAATAAATCTAATCATGGGAGGAAAAAAAAAAACATAGCTTAGAAAACACAAAAATAACTTAGAGAATGTAAGGATATATTGTAATCATGATCTAACAACCAATCCAGCATCTTGCCATAGTAAATGGTTAATGTAGTTTAGTGAATTATATCAGACAGTCCTGGTTATCTAGTTAAAAGCCAAATTAAAGATAAGATTCATATCAGGGAGAATAGCAATATCATAAAACAGCTTTTGGTTTTACTAATGTTTCATTGTTCAAGAAAGAAGCTCTTCTTTAGACAAAGTAAATATGGTGTTTATATACCAAATATCCCTTTTATGGATCACAGCCTTGTCATGGAAAAGGGGCTTGAATAACTTAGTGAAGCTATGAGTCATGCCAGGCAGGGTTATGTAAGATGGACAGGTCATACTGAAGAGTTCTGACAAAATGTGGTCCACCAGAGGAGGAAATGGCAGCCCACTCCAGTATTCTTGCCTAGAGAACCCTATGGACAGTACAAAAAGGTGAAAAGATATGACAACAGAAGATGAACCCCACAGGTAGGAAGGTATCCAATGTTACTGGGGAAGAACAGAGAGCAATTACTAATAGCTCCAGAAAGAATGAAGCAGCTGGGTCAAGGTAGAAATGAGAAATGACAAAGTAGAAATCCTCAGCTGAAGCTGTGTCTGGTGATGAAAGTAAAGTCTGATGCTGTAAAGAACAATATTGCATAGGAACCTAGAATGTTAGGTCCATGAATCAAGGTAAATTGAATATGGTCAAGCAAGAGATAGTAACAGTGAACATCAACATCTTCAGAATCAGTGAACTAAAATGGATGGGAATGGGCGAATTTAACTCAGAGGACGATTATACCTACTACTGTGGGCAGGCATCCCTCAGAAGAAATGAAGTAGCCCTCAATAGTCAACAAAAGAGTGTAAAATGCAGCACTTGGGTGCAGCCTCAAAAACAACAGAATGATCTTCGTTTATTTCCAAAGCAAACCATTCAACAATACAGTAATCCAAGTCTATGTCCCAACCACTGACGCTAAAGAAGCTGAGGTTGACCGGTTCTATGAAGACTTACAACACTTTCTAGAAATAACACTGTGAGTGATATGGGAAAAGGAATTCATTATAGAGGTTAGATCTGACAAAACCGTGAGGATGGATGAAGAAATCTATATAATCTAACCAAGATAAATTCCTAGATGGCTTATGTAAGTTGATTTAGCTTTATATTTGATTTATTTTTCAATATCACTTATCAAGAAACATGTATGTGACCTCTTGATAAGCAGCATTGAAAAATATCACTCACAATGAGTCAGCTTCTCTGACCAAACCCTCACTGATACCTCACAGATGTTTGGTACCAGGGATCTCAAAGTCAAATGCATCAGAGGACAAACAGAAAGAATTCTCCCACTTACTGGATTAATATATCTAACTTAATAAGAGTTGTCCCCAAGCTAGCTATTGATAGGAGTTTTCAGTGTAACTGGATGACATATTCTTAATTTATCTGAGTATACATTTTCTTTTAGCAAAGGTTAACCAGAAATTCTCTAATAATTATTTTGATAGGCATTAGAAATTAAAATGGCACATTGTATTAACATGATATTTAGCTCAGAAATACTTGAATTTTTTAACGAGTCACACCTCTTTATGCATCTTTCTAAGAAAAATATTATATCTTAGACCTTGAGCTCTACCAGTTCTAGAACAGATCTCAAAATGAAACCCGTATTTCTTGAATCCTAGTTCTTCAAAGTGTGTAAATCTGAAACTTCCCAGAAAAGACTGCCCCTTGATACGGAAGCTTCTGAGAAGGAAGATCATGTTTTCCACAGAATCCTGAGGGATTCCATGATCCACTTTCAGCGCATTATGTCAGTAAGTTCAATGCAGCTCAAAGTCACAGGTCAGTCATGAGGTTTAAAACATTCATCCTGTTAAATGTGAAGAATAACCCATCAATGTAATCATAACTAAACATCTACTTTGAATCCCTAATTATTAAATAAGCTTGTCCACCAGAACTCTATACCTGTACACCCATATGAAAAATCTACTGCAGACTGCTTTAAAGAATCTATTCTAGGCCCACTATAAAAGATGCTAAGCATCACTAATTATTTTGACTTTGGAAACTCATTAACAAATATTTACACCCTGGAACAGATCCAATTTCAGAATAAGCTACAGCTGGAGAAGATTACAGTACAAAAAATTCTCTGACTCTCTCAAACTTATGAGTCCTGGATGAGAAATTCAGAAGGACTGAATTCTTCTGCTTTGGAGATCAAAATGAGAATAAATCATGTACCAACTGCTGATTATTTAAATATGCTGTTAAGCGCATATTCCTGATGGATTTATTTCAAATTCATTTTCGTATTTAGACAATAGGTGAGATTAAAATGTATATACTACATGCAGAAACATGTATGTCTATTTACAAAATATAGATGAGCAATAAACCTGCAGTGTTATTTGGGCATTTTTAGTGCTCACTAGTGAAGAACTCACCACCTGCTGTGGTTTTATAGGCAGCAGAGACAAATAACTTTGGGGCTCCAAATGTCAAATCCTTCTACCTAGTTATTCAATAGTAACATCAAGCACATGAATGGAGATGTTCATTCAGAAATTTCGTATGTGAAATAAACAAGAAAAACTGAAAATCCTATTAAGATATTCCCTCCTACCCCACCTTTCTACACACACACACACACACACACACACACACACACACACACAGAGTGCATGACCCTCAGGCAGTATGCCCTCTAAAATGGAACACTGACTTCAGGCATAACTTGGTGGCCACTTCAGGGAGGCAGGTGCTCAGCTTCTTTCATCTTTGCTCTGTGGCAGTTTCTCTGTCATGTACACCGTCATCAGCCTGACACATGTATGCCATCCCCTTTAATAACCCAGAGAGGTCTTAGAGTCAGAGGTTCCCTTCAAATGACTGGCAGCCAGGGAGGAACCATACCCGTAACAGAGCTGTCAGCTGGGGTGAGAAGATAAGGCCTGCGGGGAATTCCTTTCTCTCCCAACAAGGAACCTTCACTCAGCATGACCTGCCTTGGAAAAAGCTTTGGACAAGGTCCTTTCTTTCCCACTTCAAATCCTGCCTTGAAACAAGCTTTCTCTGCCACTTGCAATTACTGTAAATCAATTTCCAAACAGGAATTCACTATGCTAAGTATGCATCAGCCAGATGAGTAGAGAGATGACAGGTGACCCTGACTCCTGTCAGGTGGGATCTCCTCTTTCTTCTCCCACAAACCCCCAAGAAATTACAAGATGACTCAGACACACAGAATTACGAGACTGGAGGTGACCTCAGGAGACAATCCAGTCCTGCCTTCTGGAATTGCCCACAACCTAAAAATCCTCTTGCTTTTTCGGTATATTGAGTTTTTACTGCTATTGTTTAATAAAACCAAAATGCTAATATAAACATCTTCAATGAGAAATACAAATTAGCATAGGAACCAGAGACTTCCATTTCAATCACCAACCTGCTCTGTGTAACCCCCATTTAACTCTTAATTTTATGAACTGAGTTGGCCAAAAAGTTCAAACTTCTGGCCAAACCAATACTTTGTGATATGTGACAATCCAGTATTCATTACTCCTTATCTGAAAAATCTTTCTATTAAGTAACATTTTAGACTCAGAAGCCCTGTGAATTATCTGTTATTTTCTTCTCCCAGGCCCCTGTCAGATAACTCATCTAAATTCCTAAGTTCTTCATTTCCAGATGAAATTATTGAATGGTACGTGGGCTTGCCTGGGCTCTTACAGAGATCATGAGTGAGGCCAGGATAAGGCTCTGCTTTGCATGAAATATCTTGAATCTCATCATCATTCTTAAAGGAACAGGAATCTACTACTGGAAGAAAAAGACAAACTGTAGAAGCAAAGACCATAAACCATTGTGACAGAAGCAGATTCTGCCATGATTGGCAGGCTTACAGATTGATGGGCAATGCAGGAAGATTCCATAGAAATAGCCAGCTTTGTCACAATGAAGCTGATTGGCCGCCATGGTAGTCAATGTACAAGAGGACTTACTGAAAATAAACGGTGGGAAATTTTTCTTCACTGTCTGCCTGGAGCTGGTATAGAGAAGGAAAGAATACAGATAAGCCTTATTATGCTAAGTGAAAAAGCCAGGCACACAATGCCACATATGGTCTTATTTCATTTATAGGAAATATTTAGAACAGGCAAATTCATAGGAACAGAATCGGGTTAGTAGTTGCCAGGGGGACTGGAGCAGGAGGATGGGGAGTAACTATTCACTGGGTAAGGGGTTTCCTTTGGGAATGATTAAAACATTTTGGAACTAGATAGTGGTGATGGTTGTACAATATTATGAATGTACTAAACATCACTGATTGTAAATTTTATGTTATGTGTTTATGTTGAAAGAGGGTATACCTGTGGCCTTTAAGAGAAGGAATATTTTCTCCAGTACCTGTGGTCCTCCCATGCAGCCAGAATGGAGGAGCAGATGACAGACCAAAAGAGAGAAGAAAAGAGGAGCCCCCAAGAGGAAGAGGGAGAGTAAGGCAGCTGCTCCCTCTTCCAGGATCACATCAAGGAAAAGGTCTTCACAAGTACTTTCTCACATACCTTGAAAGACCCAGACAGATCTAGACTAAAACCTGGCTCATCCTTCTAGCTATGTGGCTCTTGACAAGACATATCAACCAAGCGCTCCTGGAGTGCCCACTGCATGTGGGACTGTGTCATGAGCCCTACATACGTCGTCTCCATAGCCTATGAGGCAGCAGTTGATAGCTTCTCTAATGGACATATGAGAAGCCTGCAATTTAAAAGGTTTAAGAAGTTGCCCCACATCATTCAGGCAGTAAAAACACAGTTAAGATTATTAAGCTTTACTGTCCCAATTTCTAAAATGAGGAGAATAATAACTGCTTTGCAAGGTTATCACATGTATTAGAGATGAAGCATGGAATGTCACTGACATCTGGATGGCACTGCACAGGTGTTCAGCAAATGTTAGCTAGAATAAGTGATCGACTCCTGAGGTAGCAACACAGAGAAAGATTTTACTGATGAGAGCGGTCACCTGGCTAGTGACAGAAATGTGACTAGGTTCTAAGTCAACTTAGAAGAAAGTCAGCTTCCTTCTAATACTCATCTAACCATTCTGTGTTTAAAAGGACATATCCAAGACAATAGACCTATAATAGATCAGTATATAACTAATCAAAACAGGTGCAATATCAGGGAGGGGCAGAAGATAGGTGCCTCTTTGGACAGGCAGACTCCAAAGGGAAGGGATTGGGAGCTTTCATCTGATTAGGAAGAAATGGCTCCTGAAAGTATTTATCAAGAAGAGTTCTGGAGATATCTGGTCTCTGATGGTCCAGCTGCATGACAGAGTCTATTAATGGTAGCAATAATGATGACAAGTGCCATCATTTTGCATTTACTAGGAATTCATTAAATTCCTAAGTTCCTAGGAATTCATTTACCAGGAATTCATTAAAGTATGTCATACACATTTTCTTAGATACCTACGTGGAATAGGTATCATATAGCCAATTTCATTGATGAGAAAACTGAAGCCTAGGACCAAGAAGCTACTGAGTGGCTGAACTGGGACTGGAACACAGGCCTGCATGATTGTAAAATCATAGCTCTTGACTAATATATAACTACCCAAGAGGAAGACACCTAGCCCCTCATTACGAGTCACGGCTATGTCAGGCATGAATAGAAATAGGCTCAATAAGTGTCAGTATCTATCCAAGGACTAATATTTGCCAAAGAGGAAACAAAAAGAAAACAGATACAGTGGTCTAGGCCCTATACAGAATAGAAAGCAGGAAATTCTTCTGGCATGAGATATTCTATGAATTTCAACACATCGCCAAAGGAGACACTGATGCACACATCAGAGTTAGGGCTTTCTCTCTTGTAGACAGATACTCTGACAACCACTTAGGTCTAACACTTCAGCTTTCCGGACCTCTTAAAGATATGTTTTCCAGTTGGTCCTGGTTCCAGCAAGATAGAGATAGACCTTCCACTTAATAGCCATAGTGGTACTCTTGGTACAACTAAAACACTAAAGGCATAATTGGCCACATGTGGAATCTGGCTCTTAAAAACTGCACATATGGGACTTCCATAGTGTCACAGTGGACAAGAAGCCACCTGCCAGTGCAGGGGACACTGGTTCAATCCCCGGTCCAGGAAGATTCCACGTGTATCTGAGCAACTAAACCTGTGCACCGCAACCACTGAGCCTGAGAGCCGCAACTACTGAGCCTCTGTGCCACAACTACTGAAGCCCTTGTCCCCCAGAGCCTACACGCTATAATTACTGAGCGCTCCTGCTGCAGCTACTGAAGACCACGTGCCTAGAGCCTGTGCTCCGCCACAAGAGTAGCCACCACAAGGAGAAGCTCAGGCACCACAAGAGTAGTCCCTGCTCACTGCAACTAGAATAAGCCCGAGCGAAACAATGAAGACTCAGCACAGCCAAAGATAATTTTAAAAACTGCACAGATGAACATTAGTAAAAATACATAAAAGAAACCTTACATACTCAACTTACTAGTCTCTTTATCCAGCTCTATATAAGAGAAGTTTCCGAATTTCTCACCACATTCACAGTTTAGTTAACACACCACCAAGAGTTTATCTGCAAATGCTGCTATGAGAAAAACATTTGTGATCACATGTCATTTTGAGAGACTGGAGTTAATTACTAGATTTACTTATCTAAAAATTATATAACTCTACAGATATTTGATAGAAAACTATGATGGGTGTACTAACACATCTTATGGATTCTAAGATGCACATTCCTTTTGCACATTTTAACACCTGTGAAATCCAGATGCAGATGTGTTACACTACCACTATCAGCAAGGCCACAGTCCTGGCAGATTTGTCATGTTCTGCTCATGTGAGAACATTAAAAGCGCCAGCATCAAAAACTGTGGAATGAATGTTACTGACAATGGAAGAAAATCACAGAGAGAACAGTGGGGCACTTTTTAAAGAAATGCTATATCATGAATGCTATTGATAACTCAGAAGAAAGTATTGGAAAGCATTTCATCCCAGTTTAATTTAGCATTCCATCATTAATTTGTGACAGATAAAATACTCATACTTCTTCTAATCAGTAACATGTGAGATTTGCTGGAGTTTAAGGGACAAGTATACCACAATGCAGTGAGTTTACAGGAATAAAAGAAACAAATCTCTAATAATTAAAAGAAAATAAATCTAATTTCCTTTCACTCTAGGAATATTAAAGTTTAAAATATCACAGTAACATTTATGTATAATATACACTCTACCTGAAAAAGATGCTATGACATGAACCATTTTCTTATTGTTTCTTAAACTTTATTTAAAACATAGTATCTACTATATTTTCAATACAAAAGAATTGAAGAAATTCTTAAAATCTTCAAAATAGGAAAATAATTTATATTACAGAGTGTCACACATTTAAACTTAAGTTAAACAGAAACTTGCTAAGGCTCGGTTTCTTCATTCATAAAATGGGGTTCATTTTATGAACCCTACTTCATGGGATTTGTTATGAGAATTAAGTGGCTGACACATAGAAAATGTTTAGTAAAGAAATCCATATGGTATGAGATAAATAATTCATAAATATACTATTCTGATAGTTATTTTTGTGATTCTTTTACATCCTGGCCCAGGACTCAACAAATATTTTTGTTGAGAGTGTAAAAATGAGAACTAAAAGTGTCATATTTCCATCATTTTAAAAGATTCTATTCCCAGAAATGAATTATTTGAAAATGTTATTTTTAAGCTTACATAATACTTTCCTCATAGATGCAAAACCAGATGATTTCAAAGTATTTTTGCAGGAATAAAGATGAAAAAGTAAGTCCATTTTTCTCTGACACTTTGGTACTAAAAGGATTAATGGCTCAGTGCATTCAGGGAAAAGATGCAGTCTGAAGAGATATCCTTGGTATTGGGGGTGGGGTGTGAGGGGCTGAGTTAGGGTTAGGGGAGGGTAAAGAGAGAAGAGAGAAAACTGCAGTTGGTTATAATCCACCATTCAATTTCAATCTTTGACGAGGTAGAGTTTGTGCCCCTACACATACTTTTCCTTTTCTAAGATCTTGAAAATGTTTAGTCAAATGGGTCTTAAATGTCAGTACTCTGGTGAGGAAGGAAAAGGGCAACACACACACATCCTTGCCCGGTTTGCTTCAAGCAAGATACATAAGAAAACATCTCAAAATAAAAACAGGGGATACCGCAATTATAAGGTACCCTTCTCAAAAAGAAAAAAAAAATCTGTGCTTGACATTAAAATGTGAAACATCAAGAGGTGGCTGTAGATTTTAGAATTTTATAACCAAGTTTTTTTCTAACCCTAAAACTACAGCATGTTTGGTAACATGCCATTTCATAAATATCATATATTTATATGGTAGGAACACTTTTTGCACATATTCCACATTTACATTTCAAATGTGCATTTTGAAAATACCTACCAAACACTAAATCACAGATAGAAACTCACAGTCTCCTAGGTAGGCGGCAAGGTCAGGCGAAGGGCACTGGGAGGGAAGTTAGGAGACCTGTGTCTCCTTCCAGGCATGTCCCAAACCAGCTGGGTGACCATGAAGAGTCCCTTGACCTCTCTGAATCTCCATTTCTCAATTTGGACTTAAGATAGCTCCAATTCCTTTCCAATTCTAATATTCTTTAACTATCATGAGGATTTTGCCCATGGTGACCTTAATGTCAACAACAAGTGTAGGGAATAACATTTACAATTCCAATCATTGTATTGTCTTAACACCTACTCCATCTTACTTCTCTTTATGCTTCAAAAATACTGTCAGTCTTTCATCATTGCACAAGCCCAAACACACACTTCAAGAAAAGGATAAAATCATGCTGTGAGAATGATACACAGTGTTTCATCTGATATATTGAACACAGCCATATTTCAGTGCTAATTATGAAATAGCAAACGTAAATGGCTGTGTCCCTCCCTGAGTCTGCTGGGCCCACATTATACTTCCCTCTAAGGTGAGTGTGGCTTCTATACATAACCCTTCTCCTCCACCCTCTCCTGGCCAGAAGACAGTGACCCCTTTAAGTGCCTCAAGAGCACAACTCCAAAGAAAAGGTGCAATTTAATTCTTAGCCTGAAACACAGCCCATTTGGAAGGACACCAGTCACTAGGGTATTGTTAGTGCCTTGAAATGGCCAACAGGGATTGCTGACTCTGCGAATCTCACTCCAAAGGCAGGAATTCTATTTGAATTACTAACATAACAGATGTTTGCTAGGATCCACCATGCAGTCTGCATACACAGTTATGCTAATTTGGCAGCACTCCTCTTCCAGTTAGCTCTGAGCCATTAGAGCACGCAGCTAGTAGGTCCTTCTCTAACTAATAATTGCCTATTATTGATATTAATTAACATTTTTGCACCTTTCCTTGGTTTTGACCTAGTATCTGTTGGTAGTCTAATCACTGTGGCCTATTAAAAGTCAAAATACAGGGGCCTATAGTAGTCACGAGCCATTTATCAAAACGCAAACAAGGCCAATTAAACAGGCAGCCAGACAGTTGTCTTGATTTGCTGCTGACTGTTTCTTGATCACCATTATAAATTGCTAATAGGGCAGAAAGCGCTAAGCGGGGAGCATCTGTGGGGGCTGGTTATTGCTCACTCCCCGCCTGGTGACAGGTGAGAGAGAGGCTAGTGATGGTCTTATTGATGTGAACTGCCCATCAGTTGGTAGTTATTGTTAAAGTTCATGATGCTACAGCTGATCCCATCCTGCTGAGAGTCAATCAAATTAATTAGAGCTAGAAATTCTTCTTTATTATTTAAGAGCATGGGTACAGAAAGAAGTCCTGTAATTTGGATCCAAAGGCAATGACGGAAAAAAAATCTTCATGTAGTACAGTGTGGAAAAAAAATCAGATATTGCTTCTTCCATTATTTATAATAAGGGCTGTGGCTAAAGGTTTTTATAGGCACAGATCAAGAGATCATAATAGAAGCATATTGACAGATTTTTTTCTGCAATACTCCAAGGAACTGGCTGTAGCAGGAAAATATATCAAAACCTTATCATCAGAGCTGAGATCTTCTGTGAAAAATCAATAAAGAGTTATACATGGTTTGAGTTTAAACAGTTCTCTGTAGTCATTTAAACATAGTGCATCTGTACAGCTTTTTACCTCTGGAGACCAAGGTAACCTAGCAACCAGAGGGCTTAAACCGATTAACTACAAATGAAGTACTGTACACCTATCAAAGCAATTGTTCATCATTGCCTTTGTTGCAGAGACTAAGCTAATTGAACATGATACAGTATGAAGATAATTAACACCCATGAGTTTGTTAATTGCCTGTTAGCACTACAACACAGTCTCTTGGTTTCTTTTTAACTGTCTCCTTTGTAACCTCTTACTTCCCTTAAAATGGTGCAGGACCTGTTTAACTGGCAATGATATCTTGGAGTTTATTAACCCTTTTAAATTTAGAAGGAAAAAAAAAAAAGCCCTGTCTTAATGAAGCATATTGCATGTGCTTGTTAAATACAAGCTCTCACTTTGTCTATTTTCCCAAGACTAGGAATTTGTTTTACAGATAACTGTACAAACTGTTTGTTTGGTTTTTTTTTTTGCTAATTTATTTTAAGCAATTTAGCCATTACAAATGCTCTAAAAAATGGTTTTAGTAGTTCCTTTTATTACTCAGCTGCTCTGCTTTTGAGAGTGAGCGGTAAATGTCTTTGAGGGTTGGCATATTAATTGAAGGCAGCATCTGGTCAGCAGCTGACCGGCTCCAGTTGTCCTGCTCCAACCGAGCGAAAGAGAAAGAAGCTTTGCCGGTTCTATTTGCCAAGCTCTCGGTTTCCTCGCAGCCGTGGACTAAGAACCCGCATTTTATCTCTGCTAGATCACCACATGGATGCCAGAAAATCAATTGGGCAGGAAAATCTGTTAATCTAAAGTGATTTCAATCTAAGAAATCATTTAAAATAAAAATTTCAATCATTACCTTTTTGGAAAAGCACTTTTTTCCCTCAAGTCTAACTGGACGTGTCATGATAATACCTCAAAATGACCCATCACAAGAATAATTCAAAGTCAATAGAATTGCCTAGCAAGGAACAATTTGATTTTGGAAAAAAAATAGGGCAGCTGATTACAAGCTTAAGAGGAAATGGAAAACCCCGATGCTGTGTAACCAGAAACAATTAACACACTCAAACCCAGGATACACACCCAACACTCAAGATGGGATTTTCTCCTATTGAAAAGGAACACCTTGGCTGTGTCACAATTGTTTTAACGTGGATTTTCCTGGATGATCCTCTGTGTTTTTCATTACTGTGTCGTGGTTAATATCTGCTGGTAAGTCAGTCCCAGGAGGGCCACTTCTAGTGCCCAATTACAAGTTCTATCATCAATCATAAGTGTTATTTGTTCAACAAAATGAATTGCTAATTAATAACTGATGAGCATTATGGCCTTGAAGACTATAATAGTATTAATTATGGTTGGCATGAAAGGGGTCTACCTGGCACATTTTCACCACAATTAGCCTCAGAAGCTTTATGAGAATATGTCTATGAAGACAACCAAAGAAAGGCCTGGCTTTCCTCCCTCACCTGCATGCTGCTGCTGCTGCTAAGTCGCTTCAGTCGTGTCCGACCCTGTGCAACCCCATAGACGGCAGCCCACCAGGCTCCCCCCGTCCCTGGGATTCTCCAGGCAAGAACACTGGAGTGGGTTGCCATTTCCTTCTCCAATGCATGAAAGTGAAAAGTGAAAGTGAAGTCACTCAGTCATGTCCAGTTCTCAGCGACCCCATGGACTGCAGCCTTCCAGGCTCCTCCATCCATGGGATTTTCCAGGCAAGAGTACTGGAGTGGGGTGCCATTGCCTTCTCCACCCTCTTCTGCATAAGGACTGACAAACAGCACTGTGTCTTGTAAGGATCCCACCAAACCAACTCCAGCATCCCAACAATGGTTTTCTATCACCATGACTTGGATAAGAAATTTAATGTGACAAAGAGAACCTCACAGAGGCTGACGGCACAGAATGTGACCCCACATGCTCACCAGCATCCTGCTGAAATGCTGCAGCAGGTGATGTAGCCACAGCATGGCAACTGGAATGTGGCTGCTGGCTTAATTTGAGGTTCAGTGGTTGCCCTGTTTGTGTTCTGAGCGCTGGTGCAGGCACACAGCAGCTAAATCACTTTAGCAGGCAGCTGGTGGGCCAGGACCGCTTGCATTTACTCACAGTCAGGAGGGAAACATCATCGTTCACCTTGATGACCTTCAGATCAGAGATTTAAAGAGAAGTTAAGAAATGCCCTCTTTCCACGGCTAAGGAAAAAAACAGTTCCTTTGAAGAATAAACATGCAAAAGCCTAATAATAATGCTATGAAACTCTGTGGAAGTAGAACAAATGCACTCCCCTGTGCTCTGAATCTATCTTGTTTCTGTACTCAGAGCCCAGAGTGAACAAACAGGGGAGGGTGATAAAACACTACTTTTCAAAGTTACATGACTAATAGAAGCGAACAATGCTTATTTTTCTCCTGACTGGGTGTACAGGCTCCAGAAGGTAAAAAGCTTATTAAATAGTTACCTGGATAATTCTGTAGTTTGGACCATCACTTCAGATTTAGTGCTAAATGGATTCTGGAAAATAAGCTATCTGCATGGATCAAATTAACTGGAGAACTAGACAAGTGTTTTCTTTGTGCTGGGTAATCAGAATAGCAACTCTCTCATTATTGCAATTAAAAATGTTTGCAGGTTCAAATTATACATGTATCTTCCCTCGCCATTCTGCCAAACTGTCCAGAATGCACCCTCTTTTCCTAGGCAGGTACACGTGTCCTGAGAGGGGAAGAAAACAGGTGCACCTCCCTCCAGATGGTACAATGACTGGTGTATGCTATTTTTAGCTTTACAAAATTAAGAGTTAGGAAGGTTGGTAAAGTGAAGGAAATGTCCACAAAACAGCCTGATTAGGCAAAGTATTCCTACGAGGAGCCACCACTCTTCTCTGTCGATAGAGTAACGGTCACAGGAGCACACCTGGTTGGGAAGGGCTCATCAGCAGTCAGGCTGGTAGACTATGTCTACAACGGCCAGGACAGAACAGCACAGATATGCCAATAGGTCGACGGTGATGTGTGCAAATGACAGTAAAAATCTTTGCAAGGAAGGGACAGAACAAAGGAGGTACGGCGAGTTCAGTGTGTGGGGGAAAAAGAATGGAGGGTGGGCAGGCAAGGAGCCTTAAATTTCAAACAGGCTCCACCACTGACTACATTCAGGGATTTGAACCCATCATTTAGTCCAACTGAGTCTGTTTCCACTTGTATAAAATGGGAATATTGATATTTATCCTGCTTATCTTACAGATCCCTAAGGAGGATCCAATGAATAATACATCTGTGGCTTTGCTTTGAAAGCACTATGAAAAGCATAAAGATAGTTATCTAGAAATATGAGTCCTAATAATTATATTTGTTTGAATAATTATATTTGTTTGCTTCTTGCCCATTTCAACAATTATCTCACATGCTGGTTACTCAGATGGAAAGAATCTGCCTGCAGTGCAGGAGACGTCGGTTCAATCCCTGAGTCAGGAAGATCCCCTGGAGAAGGGAATGGCTACCCACTTCAGTATTCTTACCTGGTGAATTCCATGGACTGAGGAGCCTACTGGGCTACAGCCCATGGGGTCACAAAGAGTCAGACATGACTGAACCACTAACACTTTCACCTCAGACAGACAAGGTTCCAAAGGCCATAGAAGGAATTCTGTCCACCAAACCCTAAATTTCAGAACTACAGAGTGGTGACTGACAGGCCACTGAAGCTTGTATGAGAAGGCTGGGATCTGCCTCTTACCTCATTCTCTGTCTGATGACCACCATTCTGCTAACTGTTGACTGAATGGGCCCCCAAATGTCATTCAATGACGGTTGGTTGCTTGTGGGAGGGGCCCACTGTGGTACTGACCAATGGCTGAGCAAGCCCACTAACAGTCACTCTGGCAGACTCTCACTTGGGGGAGGGGCCCACTGTGGTGCTGACCAATGGCTGAGCAGGACCATTAACCGTCACTCTCTGCCAGCTGCTCACTTGGGGAGGGGCCCACTGTGGTGCTGACAATGGCTGAGCAGAACTACCAACGGTCCCCACCACTAACTGTTGCCTGGTTGGGAGGGGGCAGTGCTGATAACCAAGCAAAGCACCAGCCATGCTAAAGGCTGTTCATGGCCTGGCTCTATTACAGTTTCACAACAAAGAAGGTGGGGAGCCACCCCAGGAGCAGGTGTAGATTCTGGCAGCCTGGAACAAGGCACTTAAGAGCCACTGCTTCCTTGTGATTAATCCTTTTCTTGTTATTTGCTTAATTGGGGGAAAAAAACCCTGGACTATTTTTAAGGGGTAAATATTCCTTTCTTATTAAATAAAATATATAACTTGATATTTTATACACAGGTGTTCCCTAAAACAGCTTCCCCAATGGCTCAGCAGTAAAGAATCCACCTGTAATGCAGGAGACACAGGTTCAGTTCCTGGGTCAGGAAGATCCCCTGGTAGAGGAAATGGCAAACTACTTCAGTACTCTTGCCTGGAGAATCTCATGGACAGAGAAGCTTGGTGGGCTATAGTCCAAAGGGTAGCAGAGTCAGACATGACTGAGCAACTGAACACAGACACATATTCCTCAACATTGTGTTCAATGGAATGTAAGATGTTTATAACAAAGCTCTTCTGAGGACACATGAGTGTGGAGAATAGTGTAGGACTTCCCAAGGCTTTCATAATGTGATGAGCTTTGCAATTCTCCAAGAGAACATGTGGGAACCAGCACTGCCCATATCTATTTGGTTACAGAATTTGCTAAGGAAGTCTGAACAGGGAAAATGTCTAATCCAATGAAACAAAAAAATGGAAATTCTGCCTTAAAGGAAATATAAATGAATTGTCTAATGTGATCTTTCTGCAATCACACACTAAAATGGAAATTATCACCATTATCATTTTACTGAAGTGAAAACTGAGGCTGAGAAGACTCCATTTCCAGTGGCCTGGATATGAAAGCTCAGTGAATCCCGAGTAAATTAAATAAAAATAAATCCTCCTTTAAAAACTATGGAACATCAAAGACAAAAAGAAGATCTGAAAAGCAGGCAGAGAGAAGAGACAGATTACCTTTAAACAAGTGATAGTTCATCTGACAGCTAAATGAACAAGAGATGTGATGGAAACAGTAGAATAATATCACCAATGAGCTGCAAAAAAATAATAGTCATCCTGGAATTCCATATTCATTAAATCATCTTTCAGATCAGAATAAAATGTGGACTTTCAGTCAACAGACTCTGTCTAAAGGAATTTAAAAGATGTAATTCAAGCAGAAGGAAATTGATTCTGCACACAAAAAGACAGTATTAGCAAATAAAATGGAAAATATGTAAGTCTACATGAATATTGGCCAAGGAATTTCCTGGGAAATGACTGTGAGTCTGAGATTTGTATGCAGGAGGGTTTTGAGAGTTCTCTAGGGGGCAACATCTGTTGGTGAGTAAACAAAGCAAAATTGGCAGAAAAAGGAGTGAACTGTGATGTAGTTACAATAAAGCATCACCTGATCCCATGGAGAGCTCTGCTGTTGTCTCACCTCTTGGGGAGGGGGCCTTTATCCCACCGCATATACACACTGACCAGGCTTAGACATGAACTGCCACCAGGGAGGGGACATGACTTTGGGTCAGACCATTCTCTTCTGCTGAGAACAATTCTCAGTGAGGGACTAAACTGAAATCCATAAAGCACTAACATTCCTAGGGACAGGTAGAAGGACTGTCTTAGTCCTCAAAGGGAAAATGAGGCAGTGCACACAGCATCCACTACAACACTTAAAAACAAAAATGGTAGAAATAAATACATGACAAAGTAACACATAAGTCAAGAAAGCTGATGGCAGTTAAAATATTCTAAGGTACTAGCATTGTTTCGGAGAAGGCAATGGCACCCCACTCCAGTACTCTTGCCTGGAATATCCCATGGGTGGAGGAGCCTGGTAGGCTCCTGGCCATGGTTGCTAAGAGTCGGACACGACTGAGCGACTTCACTTTCACTTTTCACTTTCATGCATTGGAGAAGGAAATGGCAACCACTCTAGTGTTCTTGCCTGGAGAATCCCAGGGACAGGGGAGCCTGGTGGGCTGCTGTCTATGGGGTTGCACAGGGTCGGACACGACTGAAGTGACTTAGCAGCAGCAGCAGCAGCAGCACTGTTTGGGATAAGATTAAGATGTTGATTAACTTTAGACTTTGTTAAGACTGAATTTTTTTTTAAGAAACAGCTGTTTACTGATTATAAGAGATGCACTAAAGCATAAGGTTTTGTAAGAGTAAAAGCAAAAAGAAAAGAGTATACAAGGCAAATAGGTATACAAGACCAACCAACAACGAAAAGCTTGTATAGCTCTATTCATATGAGATAAAAGAGACTTGAAAGCAAGTAAAAATGTTAGAGATGCACTACAAAATAAATGTAGTTCACCAAGGAAATAAAACGACTCTAAACTTGAACATACTCATGGCCTCAAAATGTATTAAGCCAAGATTGTCAGAACCACAAAGATGTACAACCAGATATATAAACCATAAATCAAGCACAAAAAGTCCATAAGGATATGAAAGGTATGAAACTAAAGCTCATGGAGGTTGTGACTGGTGACAGAAGTGGGATTTAAGACCAGTGCATCTGCTTTTTTCCAGGGCACATCCCACTGTCTCTTCCAGATAAGACAGTGAAAATTGAAAGAATCAAGGGTCAGGAAGATGTACTATGCTGATATCAGACTCTGACTGTAGAATGTATCTTTTCGGTGGCATGAATATTTAACTCTCTCTCTCACTGAAATCTAACATTAAGAGTATTGAAAGTTACGCTAATATCTATGAAAGCAGAAATGGTAGTTTTTCAGACACCAATCAAGTGACTCTAATACATCTGTTGTTCCTGATTCATTGTTCTTCACTGTTGACTGTTAATGGCAGAAAAACATATATATTTCTTTGCTGCTCAGGATTACTAACAATACTGTTCTTCACAGATAAAACCTCTGCTTAATCTAAATTGTCTGAGAAAAGTGACTTAATCATAACATAAAGTCTTATCTGACGGAGAAGGCAATGGCACCCCCACTCCAGTACTCTTGCCTGGAAAATCCCATGGACAGAGGAGCCTGGTAGACTGCAGTCCATGGGGTCATGAAGAGTCGGACATGACTGAGCGACTTCACTTTCACTTTCATGCATTGGAGAAGGAAATGACAGCCCACTCCAGTGTTCTTGCCTGGAGAATCCCAGGGACGGCGGAGCCTGGTGGGCTGCCGTCTATGGGGTCGCACAGAGTCGGACACGACTGAAGCGACTTAGCAGCAGCAGCAGCAGCAGCCGCAGCTGCAGCAGCCCCCTTCCCCACCTCTCTACTGATTTTCAAGCTACACGGTATCTTTTGAATAAGACAGATCTACTATGAAGTTAGATAAGCTATAATCAATGGCACCAGAAGATTACAAAAGCATTTGTCCAGAATATAAGGATTTTGCCTCTTTTCTCCCCAGTAGAAGTCATGGATAATGTCACTTGGAGAAAAATGTTCCAGTGCAGTGACCATTTTTCTGTTTTAACAGGCTTCATCTTCTTGTAAATATATACCAAGCCAACCCTGGCAAATGAAATGCTTACCAGTGGAGGATCCCTCCCAGCCAAAGTTCCCATGAGGACAAACAGCTGAGCCTCTAGGAACACCCTTCTGGGGAGATCCCGCTGGAGGTACCAGGCAGTCAGCCCTGAGAACACAAGTCAGCATATGCTCTGACTCCCACCAGCAGTCAAACTTTGGTTGGGAGGCTGGTGTGCAGGAATTGCTCCTAACCCTCTGGAATTCTTACCTATTAGGAGGTCATTGATTTCTCTGGAAATACTATTTTCTCCCACTCCTCAGGGAAAATTAAAAACCCAAAACATACATTAACAGAGACACTAACTTTTGCTCACTAATCCAGGAGGTGTGAACCCAGTTAAAAACCACTGCTTCAGCCTTCTGGACTTCTCTAGCTTCTCACTGGACTTTTACATAAGCCATGCATTTTGTAAAGAGAAAGCAGGTGATTCAGAGCATGGGTTCTGGGGTCCGGCTTTCAGTTTGAACTCTGGCCTCGTGAATGACCTCAAGCAAGCAACTTAACCTGACTGTCCCAGTTTCATCTGTAACACAGGAAAAATAATAATACCTGTTTTATAAGGATGTTGTTAGGACTGAGTGAGTTCACTCATGCAAAAGGTTTAGGTGAGTTCTTGGCACAAATCAACATTTGTGATCACCACTGTTCATTTCATTCCAAGTCCCTTTTGAAGGTCTCTTGGGATCTTTTCTTGACCAGATCAGCTCTTCCTATATAGGCTGGACTCTCTCTTCATTCAGGACACCATTCAGAGATGTCTGACTCTGAATGACATCTTACCTTCCTTTTCTTACCTGGCTGTTTTTGCTTGTTCAACAACTCATTCTTGGCAAATACAGAGCTAATATGATCCTTCACTTTACCAAATTTAGAAAAACTCTCAAGGCCTTCTTCAATTAATTCAGTCTTTTTTCTGGGTCTGGAGGTTACTGTGTGAAACTGGCGTTTTCATCCTATCCTCAGGAAACTCAATGCCTGTGGGAGTTACAATGTGCCACTCTGGGTCCCTGATGCACTGCTTCTTAATCTGCTCCCTCTCCTTTACCCGATCTGGGACTGGCTGTGTTATCGACTGGTCTCCTCAGAGCTCACTGGCCTGAATTTCCCTCTTTCCTAGATGAAACTCCATCAGCATGAGTGGACAGATCCAACAGGCACCCATAGGCTAGGGCTGCAGGCCCAAGACCCAGAGGACATGGTGTGAGTGTCATTTCAGCCCCCTGAAAACTGGCACAAGCCTGCTCTGGCTGAGTCAGGAAGGAAATAGATGTTGACCTTAGAATACCCCCTGCCTCCACACTGATCCCCGTCCTTCACCTCAAGCCTTCATCCAAATCTACCCTGGGGTCTGTATGGTTGCTCATTCAGGGAATAAACTCATGAAAATGGAGATGCTGCCTCTCTTGATGGTTTTGAATTTTAGTGAAAATTTTTGAAAAGAGCCAGTGGTAAGAATGGCCTAATGGAGACTGTTCAGACATCAGGCCATATCTTAAGTGGGATACAGGGAGACTTCTCACAGCTACCATATTATCTGGCTGCCCACCCCATCCTCCACCAGGCCATCCCTGGCCATAGACCCACCCATTTCTAGGCGCAATGGTTGGTTCTAAACAAGTGTTTGTTGAATTAATCTGCCTTTATTGTAAATAATGTAAAAATATCCAACTAATGGTTCTGTAGTGCCCTAGGTACAGTTGAGCCATACCCTGACACAAAGCCTTTGTATGATAATGACAAAGAGAATGAATAGGAGGCCTCATCCTGTACCAGATGGCTCACTTGCTTTACTTATTTTATTTTTCCTACAATTCTACATGGATTGTACTATTATATCCTGAGTTTCCAGCAGACAGTGAACAGCCAGGAGCTTAAATAAGTTAGAAGAGCATAATGTAGTAAAAACGTAATTATTTTCCAATGCCTTTTTAGCTTCAAACTTTTTTCCAATAAATGTGTAATTATCAAACAGATGACAGTAAATTCTTTCCAAAAGAGGGATTAGGGGCACATATCCACCCCAACTGTGCAGCCTTCAGCCCCCATCCAACTCCTCCTGTAGAGCCTTTCACCTTGAAAAAAATCTGGAAACACAGCTCTCTTTGAATCCTAGTTCCATCACCCATAAGCCACGAAGATGTAATATGCCTCTGCTTTCTGTCTGTCCATCTGCACCAGGACAGGGGATTGTGATTGCAGCCTAACCTGAGGTGAGCCTGAAGAGTCACAGACAGTGCTCAGCCAACAGCAGTCTTGTGGCCTGCTCCTGTTCACACAATGAGTAAGTAGCAGAGATCAGATTCAGCCCCAGGCCCAAGACCTTAGGGTTCATGCCTTTCCTGCCCCACCTCAGGCAGCTTCAGACAGAACACAAAGGGCTCAGTACCCAGCATCAAGCCAGTTTAGGAACAAATCTGGAATGCTAACAGGAAAGAATGATCACAAATTTTGGAGAGGAGAGTACTGGCCCCACATTCACAGACTGTTGAAATTCCCCAGCATTGAATACAAATGTCTACAGGGCAGTCAGTGTGGTGTAGATGGGACTGACAAGAAAACAGTTATGGAGAACACATTTGACTGGTGAAGCAGTGTTTAACCTAGCTTGAAAGACTGTATCAAAAATGTATGGCCTTTGAAATTTCATCTGTTTTGGAATTTTGTAATCAGTTTGCAAATGTGATGTGGAGAAAAGGGAACCCTCTTACACTGCTAGTGGGAATGCAAACTAGTACAGCCATTATGGAAAACAGTGTGGAGATTCCTTAAAAAATTGCAAATAGAACTGCCTTATGACCCAGCAATCCCACTGCTGGGCATACACACCGAGGAAACCAGAACTGAAAGAGACACATGCACCCCAATGTTCATTGCAGCGCTGTTTATAATAGCCAGGACATGGAAGCAACCTAGATGTCCATCAGCAGATGATTGGATAAGAAAGCTGTGGTTCATATACACAATGGAATACTACTCAGCCCTTAAAAAGAATAAATTTGACTCCGTTCTAATGAGATGGATGAAATTGGAACCAATTATACAGAGTGAAGTAAGCCAGAAAGAAAAACACCAATACAGTATACTGACACATATATATGGAATTTAGAAGACAGTAATGATGACCCTATATGTGAGACAACCAAGAGACACAGAGGTATAGAGTGGACTTTTGGACTCTGAGGGAGAGGGAAAGGGTGGGATGGTTTGGGAGAATGGCAATGAAACATGTATATTTTCGTGTAAGAAACGAAGCGCCAATCTATGTTCAATGTAGGATGCAGGATGCATGGGGCTGATGCACAGGATGATTCAAGTAGAGGATGTGGGGTGGGAGGTGGGAGGGGGCTTCGGCACTGGGAGATTGTGTTCACCTATGGCTGATTCGTGTCAATGTATGGCAAAACAAATACAGTATTGTATTAAAAATAAATAAATTTAATTTTAAAATGCAAATGTGATGTAAATTTAAATATTTTGTAATAAATGTTAAAATACATATGACACAAGCATATTAGAACTTCAAAGTCAGTCAATAGGTCATTTTTTCCATCAGTGCCTCATCATCAACTTTAATTTTAAAAATAATAAAATTACACCCTTCTACCCATTATAGCAGCCAAGCCTTCATGTTCAACCACCAAGAGGAGACAGCATAGCAGATGTGGGATATCCTTTATCAATGTCCAGTCCATCAGAGCAAGCATCCACCATTCTTTCTATCCCTGCCTCCGCCACTGAGGTGAGGTCAGTGGAACCCAAAATGCCCTGTTAGTTGCTGCTGCCAAAGCTGGCAGAGCAGCTAGGTCAGGCTCAGCTGACACCAACTGGGGAGGTCAGTGCTGATTCAGGGGTGGCACAAGGCTCCCTGGTTTGGGCTCAGTGACAGGGATGGCAATCAAAAGGCACACCTGCAGGTTATGACTCTGAACCGTAAAACTTGAAGAGAACAAGATGAAAAGGAAACCAAGATAGGCCAGCTCTTAAGCAAGGAAACTGAGCCCAGCAACAAGCTTTCCTGTGAAGATTACGCAAGAATTTTTAACCATTTCTGAATCCACACTGCTTCTCAAAGTAGCTTCATTATAAGAAACAACACTATCCTAATTTTTATTTTTCTGTACTAAGAAAAACTGTCAAATGGTGGCCCATTTCTTCATCTGAAGGGACCATTAACGAGGTTTCAGAACAGGCATGAGACTCAGACTACTGTATAAGAAGGAAATGGCTTAGATAATAATGCTGTCTTTCAAACTATACACTGAACCTCTCAAATACATTCAAATAACTTCAGATTGGGATCCCTTTTCCTTCCCCTCAGAATGTACTTTGCTCATTCTGGTAGACAAAATAGTGTCTACCACTACCAAAAGAGGTCTATGTCTTAATTATAAATATAAATATGTAAATATAAATATATCCTTTACATAGCAAAAAGGATTGCACATATGTAAATAAGTTGAGGACTCTGAGGTGGGGAACTTGTCCTGGACTATCCAGGAAGGAGGAAGGGGCCAGGGGCCAAGGAATACAGGGGTCTCTGGAAGCTGAAATGGATTCTTCCATAGAACTTCCGGAAGGAACCCTGCCCTGCCAACACCTTGATTTCGGCCCAAGGAAACCCCTTTCAGACTTCAGACATCTTCAATGTGTATTTTTTTTAAGCCACTTACTTGGGCTTGCCTGTGGCTCAGATGGATTTTTACCTGCCTGCAATGCGGGAGACCTGGGTTCAGTCCCTGGGTTGGGAAGATTCCCTGGAAATGGCTACCCACTCCAGTATTCTTGCCTGGAGAAGTCCATGGACAGAGGAGCCTGGTGGGCTACATACAGTCCATGGGGTCACAAAAGAGTTGGACATGACTGAATGATTAATACACATAAGCCACTTAATTAGTGATAATTTGTTACAGCAGCAATAAAAAAACGAATACATTCATGTATTACCTTCCTTCCCATCCTATACCCCATCTCTCCTCCATATACACGGTAGCCTGTCCTGGTTGAAGCATCAATTCTTCCAGGAAGTTTTCCTTTCTGACCACAATCCACCCCTTAAAAGAAGAGAGGTGCCTCTCTCAGTTCCGACCTTCCTCAGAACGCTTGTCACACTGTATTATAACTGACTGTTAATTTGTTCATCTTCCCCACCAGACAGAACTTCCACAGAGCAAGATGTGTTTTGGTATTTTTGTTTCAGCACAGGGCTTGATACAGCACAGGATCTCAAAAAGTATATATTATTAAATGAATAATTGCTATTTCAAAAATTTCAAGCAGTTTGTCTCCTCCTGAAAACAAACTATACACATTTTCACCTGAGATAGTGAATATCTATGAAATGAATGAATAAAGGGAAAATGCTATTGAATCACAGTACTTTCACCCATGAATCATATCAGAGAAAAATACTATGGTGCTAATCAGCCCACTGACCATTTTAGGCTCCCCTTCCTCCCCCAAGAACAAATAATCAGCTTTCTTCTGGGCAGTCCTCTCTAGAAGGCATTTCAGCCTGCTATTACTGAGTTTAATGCAGATTTGCCAAATGTTAACTCTGCTCAAAAACTGTTTTAGGTTATTCTGGACACAGCAGTAGTGCCAGAAAATGTAATCTGCATCATTTAAGGAACTGGAAATTTTTATCTGTATTCATAAAAGAAAAAAGTTACCAAAGTGATGCAGCGATTTTTCTGAAGGAAGGAGAGAAAATGCTTCGTTGAGGGATATAAAATTCTGAAGGGAGCAGAAGCAAGATTTTACAAGACTATTTGAGATAATGTCAAGTACAAGAACAAAAGAACATAAACTAAGGCTCAGAAAGGGTCAGACCCTCAAGGAATTTGAGCAGAATTTCTTTAGACATAGAGAAGGAAGTTTATAGAGTAAAAAGCAGAGGGTTGAAATGGGGGAAAGGCTGTTGTAAATATAGTTGAAGCTGTTAGACCAAAATTGTTCCCCGAGTTATACTCAAATCATAGATCATGGCTTCTAATTCCTCAGAACAGAGCAACTTGAGTTGAGTAATGGGCTCTCTCCGGGTGGTGTCATTTTTATCTTCTTTCTAACTTCCTTTAAATCAGTCCTTTAATTTAGTCACTTGGCAGGGCCTTAGGGTATGTAATCCAGGCAACTCTGTTCTCCAAGGTTACCAGACAGAGTCCTGGTCTCACAGACAGAAAACCAAGATGTGGAGATAGGATGGGTAGGGAGCTCTAATAGGAGAAAACTGGAATGCAGAGCTATTAGACCACAAAGGTGCTTCTTACTGAGTTGGACTCTGGGTTTGTGATCTTCTTTACCATCTCAGAAATGAGGTTGTCATGATGAAATTCCCAGGGACCACTGCTATCATTTACCTCCTGCATGCAAAACCCATGATTACAAAAAATGCCAATTACTGTCTGTGCCATTTACTCGACACATTGTTAATGAATGGTATGGTCAACAGTGTGATTTATTCAAAGGGGAAAGAAAGCATTTCCAGAAGGAAGTGGACTTGAGCTAGCAGCAGTAGGATGGAAAGCAGTGGGAGTTGGCTAGGTGCAGAGAAGGAAAGGAGAGTGGAAGAGGGTCCTGAGAGGCAAAATGGGGTGGGAAAAAAATTATGTGTCTTCAGCAGAGGTCTTGTGCAAGAGATGTTAGCAACCTCTTGGTACAGGGCAGGTCAGGACTGGAAGTTGGCTCAGTGGATATTCAGAACTAGACCAGACTAGGTGCAAGTGACCAGTTCTTAGGAGAGGTCACCCAGATCAACAAACCCCACTCAGGCAAGTGACTGTCAGAGAAAGTCATGAACATCAAAATAGTCTGAATGGAGATCATTGAGGTCAAAACAAAACTAAGCATTCAACTGGATTTTCCTGTCCTTTTACACTGTGAAATGAGAAGACTGATATTAATATTTTTGAGGCACATTACAAACAAAAATGAAATAGCATGTTGTTCTATTAAGTTTGTATCATATTTAAAAATATGCAATTTAATGCTTGTAAGAGTGCTATAAAACACTCAGTCACTGATAACGACATAAATTGAGCAAACTTTCTGCAAACAATCGCAATTAATTCACTTACTTAACAATAATTGACGAGGCTTGTCCATACTCACCAGGCATATGCCTTTAAAACATCTTTTGTTCACCTTTTTTCCTCAGAGCACTCTTGCTGCCCAAATGGGCTTCCAGAGCATCTCATCACCATATACTTTAAAGAACACCAATAAATATTTTTTCATAAAACCTGAACCCTAACCACAAGTCAAATATTTCATTTGGCTCTCACCTAGAAACAGTGATCTAGTGCAACTCTGAAGCAAAACTTGTTGTCTAATTACATACACACAAAAATCATACTCAGTAGAATCTATGGGGACTTTGATGGTGATTTTGACTATGCTGAATATTCCTCTTAATCACTGATATTAGACCCTACCCCTGACCCTAAGATGCTCCTCTGGCTCAAGCTCAACCAACTGATGTAGAAGAGCTATATCATGTGTCTCCTATGCAGCAATATTTGCACTGTAAAAAGGACATTTGGAGGAGCAATGGTTTATCCATAAGGAGTAACCCTGCGTAGGTGCAATACTTATTGGGGAGGGGCCTTTACTCCAGCCTCCTGCTGGTACAGCAGGCCTTGAATTCTTTCTCCTTCAGTTTTATTAAAAGAACTGGACTGGCCCAACAAAGTGGTTCACAAGGTCTTAGATGCCTTTACATATACTGCAAATGCTTTGGGAACACTGTCATCAATGTATGATTTAGTGAATCAAATCAACACATCAGTTCAGTTCAGTTCAGTCGCTCAGTCGTGTCCAACTCTTTGAGATCTCGTGAATCACAGCACGCCAGGCCTCCCTATCCATCACCAACTCCCGGAGTTCACCCAAACTCATGTCCATCAGGTCAGTGATGCCATCCAGCCATCTCATCCTCTGTTGTCCCCTTCTCCTCCTGGCCCTAATCACTCCCAGCATCAGGGTCTTTTCAAATGAGTCAACTCTTCGAATGAGGTGGCCAAACTATTGGAGTTTCAGCTTCAACATCAGTCCTTCCAGTGAACACCCAGGACTGATCTCCTTTAGGATGGACTGGTTGGATCTCCTTGCAGTCCAAGGGACTCTCAAGAGTCTTCTCCAACACCACAGTTCAAAAGCATCAATTTTTCAGCACTCAGTTTTCTTCACAGTTCAACTCTCACATCCATACATGACTACTGGAAAAACCATAGCCTTGACTAGACGGACCTTTGTTGGCAAAGTAATATCTCTGCTTTTGAATATACTATCTAGGTTGGTCATAACTTTCCTTCCAAGGAGTAAGCGTCTCTTACTTTCATGGCTGCAGTCACCATGTGCAGTGATTTTGGAGCCCCCAAAAAAAGTCTGACACTGTTTCTCCATCTATTTCCCATGAAGTGATCCCATCTATTTCCCATGAAATCAACACATACTGAGCATCTAATAGAAACCATCTAATAGGAACCTAAAAGTATAAGTACTTTCAAATATATTATTAATATTTCATTTAATCTTCACAGTCATTTTGTGAGATAGGTTTTATAGCTGTTTTTATAAATCAGGAACATGTGTGCTCAGTTGTGTCCAACTCTTTGTGACCCCATGGACTGTAGCCTACCAGGCGTCTCCGTCCATAGAATTTTCCAGGCATGAACACTGGAGGGGTTGCCATTTCCTCCTCCAGGGATTGAACCCGTATCTCTGTATCTTCTGCTTGGCAGCAGATTTTACCACTGAGTAATAGGGAAAGCCCATAAATGAGGAAAGTGAGGCTTATACAACACTGAGTTGTACAGTTGGTAAAGCAAAGATCTGAACTCAAGTCTGACCACTGAAGTTCACTCAAGTCTGACAGACTGAAACCACAATCACAGAAAACTAGCCAATCTTATGACATGGACCACAGTCTTGTCTAACTCAGTGAAACTAAGATATGCCATGTGGGGCTACCCAAGACAGACAGGCCATGGTGGAGAGGTCTGACAGAATATGGTTCACTGGAGAAGGGAATGGCAAACCATTTCAGTCTTGCCTTGAGAACCCCAAGAACAGTATGAAAAGGCAAAAAGATGGGACACAGAAAGATGAACTCCCCAGGTCGGTAGGTGCCCAATATGCTTCTGGAGATCAATGGAGAAATAACTTCAGAAAGAATGAAGGGATGGAGCCAAAGCAAAACCAACACCCAGCTGTGATGTGACTGGTGATAGAAGCAAAGTCCAATGCTGTAAAGAGCAACACTGCATAGGAACCTGGAATCTCAGGTCTGTGAATCAAGGCAAATTGGACATGGTCAAACAGCAGATGGCAAGTGTAAAAGTTGACACTCTAGATATCAGTGAATAAAAATGAACTGGAATGGCTGAATTTAACTCAGATGACCATTAGATCTACCACGTGGGCAAGAATCCCTTAGAAGAAATGGAGTAGCCATCTTGGTCAACAAAAGAGTTCATAATGCAGTACTTGGATGCAATCTCCAAATCGACAGAATGATTTCTGTTCGTTTCTAAGGCAAACCATTCAATATCACAGAAATCCAAGTCTATGCCCTGACCAGTAATGCTGAAGAAGCTAAAGTTGAACGGTTCTATGAAGACCAACAAGACTTTTTAGAACTAATAACCTTAAAAGATGTCCTTTTCATTATAGGGGACTGGAAAGCAAAAGTAGGAAGTCAAGAAACACCTGGAGTAACAGGCAAATTTGGCCTTGGAATGCGGAATGAAACAAGGCAAAGGATTACAGAGTATTGCCAAGAGAACGCACTGGTCATAGCAAACACCCTCTTCCAACAACACAAGAGAAGACTCTACACATGGATGTCATCAGATGGCCAACACTGAAATCAGATTGATTATATTCTTTGCAGCCAAAGATGGAGAAGCTCTGTACAGTCAACAAAAACAAGACCAGGAGCTGACTGTGGCTCAGATCATGAACTCCTTATTACCAAATTCAGACTTAAAGAAAGTGGGGAAAACCACTAGATCATTCAAGTATGACCTAAATCAAATCCCTTATGATTATACAGTGGTAGCGAGAAATAGATTTAAGGGACTAGATCTGAGATACAGAGTGCCTGATGAACTATGGATGGAGGTTCATGATATTGTACAGGGAACAGGGATCAAGACCATCCCCAGGAAAAAGAAATGCAAAAAAGCAAAATGGCTGTCTGAGGAGGCCTTACAAGTAGCTGAGAAAATAAGAGAAGTGAAAAGCAAAGGAGAAAAGGAAAGATATACCCATCTGAATGTAGAGTTCCAAAGAATAGCAAGGAGAGATAAGGAAGCCTTCCTCCATTATCAATGCAAAGAAATAGAGGAAAACAATAGAATGGGAAAAACTAGCGATCTCTTCAAGAAAATTAGAGATACCAAGGGAACATGTCATGCAAATACGAGCTTGATAAAGGACAGAAACGGTATGGACCTAACAGAAGCAGAAGATATTAAGGAGAGGTGACAAGCATACACACAAGAACTGTATAGAAAAGATTTTCACAACCCAGATACCACGATGGTGTAATCACTCACCTAGAGCCAGACATCCTGGAATGTGAAGTCAAGTGGGCTTTAGAAAGCATCACTACGAACAAAGCTAGTGGAGGTGATCGAATTCCAGTCGAGCTATTTCAAATCCTGAAAGATGATGCTGTGAAAGTGATGCACTCAATATGCCAGCAAATTTGGAAAACTCAGCAGTGGCCACAGGACTGGAAAAGGTCAGTTTTCATTCCAATCCCAAAGAAAGGCAATGCCAAAGAATGCTCAAACTACCGCACAATTGCACTCATCTCACATGCTAGTAAAATAATGCTCAAAATTCTCCAAACCAGGCTTCAGCAATACGTGAACTGTGAACTTCCAGATGTTCAAGCTGGTTTTAGAAAAGGCAGAAAACCAGAGATCAAATTGCCAACATCCACTGGATCATGGAAAAAGCAAGAGAGTTCCAGAAAAACATCTATTTCTGCTTTATTGACTATGCCAAAGCCTTTGACTGTGTGGATCACAAGAAACTGTGGAAAATTCTGAGAGAGATGGGAATACCAGACCACCTGACCTGCCTCTTGAGAAATCTGTATGCAGGTCAGGAAGCACAGTTAGAACTGGACATGGAACAATAGACTAGTTCCAAATAGGAAAAGGAGTACGTCAAGGCTGTATATTGTCACCCTGCTTATTTAACTTACATGCAGAGTACATCATGAGAAATGCTGGGCTGGGTGAAGCACAGCTGGAATCAAGATTGCCGGGAGAAATATCAATAGCCTCAGATATGCAGATGAAACCACCCTTATACCAGAAAGTGAAGAAGAACTAAAGAGCCTCTTGATGAAAGTGAAAGAGGAGAGTGAAAAAGTTGGCTTAAAGCTCAACATTCAGGAAACTAAGATTATGGCATCCAGTCCCATCACTTCATAGCAAATAGATGGGGAAACAGTGGCTGACTTTCTTTTCGGGGACTCCAAGATCACTGCAGATGGTGATTGCAGCCATGAAATTAAAAGACACTTACTCCTTGGAAGGAAAGTTATGACCAACCTAGACAGCATATTCAAAAGCAGAAACATTACTTTGTCAACAAACGTCCGTCTAGTCAAGGCTATTGTTTTTCCAGTAGTCATGTATGCATGTGAGAGTTGGACTATAAAGAAAGCTGAGCACTGAAGAATTGATGCTTCTGAACTGTTGTGTTGGAGAAGACTCTTGAGAGTCCCTTGGACTGCAAGGAGATCCAACCAGCCCATCCTAAAAGAGATCAGTTCTAGGTGTTCACTGGAAGGACTGATGTTGAAGCTGAAACTCCAATAATTTGGCCAACTGATGCAAAGAGCTGGCTCATTTGAAAAGACCCTGATGCTGGGAGGGACTGGGGGCAGGAGGAGAAGGGGATGACAGAGGATGAGATGGCTGGATGGCATCATCAACTCGATGGATATGAGTTTGAGTAGACTCTGGGAGTTGGTGATGGACATGGAGGCCTGGTGTGCTACTGTTCATGGGGTCACAAAGAGTCAGACATGACTGAGTGACTGAACGGAACTGACCACTGAGCCAACTGCAATGGAACAGTGTTTCTGAATGACTTGGCTGTAAACATTTGATACCACTGACATACAGCCTTTTCATTTGGGCACAGAAGTTTCCAAATTCCTTGCATCACCCTTATAGTACAAACTGTATAAGAACTTCCTACATCTCTGTATCACTCAGCAATTTTAAAAGCACCTTCAGATATATTATCTCAACTGACTATCAAAACTTCAGAAGGATGCAGGGCAAGTATCATCACTCAGGTTTATACATAAAGAAACTGATGACCAAAGAGGGTAAGAACAGAGTGAGGTCACAGGATTGGGGAAAAGTGGATATTTTGTAACTGGGAATATTGGGAAGTTGACTCTAGAACACCCAGCAACACCATATGGGCCAGACTTAGACTTTGCATCAGTGTCATGAAGCAGCCACCTATTACAGAAGAGCCATCAGCATGGGGTCTACCTACAACACAAAAACCAGGAGGCTAAGGTTTTATTTGAGGAGCCTATGTCTTTCCCCACTAGGAAACAATTTCTGGCTCATGCCAAACAGATTAAAACATTCCCAACTCATACCAGGACGAGTCAGGATCCAAAATACTTCTTTTCAGTTTCCATAATATTTTTATCCTTTCTAAAATTGCTTACTTAATTAAGATCTGCCTGTTCCTATCCCTTTCTCGGTTACTTTCCTAAGCACAAAAATTACATTAGACAAAAATTTATGTGCTTGTTTCCCAAACTACCACAAGCTTGCATCCCTACCCAGTTTCAGATTCCTCTAGTATATCTGTGCTTGTAAAAGCTTTATTCATGGTTAATGAGAGATTAGATGACATTTGGCTAGGGATCCAAAAACACACAATTCTACCTTACCCATGGGGACCCCAAGACAGAAAACATGCAAGGAGAAACAGCAAGAGTGAAACAAGATACCACTCTCTTATTAGCCAGATGTGAATATCTTAGATGACTCCTATTTCCCATACACTGGGGGTGAACCATAGGGAAATCCCACTGACCATTATTCTATATTTATGTTCTAGGAGTAATAGCGACAACCTTGGATTTCATCCCCGAAAAATTTTCCTCTGTTGACCTGCCAACACATACCAAACTATATCTTCAGAGGCCACAAAAATTGACATTAACATATAAGGGAACAAAATACAGTTAATACAGAGCTACCAGGATGCTCAGTCCAGGCCCTCACTCCCCTGTCTGCCGCTTCAGACAACGTGCAACTTATAAAGCTATCAACAAAGTCAGCAGAGAAAATTTGTACACAGGATAGGAATGAGCACCTATAATGGCAGATTCCCCTAATGAAATGGAAGGTCTTAGGGGTTAAATGCGTTAGTGAGGCCCACAAACCCTCCAGCACCTTGGGGCTGGATGTGCCAGGGCAAGATTTAAACAGATGGAAAGCGTCTCTCCTGTCCTTGAGAGGACAGATAAACATAATAAAAGGAATGTGATGCCTGCTTTTTAAATTTCTCTTTTCAGTCACTTCTCAGCCATCTATTTCCTAAATGTTACAGAAACTTAATGCTACAATAATTCAATATGCAGGAAGATGCAGTCAGCCCTGAATACCCAAGATCCAATAACTGAAGAATATACCGCTGAGATTTTTAGTTATTGGTTTGAATGTTCTTTTGTGGCCACTCTTCTATAGAGTTTGAAACTTTTCCAACCCCTATCCTGCTAATTCCATGCATTAAAGATTGAAATGCATCCAAATTTCATTTCAAAGAAATATGTTATATCAAGGATGATTATTATATTAAAATCTGGGAGCACACAAGCTGGAGCCTGTTATATTTAAATTGTCCTTTTTAAAAGTATGTAGTAATATTTTCCCTGTTGCCCTTATATCTCATGGAATCACAGTGCTAGACAGCAAACCCAGGAAACTGAGTGTACTTCTTAGGTAACTTAGAATAGGACTCGTTTTGACTGACTCTTACTGGAATTTCAGACTTAGAGAAGGCACTGTGAAGTCACAAACAGGTTGTTTACTGCTCTCAAGTATGTTTTGCTTGATCAGTGCAAGAGTCTTACAGGTTTAAAAGTGTATTGACAACATTCAAAGATCAAGACATTTCTCAGGAGAAAGTAGGTTCCTAGGGCTTTCCTTTTAAAACCAGAAGCTCTGGCCATGGTATGCAGTGTTCCTACTTAGTCAAAACCAACCAGACTGGGAGGAGGGCTGTTCCCTGCAGACAGCAGACTCCTGACTGCCCCCAGTTCCTGCCAGTCCTCGGAGGCATTTTAGTTTGTGATCCCTGCTCTCAAGCAATGGTTCTCACCTGAGGGTTTTATCAGAATCAACTAGAGAGGACCCTCCCCCACCACCTCCATCCCAAATACATACAGAGAACCACCGCCTTAAATAGTATCCAGTCCATCGGTGAAACAGGGGGAAAAAAATGTGCTACTTCTTTTTACCTAAGATATTAGTTTACATACTATGAAGCAAAAACAGATTCTACTATAAAGTGTATCTGACAATCAAAACTTTCCACAATTTGCCTAATATATTGAAATAACCAATCATTACAGAGAAGAGGAAAAAAATCTTTCAAGATAATTCATTTGACCCTTATAAAACTGGCAGAATGTCTTAGTCAAAATAATCAAAGTGGTAACTATCATCTGTGATACAGTTTGACTCTTGGAGTTTTATCCCATGCTTTGCAGCCTTGCTGCAAAAAAACCTTTAAAAAGTGGGGGTGGGAGGTGGGAAATAGGTTCCTAGCGAAAGAAATTAGTTCTAAGACATTAGGATCTCAGTTTACGACAGCTGAGATCCTAATATCTTTAAGCTACCACCTTTGCAGTAAACTCAGAAACAGTCCAAGTCCCCAAGTCTACTGCAGACTGTTGCTGGCCCAAGTGTGGACCACAGACCAGCAACATCTGAGAGCTTGTTCAAAATGTAAACTCTCAGGTCCCATCCCAGACCTAATGAATCAGAAACTCTTGGGATAAGACCCAGCAAACTGTTTTAACAAGCCCTTCAGACGGTCCTGATATGTGCTAACATTTGACAATCACGGGCAAGAATCATCTTTGTGTGTTAGTCGCTCAGTCGTGCCCGACTCTTTGCAACCCCATGGACTGCAATCCACCAGGTTCCTCTGTCTAGAGATTTTCCAGGCAAGGATACTGGAGTGGGTTGCCATTTCCTTCTCCAGGGGATCTTCCCAACCCAGGGATCAAACCCAGGTCTCCTGCACTGCAGGCAAATTCTTTACCAACTGAGCTACAAGGGAAATCGTCTAGAGAACTGAAAATATACAGATTCCCAGACCCCATTCCCAAGTGCATTTCTAACTAATTCCAATTCTAGCAGCACTGGGCTAGACTCGTGGATCTCAGCCCTGATTGCGCAGTAGAATCACCTGAAAAGGAGAAAAAGTGAGAAAGAGACTACTAACCATGCCTCACTCCAGACCAACAGAATCTCTAGAAATAAGGTCAAGACTCTAGGTTTTTGTTTGTTTGTTTTTTAAAGCCTACCAGGTAATTCTAATGTGTACTCAAGGTGAGCCACTGCTCTCAACCTAGCTTATCTCCTTAGTCAATTTTAGCTCCCCTAACACATCAATGTACTCGTTTGTCATGTCTCTGGAAATGTTCTGAGGCTATTTCTGTCTCAAGAGATAGTCATGACCGATAATCTCAGCTGTCTGAGTAAGCATTTCAAAGAGCAGCCTCTCATCAGTCTGGTAGAAATTGTCCCCAACAGTCATTTTCTGACCGATACTTGAGTTCTTATATGAAGATGGTGTTATTTGGGGATAACTGCTAAGGGACAATGTCAGCAAATTGCTCCTGCCAGGAGGTAGAACCCAGAGCCGTGAAAGTCAGACATCCTCCAAATAACACATTCCATGGCAGAAACTAAATGTTTTGGCTGAGGATGAGACACACAGACGTGCCAATATTTTCAATACCAATGCAGTTTCCTTCCAAGAAGCTTCAACAACTCCAAAAAGATTTGTTTAACCCATTAACTAAAATCAGCAAAGGTGCAATATGGCGGCAGGTGTCAGAGGACAAGGTACGCAACCTTAAAATCTCTGTTTAGTGAAGGCAGGAGCTGCTAGAGAAGATGGCCCCTGACTGTACGAAACCACTCTGAGGACTTTAAAAAGCTATGATGAGAAGAAATGTAGGTAGATGCCAATGTTTGCCCAAAATGTTTCTTAAAAGATTTCTAAAGAAAATTCCATATGTTCAGTGGATTAAAATACCCTCAGACTTGAGTTTTTCCTGTAGAAGAGTGTACCAGTGACAGCTCATCAGACCAGAGGAAGAAGTAAGATGGAAACAAAATGCATATTCATGTGTAATAACAGAGTAAAAAGACACTGTAGGAGAAAATATTGATAAACAAATATTTTTCTAGAGAAAGTGGTATGTATATTTTAGCTTCATAAAAATACACTTGAAAGCGGAGGGAAAAAAACTTTTTTCCATTTTGGCTTTATTAGAACAACAAGAGACTTTGTGTCTCCCATCAAAACACACCCAGGCCCTTTTGTCATGTCTGAGAAACTATTGATTCTTCTATTAAATTGTGCTATATGGAAAAATCTTGACAAGAGCAATATCATTTATTAGACTAACAAATATGTTAGTTGAACCAGCTTTGGAGACTTCTAAAATCCATTATACTACTGCAGCTCTTTTTCAAAGGCCAGGATGTATTACAGAGACCAATTCTCAGGACACAGTATGACTAATTTAGTTGCACATTCCAAGAGACCATTATTTCTTAGGAAGGGTAGAAAAATTATAACCTTCAACTTTGGGGGAAATCACCAACAGCTGATGTGTCTATACTGAATAACACAACAAGCTCATTCTAAATTCCCTAATATTTCCATTCTCAGCATTTTTTGACACTAAAAATTTTATAAGGGGAAAAAAAAACAAGAGGAGAGACTACAAAGAATAAAATTAACAGATAAGCTGTGCTACTTTTTTGAGGAAAATGGGCTATTTATAGTTAAGTTCATCAAACCCTACCCCTGGTGCTGCCCATCATACCTCATCTAATCCACTCCTCAACCTGTTCCTGCTCCTTCTCTTCTATGGATGATGACAACAAGGGGCCTTTTAAAGACTTCACATAATACATTCTACCCCAGCCATACGTATTATCCTCTGTGGCAAGCAAGATATGACAAACTCAAAGAATCATAGCTCTCAAAGATGCTTCAAAGTTCACCTTGTCCAATCACTCTTGTTTGCAGGAATGAGACCCAGAGGAAAGACACTCAACTAATAAGAGCCGATAAATCTATGGCAGAGTCAGGCAATCTGGCCCCCATGCCATGTGCTTTCCATCTGTCTGCCACACAGGTTCTTTTCATCTGTTACAAAATTAGTATTAAAAAAAAATCAAGCTCCACCTCAACTTTTTTCACTCTGAGGCCAATCTGAACACTCATGTAGAGACCTTATTGATGCTATCAAGAAACTAATCACTCCTTACAGTCAAGGTAAGTGATCAGTGCCTAGATCCTGTGCAGAAAATCAAATACACATCACTCCCGAATGAACATCCAGCTCCACTGAGCCATGTGCTGAGAGTGGTGGGGTCTCTGAAGGCAATGACTCCTGAAGGGAGAAGGGGAAGATTCTGAGGCTGCCTGGTGTCTCCCAAGTGCAAGATGCCTGGCCTGACCTTCTGCCAGTCCTTTCCAGGCCCGGGAAGAAGTCCTCAGGACAACAGGAGGATTTTGTAAGTTCCCAGTGATCCAAAAGGAGGAGGGAAATTCTGTTGCCTTTGTCTATATCCAGGCAAGAAGGTCAGAGTCAAGCAGACCCGACAATCGCAACAGTGTCCTGAGTTAGCATCTGCTCTGCATCACGCAGTACGATACAGACCAGGAGCTGGGGTGAGGTGGGCAAGAAGACACAGAAGGCAGGGAAAGGACTAAGGAAAGAAAAGAATGTAAGTGGAAAATAAGGGAGAACAGATGAGGAAAAGAGTTGAGTTTTGAAAAGACCTGTGGTCGAGCTATCTAATGCTCACCCAGATCCTGCTCTCCTTGCCTCTAGGACCTTCTGAGCCCACAGAGGGATGACCCTTCCCAACCTGTGGGTGAGTCCAGGTGACCAGCCCACACTAGAGCAGGTGGGCGTGACATGGGGTCGAGTGTTTCATACCAGGATGAGCTCCTTGAGGGCTCCATACCCAGCCTTGGGGTGGGCATCTTTGCAGCTGTGGGCAGTACCATAAGACAGAAGCCTGGAATGCTGAGCCAACACATGGATGGCATTTGTCCTGGAGTAATTTATTTCTACCCAGATTTGTAGAAATAAATTTTGCTATATTAAGCCACTGAATATTAGAGGTGGCTTATTTCTGCAGAACAACGTAGCCTATCCTCATTAAAGAATCGATCAAGAGTAGGCAGTAGAAGTGAGAGAGAAAGAAGAAAAGGGCACAGAGAAACAGAGGGGGAGAAAAAGGAAAGAGGCAATGTGGGGGCCAAATGCAAGTGCCTCTCATGTAAATTGCTTTCATCCTTGTTCAAAGCATTCTAGGGGCACAGGAAGGACATGGGCAAATGTGTCCAGGAACAACTCCCAGGGGAGAAGTCAGTGCTCATGGGTGCCACATTTCCACTGTGATGTGTTTGTAGTCACCTCCTTGCTGAATATGCTTCATGTAATGCACATGTGTTTGTGTATTAACTATTATATTACTAAACACTAGACATTGTAGTTAGCACAAGGGATATGGAAGAGCCCAAGACAGACATGGTCCCTGGCCCCACAGAGCTTGTAAACTATTATTTCCATCCCTTTAAACTCTGCAGGCAACTCCATGCCAATATTCCACCTGGCAGGGAGGCAAGAATGATTACAAACTTCAGCTACCAGGCAATGATGAGTATGATGAAAGAGCTCCCAGAGGCTGCACTGGCTGGTTCAGCCAGGAACCTGCTGTGGAGGGATGATGGTAAGGGACCTGTGAGCTCTGAGGGTCAGTTTGTTTATCTTGGATGTAATGAAGGTAGGCCTGATGACGTCTGTGCCACATTCAACTCTAATAATAGTGGTAATAATAATAACACCAATAATACCAGCTATTGAGCATTAACTATATGCCAGGCACAGAGCCTGGATTATTGCATTTAATCTTCACATCAACCCAGAAGGTAGGCCTTACCACACCCACTGTGCAGATGACTAAACTGTGACTCAAAGAGGTGAAAAAAATTTGCCTATGCTAGTAAATGGTAGAGTTGTAATCTGGAGGAAATTCTTACTGAGTCCTAAACCCACAGCCTTAACTACTCTGCCAAAAACAAACACCACCACAAAGTATATCACTGTGGTTAAAGGAAAATCAAACACCTAGACAAAGCAGATGTGTTCTTAAAAATCTCTTGAGATGCTAAAAACTCCACCCACCCTACCCTAGAAAACAGTCTTAAAGAGATAAAGTACCTATGGGACACAAAGTTGAACTGTCGTCTTTCATCTCTTCTGAGAAATGAAGGGCTTTGGTTCTAGCTGTACTTGGTGCTTGCTCCATGTTGATCTGGGCGCCTCATTTGGGTGTGCTTGCATGCTAAGTCGCTTGAGTCGTGTCCAGCTCTTTTCAACTCTATGGTCTACAGCCTGCCGTACTCCTCTGTCCATGGGATTCTCCAGGCAAGAGTATTGGAGTGACTGCCATGTCCTCCTCCAGGGGATCGTCCCAACCCAGGGATCAAACCCACAGCTCTTATGTCCCCTGGATTGGCAGGCAGGTTCTTTACCACTAGTGCCATTTAGCCCTCAGAAAAGATAAAATGAGCCTTCCCTCTAGATATCAGCCCACATTCCTCAGCTCCTGACTTCTGGGACAACCCCCTGTCTCTCCTGGCCCACACCTGAACAACTAGGTCACTGGTTGTGCCTGTACATTTGCAGCCTAGGCCCCTGGAGTCTTCAGGGCCAGACACATTTCACCTGAAACACCTCTGCCCATCACTCTTTATTTCAGTCAGTGTTCGTTACGTGTGTCCCTGTCCATCCTAAGAACTAAATAAGAGTATAAAGCAACAAACAATTACAGACATTTTTTTTCTCCAGGCTTGTAATGGAACTGCAGGCTAGCCAGATATTCAGTGGATCTTGGGGATCTAACTTTTTAATTAAAAAGTGGTTTCAAAAGAGCACTTGAGTAGAAATTCTAAGTAACTGCCTGCCAGCTCCAACTACCATGCCTAAGAACCCAGCAACAAGGAGACTTGTACACAGAGGAAACAAAATTTTGACTGCAGCCTTTGAGGTGAAAGATACTTTAAAACATGTAGCCTGGAGCATGAGCTGCGTGTGGTCCAGCAGAGCTGGACAACTTTATCACCAAGAGAGCCCATTCTGCTGGAGGGTGACACGGAGGCAGGCCAAACAGAACTGACCAGTGTGAGGTAAAGAGAAAGCAAGAGTGGCACAAAGGTGTTTCTTGGGAGAATGGAGTTGTCGTTTACCCAACTGGGGGAGACTGTAAAAGAAGAAGGTATTGGAGGATGTGGGAGACATAATGAGTTCTGATTTAGACATGTCAAGCTCAAGATACCTGCCAGGCAAGGAAGCTGAGAAATGGAGTAGGATGGAATATACAAGCTCAGGAGAGAAGCTTGAGTGAAATTAGAATAACCAGAATTGCTTTGAACCAAACCATTGAACCAAGGTTGAATGCCTCAGCTTTCTCATTATGCAAGCTGCTGGTGGGATATATATATAATATGTGCATGTATTGCTTTGCTTATTTTCACATGTAATAAGGTATATGTACACTATTAGAAGTTAGGTAGCCCCTTTTGGGGTAAAGAGCCCTGAATTAGGCACTGAGAGAGAAGTATAGATAGTAGGCAAAAAAAAAAAAAGAATATAACCCATTTCATTTGCACTATTTTCATGAAGAAATAACAACATCCCATAACTTGTTAATCATTTCTGAATAAATATACAACTAGAATAAAACTCCAGCAGGCTTCCCTGGTGGCTCAGTGATAAAGAATCTGCCTGCCAATGCAGGAAACACAGGTTCAATTCCTGGGTCAGAAAGATTCCCCTGAAGAAGGAAATAGTAACCACTTCAGTATTCTTGCCTGGGAAATTCCTTGGACAGAGGAGCCTGGCGGGCTACAGTCCACAGGGTCACAAAAGAGCTGGATACAACTTTAGCGACTGAACAACAATAAGACTCCAACTGAAACTCTGAAAAATACAGTAAAAAATAAAAGGCAGGCAGACAACAGTAAGATATTTGGCCACTGCTGTCCTCCCCCTACCCCGGCATCATAAAACTGTAAAATCTTAGACATGTAAGGGATCTTCAATCGCATTTAGTCCAAGGCTGATTTACACAGATGAGAAACAAAGCCCCCAAAAGAGAATCAGCTTGTCCATGAGCGTATACCTAATTTCTTCACAAGCACTGCATAAAAAGTATCTGTCTTTCAGAAGGAAACAATAAATCCATTTTGTACACTCTAAAACATATCACAAGAAGATAGCTGTTGTGGCACCAAAAACTTCTCCCATTACCTACGGCTGATTCATGTTGAACTTTGACAGAAAACAAGAAAATTCTGTAAAACAATTATCCTTCAATTAGAAAATGAATAAATTTTAAAAATAATAATTCAAAAAGCAGTTTAGATATATAAGTCAAAATAATAAATACAAATATCTTTAGACTCAATGATTCTATTGGGCTAGCCAAAATTTTTGTCTTCAATTTCTGTAAGATGTTAAGGAAAAACGTGAACAAACTTTTTGGCAACCTAATACTTCTAGAAATTTATGTAACATATTTTGAAAAGTCTACAAATACTGTTCCTCTTATTTTTCTTCTATTGCTTCTACTAATAAAAAAAAAAGTAAGGGTACCATTATTACTATAAATTGAAAGTAAATGATATATCTATCAAGGGTTTTTAATTAAATTAAGGTATATCATACAATGCAAATAACATACAACCACAAAAATAACAATGTGGTACTATATTTACCTTTAAAAAAAAAAACCACTCAGACACATTGTTGAGTTTAAAGGCAAACAGATTTAAGAACAAACAATTGAGGTTTTCTAAATTAAAAAAAGTTTTTAAAAGAATATACAGTATATTCCCATTAAGAGTGTAGCAAAGAAAGAAGGGGGAGGACCATTCACCAAAATGTTAACAGTAGTTACCAATCAATGCTGAGATTTTAGAGGGGTGTGGGTTTTTGGCTTTTTTCTTATAATTTTTCTGTATACTTTGACTTATTCTAACCATGAGGATGCACAGTTTTTACAATCAGAAAAACTTTAAACTAATTTCATTTTGAAATTTATAATTAATAAATAAGTCTCTTCTCCCGCCACCCATGCCCTTTCAATGAGGAGCAAATGTATGTAAGCGGACTGTTGACTCACCTGGAAAGGCCTTCCCGGTGTTGCAATAGGGAACCCGCGGGTGCGGGAGCGAACAGCCAGCCAGAGCCAGGAGGTGGGCACAGGGTGAGGATGGAGAGCCAGCAGCTGGAGTCAGGCCACGCAACTCGGTCTGTCCCAGAAGCTGGAAGACTTTCTTAGAATGGTGCCGGGCGTTGAGGAGGGCACGCCGCGGTGGGAGGTGGCGGGGGTGAGACTCGACCTCACAGCCCCGCCCTTGAAGGCATGCTCCTTCAGCAGCAGCTGCGTTAGTTGGGCGGGGAACAATGCCTCAGTCCCGAGGCTCGAGGCCCTCAGCAGGGCCTGCTTCCCGTTCAGACACAGAAGCACCTTTTGTATTGTTGATTGGTTTCGGATCTGTTCATTTCCCCTTGAAATGGTGAAGAGTTCATAAAGGACAATCTGTCCTTGACCCCGGCCTTCTGAATACCCATCCCCAAGCCAAGTGAGAGAGCATCCAGCATCTCCTCTAGACAAGGACTAGACAATGTTCCCTATTTTGAAGAAACTTTGCCAAGTTGATCAGATGACTTACTTTGGATCATGGATGTCACAAAACCTGCACGTTCCACCTGGGCAGTCAAGCCCTTAAATAGCCTCTGAAAAAGCCCTGTGCTCCCTTCTTACTGGAGTCCCTCTTCTGCCTCCTCACCAGCCCAGTGAGAAAAGTGAGCCTTTTTTTTTTTTTTTTTATTACACTGAGACCATTGATGCTCTGTAGTGTTAAGTCCCCCTCCCCTCTTTGACAACCTGCCCCCATCAAAATAGAGAAAACCCTAGGTTCCTCCTTTTGGGTTTTGTCATTGAAGGCCTTCTGGAGTTACCATATGCCCTTGGGGAAAAGTCATAGTGAACAGCAAATGGGTAGACTGCCCAGCCCAGAAATGAGGCTCCATCAAATCGTACCTTTTGCAAAATCAAAAATGAGTGTCGTGTTCAGGCTCCACCTGGTCAGAAGGAAAGCAAAGCCCTGGGCCAGTTTTCTGTTGCTACAAGCTGAAAAAGGACCCTAGCTGTGATGAAGAGCTCAGGCCCACACTGGTCCAACGAGGCTTCCTCCATAAGTGAGGTGTTGTGCCCAGGCTTGCAGAAGCCCTGTGTTTGGGGCCACTGCTTCCCAAGAAATGTGGACACTAACAGGGAAGGCTGTGACCATCCCTGAAAAATATTTCAAACTGTGTTACAAGCTAACCCTGCCAGAGAGAGGGCCCCTACTCTGCTTTCTGCATGGGTCTTAAGACTCTTCAAAGCACTCAATTAAGAAATGCAGCTTCTATAAAACTTGGAGCAGACTATTACCACGCAAACAGCTGCCATGTGATTAGAAACACAGGAACTATTCTGAGGAAGGGATGCTTGGTGTAATTAATCTCTTCCTTTGTGTTCCAAGTATGGTTCCCAGAAAAAGGAGCAAGGGAACAGCTTGTGTTATTTTCAAAGATACAATTATAAAATAAATACACATTCACTGTAGAAAATGTTTGGATATGCAAAAATTACAAAGAAAGTAATCAGATTTATTTATAATCCCAGCATTCAGATATAGCAACCCTTTTGGTGTTTTATGATGTGTTTTGGTACCACATTTCTTCTGCTTTGTAAAAACATAATTGAGATCATATTTTATATGAAACTTTGAAATCTGCTTTTTTTTGGCTTAACATTGGCTAGTAATCATTTCACATGTTATTTTTTAAATTCTTATATTTTAGTGGCTGCATAGTATTCAATCATATTTATTACACCATTGATTGACAATTTCCCAAAAAGTGATTCTGTGAGAAACATCTTGAGTCTGTTTTTGCATTTCAGATTATCCTTTGAAGATGGTGTTCCAGCAGTGGTATTGCCTGTGAGGGTAAATTCTGTAGATAATTAAAGGACAACATAACAGCCATCTTCACTTAAAGTTATGTCCTTTCGTTTTACCTTTAAGTATGTGTTGCCAAATATTAATATGTTATCAAGGAAATTGCTTTTGATAGCTTGTAACTCTTAAAAGGACTTTCTGAGTTACAAAATTGAATTTTTAAAAAGAATCCTAATCCTAGGAATGTACTTCATAATGTTAATTGTGTTTGTCTTTAGGAGATGGAACTTGAGTTTAATTTTTTTTCCTGCTTTTCCTTTTACTGCAGTTTGCCAAATTTTCTGTAATATAGCATTTCTATAATACCACTTTTACAAAGTTTCCTAATACAATGTAACAGTTTTTTAAAACAGTGTGTGCTTTTCTCTCTTACTTTATAGAACAAGCCACTGTAGATTATAAGCATTTTTTTACTCACCCTCCTGCTTATTCACATTCACAGCTGAGAAAAATGTTTGAATTACAGATCTCCATTTTTTCCAGAAAAATATTTTGTAAATAACTTAATTGAACTCAAGCAAAAGAAACTGAAGTTACTGATAAAAACTGTAAATTACATTTATAGAAAATACAGTTATATCTTTAGTTCCACCTGTATGATTTAAGTGAATTTAAGGCTACTGACTTTGTCAGTTCAGGCTGTTAAAACAGAATACTGTAAACTGGGTGGCTTATAAACAACAGACGTTTATTTCTCACCATTCTGGAGGCCAGAAGTCCAAGATGAGAGAACCAGCACTGTGCATTATGGTGAGAGCCCTCCTCCAGGTTGCAGACTTCTCACCATGTCATCAGACAGTAGAGAGCAGAGAGAAGCATGCCCTGTCTTGTGAGGTTGATAAGGGTACTAATCCCATTCATAAGAACTCCACACTCAGGACCTTATCTATTCCTAATTACCTCCAAAGGTCCCACATCCCATATCACATTGAAGGAGTTAGGGTTTCAACATATGGATTTGATGGGGGACAGAAAATATTTCATCCATAACAGCTACCAAGCAACAAAGCTCATCTTTCCCCCAAGATACAGCTAGGTACATGTGCGCGCGCCACACACACACACACACACACACACACACACACACTGGGTCTTTTAACACTCAGTCCTTTTGATGCCACTTCTCCTGATATAGGAATACAAAAGCAATAACAGATAAATGGGCAGGTCCTAATCCCCTGATCCAAAGCAAGCACTATATATATATATAATTTTTCTCTTCCCATCACAACAATAATTTTTAATTCTTTTTATTCCATTTTTGTTTTTAAAGGCTAGACAGCAGAAGTATTTAGTTCCTTTTTCACAGAAAAATATAGGCCTGATGTAAGTTGTAAACTGGGAAATGATGGGTTAATTTTAAAATAATCTTTAACTAGTTTGCATCATATAATTTTTATACCAGAATCATGCCACCCAGGGAGGAGGATATAACTTGGTTGCCAAGGGAACCCTTCCTGATTTCAAAAGATGAAATTAAACAATGTTCGAAGAAGGTATTAAAATATTTATTATTGTCATAGTTATTATTAATGATAATAAATAACAGAAGATAGCATCACAGGATTTTACAAAACCTCATGCACATAAAGTTTGGAAAAAAGGGTTGACTCAGGCAAAAGGCTTCTCTTGGCAGGAAAAAGAAAAGTAGAAGACTAAGAAAATTCTGTGGAGCAAATAAATGTTTCTATTAAAAGAGAGCAGAAGAAAAAGCAATTACAACAGGACATATATATAGGAAACTACATGTATTATATTTCTATTATTATTAATATTTTCCCCGAAAGGCTAAAATATTGCAAAAGGCTTTTAATGCCTGAAGTTGCAGGAAAAAAATATACTTATTTCTAAAGCCTCAAAGAAAAAAGGATTTTGAGAACAAGTATAGTAATAAAAATTTTTGGCCCTATAAATGAAATCAGATATACTAGTTTTCCTATTCAGTCTCAGTGAGGAAAACCAGACCTAAATTAAATACAGTTTGTAACAGTTGAGGTTTAGCTAATAATGTTTTTAAATGTGTACCTGGGCATTTGTATTTCTTTAAATCTTGTTCTATATTTTATTCCATTGTTTATACTTACAATTAGATGCATTATTTTTGTATGACATTATTTTTAATGACATGAGTCTCTAGAGAAAAAGTTTAATTACCTGGGTTCTAACATGATTTTTCTTTTATGCATAATTAGTATAAGCCTAGGCTAAAAAGTCTATAATCAAAAGGATAGTGTTCACCTGGTGGAAACTATCCAAATCTTAGGCATAGGGCCAAAGAGAAGATATTCACTAAAGGGTTATAATGACAAATGCAAATCTAGTAATTAAAAGCAAACTCACATTAGCTTAAATACTTCATGCCACAGTTAATACTTGCTTCTTCTGCCTCTGTTGCCATGGAGATGAAGAGCAGCTGGCAAGCTGTGTATCTGTGGTTCCCAGCTAACCATGTCTGCACATCAGAATCACCTGGGGAACTTCTAAAAGTATAGATTCTTCTAGTTCCACATCCCCCTCCCTTGAAATTCTGATTCAGTATATATATCAACTGCTTTGTGGATATTCAACTGCTTTTTATT